>JAQPZY010001528.1:965000-3647500 GCA_029931535.1 Margaritifera margaritifera
ATTAAGGGTTACAGGTCAACATCCTAAGCATTAATCTTTATCTTGTTGTCATATTTTCAGTGTTATAAATTGTCGCAAGTGCAAACTACATATCAACAGTTTGTATACAGTTTTCAATAATTTATTTTGCATATAATCCATATAAATCTGTTTATATCCCAGAAGCAACAGCTCACTAGTAAGGACTCGACCGTGCTTGTAAAGGCGGTCACAACTAATATTGTCATCTTATACAAAAATATAAATATATTCAAACTGGACAACGCAACATACAGCCGGATGAGCGGTGACTTCCATGCTATAAAAATATACTTCGTTGGATTTAATATGGATGTAAGAACATAAATGGAATGAAAATGAAAATCATATAATAACATAGACCTAAATGATAACATGTGCTCCATCTGTAAGCGGGGCCGGACTTCCGATATCGGGGAAGATAAGGTAATTTACTACCCGGACAAATGCCATTTAGTGCTGAAAATATGCAGACAAGAGATTTGAATACGGAATTTATAATTAATGCATAGGAACATGTAGCAAGATGCAATCTGTTGCTGTTTTCCTTTTTTACATTTACGATGTTTGTTTTTTTTTTTTTTTTTTTTTTTAAAGAATTGCCGTTTTAGCTATGTTTCTATCTATCTATCTATCTATCTATCTATCTATCTATCTATCTATCTATCTATCTATCTATCTATCTATCTATCTATCTATCTATATATCTGTCTGTCTGTCTGTCTTTCGAACGGTAGGGCTTTGTCTTTGATAGAGAAAAAAGAGTATCAACAGAAAGGTGTGGTGAAATTTTGCCAAATTAGTAGTCCGACTTCTCACTCAAACATTTCGTCAGATAAAAGTCACGTAGAGTGTGGGAATGCTATGCGGGGGTGGGTTGGGTGTGTGGCATGAGAATTATTGAACTGTTGCATCGACCTAATATTGGGATGTGTGTTTTGGCTGGGAAACAGGTTGCATCAACCTATTATTGGGATGTGTGTTTTGGCTGGGAAGCAGGTTGCATCGACCTATTATTGGGGTGTGTGTTTTGGCTGGGAAGCAGGTTGCATCGACCTATTATTGGGATGTGCGTTTTGGCTGGGAAACCGGTTGCATCGACCTATTATTGGGATCTGTGTTTTGGATGGGAAACAGGTTGCATCGACCTATTATTGGGATGTGTGTTTTGGATGGGAAGCAGGACTTTAGTAGAATTTTAACTTTTCTTGTTAGACTTTATGTCCTAAAATCTTTCAAGCTACATTTCCTACGGAAACCAATTTTACAC
Organism: Margaritifera margaritifera; assembly: GCA_029931535.1. NCBI lineage: Eukaryota > Metazoa > Mollusca > Bivalvia > Unionida > Margaritiferidae > Margaritifera > Margaritifera margaritifera. The sequence continues at coordinate 966,289 of JAQPZY010001528.1, forward strand.
TGAAATAATGGACGTTTCTTCTTTCTATGTCATGGTATTCCTATCACCAAAATCCACGAATTTTTTTTTTACAAGGTTTGTACGAAAATATTTAATGAAGATAACAATTTATTTATATTTCATAACCTGTTTTCCAGAATTTTCTAAACATTTCCAGATCATCCCGAGAAAATGGAACTTGAAGTAAAATCACATCTCGGTTATTTAGAATTCAGTTCATGTCATAAAATAAATCAGATAAAAACCATAGAGTAGATTTATTTTCCTATGGTTCTCAACGGCTGTGCTGGAAAATATAACGAACAAAAATCTTTTTTTTTTTTTTTTTTTTTTTCGTTAGTTAAGGCTTTTACCAGGCAATTAGGTCATGGTGGCGTGTGTCAGCATGCCTTACAATGCAGACAAGTGTTAGAACAGAACATAACATAACTTTATTGATTTGACGTATGCAAGAAAGCACATGGTCAATACGATTCGTAATGCATATACGATACATTGTTTCATAGATGAATGAATAAATGAACGAATAATGGCGATAGAAAATATGTGTACACATAAATCCTCGGAGGGGGGGGGGGGAGAGAACTAGACAGCAAGAGAAGATAATCTAAGTTGGAATGCATTATACACATATTAACTTGTTTTTTTGTTGTTGTTTTTTACATTTGTTGAATCTTCATTTTTAAATAATTGTAATAGTTTATACGCACTTTTCTGCCAATAATAAGAATCAAGATAAGATTTTCTCAGTGAGAGATATAGAGGACAGATTAAGACAAAATTATATTCATCTTCGACATCATTATTTACACAAAGTTTCCTTTCATGCCGTTCGTTTCCTACATGTCAAACAGTCTCGATACTTAATGGGTGTGATGAAACCCTTAATTTACTTAAAACCTTTCTGTGGTTGGCATTAGCAATTAATCTAAGATAAGAAGCGGTTTGGAAGATATCTTTTGTATCTTTATACATATAAGAAGTTTTTTTAGAAGCATGCCCCTATTTTGCCACCATGTCTTTTTTTTCTTCTTGCCATCATATCTGAAACTTAGCAAACTGATATAAAATTTGTAACACTTGCAAAATTATGTCAACAAGATCGTTATCTTTTGAAATAGTTAATCTCAATATTTCTGATCTATAAGTCGCCAAAATGACTTTTCAGCAGAAATTTATCCCTAGAATTGTTGCAGATTGAAAAATAAGGAGGAATAATAAACTATTAATAGAAAAGACTGACATCTCTTAGTGTCACCATATCTTGAATTTTAATGCGAAAATGCTCATGGATCTTATTTATTTATTAACTTATTTATTCTTTACAATTCAGAACAAACACATTTACAACCTCTATTTTTTTTCTTCACAACTCTCTTGTGTGCGGTCTCATGAATGTATATTACTAACTCACTCAAGCTTTAACGTTTGAAACCAGTTATGTCACGTAGACGGTTTTCTCCAATTTTTCGCAAGCCTTCAATTAGTTGTCATAAACATGTTTGCATTATCTTATTTTAGCTTAATTGCTAATGCCAAGAAAAGATAATCTAAGTTGGAAACGAAATGTATTAGTATGACGTTCATGATGCTTCACACATCTATCCGCAAGAAAAGAAGTTTACAGTCAAGATTGACTAATACGAAATGCATCAATAAGCTGGCATATAAAATGAGTGAGAAATGATCATTGCTGATTCATCCTCATATATCGTAGTTTTGTGAAATTTCCACGTTACTAAATTTCGGCGAATTTCTTTTTCCGACAAATATGTGTGTTTGATTTACGCGAATTTGTCATTTTCTACTTTTTTTATTCCATGTCAGAGAGGTTACATTTTCGGGATTTGTGACTAGTTTGAGAAAATCGCGAAAATAAAAAAACGCGGAAATCTTGTACAGTAAACAGTAAATGTATTGTGAATGACTTAATCTGTATTATTAAGATTAATTGTCATCGTGATGTTATAACCAAATAAATAAATAATAAATAAATAAACAAATTAATAAATGGAATGAACAATTGTATGACCTTGAAAATATTGAAAAATTGAGTAATCTTCTTTTTCTCTTAAATAAGTATTGATACGACAACCACACTAACGCAAATGAGATATTTGACGATATATCTGTTGTGATATATTAACAACTTACAATGGATTGAAGGCGAGATCTGATTCAATTGGCGTGGAAAACGATTGGAACCATTGGAAAAAGTTTTGAAAAACTAAAATCTCTCTCTCTCTCTCTCTCTCTCTCTCTCTCTCTATATATATATATATATATATATATATATATATATATATATATAACCTTCATCAAGTCTCAATTAATAAATTAAAATATGCTTTCTGAGAAGATTTAGTGAAATTGACGCCAGAATATCTATTAATAGAATATATCCGAATAAACCCTGCGAGATTTGTGGCATCTCGTACACCTAGAACCAGGTCTGAGTGCCGACCTTGAAAAGCCCGTAAGCAGACTGAAAAAAATATTATTGACCTTTTCCAAATGGACCCAAACATGACACAACGTTTTCTTATCTCAGAAATGAACTAAAAGCAAATTAAATCATGCTTAGAGATAATTCTATAATTTGAGGACGCAGTATTTTGACTTCTCGTTCAGATAATAAATTAAAATCATGCTTAATTAGGAATCAGAGCAAACAAAACAAGTCCCACGCGATATCTTAATATCGGTCAATCCTGAAGTAAATGCCTTTTAATTTAGTCGCTATCTGGTAAGGAATGAGTAATCTTGATGCCAATTGTGCCCAGACAACTAATTGCGCAATTATAGAACTATTTCCTTGTATTACCGCGGTGAATTGTGCGCAGTTATAGAACTGTTTCTTCCATTAATTCCGTGCTCTTGCAAAAATTCAAATTAGACGTAACGTAATGTTGGCATCTTAGGCATTTATGGAAACTGTAATATGCTTTGAGTTGGAACAGAACAACAAAAGCCTTTTAAAGCATATCCTTCTTCTGATATTTTAATTCTTATGCTATTTTAACCAAAAAAAAAAAGTATACAAATGAGATTTCTGAAACTGGAAGGAATTTGGACCATTTGCTCGTTGTTCTACGATGTTCTTTATCTTAAAGATATGGTCAAAATACAAAAGCAGGATTAACGAAGCTGTGTCATTTTCTTTGGGGCTTGGCAGTGAAAAGACCTCTGAAAAAGCACCTGATTGGTCATTTACGTGCCTGATCGAAGCACCTGATTGGTCATTTACGTGCCTGATCGTTTTGATAGACGAGGCTCGCCTCACACATGAACAGATTAAACCGGTAGGTTTAAAAGCCCCGTCTTTAATAAGGTAAAGGAATATAAGAAAGTTTGATTAACATTGACTAACTGTTGCGAATAATATTTCTAGTAATTGTATTTGCATGATCTTATTGCCTCTTTGATCTTTCAAATGCTTTTCAACATGTACTTTTTAACAAATGTAAATATATTTTCTTGAGACTTTTGGGTCATTGCCAATCTAAGCAAGTAAATTATTTTACTTCTATTGAGCAGTTATTTGGTAAATTTTGTTTTTTTTTTCGCTTTTATTTTCTTTCAATAATACTTTCTGGAAGGAACTCAGACACAGCTTCATATCTGGCTTAGATTACATATAAATTTGAAAATAAATTTCATTATACTTGAGAATGTAATGTTGATACACCAGGAAACGTTATCGAAAGGTGTTGCAATATAGGTGACAAAAGTATGTTAGCACAAAGAATAAAACAAATAAAAAATTGTACGGAAAAATCTTCAGTTTCAATCTTTAGAATGATAAAGAGAATGTCAAGCCAAGCTGATGGTTGTTGACGAATAATTTCTTGCTACCTTGGTGCGCTCCTAAACTGGTAATTGACCAATCCTTTCTGGTATAATAGTTTTTCTTTTCGATTTCTCCCTTTGTATGTATTTCAACTTCTTGCATTCGAGTCATTTGGACAATTATGCACATCAATTTCCTGTCTCGCTTGTGAAGTCAAATGACTTGAAATGACGTAATTACGACAGCAGATAAAGGCACCATGCCTGGTTAGATCTAGAATGCATGCATGTCTGCAAAACGAAGTTGCAAAACGTTGTGGTAATAAAGATTTCAAGTTCGGCAATATCGTTATATTAACAGCCCTTTATCCTATGAAAATGACCGTCAGAGTTTTTTTTTATTATGTACAGTGTTTGATCTAATCAAGTATAATCTTGTAATTTTCACCCGTAAATAGTTTTTTACCGCATATGCAAAGATGTTTTGATGGAAATACATTTTTTTTACGGAGAAACAAAACTGCACGTAAAGGACACTATTAGATAATTCGAAAAATGGTGCGTTATTTTTCTTTGAGTGTTTCTTAGTGAAAGAGACAGGTTTTGCTCTGCAGTGTCTATCCTTATGTTACAAAACCGTGCGTCTTTGTACGCCGACCATGGCCGTGCCAAATTTTGCGCAGAAATTAAAACATATGAAAGAGTAGTAAATAACCATTGTCTTCGAGTTTATGATACCTCTATATTTTAATAATTTAGCCTCCCTATCTCTATTTCTGCTTTATTCTTTTTCATCAAGTCTTTTGGAGAATCATTGCACATTAATTTCATGCCTAGCTTGTTGCGTGAAAAAAGACTCTGTATTACCTAATGTCGATAGCACGTAATCTTGCGTCATGGCTGGCTGGTTCTAGAAGTCACGGCTGCAATCATTATCTTGAAAAGGTCTGGAACCGGAAATAGAAATTTGAAGTCATGCAAAATTATATCATTACTAGCCGTTATCTTCTTATATTGGTCCTTGACAGTTCTGTATTACGTGTTGTGTTTGATCTTCGGTTGGGATAATTTCGATCTTTCATTTTTTATCAATAAACTATTTTGCTATTAAGTTATCCTGTATTTGTACTGATATGATGCCAATCATAAATCTACTTTTACCTTCTCGATCTGTCATGAATTCTGATTCTGGCGTGGGAATTTGATTAGTGGACGAATGTTGTGGAAAGACATTCGTTTTAATTTGTGAGCTTCATAAGCCATAGTATTTTGTTTAAGAGTTCATTTTAAGTTTAGAATACAAATATTTTTCATTTAAATGTGGATTACTTGAAAACAAATATCGTTTTGATCAATATCCTGGACTGATTCTGAATTTGTGAGAGATGAAAGTAATGTTACAAAGCAATGTCCAGAAGATATCGGGTAAGTGATCAGAGAGATTCGGAAAATAGATGACGTTTTTTATTTGTTATGTATTCTATTGGATTGCGATGGCTATGATTGGTTGGATGGCATATGAGTTATTCCTAAGTCTTATATAGTACAAAGAAAATATGCGCTTCATTTTGCAATGGGTGTCGAAACAGAGGCGGACATGGATGCACCCACTTTTCTAAGAACTTATACGTCAATGCATTAATGGCCGTCCTGCAAAAATTTACAAAATCCTTCTCTGAAGGAGTTAATCTACCAAAGAAAAAAAGTTATAATGTCCGTGTGGAGTAGATGTCCTGATGGGAGGAGTCCTATGGATTTTTATTTGCTTGCTGTAACTGCGATTCCAAAGATATAGAAAACTATAGTGTTAAAATGTTTTGCTTCATAACGTTAAAGTTGCGTCTTTTGATAGATTGTCCGATACACCACTTTTATGTATGGTATCTATATGTCCCTTTTATCTGATAACCTTGTTGCAATTGTCACATTGGATTTGATTGCAAAAACATTTTAGTTCATGATTAGCGTTACTCAGTGTACGGCGCCCACATATTAGTCACAGTTATGTTTAATGCCACATTTTTAACACAGTAAACCCTAGTTTGCTGCTATTTGGTACATCTTCAATTGTTTCTTTTAGAGTTAGATTTGCCATATCCGCAGTTCTTCACACCAGGGCATTATGGAATGTGGCTCCTTGCAAAAGTGACAGAATTTGTGTTTATCTTTCTGGTATTATTAAGAATTTTAAAACCAATATAAATATTGTTCAGTTTATCGCTTATTCCCATTAAATCATTGTAAATATGTTTCATTTGAGAATGTTTTAGAATAGGTGGGCTTTAAAACAAAAGGCTTTCGCATTGCATTGTTAGTGCAAATCCTAAAGAAAAAGTGGATTATTTTTAGCTTACCAGGCCATAAGGCCGAATGAGCTTCTGATGAGACCCTGCGTTGGTCATGTGTTTTACCCTCTGAGGACTCGGGGCTATATAATAAGCCCTATGAGCCCTCCTGAATGTCGTAAGATCCGACTAATGGAGATAGGAGCCACGGTACCTCAGTGGTTAGCGTGCCGGACTCACGACCGAAAGGGTGCGGGTAGGACTCATACCGTCGGATCAGCCCCTGTCTGCTACCATGGTATGTCCTTGAACAAGGCCCTTTACTCCAATTGCCTCGGCACTAAATAGCACACACACACACACACACACACACACACACACACACACACACACACACACACACACACACACACACACACACACACACATATGTATATGTGTTGCTGTGCTGTTAAACACCAAACGACAAACACCGTCATGTGTTGTGCGTCATCCAGCACCATTGGCTATTTTCAATTTCTTAAAAATAAACTCTCGATTAAATATCAACCAATTGTTATAGACAGCTTTATTGTATCAAGAAATTTTCGCAAATAATAGCAATGCATATTCGAATGGCTGCCGTGGCTAAAGTTAAGATAAAAACTTAAAACGACTTCTTCAAAACCGCCGGACCAATTTAGACGCAACTCGAATGAGTTCATTCTGGCATCATTACTTTTACGTTTATACTGATGATACTGTGCCACCATCAAATGTGGTTGCCAGTAAACATAGCAAAACCTTGAAATGACTTCTTCTTCCAAACCGCTCGAGCAGTTTTGACTAAATTTTACGAAAGCCATCATATCATAAGGTTCGGTCCAATACTGCTGATTCGTTATCCAGGAAGGCCAACATTACTTTAAAAAGAAGAAATCTCTTCACTAGTCTCAAGGAATTGTAACAGAGAGCATCATAGCCAAAAGGTCTGCCAAATTTATACAAATTGCGTCGATCTGATTTAAAATCTGGTTGCTGTTGTTAAAAAATTCAAACAACTTATGACTGAATACTTTCCTGACACTGCATAAGCAATTTGCAAAGATCATTTATAGCATCGAGACTTTTCAACTATATACAGAACATTTTGATCCTCCATCAAACATGCCGCGTGTACTAAGAAATGGGGAAAAAAGTTGCAAACAACCTCTTATAAGAAAGTATTGGAACAATTTTAACCCTATATAATTGGGATTTGTGCTTCTTTCATTGATTACGTAACCCTTTTCATCCTTTATTTTTGGGCGGGGCGGTGGGGGGGGGCATAATGACTTAACAACCCTTCGCTGACGGTCCCGTTCATTGTCTGTTCTCTCTGCCTCCCCCTCCCCCTCGCCATGAAAGACCAATCTGTTTCAGTTCAGATAAAATACTTCTCTTCCAGGTATTACAAAACCTTCATCTTTCCTTTTTTCCATTGACCCTGTGGAGACCATGTAAGGGGTATCTGTGGAATGCTGATCCAATATATCCTAAACTCACGTCAGAGCCATCTCATTCTCCTCCATCTGATCTCCAAGACCATGCCTTCTGGTTTTGTCATCTTATACAGATCTTTGTTAGTTAATCAATCCATCAATATTTAGGGAACTTTGTCAGTCAATCTATCAACTAATATTTAGGGATCTTTGTTAGTCAATCGATCAACCAATATCTAGGGAACTTTGCTACTCAATCAATCATGCAGTATTTAGGGAACTTTGTTAGTCAAGCAATCAACCAATATTTAGGGATCTTTGTTAGTCAAGTAATCAACCAATATTTTTAGGGAACTTTGTTAGTCAATCGATGAACCAATATTTAGTGAACTTTGTTAGTCAAGTAATCAACCAATATTTAGGGATCTTTGTTAGTCAAGTAATCAACCAATATTTAGGGAACTTAATCGCGATTCACCATTACGTGTCGCAGAGGATTTCACAGCAAGATCTTGGTAAGAAATGGATGTATTCAGCCAGAACAAAAAACAAATGTTTCAAAAAAGCTTGTGGAAAGAGATTGTCTTGTCGATAATCATCTTGACATGGAGGTGTTTGGACCCAGACTAATAAGTCCATGGTTATCACACTTGGCGTGTAGACCAATACAAATTCATGGTTATCACACTTGGCGTGTAGACCAATACAAATTCATGGTCATCACACTTGGCGTGTAGACCAATACAAATCATCTTAACATTCTCGAGCCTACTTAAGACTTTTATAAACTCCTTAGTTAAACCAACAATTTTACATTGAATAAACTATGCGATCATAATGCATTGCGTACTTTATATTGAGGATAGCTACGCATGCTCGATATTTAGCTTGAAAGTACTTCCTGTTTTTACAAACATCCGGATTATCAATCCTTTTTCTTTATTTCCAAAGGCTTTCAAATCGACGATGTGTCATCCTTACGATTATTAATAGACAGTGCATTTTTTTGGTGTAAAGTATTTGAATACCAAAGTTTTGAAGTACTACCTTTTAATTCAGAAGTCAGGCGTAGAGTAACTGCCATGTCTGAAGTCGATAAAATTAACCATAACTTTTCTCTTCAACAGTTTGATTTTAACTTGTATTGTACTTCGCCCCATGTGAGAACTGAGCCAGTACTTGAAAATATGCTGCATCACACCTGTTATCATTAAAATGATAACTCAATAGCCATGTACCATCAGTATGATCAAATAACCTATTATTTCTTTTTGTAGAGTTAGTTATTGGCAGATTATATATTTGAACACACTTCCGGTTTCCTAAGTCACCGTCTTGTGAGTTTACGCATACAATTGGATAATACCATTATATCCAAAATGTCCACTCTCAAAAAGCCACAGTACACACGTACGGACGCATGCACGGATAAGCAGGAACACAAAGTTCTTGCTTTTGTGATCAGAGTTGGGACAACTATATAACGTACTAAAATCCTGCCGATGTAGGTGGCTAATAATCTGATATATCCATTTGTATAACTATCAGATTATCTTATCTGAGTGTTTGTGAAAATAATCAGCAAGTAGTTGTTAGCGATGAAAAATGTATGGTGTTTCTTAATAAGTGATTTGTGTTATAAATTTAGCATATTAATGATCCACATACAATTTATCTATATAAATGTAAAGATTTTTGTATATAGTTAGATCGCTTTTTCATTTTTATCCCGGCAATGCGTAGTTACCAATTACTAGGTTTAGAGTATCACAGACACACTTTAGTTGAAACAGTTTTTATTCAATTCAAAACAATGCAATATATGGGGCTTCAGTAAAAAGCTGAAAGCTTAATTGAAAACTGTCTCTCCTATTACAAAAAAAATCGAGCAAAATCAATATTTGTCTACATATATAGATATATAAATAATTACTTAAACTATATGTAATTAGCGCAGTGAACAATATAATAAGAAAAGATTAGTGTGCATGTAATCCACGTGTTAGTCTGAAAAAAACATTAGGATAATTTTATTAAGGTTAGCACTGCAAAACTATATTGGTGTATTAATTTCATCAAACGAATTGATAGGTCGATTGTATTTGTCAAACGAATTTTATAGATCGATTATATTTGTCTCACCAGATATGTTGTAAATATTATGGATATTTTAAAATTTTTCTAATTGTAGATGTGCATTAGATTTTTAAATTACATTTTAATGATTTTTTTCATTAGTTGCCCAGATGATAAAAGATGGATATGTTGTTATGGAACTTTTTTCTTCTTCGCGACATTCTTTTTCATTTAAGTCCACAATTAAATCTAACTTCAGGTACTGTTCTTTGCCGACCCTTTGTTTGTCTTCAGAGTAATCAATATAAAAACGGGTTCGACTATACTTTCGATCATTGCTCTGTTTTCTTAATGTGCAATGTCAGGAGAAAAAGAAGCTGTGATGCTTATAATCAGAAACACTAAATGAGCACTGAATATTAACATTGATTTTTTACATCTAATCGGCTGAATATTGGTTTCTAAAAATCCACTTTTAGTTTCAATACTGGACCTTGAATGAATGAGTCGGTTGTGATATAAACCTTCTGATATGCCTGTTTAAACGTTATTTATTTTACGTCGATTGCGTAACAAGTTCTTTCAACTTATACAAGCGTGCTCTCGACGTCTCAGATGTTGGCGTAATGTGGTCTTTCATGGTCGAGGAACCAGGTGGAAATCATCTACCTTGGATGGGCGGCCACCTACCGGTGTACATGCCGGATCCCTTTATCAAATTTGGGACAGCAGAGGTACAAAGCGAGCACGTTACCGCTACGCTATCCTGGCCTCATATGCTTGTTGGATGAATCTCAAATTATACTTCACTTTCTTTCGCCATCATAATGTTCAAAGGATAAAAAATAGGTCACTGTGACCTAGTCTTGCATTTTTCAAACATTAGAACCATTCCTTTTATATTGTTAGTCAGAGTCATATCCCCACGTGTAGATCTCATAAAGTCACAATTCAGGTTGGTTGAACGAAAATTTGTTTGTCACTTCCATAAAGACATGGTGTAAAGATCATGCTATTGATATTGAACTTGAATCAGATATCGGGTTTTTGTGTCATGGAAAGGACTTTCCTTTTGTAAGGTCACTTTAAAATGGAATCTCGACTCACACTCATAGTTTAATGATCTTCTGACCTATTCATTCCCAACTATTGTATACAAGTCCATGCAAGTTAATCAAAACAAGCAGTAATCTTTACTTCTTGCTTCATTTGTATTGCGTGTATTGCGTTTTCATTTGGAGTCCCCTCCCAAGCATGACGAAGTCCAGTTGTCTTCATGTATCAATAGGTCTTCCTGAATAGTTAAGTAATTTTGAATTTTAAAATATATTGATTCCTTAATCTAACACGAGCTTTTAAAATATGAATATGAATTAAAATATGAACGTTAAAATATATTTATTCCTTAGTCTAACACGTGCTTTTAAAATATGAATATGAATTAAAATATGAATATGAATTAAAATACGAATTTTAAAATATATTGATTCCTTAATCTAACACGAGCTTTTAAAATATGAATATGAATTAAAATATGAATTTAAAAATATATTGATTCCTTAATCTAACACGAGCTTTTAAAATATGAATATGAATTAAAATATGAACGTTAAAATATATTTATTCCATAGTCTAACACGTGCTTTATATGCTAATGTATTCAAGGTCATCAATGAAAACTATTCAAAATATGATTTGTTTGAGCGACAAATTGCCATTTCTTCTTCTTTTTCATTAATATACAATTTTGATGTGATTGTCGACGACAAGGCTGTACATGAATTGATATATGGTCAAAAAAATGACCGGCGTTATTCTTTCTTTAAAAATATAATAAAACAATTATACAAATCAACGATTACATTTCAGAACCAATCACATAAATAAATAATGCGTCAGCAACGGTGTGTATTCAACATGCGATAGGCTAAATAGGTAATCATAATATGAGATAATTTATTATTTAACTTGCACTATTTGTATTACTATTTTATTTTCATGTTAATGAATGTACAATGACAGTAGGGTCGATAGTGATATAGATAACACCAATTTATTACTATATCGGTAGATGTGCAAGGATTCCTGACAAACTAATATATTCGATTCCCCTGGGTTTTAAATATTTTAGGAAATCAATTATTGCCTATTTAATATCACTTTGGGTCAACGATTGGCGGATTACTTAAACTAATAAGTATACGCATTTTACTCAGAAATGTGGACCCGCCATACCTTTCGTTATTCAGAATAACCATGATAATACCGCCTTCAGGGTATAGGAATATCAAATTGCATTTAATACTTTTCCCTTCAAATGCAAATTTTAAAGAGAAAAATGCAGACCATTTTTTTTTTTTTTTTTTTTTTTTGCCAAACGAATGAGAAAGGTACGCCAGTGTATTTAATGGGACTGTTTTTTTTATGTTTTTTTTTTATGTTACACTATAAAGAAAATGTGGGTGTTACCACTTTGGCGAACATTTTTACAGTTCAATATTTACTAAAAACACGATTTAAATCACTTAAGTTGAATCTACATTTGTCCAGAATAAAGTCACCAAGCTGATTGCAAAAAAATGACCATGGAAGGATGGTTTATACCAGGTACACTTTTTCGGCATCATTGAGATGGTCGTTAATTTCATAACCATGTCAAAATACAGTATGTTTCCCCATCCATCTCTAAATAAAGGATTTAACAAGTGGATTTATCGGAATAATATTATATCTGCCAGAATGCTGAAATATAAAACCTTATAACTGATAAAGTTTTGAAGAGGGCTTGTAAATTATCCCCAAAATTTGGTCACCAAAGTATACCTCAGAAACCAATCACGCCACATATAAATAAATAAATAAATACATAAAAGACACATTCTGCAAATATGTTAAACTTGTTTTTACATCATCTGAGACTATATTTGCCTCAGATTAATTCTATAACTGTATGCTGTTTAGGTATGCAAACAGTTCGCTAATTAGTCATGCAAAAATGTTTGTTCAAAATTACGGCACAGACATAAAAATAAAGTACCAAGGTGTGGACAGTTGCATACTTCAGACATACAACTGGTATCGTTTAAATATGCGCAGAAATGGTGAATTGGTGTTATAATTTCATCCTAATTTTCATTCCTTGGATCCTGGTATTTGTCCAAATGACAATTATTTTTCAATACTTTGGACGGCATTCACTTTTTGTCCAGACTAATGATGATGAATTATAATTTATTATGGAAGTATCAATACTTATCCGCTTATTTACTCCATCTAACCATTCGAATTCATCAAATTTTGAATTTCAGGATCTATTGATTCCTTTATCAAACACAAGCTTTCATGAATCAATACACTTTTGAAAACTGTCATTAAGTAACAGTATGTTTTCCTGTTCATCTATTATCCCTACCTCAAAATTTAAGTTCATCAAGTTTTGAATTTAGGAATGAATTGATTCCTTTGTTCAGCACGAGCTTTAGTGAGTGAAAATATTTCAGACTATTAAAACGGTAATCAAAGATGCTTTGTTTTGGCGGGAAACGAACCGTTCCCCAGTATTGTCTTGATGTTGTATTATGACGTAATTTGATGTCCAAGCAATATATAGATTGATTTATTTGTTCATTCATTTGTGCTTCTTTTCTTCTCATGAGCTATTAAGTTCATTTCGTAAATGAAAAGGATAGCATTAGGAAAATCTATTCCTCTATTCAAGATCGAAATTTTAAAATCAATCAAACAAATAAAATAATCTGTCATGAATAGTAATATGAGGCACTTGGAGACTATACGGGAGTTAACATTACGCCGTTGGTTTACATGTGGCGACACTTGGGGGCAATACGGGAATGGTAATGTTAAAAATGTCCATAGGTTTAACATGCAGGAGACACTTTGTGGCATAACGGAAATTAACATTACGCAGCCGGTTTACATGCGGGAGACACTTGGGGGTGCCACAGGAATGGTAATGTTAACCTTTTTAGTTATAGACCGTTTCCATGCTGAAAAAGTTATAAGGCTCTAAGGGAAATACAATGTTAAATTGTTAGTTATAGGCCTTTTCCATGTTGAAAAATGTATATGTCTCTTTGGGAAATGTAATGTTAAAAGTTTTAGATACTACCCAACACCTACTTTTTTGATTACTATCCAACATCCGCTTTTTGAGTACTATCCAGCACCTACTTGTTGAGTACTATTCAACACCAATTATTTGAGAACTACCCAACACCCACTTTTGAATACTATCCAACACACACTTTCTGAATACTATCAAACACCCACGTTTTGATTACTATCCAACATCCTACTTATTGACTACTGTTACGGCATTATGTATTATCTTTATATTATAATAGTTTTTATTTGCGTTTATAATCATTGGATTATAAATTCCTTAGTTCAGTAGCCTACGCTATTTGTAAAGTACAATGTACTTCCACATGTTTACATGAGTCATGCTATGTCCTGGGAAAATCAATAATTATGTCGGTCAGCTTAACCCACAATGGTGAATCACGTGGTAACGTGTGCAGATTTATGACCTGAATCCTATGTCAACATCTTGTTGATTTGAAATAAGGTATTTTAATTGTAGTGCAAAGGCACTACAAGATGTATCATGCGCGACCTAGTTTCTGATTGGTTACAGAAGGTTGTTGACAGAACTCATTCAAAGTCGTAGTATTAGAGTTTTTCAATTCTCTTGTGCGTAGTAAGAGGCTATATAATAGGATTTAATCACTGCCTTCCTCGTTCTTTAGTAGTTCTCCAGAATAATAAGGTTATTGAGGAAAATTATTGTTGTTTGTAAAATCAGCTGGTGAAAATCTATTATCTACATAGTACATTTTGGATTTAAGTACTATTCTTCAAGGAACTTAACAATATTCTACATTCATAGGAGTTTACCTAGGATTAATAACATTTGGATTTAAAACTGTGTTTCTTGTGGCATATCAGCACTTTAGTGATTTCATTCGGATAACCTTTGGACATTTCCGGATTATCAAAATTCAATAGGACATTTAGGATTATTTAGGAATTTCTAAACTGTAAGTTATTTTTAATTCTTTCACTTTGTTTGTTTGAAATATTTAATATTTTAGGAAATTAAATTTATATTTTAGAAATTGTGAAAGCTTGTTTGAGTCGTTCTTTCTTTTGTTACTATTTCTAGCCCTTAGACGTAACACTACTGTCCAATACTCAATGTCCGATTACTATTCAACACCCCATACATTACTATCCAAAACGTCTTGTGCAATGAGAAACAAAACCCACATGGACTATCCAATGAAAAGGGTAGGATCTAAAAGAAGGTGGATGAAATCACGCAAGTATACTATGACACCACGCCAAAGTTTAAGTTTGGTACGCGGATTTGAATCAAAACAGAATGTGAAAGAGCATGTCCAAAACAAAGTTTTTCATTTTTGGTTTATAAAAAAAAACAACAAAAAAAAACAACAAAAAAACAACAAAACAAAACAAAAAAACAAAACAAAGAAAAACAAGCGCAAATAATCTTTTTTCCAAATCAACATTATTTGTAATCATCCCCCGCTCACTGAAACATCAACAAAATCAATGAAATGGGAGGAATAGGACTAGCCCATTCCTCTTCATTTGCAAATACCAAAACATTAAACATGAAGTTATTTACAAGGTTGACAATGTTGTGGAATCAGACTAGACTTCCAATGATCGAATACAGTGTCATTTTGTCATAGATGCACACTACGTTTCTGTACTAAATTAAATAGATTGCCATACTGTTCACAAAGCCACCTTTCTATTTTATCATCGTTTCTAGAGTACCCACATTTAAAACAAGTCACTGAATGTTCTAAGGGAAATTCAAAACTGTGCTGATGAAGAAAATATGCACAATATTGTCCACTCACAATGGAATCTGATTCATGTAATCTCACATTATTGAATTAAGTGGATACAGTATTTCTTATCATAAAGTCAATGACGTCGTCTTCCAGAGGAGAAAATCCATAAGAATTAAAATATTCCACGCTGTGGTTGTTTGGAAAGTAGACGGCTACCGCTTGGTTTCCTGGGCGATGACTGTAGTCCGTATTGGTGACATCTGCTTGAACGTCTTTAGGTTTTTTATGAGGAAGTTAATCTTTGGCACACACACCTGAATTCCAAGAAGCAGTGTACGAACTGTAAGTCAGAAGGTAATGACGTTCCCAGGTATTTATTCTTTTCACAGGCAATGTTCTCTATTCAGTTGCGTGATTCTTTCAGCAAAGTCACGAGCAAAACAGAAAACTAAATGTTGTTCTTGTTCTGGCCATCTTGACACCCTGACTGTATTTTTGTCTTCTTCACTTGTAGTCTGTGACTGTTATTGTTTTCCATAGGTTTCATGTTTTTTTTCTTCAAATAGTCTAGGATCACTTCTTTCAGATAGTTGATTTCCAGAGTATTGTAAAATTCTGCATACAAGACGACGTTCACTGTGTTCGGCAGAACTAGTACGAACTGAAGTTCCACACGAAGTTGGCCTGATTTAACAGGGTGGAAATGTCCGTCGTCGCTGCCTTGGTCTGGAGTGAAATCAAAGTTCCACAATTCACATCCTTCTTCATAATCGTGGTATGAAATGCCGTGGCTACTGGTGGTTCTTAATTGTCCCGTGGCTTCAAACAGAGTCAAGTAAGATCTCAAGTAATATTTCTGAGCAAAGTTTGGTTCAAAGTTTTGGTTCACAACGTCTGGCCATCTCGGGTAACTTCTATCTTGAACACGTTGAAATGTTGGAACTCGAAAGGATTTTGCTGACGATGCCAATTTGCAAACGTTTTGGTAGTTGAAAATTTAAACATGATCTTCGATCTTGGATCGGAGTCTAGAGGCAATGGTGAAGGTTTTGACTTCCACTCGTCCTAAAGGATAAATGGCTGTCATTCTGGTCAGAGTTTGACTGATGTCGTTTCCCACTTTAGGTAAGACCTCCACGGGTCGCACGTAGAGTCTGGGTTCTTCGATGTTCGTTATGTACTCGTTAGCATTAGCCATTAAACGGAACACGGTACTACTTCGATTCAGTCTCAGATGTGCATGCACCCCATTTAACAAATACTTGTTTTGCAACCACATGTCCAAATGCAAACGATCTTCCACTTCTAAACTGCGTCCTTGTTTGGTTTTCCATCAAAGATTTTCATCTGCAGCCAACTCCGTGTCGTCGAACTTGTCCTACGTGTCAGGTTTTCATTCCACTGAAGCACGTGTGTTCTTGGCCTCTTTTCCGTACGTCAAGAGATTTTCGAGGCACGCTTGGTATGGGTAAGTGTCCATGCTGCTGCTCACCAGTTTGTTATTCATGTACAAATCTACTTCGCTGAACAATGAATGCATCAAACTGCTGACGGGAGCCAATCTAGCATCGTCGCATGGATTGGTGAGAACTTGGACTTTAAGGTACAAGTAACTGTTATTCAGATCAATTTTAATCTTCGGTTTGTCCTTTGATTTCAAATTCAACAAGTGCTGAAGTGGTCAACGACTACACACTGGGATTCTTGCATCGTCTTCATCGTCGGTGGCATGGCAAACAGATCGATTTCTGACTTGAAACATTCGCAAGAATAGCGGTATATCATTTTTCCTTTTTTTGTTTTTGTTTTAGCTAGTAATCAAAAACGTCCAATTCTCTGACAGCTGTTCTTCTTTTTTTAATTCTTTTTCTGACCATGTCTATGAGGTCTGAAGGGTTTTCTGCCTTGCCCTTGATATGGCGTAGAGGAGGAATTAGCGCCAGAAGTGTGAAGCGAATTTATATGGGTGTCTCTGCGCCCTAGGAGATCTTTTCTGTCTGAATCAACACATTTTATCTTGCTTTCATCAAGGCTTCTTTTGGACTTTGTTTGTCGATGCGTACTTTTGGACCGATTCTTTCCCTTGCGTCAAAGCTGCATCTTTTAAAGCGTACAATCCTCGAGTGACCGTTGGATTTAAAATGGGTGCTACCGAAAGAAAAGCTGATTTTCCTCAAACATGTCCTCGTTGTCGAGCTACTCCTCGGTACACAGGATACATCTGTTTCATCGTGACTTTTCCTCTCGAGAATAGATTATATTGTCCAAGATCTCCTATTATACTAATATTACACTGTCAAAATACGATTTACTGACAGGAAGATAATGAGGATGTACAACTTCTTGGTGAACGTGATACGTGTTTCCTTCTTTTTTTTTAGCAGCTGTGGAAGAATCCATTTTGAAAGGAATGACTCTCAGCAAAGGGACGGCTGTTTCCTACGGCGATGTACTGGACGACATCAGAGTACACAAACATCAAATTCGGTCCTTCGTTTAATTCGATAGGGTTGCGAAAATACTTGTAGAATAGATAGTTATTGTGAATGTATTTTGATTGTGTTGCTATGTTCGTGTTTCCACCCAGAATAGCAAACACACTGGGAGAAAATATGATAGATAGCGCTTTGGCCTAGGAAAAACCATTTTAAGACGATGATAAATGGCATAATAGTCCACAGTGCTTTGCCAAACTCATCGTTGAAAATAGCTGAAGTCGTATCGACGAGATGTTGAGCATTGAAATAATATCCTGTAGGAATTCTCATAGCATAAATGTTCAACTGAGGATTCGCTGGCGATGGGTTTTGGAATCGTAAATGAAAGGATCACTTTTTTTCCCAAGTGTTCTTGAACTTGTTCATTGAATATTTCGACGAGGAAAGTGGTTTGATCTTCAACCACATTCTTGACTTGAGTGGGATAAATGATTTCTACCAAAGCCACGTCCCAATGAGCTTCGTGATCTAATTGTATTGATTGATGTAATTTGGCTTTGAAATAACATATTATGTTGTTGGGAAATATAGCCATAGACCTGTCACTGGGTAATGTTAAATACAATTGGTTATCGATAGTTCGATGGTTCTGGTCTCAGAAGAGTCACTCGATGTCAAAGGATGATTTTCCAAAGAGGATTCTAAAAACAGGGCTGCTGCTGTGAATGGAAGAGGAGTGGTGACTGGCGATGGTGAGGCTACCGTTCTTGTTACTGTCGGTATATTTCAGCGACGGACTGAAAAGAAGATAACAAATACACCTGCTGAGTAAAATATTCCACAATTGTTTATCCACTTGTTGCAAACTCACATTTGCAATGACTGTTCAGTTGACACAAAAGACCACAAAGATTTGTCAGATAAAGACGATTTGATTTTTAGGGACACGTTCTCCATACCACACACACAGTGCTTGCTTTTGTAGTTCTTGGAGAGAGGAACTCTGAGTATGAGATGTAGCTGTGTTTAACGGCATGTTGGTAACTTCAACTTCTTTTGATAGTGGATGACTTGTGAAGCGGCAATCCAAGAATCGAAACTGGGTCGATATTCCTTCCAAGGAACTTTCACTTCTTCAAGTCGATGTTTTCCCACTTTACGTGTGCTTCGATCGATAATGCTTTCGATATCGTAAACGTCGTCTTCTTTCCTCGTCACTCGTTGTAACTCAGGCAAATAATAAGCTCCCTTTATCACTTCTCTGTTGATATATTCCAATTTATAGACAGGAGGATCATGTCTGCGTACTTGTCATGTGACACGAAATAATTCTGTCGTCCAGTTAGGTAAATAGCCTTTGTCAAAAATGCTTTTATTTTTCTTCTGAATTTAGACGTTCCAAAAAACGGATCAGACACCATCACTTCGTTTGAAGGTGTTATTTCTTTAAAGCACATCTGATGCTACGATGGTACGATTGATTGTAAGCTTTTACTAGACGTGGTAACACGTCGATGTTTTTGAGAGTATGTTGATGTGTACAATATTTCCACATAGTTCTTTTAAAGTTCTTTGAAAACGTTCCACGACACTTGTTTTCGTTTCAAGATTTTCAGTGGTGAAAAAATAAATGTCTTTTTTCAATTCTTTTTGAAAATCTCGGTTAAGAAATTTTGTGTCTTTGTCTGTGTGCCATCGTAGAGGATGTCGACCACTGTGTCTTAAAACCAGTTTTAAAGTTCTCACAAACTCTGAACTTGTTCTAGAAGTCAAAGGAACTATTCAAGCTGATTTTGAAAACACGTCAGTGTCACAAAACAAATATTTGTAACCTAGATTGTACGACGCTAAGTGAGAGACATCCGCTAAATCTGCTTGCCATTGATGACCTATTCCTACTACTTTCGTTTGACTTCTGGAAATATTTTGTCGCATGGGTTTGTGTAAAGTGTAGGTCGCTTGTTCTTGTAAGCATCGTTGTACATTTTGCAAACGTAAACTTCTGAGTTTGGTTTTAGTGGCACGATACAATTTTTGAATTCTTCCGTAGCGAGTAGCATGAGCAAGATTGTAGTAAATGCTAGCTAAAAGTGTATCCATGTGGTTTTCTGTTGTTGCTGCTTCTCAGTAAGTTACCCGCTGTTCGATACTGATCTTAGGTTGTTTTTGTGGTATTTTGGATTGCTATGCTTGACGTGTCCGAAGAGCAATATGAGCAGGAGAAGTCATTGGTTATTTGGTTACTTTTTTCTCAATTTCTTTTTTCACTTCTGTCTTTCCTTCTTTCTGTTTTTCTTCTGCTGAAGAGGGTGTCGACATCGTCTTTATGATCCAAGCTTTCATTTCTTCTCCTCTGGGAGTAGGGTTAGAAAGTTTGAAATACTTCTCTTGTTTATTTTTCTTCTTCCATCCCTGTGGCTGTTTCTGTCATCGTCTTTGTTGCTTTTTGTTTTTTGTTCGCTTTTCAGGACATTCTGGAAATCTCTCAGGGTAGGTTTATCCGTCTCGTCTAAAACTTTCTAGTAAACAGTTGAAGATGTTCCAATAATTGTCCTTACCGTTGCGATTTTTCCGTTTCTGACAAATCTGTCCAGTCCATCAATGATTGTAATTCTTGTTGTAAATGTGCCATCTCGGTGTGATTAGGATTAGGAGGTAAACGGGGTGTCCGCTGTTCGTATCAACGATGGAGTTCCATCCATCGTTTGTATGGAAGTAAAGTTAATTTTCGTCCTTCTATAAGATACAAGGGTACAAGTGTGATGTCTTTACAGAAAAGTGTGACCTTTTTATCTTTTCTTCACCATCTCATCACTCCTCCTAAAAGATATCCAGTAATCGATTATAACAAAGGAGCAGCTACTTTTACCAATGGTCCTATCAGCATAGGTAGAAATCCTCCTCGTTGAACAAGCATTGTTTTCTTTTGTTTGATGGGCATTTTCTTTTTCACCTTTTGGCGAAGAAAGTGACGATGTTGTCGTAATTACTCTATGTGTATCTTGGTCAAAGGCACCGTTCCTTTCAAACTGTTCAGGCAACATTCACACACGGTATTGATGATTTGTTTTGGTGCTTTTTGAATGATTTGTTTTTGCATTGGAGCATTGGATTTGGTCAGAACTGATAAAACATCCCAATCTTTATCTAAACGAGGAGGGGGTCCTTTTTTCTTTTTTGAAAAAATGTTTCTTTGGATGATGGTGTGAATTTTGAGATATCTTTGTTTCAGGAGGAAAAAAATGAGTGAATTTTATCCAACATTTCTTCTTTTTTATACTGGAATTCGTCTCCACTGATTGTCGGGACGTCGTATCAACTTGACTCAGTCAACGGACTAAATCGTGCTAGTTCTTGTTTGGGCAAATCCAGTAAACTTTGTAAAACACCTGTTCTGTCTTGTACTTCTATCTTGGGAGAGGCCACTTCTTTGGCTGCAGCAGAAGCAGCTAGAGCAGTAGAAGAAAACGTCAATGAAGTAGAAGTTTATTTAGAGGTGGGTTTCCATTTTTTTCATCAAATTGAGAAACACTAGTCTTAAATCAGGTTTGGCATTAAAGGAGGAGAAGTTGAAAAAGAAGTGGAAGGTGATACCGTCACTGAGCGAGGTTTTCTTGAATACGTGCGCGTTCTAGCTGCAGTAACTCTCTTTCTTGCAGGAAATGTTTTTTCTTGGGGGTTTTCTTCTTCTTCTTCTTGTTAGAGTGTGAACTTGCTGTATCTCTCTTCTGTTTGGCCTGTCTTTTAGGTTGTTTGGTTTTTTTAGTTTCAGCATTAGGATCCCATTTCAAAGTGAACGAATAATGATACATCCTAAAGATCCACTTCCACCTGGTTTCAAAATTATTTGTCCTTTTGGTTTGAGTATCGATTCTTGGATCAACTAGTTGTGACAATGCTAGTTTATTTATTGATTTATTTTTTTCTTAAATAAAAGAAACGTTTTGTTTGATGTGGTATATGAATGATCCCATGTAGTACTGACGGCTGTCAAAGTAAACCATCGTAACACTTCTCTGAGGCTAGCTTCTAACAATTGTGAACCTACTTGTGCATTTGTTTCGCGACTGATGGCGTACAATCAGTTTGGAAGGAAGATGAAAGAAAGTCATGTTGAGTACTGTTAGAAAGAAAAGAAGTGAATGATTTTTTTATAGTTTCTATAGACAGATGAAAACGAGGAAGGTGACGTGTAAATGACAAGACATCCTTTTTGACACCAAGCGTGAAACAAATCCGTACGAAATCGCAGATAATCGGGAGTGGTAGGTTTAAATCGATGAGTAAATAGGCATGTGGTAATTGAGTGGCATCGTCATAAGTATAATTTAGCCAAGGTGTTCCTAACTGTTTAACTAAAACTTGAACTTGAGATTTGTCTCTTGGACTTTTAAACAACACCACATAATGTGCATTGAGAGTGATGGTGCGATGCGCTCTACTTCATTGAAATAAATTTTGAGTAATGTAACAAAAAATTGCATTAAGATGATGTCCTTTTCGTGTAAACCAAAGTTTAATTTCTTATCTTCTCCTAACATGTCAACGAAGATGACAAGATGAGTTTCACTAAAGTCAGACACGATCCCATCGTCTTCGATAGGAATTCCTTCTACGAACGAAACTGATTTTCCGTGACTTTCTTTCAGTAACGTGTAAGAATTTTGCCACTGTTTGTAACACTACACGATACGTTGTGGAGGATGATCGAACAATTTTGTTTTGTGAACGGAAGATACAACCATAACAATTGTTTTTAGAATTATGAGATTCCATCAATGACACAAGACATAGTATACATTTATTTTATACACATTAATTTGTCATGGAGTAACAATAAATAAATAAATAAATAAATAAATAAATAAATAAATAAATAAATAAATAAATAAATAAATAAATAAATAAATAAATAAAACAAAAAATAAATAAATAAATAAAAATAGTTACATTTCAAAAACACACAAAGTTTATGTGTTTTTTTTTTCTTTGATTAGTCACATGCAATGTCTTTGGCATAGTCAGCTACCTCTTGTGTCCAAGTATCGAATCCAAGACTTTTCCAGTCACGTGTCCTTCCAGTCATAAATCTGCTGGTGTAACCAACTAATTATACACACTTCTAGGTAAGTGTGAAGAGCCAATACAGTACGATGAATCTCTTCTTCACACGGAGGTACGCAAATCGTATTCTTCACTGGTCGCAACACTTTTAGCACAATAAGTTTTTCGTGCACATATAAAGTTTTGGCGGTCATGTCTTTGCATGTACTGTTCATAAATTTGCCACAAGGAATTTGCTGGTAAAGAAAATCCAAGAAAAGGTAGTCACACACACACACACACACACACACACACACACACACACACACACACACACGCACACACACGCACGCACCCCCCCACACACACATACACACACACACACACACACCACATCGTACTTGATAATCCACTTAGTCTTGAACACTGTCATTGACTTCCTGCCATGAAATTTGGTGCAACACTGATGACACAAGTCGTGGCATAGTAAGTGTTATAACGTTTTCGCAGAAGAGTTATATCGAGTGTTGGCAAAAAACCTCTCTTTCCGACTATGTTACAGCCCCGTCTTAAATTTTGTTTTTTGAAATAGCATTCAGATACAAATGGTTGAAACGTCTGTGTAGTAAAGGATGGAATTGTTCTTTGCGTTTTACTTGAATCTGTACAAAGTCACAGCTCCAAAGGTAAACTACGAATTCTCTCTTCTGAAGTATCCATGAGGATAATAATCATAGCCCACCAAAGGAAGGCAGCGACAGCACGGAGACCATGCAACGGATCGTCACAACTGAAACACTGTACATGGCTTTCTCGTCCCAAGTAGACCAATCCTGCTCTGGCTAAAGGTTTGGGAGAAGATCCTTCCAGATATTAAAGCCGTTTCGTTTTGAACGTCTGGAATCGACTTTCGAAATTTTCATAGCCAGGCAAAGCCAAAGGAAACGTGTATTCTTTGAACTTGGAGTCAGTGGGTCTATCACACTGTTCAATTCATCCTTCTCGGTGAGCGTCTGAACTCAGAATGATCTTTCTGTCTTGGAACTTTTTTATATTGGAGAACGGTATCAGCACGGTATCGTGTTGTGATCGGGAAGTCCCACCCGTTTCTTGTAGACGATCTGATACACTTTTTCAAAGGGTTGACAAACGATTTGATGATTTGACAAACGTACAATTTGTGAGGATCCATTGTTTCCACACGAAAATCTTGATTTTGACCGGACTCTAAAGCTTCTTTTAAGACGTCAATGTTCATCACTTGACTGGTACGATATTTTAATATTAGTCCTTTTTACTTTTCATTCGGTATGAAGTTCTACTTCTTTGTTTCTGTACTAATACCAGTAATTTTGTTAGGTCCACCACTAGCAAAACTTAAAAATAGTGTCTTGGGGATGTTCATCGGTCGAAGCTTCAAAACGTTCCTCTTTGATGTGTGGGTGATAGCTTCAAAGGCTATCGATGTACATGCAACTATCGGTGTCAAAGTAAAGGAACCGATCTCCTAAAGGTTCCAATACATAATACAATTTTAAATGGGTATATGCTGTCACGTAGACATCAATGATAACATTGCCAAACTTGTGGGATCGTTTTTCATCTGAACTCTACCTCGTTTGGTTCTGAGAAATTGATTCCCCGATAAAACGTCGCGTTTTTCGATGCTTTTGGAGGTGAAGAGTGTGTCATTTGAAGAGTAGCTTTTCCATTGATGATGTCAAACTCATCCTTGGATTGTTGGACGTGTCAAATTTTTTGTCCAAGATTTTGGAAGAAGTTAATTCTGCAAGTGTACTAAACTCAATCCACACAGGAAATTTCAAACTGTCGTGAGTGATGGATATGCTCAAACGATCTTCATTTTGAGTTTGGCTTTGTCGTTTCAATTGCTCTAACATTGATTCCAATAAATCCGTAAGGAATACAGCTGCTTTCTCCGCTGGAACTTGAGACTTGAAAGCTTTAAATTTTATTGTGTAAGTGTAAGTCGTCGTTCTAAATTTTCTGGAAGTCAATTTTGGGTAGGTCAGATGTAAAATTAATCTTTAGGGGCTGCCGAACGACTATCTTTCTTGGCTGATCTTGACTCTCGAGGTCTTGTAGTGGAGGCAGAGGTAGATGGTGTTGGCTCAGGTTCACTCATGTCTTCTTCCAAATCGCTAGCGTGAACTTTTGTCAACACTTCTTGGAGAGGGTTGGGTGACACAGAACGCCCTCGCAGCTTGGCTTCTGGTTTCATCTTGGAAATGTGTGATCGTTTCATGACAGAAGATGATTCAAATTAAATTTGACTAGTACACACTCTCTCCCTATATATAGAGAGAGACCTCTCACCATAAGAGAATACATTCATTCAGTTTCAATCTGTGAAGGTGGAAGAGCCACAACAGATCACACTTTTTGTCAATAATTTAAAGAGAGTTATCCGAAAATACACTTCCAACAAGACTTCTGACTACTTCTCTGGAGACAAATGTCAAGATACCTGTTATGTTGATATGTTTGTCAGAAGGACATTGGGCTACATAATGTCAACAAAGTCAAAAAAGGAACCTTTAAGACAGGAGATAAGAGAGACAATAGTAAAGATACATGTTACCGGTGTAAAGAAAAAGGACATTGGTCTGCAGAGTGACCCAAGAAAAAGAGAACATGGAAAAGGAGCGTTCAGAACCAAAAAACAGAAGAAGAACCCATTCCAGTAAAGAAATTCAAACAGTCGAGACAAGCAGGATAAACAACAGAAGAACCCATGCCAGTGAATAAATATAAAAAAGAAAGATGGTGAAAAAGAAGAAGAAAATGGACTATAGTGATGTATTTTGAAATGTCATAGTGATTCTTGTTCACCAGAATATACCCCAAAACGTAAGTGTATCTTCGTCTTGATTTGTTCATTTAGTATGGATAAGATACACACACTTTTAAGGACAAAAATGGCGTTTTGGGTAGTAAGTGTGGGGTGTTGGATAGTAAATGTGGGGTGTTTGCTAGTAGATGACTGGATGTTGGCACTCTACCCTTTTCGTTGGTTAGTAAGTGTGGCGTGTTGGTCACCGAAAATGGCGTGAA
Source organism: Margaritifera margaritifera (assembly GCA_029931535.1). NCBI lineage: Eukaryota > Metazoa > Mollusca > Bivalvia > Unionida > Margaritiferidae > Margaritifera > Margaritifera margaritifera. Next base: position 992,301 of record JAQPZY010001528.1, read on the forward strand.
AAGTTAATTTTTTTAGACATATTTTTCACAATTTGTAAAATTTTTATTAAAATTTATTTTGTTTTACAATTTGTAAAAAGTTATTTTGCAATTTTTAAATATGTCCGGACATTTTTCAGTCTTCACTAAATGCGGTATATTTAGTTTCCGCTAAGTTCCATATTAGTTTATGGATTTGAGTATTACTTTTAACCTCAGCCATATGTTTAAAAAAATTTCCCAATTCTTTCCAGTCTCCGCGAAAGTTTGTGGAAGTTTCGTATTTTTAGTACTCTTTTTAGTCTAGGCCAATTTTTTCACATTTTCCCCGAATGTGTTCAGTCTCCGCTAAAGTCTGTGACAGTTTTGTAATTTTAGTTCTACTTTTAGTCTAGGCCGACATTTCTACATTTTCCCAGATTTTTTTCAGTCTCCGCTAAAGTCCGTGACTTTAGTCACGTCAATTTTAGTGTTATTATGAGTTGGTTACATTTATTAAAGCTATTTATATCATCATTACAATATATGCAAATTTACTGACACCTCCAACATTATCTGAGGTATAGGTAAAGCTTTATATATAAATCTCGGACATATGCATGTAGCCACTTTGCAGCAGGTAACTAAAAATAATGTGTTGAATAATATGTGTGCCATTCGAGATCAACAACATTTAACAACGCAACAACGCAACAATGTAGCCCTATTTGAAGTCAACCACTTCTAACAATGTACCAATGTAGCCTCAATGTTAATTCCCGTTATGCCCACATGTTAACCCTATGGACACTTTTTAACATTTACCATTCCCGCATTGCCACCAAATGTCGTCACAGGTAAACATACGGTGTAATTTTCATTCCCGTATAGCCTCATATTACTACTGTTATGAGTTACAACGCGTAAAAACGGACCCAGGGGCAAAGTTATTTTAAAAGAAAGTCAAGTCTATTTATGCAGTATTCCAAAGATACACGCATATTTCACAGGAAAGTTATATTTAATTCTATCAAAACATGTATAAAGAAAAAGATGATTGTTGACTTTCACTAACCCTCTCTCCTCCGTCCCCCCCCCCCCCCAACCAATCTTGTTGGAAGGATTTCACTTTGATTAGGAAAATTAAGTATACCAAGTTTCATCAACTTTCTACGAATAGTATTTAGAGGTATGGGTTGGCACAAAGACTTGAACAATGAGTTGACGCTGCCAAACGCCCACTCCGGACAACATTAGCATTGCTATACATACTATATTGCTTTCTTGATTAATGTCTTTTGATTCGTATCGGACCCAAGATTCGATAGAACACTGACTTTGAAAGTTTTATGTCCCTCGAGTTTCAATCAATTCTACGAAATTAATAATACTAGACTTTTATCATCCGCGCAAAGTATTGATCGATTCTTTTGTATAGCTTTATCGGATGTATGTAAAGCGCACATACAAATGTATATTACACGAGAAGTATTCGCGTGTTAATTTAGTGTTTTATCTTTATGTTAAGAAATGTTTCAGTGTAATAAATGCACTAAAATGTATTACGACAAAACCATACTGGTTCGGAAATGGTTTTCCACCAAATCCCTGAAAAGATCCCCAAAACCTAACATAAAGTCTTATAAAGTCATATATTTTATAGTCTTCATCTATTTTAAAATTTGTTTTTGCACCCTTTAAGACATCATTTGCCAAAGATTCGTTATTAAAATGCATGCATGTTCATCTGTGCTATCAATACTTATGCGTGTTAAATTCATATTCGATCATTTTCTTTTACACTGACACAAAGCGGAGGCCGACGATTGGACGGTCACGTACGTCGGTCAAATAAACAAAAACAAACAACAATCACAAAAACAACAGAAGATGCCAGAGAGAGAGAGAGAGAGAGAGAGAGAGAGAGAGAGAGAGAGAGAGAGAGAGAGAGAGAGAGAGAGAGCGAGAGAGATTATTTCATCCTAATTTTCATACTCAGGCTTTTATATTTGCTGTCCACATGGTTACATTTCTGTTTCCAAACAGATTTGAATTGCAACTTGTCGTCTCCCAGGGTGATGGATCATAATCTGTCATAATATATTAGTACTGCTTCATTTTACTCTATTTTATCTTACACCATTATTTAAATTCGTCATAGCTTTAATTTTCTAATTTTTGTTTTCTTTGTTAAAAAATATAAAATAAAAACTTTCATAAGTGAATAAGCTTTAGACCATTCAAAGGTATTCAAAAGATTAATCGTTTCGGGAGGAAAATGTACGATTCGTCTATTTTTTCCCGATCAAATTCTGATCAAAATATCAATGACCAAACCCTATAAGAATTAATTTGTCAAAAGAATGGTTACATTACAATTTTATTCTTCAAATCAAGATTGAAAGTAAAAGTCAATCACATCAATGACAATATGTTCTCCTCAGATACAGAGCGTATTTTATACACGGCAGGCAGGAAGGGGTAAGAGTTTCCATGATATATTTTTGTATTTTATCTAGCTTGTTATTGGAACTGTTTTATTTTCTTGTCAGTAATGATACAATGACAGTATGGTCGATGTTGATATAGATAACAACAATATTTTGCTCAATTAATTAATGAATAAAGCTTGTTGGCAGACCCATAATCCGATACCAAATTGACTTTGTAATGTGTCCCATCTCCCGGCTTTGATTTATACTTGGAAATCAATCGGCACTAAACTTTTACTACCACGCCAAATCAAAAATTTAAACTTGGACCTATTAGTTAGGCTTTGTCTATTTTAAATTGGAACCCGCTCCCTCCAGCAGTCTGTAAAAGATTCTTTTTTTTTTTAAATTTCATTTGCACATTGGATGGAAATGCTGATTGTTTTATGTTAACTACGATAGGAATCGTTTTCCTTCCCTTGCTCTGGAACTCACCTTTTCGTAACTACTATCATGCAAATGATAAAAGGGTACCAGTCATACCTACACAACATTTAAATTTTTCACTTTCCGATTTGTGAATACTATCATGCAAATGATAAAAGGGTACCAGTCATACCTACAATGCATTTAAATTTTTCACTTTCCGATTTTGTGAGTACTATCATGCAAATGATAAAAGGGTACCAGTCATACCTACAATGCATTTAAAATTTTCACTTTCCGATTTGTGAATAGATATTCTTTACAGTTTTCTGTCGTCTTATTTAGGTTTGCTTTCAAACTTTTAAATTTCTTCACCTGGATAAATAACTGTTCTGGTAATAAATACATATTTTTCATTTAATGGAGTACCTTTTTAGAAAACAAGAATGATACTTCAGTACGATGAATGCTAGACATACTTCAGTACAAGACTATTGCTGAGAAATTCTCAATCCTTCATCTTTCGTGATTAAAATGGGTATAGTACTGCTGTCAGTGCATAAGGGCAGATTTCATTGTGAAAAAATATTATCTTTTTCGTGTGGGTGGATGGGTGGGGAATAAACTAATCGTAGTTATTACCACTGTCTTCATGATCGACAATAGCAATACTTATCTACCCTTTGCAACTGACAAGACTTAGTATTTTCATTTGTTTATAGTTCGTAAACCCCTTGATGAATTTTCTTCATTCTTATGATTAATTGTTATAAAGCTAAGACGATTTATTCTATGAAATGCATTCTCACCCATTTCATCTTAAGGTCAAGGTCACAGTCACAGAAGATTTGCATTAAGGTTTTGCTTAAAGTTTACTCATTTGCTTATATTTCCTAAACTCCTTGATACATTTTGTAGATACATTGGCTGAATCATTATGAAGCTACAACAATTATATCTGCGACATGCTCGCTCAACCATTTGACCTGGGGTCAAGGTCACGCGCTTTACATCATTGCTTTTATTGTCGGCTCAACATGCAGGTTCTGGTCCTTTAGTGTTTTAAATAGTTGCCTTTTTAAATAATTTTAAAATGATTTGCTTCATTAAAGTTCGTGAGATTGATACATTGTTGCCAGTATAAAGTAATTCTTCGTATCAAAGACTTCCATTTACAGATGCGGCCAAATGCTTTAAGCTGGTTGTTTGCTCACCTGGCCAAAGGATATATTTATTATCCGATTTTGATCAGATTTGGTATGAGCTTGCATCTTATTGGCTGAGCTTGTGAACACTCTAGAAGCCATATTTATGATCAGATTTTTGACTAAATTTTGTACGTAAGCTTATATCATCGAGATCTCAGACGAATTCGATTATGAGCAATATGCACACATTTAATGAGGTGCCTTATTTCTGGTCATATTTTGGTGAGATTTGGTATGTCAGCTTATATCATCGAGAGCTCGGATCAGTTCGATTATGGATAACATCCTTGCATAACAATGAGGTGATCTTGCGTCTGATTGGCTGAACTTGTGAAAATTTTAGAGGCTACATTTCTGATCAGATTTTATCAGATAGAGTATGTAAGTTTATATCCTCAAGATCGCAGACGAGTTCGATTATGGACGACATCCGTGAATATTAATAAGATGATATTGCATCTGATTGGCTGATTTCGTGAATACTCTGGAGGCCAGTCCTGAACAGATTTTGATTAGATTTTGTATGTAAGCTTATATCATAGAGAACTCTGATGAAATTATTATAAGCAACATTTACGCATATTAATGAGGTGATCTTGCATATGATTGGCTGACCTTGTGAACACTCTAGGGACCATATTTATGATCAGATTTTGGTGAGATTTGATATGTAAGCTTAAATTATCAAGATCTCAGACGAGTTTGCGATTATGAGTGACATCACACATATTAATGAAGTGATCTTGCATCTGATTGGCTAAGCCTGTGAACTCTCAAGAGGCCATTATTTTTATATATAAGCTAGTATCATCAAGATATCAGAAGAGTTCAATTATTAACAAGATCCACGCATACTAATGAGGATCCAGGCTGATAAGATGGTGGACATCGAACCCGCAACTTTCTGGTCACAAGTCCAACTCCTTAACCACTGAGCTGCCTCAGCTCCCTTGGGTTGGGATCTCAATGGTTTCCAAGTTATAACGGCGAGGGTGGGGTGGGGTGAGGGGAAGAGGCCCGTGTGAGGACAGACCCAATAATACATGGTGACTATATTGTTACGACTCTAGGTCTTAAAATATGTAACAGAAAGAAAGTGAAATCAATAAAATCAACTAAACTCAACAGTTAATGTATTTGCAGACAATTAAAGTGAAAATTCAAAATACACTTACAATGTGTGAGTTAAATTCCAAATAATCATAAATGTCCTAATCACAAGTCCAAAATAATAGAATGTTCCGAATTAATTCAAATAGCTTTGAATGTCCTGATGTACCACAAGAATGTAATCCAGAATGTATTTGAATGGGTTCGCATATATCCAAAAATCATGTATTAATCCAAAAGTCAATGAGCACTTTAGTAATTCGAGTGAATATTTTAAATAATTCCTCTCTAAAACAACTGTAAACTCAGACTGATTTTTATAACAAGAAGGAACTTATTTACCACAATCTGTATATATATTTATATATATATATATATATATATATATATATATATATATATATATATATATACATGCCTACATGAACTGTCACACCAGAATATGAGTAATTCTAATGCAAAAATGCTTGCCTACCTGACCTATGTCACAACAGGACATATTGCGAAATACTATGCAAACAACTGGACAAAAGTTAAGTATGTATTTTCAAATAACCATACAACTTACAATCATAGGCAAAAGTTAAGTATATAAACACCATACATAACAATATACATATATATATATATATATATATATATATATATATATATATATATATGGTCTAAGAAAGGTGACACGAACGTTAATAGACATTGTATCAACTTTCTTTCCTCTTGACAGTTTGAATACGTCTATGAATTTGCATTCACAAGGTGATATATGTCTGCTACCTAGGTGAGCGATCTTGTTTTGTTTTTTCTTTTGGAGGTGGGGTGATATTTTTATTGTTATTGTTGTATTGATATCGTAGCAAATTAATCCTTTTAAAAGCCAGAATTGCATAGTTTAATATATAAGACAAGGTCAGAAATGCGTGTAGGACGAAATGAGCTGCAGAAAATTGGTATATTCAATGTTTAGCATGGATTCTTGCAAACAGCGCGGTTTTAAAACCTTTTTTTTTTTAAATCGATATCGTTAGCACTACGTAATTGGCGCACTGGGAAACGTATAAAAGATTGATGGTTGCAAAAGTCAGATGAAATAAGATACTGAATCAGATATTATTTATTAAGAGTCTTCTTTTTTAATTTTGTCTAACTGTGAAGACGTCCAGCATCATTTTGTCAAACTTTGAAGACGTCCAGCATCATTTTGTCAAACTGTGAAGACGTTCAGTATCATTTTGTCAAACTGTGAAGACGTCCAGTATCATTTTGTCTAACTGTGAAGACGTCCAGTATCATTTTGTCAAATTGTGAAGACGTCCAGTATAATTTTGTCTAACTGTGAAGACGTCCAGTATCATTTTGTCAAACTGTGAAGACGTCCAGCATAGCCTATGATTGGTGGTAAATATTTTCTTATTACCTTGAGACTCAACAATCTAGTTAGCTGTCATATGTACTCGCGTATAAACCGTTACCAACTGCAAAATGCATAGACCCAGATCTGCCGTGGCATAATGCGCCGGAAGATCAGGGTCAATGCAGTTTGTAAGGACTAATCAGTAGAACAAACAACATAGACCATGCTTTGCCGGCTCATTATGCGACGGCAGATCAGGGTCTATGTTGTTTGCATTTGGGTTTTACGCGAGTATATACGGTAATTGCGCCTCTGTTATATAATATTTTACCTTCCATATATCAGTCTACACTTTAAACTCTTGCATCGGAATAATTTGAAAAATAATTGGGCATCTGTGCACAATATACTTGATATTACTTAATGACGCCAGCAAGAAAGAAAGCGTCATGACTGATTGGTTTTCTATGCACACATGCAATGCAAGAACCGAAAAGCAACCGGAAATGAAGATTTAAAATCATGCAATACCAGTTCATTATTAACCTTGTATCCTTTAATGTAGTCCTTAAATAATTCTATATCACGTGGAGTGTTTGATATTCCGCTGGGTTGATTTGCTTGGAAGTTTATTTATTTAATTTTTCTTCACATTGATGCAATATGTATACGGACATCATGATGATCTTAAAACTGTCTTACCTCCTCTGTCATACATTCTAGGTTTGGTATGGGACTAAGATCTTTTATGATATTTTAAAGCTTACATTTTAAAATTATGACCGATATTGAAAGATATAATTGTTAATTTTGAGATCCAAAGCAAAATATGCTTGCAAGTGAAAATATCTCCCATTCCATGGTTATACGCTTGAAAACAGTTTGATCAGTATCATGGATATAATCGGAATCGACGAGGATAAGTTGAGAAAGGTTGCCCAGAACGTCTCGAGCAACGAGTAAGTAATCAATCAAACCAGATTAAGTTTTTTTTTAATACTTTTTTTAAAAAAACTGCGATTGCGCAATTATACAAACTTTTATTTTGATGTTTTTTAAAGTCAATATCAAAAGCAACATCGTGGTTTGTGCACTACTGACTTTTACCTGGAATTGCTATAAGATTTCCTTTCTAATTGAGCATTTCTTTCTGGACAGTTTATTTATTTTCTTTTTATTTAGAATATTTCGCTAGCTATATCCAGCTCCACTTGATACTCTTGCATCAAAAGTATTTGAAAACTAATTACACACAAGTTCCCAGTCTTACTTTTTAAAATAAACTTGAGATTACTTAATGATGACAGGACATACGACTGTGTCATGGCTTGTGAGCTCTAGAATGTTCGCATGTAATCACAAAACCTAAAAGCCTTGACACCGGAAATAAAGATTCAAAATCATGCAATATCGGTTGACAACTAGCTATTTATAGTATCACTACACTAATTAAGTCAATCAGCTGGTTATTGCATCCTATTGTAGTCTCTTAGAAAATCTTTTATATTTTTTCTCTGATTTTTCCTGGATATTTTCAAACCAGTGAAGTGTTATTTGCATTCAGTAGAAATCAACATTAAAGTCTGAGCGAATATTAAATGTCAATTGAGTTTCCGCTTTGATTTTGCATAAGGGATCAACTAATAATCTTGGGGGGGGGGGGGGAAACTGGGATTTTCCTTCAAACCAGGATATTTTTGTTTCCTTTTATCTCAAGATAATCTTTTTCCAAATCTTATTTGATGGATAAACGTTGTTTCTTTTTCTACAATTCGGACAAGAATATTATTTTTCAGCTATTTAGGAGCCGGAAAATGAAAAAAATAAAAAAATAAATCCCAGGCCCCAAACTTCGGACGAAAATTGAATGGTCTGTACCTCAGATGACAAAGTAAACAGGTGTAATTTGACCGGTTCCTGAAAGGTCATTTGCACTAAAAATTCCAGTAATTTCATTGAGATGCAGTTATTTCCGGAAAATGCAACATAACCTATGGTGATTGTTTTTATATGTTGTATTCAGGTTAGAACTTAAAACAAGTAATATAGGTCGGTACATATGCACTGGATTTCATAAATATATTTAGAAAATTTATGAAAATATGTAAGGAACTCAGTTAGTTCAGTGTTGCCTTGAAAGGGGAATGTTTATGGCGAACACATTTATAGCACTTCTGGTCATATACAAGAAGAGCTTATGAGATGGCCTGTTGTCCGTCGTCCATCTTCCGACGTCCATCCGTCCGTTAACATAAGTTTGTTGTCGCTACTCCTCCTAAACTACGCCAATGTTAAGGCAATTACAGATCTGTATCTTGCGAAATAGCCTATAGGTTTAAAAACTTCTCATATTTCACCTTAATTGCACAAAAGTAATATACTTTAGTTTTCTCCAGGTCCATTGAATAATATATTAGAAGTACCATTTTAAACATTTTGGGTGTATTTTACTTTCAAAGGAATAACCTGGGTGGAGATTTTGGCCAAAAATGTATTGTTGCTTTTAATTCATTTGTAAAAGTTTAAAATTAAACAATATATTAATATTTCATAAAATTGCTCATTGCAAATTAAATAATGATTTTTTGGGGTATAAATGTATTAAAAGTAGCTTAACAACATCAATTTAGTCATGAGTATGGCAAGTGAGTCATTGTCTTTGGACCTTAAATTTTTCACATATGGCATCATACAACACTCGACTTGGAGAGGTATCCTGTAAGATAAATACCTCTTGAGCAAACATCATTGAAGCAAATGCAATCAAATTTCACAGCTATTCTTCAATGTTTCTACAGACACAGAAAGAGAAAATTCATTAAATAGTTGCTGATTAACTTAATTAGTGTAATTAATTAAGTGTAGTTACATTAATTAAGCCAATCAGCTGAATTCCAATTTAGTCTTTACGAAAATTATTACTATTTGTATCTCAGTTTTCCTGGACATGTGAAGAATATTACATGCATTCAGTAGAAAGTAGTAATAAAGTCTCAACAGAAAATGAAATATTTATTGAGTTCGGACTCGAGCCTATTGTGTAAGATGACAAAACAAACAGTTGTGATTCAGCCGGTTCCGGAAAGGACACTTGCACTAAAAATTCAAGTCATTTCAATTAAATGCAAAGTCATTTATGATGATTATTTTTATATATGTTGTGTCCAGTTGGGTGCTTGACACAAGTTAGATATTCTTGGTGCATCTGAACTCATATCTTTTTCACTGAATTTCATAAATAAATGTAGCAAAATTAAGGAAATATATAAAGAACTCAATTGGTGTAGTGATACCATGCCATTCAAATTGTCCCTCAGCAGTTACGTATCATGTGGAATGTTTGGTCTTTGACTGGGCTGAATGTGATCAAATTATTTTCAGTAACATATTTTTCCGTATTGGTACCAATATGATTCCCATCATAAAACTCTCGCACCTTCCCCATCTACCACCAACACTAATTCTGGCGCGGGAATAAGATCTCAGATACATTTTGTGGAAAGAAATACTCTCTTTCAGTTTTGTTTCATAGGGCATATCGATACGATGAAGTGTTAATAGTATATATATAAAGCACAATATGCTTGAATGTGGGAATATTTTCCTTGTCATTGCTATATACGTGAAGACAGAGACACGTATTCTGTTCCGATCAGTATGGGATGCCCAGTAGGTCCACAGATGGTAATCAATCCAATCGGATCAGCTTTTTTTCAGGGAATGATATTGATTTTTTATTGTATTGATAGTATCAATTAAAACGGTCCATAAAATATTTAGAAATTGCTTCAATAGATTTAAAAGACATTAACCTTTTTTATGTGTCGGCTGTTGCTACATGATACCTTGGTTTTCCTGCTATGATGATAAAACTGTTTTAAAACTGGATCAGAGTGCAAAGATCTTGAATATAGATTTGCTGTACTGTCGGGAGTTCCACACACCAAACACAACTATTTGCTGTACTGTAGAGAGTCCCACATACCAAACACAACTATTGTTTTAGAAATAAACTTTCTTTTTTTAAATAGAAAATCAAAGAAAACAACGTCTGATGCATCAAATCATCAATACTTTAACGGGTAACATTGATTTTTTTTTTAAAATGAAAACATTCGTAGAAAGATTTTACGCTTAAAGTTACTGATATTGTCATTTTTATTTAATTACAAAAGAGCTATAGTTATGTAATTATTTATTGATTTGAATATTTTGACATGGGAAAGTGTATGGGTCTAGCCTATAATTACATTTTCCCACCATTTTCTTCAAGAATTCTTCCAATAATGGTGCAATAGGCAATGAATCATGGATAAGAAAGCATGGCAGATAACTATCGATATAGAAGCTTACTCTTTCGCACCTGGGGCAGATTATATATGGATTAATATCTTTTAGATACAAGTTGATATAGGATCAGGAATGGGAGGTTTTATTGGAACGGAACACGGCAGAAAATCACAACTTCTATAATAATTATAGGTTACTGCATTTGTATAGGAAAATATGAACGAGTTTTCTGAGTTATACTGCACGACGTATGGAGTGCAGTATAGCTCAGAAAAAACGAGTTCATATTTTCCCATACAAATGCAGTAACCTTTTTATTATATACTCATTTTGCTTTTCCACCTAAGGCAGAATAAAAAAAAGAACACACTACAATAAACAAAGTAACTGAATTTCTGCTATATTTTAAAGTAAATACACAACCGAAGTTAAACCAATACACAGTAACAGTATTCATGCGCACATGGCACCGCCCAGTGACCTTTGAACTTGGTAGAGTACCGCGCGCTCACTGATTTGTTTAAAAAAGAAATCTCATTTTGGTCTACTTAAAATTGAAATTTTGAGTCATATTGTGAATGACTGCGCCTTGGAACAACTCTCCCAGTTGATCTGGAATGGAGGGATTTTGTTTTTCTGTCGATTCAACTAAATTCTGCTCTTTTAGTTTTTAGCTGGGTCTATTACGTACGATGTACATGTAGCTAGAGGGACTGGCCTCGACAGCAAGCTAGCTTACACATGTGTTACTGTCCTGTCATTGATACTTTGGAATCATAATATGGACAAAATATGAAATTCTTTTAAGTGAAATTCTCAAGAAGATGTAGGATTAAATATTTTTGTTAGGGAATATCAAATTCATTTCGTTTTGGAGTGCAGTAAATTCTCCTTAGGAATGTGATTTTTGTTCGAAATGTAGTCTAGATTGCAGTGCAATTTCGCTCCGTGGATCAGAAAGTACATTTTAAAGAAATTCATGATGCAGAAAAGTAAGTACATTTATTCCCATTCTTTATTACCAGCTATAGATGACATACTGTCATAATAAATCCAAAAAAAATTCTCAAAAAAAAAAAAAAAAAAAAAAGGCAAATTTGCAAAGCGGCTGGGGTGTGAGAGCCCATTTCGTCAGCGGAAAATAAGGCTTCTTCGTTATCGTGGCTTCTTGGCTCCGAGGCACTTGCTTTTATACCAAAACCCGCCTTCTTTAGTTGTATTTTTTCGAATTTAGTGCTTGGACTGACTTGTAAAATTGGCGGTCTCTGAGAGAAACGGAATATCATTTGGTCATAAGATGCCTTTTTACGCTATTTTTTTATAGACGCTAGAGAGCACGGTTCATAGTCTGAACCATCGGCTAAATAAGTGTTTAAATGATCAGAATGATATTTTCAATACTGCATGCCTCACGTTTGTTGTCATAAAGCCACCGCTGTACAGTGTGAATATCACGTTCAGTCACTTGCTTGGTTGAAAGATTCTTTTGTGACTCAGTGAATTCATCCACATCGTCAGCTTTATCATCTCTACTCTCAAACAGCTCGTTGAGTTCATCCACAGACAAATCTAATAAAGCAAAAGCTTCGGTGTCTGCTACATTTGCGTACATTGTTTGTTTACAATAAAAAGTAGTTCCTAACACGCGATACTATTTTTAGACACACGTGTCGTGCAGTATGGAGAAATACTGCACGATTCTGACAATGCAAACTTAATGGAGAAAAAAATGAGTATATAATAAATAGAAATATTGGTGGAAAAATACGCGAGATATCTAAAGCACAGGTATCGGGAAAAACGACCATGTTGTATAGTGCTAGTGTGAAACATCTGAATAGCTCTCATATTAATACTATTTAAGGTGATCCTAGAAATCAGATATCTCCGAATGGCAGAGGGATAATGCGTGATCAGTGTGGAGGGTCTCTTAGTAGTGGATTCAGGCAATATGTTAATACTACCCAGGCCTAGGAACACGGGTAGAAGACACACTTAATACCGTTAAGACTAGCCTTATGGAACATTAAATGACTTTCTACTAAATCCACAAATAAGCTGGAATTACCAGAGTTACATGAATTATTTTGAACGAAATGATGTTATATTATTGACAGAAACTTAGACTCCAGAATTGTGAGAGATAAGTGTTACAAATTTTGATTTCTTTTCACTTCCTAGAACTCTCAAGAAAAAAAATGTACGAAAAGGGACTCGGACGGCTTAATCATGTACTATAGACAATCAATTAGAGATGGTTTAGAACTTGTTTATAGTGATTCTGATGATATAATTTGTGTCAAATTAAAATCAAGTTATAAAGACCTGATTGATATGCAAGTGATACACACACTGTATAATCACATTTTTGAAATGGAGAATGTTGCCGGTAGTAACTGTTATTATCTTGTTTGTAGCGGTTTTAATGCTCGAACGCTCACTGTCCCAGATTTCGTCCGGAACGGCACAACAACTAACTTACCGTTAGCTGACAATTGCATAGTGATTATGATATTCCACGTTCGTTCCGGAGACCAAAGGCAAGTCAATGAAAATGGCTATATACTTTTAGATTTTTGCAGAATGACAAATTTAAGAATTTTTGATGGAAGATTAGGTTTACTTCTATGAACGGCAGAAGTAAAAGTTTAGTGGATTATGTCATTGTTTAGTTAGCCTTTATTCGCTAGAATTAGTCCATTCACCGTTGGAGAACTGGATATTAGTTAACCTTTATTCACTAGAATTAGCTCATTCACCGTAGGGGAACTTGATATTAGTCAACCTTTATTCACTAGAACTAGCTCATTCACTGTATGAGAAATTTATGTTAATCAACCTTTATTCACTAGAATGAGTTCATTTACTGTTTGAGAACTGAATATTAGTCAACCTTTATTCACTAGAATTAGCTTATTCACCGTAGGAGAACTGGATGTTAGTCAACCTTTATTCGCTAGAATTAGCTCATTCACTGTATGAGAACTGAATATTAGTCAACCTTTATTCACTAGAATTAGCTCATTCACTGTATGAGAACTGAATATTACTCCACCTTTATTCCCTAGAATTAGTTCATTTACTGTATGAAAATTGAATATTAGTCCACCTTTATTCACTAGAATTAGTTCATTCACTGTATGAGAACTAGATATTAGTCAACCTTTATTCACTAGGATCAGCTCATTCGCCGTTGGAGAACTGAATATTAGTCAACCTTTATTCACTAGAATTAGTTCATTCACCGTAGGAGAACCGAATAATTTATTCAAACCATTGTGTTGTATATTTTACTGTCGATAGCTTTTGTGCACTTTGTTTTCCAGTTTATATGGGAGATGAAACGAAAAGCCGTAGCAATATGTTTGGAATAGTGATAAATACTAAGAATATGTGTCAGATGGATTATCGATAAATACGAAGAATATGTGTCAAATGGAATAGTGATAAATACGAAGAATATGTGTCAAATGGAATAGTAATAAATACGAAGAATATGTGTCAAATAGAATAGTGATAAATACGAAGAATATGTGTCAAATGGAATAGTGATAAATAAGAAGAATATGTGCCAAATGGAATAGTGATAAATAAGAAGAATATGTGTCAAATGGAATAGTGATAAATACGAAGAATATGTGTCAAATCTTAATATCAAAATTGTAAAATGTAAGTTAGATAATATAATTATCAAACTAAACAATACTGATATATGTAAACAAGTGATAAATAATGTTGTCACATAATTAAGAGATGTCATTGACACAGCAGCATATCTCCTCTTTACGATAACAATTGTAGAGAAAGTATCTGTTTCTAGTATTTGAGGTAAAGCGTCTTGGTATAGTCATCATTTTGTACAAACTGGAAAGAAATTTCAAAAAAAGAGTAATTATTATAGACTTGTCCCAACGGAGGAACATACACTTACTATGTGCGAATCTAGATCAAGGTTCAAGAAAACTGCCAGAGAATGTAGAAAACAATATCATGACAAGTAGACTGATAAGTTGTTAAAGGTGCAAGAAAAAAAATAAAAGATTATTGGAAAATGCTAAAGTCATGTGCTTTTGGCAAACACTCTTAAAATTTCTGTAGACGAATTTGCAGACTTTTTCAAGTCAGTAAATCAGTTTGAGAATTCTTTAATGATGTTATCCGATGAAGAAATCCAGACTTATAATGATTATATACTCATTACCCGATGAAGAAATCCAGACTTATGATGATTATATACTCATTACCCGATGAAGAAATCCAGACTTATGATGATTATATACTCATTACCCGATGAAGAAATCCAGACTTATGATGATTATATGATTATATACTCGAGGATTTGGAATTTTCAGTTGATCATTTTAATAGATGTATAAGTAGTGACGAAATATTTAAGGCCTTTAAGAAATTAAAACCTGGGAAAGTGCTGGTCCGGATAAAATATTGAATTTGTTTGTAATATATGGTTCAAGAGAGTTGTTGCCTTATTTACATTCTTTTTTAATTTTATTTTTTATACTGGTATTTTTCCACAGTCATGGTCAGAAGGTTATATCATATCCTTACATAAGAAGGGCTCCATTAATGACATTGAAAACTATGGAGGAATTACTTTACTTAGTGTATTAGGCAACCTTTTTACTCATGTTTTAAATTAGATTAAATGATTGGACAGAAGAAAAAGCTATATATATTTTAACTCAAAGTAGATTCAGGTACAACAGGCATTCGATTATAGTATAAGAGAATTGATGTGGTTTGTGCTCGTTACAATTTGCATTAGAGGAAAATATTCAATATAATGAAATCCATGAACACTACTGTGGGTAGCAAAATTAAATACAATAATAATCTCTCTTATGAATTATATTGAAAAATAGTATACGACAGGGGGAATGTTTATCACCGTTTTTATTTTAAATGTTTATTAATGATGTAGAGAAAACTTTTATTGAAAAGGTATTGATGGTATTGACATTGGTATGATAAAGATGTTCTTAATATTGTATGCTGACGATGCTGTGATTTTTCTTCAGCAAGTAGTGATGGTTTACAAAAGGGATTCAACAAATTGAAAGACTATTTTTTAAAATGGAAATTAATAATAAATGCATTTAAGACAAAGGTTAAGATTTTTTGGAAAAGTGGTAGAGTCGCGAATAAAAACAGATTTTTTTTATAATGGAACTGAAATTGAAATTGTCAGTAAATTTGTATATTTAAGAATTTTTTTACGATGGGTGGGTCATTTACAGAAGCTGAAAAACTTAAGCAAGACAAATAGTGAAATCTTTGTTTTCATTCAATAAGTACCTGTATTGAGTTTCTGATGAAATCTCTGTTTACACTGAATAAGTTCCGGTATACATTTTCTGATATACCGCCGAATATTTTATGCAATTGATTTAATATTCTTATTGCTCCAGTTCTATCATATAGTGCAGAAGTGTGGGAATTTATACAAGGCAATGCTGTTGAAAGAGTTTATTTGCGTGTTTGTAAAAAATATTTTATGTGTTAAACGGTCAACAAAAAATTATATTGTATAGGGTGAATTGTGAAGAGTTCTTCATAAAATACTTAGACTCTTTAGAATTATTAAATATTGGTTAAAACTGTATATTCTAGCAGTAGGAAATATTTTAAAAAAATGTTGATGACATTTTATACTTCTAGTAGAACAAGGCTATATATTCATGTTTCAAATAGTTTTTCATATTAAGAATATTTTACTTTTATCACTATTACAAACTTTAGAATAGTAGTAACTAAATTGCAAGCATCATCTCATTGACTATAAGTTGAAACAGGTAGATGGGCTAAGCCGCAAGCAGTATCATATGAAAATAGAACATGTGTTTTCGTTGTAAGGTGATAGAGGACTAATTCCATTTTGATTAGAATGTCAGTGTTGCATAGAATAAAGATGCAAGTATATACTTACATATTATTGGAGGCATCCAAATATAGACACATTTAAAGATCTACTTTCAAGCAATCATCAGAAGATTATAAGAAATTTAACAGATTTTATTTTATCATCTGTAAAACTTCACAGTGAATTCTTGAAATCTGCACCATAATCTTTCAATGAATGTATTGAACATTTAATAAAAAATAAACTTTTTCAACCAGCCTAGATGATAATTATATATTTTTACTCAGTGAATTCTTGAAATCTGCACCATAATCTTTCAACTGCTTTATAAGATGATAATTATATATTTTTTTTACATTTATTGCTTTAGCTACTTTAGTTACTGATACTGTACTCACTTTTTTCTTTTTAACGTGATTGTTGTTTTTTTTTCCTTCTTTCTTTCTTTCTTTGTTTTTGTTTTTTTTGGGTCTTCTCCAGATTGTTTGTTCGTTATTGCTTTTGTAGTAATTAACAGACATGAAAAAATCATAATGATTCATGTTATTACTATTGCATTTTCAATTACAGTGTGATTTGAAGAATTTGAAGATACTGATTTATACCGCATAGTGTTTTATATGTGTCTGCCATTACTTCACTTCGATATTAATTAATATTGTATATTATATGTTTGCAAAAAGCCGATAGGCTAATTTGTAATGAAGTTTCTTCTATATGTAATTCAAATACAAATAGGGTCTCGTGTAATAATATGTAATACTATTGTTTGATTTATATATAAATGTTGGTTTAATTTGTTTACCATTATTACTGTGAGAAACATCCACATAAACTGCTATAAACACTATATCTGTACCAAATAACAATACATCTTTGGTTTTTGACAATGAAAGGACCTTATTTATTGAAAAGACTTTAGAGAAACTACAGATCGTAGAAGGTTAACACTAGTATCACTTGAACTGGACAAAACTAAAGACGGCAATGATTTAGTTTTTATTTCAGTGTCAGTTATATTTTTAATGCGCTTTTTCGGGAAAATTAGATCCTTTCCGATTTTCTTGACTTCTTATTTACTTGGCATAAGTGGTCTTTGTTAAGATGGGTAATAAACATGAACTCATTATATCTGAAAACGAAACATATATATAAAAGAAAACAAAATGGTAAAAATCAAAGTGTGGGAGAGGAGAGACAATGGTCATTTTACATCAGTGTTTATGTGATTCATCCCTTCATACTATGCTATCAGTTTGTACACATCGGGATCCGCAATCATTTTGTCCTTTATTTTTAAAGCCTTTTCAAATGGCTTTGTGTCACACCTATTGTCAATGAAAAGACAACTCAAAATATTGTTTGTTTTTTGTTGTTGTTGTTTTTTTTTGTTTTTTTTTCAAGTACTTAACATTTGTCAAAAACTTCCACAAATCTTTGATGTAGCCATCTGAATTTAACTCAAGAAACATCTCTTGTGACATGATTCATGTGAAAATTAAGCAGTAATTATTCCGTCACTAGTTACCACATTTACAAGTAAACTTATTTAGAATTCATTGTTTGAACTTTGTAGACTCATTTAATAACAATTCCTTAGACTGAACACCTACCCAGCTATTTCACCCTCCAATAAGTCGGGACACAGCAATTTTTATATATTTTAGTATGACTACGTACAATATTAACCTTCCCATTGTTTATTGTAACTTTTTTATACAATAGTTTCGGTGTGCATATATTTTTTAACGCGACTGGTGTGAAATACTTATTTTGAAAGGCTTTTGAACTTTTGTATTAATTCTGGAACATTGACTTCCTTTGCCATCGAACAGTGCGGGCAAAATAACACACTAAAGCCGCGAAGAAGCTGAAAACAATATTGTTTTAAAAATACATAAAAGATTACATATAAATCAATCTTAATTTAAAAAACCGGAAAATACAGCATCTCAACAGAACATTTAAATAGTAATGCTAGCAGGTCAATCAGAATATTAAATTAGTGTGGCAAACAATAGTGTCGCAAGCAACTTAGACTAGATGCATATAAATAATATTGAATTAGTATGTCAAACAATAATGTCGTAAGCAACTTAGACTAGATACATATATAGAATATTGAATTAGTATGACAAACAATAATGTCGTAAGCAACTTAGACTAGATACATATATAGAATATTGAATTAGTATGACAAACAATAATGTTCTAAGCAACTTAGACTAGATAAAATTATACATTGAAAAAAAAATGCAAAGATTACGTTCAAGGGCGGATTAAGGGTTTGGTGGGGCCGGGGCACTTCAGCTTTGGGGCGCTTATGATGTAGATCTACAAATACACCCTGAAAGCTATTATTTAAACTATCCTTTATATGTGTATAATTATTATAGCTCTATTAGGCAAACTATTAGACGGTTTAGACCTATATATGGTTTATTTAAACACAAGTAATTTTATCCACGGCAACCGGGGAGGCCCCCATGACTAGGGGGGTCCGGGGTACGTGCCCCCTGCGCCTCCACCTTAATCCGGCACTGATTACGTTACAGTCGTTTGGAAGACATCATATGAATACTCTCCATGGTTACGGATCGCATTTTTGGACAATGGGATCATTAATTCAATACAAATCAACATACTTGGTCAGCTCCAATAATATTGTTGCACCATTTTTTTTTAAAGATCAGCACAAATTTCACAAAAGCTGTAGGGAATGATACTCATCTTCATTACCACCAGTAACACATGCTATACAATATCTTTCATTTCGTTTAACTCTGTTAGCACGATATCTACCCGTTTCAATTATGTATTAATGGTTTGAAAGACGCAATGTAGTTAAAGCAAATCTGTGTTTACAATTACAACGTGTACGAAGATATTGTTACAAACAAGGTGTACGATTTCACATCTTTTAAAATTGCATAGTCAAGCATTCTATTCAGATATAGTTCATCTTGTAGTAAAAGTTTAAAAATGGATCAAGAAGTATCAACACGAATATAAATCGGAAATATACAAATATAAAATGTTTCCGTTTCATCGTTTATGAAAATCATCAGCATCTAATGGCTCATTATTTAATTTACTGCGCTGGAAAATTTATCGCTTTTCTGAATTAGAGTTGGGTGTAATAACGTCATTACAGCAATAGTCCGTGAATGATATATCGGTATCAATAGTCCGTAAATGATATATCTGTATAAATAGTCCAAATTTATTGCTTAAAGATGGGTCGCTTTTCCTTTCCAGATAAAAGTCAATGCGAAATTAACCGTAGCTACAGTGACGTAGTTAAAGTCGATATTATATTCGTCCTGTTATATTGGGGGGGGGGGGTTACAGCGGCAAGCACAACTTATTCTTGCTTTAATTATGCATTATTTAAATATCGTATTTGTATTTTAGTCAGGAATGCGATTTTAATTATGTGAGTTATTATTAAATCTATACTTCCACAGATGAAACTCACCAAGATGAATGTTCTCAAATGATTGGGAAAGGATATGTTTGGTTGTGAACAGGTACACCTTTTCGGCTTCATCGGAATATCGTCATCTCTGTTGTCGTGTACAAAAAAAAAAATAAAACCTCATGACATGTTTAATCCTTTTTTTTTATAAAGAACAGTATTACGAAATGAATGAAGTATTTCATTGAATAATTATGTGCCCCAAATATACTGAAATATGCAGCCTCACGACTTATGGTGGTTACGAGGAGGGTTTTCAAAGATAATCCCTCAAATATAATCCATATAATCTGCTGCAAAGACCAGTTATGCTACAAATGACACATTGTGAAAATACTTTAAAACTTGTTTGTTACATCCTCTGAGACCTTGTTTGCATCACATGCTAATTCCATGTATTTGGTTTTACAAGCAGTGTGCTGTTGACAGTCATACAAATATTCGATCAAAATTTCGAGACAGATTTACAAACATAGGAGCCAAGAGTAGAGATGATTGCCTACCAAAGATATACTTAAAAGCAGACACAAGTTTAAATATGGGCAAAAATGGTCAATCGATGTGAAAATTTCATTCTAATTCGTTTACCTTTACTTCTGGATCCACATCATACTAATTTCGTTTGAATGATTTTGTACTGCATGCAATTCTTTCCCCCTACTAAAGGTTCTAAAGCATAATATTTTGTTGTGAATTACCAACGCTTTTCCACTTGTTTCCTTCAGCTTATTATTAAAATTGATAACATTTTAAAATTTCACAATGTATTGATTCATTTATTTAACACGAGCTTTCAATAGCGAATACACCTTTGTAAATCGTCATAACGTATCAATATATGTTCCTATTGATTTATTACCTCTACGTCACCATTTAACTTCATCATATTTATATTTAATTACGGATTGATTCCTTCGTTTATCACAAGCTTTCACGATTGGATACATTTAAGATTATTAAATGGCAATCAAAGGATGCTTTGTTATTGGAGTGAAAGGGACCGGTCCCCTGCCTTTTCCTAAAGTTTGTTTTTCATGTAATTGTTTGATGGCCAAGCTATATATGAATTGATTTGTTCGTTCATTCTTTCTTTCTTTTTTGTCCTAAGCTATACAGCTTATTTCTTAAATGAAATATTAGCTATATGAAAATCTGTTCTTTAATTAAAGATAACAATTTTAAAGCAATCAGACAAATATAAATAATATGCCACGAGCTTATATACGCCAGTTAAGAAAGAAAGTATATTTTAGTGTTTTTACAAAAAAACACTAAATTACGGGTTTTTTTTAATTACATAGGGGGCATCATAATCTTTTCAGTGCTTATGACCTCTAAAGATCTTAATCCGGCCCTGCTCTGGCTCTGAAGAATTATATTAAAAAATAAAGATTGGAATTTTAAAATTAATCAGACCAGTCGCAATGTTTTCTTTTCAGCTACAGCGGAGATTCATTATATGGCAGGCTCCAGTGCGAAATATTTTCCAATGTATTTTTATATTTTTGATGGACCATATTTTATTATTTATATTACTGTTTTATTTTCTTGTTAGTAATGGTACAATGACAGTAAGATCGATAGTGATACAGATAATAATAATATATTGCTCTATTGCTAATTGCATAAAGCTGTTTGGCAGACCCAGAAACCGGTGCGAAAGAGACTTTTAAATATGTCCGATCTCCTGGGTTTGATTTATATCATCTTTAACAACTTGCACAAGAGCGGACTGATAAACACGATATCATAATTTATTTTCTCCATGATGAAAATTCTACAAATGATAGTAGGTTTTTCTAATACTTGGAAATCAACCGTCACTAATTTTATCAAGTTGAGTCAACCATCAACCTATTATTGAGGCTAGTGAGTAAAACGAAAGGCAGACTACGGCTTGCTTTAGATATAGGGACAACCTCCCACTATTCTGAAAAGATGATTCAAAAATTAAAAAGAATCAATAACTCTAATAACTACAACATTCAATTACTCTGGCCAGATAAGGAATTCCAATTTTGGTTAGAAAACTTACAACAGAGGACAGAAAGTTAGAACGAGAATCCTTGAGAGTGAACGTCAATTCTTGCAAAAAAATATTTTTGGGTGCAAATGGCACTCTGTACTCATTTTTCACCGCTTTAAAGATAAACCTGACAAATCAGAAGGATGCCAGTTCTATCCACATTGCAATGCGATTCTTCCGTACAGTTTTCTGCCGTCTTCTGTAAGTTTCTCACAAAATAATTATATTCTTTAT
The DNA here is from genome assembly GCA_029931535.1 of Margaritifera margaritifera. Lineage (NCBI taxonomy): Eukaryota > Metazoa > Mollusca > Bivalvia > Unionida > Margaritiferidae > Margaritifera > Margaritifera margaritifera. The sequence continues at coordinate 1,014,692 of JAQPZY010001528.1, forward strand.
TTGGACAAATTATTGATTGTTGGCGCTGTTCAAGTAATTATTTATGATTATTTTTATGAAATTACGAGGATGTTCCAGCACGAGGAATGAGGCATGAAGACCGTAGTATACGGTTATTGCTTGGAAATCTTTAGTCTTTATTTTTAATTTAGAAGAATGAATTTGGTAATGCAACCATACATTGGGAGAAATTTTATTGAACATATTGGAAGGATGGCGAGATAATCCAACTGTAATTGTTTCAATTGTTTTTCATTGCCCACATATAGAAAACTGTTCACGCCCATGCGCATGCTTATTGAAATTCAGGTTTGATCACCTCCAAGCGGTGGAGTCCAATTTTGCACTCTAAATCGGCTTTTTATGGCAGGCCGCTTCTTCCTTTGTCAGGTAAAAACCATATCTGAAGTTATACGTGTTTTCATTTATATCCCTAGTGTTAGTAAAAATTTTAGATGAATGTAAAGTACTTCAAATAAAAATACATCAGCGATCTGATTAAAACTGAGATCTCAGACATAACAAAAATTTAACGGACACAGATGCAATGTCATGTTTTGTTGACCGTTCGATTCACCAATCAAATTACAGCTTTCAAATTTATGAAAGTGCAAAACGTCATTCGGAACATACCATTTCTAACGATAAATCTCCCCAACACGAAATGCAACGCTTTATCTGATAGGTTACCAAAACTTTGTGGACCGGGATTTCCAAAGGTGACAAGAACATAATCTTTTATCTGTGCCTGTCCGATCAACTTATTATAAGTAAATCTTGCTTCTGGTCATACTGAATACCCCAGTAAGATCACCGAAGTCTCTGTGTGTTTGCCTGAAACGGTTCATATTTAATCTCTTACAAAAATTACAAATTGCACAATTAGTCATTATTTGTCGATTTAGAAATCATACTGTCAAATATTTGCATTTCAACAAAGGTCTCTTGCAATAGCAGAGGATCATATTTTTATTTCCTAAAGCCACATATTACACACACACACACACACACACACACACACACACACACACACACACACGTTGTAACACGCAATGGGTCTTGGAGAACCTTACATCCGTGCGAATCAGACAACACCTGCGTGAGGCTGGCTTGAGGTCGATATTTTCCCTGTTTCCAAGGACCTCAAGACAACAGTCGTCGTCAACTGAAGTATTCTTTAACGCGCTAACACAACACATAATTTTCCTCTAAACAATGAATCACCATACATTCACGAGGCCCTAATTTCACTCTTGCATGTTTTTTCTTGCTTCACATTTGTATGACATATCAGTACGCGTTTCTAAGCCGCAGATTGGATTTTACGCCACGTACTATGAAACATGGTCCAAACATCTAATGCACATAGTTATTCCTATCTCAAATGACCAAACACTTGTACCTGAGAATATTCCGAAAATTCCTTATGTTAAGAATTTAGGTTATGTCTTTTTTACGAAGCTAATCCATGCTACCATAAAGTCTCGTGAATACTGTACATTATGACGTATGCTCCTCGTAATTGGCTAAATAATCGGTTTGAGAAAATATCATCCCAACACCGACTCCCTATAATCAAACAAGTAATCACTAAAATCTAACAAAGCTATAAACGGAGATTTGAATACAAATATCATATACCCTAGGTTTGCTACAATATATATATATATATATATATATATATATATATATATATATATATATATATATATATATATATATATATATATATATATAAACCTAAAATCACGAAAAAAAGATTTGCTGCAAAATGTCAGTACACACACACACACACACACACACACATATATATATATATATATATATATATATATATATATATATATATATATATATATACATATTTAATTTACATATTTTTACATAAGTTTCGCACTATAAAAAGATTTTCAAAACTAAGGACCAAAGCATTCAAAGATATTTGCACAAAACATACTTCAAAGCGGAATATTTTTAAAATGAATATGACTGTTTCAATTTTGTTTCCATGATTTAAATTTTTTGTGATGCACATAATTTTAATTTTGTTCTTTTGTAATCTGCATGCAAGGCATTCAGATTTTTGGTTCCCATTAAAACTGATAAATCGCCGTGAAGTATCAGGGAGTTACCTTTTTTTATTTATTATTTTTCTCTCGACTCAAAAGTTTTAATATCAAATTTTATGATGGTTTGATTATTTACTATTATTTGTACATAGATCACAATTTGTCACTCGATGTTCCGAGACACTGTCACCCGAGACGAACCATTCATTGGTTTTTGTAGTTTTAAATCGAAAAGCAAATTTAAGTTGATATGATGTACATAAAGAGAATGGATTCGGGTTCTGACTTGCCCAACGGGATATTAGGAGATTTCCCGAGGGGGAACGGGATGTTGGCAGTGTCTGGCCCATAAGACCTGTAATTGTCAGCGATTTCCCCAGGGAGGGGGAGGCTAGGCCTCTAGTCTGACATGAGATAGAATCCCGTAGAGATTTCAATGCATCAATATAATAAAAACGCAAATCACACAATATTAAATCTGTTTTCTTTGGACCACAAATAGTATTTCATAGTGTCAGGCCATGTAGTAGAATGCATTGTATACTATTCTTTAGTTTTTCCAGGCATTACTTAATACTACTCTACTTTCCTATAAATTATGAGAGAATAACAGTCAGGTCAATCGTAATAAAGATAAGAAGAATGTGTAGCTTGTTAATCATCGATCTTGGATTCTTGGAAGATCAAGAATTACATACAAAACAATATATTTCGTCTCCTAAACAGTCTATAATATTCACTTTGATGACATTTTTGTTTTCTTCACGTTTTTTTTTTTTTTTTTTTTTTGGGGGGGGGGGGGGTTACAAATTTCGTTCTTCCTGAGTTTTGAATCATATCCAAGTTTACAAACTCCGTACATACAGCTTTGTAGTGCGCTAAAGGTAACCAAGATAAAGGGGGCCGCTTGCTATTCGAAGAATGCCAGCCTGAGTTTAACAATAATAATAATAATAATAATAACTTATTGGCGATATACAGGATTGGGCATAATGCTGAAAGACTTGTAAATACCATCTCCGTGTCTGGGTCTGAACAAAATTAGGTATCATATGAAGCATATGAATTAATCATAGATTTTAATTTTACAAAATCAACATTACTTTTATTTATTCTTATTAATAAAATTTTGCATCAAAAAGATTGAATACGAGATGAAAATTACCAAAGGGATGGAAGACGCCTGTGTGTTTACGGAGAACATAAACCCTCGTTCCGTTGAGCATAACCAAATTGATAGCTGCTACTATCGAACAAATTTCAAAGTTAATGAAATTATATTTTTTTTAGCTCCAGGAAAATAGAATTCCTTCCCTCTTTCAGAATTTTTAATCGTGGTTAATTTAGTTTCAGAGCAAAAGGCAGTTTTCACACGTAAAATTTTTAGATTGATAATCTCTAATTAGCATAAATCTGGATATTTCGGCTGTAGAAAAACTTTTAGTTAAATTTTGGGTCTCTTAGAAACGCAAAAGTAAAAAGAGAAAAAAGATGTTTTTCCAATATCGAATCTTTTATCCAGGTACTGTAGGCCACTTGCCCAAATTACAACATACATGTAATATTAACAAATAATAAACGTGTGGGTGAAATAGAAAAGATAATATATCATTATTATTCACCAGAGTATACCCTACAAGATTCTTGGAGTTCGTTTTTTATCATGTGACGACATAGATCCGTATATTTTTGTAATCAGTATCGTCATTTAACTCAAAATATGCTGGAATATAATGACATGTAAGGCCAAGGAGATATCGTGTAAGTAATCCATCAAATCAGAACAGATACTTTCTGGGAATATTATAGATTGGATTGTATTGATGGCATGAAGGATACCCGTAAAATTAGTTATAAAATTATACTAGTAATATATAAGTCATTAAAAAGATCAGCAATATTCAACAATGTTTTGTCTATTTGATAGCACTGAAGTTTGTCAAGATGTTACCTTAGTTCTTTTTTTACTTCCAGAATTCGTATATTAATGGTACACTAAGCAATGATTTTATAAAGATGTATTACGTCAAAATCCGAATCATGAATACGTGAGCATGCTCTGTAGCTATCGTAAGTTAGCTTCCTGTTTTAACAATAACTTTTCCTTGTTTTGTGACCCTTTAAAATCATCGTCATGTTAGTATTATGGTCACCAAATATATAGTGGATGTACATTTGTTTCGAGTACTTAACAATTTTAAAATACCACCTACACTCACGTATAAACCGATACCAACTGCAAAATGCATAGACCCAGATCTGCCGTCGCATAATGCGCCGGCAGATCTGGGTCTATGCAGTTTGTAAGGACTAATCAGTAGAACAAACAACATGACCCTAATCTGCCGGCACATTATGCGACGGCAGATCAAGGTCTATGTTGTTTGCATTTGGTCTCGAGTTATACGCGAGTATAGACGGTACGCCGTTTTCGTTCGAAAAACAGGCAATAATTAAAAACACGCTCTCTTATGTTTATAAGACTAAAATGAATATTTTTGTTTATAACCATTTGAACTGACCATACGATGTACATCACGTGACATGATTCGTGTGGTGTGAGAATTAAGCCAAACATTGAAAATGCCTTTGATATCTTCCAAATCAGCGTAAACATTATTCCGTCGCAAGTTACCGCCATCACAAGAACCGTATATACTCTCTTATAAATCGTGTCCAACTGCAAACTGGATAGAAACAGATCTCCCGGCACATTATGCGCAGGCAGATCTGGGTCTATGCAGTTTGTTAGGAGTAATCACTAGAACAAACAACATAGATTCTGATCTGACGGCGCATTATGCAACGGCAGATCAGGGTCTGAGTTATTTGTAGTTGGACCCTAATATCATAAGCGAGTATATATGGTAATCTTAGAGTCAAATCAATTGTTTGACTTTCAGGACTTGGTTTTCAGCAATCCGTTTAACTGAACATATTCCTGGCAATTTCACCTTCACGTAAATTAGTATACACTGTAAGCTTACATATCTCAGTGTAATTATGACCGTTTCAGGTTACAATACACCCACACATGCAACCGCAAACAAATGAATGGAAAGTCATTATATTTCCTTTTTTCACGGAACATTGAAAATTGAGAAGTTAGTCAATATATGTCTCATACAGCAGTTATGTTATGGCCCGATTTTTTTTAGTTTCAATTTTATAGAAAATCATCAGCAAATTATCCACAATTTTCTAATGTGTTGCGAGTGAAAATTTATCTTTCTGCTCAATTAGTGTTGAGTGTATTTGATTCATCACAGAAAAATTAATTTGAATAATTTATCTGAATAGATGATCGAGGTTATTACAGAAAGATTGATGGTTTATAAATTGCAGTTTAAGTCAATGCGTAATTATCCATATCTACAGTAGCGGTCCATATGGATACATAGGCATGGTAATTTTTCAGCTTGATATGTCATCAATATTGTGGACAGCGATAAGTATATATTGATCTTACTTTGGTTATTGGAATCGTATTTGACCCATCCAATATAAAAATCGTTCTAGTGATATAGTAGATTTATTACCTTTTGGACCTTTTTTTTGTCACGGTTAGACAAAGTGTTACTGATTTAGTTTGGTTTTTGTTACAGAAAGTAGGATTTTATGATATAAAAATACTTCGTTTTGCCCTTATGTGACTCTCTACGAGATTCCGGATTAAAAAGAACAAAATTCTAGCGTCTTCCATGGGACAACAAGTGGGTATGAAGAGATATTTATTGCTTGTGGGATATACTTTAAGTTCAAAAAAAGGACATTGAAGGGGTTACTTGTATGTATCAGAAACGTACAATCAACACCTGGTTTGATTAAGCAAAGCCCGAATTAAGTTCTGATATTTTGAGAATCCCCAGTACATGAGTTCACTTGTACTTAGATGTATATATATAATACTTGTAAGTTGTAAGGGAGAGGACCCTCGATAAGTTGTGAAAACTTGTGGTCCAGTCCTGTTGCTCTTCTGCGTATAATGGCAATAGAATGGTTGACATGAAAACGTGTGGTCCAGTCCTGTTGCTATTCTACGTGTAAAGGCAATAGAATGGTTGACATGAAAACATGTGGTGCAGTCCTGTTGCTCATCTACATATAAAGACAATAGAATGGTTGAGTTGAAAAATGGGAGGATTAGGATGGAGAATAAGTCAATTTCTATGCACATGCCTGTTTGTTTTATATCTAAGTTTGCTTTAACTTTCTTCTGACATCACGCATTTTAAAAAATAAAGTAGGTCACCTTGCATCGGTTTTTGTAACTATTCATATTGTAACAGTTTGATGCGAGTAAGATATACTGGCATGCCATTATACTCTCTAAGAATGAGAATGTCATATATTTAGGTATGAATATAAATCTGGGGTTGCTATCATCGCAGTGTTATACAAGTTTTATTCAATATTAGTTATGATTGATAATTTTGTCAATAATGTGAATACAATTTGTCAGTTGTTGTAACATAAAAATGTATCCATATTTTAGTTGTAATATGCAGTGTTCACGAAAGGTCATAGGTGGATGATTTATCACTGGTAATTTTGTTATTGCACTCTTCATCAACATCATTTAGGATGCCAGATAGATAAATAAATCATGGTATGTTGTTTTACTTTTTCATCTTCCGTGAAAGTATTAAAAAGTAGATGAAGTATTTTTGAAATGATTAAATACTCGAAAAATTCTAAAATAGGTTTTCTCACGACCTTGAAAATTGACATAGGCATATAAATAGTACTTAAAATGAACCTTACAACTTAATTTATTGACCAATACAGTTTCTTTTCTTTTTATATATTTTATGTTCTGCATTTTATTATCTGCAAATAATTGTTTATCACAGTCTCTGAAATCTGAATTGCCCCAGTCTAGCCAGATGCGTTGCCATTAATAATATCAGCAAGTACGCATACAATGTTCATTAAAATTTCCCACAAAGATTTAACAAGTGGAAAATCCAGGTGTGGACAGTTCTATATCCAGGACAAACCCAGCAGCAAATAACATTTTGATGAATGAAATGCGTGAAAAAAGGAAAATTATAAGGATGTTGCATTGCGTTTTCCATTATTAGGATCCGCACTTGTTTGCTTTAAAATGGGTTATATTGCAATAAATCTTCGACCACCTCGAAGGATGATGAAGCTCAATTTGCAATGAACTACCGTTGTTTTCCCGTTAATTTATTTACTCCAACACACCTTTAACATCTTTCACATTTTGATTTTGATAATTATTGATTCCTTTGTCCAACAAAAGTTCTCGTGCGTGCATGCATCTCAGACTATAGAAAGTATTCAAAAGACAATTTGTTTCGCCAGGAAACGTGTCGCTCTTCTGTATTTTTTACATGACGTTCAGTTTTATTGTAATCATAGATGACCGATAAGTATATAAATTTATTTGTTTTTTTATAAGAAAAGGATAACTTTGTACGGTCTATTCATAGAATCAAGAGACAAATTTCCAGATTAATCACGTACATTAAAAATTGTTTTCTTGCGTGGTGAATTGCGTAAGTTTAGTTTAAACATATTTTATTGGCAATAAATAAATGAATCACTTTGAACACTCAATTTTATGTCGGCCTCTCGCTACAAGGAACAGAGTTAACACTTTTGCACTTAAAAGGAACACAGGAGAGAGAGAGAGAGAGAGAGAGAGAGAGAGAGAGAGAGAGAGAGAGAGAGAGAGAGAGAGAGAGAGAGAGAGAGCACCGTGTCGAAAATGCAGCCCATAGTTATCAGAGTAGAGATGAATGGTCTAATTTCTTGTAAAAAGTTGCGGTAAAATCTAAATGGAATCTAAGAGACCTTACGTCACTACTTTGCCAAAGTTGGACAGATAATTGCTTTGCAGTTCATTTATTTCTGTGGTTTATATGCTAAAGTTAAATTTTTGTTTCAATAATGCACATTTATTTTCGTGTGCTCTGAAAAGTCTGCCACCCATTTCCAATGTATGTGTTTCTCTATAACGATTCTGGCTGCTTCGTTTTCGTTCCCAACAATACTTCCGTAGTCTGATAGTTGTTTCATGTTTGTCACGTATCATTTGGATAGTGTTTGTCTCTTTAGCTTATATATTCAATTTATGTGCATTGGTATTGCTAACCATTACATTTAAATGTAGAACCTCAAAAACGAAGATGAACTCGCACAAATTAAAGTTCGTTTTTTAATAGTACAGCATGGTGAATCGAAAAATATTCCAAGAGATGTCCGGTCAGTTTACAGCAGAATCGCGGAAAATGTGGCACCAACCTGCCATTTGGCACAAAGTTAGGTCAGGATAACCCGAGTGAATTCAGCTACAACCTTGGGCTGCCAGAACTTCCAATTTGTCGTTTGACGTTATAATCTAACGTGGCCTCCATAAGCATAATATTCTATGATACAAATCACATGAAAATGGCAAAATATCTGTAATCGATTTTTTCATAAAAATAGTTCACGATCATGATATTCGAATGTAATTAATGCAATAAATATAAAGAATGTTGATTTATGAGATGCATTACGTATGAACCGACGGAGCAAAGATTTGGACATTATCTTGTAGTTTTTGGTCGATGATAATGCTTATATGCCAGAAAATTGAGGGAGGAAACTTACCCAAAGTTCACTACATTTAAACTAGAACTACACTGCCATTTGTACATCTAAACGATATAAAACTACTGTTGCACAACTGGTACACTCCCAGTGCACAAGAGGTAAGGTTTAGCTCACACACACACACACACACACACACACACACACACACACACACACATGTATATATATATATATATAATCGGTATTGCATTTATTTTAATGCATGGATGAGTGTGAAAAAATGTTTCTCGAGGTAGTATTGGGAGCAATTAAGGATAAAACCTCTTCTTGAAATATAGATAATCATTCATGAAGATGCACAAATTACAAATTTTTTAATTTTGATTGGCTATCTTTTTTTCTTCGTCTATATTACACCTATTGATCGGATCCAGATATATCTTTATGGTACAATGTCCATCTTAAAAACAAAGATAACAGCATTTTGCAACTGCAGATTCTTAGACACTTTTGCATATCCTTTTTATTCCGCACTTGCAACCGTAGTGTTGTTTATTTTTTTTAAAAGATTCAACCAGACCGGCAATTAGGGGCTAATTTTGCTGTCAGTTTAGAACTGACAGATGCCTAAAATCACTCTTTTATATACCAGTCGTTCCATAAATACCTCCTATTTAACCTCCAGTAGATGGCGTGCTAGTTTCAAACGCTACTGTTCAGCCTAAACCCAAGTCCTTAGGTTTTTACAAAAGGTATTGGACTGCATTATTTCTTACTTGTGGACAAGATACTCAGCAGCACTTACTACCTCTCAGAATATGTTCTGCAGAAACGCTCGATGGGCGAAATTGTGCTCTGAGATATGAAGAGTTTGATACCGTTTTCCCTTCATTTCGAGTTTCAATCGGCTTATCACTGTGAGATCAAACGCTGCATGCAGAGTAGTCATTATGGCCTTCTGTTTTTCAAAGGATTTCCATCCCTGAAGTCCGTCTGTTTATGACGGTAGACTTGTTTGCACGATGTGAAGTCATAAACCAAGGTCTCATAGATGACGAAGAATTAAAATTTTAGAATTGTTCTGATTCTTTATTTGAAATTCGACACTGAGTTCGCACTGGCGACAGATGTCCCTACGAAAATTAAGCCATTTCTAACTTCTTATAACCATGGACGGACGACTTTCATCCCTGCCAATATGGACAGAATCTTCAAGGGAGAACATTTTTAAGAAAGCTTTGCGGATGTAGCACGTCCTATCAAAGGTCTTAGAATCATAAAATGGAAGACTTCTGTACGATGATGTGGAGACAAAGTCATTTCCCCTTATGGTTCTACAATTAGCTTATTTCTTTAATTGGCTGTGGCGGAAACAGATCAGAACCCATACATATCAATGGCTACCTCTCCACGATCTACAACACATTCAGGCATCATTGCAAAGCATAAGAATGATCCATACAATGTCATGTCCAACTTTGAGTTGATCTTTGAATTTCTCCTGAAATTGATTCTAGCAAGAGTTCTCTACCTGGCTCAATTCATTTCAGATCGATAACCCGTTTAGGGCTCTGTGGAAACTCATGTTTTTGATTCCCTGCATGTCTGTTCCAGTTATCTTCAATTTTTGTGCTGACAGTTCAGTCATGTTGATGACGGAACCAGGTTTCTTCCTTAAGAAACGCTTGCCGTCATTCGGTTACAAAAAAGTGCCTATTCGCCATTTTTCTCACTAAAGCCCTCAACATGGGAGAGACTTGATTGTTTTAAGATCTACATGAAACAAGAGAACAGCATCACGTTTATATCTACTTGTGAAAAAACAGCTTAACAGAGCGCTTCTTCACAAACATTGGCATGTGACTCAAATAGGTGATTTCTTTCGACGTATACGAAAACCCCATAAGAACATATATGCCTCTTGAAAATTACTGCACACAAAATTAAAGTAATCTTTACTTGCTCAGCTGCTGACACATCCATCTTCCACTGAGCAAGAGTAAGGAATGGGTTCATGTGTACTATACATCGCACGTGCCCAGTGAGAGGAATTCTATTATGAACTTCGTATTAGTTATTCGATTATGTTTTGCGTTGTCTATACAAACTCAGTTCTGACCCATTCATTTTTCGTTGATTATTCATTCTTTCGTTGGTCCCTTCATTGATTTATTTCATCCAGTGATGTTCGCCCGATGAAAATGTTTTATCTTAATGCATAATTAGTTAAGTTAATTTCGCGCTAAATAGTAATAATATTTTAAGCTGAGAAGTCAGGAAGAGTCTCCAAAGCAAGTATATCGCTCAAAATAGGTCAGTTTGAACAACTATTACTAAACTGACCTATCTACAACTGTCAATTAAGCACTATTTATCAGTGATCCCAGTAAACTACTGACCAATTAGATTGTGGTGACAGATGAGCCACGTGTAAAACACTGTTTGCTGAGTTGTATAGTAGCGGTTGTTTCCGCCAGAGTTCTCTGGCCTTAAATCGGATACCTAGGCAGTTTTCACAATATAGCCTATACAAAATCATATCGTTTTAACTGTCATTTGGGCAAGTTTTGACAACATTTTTAATATATCCTAAATAGTACTGTTGAAAATATGGCTGCATTTGTTTTTTGTGTACGAAAATCATCAATTGTAAAGAAATTGATATGCTAATGATGATGTGCAGAATTATTGATAGGTCAACTACAGGCGTTAGATCTGTGCAAATCTGTACCGAATCTTCTCAGTTAATCTAAGTTGATAATTTGATTCAGAAATATGTCACACAGTTTACGGACTCCAAGTGTAATGCAATATATCACACTGATTGATGTGCTATTGACGAACAGCAGTCGTCTTGAATCATAACGTGATGCAGACAAACAAATGTTTGAACAACCTGGGTCTGTAGCTAGCATTATTTTAGACCGGACGACCTAACTTCCTGTCATTTTGCACGATTCTTATAATATTTGTTCCATATTGACCCGATCATGAAGGTTTTACGTGGATAATGTTGTTTATTATTATATATTTTCTTGTCAGTAATAATACACTGACAGAAAGATGGATGGTGATATAGATAAAAAGAATTTATTGCCCTATTATCATTGTTTTGCCACCATCAAAAGCTAAGTATTGTGGTTGTCTTATATGGGCACCACCAAAAGCTAAGGATTGTGGACATCTTATATGGGTACCATAAGCTAAGTACTGTGATTGTATATGGGTACCATAATAGACTAAGTATCGTGGTTGTCTTATATGGGTACCATAAGCTAAGTATTGTAGTTGTCTTATATGGGTACCATAAGCTAAGTACTGTGATTGTATATGGGTACCATAAATGACTAAGTATCGTGGTTGTCTTATATGGGTACCATAAGCTAAGTATTGTGGTTGTCTTATATGGGTACCATAAAAGGCTAAGTATTGTGGTTGTCTTATATGGATACCACAGGCTAAGTATTGTGGTTGTCTTATATGGGTACCATAAAAGGCTAAGTATTGTGGTTGTCTTATATGGATACCATAGGCTAAGTATTGTGGTTGTCTTATATGGATACCATAGGCTAAGTATTGTGGTTGTCTCATATTTATACCATAGGCTACGTATTGTGGTTGTCTCATATTTATACCATAGGCTACGTATTGTGGTTGTCTTATATGGATACCATAGGCTAAGTATTGTGGTTGTCTTATATGGATACCATAGGCTACGTATTGTGGTTGTCTTATATGGATACCATAGGCTACGTATTGTGGTTGTCTTATATGGATACCATAGGCTACGTATTGTGGTTGTCTTATATGGATACCATAGGCTACGTATTGTGGTTGTCTTATATGGATACCATAGGCTACGTATTGTGGTTGTCTCATATTTATACCATAGGCTACGTATTGTGGTTGTCTTATATGGATACCATAGGCTAAGTATTGTGGTTGTCTTATATGGACACCATAGGCTACGTATTGTGGTTGTCTTATATGGATACCATAGGCTAAGTATTGTGGTTGTCTTATATGGACACCATAGGCTAAGGATTGTGGTTGTCTTATATGGATACCATAAAAGGCTAAGTATTGTGGTTGTCTTATATGGATAGCATAATAGGTTACGTATTGTGGTTGTCTTATATAGTTACCATAGGCTACGTATTGTGGTTGTCTTATATAGTTACCATAGGCTACGTATTGTGGTTGTCTCATATTTATACCATAGGCTACGTATTGTGGTTGTCTCATATTTATACCATAGGCTACGTATTGTGGTTGTCTTATATGGATACCATAAAAGGCTACGTATTGTGGTTGTCTTATATGGATACCATAAAAGGCTACGTATTGTGGTTGTCCTTTATGGATACCATAAAAGCTAAGTATTGTGGTTGTCTTCTATGGGCAATCCACAATGGTGAACTTATATTCCTCGAACATTCTTAGTTTAAAGTTAGTTCACGTTTTAATTTGCATGCAATTAACACCAGCATCTGAACAGAAATTCAGGATTCCAACGAAAGTGAATCGTAAAAACGTGTTTTTTTGTGGTTTATTTCTTTTTTTTTATTTTTACCTATGAATACACACAAAATCTTAATCCTTCATGCTCTGTAATTATTTTGGTACAATTTGCTGTCCAGTCAGAATGCCTGTACCCATGAAGTTTTCTTCAGAAAATTGCCTTTGCTTTTCTTTTCTGTGATTAATGACAGAAAAGTCCTAGCAGACTCCGCTTTTAATGCTGCAGTTAAATATGGAGAGAATTTACTGTGTAGTACGAAGATGGATATGGAATACACAAACTGTACTATTGTTTCTATTATATTTCTATGTATTTGTGAAAAGATTATGATCAGAAAACGCAATATTTATCAGTCTTAAGAGAAATCCCGTGAAAGCAGTTTGGAATAGCAGACTTTTCTATTCAGCACCGTCAGCTCAGTTGCTGCTTTCTTCTACAAAGTTAACTGTTAATGAGCACTACATAGCCATAATTATTCCGACATGCCGTTAAATTCTGTAAATACACACACACACACACACACACACACACACACACACACACACACACACATGCATACATAGTTTCTTATGAAAATGATAAGTTGACTCCTAAATCTTTATAATTTTGAAAATAATTATAATATCAATTAGGTATTTTAGAAAAGTCGTGTTTGCAAAGAAAATAAAACAGAAGTCTCCATGCGTTTGCCAGAAACAAACCTGCAATGAGTCCACGGGTTATTTGCTATAGCAAAGACCCATGCAGTTTCAAACGCTGCATAGTGCCATAGTCACGATTACCCGGCCAGCTTTGGCTTTTGTAGCTTTGAAATAGAAACAAAAACCAGGCCCTCGCTGCTCTCCAGATAATGTTGGTAAATAACGTTACTGCCTGCACAAGTCATTTGATTCCAGGATCAGCCTCATCCTGAGAGGATATTTAAATCATTTTTGCATTGAATTATAACGATACATTTTTTTTGTGTTAAGTTAAAATTACTGTGCCAAATCTTCAGGTTACAGCCTTAATATTTATATCCTTTCTGTTATTTTTAAAAATTCCTTGAAAAATTAATGATAAAAAAGTACAAGGGTTTCTACAAGGTTCTTGAAGAAATTAACGTTTGGAGGCAGTGGCGTTTATAAAAAAAAAAAGAAAAAAGAAATTAACGTTTGGAGGCAGTGGCGTTTATAAAAAAAAAAAAAAAAAAATTGACGTTTGGAGGCAGTGGCGTTTATAAAAAAAAAATAACGTTTGGAGGCAGTGGCGTTTAGAAAAAAGAAAAAAAAGAAATTAACGTTTGGAGGCAGTGGCGTTTATAAAAAAAAATAACGTTTGGAGGCAGTGGCGTTTATAAAAAAAAAACGAAATTAACGTTTGGAGGCAGTGGCGTTTATAAAAAACAAAGAAATTAACGTTTGGAGGCAGTGGCGTTTATATAAAAAAAAGCAATTAATGTTTGGAGGTAGTGGCGTTTATAAAAAAAAAAATTAACTTTTGGAGGCAGTGGCGTTTATAAAAAAAAAAAAAACAGTTTCAATTGAGGCCTAGAAAACATCAAAGTAAAACGAAAAGGAGGCGTCTCAAACTTTGAGGTGCTAGACGGTTTTCCAAACATCATCATTGCAGATGGTCTTGACGGGCCTACACTATTTTGCCAATATTTTACACTCAAACGCTACATCGTATAAACGTAGGTATGATAAAACAATGTGAAATCTTTTCGCTACGATTTTGTATATTAAATACCTCTTACTAATAACACTTTGCATCAAAATAATCTAATGTGAGCCCAATATTGTCAAATGAAAGAGAAAGCCTGTGTGCATTCGGAACAATATATACGCTTGCACAGTGTGCATTCGGAACAATATACACGCTTGCACAGTGTGTATTCGGAACAATATATACGCTTGCACAGTGTGCATTCGGAACAATATATACGCTTGCACAGTATGCATAACAAAACCTGGCAACCTATGAAAACCATTTATTGGAAATTTTATTAAAAGCTGTATTATCTTATAAAGCTAAAATAGTCAATTAAATTATATTTTTTATTATTCTATAACTCAAATATTTATTCTAATAATCAAATATGAGATATCTGTTCTCTTCTAGTTTAGGTTATTCGCGGTTAATTTTGAATCAAAGGAAATATCATGATAGAACTGTTATATTTGTATCAGTGTACTTGTTTAAATGAAATCGTTGACGTCATTATGACATCTTTGGCACAACTAACGAGAATTGGAACACGACAGTCCTTTTTAAGTGTCTTTTTTACTAAAGTTGATTCCTTTTTGCCATGTTGTAAAGAAAACAGACTAGATTGGATGTCATCTGAAATCATATGGTTTTCCTGCAGCGATGGTCTCTGTCTTATCTGAGAAAGAAATACAAATAATTTTGATGAAACTTTGAAAAACTCACTGTCAAATTATCATGTATTTTAAACAAATAAATATTTCATCTTAAATCCATTATATCTTTTGTTCTCTCCCAAAGTTTGCAACAACGATACTTTTTTAACAAATAAAATGTAGCCATTACTTCCACGAGTAGGCAGCCGGTATTATTTAGCTGTTTGTTTTTATCGTCGATTTTCATTCCTTGCTCATTATTCTTCGACAATGCAACTCCGAAATATCTTTATAATCAATGATCTATAAAAACACTTACTTAAAGTTGCACTAGCTCATAACAATATTGTTGTCGTAATATGGATGTAAACGATTTCTTATAATATCTTATAATATCTATGGAAATATTATTTGCATAGAGCACTTTCGTGTATTTCACTCATGGTAGTCTGTTAAGTGCTTTTTATGTAGGAGGAGGGCTGCACCGTAGTTAGAGAGCTTGTTGCCCAACCCCAATTACTTCTTTATTATGGCAATAAAATATCCATAAACTAACAAGAAATTTTCATGCAACGTTGAAAACATGAATAGCTTTGCTAATGGTTGATGCACCAATAATTATATCAATAATAAAGACATCAAAGCGAAAATAGTCTACAAAAACAAAGTCATTAATCACATAAATGTGTCGGAAACTACTACTACTAATTACGTCTTTATGGCTTAGACTATTACTTTTAAAGAACTGATGTACTCTGAGTACCTCTGTTATGTACATTATTTACAAAAAAATATGATAAATGTCACATTTACACTTAAATATTACACCAGCAAGCAAGCAAGCACGCACACACGCACACACACACACACGCACGCACACACACATCTCACCTGTTTCTGCATATTTTAACTGATAATATAACAATAGATCATGTTGCACAGAATATGCTTGCACACAAATCCAAGTACTGCGATAGGTAAAAGATCCAAGTGTACAATAAACTTACACTGACACTGAAATACAACAACTCCATATTTACTTACTTACACGCAACAAAATAAAAATGCATATGTATATATATGTATATGAAGATCGTACATGTCGACAGGAAGTTGTGAAAATTATATTTAACTTTTAGATTTTAACACACACACACATTGCTCCGGTCAATGAAAGAGAGTTTGGATATTCGAGAGCTGATTTGTTGGATACATCATTTTTGCTTTTCTGAGAAATAAACATTAATATATACATACAATTTTCAGCTGATCCATTGCTTCAAAACGTTTATTGAATGGAATATCAAGTATAATTTTGACAGCTATCTGTGTAATTTTAACAGTTTTTGTAGGTTTGTATTAGTAAAATTACACCATATAATATTGCAATAGTAAAAATATGGTTGGACAAAACTTTTGAAAAGCATAATGTGATGTTTCAGTGGAATTAAGGTTCTAATTGTCTTAAGTAGCCAAAGGTAAGAATTAGTTATTTAACGATTTTATTGATATACTCATTTAATGTATAGATCAAGTATATTATTATTATTATTCACCATTTGTAAGCTAGTATTATTATGCAAAAGATTCAGATGGTTATGATTGGTAGTGATAAGTAAAACTGGTTTATCCGTATTAAGTAGTATGCAATGTTCATCACACAATGTCTGAAGTCTTTTTAATGCACATTGGATGGTACATTGAAGGTCTCCATGAGAGTGTTTTGCATCTGATAAGACTGCATCCTCTACACAAAGATTAGTTGTTAGTGTAGCATTTCCGATAGTTAGAGAGGTTACTTATCGATAAAAATGAGGAATAGAAGTGGACCTAAAATTGACCCTAATGGCACTCCACAACTCACTTAATTTTCATTAGAAAGATGACCACTGAGTGATACCTGTTCAGGCCGATTGTTTAGGTATGCTTCAAACCATGTATTTTTCCTACAATAATAGATTTTTAGCTTCTTAATAGGAATTTTATGGTTTACTAAATCAAAGCGCTTCTGAAGTCAGCCATTACTGTTCCAACCAGCTTGCCACTTCCCTTGTAAAGCCGTTTCAGAAGAGCAGTTTTGTTTCAAATCTGACAGGTTTTCGTACTGAATTTGTTTTTTTCTCAGAGCGATATTAGAGAATCATGCAAACGTTTTTATATTAATTTGGACAAGTAAGGAAGGGTGTAAATAGATCTGTAGTCGTTGACGATGTCCTTACTTTCAATTTTGAAAAGGGTTGTCACTTTAGCCATTTTCTACGATTTATGAAACTGACCAGTCTTTCTACTATGATTTACATATAAATGTAACGCTCGGTGATATGAGAAGCTGCCTGTAAAAGTCAGAATCCTATCGGGTAAAATCCTGTGGAGTTTTTCTCATCTATTTTGCTGGAGAAATTTAAGAATCTGGGAGATTACTGAGTCTGGTTATCCCGCAAGCCGTTCAGAAACGAAGTCATGAAGATATTCATTAGAAATTTCAACAATATGTTTCTTCAGGTTGGATGCTATATTAGTGAGAAAAAAATCATCGAAACTATATGCCATATCATTGGGATTTTCAAACTAATATCATTTGATTTAAATGATGTACCATTATCTGACTGTCTCCAAATGCATTAAGAATTGCCTAAATAGTTTTCGGATCATTTCCGTTATCTTCTATGGTTTTTGCATAACAGGAGTTTTTGTTGTTGTTTTGTTTGTCTTATCAATTTTGCAGTATAATTTCTTCTTTCCTTGTAAGCTTGCTAATTTCAGGTGAGTTTTAAGATATCTATTTGTTATGGCATCTTAAATCTCAGGTGCAATCCAGTCAGGTGGCTTGATATATTTAACTCTCAGAGTTTTGATTGGGGCATGTCTATCGACAACATCAAGAAATTGTTTGGACCAAGTACTTAATACATCATCAATGTCCTCAGAAACTCCAGTTTTATATATAATTAAATCGGCGTAAGACTATTCTTAAATTTCACGTTGTTAAAGTTTTTGAAAGATCTATATGTTATTTTACGGTAACGGGTTTTATTTAATAATTTGTGCTTCTAACTTTTCTTGTGAGAAAACCGGAAAATGATCACTCAGATGAATTTGAAAGATATTAACATTTGAAATATTTCAGGCGAGTTTGTGCAGATATGATCAATGTTAGTTTGTGACGTAGATATAACTCTAAGCGGCAAATTAACATGTTGTGAAAGCTGGAGTGATTTTCTACTCAATAAATATTTGCTACAGTTACTAAGTTATATACATCGAACCCTTCATTTAAGAACTTATTGAATTTCAAAATCTTCTTTCCAGTTGGCTGTGGATGCTGGATTCTTGTATACAAAATCAACTAGACAGGGTGTTTACTCGGTTGAAAATTACGTCTAATAGTGAAACCTATAAAACCTAGCTGATTGTTTGTGGAAACAACTTTCCTTTCAAACTTTGACAGACGTCTAACCGGGTGGTCTACAACACCTTTATATTCTAATAGTTTGCCTTTCCTATATCTGTATCCTGTTTCGCTTCCTTGTGTCGGAGTCAATGCGTGCCCACAATATTTTGCCTAACTTGTCTTGTAATAAAGACTTGATATTACTTAATATTTTGGTCACTGCTAGTTGGCTCTAAATCGTACGGTTTCAATTAGTAAAAATGAAAACGGAAATACAGATTTTAAGTCAGGCACGATCACTTCATTGCTAACTGTTTTTCTTCTAATATTGACCTTCAATGTATCTCTTGGTGCTTGTCATCTATAGTTGCATCGGTCTAATCTTTCGTTTTTTTTCCTTTTTTAGGCTATGAACCAATATTACTAAATATTATGCATGATTCTCTAATATCGCTTTTAGAAACAAAGCAAATTCAGTACGAAAACCTGTCAGGTTTTAAACAAAACTGTTCTTGTGAAACAGCTTTACTAGAGAAGTGGCAAGCTGCTTAGAACAGTAATGGCTGACTTCAGATTTGATTTAGTAAAAAAAAATGTACCTGTACCAATATTACTAGTTACGTATCACGCGATGTATTTGATCTTTATTTGAGCAGGTTTTGATCTTTCATTTCTATAAATAAATTATTTCAAGTCTTAGATTGCTCAATATAAGTACGGACACAATCCCATTCATAGAAACATTTACCCTCCCAAATGTTACTCTTGGGGTGGGAATTCGACAAAAGGATAATTTTGATTGAAGGGTAATATTCCTTTAAATTTTATTATCAGAAGTCCCACGGATGCTCCAAAATGTTGAATTTGGGTTCAAATGTATAACACGCTCTGAAATGGGAATACCTGTGGCGAAAAGCCTCCATTTATTGTGAATTAATAGCAGATAAATTTCCCTGGTCTTTGGTAGTCATTGTCGTGCATTGACTCGCGATCTATCATGATAACGGAAAGATTGTATGTCTAGGAAATATCAAGTAAGTAATCAATAAAAAATACTGTAAGATTTATTACAAATATTTTCCCCTCAATTGTATCGTATCGTTGGCATATAATGTTGCTTAAAATTAACAAATTTCATATAGAAGAATAACTTTTTCCTTGTTGATCCCAATGAAATGTGACCATTTGATGTGTACGTGCTGTGACTTCAAATGACAGTAGCTTAAATACTGTATTTTATTTTGTAACCGTAGTTTTGCTTCGTGGTATCCTTATGTCCCAGTTATCTGGCTAGAAAAAAAAACCCCGGCTATGTATGAACAAAGTATATAGGAAAGTATTCCCAATAACCATAAATTAGACTTCGTTATTGCAAGGCTGGATCACACTACAAGATTTACTCTTGAGTACGGTATATAGTTACTGATTTACTACTGTACAGTTTGCATCTTAGATACATCTATGTTTTATGCAGACTTTTGTTTTGACAAGTTAACCCTTATTTGTCTGTATTGTAACATGTCAAGAAATTTAAGTTTCGTCCGTCCTATATTTGGATCTATAATATTGAGCATTCATCCGGTCTTGATCGACTCTTATATGAAGAGGCTGAAAGCTTTTTACTTTTATTTCTGCGATATTATCGGTTTATAGACTCTAAATCGGATGTAGCAATGGTTAGTTTACCGATTTATTTTGTAAAATCGTTGTAAACCCAATTTACTTGAAAATGATTTACATTGAGGACGATTTAAAACCGAGATGCACCGGGGTTGCCTTTTCCACTGAAATTTGAAACAAATCAATTATTTTTGGATTCTAGTATTCTTCCAATAAGTGGGCTACATACTTATCTTGAAAGCGCATGCTGTTTGTTACGCATATGGATAGGAAATCAATTCTTCATTGTTTAAAGAGCAACTAGATTTTTGCGACGCATCAGCTTTGCCATTGCTGAATAGATAATGTGTTGCTTTTATGCCAAGTATTTTGTACTTGAAAACTTTTGTAAAGTACTGCCATTTGACTCTTTCATGGTTTGGTCGATAAAAGTTCACATTGGTAACTTGGGTAAAAAAAAAAACGTTGGTATACTTTAGACAATTGAGTCGAACTTAAATGGTATCTTCGTGACACTGTCGAATTTCAATCGCATATTTCGTGACACTGTTTATCCGGGATGTTGTAAAATGTGCTGCATCTCTCTTGACAATTCTTGATTATATTAAAATGATTATTCAATCGCAATATTCTGATTATTCAATTGCAATATTTTGATTATTCAATTGCATTATTCTGATTATTCAATTGCATTATTCTGATTATTCAATTGCAATATTCTGATTATTCAATTGCATTATTCTGATTATTCAATTGCATTTTTCTGATTATTCAATTGCAATATTCTGATTATTCAATTGCATTATTCTGATTATTCAATTGCAATATTCCATCGCAAATAATTCATCAAATAAATTGATTCCTCGATTCTGTGGACTAAAAGTCCTTAGTAACCTATACCCTTCTTAAACATCTGTCCAGTTACTCGTCCTTAGATTATATAGATTTTGTTAGGGGTCCTCAGACTAAAAAGATTTCACAATCATGTAAATTTCGAATGTACCGATTTAATCCCAAATTTGTTTGTTTTTAAGTAGTATATTTTTTTCCTCTGAAAATGATAGACCCAGGCCACATTGGCAATCACCCTAGAAAAATCCCTGGACGTGTTTACAAAAAAGAACCTGATAATATCTTTGACAGATAACATTTAACCAATAACCCTCTATCGCTACAGCGATAATCCGCACATATACACGCACTGTGGTCAATATCAAGACTCATTCATATATACATCACTACTTATCCCAGAAAACTATTAATTTGAACAACAGATTTTACCGTTTTGAATGATTATCAAAACAGTTTTCAATTAATATAGTTTAATATCTAATTTTTTATTTGCAATGAAAATTGTATCAGTTTTCGTAGTTAGCGTAGGCTGCCATAAATTCATCACAGTAATGGTCTGTTAATCATTTATCTGTGTTAATAACCAAGATTGTTACATACAAATAAATAGTTGTTCTATTCCAGATCAAATCATGCTTAATTACCCGTGGCTATTTTAGCAGTAGTTTGGATGAAATCAAAGGATCAATAGTATACTTATCTACCGGATAAAGTTGTAATTATTATATACAGTCTAAATTATCTCTTCTTTATTTGTGCATTTTCTTTTCCTTTATTCATTCCGCAATTGACATTTCTCCTATGAAATATTTAAGTTATCAGTTAAAAATGCTACCTTTGGGTTCAAGCTCACCTGGCCGTAATAATACAAGATCCTTTAATGGGAGTTTTCTTTAAAACTATCCTAAAAAATTTAGACAAATTTTAGAGAAAGCATTTACGCATTAAGGTCTTCGGTTTTATACAAATGATGCCGATCTACAAGCAAATACAGCTGTTGTTAACAATACAAACCTTTATTCGAAGCTTTCTTAAAAAAGCACACATCAGAATTTAGCCCAGATTTGACAGAAAGCATATTAATCACGCAGATTAAGTGATCAACTGCAATTGCATTTTGCTAGTAGGTCGATGTTAGTCAGGTGAACCATCTTAGGCCTACATGGACTTCTTGTTCCGTTTAACCACATGGACTTCTTGTTCCGTTTAACAACATGGACTTCTTGTTCCGTTTAACAACATGGACTTCATGTTCCGTTTACCCACAGCTAGACCTTACCATACTATTTTCTTTGAATCCCTGTTGCTAGGAGCTAGACCATCCAGTCTGTCTGCCTTTATGTTCATCTTTAAGTCCCCATAATCCAAGAATTAAAGACAAAAGATTTGTTTGCTTATGAAGTGTTTAAAGGTACACCAACACATGAAAGGTTATAGCGTGCTAAGTTAATTAGAGTAAAGTCTCTTGCCCAGGGAAAGATCACAGAGGCCGACCCTGTCGAACATATACCCTTCTGGTCGCGAGTATGGCACGCTAGCCACTAAACCACTGCGGCTCCATAAATAGAGAGGAGTTCCGCAGAACACTTTGTTTCGCTTACTGAAATCATTATAATGTATGCTATATGACCTTCAAAAACCTTAACGCAAAATACTGATATTGATAACGCCTCCACTATCTTCGCCACCGACAGAGTGGTACCTATGTCTCACTATCTGTTAACGCATGCGAGACGAGAATGACCTCGTATATTTTCAGTTGGACACATTCAAGGAACACTAAACGTTTCTAATGACATTTTTGTCATAGTTTTTGTCGTAGAATTTTTGATGCTTTAATCTGCTTTAAGTCGCAATAATGGAATTTGACTAGATGGGTTGGATGGAGCATGTAAGCCTTTCTTTCTTGCATTGAAGTTCGATGAATATTAAATTTTATTTGACATTCTGCAGTCACCATACAATTCTAAAGATAAATGTGTCACCATGACCAACTAATATGCCAGTCTGATGCAGGTAAGATACACCAAACTGAAGCGGGTAAGATATACCAATCTGATGCAGGTAAGATACACCAATCTGATGCGGGTAATATACACCAAACTGATGCGGGCTCGGAGTTTGTTGAATAGGCCCAATGCGTCCTCGCTGCAGAGGCGACTGAGTGGAGATAACCTGTTAACCTGGGTTGCGTCCTGTGTCGTTGGAGGGGAGGATCCTAGTAGTTGAGTAAAGGAGATGCCAATTGTTGCCGCTCCAATGCAAGACACTACTTTGGCCTCATCTTCAGCTAGATGGGTGGTTAGAAGGCACCGGTCGGATCAATCGTTAAGTTACGCCAAGCTTCAGGGGCTATATTAAAGATATTTAGTTTAACTGTTTTGCATACAGCTTAAACGTGACCTTAGAGAATAATCAGCATGGTGTATTTCACCAAACCTTAGAAGGACTGAGGGCAGTGGCAAAGGTCAATTTAATAAAGTTTCTACTTTGCTTGAGTACATCACCATGTGTAGCCTGACATGAGAAATGCCATAAATTAGCGTAAATCTCTGTCCCCTGGTTAGGCTCAGAGACCCGTGGAAAGCACACTTGACGAAATAATAATTTCACGTTATGGGGAAACCAACCAAACCTTCAACTATTAGTGTGAGACCTGGTCTCAAAGGACCAGGAATATTTCAACCAGCGACTCGGATAAGGAAACTCGCTCGAGTCAGTGAAATTGGTAAAGAATTCTCACCTTTGAATCCAGTTATGAGAACCAAAAGCTAACCAAGCTCTCACCTTTGTGTTAGCCAAAGCGCTTCAAGGCTTGGCTGTAGAGCCAAGAAGTGTAAAAAAATAATACTTGGTTCGGGCCAACTACTTGCAGAATGTAGCTGCAATGCTCACTCTGATAAGCTACTTCGTTCAGAGCGGTTTGTGGAGATACCTATTAAGACATATCCACATAAATGTCTCAACTCCTCAAGAGGTGTCGTTCGATCTAGAGATTTGGATGGCATCAGTGAGGCTGAGATGTTCGAAACTCTCAGCTCTCAGAATGTCTCACAAATGAAACGAAGCAACATTCGCCTTAAAGACAAGTTGATGCCCACAAAGTTGCCAATATCGATCAAAGCCGGGTTCTTAAATATCCCTGTCGACTCTTTCATTCCTAATCCTTTGCGGTGTTTCAACTGCCAGAAATATGGCCACCACAAAAATGGTTGCAAGAGGAAACCAGTAGTTTCCAGATGCGGACAGGAGGGTCACGATGGCTCGTCTTGCTCAGAGAAAATTTCTGTGTGAATTGCCAGGCAGAACATTTCTTATACCCTAGAGACTGTACTAAGGAAGCTAGAAAAGAAGATCCAACGCGTGAAACAGGGGAAAGGCATCAGTTTTCCGGAGGCCAGGAAATTTGTGGAACCCACAGTTCCACTTAACATAGCTGGCAAATCCTACATCAGCGCAGCTTAAGTGGAGAAGAAACCTTCCACAAATGTTGTCAGTACGCAGACAGACTTTACTTAGCCACAAGGTCAAACCAAATTCACAGTCTTTACGGCACCAAAACCCGTCCTAGCAGCTACCCAACCGGATAGCGAAGTAAATAACTAAAATAATCACTGTGACCATGTAGCAATTAGTACCTCTAATGCTACAAACGAAAAAAACACCAAAATCGATCCCAAGAAAAAATCAGCAAACCACTAGCCGCAGTGGACATAGATCCAGTGTACCCCAGATGATTCCAACTCTCCTACCAAGAAACTGGTTGAATCCGGTCCACCAAAAATGCGACAGACAGATGGCGCCAGTGGTAATGCATGCTCTAGACCAAACAAGGAGAAGATTAAAGAATCCACTAGACTTCCCAAAGGATCTGAGAATTTTCTATCAAGCTCTTTAATAAGTTTGGGAATGTAGAGAGTATGGTCACTGGAGAGCTATCTGATATCACACCATGAAAAGCTCCCAGAAGTCCGTACATCCACTAATTTCATAAATATGTCTGACACCATATTACACTGAAATTGCCGTGGACTAAAGGCAAATATCGATGAATTTAGTCCTCTACTTAGAGAACCTGATCCGATAGCTGTTTGTCTTCAGGAAATCATTTTAAAAAAAACGAAAGAGTTAATTTTAAAAAACTTCACCACGTACAACAGCTTTTCTAGAAATACTGATAAGTGTCCATCATCATAAATTATAAAACTCCTCAATACAACTTTGCAGGACGTAGCCGTGTGTGTGTCGTTACATAAAAAGCTTTCACTTTGTTCAATATATCTCCCTCCAAGCACTCCAATCAATCAATCTGATCTTGATCATCTTATTAAACAGTCGCCGGCTCATTTTGTTTTGCTTAAGAACTTTAGCGGCCGCCATGCACTTTGGGGCTGTAAAGATATCAAAGAGAGAGCAAAAAAGATAGAAGAATTTGTTTCAAAACACAATCTTTACCTTTTTAATGATAAGTCGTATACCTACCTGCATTTGGCCACAGGATCCTACTCGTCCTTAGATTTGAATATCTGCAGTCCATCTCTTTTACTTTACTTCTGTTGGAAAGTTGGTTTACGACCTATGTGGTAGTGACCACTTTCCAATATGTTTAAGAAGCAATATTCCCAAACCTCAAGGGCTCGGGCAGAGATGGAAATTGGCCAAGGCAGATTGGGAAATGTTTCAGTCCCTCTGTGAGTCAAATCTGACAGTTGGTTGTTTTGACAACGTAGTGGATCCACTATTCATATTTACAAAGATACTCCAGGATGTTGCTGAGAATATAATACCAAAATCTTTGGCGATTCCTAAACGTGTCAAAAACCATGGTTTTATAATGCGTGCAAAGACGCCATCAGCGAATGGAAAAGGTCCGTCAATATTTACATTCTAAGAAAACAACTGAATATTTTTATAAATACCGTATATACCGAGCTAAACAGGTCGTACCATTAGCTGTTGTTGTTGTGGGTTTAAAACCATTTTTTAGCACATGATAGGTTATACATGGCGGCCAGTATATATGGTGGAGGAAGAACCCGGGAAAACCCCGGGAAGACCAGCGACCCACGGGAAGCTACTGGCAAGCTTTCTCACATACCCACGTTGGCCGAGCCCGAGACTCGAACCCACGCGGACAGAGGTGAGATGTCAGTGATCGGTAAAGGCGAGCGCCTTAAACCACTCGGCCACCCGGGGCCCCTCGTACCATTAGAAATAGCAAGAGGAAGACATGGAGACCCTATGTTAAGGTAGGAAGCACCCTTTATGAAGCTATCCTCAGGAGATTGGTGTCCCTCAGAGCAGTATATTGTCAGTCACTCTATTCAACATTAAAATTAACAGCATAGTGAAATGACCTAATCCAGGAGCTGACTGCTCATTATATGTTGAAGACTTTATGATCTACTATAGATCAAAGAGTATGTACACTATTGATCGTCAACTGCAGATGAACATGAACAGAGTTCAGAAATGGGCAGAAGAAAACGGGTTAAAATTTTCGAAAAAAAACCTGTTTTCCTTTTTCGCGCTTATTTTCTATCGTAAACTACTTTTTCTTCCACATGTTAGATACCTCAGGGACAAATATAAAAAAAACCTGTATTTTGTACAAGGCGTATCAAACACAGATTGGGGAGTAGATAGGAAGGTCTTGCTCCGGTTATACAGGTCATTAGTACGATCGAAACTTGACTATGACTCGATTGTGTACGAATCAGCTTGTTCATCGTACTTGCAGATTCTTGAGCAGATACACAATCAGGGACTTCGACTTTGTCTGGGAGCATTTAGAACTTCCCATTCAGAAGGCTTCTATGTTGAGGCAAATGAACCATCACTTTATCTCAGACGAACAAAAATGGCTCTTCAGGACGCTACCAAACCATCTTCTAATCCATCTATAGAGTTTAGGCCGAAATGCCACATATTATACGCTCAGAAACCAAATTTCGTTCCACTTTTTGGCATACAAATTCATCCTCGTTTTGGAACAGCAAAAGTCAATGTTGGAAATATTGCAAAATTCTGTATTCCCAAATCATTATCGGGGTTATCAAAACCTCCCAAAATAATATTTGACCATAGCGAATTCAAAAAGTCCTGATCAAATCCTCTCCTTTTCAGAGTAAATTCAATGAAATCAGACCCTCATATCGTAGCCATACGTTCCTTTACACAGACGGTTCGAAAGATGGAGACAAAGTTGGAGCTGCCATTGCAACACCTTATGGAACCATCTCGAGCCGGTTACCGGATAAAGCCTCAATTTTTACGGCAGAAATTGCAATCATACTCAAAGCTTTGAACTACATTGAAACCTTCAAAAAGCTGCCCTGCAGTCACCCGTTTCCGAACGGAAGATTCCATATACTGACTTCAAATATTGTTTAAATCTGCATGTTCGCCATAGTTGGCAAAATATGTGGAATGAAAACTGCACAAACCCACTATTGGAGAGTGGCACCCCTCGTATAGAACAAATCGGAGAGATGAGGTTGTATTGTGCCGATCACGTGTCAGATACACATGCCTGATTCATGCGTACCTCCTGCTGGGTGAACCTTGACTGGAATGTGTACCCTGCCAGTGTTCTACGCCAGTGGAACACATTCTTGTCCAGAGCGTCGATTTCCACCCTGTGAGACAGAAGTATTTTGACGTGAACTGCTTGAAGAAACTGTATGAGGACGTACCACCCGAGAAAATCTTGGACTTTTTAAGAAAATGCGTTTTATACAGCAACTTGTAATCACGTTGTAAGGATTTTAAACGTGTTACCTTTTTGTGTTATTTTTATTACGCTTAACAGACTTTTTACATCTTTACGTTTTATGTTTTATCTTGGTGTATCGAATTTTACATTTTTTTTGAAGGGTTGAACTTCTTAAATTTGTGTGCAATTCATTTTTACATTTCTCGAACTTAACATTTTGTTGGCACTACACAAACATTTTTGGACTGAGGTGTCGTAAAAACACTACTACATACATCACGTTTTCCACTTGAGATGAATTTTGAAGAATACTTTAGTGCGTCTTATGTACTATAATATGCAGACATTGCCGTCTATAATGTCCCTAGGGATGAACATTTTTCAATTTAGTTTTTTACTGGTTAAAAATGAGTTATGATATTAGTTGTTATTTAAATGATCATTTTTTTTTTCTTCTCGTTTTACCGCTTGATTTTTTCAGTGAATTAAATAACAATAATATAAATAGTACAATACATACAAGGCACGATTTAGACATTCAAGTGAGAATGTATCTGGTAATTATCCATTTATTTTCCAGCTTTGTTAGGTTTTGCCAGAAAGTGAATATAAGAAGACTATAAATCAAAACTTTTATGGCAGCTGATAAAAGTAATAACATTGATAAAAGTAATAACATTGATAAAAGTAATAACATTGATAAAAGTAATAACATTGATAAAAGTAATAACATTGATAAAATTAATAGCACTGATAACATTTGGAATAATATTTTTTGTACCCATTCATATTATTATTGCAACAATAAATACCTTCATTTTTTGAGCTGCTCGTAACGCCAAATAATACGAAAGTATCCGGTATCCCAGGTATTGGATATTGAAGATATTTGAGATTAAGTGTCTTAACGACAAGGTTCTTGTATATATATTCATAATATGGTTGCGTGATTTTTTTCTCTTGACTCATTAAAAACGTACATAGTTCTATTGCAGAAAGATAGTTTTTCATTAATAATGCATTGGTATAAATTATTCTTTCAACGATTGTGATCTGGAATAATCGAAGGATAGAATCATTAATAACAATAAATAACTGTTTGTAGACATTTTACCAATACTTGAAGGTACATTTGTTTTCAGCTGCTGACACCATTTTTCTTGAGATTTCGTAAGAGTAGTTTTTGATTTATAAAAGACATTCTTGCTTGTTAAAATTTATTTCTATTTTGTCCTCTGTTTTGATGGTAACCAAGCTGACCAATTCAGATACATGTGTGTGTGTGTGTGTGCAACATTGATTATGGCTTAGCGTTTTTATTTAATCAATCAACTCTAAAAAGCTGATGCTGAAATCGATAAAGATATATTTCAATCTATTAGCATTTTCAGACTTTTTCTCATACATTGAAAGAAATTGATGGTCATTATTTCGTTTTATAGAGACACGCCTATGCACGCTGTATTCGTGATTTCTTGTCATTACAAGAGATTCCACAAGTTTTGCCATAATGATAAATACGGAGAGCCCATGGTTACATACTCACGACGAAGTTTAAAATTGTACCGACATTTAAAATAGGAGAGAAAATGGAAAATAGATAATACAATTTACTCCTAGTTCCCTTTGTATTTTTAGGTCCATATAATAAAAAGTGTCTGTTTTTAGGTCACAATAATGAAAGTGTCTGTTTTTAGGTCCATATAATGAAAAGTGTCTGTTTTTAGGTCCATATAATGAAAAGTGTCTGTTTTTAGGCCCATATCATGAAAAGTGTCTGTTTTTAGGTCCATATCATGAAAAGTGTCTGTTTTTAGGTCCAAACAATGAAAAGTGTCTGTTTGTAGGTCCATATAATGAAAAGTGTCTGTTTTTAGGTTCATATAATGAAAAGTGTCTGTTTTTTGGTCCCAATAATGAAAAGCGTCTTTAATAAGACGGATCTAAATTACATTTAGTTTTTGTTACTCGCCAATGATGATGAAACAAAATTTGTCATGAATTATCAATATGTGGTCCTGTTTATTTTTGTCATTCTTTTATTTCACCTCGCCATTAAAAGTCATCAAATTTTGAATTTCACTGGGCAATGATTCCTTTGTTCAACATAAGCTTTTATGAGTGAATACACTATTGACTATTTTGCATGATATTCAAAGGATTATTTGTCTTTATAGGAAATGGTCCGTACTCCTGTAATTTCTTAAAATCAATTTTAATGCATTCATTGTTATACAAGCCATTTCTGAATTCAATTATTATAGTTTAAAAACATAGCTTTATGAAAATACATTCTGCAAATCAACATTGAAATTTTAAAACATAAATTAATAACAATATTTTTAAAAAAAATTGCCATATCCCACCGCTTGTATCATTCATACAATAAACTAAAAGGGAAAACATTAAATTTTTTAGGAGTTTAACTAGGCCCATTTTATTATTATTTTAGTTTTATGTCAATAATAATTCCTTGACAGAGAGGCGATAATTACACAGATAACAGAACATATAACTTTAGGATTGTAATAGATTGCTGAAAGATGCAGAACTCGAGAGATACAAAACAGTCTCATGAATATTTCCCTTCCCCTGGGATTTATTCATTTATACCTTTTACTGAATATTGATTTGTACCAAACTTTTACCACGCCGAACCAGGTTCATGAATCTGTAAAATTCGTATTGTTATTTCAAATATAGATTGGTTCGGTGTATCACGACACAACAACACAATTAGGTTATCTAGTGACGAGGCGATTGAGTGGGGTCAAAGTGTTTGCCCAAGGACACAATGACAGAGTAGCCGACTCGGGTTGATCTGATGATGGCGAGTCTGGAATGCTAACCACTGAACGACTGCGGCTCTCCTGCGGCTCCCGCCTCCATTAATCGCTTCTTGCGACATACAGGATGCAGGAGAGCACATCAGTCCTATTCTACATCCCAGAGCCTATATATATATATATATATATATATATATATATATATATATATATATATATATATATATATATGTGTGTGTGTGTGTGTGTGTGTGTGTGTGTGTGTGTGTGTGTGTGTTGTAAATGTATATATGGAAGCCTAGAAAGAGATATTGAAATTATATTTCCATTCCCGATTGATTCATTATAATAGATATTCCTCGCCTGTGTTAACCATGCTATAGGTATTCACCGAATCTCGGTAGAGTACGAATTAAAATTCTCTAACCTGTATGATAATATTATTTATTCGTATCTTAAAATTATGTTATTGTTATCAAGCATTCTCCTGTAGAATCCAAGGATAGCACTTTCCGCTCTGTGTGGTGTATATTTGTAATTCTCTCTCTCTCTCTCTCTCTCTCTCTCTCTCTCTCTCTCTCTCTCTCTCTCTCTCTATATATATATATATATATATATATATATATATATATATATATATATATATAATACACAGTGGAATTATTGGGTATTTTAGATTTGATGACTTATGTTATGTTATAGCAGTTTTCATTTCTTCTTTTCGCTTTTCTTTTAACCAGCATTATTCTTAGATTCAAGTTAGATCAAATATTCGATACAAAACGGCTCGTAGCTTCGTAGCTTGTGTCCCGTTATCGAATAATAGTTATGTTTGAAAACCGATTTAAATTATACAAATATCTCAATTAACTTGCTAAGTTGTGACTAAATTTTGTTCCCCCACCGCCCAGTTTCGATATCTGTGTAATTTTTATAAAATATATAATTTATAGGTATTTAAGATGATGAAAAGCGACCTGACTAAAAAATAAAAAAACAGTAAAACTGTTCAAGAGTGGGTACAAATGGACATGTATTGCTCATGAAGGCATCGGGATCTGAACCCGATTTGACAGAAAACAGCGGGCGCTTGAACACTGCTCCGTCGAGGATGCTTCATTCTAAGACGTTCTCGAATTCGGTCATTTTAGGTGTAAGAAAGTTATGGCTTATTTATAGGAGGTGAACTTCGTTAAATAGCACTGGTATTAGTGGGTGACATCAAATGCAAGAAAGCTCTAATAATTTTATCACAGACTTATTTTGAATACTCTTTTCGAAATCTCTGAACGATGGATTTGTAATCGTTTGGTCAAAATAATCAGTTGAGGGTTTTAATCGTTTGATTAAAACAGTTTCTTAATAGGATGAAGCATAGTGAAATTGACCGAGTTTTGCACCCTCGGAATAGGAAACCAATTGTTTATATGAACGCTTTATCAATGATGAGTAACCTCATGTAATATTCTAGAAAATATTTGTCTGGAAATTTTCAATCTGATATGTTGTTTTCAAAAACTGGTATTACATTTCATTATAAATGACCATTCAGAAGCATGTTAAGTTGCTAAAAGAGAAACCTTAACTCACGTTCCCGAAACGTTATAAGCATAAAACTCGGAAGAATCTAAAATTGTAATAGTCTGTAACCTCAATTATTCAAGTTAGAGTTATATATCATGCAGGATTTTCACAATTCGAGTCCTACTACCAGACTGATATATTTCAGTCACGTAGTCGGGTTGGTGACACGTCTGACCCACACGTCTTCTGCTGGATAATATTCACCATGAATTAATTCTGGCATTGGTGGGTACGGCTGGCATGTTGGTTTATGAATGTATGTCTCCTCTTCATGGGTGAATACCGATTCGTATTGTTTATTGAGTATGTTTGCTTTATCCTTTGGATTGTCATGCATTTTCCTGTTGAGCTTGAGAGATGCCACTCACCAACGTTCCTCCCTCAATGACTTGATGAATGACCAGAGCCTCTTCTGCTTTCATGGGTTTTGTTCACTATTTGAGTACACCAACATCAGTTATATTCTCCACATATTACCATTATGATGGGCGTTTTGCTTTCTGCGCTTGTGCTCTGATGGGCTTGTGCTTATCAATATCTCTGGCACTATGTGTACTTCTTTTTCTCTTGAACAGCTTCTTTATTCTCCTTTAAAGAGTTTTACCTGTTTAATAATCCATGGTTTATGGTTTTTATTGCGGCGCAAAAGCTTCTGGGGGATATACTTCCCCATTAGCTGGTGGAGCTTGGTTTTGAAGTTTCACCACAGGGTATCAATGTCTAACAAGGAGGCAGATTGTATAAATCCAAGGAGTATACCCAGAAAGTACCTATTTAAAGTTTTCGTAATCTGCTTTCCTATAGAGGTAGACTTTGCATGGGAGAGATATCTTCTTAACTAGATTCGTTGAGGACCGCTTCGTGGTCTGATATTACTGGAATCACATGGACTTGATTTATGAGGGATTTATTATTCGTGAAGAATAAATCCAGGATGTTGGCACAAGTCTCTGTTGTTCTTGGTGGTTCCTTTACTATATTCTGATGGTACCATTTGTCACAGTTATCACAGCGTATACCTGCTGTTTTTCCATCACACAGCGTTATTAAAGATGACACAGGGATATTTAATGGGGCGAGGACCAGGGTTGGACTCTGGAGGAAAAAAATAAGTTAATAATGCACAGATAGAGAAGTTTTCATTTTTTGTCGGCAAACTTGCTCTTGCTGTTTGTTCCTTGTGTACCTCATTATGGAGATCAGCTGGGTGCAAAATGAGGAGCAACGCGGAACCTGACAATTATCTACTTCTGTAATCCGACGGGGTAGTCTCTCTCATATATGTACACTTTTACCTAATCAGCAGGTCAGGAATGAGTTGTCAGCGTAAGACACAATCGAAGCATATCTTTAATAGGTCCTTTGTCAATTCTCGTGTGTGTTGAATTAAATGAAGCATGTTTACATTGTAGGGAATTGTCGGAAAACACGGGCGAAGGTCATCTTTTGAGGTGCTAAACTGGTGTGTGTGTGTGTGGGGGGGGGTGAGCTTCAAGAAAACGTATTTAATGTCAAGAATAGCAATATAACTTTGTAGATAATTAGAGTAACTATTTCAATTGTCGAATTTAGTGACAAATTGTGTTAATAAATTCTAAAAAAAGATCAAGTGTGAGTTTTGGAGAGCCGATCGGGAGAAGAACCGCCGTCGTCCACGCATGCGCTCATTCAAATGAGTCGAGCTCAGTTTCATTCTAATGACATTAACAAAGTTGATCGGTCGACATTTTTAATAAGATACCGAATAACTCTCTTTAGTACAACACATAATAGATTCTCGAGTTACAATTGGTTATCAACAGGTATTTACTTTGGGACAGCAGACTTTCAGTTTGACTCTGGGACACTATGAGAACAGATCAAGCAGCTTCACCCATTACTGAATGGAAGATCCCGTATAGGGACTTCAAGTTTAATATCAATCGATACGTTCTATATACTTCGCAAATTATGTGGAATGAAAACTTCACAAACAAGCTTCGAAACATCCAACTCACCATCGGAGAGTGGCATCATTCATATATAACAAATCGCAGAGATGAGGTGGTATTGTCTCGCTAACATATAAGGACACATACTTGACCCATGCTTAACCCCTGAAAAGTGAATCTTCGCCGGAGTGTGTACCTAGTCCTATAAATAAGAATTGGCACTACTATTTATGCTGACGGTGGTGCGAAGTCTTACTATTTACTTGTATTTTTGTGTAGAGAGTTGATGTTGACCTTCAACAGGAGCCTTTGGACATTTCATTTTACCTTGGATTTCGAAATGCGTCAACCGGATAAGACACAGGGACTTTAAAAATAAACCAAGAAAGTATATCAAATGAACTTACCTCATAGTCCATCAATGATGATAATACCACATTTTAAGTTTGAATCGACCAACTGTCCTCTTTATTGGATTACGTTTATGAAGCCTTGCAAGGTATGCCAAATGATAGCTGTGTTGCTATAATTAGGTAAAAAAAAGTCTTAACGAAACGAAACTAAACAATTTGTTTTCGTTCATACCCTTCAATATGTTTCTTAAAGTACTTCAGTATAGTTTTTTCTCCAGTATGAGGGGTGAAAAAATGTAAAAGAGGCCGTCCTCGCTCACTTTTCATGATTATATTCTATACTTTATAATGACCCACATGTCACGTGACAGCAATGGCGGACAACAGCAACTGAGTCAAAGAAGACTCACGTTCCGCTCCTGAGTTTCACATTTTTGCACAGGGTTAAAAATGAAAAGAAAATATAATCCTCTGATTTTCCCCACTGGTAATTACTGTTATGAAACGAGAAATGAGTATATCCTAGAGTAGGTTGAATGAACATACAATTGTTTATAAATTTTGATATCTGAATGATGGCATTGAATTGGGTTTGAGAGTACACAGCTATGCTTTACTTCTATTGTGCATCTCATAGAAGATTGCTAGCTCTGCATATTTATTTTCACTTTCTAAGCTTCAGAAGTAAATTATAAAAATGAGCAGATAACGTTTCGTTTTAGTATTTTGATATTCAAACATTTCATAAAGTGCACATAGAAGATTGCTAGTTTTCCATGGCTATTTTCGCTGCCTACGCTTGAGAGGTAAATTATAAAAAGAAGAGCCAGTAAATTTTTTTAGTATTTTGACATTTTAAAATTTAATAAAGTGCACTTTCAGTAATTAGTAATGCATACACTGTGATAAATCATTTCTGTATTTTAAGGACAGGTAAAGTTAGTGTACTTCGTGCTATTTCAAGTACATTTCCCCAACACACATAAGCGGTCATTTTTATCGCGTGTCTGCTTCGAACACCACATAATATTCCTAACAGTGTTCAAAAACTAAATGTCAGTTCAAGTAGGTGAAAGACATGTTAACTTTCTCTAAATTGTCAGAGTTGTAGAGCAAACTACTTTGCCTGTACATTGCCCACTTTCAATGGTACTCCAAAAACCGTGGAGCGGAACCGCATTGAAATGTGATGACAATTGGCTCTGTTACGTGGTAAATGTCTTTTGCATAGATACAGTCTCTTCCTAATCCTTTTTAATGGCAAGCATACTTGTTTAAAATCTCCAGCTTGTTCAACATATTGCAGTATGCTACGCGAAAATGGAGGCAAATAATAAGACTTCGCACACCATTAGTATATTGATAGGACTAAGTGTGTACCTTGAGATTCCACTAAGAGTGGAACACATTCTGTCAAATGTATCGACTTCCAAACTGCGAGAAAGAAATTATATCATGTCAGCTCTATCATGTCATCTATTTCTGATGACATTCCGCAAGACAAGTTATATGGTATTTTAAAAGAATGCGTTTTATATAATAAGAAAAAAAACTTGATCCTGTATTTTAAGGACTATACTCCTTTAACCTTTTTGTTTTATTTTTATTACTTTTTACAGAACTTTGGCATCTTTAACCTTTATCATTTATCTTGTAAGAGAAAATATTTACTTTTATTTGGAAGGTTTTATTTCCCTAAAAGTGTTAGCAATTATTAGCTTTTATATTTTTACAACCTATTTAAAATATTTGCCTTTTATATTGAAAGAATGGATATTTGCTTTTTTGGGGAAGGGTTTATCTTCCTTAAGTTTTTCGCAATTTTTCCCAATTATATTTTTAGAAATGCACTTTTAATCGGCAATATATAGCTAGGATTGTGCTGAAGTGCCGTTGAAACCTAGTCATACATTCTATACCTGGCTATGGTCATTACACATGTTACAGCATTACTGTACCCCATACCGCTCACAGTGGGTTACGACCCCTTACAACTAGGATAACGCCACCGACACCAAAAGTTGAAATCTGCCTGAAACTTGCAGAAAGTCTTTTCTGGATTTAACCTTGCTTTCAAAAGAATTTGCAAAAAGTAACGGATACTACCTAAAATGTTACGCTTAAGCTAACAGATCTAGCACTGTCATAGTAAATTTATCGCCAAAATAACAGAACGTTTAGGACGTCATCTGGGGAGCAGTTTGTACGATTCCCAAGCGCCGAAGTAATATGACGTCCTCGGCCTTTTACATCGCATGCTAGAAAAAGCCGCTGATATAAATAATGGCCATTTGTAACTGATTTCAAGCCCATGGTTGTTATTACGTCATACTAACATCATGACGTCACAGTGACTAGATGACGTGTCATCACTAACAGCAACGTAAGCAATAGTTTCAGGTTACTGAAATATAATGATTTCTTCAGTTGTTTCATTATAATGTTGCAGGAATAACATTAAAAATTAAAAGTGCAGGTATTTCCTTGATTAATGACACGTCGTCACCACCTATCATTTTATAAGAGTATGTTCTTCGCACATCTCGCCGGATATTCATCCGCCATAAACTTGCCAGTTTGGGAAGTATCACAACGATTACCTCCGAGTCTCTTTCAGAGGGTCGACGTTATTCGACTCGAAATGGAAAGAGACGAGGATGTTCGGAATGATGACGTCAATGGCTTTAGTCGGCATCCCTAGGGTCCTGGAGGGATATGCAAGAAGTCGCCTAAACATGGTTTGATGTTTCATCCAGTTTTTTGCATCTAAGAGTGTTTGCTATTTATGTTGCATTAATTTTAATACATTGCAAATAAAGTTGTTGAAGCTTAACTTTAAAAAGAAACAACTAAAACTATCTTGACAGTTATGTGCCTTTCATTTACTTCAAGGACACACATTTATACATCAAATTCTATTTCCAACACAAAGGTTAGAAAAGTCTAAGTGCTTTGGTCATCCTGTCACAAAATAAGACCAAAAAATAATAATCCAAAAATCAGTACTGAATCAGTGTGCGTGTATCGAGTACACTTCCTGCCTACAAGGTAATGTGTGACAAAGTTAAACATAACAAAAATTCTTGACTGGAATAAAAAGTGTCACAAAGTTAAATTTACAGAAATAAAAAAGGCTCCATCAAGTCTGAGTGAGAGCGGAAGTAAATTGTCAATACTTCCTTACCATCCTGCCATTCAAGCGGAGTTATGCCAAAGACAATAAAAAAGCTGAATTTTTTTTTTTACTTTTAAAATTGAAGACTAAACTGACAAAAATTACAATATATTCATGCTGCATTATAGTTATCTGGTTTCGAGTTTAATCAAGAAAGAAGAGTACAAAAAGCGTAAACAAAAACCACTTAGAATTTCAATAACGCTTGCGTTTTTCAATATTTGCCACAAGGTTGCATTTAAAGAGTCAACGATAAATCAACACCGTGTTATCAGTATATCTGATTTGAAAATTCACTTTTGAAAACCATTTGGACTCTATTCTAGACCGTCAGTCAGTTATTCTTATAACTCGTTAGGATGATGTTAAATTGATGCTAACAGTTTTTAAAGTATTTTTGTTCACCATAATTTATTTTTTACAAGTATAGGCGAAGTTATTTCTGCCACTGTATGGATGGAATTTTGCTGACAAGCTCTTTCATCGAGTCAGAATACGGTTGGTCTGTAGAAATATACGCTGAAAAGGGGATATCTTTCTGGAAGAAATGGGACACTTTTCTGCAGTTTTTCGTATATTACAAACAATAGCAGTTTTGTAATGAATGAGACAGATACTGTGAAATTTTGACAGATTGGTATAAAAACGTAAGTTATTTTACCTGCGAATATTATCACAATTGTGTAGTTTATTTTCTAATACTGTCGGACGAGCGAGATTACTATATACATGGTTGGAATACTTGGAAACTTTTCTTTCTGTTGGAATATTGATAAAGTTACAAAAGCGATTTAATTATGAATTCGTCAAATGGTATAAATAAGCACTTGCATTAGGTGGACGATGAAGGCAAGGTAAAAATGGATATGACTTATTTTGGAGTCATTTATCAGAAAATGGAGCATCATAAGGATTTCAAATGTCCCGTTTCATCTTTCTATACCGATACATAGACATCTACTACACGTTTAACTTACTTTTATAATTTATTTGCAAATATTTTGGAGAGAAAATATATGGATCATATTGAAAGTATTTTACCCATCTTTCATATGACAACATTTGTCTCATTTTTGTGAAAGATATCATCAAAAATATGTATGACAAATTATCGCTTTCTTGACGGTTAAGATCAAAGATGTCGGCCGTTTTCTGTATAGTGTTAATACATACATATCGAAGTGAAAATTAATATCCAGAAGGGAAGACATACATAAAATAACATTCGTAAACAGTCAGAGGTTGTTGAGCAGTGTTAGAATCAAAATCATCTAGAATTACATAATATTCTCCTTCTTGATTGTGTTGCTGATATACGTACAATTGGATTGAGGTGGGATGCAATTTTTAAGCATTTGTTCCCGTGATCTTATAGTGACAAAGAAACTACATATTTTTGGACAACCTTGAGATTTGATGATTTAACATATTCTTTTAACAACCGACAAGGAAATGAAATTTGGGACTGGCTTCAGCTCAGAATAAGAGACTTCTGCTTTCCTGTAAAAGAGAGAAACTATCATTTCAAGGTTTCCAGGATAAAAAGTAACGCACTTCTGTAGTTGCTGACTTCAACAGTTTTGGACAGAATTTGACAAAAATACATCCACAAGGCAACAGTTGATCTAATGGACCATGGTTTTATCCCCCATTCATCATAAACATGTAAGGATATAATCTGAATCAAGGAAATGGAGATAAATGAAACTGTGGAGGACATAGAGTTGCAGGTAATTCAGTACACCTTTTTCTGTTCAATTAAATATTATTAGCTCAAGCACGTCTTAGTTCACACTTGTCTT
This sequence comes from Margaritifera margaritifera, assembly GCA_029931535.1. Taxonomy (NCBI): domain Eukaryota; kingdom Metazoa; phylum Mollusca; class Bivalvia; order Unionida; family Margaritiferidae; genus Margaritifera; species Margaritifera margaritifera. The sequence continues at coordinate 1,054,404 of JAQPZY010001528.1, forward strand.
GGATTACTGAGCTTTAATTTTGATGGGGAGAGGGTATAACATAATTTGGAATATTATAAAAATATCGTTAAATTTTGCCAAATTTTGGAATTAAGAAATGAAGTTTAGAATCAGCAATCTGTGTTGAATTTTTTTTCTTCACAAAATTAGGTATTGTGTTAATCAAATTTCCGATTAATAAATCTACTTAATTAGCTACACCGCACTGCTCCATGAACAATCTAGTAATAACTGTTAGATTTTCGAATATGAGGTATAGGTAAATGAAAATAAGGTTTGAAACATTAATAAGAGTGATGTCCTTGTAATACACTCACTTCCAATCATTTGGTGTAATTAGGCAACAGTACTTACTTTGTGATAAAAAAAAAACTATAAATAGATAACACCCGGTGTTGCTGATTAATGAACCAACATACATCTACATTGCTTTCACCAGCAGCTTTCAAAACCATTTCAAGGGAAGTCATAAAAGAAATCTTGCGAATCATTGATTGAAAATGACATAGTTATAACTGATAACGAAGTATAGGCAAAAGCTTTTAATGATTTCTATTGCGAAGAATCAACTATAAAATCGAAAGTTTAACTCAGATCCTCGAACCAGTCATGTGAGATATATCTTAGACTGGTCTTGATAACATTAATATAACCGTGAATGGTGTTTATAATGTTTTAGTTAGTCTAAATCCATTGAAAGCTTGTGGCCCCGACTTACTGCGTCCAAAATTACTTTTAAAATATCTTACACTCGATTAAGCATCCACTGTGCTACATATTTAATATCTCCGTGCAAACTTCAGGATTCCAGATCATTGAAAATTAGAAAATACAGTGTCTGTGCATAAGAAAGGTTACAAAACCGCTGTGGCAAATTATCGTCCCATATTTTTACTTTGCACTTTATCTAAAGTTTTTGAGAAATGTGTATATAAATATCTACACAACTCCATTGTGCACCATGATATAATTTCACATAATCAATCAGGTTCTTCACCCAGTGACTCGACATCACACCAGTTGACAGACATTTACAATACGGTTCGTTTTGTGCTAGACCAAGGCAAGGAGGATAGAACCGTTTTCATTATTATTAGCAAGGCTTTCGACCGAGTTTGGCATACAGAATTTCTCTAAAAACTAAAAGTATTGGTGTTCAGAGAAATTTGTTGTCATGGTTTGAAAGTTACTTTTTGTTAATAAAACAACGAGTTATTATAAATTCTAAATCCTCAGATGTCCGACGCATCAACGCAGGTGTCCCCCAGGGGTCAATTTTGGGACCGTTATTATTTTTAATTTTCATCAGTGATATTGTAGACAATATAGAATCATCGATTAGATTCATTGCTGACGATACAACATTATTTATGATAGTTGATAATAAGATCTTAGCTGGTGAAATCTTAAACTTAGATATTGAAAAGATACTTGAATGGTCCAGACGTTGGCTAGTTACATTTAATCCGGATAAGACTGAATGAATGCTACAGTCACGAAAACGGAAACATAACCACCGTCCTATGTTATACGTGGCCGAAAGAAACAAAAAGATGTTACTCAGCACAAACATTTGGCATTATCTTAGCCAGTAATGTCACTTTGCACGCGCATTATAAGTATATTTCTGATAAAACGTAGGAGAAATTTGATTGTTAAAAAAGTTTTAAATTCAAACTGAATCAATTTTCTTTAGAAAAATGTACAACTAATATATTTTACCAATTTTTTTATCACGCTGACGACATTTGGGACAGTGATACAATGCAGAAGAAAGAACCCCATGAAAAAATAAATGTTAGGGCGATGAGAATAATAATGGGTACAACCAAAAGGGCATTGCCTGCACAACTCACGCGTGACACTGAGTGGGGAAGGGCCTAAACTCAAGCCGTTACAAGCATAAATTGATTCAGTTATTTAAAATTTATCACGGATTAGCTCCTGTATATCTTTAAGATGTGATTCGACTTTTAGGTGTAGAACATGAAACCTATTCCACTCGATCAACAAACGTCATTCGACCTCCAATGTGTAGAACAACATTATTCAGTAATTCGCTTTTACCCTCTACAATTTGAACTTGAAACTCGTTACCTGCAGAAGTAAAATATAAAAAAAACAACCTTCATTGCACAATTTCAAAGCCTACCTGAATCGAGAAAAATAAATCATTCTTTGCTAATATTACGTTGGCGATCGAATGTTACAGGTCATGCATGCTAGACTAAGAAGTAAACGTTGTTTTTTAAATTATGATTTATATTCGAATCATGTATGTAGGAATAAGTATTGTTCCCGTGGTGAAAAAGAGATGGCAACACACTTTTTAGACTGTCCAAAATATTCTGATCTGAGAGATTACATCTTATACATACTCCCTTTTTCTCTCACATTGAAACTATAATTCGGTAACCCTATGTACACCGCAGAAAATAGAACCCAAATATTCGTGTCTGTGCAAAATTGCATTAAGATGACTAAAAGATTTAAGTAGTCCATACAAATCAGAACCTTTTGCATCACCTTTATTTAGTTGCTGTTTTCTTTCTTTTTTCTGCTGTCTTTTTTTCCGGTAACAAACGCTGTTAACGAAACTATTCCGCATATACTTACACTTGTATATATATTTCTCGTTTGTACTTTTTCTTTGTAACCATTTGCACCAGCATCCAGATTTATGCTGTTATATATATATATATATATATATATATATATATATATATATATATATATATATATATATATATATATATATATATATATATATATAATTATTATTATTATTATTATTATTATTATTATTATTATTATTATTATTATTATTGTTGTTTGGGAGACAGTGCTCTAATAAGCTCATGATGTTTTACCGAATCCACAAACATCCTATGTTTTCACTTGTATTTAACAAAGTTTCGGAAATAAGTATGGTTTGAACTAAAAGCATGTCAACCATTTATCGTTTTTAAAAGGCAATCCTGACTTTCAGCTTGGGTTTTATGACTCTCTGTGGGCTCGGAGATGTAGAATAGACTATATGCACCCTCTTGCATGTTTAAAGAGGCGACTGATGGAGTCAGGAGCCTTATTAGATCAGTGGTTAGAGTGCCGGACTCGTGGCCGAAAGGGTGTGGGTTCGAATCCTACAATCGAATCAGTCAGACCGGGTCGGATACCGTGATGTGACCTTGGGGAAGTCACTTAGCTCAAATTGCCTTGGCACTAAATAACCTTCTTGTGTTGCTGTGTCGTAAAACACCAAACCAAACCATATTGGTTTTTAATGCAGCGCAATTCGGATTCAAACTAGTTTTGGTTTTACGGAACATACTGTAACAAACGGTATTTTTCAAAGAATTGCCAGTGTTACAACGAACACTAACTATTGCAATTGCAACTGATAGTGTTTACAAGTGAACATCATTTATTACATTTACAGGTTTCCGACGACAATACTGTGACAATTGATGTCCGTATGTAGTCACTAAGTAATAACTATTGATCTGAAAGGCAGTTGCATTCGCTGTGTGTTTCACATATTAATATTTTGAATTAATCAGTTGGTATACATATTTGAACACCATTAGTTGATTCTCTTGGTCGATACGGATTTGATGCAACTATGTGTGTTTTGTTCGTGTGCCAATGTTCAGTTTTCATTACATAATAGCATCATCGGGTGGACAATCACCTTTTTTTTTCGATTGATAATACACTTGTTACCAGCCGTCTTAACCATCGTAGTCTTGAAGGAAAATGTTTTTGTTTTCAACTTCTAATGAAATAAAAACGAGGTCATCAGTTTTGTCAGTACTGCAGTTATTACACACGTATTGAGACTATAAATGTCAGTATAAAAAACGTATAGTTTCTTGGATATATTGGTGAACATTTAGGAATATTATAGACTTCGTTTCGTTATTTATTTCGACGTCACCTTTCAATAATAAATCTAGAGTTACACAAGTAGTGTGGTGTGTTGGAATTTACAGCGAAAGAGCCTGGATCTTGGAGTATTAAATAAGGGGCAATAGAGTTATACAAGGAGTGTGTTGTGTTGGAATTTACAGCGAAAGAGCTATAATCTTTGAGTATTCAATAAGGGGCAATAGAGTTATACAAGGAGTGTGTTGTGTTGGAATTTACAGCGAAAGAGTCTGGATCTTAGAGTATTAAATAAGGGGCAATAGAGTTACACAAGTAGTGTGGTGTGTTGGAATTTATAGCGAAATAGCTATGATCTTAGAGTAATAAATACGGGGCAATAGAGTTACACAAGTAGTGTGGTGTGTTGGAATTTACAACGAAAGAGCTATAATCTTTGAGTATTAAATAAGGGGCAATAGAGTTATACAAGGAGTGTGTTGTGTTGGAATTACAGCGAAAGAGCCTGGATCTTTGAGTATTAAATAAGGGGCAATAGAGTTACACAAGTAGTGTGGTGTGTTGGAATTTACAGCGAAATAGCTATGATCTTAGAGTAATACATACGGGGCAATAGAGTTACACAAGTAGGGTGTTGGAATTTACAGCGAATTAGCCTGGATCTTTGAGTATTAAATAAGGGGCAATAGAGTTACACAAGTAGTGTGTTGTGTTGGAATTTACAGCGAAAGAGCCTGGATCTTAGAGTATTAAATAAGGGGCAATAGAGTTACACAAGTAGTGTGGCGTGTTGGAATTTACAGCGAAAGAGCCTGGATCTTAGAGTATGAAATAAGGGGCAATAGAGCTACACAAGTAGTGTGGTGTGTTGGAATTTACAGCGAAAGAGCTATGATCTTAGAGTATTAAATAAGGGGCAATAGAGTTACACAAGTAGTATGTTGTGTTGGAATTTACAGCGAAGGAGCCTGGATCTTTAAGTATTAAATAATGGGCAATAGAATTACACAAGTAGTGTGGCGTGTTGGAATTTACAGAGAAAGAGCCTGGATCTTAGAGTATTAATTAAGGAGCAATAGATATACACAATTAGTGTGGTGGAATTTACAGCGAAGGAGCCTGGATCTTAGAGTATTAAATAAGGGGCAATAGATTTACACAAGTAGTGTGTTGTGTTGGAATTTACAGCGAAAGAGCTATGAACTTTGAGTATTAAATAATGGGCAATAGAATTACACAAGTAGTTTGGTGTGTTGGAATTTACAGCGAAAGAGCTGGGATCTTTGGGTATTAAATAAGTGGCAATAGATTTACACAAGTAGTGTGTTGGAAGATACAGTGAAAGAGCTGGGATAAGGGCAATAGACAAAATTGTGTTCAGCATCTTCGTTATCTAAACCACATGCACAAATCGTAGAGTTAACTAAATTCACTCTGTAAAGGTCGGATTTGAGGTTGTTACATGTAATCAAAGGGTATTTAAAAAGTTCTAAATATTAGTGCCCTGTACTTCAGTGCATCCCCTCAAATTATTCAGCGTACACCTGTACGCACGTTCTAAGTCTCATTATCCAATAATTAAATGCCATTTTTTATTCACTTTTGGGTATGTTGTTCATACACTGGAGAACTGCAGTTCCAACCGCACGGCGGCTTTCAAATCGACAGCCTCTCAGGGAATCTTTGATAACGGGATTCAGCCAAAAATGACTTTGAGCTAAATGAGGGCTGTATGGAGGATCTAGCAACGTTTGGATGCTGTGCTCTTTCAGGAAGTCTGTCACGACGGTGGATTTATGCGCCGGTTCGTTGTTATGGAGTTGATGGATACCTCAGGTACCTGTGCGCGGACTGGTGGCTCATAGTGTTCTACAACGTTTGGCAACACTTTGGAGGCATACAAATGTCCAGCGAAACTAACCGAGTCAGGCACATGTACCTGGACGACAAAACCTTTTGCAGAGAAAAATAATGCGTATAAAACTCTCTTGACAATCCGACTACGTCGACGATTTGTTTGACGTCTCTGCTCGTTTTCTCCGATCTAAACTTTATTATTTTCTCTTGAGTCGGGTTAAAAGAAGTGAATCCATGTTTTATCACCAGTGGCAATTTCACTGAAACGTTTCTGGTCACTCTTTTCATATTTGGCGAGTAGCTGTTTGGCGATTTCAACCAGAGTCTGTTTTTAACCAGCCGTCAACAAATGCGGGACCCATCTTGTACAAACCTTTCTGAACTTCAAATGATTCTTCAATATATTTAAAACAGCCAATTGCAGATAACGGTCTTCGAAAACGTGAGCCATCTTCCGTGGATTCGCTACCATCTTTAAAACGATGAAACCACCTCAAAATTGTAGGATATGACAAAGTATTACATCCGTAAACTGTATCCAAGTCGAAGAAACAAAAATTACTCCTCGAATCTAAGTTTAGTGTGTAGGATATTAAGGTGACTTTTACTAATAGCAAATGCGGTGGTGACCCGTTAGTTAAATTAGATAAACCTTTTTTTTTTTAAAAAAAAAAATAGAATGATTAGGAGCAATTTGGATGTCGTCAGGTAGAGAGTTCCAAGGAACAATCGTTGATGGGGAAAAATAATACGTCTGAAAAATCTGAAGTCTGGTAGAAATTGATATGAAGCTTTGAGAGTTGTGTAGATGGTAATTGGATGCCTCATATCTCCTTTGTGGAAGAAGGTCGTTTAAAAAGTTAGGTACTTGATTATGTATAATCTAATACATTATGCATAATCTCTTCTTTTTATCTCGTTGCGCAAGAGTTTCCTGACCAGTTTTCGCGTAAAGAGACTCTCTAGAATATTCCGTACGAATAGCGTGTATAGTATAGATATAGTTATTCCGTACGAATAGCGTATATAGTTTAGCTATAGTTATTCCGTACGAATAGCGTATATAGTTTAGCTATAGTTATTCCGTACGAATAGCGTGTATAGTTTAGCTATAGTTATTCCGTACGAATAGCGTATATAGTTTAGCTATAGTTATTCCGTACGAATAGCGTATATAGTTTAGCTATAGTTATTCCGTACGAATAGCGTGTATAGTTTAGCTATAGTTATTCCGTTAAAAGACTTTTTAGTCGCGTGCCTCGTAGATAAATTTTTAGATGCGTTCTGAATAATCTTACTAACATGATTATTAAATTTGGCATTTGAACATAATGTGAGTTCTTGGTGTCTATAAAGTTTAACAGGAAGCAAATCAATATTATCAAAAGAGAATTTTAGAAAGGAAAAATCAGTTTGTTTGTTTGTCATTAATAAAATGTTAGTTTTTGAAGTATTAACAGTAACAAGCCAGTCGTTTGCTCATGCATTAATTATTTAAGTATCATTGCTTATACTCGTTTGTATTTGTAAAGGATCTGAAGAAATTCCAAGAGAAGTATCATCCGCAAATAACCTCGCAAGCGAGTTCAAATTGGGTACTATGTAGTTGATCTAAGTAAGAAATACTGAAGGGACTAACACAGAACCTCGGGGAAACCCCATAAGTTAGTTCAAATTTTGTGGATACTAAAAACTCTTTGGTAACAGTTTGTTAAGTAGCTTTCGAGCCATGTTTACCAGCAAATCAATATTTATGACGTTTATTGACTCACCATTTTATCCGCACTCTATCAAATGTTTTGCTGATGTCAAGGAACGGTAATTCGACTTAAGAAAAACATATATTTTATGATAAAGTTATATTAGTTGATGAGTTGTTGAACGACCTGGAATATATACACAGATGTTTTTAATATAATCCTTTACAAAATCTTGGACACACGATAGAGAAATTGGTATAAAATTAGTCGATAGTGTTTTGTTTAATTTCTTATAAGTCTTCAAGACGTGCGCTGCCTTTCACTGTGAAGGAAACACACAGTTTTCAAGAGATTTATTTAATAATATTTGCAAGGGCAAAAACATTTCTTCAATTATATTTTGTAACGGTTTATGGACAAATTGATCAGGTCCGGAAGCTTTGTTTAGGTCGAGACGTTATTACAGATATAAATTCTTGTTTATGTTTAAGGATGTCAGAAATAAGAATTTTTTAATTTCTAACTTCGAAATGCGGTAACTGTTGATCATTATTTACTAAATGTGCAACAGAGCACACACACACACACACACAAATTCATAGGAGGTAATAGATTCAATGTCTTAATAGAATGTACTTGTTACCTCATAATTTCCAATGAAGTCGTGGATTTATAAATTTCGTGGAAGCCAAATTTTAATAAAGTTTTCAAAGAAATGTTTCCTTAGATGCTTTTTGTCAAACCTGTCTCTTTTTCTCATATATCGCCTTAATTCTAATGTAAACCGCGGTTTATCATCGTGCCTAATGGTGACCCTTTTTATTGGGATACAGTTTTTAGCAAGATTTAGACGAATAGATGTAAAAGTTTCGTATGCCTGATCAACAGTAATACTATCATTAAACAGTTTAGCCAAGTTTGTTATTTTAACAAGATCACATAATCTAAAAGAAAATTGTGTTGCTTTATAAATCAATACAGCTATCTTAAAAGTACATCTGACCTTGACATTTCATCAGAATGATTTGAAGCTTGTATTTAGACTGGTTTTACATATAAAGCATTTTGTTCATAATGTTTGGGATTATGCATTGTTAACAAAAAGATCTGGTTATGTCAGGATATATACTGTTACACGCAAGGGGTCTCACTACCGAGCGAATCAAACACCTGCGTGAGGCTGGCTTGAAGTCCATTGTTTTCCCTATTTCCAAGGACCTCAAGACAACAGTCGTTGTCAACGGAAGGGTTCTTAAACGCGCAAATACTACAAATAATCTCCTCTAATCACCTAATGACCACACATCACGAAACTCTAATTTCACAATTGCATTATTTTCCTTATTTCACATTTGCATCAGTCATCAATAAGCCTTTCCAATCCGATTATTGGTACTTTACGCCATGCAATACAAAACACGCGCCAAACACCCAATACAAAGAATTATTCCGATCTCAAATTACTAAACACGTATAACCAAAAATATCCAGATAATTCCCTATGTTAAGAAATTAGAGATGGTCCATTTTACGAAACTAATCCATGCTATCATAAAGTCTCGCGAATACATTATGACGTCTGCTCCTGGAAATTGGCTAATTACTAGGTTGAGAAATATTTTCCCAACACCGACTCCCCATAATCAACAAATAATCACCAAACTAAACAAACCTATAAACGGAGACATACATACAAATAGCACATGTCCTACTTTTATTACAATATATATATTGTTATATAGACATATACATATATTCAATCATGATTTTTTTTTTGAAAGTTACAAACATAATATCTTTGTAGATGATTGGGTAAGACATGTCCAAACTTCGTTGACAAAAATCAAGTTTTCTTACACTAAACCAAAACTTGTTTACAGATGATGCTTTGATTTCATAATGGTTACATACATATTTACACGTGAAGAAGGCGGTGGTGGTGTCTAAACCTTGATTATCATAACTGGGAAAGAGCAGTTTCTCTAGGACAAGGTTATTGTTTAACGAGCTCATGAAGGTAGGTAGAGCATGAAAATCGTGCAGGTTCATTCCAGAAACTTGTTAGTGTCGTGGCCTTGACTTACAACTGTAGATGTATGTATTGGACATAATAATTGAGTACAATCTTTGCTAGAAAGCATGCTTTGCGCAAATGAGTACAATTACATGATCAATATGTCTTAGACCCAGGACAAGGTTTTAAGTCCAAGATGTTGACAGCAATCTAATCATAATGACAATATACCCTACATATCACTATAGTTACATACAAGCTGATAACCTACATATCACTATAGTTACCTACATATCACTACAGTTACCTACCTATCACTATAGTTACCTACATATCACTATAGTTACCTACATATCACTACAGTTACCTACCTATCACTACAGTTACCTACATATCACCATAGTTACCTACATATCACTATAGTTACATACATATCACTACAGTTACCTACCTATCACAACAGTTTCCTACATATCACTACAGTTACCTACATATCACTATAGTTACCTTCCTATCACTACAGTTACCTACCTATCGCTACAGTTACCTACCTATCACTACAGTTACCTAGCTATCACGATAGTTACCTACCTATCACTGTAGTTACCTAATACAGTTACCTACATATCACTACAGTTACCTACCCATCACTACAGTTACCTACATATCACTATAGTTACCTACATATCACTACAGTTACCTACATATCACTATAGTTACCCTCATATCACTACAGTTACCTTCATATCACTATAGTGACATACGAGTTGATTATATCCTAGAAAATATAGCACATTTTAGAGAATCTAATTCAGTCCAGGAATAGTATAGTGGTGTTTGAAATACACACACACACACACACACACACACACATATATATATATATATATATATATATATATATATATATATATATATATATATATATATATATATATATATATATCAGCTGCAGCATTGTACGATGATAACGACAACAACAAACAAGTATAATTGCACAATGTATCTGTCAGTAACTTTAATTTTTGTATTATAAAAGAATTAAAACCTATTATTAATTTGAATTATATTCAATAGGTATCAAAGAACTTATTAAAAACATAAAGAATAAAGAAACAGAAATCGTACAATTCTAAATCGTGCTGTCATTAAAAAGAAATATAGGACGAGTGAAAAGGTCAGGTCGTATTCAAGTAATTATACTTTACTAAATTTTAAGAAACAAGAAACACACATATAGCTCTCCACTCTAAATTTCCTTAACCTGTCATCTCCATAGCATGCACAGAGTCTTTCCAAGTAATGATGTTGGTACATGTTGGTGAAAAATTTGCAGCTGCCACTGTATTATTGGCACGAGTGTAGTAAAGTGAAAACTGTCACTGTATTATTGGCGCGAGTGTATTAAAGTGAATAGTAAATGGCCACTGTATTATTGGCACGAGTATATTAAAGTGAAAACTGCCACTATATTATTGGCACGAGTGTATTAAAGTGAAAACTGCCACTGTATTATTGGCACGAGTGTATTAAAGTGAAAACTGCCACTGTATTATTGGCACGAGTATATTAAAGTGAAAACTGCCACTATATTATTGGCACGAGTGTATTAAAGTGAAAACTGCCACTGTATTATTGGCACGAGTGTATTAAAGTGAAAACTGCCACTGTATTATTGGCACGAGTATATTAAAGTGAAAACTGCCACTGTATTATTGGCACGAGTGTATTAAAGTGAAAACTGCCACTGTATTATTGGCACGAGTGTATTAAAGTGAAAACTGCCACTGTATTATTGGCACGAGTATATTAAAGTGAAAACTGCCACTGTATTATTGGCACGAGTGTATTAAAGTGAAAACTGCCACTGTATTATTGGCACGAGTATATTAAAGTGAAAACTGCCACTGTATTATTGGCACGAGTGTATTAAAGTGAAAACTGCCACTGTATTATCGGCACGAGTGTATTAAAGTGAAAACTGCCACTGCATTATTGGCACGAGTGTATTAAAGTGAATAGTAAATGGCCACTGTATTATTGGCACGAGTATATTAAAGTGAAAACTGCCACTGTATTATTGGCACGAGTGTATTAAAGTGAAAACTGCCACTGTATTATTGGCACGAGTGTATTAAAGTGAAAACTGCCACTGTATTATTGGCACGAGTGTATTAAAGTGAAAACTGCCACTGTATTATTGGCACGAGTGTATTAAAGTGAAAACTGCCACTCTGTATTATTGGCACGAGTGTATTAAAGTGAAAACTGTCACTGTATTATTGGCACGAGTGTATTAAAGTGAAAACTGCCACTGTATTATTGGCACGAGTGTATTAAAGTGAAAACTGCCACTGTATTATTGGCACGAGTGTATTAAAGTGAAAACTGCCACTCTGTATTATTGGCACGAGTGTATTAAAGTGAAAACTGTCACTGTATTATTGGCACGAGTGTATTAAAGTGAAAACTGCCACTGTATTATTGGCACGAGTGTATTAAAGTGAAAACTGTCACTGTATTATTGGCACGAGTGTATTAAAGTGAAAACTGCCACTGTATTATTGGCACGAGTGTATTAAAGTGAAAACTGCCACTGTATTATTGGCACGAGTGTATTAAAGTGAAAACTGCCACTGTATTATTGGCACGAGTATATTAAAGTGAATAGTAAATGGCCACTGTATTATTGGCACGAGTATATTAAAGTGAAAACTGTCACTGTATTATTGGCACGAGTGTATTAAAGTGAAAACTGCCACTGTATTATTGGCACGAGTGTATTAAAGTGAAAACTGCCACTGTATTATTGGCACGAGTATATTAAAGTGAATAGTAAATGGCCACTGTATTATTGGCACGAGTATATTAAAGTGAAAACTGTCACTGTATTATTGGCACGAGTGTATTAAAGTGAAAACTGCCACTGTATTATTGGCACGAGTGTATTAAAGTGAATAGTAAATGAATTTAGAGTAGTAATAAAAGCTTTGGTTGTCACTTTGCAATTGCTAAGAATGACGCCAGTAATATTACATTCTTCATGGTTTCGTGAATGATTTTTGCTATATGGCATAAACGTAACGATGAGGAAAATTAGATAGATTTTGCTCACTTCAGTTATTTCACTGAGCGATACCCATTATATGTAACGTGTAAAGTAACGCTGACGGAGGACGCAAGCGTCACGATGAGCAACAGCGATTACAGTTGCAAAAAAAAATTGATCGTTAGTATAGGGATCACGCATGCTTTGCTGTGTTAAACGTTTGCCGGATCAACAGGGAACAGTTTGATCCACTTGGATCCAAGTCTTTTCTGAGTGTTCCGGTAAATGTTTGAACATAGCACAACCTGTATGATCATTATTTTCATATAATCAATTACTAAGTGAATAATTTATATATCAAATGCTAGAAAAAAAAAGTTTTTGGGACACAAATATTCAAGCAGCAGGTACAATTTCGATTTTGGGTACAGCTAACGTCACTAAAGCGTAAACGTCAAAACAGTCTGTAAGAATGTTCATTAACGCTATTGCTTACGATCGAAGTTATTAGTAGTAGTTAGAAATCACTCTGAATCTTTAGGTTTCGGCGAACCCAAACGATTGCTAAAATGTAGTGAACCATGTGTTTCATTACATGTGATTCAACTAAAAACATTCTTGCTCATTTTAGTTATTTTAACGAGTGGTACTTTTTATCTAGTAAAGATACAGGGTCAGTATTGCACATTTATGTTGATTAAAAACTGCCAAGTAACTCAGGCGGAGGATGCAAGCATCATAATGAACACCAGTGATTGCAGCTGTACTATAGATTGATCTTCAATGTTCATTAACGCCGCGATGATAACAATTGAAGTCGTTAGAAATCACCGATACACTCCAACTGTTTCTAAAATTCAGTTCAACACGTGTTTCATTACAATATTAAAATATACAAAAATAGTACATGTTCCCTGTTATTGTGGTCTGAAGTGTTTCCTCCGTTCGATATGGATCAAAATTGCGGAACACAGGAACACGAAAATACAAAAGCAATCAAGCAAGCTATAAAATAAAAGAAACCATTCCAATTGAAAGAAGGTATAGTTTCTCAACTATATCCATTTTTCCATTCAGTCTTTACATAGTCTCTTTTACAAAGAAATTAGACATTACATTAAACATTACATAAAAATAATTATTTCAATACGGTCGCAAAATATTCGGTCTTATCAGAGGCTACTAACTAATATCTACTGGTCAGATTTGTTCATCCTTGTGTTCGTAATTCCTTATATACATATCAGCTTATTCACGCAGGTACTTACATGTACACAGGAGAGGTGGGGACTCTGCGTGAGAAAGGCATATTTTAACCAAAATAAATGATCACAGAGGTGACGAAGCGTGTCTTACTTCCATATATCCATAAAGCAACCAGCATATCATGGACATTTTGAACTTGTAAGACAAACTAAAAGGACACACGCACACACACACAAACACACACACACACACATCTGTATCCAATTCTTTAAACAGGGACAGTCATGATGCTAGTGGTGTTGCGAACTGAATTGGCTTGGGTTTGGTGGCGCCTGGGCCCCGAGTCAAGACCAAACACCGAAACTTCTGTGCTCCCCAGTGGCCAAGCTCTTGAATGGTGGTAATTTTCCAGGAATATTAAGCAGGTGTAGATCGTTAAAAAGCACAGGAAAACCCATAATAAGGGATTTTTCTTGCTGGCCGTTTTCACCTATTACTGGTTTGTCGCGTAAAATGTCTAATATATTGCATAATTCATGTAACTTTTTTTTTTTAATTAATTTTTTTTGGTCTCATTCGAGCGATAATGTGTTGCTCTAGACTGTGAAACTGACAATATTTCCAAAGTTGAGGATGTTGAGGTAAATCCTTTTAAAAGATCAAAGACTAATAGCTTACTCTATTACGTTGCTGGCATAGTTCCACGTTGAGAACAAGTTTCGCGAAGTCAGTCAAAACTCACTCGGTGTCTTCCGATACATTTTGATGTTTTGGTATAATGTTATATCTATATTATAATATTTTGGTATACTGAAGAAACAACTTAGAGTTGCATTAGAGTCACTAACAATCATCTAGCCACGGTTCCGGATCTGAAATTTTAAAAACTTTTAAAGCAAGAGAACCCTACTCGTACTCTGAATTTATTCATTATGATTATAAGCACTACTGAAGCAAAATATATAATTTCAAGAGCAAAGTAGACAGAGTTAAGTTTATCATTTGTAGATTTGGATGGACTATCCGGATCTCCTTCTCTCAGAATGAACAAGACAATTACGGCCCATCTGCCATATTGTATGGAATTCACTATAAATTTGTAATCTGGTACCCTGCCGTCGTCACTACGTTTGTAATGAAGTGAAGAAGCAGGGTACCAGACTACTATTCATACGAACATAACGGACGTATTCAGTCTGCCCAATTGTCCGCATACAAACTAAGGTTCAGAGATACTTTATCTCCATGTACACTTTCAGTCTTTGTTTTGAAATGTTTGTGAATCTAAAGTACCCATTCAGTTCAACACCCATTTGAATAATTCTTATTTTTTCACTATTCTAATATTATTTCGATAATGTTTTCTGGATTCAAATTGTGTTTAATTGTAATTAGACTTAATTTATCATCGATGCCCATGTGTCACAATTTAAAAAAAAATGATACAACAAAACAGTTCCTTTGCTGCAGCGAATAACTAGACCAGTTTGATTACTACAAATGGGAACTGACTTTCTGACATCACGGATATGTCCAACAGGACGACTTTGTCCACCTGGATTTTGGGCGAGGTCATTCAAAGAAACCATTATATAGGTGGACAGTCCTTCAGTGGCGGCGCGACGGGGGGGGGGGGGGGGGGGGCGGCGCCGTGCGAGAGGGACGTTGTCGAGAGCTTTTTTTTTCTTTTTAGCTGTAAGCGGGGCGTAATGGGTGGGGTGGGGTTGAGGTTGGCAACTGACATAAAACTGTAATCTGTGACAAAGTAGTGGCGTCACCAAAGAACATTGTCTCCGGGTGCCTCGAGGAGTTTTTAGTATTTTTTTTTTTTCCACATGAAGTAATAATCCAGGGCATGAATAAACCATAATTACATTTTCTTTTGTATTTACCAACCAGTACAATCACAAGCACGATAATCTACCTACAAAGAAGAAGAAAAAAATCGAGGAATAACTGCTGTTGACGCACACTATGGTATCCATGGACTTTACTAAACAAACTTTCAATGTTATTTGTGCATTTTGCTTCAAAGCATCATGATACTGTCGTTGACTTTCCATTTATTTACTGGTAGATGTCGTGATATAAGATAATCAGGGCTGTCCAATATCTAGCATCAGATAGGTTTCTGTCTTAAATAACGCTTTCATGAAGCTAACTCAAATCAAATCATGTAATCCCCAAGGTGCATCTTCAATTAGCAGCAATCATGACATCCCGTGTCAAGTTATGTCGCCCTTAAAATCATCACGCTTCGTTTTCCATATGGCAAAAGCGATTCTCCAATCAAATTATGGAATTCTTTGTCTGGAAGACTGGCTTTCTTGTTGTGCAAAATGCCATGTCCTTTTGAAGTGAAGTAGTGTGGACCAGATACGTTTCATTGGCAAACATAAAGATACATAATTAGTACAACTAATGCCCTAAATAAAGTTATTGTTGCAAAAATATAAATCTTGTGTTCCGAAAGAATTTGAATTTGAGGATGAGTAGCCGTTTATATCAATGATAATGGTAGAATGTATCCAATCATCTGTTGATTTTCATGAGATTAAAACGCGGCGTATCCAACAAGGATAAAGATTATTTGGAAGTGCTAAAATCGCATTAGTTTTTATGATGCTGAAGTTGGTTGATTTATTTCTTTCTTTTCAAAAGGAAAATTTAGTCATAGAGTGAATAATGTTTTAAATGGCTTGTACAGTTGAAGACAACGTGGACTTACTCTACCATTTGAAAGACGGATTTGCCGACTTGGCTTCTTTCACGAAGTGTATTCAGAGACGAAGAAACGGTTTGATTGTAAATATTTTTCTTTACATTTTGAATATTTGACAAGGGTTCAAATTTTAGATCCTCTCTGAAATCGATGTTGCTTTTAATTGTTACATAATTGCATATTTTTTAACTGCTTATTTGAAGATTTTTTTCCAATAACGCAGGTATTTTTAATATTTGATGAATTTTACTATAGTTTTATCTTGTGTTCCGATGTGTCAGCATTTAATCAATTGCATGTTGTATTTAAAACAAACAAGGGTAGATAATATAACAATATTGTTCATAAAAAGGTAAAATAAAACCAGATATTTTTTACAAACAAAAATAATAAGACAAAAGAATTCTGTCAAACATTACAAGTTGTCTGCAAATGTTTCTATGCCAAGTTTACATGGTCCTATTACAATCCGGTCCTTTTTCATTGTTACAGCATATTTTTATTGTTACACGGAGGATTTTCTGTAGAATTTGAAACTTAAAAATGAACGTCGAAATTTCTGCTTTAATTGACAACAAAGATGTGAGATCAAATTGATGAAAAACATACATCATCAGTAAAAAGAAACAACACCGTCTTAAAATAAATAACCCAATCCTGACTTTCCTTTTATTATTGGCCTAAAAAAAACCTGATTTACCGTTTACATGGCTAACTAAACTGATATGTTATTCTAAAATCAAGATATATCATGGAATGCACAAGATATGGTACAGTATATAAAGTTTAAGATATCGTGCAAAAGGTTTATACAATATTTCATATATAATGCCAATGGACAAGATATACTTTATATTTTCTGATCTATGTTTGTATATAATGTATATGATATCTAGTAAGGATATGAACTGTGTATTTAATTTGCAGGATGTCTCACGAGATCATGAACTGTCTATTTAATTTGCAGGATGTCTCACGAGATTATGAACTGTCTATTTAATTTGCAGGATGTCTCACGAGATCATGAAGCATCTGAATAAAGCCATTGTAAAAGATATGAAGTGTATGTGTTATAAATTTCATGACAAATAGTTTTCAATATACATAAACTAATTAGATTTGCCATAATATACTATGAAACTGACTCTTGTTATGGCATCGTTTTTTGGACAGTTGTCTTGATCTACCACTATTAATTTTTCACCAAGATATATTTTTTTAAACCCAAAGAACCCCCAAAGGCTGTAGTTATAAGAAGCAAATATACAACTTTTATAATAAAAAAAAACAAAACAAAAAAAAAAAACAAAAAAAAAAAACAACAAAATAAGACTAGCCAGAAGATCCTCACTTGTTTTCGATTGTCTTGTTTTTAAGTGTGTGTGTATTAACTGAGTTTCAGTAGCCATAGAGTCGCGTAGATTAAATACAGTCACTCGTTGTCGTCAGTTGATCAATCTGCCGGTCGAAATATGGATGTACATAGCAGTTTACTTTTGATGATGGAAATAGTTTCATGTTTGATATGCCGGAGACAGGAATTCTTACCCTGGGTCTATGTCATATTATTGTGAAATCAGCTGTTACATTTTATGTTAGATATAGGGAATCAATCATAGAAGTGAGTCACTTTTTTATAGAAATATGTGGAAAAGCACCTTATAAACCTTTTGAGGCCACGGACTCTAACGAACCAGAATTTTAGCTGCTTGCAAAATAACTTTTAATTGTTTTTATTCTTGTTAGAATGGAACTCGCCCATACACTACTCCTCCAGATGGCGTATGTGTTCTATCGACCTTTTGGTTCCATGTTACCGACATTTTGCTCATGAGCAAAGCCTTCTTAGAAGGGAAACCAGTAAATAAATCCCATATTTCGACCACATTATGGAGATAAATGACAAACCTGAGGTGAGTTCCATTGCAAACTAGTAACTCAATCCATAAGAATTGTTTCATTTGTTTGACATATTCAGTCATGTTTTCTAACTCCCTCAAAAACTTCCAGAAATTAATTTAGTTTCTGATCACATCAAAGTTATGTAATAAATTTACAAGAGGTCTATTCTATGCAAACTACAAAAATAGTTTTTTCTTTTGTATGTTTTTTTGTTTGTTATGTTATCACATCCTATGTTAATTTTCATTTCAACTAAATGTTCAGATCTTAATTGGATCCAACGCCATAGTGATTGATATGGAGAAGACTGTGTTGTAAATATGTGCATTAGAGAAAAAAATAGTTTATAAGTCAAACATTTTTTTTTTATGAGAATACTCTCTTGTAGGTGTAATTGTATGGGAATATATTCATTCTCCCTCTACATTTCAATCCATTTCAAATAAATGAATATATATATATACATACGTACATACACAGTGCTTCAATGTTTCAACAAAAGTAAAGCACAATGTTTTTACTATAACAATCTCGCTTAGGGCGGGTTGCGTCGCCAAAGGTTTTACACCGTAGAGCTGGTGTTTTTCTCGCGATACATATTTTTGCGTGTTTGGCAGATCTCGAAAAGTTGGCAATTTAAATTCAGCACATTATTCCACCACCAAATTTCAAAACGCCAATCTTTAACGTTAGGAATCGAACGGTAGTCTGCTAAAACTTAGATTTTTTTTCTATTTAACGTGTCGTTAATGTCTTTTTCTCAGACCCAGTAAGTAAATTTGATTTAAACGCGAAAGAGATATTTTGACGCTGAATTTATACGTACCTTTCTCTTTAATTACAGATGTTGACTTTTGTACAGATTTTCTGCCCGAAACTGTTCTTCTATAATTGTATGCGTGCGTATTTCAAATGGATGCACATACCTTTGTGGATAAAATAATGTAAAGTGTACGCATTTATTTTAAAAGTTAATTAGAGAAGCAGGCAAGATTAAAGGTCTTCACGTGTTCCATCACCTGAAATAAATATCGGTACTATATATTTCGCAAAATAATTGCCGCTCACATTTTTAATACCCTTTTTAATCTCAATATGGTACATTTTACGGCCGCAATATTAACCCACTATAGATCAGTCTCTCTCAGTTATCCGTTACCTAAAATTCCGAAATGCCTGGGTGCTAACAGCCGGTGGCATGATGATATTTCAATTGATATCCATCTAAAATCTTCAATAGTCGTCTTTGCTTCGCATAGTCAACTAAGATGTATACGGATGGATGTCATTTCACTCTACATAGCAGGAATTCGAAGCTACTCGATTGATTCACTTTTAGTATAGTGTTTAACTCTTCCATGGGCGTATACAATAACACTAGACAATGATTTTTTTCCTCTAAACAAAGAATACATGTTTTGAAATGTAAGGGTGCTAGCTGTCGATCTCAGGTTGATAATCCGATTTATATCCATCTCAAAGGTTCAGAAGTCGTTTTTAGATCAGGTAGTAACTTAAAATACATATTGAAGGAGATCATTTTGGAATACATAGGATACATTGTAGAACCTATTCAGTTTGCTATGGATGTGTGCAATAAAACTAGGTAATGATTTAGCACAAGAATATTTATTTTTCAGTAGAGCAATTCATCTCATTTAAATATTCGAACATGCTTTGGATTGACTATTGAGTTAGACATGTATTTGTATATACGTTTCAATGGCATTTTATTATATGAAATGTAAAATTTAAACCTCAAAATATAGATAAGAGCGATGAACTGAAAACGTAAACCTTCATTTCAGGACAAAAAGAACTCGAATTAGGATATCAAATTCATATTACTTTCCTAAATGCTGAATTCATTTCACTTCGTTATCATTCCTTTTTACTATTTTGTTACAAATGCTTTATGTGGGCATAAGACAAAGAGGTTACAGAAACATTTTTCAGGAATGTATGAAAATTTCTAAAACGTCCTGGAAGATATTCGGAAAAATAAAAGCAACAGGACGCAAACACCATTACTGCTATTCACATCTTTCAGAAATTCGTTGTTGCTCTATATTTTTATTTTGGGAGTTTCTTATTACTTTTATTTTTATCGTTTCGTTTACCGACTTATGTTATTTAGATTCGTTTCTTGTTATCGCTTCGTTTACCTACTTATGTTATTTAGATTCGTTTCTTTTTATCGCTTCGTTTACCTACTTATGTTATTTAGATTCGTTTCTTTTTATCGCTTCGTTTACTTATTTATGTTATTTAGATTCGTTTTTTTTTATCGCTTCGTTTACCTACTTGTGTTATTTAGATTCTTTTCTTTTTTATCGCTTCGTTTACCCATGTATGTTATTTAGATTCGTTTCTTTTTTTACACTTGTTAACATGACATTTAACAAATTAGTTATATGTACACTTTGCCAAAATGCCATGTGTAATACTCTTTTAGGGATAGCCAAAATGCCATGTGTAATATTCTGTTTGGGATAGCCAAAATGCCATGTGTACAATTCTGTTTGGGATAGCCTAAATTGCCATGTGTAATATTCTGTTTGGGATAGCCAAAATGCCATGTGTAAAACTCTGTTTGGCATAGCCAAAATGCCATGTGTAAAACTCTGTTTGGGATAGCCTAAATGCCATGTGTAATATTCTGTTTGGGATAGCCTAAATGCCATGTGTAAATCTCTGTTTGGGATAGCCAAAATGCCATGTATAATACTCTGTTTGGGATATGTCTTGTCCGAAGAGGACATAGGTTGTAGGAACACGTATCCAGTCACTTTGATTAGTTAAAAGGCAATACAATACATTTAAACTAAATGTTGAAAGGTACATTTATGAAAATAGCTATCAAATCCAAAAGCACTTTCATCTAATTTTCCAGATATTTCGAAATGTCGAGTTAATAATAGTAATGATAAAGTCAATTATCACTGCCCAATTTAATAGGCGAACACACACACACGCGCACATTCATATGTATGCGTTTTCGTCAGTAAACCAAAACATTTCTTTTTGCATTAAACTTTTATCTCTCGCTCTTCGCCCTTCGAGTGTAAGCAACATTGTGTCTCATTACATTTCGAAATCATGATTAGAGTTTTTGATGATGAACTGGCAAGAATGATTTTATTGTAACAATTCTACATCGTGTTAAGTAGATACTTCTTCTTTGAGATTCACTCAGTTTATATGTCGACTAAAGCTGTGATTTGGCGTGGCCTTGTTCATGAATACATTTCACCTTGATTAATGGTGGTCTAATTTAGCGACCTTTGTTTCAATCGTGTGACGCCATTATTCCGACCAAAGTGTAACCAAGGTTTGCCACACTCCTCACAAGTTACACTCTTTCAGAATATATCGCTGCTGTAAAACTGCTTTGACCCTTGGGTTATCTAAACCTTCGAACATCGTATCTGCGCATTATTACACCGGCACGTTGACTGGAACCTCCCTTATTTCTCTTATCACAGATTGAAATCCAACCAAAAACAGGAAAAACAGAACCACACTATGTAGGGCGGCTCAACATAGCCAGCCCTGTGCTCGATCCCGGCAAGTAAAGCCATTACAGAGAAAAACTTAGAGCAAATGCAATATAAATCGAGTGAGATGCACTTATCAAAGAGTACGGTTTTCTCCAGGTGACATTTTACCACCAAATTTACAGCGTTGTGGCAGTGGTATTATCCTACCCAAGAGAGGTAACCCACTGTTAGGGGTATCCCATCAATTCATCAAAAGCAAGAATGCGGACATAGGGGCCTAATTTTTATTATTAGAGCTTGAAACAAGATGGCGGATATGAGGTGCCTTTTTTTTTGTTCCTATTAGATTTCACTCGTGAACAAAATCATGTTTCTGGTTGATAAAGCCACGTGAATGATTGGAAAAGACACCTTTCGTCAGAGCGCCAAAACATCCCCCAGAATGACGTTGTAGTTTAAACTTTCAGTAGAATATTTCACAGATCATTGTCCACTCGATTAATTATATATTGCAGTGTTTGGTACCATCTTTGTGAGTATGGTTTTGTTGTTGTCATAGCTTCATAATTCTAGGATAAAGACCAATCGACGGATCACACAAAAGTGAATGATCAAAGAGGCTGAATTAGTTGCAGTGATAATGAAAAAAAAAACATATGGGTTGAGTCGCTGAGTACATGCATTTATTGGATGAATATCTTCATTAATTGCACCGATTCAACCTCTCCACTCTGCCTGCAAATACAGGATTCTAGGAACACTTAGTGTTTTTGCGTTTTCATTCATGCGGGATAAACTGCTCTCTCGATAAATACATAAAATACAAAATCTTGCCTAAACCAATTTAAAAGCCACTAAAAAAATTAAAATGCTTCATTTCACAGTGATTTCGTTTCATCTTAAGATGAGGGAAAAATTCTATTTCACATATGATGGTTGCTTTTAGCGCCTGGATACCCGTTAATTTTTATTTTTCTAACAACGTTCCATTTGATCTAGATGTGTTTTTGTTCTGGTTGTAACCAGAAGAACGTTATATTATTTCTTCTAACCTACTTCTTACAGATACAATATTTACACTAGACTTTTTAATCAACCTGGGCTGAATGTCCCCCAAAGATAATTAAGTAATTGATTTAATTAGATTTGAATAATTAATTAAATTTACTGCTTAATAAAGATAATAATATGAAACATATTCTCGTTCTCATGCAGTTGTTTTGTTTTTCTTCCAACGACGTCTTCCAAGTGCAACCATATTATTTATAGTTTTATCATTTTGGATGCCAGATTATTTTGATACATTTTTGGAGTGAAATTTTAGATTTAATTTAGATGCCGGAATAAGCAGCTATATATTTTTCCATTTTGTCTCGTAATAAATACTCCCTCTACTCAGGATAAAGTTATGAAAAAGACCAGCATTGGTAAAATTTCACGATATTCTTCCAGCGAGTTTCACAGTTTTATAGACTGATTAGTTACATTAGTTATTAACAAATATACAGAATGTTTGACAAGGTATATCACGTCAATTTAACGATTACGTGATTTTCATTGTGTCACTTTTGGTTCTTCGCTTTCCTACACATTCATGGACACATCAACCCACCAGTTTGGTGTTTGGGACGATTTGCTATAGGTCGTATTGGCTGTCATAATATATATATATATATATATATATATATATATATATATATATATATATATATATATATATATATATAGAAAGAGAGAGAGAGAATTATAAATATGCACCAAACAGAGCGGAAAGTGCTATCCCTGGATCCTGCAATAGAATGCTTGATAAGATTAACATAATTTTACATACGAATAAATAATATTATCATACAGATTAGATAATTTTTAATTCGTACTCTACAGAGATTCGAATCAGGGTCCACGGGTAACGGCACCCATCGCCTTACAGGTCGAGCTAGTACATGGTTGGTGCTTACAGGCAAGGCGATGGGTGCCGTTACCCGCTGACCCAGGTTCGAATCTAACATGTATGATAACATTATTTATTCATATTTACAAATTCTGTTAATGTTATCAAGCATTCTCCTGTAAAATCCAGGTACAGCACTTTCCGCTTTGTTTGGTGTATATTTGTAATTCTCTATAATAACCTATATATACCTTGATTTCTGTCGTAGGAATCCCGAGTGACTGTGTACTTAGATGAGAATTAATTTCTAGGTCGACATAGGGGTGTATGCTACGCACGAATGCCTACACCAGCGACTTTGTAGTATCATCTTTTGGTGATGTGTCATGGTCGAGATGATATGGGGGTTGGTGCTTACAGGCAAGACGATGGGTACCGTTACCCGCGGACCTGGGTTCGAATCTCCGTAGAATACGAATTACAAATTCTCTAAGCTGTATGATAATATATATATATATATATATATATATATATATATATATAATATATATATATATATATATATATATATATATATATATACTTGACCGTGCCATTATGATTACCAAAGAGACTTGGTACTGAAAAGTCGTGAAGAAGTAAATGATGATTCTTAAGAAGGTATAAATCCTTAAAAGCTATCGCTATCACTTGTGTTACAATCGACACAAGATTGATAAAGTTCAGTTATTATAATTATTTTTATTTCAGGAGAATGGATTAACTCCACTGATGGTAGCTGTAAAAGAGAATAAACTGGTTGTTGTAGAGCGGCTTATAGAACTGGGGGTTAATCTTAATGACAGAGCCAAGGTGAGTCAACATATTTACGAAAAAAATAAGTTGTTCTGAAGACATTCATGTTTTTTCATTAGAATTTATGTCAGCTAACAGCTCTTAAAAAAATATGCGTAGTTCACTATTGATTTGTGTCAAAGTTCTCTCCAAATTTTGTAACATAGTTCTTCATGTGTCAGCTGAACTTAATTGTGTTTACACTCAGGTCAATGTAACATAGTCCTCTACTAATTTACGTACATCAATTGTACTAATTTACGTACATCAATTGTACTAATTTACGTACATCAATTGTACTAATTTACATACATCAATTGCACTAATTTACGTACATCAATTGTATTAATTTACGTACATCAATTATACTGATTTACGTACATCAAGTGTATTAATTTACGTACATCAATTGTACTAATTTACGTACATCAATTGTACTAATTTACGTACATATATTATACTGATTTACGTACATCAATTGTACTAATTTACGTACATCAATTATACTGATTTACGTACATCAATTGTACTCATTTACGTACATCAATTATACTGATTTACGTACATCAATTATACTAATTTACGTACATCAATTATACTGATTTACGTACATCAATTATACTGATTTACGTACATCAATTGTACTAATTTACGTACATCAATTATACTGATTTACGTACATCAATTGTACTAATTTACGTACATCAATTGTACTAATTTACGTACATCAATTATACTAATTTACGTACATCAATTGTACTAATTTACGTACATCAATTGTATTAATTTACATACATCAATTGTACTAATTTACATACATCAATTGCACTAATTTACGTACATCAATTGTATTAATTTACGTACATCAATTATACTGATTTACGTACATCAATTGTACTAATTTACGTACATCAATTATACTGATTTACGTACATCAATTGTACTAATTTACGTACATCAATTGTACTAATTTACGTACATCAATTATTATACTGATTTACGTTCATCAATTGTACTCATTTACGTACATCAATTATACTGATTTACGTACATCAATTATACTGATTTACGTACATCGATTATACTATTTTACGTACTTCAATTATACTGATTTGCGTACATCAATTGTACTAATTTACGTACATCAATTGCACTAATTTACGTCCATCAATTGTACTAATTTACGTACATCAATTGTACTAATTTACGTACATCAATTGTACTAATTTACGTACATCAATTATTATACTGATTTACGTTCATCAATTGTACTCATTTACGTACATCAATTATACTGATTTACGTACATCAATTATACTGATTTACGTACATCGATTATACTATTTTACGTACTTTAATTATACTGATTTGCGTACATCAATTGTACTAATTTACGTCCATCAATTGTACTAATTTACGTACATCAATTGTACTAATTTACGTACATCAATTGTACTAATTTACGTACATCAATTGTACTAATTTACATACATCAATTGCACTAATTTACGTAGATCAATTGTACTAATTTACATAATCATATAAGTAAAACAGCACTATAGATTACAGCAGCTTTTACTTTACCTTTACAGAGAACTCATATTTATCAACTATTATTTGTATAAATCTGTTTATATGTCTTAACAATTGTTAGCTTGTAGTTTGAAACATATCACGTTTATTCAAAACATTTGGACTTTTGAAATATATGTATGTATGTATAATGGCACCAATATAATCAAATAGTTCAGAGAGTTTTAATTCGTTCCAAGCAGGAATCTACGAGAGAGAGTGAGAGAGAGAGAGAGAAAGAAAGAAAGAGAGCGGAAATGTTTAAACCCAGACAAAGGGCAGGAATTTTCACTAAAGGAACTAAGCAATTACCAACAATTGCATTTGTAACATGTTTTCCTATCGTATTTGAATATGTTCGGACATTTCAGTACGTTTTGTGTACAGTCTTTGTTTAATTGCTAGAGGAATATTACTAAGCATAAATGCCTGTCAATTTATTCAGCAAATGATGGTATTTTTTTATATTGGCCACCTGCAGTTTTCATCATGATTAATAGAGGATCTTAATTAAAACGCGTCTTCGTCTTCTGCTTTACAAATACGACAAGTCTTCATTAAATCAGCATAGGTTGGGGTTGTGTGTACTTTCGGAAATAAGATATGCATACAGTTAAAAGACACTATTTACATAAAAGATAAAAATTATTAATATTTAAGATTATATAAAGGCGTTGAGAACAGCTTCATTGAGCTGTTCTCTAAAAGCATCAACAGACGGAGATAGTTTCCAGCAGTAATGGTGCTAGAGTCTCTCCTTAATGATATATGTTTGTTCATGTAGGAATGGTATTGTTTTATCCTGGGGTCAGTTGGAGTTATTATATGTTCATGGGGGATTTATACCAAGTTGTGGACTATTTTATAGAAAAGAATAAAGTGGGATTTTAGACGTCTTTCTTTCAGCGTAGGCCAATTCAGGGTATGTATCAAATGCATTGCTGTTATCACGGTACCTGTGTAAAAGCATATCTAGCTTCGCATCTCTGTACTCTCTCCATCTTCGAGAAGATGTCAGAGATTTATGGATCTGACAGAACAACTGTATTCTAGTCTGTAGAGTTAAGTAGGTCTTACCTTTGTATCTTTTGACTAACTATTCTGAAATTCCGTTTAAAAAAGCTTTGTGATTTATAACCGTTTGACACTATTTTGTTTATATAAGAATTCCTTTTTAGAATTTTGAACTGAACGATTTCTATCTATTGCTAGCCTTGGCAAGCAATGATTGAAATCATTCATCAAGTTTCATAAATTTCATTTGATAATGTGCATTTGTTTATATCTTCTATCACACGACAAAAAAAAACTGGTGTTATAAAAAATTTTTTTTTTGAAAACTGCATTCTTTATAGACATAAATTGAATCCAGCGCTTCTAACATTACCCTTTACCTATTGTGACGTCATGATTTGCAACTACCTCATACTCCTTACAGTGGGTTACCTCCCTTTGCAAGGATCATACCACTGCCACTACGATGTATTTGATGGTAAAATGCCACCTTGAGAAAATCACACGCTTTAACAACTGCATCATACTCAATTTATCTTGCATTTTCTGCGATATTTTCTCTACAATCACTTTAGTGCAGTAAGTGAAGACTTTACTTAATGCGTAGGAGGAAAAAGCTTGTAGAGATGGGACACGGGGCTGACGACGTTACAAGGTAGCATGCGGCAGACGTCACAGTATACCGATACCGTCACAATGAAGTGCATCTGAGCCGCCATACATAGTCTGTTTTGCATCCCTCGTTATTGATTTGATTTCAGTCTGTGATTAGAGATAGATGGTGGGATTCAAACAATGTGTTCATGTACTAATGCGCGGAGATGATGGACTAAGGTGTAGGTGACGCAGGGGTGAAAACAATCTTATGGCAGTGATGTAATTCTGAAAGAGTATGATCTGTGAGGAGCGTACATTTAACTACTATTACGTTACAAGCGATATTTTTACACATTTACATATTAAAATGTCATACGGGTCAAACGGGTCTTATTGTCGACGTCATATGATAAATGTAAATAGGACATCACATGAAAATAAAGATCTCGACTCCTCTGAGTCCCATCTGCAACTTTGGAATAAAGTTCTTTCCTACAGCTACTTGTCCATTAATTATATAAGGTCCATTATGGCTGGTGTTAGGTGTCTTTGACATTAGAGTTGGTCGTATGTTACGTCATCATTCCCTTCTTAACTGCTGTTAATCGGTAATTGGCAGTCTGAAGCTGGTTTATTGAGGTAAATGAACACTGGTATTGATTCTACATCGATCATTTCGGTCTTTGGATGCTGATGCCATGAAAGACGCCCCAGAATTTAAATTGAAAGGTTTTCCAAGTGAGACAGGCAATACACGATTCCGATAGCAGAAATTTCTTATGGTCTATTGATGTAGTGAAAAGTCACAGCTGTTGTATATGCTAGCTAGCTGGTTCTGATGGTAAAATGTACCAATCTGTTGGCAAATACAGCCTTGGTTCATATTAAACAGATTGCTCTTCGGACAAATTTGGCAAAATTTGTTTTAAAGCTGGCTTTTTTCAATATCCTTTACCTTAGTTAAAGGACATGAATTCTTACATGCAGCTGGATGGATTACTAGCGATGAACAAAGGATGAAAATCCATTCAAGTGAGGTAGAGGTTATGAACTTATCTTGGACAAATGGCAATTTTTGCCAGAATAAAGCCTGGAAAGGGATAAAAAAAAAATTATGAATACTGCATTGATGATTTTGCTTATGGGGTAGTACATTCGTGCACTTTACACAGGAAATAGTGAGTGTGCCAATTAAATGACAATAAAATCACTGCCAATGTCTCGTTAAAGTACGCAATAATATTACATTTAGAAATTTTTACTAGTTTTTACAACATCTTATAGCCATGCAGTATTCGTCCGCTGTACATTTCTTAACATTATAATCATTGATATGTCTCA
Organism: Margaritifera margaritifera; assembly: GCA_029931535.1. NCBI lineage: Eukaryota > Metazoa > Mollusca > Bivalvia > Unionida > Margaritiferidae > Margaritifera > Margaritifera margaritifera. The sequence goes on from JAQPZY010001528.1 coordinate 1,083,488, forward strand.
GAAAACATCTGAAGGAAAAAATTGCAATTGACAAAATTATATTGCCCTCCAAAACATGTGTTACTAAATGGTTGCACACACTATGTGTACTCCACTTCAAACGACTTAAGTCACCAGACCACTGACGTGAGGGAGGTCAGACTGCATGTCTTAATAGGGGACGGATGGATGTAACCTCTTGTAGGATGAATCCTGTGATGGTGCTCCAACGGAGAAGGTCTTTGAGTTTTTAAAGGATTACGGTTTATACAGAAAAAATGACCTGCTATTTTAAGGACTTTATCCTTGATTGCCATTACCTTTGTTTTGTATGCATTTTGGGAGCTTCTGCAAGATCTTTACTCTTTACCTTTTAATTATTGTCGGATGGTCGATATTTACTTTTAATTGGAAGGGTTTGTCTTCCTGAGGATTTAAACAAAGTGTTTGACTTTGCCATTATTACTAATTAGCTTTTGCTTGGCAATGGATCCAGGGTTGTGAGGATGTGCGTTAGGCTCTATACGTGCATGCACACATGATCTAACGGTTTGCTATCGCTCTCAAATTTCTATACCTTTCCGCTCTTTCTACACGTATATAATTACGGACGATACTACTACTACCGCTAAATGTACTGTGAATCCTACTCTTCCTACTACTACTACAACAACTACAGCCGTGCTACTGCTACAAGTATTCTTCCTCCTTCCTCCTCCTACTAGTGCTACTACTACTACTTGTGTTCTTCCTGTTCCTACCACGGCTGCTGCTGCTACTACTACTAAATGTATTCTTCCTCTTTTCTCCAACTACTGCTGCTACAACTACTACTACATGTAATCCTCCTTTACCTCCTGCTCATACTGCTAATATGCTGCAACTACTACTACTATTACTACATGTAATCCTCCTTTACCTCCTACTCATACTGTTAATATGCTGATACTACTACTACTATTACTACATGTAATCCTCCTTTACCTCCGACTAATACTGCTAATATGCTGATACGACTAGTACTATTACTACATGTAATTCTCCTTTACCTCCTACTCATACTGCTAATAAGCTGATAAGACTAGTACTATTACTACATGTAATCCTCCTTTACCTCCTACTCATACTGCTAATATGCTCATACGACTACTACTATTACTACATGTAATCCTCTTTTACCTCCTACTCATACTGCTAATATGCTCATACGACTACTACTATTACTACATGTACTCCTCCTTTACCTCCTACTCATACTGCTAATATGCTGATACAACTACTACTATTACTACATGTACTCCTCCTTTACCTCCTACTCATACTGTTAATATGCTGATACTACTACTACTATTACTACATGTAATCCTCCTTTACCTCCGACTAATACTGCTAATATGCTGATACGACTACTACTATTACTACATGTAATTCTCCTTTACCTCCGATTAATACTGCTAATATGCTGATACGACTAGTACTATTACTACATGTAATCCTCCTTTACCTCCTACTCATACTGCTAATAAGCTGATAAGACTAGTACTATTACTACATGTAATCCTCCTTTACCTCCGACTAATACTGCTAATATGCTGATACGACTACTACTATTACTACATGTAATTCTCCTTTACCTCCGACTAATACTGCTAATATGCTGATACGACTACTACTATTACTACATGTACTCCTCCTTTACTTCCGACTAATACTGCTAATATGCTGATACGACTACTACTATTACTACATGTAATCCTCCTTTACCTCCGACTAATACTGCTAATATGCTGATACGACTACTACTATTACTACATGTAATTCTCCTTTACCTCCTACTCATACTGCTAATATGCTGATACAACTACTACTATTACTACATGTACTCCTCCTTTACCTCCTACTCATACTGCTAATATGCTGATACGACTACTACTATTACTATATGTACTCCTCCTTTACCTCCTACTCATACTGCTAATATGCTGATACGACTAGTACTATTACTACATGTACTCCTCCTTTACCTCCTACTCATACTGTTAATATGCTGATACTACTACTACTATTACTACATGTAATCCTCCTTTACCTCCGACTAATACTGCTAATATGCTGATACGACTACTACTATTACTACATGTAATTCTCCTTTACCTCCGACTAATACTGCTAATATGCTGATACGACTAGTACTATTACTACATGTAATCCTCCTTTACCTCCTACTCATACTGCTTATATGCTGATAGTACTATTACTACATGTACTCCTCGTCCTCTTACTCCTACTACTACTATTATTATTGCTGCTACTAATAATATAACTACTAATGTAGCAGCAGCAGCTACTACTACTACTACATGTACTTCTCCTCCTAATATTACTACTGCTGCTGCTACCACTACTACTACAACTCTTACTACTATTGCAGCAGCAGCTACTGTTATTACTGCTACTACTACTACTACTCTGAATAAAAGTTAAAAAGTCCGTTTCAAACTAAATGGATGCACACTTTACTAGCTCGCTCTGATACCTTTTTAATTTACAAGTAATACAGAATAATTATATCGTTACACTCGCTTATAAGTCGATTCCAACTGCAAACAACATAGACCCTGATCTGCCTTCGCATAATGCGCCTGCAGATCAGGGTCTAGGTTGTTTGTTTTACTGATTACTTCCAACAAACTGCATAGATCCTGATTTGCCGGAGCATTAGGGAACGGCATATCTAGGTCTATGCATTTTGCAGTTGGGTTCGACCTATAAGAGAGTAACTACGGTAATAACAATAAATGATGATGAGGCTGGTGATGATTTACTACTTTCACGCTCCTCCAGATCTACCCCACAGTCCTGTGTTAGTTTCAGGATAGACAACATATATTTTTTCCACAATTTGCTTTTCGTGGAAGAGCATTTTTTAGAAGTTCTTGAATCCTGCTCTTATTAGAAATCTTTCATATTTATGATATATTTCTCAATCAGTCCAGGCGACTCGATCGTCACTGTCACTTTTGTTGTTCGCCTTTCTTGCATCATGATAATTATAATGTAAATGTTTATGAATTTTATGACAGATTCTCTTTTCTTTCTGTGTGTCACCATATAGGTCTATGAAAACCAATGATTGTTCTTGGCTGTTGTCGATTTTGAAATTCTCTGGTTCCGAGCTATCTGTTCCAGACCAACGCTCTATACAACTTGCCCACAGTCATCGACACTATATAGGATCGAAATTTACTCATATAGTGGATCCAGGTGCTGCACACTTTATGAATTGTACACTCGTTTTTTTTTTGTAATCACAATATATTTTTTCTTCTCGATCCGATCTCTGTTGTCTACATAAACCTGAATATTCAAGTATCATTTAACTGCTCAGTAACCTGCTTGTGCCAGTAATTTTCCTTCACTGCTGATAGGTTAAAATGGCAGTAGATTTTGAAATGCATATGTTTCCCACTGCCTTGTCAAATCCCTGAATGTGTTCATTCTGGACTGGAACAAAGCATCCCTTTAGGTGATGGTTTAACATATCGACATACTAACCATGTATGTTGTATTCGTTAAATTCATATCACCACGGCTACAACCGCAACCCACCACCATCATCAACATCAGTATTATCCCCGCACTTAAGTGATTCAGTGCATCAGCTTGCCCGACTGTTCGTCCCATCAGTTTGTCTGTCCTTGACAAAGCTGGTCATCGCTCTTCCTCCTTAGCGGATTTAGTGATTTTATTCAAACTTTGTAGTGGTTTGTGTAGATGCGCAAAAAGGTTTTCCTTTTCCTCGCTTTTTTTTAAATTTCTTGAAAAGGTATCAAAAATCAAAGGTATTTAGAGAAGTCAAGTTTTAGGAAGACGCTTGTCATCGTTTTTCCTCACGTACTAATTTAAACATTTTCCTGAAGCTCTGTAAAGTAAATATTTGGGTGGTGTATGTGTACACTATTTTTGTTTCCTTTTTTTCTCTGCCTAAGTCTACGTAAATTTCTTTTAAAAGATATAAAACAAAAGATATCGAGTGAAGTCAAGTGACCGGAAGAAGAATGTAATCGCTTCTTCCCCCAATATGGAGTGGGTTCATTTAAAAAGAAAAATACTCCACGTAGTGATACAAGCATGAAACTTAGTAGACATATTCTACACGGACAACATTAAAGGACAAAATACATTAGCAACGTCAATTTATTCCATTTTTAAAATGACCGCCAAATTAAAAAACAAAACGACAGCCCAAAAGCCTTCATTATACTCGAACCTGAGTACTTAGCCACACAATTACCCTGATTGCAATAAAAAAAAAGACGTTACTATGCAAAGTCACAACAGAACTGAGAGTATCACTGCTCATCAGAGTAAAAAATGGTTCATCAAACAATCCACCCCACCCTCCATTATTCACGCACGCTGGATGGTAAGTACTTCACAATACGGACTTTAAGAAGAAAAGGGAAACTATAATAGATGCTCTCGAAGTTATTGAGTGAAGGAATGAATATGGTCTTTATTGGATATTTGTTTCTAACCATTTAAAAAAAAAAAAAAGAGGAAACTTTGTCATGGTGAAGTCGACGTCGGTGGCACCAACACGAATACAATTTTCTATGCAATGCCATAGCTACCAACATATTCAAGCAACAAGTAACATTTTGTCTTCTACTTTGAAGGTAAATAAGAATGACTTTATTGTCTTATATTTAGTGTGCCCCGAAAAGTTGGGGTGACAAAAGGTCAAACGTACCTACTATATTGCACAAATTATTGCAGTTTTCAATCTAATTGTCAAGTGTACTACATAAGGCAGTGTAAGTCAGGCAATAGCACGTGCAGTTGTATGAACAATCGTTCCTTTCGCAAATGCATTAAATTTGTGTATGATGCTGCAACTGTTAGGAGCTTAGTCATTTATCCTGTATTTTGTTACAAGCCCCACGTAGCAGTACTGTGCAAATAAGGCTGGCATATAAAGGCTTGACCCCCAAATGGCCACACGGTTTTGTCAAGTCCTGATGAGCGGTTTGTTTGTCATCTTCCGTGTTGTAGAGGGGCCGCCTGGTATTGAATCGTGTGATCATCGTTATCGAACAAACAAATCCTGTCTTACCTTGTTCACTTTCTTAATGGAGCCTATTCTGTCATGCATGGCGACAGTAAATACTTCCAGAGGAGCCAAGTCTGCATCCTCAGCAAAATTTACGACGTTGCTTTGATTCTACAAAGATTTATGTTGCACCCTGAAAGACATTTCAGGCATGCCAAGCCGATTTAATCCCTTTGGAACGGAATGTTGAAACGGTGTCACAATCAGTAAAAGCGAGAAACAGTGGAAGTTGACCAGCTTTATGTCATAGAGTGAAATCTTTCCATGTACAGAAAGCTATCCAAAGCTATTACACGCAAAGATTGCTGAAAACACAGACTGCTGTTGCAACAATATATGTATCAGTACAACTTTTTATGATTTCATTGAAACCTTCCGCTGCAGCATACATTGCATGGCCAAACATTGTTGAATCAGCTTTATCATAATTTCGGAATGACAACCCTTTTGCATTGACATTCCATTTTTTATTGCTGACATGATGGTTACTTTCTATATCTTCACACACATTCACGAAAATTGCAAGTGCATTTTCGTTTAGAAATTTAATGCAAATTGAACAGATATGTTTTATTGTCATCGACACTTCGGAAGCTATTCCAATTATTAGGTTATGAGGTCGCCTGCTGGAGCCTACAACTTTAGTCTTACTCCCATCCCCCTTTCTTCTAGACCTTAAATATGATTTCATGTCTCTAAACATCAAATATCATGCTTGTTCTTGAATACAGGTGACTGCAGGATTCTGTTACTGGCATGTTAACTTCATGAACATATTCATCGAATGTTCTGGCAGCTCCTTAGACTATGTAAGAAAACAAGACAGCCCCTATCTATAATTATTGGATCAACACTAGGTTCATTGTCTGCTGATTGTATTCAATTTTTAAGCAGCTCAATTAGCTACGACTTGGACCTTTGGTTGAGTCCATTTTTAAAACAGGGAGATATGTTCAGATTCTCGTGTATTGTCTATTCTAACATGATATGATGAGGTGTCGGAATAGTTGTATTGTCTGTTCTGAGATGATATGACGAGGTGTCGGAATAGTTAGCAATCATCTTTAACACTATTTAGTTTCGTGTCACCAGCACTTTCTTCCGAGTTTAGTTTCTGAAAAGCTGCAATTCATTCTTGTTAATAGGATCATAGAATGTAGCCTTCTCGTCTCTACCGATAAGTCTCTTCAGAAATGTTCGGTATTAGCTTTGTTTGTGGATCTGGGTTTTGAAAGTATCTCAGAGGCGTTGAAATCTGCTATTTCCATTGTATCGAGGACAGTAACATTTTTTAAAATTCTTTTTGAACAAGGTAACCCATATTGTTACGACTCCAGGTCTTAAAAATATGTGACAGAAAGGAAGTGAAACCAACAATGTAAGTAAAGTCAGCACGCAATTTATTTCCAGACAATTAAAGTGAAAATTCAAAAGACACTTACAATGAGTGAGTTAAATTCCAAATAATCCTAAATGTCCTAATCACAAGTCCAAAATAATAGAATGTTCCGAATGAATTCTAATAGCCTTGAATGTACTGATGTACCACAAAGATGTAATCCAGAATGTAATTGAATAAGTGCACATAAATCCCAAAATCATGTATTAATCCAAAAGTTAGTGAGCACTTGTATATTTCCAATGAATATTGTAAATAAAAAATTCCTCTAATTATATCTGATTTCAACAACACAACGAAAATAGATTTCTTACAGAATTATCTTTCAGAACCGAAATTCTAGAATAGGAATGAATTTGTTTACCAAACTCTGTATGTAAATATACATGCCCACATGACCTAAGTCACATCACAATTTGAGTAATTTTAGTGGAAAAATACTGGCCTTCCTGACATATGTCACAAATGTCTAATTGCGAAAAGCCTATGAAAATACTATGTAAACAAATGGACAAAAGTTAAGTATATATTTTCAAATAACCATACAACTTACAATCATAGACAAAGGTTAAGTATATAAACATCATACATAACAATATCTTGCATTACTTTTGTAATTTTCTTAACATATGCCAAAACATTTTCCAAACAAGATTTCGTGATGATGAAGGTTCGTCTTCCTACAAATATTATATTCAGAAGATGACACAAGTTGATCAATAATGTGAAAAATCTTTTTCCTGCATCCAGCTTTTTCTAAAGGCTGATGGATCCTTTATTAACCCAACTGTTCAACAATCTCCATGAACTAGCTTTTGATTTTGTTCGTGTGTTTAATCAAATGAACGACAGAAAATGGATTGTAGGAGTTATGTACTGAAACTTTCCATTCAGGAAAATATGGCTACCATATCTGGAAGCTTTGCTTCGATATATATTATTATATCCCTAATATAAATGTCTATCCAGCCGACGTGGTTTATATAAACAAAAGCAAACATATATGGAATATATTGTGCTAGCGTCTCTAAATACGATGGAAAATTGGCTTCTGCATGACTGTATAAAGGTAGGTTCCGGCAGTTCAATAGTAAGAACTTAATTGGTTCCATAATTGAAGCTGAAGGGTTTCTTTCTCCTGCTTGTAACACAGTTTCTCAAAAGTTGTCTGACTTAAATGCCTTATAGTTTTGCATCACTGCAGCTTAAAATCAATTAAAAGGACCCTGCAAAACAGTCACCTGATGAGCACAACGCGTTTTGGCGATACTAGAAGAAGTGAGACTCATCAGGTCCAGAGGATACTACATCTGCTTCTGATAGGCAATGGTCCAGCTACTATCTCTAAGCAAATCACCTAAAGCTTTAAATGCTACGATTTCAATGTGTAAAGTCCAGAGATGATTTACAAAACAGTCCTCGCCATACAAATTAACCCATTTCCATCGAACAAATAATGGTAGGTTTGCTGTGAAAATGGGCACCCATCCCAGATTACAAAATTAAACGGCTTCTTTTACTTTATCCATGCATTGTTGATAGTCTACCTACTGGGTTTACTTCGGAAAGAGAGGCATCAACTAAGAAATGGTGGCACTTAACGTTTGGCCTCGTTTGTGAAGGCATGATGTACGGACCAAGTTACAGCTTCAATGTCATCTATACTGAGGTTCCCATTCTTAAACTGTGTATATTCCAAGTGTAAAGCTTTTACACAGATCACTGCTGTGTGAAGGTTGATTGCAAGAAAGTGGAGGTTCAATATTGACCTCTCTGAAGAATGCCAGTGTAATATTGCAGTTGTAAATTGTTGGGGAGGGCACCTGTTTAGATTTGAGTTTTACCCCTGCTTGCAAGGATGCTGATTGATCACTTTGGTTATCTTTACTAGGTGTTGAAACCAAGAAATGCCAGTAACATAAAATGATTATTTGCTATCGCGGAGCTCGGATAATGGTCAATGTTATCCACAGCAGCTTTTGCAAATATACGTTGTCAAAACCAACAAATGGATGTTGAAGGTAGAAAATGAGACTGATGTTTCGTTTTATTCAACATAAGGCGCAAGTTGAAAATAGTTTCGCCTGGTGACCACATAAATGAAAGTACTTTGAACGAGACAGTCACAGCAAATAAATTAAATTAAATTAAATTAAAAAGAAAAATACTTGGGAATCTACAAATCCTAATAAGGTTTTAAAAGTTTAATAATACATTATATAATATATTTCGGGACTTCTACATGCAAAACAAAATATTCTTTATTGAAGCTTTCTTAACTCCGAGAGAGAAGAAACAATTATAATAATTAGCGACCATTTTAGAAAAGTGCGCTGAACATCTTAAAAGGGGCGAAATTGTACTGATTAACGTTTCTTTCTCATTCAGTGGTCCACGCAGAGTCTTCATACCAAATGCATTGATTGTATCACACTCTGAACAATTCGCTCACAAAACTACTGTCATGCTCGCCACTTGAAGTTGCTTGAAAGAATTTGCTGAAATTGTAGGCTAATGGAATGGTTAGTGTAGATGCGCGATAAGTTTTGACTTTTTTCTCTCTGCATTGTCCGTTGGTAAAGTTATTACACATTGTCAAAAAGGGGTATTTATTTTTAAAAAAGTCTAAATTTATAAAGAAGCATATTGTTCCTTCTTCTCCGAAGCGGCTTGAAGGACTTTACTTAAACTTTGTAGGCTAAATATATCGCGGTGTCATTTTTTTATTTTTGCTATAGCTCATTTTTCGGTTGAAAAATGGTCGAGAAAATGAGCATATTGAAAATCCAAGGTGTTGTCATCGCTTCTTTCCCTAAACGTTTGGAAAGATTGTGCTGAAATCTTGTGTGACAAACCAGAGGTTGTGAAGATGCTTAATAATGTATAACAAAGGATTATTTTTAAAAGCAGAATTATCAGATGGAAGATTGTCCTCCCTTCTACTAAACTAAAGGGGGGGGGTTACTAAAATGTTGTAGGCGACATGAGTGGTTGCTGTAGGTGCACAATAAGAGACACTTTGCAATCCTTAAGTGCATAGATATGCATGTCTCTGAATGGGTATACATGTCTAAGTGATCTGAAGAGAAAATCCAGGGCCAAGTTTAAGTATGCCTTAAGATTGTGTGAGGTGGAAGAAATTAGATACAAGGCTGACTCCTATGCCAAGAAGTGGAACAGTAAAGATTTTAATTCATTTTGGAAAGATGTTTGCCATTAGACTACAAAAAAATGTATGTTAGCCAATATATTATGTGGGTAACGTGATAGTCCAGGAAGACATTGCTGATATGTGGCAAAGTCACTATTGTAAAATTACTAATTCATTTAAAGGCGACAAACAGAAAAGTAGTGGATTGACTGACTTGAGTAAACATACTGTACTGAGTCTGTAAATTTGCACGAGATTAACGATACGACTGCTAAGTTAAAATCCGGTCGCTGACCGGGTGCTAATTCTCTTCCGACAGAACACACTAAATATTCTAGTGAAAGGATGCGTTTGCTACTTATGCTTTGTTTTAATTGCATGCTTGTGCATCATTTTAATCTTTTTTACCTCACTAGAGCAACTCTAATAGCAATAATTAAATCGAAAATCGGTGATAACTCTGATGAAAACAACTATCGACCTATTGCCATGGCCACTGTGATATCCAATGCTTTATAAATAATTTGCCTCAAAGATGTCAAATAAAGCTCACATACAGTCAGTTTCTCTGAACTCATGCGTGTTTTGGTTTGCTTCAAGAAAGTCATTAATTACTATTTCCTAAACGGTAGTCCAGTTTATCTATGTTTCTTAGAATGTAAGAAGAAGGTTTTTGACAGAATAAATCACTGGAGCCTATTTAGAAAGCTAATTGATAGAAACTTTCCATAGTAAGTTGTTAGTTTGGTTTTTGATTGGCACAACAAACAACAATTTTGTCGGGTCAAATATCATCTATGCCTTTCCGAGTGATTAATGGAGTGCAGCAAGGAGGTGGTTTATCCCCATTTCTGTTTAAGATATATATTGATGACCGTAATTTGAATGTGAATAAGTCTTATGCTAGATGCAACATCGACCGTTTATTTATGAATAACTTCAGTTTTGCTGATGATGTGTCTGTGCTCAGCCCATATATTTCAGGATTATGAAAATTATAAGGAATACATTCGAGTTTAGGATTAGTAAGTGATATCGAATACAACACTAAAAAGACTATATGTATGTGTTTAAATCCATAAAATCTGACAAAATCTTCATATCTTTGCGGAGAAAAGGTGCTGTTTGAAAATGAGCATATGTACCTAGGACATGTCATTCGTTCAGATCTGTTAAATGATAAGGATAGACAAAGACAATATCGTTCTCTTTGTGTGAATTTTTATTGTACTTCTCTCTGGACAAATTTGTCACGTTATACAATTATGCATTTAAATGTCTGTTACAAAAAACGAGTTTAGACTTTTAATGGGTTATGATAGGTGCCTTAGTGCGTCGGGAATGTTTGTGAATTACAATGTTAACAGCCTTTGCGTGTTATTTAGAAAAATAGTGTATTCCGTTAGAAACAAAACCGCTAGTAGTAATACCAGAATATTAAAAGAATTGTTTCGCTTTGCATGTTGTCGTAATTCATCAATAATTGATCGCTAAAGAATATTGTTGTATTAATATTTTTTGTCATATCCTGTGTGTAATCGCGTGTACTGTATATGCATATATACCTATGTCTACCAACTTAAGTTGGAAATAAAATTATCATTATTACATTATTATTTAGTCGATGATGATGATGATTATTATTATTATTATTATTATTATTATTATTATTGAATTCAAACTTGTCTCTACATCTATGAAAATTCCCTAATAAGGTCGAAAACAGATTGGTTATTTCTATAAATCAAATTCTGCAGGACATTGATTGTATTTTAATAGCACTAAATGTAATATTGTTCATAACACTTCCTCAGTTTTGAAAATATAGATATTCAGTATTTATTTAAGGGTCAAATATGGAGGTTTCTGTTTACACTTACTTTTGAGTCATTTATGTCTGAAAACCCCAAGTTCGTTGTTCTTATAAAATTATATTGCATAGTTTACGAACTATTGCGTTTAAAAGAGTTATAATCACTAATGTTGGAACAGACATTACCTTCCCCTGGAAAGTGCTTGGAAGGTGACGTATCCGTGGAACATATAACTCGCCTAGGTGGAGGTTATAGTATTAGTGACTAGTTTTTGGCTATGAAATGAACGGAGATTCTGTGAAAATTTAAGAAATGAAACGGCTAATGCTACACTTACAGTCAGTATAGTTATCAATAGCTAAAAATAATTTTAAAAAAAATTAAATAACGAAATTGTAGAGAAGAGTTATGAAAATACAGTTCATTTCATTGTATTAGGCATCTTTACTTGTTAATGATGTACGTGTATTTTCTAATCTTTATATCATACAAGTTGCAAAGAGAAAATAAGTACACTAAATTCCTATTCTTGGTCAAAACTATTTGCCAATAACTCATTCAGAAAACACAAGATTAGCTGCCATTTTCTTTACTCTGATTTGATAAAAACAGGGCTTTACTACTGCATCAAAATTGAATTTCAGAAGAAAAAAGATCTGTATCTTAGTCTTTCAGAGATTCTTATCTTTAAATTAAACATATTTTTTAAAAATGTCATGTCTCTATATTCTGTTTTGTGAACCCTTGATTTGGAATACACTATTAAAACGATTGTAAATTCCAATTCAAATGTCCTTCTACCTACTTACGATTAAAAATACCTACATATCAGCTTGTGCTGTGTTCTTTGATGTTGTCATGATGACTGAAAGTATATTTTATCGTACAAAACTTGTCACGAACAGACAATACAAAAATGGCGCGTCTTCATCAGCTACGGCTAAATCTCGTGAACTCTCGAAACGTTTGCGACTTCATCTGGCTTTACATACGATGGTCAGGTGAGACTTATCCCGTCAGTAATAGTGTGTCCCAGATTTCTACAGTGATGGATACGCATCTCTTTCAAGAATGACGTTACTATACAGCATCACACCAAACCGAGTCCATGTCAAGGGAGGTAATTCCGTCGTAATTTTGGAAACTCTAACACTTCACTAACTTTAGCGTTTAATTTTGTGATTCGGTAAGAGTAAATTGCATAGGAGTAGCGGAGTTTTAATTCGCACATATTGTTCTACAGAAAGCAGTACAAATTTGCTAATTGAAGATTTTCTAAATATTTAACCTTTTGTTTAAGCTTGTCCAATTCGCATGGAAAATATTTCTATTTTCAGGATGGCCGTACTGTAATGCACTTTGCCGTAGCTTATGCCAAAGACGATATCATCAAGGTTCTAATAACTAAGAAAGCCGATCTTAGCATACAAGGAGGGGTAAGTGGATTGCTGCATGTACAGTTGAATCATGTTATAACGAAGTACTTGGAACCTTTACATGAAAAACTGTCTTATATCCCGTTTCTGAGACATTAACCAAGGAAACTAACACTGCACGGACAGGTAATAATGAAAAAATAATAAAATATAACATGGAACAATGTAATGATGTATGTATGACATTGCACTGAAAAGTGTTCAGCTCAGCGTAGGTAAGATTTCAAGATGATTATACAAATGCAGTGGCGTAACTACAGCCCACTCAGACCCCGCAATGCGAGGTGGGGTGGATAGGGCGCAAGGAGGGGGCAAAATCCCTTTTTACATTAATTTGATGGGGTCCAACTCTAAATGTTTGCGGGGGTGGGGGGTGTTACATTGCAGTTTGATTGTTTGTCAATAACAAATGGCATTACAAAAGAAAAGTCCTTGCAATGGACGAAACACCAAATCAAATATAACCGTGCCTACTAATCGGCATACCGTTTTCTTTAAAATAAAAAAGTTTCTTTGTAAAATGTTATCACTTTGCTGGATAGTAACTTTTGGTTCAACATGAACATTTCAGGAAAGTTGGGTGAACGATAGTGAAGTTATAAGAGTCTGAATTTGTACATATTGTATAGTAAAATTGACTAAAGTTGCAGATCATCAGTTAACAAGGATCATCAGTTAAAATTGACTAAAGTTGCAGATCATCAGTTAACAAGGCTGCTTTGTAGTCGGACAAGCTTTGCACCACAGCAATGTGACAGATCGTCAGTTAACCAGGCCGCTTTATAGTCGGACAAGCTTGCCACTCCAGTAATGTGATAGATCATCAGTTAACCAGGGCGCGTTATAGTCGGACAAGTTTGGCACTCCAGTAATGTGATAGATCATCAGTTAACCAGGCGGCTTAGTCGGGACAAGCTTAGCACCCCAGATTTCATTACGTAATAAATCAAACAGAACCCGGCTTGAGAATGGGCAGCGATCAATTTGAATTTTGAATAAACAACGCTTGATGGACAGCTAGTGGTATCTGGGTGGAGCTTAGAGATTCCTCAACAGGTTGAACACTAAATCGCATGTTCAAACAGGAGCTAAACTTCATCATCTATAGTTCTGTCGTTACGAAACTGTCTGAGCACAGTATGTCAACTCAGACTCAACTGATCAAAATCTTAAAATAGAATTCGTTTTTTGACGCATGTAAATCTTAGCAAATTTGTAGGAAACAACAAATTATAAAACGTAGAGAAACAACTAATTGTAAATCTTTTTGGTAACTCTATCTTTTCATGAATTACATTATTGAATTTAAATATTTCGAATTTTCTGGTCTGAGTTCAGTTTTTTATGTTCAGATAGTTTCATAACACAGGATCACACAAAGGCAGTTTGGATTCGCAACACTCTGCATGTCCTTTGTCAATTTTTTTCGTGAAAATCGTGAGCACTGCAGGTGATTTTCAGGGTGTTTAATTAGAAAAGCATACCTCATTTCCCTTACTTTTGGGTGATTCAGATCGCAGACTGTTCATATACTTTTGTGATTCAAATTTTGTACTGCCAGAATATTTGATTTATTTTATTTTATTTTAACTTTAATCACAATATCAAGTCATTTCTCACAGAATTTCAAGCAGTCGCGCCCAATCGCAATGTATTGATGATGACGTTGTGAAGCCCAGGAAGTGATAGCTTGTCTAGATATTGTTTAAAACAAACATACTTTCTTTTCATAAAGAATAAGATAACCTATTAAGGACCTTCGATAATTAAGTTCCAAATAAATGCGAAAGAATAGTCAGTTGAACCGATACATAGCAAGTATCAGGTATCCCGGATCAAAATTCAAGCTTTAGTGTAGAATTTCCTTGAATTTCTACAGACGAGCAACACACAGATTGCTTTTATGAATTATATTCCTTAATAAATTGATACGCAAGCCACGGCTCACGCCCTTTGGGACCAATTTGTTTTACGAATTGAAGAAAATTTGTCAATAATAAAATGGAAATCCAATGAAGCGAAATCCCAGATTGTTACATTCAGATTGGTTTCTTGAAATATAACAACGTGGCCTGCTGCCAGTTGTCACCATCGGACTTGAATAGTCATTATTATTGTAAAAATGATGAACACACAACTTGATTAGATGTGAAACTTGATGCATACATTCAGTAAAGTGCGAAAAAGATGGATTCTGTCATCTGAAATATTGACGCTCGCTAGATCAGTGTCACGCCTTTTCAAACACTAGATGAATTGCTTTTCTTGCTTAGTTGGGAGGTCAGAGATAATTTGTATACTCTATCATTAAATTTACCGATTTACGACTGTCATTTATCTAGATCTTGTGCTGATTTATGTGTTGGTGCAGCCACTGACCATATAGCGGGATATTTTTGCAGGTTATTTGTTATTTGCTATTAATTGATCTTTCGCGAAAATAAAACATCGATGAAAATTTCATAAAAAGTTAAACATTTTGAATTAATGTCCAGGTAATAATGTTTGGCAAACAAAAGCGCAAAATTAAAACAACGAAAACGTCATTAGAGCAGAATGACGACATTTTTGAAACCTCGATAGTAGTTCTCTATACGGTTAAGTCACGCTCTGAAACATATATTTATTTTAAGGCCGTTGATGCTGTCCTATATAATAATAATAATAATAATAATAATAATAATAATAATAATAATAAGTAATATTATTGTAATAAATTTGGGTATGTTCCATTTGTACTTACGTCTCCATTTATAGGTTCGTTAGATTTTAGTGATTAGTGGTTTGATTATGGGAAGTCGGTGTTGGGAAAATATTTCCCAGCCCGAGCAATTAGCTAATTTCTAGGAAGAGACTTTGCAGTGGCATGGATTGGTTTCGTAGCTTGAGATGGGGTCAGACTAGCTTAAGTAGCATAAGTGGGCATGGAGCCAAGTAGTCCCTATCTTAATTCAGAGGTGTTGATTGATTGTGTCTTTCGGTGGCGATATTCGTGACAAAAACTACTGTTTTGTGCAATGGAATAATTGGGAAGAGGTCATCCCTTTGTTTGGAGATGCCTTTCATTGTAGTAGTTGGTGGAAGTGCACGTGCGAAATGTGGTTCAGACGGTTGTTTTTATTGACTCAGGGATGGAATCGGAAAATAGTTCCCTGCATTGGGTGTTTGAATTGTGTTATGTGCTTCATGCCATGAGTGTTAACAAGGAAAAGCCATGCAATTGTGAAGTTATAGTTGTGACATTGTGGTCACTCATTTATTGATTCGAGAAAAATTGTTTATAGTCTTGGCGCGTTACGAGAACTTCCAGTTGACAACGAAATGGGGGAAAACAAGGGACTTTCAGCCCAACCTCACGCAGGTGTTTGATTCGCTCGGTAGAGGACCCCCTGTGTGTGTTACATTATTATAATTTTAGCTACGTATTTTGTGACTTCAAAGAAGTTTGCCGGTAAGAAAGACTAAACAACATACTATTTTCTCGTCAAGAAAAAGCGAAGCTCGGTTGAAGACTGGAATAGTTTTTGATTTTGTCTTTTTACCGAGTATTTAGAAAATGCTATATGCAGGTTTTGCACTCAGGTTTTCTCCACCCCAACCCCACCCCCGAGCAATCCGTGTGCCACTTTTCTTTCATACCAAGACACTTCCAAACGTGTGTTAGTGTCTGCTATCAAATCTATTTCTTTCTTTATATCAACAGAGGTAAACATCAGCAAAATCCATTTTAGTCCAGTGAGTTATATTTAACTTTGCGGAAGCGCTTTTTCACAGTTCAGTTCCATGTGACTGCGTTTGATTTCCAGATAATGCATCGGATACATGTAGAGAAGTGAGAGATAAAAATGTCTTGATTCCTTCACATTTTTGACAGTATGCCCAGGTGAGAAAGCCACGTAGGATACTCCTATCTCACATGACAGAGGCTGATTATAAGATTTACATAATCTTGGATTTGACCAAAGAGATGTCCATTGCATTGCACCTTATTACAGCCTATTCAGTAATAAGAAATTTGGTATGATTTACCACATCCTTTTCCGCTACAGGGATAACACCCTCCCACCAACCCCCCAAAAAGAAAATGAAAAAAAAAAAAAAAAAAAAAAAACACCAAACCCCCAAAACCCCCAAAACCCAGCCATCATGTGCTCAGATATTGGATAGGAAAATCCAACACTCAGGGGTCAGAATTTGTCGGCAAGAACTCGGCAAAACCGTGTTCTAGTCAACAAATTACGATCTTCGGTTTGGATTTCTTAATCCCACACCAGTGCATTTAACTGTTTACTAATCTGAAAACAGGTGGTTTCCAATTAAAATCAGCACCATACTGGCACTATGGTGCCGATTAAAAGTAAAGTTTTAAAAATGTAAATATAACGAATTGCATAAAAGACTTTTGGAAGATAAACCCTTTCAAATGAGCGGAAACAAAAAGTACTAGAAATAAAAGTTAAAAGGTAAAGATGTTAAAATTATGGAAAATGTATGTAAAAGATAAAGGTAACACTTATACACAACCCTTAAAATATAGGGTAAAGATTTGTAAAATAAACCGAATTCCATAAAACAAAATGTCTAAGATGTTCTCTGGTGGTACATCATAATAAAGTTCCGTAATTGAGTTCACATCATAAAACGTCCGTCTCACAGGGTGGAAGTCGATACACTCAACAAGAATGTGTTCCACTGTCAATGGACACTGGCAAGGTATGCACTCTGGTCGAGGTCCGCGCTTCAGGTGGTATGTATGGGTCAGATATGTGTGTCATATACGCGTTCGGCACAATACCGCCTCATCTGGGGGATTTGTTCTATATGAGGGTTGCCTCTCGCCAATGACGATTGTGTTGTTACGAAGCTTGTTTTGTTGAGTTTTCATTCTACGTGTTGTGACAAGTATATTGAACACGTATGTTGATATAATATTTGAAGTCAGTATATGCTTTATCTGCGTTTTCATTACCATTATACCGATGTGACTTAGTATCATACCAACGTGACTACGCAGTCAAGAGTATAGACTACTTTTTTTCTAGAATGTATGGGGAAATCATGCTTCTGTAGGATTTGGGATATTAACGGGTTGTCAAATTAAAGTTTTGCAAGGCTTTCAGACTGGAAAGGAAATTATGAAAAATGAATGAAATTTGTTTTTTTGGGAGGTATCAACGTAGTTCATAGATTTTTGAATGGCTGTGGTGGCGCTCTACAGTTTCGTATTTTGCATAGGTTTAGATTTTTAAAGAAAAAGAATTACCCAGGTTTTCCTCACTGGTTGTCATGGTTATTTAAAAAGACCTTGTATGTCTTAGATATTGTTAAAAGAACTTTTAATTCCCTTTATTTTGGTGTATGATTGATGGGTGCAATTTGGGTTATAGAATATGCAGCTTGGTCTTCCTGAAGATGTGCACCTCTTAAAAAACTGCTAGCTCCGTTTGGTCCTTTTCACTTACTGGAGTTCAAAGGTAAATATAAAAAAAGAGCCGATAACTTTTTAACTTTTTATGTATTTTATAATTCATTCATTGTACTTTCAGAGGCTGGTATTGCCTACTCTGGCAAAATTCGTTTCCCTATTTTAATAACTGCTGAAAATAGTGGACTTTTGACAAATTCGCTGATTTTTCGAATACTTTGGAGCGGCCATTTCTGTCTGCTGTGTGCTTAGATCATTTACAATTTCCACAAGTGCCATATGTACAGAAATTTCAGCCACAGTACATGAAAGTAGCATAGAGGTATGCCAACATTCTCACCGTTGTGCACGTTGCAAATGCAAACAACTTCATCTTATACTTGTCACTCTCCCATAAGCACGTAATATCTGTAGAGCGCCCCCTGTTGTTTCTGCGGTAAAAATGGAGGCTTCATCCGGTAACTGGCTCATTATGGTGCCATTGAGTGTTTCAATGGCGGCTCCAACCTTGTCTCCATGTTTCGAACAGTCTTATACAGGAGCGTATGCCCACGACAGGAGGCTCTGGTTTCACTGAATTTACTCTTAAAAACGAAAGGTTTTGTTGATTTCTTATAGAAATGGCAAAGTTCAAATATTATTTTTGGGGATTTTGATAACCAAAATGGTGATTTCGTACATAGATTATATATATATATATATATATATATATATATATATATATATATATATATAATCACTCCTCAGAAAAATCTTGTACTGTATAAATATTATAGATGCCACAGTGTTCCTTCTCATCTATATAATACAATTATGTAAAATAGCAATGCAGTCGTTCGATATACTGAAGTTATTAAAATAACATACACCTTTCAAAAATTATTAGATAAACAGTGATTATTTTATTAACTATGTAGGATTATATTATTTTACAGGAGATTGACGATACTTTGATATTTGCATCTTAGGATTACAAAAACATTTATTTAAAATTGAGAATAGCCAATAACCTTTTGTTCAAAATTAAATTATGTATTGTTTACCTAAACATTTGATGAATGACTAAATAGTAGTGGAACAGATGTTGATATGATGTTTTTGAGAAATAATTTGGTCTTACAAATCGATATATCTTAATATTGGACTTTGCATGCCGCACAACAGACCAAGATTTAAGTCCCTTTTAAACTCCTATAAGAAGATATAAAAAGACTTTAGCGTTATTTGATTCCATTAATATTAGTGCGACACCGGATAATTGTAACTATGGAAACGTCCTACTATTAAAACTGACATAAATACAGAGTTTATCCTGTGCAAATTTTAGACGGCATGCTCTAATAGAACAAGCTTCTCTATGGCCAATTTCTTTTAAAATCCATCTTCATACGTCATCAAACTACCGTCTATTCTCGCGTATAACTCGGATCCAAATGCAAACAACATAGACCCTAATCTGCCGTCGCATAATGCGCCGGCAGATCAGGGTCTATGTTGTTTGTTTTACTGATTAGTCATTACAAACCGCATAGACCCAGATCTGCCGGCGCATTATGCGACGGCAGATCAGGGTATATGCAGTTTGCAGTTTGTATCGATTTATATGCGAGTACAGACGGTATTCTAAAAGATAGCACTCTTTGTATGTCACAGTTATCATCATTACTGTGTCCCGACCGTGTGGCCAAATTGAGTGGCAACGCTTGAATACAAATGTATGTAAATGCGATGCCTTTTTAATCCTGACTTCCGATTCTGTGCAAACACTTTTTAAAGATACCTTTCTTAGCCATTATATATCAAGGCCTTTCCAGGATATTGCTTCGATTATTCACTTATTTCGTCCTTCATAGCCTTTTACATCTGATAGTCAGTGAATTGACTCGCCATGTCAAAATTCCAAGGTACGATCATATATTCCATAGTCTTTTACATCTGACAGTCAGTGAATTGACGACTCGCCATGACAAAATTCAAAGGTACCACCGTATATTCAATTATTTTATATAATTTCCTTGCGGTCTATTTCTTCTACGTTATACCAACGTTTTAAAAAACAGCACTACACCTTTCTCCTAATATTGAATTAACATCAATTGCAATGATCTGTAAAAAAAATTGTCCTTGGGTGCTGTACCAACCTAATCTGCCAAAGTTTTGACATCACTGTCCAGATCTAATGGTTCTCGAACATCTAATTTTATAGTGGGTTTTTTAGGGGGGTTTTATGACAATTTGATTTGATCAATATCCGTCATCAACTTACGGAAATATTCCCAAATAATTCTCTACTTTTCTTAAAGTTTGGCGACATATTTGCGGTGTCAAAATTTCGCGCTTTTGATCTTGCAAAGTTTTCGTGGTATTTTCACTTCGCACTGCAGTCCGTTGGCTATTAAATATAATTATTGATATTGCTGCCGTTGTTGCTGTTTTTATGCAATTCTTTTTGTTTTCTTCTTCTTCATTATCATCTTTTTATTATTGTTATTATAGAACTTTCCAAAATTTTCACTAATTTAGCTACTATAAAACCCCTCACAAAAGAACCCGAGGTACAGTATGTCCCTCTATTTCTCGTAATGTTTTGCCATTTTTTCTATTTTATAACCCATTCTGCCATGTTGTCTACTTTATAACCCATTTTGCCATGTTGTCTATTTTATAACCCATTTTGCCATGTTGTCTATTTTATAACCCATTCTGTCTCCATATATCAGTATGATCCACAACGATCATCAGAATCTTGTTCCAGAATTCTGTTTGTTAACCTTTGCTGTTCTCTGTTATTTCCTATATCTTATGTCGTACTATGCTTTTCAAAGTCAATTATGTCTGGCATTTTGTCTAGATTTCTGACCTAGATAAGACCCATTTTGTAACCAATGGTTTCGCGATACATTTTTTGAACTCTATAGAGTGGCGGCGCGAGGGTTCGAGGCACCCAGGGGCAATGTTCTTTAGTGATGCCCCTACCGAGGCGCCCGGGGGCAATGTTCTTTAATGGCGCACCGACTTTTCCACAGAGAACAGTTTTTATGTCAGTTGCCAACCTCCACCCCACCCCCACCCCCATCTACGCCCCGGTTACAGGTAAAAAAAAAACGCTTCTGACGGCTCCCCCTCCCCTTTCGCCCGGCGCACGGGGGCAATTGCCCTCCACTGGCCCCTCTGTTACATTTCAGTGTTTTTATCAGTGATATTTAATATATTACTAGCTAGTACGTCATAAGATTGTAATTGGCACGGTTTCTTTTTTATATTATCAGTTTAACACGCCGACCTTTGCATGTGGCGCAGAATCCATAATTTCAACGTCTTGCCGACCATTTCATAAAATTAATGTATTCCTTGTCAATCTCACCCAGCGTAACTGCAGAAAGTTACTTTTCTGTACATTCTGAGCTAATAGATGATTTAACAAAACTTTCTCGTATTGATTTCCTATAGGCTCGGCCCTTTTCTAATTAATTTTTGGTCAGTGGTTTACAGGTGAACCAGAAAGCTAATTTAATTATGTTTCCATTACAAGGGATAATCCATAAAAGTTTATATTTGGTTCCACTTTATGGGATACTAGGAATTTACTGTCGTTCAGTGAAGTACAAGTATCACCATCTTTGAGCATTTTGTTTGACAATTTTTCCGTATTATCTCGCTTAGGTTTGACTTTGAGCTTGACACAGCTGGCGCACACCGACAAACACTTTTGAGAACGGTTGCGTTGCTAGGCTTGGTTTGCAAACTAATTTTATCACAGTTTTTCATATTTTTTCCCATTAATGGTAGACCACTCTATATTTTAAACAATAAATTGATAGGCAAACAAAGTAGTTATTAAAAGAAAAGCTGGTCCGACGAAGTGTAATAATTTAGAGAAAAGTAGGGTTAAAGTATATTATATGCACTTTTAAAATGTACTGGGGTTGTGATTATGCGCTGAACAAATTAACCCCTCAAAGACATGCATAACGGCTTTTCAATACTCTAACATGAAAAATGCATCAAGAGATCCGCAAAAAATTGGCTTTAATGACAAAATCATCGTCAGGGAGGATGTTTTGAGATCGGCATCGTCATGGTTTTCTAGCTGTACCAAATGGCAACGAGTATCTAGACTGGTTGACGGAAATATTGATTGCGACTGGTTCTATATCTAACGTAGCTGGGGTGGCCTGCTCTAAATGAAGGGGTTATTAGATAGTGATGATGTATTGATTTATGTCAGTTATTTTAAAGTCAATGTATTCTGTCAATGTTGATTTTTCTGACATTGGTTTTTCTCTGGATCAAAAGAGATCTATGAGTTTTCCAGCTGCTTTATCATTTATCGGACAGGTAATTTAATGGTTGCTGGGCTTGTCTGTTGTAACAACAATACACAATTTGCTTTTCAGAATTACTTTGATGATATTGCTCACTACATTATTTTGTTTATCAAATTATAATTGATTGGTCTTCTTGATGCTACAGTTGTAGAAAAAAATACAGTTGAATATTCAGAACTTGAGTACAAATATGTAATGCACACACTAACCCAAAATGATTCAGCTTACAGAACAAGTTTGGACGCTCTTGCCAGTCTAAAATCTTAGAAAGCAAATATGTTTCTGGAGAAAGGAAACATCTGTATTTTTCGGAAAAAGCGCCAGCCTTGAAATATAACCAATCTTTCAACAAAATAAATCCTCCTACATTTCAGTCAGCTGATTCCAGTCATAATTATACGATACAAATTATTTCAGTTTAAATTTCTCATGTTGCAGTCTATCGTCTAGGCTGTTTATGTTGGTACAATCTTCCATCTAGCATGACCACCTTTAATAATTTAAAAAAAAACAATTGTGTGGCTTCATTTCCACCAATTTTACATGAGGCATCATGACACCAAAACCTTTTGAGTTTTTATGAATCCTGTGCATTCACTATAAATCATAGTCGCGGTTGCTGAAGACAGAACATATTTCCGAACAGCATGACAAATGCTGAGCTAAATTTGATTATTAAGGGAACAAAGGCAGCTCTATTGGTAGAGCGTCCGACTTGTATTCCAACGGTCACGAGTTCGATACCAGCCCAGACAAGTCTGGTTCGGCTGCGAGTGTGTTTCAAGGAAAGGCACTTCACTCCCACTTTCTACGCATGGTATAGCCAATAATGTGTTAAAGGTGCTGCTAAAAGTCAACCAACCAAATAATTTTAATTAAAAATCAGACACATGTGGAAGATCTGCGTGATATTGTGTTAGGAACCCCAAAAACAATTCTTTTCGAGAAGTTAAGCGTTTTTATTTAATTTTATATTAAGTTTTGCCGTAAGTACTTTCCAGTTTGTCAACCTCACCCCGATTGGTCGTCCAATATGTTTACAGTTAATGAAGATCAACTTACAACAACAAGATAAACTGCTGAATTCTATGAATTTCTTTCTAGTTGAAAACCCTTATTTATATACGCATACTAAGGGGCATATGGCTTGCTTATTAATATACCCATACTAAGGGGCATATGGCTTGCTTATTAATATACCCATACTAAGGGGCATATGGCTTGCTTATTTATATACCCATACTAAGGGGCATACGGCTTGCTTATTAATATACCCATACTAAGGGGCATACGGCTTGCTTATTAATATACCCATACTAAGGAGCATATGGCTTACTTATTAATATACCCATACTAAGGGCATACGGCTTGCTTATTTATATACCCATACTAAGGGGCATACGGCTTGCTTATTAATATTCCCATACTAAGGGGCATATGGCTTGCTTATTAATATACCCATACTAAGGGGCATATGGCTTGCTTAATAATATACCCATACTAAGGGCATACGGCTTGCTTATTAATATACCCATACTAAGGGGAATATGGCTTGCTTATTAATATACCCATACTAAGGGGCATATGGCTTGCTTATTAATATACCCATACTAAGGGGCATATGGCTTGCTTATTAATATACCCATACTAAGGGCATACGGCTTGCTTATTAATATACCCATACTAAGGGGAATATGGCTTGCTTATTAATATACCCATACTAAGGGGAATATGGCTTGCTTATTAATATACCCATACTAAGGGGAATATGGCTTGCTTATTAATATACCCATACTAAGGGGCATACGGCTTGCTTATTAATATATCCATACTAAGGGGCATATGGCTTGCTTATTAATATACCCATACTAAGGGCATACGGCTTGCTTATTAATATACCCATACTAAGGGGCATATGGCTTGCTTATTTATATGCCCATACTAAGGGGCATATGGCTTGCTTATTAATATACCCGTACTAAGGGCATATGGCTTGCTTATTTATATACCCATACTAAGGGGCGTATGGCTTGCTTATTTATATACCCACACTAAGGGGCAGATGGCTTGCATACAGTTTATTTGTGGTTTATTTGTGATCGACAGGTTAACATTAAACTTGGTACACGAGTTTGATATTCTATTTATCAGATAATGTTAAGGACGTTTTGTATTACTCAGCGACTTTGCTAAATGGCGTTGCAATATGCTATCCCGCAGTGTGTCACACGAATTTTGTGTCATGATGTCATGACACTAATAAAAGTATATGGAAAATTATTTCAACATCTCAAATAACAATATATAATTTATTTTGCTTACAACATTTTCCATATGTACTTTATGTACATACTTAAACAACATTTTCTATATGCATGTATTATGTACTTTATGTACATACTTATACAATATTTTCTATATGCATGTATTATGTATTTTATGTACATACCTATACAACATTTTCTATATGCATGTATTATGTACTTTATGTACATACTTATACAACATTTTCTATATGCATGTATTATGTACTTTATGTATATACTTATACAACATTTTCTATATGCATGTATTATGTACTTTATGTACATACTTATACAACATTTTCTATATGCATGTATTATGTACTTTATGTACATACTTATACAACATTTTCTATATGCATATATTATGTACTTTATGTTCATACCTATACAACATTTTCTATATGCATGTATTATGTACTTTATGTACATACTTATACAACATTTTCTATATGCATGTATTATGTACTTTATGTACATACTTATAGAACATTTTCTATATGCATTTATTATGTACTTTATGTACATACTTATACAACATTTTCTATATGTATGTATTATGTACTTTATGTACATACCTATACAACATTTTCTATATGCATTTATTTTGTACTTTATGTACATACTTATACAACATTTTCTATATGTATGTATTATGTACTTTATGTACATACCTATACAACATTTTCTATATGCATTTATTATGTACTTTATGTACATACTTATACAACATTTTCTATATGCATGTATTATGTACTTTATGTACATACTTATACAACATTTTCTATATGCATTTATTAGGTACTTTATGTACATACTTATACATGTTTTTATTACGTATTTTTCAGCCGAAAGACGAGCTTCCTCTACACGTGGCATGTGCCAGGACCAGTGGAGCGTTGACCATTGTCCAGCTGATTCTCAAGGTCATGGGAAAAGATTGCAGACTTTCTCAGGACAAGGTTGGTTGAATATATGTAAACTTTTATGTGTAAGACAGTCCGTATATGGCAAACTTTTTGGGTCAAAATTGATCTTCGACAACTGTAAATCAATTTCTGATACCTGATTCACGTGGACTGCTGAACACTCTTAATGAGAGACACTTGTAAATCACTATGTTACAACCCTTGTATGCGTTTAGTTTTGTTAGCTCACGTGACCGTAAGGCAAAGCGGCTTGCAGCATGTTCTTGCGTCCGGCGTAGGTCTTCCGTCGTTGATCGTGCGTCGTCCGTCAACATTTGTTTACAAATAAATTTCTTTTCAAACACCACTGGACCAGTTTCAACCAAGTTGGACAGGGAGTATCCTGGCATAAAGTGCTTTCTCTTTTGTACAAATGATGCCACTCAGCCATCTAATATGGCCGCCGTTACTAAAATAGTAAAACGTTTAAGCAACTTCTCAAAAATCGCTGAATAGAATTTGACCAAATTTGACCAAATGGATTTTAATTTCATACAAATAATGCCGATCTGCCATCAAATATTGCTGCCCTTGCTAAAAAGAGAAAAAACAATTAATCGACTTCTTCTAAAAAAAATCGCTCAGCAGAATTTAACCACATTTGACAGAAAGCATCTAGGTAGAAAGGGATTTTGCACAAAATCTTGCTGTTACTAAAAGTAAAAACCTTTAAACAGCTTTGTCTCAAAAATCGCTCAACAGAATTTGAGCAAATTTGACAGAAAGCATTCTGGCATAAAGAGTTTTTTAAAATTTGATTACATGATGCAGATCCGCAATGAAATATGGCCGTAATTGCTAAAATAGAACAAACTTTTAAACGACTTCTTCTCAAAACCCACTTAACAGAATTCGGCCAAATTTGACAGAGAGTATATTGCCATAAAGAGCATTCAGCTTTATACAAATGATGCCAATTCGCCGTCAAATGTGGACACCGTTATTGAAAATAGAAAAAATCCGCACATTTAAATGACTTCTTCTAAAAGAAAACGCTTAACAGAATTTGTCTCAAGATTAAAAAACAAAATATAGAAACCTTCAAACAGTTGTTTTCATAACATACGCAATGACAAGCATTCGAAAAAAATTCTACAGAAGGGATCCTACTGACCCAGATTTCTTGGCCAATTGTTTTCCTTCGGCTTTTAGGCAAATGTCGGACAGGTGAGCGATGTACCCTGACAAAAGTGAGTCGATCATATAGATAATTGCCACTGTAAAATGTCCATATCTTGTTGCAATTGACTATTTTGCCCATCTGGGCGACATTTCAATTAAATGCACTACAGTGCTAGAGTATGCATGATTCTTTTTGCCAGAACATCTTTAATTTAAAGCGGCTGAAATGCTAATGTCAGGTATTATTGAGAGTATAATCAATAGGTAAATCGTGTCCAACCTTTCATAAATTATTATGCCAGTAAACTCCAAGGAACAAAGAAATGTTGCCCCTCTTAAGTCCCACGTTTTTTTTTCTCCAGATCTTCCGTTTTCGTCTAACCTGCGTTAGCATATTGCGACACATACAGTATGCATACTCTTTCTGTGGCAACAACCTCAGTGTCGTCAATGTTAAGATTTTGTGCAGTCGTAATTGAGGCATTGTGTTCTTTGTAACTAACCAAAATGACAATTTTATTGCAACCCTTATGTCTTTCTCAGGGTATGGTTTTCAGGAATATTTTAGCAGATTCAAATGAAACGAAATGTATAATACACATAAGTGCACATTCCGGTGATAGTTATGTATTGTTCTTGCAGAATGGTTCTATTCCACTGTTCATGGCTGCTGAAATTGGGAATGTGGCCGTATGCCGAGAGCTTCTGGCACAGACGGTGGACCAGCAGCTGACCACTCAAAGAAAGGTAGTACAAAGACATATAATTACTATTTTCATTTCACACCACAGCGTAGTAAGCTTTTCTCAGTTTAGTTGAGACGTGATGCATCATTGTATGCTTCTCCGGGGATGTAGAAAGGGCATATAGTGTTACCCATGTCGGTTTATTCATACGTACGTCCACTCGTCCGTTTAAGTTTCGAGTTTAGGCCACTTTGGAGGGACATTTGAGTTCTTTTAACACATTTTCTAGTCTTTTTCTCATCGTTTCTTTCTTCCATCGTTCAGTAGAAGAAAATAATGGCTCTTGTTTGTTATTTTTCGTATACCTTTGAACCAAATTAGCTTTAAATCATTGTTTAAAAATCTTCAAAATCATTTGAAAAACAAAATAAAGCATACGTGTATATTATTCTGTGATAAGGTTTAAGATTTTAAAGTTCGTAGTCTTACAGCGGTAAAGACTACAACTTTTCGCCTTTTTTCAATGAGTCGATGTGCTAAATTACTGATAGCGCTCGTCAGAGAAAGTATCCTTAGCTTTCAAGTCAGTGAAAACCATTGTGCATATACACTGTTTGCATGTGATAATCTTGGAACTATTAGTCAAAACAGGGTATGATACCATATATGTTTTGTTATTTCTGTGACACCAGTCGATTTTTGTTATTTAAAAGATGTGCCTTTCACTGCAGGACAATGGTGACGCAGTGCTGCACATAGCATGCCGAAGACGTGACCTTGACCTTGCCAAACTTCTTGTTGAGTTTGGAGCTCCACTTGATTTGCAGAATGTAAGTTTAATTCTTTATTTTTTTAATGAAATTTACCAAAAGCAAAAATAAAAACTGATCAATAAAGTTTAAGATACTATAATTGTATTAAGAGGAAGGTACATGTCTGCAGATTGGTAGTATCATAAATCTTCCCACTCCATTCCTCCCTTGAAATAACGACATATAACAAACTACTTATATCAGGGCTTGAAGAAAAAAAAGTTCCACCTGCCTTGCATTGATATTTTCTTGACCTGGCGAACAATTTTAAAAAATGTCTGCCTATTTTACGTCATGGGCAAGCAAGAGTAATATACACTCTGGGACTTCTGGACCATGAATGTTTTCGTGTATTATAGATAATACACAGATCTGATGGAACATACTGATTCTGAACGAATAAAACATGGACTGGCACAGAAATAGAGTAGTCAGCTGATATTTTGTTGTTCGTCCTTCGAGTTCGAATATGACCATGACATCACTAAATGGTTTGGTTTCGGTGAGTACGCGAGTGGCTGATCAGGCCAATTTGTGCTCTCTCTGTGGCACACTGGACAGGAGATGCCGCTTCGGGTTGTTTTTGATCAATAGAGAACGTGCTGCAGTTCTGAGATTTACGCCGCTCGCGTTCCTCTGCAATTCTCCTCAGTTCAAAATCTGTAGCTTCAGTATGGATGAGACTGCGCCAGGTGGAGTTATTCTGTGCGAGGTCTTCCCAAGACTCAAGGACAGTGTTGAAATGTTTCAAGGATGACTTGAGGGAGTCTTTGAAGCGTTTCTTCTGAACCACCCTAATGATCCCTTTCCATCATTCAGCTGGCCGTAGAAGATATTCCTTGGTAGGCGCTCTTCTGACATCCTGGTAACGTGGCCTGCCCATCTCATCTTTGATTTCATCAGTCGAGTGTGGATGCTTGGAATCTCAGTGTCTGTGACCTTGTCCTACCATCTTATCATAATCAGTTTCCTCAGGCAGCCCATGTGAAAATGGTTCAGCTTCTTGGCATGGCGTCTGTAAACCCTCCAGGTTTCGCATGCATACAGCTGGGTCGGCAACACAATGGCTTTGTAGACCTTCAGATGGTATACGTTTTACCAATACCATGCACGATTTATTATGCACGTGTATACAGCGCTGAGAATGGTTATGCTAAGGCAGAGTGCATCAATAACTTGTAATGCAACCGTGTTGTTCGATAAAGAGATACTCTGTTACATTTTGTCTTTAGGCTGTGCCCCAGTTCATAAAACAATTCGACTCAGCTGTGTTATTAAACGGTGTGCTATCAGGTCTGTGTAGGACTATACCATCTCATACAACGATACGAGAACATTAAAATTAAAATTAAACATCACTTGACCACTCGTAATTTATTGTAGTGACATCGCGAGTATGGATACTTGATATTATAAATCAAAATTGAAATTACTAGACTAGTCAGTTTGGGATACAATTTTACAAATTAATAAATTGCTACAGCAATCACATTGAAAGAAAATTACTGAAGCTTTTTGGCTTTGAAATGTCGTCTGCTAGTATACGGTTAAAGCTTCATAATTTAGTTTTAGTAACTGAGGCCGCTTGGTCTAGGCATATGGTGCGGGATTACAGATATCGAAAGGTCTATGGTTTGTTTCTTGCCAGAGGTGAAAAGTTTTTCATTATAAATGAGAACCACCTCGTTATTTTTAGAGGCCACTACATCATATAAAGCAGATCAAATGCACTTTGCTATCAAAGTAAATATAAGCTTCGCAGTTCGTAAAACGATTAAAATATACGCATAAAATACGAGGCGTGCCGACAATGAGGCATGTGGCGAAGTTACTATGTGAACGCATGAAGCTCCCTAGCAAATCAGAATGATTTCAAGGAGATGCTGGTTACGTGCGAGGTTATGCATGAGATCGACGTGACACAATGAAAAGTTCGAGATAAAAGATAGACCGATGCAAGTGAGCTAGAGTTGCCATCTGAACACATTTAGCGACATTGAAATTCAGAATGGTTACACAGAGGTGCTGGTCTTGTGTGGGGCTTATGCACAAAGACCGCGTGCTTATGCACAAAGACCGCGTGAGACGATAGCCGGCAAAATATGAGCAGGGCCTAAGAGAATTAATAATTCATGGAGCACATGACTGATCAAAAAGCACAAAGTCCAATTGCGGATTGCGGAGTATATATAATGATCTGCTGTAAAAGAAAAAAAAAGTCAGTGGTAAGTGGTGAACTTAAGCTATTCCTACTCCTGGGGCAGATCCTACAGACAGTGAGGTAGACAGTTTATTAAAGTTTAAAAAAAAGACCAAAGATTAACAAATAAAGACACATGCATATACAAAATAGTTATATATATATATATATATATATATATATATATATATATATATATATATATATATATATATATATATATATAATTGGAGATGAAAGCATTTTTTATTGGAGATGTAAGAAAGCATCTTGTACAACTGGAGATTAAAAATTGCACATAGGGCACGAGGCTCCACCACTACTTGAAATATAAACGATAGTAGATTCTGCAACGATAATATCGATATCAATGAGTGTTTATTTCATGGTCATTGTTGTTTTGGTGTGTTTCTGAACTATTACATGTCATTTGAAGATCCAAATAGCGAATCGCATTGATAGATCTGATAATAGGACTATAATCATCATCATCATAACCCTACTTTTCTACATATTATTTTACGCACTTTGTCTTTTTGTGTCATTTACTAGTTTTTATCGTACTGTGACAGGTTGTTTATCAGCCTTTATAGTAATGTTCTTCACTACGTTGGTATTTATGTAAGGTTTGACCCGAGTGCAAACGAGTCACTGGATTTCCGTAAATTTTTATTATCACCAACGATCCCACCAAGTTTTATAATCGTGTTACTTCGCCACCAACAGCATAGTCCATTTTCAGTTTTGAGGCTGTTATGTCTTTTTGAAAACTCGCTACAACGCTTCATCCCTAAAAACATAAACATTCTCTCCTAAAATATACAACTCTGTCTTGAACAGTGGAAACATAATCTGAAATAGATGTTCTGTTCATAACTTAAGAGGCAGATTACATATGTTCAGATGCTTTGATTTAATCTGGAGGTTCTTTCATATGTCATTCCATTCATTTCTTGCAAGAAGAAATATGTCCAACTTGTTGACTCACCTTTGTCTACCAAAAAACTTTATTTCATCAGCTGAATATTTTCTTCAGCATTCAAAAGTACCTGTTCCGTAGTTATATTTACGTTTGTACGCCTATAATACCAAAACCAAAAAAAAAGGTGTAGGATCACAGAACCCGTGCTAGCTTTATGTTTTTCTGTTCCGTTATCGATCAAATAATCATTTTACCCTTGAGATATCTCCAGTCATGATTAGGAGGGATATTAAAATTGTTGCATGCTGACTGAAATTTCTTTATATCTATCATGTTGTTAGTCGGATTAAATTTATCATCAGAAGGTAACGGAACACCACATACAGACGGACGTGTTTTTATATATATAAATTGGTTAGTAAATATGAAGCATGTGAACAGATTCAATTAGCTCTGGAACACCTGATCTGCTAAATGCCAGCAGAAAATCCCACAACTAGCTGTTGTCATCCACACTGCTCAGTTTTGTTGATTCTGCCAAAATCTCACGTCACACTGGTCCCTGTATCTGTTTATAAATTCGTCATTATCAGAGTTTAACGTATATTTATTTTTTTTTAAAAATCTTGAATGCTTTCTATATGAAACACTGAGTTTCAGCGCAGTAAATTTGTATTTTTTAAAAAATGTATTTGCATGTTAACTTTGTTACTGTGAGTTAACCATCTTATTCTGTTAAAATGAAACGCAGGACAAGGGTAAGGTTCTGTTTCTGTATTAGTTTGTTTTCCGAATCTGACGTTTATCGCATTAGAAGTAGAGTCTATTACTTTAGGACTATATCCTGTCACTTTAGAACTGGAGTCTATTTCTTTGGAGCTAGAGGGTATTACTTTTGGACTGGAGCCTTTTTCTTTGGAGCTAAATTGTATTACTTTTGGACTGGAGTCTATTACTTTGGAGCTAGAGGGTATTACTTTTGGATTGGAGTCTATTACTTTGGAGCTAGAGGGTATTACTTTTGGATTGGAGTCTATTACTTTGGAGCTAGAGGGTATTACTTTTGGATTGGAATCTATTACTTTGGAGCTAGAGGATATTACTTTTGGACTGGAGTCTATTACTTTGGAGCTAGAGGGTATTACTTTTGGACTGGAGTCTATTTCTTTTGAGCTAGAGGGTATTACGATATTATTTTTGGACTGGAGTCTATTACTTTGGAGCTAGAGGATATTACTTTTGGACTGGAGTCTATTACTTTAGGACTAAAGTCCTCATTTTTTCTCTAGGGTCTGCCATTTATTACCCTGTTTGGACAGCTCCACGACTGAGTGGCTTCTGTTTGCAGGACTTCTACGTCATTTATTTCATGGCATAATGTTTCATCTGGTTTCCAATTGTTAACGATTATAATATCCTTTCCATTTCACCAGTAGATACATTTTCCCGTTCGTTATTTTAATCTTCAACATCTTTTGAAGTTTGTATATGTTATGTTGTGTGTCGCTTAGAGATGGCTCTTCTTCGTAAAATAAATGCCCTCAATATCCTCTCCCATCAAGTCTTCCAGTTTGTAAACGACTGGATCACCTAAAATTACAAGCCTGATTTTAAATGTTTCCTCTGGAAAGTTAGAAAGGTACCCCTTTTAAAAAAACATTGTTTTCTATTTTAAATTTTGTTTCCCCGATTTTAAATTTTGGCGAACCAAATGCATCTGTTGTCAAGTAACTAAAAATGTGGTCCATATTTTGTATATTTTCCATCTTACTTGCTTCGACCGGAGTTATTGATCTATGATGAGTGTTAATGTAATCATCAATTAAATTTGGTAAAATGTCACCTCATTTTCTGATTTCATATTGACTGAAATAATTCAAAATTCTAGACTTTAAGGTTCTGTTAAACCTTTCCACTACAGATGCCTCTTTGTCTGAGTAAACTGAAAGGTATCCTGTGTTTTCCTTTAAGTCCTTAACTTTTATGTCGTAATATTATTTTCCTTCATCAAAATGTATCTTTTCAGACTCAATCTTGAAAGATTTCTAAAAAATACAAGGTGTATGTAATATCCTATTCCTTTTTTTCTTCCACTTTTTAGCCCAAGCATATTTAAAAATATGTATATTGCGCCAAAATATATATATATCCATTGTTGTTTTGTTTTCATATGTTTACATGTCAACTATGTCTGCCTGCTATTGATCATCCACGTGACTCACATAAACCTTCTGTATTTAAATATTTTCTCGCTTGCTTGTGTAATGTATAAGTAAATTGTTAAGTTAATCATTCTTTGAATAAAGTGTATTTTTATTTTGTCATGTTTAACTTCTTCCCGCAATTATTTGATGTTGTTGTACGCAACTGGACCTTCAGGATTATAGTGATGTTCTAAAAACTGTTTTTGTCGGTCATTTTAACTGTATAGAACATAATGAAAATACTTATGTCTGGTAAAATGTCTTTAGGTATTATCAGTAAAGCAACATGACAAACATCTCAAACAGATATAATTTTTTTTCTTTAGCAATCTGGAATGTTTCCTTTGTCCTTTCAAAAGGACATGAATTATTTCAGATTTATGTTCCATACTGCCGTTCTTATGTCTGATTCTAACAGAGCTACTTCATATACAGTGTCACCAAGTGTTGTTTTAAATCTTCACTCACGGTTACAGTCGATCTGGTCTGTAAAGTTTTAATTAGTGAAATAATACTCTCATTTCTGACTCGTCTAGTAATTTGTAATTTGTGAAAAAAATATTTTTCAGATTTTTCCTTTAGTTGGCATCTTATAGCCTCTTTTGTACTAAATTGTAAAATAATAACCTCAAGTCTTACTGGTCTAGTACATTTTAATTTGATTTTTAATGTTCTTGTATCTGTACGAGATGGTAATATACAACAAAATATGAGTGGTACAGAACTCCCAATATGTATACTACTAGCAAAAGAAACTTTTACTTGCCAGCAAAATGTTGGACATGTCCCATGCCGATGGATAAGAGATTTTCTTGTCTCTTTAGACATGTAGAAGATGTCTGTATGTAAAAGGGAAACAGACAAGGAGACAGAAAGACAGACAGTTACATAGAGAGAGCTGAGAGACAGACAAATTAAACCTAACAAAAATGATCGAGAGGATGATACAGGTAGTCTGGCTAGCATCATTTCAAATGGGAGAAAGTCAAATACGAGATACATTGTTATTTTGGGTTTTTTGCTACACCAGACTTGTGATCAGGGCATACAGTTTTACCATTGTCTGTCCGTCCGTCCGGTTAAGTTTTGCATTAAGGTCAGTTTCTCAGGCATTGCGGTAGGAAAATTGTGTTCCATTAACAAATTTCTTGTTTTCCATATCCCTGTCTTTAAATTAAGAAGACTATGGAAATTTTGGAACATTCTCCAAAATGTTTTCATTTGTCTTGATAATTACTAATGTCATAAATTTTTCATTGAATAACCCACAGGATGATGGTCATACTGCACTCCATTTAGCGGCATGGGAGGGAGATGAGTCATTAGTTAAATACCTCCATATCATGAAGGCTAATCCCAACATATCTGACAAGGTTAGTATATTGTTCATTAATATTAAGATTTATGTGACAAGGTTAGTATATTGTTCATTAATATTAAGATTTATGTGACAAGGTTAGTATATTGTTCATTAATATTAAGATTTATGTGACAAGGTTAGTATATTGTTCATTAATATTAAGATTTATGTGACAAGGTTAGTATATTGTTCATTAATATTAAGATTTATGTGACAAGGTTAGTATATTGTTCATTAATATTAAGATTTATGTGACAAGGTTAGTATATTGTTCATTAATATTAAGATTAAAGTCTTTCCAAAGTTTTTTTTTGTGTGGCTCACAACCCTAAAGCATATGCAGGTTTCATAATGTAAAGCAACTGAGAGTTCATGACAAATGAATAAGAAGCCTGTTCATCAAAGGTTAATACTCCGGATAAAACTGGCAATTATATACCCGTAGGTTTGTTTTTAGGGACGTAATGCTATCACTTTTGTTGTTTCCTTTTGAATGCGGTGAAAGATTCGGTCTTTATTGTTTTGCTAACCATGATTTTAAAAAAAAGAAGCAAGTCGTTTTACTTTGCTAATCAATAATCGATGTTGAAATGCTTGAACAAAAGCCCTCCTCTCACTTTGGAGCATTTTTACCATCGAATAAAATCAGCACAACAAATATAGGTTTAAAAGTTGATGATTGCTATAAAGATCAGGACAGAGTTTTCACCTTAGCCGAATGAGGGATTAACTCAAGAATATTCGAATGTAAATTCTGTCCTTGTTGGGCCAACTGGAGAAGGTTAAATAAATGAGACAAAACTGTCATAAATTCATTGACTCATGAAGCCAAAATGGTAGAATCCAAAAGATACTCCATCCTGGGATGGAACAACTGATTACAACTAATACTGTTAATATAATTAATACTGTTTGTACATACCCAGAACTATTTATAATAGCACGTTATGACTGCATTTATTTATATATTTATTTGTTTGACTTCTGCAGTTGGACAGGAGCCCAGTGCATATTGCAGCTGAACGTGGTCATACGCACATTGTAGATCTGTTACTCGACAAGTTCAAGGCCTCAATGTCCGCCAGAACTAAAGATGGCAGCACACTCATGCACATTGCCTCCTTCTTCGGCCATCCGGATACAGCACTAGCCTTCCTCAAGAAAGGAGTTCCTCTTTATATGCCAAATAAGGTAAAATGGAAATAAATTTTAAATTTTCATAATTACAGTCTAAATTTGTAAATATCCTTCTAAATTTACTGAGTAATGCCAGCAAAAGCAGTTGCTGGAGCTATATGAAAATTCTTTTCACTGATTCTCTAGCGTGACTTATCTTTATTGTTTGGATAAAGTCCATAACTGGTCCAGTTGATTTAATGAGTAGACATTGTTGCTATGGCTGAAAGCTTAGTTGATAGGCTGAGCTTGTTAAGATTTTGGAGGTCATTTCCGGTTCGATTTTGATCAAACCTGGAGTATTAAGTTTATATCAATATCTCGGACGAGTTCGATAATGAGTGAGACTCGTGCATATTAATGAGGTAATTTTTAATCTGATTGGCTAAGCTTGTTACCATTCTGGAGGCCATATTTTTTGTCCAATTTTAATCAAACTTGGCATTTATTAAATGCATATATCATCAAGACCTCAGAATAAGGTTTATGCATATTTATAAGGTGATCTTGCATCTGATTGGCTGAGCTTGTTACAACTCTAGAGACTGTATTTTTGATAGGATGTTGATCAAACTTTGTAAATAGGCTTATATCATCAAGATTTTAGAAGAGTATAATCATGAGCAATTTTCACACATATTAAGTGATCTTGCATCTGACTGACTGAGTTTGTCAACACTCCAGCGATTCTTTCTGATCATATTTTGATAAAAGTTTTTAAATAGTTTTATTTCATCAAGATGTTGGATGAATTTGATCATAAATATAACATTTATGAATATTTATGAAGTTATCTTGTATCTGATTAGCTTAACTTATTACCACCCTGGAGGACCAAATTTTGATAGGCTTATGACATTATGGTTTTCAAATGGCTCTATGATAATTGTGTATATTAATGAGGTGATCTTGGATCTGACTGGCAGAGCTTGTTACTTCTCTAGAGACCATATATTTCATCTGATGTTAATAAATCTTGGTAAATAGGTTTATATCATCTAAATCTTGGATGAGACTGGTTACGAGGGAGAGCTATCATATTAACTTTGCTTTATCTTTGAAAATAATTATTAGTAGACAAAAGTAAAATACATAATTCAGATAAAATCCATATGACAAAAGGTTGGAATAGTTTACACAGAGTTGTTTTCTTACAATATGACTGCTTAGTGAAATGGTCAACTTGTTAACCAAAACAAAAAAGTCCTGCTAATAAACCATGATAATATCTTGCATTTAAACCAGGGTTTGAAAGTGGACTAAAAGTGAGACAAATTTGCAACCAAATTAGCAGTTAATAAAATTGTAATAACCCACCGCACGAAGTTATTATGGATTGTTAATAACTTGCAACAATGCCAAACAAAAAAGGATTTAATAACCTGTATTCAAAGTCAGTTAGTAACTTCCATTTAAACCATGAAAGTGGGTTAAAAGCAAGAAGAAAACTGCATACAAATTAGCTAATTGGTCCTTAATAAATCAGTAATAACTTGCCACTCTGAGTTATTGAGGATCAGTAATAAAACTGAATAACTGGGTGTATATAAATAACAAAAAAGTTTTATTTAAATATTTTGTTTAAATATGACCATTATCAGTGTGCATTAATATGATTCTTCTAAATACACTGATGTCATTACCAGTGTACATTAATATAATTCGTATAAATACACTGGTGTCATTACCAGTGTACATTAATATGATTCATCTAAATACACTGGTGTCTTTTAAGCTTGCAGTTGATTTTTACTTAGTTAAAGTGCTTAAGAAATTTCTGACAACTTAATACGACTTCAATTTCTCTACCAGACTGCAACATAAAAGCTACATAATTTTAGCAACAATCTTCATGGTGTAAAAATGTTACATGAAAGAACTAAAGGCCACATTTTACCAATGTGTACTAAGCTTAAATTCAAAGGTGTATAAGGCAGCATATTGATAGTTTGGTAAAGAAAACTTTATAATCATCATTAAAATGTGGGAGTGGGGTATGCTATAGATCACACAGTTCCTGCATAATTCTTCAGAAGACCAGATTTTAGTCATGCAGAAACACTCTTACCTTCCAGTGCCATCAGTTATGTATGTGTAAGTGCACTTTTCATGTGATTTATTAAATATAAATGAATCATGCCCAATTTTAATTGATTTATCCAATGTCTCTTCCAGATGTTTTGTCTCCAAATGAAAGAAAAGATTTTAAGGAATAACTCAGAAATAACACAAATAGTCAAAGTACCTGCAAGATGTAAGCTAATAACCCATGAATAACTAACCTAAATATATGGGTTTTTTTGTCTACAATTCTGGGTAAATAAACCATCACCAACTTCTTAATAATTAATAAATAAACTGCCCCATAGAGCACCTAATGTAACAACCAATACAAATATTACTTGCATCAAAACTAGTGCAGATTTACTTGTTGGTTGATAAACAGATCACAAACAAACCATTGCAATAACTCAGAAGTTCAAGGTTATTTATGGTTTAAAAGCCATTTGAGAATGGATTATTTTAATAGTTTAAATCAGGCTAAAATGGGTATTTTGTCATGTTTGTATAACTGTTGGTGAGAAAAACATAAAAATTATTAAATGAGCTTCATAAATATTTGAAATTTTATACACTGTTTATTACATAAAAATATTCATAGATAAAAAAATTGCCAAATATATTTAAAAAAATGTTAATTGGTATATGTTTTAATACCTTTGCTGTTTAACTGGTGTGATGTCATTATGCAATATTACACAAGTGTAATTAATGTCAGATATTTAAGATAAATTTATATCACATTCTGAAAATGATATCAATGATAATTTATATCACATCCTGAAAATGATATCAGTGATAATTTATATCACATTCTCAAAATGATATTAGTGATAATGTATTTGCTCTTCCTCCAGTCTGGTGCTCTTTGCCTACATGCAGCAGCCATGAAAGGCCACACAGCTGTTGTGAAGGCCTTGTTACAAAAAGGTGCCCCTGTGGATGCCAAAACAAAGGTAAGCTGTGCATATCATATTAAAACCATGTAAAACCTGTTACATCTAAAGTCTATAGGAATACAATCTAAATGCATTATTTTGCTCCCGCAAGAAATGGCAGAGAAACGAGACATTAGGATTAAGAGATACAAGTTATTTTGAAACTTTAACTTGTTACATTCTTATTATAATATGAAAATATTGGATAAATGCAGTAAAGCATGTTTATTTTGATTCAGAGTCTCAGGAACCCTAAAATTACTTCCTAGTATCCTTCTTTTTATATATCCCTTTCATAATGTATAACTCATATACTTTAATGGGTATGTGAGTTTACTTTGTACTAACTGTACAGTTGTAAAATCAATGTTTGTACAGTATGCTGACATTATAACACTGTCCATGGGAGCCACAGAGTATATCACCTTATAGTGAGACTGCCTTATAATGAAGTACATGATACATACCATTTTACTACCACTAAATAAAAAGTATAACAATATTCACCTTATAACAGGAACAGTGTTATAACAAAGGGCATTATAGTGAGGGAGTGCTGTACTATGTTTTACTGTTAATAGAGGTCAGATTAAAGAGATTGGAATATAGCAATTAAATCCGTTGTTTTCTCCTGAAAAATTTCACAACACTCAATTAATAATGAAGTATGTTATTTGACTGAAGAATGGCAACAGACTGTTGGCACTGAATACTTTGTAACTCAGTTGTTATTTAGGGGGCAAAAATAACTTGCAGACAAGAGTTTAGCAACAAATTAACTTATGCATCATCAAATTTATCATATTCTTAAAGTAATACTAATTATGTCAATTGTGAATAAGTTTATCAGTTAATGCAGTAAAATTTCAATAT
Organism: Margaritifera margaritifera; assembly: GCA_029931535.1. NCBI lineage: Eukaryota > Metazoa > Mollusca > Bivalvia > Unionida > Margaritiferidae > Margaritifera > Margaritifera margaritifera. The sequence goes on from JAQPZY010001528.1 coordinate 1,123,758, forward strand.
CACTCAAATTCTATGCATTATCCCAAAGACTTGCATAGCCCTAGCATAAAGTTTACTGCTGTCTGTTTGGGAAAATATGAAATGACCAAAAACTCATTGACAAACAAACAAATCGGAGTGTGCAGCACTTTGAGTTTTCAAAAATCTGATGTGTATCCCATTTCACATTTTTGCAAATATATATAGTTATAAACATAACAAAATATTCCTCATGAAAAGCGCTATTATTAATTTATCAGTTACAAATATGGAAGACTTTAAACTTTACAATACATATTTCCTCATTTTATCCAAATTTAACATCATGATAGATAAACCTGTCACTGTTTTAGTTCACTTTTCTAAATATTACATTTTATGTATTCTCAGTTACAACATTTTGATGAGTATGAAATTTTAGCAATTTAGTAAATAAAGATATTTTAAAATTATAAGCGCTTCAGAATAAGAATCATTCAGCATGGTACATCCACTGTAAATACTGCCACTTAGTAATTCTTGAAAATTTCATCTACATATAGTAACTCAGCTGAATTTATTCATTTTCAAAAATTCTCTGACCTTGAATTATAATGATTTACAATAATCATTTCATCCATTTTGCATATCACTCCCTTATTATAAGATCCTTCATTATTATATAGTTCCTTTGATAAGGCAAGTATACTCATTGATCCCATGTATTAAGTGCTAGTAAAATTATATGCAAAATGTACTTCATTATAAGACAGTTTCACTATAAGGTAAAATACTATATGGCTCTCACAGACAATGTTAAAATGAGGGAGTACTGTATCATGTACTTCATTATAAGGCATTCTCACTAGAAGACAGTATACTCAATAGTTTCCATGGACAGCAATATAGTGAGAAGGTTATGTATGATGTGCTTCATTATGAGGTAGTCTTACTAGAAGGCAGTTTACTCAATGGTTCCCATTAACAGCATTATAATGAGTGAGTACTGTATCATGTATTTCATTATAAGGCAATCTCACAATAAGGCAGTATACTCTATAGTTCCTATTAACAGCTTTATAATGAGGGAGTACTGTATCATGTACTTTATTATAAGGCAGTCTCAATATAAGGCAATATACTATATGGCTACCATGGACTGCATTACAATGAGGGAGTACTGTATCATGTACTTCATTATAAGACAGTCACACTATAAGGCAGTATACTCCATGGCTCTCAGGGACTGTATTACAATGAGGGAGTACTGTATCATGTATTTCATTATAAGGCAATCTCACAATAAGGCAGTATACTCTATAGTTCCTATTAACAGCATTATAATTAGGGAATACTGTATCATGTACTTTATTATAAGACAGTCGCACTATAAGTCAGTATACTCTATGGCTCCCATGGACAGCATTATAATGAGGGAGTACTTATCTACTTCATTATAAGGTTGTCTCACTAGAAGAAAATATACTCTAGGGCTCCCATGAACAACATTATAATGAGGGAGTACTGTATCATGTACTTCATAATAAGGCAGTCGATGTATAAGGCAATATACTATATGGCTACCATGGACTGCATTACAATGAGGGAGTACTGTATCATGTACTTCATTATAAGACAGTCACACTATAAGGCAGTATACTCCATGACTCTCATGGACTGTATTACAATGAGGGAGTACTGTAATAACAACTGATTTCATGATGGATATTTTACCTTACTAGGATGGTTATACAGCTTTACACCTAGCTGTGGAATTCTGCAAACCACAGGTGGTACAGATACTGCTTGGATATGGTGCTCAGGTGGAGTGTAGAGGTGGAAAGGTTGGTAAACAGAATATCATATTATATCTATATACTCTGTAGAATATAAGTTTATACAAAATTATAACAGAATATCATATGTTCCAGATACCATGTGGCTTCATTTCAATACAATCATAAACAGAAAATTATTATATGTCCGATATACCCTGCAACGTATCCAGTTTCTATAATATTATTATATGTCCCATATACTAATAGCATATCAATTTCTATAAAATCACAAACAATATCATAATATGTCCCATATACTATGTAGCATATCAATTTCTATAAAATCACAAACAATATCATAATATGTCCCATATACTATGTAGCATATCAATTTCTATAAAATCACAAACAATATCATAATATGTCCCATATACTATGTAGCATATCAATTTCTATAAAATCACAAACAATATCATAATATGTCCCATATACCATGTAGCATATCAATTTCTATAAAATCACAAACACAATATCATAATATGTCCCATATACTATGTAGCATATCAATTTCTATAAGATCACAAACAATATCATAATATGTCCCATATACCATGTAGCATATCAATTTCTATAAAATCACAAACATAATATATGTCCCATATACCATGTAGCATATCAATTTCTATAAATCACAAATATCATAATATGTCCCATAAACCACATAGCACATCAATTTCTATAAAATCACAAAACACAATATCATAATATGTCCAATATACCATGTAGCATATTAATTTCTAGAAAATCACAAACAATATCATAATATGTCCCATATACCATGTAGCATATCAGTTTCTATACAGTCACAAACACAATATTATCATAATATATCCCATATACCATCTAACATATCAACTTTTGATAAAATCATAAACAGAAAATCCTATAATGTCCCATATATACTCTTTAGCAAATTAATTTCTTTAAAATCAGTTTTTCTTTCCTTCTGAAGATTGTTAATGGATCTACTGGGAGATTATAATATTGGTTAAGATAATTGGATATGTAGAATTTTGGAAACTGATTATATCTTAAAAAGCTAATCTGATGTCCTTTATAGACATGTTGATAATGTGAATAATCTGATGTCCTTTATAGACATGTTGATAATGTGAATAATCTGATGTCCTTTATAGACATGTTGATAATGTGAATAATCTGATGTCCTTTATAGACATGTTGATAATGTAAATAATCTGATGTCCTTTATAGACATGTTGATAATGTGAATAATCAAGGTTTGGATAATTTAGTATATTCCATATATACTCGCTTACAAAATCAGGCCCAACTGCAAACAACATAGACCCTGATTACTCCCAACAAACTGTATAGACCCACATCTACTGGCACATTATGTGATGGCAGATCTGGGTTTATGCAGTTTGCAGTTGGACCCGACTTATAAGGAAGTATAGATGGTAATACATTGCAAAAGTTTAGGTGGCTGCCAAATTTTGTATTTTTCCTGTGACAGTTATATTTTAAGTTAGACTTTGTGGTACTATGTTTTAGTCAAAAGGAGAAACACCATTACAAATAGACTTTGTGGTACTATGTTTTAGTCAAAAGGAGAAACACCATTACAAATAGACTTTGTGGTACTATGTTTTAGTCAAAAGGAGAAACACCATTACACATAGACTTTGTGGTACTATGTTTTAGTCAAAAGGAGAAACACAATTACACATAGACTTTGTGGTACTATGTTTTAATCAAAAGGAGAAACACCATTACAAATAGACTTTGTGGTACTATGTTTTAGTCAAAAGGAGAAACACCATTACAAATAGACTTTGTGGTACTATGTTTTAGTCAAAAGGAAAAACACCATTACACATAGACTTTGTGGTACTATGTTTCAGTCAAAAGGAGAAACACCATTACTCATAGACTTTGTGGTATTATGTTTTAGTCAAAAGGAGAAACACCATTACACATAGCTGCAAGAACAAAGGAGGGAGAAAAGTGTGCTGAGATGTTGCTGAAAAGTGGAGCAGACGTCAATGCTGCAAGAGAGGTAACATGTACTTTTCCTGTTTAGGTACCTAAAACACATTTCCCAATACTTTCATAAATACTGCCTGACAGGTTTCAAAAAATCATTAGGTGTATATTGTATCTAGAATTGAATAAAATCACAACTTTCTTCCAGATTTTAATGCTCAAAATGTTTATTTAGTTTAATTAATATTGGTGGTAAAGATGGGGTTATGGAAAGTACCGAGTACACACATTTATGATCTAGTCAAGCAGGACTTTTTTTTTTCTCAACTGTGTAAGAGAACCCAAGTTAAAATATACATAGGAATAATGTCTTAATGTCTTTGAAAAAAATAATAATGGTATTTAGGATGACATGAAGTTTTGGTAATATGTTTTGTTTTCCATAATTGTCTTCTGCCATGAAAAAGCAAAGCTGTCATGTTGTTAACAAGAGTATGTGTGGATCCATCCCATGTCAAGCAGTATACTTGATAATTCTATAAATAGAATCTAAATATATGTTTCCTAAACTGAAAAATATGGGAACAGGTTAGATTTGACTTGCTATAAATAAAAATTCAAGTTACAGACATATATTTGTTACTACAAGTTACAAATTGGAGGAGTGCTGATTTATTTTACTGTGATTTTAAGTTCATGTTATAGCTCTAATTTGTAGGAAGTTCTCACATTGTGTTTTTACTTTTCATTACTTTATTGCTCTAGGATGGTGAAACAGCTCTGCACATTGCAGCTCGACATGGTCTATTGAAGATGGTTATGGCCCTTTTGGAGGATGGGGCAGATCCAGAACTTTTTTCCAAGGTATTTAATCCTCTCAATATAATGGTCCAAAAAAGGGTTGAGATATGGGCATTAATCAAACTGTAACATTTCATAGAGACATTTGCAAGGCATTGTGACTTGGTTTTAATTTTGACTGGCACACTGTATATCATTTACTTTATCATAATACTCAAGGAAGTGACCAGGGAAATTTATAGCAGAGAAAATGCACCTCATGATCTTCAATAAATCATTTATTTTATGGGCACATTGCTAAAGTAGTCTGAAATATGATCATCATACTGTATATACTCATGTATAATCCAGGTCCAAATGCAAACAACATAGACCCTGATCTGCCGTCACATAATGCGCTGGCAGATCAGGGTCTTTGTTGTCTACTGATTAGTCATTACAAACTGCATAGACCCAGATCTACCGGCACATTATGTGACAGCAGATCTGGGTCTATGCAGTTTGCAGTTGGTATTTAGTTATATGTGAGTATATACAGTACTTTCTTCCTTCTCCTTCTCTGCCTCCTCCTCCTAACTTTCCTGTGCTTCGTCTTCTTCCAAAACCCTTTTTTTTTAAAAAGCCTTTGATATGTGGCATGCTAAAAAAAATTTGATGTTATCTTGGGTTCATCCTAGTCATGTATTAGCTATGATATCATAGCCTCATTGATGAGGAAGGAGTACTAGTAATATCAATACTAGTATTTTATTATCTGCATAACTGCCATCCCATGACTAGCATTGCAGTCCCCTGTCAAAAAGGGAGATAACAATTAAATTGAAGGTTATAATACTGAGATAATGTTTGGAACACATACTACGATCTACAGCAAATCACAAACTGTAAACAAGTAGGAGTTATCTACCTTTGGGGGAAGCAAATTCCCCAAGAACTTACTTATTTTGAGCTTTGGTCATCCTTCTTTTTCTTACTTTGCCTTTTATCCACCTTTGTTTTAGCAAGGAATATTATGACCATATTATCTGTGATTCATGGGTGAAAGATTCTGATAAAGACCATATTATCTGTACAACTGAAAAGGTTGCTTCCTGTCTCTGGATAATTCATGATAACTAGAAAATTTCCTTAATTCAGAAAACATTTATGCTCTGAGTAAAGGAAATTCCTAGTTATCATATTATCTGTGATTTATGGGTGATAGATTGTGTTAAAGACCGTATTTTCTGTGATTTAGGGGTGATATATTCTGATAAAGACCATATTATCTGTGATTCATGGGTGATAGATTGTGTTAAAGACCGTATTTTCTGTGATTTATGGGTGATATATTCTGATAAAGACCATATTATGTGATTTAGGGGTGATATATTCTGATAAAGACCATATTATCTGTGATTCATGAGTGATAGATTTTGATAAAGACCATATTATCTGTGATTTAGAGTGATAGATTCTGATAAAGACCATATTATGTGATTTAGAGTGATAGATTCTGATAAAGACCATATTATCTGTGATTTAGAGTGATAGATTCTGATAAAGACCACATTATGTGATTTAGAGTGATATATTCTGATAAAGACCATATGTGATTTAGAGTGATAGATTCTGATAAAGACCATATTATGTGATTTAGAGTGATAGATTCTGATAAAGACCATATTATCTGTGATTTAGAGTGATAGATTCTGATAAAGACCATATTATCTGTGATTCATGAGTGATAGATTTTGATAAAGACCATATTATGTGATTTAGAGTGATAGATTCTGATAAAGACCATATTATCTGTGATTTAGAGTGATAGATTCTGATAAAGACCATATTATCTGTGATTTAGAGTGATAGATTTTGATAAAGACCATATTATGTGATTTAGAGTGATAGATTCTGATAAAGACCATATTATCTGTGATTTAGAGTGATAGATTCTGATAAAGACCATATTATCTGTGATTTAGAGTGATAGATTCTGATAAAGACCATATTATCTGTGATTTAGAGTGATAGATTCTGATAAAGACCATATTATCTGTGATTTAGAGTGATAGATTCTGATAAAGACCATATTATCTGTGATTTAGAGTGATAGATTCTGATAAAGACCATATTATGTGATTTAGAGTGATAGATTCTGATAAAGACCATATTATCTGTGATTTAGAGTGATAGATTCTGATAAAGACCATATTATGTGATTTAGAGTGATAGATTCTGATAAAGACCATATTATGTGATTTAGAGTGATAGATTCTGATAAAGACCATATTATCTGTGATTTAGAGTGATAGATTCTGATAAAGACCATATTATGTGATTTAGAGTGATAGATTCTGATAAAGACCATATTATCTGTGATTTAGAGTGATAGATTCTGATAAAGACCATATTATCTGTGATTTAGAGTGATAGATTCTGATAAAGACCATATTATCTGTGATTTAGGGGTGATATATTTTGATAAAGACCATATTATGTGATTTAGAGTGATAGATTCTGATAAAGACCATATTATCTGTGATTTAGAGTGATAGATTCTGATAAAGACCATATTATCTGTGATTTAGGGGTGAGATATTCTGATAAAGACCATATTATCTACAATTTAGGGGTGATAGATTCTGATAAAGCTTTTGAAACATGAACAACATTGAATGGAATTGATAATTTTAGCTCCACATAAATGATTATTTAAAATTATATACTTTTTCCTCACTGATCATTCTGAATGATATTTTTTTTTCTTTGTTCCAGGCTGGAATGACCCCACTACATGTTGCTGTGCGCCATTGTCATCTGGAACTGGCACGCGAGCTCCTACACTACATCACACAAACCAAGTCACGGTTAGATGCGGTCATGCTTGTAAACCAGCAAAACTGGGTTAGTCAATGATTTTTGTCTCCTCTGCTTTAGTGGATGGTGTGATATAGCTATCATTTTATTGTTACAACAGGCTTGTCAACAAGGTTGAGGTATTGTGTTAAAGTTTTGCTTTAAAAATCATTATACATACTGTATTTATTTTAATTTGGATGCCGCTTGAAAGTTTGCACCTTTCCGTTTGAACTTGTTAAAGTTTCATTTAATGTAGGCATTCCCAAATTTGAATATTTTATAAGTAAATTGGAAAAGAAATTGTAACAAATGTACGAAGTGATCTATTTCCAAATTTTTTCTTAAGGGACCATTTAGTAAGTTGTTTTTCTATCAATTCCTTGCTTGAATTATGGATGATTTTCATACTGAAATGTGGCATCACTAGGAAAAAGCCGAAGTTGATAAGAACTAAGTGTACCATGCATTACACAATGCATTAGGTTGATTTATCAAATTTGCTGAAGAAAAAAAAACTTCTTTTGAACTATATTATTCACCTTTGGAAAAAGATGCATAACAACAGAACATTTGATGAGTAACATTATATTTCAAAGAAACATCATTTGAAGTTGGTAAGTCACTGCTCAGTTTCTCATCATTGTAGGTCCTACAGAAAGAATGTCACCAATTAAATTATGTGGCGGTTGTGGAAAGTTTAAACTGGGTTAATGATTACGATAATATTAAATTTTTCAACTTGCAAAATACAAAATACACAGCAAGTCATGTTTATTATATTTTATCTTATATTTAAAAGTACTGAAATTGATTTGTTTGATGGATACATTATTTGGTACCAGGTGTCTTAGTATGAAATTGACTCCATTGTCCAAACCATCATTTAGACTGAGTGGAATCCTGGCAACATCATGGAATGATTTATAGTAACCAACTGTTACACTTCAGTAAATAACAAATTGATCTTAATAATCCTTCAAATAAAGTGGAGATAATCCTTTACCTGAGTTATTCAGCAACTAGTGGAACAGGTATTGTCATGATAGTGTCATGACAGGAAACTTGGATGGCATTGTTTTGAGTACATTGACCATGATGAGTAAGGTGATGATTAAACAATAAATACAATGAATCAGTCAGTAACTCATTTTTGCTGCAATTAAGAATGAATAATGTATATATAAGTAATCATCGTCACCTCAGAAATTGTACTTGTCAATCTCGGAAAGCTGAAACCTCTAACGATGGTGCCCCCAAAGTTGAAAGCATGTAAAATTTACTTAACCATTCCATCGTAGCACCTACCACTGAACTGCAGTATATGTGTCTTTTGCTACATTGTACAATGTGCTATAAACAGGACAGGATGCTACCAGGTGGCTGGGAAAAACTGTACATTGATATATGCATGTTTTTAAAGCATGCTTATTGTTTCTTTCTAAAGTATAAAATTATAAATAGTAACATTCTTGCTTACCTGTACATTGAGTGGTGAGATGCATGTCCATGTGCTATAAATAGATTCAACTCAATGTTAGGCTTCAAAATCAGTGATCATTGTCATTGCTGTGTTTGCTGTTTGGGCTGTTTTGTTCTTTTTTTTTGTTTGTTTAAAAATCAATTTGCTATGATTACTGACAAGGTCTTAAGATAAATTTAATCCTCAAAAATTAATCTGATAATATAGATTCCGTGATTCTACCTGAAGATAGCAGTAGACTTTGAAATCTTGGGGGAATTTCTGATGTCCTCGTATCTCTGATTGGCTATTTAGGATTCATCTAATACATTTGCATGTGCTATGATGTCATATAAATGTCTAGAAAGCCAGTTTTACTAACGGAGATAGTCCCATCAGATGGTGCTATCAATTGACCATACAAATGGTGCTTGTTTACCTGGTGTGTCTAAAAGCACGAGTATATAGATTATAGCAGGTGTGTCCAGACATGTTTTACATTGAAATGTCATAGAGCAGCAGTTCCCAACCTCAGGTTGCAACCGAAATCAGGGTCGTGGGGGGGGGGGGGCCTCAGTAGGGTCGTGATGGGTCATCAGAAGAAATCATATCATAAGCTTGAAGGTTGGGAGGCCCTGTTGGTGGCCAATTTAGGGTCGCAGCAAAGAAATGTTGGGAACCACCGCCATAGAGGCATCAAAATCTACTTGCACTGAAATGAGGTAGGGGTGTCCAGATGCACTTGTGTGTGGAAAAAGGTTTATACAGTAGATCCCAAGTTTGAATTAGGCTGTAAAGGGCATCTAAATTATAATAAATATGGTACATCATCTAACAGTTCACAGGCAAGTTTAGCAGAAGCCTTGATTGAATGATGATTTGTAATTTTTCCCCAAATATAAATTTCTTGACTTTGAATCAATTGTTAATTATACCTCTTGAACATTTAATACATCACTTGATACATTTTTTTGTTCCAATTGGCTTAAATTTCAAGGATTTATTTTAGTACACATTTTACCTTGGCTCCAGGATACTATATCTAGCTAAGGTCATTACACCTGTTCCAGTGGCAGCTATTGCCATGAACCAACATCTTACAACATCACATTACATCATATGAAATACTACATCTATTACTGACTTCTATATTGGGGTCTGTTTTTCTACAGTGTTGTCTGGTGGGTGTCTCGTGGGGTATATATCCATCAGACAACACTGTAGAATAGTTCCCTCAAGAGAAGGCAATAACAGAATAGTAGTATTGTATTTACATGTAGCTTTGTATAGTAACAGCACTGATCCAGTTTTTCCATAGGATATTATGCACTGACAGATCTAAGGTCTACACTGTTTGTTCTATTTATAATTTAATGCCAATGGTGTAGACCTTAGTATGCCAAAAAATTATGCTACAGCAGATTTGACCTGGAGATGAAAAAACTCTGAGCTTGAGTTTCCACTATAAGTCAGTCAGAAATGACCTTTCAAAAGTAACATCATTTGTGATTGGTTGAAACAAAATCTCAAGTTCAAACTCAGGTTCAAGAGTTTTATGATTTCAAGGCCTAGGTCTGTGCTGCTCATATGTTATGTGGTTAAATATGGTATTTTTCGATATGTGTGGGTAAATATGGTATTTTTCTATATATGTTGGTAAATATGGTATTTTTCCATATGTGTGGGTAAATATGGTATTTCTCTATATGTGTGGGTAAATATGGTATTTCTCTATATGTGTGGGTAAATATGGTATTTCTCTATATGTGTGGGTAAATATGGTATTTCTCTATATGTGTGGGTAAATATCGTATTTCTCAATATGTGTGGGTAAATATGGTATTTCTACATATGTGTGGGAAAATATAGTATTTTTCCATATGCATGGATAAATATGGTAATTCTCCATATGTGTTGGTAAATATGGTATTTCTCCATATGTGTTGGTAAATATGGTAGTTTTCCATATGTGTGGGAAAATATGGTATCTCTCCATATGTGTGGGATAATATACCGGTAGTATTTTTCTATATGTGTGGGTAAATATGGTATTTCTCCATATGTGTGGGTAAATTTGGTAGTTTTCCTTATGTGAGAGTAAATATGGTACTTTTCCATATGTGTGGGTAAATATGAAATTTGTCCTTATGTGTGGGTACATATGGTTGTTTTCTATATGTCTGCAATGTACTGCAAAATACAGTATAGTTTTGGTCCTACATGTTTCTTAATACTGTAAAATCTGCACAGTAAATGCATATGTGAAAAGAACTGTGCACAAAAAATAAGTGCACATCAGCCGTCAAGTACTTTTGCACAAAAATTAAGTACATATATGTGTGTTTACAGTGAAAACAAAGTCTATGATGACAAATTTGTTCTTTGTGTAAATAATCCATTCTTGATTCAGCAATAAATATATCTTTCAATTTACTCTGTTTTAATTCTACAATTTCCTTATTGCAATCTTTCCCTTCTTTAATCAATCATTAGAAGTATGATGTTCAGTATTGATGGTTTTCATTCATATAGAAACTTTACAAATAGTTTATCATAATAGATTTCACTATCAATAAACACATATAAAAATGAAGCGCATACAACCTCTAGTAATTTATAAAATAAGCATATACTCTTATTATCCACATCTGACAATATTGGATAGGGAAACACAGTTGTGAAAAATGTTTATTTATATTTCAAAAAGAAAAGAATTTATTACATTTTTCTTTTAAAAAAAAGATGGAGCCTTCTTGAAATATGCATGAAAATTATGTTATAAAATGGCCTTATTTTTGCAAACTATTTACCGTACAAGTTTAAAGGTAAAGAACTAAGGCTTCAATATCTTGGAAAAACCAATGAAACTTCACAATAAACAAATAATAGAAAATATAGAAATAAATTAAAGAATTAATATATAATATACTTAGCAGTCATGATGATTCACGAATTTGTTTAATTTGGTTTTAGAAATTAAACAATTTTTATTTCTTTAATTATGGTACCGGTAATTGTTCTTTTTGTAAACTTTCACCATGTAGAAAAGTAGGCTCAGGTTTAAATCTCCATCTCTATCGTTGTATGGTGTATTTTAATTTAAATCTCCATCTTTATCGTTGTATGGTGTATTTTAATTTAAATCTCCATCTCTATCGTTGTATGGTGTATTTTAATTTAATTCTCCATCTCTATCGTTGTATGGTGTATTTTAATTTAATTCTCCATCTCTATCGTTGTATGGTGTATTTTAATTTAATTCTCCATCTTTATCGTTGTATGGTGTATTTTAATTTAAATCTCCATCTCTATCATTGTATGGTGTATTTTAATTTAATTCTCCATCTTTATCGTTGTATGGTGTATTTTAATTTAATTCTCCATCTCTATCGTTGTATGGTGTATTTTAATTTAATTCTCCATCTCTATCGTTGTATGGTGTATTTTAATTTAATTCTCTATCTTTATCGTTGTATGGTGTATTTTAATTTAATTCTCTATCTTTATCGTTGTATGGTGTATTTTAATTTAAATCTCCATCTCTATCATTGTATGGTGTATTTTAATTTAAATCTCCATCTCTATCGTTGTATGGTGTATTTTAATTTAATTTCTCCATCTTTATCGTTGTATGGTGTATTTTAATTTAATTCTTCATCTTTATCGTTGTATGGTGTATTTTAATTTAAATCTCCATCTCTATCATTGTATGGTGTATTTTAATTTAAATCTCCATCTTTATCGTTGTATGGTGTATTTTAATTTAAATCTCCATCTCTATCGTTGTATGGTGTATTTTAATTTAAATCTCCATCTCTATCGTTGTATGGTGTATTTTAATTTAATTCTCCATCTCTATCGTTGTATGGTGTATTTTAATTTAAATCTCCATCTCTATCGTTGTATGGTGTATTTTAATTTAATTCTCCATCTCTATCGTTGTATGGTGTATTTTAATTTAAATCTCCATCTCTATCGTTGTATGGTGATTTTTAATTTAATTTCTCCATCTTTATCGTTGTATGGTGTATTTTAATTTAATTCTTCATCTTTATCGTTGTATGGTGTATTTTAATTTAAATCTCCATCTCTATCGTTGTATGGTGTATTTTAATTTAAATCTCCATCTTTATCGTTGTATGGTGTATTTTAATTTAAATCTCCATCTCTATCGTTGTATGGTGTATTTTAATTTAAATCTCCATCTCTATCGTTGTATGGTGTATTTTAATTTAATTCTCCATCTCTATCGTTGTATGGTGTATTTTAATTTAAATGTCCATCTTTATCGTTGTATGGTGTATTTTAATTTAAATCTCCATCTCTATCGTTGTATGGTGTATTTTAATTTAATTCTCCATCTCTATCGTTGTATGGTGTATTTTAATTTAATTCTCCATCTCTATCGTTGTATGGTTTTATTTTAATTTAAATCTCCATCTCTATCGTTGTATGGTGTATTTTAATTTAATTCTCCATCTCTATCGTTGTATGGTGTATTTTAATTTAATTCTCCATCTCTATCGTTGTATGGTGTATTTTAATTTAATTCTCCATCTTTATCGTTGTATGGTGTATTTTAATTTAATTCTCCATCTTTATCGTTGTATGGTGTATTTTAATTTAAATCTCCATCTTTATCGTTGTATGGTGTATTTTAATTTAATTCTCCATCTCTATCGTTGTATGGTGTATTTTAATTTAATTCTCCATCTTTATCGTTGTATGGTGTATTTTAATTTAATTCTCCATCTTTATCGTTGTATGGTGTATTTTAATTTAAATCTCCATCTTTATCGTTGTATGGTGTATTTTAATTTAAATCTCCATCTTTATCGTTGTATGGTGTATTTTAATTTAATTCTCCATCTCTATCATTGTATGGTGTATTTTAATTTAATTCTCCATTTCTATCGTTGTATGGTGTATTTTAATTTAATTCTCCATCTTTATCGTTGTATGGTGTATTTTAATTTAATTCTCCATCTTTATCGTTGTATGGTGTATTTTAATTTAATTCTCCATCTTTATCGTTGTATGGTGTATTTTAATTTAAATCTCCATCTTTATCGTTGTATGGTGTATTTTAATTTAAATCTCCATCTCTATCGTTGTATGGTGTATTTTAATTTAATTCTCCATCTCTATCGTTGTATGGTGTATTTTAATTTAATTCTCCATCTCTATCGTTGTATGGTGTATTTTAATTTAATTCTCCATCTTTATCGTTGTATGGTGTATTTTAATTTAATTCTCCATCTTTATCGTTGTATGGTGTATTTTAATTTAATTCTCCATCTTTATCGTTGTATGGTGTATTTTAATTTAAATCTCCATCTCTATCGTTGTATGGTGTATTTTAATTTAAATCTCCATCTCTATCGTTGTATGGTGTATTTTATCTCCATCTCTATCGTTGTATGGTGTATTTTAATTTAAATCTCCATCTCTGTCGTTGTATGGTTTTTTACATTTAAATCTCCATCTCTATCGTTGTATGGTGTATTTTAATTTAAATCTCTATCTTTATCGTTGTATGGTGTATTTTAATTTAAATCTCCATCTCTATCATTGTATGGTGTATTTTAATTTGTTGAGAAAAACATATTCTGATATGTAACTAGACTGTTGACCTTTTTTTTCAGGAGGGAGAGACCCCAGTTCATTATGCAGCTGAGATCACAAAGAACATGGCCCATAATGAGTTTGAAGACACTGATATCATGAAACTGCTGTTGTCCTATGATGGAGATACTAATATTCACACCAAATTAGTGTGTTTTCAATTATCTATCTTTTAAAAAAATAGCCCATCCAAAAAAAACCCACACACACATATGTACACAAAAAACATTATTTGGTTTTAGACCAACATTTCTGTGGCTTTAATCACAAAACAGAAATAAAATTGAAACACATAATTATACAGTCCAAATTTTCAAACTATTTATCACCTACACAACACATTTCTAATTGTCTGATCATTTACATTTCACATTTCTAAAATGGATCAGAAGTTAACATACAAAAATGTTTTTGTCAATCTGTCATTGTTATTGTCGGTGTTATGATAAATTTTCAGGGTTACAAATGAGGCATTGAGATCAGTGTTTTAAATGGAGCATTGGGATCAGGGTTACAAATGGGGTGTTGGGATATTTTGTCCCCAAGTACAAGAATCTAGATAGATTTAGAAAAATGTGCCTATAATGCTATTGACATCAGATTTGTGTAGACATATATTGGAAAAACATGTGCCTATAATGCTATTGACATCAGATTTGTGTAGACATATATTGGAAAAACATGTGCCTATAATGCTATTGACATCAGATTTGTGTAGACATATATTGGAAAAACATGTGCCTATAATGCTATTAACATCAGGCTTGTGTAGACATATATTGGAAAAACATGTGCCTATAATGCTATTGACATCAGATTTGTGTAGACATATATTGGAAAAACGTGTGCCTATAATGCTATTAACATCAGGTCTATGTAGACATATATTAGAAGAAATGTGCCTATAAGGCTATTAACATCAGATCTGTGTAGATATGTATTAGAAGAAATGGGGTTATGATGCTATTAACATCAGATCTGTGTAGACATATATTAGAAGAAATGTGCCTATAAGGCTATTAACATCAGATCTGTGTAGATATGTATTAGAAGAAATGGGGTTATGATGCTATTAACATCAGATCTGTGTAGACATATATTAGAAGAAATGTGCCTATAAGGCTATTAAGATCAGATCTGTGTAGATATGTATTAGAAGAAATGGGGTTATGATGCTATTAACATCAGGTCTATGTAGACATATATTAGAAGAAATGTGCCTATAAGGCTATTAAGATCAGATCTGTGTAGATATGTATTAGAAGAAATGGGGTTATGATGCTATTAACATCAGGTCTATGTAGACATATATTAGAAGAAATGTGCCTATAAGGCTATTAACATCAGATCTATGTAGATATGTATTAGAAGAAATGGGGTTATGATGCTATTAACATCAGATCTGTGTATACATATATTAGAAAAAAATGTGCCTATAATGCTATTAAGATCAGATCTGTGTAGACATATTAGAAACAATGGGGCTATGCTACTATTAACATCAGATCTGTGTAGACATATTAGAAAAAATGGGGCTATGATGCTATTAACATCAGATCTGTGCAGACATATTAGAAGAAAAAGGGCTATGATGCTATTAAGATCAGATTTGTGCAGACATATATTAGAAGAAATGGGCCTTTAATACTAATAACATCAGATCTGTGTAGACATATTAGAAAAAATTGGTCTATGATGCTATTAATATCAGATCTGTGTAGACATATTTGAAAAAATGGGGCTATGATGCTATTAACATCAGATCTGTGTAGACATATTACAAGAAATAAGGCTATAATGCTATTAACATCAGATCTGTGCAGACATATATTAGAAGAAATGGGGCTATGATGCTATTAACATCAGATCTGTGTAGACATATTAGAAGAAATGGGGCTATGATGCTATTAACATCAGATCTGTGAAGACATATTAGAAGAAATAGGGCTATAATGCTATTAACATCGGATCTATTAGACATATATTAGAAGAAATGGGCAAGGATGCTATTAACATCAGATCTATGCAGACATATATTGGAAGAAATGGGGTTGTGATGCTATTAAAATCTGATCTGTGTAGACATATATTGGAAGAAATGGGGTTATGATGCTATTAACTTCTGATCTATGCAGACATATATTAGAAGAATTAGGGCTATGATGCTATTAACATCATATCTGTGTAGACATATATTAGAGGAATTAGGGCTATGATGCTATTAACATCGTATCTGTGTAGACATATATTAAAAGAATTAGGGCTATGATGCTTTTAACATCATATCTGTGTAGACATATATTAGAGGAATTAGGGCTATGATGCCATTAACATCGTATCTGTGTAGACATATATTAGAAGAATTAGGGCTATGATGCTTTTAACATCATATCTGTGTAGACATATATTGGAGGAAATGTGGCTATAATGATATTAACATCAGATCTGAGTCTCATCAGAACAATTGTGTCACTGTATTACAGACTCGTGAAACACCATTACACTATTCTGCCAGGGCAGGAAATGAAGATATCTTGCTGGAGATGGTCAAACACATAGGTCCAGAGATGGTCCAGGTGGCTGTCAACAAACAGGCCACGGTTTGTAGATTAACTTTTTAAACATTCATTTTTTATATGGATTTTATTAATAATTTTGTATGTGTCTGAATAATTATAGGTAAAAAATATGATAATATTATAATTTTGACTTGATTCTTAAGTACAATTGAATATTTGCTAAATATTTATGATTTTCATAGATTGATGATATACAAAGAATTAATTAAAACTTTTTACCAAGCCTCTGTAACAAGCATTTTGATTGGTTAAAACTGAATCTTTTAACACAGAAAACTGAAAGTTATTAGTTCATAACGCCAGAAAGGAACTACTTATGTGTTCATGCACCCTTCTTGTAAGCTTTGACAATATTTGTAAATAATGATTAAAATAAAATTATGTTATTTGTTTCTTGAGATTCATTACTAATTTTACAATTATTTTTAATTATAAAAATTTAGCTTCATATTTTGCAAGATTTGTGAAGTCATGAAACTTGAAAATCAATTGCACACTATACATAAATGTTCTTCATGTCACTATGGCCATTCATGCAGTGTAATTGATTTTCATGATTCATAACTTAATGAATCCTGTAAAATATGAAGTTCATTTCTTTATTTTAATAAATAAAAAAGTGCAAACAAAATATGGTAATTTCATTTGTGTCAAGATCCAAAAAAAATTAAAAAAGTGAAAGTATTTCCATTCTAAATGTATGAGGAAAACAAGTTACATTCAACTACAAATATACAAGGATGATAAAGGATATCAGTAATCTTTACATGAAGATCTTACACATTTCACATGAAGATCTTACACATTTCACATGAAGATATTACACATTTCACATGAAAATCTTACACATTTCACATGAGGATCTTACAGATTTCATATTTTACATGAAGATCTTACACATTTCAAATGAAGATCTTACACATTTCACATTTTACATGAAGATCTTACACATTTTGCATGAAGATCTTACACATTTTATATGAAGATCTTACACATTTCACATGAAGATATTACATATTTCACATGAAGATCTTACACATTTCTAAAAATATTATAATGTTAAGAAATAGCTTCATGGTTAAATAAGGAAAACCATACAAACATTTGTGTTTTATCTAATGAAAATACATAATATGTGCAACTATGAAGTTGTTTCAAGAATGTTGCAGCTTCATTTCTAACAGAATAAAACCACAAAGTTGTTACTATAAATTATAACATTCAAGTGAGTTTAGCAAGAAACTAATTTTCTCTCAAAGTTTATGCTCATCCATATTTTCGGATGGAAATATGTACATGACATAATTGGTGATGTCTATTGAGACAGACAGTTCTGGAAGTTTGTGGCCGAGTTTGTATATATTAGCCATATCAAACTTGCTCTTTCTGCTGACTAAGAATGAAACATGTATACAGTTTTATGTGTGTATATATGGCAGTACTATCAGGCAGTATACTCCATGGCTTCCATGGACAGTATTATAATGAAGGAATACTGTATCATGTACTTCATTATAAGACAGTCTCACCAGAAGGCAGTATACTCTATGGCTTCCATGGACAGTATTATAATGAGGGAATACTGTATCATGTACTTCATTATAAGACAGTCTCACAAGAAGGCAGTATACTCTATGGCTTCCATGGACATCATTATAATAAGGGAATACTGTATGATGTACTTCATTATAAGACAGTCTCACAAGAAGGCAGTATACTCCATGTCTTCCATGGACAGCATTATAATGAGGGAATACTGTATGCTGTACTTCATTATAAGACAGTCTCACAAGAAGGCAGTATACTCCATGTCTTCCATGGAGAGTATTATAATGAGAGAGTACTGTATTAACCGAGATTAACTGTATGCAGATTTAATGATTAGAAAATAAAAAGAAATAAAGGGATGAACAGAATCGAGTTAAACTGTCAGTCGCTTTTTAATGTCTGTAATGTATGATTTTCAGAATGGTTGGTCCCCACTTTTGGTTGCCAGTGAACAGGGCCATGTGGAGATTGTGAAGATTCTACTTCAATACCATGCAAGGGTTGATGTCTTTGATGAGGTAACCACCAATAAATGTCCAATTCTTGCAAGTTTAAAAAGTTTTTACAACTTTTATAAAATGCCAAGTTGTACTTTAGAATGAGCTGAAAATCATGACATTATTATCTATGATTATTTGTATATCTGAAAAATATTACTAGTATGATATTAAAAGTGTATGAAATATTATAAAAAATATGGTACTTATTGTCACTCTTACAGGCTCATGGCAAGGCAGCCCTTCATTTGGCGGCTGAGAATGGACATGAGCAGGTGGCAGACATTTTACTGTGGCACAAGGCTTATGTTAATGCCAAATCCAAGCCAGGTATCACACCACTTCACCTAGCAGCTGAAAATGGCTACAACAAACTTGTCAAACTGCTGATTGAAACACATGGTGCTGCTATTGATGCCTTATCATTGGTAGGTGGCAGATTTACAAGTTGTTTTTAAATATATAGACTATGTACAGTAAGTAATGGTGATAGAGCCATTCCATACATCTGAAACAACCTTTAGGGAGATTTGTTCTTCATTTTCAGGAGATTTTCCAAAATATATATAGTAAATAAAGAAATTCTTGATTAGTTTCAAAGAGATATCTAGTTTTTCTCACTGTTTTTGGACAAAATTTGAAATCTGACTATTGGAGTCTACCTGATGATCATGGAGTTATCACATGTATGCCGTTTGTATACCTAGAATCTGCTATTGTTTGTGGGATATCAATTTTCATTAATTTCATGGTTGCTACAAACCACAAATTCAAAGATCCAATTAACAGTAGTCACATAATGCGCTGGCAGATCAGGGTCTAAGTTGTTTGTTCTACTGATTAGTCCTTACAAACTGCATAGACCTAGATCTGACAGCACATTATGCGATGGCAGATCTGGGTCTATGCAGTTTGCAGTTGGTATTAGCTTACATGCGAGTATACATGGTGTATTTTCCTTATCAAGAACATTCTTTTGTCACAATAGCATCTTCTAGGGATAAAATGTTTTTTGTGTAAAATTAAGTGACAAAAATAGACAAAGTCTTGAAAATAATTTAATTGTCGAATCATGCAAAATCCTTGCATACTTATAGTACTTTACGTACAAGAAATAAATAAATAGGTAATACACTACTTTATGTACAAGAAATAAATAAATAGGTAATCAAATTTTTTTCTTGTTTTTGTGAGACTCCTCAGTAAGTAGGAACTTTTTTATTTTATATCTATTTTTTTTTTTAGTAGTACTGTGAATTTGAATGGCCATGAATTCAATTCATCATCGTAATTTTGCTTCTGATGATGATGATGATAATGATGATGATGTTGATGATCATCATCATTTTTGTTGTTGTTGTTGTTGTTAATTGATGATGCTTAATTTTACTAATACAAGTTCTAATTACAAAACATTTTATCTAATAACACAAGTTGTTAAAATAAAATGGTATTTGGTCAAAGTATATAAGGTGGGTTTTTACAGAGGTCGCAAATTGCATTTGAAAATTGTTCAATAAGTGGTATTTATCTGGAGACTATTGTATGTTTTTCCAAATTAATCAGAAAGTGTTTCCAATGAATTTTCTCTTTTAAGCCATGGTTTAAAGAGACTGACTGTATTTGTAGACCCATTATATTACTTGTAACATTACCAATAATAATAATAATAATAATAATAATAATACATGTATTCATCTATTTATTATTAATATTTTTATAATAATAATAATAATAAAAAATAATACATGTATTATTATTATTATTATTATTATTATATTATTATATACATGTATTATTATTATTATTATTATCATTATTATTATTATTATTATTATTATAAAAATATTAATAATAAATAGACAGATGAATAAATAAAATTTTGAAATAAATGCTAGATGATTTGGCCAATGAATTATTCGCATAATAAAATAAATATTAGAACCAAGCATTTTAAAATTAAGTATTTGATATAATTTATTAATTAATAAAAAGATAATTTCAGTATAAAGAACAAGATATGAGAGTATAACATCAAAAGACTGATATACATACTTAAAATAAAATATGATCAAAATAATGTGATTTTTAAAATATTTTTCATTGGTTTATTTTAAACTTCTTTGCTATTTGGGAAATTCTCACATCAAAGAAAATGAATTCTTGACATGAAAATTATTTTGAAGATAATGAGAAGATACTGGCAATTATTGTTTTTAAAATACATAAACCTTGTCTTAATTATGATTAAACTTCTGTGTAAATATTGTTATATGATAATGCAAAATTAAAATGGAGCACAGTTTTAAGAAAGAAGAAAAGGGAGTCCAATTGTAATAAAATATTATTGATGGCAGCAAAAATCAATTGTACTTCAAATATTGGCTGCAACAAATTTACTTCCAATTACTGGAAAAATTATAAAAATTAAAACAGTTTCGAGAATTTCAATTTTACATTGGGGTAGGATTGGAGTTCATCTCAATAAGATAGATCAGCATTCTAAATGGGAGATAACTGACTAATGAAGGCAATTATGTAAGTGAAAAAACTGTTTTTGCATGATAAAATCAAAACTTTTTGAAAGTGAAAACAATATTTGGTAGTAATAAGAATTAAATGTAAACGGAGGGAATGATATCTGCATTTTCTCGTTGACCATGCACAATATTTCTTTCAAAATGTATTTCCTGTTACTTTTGCAGTAGTGATTGACGTTACAATTTTTGTGAATTTGTATTTAATGTGCAGATATTTCATTAAAATAATATATTCCACCCTTTGATTACTTATTTAATTTCCACCTCTAAAGTTTATTTTTTTATTTTTCTAAGGTGAACCTCCTATTCAACTTAACAAAAGTAGATGAAATACATATAACAGAATCAATTTGAAAGAAACCTACCAGACCATGTCTTGAACATCTCATTATTGCTTATATAGTGCAGTTACTTCTTCCTGAGGCTTCTAATTTGAGAGAATTTTCTAAACAATATTGCTCCTTTATCAAAAAGATTGGGGGTTTAGTTTAGTATCACACATTTTTTTTTTTTTCCCAAAGTTTGTATAACTTGTACATTTGATGTAAGACTTAATTGAACTTCCTGTGTTTTTTTATGGCTCGAACTTAAAAAAAATATGACAGTTAAAACGATTTCCTAAATCTAAATAAACAGAAAATATTTTTGTCTTCAGGCCAAACGAACCCCACTCCACCTGGCAGCACAGCGAGGCCAGTTAGAGGTCTGTAACACACTCCTGGAATTAAATGCTGACTCCAACGCCACAGATAAGGTGGGTAGTATGCCATTCGTATTTATAGCCATCGATTTTAGTGTATGAAAGTTAAATGAAATCTACTCCTCTATTAGTTCATGTAAACTCATGTGACCAAGCTGTTGTGACCATCTATGTAAAAAAAGGATTTGAGATAAAATATTTTACCATTTCTTTAGTAGATGGTAATGATGATAATTATTATGATGAACATGATGGTGGTGGTGGCAGAGGTAATGATGATAATAATGATAATGCTGGTGGTAATGATGAAGATGATGATTGATTGATTGATTGATTCATTCATTCATTGATCTTTGCTAACCAAAAGGGAAAATATAGTCACTTGAATATCAAGTTTAAAGGGAACATCTTTTCAGAAATCTCTATTTCTTCAAATTTCCATACGCTGGACTTTCCAATATTTGGGGACATGTGGTTCTGAACTTCGATTTTAAAAGATCTAACATAAAGATTTACAAGTCAATACAACATATTGAACTTTTGATCAAACTACCGTAACTCTTCTTTTCAGCATGCTCAGACTCCATTACACTTGGCAGCAGAGAATGATCATTCCGATGTTGTCAAGCTTTTTTTGAAGCATCGTCCAGAGCTTGTTACCATGGCAAATACTGTATGTACATATATTATAATTGCACAGTTTTTGAATGATTATTCATAATCATATACACCTATATCCACACATTCTCGAAGCTGATGTAAGAGTTACATCCCTTTAAACAAGGTCAGAGGTCAATGGGGTAAGTTAATCAGAAACATTAGAAGTGAATTTGGTCTTGATATTAAGAACTCTTTTAAATTACATACAAAGTACTTGCTTATTTCATCAAGCATTATTCAAAAATTCATTAGAAATCGGGCATGTGCAACTTCCTTAATGGCGTGGGATGGATTAGCAATTTTTAAAGCCACACCCTATGATGTAAATATGCAGATTAAAGCAGGTCATTGGCCAGATCTGGCCCATGGGCCATAGGTTGCACATGCCTGTTCTAAACTGAGACTGTTTCATCCTGAGGGATCTCTGAGCTTTGGAGGTACCATGCATACTTTTATTTTCATGTAAGTTGAGTCCAACTGCAAACAACATAGACACTGATTTGCCATTGCATAATACACCAGTAGCACAGGGTCTATGTTGTTTTTTTTCTACTGATAACTCCTAACAAACTGCAGAGACCCAGATCTGATGGTGCATTATGCAGTGGCAGATCTGGGTCTATGCAGTTTTAAGTTTGACTGGACTTATAAATGAGAATATATGGTATATGATGCATAAAAAACAAAATCAAATGTTAATGGTGATGTATGGTATGTTTATTTCTTGCATACTTTTCTTTTTGTACTTTTTTGTAAAAGTGAAGTTATTATTTAATATATATGAACATGTATTTTCATATCTGTATAGCTTTGATGTTTCTTTTTTTCTTTCTTTCTATTCATTTCCTCCTAAAGTTTCTTCAGTCTTTTTGTTATAGTTAATAACATTTAGCTTGATTATTTATTTCTCGAATGTTTTCATTCAACAAGCATTTTCATAGTGGTATGGAAGGGATACATAAAAAAGGAAAATAACTTTCATGTATAAATCACAGAAAAATAATGGAACAGTAAACAGTGAACATGTTGATTTTCAAAGATTGGACCTTCTTAAAAATTTTCTTTCAATCTGATGTGTATTTCGTCACAAAATAATGAATACTTGGGTACAGGTCAAACAACCAATCATACCGCTACCATTTCAGTGTTATATACGACAGAGAATGAAAAAACCGTTTAAAATGAATAGAGTGTTCCTTATGGTGTGTGCTATCAAATGACAATAATTTACAAGGCCATTGAAGATTTGTTCATGCAAATTAATGGATTTTTTAAAAAAAATTAAACTCTGAAAGATGCTGAAATCTTGTACAGGTGCTGCACTATTTCATTCTTTATAAAAAATTGTTTCTCTTCTCAGCAATTTCCAGATGAATAATTATTTTCCCTTCTCATGTTCAAGAAGATAGATACAAAGTTATAAAAAAATTTGACATTCTGTCACACTCTGCATGTTTCTGTGTTGACCTATACTTATTTGAGTTAAAATATTTCAGTAAAGCAAACTTTAGAAAATTCTTTATCTATATGGAACATGTATTTTACTTTATTTATTCTTAATATATAGGATGATGTAAGTATGTTGTAGATAGTCACTTTGCTTTCAGTGTGATGCAAATCCAAACAGTGCATGAATTTAGCTGCCTGCATAATACATTGCATGTACAATTAGTATTGCTTTCAAGGAAACAGCCTTATATAATTAGTATTGAATTTCAAGTAAATACCCTTTTATAATTAGTATTGAATTTCAAGGAAACAGCCTTATATAATTAGTATTGATTTTCAAGGAAACAGCCTTATATAATTAGTATTGAATTTCAAGAAAACAGCCTTATATAATTAGTATTGAATTTCAAGGAAACAGCCTTATATAATTAGTATTGAATTTCAAGGAAACAGTCTTATATAATTAGTACTGAATTTCAAGGAAACAGCCTTATATAATTAGTATTGAATTTCAAGGAAACAGCCTTATATAATTAGTATTGAATTTCAAGGAAATACCCTTATATAATTAGTATTGATTTCAAGGAAACAGCCTTATATAATTAGTACTGCATTTCAAAGGGAAAACCCTTATATAATTAGTATTGAATTTCAAGGAAACAGCCTTATATAATTAGTGCTGAATTTAAAAGGGAAAAACCTTATATAATTAGTATTGAATTTCAAGGAAACAGCCTTATATAATTAGTGTTGAATTTCAAAGGGAAAACCCTTATATAATTAGTATTGAATTTCAAGGAAACAGCCTTATATAATTAGTGTTGAATTTCAAAGGGAAAAACCTTATATAATTAGTATTGCATTTCAAAGGGAAAAACCTTACATAATTAGTATTAAATTTCAAGGAAATAGCCGAATATAATTAGTATTGTATTTCAAGGAAATAGCAATATATAATTAGTATTGCATTTCAAAGAAATATACCAATATAATTAGTATTGCATTTCAAGGAAAAAGCCTAATATAATTCATATTGCATTTCAAGGAAATATCCCAATATAATTAGTATTGAATTTCAAGGAAAAAGCCTTATATAATTGCATCACAAATACCAGTAGCCAGTAAGAATACAAAGGTAGTTACTAAGATGATAATAACTGTGGTTTAATATCACCTTGTCCTGTATCCATGGTACATTTCATGATTGCAAAGTATGTCTTGAAATTAAAGAGATTATTAAAAGATGAATATAAAATGGATTAAAGGGCTTAAGGAGTGATATTACTATCTATACTCTCTTATAAGTTGGACCCAACTGCAAACTGCATAGACCCAGATCTGCTGTAATATAATGCGTACAGAGCTGGGTCTATGCAGTTTGTTAGGAATAATCAATAGAATAAGCAATATAGACCCTGATTTATTGGTGCATGATGCAGTGGCAGATCAGGGTCTATGTTGTTTGCAGTTAGACCAAACTTATATGTGAGTATATATATATATATATATATATATATATATATATATATATATATATATATATATATATATATATATACACTGTATAAGTCTCCCATAGTGTTGAACTCACTCATTTCTCATTTATTTAAAACATGATTCCGACACCTACCTTAATAACTTGATGACCATGCCTCAAATTCTTGATCTGTCATGATGTATAATCAAGGTTTTATATTTCATTCATCAGCAGAATTACGTATTGAATATAATGATATGCAGTCATACAGTAGCAGAATTATGTATTGAATATAATGATATGTAGTCCTAGAGTATTGGGTAGAAGTCCACTTTGAGATTACTACTATTTCATTGATTAAGAATATTATCTTTGTAGAGTCTTTGTTATAGCCTTATCCTCATCACAAGCTTAAAAACATTACCAAAACTGTAGTTTTCCATGCCATGTACCAAAACTAGTTTTCCAAGCCATGTACCAAAACTGTAGTTTTCCATGCCATGTACCAAAACTGTAGTTTTCCAAGCCATGTACCAAAACTGTAGTTTTCCAAGCTATGTACCAAAATTGTAGTTGTCCAAGCCATTTACCAAAACTGTAGATTTCCAAGCCATGTACCAAAACTGTAGTTTTCTAAGCCATGTACCAAAACTGTAGTTTTCCAAGCCATGTACCAAAACTGTAGTTTTCCAAGCCATGTACCAAAATTGTAGTCGTCCAAGCCATGTACCAAAATTGTAGTTGTCCAAGCTATGTACCAAAACTGTAGTTTTCCAAGCCATGTACCAAAACTGTAGTTTTCCAAGCCATGTACCAAAACTGTAGCTTTCCAAGCTATGTACCGAAACTGTAGTTTTCCAAGCCATGTACCAAAACTGTAGTTTTCCATGCCATGTACCAAAACTGTAGTTTTCCAAGTCATGTACCAAAACTGTAGTTGTCCAAGCCATTTAGACACCACAGACTTTTCCCTCAGTGCAGATATTAACCTCACCAACCCAAAAAAAACCCATTAAGCTATGTAGCTATTGCACACATGTAGAATATTTACCCAATAATTTGTCCTAGAATAGCTACCTAATGCATTGATGTTTTTGTTGGATCTCTTCTCCCTTGAATTAAAATTTCTCCAGATTATGAACAGTAGGGTAGAACATATGCATGCCATGAAGTCACATACAACATTTGTGTCATACAAAGAAGTAATGGCAATATTGTCATTTTTCATCAACATTTCTGCCCATGGTAAACAAAGAATATTTTAATTTCCTGATAAAGATTATCTCTTACTTGTACCTTCTACATGTCACCTGCATCATTTCATCTGCATACAGTGTATTGGCTAGTCATCTGTTTCTCTGATAATTGAATGTATCTGTATACTGTGTGTTGACCAGTCATTTCTTTCAGTAGCAGTTGAATTTGTCTGCATATACTGTGTTGGCCAGTCATCTTTTTCACTGACAATTGAATTTGTTGGCATTTAGTGTGTTGACCAGTTGTCTCTTCCACTGACAGTTGAATTTGTCTGCATATAGTGTTGACCAGTCATCTCTTTCACTGACAGTTGAATTCATCTGCATATAGTGTGTTGGCCAGTTGTCTCTTTCACTGACTGTTGAATTTGTCTGCATATAGTGTGTTGGCCAGTCATCCATTTCACTGACATTTGAATGTGTTGGCCAGTCATCTCTTTCACTGACAGTTGAATTCATCTGCATATAGTGTTCACCAGTCATCTCTTTAACTGACAGTTGAATTAATCTGCATATAGTGTGTTGGCCAGTCATCCATTTCACTGACATTTAAATTTGTTGGCATTTAGTGTGTTGACTGGTCATCTCTTTCATTGACAATTGAATTTGTCTGCATATAGTGTGTTGACCAGTCATATCTTTCACTGACAGTTGAATTCATCTGCAATTAGTGTTGACTAGTCATCTATTTCACTGACAGCTGAATTCATCTGCATATAGTGTGTTGACCAGTCACCTCTTTCACTGACAGCTGAATTCATCTGCATATAATGTGTTGACCAGTGACATCTTTCACTGACAGCTGAATTCATCTGCATATAGTGTGTTGACCAGTCACCTCTTTCATTGACAATTGAATTTGTCTGCATATAGTGTGTTGACCAGTCATATCTTTCACTGACAGCTGAATTCATCTGCAATTAGTGTTGACTAGTCATCTATTTCACTGACAGCTGAATTCATCTGTATATAGTGTGTTGACCAGTCACCTCTTTCACTGACAGCTGAATTCATCTGCATATAATGTGTTGACCAGTCATCTCTTTCATGGACAGTTGAATTCATCTGCATATAGTGTTGACCAGTCATCTCTTTTACTGACAGTTGAATTCATCTGCATATAGTGTCATCTCTTTCACTGACAGTTGAATTTGTTGTATATAGTGTGTTGGCCAGACATCTTTATCACTGACAGTTGAATTAATCTGTATATAATGGGTTGGCCAGACATCTCTGTCACTGACAGTTGAATTCATCTGCATATAGTGTGTTGGTCAGTCATCTTTTTCACCGACAGTTGAATTGATATGCATATGGTTTGTTGGCCATTCATCTCTTTCATAGCCAGCTGATTTATTTTTGAAGCATGTATAAGGTTAGTATGAATGGCTAATTGTAAGTGATAGATTTCTTTTGATTGCTAGAGCTGATTAGACATCTTATGGTAAAGCAAACATTTTTTGGATCTGGAAAATTATTCCTTATCTTCACCTTACTTTTAATTAATATTGTAAATTTGAGGTTAATCCTGTGTGTTGCTATGATGTTATACACGTTTATTCTTTTTTTTATGTAATTTTCTTGAACAATTATAGATGAGAAAAGCATTAAAACAATAAGTCACAAAGAAAATGTGCCATATATTATACAACAAACAAAGTATGTTTAGTAAGAATACACTAACACACATTTTAGTCCCAAACTAGCCAGGTTTTCATGTGTAAATTCTGGTATAACGAAGTAGCATGTATGCAATTAAACTGTGATATTTTTAATGAAGAAGTTCACATAGGTATTTGTGTTTAAGATTTACATGATGCACAACATTTACTTACATACATCTGAACTTGATCAAAGGATCAAGTATATATAAAAAAAAATCAAAAAGCATTTTTAATCCTGAATGTTGGCAAAAAGTACAAGGGAGACAACTCTTGTAAGGCATTATTTTGGTACTGGCAGCCTTTCAGGATTAGAAACTTGGAATGATAAGCAGTGCCAGTTTCTTGCTTTGAAATTAATCTAAATTTGTATTTTACTAACTAAAGTGATGAATTAGATTCAAGAGCGAGTGCATTTGTCACTCCAGTGGTCATAAGTATCATTCATTATGATAGTATTCTGCAAAAGTTTCATTGATAGAAATCTCAGAATCAATATACTGTATATTGGTAAGAAAATAAAATGGTATAATATTAAATGTTTTGTGCAGAAAACAAGTCTTTCTGGATGAATAAGTAATAATTTTATCACTATGAATTTAAGCCAATCAGACATTTCTAAAATCATAAACTGTCTCGTGAGCTGATAATCAAATCAATTTGTTGCAATATCTCATCTATTTGTTAAAAAAAATATAAAACAATGGCAGTTATTAGAATGAAAAACAGTTTCTATAGAAGGTTCATTGTACTGGTACCTAACATCATTGTTTTGATATATCATTATACTGTTACCTAACATCATTGTTTTGATATATCATTATACTGTTACCTAACATCATTGTTTTGATATATCATATATCATTGTACTGGTACCTAACACCATTGTTTTGATATATCATTGTATTGGTACATAACATCATTGTTTTGATATATCATTGTATTGGTACCTAACATCCTTGTTTTGATATATCATTATACTGTTACCTAACATCATTGTTTTGATATATCATTGTATTGGTACCTAACATCATTGTTTTGATATATCATTATACTGTTACCTAACATCATTGTTTTGATATATCATATATCATTGTACTGGTACCTAACACCATTGTTTTGATATATCATTGTATTGGTACCTAACATCATTGTTTTGATATATCATTATACTGTTACCTAACATCATTGTTTTGATATATCATTGTATTGGTACCTAACATCATTGTTTTGATATATCATTGTATTGGTACATAACATCATTGTTTTGATATATCATTGTATTGGTACATAACATCATTGTTTTGATATATCATTGTATTGGTACATAACATCATTGTTTTGATATATCATTGTATTGGTACCTAACATCATTGTTTTGATATATCATTATACTGGTACCTAACATCATTGTTTTGAAATATCATTGTACTGTTACCTAACATCATTGTTTTGATATATCATCATGCCATAAATCTAAAAATTCATCAATATTTTGATTTAATGATGACATCTCTATTTATAATAGAATGGCATGACAATTGCTCACATAGCTGCAGCCAAGGGAAGTGTGGCTGTGGTCAGGGAACTGATGAAATTTAACAAGGTGGTGGTCACTGCAGCAAGAAACAAGGTATGAATTTTTATGTCAATTGCTAAAATATATAACTCCATAAAAAAAATTCAAATTATTGACTTGTTCACTTACATTACTACATTACTCATCCTTATATGTTTCAGGAGATTCATTTTAGTACATGTAAGTTCATACTGTTGAAATGGAATTCCAAAGTAACATACAGCCATTTTATCTAAGACTCTACCTGCAATATTCCTCATTTACTCCAAAACTGATTCATTTGATGTTATAAGTTTAGTCAGGTTAAATAAAATGAGGAAGAAAAAAAAAACTCATTTAAATATGTAGAAGATCTGATATGAGTGTTCATTTCATGTGAAATTTATGAAGCAAGTCGAATACTATAATCTGTCACAAGCTGCTTGCAATGAATGACAAATTGTATTATTCAATGAATTTCATCAATTTCAGGTCAAATGAATGCAAGCAGACTATTCCACTATCCCATAATGTTAAGGACTTTGCATTACTAAATGACATTGCTTTGTAATATTGCTAAATGGTGTGCCAGTGTGGTCAAATGATTTTTATGATATGAAATCATGACTCAAATAAAGGTGAGAATAATGTAATAAAATAACATAATATTTCTTTTATTTTAAAGATTTTCAAACAGCTATCACTGAATAGTACTTTATATCTTTAGTGCCAAAAATTTGAAAGTTTTTTTTTTAAAACAATGAAATGATATGAGGAATTTATGTTGGGCACATGTTCAATATCTTTTATGTTTCATTATAAGTGATTGATACCTTTTGTCAATTATTTTATTAATTTTTGGTGGTCTTTATTTCTGGGACAAATTTTACTATCATTATAGCCCAAATTACACCACTATCAATTATATGTGTCATAAAGTACAAGCTTGGAGCAAATACAACACTTCACTCATTTTTCATTTGAGTATGATCATTTTAAAAACATGTGTTTTAATAACTGAGGGGTTGGGGAAAGATAAAGAACCTGTTCATATTATTACATTTTAAAAAGATAGTTACTAAAGGCAGTTAAGCTGGAAAAAAATGAAGTATTATAATTTTTCTGAGATATAAATTTTGAAATTCTGTCACAAGAGTTCAAATATAATCCCAAGAAAACGTTGGGTTACCATACACTGTATATCACAAAAGCAATAAATGTCCATTGTATGCTACCAAGTTTTGCCATGCATAGATAAGAAAACAAATTATTTTAATTACTTTGATTAAAGTTTTATTTTTAAACATCTTCTAAAATTACACATCAGTACAATTTTCATGCAGCTTGAATCATGCAATCAAATCAATACCTGACAGTAAAATAATCTTTTCCTGTGTTTCTAGTTTTTTTTCTTCTGAAAACTTGTCATAACTTGAAGGGCTTAAAAAATTATAAAATTGGATGGACAGAGATCTTTTATGATTGTCAAGTTTATGAAACACTGATATAAATTATCTCCTATCATGTAGTTTTAGAAATAAGATGTGTGTATGTCCTCCTGTAATGGAAAAATTCATGCACATGCACACTTCATATAGACAGTAAAATGTTATAGAAATAAAAAAAAAAATTTTGTTCATGATAGTTTTGTAGATGGTAAGTTTTTTTCGTTTTTTCATGAGAGTTTTGAAGACAGTCATAAAACAGGTCACATAAGAACTGTTCTATGCACAACCATATACATAGAGGTATAAATCTTTTAATTAAATTAATCACTTAATCACCACTCAATATTTTGAAATTAGGTTGTAAATTATATTTACCATAACATTTCCTCAGAAATTATAGAACTTTGTGTCTTCAAAAACTGAAATCATGGATATGATCCCCTTTTCTCCAGTCCTGTAGGTGCCTTGAAGGCTACTCTATGCCTCTGTGTAGTTGTCTTGGAGACTACTCTGTGTAAGGGCATTGAAGGCTATTCTGTGTAGGGGTCTTTGAGGCTACTCTGTGTAGGGGCCTTGGAGGCTACTCTGTGTAGGGGCCTTGGAGGCTACTCTATGCATGGGCCTTAAGTCTACTTTATGCCTCTGTGCAGAGGCCTTGAAGGCTACTCTGTAGAGGCCTTCAAGGCTACTCTATGCTTCTGTATGGGTGTTGAAGGCTACTCTATGCCTCTGTAGGGGCATTGAAGGCTACTCTATGCCTCTGTTGGGGCCTTAAAGGCTACTCTATGCCTCTTCACTTGAGAACTTTTCAGTCCTGTAGGAGCCTTGAAGGCTACTCTGTGTATGGGCCTTGAAGGCTACTCTATGCCTCTG
This sequence comes from Margaritifera margaritifera, assembly GCA_029931535.1. Taxonomy (NCBI): domain Eukaryota; kingdom Metazoa; phylum Mollusca; class Bivalvia; order Unionida; family Margaritiferidae; genus Margaritifera; species Margaritifera margaritifera. The sequence goes on from JAQPZY010001528.1 coordinate 1,156,473, forward strand.
TATGGGTGTTGAAAGCTACTCTATGCCTCTGTAGGGGCATTGAAGGCTATGCTATGCCTCTGTTGGGGCCTTGAAGGCTACTCTATGCCTCTGCACTTGAGAACTTTTCAGTCCTGTAGGAGCGTTGAAGGCTACTTTTTGCCTCTGTAGGGGCATTGAAGGCTACTATATGCCTCTGTAGGGGCATTAAAGGCTACTATATGCCTCTGTAGGGGCATTGAAGGCTACTATATGTCTCTGTAGGGGCCTTAAGGGCTACTCTATGCCTCTGCACTTGAGAACTTTTCAGGCCTTTCCCACTCCTGCCTTCTCCACTTCCCACCCCACACTGAAGACCCTTGCAGGCTTTCTCCATTCCTCTACACTTTATAGCCTTTCAGGCCTTCTTCACTTTCCTAAAATTAAGAGCCTTGCAGATTTTCACTCATCTACACAAGAAGTCCCTGCAAGTTTCCACTCGTCTGTACTTGAGGCCCTTGCTGGTCTTCACTCCTCTACAATAAAACTAAGGCCTGGCAGGTTGCACAGCAAGTTGACTTTTGTATGTAAATTTTGCAGACCAATGAGTCCACAGCTCTACATCTAGCTGCTGAGGGAGGTCACAAAGAGGTAGTTGAGGCATTACTGGAAGCTGGAGCCTCGCCTAAGGAGGAAAATGGAGTGAGTAAATAATTGCTAAAATATCTGGCTCCAGTATCACAAACAATTCCAGAATTAGGACATTTTGATTAGTCAAACAATTCCAGAATTAGGATAGTTTGTTTAATCAAACAATCCAGAATTGGGACATTCTGATTAGTGAAACAATTACAGAATTAGGATAATTTGTTTAGTCAAACAAGTCCAGAGTTAGGATATTTGATTAGTCAAACAAGTCCAGAAATTAGGACATTTGATTAGTCAAACAAGTTGAGAATTAGGACATTTGATTTGTCAAACAACTCAGATTTTAATTTTTTTTGATCGGGTCTAGATGTTACACTTCTGTTGAAAGCTAGACTTAAGTTATGCCGGTGAAATCAAAGTGTAGTTCTGCTGTTTTATGGACACAAAGAGTACCACATATACTCGCGTATAATCCAATACCAACTACAAACTGCATAGACCCAAATCTGCCATCGCATAATGCGCCAGCAGATCTGGGTCTATGCAGTTTGTAAAGACTAATCAGTAGAACAAACAACATAGACCCTGATCTACCGGCGCATTATGCGATCTCAGATCAGGGTCTATGTTGTTTGCATTTGGACCCAGCTTATACGCGAGTAGATACAGTAATTGAAAAACATAATTGAAAAAGCTTGTCATAAGAGTTAGAATGGTGTACAGGTCTCAAATTACTCATAATTATAAACTGACAATGACTAATGTATTCAGAGGTGAATTCCTTAAGCACTTGGAATAGGTCCATTGAAGGATACTTGTGGAAATATTGTCAGATGTATGAAAGTTGATTTCAGAAAACTTTTTTCAATGAAAATTGTATGTTCAAGACTGTATTATTCAAATAAATAACTTAATATTGCAAGCCATAAAAAACTTTATTGTTTAATTTAATTTCATTGTACTCACCATGCAAGAGAGTGTATATTATTAAACTTCCATCAAACTGTTTGATATGTCATGCATCCATGTAAATATAGCTTGCTTCGAACAAAATGTTTTTTTTCCATTTATTTCCTCTACCCCCCCTCTCATTTGCATTTATAATCATTTTAAATATCAGAATAATATTAAACTTTTGTAGACTTATTGCTTTAAATGAAAATAGGTATACTTTGAACTTTAAGCCAAATCCAATCAATACTTTTTGAGTTCTAAAAGTTCATATTTACTATATATTCAGTACAGAATTTGGGACCTTGTCAGTTTACATTAATTTCCACATGCTACACAAGTTAGTATTGTTCAAAGTAACAGTTGGTAGGTCTGCTATTGGTCATAGGTAATTTGATACGAAGGTTCTAAGTAGTGTATTGATTGATATGGTGGAACTATTATGGTAATTACCAATGAATGGTCCTAATTTGGATTCATGAAATAATAACAGTATGCCAAAATTTCTTGTTTTATAGTATTAATATCCCAAGCAATCAGAACATGATAATACTAGAACCTTCAAGACATCTTTGTGAAAACAATTAAATTTGTTAATGTTTGCTAGAAGTTAGGGCCACTGACATTTATTTTTAGCTCTACTGGTCATAGACCAGAAGAGCTTATAGGATGGCCCTTTGTCTGTTGGCCGATGGCTGCCTATCCCTTATGACAAATTTGTTTTGTCACTACTCCATCTAAACTACCGTATATACTCGATTATAAGTCGATCGACTATAAGTCGACCCCCCCTTTTTAGGGCTGCAAAAAGTGAATTTCGCTATGACCCTCCTATAAGTCGGGGTGTATTTTGCAAGTCAGATCCGTCTAAAGGGGTGACTTTTTAGTGAGTCAGAAATGCACTTTGGAGCCAAACTGGATAGATAGATAAGAAAAATAAAGACAAAACCAGTGTAAAATACAATTATATTATTGAGTGAAATATGTCTCAAATAAATTGACAATTTACAATTTGTCCATCTTTGTGTAATAATGTCCATTGAAATCCATAATGCTTGACATTTTAAATCCATTTATATGATAAATCCACGAATTCAATTATAGGTCACATACCGGTATAAAAATAGAAGTTCAGAATGATCCGATTCACAATATCCCATAATATGTTAATTCCACACGTCATACAAATAAACAATGAAAGTTAAGTCCACTTTTTTGTGATTCACGGTATCCTATAAATGTCACTATCTAATGTCATCTCGTACAAAGTCCAAGAATTAATCCTCATTGTCTGATAAAGTTCTGAAATCCTACATCGTCGTCTAGTCATCGTAAATCTCGCCAGACTCCGATTCTTGGCTTTACTGTCATATGTGGGAGCTTATGCAAAGACTGAGCTTGGGCTCTGTGAGTAACACTTTGATCATAAAGTCAGAAATCAATTCAATGCTGCAACTGAACACATGTCAATTGTGTGGCAAGATCACGGGGAGTTCAAATAGCCACCCTCTGTTTGTTACTTGGCACAGAACATGTATCAAACTCGCGGCTTGATCAAAGGGTTGTCATGTGCGAAAACAAAGAGTGTGGTGCCTTTACAAGCAAAGGGATTAAGGTCAAAGTATATGCACAGGAAGTTGTAGAACTCTACTTGGCACTGAACAAGTATAGATTGGCGGCTCGATCAAAAGGATTGTCAACTTGAAAACAAGGTGAGTCCCTTTACAAGCCAAAGGCTTATCGGCCCACGTGCACTGGCAGATAACTTGAGAAATATCACTTGGGAATTAATCAGACTTGTGGAAAAGGAAAATACAAATTAAATCAAAACTTTTATTGTATCAAGCACAGTCTTTATACAGCAAAACACAAATAATAATACAAATACAGGTTGTTCAGACTTGCACGAAAATACAGGCAATATACTTACTAGTAAACACCCAGGGTAAACATTGACGGACACTTCATTTTGCGGTAGGTAGTATTTAATTTACCGGTAATATTTTCAAATTAATAAAATCCAAATAACTGTAGATACATGTATTGTGTAATGAATACCGTCATGAAACGGATAAAAACAGTGCATACCATATATGCATTACTGCATAGGAATAGTGGCATGAAAACGTAAAAATATATGAATTGACAGTATTTTTATGTACTGCAAACATCTAGAGTTTCCAACATTACCGCAAGATTTTTTTATTTTTTTAATGTCGCGCTTATAAGACGACCCCTATTCTGCATGAGTCGAATTCTAAGTAAAAAATGTTGACTTATAAGCAAGTATATACGGTACTTGGAATATGGCCATGAAACTTTATGCAGACATTAATTCCAAGGTGTAGTTGGTCCTAAATGAAAATGATGCTGTTGGGACATCAGTATTACCACTGCAGTGGCAATCTTGAAAATCTTCTCCCTTATGAATGGATGGTCATGTTGACTTTGGTTTTTTTTCCAAAAGACTTCTTAATATATTTAGATATTTCAAACTGAAAATGGTTTCAGTCTGTCATCCAATATGGCCACCATGGTGACCATCTTGAAAGTTTTGTTATTGCTACTCCTCTTAAATGGAAAGTCGTATTGACATGGGGTTTTCACCAGAAGACTTTTTATGGCATCTAGTTGGTCCCAAATGAAAATAACGCTGATCTGACATACAATATGGTCACCTTGAAAATCTTATCACTACTCCTCCTCAATGGATGGTCATATTGATATAGGGTTTTCACCAAAAGACTTCTTATGATGTCTAGTTGGTCCTAAATCTAAAAGGTGCTATCATACATGCAGTATGGCTACCACAGAAACTGTCTTGAAAATCTTTTTATCATTCAAGAATATCAGAGATTATTTCAATGCCTAGCAGTTAAAAACAAGAAACAGTCTTATCTTGGATTCCTGGAAATTCTTCTTAGCCAGTAGAGCATCAGTCCCTTTGAGGGAGTCTTGTTCTATTTTCCCTCCTCTGTCATTACACTCCCTCATTTTCAGGAGGGTATGACAGCAATCCACTTAGTTGCCAAACATGGTCATGTTCATCTGCTAGAGATTCTCAAGGGCAAGGTGTCTCTTAGAAGTACAAGTAAAAAGGTAACACAACAGAGAGAGAGAGAGAGAGAGTTTTATTGTTACTTTTTGCCTTCCCCAAAGGTAATATTATCACACAATTATTACTAAGTTTTATACTGACAATGCTTATGTATTTTATTTTTTTTTCTTAATTAAAAAAATGTATAAGCTTTATTTTATAATTTTATAATAAGTTCATCATCTAATGTAAAAAAGGAATTAACAGCAAATCAAGGATTTTAAAACTGTGCCAATATTTCCACCTCAGTCGATTGATTTTACTTGAATATTCATCAAATGATCATTTCTATTTATTTTAAAAGATCTACTGTTTTTTTATATCTGCTGATTTAGTATAAATTATCTTCTACTGGTGAGTAGCAAAATGTTCTGTATTTTTCAGACTGGTTTAACAGCCCTTCATGTAGCTGCTCATTACGGACAAGTGGAGTTTGTGCGAGAAATGCTAACCAAGGTCCCTGCCACCATCAAGAGTGAACCCTCAGGGGGAGGTGACTTTGGTCTCAAAGATTTGGGAGCAGAGGTAATACAAAATACAGTACTCCCTCATTGCAATGCTCTAATGGGAACCATGGAGTATACAACCTTATAGTGAGACTGCCTTATAATGAAGTACATTATACATATAATTTTCCTTCCACTTAATTAAATGGGATCCATGACCATACTTGCCTTATAACAGGAAATGTGTTATAATGAAGAACCCGATAACAAGAACTGTGTTATAATGAAAGGCCTTATAGTGAGGGCATGCTGTAATGAGTTCCTGATATTTGTTTCTATCACTTGCTTTTCTCAAGGTTATTAGAATTTCAAATTAGCTCATAGATAATATACTGGTAGTAGTAATAAATCATCAGTACTACATGAAACACAATTTGCCTATATATATATATACAGTGAAACCCCGCTATAACGCGATATTTGGGGTCCATAAAATTCTATCGCGGAAAAAGTGGGGTCGCGTTTTTGCAGGGTTTTACTATCTTTTACTGTATTCAGAGAACAAAGTATACACGTCTAATATAGAGCATGAATAGGGTAGCAACACCGTTTACTACAGTACAGCTCACATGATTTTTCGGAACCCCACGCATCGCGGTGGGGGTGGAGAGTGAGTGGAGAGGATTAAGAAAAACCCCTCCACCATCACTCCACGCATCCTGACGGAGTTGTCGCGGAGAATAGCCCTGCACACCACGCTTTCTCGCGGAGTCGCATCCGATCACCATCGCGGAGCGGACGTGGTCTCAATAATATGGGCGTGGTTTACTGTTTATCACACATGCAAGCAGAGGTTGAGAGAGAGACGAGAGGTGGGGGGGGGGCACCGATTTATCTAAATCGTTATCCCTCTGGGGAACAATTTGCTAACTTTTTGATACTGAAAAAAACGTAGTAATTCAGTTAATTATAAATATTTCCTTGTTCTAACGAAGATAATATATGATACATAGTGCCAAATCATATTTTAGATGATGATAACGTAATGACAATGCCTCGCAAACTGTATTAATACTACATTTTGCGCAATGAATCTATTTTTTTTCTCTTTAATACTGTGTTATCGGAATCTAAACATGCATTCATATCCTTATTTCTTTTTCAGTAAACTCAATACAAAATTTTAATGATCATATGAAAGTCAGTGATATTGTACTACCTGCAAGGAAAAGAACGATAAATGTCGAACAAATTAATAACAAAGCTGCAGTCATACCTGACTGAAGTGAAACAAAATCGCTCAAGTTCCGATGGTTACTCCATGCATGAGTACTCATTCACATATTGTACGATTTTTTCTGACATCCAATCGCTTAAATAAAGCATTATTAAGATTTCACATCGTTATTTTATTTTAAACTGTACTAATTTGCATTAATTACCAAAGTAGCGGGTTTTTTTAAAATCACAAATGGCCGCAAAAGGTCATCCTAGATACATGTAGTTGACACGTGCAAGTAACCTAGCACAAGAGAAGCCATCAGCACTGCTGATATTGACGTGTTAATTTCATGTGCTAACTGTAAACCTAAAAGTACAACAGCAGCGCTTCTGCGGGTTTGTTTTCTTTGCCATTGATCTGACAAACTTCCGCATCAGATGAAATTAATGTTTAACTTTTTCTTTTCTGTTCATTTTCCTACTGCATAATACAGAAAAATAAGATGAATAATTTTAGATCATTAACTCTTCTTAGTAAAGTTCCCCTCCCTCTCTCTCTCATAAAATATGGAATCCAAAGCACTAATGCATAAGTCTTTGTAATCTATTACTATTAAAAACCGTTTGTTTTGTTTTTTTTGGGGGGGGGGGTGTACATGCTTCAGTAAGAGTTTAAGTATTCCATGATTGGCAAGCTTTCTTCAATTAGTGGCCGCCTCATTCACACTAAGCCAAAAAGATGTTCCTGCCATTAAAGTTTTTCGTGATTCTGCTTATGTTTTGAAGAGTTTTTCACTAATGCAAGTTTAAAAAAAAACGCTAAAATGCTTATTAATGTTAACCAAAATTTTTCTTTTTCGCTGCTTGACATGTCGACATTTTTAGTCAGTCGCCAGAATTAAAATATTAAAATCTGACTGATTATAAATCTCAATACACAAACTGAAATCTGGAAACGTTCAGTAGTGGTAAAAAAGCAATAACGTGCTAGACATTGTAGCGTTATGGAGCAAAAGAGAAAGAAATTTTCCCACCACTGCACAGGAACTCCCGAACACGTGCTCTAAAGTCGTGTGTGTGTTCATGGGCATCCGCAGGAATTTTCGGGGGGGGGGGGGGGGTGCCAAAGTAAAAGGGATATATTTATTATTTTTTTTAAATCAGGGCGGGACGAGGCACAGAAACACACTCAATAACCAAAGGCTCTAACAGTCACAAACAGGAAACTGCATTCTTTAATATCTGCATAAAAATAATTAAAAGAGTATATTTTATTTTTATATTTTCGCCGTAGAAAAATGAGCAAATAATAGGATACACGTGAAGACAATACATCCATGCAAAATGCTCTAAACTTGTTGGAAATTAAAATCTCAGAACATCTCAGATTTTAGAATTTTCCATATTATTTTTCATTTCGGTAATAAGCCGAGTTCAGATTAATTACTAACAATTATCAAACTTCCGTTGTTAATGGCGGGACCAGACCATAATTGCGGCTGTAAAGTACAACGCGCGTTAAGTCAGATGGCTTTGTGTGATAAAAACACTGTTCCCAAGCTGAAACTTACATCATCCTTTGATGCAAACCCTTGTTAATATTTTACAACAGTGTTCACAATGGTCACTGCATTGATTTCCGTAGAACATCCGCTGAAGTCAAGTCTTTATTAGGGAGAGACAATTGAATTTTCCAAGGGGGGGGGGGGGTAAATGCATGAAAACAATTGTCTTTCTCTGATTTTTGTAGTAGACGTTAATCCGTTCCATATTTCACTTAAAATAAATAAATATTGTGATTAAAGAACAAAAAATATCCCGGTCGAAAAAAACAAAACAACATATAAACCCCATATATTAAATGGTCAGTCCCTTACAGTACACATGGAGTCATAATATTCAGCCTCCTCACACTGCTGTTACTGCTTTCAGTGTAAATTCAGTGTTTTAGGTTTGTTGGGGGGGAGGGGGGTAAGCAGAAGCGGATGTCAATTTGGATTTTAATTGTCAGAGAATTACTTTCCTTTGGAACAAAATGATAAATTTATTCTGCTTCAGAAGCTCAGCAATGTGTGCTTCTCGTCAAGTCAGTGCATAAGTTTGTTCATATTTCTTTGAAATAAATTAAAATCATAAACTTATTGCAAAAGAAGTCGATCAACCTTTTATAAACAGTAATGTGTACTGAATATACAAGCTTTCTGAAATAATTTTTTTATTGTGCAAATATGATCGAAATAAAGACGACTGATTCTTCAAATGGTATCCGGTTGTAAATCACTCTTGACGTCTCCGTCTTTCCATAGGTGATCTTCATTCATTGGCTGTTCAGATGTCAATCAGTAATGTTGACTAGCCCCTCCACGGTGGAGTTTACATCGGCGTGCTTGCCGAAACGCGGTGGTGATTTGTAGGTATTTATGCCAATTTATGCCTCCACCACGGAGTGCTATCGCGGAGCTAGAGTGGAGGGGATTAAGCACCCCACCGCGATGCGTGGGGTTCTGAAAAATCCCGTGAGCTGTACTGTATCTGATATTGATCCGTCTTTGTTTTCCCACATGACAACCCTTTGATTGAGCCACGAGTTTGATCCTTGTTCAATGCCAAGTAACAGAGAGTGGTTATTTGAACTCCCTGTGATCTTGCCGCCCAAGCTCAGTCTCTATATAAGCACCCACATATGACAATCTTTGATCTTGCCGCCCAAGCTCAGTCTCTACATAAGCACCCACATATGACAATCTTTGATCTCGCCGCCCAAGCTCAGTCTATCCATAAGCACCCACATATGACAATCTTTGATCAACCACCGCATTGTCTGGCGCTTGGTTGTTACAGGATGAATTGAAGTCCAGCGCACGTGTTGGCGGCTTATGTTTTTTGATGTTTATTAAATCGTGAGAATCTTTTATCAACCACCACATTGTCTGATGATCGGTTGTGTATGCAGTTAAAGAAGAAAAACATGTCGGCTATTATTTGAGCAATGATTGTATACAGAATGAATTGAAGACAAACACAAAGAAGACTTACTGGCTTTACTCATAGATCAGTAATAAGTAACATTTCCGATAATGTTTATTTTGGCATAACACTTCAAGAAATTGGTGAAATTGTTAAATTTCAGAAGCCATGACACGATTGAATTCATACATGATCTCTTCCCCAAAATGATAATAAACTTTTTATACACTATTTCTCGTACTTAAAAAAAAATTTTTTTTTTCTGTGTACGAGAAAAAAACAGGTACATGTATATAAAATTTCAGGAATCACGCCACAAACGTATTATACTCGAATTCATACGCGATCTCTTCCCCAAAATGATACTATAATATACACATTTGATACACTATTTCTCGTACTTTGAAAAAAAATAATTAATGTGCGAATGAATATATGAAATTTTGGGAGCCACGCCACGATCGCGTTATATCCGAATTCGCGTTATAGCGGGGTTTCACTGTATATATATATATATATTCATCCATGTAATACTACATTTGTCACCCAATTCTGATGAATGCCTAAAGTCCAGGGCCAGTATAGATATAATCAGAACATCCTTGTCTCTTTCTGATTTGAGTCAAATAACTTTTGACTCTCTAAAAGAGTCTTGGAGGTCATCTTATTTATAATTCCCAAATTGGTCAGTTTTGGCAGATGAACATCCAGATAGATGCACGAAGAATGGATCTTTAAACAATTATAGGTGTAGAAAATAACACTTGACAATGTTTCAGCCATCAATGAGGTACCTGCACTTTTAATTTTTACTATTATTCCTAAACAAATTTGAAGAAAAGATATCATTTGATTTGAATGGCCTCAAAATATTGTTTATGTTGCTATTAGTGATGACATGTCATCAAGTCACCGTGACATCAGTGAAGTCTTTATGATGTAGTAACAACTATGAGATTAAGGGCAGTTCAAGATGGCCACTATTTACATCTGAGGTATTTTTCGAGCATGCAGTGGAAAAAGCTGAGGATTTTACAATTGGGTACAGGAAGTGACTAGTAATAAGAGTGGTAGAGAGGTCCACAGAATCTCATCATCCCTTTCAACTCAAAATAATCTGTCAACTTCATTTTTTGCAAAATTTCATAAAATCAATAAGTCTAATTTGAAGCAAATATTAGTTGTAAAACTATAGGGGAAAAATATTTATTCCATCTGCTGTTGTTAGTTTTCTTGCATGGTAAACTGGAAAGTCTAAGTAATGTGATGCAGTCCATCCAACAAAGAAAGTCAAAATTTTGTGACAATACATTTATAGATTCAGTCAAATACAATTGAGAATATATTACACTATTAGAATATATTACACTATTAGAAATTATTAGACAAAGAGATAGTTACTCTCCAAATGAACACAAAAATATTTATGTAAACAATATGGTCTATGCAGCCTTCAGAGGAGACAAACTTTGCAGCAAGAGGCGGATTCTCCTTGATTCCTTAATAAAACATTCCGTGTTTGAGAGCCTATTGATGTCATTTCAGTATGGACTGACACCACTTCATCTGGCTGCTCAGTCGGGTCATGAGGGGCTGGTCCGTCTCCTTCTAAACTGTCCAGGAGTGCAGGCAGATGCAGCAACAGTTGTGCAGGTAAAATTCAAATACAACAACAGTCGAGCAGGTAAAATTCAAATACAGCAACAGTTGTACAGGTAAAATTCAATTACAGCAACAGTTGTACAGGTAAAATTCAATTACAGCAACAGTTGTACAGGTACAGGTAAAATTCAATTACAGCAACAGTTGTACAGGTAAAATTCAATTACAGCAACAGTTGTACAGGTAAAATTCAATTACAGCAACAGTTGTACAGGTAAAATTCAATTACAGCAACAGTTGTACAGGTAAAATTCAATTACAGCAACAGTTGTACAGGTAAAATTCAATTACAGCAACAGTTGTACAGGTAAAATTCAATTACAGCAACAGTTGTACAGGTAAAATTCAGAAACTAATTTATAGACTCTTGTCAGAGTATTTTTATTCTTAGATTTTTCACAGTGCGAATATAACAAAGATTGAAAAACATTTTAAAACAAATTTCTCATTATATCACACATTTAACTGCAAATTATTTCGAAAGATATACAGTAAACCAAATTGATAACAAACCTCTCAGGTACCTAAAAATTGCTTGTTGTATGGGATTTATGCACAGTTCATTATATCCCTATTATAACATAGATGATGCTTCTTTGCATGTACAAATTGCTTGTCATATGGGATTTATGCACAGTTCGTTATATCCCTATTATAACATAGATGATGCTTCTTTGCATGTACAAATTGCTTGTTGTATGGGATTTATGCACAGTTCGTTATATCCCTATTATAACATAGATGATGCTTCTTTGCATGTACAAATTGCTTGTTGTATGGGATTTATACACAGTTCATTATATCCCTATTATAACATAGATGATGCTTCTTTGCATGTACAGATTGCTTGTTGTATGGGATTTATGCACAGTTCGTTATATCCCTATTATAACATAGATGATGCTTCTTTGCATGTGCAGATTACTTTGTTGTATGGGATTTATGCACAGTTCGTTATATCCCTATTATAACATAGATGATGCTTCTTTGCATGTACAAATTGCTTCATAATAACCATAAACTTGTTGTATCCATTTTTTTTCCACTGTCTTTTACTGTACATGTTAAATTCTGGGTCATAATTTATGATCTTCTGTGTTTTTTTTTATATGTAATGTACTGTAGGATAAATAAATGGACATGCTGATCATATATTTTAATCCATATAATTTAATGAATTTTAAAATATATACCATATATACTCGCATATAAGCCAGGTCCAAATGCAAACAACATAGACCCTGATCTGCCATCACATAATGTGCCAGCAGATCAGGGTCTATGTTATTTGTTCTACTAATTAGTCCTTACAAACTGTAAGTGCAGTTTGTAGTTGGTATCAAATTATACGCGAGTATCCATGGTACATTTTTTTTCATGACGTTCCTATTTAAGTTGATATGTATTGCATTTTTGGAGGCAGGAACTTATGATCAATTACTACTGTATTAAATATTCTGCAGGGTTCAATACCACTCCACTTGGCAGCTCAGAGTGGTCACACTGCTGTAGTCAGTCTCCTTTTGAGTAGATCCACAGCAATGATCCACATCAAGGACAAGCGTGGACGGACAGCTCTACAACTGGCTGCAGCCAATGGTCATTTAGACATGGTGGCCTTGCTTATAGGTCAGGGTGCTGATATTAACGCTTGTGATAAGGTAGGTAACTCTGGATATCATACAATTTATTGTTGAGTACAGTTGTGTCCCCTTACGATCAATTTCCGTTTAATATTGTTTCAGAGGTCAGATTCAACAACAATAAAATCTGTTTATCATTTTGAACTTGCATTTAGTGATTTAATCTCACAAAAATTATCTCATTAATCTACTTAATAAAATTATCTATCTTATCTCGTTAATCTACTTAATACGATTTTCAGTGTAATTCATAATGTTAAAGATCAGCTACATACATGTATTTTATGACTTGAAGTTATCTTACATCAACCTTTAACTTTGTTTGCTCTGTACCATTAAATCACAAAATTTTCCAGCATGCATTATTTCCTTATTATCCCTACCCAATATTGAATGTTGAGTTCTGTAAACTACACATCTAATTTCAGAATGGCTGGACTGCCCTCCACTTTTCAGCCAAGGCTGGTTACCTCAATGTGGTGAAGCTGTTGGTTGAGTCTGGAGCATCACCAAAGTTTGAAACCAAGGATGGCAAAGTCCCGATTTGTTATGCTGCAGCAGCCAATCACTCAGAAGTTCTCAGCTTTTTAATGAGAAAGGATCACAACACACAACACTTAATGGATGATAAAAAGGTAGAATTGGACATTAATGAATTTCTTAAGTTTTTAAAAAAAATACTACTTCTTACTTTATAAGGCCATTCTTCGTTGATTTGACATGAGCAATTGTGTGATGCAAGCCCAGTTTTTTTTTTTAAGTCTGAGTAATTTTTTAAAAAATCTTTGTCAGAAGTAATTTGTAAATAAATTATATAATTGGAGACTGATTTTACAATAACTAACTGTCATGCACAATTCAGAAACCTGAAATATTTGATTTTGTTAAAACTTGGGAGAGAATTTTAGTTCTCAGAACCTACCTTCAGGTTTAAAGTTTTACATCTTGTTCTGGCAAATGTTTGAAGTTATTTGTCTATTGGATGGCCAGGTTAATTCAAATATTTTGGTTAGAATTATTTTTGGATAGATTTATGAGACAAGACTGAAACCTATGCAAAATTCAAACTGTTCTCATTTCTCTTTCATCCTGTGCTCAAAAGTTTCAGTACAGTGTCAGAGTTTCTGTTCCACGAAAAGGCAATAATTTCAGCAGAAAAACTGGACTTTCTAGGAAATACCAAAAAATTCAGTACCTGTACCTGTTTGTTGTCCTTCCCATAAGTCAGTTCTGCAACTAAAACAAAAAACAATTGTCATTATGTATCATAAAAAAATTAATTTTTTTTAATACATACTTACTTTGGTAGACTTATTAATTTTTTTTAATACTTACTTACTTTGGTAGACTTATTAATTTTTTTTAATACTTACTTACTTTGGTAGACTTATTAATTTTTTTTAATACTTACTTACTTTGGTAGACTTATTAATTTTTTTTAATACTTACTTTCTTTGGTAGACTTATTAACTTTTTTTAATACTTACTTACTTTGGTAGACTTATTAATTTTTTTAATACTTATTTACTTTGGTAGACTTATTAATTTTTTTTAATACTTACTTACTTTGGTAGACTTATTAATTTTTTTTAATACTTACTTACTTTGGTAGACTTATTAACTTTTTTTAATACTTACTTTCTTTGGTAGACTTATTAACTTTTTTTAATACTTACTTACTTTGGTAGACTTATTAATTTTTTTAATACTTATTTACTTTGGTAGACTTATTAATTTTTTTTAATACTTACTTACTTTGGTAGACTTATTAATTTTTTTTAATACTTACTTACTTTGGTAGACTTTTTAATTTTTTTTAATACTTACTTACTTTGGTAGACTTTTTATTTTTTTTTAATACTTACTTACTTTGGTAGACTTATTAATTTTTTTTAATACTTACAGTGTACACTGTACTTACTTTGGTAGACTTTTAAGACCTCTTTTAGATAAGGATAATTATTTTGTCCTTCATTCTGAGAAATAAAATCAAGATTTCTCATGCTGATACCTTTGTGTTATGTTACATTTGAAATGCTTGGTGAAACTTAGTATGTAGGAGTACATTTTCTTATGATTCCATGATCTATTAAACCTTTTCCCATTCACAAGAATATGTAAATGGTATCTATGTTGGACAAACAAGATACAATCTAGTTTCATTTATCTAAATTAAATGTATGCACCTTTCACTTTAATCGGACATTAAGAATATGGATGTTTATTTGAAAATGATTCTGGCCTAGACCCATGTATCTGACAATTGGACTTATCTGACATTTTCAAACTGCTTCTTGCTTATCTCAAATGCCACAGCCATCAAAAGTTGATATCTACAACCTTTTGGCAGAAATTCCTGCACTTGTTTTTAACTCATTTTTAAGGAGAGTCGAAAAAAGTAATGGAAAATATTGACATTATAAACTTTGAGCCAGCAACTCTGATACTTTTATTATTAGCTTTTCGTGGGTTTTTTTTGCCAAAATGCAGCACAGAAAATGCCTAAAATGATAACTCAAAATGAGGTTGACCAAGAGGTTGTACAGACTGTGCAGGCAGTAGTATTGTTTATCTATATCAATGGAGAGTAGTCTGGACATTTTTAACAGCAATTGTTTGCATTTAATTTTTTGGATTACCATATATACTCGCATATAATTCGGGTCCAAATGCAAACAACATAGACCCTGATCTGCCATTGCATAATGCACCGGCAGATCAGGGTCTGTGTTGTTTGTTCTGCTGATTAGTCCTTACAAAAATGCATAGACCCAGATCTGCTGGTGCATTATGCAATGTCAAATCACGGTCTATGCAGTTTGCAGTTGGTATTGACTTATACATGAGTATATACGGTTGATGCCAATTTGATTGGACTATGTTGTCTGTAACTTTCGATGCTCTTTTATCAATTATTTTTCAGGTGTACAAATAATTGTGGGTAAAATATATAATCTAAAATGTTAATTTCAGTCTAAGGTATTAAAAATTTGCAAAATTTATCACTGAAAACAATCTTCATTGTACAAACAATAAAAAATAACTATGATTTTTACAAACTGATGTACAAAAAATTTGAGTGTAGGAAAAATTAGTCAGTATGGGTATTTTGCTAAGAGATCTGATCAGCTTACTAGAGGTTTAAATCCATGTCAAAACTCAGCATTTTCATTATGTTTGACCATGTTTGTCATTATGTTTGACCAGGCTTTTCATTATGTTTGACCAGGCTTTTCATTATGTTTAACCAGGTTTTTCATTATGCTTGACTAGGCTTTTCATTATGTTTGACAAGGTTTTTCATTATGCTTGACCAGTCTTTTCATTATGTTTTACTGGGTTTTTTATTATGTTTGACCAGGTTTTTGATTATGTTTGATCAGACTTTTCATTATGTTCACAAACTTAAAATCCAACATGTCTCTTCACAGTGAGTGGAGGGAAACATCTATCAAAACACATTATTTAAATTTATAAAGACATTTGTTCAGCAATCATTCAAATCTCATAATAGTTCATTTCAAAACATGCCTGTTAGAGATTCCAACATCAATCCTTGAGAAGGGTTGCATGTAAAATCGTGCTTTGGGGAACTTAACAATACAAATTGACTCATGATAGGCACCTTTTATATAATGAATATGTTTCATCTGGTTCACCAACATATTTCTAAGATAAAGGATATTGAGATGAATATTGCGTACCTTCAAATGGTGTACTTCATTTTGTATCAATATAAATCATGGAATGTGAATTGGTGCAGCATGTTGCACCTGATTCATTACATGTGATCACCAGTTCTCTCTTCGCTTGTCTATAATAGTGATGAGATACTGCTCCAAGATTTACATTGGTATGTATTCCTTGACAGAAAGAACAAATATATTAACACCTTCAGCTACAGAGTGTTTACATTTTTGAAAGTGTAGACACCTGGCATTTGTTATGCTTTAAATAGCATTTCCTTCCAAGTAATTTAAAATTAACCTTGATTTTTGAGCTAAAGCATCTGTTACATTTCATCACAGTCTCTGTGCAGTACATGGCATAATTTTTGCTGCCAATCTCTGGCATTCACTCCAAGTTTAGTATACTTGTGTATAATCCAATACCATATGCAGTTTGTAAGGACTAATTTGCAGAAGAAAAAACATAGACCCTGATCTGCCGGCACATTATGCGACCGAAGATCAGGGTCTATGTTGTTTGCATTTGGACCTGGATTATACACAAGTATATACGGTATTCCTTTTTATATTGACTAACAAGTATTCGAACATTTGCCAGTTGGGACTGATGATAATTTACTAGAAGGAGGGCCATTATCAAGATATAATCATGATGAATGAATATTTTATCATGCTACAGCTTTGCAAGAAATAGTAATTAAAATCTAGTGATTAATGAGATATAATTATTGAAATACATGTAGGATGCAGAGTGATGTTGACTAAAGTACTTTCATGAAATTTGAAATTTCCGGAAAAAAGGAAGGTTTCTTGAAGTTTCAGTTTTACTTCTGAGATGATATTAAGTTGGCATCTTTAAAACTTAATGGCTCAGAAGTTAATCTTCCATGAATTTTTTTTACTCCTGACAAAATTCATCAATTGATGGTGACAAAATTCTTCATTTTGGTACAGTGAAAACAAATACAAATAAATAAAATAAAAATAAAAAACACACCCATTGTTTAGAAAGAAAGTCTGCTTATACTGCTTTTCTTTCAGCCAATTGTCTATAGTTATGAAAAATTTCACAATTAGTGGAAAAATGTTCAAATGTGGTAATTTGCAGGGATACAAATACGTCTGTACTGAACATGAATGGATAATATGCAATGATATTGGCAGTATGCATAATTTTTAACAAAAGAGAGGAAAAAATATAAAAGCAAGGATGTGTTACACATATGCATAGTGTCATAGAATTTACTTTCTTCCTGTCAAGATTCAAAAAGATTATAAACTTTATTGTACAACCTTATCTAACAGTTTTTGAAGAAAAATCTAGACCAAAGTCTACTCTTATTGATATAATAGATTTTATACAAAGGGCGTGCAGAACACTGTTTCCCCAATAAATCATGTATGATATACATTTTGTGACTTTCAAAAATATTACACAAAATCATAACACTTTTGATACCGCAAAAAGTGACAAGAATCTCCCTGGAAATTCTAACCTCATTTTTCAATGGTATTTGTGTAATTCATCATATCAACCACTGTAGCAGATAACAGTTTTCAGGGGCATTCACAATTTTTATCATTTGTTAATGTTCCAAATACATGTATTATGGTACTGTTCACAGGCAAAACATTGTCTATTCATTGATTTGCAGAGATATTCCAAATACATGTATTATGGTGCTATTAACAGGCAAAACATTGTCTATTCGTTGATTTGCAGAGATATTCCAAATACATGTATTATGGTGCTATTCACAGGCAAAACATTGTCTATTCATTGATTTGCAGAGATATTCCAAATACATGTATTATGGTACTGTTCACAGGCAAAACATTGTCTATTCGTTGATTTGCAGAGATATTCCAAATACATGTATTATGGTACTGTTCACAGGCAAAACATTGTCTATTCGTTGATTTGTATAGATATTCCAAATACATGTATTATGGTGCTATTCACAGGCAAAACATTGTCTATTCGTTGATTTGCAGAGATATTCCAAATACATGTATTATGGTGCTATTCACAGGCAAAACATTGTCTATCCATCGATTTGTAGAGATATTCCAAATACATGTAAAAGTTAAGTTCTTACATATATTATGGTTCTGTTTACAGGCAAGACATAGTCTATCCATTGATTTGTAGAGATATTCCAAATACACGTAAAAGGGAATTTAGAAGACCTATTCAAAATTTATCATTGTTAATATGTACAAAATATACAATTTAGTCACTCATCTGTAAATTGGAAGTTATGCTAAAAATTTGCAATAAGTTGGCCTTGGATGATTTGACAGAACATAAAATAAGGATGATATATAATTGAGAAATGATAGTGTTGGAGTTTTATTTTCTTGTATATTTTTTATTGGATCATTCTTTCTTTGACCTCTCTTTCTTGATTTTGTTTTATTTTGCAGTTTGTATTTGATCTAATGGTATGTGGGAAGCTACACGATAACCGTTGCATTGAAGAGTTTATCCTTCTTTCCCCTGCTCCAGTTGATACAGCCGCAAAAATGTCCAAAAATTTTCGTGTCCTTGCCACTAAGGAAAAAGAGAGGTCCCGTGACCTAATCCTGGCTGGGGACTATTGTGAGAACATGGCTACTGAATTGCTTGCTATAGCAGCAAGCGTGAACAATGCTGGACAACTTTTAAAATCCTTAGACATGAGTGGAACCCAGTTCCTGGATGTCCTTATTGAAACTGAACAAAAGGAGGTGGTAGCCCATGCGTCTGTACAGAGATACCTCACTGAGGTGTGGATGGGGAATTTAGGATGGTCAGCATGGAAAATAATAATGCTGTTCATGCTATTCCTATTTGTGCCTATCGTGTGGTTAATATTCTCGCTTCCATTGAAACATCGATTCAATAAGATTCCAATTGTGAAATTCATGGCTTACCTAGTTTCTCATTTGTACTTGATGATTCTATATTCCGTCACAGTCGCATATCCATTGAAGCCTATTTGGATGTCTGCATCATTAATTCCTCACTGGTATGAATGGCTACTTCTGGCATGGCTGTCAGGACTTCTTGTGTCAGAATTGACGAATCCCGGTGATCGAGCTGGACTTGGTTGGTTAAAAGTGATAGTTCTTTGTATAAGTGCCCTGGGTATATTTTGCCACATTATAGCATTTGCTTTTTATGATGATGACCGACTCATATTGTTATTTGTTAGGAACCAGTTTTTAGCGAGTGCACTCCTGCTGTGCTGTGTACAACTTCTGGACTTCTTGTCATTTCATCACCTGTTCGGGCCTTGGGCTATCATCATCAGGGATTTGTTGAAGGATCTGACCCGTTTCCTTGTAATCCTTCTCATATTTATGGCCGGTTTTACCTTACACTTAGCAGCGATGTACCAGCCTGTTTTTAAACCTCCAACACCAGACCCAAGTCTCGGAGATGGAGATGGAAATGGAGTTGAAGACACAGTCAGTACATCACCATTAGATACCTTTGAATTGTTATTTTTTGCTTTATTTGGGCTGGTTGACCCAGATAGTCTTCCTGCCCTTTACAGAACACCTCTTTGGGTGATAACATTGGTAAAAGTTGTGTTTGGTATCTACTTGATGGTGACACTAATTGTTCTGATAAATTTACTCATCGCCATGATGTCTGACACATATCAAAGAATCCAGCAACAATCTGATGTTGAGTGGAAATTTGGTAGAGCCAAGTTAATAAGGAATATGAATAAAACATCAGCGACCCCATCACCTCTCAACTTGTTCACAAAACTCTTTACATATTGCAGAGTTGCTTACAAACATAGAGGTAAGTAGTACTTGAACCTAAAATGAAAATGTTTTCGCCACTGAATTACCATCTGTACTCGCGTATAAGCTAATACCAACTGCAAACTGCATAGGCCAAGATCTGCCAGCGCATAATGCGATGGCAGATCTGGGTCTATGCAGTTTGTAAGGACTAATCAGTAGAACAAACAACATAGACCATGATCTACCAGTGTATTATGCGACTGTAGATCAGGGTCTATGTTGTTTGCATTTGGACCTGGTTTATACACTTGTATATACGGTACTTTTCTTTCATCTCAAAGACCATTCTGTGCCAACTTTTTAGCCACTGAGTAATTAATACAAGTTAATAAAACCGTATGCACAAATAAAAAGACAATATAATAGAGCTTTTGTTTAGCTTGAATCGAATATTTGCATCACATTTATCAACTGTCGAGCAAAGACTATAGTAGCTCAACATGCATTTATTAATGCCCAGTAAAAACTTTATGCGTGAAATCTTCTTGGTCATATCTAAAATGATCCTTTCATTATGGTAAATGAGATCATGCAAAGTAAACCAAAGTTACACCCATTTTTCCCTATAATAATTTTACTCTTAACTGGTGAATTCCATTTTTATAGTGTATATTTCGTGGAATAAACACACAGAGTTGACACATCAATATATTTGATTTTAGGCAGTTTTACATGGAATACAGTCTTAGAATGCACTGTTATAAAACAAAAATTATTTTTAGATTCATAACTTTTGTATCGGATATACCAGAATTAATGCTTACTTTGATTATCTATTCACTGAAAGGTTTTAATTAATTTGAAAAAATATTTACTCTTTTTTCTGAACATTTTCATAGACATGATAGTTTGTATTTTTGACTCTGCCAGCCATGCTCACCTATTCCATAGCAAATCCCTGATATCAATACTTTTCATCAGTGGCAGTGTAAGGGTTCAAGGTGCCCAGGGGCAATGTTCTTTAGTGGTGCCCCTACCAAGGCACCCAGGGGCAATGTTCTTTGGTGGCGTCCCTACTTTGCCACAGAGAACAGTTTTTATGTCAGTTGCCAATGTCCCTCCTTTCCCCTTCTAAATATAAGTTTTGTGAATAATTGCCTGTTACACTAAGGTGAGGTGAAATACTATGAAAATTTCAGCTGCAAAAAAAAAATCCTCATGGCGCCCCAGCCCCCCCCCCCCCCTTGCTGCCACTGCTTTTCATCAATGTATATATAGTTATGTTTGGTAAGGTTAATGATTTTCCAGAGTTTAAATTGATGATTCTATGTGACCTTATAGGTAGAAATATAAAGAACATTCATTTGTTTTTTATTAAACTACTATCTCTGCTACTTTCAGGTAAGCTATGCAGTGTTCATGCTCAGGCATACATTCATGATGAAGATGATGTTGATGTTCTCTCTGACTCGAGATCACTTGATCTCCTTGCACAGAGCTCTGCACAGTGGATTAAAAATGTGCGCAGGAACACTCAGATTACGCCAGATGGTACTCTATTGTTCTTATTTTATGTTTTTCATTGTTGTCTGCTTCTGCAGTCAATATGTAAACTTTCCATACTGGTCATTGCTTGTATGACTCGATGGGTGTCCTTGGGCGAGACACGGGAACAAAGTTCTTGCAGTTCTTGTTGTCATAACATCAAAGAATGTTGTTCGAGAACAAACAAGAACCTCATTCTCAGGTTGAGAGTTCATATCACCTCTAAAGCGGGAATAGATGAAAACAAAGATATCAGAACATGTTGGGTGTTGATCTGCCATGTTGTTTTTGTTCTGAGATCAACTGTGAGCATGCTGAGGAACAAGAGAGAAAATATGAGAATGTGTTCTTGGTGTTTTAAAGTTCTATGATAATATTTAATGTGTCATTATGAGTTATTTTAAAATATCATAATTGAATAAAGTAATACAGTAATTTATTTGACCATGAAGTAGATTTCTTATGTAGTGGAGCAATCAGATTATTGGGGGGGGGGAATTGCAAATCAATTTGCATATGCAATCTACTGCCTCTCCAGTGCCGCTGGTCAATCTTGGCTGCTTGCTCCCAGGTGTCTAACTAAACTAAATCCAAACTGGAACTAACATACTGTGTATATTATTTCCAGCTCCAAATAAATTTTTGTATATGTTTTTTGACGACAGCTTTTATTTTGTAATCTAATTGAATTGTGTCAGTAACTAAGTTAGTTCTGAATGGCTACCACCAACTTCTCAAGAAGGTCCCGTCTTTATAGAACATAAATTTAATGTTGCTGATCAAATAACAGTATTGTCCATTTTGACATTTTCGCTGAACAAGAGTCAGTTTTTGTCAAGCCTGCCGTATATTCAGTTATAAAGAAAAAACACATAAACATTAGGCTTAATCTAGGGAGTGAATGTATGGATGGACACAAAATTATTGCTATGTTGAGCTTCTGCCAAGTCCCTTAACCATGCCCAACACCTACGTCGTGTAGAATAAATTAATATAATGTGTCCTTTTCTATTGAATTACATTATTTTTGGTAAGATTGCACATGAGAACATAGTCATAACACAGAAAGAAACTATCATTACAAGTTATTATTATTAGATTAATTGTTTAATAATGATAATTATGACTAATGTAAACAAAATAGCACCATTGTGTATGCCCTTTTCAAAAATCACATGAAAAGTTTAATGCAGCTTGACAAATTCCAACCATTGACAGGGGTATAAATTAGTGTTTAATTCATAATCTTTGAATATTTCCCTCTCTGTGCCTCCACTTTGTGTTTCAGTAATCAGCATAAAAATAATGTTCTTTCTTAGTAAAATAGTGCTATACTAGCATAATTTGGTTACTTGCCTTCTGTGTAGTTCCCTGTTGTCTGTTCCCAGCTCAGTTATTTCCTATCCCACCGTAAACTTGTATCACCTTAATGTGTAATTTTAAATACTCATTTGAAGACCAACGTACAATTGTCTAGCAAGCAGCAGGGTGCAAAGAAAAACAATTCACACTCCTGTATGCAATACCGATGCTTTAAAAAATTTGCTGAAAATGAATTTCTCTCTGAACTGTCTCAAAATATTAGTCCATCAGCGTTCTCTAAAATAGACCTGGATTATGATTTGTCTATCTGGAACTACTGTTTTTTCTTACTATCCCAAATAAACATGCTCCCATACAAATCTAAAGAATTAAACAAATCAAAACAACCAGAATGGTATACTAATTAAATTGCTGAGGTGCATCGTAAGCAAAACTGCTATCATAAATGTAAAGAGTTTTCCAATTATCGTTTGTGGTGGAACAAAGTATAATCCCTCATTGTAAAACATAAATGCACCTTTTTCAAAGAAGCCATTGCCTCAAACTCTGATAACAGATCCATCTGGAATCACTTGTGAGAATTAACTTCTACGAAACCAGTACTTCTAAGTCCATGTGAAATTATAGTTAATGCCACTAGTTACACTAATATTTCCCAAACACTTGACAGGTCTAATTTTACAAAGCCTAACATAGATAAACTTTACTGCCTTTGTGAATAAAAGGGTACCCAATCATGTATCTTTTAATATCGCCCTAATTACATTAACTGATACTATTGATATTATCACTAAAATAGACACTAACAAATCGGCAGGTCTAGATGGAATTCACCCCAAAATTCTGAAAATGTCAGCTTTATGAATCTCTGAGTCATTGAAAGAAGTAATTAACCATAGTATCACTTCTGTAAATTTCCAGAGTCATTGAAATTAACAAAAGTATTCCCAGTTCATAAGGGAAATGAAAAGAATGACCCATCTAACTATCGACCCATATTTGTTCTATCCATTCTTTCAAAAATTATTGAAAAACATGTCAGCAAGCATCTTTTCAGATATCTTAACAACTTCTGACATGCTGAAATGTGTATACCTGTGTATAGTATAAATCGTTCATCAGGGCTGAGCAAATTTTTTTTTTGACCACTAGTCCAGGACAAGTGGTTTCAGAAAATTCACTAGTCCCACCTTACTCTTCACTAGTCCCACCTTACTTTTCACTGGTCCCAAAATGGTAATCACTTGCCGAGATTTGATGAGATGTATGTACTTAATCCATAGAAAAAACAAACAAAATAATATACAACATAATTATTTCTTAAAAAAATTTAATTTTTCAAAAACATTGGTTTTTATACATTTGGCTTCTTCAGGTTCATGTATATATGTTTTAGCTGATGGATTTGAAAAAATGTCCATGTATATGTCTGCCACCTGCACCAGCACTAAGCCAGCAGTTGATAGCTGTGTCTGGGTTGAAGTCCTCAAGCTCTGGTCCATTTGCGGAAATGTTCATTAGCATTTGTAAACTCTTTTGGTTAAAGGAATTCCTTAAAGAAGTCTTGATTAAGTTCATTGAACTAAATCCTCGTCCACATTCAGCACTGGATGAGCTTATA
This sequence comes from Margaritifera margaritifera, assembly GCA_029931535.1. Taxonomy (NCBI): domain Eukaryota; kingdom Metazoa; phylum Mollusca; class Bivalvia; order Unionida; family Margaritiferidae; genus Margaritifera; species Margaritifera margaritifera. Next base: position 1,180,988 of record JAQPZY010001528.1, read on the forward strand.
ACAAACATGATTTCTAATAGTTTGCATAATTGACTGAGACTTGGTGGAGTATTCACTAAGAGTGTTCAAAGAATTTCAACAGGTGGATCCGGTGACTGCTCGTATGCCCTCATCTTTGCTTTGAACTCCAGATACTGCTCATGAATGGCATGATGGTCTTCCTGTTTGAAAATCACTTCAAGATGATTAAGAAGAACCTGCATATTTCATCAGAGCTGCCCTCTCATGAGGAAAGTGCCTGTAGTCAAATGCTCTAAAGCATCTCAAAGGTTCTTCCATATCAGAAAATGGTTTTCCATAACGGGCTGGGGTGTAGGCTGTGTTAAAGAGAGCTCTCATTTCAGTCTCATTTAGTTTTGAAAGGGGCTTTCCTAGTGGAGTGTCGGCAACTCTGACTTCACTGATTTTCGGCACATGCTGGCTAGTGTCATGCATATATTGTGCTACACAGGCCTTGTGGGGTCCAGATATGTCATGAGACTTGATTGGTTCAATCCTGAAATTGTCACTTCCACTGACAAATACACTGGGTGAATTTCCAACCTGTGCCAGTTTTGGATATTGTTTGCATTAACTGCAAAACATCTTTCCTTCCGAGTCAATACATTCAAGCCAGGGATAACAATCAACCCAATGAGGCTGAAAATTTCTCTGTCTCTTAGTAGTGTCATATTTGACATTTTTTGCCACCACAGATTGTTGCTTATGTCTCTTTGGAGAAATAGCTACCGCACACTCAGTATCAGTCTTACGTTTTATCCCTCCACTTTCAAACAAATTTTCTTTCTCCGAATCGCCGTTATTACCTTCCTTGCGAAAATAATTTAGCAAACTCATTTTATCCACAGAGTAACTATCAGCTTGCTTGACAACTACATGTACTTCTAAAGTGATCATAACATACATTTTCTCTTTTAAATACGAACAGAGAGAGCTCATTAATTAGCGTAATTGTTTCGCTTCAAATGCAATATCGCATGTGGAAGTTAATCATCTGTATAATCAATTAAAAATAAAGAATCATTACTGTCATTTAATCAGTTCATAAAAGAAACCAACATTGATGTCGGTAAAGTACCTTTCATTAATTTAATTACACTGACTCGCTGGATTAAAATCATAGTGAGCCGCTCGTGATAATCTGGCTTGAGTAAACTCAATGCAACAAAGCCGCTTAAAACACTACTAATTGATCATACTGGTTTTCTTTTGTTTGACGTGTTTTGATTTGCCGATAATTTGGTCGCTTAGCCCAATATGCAGTCAAGCGGTTACAGGATGTAAATGTATACACGAAGAGGGGTAGAATCAAGTATTCAGTACGCCCGGAGGGCATGATTGGCCAAATAAAGGTAGATATAGTGATTAAAGCACAAAAATAAGGACTAGCTCGACTTTTTTAAAAAGCACTTGTCCCGGACTAACGACTTGGAAAATTTTTCTTGCCCAACTTCAAAAATGACTAGTCCGGGACGTCGGGCTATGGGATTTGCTCAGCCCTATTCATATATGTACCTGATGACCACTATAGTTACATATATGAATCCATTTTAAATCTGTGTGAGTACATACCTAAGTATGTGTAAGTGACTTTTTTTTTTTTTTTAACATGACTTGTTACAAAAATTGAGGACCTCATGGCAGATGGGTCTTTTATAACCAAATGTGTTATCCTCGTTTAATAACAATTATTATTATTATTATTATTATTATTAATAAAAATTATATGTTTGTAAGAGTAACATAAAAGCTAGTGGTTCATTATGGGGAGGGAAGATAAAATTGTATGACAATTTCTTGATAATAATGATATTTCTAATCACTGTGAAGGGAAGGGAATGTTTTTTCCATGTCAGTTTCCTAACTGATAAATACTCTGTATTTTATCAACTTTTACTTCGGATGTTTGGTATCACATCCCATTTTGTAAGGTCACTTATTGCATCTGTATTGTTGTGTATGGTTTAATACATTAACAATGAAATTGTTTAGTTTTTAATTTACCAAACCGTACATGATATCATATATATAAATAGCGACTTTACGAAACCAGAAGTGATACCAAACACCATCTGGAGTCAGAGTAGATACAATAGTGTGACACTCACATTGTTATAAACTAGTGTTCATGTTTTGCTCAGAGCTGTCTTAATATTAAGGGCTAAAAAGCCAAGCCATAAGCTTTACCTTAGATCGGTTGCATAAATATTATACTAAATATTAGCTTCTAGAGATCGACTACACAAACCAGTCATGATTGTTGAACAAAAGTAAAATAGTTGGTATGTATCTATGTAACTAGATGACATCAGGAAATGTTATTATTACAGATTACCCGACTGCAATGAAAAAAAAAGAGCAGCTGGAATAGGACAAAAGAACAATATAGGGGTTAATTTGATGCAATAAAATAAAACCAATTTCAAATGTTTTGCATCTTTTCTATACCATATTTCCTGACCTATGCTAATAATGCTCTAATTTGTTTGAATAAGTGCTACACTGATGTTACATTTTTATTAGTATCTCTCATGTTCTTTTATATCATTTTTTTTTTACCATTCACTTTTACTACTTGTCCAAAATCTCAATTCTATTTTGGAAAATGCTGCTGTTTAAGTTTCATTCATACATTAAATTATTTAAGATACATAAATGGAAAGAAAATTGAGCCAGTTTGCAATTTCCTTGTTATTTATGGAATCAAAAACTAGAGAATTACCACTGCTTCATTTTGATATGATCATCGGTGTAGGCATGCGTAGTGTGGAACAGTATATGAACCAAAGTCAGAGCATGGGAAAGAGGTCAAAATAATACTGTATATACTCGTGTATAATCCAATAGCAACTGCAAACTGCATAGACCCAGATCTGCCATCGCATAATGCACTGGCAGATCTTGGTCTATAAAGTTTGTAAGGCCTAATCAGTACAGAACAAAAAACATACACCTTGATCTTCCAGCGCATTATGCAATGGCAGATCAGGGTCTATGTTGTTTGCATTTTTACTAGAATAATATGCGAGTATATACGGTACTTGTTTGCAAAGAGACATATATAGTTGATCCTCATGTCCGTAACATGTGAAGGAGCCATATTGTGAATGTTAGAGTTCAGTCAAATAACACTTTATCATTGATGCTGCTGCCCAACTGTCATACAAGTGTTCATGCACATACCGGTAGCTTGTTTGCTGCCTTAGGTATTGTAACTAACAATTATGGTTTTATATTCAAAAAAGAAAAATTTTAAACATTGTCTGAAGTCTTTTCTTTAAATTGATTTTTTTTTTTTTTAGAAAAGTTTACAGACTATGTAACAGTATGTTAAAAAAATTGCACAATATTTAAATTTTGATAAAGTATGTAATCCAATCTGACCTATCCTGTGGTTTTTCAGCATGCAAATAACATAAAGTTAACATGAAACCATCATACTGAAGGAGAACTATTGTCATATATTTAAAAAAATTGCATGTTATATCCTTTCTTTTCATTGCTTCAACAGGTTATCTTCACAGTAAGCATCATGGTCCAACAAGACTTGAAGATGTAGTCGATTGGAAGGCCGTCGTCAAAAAATACCTAGCCAATTGCGGTGTTGAAGACTCTTTTGAAATGGAGGAAGATAAAAGCGCCATGAATGGAGGAATGAATGGAGCACTTTCTCATTCAAAGAGAAAAACCGAAGAAAAATTCTAGAAAGAAATCGTTTTCCTACAAACTATATAATTTATCTGCAATAAATTTAATATGATATGTGAATTTTTAATATAAATCACAAGAAAAATACAATTTAAAGTCAATAAGAATGAACAAAATTCAAGTTTTGAATCAATTATAATTAAGACTCCTCAGCCAATGTGCAAGAATTTCAAGAAGAATATATTTTCAGAAACTTTGCCATATTAGAGTTTTCATTTTCATTGCATTTCTTTTCTGTGTACTGACTTCTGGATGAAGCTATCAAAGCTGTGGAAGATAAATGTTGTCTTTATCTAGATGATTGCAAAACACCTCTAGAATTAAGTTTTTCATTCGTCTGCTTAAACAGATCTCATCCTGAATGATATAACTATGTTTGTCCAAGTATAATGTTATTCCATGTTATAATCTAAAAATAATTTTGTGCAATAAAGATTTTTCTTAGTTTATCAGTTCGTCTTACTCTTGTTCTTGTTCTTCCTTAGTGTTGACAAAGAAACCATTAGTTTGTATTACTGACTCAAAGACAATGATTATGTTATTAACATGTTTGGCATAATTAAATTTGAAACAATCATTTGTTACTCAGTTGAGATACATATGATAAATCAAATAGATTCCATCTAAGAGGAACCCAAAATGTGTAGAACAAGCAGAACAAAATTAATGTATTTTTGTTGATGGTGTTGCTTTGTATTTGCAAATGTATCTTGTTGAAGGTCATGCTTTTAGTCTAATTGCATATGCATCTTTGTTGATGGTGTTGCTTTTAGTCCAATTGCATATGCATCTTTGTTGATGGTGTTGCTTTTAATGTAATTGCATATGCATCTTTGTTGATGGTGTTGCTTTTAGTCTAATTGCATATGCATCTTTGTTAATGGTGTTGCTTTTAATGTATTTGCATATGCATCTTTGTTAATGGTGTTGCTTTTAATGTATTTGCATATGCATCTTTGTTGATGGTGTTGGTTTTAGTCTAATTGCATATGCATCTTTGTTAATGGTGTTGCTTTTAATGTATTTGCATATGTTGCAAATGTAACTTGTTGAAGGTCATGCTTTTAGTCTAATTGCATATGCATAGAACGTTCAGGGCTTGATCTTTCAATTTGTGAGTCTTTTAAGCAAAATGCTTGAAATATTGGGATTTAGACCCCCTATGCTTTGTACGTCAATTATAAGCAAATATATTAGTTTCTGTCTTTTTCCATAACAGTTTGGGTGATAAAAGATATCTTTCTTAATGGTAATCTTATCTTAACGAAGATACAATTTATCATTTCCTGTTTACAAAGACATTGAGTGGCAATTAAAGTGGCAGTTATATCTACTGAAATTAAGATCATCACCAAAGATTAAAATCTTAAAGGTATCATAATCTATACTTCATCTTTGTATCCATGTGGTCTTTTCACAAACCATTTTGACAGATAGATAATAAACTCACTACTTAGTTTCGTGTTCGTATAAATGTGCTGTACTATGAAATAGCTAGAGAAAAAACTGTCTTTCAGGAAGGAAAAAACAAAACAAAACAAAACAAACAAACAAACCAAAAAATAAAACAAACAAACAAAACAAATAAACCTACAGCGGGCTTAGCCTAATCAAGCAAGAGTATTATTTTTGCTTTTGTCTGATGCATACCATTAGCAGAGCCAAACCAAAATGTGTTTGTGTGTCTCTGATACACACCAATAAATAGCTGGGAAAAAGCAGGTACTTAACATTACGTCTAGACACACATTAAAGTCCTGTTTCCTTTCTATCTTCGCATCTAATTTTGTTCGGGGGGGGGGGGGGCGGGGTGTCATTTGTTTTAAGTTTTTTTGTGAAATACAGAGAGTCCTCCTGAGAGTAAGTCTTCAGGATTAGTCCTGAGATCGGACAGAGGCTTTGTTTCTTTGAAGGCCTTCAGATCATAAAATCTTTGAGCTTGATATATCATTATCAATCAATCAAAAGCAATGGTACGAAAAGATACTTATCTGTGATTGGTTGAGCACAAATCTCAAATTCATTCTCGAGTTGTATGATCTCAAAACAAGGGGTTTGTGTGTCAGTCACGAGAGAAAGCAATTTTTCTAAATGAATAAATTGTTAAATTATATGTGCATTTAGTTTTTGGAAATTCTCTGGTCCTTAGCAGTAAATGGTACCCACAGTTTCAAGTGCACCTTTTTTTGCCATAAAACTGAATAAGCATTTAAATAACAGGACCAGTCTTAACATTTTGAAGCTAATGTGACTTGATTTTTATGTAAAAACTGTTGCATGAGCTTTCTGTAGTCCGAATTTCCTTTGATCTTTCATACCCCATTTGAGATATTTAGGCAGTTATGTTGGTGTGTGACACCCTAGCAAAACTGTTCAGATATCTCAAACAGGGTGGCAAAAGTCAGAGGAAACTCGGACAAGAGCTTTTTGCAAATATATAATTTTAAGACAAGACAAGATTTATTAATAGTCGGAATGGTTAAAAATAACAATACAACAAAAGCTCTACTGAACATTTCAATTCCAATTATAACATTTATCTTCACTGCCTTCATTAGTTTTTTGTATGTAGTCCTAGAAACTGGTCATCTGTGCAAAAGTAGTAGGTAAAATAGGGATTAGTGACTCTAACAATAATAATTATAAAAACGGGTGCAGGCTGATTCGGACCGTGGTTGATACTGACCAGGCTTATTCGGACCAAATTACAGGCTGATTCGGATCAAAAGCCAGCCTGATTCGGACCGTATTACGGGCTGATTCAGACCTAGTCCAATGAATAAACCCCCCAAATCTGTGTTGATACTAATAGACAAGTTGTGGATCTGATGTCACCTGTTCATTAAAACGTGCAATTTTGTTGCGTACAAATCTGCCCGGAACACACCCGCATACAGTTTAGACATTTACCGATATTTGGTAGCAGCCGTATGTAGCCACGAAATTCAAAATGGTCACAGGACATAGGGGTGTGTTATTCCACGTGGATTTACAAGTCGTCAAGCATAGAATTTTATCCGGAAATATTCTGTACATGTCGCCAACAGGACCCTTCAGCCCACGGTAGCTTAAGAGACGCGAAGGATACCGGTAAGTGTCTAAAATGTACACCGATGTGTTGTTGACAGAACGCTCTGCAAACAATTCCTCGATTTTATTAATAGGTGATCTCATATCCACAAATCGTCCATCAGTATCAACACAGATTTGGGGGCTATTTTATCTGACTGTGTGAAATATTATTAAGTTTCGTCTTAGATGTAATGTGACATTTACAATTGTTTAATACATGATATTTCTCATTATTTCTCAGGTATGTTGCGCAGATCAAAAACTGTACTGAAGTAAAGAAAACTTTACGCGAGATAATGGAGTAATTCTGTATACAAATCAAATGAAATAATGTATGACTGTCTATCTTGCATTGCCAATTTAAGAGTGAAATATTTTCAAAGTAGCTCATTCACCTTTGTGCAAAATTGAAATAGTCACTTTATTTTATTGAGAAAGAATACAATTACTAACACTGAATAAAATCCTGAAAACAGGGCCAATGCGGTACAGAATTTTCGGCTATATATATTGGTCTCAGTATGTTAATGCTTTTGTTAGATTTATGTAGAATTTATCTTTATTCTGTATAGTGTACTATATACTAATAGTGATAAATGAAACTTATATACTCAAAATTAAACTGGGTTCCTGACAGATTTATAATTTATTTCAATACAATATCGTGCATCCATATTCTGTTAATCTTATGGACCTCGTATTAATTATAATAAAGAAAATAATACCGAAACGAATGTGGTGGTGTTATCTCTTTAGAAAGATTAAATATATATTACTAATCTTTGTGTGAAGCATCGTGTTATTTGCTTTCTCTGAATTCATAACTTATCATTTAATTTTATGCAAATTACTTACACTGACAAAAATCGTGAAAAAGCTGTTGCAGTAAATTTGTATTTTTTATATATATATTTGTCTGAGTATGTTAATGCTTTTATTCGATTTTTTTTTTGTCTATATATGCTGGTCTGAGCACGTTAAGTCTTTTATTAGATTTATGCAGAATTTATCTTTATACTGAATATTGTACTATATATTAATAGTACCAAATAAAACGTATATACTTAAAATTAAACTGGGGTCCTGTCAAATCAATACAATATCATATGTCAATATCATACATCTAGATTCTGCTAATCTTATGGACCTCATAATAATTATGATAAAGAAAACGATAACCTAACGAAAAGGCTGTTGTTGTCTCTGTTGAAAGATGAAAGATATTTTATTAATCTATGTTTGAAGAACCGTATGCTATTCTTCCCCGGAATTCATAATGTATCATTTAATTTTATGCAAATTACTAACACTGAATTGATTGATGCCGCTATAATCAAGCATCATATTATCACCGTCTGTTTAATACTTTGTTTGATCAGTACGCCCTTAATTAATTTCATTCCAAACAATAATAGTGAGATCATGTGACCATCAATTTGCAAAACCTGTTTCATCAATGCTGCTTTAATTATAGCACTTTTGTTGTCATTTTCCAATTTACTGAATTTAATACCATTCCAGAACACAAAATATAATGCTGATTTTAAATAATTTTGTGATCTTTGGTTACATGGAAGTGTTATTATATTATATATGTGTTAATATGATAAAATCTCTATTCAGAAATCAAGCTTTAATGGATTTAATATGTGTTTTAAATTAAATATTTACGTTCATTAGTATTTGCAAATTTTAGAAGGTTAGAATGAAAATAAAAGAAGTTGGTTTACTGGTTCGAGATTTTACTCGCAATATCAAAATTCCACGAGAACACTAAAGTACGTTTAAATATTGTGTTTCTGATCAATGACTCTTTACACAATATATATTTGGTAAATATAATGCGAAGAAAACACGATCTGCATGAGCTATCAATAAAAGCCATGGGTCAATTTATATACATTACGGTTTGATAGTGTTAAAAGTCTACCATACTGGCCTGATTTATGAATAGTTTCGAAATGTTTTTTCAAAGATAGTAATTCAAAGAACCACTTTGTTTTCTTTTTTGTAAACATTGACAAATATTTTTGGTTAAAAAAAAATCTAAATACGATAGCTCATGTCTATTGTGTTCAGATTTCGGCTAGAAATTTACGAAGAACTAACTTTAAGAGCTGAAAATCAACCTTTTGCATTCTTTTATTATGTTTGCGAAAACAGTAATAACTACGAAAATAAATCAGATATGTAGTGTTGCATTGTTTTCTTCTAATATTTCACATGATCCAAATCAGCCGAGTATTTGGTCCAAATCATCCCGTAACTTTGTCCGAATCAGCACGTAATTTGGTCCGAATCAGCCAGCATTCATAAAAACCTGTGTCTAGGGCAGTGTTACAATCACACGCACTTTATGTCAGGTTAAACTATGATAGCAGCTGATCGCATTTTGTTCTTGTGCAGTTTAAACCTACTACTATGTGCGTGGTAATTCCTCTCAAGGTTTATTCATGAACAATTACAGCATTAAGAAGAAGAAGAAAAAATATCAAAAGTTCTGGAAAAATCATACATTAATTTGTCGGAGGATAGCGTCAAAAGGAACTGGCTTTCAATCGACTATACAGTTTAAATATTCATCAAATTTATTGTTTTGCAGCGCCAAAGGATAACAAACAGATTATAATGTCTTAATTGTGTCCTTTTATATTGACAATTTATTTCCAATAATCCCATTATTAATTAATGCAAAATTACTAGCGCCGAGCCTCGATTGCTATAGTATCACCTGCCTTCCTTTGATTTCATGTTTTACCTGCCTTGCTTGGAAACCACTTGTAGGTCAGCTCCAGTCCCGATTGTGTCGTTATGTTTCTGTTCAATAAATAAACAGCAGATGTTCAGTAAACACATTCCTAATACGACAGACGATTGTGCGTCAGACCCGTAGTTAGGATGTTACTGCATTGCCAGGTATCTTGGTAACTTTGGATTTATCGTAAGTTTAATTTCACTTATTGACAAGAGAGTGAACGGCAAATTCAGCAGAATATTATCATCGAATTTTACCAAGCCTCTGTAACAAAGATGTAGACTGGTTAAAATCGCATCACGTGACGCAGAAAACGAAAAGTTATTAGTTCATAGCAACAGGAAGGAACTGCTCGTGCATTCATGCGTTCTTCTTGTGTGATTTTACAATATTTTGTAAACAATTAAAAAATATAGTTATGTTATTTAGCTTTGAGATTCGTTATTGTTTTGTAACTATTTGCAATTATAAGCATTGAACTTAATAATTTACAGGATTCATGACGTCATGGAGCATGAAGATTTATTACACTGTGTTATTGCCGTTCATTCAGTGTGGGATACATTTCTAAACTTCATGACTCCGTGAATCCTGTAAAATATGAAGTTCAATTATCATTTGAAAATAGGAAACCATGGTTAGATACTGAGGTTCATAGTTACTATATAATTCAACTAAAATACTGTCCGTTTTCTCAGTGCCTAAGGTGCATGCAGTTAATTAGGCCTTATCAATAATCACTGCTATCATGTGAGTGGTCAAGTCTGTTTGCGAAATGTTATGGTAATTTATTATCCTCATGTTTATTCTCGTTCATGTGTAAATTCATATATTTTGTAATTCTCCTATTAGTCTTTCTTTTCTTACATTCATTTATTGTTCGTTCGCTTGTTGATTCTTTCATTTATTTTATTCTTACATCAACACGTTTACCTATTTACCCACTTACAAGCATCTGCCTCTGTTTGTTTGTCCGTTTCATTGTGCATTCCTTTTAATTGTAAGACTGACTGGTGAAGTCGAAAACAAAATAAATTAGATTATTAATAGCATTCTCAATAATAATTATTTAGAAGAAAAAGTCGCCAGAAAAATCGGAAGGCACATGCTTATAATTAAACTGATACATCCGTCATGGAGTAAATGTTAAAGATTATTTTCATTTCTTTTTTTTTTTTTTTCGAGCGAACGAATATGCGCGATTTAAAACGTGAAAAGGTAGTATGTATCAAACTTTGCATGAAAAAGCAAATCAGTCAACAAAATATTTGTATTATAAAGAATACAAGTCATTACTCAAGGCTAAGAAATATCTATGCACATGCAAGTAATCAAACCTAATTTTGAATAATCTGCTTGAATGAATAATATTTATGATAACACGTATAATAATTTGTTTACTTTCTAATTAAACACCAAATATTTCGACATCGTAGATTAAAATGATTGAAGTACTTTAAAGTTACTGATTGAAATGAATTACATGAACAAAAGACACAAGCTAGCGTGAAATTTTGGTTAAAATTATAAATGTGTTGAGTCGAAGTGATGCACAGCAGAAGCCGTTAACAACTAATTCGGTCTTAGTGAATTTTCGGATAAAGTGAAATACTATTCTAAGTCCTGTTGCATATATAATCGAAAGTATGTTTTCACGGACACATTTTACTGGTGCTTAGGTTCTTTACAAAAGGGGTCCACAGAACATATAAAAGAAAGGCTATATTTTTAATTTTTTTAAATTTTTTTATATTTTCTTTTTCTTCGAATCGTTATGAAATGACACCTTCCCTTATTTCAATCTTCAGTCAAAAGTAGGCATTAATTTCTTTTTTTTTTTTTTAGCGATGTTGTCCGAAACAAAATTGTTCGCAAGATGGTGACTGCATTATTTATATATCAATAAATATAAGATAAATAATACCACCCTTATTATTGAGTTTTCTTTTATTGTTGTGTTTAATAACTCCAACTAATTTGGATCGAGAAGTCCTGGTGGCTGAGTGGTTAGTGTGCCAGACTTGTGACCGAAAGGGTGCGGGTTCGAATCCCACAATCATATCAGCTACCGTGGTGCGGTCCTGGGTAAAGCACTTGATTCCAATTGCCTGTACACTTAATAATCTGCTACTGTTGCTGTGCCGTAAAACATGAAACCAACCTATAGTTCTTAAAAATCAATGTGTGATGCAAGTGATGCTAATTATAACCGAATTGACTTCTCGGATGGTCGCGATAGATGTCAATCAACTGTCACGTGACAAACATCCCACGTCACGTTGACCAATGTAATCATCCAGTTTCGTAGCGTACATTCTTTTGTTTTTTTGTTGTTTTTTTTAATTTAAAGAAAAAGAATTTCCCAGGTTCTACTGGCTAGTTATCTTGGTTATTTAAAAATACCATGTACATATTATGTATTGTTAAAAATAACCTTTAATTTCCTGTATTTTGGTGTATGATTGATGGGTGTAATTTGGGTTATAGAGTATATAGCTTGGCCTTACTTCAAATGTGCACTTCTCAAAAGACTCCTAGCTCTGCTTAGTCATTTTAACTACCTGGGCTTCAGATATAAATTTGGATAAAGACTAGCCAATTTTTTAAAAATAGTTACTTAGTTACACACACATATATATAATAACACAAAAATTGATAACGGCACAAATACAAAACAGTTTCCCAACGTTTCGACCTAAACAAGTTCTTCGTCAGGGAAAGAAACAATTTACATCCACAAAACAAACACTAAACACAAAACCAAGAAGAATTCTTGACTCCTATATGTTTAAATGACGGGGAAATAAACAAACAAAAGATAAACAATAGAAGAAAGAAAGAAGACAAGATTTAAAAAAACTGTCCAAAACGGGTAAACTACATATCTATGTTATGCTGCCATCAGCCCTACACAGTTGTGTAAAAAAATTCAAACAAATGTTTATCGTGCGCGTATCACGCAGAGGACCAAAGTGTTTTGACCTAATTCCAGGCTTAGAACAAAGGACTGACACCACGCGCAGCGACAAATCAACGCCATCATCAAAATATGCAAAGGAAATTATATCCCGGTAAAGTTATGCATGGAGGTACTAAGGAAGTATGTCAAGAACATGGTATAGCGGGATAATGGACAAGAGTTCAAATAATAATAATAATAATAATGATAATAATATAATAATAATAAGAAGAAGAAGAAGTAAAAGAAGAAAAACTAGAAGAAGAAGAAAAATACCAATAATACATTGTTACGGAATCATACCTTTTTACCTTTTTATAATGATTTAATTTACTAATTTATGATCTCTGTTTTTAGTCTGAATAGCGGTTAGCATATCAGTATAGATACGACTACTGCTCGATCAATAAGTGGTCACATGATCAATTGCGCGGGAAAATGAAGTCGACCTAGCTTTGTACTTTTGAAATCAACATTGAAAGGTCACATTCCATACTACAATAACATTATGTTTACTCTTTAAGATTTTTAGTACGCTAGACCTTTGGGTAAATGACGCGTAACCTAGTTCCTGATTGGTTTCTTAGAGGGTTGTATTATTTTGAAATACCATATTATTAAAGACGGAGAAAGGATATTCCCTTTTAAAATCTGCGTATATATAGCAACTCATCCAGTGATAAAGGATTCTTTTACAGTTGCTTGAATGAAGAGAGGTTATTGAAATTATTCAGTTCAGTGTGGAATTTATTTAATTAGTAATTCATCTGAATTACTATACAGTTCCGTGGAATTATCGGACATTATTCTAAAACTTGTGAGATTCCAGACTTGCAAGGATTATTTTGGATTAAATCAGAACTTGTCAACTTCAGCACAGTACAGGTTATTTTCATTTGGAATACTTCATCCGGATTACTCGGATTAACATCAGGAAGAGAACTTTAAAACATTTTAGGACTTTTTAGGATATTCTATACTGTAAGTTATTTGAATTCTTTCACTTTGATTGTTTGTTGAACTATTTTAATTCTTTTAATATTTTAGGAAATTAAAGATTTGCATTTTAATCTTGAAAGCTTGTTTGTGTCTTTTATTCTGTTACATTACCCCTAGAGTCGTAACAACATGTATATATTATAATTCATTTATTGTTCTTACAGAAGTTATTGTACAATGGACTAGTTTAGGTTCATTTCTTGAGCACATGGGAGCAGCTGTCTGTTTCCTATATACCATATATAAAACATTTCAGTTACACTACATGAAAGTAGCATGTTGTAAATGTTGCAAATGCACGCACCTTCACCTTATACCAGTCCCGGTTTCAGAAGTACTTAATAACTGTAGAGCGAAACGTAAGTGTAAATTTTACCTGTTCACAATTTTACAGATACAGTTTACTAGTCGGACAAGAGTTTGTCCAACCAAATGGGTCACCTAGACAATAATGGCTTTATAACATCTACAGTTTCAAATCTTGTCCAATTTTGATGAAATTTTCACAAAGTACTTAAAGTATTTGTTCAAAAACCATTTATTTTTATTAGCGCGAATGCCTACGTATGTTCCATCCTTTGTGGGGATGTACACTTAGTCAAGTTGGTATATGGGTTGGTGTGTGCATGCAAGGCGATCGGTGCCATAACGTGCGAACCGGGCTTACGGTTCGTGGTAAGGGATGAACTAAATGTTCTCTAAACTGTTAACATTCTTTGTCCATATATAATTTCACTTTAAATCATCACGCCTCCTCCTCTAATATACAGGGATAGCACTTTCCGCTCTCTCGGGTGTATATTTTGTCTGAGGAATCTGGAGTGACATTGTATTTAGATGTGACTTAATTACTGGGTTGTCATGCGAGTTTGTCTGCTACGTACGAATGCCTATATGAACGACAACGTTCCATCCTTTTTTGGGGATGTGTGTTTAGTCGAGAGGGTATGGGGGTTGGTGCGTTCATGCAAGGCGATCGGTGCAATAACGCTCAGATCCGGGTTGGATTCCCAGTAGGGGACAACTGAACTATTATCTGACCTGTATGCTAATATTTTTTCTTCATTATATATATGAATGAAACATGTTAAAGAGTTATAATTCGTCCCAAACTATGTCTTGATACATGATTATATGAAATAAATTTATATAGAATCACTGGCTGAAAACGACGAGTTGTCAATCTACTGAAGCCATCCGGAAACTATAGTTTCGGGTACATGCGGAAACCAAATCTTGCCCAAGACCCTAGTAGAATCAGTGATATCTTCTGCTAGAATTAAGTCGTATAAAAGCAGATTCTTGTAGATTCAGTTTAGATTATGTGCAGTTCAGGTGAGAATTATTACAGTTTAGATTATTTGCAGTTCAGGTGAGAATTATTACAGTTTAGATTATGTGCAGTTCAGGTGAGAATTATTACAGTTTTCGTTGTGAAACAAACATATTTCTTCTGGTTTCTGGGCAGGAAACTAACGGAAATCTAAAAAAACAGTTCAACTTTCCATTACTTTTTAGGCAGTTTCCATAATATAGAATATACTTTAAACCCGAAGAATCCATTCCAGTTTCCAATGCTTGTTAAAAGTTTCCGTAACATGGAAATGCCATAAAGCACAAGAATACGTTGCAGTTTGCAACGAATTCTGAGTATCAGAAAAAACAAGCACCAGAAGCCACAAGAATTCGTTCCAGTTTGCAACGAATTCTGAGTATCAGAAAGAAAAAAAACACCAGAAACCACAAGAATTCGTTCCAGTTTCCATTTTTCCCTGCGGTTTCCGTAACACGGAAACACTAGAAACAACAATAAAAATCCATTCGACTTTCCAATCCAGTTTCCAGTGCTTTTAGCAGTTTAATAGGACAGAAATACCAGAAATAACTTTCATTTAATTCGTGTCCTCTTTTCTTTTCTTTTAAGGTAACAGCAACATGCAGTATTTGTGGTATATTTTCTTTTCTAAAATTATTAATGACAATATGCACAAAAGAGTCAACTAAAATTTTTATTTTATTATGCAACTTATGCAAAGCTTCCATTGTTATTATTATATTATTGATAACAAATAAGCCTGTTAGAAATAATATTGTTTTGTACGTGTAACTGTACTCTACTAGACAGGTATTTATACAACTTTTGAAAGGAATATGCTATCTACAAAATATAGTTCCATATTTGTATTACGGTGCTTGTCTAGGTCCACCATTCTGGGAAAATAAAAACGCATTTCAGCTGTATACAGGAGGGTAGAGAAATGATAGTAAATAACACATTTTGTCTCATGAAGTAATGATAAAGTTATGGCCAGTCTCTTAAAAAGCTTGAAAGTTAATTTTGCTACTTTAAATATTTCCACTGAAGAGACTGACTGGAGCAGAGTACAGTGTTCACCGCTTGCAATTTTAAGTCCGAACTTTCTGGGCTATGCGAGTCCAGTATTTGCATCTCTTTTCTTCTTGTTCTAATAGCATATTGATTGTGTGTTGATGTTCAGTATTTTCCTATAATGAATTAGTCTTCAGCAGTTCCAGAGAATATGTAATTTTCCAAATTAGAACTTAATACAAACTATTATTCTCACATTCCCACTAGAACTTAATACAAACTATCATTCTCATATCCCAATTCTCCTCTTCAGTGTCTGAAATTGCAGAAGAGTGAAATCCTGAAGCTTCTTTCATCAAATATTATTGATAAATAAACAAACTGAATAAATATGGAAAATTACACAATGCGAATTCCATTAGACTACTTTGAAACATTTGAAATGAAAATCAGAATTATGTCAACAACAAGATATGATTTTTAAAAAAAACTTAGTTCAATAATTATAGGACATGTATAAATATGTATGTGTGTAAAGGGTTTAAAAGGCACATCCGCACAATTCTAGCTATATAGGGCCATGTAAGTTTATGTATTCCCAAAAGAGCATACAAAACAAAGATAAAGACAAAAAAAGGGGTAACATTAAATACCTAAAATATAATGTCATATTCTGAATATAAACCGCATTATTTTAATAGGTACAAGACCTTATCATCCGGAAAATCATCACTTGATGCATCTGAAGACCAAAAGGTTGCCTCCCTTAGTCACCTTTTACGACATACAGGAGGGCGCACTAAGACTATTCTACATACTCGAACCCGCAATGAAGCCGCTCATTGTTGATACAAAATTTAAAAAAAAAAAAATATATATATATATATACTTATTTAATGTGACTTGTGAATCTAATTAGGTCCTCTACATATGCATCAGGTTACCAAATAAGAATCTGCATTTCCTATTTAAATGGTTCATATATTGGTACCAAGCATGTTTTTCACTTTTAAACAACAATGAAATACAAAACATAACATAAAATATTATAAATACATTCTGGTCCAGAAGGGCATGGTTTGAGAAAAAAATTACAAAAAAATAAATAAATAAATAAATAAATAAAAAAAAAACACGATTGGTGCTGTAAATAATAATACTGTAGAATTGTCATAGTGGATTCCACTTAAACGAAATATAAATTTTTGCGAATAACTGATGCTGGATACTTTATAATATCTTTTTAGCAACAAACAAACAATAAAAAAAAAACAATAAAAAAACACACACATAAACAACAGTTTAGCAAATGTATTTATCTTGCTAAATTAGCTACAATATTCTGTAGAATGTACAGTGTTTGTAAAAGATGTATGCCCCGACAGCAGATAAGAAAAACCAATGTCCCAAAAATTCGGAAACCTGATACAAGTTAACAAAAAAAAAAAAAAGCAAAAAACAAACAAACAAGGGCACAAAAATCTAACCAGGTCATCAATACATGCGCATAACTATTCATATTAATCTCCTTTGCGTATGTCCATATATTATTAGAACTATGTCTAACTCATTTCATTTCTGTAGGCTAAGCAGTGTTTTGTGTTTGTATTATAGTGCTAAGAAGGTTTGCACTCAAAGTCCAACAAGTTCTAAAAAGATTTTTTTAAATGCGAAAACCAACCAAATAGTGTAAAGATATAACTATGTCGGCGTGTCTATCAAATTTCAAGTATCTACATGTACAGGCGACTAATGGAGACAGGAGACACAGTGGTTTAGTGGTTATCGTGCTGGACTCGTCAACAAAAGGGTGCAGGTTTTAATCCTACCATTGGATCAGTCCGGATCATCTACCGTGGTGCATCTTTGGACAAGGCACTTTACTCCAATTTGCTCAGCACTAAATAACCTACTTGTGTTGTTATGTCGTAAAAAAAACCAAACCAGTCCAAACCAAGCCAATATCATGATAGTATCTAAAGGACTTCCATAATTAGTCATCAGAAACCGATTGACCAAGACTGGAAGTTCCCTTTTCTAAGGCCAACGGTTCCTTCTTGGACCTTGGAATACAAGATCAATCTATCAAGGTCTTTACTCTGATTTATAGTAAATATATATGGCAAAGAAGAGCATCCTTGAAGTTGAATAATCACCCCCCCCCCCTTGACGCGCCTTCTCTCCTCTCCCTCTTTCCAGTTCCACTGAAAACATTCAGTAATCCGATTAAAATGTCAACTCTTATGTCATTTAGATTCCCGCCATGAAGTTTGTGTAATTCAGTGATTTGACTCAATGGAGGTATCTAGGCTGAATACTAGTAAATTAAATGAATTTATTTAATACTACATCTTATTATAAGTATGAATTAGAATTCTTGCACAAGGAATTTCACATATTTTCTATAGTCACCTATTTTTGAAGCTAAGAATAAGAAAATTTGACAACTTTCATAACGTTTCATTAGTATTTTGTATGTTTTACATCAATCCTTGCGAGAAAACTGTTTATAATCATGCAGATGGTGAAACACTATCCTTTCAACTCAGTTCTGCCTATTTTCTGCTCTCTCTCTCTCTCACACACACACACACATAAACGTATATATATATATATATATATATATATATATATATATATATATATATATATATATATATATATATATATATATAATTACAGACACGTTCACATATGAAGTACACAGCATGACTCAGTGAGCAACGGACGGAGGGTTTCAATAATCTGGACATTTTATCCCTCACACTCATGTACATAACTGACTTTAGATCCACATATGACATTAAAATATGCGATATATCATTTCACACTTTTTTTTGTAAGACAAGCTTCTAAAAGATTTATTTATATTTATAAGTCATACTCTTCAAATTTAAAATTTGACTCTTCAAAATTTGACAAGGGGATCCCTGTCTTCCCATTCTAAATTTCTATTGAAAGCATTTTTGTCGATATTCATTTCATCTAAAATAAAACAAACATCACATAAAATAAATGCATATTCATGCAAATCCTTATGTGAAATGGCAGTGATGGAAAGTTACTAAACAACATTTAAAGTTAGCATGAGTAGCTAGCTAGTCTAGAGAGAAAGAAGTGTGGTAACTATTAGATGAATATTAGAGAAAGAAGTGTGGTAACTATTAGATGAACAGTAGAGAAAGAAGTTTGGTAACTATTAGATGAACAGTAGACAAAGAAGTGTGGTAACTATTAGATGAACAGCAGAGAAAGAAGTGTGGTAACTATTAGATGAACATTAGAGAAAGAAGTGGTAACTATTTGATAAACAGTAGAGAAAGAAGTGTGGTAACTATTTGATGTACATTAGAGAAAGAAGTGTGGTAACTATTAGATGAACATTAGAGAAAGAAGTGTGGTAACTATTAGATGAATATTAGAGAAAGAAGTGTGGTAACTATTTGATAAACAGTAGAGAAAGAAGTGTGGTAACTATTAGATGTACAGTAGAGAAATAAATGTGGTAACTATTAGGTGAACATTAGAGAAAGAAGGTAACTATTTGATAAACAATAGAGAAAGAAGTGTGGTAACTATTAGATGAACAGTAGAGAAAGAAGTTTGGTCACTTTTAGATGAACAGTAGAGATTGAAGTGTGGTCACTATTAAATGAACATTAGAGAAAGAAGTGTGGTCACTATTAGATGAACAGTAGAGAAAGAAGTGTGGTAACTATTAGATGAACAGTAGAGAAAGAAATGTGGTAACTATTAGATGAGCAGTAGAGAAAGAAGTGGTAACTATTTGATAAACAGTAGAGAAAGAAGTGTGGTAACTATTAGATAAACATTAGAGCTCAGTAGAATGCCATGTCTCCTTTTTCAACATCACTTGGATTTATGTTACCTTCCTTTTAAAAAAATTAGAGCAATTAAAAGTGTGGTTTACATATCAACCCAGTGCTCAAATAAAATATTTTGACCAAAAAACTCCACAAAACTGTTGCAGATGACGTTGCTGCCATATTTGTGAAAATGATCATATTGGCTTGCTTTTTGTACTGACATGGGCTTGACAGAACTAAGGCTTATATTTTAGTATCTAGCAGGAAACAAACCGTTCTATGTCTTGCTCAGGGAATTAAATAACACTTTATTTAGTTATCTGGTCTTGCAACACCTGATTGTGTGTACACAGGTGGGACAGAAACACTCTAATTTAAGGGTTCGACATATCGTGTGCCTTAGAACTTATGGGACATGATAATGCTTGGGCTGGACAACTAGCTGTTGAATTTATGTAGCCAAGTGAGCTAATAAGTGATACTATGACTTGCTCCACAATTTTACAAATGTAATTAGTCAAACACTTGAAAAAGGGAGAACAAGTATGCATGACTCTCGTAACAAGAACAATGGAAAGGTCGTACCAATCACTTTTATGTTATTCAAGAGCCTTCTCATGACTACTGAACTTTAGATGGGCTTGCGTGTTCTTTTCCCAGCCAAGGCAGACTTCCCTGTAATGTTTCATAAAACTGGAAAGATGTACCAGCTTGACCTGGTGGAAACAGACTTTAAAAGTATTTAATATTATTATTAAACTGAGCTGTCATTCGTACAACACCGCCGTATATATTACGGGGGGGGGGGGGGGTAGGGAGGGGGAGATGGCTATCGCATATCCGTCTACGTTTCGTTTGGAGGGTATAACTCCGAACGTGTTCAAGGTATTTAAATCAAACTTCTTTTTTGGTACTTAAACTTTCCCGCGCTCAGTATTTATTTACATTATCATGGACACAAAGTGTGGCGTAAGCAGGGACCATAATTACCGAGCTCAGACGACTAAGAATAATTGTTTGGCAAGTGAAACTGTTTTTAAGTAACCAGATTTTTACATAGAGGAAAAGAACAAACATTCAAATTTTAATGCCATTCTCATCCTTGCTGGGATAGCACTAATCCTTTTAGAGATATCGCCTCGATATTTTTCTATTGTGTTTTATATAGATGTCCCTCGTCTAAATCCCTTTACGGGTTCTCAAGAAGTTATTCTAGAGAATTGTGTGCGTTTGAACCGGTTAAACTTTGGAACTAATTGCAACCTTAGTACGAAAGTCTACGTCAGTGCAGTGTGGTGTGTATGAGTCTATATAGTCGGCCGATTGATCGTTATTTGCAGTGCAGACAAGTGGTGTGTACGAGTCTATATAAAATATATAACTGCATGCCAGATTTACATATAAGATATATAACCGCATGCCAGATTTACATATAAGATATTCGGGGGTGGTTTTTTTGTTTCTCATAATTAACAAAATAATTTCCAGAGCAATGAAGAGACGGCAGTGTCTTCATGGAGAAAGAGTGACTTGCTCTAGCCATTGGAAGACTGCAGTGTCCTCATGGAGAAAGAGTGACTTGCTCTAGCCATTGGAAGACTGCAGTGTCCTCAAGGAGAAAGAGGGACTTGCTCTACTCATTGGAAGACTGCAGTGTCCTCAAGAAGAAAGAAGGACTTTCTCTAGTCATTGGAAGACTGCAGTGTCCTCATGGAGAAAGAGTGACTTGCTCTAGTCATTGGAAGACTGCAGTGTCCTCAAGAGGAAAGAAGGACTTTCTCTAGTCATTGGAAGACTGCAGTGTCCTCATGGAGAAAGAGTGACTTGCTCTAGTCATTGGAAGACTGCAGTGTCCTCATGGAGAAAGAGTGACTTGCTCTAGCCATTGGAAGACTACAGTGTCCTCATGGAGAAAGAGGGACTTGCTCTAGCCATTGGAAGACTGCAGTGTCCTCAAGGAGAAAGAGTGACTTGCTCTACTCATTGGAAAACTGCAGTGTCCTCAAGAAGAAAAAAGGACTTTCTCTAGTCATTGGAAGACTGTAGTGTCCTCATGGAGAAAGAGTGACTTGCTCTAGTCATTGGAAGACTGCAGTGTCCTCAAGAGGAAAGAAGGACTTTCTCTAGTCATTGGAAGACTGCAGTGTCCTCATGGAGAAAGAGTGACTTGCTCTAGTCATTGGAAGACTGCAGTGTCCTCATGGAGAAAGAGTGACTTGCTCTAGCCATTGGAAGACTACAGTGTCCTCATGGAGAAAGAGGGACTTGCTCTAGCCATTGGAAGACTGCAGTGTCCTCATGGAGAAGGAGGGACTTGCTCTAGCCATTGGAAGGCTGAAGAACCATGGTATGAGTTGGACACAGTTATCACAAATATGCATGTCCAGGGTTGCTTTAAACACAATGGTTCATTTTATTCGAGAAAAAACAGAGAATCACTGAACAAGCTAAAAAAAAGTGTTGTTTGTTCATTGTGTTCACATTTAAACTCAGAATAGTTATGTCTATTACCGTCTCATCCAATTTTACCATGTATATCCAAAATATTGATCAGAATATTTCTCTCACCTTAACTTTTCTACACACTATTCCACCACCATTAATAATTTGTAATTGTACTTGATCTCAGTTGTGAATAAAGTTCAGTTCTTCTCTGTTATAAGTGCTCTATTCTTTCTGTATTTTTACTGTGTAACTGATTTAATATTTTGTAAAGGATATTATGTTAGCAAGAATTCATTGTTTAATATATGTGAGAAAGAGAGGTAAAGAGAGAAATCTTAATCCAGTGTACGTGAACGCTACTTGTGTACTCATTCTTCTGTATGTATTTCCGTCGAATATATTTGTGTATCACCATTATAGTTTGATATTATAATTATTTGGACTGTGTCTGTTTTATTTTCTCAATATGTATCCGTTCTCTAAGACACGAGTTGTTGAATTTTCAAAATATTTTTTTTCTTTTTCTATGCATTGAAACTGTAAGGAATGGTTGGTTATGTCAGCTGATTAAACATTTGTATTTTCAATATCTCTAAGTCTTCTGTGAAATAAGAAAATGAAATCGTCTTTTTCAGCTTTTATGCCCACTCAGATTTTATGCTTTCATATATCTATGAATTTTCTCTATAAATAAATCTGTACCAATTAGTAATGTCTGTAAATTTCTCTCAGGACCTAGGATTATTAGACAATAAAACCAATTAACCATTAATAATACATTTTGTAATGATTATTATGAGGACGAAAATACCATCGTGACTATAAACTTCCGCTCTTTCTCTCTCTCTCTCTCTCATATATATATATATATATATATATATATATATATATATATATATATATATATATATATATATATATATATATATATATATATATATATATAAATATTAACGGAGCTCTTAATAACCAGAAAGTTTCCTACAGTAAATTTCTTTACAGTTAGATGGTTAAAAGTATGAATTTGAAACGCTTGAAACGCTAAAAAAAGGGATTTTGCCCCCTGGCATCACCATATCACCATATCACCATATCACAATATCACCATATCACCATATCACCATATCACCATATCACCATATCACAATATCACCATATCACCATATCACCATATCACCATCGGGGGGTTCCGTCCCACAGACTTCTCGCCTACTTGATTACACCCCCCCCCCCACGATATTAAACGATAGTTCTGGATCCGCATATATATATATATATATATATATATATATATATATATATATATATATATATATATATATATATATATATATACACACTGAGATACTTACTTTGGAACACAAATGTAAAATTGAATTTCTACAACTTAAACGTATAATAGATGGCCCGTTTTGGGGTTTTTTTTTCTCACTCCTAATACTAAATCAATGAGCTGGAAGTTGGACAAAGAATTTTCAGACAGTCGTATTTACTGGAGGAAAATTGAAGTGCCAGTTTTCTGTTTGCAAGTTTTTGTTCATTTTTAAATTTAGTTATGATAGAGTTTCTTACTATTAAGGAAATATAGAAAATGTTGGACTTGGGACCTTGCTGGAGCTAACGTCCCTCCACACTCCGCTTTTCACAAACTTTGTCATATTTATCCAACTTAAATACGAGAACTTTCAAATGTTTGCACTATAGCTATCATTGTCTGTATCACTCATAAAAATTATCCATAGCAGCGTGAATCTGCAATGATTTGGTGTGTTGAAATGGTTATTGTTTATATATATATATATATATATATATATATATATATATATATATATATATATATATATATATATATATATATGTGTGTGTGTGTGTGTGTGTGTGTATTATAGTGTGCGCGTTTGATTCTGACACAAACACACATTTTCTGACGTAGCCAGGACAATTTCCTAATTTTCACTGTACAAAGGGTCGAAAGATATCTTCCAAATTCCTGCAACAGGTGAGATATGATTGAAGGTTAATTATATTAAAGCCAGAGTGTAATCAACGATTACACAACTCACCTATACGAAGCTTTAGTTAGTATTCAGTAGCCATTGTAAACATTAATTATCATGCAGAAAATAAGATCAGAGCAAATTGATCTTGACAACGAAATGATGGCCCTTTTCTAATTTAAGTTTTGTGTTTTTTATCTTTGCTTTGTTGTCTCTTCATTTTAAGAACTTAACATTTAATCGACACTGTATAGCAAGGATTGTGCCGTTGTGCCACATACATACATACATACATACATACATACATACATACATACATACATACATACATACAGACATACATACATACATACATACATACATACATACATACATACATACATACAGACATACATACATACATACATACATACATACATACATACATACATACATACATACATACATACATACATACATACATACATACATACATACATACATACATACATACATACATACATACATACATACATACATACATACACAAGAACATCCTTTTCTATGATATCAGAGTAGAGGTACTATAATTAGTTTATAAAAGCTAGCGATTACTTTGGTTTTTTTTTTTTTTTCTTTCTCTCTTTTTTAAGAAATTATTGTTTTCAAAATCTGTCATATAAGTTATTATCACTGTCCACCACTTGAAGCCAGATTTTATTTTGAGAAACCTTGGAGTGACAGCTAGTATTACAACTATAATTCACGGATCAGTAATTACCTTGAATAGCCACTACACCTGCGACTTCACATGAAAAGCATGCAGAACGCAGTCTGTTTGTTATACGTATACTCCTCATTCATGTGTACAATACACACTTGTTGAGGGTAACCTATCGCAATATGCAATGTATAGTCATTAATACGAAATGTTTAGCACTGAAAAAACAGTTATCCCTGCTTCCAACTACATTGGGCAGAAAGGGCCTTCTGTGTTGGTTAAGATGTATATAGCATGGAAAAAAATATGTGCTCATGAGAAAAACGCGAACACTTAACAAGACAAGACAAGACTTTATTACACTCAGGTAGTAAAGTTTACAACATATGAGGTATATAAGAAAAAAGAACATGAATATAGCGTGTGATATCATTACATGAATATAGCGTGTGATATCATAACATGAATATAGCGTGTGATATCATAACATGAATATAGCGTGTGATATCATTACATACTGCTTAACAAGGATTACAAAATTCGGAAAACACAATCTAAGAATCTGCAAATATTTTTCAAGAGTCGTATGCTACCTGTATTCATTATTTGACTATATTTATAAACCTTAGTCCTGGGAATGTAAAAATGAGGTCAAATTTTTGTCTTTAATCATGAAAATAAGAACATGACAGAAGATAATGATATTCATCACCTATTTCTTGCAACTGACAGAGTGTACAATATCTTTCGTTATAGAAAACATTAGCACATTTACCAGTTTCAACAGGAAACTATGATTTGCAGTTCTAAACTTAATTAAGCTTTTAGATATATTTTTTGGTAAAGAGAAATAGATCTTTTCTAAATCCAAAATAGTTTTAAATAACCTGTAATTAAGACCTTTCGATGACTTATTGATGTTACCTGCCCAAGCTTGTCTGTATTGATCTTGTAGTCGTAGTTCTACAGATTTTGTTAACCATTTAACTGACACAAAACTTTGATTTCTCCATACGTAACTAAACCCAACAACATCTAATATACGGTAGATTTTACTTCTAGTATCCATTTATTGTCATAGGAATTATCACAAAAATGTTTGAATAAGAGAGAATACATATGATAAGGCATTTTTCTTCATAACCACTAACTAATCTAGCCCAATAGTTTATCATGCGACTTTTAATGTTAATAATTAAGGGGAACCGACTAAGTTCACCTTATACCATATATAGAGGGGTACATTTTTTGACATTCAGTATACTTCTTCGGAAAGAAAGATGACGTTTCTTTTTTAAAACTCTATCAGATCTTACAAATCCCCAAATTTCACAAGCATATGTTACAGTCGGTACAGTGGTCTGATTGAATAGTTTCAACGGACAATTAATAGGCAAATCTAAATTGTGTACACACTTTTTAAGTAAATGCATACCTTTATTAGCAATGGATACTAGATTTTTCAGGCCATTGGAGAACTTTCCATTCTTGTGAAATATAAGGCCTAAGTATTAATATTCATCTACAACATCAATATTGGCATTTTTTTAATCTTAAATTTGTATGTGTGATCTTTCTTTTTTTTCTTTTTTCTTTTGAACCAATACAATAATTTTTGTTTTCTCTGGATTGATTGTAAGTTTCCAGTTATCGCAATATCTACTAAACATATATAGGGTGCATTGCGTGTCAGCATGATTATCTGCGACAGGTGTTGTGTCAGCAACATTTAACATCATGATTATCTGCGACAGGTGTGGTGTCAGCAATATTTAACATATTTACAAAGTCAGTATGTTTGGAGGGTACAGCACAACCTCTACACTCGTTTACTAATAAAACAGATTCTAGGTCATTTATGAATAAGGAGAACAATAATGGGGATACATTTTCCCCTTTTCTTACATCTTTTTCACATGAGAAAAAAACCGGAAAATTCATTTTTTTACACAGACACATGATTTGATATCATTATAAATACTTAATATGACATTAAAACATTTTCCCCCTGATGCCTACCGAGTACAATTTATGCCATAATCCAACTCTCCATACATTATCAAAGTCATTTTTAAAATCAACAAAAGTACAAAAAAGTTTCTTTTCGCAATGTATAATAAATTCAATAAGGCTGTACAAAAATTAGCCATTACTGAATACATCTGAGTCTCAGATAGTAGTTTTTTATCATCAAGGTATTTAGAAAATCTTGAATTAAATATAGCGGCAAAAACTTTACCAAAAACAGCTAACTGAAGTAATAGATAAAAAAATTGATATATCGGTTGTGTCACCTTTATTTTTATAAATTGGCATAATAACACCTTTAGTCCAACCATCTGATACGAAGCTGGTATTCAAGATTATATTAAAAAGTTGTACATAGACATTACATTTTTCAGAAATTTAGCTTTTTATGTATTCATTTAATATATTATCAATTGAACTTGCTTTATTATTTTTTAAATTGTTAACAACTTTTAATATTTCTTCAGCTCTGAATGGGTATTTCAGAAAAGAGTTATCGACAACATCCGCCGCTTGCAGCGTTTCAGGGATTACTCGGTCATCACTATCTGTGTCCACTGAGTTTATTTCTTTAAAATATTAAAAACATTCTTGCAATGCGATACATTAAACAGGTCTTTTTTGTGCCGACATTATTTATCATATTCCAGTATCTCTTTGGATCTTTTAATTGTAAAGTGCGTATTTTTCTTTGCAATGATTTTTTATAACGAGAGTAATGATTTGCAAGAGTTTTCTTATACTGTCTACTAGCTGTTAGCATATTAGCTTTAGTCGCTGCAGTTTTTCTAATTTCGTGAACTTTTCTATACAAGTGGTAATGTTTTCTGGCTTTCATACACTCATTGCCAAACCATGGCTAGAGTCAGTTTTTTTCTTGCATGCATTTGCGGAACTTTCAACTTTATGTCTTTTATGAGAAAATGTCAGCTCAGCAGAGCTAATAAAAATGTTACTTATGTCGTTGATGATTCTATTTACATCGTCTCGTGTTATATTATCTTTATTAATAAGTTCCTGCAAATCACAGTCATATAATTCAGATTTTGAACATTTATATTCGCCAGGAATTCATTTTTTCTTTTCGAATCCCACAATTTTCTAGTTCTATTTTCCGTGATAGAATCATCAAGTACATGTAGCTGATTACTTCCAATTTGGTATGTTAAAGCACAGTGAATGTCTGATAACAAAGGATTAAAATCAAGCACTTCAACATGTTTTAACAATTGGAAGCCACTTAAAGTCGTTACTAGATAATCAATTAGGCTCTTGTCACCGGATGTGTATTTTCGAACTCCTCAGTCTACACCCACGCTTCCGTTACAAATATACATATTATTATTTTTACAAAACTTCAATGCATACCATACCTATTTCCATTTCTGTCCCGCGAGTATCGAACCTGGGGTATACTATATTTGTCTGGACGCTCGGTCGCCCTCTATTTAATTCATTGTATCATTATCGAGACTGAATATTTGAGCTTGGCTTGTATCAAGAAAGCTATTACAAATATCTGATAAATTAGCAGTTCTGGCATTAAAGTCACCAACGAGAAAAATATAACTAGAGCTATTAGAAAATGTAGCATTTAATTTTAGTAAATACTTCATCATAGCTATACTCCGAACCTTCTGGGGGTATATATATATATATATATATATATATATATATATATATATATATATATATATATATATATATATATATATATATATATATATATACTGATCCAACAATGACAGGATCATTACCAGCTATTTCTATATTTCTAATTTTGATCCAAAGGGTACATTCAGATTAAGATTCTAAAACATCCACACACTCAGAGAGAATTCTTAATAGAACTGCTATATCCCCGGAACGTTGGAGACATCTACGTCTGTTTTTTTTTATTTTAATTTTTTTATATCGTAATTATCTTATAACCATTGACACTGATTTCATCCATGTCCTTAAGCTTAGTTTCAACAATTGAAACAATATTATATGAACGAAAAAATTCAGAAAATTAAAATAATAAGAACTTTTGTCTTAATCCACAAACATTTACAAAAGCAAATTTCAAATAGCTAGGTTGTACAGGATCATATTGTACAGGTTCATATTCCTGACATTACTCCCTTGACACCGTTAAACGTTTACTGGGTCAAAATCTGGGTCAATATTTCAATATTAGCTAATACACAAGTGGTTCCCAAACTTTTTTGATCGCGACCCTAAATACCATCTTTTGAGACCCAAAATGCAGTACCACTGTAATGCACTATATGGGAACCACTGTAATAAACTATATAGTGTTTGTCCGTAGGTTCACGGCCAACTGTACGGTCACTTGGCTTGTGCATTGTGGACGATCCTGAAGGGGTGTCAAATGGGATATTAGGGTCTGGAGTAGAAACAGAGTATGTATTAACATCAGCTGTCGGCCAGGGAAGGTTTTGACATGCAGATTTAAAGGTCATAGAAGCCTGTTGAGATTATCCATTTGGATGCAGATGCCAATGATCAAAATCCGGGTAGAGGTGGCGATGTATAAATTGGCATTGCATGGCAGTTTTGATAAATAAGAATATTTGAGGCACTTGATGAAAAAGACGATGGAGAAGCGAAAGAACCAGTAGGATTCACACTTTGTTGAGTGGTATTCGGACTTGATATTGGATTGGAGGACATTGTTGTTTTGTTTTGGTTACGCTTGGGTACACCGCTATCGCCAGGTGAGTGTTTCTTCTTCTTCTTTTTTTTTTTTTTTACGTTTCTTTGTTTTTTCCAGTAGGTATTTTTAAGTCACTCATCATACATGGTCGTATATATTCAAAAAAAGCGGATACAAATAACTGAGAATTATATCACTAAACATCATAAATCATGAAATTTCTTCTTACCCTGCAGAACTCTTGAGAAATACAACCTTCATTTTTCACACGTATGCGTGAGGTCCATGCTAGTAAAGCATAAAATGGAGGACACAGTGACTTTCTTTGTTACACGGATGTGATGCTAGTAGAGATGCATACAATGTTCCTGTTTGATGAGCTTAGCATGAACAGAGTTTGGAAAATAAACTTGAAAAACAAAATGTAACCAAATTCAGTGAAGCATAAAATATGGATCACAATGACCTAATTTGTGATGAGGATGTAATACTCGTCAAGATGCTATTACCTCACCAAGTTTAATGATTCCAGGTATAAGAGCATGTACAAAACCTGAGCTAAACGCAAAAACTTAACCAAGAACGTACATATAATGTACATGTATGTATAAAATTAGCCCCCTTAGCTCCCTTCCGATGGGGTCGGTGTAGTGAAACCCATGACAAACTGTTGCCTAGGACCAGGAAAAAAGAATGGTTGAGATGCAGTGAGTCCGTACAAATGTATATCCTTTTATTTGTGCCGACGCCAGAGGTAGTAGAAAAGCTCGAGTTTACTTCGTAGAGGTGAGCTGAAATTTGGGTGGTTACTTCTAGCCATCATGATTCTATTGCATTTATTTTCCGCAAAATAAAGTTTATGAAAGTAAACATTAACTTTTTTTCAGAAATATAACATTAATTTATATTGCTTTTAAATGCTTTAAAAACAAAATTTGTCAAGTATCATTCTTAGAATAATGGCCAACTATATGTACGTCGTGCGTGACTGATTCTAAAATACAATTCAATCTTTTTCCTCCTTGCCGAGGCAATTTTCGATTTCTTTTTGTACAAGGGTCCAAATACAATCTCCTTTATTCATGTCATACTAATTTAAAAAGAAAACGAAGAAATGTAAAGTGGCTATTATTTAGGACAGTTATTAATGACTGCGGATAAGCGTCTCAATTACTTTCAAGACCAGGTAATCAATCACGGAGATTATTTCCGCTGACCTCATCCAGCATCCAACATGGCGACCTAGTGATGAAGCTGACAGAATACTGACCTACTTTTCTAAAAGCACTTGATTAAGTATTTCCTTATCAGTCGTTCACTTAGGAATTCAGTATTCCAAGGAAATCTTGGACTTGTGTTTTTATTTTAAAACCCATTCATTTTGCTTTGCTACTTGTACAGATAGTTTGCTGGAACGTTTTGGTATATATCTTACTAAGGGACAAGATAGTCAAGACATACTTTCATCATATGAGAATACGATTATCATTAAAAATGAGTACTTGAATATCTCTGACTTGCAAAGGATACATGTTTTCAAGGAAGAGCAGAAAACAATATAGACTTTATCAGTTCTTCGAAGTGGGTCTGTAAAAGACTATTCCATGACAGTTATTTATTATGTTCAGAAGAAATCTGGTTTTTAAGTTTTGTGCTCAATTTTGATGAATATGCAGCTAGCCTATAATTAAATTCTACATTTTAGATGAATATGCAGCGAGTCCAGAGTTAAATTCTACATTTTAGATGAATATGCAGCGAGTCCAGAGTTAAATTCTACATTTTAGATGAATATGCAGCGAGTCCAGAGTTAAATTCTACATTTTAGATGAATATGCAGCGAGTCCAGAGTTAAATTCTACATTTTAGATGAATATGCAGCGAGTCCAGAGTTAAATTCTACATTTTTAATCAATATGCTCTGAGCCTATAATTAAATTCTACATTGAATCGAGAGAATAAACTAAATAACCTTTAGTCATTTTCCATGTGAATCATTTTTAGAACCTTGTGACTTGTTGCCCTACTTAAATACAACGTATTTTTCTAAAGTAATATTTGTAAAAAGTGACAGATTTTTAAAAAAATTTAAATGCATGCAATTGACGTCTCAAGTTGTATAGACCACATGAATAAAATTGACTGACTACATAAATATTACAAGTACCAGACTGTTATTGTTAAAGCTGTGAGTTATGCAATACATTGCTTTACTAATAAACGAATGAAGTTTTCTTAAACGTTTTAACTTGAACAATTTACGTATGTAAGCCATAGTGATAATCGCGAAAAGATTCATGGTAAGTCACAGAAATGTCCACATATTTCTAAAGGAAGTTTATTACAAACGTTTTGTACATTAAACAAATCACAGACACACACACACACACACACACACACACACACATATATATATATATATATATATATATATATATATATATATATATATATATAAATGAACCTACATGTAGGTTCTTAAAAAATTCAAAAACAAGAGTTACTTTTTACAGACAGAACAGAAACGCATATACAAATGCTAATGCATACTGACATGAAGTTGGATAAAATCTCACACAGGAATATTACATACGAAACACACATTGTTAGATCATCACAAACCAATACACAGGATGGGATATGGTTTAATATTAGCATTTTAATAAAATGAGTTGGCGGTTAAATGAGTCCTAGATAGTCTAGGTACCGCTTTGATTCACCGGTGTCGTAAACTGCGAAGAATGGTCAGTCTACATATAGCCATCACAAACTAACACTGTGGGCATAGCTCAGTCCATAAATGAGGAAGATGAAAAACCTTTCTCTTCATATAAAGAAAATTTAGTATTGAGAATCACCCATACAAACAAACAAAAAAAATATTGCTTTAGAGTTTTACGGACAAAATGTATGGACGACAAATTGTTTTATCCCTCCAGCAGGAGATGAAATCCGATTTAATAAACAAGATTTGGAAAACAAAATACAATATTTTCGTGCGACTTATCGGCTCCTCTTACAAACTTTTATAATAACTTACTGACCATTTACAGTTGAGTATAAAGTACCTAAATATGAAACAATAAAATGTTGACTATATGCATACTACATAGACACAAACATGAAATGAAAAAAACGATAATGGATATTGTACTGTAATATCACAGAAAGCTTTGCCTTATTAAAACTAAATATATAAACAATTTACATAAAGGATATAAAGCTATGGAACATACATTCTGGCTCCTAGCACACAGTCATTCTCTTAACAACAATGGTAATGTGAATATGGTGATAACTTCATGTACAAAAAGAAATCAGTCTTACATTTCTGAAATTGAGGATGTTACTACTGTGGATAAACTCTTACATTTGTCTCATTTGTTTTTTATTTTATTTTTATTCTGTCTTAAATTCTTTATATATAGATTTCAAACTTTCACGCCAAATATTTTGAACAACAGAAATTAGTTTTGGTACTAATATATGATAAAATGTAAGAATGACTTCAGATCGCCATTTTTAAAATAATATTATTATGGCATAAAACAAAAACGAAGTTACATATAAATAATTGAATATTACATCGGTATTTGCAAATATTTGTATAGGTATAGAATGCATTCAAACGATTGAGAAAGACAACAAAAAAAAAAACAGTTTATCATATCAACTGTACATGTAGCTGACAAGTATTGTTTCAATATTTAAAAACTTACTGAATCAAGAAAAATATTCATTTTTTAAACTGTTGCTTCACTTAAATCGATAACATATCTTCCCAAGCGGTCCCAAAGTTTTAGGATAGTACATATGAAATGCCTACATCTTCAGAAAGTTTCAAAAGAGCTGAGGAGTTTCTACGTTTTTCATATAAATAAACTATTTTCAGTTAGAGAATACAGCCTGTGGCAGAGCTAATTAACATGGTACAACTGTGGAGGAAGCAGGCGTGTATAACCAATGATAAAGAAGCTCAGCAGGATTGAAATGCCAGACAAATAGAAACAAATGTACATGATTGAATGTAAAACTGTACATGGGCTAGAACGTTTGGAACAGGACAAGCATTAAAAAACCCTTTAATTCTAAAGAATTTTCAACATCTTTTTCTTGGGAAATAGACAAATGCCTCTATATTCGTTCATGCATTCGGGTGCCTTTCAAACACTATAAAATGGACTCACAAGGAACATGCACTACATTTTGATACTGAAGAAACTTAATTTTCTTTTCAATAGTAAAATGCAAAATGAATTTGCGTATGCATTCTGATTTTTGTAAACAAAGATAAAATTGACTCGCAAGGAACGTGCAGCATCAAGAACTATACTTCAAAAGTAGCTCATAACGTGTTTAATGCTTTGTACCTGGGGATAGAAGTTCTATTAATTTTATACTGTTTATATAT
The DNA here is from genome assembly GCA_029931535.1 of Margaritifera margaritifera. Lineage (NCBI taxonomy): Eukaryota > Metazoa > Mollusca > Bivalvia > Unionida > Margaritiferidae > Margaritifera > Margaritifera margaritifera. The sequence goes on from JAQPZY010001528.1 coordinate 1,214,880, forward strand.
TTAACATTAATTTCTGCCACAATTTAGTGGCTTCGGAAACATTCATCATTCTTAATAGCTCAAAAATAATGATGCAATTTCCCGACGGTTATTTACATGGCGTGCTAACTGGCTATTGTGTGCGATGAGACCGATTAGAGAATTGATTTGTGAATAATAAAAAACTTACACAGGAAGCATCGATTAAATTGCCATGAGTATCAATGCATTAGATTCATACTGGAAATGGTGAAACAGTTCCATATAGTTTTCATTTCGAATATTTTAGCATCAGTGTATTCTCATTGTACAATTAATCTCTAATAAAACCAAACATACCAGATATTGCGAACTTTTAAGACTTCTTCAACAAATGTACTTTCGAGATACGTTATAGAAATTACTTTGAGGCAAGTACTTTCTTTTGTAATTATTTCTGCAAGTGTGTATTGTAAAAGACATGATGCAGACAGCTTCCAATTGACCAGATTTTTAACAGCTTTGAAACGAAACTGCAATACGGGGGTTAGAATAATCGACTTGTCAATCCGAATGTTTGTTTAAGGAATTTATGCATTATTAATAACAATCTGGATTTTTGTGGACGATATATGTACAAGATGGGAAGGACTTTCCGATTTTACTAACTACTAACTACAGATCAGAAGAGATTTCAGTGGCAAAATAAATTAAAACATATTTTTACATCGACAATTCATGACCATCGTACGAAATAATTACAATAATTTCTATTGCTCCTACAGTCTCACTTCGAATTCACTATAACAGAGATGTAGGTCTTAAATTAACTGAGATGTCCGATGGACATTGTCAATTGTTAGATGGGAAAAGGTTGTATTTTCTACCAATCTGTCAAACTAGTGATAAGAAGTATCTATTTTTAAAGTTTGACATACCTTAAGTTTTGGTACCTGCTACAATGCCAAAGATTTAGAATTGAATATGAGGACAAGAGTTGTTGAGCATATATGAGGACAAGAGTTGGTGAGCATATATGAGGACAAGAGTTGGTGAGCATATATGAGGACAAGAGTTGGTGAGCATATGTCCTTCCTGGCATAAAGATCAAGGTTTCCCAGATTTTATTCCATTTATTATGAACACTGTCTGGAAGAAAAACTTGTAATTGATAATTTGTATCGAAAGATTAAGGATACTCAAATATCACCACTCCTCACATGCACTCATAGTAAAATCGAGATCAATATAAATCGTGGCCGCATATGCTACTTTGATACTAAAATAGCAGATGAAATGAAAAAAAAAAACAAATTTGTTTCTGCATTTAAACTTAAATTTGTAATATAAATACAAGACATATTACAGTTCATGATAGGGAGAGACTGGTGCCTGTGCAAATAATTCTCAATTGACTACACACATTATTTTAAATTTAAGTATTAATTATGCTTTAAATAATACTTTTTTCTATTATACACGCTAACTACTAGTGGATTGTAGGGCAAAATGTTTCAGGATTTTTTTTATATAGGTAACCAATATCCTAATTACGTTTCTGTAAATGAAAGTCATAACTAGATATATTCCTCATTCAAAGATGCGGCACAACCACAATAGGTGTTTAATTATTTTCATTGTGGGAAAATATAAACTATATCCGGACCATTCTGAATTAATATCCAACACATCTTTACGTTCTAATCAGTGATGTCATGATGAACACAGACCTCAGACTCAGACAAAAATAACCACCATACCTTAGCTAAATTACACACACACACACACACACACACACACACACACACACACACACCAACAACAACAATAACTAAAAACTCACGGAGAAAACGTTACCGGGATAAAATATCTTAAGTAGATATTGTAGCATCTGGTATTAAATGGCGTTGATTTTCGCCATGCATGGTTTCCGTACTTTGCCCTTAGCATGGAATTAGGTCAAAACAATTCGGTTCTCCGTATGACAAGCATGTGATGGGTATTAGGAAAGTTCTGAATATTTTGTTATAACTATTTTGTTTCTCTGAATATGTCAATAAATTTAATGCCGATAGATAGAGAAAAATAACGTTCCATAAAATGCTCTGCAGCTGCACGGGCAGCACGCCAGACACCTGGATATATATGCGTGTGATCTAACACAGGTAAATGACAGTGAAGTAAAAATGTCGGTGAAGGAGCGCAGTTCAACTACTGTGCAAGGAGCATACTGTAAAATCCGGGCGCTCTTAGGGTACTCTCCGACTGATATCAAGGCCGAATTGGATGAAGTATGCGGATTCAATTCTTCGTCATATCCTACAATTTTGGTTTCATCTTTTTAAAGATGGTCGCGAATCCATGGAAGATGACCCACGTTCTGGAAGACCGTTGTCTGCAATTGGTGAGCGGAAAATGGATGCTGTGAACGCGGCAGCTGATGAAGATGCTCGATGCACAGTGGAGATATTCCAATTATCACGGCCATTAATTCGTCAGCTGTTTTTAATATATTGAAGAATCACTTGAAGCTTAAAAAGATTTGTGCAAGATGGGTCCCGCATTTGTTTTCGGCTGATCAAAAAAGATTCCGGTTGAAATCGCCAAACAGCTAGTAGCCAAATATGAAAAGAGTGACCAGATACGTTTGAATGAGATTGTCACAGGTGATACGTTTGAATGAGATTGTCACAGGTGATGAAACATGGACTTACTTTTTGGAACCCGACTCAAGAGAAAATAATAAAGTTTGGATCGGAGAAAAGAAGCAGAGGTCACAAATCGCTCGACGTAGTTGGACTGTAAAAATAGTTTTCTAAGTATTATTTTTCGATGCAAAAGGTTATCCAGGTACCTGTGTCTGACTCTACTAGTGCCAATGAGCATTATTACTCTACTAGTGCCAATGAGCATTATTACTCTACTAGTGCCAATGAGCATTATTACTCTACTAGTGCCAATGAGCATTATTACTCTACTAGTGCCAATGAGCATTATTACTCTACTAGTGCCAATGAGCATTATTACTCTACTAGTGCCAATGAGCATTATTACTCTACTAGTGCCAATGAGCATTATTACTCTACTAGTGCCAATGAGCATTATTACTCTACTAGTGCCAATGAGCATTATTACTCTATTAGTGCCAATGAGCATTATTATGCCTCCTAAGTGTTGACAAAAGTTGTGGAAAACTTCAGAATCACCCGTCCACGCACAGGTACCCGAGGTATCCGCCTACTCTATGACAACGCACCTGTGCATAAATCCGCTGTCCTTACAGACTTCCTGGAGGAGCACAGCATCCAAGCTTTGCCACATCCTCCATACAGCCCTGATTTAGCTCCAAGTGATTTTTGGCTGAATTCCGTTACCAAAGATTCGCTGAGGGGCAGACGATTTTAAAGCCGCCAAGCAGTTGAAAGTTCAGTTTTCCAGTGTATGAACAACACATCAAAAAGTCCATGCAAAAATGATATTTAATAGTTGGATAATCAGACTGAGAAAGTGTGTAGATGTGCATGGAGGGGGGGGGGGCGGGCGGGTACTCTGAGAGGATGCACTGACGTACTGTTCACTAATAAAAAGTTTGTTGTACAACGCGCTAATATTCAGATAATTTTAAATACATTTCGTATATGTCTAATTAATGGTATGCCACTTTCGTCTTTTAAAATATCCAGCACGTATGGCTATGTAATGCTATCCTGATATTTCACTGATATACCATCAAATCCCTTCATGAATGGCTAAACTTTATCTTAGCTTTTTATTAGATGATCCATCTCACGCTAATTTACTTTTAGTTAGATGGATGTTACAGTAGGCAAAATACGAAAAAGCAGGTCCAGTGATCTACTAAATGCTGGAATAGATTACTAATGGGTCTATTTCCTAGTGATCACATATTGTATCCCAACAGGTAGAGAATGTACCATGGTTCATGTGCACATTACAGCAAAGTATTATTTTTTAAAATTTCAAGCTTAATGTGTGCTGTCCTCATTGAAGTCGGTATATATTGTATTAGAATTAACTGGCAGACTTCTTGCTCTACCTTGACTACGTGGTTTTGGAGACGTGGTATATGATTCTTTGCGACACATGTTCCATAGAGATTGTTTCTTCAATGGTTGAGACGTATGAGTTTTGCCTTGAAAGATGTCTTTATGGTACCCAACACTCATATTGCGCATCAACCGCGGTCGCTTTTCAGCAGCCTGATCAGCTGAAAGAGAACGCCTATACTGTGGTCTCTTGTCTAATTCAGGCCGCGCTTCACCCTCATTATAAATCAACTTCACCGTGCTGCACGTACTGGAATCATCACTATGGTTCTCCTCTGTAATGGGTCCAGTGACGATATTGATTTTAATTTTTGGATTATACGGTTGAAGTTCATGCAGTTCGCTCGTGATCATCCCACTTTTGTTCATTATTTTATTTTTCTGATAAGTTCTTGAAGGAGATTGATATTTTCCTTTGTTGGTAATAAAGTTCTTGACAAATCTAAACGCCTTCATTATCATAGCCTTACGGAGTAGAATGTACAACCACGGATCAAGAATCTGGTTGATTGACGCCATTCGGACTCCAATCAGATCAGTAGTGTAATTGATCTGACCAGTTATCTGGTTGATCAAAATATTTATCTGAAATTAGAAACGAGATCACTTGTTAACTGCCTTCAAATACAGTCTGATTAAAATCTATTTCAGTGACATACTGGAGATATGACGGACACCGATACAAAGTCACGTTATGTTGACCTTTCGATTTACCATTCAAGCTACTGCTTTCACATTTATGAAAGTGAAAAACGTCATTCATAGCATATTATTTCTAACAGTAACTCTCCCTAATACGAAATGCAACACTTTATCTCTTGGGTTAGTAAAATAAATGGACTGGGAATTCCAAAGGTCACTAGAACATGAACATGTATCGGTGCCTGTCAGGTCAATAAGTGTATCGATCATTGGTAAAAGCAAATATTTACAAAATCACCCACTTCTGACCAATGAATGTGTATCTGCAACAATCTGAGAAATACGTCAGTTCTCATTACGTGCACGTCTTCTTTAGTAATTTTTTTTTTTTTTTAAACCACTCGTAATTTAGATAAGTTCCGAGTTGTTGTTGGAGCTTGTGCTTATTTCATCCTGTCTTTCAGAAAAAGTCCTACGAAAATATTAAAGGCTGGGAAGGACATTTAAAGTAAAATTTAGTTAGAACTTGTGAAGACAAAGTATATGAAGATTTTTAGAGGTTAGTTTACCTATAAAGTGTCCTATAATTTATTGTCATAACTCAATTAAATGTTCATTCAAAAACTGATCAGAGTTTACCTTGCTTTTTCTGATTTTTTTATCTGCCGTCTTATTCTTCTTCTTCATTCGAAAACAAAACATTTTTTTTTTGTTAAATCATTTTTTTGGGTGCGCTCCTGAAATTCCTTCACCCCAAAGGCAACTATGGACAACTTTGTGTAGATTCGAAAGCTCTAATTAGATTTGTACACGGCAACTGGTTCCAACGAAAACGATGACGGTCATGACAAACGCAAGTTTGCTCATCTTTAGCACCTTGAATCACTCTTCAAGAGAGTGAGGAAATCTATTGATGACACGATAACAGGCGACAAAATCAGTGAGGCTGAGGAAACTTGTAATTTTGTGATTATTAGTCAAAAAACAAAAAGAACTTAATAAGAAAATGGTGTCATAAAAATCATTACCAATCGATAATTTATGTCTCCCTTTTCAACGAGCGGTTTTCTCTACTCCTTTCATGTATCTGTTTGCTCAAACAGTAAAAGCAGACACCAGTCTGGATTTCTAAGCATGTTTTGTCTGAATGTCATAATATACTTTACCACTGAAATATAATATCTTCAGTCCGAAAAGAGAAAACATAAGAACACTTACATTTAGCGGCATCCAGCATGTGCTGAATACGATTGTGATTGCACAAAGGAACCAAACCATCTGGATTTCCGCCTCCACCTTTAGTTTCGATTTGGGTTTTACACTTTCTCTCCGTTCTATAGATGGCGAGTTGTTAATTTTTCTAATTTTCTTCATTTTAATTAAAGTAAATATCACAGCTGTATTGCAGACTACTATTACGACAATGACGAGGACATTAAATATAGCGTATATGGAGGCATAAGCAACATCCATGGGACTTTCTTTATGGAAATTTAGGAAACACCATGAGCCTGGAAATTGATGCTCAAAACTTCCGAAACCTATCAAAGGCAATGTACAATACACAAGAACAAATGTCCAACAGATTATAATCGTAATCTGTGCCTTCCGGCGAGTCACAACTCTGGCATAGACATACGTAAAACGGAGAGCAAGTAGCCTTTCCAGAGCCATTATACATACAAGTAATGGAGTAATCATTCCAAAGGCTATCATCATGAATGCATGGTACTTGCATAAGGGTTCTCCTCCAACCCATTTCAAATTATTTGCATACATAATAATGGCGATCGGACCCACAAGTATCTGACCAGTCAAATCTGTCCAAGCTAATCCAGCGAGAAGTGTGTAGAAAACTGTTCGGCGAACTTCTTTGGTTGCCGTGTATAAAACTATTAAAGCGATGATGTTTCCGAGAACCCCAAACGACATCATCAACACTGGTGTGGAGACACTTAATCCAAGTGCACTTTTGTTGCACATGGAAGAATTAGAATTTTGTGGATCACTGCACAAGTCATCTATTGAGGGTTTTTCCTTCATTGTACTGGAATGGTTCACAAAAGTGTCAATAATTGTTGTAGTATTCTGAACAAGAATACTGTTGTCTACTGAAAACAGCACTCCGCTGACCATGCTCAAATTGACGACACTTGGTGGATACGGATCCATGGTGGCGTTGGAGAAAGAGCATTAACAGTCTTGTATCTGGAGAAAAAAAAATGTATGTAATGAACTTGACAAACTCAGTCATGTAAATATATTATACACTAAAAATATAGGAAAGGAAAGAATTTGATCCCAGTCTATCGACAGAAGACCATCACTTGCGGTATTGGAGAAGCTACGTGTGATACAAATAAGAAAGCAATAAAAACTTTTTAAAATGCAAGGGTTTCAGATTGAGCGTAGCCTTTTTCTCTCAAGCACCCACGGAAACATCACCTTTCTACTGAAGCGATACTAGCTACAAAAAAATAAACTGCAATGGAAGCCGCATATTATTTGCAGGTATGACCTGTGGACTGTTTTTGCTATTTCGGTCGACATCGCACTATGAGCAAACATTATGTTTCCATGTGGTGGTTGTTTAGTAGAGACAGTCAACATATACTGTACATTCAGACTATTCAGTTATGGTCAACATAGGTACGCATCACTTGTTGAGGTTAGTCATTGGCATTGAGAATCACACTCTCTCTGCAATGTGGTATACTCATTACGTGCGTGTCTAGGTTTGCTTGGAGTTGTCAGTTTTATGTTTGGCAAAGACAGCTGCTGCTCCGCTCACTCCGAAACGACAGTAGTAAAAGGTTACGGATTCACGAGATTTATTTAGATAACGATATTCATCATTTATCATTTAATTGACAATAAAGTGTCATTGAAAGTAACAGTCTGTAACATGTACGTTCAGTGAGTATTCTGTGCTTATGTTTATTCAGATGGAAAAGTACATTTCAATGCATCTGTTGTGATTTTTTAAAATTAAGTACACCTACGGTTCTATTCATTTTCCATTTATCATTCATGAGTAATTTATCTTCTGATTTTAAGCTAGCTATCAATTTTCCATTGTAAATGTAATTTTTTTTAATTGATTGATCATCCCAAATGAAATAGAATCATTAACTTGGACAGCCTAGAAATTACACTCATAGCAATGCCATTCAATATCTACGAGAAGAAACAAATAAAACTACTTTAAACCTTTTTTTTTTTAAATTCTGGCCTCTCCGTGATAAACATTTCGAGTAATGAATTTTACTCCAGACTTGAAAATCTGATTCGAAATTAACAAATGCAGCCTTTTGATTGGTCAGAATATTTTCGAGTGAGATTAGGAGTCGAATACAACTCCAGGGGCCCGGAGATCTTTGTTGATATGAAATGTTCAAAAGCTCTTTCACTGATAACGGTTGGCCGTGTGCTAATGGATATTAGCCATGCTTGTATTCCCTTTCCATGGGAATGCAATGGACCGAACTCTGCATAGAGTGAGAAGGAGTATGGTGTATTTCATACACGTTACCACCCACCATGCTCAATTAAAGGTTATAATTGAGACAAGTTTACAGGGCAGGGCAAATCCTATCTAATTCATATGTACAAAAAAATACTGTGTATTTCAGTCAGTAAGTATCACAAAGTGTGAGTACAACATATTATTTTCCGTATTGCATGACAACTGGAAATAGTTAACCATTCTAAGATAATTGGTCATCGTTTAAAATTTCTTCAGTTCGTCTACCCATGGACACATACTCGAAAAATGATGTTTAAAGGATCACAGAGAAACGATAAAACTTACATCAAAACAAAAACAACATTTATATTGTAGGACCAAGAGGCTGATCCGAACATACTGTAAGGTCAATAAAGTTATTATGACGTAATAACATCAGCAGACTTGAGGGGAGTTCAAAATGGACATTATTTATATCCAATGGATTTTTCTATCATGCAAAAACAGACGATGTTTCGAGTGCACTCGGTATTGTCCTTGGCCTCTTTCGTCAAATCGAAAAAGAAACTTCGAATGTAATTCGCCGGCATTGAGAACTATAGTCGGAACCACTTTTGTTCACATGGCACAATATGATGGCGGAAGAAGACAAAGTCATAACTAGAATATTGTCGGCCTTTTCTGTCGCAACATAGATGGTGCACTCCGCCACAGGCGAATCACCAAACCCATCAAATTCATGTATATTCCTACAACTACATTCGATGTTATTTCTCGACTTGACAGAAATAGCCAAGCGATGTTCCGATTTGGTTCTGATTGCTCACAATAACCCCAATCGGAACATCCTCGTCTCCTTCCGATGCGAGTTGAATAACTTCGACTCTCTGAAAGAGAATCGAAGGTAGTTGCAGTGATACTTCGCAAAACTGGTATGCGAAAAATGGATCCTCATAATGAAAGATAGGCGTTGAAAATAACATTTTAAGACGTTTCACCAAGCAGAAAGAAATGCATCCACCTTAGATTTTTTATGCTATTCCTGTAACATTTGAATGAAAAGAAAATGCAGAAATCATTTAGTTTCTATCGCCCTCAAACTATAGCTTACGCTTGTATTAGTGATGACACGTGATCGAATCGTTGTGATGTCAATGTTTTTATTATGACGTAAAAACAACCACGGGTTTGAAAGCAGTTAAGAATATTCAATTTTTACAGTTGAGGTCTTTTCCTAGTATGTGACAGAAAAAGCCAATGACATTGCGACTGCTAATGACTCCAACTATAATTAGTATTTAAAGATTACCATACGAATCCAATTCCACGTTCATACTCCTCACAGTGGGTTAGCTCCCATTACAGCTCAGATAACGCCACAGCCACCACAGGTTGAAATCTACTAAATCGTTAAGAAAGGCTTTTACTCGATTTAACCTTGCTTTCGAAAATTCATTGATAAAATAAAAGAAAGGACGTCTCAAAAGGAGACTAACCATGTGGCAAACGGATTGTGTAAGCAGTGGCCTTTTATTATGATGTCATCTGGGGAGTAAATTCCAGCCACGTTGCATTATATGATACATATCTCATTCCCTCAGGTGGAATGAAACTTGTATGGCCTTTCCGCCATATTGGATTTCTATATATAAAAAAAATCTTAATAAATGTATTCCAGCAAGATTTTCTCCCCCTGGTAATCTTCTTACAAAAGAAGAATAACTTCGCTGACAACTGTGTGACACGTTTGGTACCAGTGCGACCGCACATAACTATCACCCACCATCTTTCAAAACATACGAAAATATTGTACTTTTTGCCTATTATGCACCGCGCCAATATGAAGCTACCAACCAATCCCTGCAGTTTAGGGGGTAGTTTCCAAACTAGCCGTTATGGGAATGACGTTATTGTTGTGTGAATGGCGTCTCTTACTAACCAATTGGGCGAACGAAATATTACTACCATATTCGTCCACACACATGTCAGCTTTTACCCCCATTTTGATTTTGAAAACGAAAAGCATCGAGGATATATATTTAAAAAATCACAAAACTTACTCATTTCATGCATTGATTTATAATTGCTAACTCGATTGTCACCAAGCGGTCCCTAACATGAGTCAACATTCTGACGTCACATTTGAAAATGTTTTCGCATGTATCCCATCGGAGCAACGGTTATATAACTACGTAACGGACGTATTGGTTTCTTCGAGTTGTCCAGTACAGACTAGCGTTTGATACAGTTTCGTTTGACACGCTTCGGATTTCTTCCACGAGATGGAGTGAAATCGATTCATTGTTGGATTTGACAGCTATTTGCTAATGTAGTTTTAATTCGGGCATGCCCTCCAGTGCAACTGTTTCAGATGCTTACAGCGTAGATAGGCCTTGGAATTCATTTGAATCAGATTGCCTTCTCTGAATATGTGATCTTACCCCAAATAGAACGAGACTTTTCCCTGTTGCAAGGAATTTGATGATTCACAGTGACAAAAAAGAAAATGCAAGTAGATGCTAATGAATCTTCCTCCATCCAGCTATCCTGAAAAGTTGGCAGCAAGAAAGCACAGATTTATTTCTAATTTGCCATAAAATGTCAGATCAAGAACACACGTCGCAAGCTAACATCTGTTTTTGACATCTGTATCTGGCTATGCACTCTAAATTAGCCCCTTGGGCAGTGAAACATAAAGAACCCATATATGAAACGTCGAATGAGCATGATGTTATCAAAAGTCCCAGAACCTATAACAGTAATACAGTTTTTATTAGAACATTTAACTTACTTGCATTACATAATTGTTAAAGAGCCACAAGGTTCAGTTCCACATACTCCAGATGCATATATATATATATATATATATATATATATATATATATATATATATATATATATATATATATATATATATATATATATATATATAGAGAGAGAGAGAGAGAGAGAGAGAGAGAGAGAGAGAGAGAGAGAGAGAGAGATTATGAAATGAAAGACTTTGGATTTTTATAATCAGGAAAAGGATAAACAAATAATCGGCTTGTACATAGACGAGAGACCCATGCCAAAGATGTGGCATATATGAATCCAATACCGTAACAACGTACCCATAACGAAATAAATAAACAAGCAACAATCGCCTACTTCAAAACTTCACGTTATTCGAAGTAAAATAAAATTATGAAATGGATTTAATTATGGAGTCAAAACTCTCCATTTTAAAAAGTTTATGTTCATTGACTATCAAAGCATGAACGTCAGATCTACCAGGGAAAATGTGAAAGGAGAACTCCAATTTATTGAACAATATTTGAGCTAGTTTTTATTGCCACCGTTTATATGCATTTACTTTGACATATAAAATTGCACTTACTATCAATAAAATGCCCAAAATAATCAATAATTAAAGTGATCAAAGGATAAATTAAACTCGATACATTATTGTTTAACAATGAGCATTTTTACCAGCAGAACTCAGCGTTATATTTGCACTTTTGGGAATATATTGTGATTGGTCACCAAATCAAGTAGATGACAAAAGCGACGACTTTTGATCCTGGACGCAGCCCCTGGGAGAGTTGGGTCAAAAGTTGGTTTTTTTTTAAATTTAAAAAAAAAAGTGCGGATGGCTTCAATGAAGAGTTGTCAAATAGCAATATTCAACAGCATAATGCAACACTTTGGGATACTTGATCAACTGATTCTTTTTGGCAGTGATTCAAACTTTTGAATAATATCTAAATCTAAACCAGAAAAAGATGAACTGATGAAAGAGAATGAATTTTATCTTGAATCATTTCTTTCAGCCTGACGGATTTTTAGGACAGAAATGTACTTCAGTCTCCTTGTAATGAATAGAAGTGGCTTTGTCAGCTATTTAGGGACCGAGTGATGTCTGAAGGCATGATTTGTATGTTTGTTTTTTGTTTTGTCCGTCTGACTATCTGCTTTGTTTCAGAAACGCGAAGTTTATACTAATTTTAAAGAATTCGGGAACGTACAGCGTAGAAGAATCTCAAGACTATATGCGTTTGTTAATTGACTGATACAATCCAAATACATATCTTTCTATTGGTGAGCAAACAAGTTTTATTCATTATAGATTACGTAATTTAGTTCTATTCAAAGTTTTACATAAAACTGTATATACGTTTATGTTGTAAATGATTACAGCTTGTAATCTTGGTCGTGTTGGCTTATTGTGTCATCCGGTAATTCCGTACTGGTAAAAGGACTTGGTGCACTATATAGTATGGGATGCACCTGCTAGAATCCCAATCAAAATCATTTATCCTCTTGTTAAATTGCAAGAGAGGTTATAAATATGTCCAACTGGATCAATTGTACTGACTGTAAGGATGTTGAAATGGCAATAAACATCGCCTCATTCTGAATAGCTCTACATCACACTAGATTGATGCTTTATTACCTCAGTCTGTACGTTGTATTACGTAAAAAGAAAAAAGTTTGCTGCTATAGCTCGACAGTAGGTATAACAATATGAACTGTTGCTCTGACTAAAGCAAATTTTAACAAAGGTTTAGTAGGTGGTGGGGAAACAAGTGGCGTTAATGACTATCAGGAAGCATAGATGATTTATATTGTGTTAGCCAAAATACGGCATCAGCTTTACACGGTGTTATTGGCAGTGTAATAAGTTGGTTCTTGAGTAGAGCTGGAGATGTTGTTTCTTTCCTTACTGAACATGCTAATTTGCTTGGTGCTGCATTAGTCAGTTTGTTATTTGCAGTTTTGATCAAGGGTGTGAAGAAAGTATCAAGCATTATTCACGAAGCTCATCGCTGAAGGTGATATCTTCTTAAGAAAGATTGTCAGCGTAGAACTTTGTTCTCGGTACATTCTATCTCTACTTTTGATGAATCGTTGTAGATTGACTTTGTAAAGTGCACACGATCTTGAAGATGTACTGTAAATTTAGCCGAATACAAATTTGTGTATTTACCCACGTCTAATACGTACTTGATTCCTTCTTTGTAGTGCACTGTTTTAACCATCTTGCAATCAGGATACGCAGCTTTTTATTTTCATGCATTCATCATTAATTGTGATCCGTATCTCTAAAAGATTGAGTGTATCTTGTTTGATATTTCAAATGATCAACTGCACGATTTTCTTTTCTTTAATGTTATTCTTCAGCACAACTAGGTTTGAGCACTCTTTCACCCCGTCCAAACTTGTAAACAAATATGCATTATCACTTGATACTGACATTGTTGCATTCATGTTAAACTCATCAAATATTTATATCGCCTGTGTGAAAATTATTAATTCAATACAAAGTTGACTCGTGCCATTATTTATTTTGTGTCCACAATTTCAAATAATTTTTGTCATCGTTTATTGTATGAATAGGGGCCCCTGATGGCTTAGTGGTCTAAGGCGCTCGCCTTTACCGATCACTGCCATCTCACCTCTATCCACGTGGGTTCGAGTCTTGAGAAAGCTTGCCAGTAGCTTCCCGTGGGTCGGTGGTTCTTTACGTAAATGTAATATAATATAACTAGTTAATGTAATGAATTTACGTAAATGTAATATAACTGCCCGTAATTATAATATACTGTAAAAACCTACTTGACAGACAATTTGTATTACGCTCCTGATCAAAGTCAACGGCACCAAGAGGAAAAATGAATTTTACAAAACTTTTAATTTCACAAGGAATTATGGAATTATTGATTAAAAAGAATATAGTAGAAAATAGTACTTTGTCCTTTCTGCCATTGTCTTCACTTGTGATATTGCTTGTGATCAAAATTGATATCCACCTGTGCGCACACACGTTGTTTCATCCTATAATTGATCTCAATTTTGCTTCATTTATGTTTTTGCACTTAATAATAATAATAATAATAATAATAATAATAATAATAATCAGCCTTATTGTGAATTTTGCAAAACAATTTTACACGGATTATTCATACTGTATACACTGAGTGTAGTAGGCGATTATCTTCCATATATCCTTGTTTGATTACACATAACATACGATAAAACTATCGTCGTACAAACTTAAACATGACCTATTTTGTATCTAGGAAATATGTTTAGATATTAATAATTACCAAATAAATCGATGGATATCAAATCGAGTAGCAAGGGTCACTGGAACAAAATTGTTACAGGTCTTTTGGGATGAGGTTGAAAATAAATGGGTACATAATATAGTGATTGTTAAAAGTTCTCTTTTAATACATGGAAAACAAACCAATAATTTCAATAGCCGAACAAAGCGACAATGTGATCTCTTAAAGTGAAAAAGTGCGATTTTTATCTACTCATACTTCCGATGCGAACTTTACTAAAATGCATTTTGGGTGAGTCACGTGTTTTGATAGAATACGGATTTTATGATTATTGTGTCTCATTCTATTGTTCAATATTGCTGAAAAATATGATAATGAAAGCCGTGTGTTACCAGAATGGTATACGATATGTTATGCATCTGTTAAGTACGTGTGACCTGTGCTCAATAGTCCACACCCACACCAACATATATGTGTGTTTGTGAGAAAATGCTGAAAATTTGTTCCACTTCATATTTAAAAAATAAAAAACCCTAGGTAAGTTCCATCAAACATGTACATGCCCAAATTTTTTAAAAACTTATCTAGGGCTACCGCGCGAGGGATTTTTGCAACTCTTTTTCTACTTCTGCTTTTACGTTGTACGCACTTGCCACACTTGACGATTAAAACGTGAAGAGAGAGAGAGAGAGAGAGAGAGAGAGAGAGAGAGAGAGAGAGAGAGAGAGAGAGAGAGAGAGAGAGACTAACTATGAGAAATGCTAAATACATGCTTAAACTTTGTTTCCGCTTCAACCTAAAACCCTCCGGTGATAGTAACGATCACACTTTTAATATCCCAGACATTTCCTGCCTGACATAGTTCAAGAGTTTTGTGAAGATTGATACAACACAATTATTTCTCAAATAAATTACATGTATTAGTCAATTTCTTTTAATCTGCTGTAATTTGTTTATTCAATTTTTTCATAACTTCATCTCTTTTTATTAGCATGTCTGTCTATTCAGTGAGTATTCTATGTTATTATTATTATTATTATTATTATTATTATTATTATTATTATTATTATTATTATTATTTACAACAAATACAAACTCTTATAGTACCAGATGACAAAATTAGGTTGGACTTTAGTTGCCTTTTATAGCCGAAATTAAATTTGATATTTGAATAAAATTGTTGCTCCGAAAATCTGAAGTCCGATGGAATTCATCTTAAGTAATTCTTAACGAGTTTTCAAATTCGCAGTTATTTCTGTCTGTATGTCTCTCTCCCTGAAAACGTTGATTAAAAACTAGAGGAAACGTCTTGACTTAGCTTGTTTTTATCCAGATTACAATGAATTTACCAAAACCAGACGTGAAAAGGACAAGAACTCTTAAGGTGACATAAGAACCCATCTCATTAAGAGAGAGAAAGCGTGGGTGTTCTATATTTCAAAAGCAGTAATTTCATGTGTGCGAGGTAGGTCGAGAGATCGAGAGCTCTAGGTTACACCTCAACCTCCTTTACGATTCACTATGAAAAAAACACCCACAATGTTATATTATTGTAATTATTTAATTATTGTAAAACTTAATTAAAATGACACCTTCCTTCCCTCCTTTTTAAAGAAACCGAATCAAAATAAATGAAAGGTGGTGTGAAAATAAATAGTCATAAACACTTACAACAACACGACTTACCTCAACAGTTCATATTTTCCTCGTGTAGTCTGAATTACTTGTATGACAAAAGTTGATAGCATATTTGGATATATTGTCAAACTAATAAAATTCAATCTTACAACTTTTGTGAAGGGCGTTTCCATTTATAGCCGATATAGTTATTTCAATAGAAATCCAGCCGAGCAGAAAACCCACACTTGTCAAAGGAAGGTCCGACGATACACTTAACGTGTAACATGAGTATACTATTTCAGTAGTTGACGAATGACAAATAGAGACCACTATCGATCACTGCTTAAATCAGACTGATATAATATTGTGTGATGTCATGCATTTATCCAGAAATTAGCGATACAAAAATCTGTCAGCTTGCATGTTGGTAAGAGTTGTTTTTGCTAAATGATTCAGCAACGGTTGAATATACTAACTGCCGATTTTAGAACATAGCTCTGGGCGAAGGCGCTATAATACCAAGAACGGAATGAAATGAAACCTAAGTACAGCTACATATGACGCAACATCCGTTACAATTGGAAATGAAACTCTTATTTTGCGTTCAGGATGTTTATTTTAAATACAGAATGGGCTGCTTTAACAATGATATATATTTCTCTCAGGAAATTTGATTCGTCAGGGTGCTACTAAGAATGTGAACTCCCATCAAAATAAAAGTACTCTGAGGTCATGCGCTATGAACATTAAGACTGGCACAAATATGAATGAACTTTTGTTTACAAATAATCGGTAAGTAAGAATTATAACTTGCAGAGCGAGCACCTGCTGTTATGTGTAGAGTTGAACGAAGAAATGCTAGAGCAATAAAGAATACAGTTTTTAAAGGCTGAAATATGTACACTGCAGTGAAGATAAAGAACATTTTAGTATGTAACAACTGATAACTTATGTTCAACTTCATTGTTGTTCTGGTCTAATCTAGTTTATCCTATTGCACATCACATCAGACCTGCAGAGAAAATAGCTAACGTCATACAGTGTCAACCCTTCTGTTCTGTTTCTTTGTTTGCTTGTTTGCTTGTTTGTTTGTTTGTTTGTTTGTTTTTATTCCTTCAAACAAGTACGCAATAAGTGCGAAATCTTGATAATCTTTAATATTGATACTTCATGTTCAGGTAAAAGTTTCAAACAATATTCATTATGGGAAAACGTGCCAGCATAGCCATGGTGTGCCAGCATAGCCATGGTGTGCCAGCATAGCCATGGTTCAAACTTGGAAATTCTCACCATGGTAACGTCAATAATGGGAGTATAGCAGTTGTGAAAAGTGTCCGGGCAAAATATTCAAGTGTCTTTTCATAATGCATTACGTTGAATGAACACGTTTCCACTCGCATTAAAACGAGTACCGTATATACTCGTGTAAACCGCGTCCAAAATGCAAACAACATAGACCCTGATTTGCCGTCGCATAATGCGCCGGCAGATCAGGGTCTATTTTGTTTCTTCTACTAATTAGTTCTTACAAACTGCATAGACCCAGATCTGCCGGCGCATTATGCGCCGGCAGATCTTGGTCTATGCAGTTTGCAGTTGGTATCGGCTTAAACGCGGGTATATCAGGTAGGTGTAGGTGTTAATTTCCGTCAATAGGAAGTATAAACATTTACAAGTATAAACATTTACAAGTATAAACATTTACAAGTATAAACGTTTACAAGCATAAACATTTACAAGTATAAACATGTACAAGTATAAACGTTTACAAGTATAAACATGTACAAGTATAAACGTTTACAAGTATAAACATTTACAAGTATAAACATGTACAAGTATAAACATTTACAAGTATAAACATTTACAAGTATAAACATGTACAAGTATAAACATTTACAAGTATAAACATTTACAAGTATAAACATGTACAAGTATAAACATGTACAAGTATAAACATTTACAAGTATAAACATGTACAAGTATAAACATTTACAAGTATAAACATTTACAAGTATAAACATGTACAAGTATAAACGTTTACAAGTATAAACATTTACAAATATAAACATGTACAAGTATAAACGTTTACAAGTATAAACATTTACAAGTATAAACATTTACAAGTATAAACGTTTACAAGTATAAACATTTACAAATATAAACATGTACAAGTATAAACGTTTACAAGTATAAACATTTACAAGTATAAACATTTACAAGTATAAACGTTTACAAGTATAAACATTTACAAGTATAAACGTTTACAAGTATAAACATTTACAAGTATAAACATGTACAAGTATAAACGTTTACAAGTATAAACATTTACAAGTATAAACATTTACAAGTATAAACATTTACAAGTATAAACATTTACAAGTATAAACATGTACAAGTATAAACGTTTACAAGTATAAACATTTACAAATATAAACATGTACAAGTATAAATGTTTACAAGTATAAACATTTACAAGTATAAACATTTACAAGTATAAACATTTACAAATATAAACATGTACAAGTATAAATGTTTACAAGTATAAACATTTACAAGTATAAACATTTACAAGTATAAACATTTACAAGTATAAACATTTACAAATATAAACATGTACAAGTATAAACATTTACAAGTATAAACATTTACAAGTATAAACATGTACAAGTATAAACGTTTACAAGTATAAACATTTACAAATATAAACATGTACAAGTATAAACGTTTACAAGTATAAACATTTACAAGTATAAACATTTACAAGTATAAACGTTTACAAGTATAAACGTTTACAAGTATAAACATTTACAAGTATAAACGTTTACAAGTATAAACGTTTACAAGTATAAACATTTACAAATATAAACATTTACAAGTATAAACGTTTACAAGTATAAACATTTACAAGTATAAACATGTACAAGTATAAATGTTTACAAGTATAAACGTTTACAAGTATAAACATGTACAAGTATAAATGTTTACAAGTATAAACATTTACAAGTATAAACATTTACAAGTATAAACGTTTACAAGTATAAACGTTTACAAGTATAAACATGTACAAGTATAAACGTTTACAAGTATAAACATTTACAAATATAAACATGTACAAGTATAAATGTTTACAAGTATAAACATTTACAAGTATAAACGTTTACAAGTATAAATGTTTACAAGTATAAACGTGGCTTTTATGCGCTTAATTAGCACTATTTTATACTTTTTATCCTCTTGGATTTTTTTCTTTTTTATAATAGCGTGATAAAATGTAGATAATCCCGATTATTATTATTATTAGTTTTTAACGAGACATGAAACATCAATAAATTTGTGTAAATATTTGTGTATCGATGCTGGACCAAATGTTCCGAAAACTCAAACCAAACGTTCAAACCCAAAACTCACTGACATCGTGAGATCGAATAACGCATTGTGTTTAGCTCTATGTTCCGGCTTATTTAATGTGTTTTTGGAGCAGCCAAGTCACTTGCTCTCTCTCTTTGAATAGAAAGTGTTATGTCTATCAGGAAATTCATGTCTTGATATTGTTATCTTGTCTTCACGTACTCAACTCAAAATTTTGTCCCGTTGTATAATTTGTATAAAGTCAAATCGAGGGGCAGAATCACAATGTTAAACCGAAAGTAGCCAGCTTATTTGAAAACGTAAATTTCATGCAAGTATACTGCTGTGGTTTACCAATAATCTGCATGCACAGCTTGAACTAAGATGTTACTCAAGAGTTGAGATATTTTCATTTCCGACGATGAGACATTTTATAAAAGCGTGACAAGATAACTTCAGGAAATGGATTTCTGGAGGAACATAAGAAGAGAGTGCATGTAATATTGGTTGCACCAAATGACCTTAATAAAGACCTTAAAGGAAATGTAGACTAACACGTCACAAAAAGGACACTACTTCTTTCTGACATTTCTATCAGACAGACCAACGAAGTCTCTTGAGAATACAACGTTTATAGCATATAAGTTGAATCCAACGACAAACAAAATATAGATCCTGATCTACCTTCGCATAATGCGCCAGCAGATCAGAGTCTATGTTGTTTGTTCTACGCATTACTCCTAACAAACTGCATAGACCCAGAACTTGTAGGTGCATTATGCGACAGCAGATCTGGGTCTATGTAGGACGCAGTTGCATCCGACTTATACGCGAGTATAGACGGCACGACTTATTCTCTGTCAGTTATCTGTACAACCAATTTTCCGTAAAAAATGCATGTCTCTCGATGGGTTGGGATAATCAACAAAATGCACGTCTCTCTATGGGTTGGGATAATCAACAAAATGCATGT
Source organism: Margaritifera margaritifera (assembly GCA_029931535.1). Classification (NCBI taxonomy): domain Eukaryota; kingdom Metazoa; phylum Mollusca; class Bivalvia; order Unionida; family Margaritiferidae; genus Margaritifera; species Margaritifera margaritifera. The sequence goes on from JAQPZY010001528.1 coordinate 1,235,001, forward strand.
CTCTTGATGGGTTGGGATAATCGACAAAATACATTTCTCTCGATGGGTTGGGATAATCGACAAAATACATGTTTCTTGATGGGTTGGGATAATCGACAAAATACATGTCTCTCTATGGGTTCGGATGATCAACAAAATGCATGTCTCTCGATGGGTTGGGATAATCAACATAGTGTATGTCTCTCGATGGGATGGGGTAATCAACAAAGTGCATTTCTTTCCATGGGTTTGGATAATCGACGTTTTATGGTATTATTTGTCTCTCGATGGGTTGGGATAATCAACGTTTTACGGTACTATGTGTCTCTCGTTGGGTTGGGATACTCGATGTTTTACTTTACTATGTGTTTGCAGGATCTTGAGGGTTTGGTTTGATTGCCTGGACACGTTGTTTTATATTGATGTATAAATATTGATGCATAATTACGGAGATCAATTTATTGAGGAGTCATGCCCAAATAGCTGATGATACTTGTTACGGGTTAATCGATTAAGATCAAAAGCAAACAAACAAAATAAAAAAATAAAAAAATAAAAAAAAGAATGTGAGAGTGTTATCTGACCTAGTTAAGACACTTACTTATTATATAAATTTACTCAAGGTTCTCGCAGGGACGACTGACTCACAATATGTCTATACGTACACAATAAGAGAGAGAGAGAGAGGTCTTTTTCGATTCATTCTTTGGTTGCTTCTTATAGGCCAATAAGAAACAAACATAAACTTGATTTAAATCTTGATTGCTATATTCAGGCGAGGTGGGTCTCATTGAAAATCCACCCAGGTCTTATAAATGTACTTGTATGAAAATATTATCGAATTAGGAAAGTTTCTTGTGTACTTTAGTTTCAGTCATAAGATTTGCTCAGTATTGACTACAAAAGTATTGAAGGACCCAAGACAGGTAAGAGTAATTACCCATAAACATATTTTGAAACTATAGCAACATTGACACGATGACGCCAATTTCACCAACGTCAACAAAACTTAGACTTAAAATATTTTATCAGTTAATCTTGCTTTAATCTTTGGCAAGATTTAAATTTCATCCATTCAGATTGTAGATTTTAACTTAGTATTGGCGTTCGCTTTAATAATAATAATAATAATAATAATAATCATAATCATAATCATAATCATAATAATAATATTAATAATAATAATTTATTTCAAGAGGGTAACATAGTTAGTGATATAAACACTAATCTCCCATGCGATCCTCAAAACAAAAGAATAAAAGACAAAAAAAGAAGAAAAAAGCAATTATCAAACTTTTTCGCAAAACTCTAGGACACTTCACAAATTCATCACCTGAGTTTACTCTCTTTCCCTCACTTCAGTCTTTCTTTCTCCCTATCACACAGAGAGAGAGAGAGAGAGAGAGAGAGAGAGAGAGAGAGAGAGAGAGAAAGAGAGAGAGAGAGGAAACATATATACCTACTAAATGAACCTTAAATAGATTGCAATTTAAGAATGTACATTTTGCAAACATTCTTAAACCCTTTAATATTGCTGTCAACTTTCAAATTAGCCGGTAGTGAATTCCAAAATAACACTCCTGAAAATTGGAGATTTTTCTAACAAAATGTCAGATTTCGCTCTTTGGAGAAAAAGAATGTTGGTTTCCTATGGTCTTAAATTATATGAAGTGGAGTCAGTAATCAATACAAAGTTTTCATTCATATATGCAGGAAACAAGTTATGAATGGATTTGAACACATAAGTAAGTTTGTGGTAGACTGGTTATAGTTTTGACAGTGAGGCAGTTTAATTCTTTAAACAATTGCTGGGATTGTGCACAGACATTGGCATCTAGAATCAAACACGCTGCTCTCAATTGCAGCGTGGAAACTGTATAAGTTTCTTTGTTGCGTGTATTGCTCCAAATAGTACAAGCACAGTCGATGAGAGGTATGGTATAACCATAATAGAATAATTCTCTTGCTTTTAGAGGAAGGTAGGCCCTAAAATTCTATTTAACAGGGCAAGGCTTGATGAAATACTAGAACATAAATCTTGTATATTAATGGACCAAGATAAAATTTCATCCATATAAAGTCCTAAAAGCATTTAATTGCTTACATAATCTATATTCATTTTGTACTTTTTGTCTGTTAATGTCCCACAGCCAAGAAATAACAAGAGAATTTCAAGACAGGGGAAATTCAGTCTAATGAGGTATATATATATATTAATCTAGACTCAAGTTCTGTCCATGAAATCCAGGACAGATCTTATGTTCGGATTCATGATTACCATATAAATCAAGTCCAAATGCAAACAACATAGACCCTGATCTGCTGTCGCATAATGCGCCGGCAGATCAGGGTCTATATTGTTTGTTCTACTGATTAGTCCCTACAAACTGCATAGACGCAGATCTGCCGGCGCATTATGCGCCGGCAGATCTGGGTCTATGCAGTTTGCAGTTGGTATTAGATTATACGCGAGTATAGACAGTAAGTCGTTCTCAATGAGTAGGCACTATGAAAATTGACGATTTAGATCCTTTGCGTGGTGAAGCAGAGATGTGATTTATACCGGTATGAAATCATCACTTGGTTCCATCAATTACGAACTGCAAGATAACCTGGATGCGAAGATTCATGTTGCCTGAACTAAATCGTTCCCAGCAAACAACTGTTTTTATTTCGGACAAGAAGCAAGCGAATAATTAACTACCGCATTTATTTGATCATTATACAACATGCAACTATGAACAGTATAGATGCAAACATTCCGTCGCAAAATGCAACGGCAGATTACGGTCTACGCTGTTATTTCTACCCACTATTTCAAGTAAACAACGAAGACTAGATGACCTTTAGTGCTGTGAGTCGGACTCATGTTAGACACGGACAATGCGAACAGTCGGATTCATGTTAGATACGGACAATGAGAACAGTCGGATTCATGTTAGACACAGACAATGAGAACAGTTGGATTCATGTTAGATACGGACAATGAGAACAGTCGGATTCATCTTAGACACGGACAATGCGAACAGTCGGATTCATGTTAGATACGGACAATGAGAACAGTCGGATTCATGTTAGACACAGACAATGAGAACAGTCGGATTCATGTTAGATACGGACAATGAGAACAGTCGGATTCATGTTAGACACAGACAATGCGAACAGTCAGATTCATGTTAGACACAGACAATGCGAACAGTAGGCAGACGACAAAAAGGTGTAGGTTACAAGTATTTCGGAGTTCTGACAACATTCTGTTTTCACATATAATCTTTGTGCATGCGTTTACAGTTTAAATTAACACACTAAAAATGGCGCCGTACATGGCAAACGATACTCGGCGAGGACACCCATCCCCCCCCCCCCCCCCCCCCGTTGAATTTCAGTAAATTCCAATGTAAGTAGCAATGACGGAGTGGGATAACTCGCCTCGTTGGATCGTAAATAACTTGAGTCACACGAGTAAAAAACACGACTACGAAATGAATTGGACCGAAGAGATCTTGCGCAGGATATGTAATCACTTTCCAAGAGTCATTTAGTTTTTCACTGTTTTGGATTCGGTGCCGAAGAACATAAAGGGTTTACGACCCCATTAAGACATGAATGTGGTGTCTTTCAACTGTAGAAAAGTGTAACAGGTACACTAGCTATACAAATAAACGGCCCCGCCTACGTACTCATTCCCCCCCCTCCCCCCCCCCCCCCGCTCTATCCACTTTTTGCCAATGCAAGGTACAAGTTACACCAGGATGTGGATACTGGTTCAATGAGCGAGATTATCAATCGGGAATTGAAAAGGAAGCCATGGTCGTCATGAAACTAGAGCCATTGGAAGTTTTTAAACGTTAACATTAAAAGCAAATTGAAAACTCACCCTTAATGCCAATTCTGTAATCCTAGTCGTGTCACGACGTGAAACCCAGTATCAAAATAACTTTTCTTTGTCCCTAAAATGACATCATGTCAATACAACGAAGAAATTAACCCCTTTTTTATAACGCATAAATTGGATATGCAAAGTGCAGATACAATTGTAATATGTTTTTTACCCTTTACAAGTGAGCGTGATGCAAAAAGAAACCAACTCCAGAAATGAATGCGCTATCAACCGTCAAACATTGCTTCCATAGATCTGGACCTTCATTAATCGGAGATTCCTCTGACATTTTGCACCTCGCGTTATATATTTGAACAACATAACTGCCCAAATTTCTAATTTGGGGTTGGAATAGGTAAGAGGAAACTTAGATTAGTCCTTCATAGGTAGTTTGTTTGCTAATGATCAGTACTAAACAAGATCGGCTGGCACATTACACCTTCTGTGGTTTGTGATTGTGTATTGGCACATTACGCCTTCTGTGGTTTTTGACTGTGGATTGAGGATATCTACGTTTTTTGAGTAGATATAAAGAAATATTTAACGAGTGAAGTGGAAACATTGTTTTAGTGGAGAGAGAGAGAGAGAGAGAGAGAGAGAGAGAGAGAGAGAGAGAGAGAGAGAGAGAGAGAGAGAGAAGAAGAAGAAAAAATAAATAAATGGGGAAATAGGGGTCTGAATAACACATAAGAACAATTATAATTCCTCAATGGAGAGAAAGTAGTTTCTATAATGATATCGCCACTGTGGCGATATAATTTTTCTTCCACTGATATATTTCAATATCTCATTATGAAATATATAATAAATTATGATTCACACTGATTCCTGGTTGCAATGGAAGACCCACTTGGTTTGACAATTGCTTGACATTTCATTTGATATATGGATATTATACTTGTCTCGCTGTTCTATTTTTATTTTCCTTGTCTTACACCTAGCTCTCTATTTTAAAACATCATTTAGCACTTCAGATTATTATTATGTTCTACTAGCCGCGTGACTGTATTGTATAAATGAGAGGAAGTTGTAATTTATTATTAACTTCTTTCCATCCCTTTTGCACTTATAATACTTTGTGATACTAAAATACTCTCTCTCTCTCATACATTCATACATACCAAAAAAAAAAAAAACCGTATGCATGTATTGGGTTTAACTGCACATCAGCACACTACTGGCTATATAGTGTCTATTGAAAGTTAAGTTCTAAAAATGTAAAGATAAAGAATTGCAAAAGAAAACAATAGAACTTTAAGTAAATTGTAAAAAAATAAAAAGTAATTAAAATTATAAAAAGAACAAGGACTCGTAACAATCACTATTAGGATCTGCAACATAACATTGCTTCGTCTTCATCATGTCATTTATTATAGGCAATTTAAAGAATACGATTTATAAAGATGGTACACGCAGAATGTATGTACGAAGAAATAGGTATTATCATGATATGGGGGGAAAATACACTACAACCTGCTTTCTCTGTCTATGATTGATCAGTTCAGTTCTGGTGGTTTGTCATACGTTTGACTCCTCGGTAAACATATTCTGTCCATGATTGATCAGTTCAGTTCCGATTTTCTGTCATACATTTGACTCCTAGGTAAACATACTGAGTCTATAATTGATCGGTTCAATTGTAATCTTCTGCCATACATTTGACTCCTCGGTAAAACGGAGCATGGCCTCTCACTCATTGGCATATCTATTCTGTTAAAAATGGAATTTATTTGTGAGAAAGAATCAAAAGTGCGCGACATAAGACCAATTCATATAGATAAGAAATGTCAAGAAAATTGGAAGATAAATGTCATATTTATGAAGATTTAAAACTGTATATGTTATACAGCAGAAATGTCCTCGGCAACCCACACATTTGGACAAACTCTGTTCAAGCCACAACGCTGCCAAACACACTTACGAAATGATTCACACGTGGCTTGAAGTTGGATTAGTCAGAGTCCATTAAACTCTGGTTTACGAAATAGTTCGATTGACAGATACCACCCTCAGCAGAGAAGTAGATTTCGTCGAGAAAGTCCTCCCTATTTCTCCAATGGAAGGAAATATATTCCCGAACAGTTTCGACCATTATTTGTTGACCGAGTTTGAGAGCAGTTTAAGTTTTTTTTTTTTATGTTTTCATTTTTAAATTTACTTACAATTTATTCACCAGACGGTGAATATTTTAAATTAAGCAATACCCCGTTGATGGATGGAAAAGACAGCCAATTACTTAAAGGTGATAGAAAAAAAATGGTAGAGAAATAGTCCAGTATTGTATGCTATTTGCACAAAAAGAGGTAAATTTTAAGCTAAGTCTCTGACGATGATGAAATACTTTTAATTAATAATTAGATTGGATATAACATCCACCCAGCCCATCCCTCTCCACTGACGGTGGAACACATTCTTGTCGAGTGTATTGACTTCCACCCTGTGAAACAGAATTTTGATGTTATATTTTATATATTGAGCAGAATTTTAACGTCTTTACGTTTGTCTTGTATTTCGTAGTACTTCATGTTAACATATCTGGAATGTTTTTATTTTGTTTGTTTTTTGTACAACTTTTTGTGCAATTCTTTATTTTTAAATATTTAGAACATTAATTTTAAGTGGCACCTCATAGCCATTATTGTGCTGAGGTGCCGTTAAACGCTCGTACATACATACATACATACATACATACATACATACATACATACATACATACATACATACATACATACATACATACATACATACATACATACATACATACATACATACATACATACATACATACAGACATATATACACACCCCTCCCTCCCAACAAAAATTAGGGGGTTAATTTATTTCCATTAATTTTTATATGTAATAATACAATATGGGTGTATATTTTAGTGTCACTTTACAAAGATTCTAAAAATTCATTAAATAATAAATACAATTTTATATCAGCGACTATTTTAATTCTACTGAGCATACCGTGTGTGTACAATACCCCAAAGTGTGTACTAATTGAGCATACCGTGTGTGTACAATACCCCAAATTGTGTACTAACTGAGCATACCGTGTGTGTACAATACCCCAAATTGTGTACTAACTGAGCATACCGTGTGTGTACAATACCCCAAAGTGTGTACTAATTGAGCATACCGTGTGTGTACAATACCCCAAATTGTGTACTAACTGAGCATACCGTGTGTGTACAATACCTCAAACTGAACAAATTATACATTCTTTACGACAAATCTAATGTAATAAATACAGGATTAAAATGAAGAGAGTTATCTATCAAACGAATAATCTAACTGGTGGAGGTGATATATTCTTTGCACGGACTATCCCTATCGACATTGGTATTAACTGAGGTAGATACCTTCAGTAGCTGACACGCTAAGGAATGTAGGTAAACACATATCACAAAATTACTTCCTGGCTGTCTGGAGAATGATAGTTTTCTTCGGTTTCCAAATACACATCTACATACACTGCTGAAACAACTGTTTGTAATTGGATTGCAAATGGATTCTTGCAGTCAACACTAATTTGGTGATCTTGGAATCTCAGTTAAGAAATTAGTGTTTCCAGGAGTTTGCAATAATTGTGGCTTATATAAGAAAAATAAAATGTTTTAGAATAACAGGTTATGGACCAGGCTGTACGAGTAATTGAATTTCATGTTGGTGCGTATATGAAGTGATAATTATGTTTGCAAGAAAAAATTAACTAAATTTATGGCCATAGTGGTATAATAATTTTGAAGAAAAAGGAAAACAAATGTGATGGTGTATTTCCATTTGTAATCACAGCAGTTAACCCTTTTTGAAATCTGAATATGTAGATAGAAACGTCATGTTGAATAGTAATCTGAATATGTAGATAGAAACGCCATGTTGAATAGTAATCTGAATATGTAGATAGAAACATCATGTTGAATAGTAATTTTAACTTAAACAGACTTAATCTTTTTCAAATGCGTGTGACATGAAATAATAGCAGCATGGTTACCTCCCCTGAAGAACCCATTTCATGGTCTGTTAATAAATAATTTGTCCGGGTCAGATCTGACCAGGGAGATTTTACGAGATATCGTGAGAACATATGAGATGCATTGCTTTCAGTATGATTATGACAACAGTAATACCACAGCAGTTTTTACCGTGAATAACTGACATTCGTTCAATTGAGTATTCCAAAAAGAAAATTGCATGGAAATGATCGAAATTGAGAAAGCAGAACTTGCAAATTCTTTATAATGACTCAGTCGCATTCTTTATTGCACACAGAAAAGCGAGATAATATGCATTGACTCTTGTTTTCTACTTGTCATATTGATCGATATGGCTATTTATTACTGGTAGCTTGTGTAGCACACGAAACATAACTATAGGCAACTGGGACTAGTCTGAAAATATACATGTCACAATTGTTCCCGTAAATGAAGTATATTATTATTATTATTGTGGTGTTGTTGTTTCGTATTTTACATAATACAATTTGACAAGTTCTGCGAACTGGACATTTGTTTTCACTCTTAGACAAGTTTACCGTTATGCATCGCACTGAAATCAAAATAATCTACCTCAATCAAATATAACGGGTTGATATATTCCAGTTATCACCGATTAGCAACACTAGTTAGAACTGTATTGTCCTTGGTGTTGGCAAAGTTTCAAAGCTGATTCCTCTGGCCAGCATTCAGTTGATTTTAATGCATGACAAATGGTTCTCGTTGATGTGTGCGTGGAATCTCAAAGGGCGCATAACTTCTTTAAGAGAAGTTTTGCGTTCTTAAAGTTATTGTTTTATTTGAATAATAAAGTTTACAGACGTATGCCATCGGCAAGTAAAAAAAAATATAACTAGACTTAGATTTAAGGAACTGAGTACTGACGTCAAAATACTGGAGGAAATGTTGAACAACTCAGAAGTTACTTTGAACTAAAATTATAGTGTAAACGAGAAAGGCAAATATAATCGAGGTGGATAATTAGGTTGTACAGAACAGAGTGTTTGTAAACACTGATATAAATTGTAAACACACGCCCATTTTTGTTATGATGTTCCCTAATTAAAGAAATAGTATGTTTATTCAACGCGTTCCGTTTCCATCATTATTGCATTAGGAATGAAATTTAACGTCTGTACTCGCGTATAAGATGTATCCAACTGTAAACTGCATAGACCCAGATCTGCCTTCGCATGACGCGCGGCAAATTTGGATCTAAGGCTGTTTGTTGGGAGTAATCAGTAGAACAAACAACATAGACCCTGATCTGCCGTCGCATAATGCTCCTGCAGATCAGGGTCTATGTTGTTTGCAGTTGGATCCGTCTTATAAGCGAGTATAACGGTAAGTGTCATAGCTACAACAAATATATTTTTCCTGGATTCATATATTCCATTCCAAAAAACACGGTGTATTCAACTATTTTAACACTTCGAATACGAGGACAATAGTAATATATTTTTTTCAAGATTGGTCCATATTCCTTAATAAACTCTGACAATTGGTCCATATTCCTTAATAAACTTTGACAATTGGTCCATATTCCTTAATAAACTTTGACAATTGGTCCATATTCTTTAATAAACTTTGACAGTTGGTCCATATTCCTTAATAAACTTTGACAATTGGTCCATATTCCTTAATAAACTCTGACAATTGGTCCATATTCCTTAATAAACTTTGACAATTGGTCCATATTCCTTAATAAACTTTGACAATTACGGATATTTGGGGACTTGAAGTCACTCATTGACAAATTGATTTTACAGATTGAATCTTAAATAAAAATAAAAATACCTCTATCTGTCAGTCGGAAACGCGTATAACGTATAGCTATATTCCAATCATCCCTGATTTAATATTTGTTAGAATTAAAGTTGGTTCTTTGTAATGTGTTCGCACAGTTTTAAAGTTGATTCCTTTGGCCAGTATTCCATAGATTTCAATGCATAAGAGTTTTTTTCTTGTGGACATCTCTGGGAGATCTGTAAGGGGCACATAACTACTTTAAGAAGAGAGTTTGCATTTCTTAAAGGTGCTGATTTAATTCGAAGAATAAAGTTTAAGGGTGCATGCTATCACCACTACAGGTAAAAAGTCATGCTGTCACCACTACAGGTAAAAAGTCAAACAAGGCTGAGACAGTGACTCGAGTGCTGGTATCAGATTAGCGGAGTAAATGCGTTCCATCCTAGATAAAGGTTTGAACAAAAAGTAAGAAATGAGAGCAGTCTGGATAATTTGGTTGTAGAGAACGTAGAGCAGTGGTTTCCAAAGCCCCGTCGCGAGGACCCTCACGACCCTATACCGGTACTGCATTTTGGATCACAAAAGATGGTATTTAGGGTCGCGATAAAAAAAAAGTTTGGGCACCACTGACGTAGAGGTTGCAAACATTGATAAAAAGTGTCAATGCACGTCCATTTAATTCGTGGGGTTCCCTGATATAGGAAATATAATGTTTTTGTTTAACATCTTATTTTCACCTCATTATTGCATTTAAAAATGAAATTTTTCTGCCTTAGTCACAACATATATTGTGTGTGTACTTATGTGTGCTTGTGTGTGTGTGTGTGTGTGTGTGAATCCTTGTACCCAATATTATTTCCTTTATTCCATTCCTACATGTGTTTGTACCAATATTTTCGACATAAAGGAGCAAAATAGGAACAAACATTGCTAGATCTCATTTAAGTTATAGAAAGGTTCAGTTTGTGTTTCCAAGGCACTTTTTTTTTCTTTTTTCTGAAAACAGCTTAAGTACAAAATTTCTACCAGAATTGTTTATCAAAATTAAAACCAAAATAAAGTTTATCCCTCTAATGTCAAATTGTCTCTATCTTCCTCAGAATGAATCATAGGGAAGGGATCACATGTTGTAGTCTGCAGTAAAATAGCAATTATCCTTCATGCTTTTCTCCGTAATCACTATCCCACTCCCCACTCCACACATATGCATGATTGTCCCCCAAGACAAGTTCTGCAATCCAGAGGATGGATCCAAAATTCCAAAACCGTTGTGCACATCTGCGGACAACCCAAAGTCTAAAGTCTCAATCCCAACTGTCGTGCGACATTACTCGCACATACGAACGGACAGGATAACATAATTCCAACTTTTTCTTCGAAAAGTGTGAGAGTAATTATACAACGTTCAATTTATTTATTCGACACAAACCGGAAAATTTTACTTAATTATCCATTTTACCTTCACCTTAAAATGAATGAATTTCAAACAAATCTAATCGGACTAAAAACACGAATCTCGATTAACCATGCCAGTCGTATATATACCTCAATTTTGTTTCGAATATGGAACTATTACGTCATACAGTACAATTCCAACAAGTACCCGGATGTACAATTTCGTGGCACGTCGTCTGATTTTGCAATAAGTGCCCCAAAACTCTTTCATTATTTATCCGATATCGGTGTATATAAGTGAAGTTTACTGAATCCTGTGATAATAAGGTAATTATTAAATAGTTAACGCATGATCCATGGGCAGATCCATAGATTTATAAAAAGCAGAAGTTTGATAGTGGAGCTTGGACCTGGGTAATGGTCCAGCTTAAATATGGATAGGAAAATCAAACCTGAAATAGACCTAAACAAGAGAGTTTTAACTAATATACTACAAATAAAACATTTGAAATGTCCTTGTAACCACTAACACTTTTACTAGTGTATAGAATAAATTACTTTTAAATATATTAATTGTCGTAAGCTCATTAGGTCAGATATTTGATACTGATCACGTGATATATATGAAACCCTTTCGACATTTAGCTCAAAACTTCCTATGCACGCTATAAATATTTGAATGCAATTCCATTTGCAACCATGCCTACATGCTGAATAAAATCAATATATTATACTAAACCGTAATTTCTCTTTTTTTTTTTTTTGGTACCCTTGCTTTGCTGGTGCACTAAGCACGTGCTTAGTCTGCCTATTAGGTAATCCAGCACTGGATATACAGTAACATTCTGCAATAAATATCACGTATATTACGTAATGCAAAAACTACTGGACATTTAGAAAGTCTTATGGCTATAACCTTAGGTGGACAAATTAGCCTTGAAAAATACGGTGCCCTAATAGAGTGCAAACAAAAATGCGTTTGATATCACCTCTGTTTGTGAACACATCAACACCCGTTTTCAGCAGAAATATACTCTTACCGTCATGTCAAATTTTAAAAGGCCCTCACTGAAAATTTTGTATTCAAATCACTCCTGTGTTAACAGACTTAAGTAGGTTCACGAAGGTGGTAAAAATAGAAATTTTGCCACATTAAATACGAATTCGTTTTTTAACAACCCTATCTGTTTAACCAAATATCAAAGCTGGCTTCATCTGCCCAAGATTTTCTTTCCTTTCAATCCACCTGACATTTCGTTTATAGGCAGGACTGAACTTGGACTACACTGTTATTTCATACAAACTTTGTGCGGCTTGCAATTCTTCCTTTTTTTACGTTGTTTTAACAATGTGTTTTTAGTTTTCATATTTATTTTAATGATGTTCTGCAATAGTCCTTCTGCCAGAACGGAATCTAGTAACCTTCAGTTTAATTTTTTTTGTGAAAAAAGAGGGAGAGGTATTCATTAGACAGAATGCGTGTACGGTACGTCATTAGCATGCTCAATATAAAGATGCTAACTGTGTGGATATGTTTGACTCCTTACGTTATGGTGTTGGTAAATCACATTTAAACATCTATAACCTTCTTAACCGACCAAAGAAGAAGCCCCCCCCCCCCGTTGCATTATTGAACTAAACAGATGCAAAAACTGTGTTTTTCCACATTTTAACATACCTTAAAGGATTTTGTTGTTCTGCTGCAGTAATACATTTTGTCTGAAGTGACATCCATGTCAACCATTTGAAAACATACTTCTGGCTTCTCAAAACCGTCTAGACACTTTTAATGAAATCTTGTAGAAACGTCTTTACAGATCAGGATACATCAAGTTTTTCCTAGCTGACTTCAGACTACACTGTTAGAAGCCAGGCTAAAAATTAATCTTTCCTTGAGTAAAAACAACAACACAAACATACACGCATGCGCACACACAAATACACATTTTATAATTGGTACAATTTGCAAGTTATGTATCTGACTACTCATGGCATCATTACTCCTTACCTATGTATACTTTCGTCGCCAATTTTCTTTTTTGAGATATTTCTTGTTTCGTTCTCATGTTTTTAAATACCATTCGCACTCAGAAAATTGAAAGTCTCTTGTTTGTAGTTGTCTCATTCCGTCTCGCCGTTTACAATATATTTCTTCAATTAATGGTCAGTTAAAATAAATAAACCCTGATGAAAATCACATGGACATTGAAAAGATTGAAATCGGTGCACCCTAAGAAAAAGTAGCGGTATTTTAAATCATACTGGTAGCTCAGAAAGCATTGCACACATGTATATCTCAGTACAAATGCCCTCATATTGTCTTATCTCAATTTTTATTTTCAAGAAAATTCAACCTTCTAATTTATTAGATAGACATAGCTCACATTAATTATTTTACATGATGGGTGTTGATCTAAGATAAGAATTATATTTGCAAAAGATATTCGAAAATGACATTTAACACAATGGCAGCTGGTATGGCGGGTGGTTTGGTGTGAACTCTGGGATCAATTCCACTTTTCCAGGATAACCAAGTTGGATGTTTTTAAAATAATCATGATAACATTTCCACGAATATCTGTCGAACATCTATGTAGTTTTGTGCAACAAATTTAATGTTTAAAGGATTAAGTAGCTTAAAGTGCACAAGTACGTGGTTTATTGTGTCGTTATGTGTGGACGTGCGAGGAATTTGTTATATTCATACAATCATGACAAAAAGGAAAAATGACTCTAAAAGGAGGCGTAGTTCTGATGACCTCGTACAAGGCCAAACGAATAAGGCAAGTCAAATTTCCAGAGTTAGCCTCCAACCCCTATTTACTTGAATCTGACACTGACTGTATTGCCCCTGAAACTGCGTCTGACATGGCGTTAAGTGAACTTTCTGTTGATAATTTTGTTGATAAATTGTTAACAGTCCTTCAAACACAAGAAATTACTGCAGCTGTTGCTAAAGCTGTAGGACGGATTGTTGTGGATAAAATACGCGAAGAATTTTCCAGTGAAATTCAAAGTTTGAAATCCTCGGTTGTTAAAGTTCGTGCAGAACTTTAAAAGATAAATGCAAAAATCGAGTCCTTGAGAACCAGTTAGATGACCTACATCAATACTCGCGACCTGTAGCGTACTAACCGGGGGAGGGGGGGACGGGGCTGTTGCCCCTGGCGCCAAAGGTCTTGAGGCGCCAAAACAGCTGATAAAAATTCGGGCCCTTTGGGCCATAATCGTCGGCCCGGGCGCCATTTACCCTTAGTACGCTACTGCTCGCGACGGCAGAGCATTCTCATATATAGCCGTATTCTAACCCTAACCCTGACCCAGGAATTGAGGTAAATGAGGACAGCGAAGATTCGGAATAAAATAAAGCAAACGAGAGCAAAACGAAAAGAGCAAACGAAAGAGAAAATACAGACTTATTTGTGCTTAAACTTGCAAAGGATATTGGGGTGAAACTGACAATAGATGACATTAACTGGAGTCACATAGTAGGGCCATCCAGTCAAAGAAATAGACCAATCGTGGTTAAGTTTTTGAACTATCGTAAGTATCTGGAAATGATGAAAGCACGTTCTAAATTAAAAACCCTCAAACTTCCCTTTAAATTGTAATTAAATGAGGACTTGACACAAACAAGAGCTAAGATCGCCAAGAAAGCAAGAATTCTGAAAAAAGATGGAAAAATCAAAGATACCTGGGTGTGGGATGGGGCGATCTTCATCAAAAAGAAGGATGAATTGGTCATTCGAGTCACAACTTGGACAGCAATGCTGACATTGATGGACAACTTCAGCCTTAAACTTCGCATTAGCACACAACCTACAGCAACATCCTTATCGACACAACCTCCTGATTCTCACAAATCACCTGCGGCTTCATCTGACAAAGAACAATCCTCAATTCTATTCTAAGTATTATCTATGTATCATTTATGTGTTGTAAATGCATCCAGACTTGATGACACAGACATTTAAAAGTATTAATTCGATTGTTACATAATTCACTTACCTGTTCCATTGACTATGTCTGTTATAGGCTGAATTGTATATCAGACATAAGGATTTGTATCCCTTGAGAAAATATCGCCCAATTCGGTGTGTTTATTACTTCTTATCTCCTGTTTTCTGTGTCTTGAATGTTTACATTCCGGCAATTCTAAGGTCCGACTTGGATCTTCCTGACCTTGAATGTATCTGGATAGAAATAAACATTACAGGGAAGTAATTGTTAGTCGCAGGAACACACAGACCGCCCAGTTGTGACGTAGCTGTTTGGGAGCGTCTCGAATTAAGTATAGAAAGCCCAATCCACTAATCCTGACTATTTCATTTTAATGGGATATTTTTTATGAAAATTGCCTCCTTACAAATAACAAAATTTATGATTATGATGTTATATTTTTTGTTACTATTGGGGAGACAGTGCTCTAATAAGCTCATGCTTTTAAATGAATCCCCCAAATCATATGTTTGTAATTGCATTTGACAAAGTTTCTCAAAATAAATATGGTTTAAACTAAAATGACAATATCGGTCGTTTCTTTCCCCTTTGAGTTTCATTTTAAAACAAAATAAGAGCAAGAAAACAACAAGAAAGTTTAAAACAATCAACACTTATTTGACATGATTCTAATGGCGTTTAATTGCTACGTTTTGGAATGTCGTCTTCTAAAAGGACCCGTGTTTACTAGCTAAATGACTATAGCCATAACATATTTAAGTCATTTTAATTATTCATTCTCAATAGGAAGATCGATTGTCAGCGGAAAGTCTGAAAATACACTGCATTAGCCGCTGGAGTTGTCGTGTAATACATTTTTTTATCGTCTTTATAAGTGGGGAACAGGTTGTGTTTAGAGCCACTTCGAAAAGCAAATATGACCGGAAAGTCTGTTCTATTTATCTCTATGTGACGTCCATTTAAGACCACAAAATTAAATCACTAGAAAATTACAGAACTAATGCGTTGGAATCTGCACACAAGTCAAGCAAAAGAGAGTAATGTAAAAAAAAACGCCATGAATTGAAAGACGATCCTGTCCGGGTTACAGAGAACAAAAAACAAAAAAAAAAAAAAAAAAAAAAAAAAAAAAAAAAAAAAAACAGTTTGTCCAAATCCCGAGATTAAATCCCTACCGATCTCAGCTTCATAATTGTGATTGATGGAATGTCTATCCACGCTGATGTTAATTTTGAAACATTGTTACATTAATTAGACATTTCTATCTGAGCCACATTAACTTAATTATGATTAGACCCTTGCCTTGATACCATACAAAACTTTTATAAATTTTGTACATTAAATTTTAATATTTCAAATGTCTTACACAATATATTTTTAATACTGTATACATGTATAATGTGAAATAGTGATTTTGTTCTAAAAATCTTATGTTGACCGATACATTTGGCCAAAATGATACGTGGATACAGGGTGGGTGGGATGTGGGGGTCCTGCGCGTTCCACTTACCCTTGTAGGAGATTTAATTTTCATTTTTAAAGTTTGCCGTTTACAAATAAACGGACATCACCACAGTTGGCAATTATTCTGCTGAAAGGGCGGACATGACAAGAATCCCTTTAAAGGACTGACGCTCTACTGGCGGAAAAGAATTGCCAGGAATCCAGGATAGGACCCTTTCTTCTGTCCTTTTATTCCTTTTAACTCCGAGTATCGAAACCATATCTGATATTCTTGAGAAACTCGAACATATTCAAATTTGGTAACATAAGTAGTTTCGTACATGTCTGAGTTAACATTTTTACAAGATACCTGTAAGTGCAGTACAAACTTCTTTGTCATGGCCTTTGACCTTAAGCTTGATATAATGAACAAAAACATCACTAAACTCGTCTCAGACAATTCCAAGGTATACCCATGTGCTAATTTTTTTTTACATCGATAACTAATATTTTTTGGGGAAAGCAAGTTATTTAAGTGGCATCATTCAAGATACTTTTCGTATATATACACAAACTGCGTTGGATGAAGAAAAACCCACAAAACAATATTCATACTTATTTTTTGTTATTGTTGTTGTTGTTTTGCCATGCTCACAAACAAGTACACCTAAAAACCTGAGTCATGACCCTTGAACTTAAAATCAATGTCAGAGTGCTAACTATCAAAATACAAAGTCTGGTCAAACTTTATTTGATATGCACAAGTCGCTGCGCTCATTAGCTCAGCGAAGTACAAATATGCAAGCAATGACCAATTAAATTTTGCAAGAAGTGTTTTAGTGAAAAGTCCATGTCAATGCCACCATTCGTGCAAAAGAAAATAGTGATAAAAAATTTTAACAATTCCAGATGGTCACTATGGGGCCATTCGGAGGTCAGATGAGTGGCATTTTCTTTCAGAACCAGCTACATATTGTAATGATAGATCAGCATCATGTTAATATATGAAAAAGGACATATTGCAAGAATTTTTTTAAAAATTTCATTTTGGTTGCCGACTTAGGAGAAGTAGATGTTACGAGATTTGTCAAATTTTGGGCGATTACACTGGCATCATTTTTATTTAGGACAAACCAAATATCATAAGAAGTCTTTTCGTGAAAACCTCACGTTGATTCATGAGAAACGTTAACAAGATTTTTTAAAAATGTCTGGCATGGCAGCTATATTCGATATCAGATCGGTACCAGTGTCATTTAGGACCAACTAAACGGCATAAGAAGTCGTATAGTGAAAATTCCAGGTCGACACGACCAACTGCTCTTGGGGAGTAGTGATGACAAGATTTTAGAATTGCCGCAATGGCGGCTATATATGGCTGTCCGAGGAGAACCATTATCATTTAGGACTAACTAGACATAATAAGAAGTATTTTAGTGAAAAACCCATGCTGATACGACTATTCGTTAAAGAGGAGTTGCGATAACAAGATTTTCAAGATGGCCATCATGGCGGCCATATTGGATGTCACATCCGTACCATTTTTTCCTTTAGAATCAACTAGACATCATAAGAAGTAATATAGTAAAACCCCATGTCGATATGACCATCCGCTAAGGAGAAGAAGTGATAACAAGATTTTCAAGATGGCTGACACGCGACCATAGTGTATGCTTGAGGGACACCACTTTTATTTAAAACTAACAAAACATCATAAGAAGTCTTAGTGAAAACCCCATGTCGATATGACCATCCATTAAGGAGTAGTGATAACAAGATTTTCAAGATGGCCGCTATAGCGGCCATATTAGATGTCAAATAGGCACCATTTTCATTTACGACCAATTAGACATCACAAAAAGTCTTTTGGTGTAAATCCAATGTCGATCTGACCATCTGTTCTGGAGGGGAAGCGATAAAAAGAATTTCAAGGTGGTCTCCATGGTAGTCATCTTGGATGTCAAATTTGCAGGATTTTTACACAGGACTAACTAGATCTTGACATAAATATATGTGCAAAGTTTCAAGGCAATCCTCCAGGTAGTTTAGGAGGAGTAGCAATAGAAAATGTGTGCTAATTAACGGTACGGGCAATGGATAGGACAAGCGGACAACAGCCCATGGGATAAGCTCTTCTGGTCTATGCCCAGCATAGATAATAAAAACTAATTTCATAGTCCGCAAATTTCAATCTCCAAGTAGGCGCTTTATTGCAACCTACCCACTGCCAATTGAAAACACAGAAATAAATAATACGGAACAAAGTTACCTACTTGTCTAAATTTAAGTAGTCAAGCTTACAAAAGCTTGAAAATCTGAGGGAATAAGGCAAGGAATTCGAGATCTTGTTTAAGGAAGATATTTCATTTCAGTGAATACGGATGTTTGGCTGAGGTTGATGCTGAATATGGTCGACTCACGGGATCACACGGCTGAACAAAAGTATGCGGACATAGTGTAAAAGATGAGCCTATACATCGGCATTTTGATTAAACAAAACCCGCGTCATGCAAATAGTTTTACTGTGCCGCATTTATTTATGCTTTTATGAAGGCGTAAACTTTAACTGAACCTCTTACAGTGACGATATGTACTCGGTACACGTAGCCATTAAATTTCCACTGTCGACTGTCATACCTGTTGTTACAGATATACGGAGTATGATATTATCAGGATAAAACGTTTTTCTCGATTATCATAAGGGGATCTAAAGAGTGCAGCAGCTATGAAGCATATGCTTTACTTCTCTTTGGTTCACAGTTCAACTCCTGTGCAGGCCACCTCTTGGCATAGATTATCAGTTGACGTACAGTTGAGGGAGGGGGGGGGGGGTATTATAGATGTTCCGACAATCGGATTATGTGATCAAGATTCGTCTGAAATTTAATTGTTTGCAAAAAAAAAAATCTGGATAGTTCCTTTTCCAGTTTCTGGCACGGGGTACAAATTAACAACAAGACGTCTTTTCACCTGGTAAATTGCAAATAGTATTGTAGGGGATCTGGAGTCGAGATGGAAAATCATATGTTAAAAAATGTCCATAGGTTTAACATGATGGGGCAGTCTGAGGACAAGATGGGGAATCCAATGTTACAAGACGTCCACAGGTTTAACATACGTGAGTATCTATAGGGACATTGGGCAAAACGCCCATACGTTTAACATAAGTGGACCTCTATAGGGACAATGAGAAAATGTAATATTAACAATGAGAAAATGTAATGTTAAAACTACACTTACTATCCAACGCTTAGTTATCTACTATCCAACACCTAGATTATTACTATCCAATATTTAGGTATCTACTATCCAACACTCAGCCATCTAATATCCAACACCTGAATATCTACTATCCAACACCAAGTTTATCTACTATCCAATACCCCTAATTTACTATTCATTCAACACGCCATTTGGAGTGACCATCACCCAGTAATCTAATATCCTGCACCCAGTTATCTACTATCCAACACCTAATGATCTACTATTCAATAGCCAACATTTACTATATAACACGCCGTTTGGAGTGACCAATACTCAACATGTATTGCAAGAAACACGCCATTTGAAGTGATCAACATTCGCTCGTCTACTGACCACACAGGCTGAGATGTAAAAGAAGGGGTATAAAATAGAATTTAAGTTACTTAAAAACAAAACAAGCGTCATTATCCCCTTGTAAACAAAGTAAAACCCCGATCTCCCTAAAACTTCCCTATCATCCCCTTTCAAACAAAACAAACACCCCACCACCCTTACAATCCATATAACCCTACCAGTGAAGTGCAAGGAGAGCAAAAAGAGTAGAAATATACACACTATACACGTAAACATACTATAATATCATACATGGAGCCAAAGGACAGAAATTGGTAGGAGTGCTCACACACAGACAAACATGCGTATACACTATCATACATGGAGTGAAAGAAGAGAAAAGAATAGGAGTACTCACACACTTATACAAACACAGCCTTCCATAAACATTAAACAGGATGGAGAGAAGAACAAACACACACGTAAGGACAGTCATTATCTTACTTTTGCAATCCAAGAAGTGTGTTAAAACATATCCAACATTGACCTTCATGCTGTATGGATCCGAGTGAGTTTTACGAGTTGTAGTACTGTTTTCGTTTTTTGTCGTCCTACATTTATTTCTCTCACTAAACGGCTATCTATTGTCGCTTGATAAACAATGGCAGAAAGTTTTGTTGCAAAATATCCAGTGTCAAGTAAGGCAGATATGGTTCTTCAGTTTGTTACAAATTTACGTTTTGCCTCCCTAGATTTAGTACACTGACTGATCTTTGCTTACCCGATACGAAATGTTACCTAAGAGTTGTTGAGACCAGAGTTAAATTTGCCACATTGTCAAACTATGTCAGAGTTTGGCGTGAAGTTAAGGGTTTACTGTAAGGTTGTGACAGTTTCTGTTCAATTTTGAAAACTGCGAAATTCAAGTACATGAAAGTTGTGCATCGTACATGGAGTGTCTGTGCTTGTTAAGAAAAGATTCTTTATAAATGCGGAGTGATCCTCTACTTCCCTATAACTTCACTATCATCCCTTTTTAAATAGAATTAACACCACCAACCACCCTTAGGATCCCTATAATCCTACCAGATTATATATTCTCTTAGGTAGGGGGGGGGGTGCTCTCTCTCTCTCTCTAAAAACCGAAAACCCTTGGGACCCAAACTTTATTTCGGTTTTGAGAAGTTTTCGGTTACTAAGGTCTTTTTCTAAGCGCTTATGTGACCAGAGAGAGAGAGAGAGAGAGAGAGAGAGAGAGAGAGAGAGAGAGAGAGAGAGAGAGAGAGAGAGAGAGAGAGAGAGAGAGAATGTAATTATGAGAGCATCAGTGTCTGTGTGTGTGCAAGAGTGCACAAAATTAAGAAAGCTGTTATGTTTTTAAATACATGTATTTAAGGAAGAATTAGCTGAACAATATACGTTCCTTCCGAAAATCACATCCTAACACATGATTATACACAGTTGTCCACATACAGTCCTCGTCACAAGCAACATATAGGAAATTATATACTTTCGTATAATTTTACTATAAGTCAGTTAGAATTATGAATGATACACCACAATGTTTAAAAATAATTCGTATACTTCATAATGTTCACAGTTCAAGAACCTGGCTTGAGGAAATCATGTAGCATTGTCTGTTGTTACATCTTTCTTTAACTAATGTGGCTTATGTTAATGACTCCATTTCATCTGCTGTAGCCAAATAACGCTCATCCTTAGCAATCGCGAAGTTTTTAAAGTAATTATTTTACAGCCAGAGAACCAATCTACTTGTGGGAAATAAAAAAATAAAGTGCTAAATATTTTGAGATGCACCCATTGGTTTGTAAATAGATTTAATTGTTTCCATTATACATTTAATAAACTTCAATCTATGTACTATAGTTGACAACAATATATTTACTGTTATTTTGATATCCTGTATTTGATTTCCTACTGACAAAATATCATATGGACTCTTGGTGCAAGGCTATGTTATTAGGTGCAGACCAGGGAGTTTTAGCAACACGAGGCGCAAGAAAGTGTTGCGAAACACCAGTTTTTGAAGGCTGAAAAAAATCTCTAACTCTAATGAATGGAAGCATGTGTGGTTTGTATGCCAATCGAATGAAGAAATTCATTATATATATATATATATATATATATATATATATATATATATATATATATATATATATATATATATATATATTAACATTAAGTTATATGGGAAATGAATTAGTGGTCCGATCCCTTCATCTATGTATAAGATCTAAAGCTTCAGGGTATGTCATTTATTGAATATGACTTTTAGAATACTTCTTTGTCAGTCTCTGTTGGCAAAACATCAAAAGCGAGGTCACATGCCTGGTTAATAAAGCACTGATATTTAATTAAAAAAACAAGCAAGCAATGTTATATTGATCATGTATACAAATGTATAGCATCAATCACAATTACGTAATAAGCAGATAGACATAACCTTTCTTAAAAATGGCTTACCTACCAGCATTTAGTTATTAATAATTGGCCTTAAAGCAGGCTCTTTTGTACGGTGAAAGATTAGCCTATTGTCAGCCTTTATCTTTGTCAGCGCGCGTGTCAAGTATTGTTTTAACCTCGCGTGCCCTTGGGACATTTTCCGGGTCTTTGACTCACAGATTACCCCACTACAGTACCTGCTAACCGTAATTAATCTGTTCCAGCGTGTGTCAGGAATTTACCAGATAAAATATATTTCTAAATTTGAATTGAGTTTGGCTTTATATATTTTTTTAAGCAAAAAATTGAAATTTGGGATAGAAATTTGTTTCGGTATTCGGAGTTGAGTCATTTCGGTTTACTGGGAAAAAATGATGATATTAAAGAAAGAAAAATTCGGGACTAAAAACAATTTCGGTCTTGAGAGGATTCCGGGATACTGAGGTTTTGAAATAAAACAAAACGATTAAACATAGGATTTCCCATCTTCACCAGAGATTCCCCACAATACTACTATTTCAAACGGAAATGAGAGAAGAAATAAAAGTAGATAAGACACTTACTTTGACAACATTTATTCCCCTATTAATATCCATGGTTGTTTTTTTTTTTTCGGCTTAGTTCACACCTTACAGAAACAGGATATTGAAAATCAAAGCATCTGTGCTAACCTGCAGGACTCACGGTACTAATTATATGGAAAATGGGAACCAGTATAGAAATGGGCGAACACAAAATGGAGTATATATGGGTTTGTCTGGCCATTATTTTAATAAAAAGAATCTTCTGAGAGCTTATCCTATTTGTAACTGAAAAAAATAGAGACAATGCTTTACTGATGGAATTTCAGTCATTTTACAGACTTTGAAACACTAATTATTGAAATTAGCACCTGATTCTTTAGGTGTGGAATGAAAAAAAACCCCACATGTTACTATATAACACGCCGGGGACGTATGATTTTCTCCACACAGAAGCTTGCATCAAGGATGGGTCTATACAGAGAAATACAGATTTGATCATGAGCATTTAGAAATTCAAAGTTATTGAATTTTTAATATCATGGTATTTCCATAGGTTTACTATAGGAGCTGAATTAGTACCTCTAATCCTATAGAGAATAATAGCCTTACAGTGGTTCCACATACGAATATACAGTTAAATTACTGTAGATGCAAAAGTGAGGTTCTATTTATGAATAAGGAGGAAATAAATACCTTTTGACAACCTCAACAAGATTTTCAGTGGGAAATTAAACACATTTTCTGGTATGACAACTGTTGCCATAAGTGGGTCGGTGAGGGGGGTGTACAGTGTGTATATTGGACTATGTTGGGTGGGGTATTTTGCAAATCGGTTAATATATATGCAATCAAATATATAAAGCTTTGTACGTTTAAAACAAATTACCATTTACAGAGTAATTATGGTCACCAATTTGATATTTCCAAGTTGTGTTTTGAAACATTATGCTTCAGATATGATAATTTCGGTCTCCACCACCATCATAATTGCTGAAGACCTCTCATGATTTTGTGTCCCACCAATTTAATTCAGTGAATGTTTTCGAACTTCATATTTTGTATTTTAATTGGCTTATGTCTACCTTACTTTAGTTTTAAATTATATGTGTTCTGGTGAAATTTTAGGTAATTTCTGTCATTTAAATCTCCTTTCCTGTAGTAATACATGCACATATAGATGGTCACAGTGACCTTTTACTCATTTATTGCACATTATGACAAGGATGATAATATATTTCAATTTTAAATTGAAGAGAGATCAATGGTGATAGCAAACAAAGTAACTCTTAATTAGACAGATTTATTTTAATATTTTTTTCAGATTTTCTGAAATGAAGCTCAAATATTTCAATGTTGCCTGAAATGCACTATTGCTGATGTTGGTATACATGAATTCCCAATATAATTTAATATCCACTTATGTAATCTTTGACAAGCAGAACTATGTTCACTGTTTACTTATGCATTCTACTATTATACATTGGTCTGTCAAGCAAATCAAGGGTGGATATATGACTCACTGTACTAATTATATGGAAAAATGAGACTAGATTAGTCTAGAAATGGGTGGACATAAAATAGAGTATGTATGGGTTTGGAGGACCATATTTGGTTGATAATGAAATGTAAACTTTTAGTAAAAAGAATCTATTGACAGCTTACCTATTTGTAACTGAAAATAATACAGACAATGTTTTATTGATGGAATTTCAGTCCTATTACAGACTAGACTTTGGAACACTCATTACCGAAATTAGCACCTGATTCTTTAGGTGCGGAATTGAAAACACAATGTTTCAAACATTTGTAGATCAATAACATGTCGCGGCTTATATGGTTTTCTTAACACAGAAGCTTGCTTCAAGGATGGGTCTATACTGTCAAATAGAGGTTTGATCTTGGGCATTTAGAAATTTAAAGTTATTGAACTGTTAATATCACAGTGTTTCCATAGGTTTACTATGGGAGTTGAATTAGTACCGCGAGTCCTACAGCTGAATGCCTCTCCCCCCCCCCCTCCATTTTTTAACATGAGTTCCTCGCCCCTACCGCACCCCTCGCGGTGGTACATTTCTCGGCACACTGTATGTATTTGCACCCTGGCGGTAACGGAAAGTCTCTCGTACGTGTGTGGATGAAAGCAGTAATAAAACACATTGTATATTGTCTAGATAAAGGTTCGATTCTCGACCCCGTCAGTTGATTAATATTCCTTGTTTGATGGGACCTTACAAATACTCCGAGAATGTAAAATTTTCAGAAGCGAACAGAAATGACGTGGTTGTAAAGGAATCGCTTCGAACAAATGAAATCAGAGGGAACGATGTCATTTGCTACCTGATAATAAAGATAGTGGCCGCCTATCCACCATCGGTGCTGGTTTTCTATAGATGATGAGGTTTATTTCACTCAAATTTGTGTTCGGTTTGTACAGGTGCAGTCGAGGATATATCAGTCGTCAGAGTGAGTTAAGAAAACACAGTATAGAATGGCGCTGAAACAAGGATTGAAAAGAAAAAGATAGGAAAGGCAGTTGGTGTAGTACCTATACATCTTACAACTAGTGCCAAAACCTTCATGAACTAATCATAGCTAGGGTACCTTGGCACTCAGAGGACTGGATATAAGACTAATAAATGTGTTTATCCAGTGTTGGAAAGCCCTTGACGTTATTAAATGCGCAACTTACAATACTGGAGATAAAACGATCTGCTTTCTAATTATAGATACAATTTAAATAGGCGTCAGCGCGGGTCTCAAACATTTCATGTTCTCCAACTTCCTCGTAATTCAAAACTCTTGACATGCTGGTATGGCTTGAATGTTTAGGGTATCTCATGACGTATGTCGATATCGACTTTTTCTTGAAAGGGTAGTCCTAGAGAATCAAATAGACAAGTGCAAATGTTTAAATAATTACACGCATTGCGATGAACGTATGCCTTTCCCAAAAAAAAATAATTGCAAGACTTAATCCTTTTTTAAACATTAAACACATATGATCCTTTACAAATAATGTTGATGATATAAGGTATAAATCAGATGAAATTACCAAAGCACAAGATAAAATTATATTACATTGTTTATGCTATAGCCTAAAAACTAGTAATTGAGTCAGCCTTGAAAGTAGCGTATAACGTTTCTTTATATTTTGTATCCGTGTGGGGAGTTGATTTTTTTATATATTCGCGATCAATCAGTCTTCCGAAAAAAGAAGAAACAAAATTCGTGAAATTGTATAAAAAGGTAAATATTATAAACTAAACTCAAGGTATAATGTCCAATAGACAGCAACTTGAAATTAAAACACCCCGAAAAAGTTCTCAGATCGAAAGCACCAAAGTTTGGCCTTGCGAAAATAACAGTAATCCAAACGAAAAAGAGGTAATTCTTCAACATAAGCTCCCTTATAAACAGAGTTGATTTGTTTATTAAATGACAGAGTTTGTAGAGTATCTATATTAAAGTTTCCCATCATAATTGATACATAGATACATAAATACGGACATAAGTGCCCAGCAACCGAAAAATTACTGTCTATTCGAATGGTATATATTCTTAAAATTAAAATTTTTAATAAAATGAAATCAAATGGAATTCGAATCGCAAACAAATAATTGTAGCTAAACCCATGAATACAAAAATCGCTGAAAACTGGAAACCTTTGAATTCCGAAAGCCTTATTTGCCCCATATATGAATATAAGAATACAAGCTTTCTTGTATTTACCGTAACATTGAAGAGTAACCTCAAAAACTTTGAGTGTCTTCATTGACAAATCCGTCTCTGGTATCTATGACATCAAATAATGTATACTGAAACGCGAACATATGTACGTTATTGTCATTTATAAAAATAATATAAAAACAATACTTTGTTGGCTGACAATAAAATATTTCAAGGAAATTATTTCTTTAGGACAACATTTGTGCTTACAAATTCTAAAGACAGGTACTCACCAATCAAGTGACTTGACTGTGTATTTATTATTTTTATTTATGTCAGCTCGTTTTGAAGGCGTTTTTGATGATGTGCCGCCATTGAGTGCGGTTTATATAAAACGTTTTGACACGTTTTAAGGATTGTACCTTTTTACTTCTGGCTTTTATTTTTTATACCTTTTCAAGAATGTTTACATCATTTTCTCAGAAGTGCATATGTTTATTTTTAATCAGAAAAGTTTATCTTCCTAAAGATTTAGGCAATGTTTACCTCTACAGTGTAATTTTACTGGGCACTATATAGCCAGGATTGTGCTGATGTGTCGTTAAACCCTATATATACTATACATACATTTAGCACGAAACATTCTATGATCATTAAAAGGACTAAAAAAAATACGACCCCTTTGGACAAGAATCTAGAGTATCCAGTTCCCAATAAAATGTAAAGAAGGGTAAGATGGACTACATTTGGCAGCGTAATGGGCCAGGCTCCAGAATGCTCTGCGATCCAGATTAGACAAGATCCACAGTAACACGTTACTAGTACCTATGCCTCATCTGGCTTTCTAAGCCCTGGCTTTGACCCATATCCTGTCCAAAATAGCACCTACCTTTCATGCCCATTCCTGAAGTAAACGGGACAGGCTGTGTTATAAATCCAGAAATAATAAATATCCGTAAAGTTAAACTATATAAAACTTCATGTGTCAATTTATACGCACGCGCCGATTGATATCTATCTCCAGTTCTTTGAATCGCAACACAGACAACATAATTATCATGTCACTAACAGCCTTGATAGCGATGATACTAAAGGATACGGCAATCGTCTGCTCTTAAAACTTCCCTATTTTACTAACACGATATGCACTCATTGGCTGTTTCGTATGACTGTACGGAAAAAAGTATCCGTAAATGTCAAGTGAGTTATTAAGTAAGAGTTCCGTAAGCAGAATAAAGTCACAAAAACACTACCGATCAATCAGACACGATATGAATGGACCATGCATTGTTAATCTTTGATCTGGGTTACATATCAGCAAATGACTTTCATCTAAAATACTATTCCAATATACAGAACATTATTGAGTGTTGACGTCATTGTCCTGCAAATACCATTATAGGATTGTCTTTGGCCGTGTCCCGACGTTATCAGTTTGCTACCTGTTTGTTGTTTAGAAGTCAGGTCACCGATGTCACTCGGTGCGTTGTTGAAAGAGAGAAATTGTTCTTGAGTGGACTTTGAACCTGGCCGATGGTGTGCTTACTCTTTACTCTAATTCTACAACAAATATTGTGGTAAGAATTTTGTATTGTAAGAGTTTTAACCTGCTGTGGAAAGCAGATACTTATTTGGCCTTTGTTTTGGACATGATCAGACCGGTATTACCAGGTTTGACATGTATTTTTGACGTCGTTTTGTACTCAAACATCGGAATTGCACATGATGTTTGGGTACAGGCCCCTCTATCATAAAACTTTATTAGATTCCAAATCTTACTCACAAATATTCTGAGCAATCAAAGGGCTGCATTTGTTCATTTCGAGTAAGATTTTCCAGTCTGAAATACAATTTATTACTCCGAATGTTGAGTAAACTTTTTGCGGACAAAATTGACAGTTTTTATTATGTTGAAAATAAGCCTTCTGCAGTGGCGAAGCGAGGGGGGGGGGGGGCGAAGGGGGCGGTGGCCCCGGGCGGCACTTTCTAGGGGGCGGCAATTTGGTAAGAGTACCGTATATATCATAAATAATACGAATGGAGTGTGGGCGTAATTTTGGTACTTGGCCCTGGACGGCACTTTGCCTCGCTACGCCACTGAGCCTTCTCTGTAGATATGGTATATAGTTTGTATATTAAGTAATTGTTGATGTAAAAATATCGATAAAATACGGTTTAATTCATGCAAATGTTTGTTGGAGCTATCGATAAAGACTTTGAACGAGCAGGCCGCGCCCTCGCGCTCTAACTCTGCCCTTGGGATCGGGCAAACGTTTACACGCAGCTAAACGTACATAATTTCCAAGTTGGATGATAATCTCAAACACTAATATTCGTCTCCTGTGGGGTTGGGAACTCTGTGTATCGAATGTGTGTGCTCTGTATTCTGATTCTACAGCAAATATTGGGCCAATAATTTCACTTGAAGAACTGTCATCAACAGCGGTACGCAGCTATTTGTTTAATTAACAATTACATGGTGAGAATAAGACAATCATATTCATCCTTTTTAAAGTTGTTCCATTCCTCATTTATTTACTGTCAACAAATTCAAACATCTTTTGAAAGGGAGTTGTAACTGCTACTACATCAAACCACTAGCTATTATAAATTGTAAAAACAAGACCCATATGACTTCTGCACATCCCAAATTTGAATATTTGGTTTAAACCTATTTTATTTAATAAATTTGTTGTTGGAGATTACAAAATGTACACTACAAAAGGTTAAAGATTATAACGAGAGTCAGTGGGTTATAACATTCTTCTCCTAAATTTGAATATTTTATTAAAGGCTGAATTTATCTTAAACAAAAAAAACAAAAAAAACCCCCAAAAAATTAAGCATTTCACTCTTGAAAAAATCGAGAAGCAGATATTAAATATATAGATAAACGCACTAGTAAATGGATAGTAACACAGATACACAGACAGATACTGTACAGCCGTCTTGTCGTTATGACGGACACGCAACATAGTGTTTAGAACACTTTTCAA
Source organism: Margaritifera margaritifera (assembly GCA_029931535.1). NCBI lineage: Eukaryota > Metazoa > Mollusca > Bivalvia > Unionida > Margaritiferidae > Margaritifera > Margaritifera margaritifera. Next base: position 1,264,593 of record JAQPZY010001528.1, read on the forward strand.
GAGAAAGACTATCATCTACCAAGTCTCCACGGCACCCAATCCGGTTTAACGCCGTGTCTAACGCGAAAGGGGTATATTTGTTTCATGAGATCGAGTACCCTGCGCTGTAATGACAGACCATGCTCGATGTTTGAAGACACATAGTGGGTGGTAGATCATGAAGAAAAAAAAATTCCTGATTGCAGCTGTTCGAGATGAGCTTCTTCGTAAAACAGGCATACATGTACAATAGCCAGCCATTTTGATCTGGTACATACAAATACCGCACAAAACACATTAAAAAAATAATCAGCGGGGAGGACTCATCATGTGCCGAGTTTGAAATCGCCCAAACGGACCCTTAAAAAGTTCCATTAAAGGATTTTTTTCTTCTTTTCTTTAAACCACCGATTAAGACACTTAACAATACCGACACGAAACTACAGAGCAGCCCAACTTATCTTGAAATAACCCCTACACAGTCCGCTAAAACATTGAAGTGGAGAGAAGGAAAAATGTTGAAACTAATCTTCAAAATAGCGACTGTAGGACCCTTATAACACCGTTACAGGACATCTACGCAGCTCAGTTTAATTTTCACAGAAAAATCCCTAGTTAAACAATGACTAGCCATTTTGGACATACTGAATGAAAGTATTAAGAATTTGTTTTATTTTATATATATAGATGCAAAGAAGAATGACTTCCCTTTTAGTATCCTTAATGAGGTATACAATAGGAACATACTGATGGGACTACTAGGAGAAAGACGGTGATTGAAAAAGAAGACTTCAAAGAAGCCAGGCTGCCACTGAAATAAGGTAACCCTTTAGCTTAGGTCATATGTATGTATACATGTCTCTAAAATGCTACTCACTATTGTTCTAGACTTGTGCAGGGTTAATTTATTTAGGTAAAATGAAGTTTCAGGAATTAAAGGCTTTGTAAGGTTTCCATATGTATTTCAAATTAATTTTTTAGAATTCGTTTCTTAATAAAGTCCCACCATAATTTAAACACGCGTCTCTCTGTAATTCTGAGCAAATGTATTTTCTGCATTGGTAGATTATATATATATATATATATATATATATATATATATATATATATATATATACACATACATACATACATACATACATACATACAGGTAAATTGCATTTTTTTACAACATGCATGTTTTGCAATTCTGTTTTGATATGCATTCAATTTTATTTTATGATTATACTTTGCCTTTGTCTTGGCTTTCCGAAGCAAGTATATGTTATCGCCGTGTAATTTAATCTTTTTTAAACGGTTTTATCCATGAAAGCAATTTCAGTCACGCCTTATAATTCCAGCCCCCTCCCCCCCCCAACTCCACCACCCCCAACTTCCCCGAACTCTCTTCACATACCTATTCAGAAATGTACTAGACCAGTACAAACTTATTTTGGTTTCTATTATCAAACGCAGTCGACACGAAACCAAATCAAGAAGTACATAGAATCAAAAATAGATCAAAGATGAACATTTGTAAATCTTACACAAATAAATTCGACTAGATCTGTCCAAACTAAGCCGACATGGAACCAAATCCTGGACCAAGACCTCCAAGATGGCCTTTTGGTTCTTGTGGTAAAAATATAAAAGGCTGATGTTATGACTCATGTATCATGGTTCCACATCGGTTGTCATTGTCTAAGATTAGACATTAAAAGCACTAAAAACAAGTATGTTCCACGGAAAATCTCTCAGTACCACAAAGGGAAATGGGATCCGATCAGGCAAAATCATACCAATTTACAGAAAGAAATTACAGATTCTAACAAAAATATGGACTTAGATGACCTTTATGCACTTTTTGAAACCACTTTACTAGACTCATCTAAAATAATATATGCAGTAAATATCTAAAGAAACATAGGCAAGCTTCCACTGATCAATTTAGACTTAAAGAGGAAATTACGGGCCATACAAATTTTTTGAATTAACAGAAAATCAGTTAATTATAACAAATTTAGATCAAAAGTGCAAAACGAAGCCAGAGCAGCATAGTGGAAATATATAGAAAACATGATTTTTATATACCAGTGAATGAACCTAACTCTCCGGAATCCAGCAGTAATCTCCCCCCTACCCCCCCCCCCCCAAAAAAAGAAAAAAAAATATGTAAATATGTTCGTATATTAAATGTACAAAATCGAAAATCTCTGGCATCCCGTTATTACGATCAAATGGACATATGACCAACAGAGAACGCAAACATTATAAAACAAACCATACCACAGCCCCATTGCTAACAAAAGCCCAAGCCACCACCCCTCGTGTTCAATAAGATGGTGTGGCAAAACTATTTAACAATATCAGCCGACAATAGGATATTAGAACTGACCAAATGTATGGTAGAGTAAAAACAGTATATCAGCCCCAACCTTGCAATCATATTTCAAAGATCACTGAATGTTGGCAAATCACTTCAAGACTGGAAACTCGTCAATGTAAGTTCTGCATATGTTCAGGAAGGCAAAATCACGACCGTGTAAAATACATGCTTATCTCCGTAACAAGTATTACAAGCAAACTTTTAGAACATGTTATTGCTAGGAACTTTATGAATCATCGAGAAGCCAATTCATTATGATACACAACGCTGCTTCGGAGGTACATAATCATGTGAAACTCACTTAATGGACTTTGTTCAAGAATTAGCCCAAAACAACAACTTCAAATATACAGACTTACATTATAAGTATTAAGGTGGCAAAATCATTTGATAAATACCTCATATAACAAAGACTACGTTATAAACTCAAATAATGTGGCATTCACAGTAATATTTTTAACTTGATTTCGGATTTTCTACAGAATAGAACACAAGAGAACTTTCTGAAATGATATGATGAAAAATTAAAATGAACATGTTTGTGGTTCACAAGCTATTTATTTATTGATGCAAATGCCTGCTCTTTTCTTTAAGAATTTTACATGCATACTTGTTCCGTTTATTATGGTTTTTATTTCTTAGATTTATATAACCTTTAAATAAATTCGACTGATAAAATATCCTGGCAAGGACCATATCCTCAGCGTTTGATTACAAATTATCGTACCTATTAAATAACATATTTGTACCATATTGTAAATCACAATCAGCGGCCTCCCACAGATAACAGCTGTTTACAAAAGTAATTCAAACAAGATACCATATTTATTACCAAGCAAATTAGCACATTCTCCATTACCACCAATGTTGCCTGTGAAGAAAACGTTCACAGTCTTGCCAATGTTGTATCAACCTATAGGGGTGCGGTTTATCTACTTATGAATATATGTCTTTACTTGAGAAAGGATTATGTACTTACTAGAAATTTGATGACAATACTCCTACTTAAGTTGAGGTCAAGTTGGGCAAACACATACAAGATTATATGTAAAACCATTAATAGGAATAGTCCCATCTACTTATGAAAATTAGACAGTCTTTGAATAACTACTATGGTACCTATTTGGTCAATACGGTGAGGCGCGTAGAGTGACATGTTATGGCTATATTAGTATTAAATCAAAATTAATTTTACCTGAGTGCCTGATTAATATACTCAATACAAAGCAAAATGTATCAAGTAACTACATTGCTAATTTCATATTCTACATTTGTTTGTCGAAACTCTTTATATTTCCCCGTCGGTTTGCGTGTTTAATTTTAAATTGAGAAATGTATTATTGAAACAGGTAAACATATTGCACATAAATGACCGCTATGTAATATGAGCTTAATCAAAGACAGCACGCACATCTTAACTCGACAAGACTTGAGATTATGCATGAGCAGTATGATTACTGAAGAAACCAGGTCTATATATGTGGCTATTAAAAATACTGTATAACGAGGGTCCTCGAAAATATAACAAGTTTTTAAATGGAAAGAAATTGCCGGAATATCATCAGTCATCGTACAGTTTGTAACTGTTTAGCTTCTGTATATTAAATCATGGTTTATAATCACACCATAAAATGCCTGACAATGATAGTCAATTTGCTATAATTCATGATTTAGTTGATGGATGAAACTTTGTGACAATTAAATAATGGACTTCAGATTTAAGAAATTAACAAGCAGTACATCTTATCCTTTCCTTAAACTATCCATAACGCACCAGTTAACCGAGACATTGCACAAATATTTAAAGCGATACAAATCTTTTACACTGAAAACAATTATTTCACATACAAGCAATTAAACATTTAGGTTAACTAAACTTTAAGATTTGACAATGATGACTCTGCTAACAGATACAGAGTACAGTATGACATGAAATTTCGTCAAGATCATTTAAAATGGGTTGTATGGATAACAACAGCTGGTTGTGGACTTTCTACTGGCATTTAACATATTAAAGTATACCAGAGGTAGTGAAATTATATAGGTTTCATATCTATTTTCAACTAAGAAAATTGTTATTTGAATGCTCAATAGCTTTGCCTGATGAACAAACTTTTAATGTAAACAACGGCAGCATAATCTGAAACAATTAAAAATAATCTGTAATAATGTTCACCTACCTGCAAGTCACGATTGGAGGTACAGAATAAACAAACAAAAAAAACACACAAAAAACAACCGATAAGTATTATATGATAACAGGACTTACTGACTTCCAATAATGCCAGAATTAACTAGTGATTAGATACAACAAACTGATGAAACAACAAACTTACTTTGAAATTCGATTTGAAAAAAGCCAAAAGTTGTTGCAACAAGATGGTTACTGCGAATGAAGAAAAAGGATGGACATATTTATTTTTACAGGACAGTAACGGTCTGCTAGAATAGCAAGATTAAAATAAAGTATCAGGACTAATGTGATCGGTATTTTAAATACCCAAGTTCAAAATAAAACATATATTACACAGTCTATTTCTACTGATCAAGACACAGAAAAATATTAATCGACAAGTTAATTTTTAGGCGAATAAGACTATGACTCAGATGAAAACATTCTGAGGAAAGTACAGCAATAAATAAATAAATATATATATATATATATATATATATATATATATATATATATATATATATATATATATATATATATATATATATATATATTAAGAATTTACCCAAGAAAAAGTGCACAATTCTTTTGAAATCTTTTAGGATTAGAAGAGACAAACTTTGACAAAGGAACATACATGTTTTATCTAAAGATAACATTTGAACTCTTGCACTAAGTAAAGACTGACCATGCTGTTGGCTGTGATCATATATTTTTATTGGACAGGAGAGTTTTTATAGGGTGCCACAGACAGCTCAGAGCACAAATCGGCCTGATCAGCCACTCACGTACTCACAGAAACCAAACCAGGCAGTGATGTCATGGTCATCTTCGAACTTGAAGGACGAACAACAACATATTTTTATTGCCAAATGACATGGTGATGATGAAAATGGTTAGCATTACAGTAACAACTTGAAAAGTCATCAGATAGATTTACGTTAGGACGGAAGACTGCTATAAAAACAGAGGTGGTGAAAAACTACGATAAACTTATAAGCAGTCTGTAACAATTCCTCAAAAGATGAAATTGGAATAGAAGAATAGAGCGTCGGTAAGAACTATTGTAGACAAGGGCAAAGTTGGTGACAGCCTTGTAATCATAATTGCACATGATTTAAAAGAAAAATATTATTAAACAGTCAAGCATATTCATAATCATAATTGCACATGATTTAAAAGGAAAGGAGTATTCAACAGTAAATCATAATCATAATCATAATTGCAGGAGCTTACTTAAGTTACTTTTTAAAATAGACTATGAATTATTTTAACCTTTTTGATGAAGTATTTCACTTTTTATCAAAACTGAAAACAACAGGTCAACTAATGCTAGAATAAGCAAAATGACATGATCAGCTAAGAATAAAAAAACCTTTTTTTTCAGAAGGCAGCTTGTTATACTGCCAATAAATACAGGCGATGACTTTTGGGATAGATCGAACAAATAGTGGGCAATATTTTACATGTCTAGTATAACTTTTGTCCACGAATGACTCTCTGCTACCTTTTCCACCACTACTACCACCAAAAGCGCTTGTTCCTCCACCACTTCCTGTTGAAACTCTTACCAAATTTTCTATACACAGAGGAAGATTTCCTACAATCATATCTATAGCTATACTAATTGTGACAATTTTCTTTTAAAACAATTGTTTCAACCCTTCTCATAATGGTAACTTTTCTCTAAATTTTGAATTTATGTTTTCAATGTTGTTTCCATAATTTATCTCTAACTGTGTTAAATGTCCCACTATCTGTGCTCTTTTAATTTCAGCACATTCCAATTTTTCTTGTAAAGTAACTGTTTTGGTTGGATCTGTGTTTTGACGATATCTTTCTTTATATCCTCTATTTATTTGTCACACATTTCAACGTCTGATTTAACTGACTCTATTCTCGAATTGACAAATTCTACAGCATTTACAGAGCATGTTAATTCTCTTTCTTTTTGCATAGTAAATAATCTACGCTCTACAGGTGGAAGTTCTACACTTTGAATTCTTTTGTACTAATCATCTATTCAAGTTTCTATTTTTCTTCAAACGGCTCTTTTATGTTAATTTTTGCATCTCTATATCCTTAAAATGTTGCATTGTCTGATGGTAACTGTTGATTTTAGCAGACGCGTACCTTGTGTTTCTTCTCTATTTTGTAATGTAGGAGATACACCACAGTCATATGAGAAAATCAAACTAAAATGTGTGTGTATAGTGCCTTTTTAATTTAATTTACTAAGCCAGGAGTGTCCGGATGTTATCATTATACCAGCAAGTAGAAAGACATTATTAGCCAGAGGGGCTGGTAGTTTACTTAAACATGGATTATTGGATATTATCTATTATCAGATCTAAAATTACACCTGAACAATTAATTGTATCCCATTAAAATAAAGAAATCATATTTATATGCAATTTGTATCGACTGTACATTGAAGATAAGGAAAAGATTGGATTTTATATTGGGTTATAGGTGAAAAACCAATTTGTTGCTTGTACAATTGACTTTACAAAGAAGAATTTGATATTTACATTATAAATGAATCACGTACATATTGTCTAGAAGAGAACAATATTTTAGATATTAATTTAAAATGTTATACATTTAACTATGACTCATGTTTAATCAAAACCTGGCAGCAGGATTACAAAATGCCAAGGTGACTTTCTTATTCTAAAACCGTAACAACAGCAGTAGTCATTGGAATAGGTATTGGCCAATATGTAATTGACTAGTCTTCACAGGAAGTCTTCATTATTTTATTAATTTAAACCTAACTGGGCTAATCAGACAGTGTAATCGCACAGAAGAATTACAGAGGAAAACTGCAGAGTTCCGCGATAACGGAGTAATTACATATTTCTACGTTATATCAGCCGGGATGTCGCTTCAATTGCTTCAAAAACACACTTAAATTTAACGTGCATTGGAGCTCCGAAAGTAACTGAAGCTTTAGTCACAGCGAAACTGCGCCTCAGAGGATTATGGTGCACCAATAGTTTGGCATGATTTGCAATCTGAAGCAATCTTCACTCAAATCCCTTGGCACAGACCCCGATATCATACTAGCCAACAACTCAAGACCTCAGCCCAATTACACGGTCATACTAACGATGAATCTAGGAGAGCGAACAGGTGTGCCCAGTTAATAAAGATAATAAAGAATCTTTCGCATATCCATAACAGGAGTCAAACCTATGCTGTTAGAATAGTTTTGATTCACAGCGTCGAAACGACGTTTCCCTACACCAAAGTAGTTACAAATTAACCCAGAAATATAAAACAAGAGATATCCACTTGGAGCTTATGAACCGAGTTATTCATTTTTATTCTTGTTAGATAATACTAATGTCATACAATTATTAAATATGTTTATTTATGTGTAAAGTTGAACTAATTACGTCAACAGTGGCTTTGTAATCATAACGTAGAATGCCTTTCATGACTAATTTATTATAACTTATTAAACCATATAAAGAGGGTTATCTAAAAATCATCCTTTGTCTAGATCACTGATTTCCGGATATTTTTGACACTATTGAACCATAGAATAAATATTTAATAGTAATTACTCTTTACTGCGTCTGCAACATCAACCACCACCACTTAAAAAAACTACAACTTAAAATCAGTATTTAAAGTTTGGATATTCTGTAACACGTGTATATAAGACACACGTATATTTTCTCCAAATCCCGACCCCTTCCGCCATAATAGCGTAAGCAATTTGCCTAACATAATGAAAGACACTAACAAACATACATTAAAAAAAATAATAGCAATTCACACACATATCTCCCTTTGATAATGTATGTATACTGCTTTAGGGTACAAAAACTATAATTCATGTGTTACATAATCTCCCGTACATTTTATTACACGCTTAAATCATGAATTATAACAAAGTTGCCATCAATGATGTAAATTTTCATGCGTGATTGCCAACCAGGATTTAGGTACAGCGGTTAAGAGCTAATAGTAGTATGATGGCTGAAGCCATCAAGACATTTTTTTTCAATTGAAAAACTTTTATATTTGGAGGGCGTAAGCCTCCCTTTTAAAGTATTTTAAATAACCAAAGGTATTATCCCTCTCTCATCCTACTACTTGCGTGATCTCACTAAAGCCTGATAAAAGTTCTATTATCTCATCCTACTACTTGCGTGATCTCACTAAAGCCTGATAAAAGTTCTATTGTCTCATCCTACTACTTGCGTGATCTCACTAAAGCCTGATAAAAGTTCTATTATCTCATCCTACTACTTGCGTGATCTCACTAAAGTCTGATAAAAGTTCTATTATCTCATCCTACTACTTGCGTGACCTCACTAAAGCCTGTTAAAAGTTCTATTTCGTAGGTGTGCTTTTATGCGTGATCTCACTAAAGCCTGATAAAAGTCCTATTTCGTAGGTGTGCCTTTATGCGTGATCTCACTAAAGCCTGATAAAAGTTCTATTTCGTAGGTGTGCTTTTATGCGTGATCTCACTAAAGCCTGATAACAGTTCTATTTCGTAGGTGTGCTTTTATTTGAATATTCATAGCGGCTGGTTCTATTATCTCTTGTAAGTGGAGGGTCAATCAGAAAAACGCACACGAAGTATTTTAGTTTGTGTGTTTTGTACATTGAATACACATTTGAGCCAAAGCTTTGAACAAAGTCATACTAATGAATTATTATTATTATTATTATTATTATTATTATTATTATTATTATTATTATAATGGTCGGATGTTGGAGGCATTTTTTCCGTCGTGATGGGAATGTGTATTTAAAAAAAAAAAAAAAAAAAAAAGTCATAATATCATTGGGCTATGTCTATTTGTCTATTGATGAATGTCTGAGATATTTATAAATACGACTGAGAGAAAAATAATGGCATTAAGTCTACTGCGCAGACAAGTGAGAGTGTTATTAGGGACTGACCTAACATGCTTTAAAACAAACACTACCTTTATTTTAAAGTCTTACATTTGCATACATTAGGTACAACTGAATTGCAAGACGTAATATGAGGTTACAATATTTGTTCAGTTCACATGACATGGCCTTGCATACATTCCCGATTAAAATGACTTACTGATTCAGCCTTTCTGATCAAAGAAGTTAGATTAATGAAGGTTGTTTTTGACTTTAAATGGATCTAATTAATAAATACAAGCAATTCCATGCATAACGTAATAAAAAGAGGTCTGCAAAAAACGTAAAAGTAACGATTTTATACCGTATATTACAGGTGGTAATTCAGTATAGTTAGATACATGTGCATGGTGAACAATTGTTTCAGTAGATTATGAATTATACACAAAAATGGGAACTTACAAATAGGTTAGGTACGGTATTATTGAAGGCTGTGACAGACTTACTCATTATATCCATAGCTACACTGAATATACTTGTAAGAGAACGTTGCTGTCAATGTTTGCTTCAAACAAATCTTCAAATCTATTTACTGATATGGATCTGCGTCAAACGAATTAGCTTGAACTGCTGTGCCATTTTTCAAAACTGTATGAAAAGATTACAAACTAAGAAATATAACGGAGAGGACCCACTCTTACGGTTTTGTTAGTCGCACGATTTTGCTAATCTAAGGCTAAATTGTTTTTAAAAGGCTTTACATTTGCGGCATGACATTCAAGATGTTAATATCTCTACTATATGCCTGAGTTGGAAAGCAAATATAATTCGAGGGTGTTGGGGTGTTGGGTTGTTGGGAGGGGATAATTACCTCCAGGCACCATTGCTCTAGATACTTTTTTTTTCCAGCTAAAATTTTCAAAGTAGGCCTATTCCACCTTCACCTTATTGTAATGGGGGCAATTCTTCACAAAATGTATATTTAGGACGGGGTGGTGGGGGTGGTGGAGGGAGGTTGGCAACTGAAATAACTGTTCTCTGCAGCAAAGTAGTGCGCCACTAAAGAACATTGCCCCCGGGTGCCTCGAAACGTCGCGCCCTGACTAACTGTTCGGATAAATTGATGTTTACCGAATTGATCCAAAGGTGACAAATCGCTGTATGAACCAGCCATGATCACAGCTGTTAGTACAAAATATCAAAGTATTTGATCCATGTATCTTGAAAGAAGACCAATTACATCTTGTTTTAAACCATTCAACATTCAGGGATCGGTTCTCAAAAGTACCTACAGTAGTGACCAAAAACTAATATACTCATTGATTAATGTTCAAACCTAGTATATTCTGTGTAAGAAAGAAATCTTTAGGATGGATTTCAATCGTGTTTCCATGTTTTTTTAGTTTGAAATTGCAACATAATTCCTAATGAGAATCAACCATATAAGCACTGCTCAAATGTAATGGCCACTTCTACAAGTCACAATAAAACTAGTATACATTCTAGTCAATGGAATCAATTAGTAAAAACCGGTTTGAAGTCCAAAAATGTCCTAAATATAGAATCTCAAAATGGAAGACTTTCAACCGAGGTTGAGGCTGATTGATTGATTGATTGATTGATGGTTGTTTAACGGTATATCAGCACATGAAAGACTAGTGCCAAGGCGATGGGAGTAAAGAACCTCGTACAAGATAAATCACAGCAGCCGACGAGGGCTGGTCTGGACAGGATTCGAACCCGCAACCCATTGATGGTTGAGGCTAGTACTCTGTCCACTGCGCTACCGCGGCTCTATCGGAGGTTGAAAAAAAAATCACATAAAGGCGTGGCATATGGAGAGCAAGAAAGAGTAACAGCGAAAATTTCAATTCCTATTCAAGTCGTATTTCCTTTTTGATTGCAGCGTATTCACACTGACTTCTGAGGATCTAAATAGTCATTACAGAAGTGATGTAAAATGAACTCTTGACCCGCAGTAATAAATGTTGCAGATTCTGCGTCGTTCTTAAGTAAAACCCGCCATGGTTGCTTTATGTAAATGGATATAGAGCGTACCGTTAACGTGATAACAAATCCATTTCCTCAGTGTAAAGCTGCGATAGGAGCACTTTAGGTTCAGACAATTGTACTTAAAGTGGTCTTGCATTAGCTATGTTTACTTTAAATGCAAAGCAACCTTATGTCTATCTGGAAACAAATGTTACGTGGTGCATAGATAAGATTTTAGCAATTTAAATCTTACATAAATATTTCAGGACAATACTGATGAAAATAATGAATATTCTTCTCTTTTACCTTCTAAATTATCATCATCATTACCATCATCATCGTCATCGTTGGCATCATCATCATCATCGTCGTCGTCGTCGTCATCTTATGATGATGATGATAATGTTATTATTAAAATTATTGTTATTAAATTCAGACATCTAGATAGACTGTGTTCATCCCTGTATTACAAACAAAACAAGAGTAGTTTAAAAGACTCACCATCACAAATCCCCACGCGTTTTACTGCATATTCCACCCCCACCCCATTCTCCCAACCCCCATCGATCTATGGGTCATAACGTCTTCTTGCTGTCACTGTATATATGAAGTTTGACCAGAAAATACTGAAAATGTCATTCTAATTTAAATTTGTGTATATTAGACCTTATAGCCCCTAAAAGGAAGCCAGAGTCGGGATCTTAAATGGAACCCCTGTCGTAGATGCTTTCCACAAAGGCAAGAAAACTACAAAGATTCGTAATTTTCCATCAAGCGGCTGAGGATATGTGGTGACGGAGAGACGGGCGAACAGACGGAGAGTATATACAATGTTCCTATACCTGCCAATAATGCGTGGGGATAACAAAATTGTATGATATCTATGTGTAGCTCACGTCAATTATGCATGCTACCAATGGAATTTCCTAACGGTAGTTTAAACCAATATTAAGGTGCAAGAGTTTCTGAACATGATTTTCAAAACCCAGCAGATAATGCGATGTTAGCAGGGAATATGCCCAAAACATAGTACATCATAACTAGGTAGCTAGCTAATTCGTTTGTTTTAGCTCTAATTTATTTTCTACAGCCACGGTGGCTCAGTGGTTAGCATGTCGGACTCAAGACCCAAAAGGTTCGGGTTCGAATCCTGCCATCGAATAAGACCAGTTCTGCTGCATGGTGTGTCCCTGTGCAAGGGACTTTAATCCAATGGCATCGGCACTATATATGTATTCTTCATGTGTTCATGTGTCATAAAACAGCAAACACCATATTTACATGAACTACTTGCTTTGACGAGCCTCATGTTTGACGTCAACATGGAACCCCATTACTTCGGAATATTTTAATTTTCTCGATATCCCAAAACACTCCGTCTGAACAGTGGCGGTTTTATCACAAATAGACGAGGAAGTTCCTTCAACAATACCAAAATTACGTTCATTAATACGGGCGCCAAACTCCTCATGTGACGTCATTTAATCATGTGGCACTATATTATATCTTTTTACGAGAGAGCGTTAATAGTAATGCAACGCGACCAGGAAGATTGTAAGAAAGCTATTTAATAAACATTCTCCTTCCAGTTTAGATGGTGAATACAAAGATTAAATCTTCGAGTTCACACTTCGCTTTCTAAGGACAGTATCAATAGTGTTGTACAAGACGGTGGCAATAGAGTTGAAAGGACATTGACGATAAATTGGCAATAGTGTTAAACAGGAGAGTAGCAATAGACCTCCTATGCATGACATTGGCAATAGAATTACACAGGACAGTGGCAATTGTATCGTGCAGGATGGTGGCAGTATTATTGTACAAGACAGTGGCAATGGTACTGTAAAGGACATTGGCAATGGTACTGTAAAGTACAGAGACAATGGTACTGAAAAGGACAGTGACAATGGTTGTTGTTCGTCCTTCGAGTTCGAAGATGAGCATGACATCACTAACTGGTTTGATTTCGGTGAGTACGTGAGTGGCTGAGCATACCATTTTGTGCTCTGAACTGTCTATGGCACACTGGACAGGAGATGCTGCTTGGGTTTGCTTGATCAATAGAGGACGTGCTGCAGTTCTGAGATTTACGCTGCTCGCGCTTCTGCACTGCTTCTGCAATTCTCCTCAGTTCAAAGTCTGAAGCTCCAGTATGTATGAGACTGTGCCAGGAGGAGCGATCCTGTGCGAGATCTCCCCAAGACTCAGGGTCAATACTGAAGTGTTTCAAGGATGACTTGAGGGAATCTTTGAAGCGTTACTTCTGACCATCCTGAGATCGTTTTCCATCCTTCAGTTTGCCGTTTAAGATCTTCTTTGGTAGTCGCTCTTCTGACATCCTGGTGACGTGGCCTTCCCATCCCATCTGAGATTTCATCAGCAGAGTGTGGATGCTTGCTTGGAATGCCTGTCCTTATGAGAACCTCAGTGTCTGGGACCCCGTCCTGCCATCTTATCCTCATCAGTTTCCTCAGGCAGTCCATGTAAAAATGGTTCAGCTTTTTGACATGGCGTCTGTACACCGTCCAGGTTTTGCATGCATACAGAACGGTCGGCAACACAATGGCTTTGTAGACCTTCAGTTTTGTTTGTAGACTGGTGCCTCTGCATTCTCACACAATTGCGCGTAGTCTGACAAAAGTCACACTTGCCTTATCAATTCTGGCGTTGGTTTCGTCATCAATGTGGCCTGCACGTGACAGTGTGCTGCGGAGATAGGTGAACTTGTCCACTGCCAGGAGGGATTGGCCATTTACTGTGATAGTAGGCTCTGTTTAAGGCTTTACTGGTGCAGGATGGTGCATTACCTCTGTCTTCTTGATACTGATTGTGAGACAGAAATTGTCACAAGCTGAAGAGAAATGGTCCATACTCTGATGAATTTTAGACTCAGATTTGGCATTCAGGAACAGTCGTCAACAAATAAGGAGATCACGAGCAGTCACTTCCTGTAACTTCGTCTTCGCCTGTAGTCTCCTCAGATAGAAGAGCTTGCCGTCAGTCCATCATCTGATGTCCATCTCAATGGCACAGTCACAGAAGGCATCAGTAAGCATGGCAGAGAATATCATACTGAAGAGGGCTGGGGCCAACACACAGTCTTGTCTGACTCCATTGGTGACTGGGAATGGTTCAGATGACTCGCCATCATACACGACACGAACGAGCAGGCTATCGTGGAATTGTCGAACAATCACGATGAATTTCTCTGGGCAAGCAAATTTTACCATGATTCTCCAAAGGCCCCCATGGTTGACTGTGTCAAAAGCTTCTGCAAGGTCGAGGAATGTCGTGTACAGGTTGGAGTTCGTTTCCTGGCATTTCTCCTGGAGTTGACGAGTTGCAAACATCATGTATTTGGTCCTCGTCCTTTCCTAAAGCAACACTGACTCTAGCTGGCTGCACAGTTCTTCAACAAATGCATGTTTTACATTCTATTGTTTCAATTTGGAGACATTAAGCTTTATGGGCACTTTTTTGCCTTGTGGTCGTCTGCTAGGCTGAATCTGGATATTGAGCTTGGAGACTATGAGCCTGTGGTCAGTCCTGCATTCATCACTTCTCATGGCCTTCGTCACTCAGACATCCTGCCCATCTCTTCTCCTGATGATGACGTAGTCATTGAGATGCCAGTGCATGAAGCGTGGGTGCATCCAAGATGAATTGTTGCGGTTGGCAAGCAGAATACTGTGTTTGTTATTAGGAGGTCGTGTTCAGCGCATTTCCTCCTTGTTGCATTTGCCAAAGCCATTTTTGCCAGTGACACTTGGACATGTCTGGTGATCTGCGCCAACGCTAATATTAAAGTCACCAAGGATGATGAACTTGTCTGCCTTCGGTACTACTGCGATAAGAGACTCTGGGTCTTCTTTTGTTTTGTCCCTGATCTCACATGGGTTGGTCATGGTGGGTGCATAGGCGCTGACAGTGAGTGTCTCATTTGCATGAGTCTGTCATTCGGGCCCTTTGGTAGCTTATTGAGCTTGCTGACAAGTTGTGATTTGACGGCAAACCCAGCACCAGCTTCACGTCGCTCTTCTTTACTTCGGCCACTCCGGAAGAAGGTGTAGCCGGCTCCTACTTCGGTGAGTTGTCCTTCCTCAGCTAGGCAAGTTTCACTCGGGGCTGCTATCTGGATGTTGCATCTGGACAGTTATTTACCAACTAGAGCTGTTCTTGACTCTGGGCTATCTGCTAATGTACTGTCCATTAGTGTCCGCACGTTCCAGACACTGACGGTGAGTTGCGTCACCTTAATCTTCTTGTTAGATTTTCGTCCGCTAAGGTGGGATTTCCATCAGCCGCGGTATTCTGACCAGAGTTAAAGTGAAGCAGGCACTATTTAGGGCACCTTTTCTAGCCCCTTCTTAATGTTATGGAGGTGAGCAGTATGATCCTAAAAAGGGCCGCTGATTCACCCAGGGGGCCGCCGAGTTCCACTGCTGCTTCGTTCTAGTGAAAAGCGACCCTATGCCCTGAACCGCCTGTATGGAGGTCTGCAGCTACAACTCCCAGTGTATCCACACCTGCTGCTTTGCCGCTCGCCCATCGCCACAGTACCTGAATGTATCTGGTGGTGGTGGTGGGGGGGGGGGAGAAGAATAATGTCATGACTTGCGCATGAGTTGGATTTAAGTGAGGGAATGTTGCGCAGAGTCACCATAGCTCTCTCCTCCAGGCATGTCTGAAACCAGTGGCACGACAATATCGAGGCATCTGGAGACGAGTCCGCATGCAGTGGATGGCCATCAGTTCCTACTGCATCTGAACTGATGCCCTGCGCTGTCCACACAGCTCTTGCCATCTGCTTTCACAGCCGAGGGATGAGCATATCTTCTCGGCCGCCTGATCCACCAGAAAGGCCTTTACAGAGGAAGCTAAGTGTAGCTGTCCACTCTGGGTCAACAGTCACAAGTAGTACCGTCTACTGTTACCTACGGTAGGTATAATCTGAACCTGGCTAGACAATGGTACTGTAAAGGACAGTGACAATGGTACTGTAAAGGACTGTGACAATGGTGCTCTAAAGGACTGTGACGATGGTACTGTAAATGATAGTGACAATGGTACTGTAAAGGACTGTGACAATGGTACTGTAAAGGACAGTGACAATAGTGCTGCAAGGGACTGTGACGATGGTACTGTAAAGGACTGTGACAATGGTACTGTAAAGGACAGTGACACTGGTACTGTAAAGGACAGTGACAATGGTACTGTAAAGGTCTGTGACAATGGTACTGTAAAGGACAGTGATAATGGTACTGTAAAGAACTGTGACAATCGTAGTGTAAAGGACTGTGACAATGGTACTGTAAAGGAGAGTGACAATGGTACTGTAAAAGACAGTTGACAATGGTAGTGTAAAGGACTGTGACAATGGTACTGTAAAGGACAGCGACAATGGTAGTGTAAAAGACAGGTGCAATGGTACTGTAAAGGACTGTGACAATGGTAGTGTAAAAGACTGTGACAATGGTACTATAAAGGACAGTGCCAATGTTACTGTAAAGGACAGTGACAATGGTACTGTAAAGGACAGTGACAATGGTACTGTAAAGGACTGTGACAATGGTACTGTAAAGGACAGTGACAATGGTAGTGTAAAGGACTGTGACAATGGAACTGTAAAGGACCGTGACAATGGTACTGTAAAGGACAGTGACAATGGTGCTGTGAAGGCAGTGACAATGGTACTGTAAAGGACTGTGACAATGGTACTGTAAAGGACTGTGACAATGGTACTGTAAAGGACTGTGACAATGGTACTGTAAAGGAGAGTGACAATGGTACTGTAAAGGACAGTGACAATGGTAGTGTAAAGGACTGTGAAAATGGTACTGTAAAGGACTGTGACAATGGTACTGTAAAGGACAGTGACAATGGTACTGTAAAGGACAGTGACAATGGTACTGTAAAGGACTGTGACAATGGTACTGTAAAGGACTGTTACAATGGTACTGTAACCGGATCTTGAGAAGAAGTACACATTTGTAAGAAGAATTTTTAAAAAATAGTCAAACACCCACACACATATATACACACAAAACAGCATCTAAAGTTCTACACAGAAGACAAGTACGAAATACAAATCTATACTGGAGATTGTACCAAAAACTCAGAAGAATAAACGAGACGTACAAACTTCTCTTCTTCAAAGGGTTATACGATTTGTGTCATCACCCTGCATGTGCTCGAAACATGTCTAGCTACGAATGGCTTCCAAGCAAATAGGACTGTGGGTATAAATTATATATATTTTAATTTACAAGGTCACATTTTAATACATAAAGGTCTTATTGAAATGTTTCTGCGATTGTTTTCTTTTTATTACGAAAGTGTTGAAAATGTATCGGTTGATTTGTGCTGGTACAATTTTCCAATTTTAAGCCTAGGAACATTTAATGGAAACTAGAAAAACGCAATGATGTCAGAGGAAATAGCAATGGTGTCAGAGAACGCTGTAATAGTTATCATACACAGTGCTAGAAAGTAGCAATAATGTTAGAGAACGCTGTAATAGTTATCATACACAGTGCTAGAAAATAGCCAATATGTCAGAGAACGCTGTAATAGTTATCATACAGAGTGCTAGAAAATAGCAATAATGTCAGAGAAAGCTGTAATAGTTATCATACACAGTGCTAGAAAATAGCAATGATGTCTGAGAAAGCTGTAATAGTTATCATATACAGTGCTCAGTAGTAATTTTATTTGTATTTATAGCACAGTGGACATTGTCTCCATATTCAAGTCTTATTCCAGAAACTCTTCTACACGAAGCTGTCATTGAAAGTCTATATTTATCACATGACTACTGTGTTATTTTGCTTAATGCGCCCGTATCATACATTTTCTACATGTAGCACATAAAATAAAACCCCAGACATCACAAATGGCCTAATGTAAGTTAAAGACGTAACAACCAAGACATCCAAATGTAATTCAATGTCATTTTACTACACTATTCTGCGATTTGGTCGAATACTGTCCAAATGTAATTCAATGTCATTTCGCTACACAATTCTGCGATTTTGTCCAATGCAATAAGTATTTTTATTATGTGATAAATAACATCTTTCATTTGTGGACATTTCAAATGAAATTGATGAATCACGTCAGATGAATTCAGTATTTTTGCTCTCCAGTGCTGGCGAACGATATAAATTATTCGACTCGTTGAATAAATTTAATATGAAATGAGCACTCATGTCAGATTCCTATTTATGATGTTGGGGACATTTGTGTCTATACTCATGTCTTACTCAAGAAACTTTTCTACACGAAGTCGTCAGTGCATATATATATATATATATATATATATATATATATATATATATATATGTGTGTGTGTGTGTGTATATATATATATATATATATATATATATATATATATATATATATATATATATATATATAGTTTGTCTGCATTATAAACGTCAGTATGCTGCAATAAAAACTCTTTTTAATATGCTAATAAAGAGATTTTAACTAAAATTTAAATAGTATTCTTCACGCATTCAGCTGACAGTTATAGTACATTGTCTTCACTAAATGATCTGGGAAACGAAGAAAATTGCAATTGTAAAGTCAGATCATTATAAACTTAGATAGTATTACTTATAACTAGACATTAAAGAAAGAAACCACAGACGGTTCCTAATGAATCTTCAATCCACACCTTATTCTCTTATGATAGCAACTGATCAATGTAAAAAAAAAAGAAGCAAACAACCCCTTTTCTCCCCCCGCCTCCTATATTTATAGTACAATTAATCTGATATTTTTATACCAAACAATGTATTGCCAGGTTTCTACACCAATCGATGTATTGGCAGGTTTCTACACCAATCGATGTATTGGCAGGTTTCTACACCCATCAATGTATTGGCAGGTTTCTACACCAATCGATGTATTGGCAGGTTTCTACACCCATCGATGTATTGGCAGGTTTCTACACCAATCGATGTATTAACATGTTTCTACACCAATTGATGTATTGGCAGGTTTCTACACCAATCGATGTTTGGCAGGTTCTACACCAATCGATGTATTGGCATGTTTCTACACCAATCGATGTATTTGCAGGTTTCTACACCAATCGATGTTTGGAGGTTTCTACACCAATCGATGTATTGACAGGTTTCTACACCAATCGACGTTTGGAAGGTTTCTACACCAATCGATGTATTGGCATGTTTCTACACCAATCGATGTATTGGCATTTTCATTCTACTCTGTCATTCTGTTAGCAAATTTCAACAAAGAATTTCAAAGAAATTATACCGCTTTTGCCAACTTTATTTCTTATACACTTAAAAAGCAGTTAGAGCGTATCATGTATTAATGCAACATTTGGGAAAATAAATGCGTTCTGTTTTATTTCGATATGTTCATAATGCTGATACATGTATTAAAATAATATATATTGTCTTACAGAGGATAAGGAAGATACGTTCAGTAATAGTTTCTGTATACTTATTTGTACCTTATACAACTTTTTTAAACATGTCACTTCGCGACTTTAAGTCTCGGTGAGGGAAAAACTGATTTACAGTCAGAGTATTTGGTGTACAGTAATGTTTGAAAGTAGCCCTAAAAATAAATACAAGCTCGTTATTGCATATTAGCGTATTTGACTTTTGCATATTAGCGTATGGGACTTATGCATATTAGCGTATTTGACTTTTGCATATTAGCGTATGGGACTTATGCATATTAGCGTATGGACTTTTGCATATTAGCCTATGGGACTTTTGCATATTAGCGTATGGACTTTTGTATATTAGCGTATAGACTTTTGCATATTAGCCTTGTAAAGATATAAATGTACAAAAATTAATTAATACCATCATGAAGAAATGTCAGACACATATAAAACAATAAGCAATACAAATCAACTATCTCCAAACCACACATTGCAATTAAAAAATGCAATAGTTTCTATTATAATCAAAAACTTTGGACGTTTACGTTAAAATCTGAATCAATATGATTTTTGAATCTGTATTAATTGCTACTACAAGTAATAATTAACAAGCAAACTGAGAAGACAGAAAAAAAGGAAAACTTGACCACTTTATCAGCAACTTAAGTAATTCGAACAAAAAAAGTAAAAATGTACAATTATGATCTTATGTAGTAATTGATTGATACTAGTTGAGAAAGTTTCATTTTTTTAAAAATATTTCCTAAATTCATTGAAAGAATATGGGGGAAGACTTCAATATTTCCTTGTGAGGTTTAAAAGATCTAAGAATAAAATAGTTTAAATTTCGTATAACGTTGTGATTAGTACTTAAAAGCCGAGGAATACATGTGGCCATATTTGGATGACTTCTATATACATGTGGCCATATTTGGATGACTTCCATATACATGTGGCCATATTTTGATGACTTCTATATACATGTGGCCATATTTGGATGACTTCTATATTATTTAGGAATATACTTGAGTCTATATTCCATGTAACAAAATCTGACATTCTAAAGCAAAATTACAAAAACGACAGGTCCTATTTTCATACGATATTGCTTGTGGCTCGGCCCATCTAATTCTTTCAACATGGAGTCTATCAGACGATGTTCGCAATTTAGTTAATGATATTCTTACATTTTTATATAGTAATAAGAGTAATATTCTTTGTATCAAAAACTATTTGCAACATACAACACCTTGCTCTAAGAGAATATTCATGCTGAGAATTCCAATTTTACTTTACTATTTGTAGGAACACATCGACATTAGTCACATTACAAACGCCTTGTTACAAACATATGCGTCCGAAAGCAAGTTTTTCTAAAAGTTCTTTCATTCATACTACTCATAACAGTTGTGTAGGGTTTACAATAAATTCTACCTATTAAATTTCATCAACAATTTTTGTCAATTTCCTACTGCTAGAATGTACCATTACTAAACAATATTTAATAATTCTAAAGAGTGTAAGTATTCTAAAAGGAAACCTCCCTAATGCAGCATGTACAATATTATTCATTGCTGATTGTTTAGCAAGGAACCCTCCCCAATGCAGCAGGTACAATATCATTCATTGTTGACTGATTAGCACTAAAATGTTTTTACAAAAACGAAAATTAATTCTTTCAGCAACATTACATTATGTAAATCCCCAGATTTCTGCACTATATAAATGAACTGGAGGAATAAGAATGTCTAGTAAATTGCATACAATGTTTGTTGCGCCGGGTAACTTTGGCGGTATATCAGAAAATGTAATACAAGTACTTATTCAAAGCAAACAAAGATTTCATTGCTTGTCCTGCTAACGATTAATGAAGTTTCTTAAAATGAATTCTTCGTGGAAAAAACAATCTCTAAATATACAAGTTTACTAACAATTTATACTTCACTTCCATCATTAAAAAAATCTTTCATTGTTTGCCACACTATAACCTATTCGAAAAATCATGACCTTTGTCTTAGATGTATTTATTATTAATTTCCACTTAAAACAACAGTCTTTCAGTGAATTTAATCCCGTTTGTAAACCATCACTTCTTGTTGAAAAAATTGCAACATCGTCGGCATACAATATTAAAAACGTCGTTTATAGTACTAATGTCAATACCATCATTACGTCTAAGAACATCTTTATTGTAATAATGTCAATACCATCAATACCGTTAAGAACATCTTTATCGTACTAATGTCAATGCCATCAATACCATTAAGAACATCTTTATCGTACTAATGTCAATGCCATCAATACCATTCAGAACATCTTTATCGTACTAATGTCAATGCCATCAATACGATTGAGAACATCTTTATTGTACTAATGTCAATACCATCAATACCATTAAGAACATCTTTATCGTACTAATGTCAATGCCATCAATACCATTAAGAACATCTTTATCGTACTAATGTCAATGCCATCAATACCATTAAGAACATCTTTATCTTACTAATGTCAATACCACAATTACGTCTAAGAACATCTTTATCGTACTAATGTCAATGCCATCAATACCATTAGGAACATCTTTATCGTACTAATGTCAATACCATCAATACCATCTTCAATAACACTTTATTACACATTATTAATAAACATTGAATTAAAAATGGCGATAAACATTCTCATTGTCGTACACCAGTTTTAGAAAAAAATGAATATCAAAGACCATAACTCTATTTGACTTTAATAGTAGAATACATGGACGGCATTATACTGAGAATTTTTACCTATAATACCAATTTTGAGGAGATAGTATGTCACAATGACATTTGGTAATTCTGTGACACTTACTTTTTAATGAGGCAGAAAGAACAAACGAAGTCATCTTTGACATTGATAAACTTTAAAGAGATAGACACTTCTTATAGTTCTATAGCTCTAGCTAGCATATACCAGCAAATTGGCGTTTAATCTGAGTAGAATGTAATCACCAGCAATTAAGCAAGTGATTCAAGTTTGAAAAAAAACCCCAAAACCAACCAATTTAACAAGCGAGGCATGTGGAAAATGACAGTGTTTATAAAGACGCTAATTGTGCAGTTCAAGAAGGCAGAAGGGCGCGCTGAAGGGTGCAGAGGGGTGCACAGTAGGGGCAGAAGAGCGGGGCGCCTCTATTTCTTTCTATCTGGAACACTGAATTATACTTATACACACATACACATGTATATATGTACACACACAGTACATCATGCATACGTACACACACACACACACACATTCTTGTAAAACATACGAAACGGTGACATAAGATTTTTACCATCGAAATAGGGACATCTGTGTCTTAACAAATTTCTGTACAGGAAGATGGGTTTTAGTATGCTCTGGATATATCTATGTCTTTTGCAATCTATTTGTAGTCGATTTAAAAAAATGAATGTATTATAATTTTTACCATCACAAATGAGGACACACAAATATACACAAAGTGTCAGGAATTATACAGTCAAATCGGGTACATTCCATAAATATGTATTTTGAATCTAAATAACTACGAAATTAATCAAAATACTGCAGTAATCTAAAAGCATGTACATAGTTACCTTCCATATTAAGAAAGTAAATTGAAATTTATGTTGATTTTTTTTTATTACGTTTGCTTTATACATAGATAAAATTGTATGTACCCGATTTTGAAGAAACCTATTCGTCAGAAGTGTGCAGAAATACAGAAAACATGTTTCTGTTAAAAACAAACAATGAAAGATCTCTGTGTATAACAATTTTAACTTAAAATGTCAACAAAATAACAATAATTTTTAAGCTTTGTGTGTTAACATTTGTCTTTATAATAAACCAATGCATGATAATGTCTCTTCTATATGAAACACACCAAGAATATGTTTATAAAATGTCTCATTTCATCAGGAAACCAGTTTTTTATTTTCATATGAAAATGCCCCCGTTTTTGTAAGTAACATATCATGGTTGTGTATATGAAAATGACCCCATTTTGTATGTACTCTGCCAGTATTGTGTGTACGAAAATGTCCCCGTTTTGCAAGTCCTATGTCATGGTTGTGTGTATAAAATGTGACATTAATTTTCTCTTTCATTAGAATGGCAAAATATATACTTTCATTCATTTATATTTCATTAGAAAGGCAAAATATATACTTCCTATCATTTCTATTTAATTAGAACGGCAAAATATACACTTTCCATAATTTCTATTTCATTAGAATGGAAAAATATACACTTTTTATCATTTCTACTTCATTAGAATGGCAAAAGATACACTTTTTATCAGTTCTATTTTTCTTTTGCTACTACCATGTCTACCAACCTCTAGCCTAAAATTATGGGACAATGTAAACAAAAACAAAACAAACAAACAAAAAAAAAAAAAAAAAAGAGTTAGCGCAATTCTTTGGTGCATGTTTTATATTTTTATCAATATACCGAGAAAAAGAAAGTAGTGATTTAATATCTGTACAGAGTAATAAAGAAAGCGAGTTTCAAGTCCCGATACCATTCGCACATAAAATAATGATATTGCTCTTAATAAGTAGAATTGACTCGATATCAACTGATTATAAATAAAACCAGACTTCACCGAACCCAAATGTATCCGGTAATTCATTTCCGCAAATACTGCCATCCCCTCTCATTATCCACCTCACAACGTATCAGCATATCATAATAAATCTATCTCACAATGTATCAGCATATCATAATAAATCTCACAACGTATCAGCATATTATAATAAACCTATCTCACAACGTATCAGCATATCATAATAAATCTATATAACAAAGTATCAGTATATCATAATAAATCTATATCACAATGTATCAGCATATCATAATAAATCTGTATCACAACGTATCAGCATATTATAATAAACCTATCTCACAACGTATCAGCATATCATAATAAATCTATATCACAATGTATCAGCATATCATAATAAATCTCACAACGTATCAGCATATTATAATGAATCTGTATCACAACGTATCAGCATATTATAATAAACCTATCTCAGTATAATATACTAAGAACTGACTATCTTAAACCAAAACTTGATAATTCTTCACGCTCTTATTGTAGTCATGGGCATTATTCCTAAGTCCCCACAGTTTGCATCATCGTCTGTTGATATTTTAACTTTAAGTAACTGCTGAAAAAACTTGTTATGTACTCTATCTATTCATGTAGCTAGATTAAAACCCATTACTTCTGCACCGTAATTAAGAATTGATGCAATGCATGTGAACTAAAAAGTCTCATGACTTATTATGCAATGGAATTTTAAAAGATTCCAGTTGGACGAATTGAACTGAACTGTCCATTTTCCCCGCATTTTCTTACTGGTACATTCCTTGCGATTAGCAAAGCTCAGCTATTTAATAATTCAAGTTTATTACTGTAATAAAATGTTGTCTTTTGTATGTGTTTGTTTTATTTTAACCCTTTAACCCTATATTATAATATAAAGCATTTTAGTTTGTTTCAGTACATATGTATGTATCTAGTAGCATCCGGTAGCTGCCGGCTCCGCTCACAAGTGGAGGATCCCGGAATATCGTTTGGTGGGGCGTAAACAAGTAAATAAGGGATCTGCAGGATGGAACCCATGGTAGGGGCCCAGGGGGTGAAGCCATCTTAAGTGTTTCCAGGTCATAATTTTAACTATCTAACTGTAAAGAAAACTTACTGTATGAAACGTTTCAGTTGTTTCGCGCTAATTTTTAGTAGGGTGACGGGCGCCAGCACCGCCACCCCCACCCCCGATCCGTCCCTGCTGGCTGCCTTAAATCTATATCCGAGGCCATTAAGGAGAGAGAGAAAAAGAAAGAGCGTAAAATATTTAAGCACTAGTATTATTAAAAATTAAAGAAAGGATAATGAAATGATGTAATAAAAATTAGATTTTATGCTTTTTTCATGGACCCTTCGTTCATGTGAAACTGCTGTTGAAAATACATGTTTGAAAAAAAAATGCACTTACTTTATTCTCTGTAGTTCTCCGTGATTTAATATTTGCCCATAGTTGTAATCCATCTGAATGAATAATCTACATAAAGCATAGATAAATGCAAGCATTTATACTTCTAATTACGGGTACGAAACTTTCATGTTAAAATTTAAATCCTCCTGATAACAGATCTCATTTTATCTACGCAGTTTTAATCCAAAGGAGCAAGAAAGCAATAAAATACAAAAAATATTGCTTGAAGCACAAGTACCAATTAAATACTATGTGTATATATAGGCTACTTACAGCCCAGTACTTGAAGCACAATTACCAATAAATTAATATGTGTATATATAGACTACTTACAGCCCAGTACTTGAAGCACAATTACCAATTAATTAATATGTGTATATATAAGCTACTTACAGTCCAGTACTTGAAGCACAATTACCAATTAATTAATATGTGTATATATAGGCTACTTACAGCCCAGTACTTGAAGCACAATTACCAATTAATTAATATGTGTATATATAGGCTACTTACAGCCCAGTACTTGAAGCACAATTACCAATTAATTAATATGTGTATATATAGGCTA
The DNA here is from genome assembly GCA_029931535.1 of Margaritifera margaritifera. Classification (NCBI taxonomy): domain Eukaryota; kingdom Metazoa; phylum Mollusca; class Bivalvia; order Unionida; family Margaritiferidae; genus Margaritifera; species Margaritifera margaritifera. Next base: position 1,290,963 of record JAQPZY010001528.1, read on the forward strand.
CTTACAGCCCAGTACTTGAAGCACAATTACCAATTAATTAATATGTGTATATATAGACTACTTACAGTCCAGTACTTGAAGCACAATTACCAATTAATTAATATGTGTATATATAGACTAATTATAGCCCAATACTAAAGCTTACACGTCACACGTCAAGCCACGTAAATAATCCTGAAATTGCAGAAGGACACAGGTTCAGCTTTATCAGAGCCACATATAAATAGATCCGATCCCTGAGGCATTTTCTCGTGAGGGGTCAAACTTGAATGTAACTCTTAACACCCTGATCGTCGGAATGTACTGACGATGAAACTTTATGGACAGTGGTTTAAGTAAAAGATCAACATGTTCATGTAGTTGTGCTTTGATAACCGTTTGGTTTGATGGATGTCGTTGGCTGCGTCGGCTTCGTGTGATGTGAAGCACCCGGGCGAAAACTCGGTGTAGGGGACTGATCTTTTTTAAAAGGTGTTTTGATTCGTGCTCATACTAGTATCAGTATTGTTTTAGCCATTCAAGCGAAGAACCTTTATTGTCGGCATATATTTGTTGTCAATCTGATTTTATCAAACAGAGGTTGACCACCCGTTCCTCAGGGAAGAAGTAGAGGCTGCAGTAAAGGCACTAAAGCAGAACTTGTTCAAGCAGGAGGAACCTCCATGATAGATGACCTCACAACAATCTGCAACAAAATCTGGCAAACAGGATAATGGCCCACCCCATGGACCCAGTCTCTAATCATCACCCTTCTTAAGAATGGGAATCTGCAGCTGTGCCAGAACTACCGAACAATCAGTCTAATCAGTCACCCAAGCAAGGTTATGCTTCAGATCATCCTCAACAGACTGAAATCCCAAGCAGACCACATCATTGCTGAAGAACAGGCAGGTTTCAGAGCAGGACGTAGCACTCTAGAACAGATCTTCAATCTTAGAATCCTCTGTGAAAAGTATCTGCAGCGTCAACAGGACCTCTATCATGTCTTCGCTGACTTCAAGAAGCTTTCGACAAGGTATGGCATGCAGCCTTGTGGGCCACCACGCGGATATACAACATAAACGCAAAACTAATCAGCGCCATCGAAAACCTGTATGGCAAGACTACTGGCGCAGTTATCGTCGATGGCAACATAGGAGATTGGTTCAGAACCACAGTCGGAGTCAGACAAGGATGCCTTCTAACACCAACTCTCTTCAACATCTACCTGGAAAGGATCATGGCCGATGCTTTGGAAGACCACGAGGGCAGTGTCAGTGTTGGAGGCAGAAGAATCACCAACCTGCGCTTCGCTGATGATATTGATGGCTTAGCAGGAGATGAACAAGAACTGGAAACCTTAGTGAACCGTTTCAACCAAGCATCACTAAGGTATGGGATGGAGATCAGCACTGAAAAGACCAAGCTAATGACAAACAACCCGAGTGGTATCCAAAAGGAATTAGAGTGAATGGACAGAAGCTGGGCACAGTAACAAGCTTCAAGTACCTAGGTGCTATCACCTCTGATGAAGGTTCAAAACCTGAGGTTCTTTCCAGGATTGCGCAGGATTGCGCAGACAACAACTGCACTAGCTTGGGCCCAAGATCAAGCTTATGCGCTCCCTCGTCATGTCCATATTCCTGTATGCATGTGAAACATGGACCCTGATTGCAGATATAGAGAGAAGAATCCATGCCTTAGAGATGAGATGTTATCGAAGGATCCTGAAATCTCATACTTAGTAAGACCACGTCTCTAATGAGGAGATGCGCATTAGAATCCAAGGTGCAATTGGACCATATGAAAATCTGCTCACCGCCGTAAAGAAACGCAAACTAAGATGGTATGGTCAGGTCTCACGCTCATCTGGCCTCTCAAATACAATCTTACAGGGCACAGTGAGAGGAAAGAGAAAACGAGGCAGACACAAGAAGAGATGGGAAGATAATATCAAAGAGTGGACAGGCATGGACTTTGTAAAGTCCTAAAGAGCAGTGGAGAACAGGGCAAAATGGAGAGAGATTGTCGCAAAGTCATCAATGGCGCCCCTACGACCAGCTAGGTTACGGGAGAAATGAAAAAAATTAATATATTTGTTCTTTATTATTCTTTTTTTTTTTTTGTTGATAGTTATAGAGGTAATCCATGAGATTAAATTCCTATAAATATGCAAACTTTGATAGAAACAAATCCACGTATTTAAGTTCCCACGAAAATGTCCAATTTTACAAAAAAACGAAAATCGATACCCACGAAAATAAATGAAACCACAATTTTAATACTACCCATAATCTCGAATCTAGGCACAATTCCAAGTGAATTACTAGAGAGGTTTAAACATAAGTATGAGTACCACCTTGCACGGGAAAATCACTATACGTCATCAATTTTGTGCTCTCCTTGAGCAGGAGAACTGAACCACGTAGAAGTTTATTCTTTACCTGAACGGATGAGAGCTTGCTGAGGAAACAAGCTATCTTGTAAATACAGTACCTCCAGATTCCTCATAATATTTACAAAAATACAATGTCTGGAGTATGTTTTCTGTTTATTGACACCAGTATATGAAATGTCTTGTCCCTTCACTGAGATAACAAAATCTAATGAACTGTCTTGTCCCTTCACTGAGATAACAGAAGTAGTCTTGCAGTGGCGTACTAAGGATAAATGTCGCCCGGGGCGACGATGATGGCTCAAAGGGCCAGAATAAGAGGCCCGAATTCTTATCAGCTGTTTTGGCGCCCAAAGACCTCTGGCGCCCGGGCCAACCGCCCCGTCCGCCCCCTCCCCCTCCCCCCCCCCCCCGTTAGTACGCTACAGGTGTCTAGTCCCTTCACTGAGATAACATAATCTAAAAGTAACGAAAACTACTTTTGCAGCATTTCTAAAAATAAGTACAAGTTTTGGAATATATCTTATTAATATAAACAAATGTTTATTTATTGTATTTTTTGTTTAAATTCGAAAATCAAACCTGATTGTCATTTTTATAGGGTCGTTTAAATAATTAGTAAGATGAAAACTATTCATGGGTAAAAATATACAGCTGCAAACATCAATCAATCATTACCAAATAAAGGTTAAAGTCTGCCACTTCCTCATATTGCTGAATTGTATTCAGTATTCCATGGTGTGAACTTCAGGTTATAACAGTTTAAGTCCCGCCACCCCTTACAGCTTGATTCACTTGTTACAATATTTGAACTTTCAAAAAGAGGACACTCTTTTATATATATATATATATATATATATATATATATATATATATATATATATATATATATATATATATATATATATATGAGAGAGAGAGACAAAGAGAAGATTTAAGGACCGAAAAAGGAGGACATGTTTGGGAAAAAGAGGACGTATGGTTTCCCCTAGATTCACTGAGACAATCCATGTCAAAAATAACAATAAAAATATTAATGTACATAAATATTAAATATTGACTTGATCTTAGCAGAATTTTGTGTATTCAAAATCTAGGGGATATATCTAGTATTGCTTCGCATGTAAACTAAGATGAGTTAAAGAAAATACTCTTCTTAAATCTCATCTTGAAATACTTCAGTCGGAAATACGGACAGAAAGACTGTAGTTACTTGAGGGATCCCTGTTTTTTTATTTTTTATTTTTTAAAGTTGTTTTGTATTAAGCATTTCAGAAGAGCGATCAAGCATTTCATAAAAGTTCTGGAGGATCCAGATACTGACTTTGGAGCACTGGCCCGATGTTGGATTCACAGTCAAGGCTACCAAATCCATTTTTCATCCCGTCAGTCTGTCTGACACAGAGTGTCCATACTAATTGCTTCGCCAACACAGCTGAGATGGACATCGTGAACCTTTAAGTGTTTCCATTTAATATTGGATAACAATTTTGGTATTTGACTGGAATTTTAATTTTTTATCATTGCGGATATTACACATTTTTTTTAATGGCACGCTTGTCATAAACGGGGTGTATACATCGAAACGTAATTTGGGAAAGTGAAGTGTAATAATATATGTGGATTTTTATATTTGACAGAAGCAACAGCATTGTTTCACTGGGCTAGGCACTTTACACGATATACCCTTTAAAAATGTTGTTGACGTAATATACACAAAAACAAACCAAACCAAAACCTTGACAGCAGCTTGTGGCAAAAAGAAGTTATGTCGTCTGCCTAAAGAGGTCCCTTCAAAAGTGGAAATGATGACGATGATAACGTTGATGTTGGTGACTGTTATTATTATTATTATTATTATTAATATTATTATTATTATTATTATTATTTGAGAAAACGAAATTTGGGATGTAATTTTATTCCGCTGCTTTGGTACCCAATTGTTTTTACCCTTTACAGAAAGACCTTTTGTTAATTTGTAACTCCATATCAAATATAATAAGGAACGGAGATGGGATGGAGATGGGGTAAATGTAGCAACCATCATACGACTAACGGCAGCTAAGCTAGGAAACAAACAGATCTCAATATTATCCCAGAAATGTTCAGTGCAAAGTGCTGTGTTAAAATCTTACAGACTAGATCCTGATGAGTTTAGTGGCACTTATAGGCGGGTAGTAAGATAGTATCATACGTAAATTGTAAACATTTTTGTTTTCTCTTTGTTACCCGCTGAAGCAATTTAGAGGGTTTTCAACAGTTTCAGGTGAAAGAGTTTTACTACAAATTCTAAATCACTCACGACATTATTGGAGACCGACCATATTCGTGGAGGGGAGGGGGAGGGGGAGGGGGGAGGGGGCGCCTAGGATTTTCTTTCGAGCCGGGATATTGTTTTCTTTTACCTCAAGATTATTTAATTTTTTTCAAGTAATATAATGGATTCAAATAATAGGTTCTTTTTATCTATAAATCAGAGGAAGAATATTTCTTTCCCAGCTATTTGAGGGCCGGAAATTATTTTTCAAAAAGTCACAACCAACCGCCTCCCCCCCCCCCCAACCTAACCCCCACCTCCCAAAATTAAATGGTAGGTCCCTTATATAATTGTGAGATATAACCATATCAAAAGTCAGAATCCACTGGCCATATTTTCACATACAACTAATTTAATTCCTATAGACCGTAAGATCTCCCCGTTTACATCCAGTAGTATCTGTGCGTCGTGTCGTTTTCATGATATCGAGGAATTTATTTATATTTGGAGCCAGCTAAAATGATAAATTGATAATATTTTTGTCTCGCAGAAAAAGCCGAGGTAGTTCCGAATGGGTATTTAATATACCACCACACATAGACTGGTTGCTTGGCTCCTAAAATAATTAGTTACCTGTGACCATATATCTTATTAAATAATTCTGAGATATGAACCTGATAAAAAGTCAGAATCCGATGCCCATATCTATTATTATATTATTCTGTGATATAAACCATATCAAAAGTCTTCGTATCATTCATCATTTTTAGAATTCTGTGCGCACTGTTTAGTGATACAGAGTTCAGTTTCAAATGAAATAAAGTAAATCAATTGAAAAGAAAAAGGATATTATTATATACTCATTTTTTTCTCCATTAACTTTGCATTGTCAGAATCGTGCAGTATTTCTTCATACTGCACGGCTTCATACTGCACGACACGTGTGTCTAAAAATAGTATCGCGTGTTAGGAACTACTTTTTATTGTAAACAAACAATGTACGCAAATGTAGCAGACACCGGAGCTTTTGCTTTATTAGATTTGTCTGTGGATGAACTAAACAAGCTGTTTGAGAGTAGAGATGATAAAGCTGATGATGTGGATGAATTCATTGAGTCACAAAAGAATCTTTCAACCAAGCAAGTGACTGAACGTGATATTCACAATGTACAGCGGTGGCTTTATGACAACAAACGTGAGGCATGCAGTATTGAAAATATCATTCTGATCATTTAAACACTTATTTAACCGATGGTTCAGACTATGAACCGTGCTCTCTAGAGTCTATAAAAAAATAACATAAAAAGGCATCTTATGACCAAATGATATTCCGTTTCTCTCAGAGACCGCTAATTTTACAAGTCAGTCCAAGCACTAAATTCGAAAAAATACAACTAAAGAAGGCGGGTTTTGGTATAAAAGCAAGTGCCTCGGAGCCAAGAAGCCACGATAACGAAGAAGCCTAATTTTCCGCTGACGAAATGGATTCTCACACCCCAGCCGCTTTGCAATTTTGCCGTTTTTTTTTTTTTTTTTTTTTTTTTTTTGAGAAATTGTTTGGATTTATTATGACAGTACATATAAATATGTCATCTATAGCTGGTAATAAGAATGACAATAAATGTACTTACTTTTCTGCATCCTGAATTTCTTCAAAATGTACTTTCTGATCCACGGCGCGAAATTGCACTGCAATCTAGACTACATTTCCAACAGAAATCACATTCCAAAGGAGAATTTACTGCACTCCAAAACGAAATGAATTTAATATTCCCTAAAAAATATTTAATCCTGCATCTTCTTGAGAATTTCACTTAAAAGAATTTCATATTTTGTCCACCTTATGATTCCAAACTATCAATGACAGGACAGTAACACATGTGTAAGCCAGCTTGCTGTCGAGGCCAGTCCCTCTAGCTACATGTACATCGTACTTAATAGAACCAGCTAAAAACTAAAAGAGCAGAATTTAGCTGAATCGACATAAAAACAAAATCCCTCCATTCCAGATCAACTGGGAAAGTTGTTCCAAGGCGCAGTCATTCACAATATGACTCAAAATTTCAATTTTAAGTAGACCAAAATGAGATTTCTTTTTGAAACAAATCACTGAGCGCGTGGTACTCAACCAAGTTCATAGGTCACTGGGCGGTGCCATGTGCGCATGAATACTGTTACTGTGTATTGGTTTAACTTCGGTTGTGTATTTACTTTAGAATATAGCAGAAATTCAGTTACTTTGTTTCTTGTAGTGTGTTCTTTTTTTTATTCAGCCTTAGGTAGAAAAGCAAAATGAGTATATAATAAAAAGGTTACTGCATTTGTATGGGAAAATATGAACTCGTTTTTTCTGAGCTATACTGCACTCCTGACGTCATGCAGTATAACTCAGAAAACTCGTTCATATTTTCCCATACAAATGCAGTAACCTATAAATACCATACGGGTAATTGTCACTGTATCGAACAATCGTATGCACAATTATACTCTAGTTAAAATAAATGAGCTATTTGAACTCGTTTAGGACGCAATTTGACCGTTCAAGAACGTCTGAAATAGTGTCTACAGGAATTGGTTTCGAAAATTTCATGGTCATGATGAAACTTACTTTGATAGGTTTCCGATATAATTTAGCCATTTTAACTTGCCGTGTGAAAGATGCACACCCAACATAATCTAGAATCTTTCAAGAAAGCAGCTACAAATCACGGAAGAGATATACTTGCTTGATTTATATATATATATATATATATATATATATATATATATATATATATATATATATTGTATTGACAGCTATTTGGTTATTTTTTTTCAATATAGGGTTCATACACCACGGGATAAGGCGGAACATTTACGGGAGCATAAGGAAAAGTAGTCTCAGCCTGCTCAGACTGTATTTGCATAGAGAAATTGCAGCTCTCCGTTTGAAGAAAAAATGGCAAACACAACTTCTCACAATGACTAAATGACGTGTCATCACTAACAGCAAGGAAAGGCAAAATAGTTGCAGGCTATTGACTCCGATTCATTGACTGTTGAAACGTAGTTGAGTGTTATTGTCGACACATAGCTGAAAAGTATTTGTTATGTGTCTTTCGAGTTCGAAGATGGTCATGATATCACTAACTGGTTTGGTTTCTGTAAGCACGTGAGTGGCTGATCAGGCCAATTTGTGCTCTGGACGGTCTGTGGCACACTGGAGAGGAGATGCCGCTTGGGGTTGCTCGATCAACAGAGGACGTTCTGCAGTTCCGAGATTTAAGCTGCTCGCGCGTCTGCAATTCCCTCAGCTCAGTGTTTGTAGCTCCAGTATGGATAAGACTACGCCAGGTGGAACGATCCCATTCTAGATCTTCCCAAGACTCAGGATCAAATTTTGAAGTGTTTTAAGTATGACTTGAGGGAGTCTCTGAAGCGTTTCTTTCGACCTTAGTGAGCTCGACTTCCCTTCTTCAGTTTGCCGTAAAAGATCTTTTTTCGTAATCGCTCGTCTGATATCCTGGTGACGTGGCTTGCCCATTTCATCTGTGATTTCATCAGCAGAGTGTGCATGCCTGGAATGCCTGCCCGTGTGAGAACCACAGTGTCTGGGACCCTGTCCTGCCATCTTATTCTCAACAGTTTCCTCAGGCACCCTATGTGAAAATCGTTCAGCTTCTTGGCATGGAGTCTGTACACCCTCCAGGTTTCGTATGCATACAGCAGGGTCGGCAACACAATGATTTTGTAGACCTTCAGTATTGTTTCCAGACCGATGCCTCTGGGCTCCCACACATTTGCGCATAGTCTGCCAAAGGTCACACTTGCTTTAGCAATTCTGGCGTTGGTGTCGTCATCGATGTGGACTGCAGGTGACAGTGCACTGCCGAGGTAGATGAACGTGTCAACTGCCAGGAGGGATTGGCCATTTACTGTGATAGTAGGCTCTATGTAAGCCTTTCCTGGTGCAGGTTGGTGCATCACTTCTGTCTTCTTGATACTCATTGTGAGACCGAAAATGTCACAAGCTGAAGAGAAATGGTTCATACTCTGTTGCATGGCAGATTCAGATCTGGCATTCAGAGAACAGTCGTCAGCAACTAGGACATCACTTATAGTCACTTCCTGCATCTTCGTTTTCGCCCGTCTCCTCAGACTGAAGAGTTTGCCATCAGTCCAGTATCTGATGTCGATCCCAGTATCATAGTCACGGAAGGCATCTGTAAGCATGGCAGAGAACATCATACTGAAGAGGGCTGTGGCCAACACGCAGTCTTGCTTGACTCCATTAGCGACTGGGAATGGTTCAGATGACTCAGTCATCCACAACGCGAGCGAGTATGCCATCATTGAATTGCCGAACTATGATGATAAATTTATCTGGTCAACCAAATTTTGCCATGATCTTCAAGATGTTACTACGACTGACTGTGTCAAAGGCGCTTGTCAGGTCGACGAATATCGTGTACAGGTTGGAGTTTTGTTCATGGCATTTTTCCCGGAGTTGACGAGCTGCAAACACCATGTCTGCGGTTCCTCGCCCTTTCCTGAAGCAACACTGACTCTCAGACAGGAGCTCTTGATTGATGTAATGCCAGCTACCGTAAGTAACAGTAGACGGTACTACCTGTGACTGTTGACCCAGAGTGGACAGCTACACCTGGCTAAATCTGGAAAGTTGTCTCTGGTGGATCAGGCGTCTGAGCAGATATGATCATCCCGCGGCGGTGAAGGCAGATGGCAAGGGCTGTGTGGAGAGCGCAGGACATCATCTCAATTGATTGCCATCCTCTGGATCCGGATTCTTCTATAGACGTCTCAACATTGTCGTGCCACTGGATTCAGACAAGCCTGGACGAGAGAGTGAGGGTGTATTTTGATTAGAAGATCGTGTTCAGTGCAGAGTGAACAACATTCCCTCACTTAAATCCAACTCACGCGCAAGTCATGACATTATTACCACACCAGCACCACCAACATCACCACCAGCAGATACCTTCAAGTCCTGTGGCGATGGGCAAGCGGCAAAGCAGCAGGTGTAGATACACTGGGAGATGTAGCTACAGACCTGCACACAGGCGGCTCACGACACAGTGTCGTTTTTCACTGGATCGAGGCAGCAATGGAACTCGGCAGCCCCTGGGCAACTGAGCAGCCCTATTTAGGATTACACTGCTCACTTCCGTAGCATGAAGAACGGGATAAAAAGTGCTCTAAACATTGCCTGTTCACCTGAACCCTGGTCAGCATACCGTGGCAAATGGGGATCCCATCTTAGCGATCGAAAATCTACCAAGAAGACTAGGAGACGCACCTCACCATCTTTGCCCGGAATGTGCGAACAATTATGGATAGTAAATTAGCAGAGAGACCTGGGAGAAGAACAGGTCTAGTTGGTAGAGAACTGGCCAGATTCAACATCCAGATGGCAACCCTGTGTGAAACTCGCCTAGCTGAGGAAGGACAGCTCACCGAAGTAGTAGCCGGCTACACCTTTTTTCTGGAGTGGTCGAAGTAAAGAAGAGCGATGCAGATCTGGGGTTGGGTTTGCCATCAATACAGCTAGTCGGCAAGCTCACAAATCTACGAAAGGGCGTGAATGACAGACTCATGCAAATGAGACTCCCACTGTCTGGAAAAAGACATGCAACTATCATCAGCGCCTATACATCCACCATGACCAACCCAAATGAGATCAAGGACAAATTTTATGAAGAGCTGGAATCTCTTATCCCAGAAGTATAAAAGCCAGAAAAGCTCATCATCCTTGGTTATTTCAGTGCTAAAGTTAACGCAGATAACCAGACATGGTCTTGCGTCATAAGCGAAAATGACTTTGGTAAATGGAACAAGAACGGACTCCTCCTACTGAGGAAATGCACTAAACACGATCTCCTAATCACCAACATAGTCTTCCACCTGCCAACCGCAACAAGACGTCTTGGTTGCACCTGCGTACCAAGCATTGGCATCTCACTGACTACGTCGTCGTCAGGAGAAGAGACAGGTAGGATGTCCGAGTGACGAAGGAAATGAGAAGCGCCAAATGCATGACTGACCACAGACTCATAGTCTCCAAGCTCAATATCCGGATTCAGCCTAGCAGAGGACCACAAGCCAAAAAGTGCCCCAAAAGCTCAATGTCACCAAATTGAAATAGGAGAATGTTAAACAGGCATTTGCTGAACAACTGTGTAGCCAAGTAGACATAATTCATGCGAACTCCAAGAGCGCTGAGGAAAACTGGGCATCCATGCAGAGACTCTTTGTATTCGGCTGTGTCCAGAACTCTCAAGTCCCATCACACGTAAACATCAAGATTGGTTTGATGAGAACTATGCTGTCATACAGAGACCACTGAACGAGAAACATCGGATCCGAAAAGCCTATTTAGAAGACAGTACTTAGTCATCTAAGAAGGCAGACTTCAAAAGCATCAAGAGGACTGTCCAATGCAAACTCAGAGAGCTGCAAGACTTATGGCTGAGCAATAAGGAAGATGCGATTCAGTCCTGATCAGACAGGAATGACATGAAGGACTTCTATGATGCTTTGAAGACGATGAACGAGCCACAGTAATCAGGAACATATCCACCCTGCTCACTGACAAAGAAAACATACTACAAAGATGAACAGAATACTTCAATAACATCCTCAGTCAACAATAATATATCAGTGAGGAAACAACTGATGTACTTCCCCTAAGTGGAAATCAACATATCTCTTGCTGATCTTTCAAGGCTGACTGAAACTGAGACAACAATTACCTGCTGTCCAATGGCAAACTACCTGGAGCAGATGCTATATACCAGCAGAAGTCTATATAAAGCCGGAAGGTTGCACATGGCACAGAAACTGACTGAACTGTTCTAGTGAATGTGGACTCAAGGAACTATACCCCAGGAGTAAAAGGATGCATCCATCGTCCACTTGTACAAGCGGAAAGGCAACAGACAATACTGCGACAACCATTGAGGCATTTCCTTTCTGTCAAATGCTGGCAAAATCACTACGATTACCTCTGAGTCTCTTTCAGAGAGTTGGATCTAAGGAAGAGCCAGTCACACAGAACGATCTGTCGTCTTGAATTACCTGGTCGTCAGCGAGTGTCCTATAACACACTTAAAAATTGTTTCCCTATTGGGCACATGTAATTAGATCAGATGTTTATTGAAGGATTGACATATGTATATGTGTGTATATGTGTGTGTTTGTGTGTTTGCAAAGCTTTTGTGAAAATTCTGCCTTTCAAAAAATAAAATCTTCCCGAACCTTGTAGGTGTGCCCAGTTGAGGTTTTGAGTGAAAATGCATAGACGAATGAAAAAGGACAAGTAAGCACGCACTTTGTCATGCTTTCGCTGATTAGAATGCTTAGGCCTTGAGTTCATAATGGCAAGAAAGTAATATTTTAAATACTTGTACAACCTTTTGATTATCAGGTTGTAAGTTTGCAACATTACGGGCGAGAATGTAAGGACAACTTACAAAAAAGAGCTTAAAAATATAGTAGATACAAAATTGTATGAGCCGAAAAGAAAATCTTCGATAAACTCGTCCAGAAAAGTTTCTCTTTTAATTTTTTAAGTTTAAGTATTGTAAAGATAAAAATTCAAAACTATTGCAAGAAAAATCCTACGTATATTTTCATTTGCTTTTATGTGACTAGATTCAGTACGCATTTTCATGGACAAAAAGTAAATGCCTGGAAAATTATTGATTTGAATATTATTGCTAATATAAATTATCTGCAAGCGTGTTTCCAAGCATATTATCTGTTGAGGATCATTTTATTATTGTATTTAATATTTTAAATATTTTGTCGATAAAACAGAAAAGAAACTTGCCTATCGCTTTGGTCGGACACTGTCGTTTCAACTCGAACAAACATAGACTCAAACAAGTCATTGATTAATGCGACCAACTTCTCTAAGGGAACTTTGGACATAAATTCGTGGAATCTGACAGTATAAGTATAAGTGTGTGCTTTCGTTATAAACTTTCTCGAAATTAACTTGCTCGCAGGTTAGATATGAGAATAGTTCTTGGTGTTGCAGTGCGACTTTCACTAAGGACCCCCCCTCTCTTTCTCTCTCTCTCTCTCTCTCTCTCTCTCTCTCTCTCTCTCTCTCTCTCCTGTAATTAGTTTTAAAAACATGATCATTTTTCGATTGTTCGCTTATTCTTATATTCTTATCTTGATAAGTACAAAGAAGCCATTAGATTTGTAACAGAGCGAAGAACCAAAATATTTTGCTCTCTCGATAAATCTGTCAATGTGCAGAACAAAAAAAAACACAAACAGAAAACGTAACAACCTTAAAGTACAAGAAAACCTAATCTTAATCAAAATATTTGACTCGTTTTGACAGTGTAGCAATGTCCCGCTGTCCATTTCACCAACATCGTTTTGCAGAATTGCAATAGAATCGCCTGTGAAACTTAATCTGACATTAAATTTCCCCATGGATTGTAAAAGTAAGCCGATATCTATCATAAAGTGTGTGTTCGTGTTTCTCTCCATCATGTTCAATGTCTATTGAAGGCTATAGTATCCCTCAATGTTTAATTCCCATAGGTGACCATAAATCCTTAATATTAAATCGACATAGATTGCGATACCAACCCATTAACATTGTTAAATTAGCATAGGCCCACCGCAGTTACATCTGTAATGTTAAATGCAATTGGCACCCATAATATGTAATGTTAAAATTCCATAGACCCTTACTGTGAAAAAAGTGATTGTGTGGGCCATATGAACCATTCTTTATCTTTTTTCACAGTAAGGATACGATTAATTTTTTTTCACAAGTACAAACTAACTCTCCTGTATATTTGTAATAGAGTGAGAAACCAAATTTGCTCTCCCGATAACTCAGTCCAATAGCAGAACAATGTATGTTGTTTGCTGCTTATAAAAAAAATAAAAAAAAACAAACATGAAAAGTAACTTCCTTAAAGTACACGAAAACCTTACCTTACGCTCAAATATTTGACCTTGTTTGACAGAGTAGCAATGTCTCGCTGTCTTTTTCATCAACAGCATTGCAGAATTGCAATAGAGTTGCCTATGAAACTTGATCCGACATTAAATTTACCTTTGGATTGTAAATGTAAACCAATGTCTGTCATTAAGTGTGTGTTTGTTATTCTCTCCATTCTGTTTACTGTTTAATGTAACAAGAAAGGTGTATTGCCCCTCAATGTTTTATTTCAATAGCGGTGTTGGTGAGTAGATGCGGGTGCTGACCAATAAGACGGTGTGTTCGTCAGTAAGTGTGAGTGTTTGACAGTAGAGGTGGGTGCTGGTTAGTAGTGGCGGTGTTGGTCAGTAGAGGTGGGTGTGTTTCAGTAGGTGTGGGTGTTGGTCAGTAAGGCTATGTGTTGGTCATTTAGGATAAGTACTGATTGAATGTCAAATGTTTTACTCTGTAGAAAATGTAACTCTTTTAAAGTACACAAAAACCTTATGTTATGCCATATTCTGACCTTGTTTGACAGTATATCAATGTTTCGCTCTCTTTTCACTGTTTGCTATTTCGTTAAATGAGTCAGGTAGCAGAACAATATATGGTCTAACAGTCTTAAAGTACACGAAAACTTATCTTGCGCCAAATTTTCACCTTCTTTGATAGTTCGGCAAGGTCTTGATCTCTTTTCACCAACAGCATATTACAATAGGTAACATTTCGCTGAGCTTATCAAATCTAGGGCGACAACAATGAAAACAGTACATTTTTATAACAAAGTTAGAACCAAACTGGCTCCATACAGCACTGATATTGTATATTTTACAACACACTTTCTGTCAATTTGTACTGAATCGACAATACGTAGCAGGACAATGAGTGTATTAAATCTAGGTTGACAAAACGAAAACAGTATATTTGTAACAAAGTGAAGAACCAAACTTGCTCCACGCAGCATTGACACTGGATATTTTGCGACACACTTGAAAATGAAAATTGCCTTTCCCTCCAGCGTCAGATAATATAAAAAGTGTGTTGGTTTGTAAAAATAACTCACCTTCACATACCCTACAATCCTTTCAAATGAGTTTGTATTAAATTCGCCTTGTGGGCATAGGGTCATACTAATGTTAAGCCTATTGACTAATGTTAAATTTTCCATGCGGCCGTAATGTAAATTATCCTTGTCGGCATAGTATCCCCCGTTACTACTTTCAAGCGACAAATGCATAAGGTATTATGCTATTTAGCACTTACATTAATACTTCATTACAAATTAGTTAGTACTAGCAGCGTATGCTAGAAACCTGCAATGTGGTAAATGCTGAGACTGCTTAATTTCCCTAGCGTCAATTAAAACAAACAAACAAAAATAAAACTACAACGTCCAAGCATGTAAAACACTTAGCTAAAAAATAAGCAAAAAACTAAATGCAAACTATGTTGTCACAAGTGTCAAAATTAAAACCCCAGAAAGGTGTGAAGGTATTACTTTTTGTATAGAGATTAAAAACTGCAACCGTGTTAATTAGTATCTTAAGACCGATTATCAGGCCGCTTTTGATATCAACCACAGAGAGACACCTGACAAATCAAGCTACTTTTAAGAACAACCACAGAGAGACACCTGACAAATCAAGCTGCTTTTGAGAATAACCACAGAGACACCTGACAAATCAAGCTGCTTTTAAGAACAACCCCAAAGAGACACCTGACGAATCAAGCTGCTTTTGAAATCAACCACAGAGAGACACTTGACAAATCAAGCTGCTTTTGAGAACAACAACAGAGAGACACCTGACAAATCAAACTTATGCAGATTCAAGCTGATTTGAAAATCGAAGTGTCATTAGTGACCGAATTTACTCCTGTCCACTGGAATACTGTAAGTTACTTTTCCATTATTAAATATGAAACAACACAATACATGTAATTTACTATATGCAGTATTTACCTATAGCTGATGGGGGTGGTGGTTGTGAGATTTGACTACCACTGATTAATACCGAATCTAGTATCACATACCTACCACATTTCACTCCACCTCTCACTTTAATATTAAATGATTTACCTCATTTAATTCTTCTTCTCACTCCAATTAAAATGACCTACCACATTTAATTCTACCTCTCATATCAATAGAAGCTAAATTAAAGAATAATAACTTACTATATTGAGATAAATTTGTCTAATGAACACATGCAATATTTTGCATTCATTATAAAATAAATCTAGGAAAAGTTACTGCTGCATTATGCAAGTAAATATTTTCTGTGATGATTAATGCTATTGAATAAGGGAAAATGGTTTGGACAGATTTTGACATATATCTCCAGCAAAGTCAACTTTCTTTCAAGAGTAAATACAGTATTTAAAAAGGGCGAAGACAGATCCACTTGCGACGTGCAGAGCTAAAAAAAAACTGTACTGTACTCATAGGGAAAATATTTCCCAAACAAACACGCTGTCTGTGTTTGATTCGATCGAATTTCAATATATATTTACTCATCCACGTCAGATGCGATACGGTTTGCACAATGGGCTGTTATAATTAAAATAATTTGCAGAAAGAAAACCTTAATAAATAGGACGATATAGGCCCATCCTGGTGTCATTCTGAGTTAGACAATTGTGATATGGTGGTTTGTCGAAAGGTTTATATTTTGCGAAATATCTTTCCATATGCTACAATTCTTACTACAAAATCTTTTTTTAAGTGCTCTAACAAATGTATAAACTTAACAAACTGTGCATGCTCATTATTTTTACGTGATCAGTTATAAAGTGAATACATTATTCAAAACTTACTAAAGGAAGAAAAGAGAGTTTATAAAAACGCAGAAGACTAAAATACAAGTAAAAACTCTTTAGCTGTATATGTGCGCAGTTGATGTTTTTTTGTATACCAACCTCATGGTGTAAGAATGTGCTTTTCACTGCATGCTGTCGATTAATCTGTGTAATAGCAAATCAGATTGTAAAGGTTTAACCAATGTTGACACCTGATGTCGCAGACTTAGTCCTGTAAACGTATCAGATCTTTAAATGGTTTGTAACCAACAATGGCGGCCTAAGGTGCTGAGATTTCCGAAAGTGTAATGTGACTGAATCCACCTTTGAGCACTTGAATAGTGTCAACTACTTTCCATTCTTCAAATATAACACTACAAAATATATATAATTCACGACATACATTATTAGACTATATTTGGAGCGGGAATGTTATTACTTAATACTGAATACATGCATCGTTAAAAATATTCAATATGTACATGTGACATAGCCTTGATATTATTCCCAAACTTTAAATCACCTACCACACTGTGTTCTATCTGTCACATAAAATGAACGCTAAACAAAAGAAATTTAAGTTACTATCTATAACAGTTTGTTAATAAACACAAGAAATACTAAGAATACACTGTGTTATTTTTTTTATAATTTATTTTAATCGAGGAAAAACATCATAAAAAGGATCTGTTTCCTTTTTACTGCTGCATTATGCAAGTAACTGTTTCCGGTATAGATTGAAACTTTTGAATAGCGGATAATGTCGTGGACATATATATGCCCGGCCAAATTTACTTCCAAGACAGTAAATACGTAATAATACAGTTAAAGACAGCATAAACGGCGACGACATATCCACTCGAGATATGCGTAGTTCAAATGAATGTACTTGTTTTGAAAACATTTGCAAGACAATCCCATTGCTAGTGTTTGATTGAAATAAATCTAAATATCTGTGTACTGATATGTGCTTACGACAAACGAGATACATTTAGCACAATGCGCTGATATCTTTGAAATATGTACAGAAAGAAAAATTGGACAAAGATGACGACATTGACCCATCCTGGTGTCAATTTGAGTCAGATGATTGTGATTTAGTTGTTTTAGTACAGTTTTGAATTTGCTAAATATTTTTTCCAGATGATTCAACTTTTGCTACAAGGCTGAAACACAAAGCAAATGAAATTTTCCTAATTGTTCAATATGGAAGCTTGAGCGCATCTAAGTAGTTTTATACTAATATCAGAAACGAGTCATCAATGTTTTTCCGACTTGACCCGAAATTAAAAAAAAGACACACACACATAATCGCAGCTGTTTTATATAAAACTGAAAATCCTCAATATGATTATTTTAAGTCCAATCAAATCCCGTCTTGAACCGTTTGAAATTCGGAATCATATGTCAAACAATTATCTGCGGGAAGTGTGTGTGTGTGTGTGTGTGTGTGTGTAATGAAAATAGTTTTTGTTGGTGTTCTTTTACAATTTTACCAAATATCTGAATGTATTCTGTACGAGAAAAGATTGCTAGACGGGTGTCAATCGTGCTTTATAGAATTACTTGAAAATCGCAACTAGAAAAAGTCAATGTTTCTTGAGCCATACTCAAAAAAAATTTCCAAATGTCAATAAACCACATTACAGCTCTTCAAGTAAAATGTCCATACAGAGCTATCTAAAAAAATCTAGTATATATTTGAAGTAAATGGAGGCACTAAGCTGATATATGGTCAAAATCTAGACCCAAGATTCACTAAACAGCTCAAATTTTCTTATTCAAGTTGAAATTGTTTTTATATCTTTTCAATTGTTATATTAGCGACAAAGAAGTTAGTCCAGTGAAAATTTAATAATCATCAAGAATTAAGAAACCGTTATAATATTTTCAATGCTCAAACAAAGCTGTTTATCTCAAAGAATAATTTGAGGATTTCCTAAAATCTTAGGAATTCTTCAACTCTTTTTCAAGAAAATAAAAAGATTCCCAGATCTACAATGAAAACATATTATAGTTATTTTTCACACTTTGCAACGTTCTCTTTATTTAAGATAAATCCCAGTATTGTCTGAAGTATTATGAACTACAAGATAATGTAAAATCTTTATTCGAGGGAAACTTTGAGGAATTTAGTGGATCTTGGGCAATAGTTAATATATTTTCTGCTTTGCTTTTACTGGGTTAAATCAAATATTATGTCCCAAACCTGTACATTTTATTGAATTTTTTTTCTTCAACGTGGCACGAAACTAATTACATAAAAAGTAAGTGTACCTACTGTCACTGAGTCTTTAAAGCTTTCTTTAATCATCTAAATTTAATATAGCAAGAAAAATAGTACCAGATTTTGTAATCTTTTTTGGAGCGTGCCGGACTCGCGACCAGAAAGATACTGGCTCGAATCTTGAACAGATCAGGCTGAGTCAGCCGACGTGTTGCGTCTCTGGACACTTTACTCCAATTGCACATTATAAAATAAATCTAGGAAAAGTTACTGCTGCATTATGCAAGTAAATATTTTCTGTGATGATTAATACTATTAAATAAGGGAAAATGGTTTGGACAGATTTTGACATATATATCCAGCAAAGTCAACTTTCTTTCAAGAGTAAATACAGTATTTAAAAAGGGCGAAGACAGATCCACTTGCGACGTGCAGAGCTAAAAAAAAACTGTACTGTACTCATAGGGAAAATATTTCCCAAACAAACACGCTGTCTGTGTTTGATTCGATCGAATTTCAATATATATTTACTCATCCGCGTCAGATGCGATACGGTTTGCACAATGGGCTGTTATAAATAAAATAATTTGCAGAAAGAAAACCTTAATAAATAGGACGATATAGGCCCATCCTGGTGTCATTCTGAGTTAGACAATTGTGATATGGTGGTTTGTCGAAAGGTTTATATTTTGCGAAATATCTTTCCATATGCTACAATTCTTACTACAAAATCTTTTTTTAAGTGCTCTAACAAATGTATAAACTTAACAAACTGTGCATGCTCATTATTTTTACGTGATCAGTTATAAAGTGAATACATTATTCAAAACTTACTAAAGGAAGAAAAGAGAGTTTATAAAAACGCAGAAGACTAAAATACAAGTAAAAACTCTTTAGCTGTATATGTGCGCAGTTGATGTTTTTTTGTATACCAACCTCATGGTGTAAGAATGTGCTTTTCACTGCATGCTGTCGATTAATCTGTGTAATAGCAAATCAGATTGTAAAGGTTTAACCAATGTTGACACCTGATGTCGCAGACTTAGTCCTGTAAACGTATCAGATCTTTAAATGGTTTGTAACCAACAATGGCGGCCTAAGGTGCTGAGATTTCCGAAAGTGTAATGTGACTGAATCCACCTTTGAGCACTTGAATAGTGTCAACTACTTTCCATTCTTCAAATATAACACTACAAAATATATATAATTCACGACATACATTATTAGACTATATTTGGAGCGGGAATGTTATTACTTAATACTGAATACATGCATCGTTAAAAATATTCAATATGTACATGTGACATAGCCTTGATATTATTCCCAAACTTTAAATCACCTACCACACTGTGTTCTATCTGTCACATAAAATGAACGCTAAACAAAAGAAATTTAAGTTACTATCTATAACAGTTTGTTAATAAACACAAGAAATACTAAGAATACACTGTGTTATTTTTTTTATAATTTATTTTAATCGAGGAAAAACATCATAAAAAGGATCTGTTTCCTTTTTACTGCTGCATTATGCAAGTAACTGTTTCCGGTATAGATTGAAACTTTTGAATAGCGGATAATGTCGTGGACATATATATGCCCGGCCAAATTTACTTCCACGACAGTAAATACGTAATAATACAGTTAAAGACAGCATAAACGGTGACGACATATCCACTCGAGATATGCGTAGTTCAAATGAATGTACTTGTTTTGAAAACATTTGCAAGACAATCCCATTGCTAGTGTTTGATTGAAATAAATCTAAATATCTGTGTACTGATATGTGCTTACGACAAACGATGTACATTTAGCACAATGCGCTGATATCTTTGAAATATGTACAGAAAGAAAAATTGGACAAAGATGACGACATTGACCCATCCTGGTGTCAATTTGAGTCAGATGATTGTGATTTAGTTGTTTTAGTACAGTTTTGAATTTGCTAAATATTTTTTCCAGATGATTCAACTTTTGCTACAAGGCTGAAACACAAAGCAAATGAAATTTTCCTAATTGTTCAATATGGAAGCTTGAGCGCATCTGAGTAGTTTTATACTAATATCAGAAACGAGTCATCAATGTTTTTCCGACTTGACCCGAAATTAAAAATAAGACACACACACATAATCGCAGCTGTTTTAAATAACACTGAAAATCCTCAATATGATTATTTTAAGTCCAATCAAATCCCGTCTTGAACCGTTTGAAATTCGGAATCATATGTCAAACAATTATCTGCGGGAAGTGTGTGTGTGTGTGTGTGTGTGTAATGAAAATAGTTTTTGTTGGTGTTCTTTTACAATTTTACCAAATATCTGAATGTATTCTGTACGAGAAAAGATTGCTAGACGGGTGTCAATCGTGCTTTATAGAATTACTTGAAAATCGCAACTAGAAAAGGTCAATGTTTCTTGAGCCATACTCAAAAAAAATTTCCAAATGTCAATAAACCACATTACAGCTCCTCAAGTAAAATGTCCATACAGAGCTATCTAAAAAAATCTAGTATATATTTGAAGTAAATGGAGGCACTAAGCTGATATATGGTCAAAATCTAGACCCAAGATTCACTAAACAGCTCAAATTTTCTTATTCAAGTTGAAATTGTTTTTATATCTTTTCAATTGTTATATTAGCGACAAAGAAGTTAGTCCAGTGAAAATTTAATAATCATCAAGAATTAAGAAACCGTTATAATATTTTCAATGCTCAAACAAAGCTGTTTATCTCAAAGAATAATTTGAGGATTTCCTAAAATCTTAGGAATTCTTCAACTCTTTTTCAAGAAAATAAAAAGATTCCCAGATCTACAATGAAAACATATTATAGTTATTTTTCACACTTTGCAACGTTCTCTTTATTTAAGATAAATCCCAGTATTGTCTGAAGTATTATGAACTACAAGATAATGTAAAATCTTTATTCGAGGGAAACTTTGAGGAATTTAGTGGATCTTGGGCAATAGTTAATATATTTTCTGCTTTGCTTTTACTGGGTTAAATCAAATATTATGTCCCAAACCTGTACATTTTATTGAATTTTTTTTCTTCAACGTGGCACGAAACTAATTACATAAAAAGTAAGTGTACCTACTGTCACTGAGTCTTTAAAGCTTTCTTTAATCATCTAAATTTAATATAGCAAGAAAAATAGTACCAGATTTTGTAATCTTTTTTGGAGCGTGCCGGACTCGCGACCAGAAAGATACTGGCTCGAATCTTGAACAGATCAGGCTGAGTCAGCCGACGTGTTGCGTCTCTGGACACTTTACTCCAATTGCCACGGCACAGTATAACCTTACATATATTGATGTGTCGTTAAACACTGACAAACCATCAACTAACACAGTCTTTTGGTTTGCTTGTAGCACATTTACATTGAATTCCCAGGAGCAATCAACGGTATGGCACATGAACTCGTTCCCTGCACCAATCCCCAATTTCACTAAGTGTCTCCATGTTTCTCCTCCAATTGAGATTTGGATCGTACCTTATTTCGTTTACTAAACGTATGAAAACATTGAGATATATGTTAGAGATTGTAGAAAGGATGAAAAAAAAATCACTCACGTTGTAAAATTGTACATCTTGGAATCTTTCATTTGTTAAGAAAAAGTTTTGAGAAATTCCTCTAATTTTGGGATACCCAATTTTCCTTGGAGAACATTCAAGACTACTAGCTGATTAGGGCACTCAAGGCTACTGGAATTCATTCAGAACATTCTATATTTAGAACTAGTGAATAGGACACTTAGGATTATTGGATTATTTGGACTTTAATTCACGTTATTGTCGGTGTTTTTTTATTTTAATTTTCATTTTAATTGATTAGAATAAATTGCTTGTTGATTTTACTTACATTGTTGGTTTCACTTTCTTTCTGTTACATTATTTTAAGACCTAGAGTCGTAACACTAGACCCAGATCTGCCGTCGCTTAATGTTCCGCCAGATTTGGGTACATGCACCTTGTTAGGACCAAGAAAAAATAACATAGGCAATAATCTGCCGGCGCATTATTCGACTGCAGATATGGGTCTTTGTTGTTTGCAGTTGAACCCGACTTATAAGCTAGTACATACAGTATGTCTAAGTGCTTGCGTTTAACGTGATAAAATTTCAACCTCTGGTCTTTATTTAGAGTCCTTCTTGAAATACAGAATTTATATTGCAAATACAATTTCTTAGCCGGGTATATGACGGAACACATTGGATAATAGTAGGTAATTATGTGCTATAATTGGCAACATGAGATAATTTTTTTTACAATATGAAAAGAGTCCTTTGAAATCGGAATCTACTGAAATTTTCATTAATAACCAAGTGATGCGTTGTATACGTGAAGTTCTAAGGCAGATTCGAGGAAGAACAAATAAATTAAACAGGGATGTAACGGTCAAAAGTTTGCTAGTAAATATGAATTCTATATTTTTTTTCAATAACACCAATGTTATAAAGTTCTTGGATACTTAGGTTTAGTATATTTCACAAATTCATTAAATGCAAATAAATCAAATGTGTTTTGCCCACCGTTCAATATCAACATTCGCGGAAGTCTATAGTACCTGAATGTACAACGTCCATGCATATTTACAGTAAACAAAATTCCAAAGGTCTTTAAATTGCCGACACTTCCTGGCACATTGAGTTATGTGTCAATTTTCAAGTGTTATTATAACAGGAAATTGTAAACATATTTTGATCCACCGCCTTCTGTTCTTGAGTGTCTCACATGTGCAAATACTATAAGTCGATTTGATAACGTTCCTTAAAATCTTCTTTAACTACCCATTTAATGCGCATTTTTTTTTCTTCTTCTAAACATGTAAATAAAGCACATTAGAGATAACAACAGACCCACTTAAAATATGCACAGCTACGACAACTGGAAGTGCAGACGTTTGTAAAAGAAAGCAGTTACAGCACGCTAATGTACAATATGTTATGTTATTATATACTCATTTTTTTTCTCCATTAACATTGCATTGTCAGAATCGTGCAGTATTTCTCCATACTGCACGGCTTCATACTGCACGACACGTGTGTCTAAAAATAGTATCACGTGTTAGGAACTATTTTTATTGTAAACAAACAATGTACGCTCACATAGCTGACACCGGAACTTTTGCTGTATTAGATTTATCTGTGTATGAACTAAGCAAGCTGTTTGATCCATTTGAAAATAGAGATGATAAAGCTGACGATGTGGATGAGCTCATTGAGTCACAAAAGAAACTTTCAATCAAGCAAGCGACTGAACTTGATATTCGCAATGTCCAGCGGTGGCTTTATGACAACAAACGTGAGACATGCAGTATTGAAAAGATCATTCTGATCATTAAAACACTTATTTAGCTTATGGTTCAGACTATGAATCGTGCTCTCTAGCGTTTAAAAAAAATAGCATAGAAAGGTATCTTAAAGCCAAAGGATATTCTGTCTCTCTCAGAGACTGCCCATTTTACAAGTCAGTCCAAGCACGAACTTCGAAAAAATTACATGTAAAGAAGGCGGGTTTTGGTATAAAAGCAAATGCCTCGGAGCCAATAAACCAAGATAACGAAGAAACCCTATTGTCCGCTGGCGAAATAGGATCTCACACCCCAGCCGCTTTGCAATTTTCCTGTTTTAATTTTTTTAGAAAATGTTTGGATTTTTAGTATAAGTCATATAGGTCATGTAGCTGGGGTACCTCCAACAAAGATCATGCAAGTGACAGTACATAAAAATATGTTATCTATAGCTGGTAATAAGAATGGCAATAAATGTACTTACCTTTCTGCATCTTGAATTTCTTCAAAATGTACTTTCTTATCCACGGCGCGAAACTGCACTGCAATCTACACTGATATTCCCTAACAAACAATATTTATATCCTGCATCTTCTTGAGAATTTCACTTAAAAGAATTTCATACTTTGTCCACCTTATGACTCCAAACTATCAATGGTAGAACAGAAACTCATGTGCAACTTGGTGTCAAGACCAGTTTCTACAGCTACGTGTACATCGTGCGTAATCGACCCAGCTAATAATGCCAGACCACCACAAGTAAAAAAGATGAATTTAGTTGGATCGACAGAAAAACAAAATCTCTCCATCCCAGACTGACTGGGAAAGTTGTTCCAAGTCATTCACAATATGACTCTAAATTTCAATTTTAAGTAGACCAAAATGAGATTTCTTTTTTAAACGAATGACTGAGCGCGCGGTACGCTACCAAGTTCAAAGGTCGCTGGCGGTACCATGTGCTCATGAATACAGTTACTGTGTATTTGTTTTATCTACGGTTATGTATTTTCTTTGGAATATAGCAGAAATTCAGTTACTTTGTTTCTTATAGTATGTTATTTTTATTATTCAGCCTTAGGTAGAAAAGCAAAATGAGTATATAATAAAAAGGTAACTACATTTGGATATGAAAATATGAACTCGTTTTTTTCTGAGCTATACTGCACTCCTGACGTCGTGCAGTATAGCTATAAAAAAAACACGTTCATATTTTCCCATACAAATGCAGTAACCTATAATTACATAATGGTTCGTGTAAATTATTACCCCTCCCAATAAAGGAATAAATGTTGTTCAACTGTAAAGCATGTCCATTAATTCGTCTGCCTTGATTGCAAGATAGTTTCTCAAAGCTATACAAACAAAACCCTGCCGTTTGCATACTATACATCGTATCCAAAATCTGAAAGGGAACACTGGGAATTGAGTAGTCTCGAATGTCCTTAATTGCTTGATGTAGTTTAAACCATTTTGACTATTCAAATTTCTGTCACAAAAAAAACGTGTAAATTGGACCCAAGATGACGAATATTTCTGTTACACTATGCTTATGTACAACATGTTATGTTATACAACGGTTAATGTAACACATTACCACTACAAATCGAGAAATATTGTTGACCTTGGAAGCATGTCCATTAATTCATCTGTATTGATTTAAACAAATTTAATATTATTATTTAAACTGATAGAATTCAGTGAAGCAGCATTACCATTGTATCGCTAATATTTTTGTTTGCATCTAATTTTTGTTGAACGAGCGGAACTAAGTTATAAATCGATGGTTATAAATGTTCATGGTGAAATCATTGCAGATTGGTTCAATAAAAATAGTATAGCATTTGTTTCACACGCACACCTTTACGTCAATTTTCTCCATAGAAGCGAAATTCGCGAACAATAAATTTCTTTGTGAATTAAATTGTAGTCAGGTTAAAAGAAATTACCATCCCACCCACCCCTCTGTATCCCACGGTTAAAAGGAACATACAATATTAGAGACATTACCGCAAAGTATTTTATAAGCTATTAGTGCCAAACTTTTGCTTCGAACACCCGCTACACAGGATAGTAGGTAAAGAATGAGAGGACGAGTGCAAGCTTGAACTTAGTTTGAATTTTTTTTACATGTCGCCCACACACAACAAATACAATAAAAGGATCCACCGATTACTTAAAATTACTGCTGTGCTGTACTGTCATTTTTTACCTAAAATGTACACCTATCCCAATATGTTCACATGGTCATAAGGCCACCTAGCACACCACTGCAGAAACAAAAAAAAAAACAAAAACAAAAAAACAAAACAAAACAAAAAAAAAAAAACAAAGAGTACAAGGTCACTTCCACAACTACCGGATTTTCAGAGGTGTGGTCTAGAACTATATCTTATAATTGACACGCACGCACCATACTTTTTAAATGTTACTACTCCGTGAAATGGAGTTGATAAAATGCTACAATTGTAGTATTCCAGTATCTTTTTTAAACAACATAAATGATGGAAAAACCTACATTGTGATCAACGCAACAGTTTCCTGAGAGGTGATTGAAATATTCAATGAGTTTAACATAAAAGCAACAATTTCAGTACCAAGAGAAAACATGTATTTCTTTACAAATTTGGGTGGGATTAAAGTGTAATTAAAGTTAGTTTTCATAGGAAAACATTCAAGATAATACAAATGCTCATTTGCTAATTTAAAACATTAAAACAAAGATGTACTACAATGTGTCAGGGAAGAAGATAATGTATACATTGTATTCAGTGATCAAAACAGTGAGATAAGCAGTATTAAACCTAATAGCAAGATTATAAAAAATGTGCTGTATGAGCAAGGATTAAATTTCGTATTTGATGTCGATAAATACAAAACTTTCCATTAGTTAATTTTATGGCACAACATTAGGATCTCATCAACTTTACTAGGTCAATACACAACGATTCTTCAAAAACAGATATAATTTGTGGAAAACAAAGTTAGATTCAAAACAGTACATGGTGACTAATTGTATGATGTAGCTGGTTTTTAATCTATGATTGCAATGGCAAACTTTAACATTGATTTGTAATTACTCATACATTTGAAAGGATTGAGTAAATGTTGGAAACTGTTGAAAATAAGATACCAGCTATTGATCATGCGGAAGACAATTTGTCAAGCGGAAAGTGCTCTCTTGCTATCTTTATAAAGGTTTTAAAAGTATGACTTCTGAGACGTAGACTCACCAAAGGTGGACTTTGCTGAGCAAGACAAAGAACAGTTTTTAAGATATCTATACTGCGATCATAAAAGTACTGTTGCTTAAACAAACATCATATCAACTGTGGGAACAACTCGAAGGATAATAAATATGCTGAATTGAGGAAATGGTTAACCAAGCCAACTACATACACGTTACACAAGCAAACTAGAAAATAAATTCTCTATAGAAGGGTCTATGATACTCACGTGGATAACCAGTGGCAGGTAGACATTGTTGACATGCAAGAGTATCAAACATACAACAATGTATACAAATACATATTGACATATTGACAGTGATATAGTGATATATGTCTTTTCAAAATACTCATGGGCTCAGAAAGGAATCCCCCCCCAAAAAAAAAAAAGATGACATACACGACGCTTTCTCAGAAATCTTCAAAGAGAGAAAGCATGAAAAGATATAGTTTGACGCGAGGAAAGTGTTTTAGAACAAAACATCAAGGATTTGTTGGACAAGGGAAAAAAATCCAGCGCCTTTCAACTTATTCGGACAAAAACAAAAGCATTAGTAGTTAAAATGGTAACAGAACTTTGAAGACTCGAATGTGGAAGTATTTCACTCAAAAAGAAACCAGAAGATAGGTTGACATTTTGCCAAAGTTAATTTAAGGATATAATAACACTGATCACACATTAATAGATATGAGTCCAGTTGAGGCCATCGAGAAAAAATAGGTCAAAAGTATTGATTATTTGACAACTGATACATATGGAAGACATAACTTCAAAATTGGTGAAACAGTAAAGAATTTCAAAATGCAAAAGAATTTTTGCAAAGGACAACCTCCTAACTTCACCACTGAAATATTAAAAATCAGGCAAGTAATATTAGTTGATCCGGTTGTTTACAAACTGGAAAACTTGAATGGAAAGGATACAAAGGGCGTGTTTTATAAGCAAAAGCTATCACTATAGACCAACAGGATAATGTATACAAGGTTAAATAAAGTTTGAGGACCAAGAGAATGAAAGGAAGAACGTATGTACTCGTGAAAAGGAAGGGATATTTTGAATTCGTTTCACATCTTGGAGCCAGCAGAAAACATTATTTCATTAAACTAAATGGTAGAAGCTCAATGCATAGATAAAAGTATCAAGCAGGATGAAAAGGTTGGGTTTTTAAAAAATAATGAGTCTTTAAAGTTTGACCGATATGGTATGAACAGTGCATTAGAAAACGCGGGAGTTAAAATCTGCATATCATGTGAATTTGTATCGATCATGAAGCCAGAAAGGAGAAAGAAACTACGTCCCAAATTAATCGCAGTTAAACAACAACATGGTACACACACATAAAAACGTGATAAGGCGAGTACATTGTGGGAAATGTGTCAAGGTAATAAATGACGTCACAGTGGCAACTAAAAGAAATAATATTATATAATATAAAGTTGATTCCAACTACATCTTAAAGAAGCTGAAAAAACAATTACAAAGTAAAAGACAACAAGATGATCAACGAGATTTGAGCAAGATACCCCCCCCCCCAAAAAAAAAACTCCATTGAAAATCGAATATACGTTGATACACTCATCATGACATTTGAACTTCTCTTGAACTTCACTCAAAGAAGGATGTCACAACACTACTCGATCAACTATACATTTTTCTCGTATAAAATTTTACCATGAACAATTTAAGCACATCCATCAAAGCTAGAATCCCAACGAATTAAAAAAAAATAACAAAAATCAGTTAACATTGGAAGAGTTTTCACACCATGAAGTAAAAACCGATACATCTTTCATAGTGTGCGGAAAATACATAGTTTGAAGATATAGTTTTCACATACATCAAGTAGTGATTGAAACGTACCTACTGAAATAAATGGAACAATTAGATAAATCAACAGTTGTAAAATGATATAAATGCCGCAGAAAACAGTTGGTGGAGGAAATTTTAAAAAAAACGAAATGCCAATTCACCAGAGATGCAGAAATTGCGTAAAACAAACGAGAATGATATGATATTACAATGGAGAAATTTAAAAGATTAGAGATCGAAACAGAATCACATATGAATGTGGAAAAAGGGTAAATAGACGTCGATTTCTGTGCACAAGGGAAGCCAATTCCACACTAATTGTTTATGATAAATAATGGACTCCAGATTAAAAACCTACCAGTACAGCACTTTACCGTCGTCGCGCAACTCAGTTTAACGCATAAATTGACCACCAGTAACTGCATCAAATAACATTAACCAAGTTAACAAAACAAATTAATTTAACGATTGAAAAATTTAACTAGACCGAAACGCAATGTTTCACATACAGACAACTGTACATTTTTGAAACCTACACTATAAAATTTGACAGTGATGACAAGATACAGATCACAATGTGACATGAAGTTTGGGCAGAATCAGCTAAAGTGGGCATTATAGATTGCAACATTTGGCTGTAGTATTTCATACTGGTATTTGATGGACAAAACATACAAGAGTTGGCCAAATCTGTGTACACATTTCACGTTTATTTCTAAATGCAAAATCTGCTGTCTGAATGTAAATACCTTTACCTGATAATGATGCTTTCAAGTAAACACGAATAATATTGACTAATACAATTTAATTTAATTTCCAACAATTTCAAAATTTTAAAAATTCCACCTCGTCACGACTGCATATACATAAAGGGTAAAAACAAGGACTTGATCTATAATGGGCTAGAAGAACAAAAAACTTTACGCCAAGGATTTGAAGAACCTATATCAGCTGTTGTGTCAGCCGTTTACGAACGTAAATGTAACTATGGGACAATTACCCTTAAGTATTGGAAAACATTACCAGCTGATGAAATTAATTCTATGGTAGATAAAGAAAAATGTACATGTTGAACATACTTCTTTCTTCAAGGTAGTAGTGACCTGACAGATGAAGGTATTTCAATGTTATATCAAAGCATCAGATCATATACAGTCTGCATATTGGGTACACAGATTCAAAGCAGAACATATATTACTCAGTCTGTTTCCACAGAATCAGAAATTTAAAACGTTGATGGAGCCACTGATTCTACGACAGCAAGGTTACGACACAGATGAAAACACCATGGCAAAATTCGGACAGTACATAACAGATTCAAACCTGAAATTGAACTGTGCTGTTAGAGGTGACGGTATCTTTTTGTTACATAATGACATAGTAATTAAACTAGGTATTATAGTTGTTTATAACAACAATTTCCAGGAATCCTGTAACTCTAAACTGGGTTCAACCCTACCATTAATCTGAGGTAATCATGAAAGGTATCCCAAAGACCGATAAACAACCAGTGACAGTAAGACAAAAAACTGAACAGGACAAACATGAAAAAAACAAAGTGAGTAACAATTATATAGAGTAAAAGGACTATGATGCTGATAGTCCATCTGTCTGGTCTACTATTTCTATCTGATTCTCTGACTTTCACTAGACACAAGGTAATCTGCTGAGAGTCCATCTGTCTGGTCTGCTATTTCTATCGGATTCTCTGACTTTCAAAAAACACAAGGTAATCTTGAAATAAGGACAAAGTTCAATTTAGAAACAATCTCCTCCCCTAACAATATTGATCATGAAATCAACAAACAATCTTTAATTTTGATACTCATGGTTATTGGAGCTGCTATGGTTTACCTTTTGAAACATTTAATTCTTCTAGCTGTTTTGTTGACACATCTGAACAAAAATGCGAGTAACAAACAACTAATGACAAGACAAGCAACATAACATGTTCAGAATGGAAGGAAACCATTTGTCCAGCACACCTAAGCAACCAGCCTATTACACTACCAATACTTTCAGTTAATGCTGCTGCTGTTCCTTTGAATAAACCAACCATATAATAGGCTAAATATTTCAAGCCTTTTTTGTTTGTTGCAAATTCGAGAAACTATTGGCCTAAAGTAGATGATGTTGGAGTAGGATGAATATGTGATGTAGGAAAAACATCACCTTTTTACCAAAATTGTATATAGATAGCGCAGCTGGTGATATTGTCATTGGAATCACTGTAATAATTGCTGCTATTTTGCATCCTTTTCTTTGAACAGTTGTTTCAGCCTTTCACCTAATGGTAATTTATCCCTCACTTTTAAATTGATTTTTCCAATTTATTCTCTAAGACTTCTCTCCAACTGTTAGATGTCCAGCTATCTGGGCTCTTTTACTTTGAACAACTGTGAAATGTTCTTGTAATACAGCTTTTTGTTTCAGTAATTTTTCTTGTTGATGTCCATATTAGCTATTCAATTTGTTTTCATACGTTTCAACATCACCTTTCATGAACTGTTTTTGACTTGACAAATTCTACAGTATTTTCATATCCCTTTAATTTTCTTTCCATTTCTGTAGTACGGTAAATAATCTTTTCTCTTCATGTGGAATTTTTCCACTTTGAATTTTTTCAAGGCAATCATCGACTATATTCTCCGCTTCTCTTACCTGTTCATCAGCGGGCTCATTTGTGTCTATTGTTTGCGTCTCTGTTTCATCTGGTACTTATATTTGTTGTCTGATAGTAACTGATCGTTCAGTAGAATATTCTATTTCCATGTTGCTAAATAACTGACTTTCCCAAGATTCTCTCATGTTTTATCGTTGCCTCTAAGCCTAATTAATATATCATGAAATGTACCTTTTATGGTATAAGTAGTAACAGTTGTAATAGTTGGAATTTCCCAATGATTTAGCGTTTGTTTCAGCTTTCTTTAATCTAACAAAATAATCATATGGTATGGTATTAAGAGCTCAATTTTCTTCGGCAGTTAGCTGATCTTTATTTTCTAATGTTCTCTATTAAAAAGATCCAACATTTTGGTTTCTAAATCCTCAGTTTGTACATGTTTAATGAATTTCGATCCTCTGAGTTTTCTCTCTATTAAAGTACGTGGTATCTATCAAGGATTATATATAATCTTCATCATTCTATCTATCATATTATACGAAGATTTTCATGCAAAGTCGGGTAAAATTTTGTAATCATAACTTTTGAGTAGCATCTCCATTATTACTTGATTTTCCTTTTTAGCATGTGGTCTAGGATTAACACTTATGATATTTTAATCTTCAATACCACAAACAATATTTACAGGATTATCAATTCCTGGTTGAACTTGCTTATCTCCCACATCATCACTTTTAAATTCAGGACATTCAAGTTCTTTCAGTTCAAAGTTTTCACTACCTTCATCGATTTCTCGGTTATTTGAATAGCAAAGAAAATGGATAAGTCACAGGTGGAAAAAGAATTGGAATTCGCCTCAAGTGACGCTTTGCGTTTTATTGAAAACAAAAATAGATCCATTTATCGTAGAACAAACCTGAAATTGAAGAGGAACAGAACTAACAGGAATTAAACATATCAATAGCAAATGGAACATTCAATGAGATAACCGGTAAAGGACTGACAGAAAATGAGTTGGAAAAACATTGATGATAAAAGGGTAAAAGAGACGTATGAAATTTTTGTTAATGCAAGAGCTGCAAAGATCTCCAAAAAATTTCAGATGTTGTATTTTACACTGTGACATCATTGATCAGCAAAATTCTTCCAACAGACAACTTATATATTTTACAAAATGAATTGAAATATAACTACATAACAGCCAATGGAATTAGATATTTCACTGGATTTTTGCCATTGAAGCTAGGCTGATCTCTATCTGCCCTAACTGTTAGCTTGATAACGTATAAACATGTAGATTTCAACAACACAACAGAATGTAATGTGGAAATAAATGTTGAAAAAGTGTCATCTTCACTTACACCTTCCGTTTTCTTAAGTTTAGCATCACTGATAAAAATCAATACATAAGACATCGAGTATTTTTAATATAGTGCCTGTTTTGATGTTTCTTTTTGTGCTTGTAGAATTCTACAGCTTGCACTTTTTGGAAGGTATATATTTTCTGTATACCACTTTTTTGCAATTTCTTTACAGTGCTTTTTTTCTTTATATCAATTTTAATTGTACCCTATCCTGTGCTCTTTGTTTTCACTATACCATATTTTCATGTACTCTTTTGACAAGACATGCAATACGTATAAGTTTTGTTGAACTCAGTTATTTCTTTCTTTTTTCCACTCATATGGCATGTTTTGGAATCCATCTCATTTATTTACCCAGTTACTTTACATATTAGTTTAACTACACATTGTAACACTGTAAGTCATCTTGCAATTACCTTTGTTCGCATTTTTAAAACAAGTTTATGTAACTTACAAAATTACTATTAAAACAACGGATGATACGGAAGACAAAAAGCAACATGAAAACAAGGATGCAACAGTGCTTGGAACAGTACCTGACAAGGTCACTTCGCAAATGTCAAAGATCCACATAAAGTTGAACTCTGAAGATAACTGGGGAAAAGTTTAAAGCTAAGCGTTTAATAAAGAACAAGAGTCAACAAAGAAGTCACAACAAGATGCTGAAACAGTACATGAAACAGTTACTAAAATCTCACAACACGAAATTAGTGAAAGGAGCTCAAGCAAAAAATTTAATGTTTGATAGGTGGTGGGGTAGCTGTTTTGGGAATCTTGTTCATTTAGGTAAACTTGCTTCAGTACTTCAACAGCCCATTAAAATAACAATTAAAAATAAACCAAAGTACAACAATAAGGTAAAATTATCTTTTTGTACAACCCAATACAAGAAATGCTTTAAAGGAACTCTAAGTATTCTAACTTTTATACGTAATAAATAACAAAATTTCGAGAGAAAAAAAACCCTATTATTATTGCTGTTTACCACGCGGCACTTAAATCTGTTATCACAGTTGCATACAGCATGATTTTAAAGAAGCTGTTTAAGTTTACAACTGATCCATCTTCAGCAATGGACACTGAAAGAATTGCCCAGTTAAGTATGCCATTTTCACTAAGCCAGTTCACAGCTGACTATTTCATAGCACATGGAATGTTACCTGACAAAACTGTTAACACTGTACTACCAAATTTTAAATCAAACATACATTGCTAGCAGACTTTAAATATGTTATCGAATTGGCCGACAAAAGATCATTAACACAATTTAGTTAACGAGATGAAACAATGATTTGTCACGGACACTGAACACTAGTTTCGAAATGGTTAGAAGCAAGTTAATAAACAGTTTCAGCTGGTATAGGTATTTCAACAGTTGAATTGTGTATTTATTTATTTATTGATTAATTTATTGATTGATTTTTTTAAATTTATTTATTCTTTTTGGCTAATGGTATAGCTGTTCCGAGAACCTTAACGTGATTTAGCACAGCAGCAATAGGGTTTGTTTCAAAGGTTTTGAGTGAAAAATTCATTCGCAACAAAGTTTTCAAAAATGATGAAATAGTAACATCAGCCACCGCAACGTTGAACAATATCGATGACATGATAAGCCATGTAATCATATTAGTTCATTATCAACGAGGACAAAAAGATGAAAAACAAAATCATGAACAAATTAGGGGAATAAATTGAAAGAATCACCACTTGATAAATGAACAGCTCCAATCAAGAAACCTTAATTACAATTAAGATCACTTCCTAAAAACGAAATATATTTTACCAATCCAATTGATAGCAGAAATGGCAAACTATCCTTTGCATTACAGATAGTAGATTTTGTTGTTGGATAAGCAGCATTTACATAAAAAATAGTCCCTTTTGCATCATCAATCGCAAAATGAAACAAGAATAGTTTTAATTTCCGATGGTTATTACAACATCGAAATAAAGAAGAAAAAAGTCATAGGGAATTACTTCAAACGGTGACCACAAAGAACGTATTGATGTTGCATTTTGAATCACAACTGAAAAGCAACAATCACGTCGAGTAACAATTACACAGTAGGCATAACCAAATACAACGCTAAATTGCTGGGATTCAGCAGTCAATCAATTGCGGATTTTTGAAAGCCAGAAATTTTATATTTTCAAGCACTATATCAGTAACCAAAAAGTTACGCTAATGGTTATTATTCGTGTTTACTCGAGTCGTTGCCAGCTCACATTGTGTTTCACAGAGACTTTGTTTCTTACAATGTTTATGGCAATTGCAAACAATTACAGAGGGATACAATTAGCAGACTGAAAATCAGAATCAGAACCAAAGATGCAAAGTAATAGATTTTCACGACATGAATGTAGCATATTTTTTCCACGTTAAGTAAGCGGAGTTTATACAAAATGGTTCGAAATATATCACTTCCGGGTCCCAGTCAGCCTTTAAATGCTGCGACAAAACAGATTTAAAAGATACAACACTAAGTCAAACGATTAACAGTGACTTATACCTCAGTAATACCGTGGAGTCTTTTTAAGTGACCCTAACTAATTACCTTATACAACAAAAGAAAATTGTATTGAGAAGCGTTAATAACCAGATAATAAACACGTTTAGTGAGAACACTTTAAAAGCCATCAAGTCGTGCAGAGAACAAACGGACAATAAATTAACTGCTATTGAACATAATAGCAATGGAAGAGCTAGAAAAATCTCACAGCTGCAGGATTGTCGAGAACAGAAAAAAAAAAAAGATTTTAGAAGGTCATGACTTATTCAAACAGTGATTCAGTACGTTATCTACTGATATAATAATATAGCAATCAGTAAGGAAACGATCAGATGATTTGGTTACCTTTAGGCAATATTTGCAACCAATTGAACAGATAATAAACAGTGAAAGAGATGCCTTGAAAACTGACATAGAGAAATTTAAAACATCTCTTGAAAACTATCGCACTCTACCATCTCATTTGGAGAAGTTACAGACACTCTTGAATAACGATATCAAACAAAACAATCGAGAGATTAAAACGATAATGAATGATTTTAACACAGGACAAAATCACAGCTAACAATGACAACGTGTCAGAATTGCAGAAAAAGAATAATTCGACAAAGATAAGCAAAAATAATAGATGCTGTCAAAAGCAAAACTGAATGTGAATTAAAACAAGAAGATAACTTGCAATCTCTCAATTACAGATTTGAATTATAGATCAAATTGATTTTTTTAAAAATGTTACAGTCATCGAGTTTTACAATCAATTACACGCTGAGGTTAAACAATCTAAAACATATACAAAAGAGTACTGTGATCTAGAAGTGGTTAATAATATAGGTGTTATGCAGGGTGGCATTGATGAAATATACAAAAATATGAAGAGGCTGAGAACAAATTTAAATGATTGGGAACAAACGTTTACAATAGCTACAGATGCATTCAAAACTGACGCAGATAAAAAGACACTCGTAGTAAATGGTCTCACTGATAAAGTTAACACCCAAATAAAACGAATTGAACACAGAAATGGGTGTAAAGAGCAGTGCATTGAAGGCTAGAATCAGTGAATTGAAGAATGAAATCGATAACAACAAAAAATATTTTCATGGAAAAACGAAACGAGTGCCTGGATGTGTATTGCTTTACGATTTTCGTCTTGAACTGGGTCAAGAGAATCCGGATGACATTAACATAAATGTTGGAGGAAACATAAATCTTGTCACGGAAGTAAAAATATATAATGCTCATATTGGTTATGAATGTAAAACAACGATAAGTGTTGCTACAACATTTTGACTCTGAAACTACACCTCAACAAATGGTTGATACTTATGGGTTTACTTATCGTTCATCACGTTTTGCTCAATACATTTTACACACAATAGGGGATTCACAACATTACGTAATTAAGATCACAAAGTTAGAAATGTATACAACTTTGTCAGCATATATACTGAAGCTAAGTTTAATATAATTTATTTTACTTGTATACTACCAGATCAGAGGTAAACAATCAAGATTTGCACACACTGTAGAGTGTAAAAGAATCGCAGACATTTAATCTGGAAGAGAACAATATTTTTATTTGTTAAATTTAAAACACAATCCAAATGTGTTCTTTCATAGTTTACACGATTCTGACGTTGCTCACGGCAAGATATAAACTGGCAGCACTATAGGACTATCAAAATTGCTGATGTTTTAAATAGAATGGCTAAAACAGCAGTTTTCATTCGGGAGCAATAGCTAACGGTTTAGCATTTACAGGAAGTAAGTATCTGTTCATGTTCTTTGATCCCAATGGAGTTGATGAGGAACGAATTAGAAACGAGAAAATGAACCAGGAGTGGCAGAGAAAAAGTAAGACTCCAATGAAAACAGGGCCAAGACGTTTGACTACTTGAATGAAAGATTGAGGGAACAAAGTTCGGTCACTCAGTACTTGAACAACCTGGATGATGCTTTTTCTCTGTGTTCATCTACTCTTAGTGATTATGGTGTACATGATTTAAATCATCCTGATGGTAAGGTAAAACTTGAAAAACAAAGGCAACCTAAAATTAATGATTTTTACCGACCTTCAAACGAACATGTAAAATACGAGTACATTTTCATTGAAAGTATGATTAGTGTTAGCAGCGTGTATGTTGCTTACAAATTTGTACAGACTTTTTTTCAGGGCATTAATTAATGAAGATGTCGACCTGTGGTAAATACATAACTCCAAACAAGCAGGAGAAGATACAACAGGGAGTTAAATACCTAAGTGAAACACATCACTCTATCAAGCACACACACAGCAGCATTAAACTAGTGCACACGTTGAAAGTTTGTATACCAAAGTTCAGCCCAAATATCATGATTGTACATCGTAATTTTTTGTGTCGCTTGACATGAAGGTAAAGGAGATGCTAACACTACATTGGTAACAATTTGGGTTGACTGCGCATCAACGACATCACCATATCATAAGGAAGTGATGATATTTTCAAGTTAAATGACTTTCACAACATACAAAAAGAGGTTGTGATTAAATGTATCAGTTAGGACACAACAGAATTTGGCAAGGTACCACGAATGAAAAATTGAAAAAGTTGAGATCAGGAGTTGGTAACATGAAAAACACTGTAACTTAAGCTGTACTGTTGATAGTGTTTGGAAAGAAGTTTAGAATACCACTTGACTTCCAAATACAAACAGATTATTATCCACCGTATCCATGTGCCTCTTCACAGAATTTAACATAACAGTCAACAAAGCGGCCGAGGCAATGGAAGGTGGTAACCAGGACTACAAAATGGAAAACGTGTGTTTCCAGCACGATACGATTACCTCTGAATCAATTGTTAATGTCAAATATAGGAATGGGCTCACGTTATTCTATGACAACATAACACGAGAGAGAGAGAGAGAGAGAGAGAGAGAGAGAGAGAGAGAGAGAGAGAGAGAGAGAGAGAGAGAGAGAGAATCATATACAAAGCAACTAATGCATTTTTAACCAACATCACTCTTGATACTCTCAGAATGAGCTTGAAGGGTGCTCTGATACTGCGCAAAAAAGACTGGACAATGTCCGAACAGTTTCACAGCTCGGCAATAGAAAAAATCTCACTGGCTATAGAAGGCCTGCCAAACATGATTATTCCCAGGACTTTCAATAGAGGCAACAATATACAGAAGCCACTAAGTATTTCTTTGATGAGCAACAAAAGCACACAGAAATGGCCAACGTAAAAGGCAACATTTATTATACTGATATTCATTGCATCCGGCTTCACGATAACAGACTAAATGTTAGCGGTATTAAATTGGACAATGTACGCAACAACGTATCCATTTTCAAATGAACAGAAAAGAAAATAGTTATGCTCACAAAATGTTTGTCTGTTTCATCTCAGATGGTCAGGTTGACATTCAGAACAATGAAATCAATTCTCTTTAAAAAAAATGCATCAATGACATCCACGTTATGCAAAGCAGAGGTTCCGCCGTTGTGGAGCGCAGCGGAACTGTATTTGAAAGAATCGCATAGCATGGCCATTAGTGGAGTGACTAATTGTTGTAAAACATTGTTTGCACTTGATTTGTTAGAGATCGAATACAAAGGGTTTTTTTTCGATCACACTGTTATTATCTGTCCACCTTTTCTGTGCAACAAGACCTACGATAGACAGTGGATATTCAGGAATAAAAAGGTGATCGTCATACATACAGAAGATAAATTGAATAAGTGGCTAGAGTTACTGGTTGATATGTATCAAGGCACCAATAGTTTATTTATGATTGATGGCAGTGGGAATCTTTATGACTGAAAAATGCAATTCATGTGACCAAGCTAGCTTTCAGTGGTAGACATTTCAAAATTTTCGGATGGGTGATCGTGTAGAAAATACAACGGTGATCAAAGTTTCTGGAAAAATACGCGTTTTGGTGTTGTATTTTTACAACAAGAACGCGAAGGAAATGGAGATGGTGTTTGAAGATGGAATCAGGGACTGTATATATTTTGAAACAGAATAAAAGAAACAAACTTTAAAATAGTTTCGTTTACAATTCAAGGTGGAATTGATGTGATCATACGGTAAAGTGTTTATATTATCAACTAAGGAGTGCCTTTTCATCACACATAGACAATACTACTTTGTTGATTGTGATGATATACATCTGGTGATTGTACAACCTGAGTAAATGCATTACCTGACAATTTTGTCTGATGATTCAATAGGCAATCTCTGTATATATCAAATTGTAAATTCCTTTTGAATATACATTTTTGATTTCTTTCCAAACCTCTTTTTTTTCATCTTTGTCAGTCCCGTATGAATAGAGTTTTGCCACCACATAACTCTTTTATTGGTACAGAGATCAGCTCATCTTTGAAAACACTGGATATCTGTTTATTTTGTGGCATGTTAAGCACATTGTGTTTGGAATACTTCCAAGTGTAATACAACTTGATGTGATTTTTAATGCACTGTAAAAGTAACTGTATCGGTCACGAGTACTCACATTTTATCACCGTGT
The DNA here is from genome assembly GCA_029931535.1 of Margaritifera margaritifera. NCBI lineage: Eukaryota > Metazoa > Mollusca > Bivalvia > Unionida > Margaritiferidae > Margaritifera > Margaritifera margaritifera. The sequence goes on from JAQPZY010001528.1 coordinate 1,330,902, forward strand.
TTGCTTTTCAACTTGTTGTAGTAGAATTCATACATAAACCATTTGGATAGCTCTAGCACAGTAAATCCATCCATAGACAGGCTTGGTTAGCTTGATCTTTTTGTTTTGAGCACAGTAAATCCATCCATTGATAGGCTTGGTTAGCTGATCTTTTCGTTTTTGAGACTGACTAGTACCAAGTCATCATCTATTATTATCCTCCTGGCAAACGATATATATTTTTGACATTTAAAATTTTTATTTGCATCTGGACATATTTTAGCTGTTGCTTTTTTCCTGAGATTTTCTATTTGCTTACCGAACATGCAATTATTCATCAATTTCAAGAGGCCTTTTTCGAAATCAATCATATATTTTAGTTTCAAACGTGTATTGATCTCTATGTGTGTATTAGGCAAAGTTGCAACTCTATATATCTTTCTCACTTTCAAACCCAATCGCACGTAACGCTTCATGTTTCTGTATTGCATCACATCTTTCTCTTTCTTTGTTAATGTTAATGTTGGTACAGTTAGTCTAGTACCTTTGCAATCATTTACCAAATGCTTTTGCAAATGAGATAAATCATTTTCGTCTGCACATTATTCTCTGGAACAAGAAGTAGACCTTGAAATGGTCATGTATATGTGTTGGTATATCCAAATTCATCTTTTAAATTCTACTCTGTGTCACTAAAATCTGGGATGTTAAGCAACTTTTTGCTCTACCCTCATGATTTATTCATCATTTCCCCATCTGAGGTTTTTCACCGGGATGTACTGGTTCATTGCCCAATCATACAAATTGTTGGAGAGTTAATTGATAAATGACCTTGATCCGGAGCTTTCATACTCCATGTTACATGTTATATTTCCATCTTTATCAACATAGTATCAATTGTTTGCTTTGCTACATCTGTGTGGGATCATGCTAATACTATAGGTTTTGCATTTTTCAGTTATGTGTAGACTAGTCTTGTTATGCTATCCAAACAGTTGCATGCGATTGGTCTGTAACATTTGTTAATTGAACTGATGAACATACAGAAACCTAATGGGATGTGCTCAGCTGTTTCCACTGTCCATGATGTACTGGTTTGATTTATAGCATCATTACAGTTTTATGGGAGTAGATTGTACACGAAGTTTACCATATGATGACACTTTCAAAATCGCAATAAACGACATATGGTGCTTTTAATTGATCACGATAGTTTCTGATTTTGACAACTGATTATTTGCGGACATGATATCTATCGAGTTGTCTACACTGTAACATTAACTTTTGTGATCTGATAAGTTTTCTGGTAAATTGAAGAACTTAAAATCAAAGCAATTTTTACAAATGTATTTCTGTGCATGATGTTTCCTTACTTGTGATGATACCTATTTAGATTAATCTTTCATGCCAACATATTTTTATCTATATTTTCCCATTACATCAAATAGCATGCCAATCTTTTTCTTTTTCTGTTACTCTAACTGACCGAAAATATTTATCTTAAACTAGTTCATACACATTTACCGAGATTTCATATTCGAGTTAGTTTTTGGGATGTACTATAATGCTATAGGGCAGCAATCAAACCAATTACTTTACCTAACCAAACTATATTTTCATTGACTATATACATCATCACTTGATGTATTTATTGCAGATTCAGTTGCATAGAAAAAATCATGTGTCGTCCTTATTTTGTCTTCATGTTTATGCAAATCTTGTTAGTTTTTTACCCTTTAGGCAAATTAGTATAGGAGTTCCTTGCATCAAATGATACGTTTCTACGTTCAGTATTAAATATTCAGTTTTGTCAAACACTTCGTGCTTTCGCTTATTTCCTAACACAATTAAGTACGCAAAATGCCAAATAGCACGTTCAGTTACATGATCCATTTACAGTAATCTTATTATAGGAACCTTTAATATTTTTCTATTGGTTGATCAAGTATAGAATTCTTCATCTCTGACTTAATTACCTAGCAAAATTTAAATATATTTTACTACATCTAAAACTTTAAATGTGTGTGAAAAATATACTTTCCGAAAATGTTAGTACCTAAAACCTCTGCTCCTGTGATTAGTTCATAGAAAAGAAACCACTTACTATCCACATGAAGAGGTCACATTTCCTACTTCAGATCTTTTTCCTACACGATATTAATTTGTTCTCAATTCGGACTTTGTGTTGTTAATATTGTATGTTTCTGTAGTAAGGTATAGGATAGAGGAGAGTCCTAGGCACCATCTCTAAAAACTTTGTACATGAAGAAGTAACCTCGCACTTAATGGTGGTTTTTTTTGTTTTTTTTTTGATGCAATAGTAAAGTAGGTAGCCTCGTGACCATATGTGTATATATATAATGGAGTATGTGTACATATTAGGTAAATAACGAGAGCACGATAGAGCAGTAATTTGAATAAATAAGTGAATCATTTTATTGCATTTGTTGTTTGTGGGCAACGACATCCCACGCCAACAAGATAATACTTTTTAATGTCAGAAGTTACCTCGCGCTCTCATTATTTACCTACTCAGGATTCAAGTCCTGCATAATTTATAAGAGTTATTGCACAAAATTTGTCAGTAATTATTGATACGATAGCTGTTATCAGGCTTCGTAAAAGATTTAATTACATTCCTTCAAGGCAATCTTTCTTCTTTGTACACCACAATGCTAACCCATACATTTTCTGAAATCTCTTTGGTGCTACAATGTAGGTCAACCCGCTAAACACTGAGATAAGGAAGATCCAAGGTCACACCTCAAGTTGTAACAAGAAAGTAATTTGTTAATTCAACGCGGGAAACAAAAACATTGTTGACTTTCAACAAATCTTTTTTTAAGACTATTGTAGATGGATACAAAATTCAGTCAAACCTGTCTTAAGCAGTCATCCCATGCAAGGGAAAAAGCAGCCTCTTGAGATAGGTGTCTGCGTTGCAAAGGTCACTCTCTATAAAAAAAAAACCGTGTATGGGACCTCGAAGAAGCGGCTAAGACAGGTAATTGTTGGAGAGAGGTGATATATAAAGCAGATTTGACTATTTTTACACATGTTCAAAGTTAAGAATTCCAAAAGTTGGCAGCTTCAATCTACAGACCTAACATTATATCGACTTAGCTGAAATTATCAACCAATGATATTGCACTAGAAAGTCCAGAGACACGTCGATACAAATACATTCTGACATTTAATTTACCACTGGAGTGCAAATAGGTACTGTATTCTGACATTTAATTTACCACTGGAGTACAAATAGGTACTGTATTCTGACATTTAATTTACCACTGGAGTACAAATAGGTACTGTATTCTGACATTTAATTTACCACTGGAGTACAAATAGGTACTGTATTCTGACATTTAATTTACCACTGGAGTACAAATAGGTACTGTACACATATCACATAAGTATTCTTAACAGTCCATAAAAAAAGAATTGACGAAACGGTTCAACTCTTAGCAAAAATGGTTGACTTTCAAATGGATCAATAAGGTACGGTAAATGTGATAACAGATACAACTGAGTTGTACACAGCCTTGACGAATGCACTTAAAGGGTTCAGACATTATAACAGAAAGAAGGCCCGCCTTTCCTGTATTTACTTAAAATGCAAATTAATCTTTGTATAAACTTGCGTCAAGCGATGCATATAGTATATACTTAGCTATGTACTACGCATGCAATTAATACGACTATTTGGAACTTACAAACATATTTCATGACAACAACAACAACAACAACAACAACAACAATAATAATAATAACAACAACAACAACAATAATAATAATAATAATAATAATGATAGCAACAACAATAATAATAATAATAATAATAACAACAATAATAATAATAATAATAGCAACAACAATAATAATAATAATAACAACAACAATAACAATAATAATAATAATAATAATAATAATATAACAACAATAACAATAATAATAACAACAACAACAATAATAATAATAATAATAACAACAACAATAATAATAATAGCAATGTCTGCAGCAAAGCAGCATAGTCCTACGTGTGTCGTTATCTCTACTGCACCCAATATATCACGTCCCCACCCCACCTCCGTCCAAGCGGATGGATCACAATTCTAAAAGACTTGTGCACATTTACATACCCCTCCACCCAAACCCGCTTCACATATAACATTTAAAGTCTCTATCTAATACGGTGTAGGAGATCCGGACTGTAAAGGGGGGGGGGGGGGGGGCAGACAAAAAATATAATAATCTTATCATCATCAGCAGGAGCAGCATCAACTCAGTAAACTTCAATTCTCTCTGTCTCTGTTTCTCTTTGTCTCGCTCTGTCTGCCTGTATATATATATATATATATATATATATATATATATATATATATATATATATATATATATATATATATATATATATATATATATATATATATATATATATATATATATGAAACAATTACTTTGGTCTGTATTCGGCTATTTGCAAAATGTATAAGCAACAGATAGATAGATCACGCTAACAAATACAATTTCAAATTGTAAAGGCCTTACAGCAGCGGTGATGCATTATGACCTATCCCCACATCGGTGTGTAATGGTATGTGAACAAATACCTACCTTGCGTTATTTTTGGAAAGCTTTCACGCACTTTCTACATCAAACTTCTGCAGCTTTATGCGTCAATAAAAAAGGACGAAAAATTCATGTAATCAGTAAAGCTTGCTTCAAATGTTGCTGGATCTGAAAGTTTCATTTAGATTCCCTGTATCCGTAACTACAATTATGCGAAGAACATTTGAATGGGAGCATGCCACAAGGTACCGTGACATCGACTGTTGACGCTCCGTGTCGTGCTCGCAATCTGTTGCCCATGTGTTTATATCTCACACTTATTCACACCAATAAATATAACTTCAATAGCTTTATGAAGCGTGTATGTTTATAAACCTTAAAACCACTTCACAAAGTGAATCATATCTCCAGAAACGAAAGAAGTCCTCAATGTAGTAAATAGTCAACAAACTGAGAAAATATACACGAAAAAGCAAAAAGACATTTTAAATCTGGCGCATACTGCAAGATATAAATATTTTAGAGATTGCTTTTGTTTTGTTTTGCTGCAAGTGGACAAAACCTTTTATCAGTGTACTTAAGTTCTGCGTCATTATAACGGAATTGTTGTTAAGTTGCTGTGGAGATCGTAGTGTCGGGACAGAGTGTCCCTGATGTAGATAATGTTCAACGCCGTCGAAAGACAAAACTCTATTCTCCAATTTTTGTGAGCACTATCGCAAACTCAATTAAAAATCTAAAAATGTGACATTCTGGCTTGTTTCCAAAATAAAGTTAGAATCAGAAAATTTTAAGACTTTGCTGGTTTTTCTTCTATTTTGTTATATTCATTTAAATAGCCATTTAAACATTTCGAGTAATAAATTTTACTCCACACGTGGAAATCTTACTCGAAGTCGACAAATGGAGCCATTTGATTGGTCAGTATTTTGGTGTACGATTTGGAGCAGAGTAATGTTTTGTGACGTAGGACGATGGAAGTTTTCAGCTAGAGGATGAGATTTTATTTTTATTTTTTAAACAAAGATTTGGAAGCACAGGCCAAAATAAATTTGTATTCGGTAATTTTTAAAAAATTAAAATGAGATTAAATATGTATGTACCATTGAAGGTGCTTGAGGTGGCACATTTCATATCACAACTCATAAATTATATTGACCGTACTGCAATATTTCATCGTGAGTGTAGTATTCCGGTCGAGGGTCTGAAAATGAAAGCCACATACAGTTTCGCAGGAGATCTTTGAAATAAATATTATTGCGTGATGACTTTTGAGATAAAATACGATAGCTTGGAGGAAAACTTACAGGTATGTTGACGTGTGCCAGTGGAGACATTGTGGTATTATAATGTTTACATATTTAACTTTTGTCCTACATATTTAACTTTGTCCTTGGTTATAGGATGTAAACAGGTTGTTTACTTAGAATTGGAGGTGTTTACAATTAGATTGGTTTTGCCACTAGTATTATTGATATTTGTAATACTTGTAATGTAGGCATATACTAAAGTGCTGACTCATTTTTGGAATAATACAGTATTTCGGGATTTTTTCGAATTCATTCAAAGATATTCTGGATTACATCATTCAGGCATATCAGGACATTCAAGACTACTGGCACACCAGGACATTCAAGACTACTGGCACATGTGGACATTCAATATTTTGGATTTGTGATTAGGACACTTAGGATTATTGGATTCTTTTGATTTTAATTACCAATACTTTAAGTGTCTTTTGAATTTTCACCTTAATCGTCTAGAAATACATCGCTTGTTGATTTTTACTTACATTGTTGCTTTTACTTACATTGTTGATTTTACTTACATTGTTGGTTTCACTTTCTTTCCGTTACATATTTTTAGGCCATAGAGTCGTAACAATAGAAAAAGAACTTATATTGTAAAGGTTAATCCAAGTTTTCCAAACCATCAAGCGGTGTTTGTAATGTGCTCAAATTTGTCTTTATCTTGTTTGATTTAATATCTCTGATAATCTAATACAAGTACCTAGATAGAGACTTATAATCAGCTATTATTTTGGACAAAAACGTCAGGTGAGATTGCGATCATCTATAGGCTGATTTGTCATGACGTAATTAGCTGTTTTTTTGCTGTCTATCGTAGGAGAATGAGACATTTGATGCAGTGAATGACTCGGTCTTTACCTTTATACACAACACAATTTTGACATAAAATTAAAGTTAGTATACTGAATTAATCTACATGAGTATGTTTAGTGTTTTGAACAGAAGACCTTCAATACTACCTTGATAACATTATTAGTATGTATAATACGTTCATGACTGTAAATTAAGTTCCTAAATATGATGATTGTGTAACAGGAGGGGAGACGAATTCTAAGTGTCGCAGTCTGGAATTGAACCCGGTTCGTCTGTCTCACAGTCGAGCGCACATACCATTAGACTAAAAGGTCCGGACTAGCTAGGATGGTTAGTAAGTGGCCTCATATACCTAGACCGCTACCCTCCTTCCCCCTTATATTGATATTCGTCCTCTAAGGTCACCCAGATTCACTTCTCAGAGCCGTTGAACCCCATTCCCAACTTAGCCACCAGCTACTGAGAGTCGGACAAGACCGCAAATGTAGCAGGAGGGGAGACACATTCTAAGTGTCGCAGTCGGGAATCGAACTCGGTTCGTCTGTCTCACAGTCTCTCACACATACCACTAGACTAAAAGGTCCGGACCAGCTAGACTAGTGAGTAAGTGGCTTCATATACCTAGACCGATACACTTGCATCAAGGATGAAGCTCGAGTTTTTGCCTCAATCTAAAGAGGATCATTTTAAAATACCAGGATGTAAAAACAGTCTATTACGTGTACAGTAAAAACAGGATAAGTTTCTGACGAATTCACGACCCAAACCACGCCCCGATGCAAATGAAGCAGCCCAAGACTTTCAAGAGAGCACCGGACATGGGGTAATCTGTCTCTGCACGAATTATGAATAGTTTTGTCGTTAATTTACCACCCTGTTACAACTTTACTGATATAACGAACACGCACATGGAACCCCAGAATGCATTCGTTTATTTACCGGTATACTAATGAACAGTCTGTTTTGTTACACAACTGTTAACAAATTAACATTTACAATGGAGAAATAAATATTAGGACCTTTACAGCAAGTTCACTCATTCATGATCTCTTTTTACACAAATCGTTGCCTGTGATCGCAAAACAAGATGAAAATATTTCCCAACGGAAAAATTGTGTGACAACAGTAATTGGTTCCTTAATTGATATTTAGATAAATATTGATAGAATTGTACGTAATTTTCCCAACAGGAATCAAATTGTCGTCAAGATTCTGTCAATAATTAAGTTTTGTGTACTTAGCATTGCTGGTCAATAGTGCTTATTTCTAAATTTGCATAATTTTCAGAGAAAAAAAAAAAAAAAAAAAAAAAAAGTTTTAAAAATTATGAAGGATATTGTACTAGCGTCTAAGGAAAATATTTTCATAGGTTCTGAATAAAATATCTGAAACTCTTGGAATAGAGTAAGGATGTCTTTTTGACAAGGGATTTTTGTACACAGACATATAATTTTGCTAAATTGGGTTAATGGTAACAGCAGTAAAAAAAAATCAACATATAATTTTGCATATATATATATATATATATATATATATATATATATATATATATATATATATTGTCCATAACACAGTTGTTCCAACAGTTAAATAATTATAAATATTGCTTGCGCAAATTAATGACATTATATATTAAAGTAATGTTAAAATCGGATTGTCCAGACTAGACTCAGTTCGTTAGATGCCTCTCACCATAACGATCCCACTAGCATCGATACTGGACATATTGCTTTAATGAAACTCCTTGTTATAGCGAACAATTAGCACGAGCTATAAGTCATTAATTAAAGCGAGACACTACCGTAAAAAGTTTGACTGTGACTTGACAAAATTGAAATGACAACCCACAACTAACCACATCAGAGCACGAAACTTAAATCTAGTACAAGACGAAATTAAAGTTTTCCTAAATCATTTGTAGAACAAAATGTAGTTAGTTAATTCTGAAGTTACTTCTACCTACGAGCAAGTCTTGGATTTTGAGTCAGAGTTCAAATTAAAGAATTCCGTAACTCTTGGCATGGTGCTAAAATGAGCACATTGCCTGTACGATGTACTGTTTCAGAAAGTGAGATTGCCTGTACGATGTACTGTTTCAGGAAGTGGGATTAGGCAACTTCACAGAAAGCATCTTCTACTTTTAACTTTATTGGTCTTTTGAAGATACTGTATCTACTTTAAAACCAAGGTAACAAAATAACAAGATAAATCAGTCCCACAGAAGCTGTATCGGAGTCAGGGTAAGGCGCCATATCGAGTCAGAGTTTACAGCATTTATTTTTATATCGAAAGAGTTGAAAGAGTCAGCTGTTCAAAAAATAAGCTAAAAACTTTAAAATGGACTAAATTCTCATTTCATTCCTATACTATATACTAAGCAAAGTTAGATATATATATATATATATATATATATATATATATATATATATATATATATATATATATATATATATATATATAAATTCCCGAGCAAATAAATGAATCAGCGAATTAATTCAAATCTTTCATGTATGTATTCTTAATATAATAACTAGAAATTTCCACACAAACTTGAAGGAATTACACAACTACGATGAATTAAGAATACGTATTGGTTGCGTCTCGAGGAACAAACGAATCTGATAAATATACAAAATCATGCCCATAATTATGTAAAAATCAAATTCAGTACTGATAAATATACAAAATCATGCCCATAATTATGTAAAAATCAAATTAAGTACTGATAAATATACAAAATCATGCCCATAATTATGTAAAAATCAAATTAAGTACTGATAAATATAGAAAACCATGCCCATAATTATGTAAAAATCAAATTCAGTACTGATAAATATACAAAATCATGCCCATAATTATGTAAAAATCAAATTAAGTACTGATAAATATACAAAATCATGCCCATAATTATGTAAAAATCAAATTAAGTACTGATAAATATAGAAAACCATGCCCATAATTATGTAAAAATCAAATTAGGTACTGATAAATATACAAAATCATGCCCATAATTATGTAAAAATCAAATTAAATACTGATAAATATAAAAACCCATGCCCATAATTATGTAAAAATCAAATTAAGTACTGATAAATATAGAAAACCATGCCCATAATTATGTAAAAATCAAATTAAGTACTGATAAACATACAAAATCATGCCCATAATTATGTAAAAATCAAATTGAACACTTTGACATTGGTCGAAAATATATGTCATACCAAGCGTTCGTCATTTATGTTCCTACAGATTTCAAGGCACCATAACGATATAAAAGAAATAATCTCAGGTATTTATTGTATTTTCAACGATGTGTTTTCTTTTGACAAGTGTAGACGAAGCCACATTAACATTTATTTCATAACTGTCCATCTAAAAGTATCATCATCTAATAGGAGACATAAACATTATTGACCACCGACGATGTATATTTATTAATTATCGCTGATTATGCAATTCCCGGGCATTGTCTTAAGACAGTACTTTAAGGCACTTTTGGATTTATGATGCAATAATTCTTGTTAAAATAATCTGTCCCCTTTCGGACGTAAAAAATTACTGTCCTTTGAAGTACGTCCATCTATTCACAACTGTCAATGGCAGAAACTTGAAACATTGTCCGAATTTTTGAGACAAGTTGAAAATATTCTTCACAGAAAATTAAGGCTATGAAGATACTGACCGTAGCAATGGGAAAGAGCCAGCTAAAATGCCAAGTTTTAGCAAATTTATTTTCACATCAGAAATGATTATGTCGTGGTTATGAAAGCTATAGTCATGACTTAGCATTGTTGATTCGGCTGTGATTGTCGATTATTCAGTGTATTTCTAAATCCATTGATTTTTCCAAAGGACTCTGGATAATTAAAGAGAATGTTACAAACTGTACTTACCCTAGTCAGTCCTCAATGAAGTATCAGGAACTAGCAGGATATAATCAGCGGGAAACACTATTATATATCTAGCATTAGGTCCAGGATTCTGAAATTTACATAAAAGTGTAATGTACAGGTAAAACAGTCACATGATCGGTTTACAAATAAAAGCTTTCATAAGTTGTAGTACACGCTCATCAACCTCAGTTTAATCTGGTGCATCATATATATGTAAATATGATAAATTACAAAACAATGTCATATAAGTGATATAACTATGACACTACGATTTATACTACAGTCCGTTTAATAACCCCATATATATATATATATATATATATATATATATATATATATATATATATATATATATATATATATATATATATATATATATTCATAATTCTCGGTCAAAGTTGAGAACGGAGTCGGTCACTTACGTCTCTCAAGTGAGAAGGCCCACTTATATGATATCGATGGTATCTAACACTTATAAGATACTGTTAGTACATAACACTTACATTTATACAGCTTTTAATCATAGAAATACCGTCGTATATTCATAGATCTTGTAAATATTTTGGCGGACCACCATTTCAATATGAATTTGAATTACATAACTTCTGATTTTATCTTCATGTTATTACCTTTATTAATGTAGATATCTCTTTCTCCCTACGGAGAAATTTTGTGAAATAATCAGCTTATTTCATTTGCATTGATCTGCATCTGCATGTATATGCAATTTCATTTTGACTATAATTTCTTTGTATATTGTAGACTATATGATACCTTGTTATTTTTGTACTATCTGCCATTCAATTCAATTCATTGAAAAAGATGTATCCTCACAGTCCGAATGGGCTGTTGGAATGTATCCTCACAGTCCGAATGGGCTGTTGGAATGTATCCTCACAGTCCGATTGAGCTATTGGAATGTATCCTCACAGTCCGATTGAGCTATTGGAATGTATCCTCGCAGCCCGATTTGGGCTATTGGAATGTATCCTCACAGTCCAATGGGGCTATTGGAATGTATCCTCACAGTCCGATTGGGCTATTGGAATATATCCTCACAGTCCAATGGGGCTATTGGAATGTATCCTCACAGTCCGATTGGGCTATTGGAATGAATAAAGACTCTTCTTCCTCTTCTAACACTTATATGATATTAATAGTACCTAACACTTATATGATATTAATAGTACCTAACACTTATATGATATTAATAGTACCTAACAGTCAAAAGATACGCAATAAGATCTATACATTTTGACTGAATGGTGTCAACTTTTGTCAAACACATTAGTATTCATGAGTTATGATGATGTCATTAAAGAGAGACAAGGATTCTTTAAAAAAGTATAATCATCTTTTATAATACAAATTAATGGTAATTTGTTGCAATTTTGAGAAGAAAGATGTAGAAGATGGTGCTACGCAGTAACATAATTATTTTGTATCGTTTTAGCAGAATTAAAAATTGAAATATAGGTTGTTTAAAATAAAATTTAAATTTTTTGAAATCTCAGCATTATGTACGATGATCGGTAGTTATATGTCACTGGACACGTTTGAAATGTTATATGCTTACAAAAATATATTCAAAAATTGGTGATTGTTTTCGTTCTGCTCTCCAAACACCTCAAACTTTTGTTTAAACAAACTAAATTTAACCTTCCATTTTATCATTAATACAAATCTCATTCAGTACTTCTAATTTACAACTGCCTTTATTTGAAGATACTATTTAACTAAGATATATTTTATTGAAAATAAAAGTGACAGCAAGTGTCTCAAGTACTATTAAAGAATATTTAAATTATTTTAAGTTGGTTTCCTTCATTTGTGACGTCAACAAAAAAGGAAAATGTAATAAGTTTATTATGAGTTAACTCCTCAGGAAAATATTAAAATTTGCATAATTTTAAAAATATTAAAATTTTCATAATTTTAAAACTTCTTCACAGATTTGATCAATTTTTTACTGTTGTTTATGTCAAGATGTCCTCTATTTTTATTGGTTGATTTTTAGATTTAACTGTCATTTTGCAACTCAGATAAATGACAAGAGACCATCAACACCTACGCCGGTAGTAGAAATCGTAACAAGACTTAATCTCGTCGCCTTGCCGATGAAGAATAGAACTTGTGGTCAACATGTGCACAGTTTTCGAATCAAAATCATTACTAAGGAACTGATTTAATGATTGATTTACTTAAGTATCGATACCAAAGTTTGATTTACTTAAGTATCGATACCAAAGATTAATTTACTTAAGTATCGATACCAAAGATTGATTTACTTAAGTATCGATACCAAAGATTGATTTACTTAAGTATCGATACCAAAGATTGATCTACTTAAGTATCGATACCAAAGATTGATTTACTTAAGTATCGATACCAAAGTTTGATTTACTTAAGTATCGATACCAAAGATTGATTTACTTAAGTATCGATACCAAAGTTTGATTTACTTAAGTATCGATACCAAAGATTGATTTACTTAAGTATCGATACCAAAGTTTGATGTAAGCTGATAATAGCATGGGCGTAAAGATAAACCTGCGACTCAATATTTTGAAGTTAAAGATTTTTATTTTTTGTTGTTGTTTAAATTACTAAACTCATCACTTTTCTTGTCTTAAAAAAGTGTGTTTGTTCTTATCATTTGGTGAATTGTCACTCTTCTGTCATTGTTTGGTGAATTGTCATTATTCTGCAATTGTTTGGTGAATTGTCATTATTCTGTCATTGTTTTTTGTTGTTACCTGGTAAATGAAAGTCGTGACAAGTGATGGCAGTGAATTGTTGCTGCATGTGTGCAGTGTGCTATCTTTTATCCCGCATTTTTGAGAGTATATTATATCCGATATTTACTCAAGTGTGTATAGGTGTGCAAACTGCACACCTGCAGACCCCATCAAATGCATTTTAAGCAGAAGGAAAGAAATGTAACGTCATACATTAGTTGACTCAAACACACGCATAAGGTACACACCAATACGTAATCGGGCACTAATACATCAAATTCACAGATATAAAGTAACAAAGTATTTATAAAAGTACCTTGGAAAAATATATTTGTATGGGAAGGCAAGAGTGATTCACGTGTAAAGAAATTTTAATGTCAAGTTATTCCTACTTCTTTTAACAATGTCTCGATTTCTCGTTATTTACAACGACTCCCTCTGTGAGAGGTAACTGGAGCCAAGGAACCACCCACCCTTTTCCCGGTTAAAATAGTCGCTTTTCAGTGAAAAACATACAAAATTGGTCACTGTATGCAAAACGAACTGTCCACTTCACATAATCGAACCCTCCTGGAAAAAAGTCTTGATCCGCTTCATTTATTATTTTCAGTGGCGGCGCGAGGGTTCGAGGCGCCCGGGAATAATATTCTTTAGCGGCGCCCCTACTTTGCCACAGAAAACAGTTTTCATGCCAGCTGCCAACCTCTCTCATCCCCCCTCCTAAATATAAGTTTTGTGAAGAATTGCCCCCATTACACTAAGGTGAGGTGAAATACGACGAAAATTTCAGCTGCAAGAGAGAAAAAAATCCCAACGGCACCACCGACACTTTAAGGAAAAATCAGTAGTTTTGATAGTAACTTCCACATGAATAAGAATAAATAATATATATGATTATGTAATGTCCCATCCTAGTAATCGACAATGGCGGACAAGGTCCATTCCAATTTCAACATTTACAAGATGTACAAGTTTGATTGACAGAAGATGGAATCGCTAGTTTATCCAGTTTCCCCTTGAATTTCGACAGTTGACTTCCGTCATTTGGTCAATGCTCAAAATTTTCATTACGTGTGTGTGTGTGTCTGTCTGTCTGTGTCTGTGTGTGTGTTTTGTGTCTGTATGTCTGCATGAGTGTATATATACTATTATGTCAAACTACATATATATATATATATATATATATATATATATATATATATACATATTATATGAGTGGATGGATGGATAGATTTATGTCTGTGTGTCTATATATGTGTGTGTGTGTGTCTCTCTCTCTCTCTCTCTCTCTCTGTATGTATTTGATATGTATCTGTGTCTTTCTCTCTGTCTTTCCGTCTGTATGTATTATGTATATAGTCATTTTCACGTTTCGGTGAGTTTTCCAGAGTCATCCTGTTTCGCATAATCATTAAAATAACCACATGCATAAATACAAGCATACATACATACAGAGAGACAGACATATAGCTATAACACACACACACACACACACACACACACACACACACACACACACACACACACATTGAGGCCGACAACTGCACAAACTGAAATACATGCAAACATGAATCCATCAATCCATACATACAGATATACATCCATAACAACATAGAGACAGACATACAGTCAGAATCAAATTTACGTACTGGGATGCATAAATAAATAAATATAAACAAACAAACATACATACATGGCAAAAACACTTCAAAGAGTTTTGTTTTATTGCTTATATTCGCTAAGGCATTGCGAACATCAAGAAATAATTTGAAACTATTCGCATGGAAGCATCGATAACACAATCTGAAGTAAAACTGAGAGCAGATTGGGCGTAAAGGTAGACTGGGATCTAAATATTTTAAAGATACTGAGTTTGTAGAGTACTAAACAAACCTCTTTTCCTGTCTTAATTGGATTGCTATTGCTCAAAACAATTGGCAAACTGTCACTTTCCTGCCATCGTTATCAGCTGTTACCTGGTACATGAAAGCTCTGACAACTGATTGTAGTTATATATTGCTACATGTGCACTAGCTTATACCTGGGAAATGAATTGTTTAAATACAACTGTATATCTACATACCGGTATTTACTGCAGTATATACAGGTATGTAAGTCGGGCGAGCACATGCAAAGAAACCAACAGTTTTCATGCATACACTTACACTAGCACAAATATATAACCGGACATTAATATAACACAGACACAAAGTAACTATTGATGAAAACTACATCGAAACAATGAATTGGTATTCAGAAGGTAAGAGTAAATGATTCACAGGCAAACCTTTTCCGTCCGTCTGCCTCTCCGTAACACTTCTTGTAACAACCAAAGCTATGCAGTCCTTGCCTTTTAAAGGTTCCGCCTTTTCAAGTCCAATTTTGACGGAGTTATTGCCCATTTCCCATCAACTTTAAATCTCAACTACAGCAGATTTTTGTAGCCAGCATATCTCAGGAACGATTCAACATATTCTGGTGCAATCTGGTGTTAGCGCCGTCTCATGGACCTAGTTGTGTCTTTTATGGATTTTGTCTTGTCAGATCCAATGTGGAAAGAGTTATGGTCCTTGACAATAAACTTCATGTCTTCACATGGGATGTTGCTTATAACCGGCATAGCTCAGGAACCGTTTAACAGAGTTTTATTCCATTTGGTATGAATATTGTTTCATAGACTTACATGTGCCTTTTATGGGTATAGTCCCGTCTATTCCATGTCGGACAAAGTTATACCCCTTGTCAAGCAAATTCTTGTCTTCACAACTCAGAATGTTGCTTGCAATAAGCATAGCTCAATAACTATTCAACATACGCTGATGGAATTTGACAAGAACATTGTCTTTTAGATTTAGATGTGCCTTTGATAGATATTGTCTCGTCTACACCATTTTTGTTAGAGTTATGGCCCTTGTCAATCAACTTCATATCTTTAAATGGGATGTTGCTTGTAATCAGCATAACTCAAGAACCATTCAAGATATTCTAATGCAATTTCATGCAAGCAGTGTTTATTAGACCAGATGTGCTCTTTATGGGTTACGTCTCGTCTATTCCATTTTAGACTGAGCTATGACCCTTGTTGATCAAATGTTTATCTTTACATGTGATGTTGTGTTGATGGTACATTGAAGCAGTTGGATTTCAAGCATTTCATGGCATCGTTTAGTGGAGTCATGACCCATAAATGCCCATATTCTCCTAACTTTACTTTCACAGCACGAGTGTCTCTGTTTAAGCCATACGGAGCCAATTGAAGTGAGCGGAGCCAGCATTACTAATAAGCAAGGACGATCCACACAGCATTAGCAATAAACAAGGAACGATCCGTCCAGCATTACTAATAAACAAGGACAATCCGCCCAGCATTACTAATAAACAATAGACGATCCGCCTAGCGTTACCAATCAGACCTCTGCAATTTAGGATTTCACATAGCAATCAAAATAATTGCCGTTTCCAAATGTCCTACAAGTCTGAGTAACTAGTAATGTATCCTCAGTTTCTTATCGTGATCGGCTTTCTTTAGCATTAATCTAGGACATATATATATATATATATATATATATATATATATATATATATATATATATATATATATATATATATATATATATATATATATATAGAGAGAGAGAGAGAGAGAGAGAGAGAGAGAGAGAGAGAGAGAGACAGATTTGGTACTTACTTAGTGCCATAGACTTCAATAATCGTATGATAGACGACATTGATAAGAAAATCATACATTTCATATGGGGAGGGAACTTTCACTACCTTCCTAGAAAATATTTATATAAAGAAAGGCGGAGGGAGGCCTAGGCCTGCCACACTAAAAATTAAGAAAACAACAAATATCATAAATAGGTTAAGAAATATTCTAACGAGGAAGAATTATGCATGGGGGTCACACACAAAAAAAATGTGTATATATATATATATATATATATACTTTTTTAGCTTCATGGTAAGCAACTATCCAAAAATATATAGAAATAACAAGTTAACCAAACTGATAGAACCACCCAAATAAATGCGACTGGCTGGATATATTATCTTTAAATACAAGAATTCACAACAAATATGGACGGAAAAAGAAGATAGAAATATGTACCAACACATACATTAGGAATTCACAAAGAAAATACGCTTTAAAGTATAGATGAAAAATCCGGAGCTGAAATGGGCACAAATATGGAAAAAATGGGCTGGTACTAAACAAACAGCAATACAAAGCTATATATAACAATATCAACACAATACCGGGTTAACAGGAGAAATAGCCTTTACTAAACGAATGATTACGAGCATTCCAGTGTGCCCTCTATGTAAAAGAAATGCATATACGAGAAAGCGTGTAGTACTACTCTGTACTGAAACTATTGTAGAAAGAAACAAGATTATAGATAAAATACAAAACAAATATAGTCATTTCCATGAAAATAACATCTTGTATACAAACGATATGGAACATAACCAAATATATAGAGAAATGTCAACATGTATTACAAGTGTAATGAAAAGATGTGGAATCATAACAGACACAGAGAACCTTTCCACGTGAAATATGCATTAATGGTACGGGATTAGAACGGAAATACTCTTAGAATTTGTACACAAGTATTTCCTAAAAAGAACACCAAAGTTATAATATTTAAAATTATAATAAATTAAAGCAATAAATACAAACACTGAAATGAGGGGAACCAGTAGATCACTCCATTAGGGAGAAGTATGCGGGTGGGCGAACTAGATCCATTTCACGTACATGTTTGGAAAAGTACACACATCATTTCTGGTATTTAAATAATATTTTTCGAACGAACTTATATCTTAGGAAATACTATATTGGAAAAGAAAGGTGAACAACATACTAACGGAGTAGACCTGTATGCCTGAAATGGAGGGTAGAGGTCGTCAGGGGGAGGGGAAGGCTAGGTATACCCTTCCCAATAGGGGAAGGGCACCTAAAGAGGGACTTAGCTAACCACTCCTCAGGGGGAACATATATCCCCTACCTAGAAGAGAGATACAGGACTACTAAAAGAGAAAATACACTAACAGAAAAGGAAAACTCGCAGAAGATAATATAGACTAACAAAGCAGATAGGACATAAAAATAAGAAACACATAAACACAAAGGGAGTTATGTCCTTCAAATAAGTAATGAGGACGGTGTGACGCCAATGCTATCAGGCTCACTCGAGGTAGTACGGGTTACACTCGAGTTACTGAAAACGGAGGCATAACTTTAATCAACATAGCAAAACAAAATATATATGGGAATACAATATATATATATCTAACAACTGCGAGTAACATCCGACCAAATACACTACACGCACACATACTTAACATTAACATATCTATCTACCTTTTTTTTTTTCATTGGTTTTTTTTGGGGTTTTTTTTTTTTTTTGTCAAGTTCTTTTCGAAAGAGAAAATTTAATTCAAAAATACTAAAATAGATGGCGTTAGAACCATGACTATCAGAGATCGGGGTAGAATATAGCATGGCCAATGGGCTAGACGCGGACGGGTATATCTCATTAGGTGCGAGGTTGTCCGGAGGACAACCCTTCCGTCGCTCTAACACAAACCAGAAATGTCACACCCCCTAACTCTATATATACCTATAAAATGTCGTACCATTTCCTTTCCTTTTAAAAAAAATAATAAACATTAATATAAATATAGTATGATTAGACATGGAAAGCCAGTCCATACAACTATATACTGGGTTTATAGCACAAACAGAACACTATAGCAATATACGTATATAGCACACTCAGGACTAATTATATCCCTGGCCAGGATCACAAAAATCATATCCATAAAATGGCCAGGAAACCATCCGAAAGGTGTAATGCCTGAGGAGGGGAATACGGACCATGGTAAAGGGTGCAAGGGACAGTTTTTATGCACAAAGTGAATGTTGCGTCTACCTGCCCAATACAAAAATTCTTTTTAAAAAAAATACACACGTGAGGTGAAAAAGGTCCATTATTTTTGATAGCTATAATACAAGAAAACATAAGAATATCATTCACTTCACCTGGGAAGTCAATGGAAGTTCATAGCATAAAAAGTTGATGCAACCATCAAAACAATGCAGAGAGGAACCCTAATCCAAAACAAAAATAAATAAATTTTATGGCAAAATTCTTTTTGATTTTTTTACGGAAATCCACAACAACAGACTATGGGGGAAAGACACGGACATAAAAATTTTTTAAACACACAGACATAAAAAAAACAAAAAAACCTTTACAACAATCGAAACTAACAGGGCGTCACCTGAAAGGCTTCATAGCTTAACATAGCTAGAGGTCTGAGAGGTGTTCACAAATAAAAACCATGGATTCAACAAATACAGCATTCCTCTAGGACTTGGTCGACCGAATAATTTATTTTTACTTTATCAGCATATGCCAACTAAATAAATAAACAGTGGAATCATGGAATAATTGAATTGGCTCAAGTGAAATCCAACTGTTAGGATCATAGCATGACTATTTCGGCAACTTTGTAAAAATACACCGAATTGTGTAGATATCTCAACTTAATCCCAACGTGTAATGTAGTTCATTTCACACTTAGTCGTTGTTTTTTTTTTTTTTTTTTTTAAATGTATAGAAAATAATGGTAAAGGACGTTGGAAAGCAGTCTTAATGATTGTCCCAGTTGGCCCGTGACTCAGTCAGTTATCATTCGCTAATAAAAGAGCCCGTCGTCTAACGATTTTCTCATTACACCACATCAGATTAAGTAAACATACCAGTGGAATTATGACGACAGGCTAAATCTATAAAACGTAAAAATATCATGATCAGACAAAGGCAGCACGATACCCATTAAGCGTATATTGATACAGTTTCAAGCCCATAATTTATCTCAGGCTACTCCACGCATTAACTATCAATACGAGTCGCAATGGCAATAACAAAATGCGAGAGGAACTGGAAGAAAGATTTTAAATGCATCTTCATAACACTACATTATATCACTTAGCATAGTTGTTTGAATATCAGATTCTTTGTCTAAAAGCAATTGACGCATTCTACCAGACAGACTGTCTAATGTAACAGAACAATTTAGAACACTGCTTCTTTTGCTATCTAGCAGGCATCAGAAACATGATAGTGTGGACAATTGATTTCATTAAAGCATTTGCATGTTAATTTGTTTCCATATTTCCACTCATACTGCCTGGAATATACGATCTACAATATGTCTCAAGCAACCAGTTTCGGTGTCTTTTATATGCACACTTGTCAATTTACTATACTCAATACAGAAGAAAAAAAAAGTTCACAGATTGATGAATGTTTTTTTTTATTTAAAAAAAAAAACAAAAACAAAAACAAAAAACGTTTTATTGAACTTGTCGCCTGCCTTTCTATTGTTGTATAGAAAACAATTTTAAATTATTCCTTTCGAAAATGCAAGCTCTGGAATGGCTTCTTCTGAACATGCATAAATATTAGCAAGAGCCAAACCTTTTCAAACGTTATACTTACAATATTTGGAGTCCATAAAACTTTGCAAACCATCTAATATAAACTATTTTCATAAACACCTTGGCTCATAAAAACACATTATTATATGATAAACACCTGGCTCATAAAAACGCATTATTAGTATAGCACGTTGATCGGGAGAGCATGCACACATACACGCTCGAGTATTATCTCTAGTGTGTATGTGACATCAGCGGATCTCACGAGACGCGAAGCGTCGAGTGTGATCAGCTGATATCATAGACTCACGATAATTATGCTGATTATACTTTTATTATATACCTTAAAAAAATATATATTTTGTTTAAATTATTGAAACTTCATGTTATAGCGCAAGAACATATTTAATAGGTGATAAGGCGCCGCACAACATGTGCGAATATACTGTCCTATTTATGGATACACAACATTCTGATTCATGTCTCTGTTGGATTCACTCGGTTTCAGTGTGGATAAATTCAGAATACTTCTTTGTTTTGGAGATTTTTTTTTATATTCAAGTGGTTGAGAGTGATCTTGCGATTCGTCAATTTTGCGCCAGGAGATATTTCAAGAATTTCACCGTTGAAACTGGATGAAGACGATGTGACACTCAAAGATAGTCTGGAATCTCCACTTGACAACTGGTGGGTAATTCGATATGCTTTTAAACGTTGTGAAAGAATATCGGACTTTTGTTGGTGTACGAATGTATAAATTATGCATACTTATTTTAACAATGCACTTGTTTCGTTTTTATAACTAATGTTGACTTCTCGTGAATAGAATGGGGTGGGGGTCATTCACGTGACTTCATAAGGCATTTAAAGTTTTACGAACTGTGGAGATCCAAAAGAAGCTATTAGGTAATAAAGATGTCTCTATTACATATTCATAAAATTGTTAATTGGAGCTATGTGTCATTTATATGTATATAATCAAATTACGAATAAGTGGTTTAGTTAAAATAGTTAAGACTTGCGCCTTTTTGTTATCCAAGATCTTCAACAAACACTGCCATTGTAGAACTATTTGTCTGTATGAAATTATAATGGTTAATAAAAAGAGGTTCTTATATTGAAAACTTGTCCAGCTGTGCCCGGAACTTGAATAATTTACTCGCTTACCCGATATGCAATGAAGCTTAACATTAAAAATTTAAATAAATAAAATTTTGTAAAATTTAAATAAAAAAATACAACAAACTTTTTATATCATCAAACTGTTTGAATTCTTGCTTTTTCTTTCCAAGAAATAGTATATTTCTTTTCTCCTTGACGTAATGTGCCAAGAAACAATATACTCGTAGTTTCCACAGAGCAAACAACGTCAAAATTGTCACAGTAGTTTGTGGAAGCCTAAAAACTTACCTCGTTTTGAAAACGAGCGTCCTCGTTCTAGATCCTTTGCACGTGCTTCTCTTTAAAATATGAATGGTTTACCCCTAACAGTATCTCGCTTCAAATTGAAGATATGCAAGACCAGGCGGTTTGTGTCTTTGCTCAGCATGTAATCCGTTACCACATAGTGACATGCACCTTAGCAATGATGTTTACAGTGGAACATCTGTATTTACTCATTATCGTAATGTTGACTTTGCTTAAGAAATAAAAAAAA
Source organism: Margaritifera margaritifera (assembly GCA_029931535.1). Taxonomy (NCBI): domain Eukaryota; kingdom Metazoa; phylum Mollusca; class Bivalvia; order Unionida; family Margaritiferidae; genus Margaritifera; species Margaritifera margaritifera. Next base: position 1,353,317 of record JAQPZY010001528.1, read on the forward strand.
TTCGTGTAGAAGACCATAATACCGTTTAATGATGGAAAGAGCACAAATCTCAGTCAGTATTTAAAAAGAGAGGAGAGGCAATTGACCGTAGCCGCATTGTAAACTGCTTTCCTGAACCCTTGATGTGCCAGGATCAGCAGGACTGCTTCAAGTCACTTTCTATATACGCAACGGCTTTATCGTGGCATTGACAGTGACTGCTAAATGTACACACCTTATAATACCGGAGAATAACTGACCCTGATAAAACCCGACTGAGACTAACATATTGTCCCTGAAAATATCCACTAGCATTTTAATAATAAATTATATGAACCGTCTTGCACCCTTATTTTTTTAAAAACGTGCATCAGAACCAGTCTCATTCAAATTCATTCATAAAAGTCTTCGACGGTTGCCGGGAGCTGTTGGAATAGTTCACAAAAATTTCAACCGGCGTTTCTTTCAACAGACCAAGTTGGGAGATAACTGAACAGCTGAAAAGAATTACGTTTGTGATGGATCTTTCCTGTGAGATAAGATACGAAAAACACTTTTATTGCAAAAATATTGGTCAAAAGGCCCTAAAATGTGGGAACGGATATACATTATATACTTATATCTGTATACCTGTCGTACTGCTGCTGCTACTACTACTACTGCTACTACTACTACTACCACCACCACCACATCCCTTTACGCCCAGTACTTTATGAACTAGATTTATGATTGTAATAAAACTTATAGTAGTTAGAGTTGACGGTTACGAAAAGTCAACAACAATGAGAACATGATGCAAAGAAGAAATAATAAGTAGAAACATGGATGTCCCCCATTTAACATAAATTGCATGTGCCCTGAGGTCTCCCATTTAAAATAAATTTTATATGACATGAGGTCCCCCATTTAACATATATTGTATGTGCCCTGAGGTCCCCCATTTAACTTAAATTTTATATGCCACGAGGTCCCCATTTAACTTAAATTTTATATGTCCAGAGGTCCCCCATTTAACTTAAATTTTATATGCCCTGAGGTCCCCCATTTAACATAAATTGTATGTGCCCTGAGGTCCCCCAGTTAACATAAATTTTGTGTGCCCTGAGGTCCCCCATTTAAAATAAATTTTGTGTGTCCTGAGGTCCCCCATTTAACTTAAATTTTATATGCCCTGAGGTCCCCCATTTAACATAAATTGTATGTGCCCTGAGGTCCACTCTCCACTATTTATACACTTTAAAGGTTCGTTTGACTCGAAGCGCCAAACTCGTACAATGATTCGTTTCAAAAATGCAATTTAAAACTTCAACGGGTTGTTTTTGAAATCCCATACCTCCATCACAATCAAAGTATCAGAAATTGTATGCAGTTCCCAAGAGCTGAACAGGTTTGTCGTAGAAACAATGGTTTTTTTTTTTTTTTTTTTTTTTTTTTTTTGTTGCTTTTTTCATTTGTTTGTTTTTTTAATCTTCTTATATCCTTATCAAACAGACGTAGAAACGAGATACATAAATGTAAATTATTATGCCGAATGGGTAAATTACTATTTTAAAAAATGGATTTCAATATCAAAGATATACTTGTCGTACCATACCAGTTAACCTTATTTACCACAGGAAAAACAAACCTCAATTTGCAGCATTTTAGTGATCTTGCATGCTACTTAGGCAGATTACGGTACGTGTCCGTTTCAATTTATGAAGTGGTAACATTTAAAATATTTTTAATTACCAACAGAATTTGAAAAGTAAGAACTTATTTAAGGTCAAGTACATTCATATTCATTACAATAACTTTGCCCTATTTTATACAAAAAGTCAGATGGTATAACTGATTTAAAGTTACTCGAACAAGGACAATCTAATTTATACTTGTAAGTAGACATACTCATGTGTGTGTGAGAATGAGAGAGAGAGAACGAATCCATGCCATCCGAAATATTCTCCGTTATACACCCAATCAAGCAAATGCTGATAGAGAAAACTTTAGGCTTTAGAAAGAGCCAAATCAAGCAAATGCTGATAGAGAAAACTTTAGGCTTTAGAAAGAGCCAAATCAAGTAAATGCTGATACAGAAAACTTTAGGCTTTAGAAAGAACCAAATCAAGTAAATGCTGATAGAGAAAACTTTAGGCTTTAGAAAGAGCCAAATCAAGTAAATGCTGATACAGAAAACTTTAGGCTTTAGAAAGAACCAAATCAAGTAAATGCTGATACAGAAAACTTTAGGCTTTAGAAAGAACCAAATCAAGTAAATGCTGATACAGAAAACTTTAGGCTTTAGAAAGAACCAAATCAAGTAAATGCTGATACAGAGAACATTAGGCTTTAAAAAGGTCTGGTATTCATCAGAAACTTTAGTTTACCAATTTGATATAGATATCGAATCGACTTGAAACATACACTTACCTTTAGTTAATAATTTCTTCCAATTCGTGGCTTCTCTCAAAGGTAAGTCTGGAAAACTGCAGTAGTTTCGTACGTGGCCCAAGACTACACAAATTGCATTTGGCAACGAATACAGTGTTTGCAAAAATTCTGATTGTTCGAAGATTGATGCGATTGGAACACCTTGATCACATGGGTATATTCGATTGCAGCTTTCCATATGCTGGCAGGAATGAAAGACAACGAGTGTTGAGTTCATTTAAGTTTAAGGTAATCGTTTCTATCAGCTCGTCTTCAGCAAATTCGAATGCGTTTCTAGTTAAGTGTCGAATCTGGAAAAATGGGAAGTAAGCTTGTACAACAATTTGTATCTGTATGAGAACTTATCAACTACCATTTTTAGAAGAAACTTACATAAATTGAAACCCTCATTAAATCTGAAAGCCCATGCACAAATAATATAATAATGGCCAAAGTATGCCTTACACGTTCCTTTCATGGTGCTGTGTCTGCCTCAATTGCTGCCACTGAACAAACCCATGGCATTCCAAATATATTCCGTTGTACTGACAGCAGAATCAAGCGAAAGCTCATACCGACAACTATTTACACGATACACAATAGTTATTCACAAATAACTCGACACAGAGCTCTCGTAAAAAGCGTCTACAAACCATAGCGACTAAAAACAGTTTGGATTAAGCAGTCAGAAGCAAAATTAGTTTTCTTGATTTATGGCCTACCGAAAGATAATATGAAGCGAGTAATAAAAACAACACCCACGAAAGCAAAGACAAGAAAATAACAACCCACGATTTACCCAGATATAAATAAAAGTCGACCAGAAGAACACACATATCTGAACCATTTGAATAGATGGTGTTATGCGAAGAAGAAGCGACACTGGCTACAGCGCCTTATCAACGTTTGTATTCTGAATGACAACAATATGGTTATAACTTTGTTCAAAGGTTGTAAATTTACCAAATTGTTAAATATTCTGAAAAACAACCCAAAAGTGGTTTATCTAGGTAATTCAAGTGTACAAAATCATCAATTAGATAAATACAAATCCATCAAGAATGAACAGGTCAAAGTGCGTAGCAACTTTTTTGTGCCTAAAAGTATGAGAAATGTCGGTTTCAAGACCTTCAGTACTTCTTTTTCACGAAAGCTTGCAAGTTCTATAATTTCAAAAGGCTATTTATACCTTAATTGCCATGAAATACCTTTTGGCCTAGTCTCACTATCAAAATTTGTGTAAGGATTTATTTTAGATACATGACATAATGATGAAAAGCATTTTTTGATTTCATTCATAGGCGATAGTTCTTTTGCCTGTATTATATGTCATTTTATCTGAATCACTCATTGGTTTCATAATTCTAATGACAGACTGATTAATTGATTGATTGATTGAGAGAAAAGAGACGGAGAGAGAAGAAACTAAATCTCTGTATCCTGCGAGTTTTGTCTTTGTTAAACACACATCTCAAATTGAGTGACATTTGTGAAGATAGATAAAATGGCTATTTTTCTGTTTTTGTTTTATATATTTTTTAAAAGTTTTGATATGAAATGAATACCTAAGAAATACCCTGGGAAACAGCTTTTAGGCAGGATTCTAGTTACTTTTTCTATAAGTTTCTTTTTCTTTTTCTTTTTAATTGTCACAGTTCATAAGGAGTACAAGAGTTGGAACACTGGAGTGACTCTTTACAAACAGACTGAGCGCTCACAAAAATATGCACAAACAAACACCACCCAAAACTCCATGTAGGTTATTTCTAGTTCAGTACTCTTGAAAAACATCAACACACAAGCACACAATTTTCTTCTAAATTTCTAAATATGATCTTGATTAGATTTTAATATCTTTACCTATCCATACTGGGGCATTAAGATATAAAATATTAGAAAGAGATAAACCAAAGAAAATAAAACAAAACAAGAAGCATCAGAGAGAGAGAGAGAGAGAGAGAGAGAGAGAGAGAGAGGGGGTTGGGGGAGGGGGAGGGAGCTAACAGCAGCATTGGGCGCATGGGGAAAAAAAGAAATCTGATTTGTTCAGATTTCAGTCCAAAGCGATCGATTCTCACAATTATCATAATTTTTATTGAGCTTCTATTGAGTATTCTCCTCGAAGTTTAGTTCAAAGATAGATAATTTGTGAGTCTAGATACACAGAGAGATCAATGTGTTCATTTTTTAATGTAGAGAAAGTAGTAAGGAATATAAAAGGACTGGATCACTCATCAGTTTTTCTTTTGGTATCACCATCTCGTGTGGGATACGACAAAATTAAAAATCAAACAGCTACAAGACCAGTCAGACTTTAAAGACATTCAGTGACAGAGCTGGGTCAGTCAAAGAAGATTAAACCAGACTTGACCAGACAGTCATATTGTTGTGAATGACTATTTCGTTCAGGTATACGACAACATTAAAAATAAAAATCAACAAAGGACAATACCAGCATGATTCGCACAAATTTGAAAATTCTAGGATCTGCAATTAGTTACCACTGATTTGAAATCTTTTATTTTAAACATAAATAATGGCACAAAGCTACTTTATATTGAATTAAATAGTTTTCAGAGACATGACAAATATTTCATTGATGACATTTTGTTTACAAGTTTGGAAGGATAAAAGTGTGCTCAAAGCTAGTTGTGCTGAAGAAAAACATTCAAAAGAATAGAAGTGTTTAGTTTGATGATTTCCAAAACAAAAAGATATATTTCAATGTATAAGAAAAAATGCATATTTACAGATGACAATGAATGTTGATAACATGAAAATAAGTAGTATCAGTCTGATATAAAGATGGTTAAAACAGTGCGGCATGAAGAAGGAATAAATTAAGTATTTGATATAAATACATACAAAAGTTTATATTCGGCTAAATTGAGAGTACATTGAAGTCCTTCTGTAAACTTTACAAGGTAGATTAAGAACGATTCAGCAAAAACAGAGATAAAATTTATGGAAAACAAAGTTTGATTTCAAACAGCACACGGTGTCTCAGTGTATAAAGTTTTAGAATCAACCATAGGAATCGCAAAATTTGACATACATCTGAATTAATTCATACGTATAAAAGAATTGACGAACAGTTTACAAATTGCTGAAAATACAAGTGCTTGTTTTACACGGTCGTCATGTTTGCTTGTTGCTAACACCTTAATATAATTTATCAAGTATTAAGTATTATATAGATGTTTTATACCGTTTTAAATAATGTACAATCTTTAGGACATCATGAACGTTCATTTGTTTAAACAAATATCAATTGTGGCAACAAATTAAACGGGACAAAAAGAAAATAAAATGCACTGAATTGAAAGAATGTTCAGCTGAATAGCCTGCCAACACACTGCATGAGCTTAGCGAGAAAAAGATTTCCTACAATTAAAAAAAGTGTTAGTCACTTGGATGACAAAAAGCAAGCAGATATTTTCCACATGCAAACATATGAAAAATATAACAATTGATACCAATACATTTTGCCATTTATATATATATATATATATATATATATATATATATATATATATATATATATATATTCTCTCAAAATACTCTTGGGCTAAATAAAAGTGCAAACAGAAAAGGGATATGGCATACACAATGCTTTTCAGGAAATCTGAAAAGATACAGTGTGATAATTGAAAATGGTTTTACAAAATGAAAGTTAAGTATTGGCTGGATAAGGAAAATGTTAAATACTTTTCAACTTACTAAAACAAAAAAGTATATGTAGTGGAAAGGTCTAACAGAACCTTAAAGACAAGAGTGTATAAGGGTTTCACTCAAAATGAAACCAGAATATTCATTGATGTTTTACCAAAGCTAATTGAGGCATACAATAACACTTAAAACAGATCAATAGACATGACTCCATTTGGAGGAAGCATGGAAGAAAATGGATCAAAGGTATGGAACACTCTATTCTGTTATCTGACAACTGATACATTTAGAGTGCTGAAATTTAACATCGGTGAATCAGTTACGGGTTTAAAATAACAAAACAAATTTTGAAAAGAGGTAACTTTACCGAGGAATTGTTTATAGTCAGGCAAGTAATTTTAGGTGATTCAATGAAAACTTGAAGGGGAGGACATAGTGGGCATGTTTTATGAAAAAGTTGTATCTCTCTACTACACTAGATGAAATACAAAGTTGAACAGATTTTGAAGACATAAGAATGAATGATAAAAAGTGTTTGTATGTGAAACGGAAAGTATATGTTGAATTGTAACTGGCAGAAAATATGATGCCATTAAATAAATGAGATTTGTCTTCCAGAAATGACTGAAGAAGGGTACATATAAGTCTTCAAGAGCATGATAACTTAGAATCTTTGAAAAATAATGAGCTTCTACAATATGATAGATGTAGGAAGAAAAAAAAAAAAAAAACAACAACAAAAACAGTGCATTTGAGAATGAAAGAGTTTGAACATACACAGAATCCGAATATATTTTGATCATGAAACGAGAAGTAGAAACGAAAGTACATCTATAAACATCACCAGTAAAAAGCAAAATGGTACACACGGAAAACATGATAAGTTGACTACAATGTAGTCAATGCCCTAGCAGGATAATAAATGACATTACAGAACAAATGAAAAGAGATAACAGTGAAATATATGAATTTACAAGCCTATCTATGAGATTTTGAAGAAAATAAAAGATAATGAAAATCACATAAGGTTGATTCAATCATGAGAACATTTAAACTTTTTTAAAATTTCAACTTTCACTGTCAACTATGCATTTTTTTCTATATTAAATATTTACCATGTACAATTTTAGGACATCTATAAAACTGTCTATTACAAATAATTACCACAAAATTAACCACAATCGGTTAACATGAGAAAAACTTGCACACCACATGGATGAAATAAAATCCTGTACATCTTTACAAGTGTGTATTTTAACGGTGTGCAAATATACAGATTTTAAGAATACAAATTCATTTTACATTTGATAGTAATTGAAATTAAACTCCAGGATAAATGTTACATGTTGTGGATGAAGTCTCATTGTCTCCAGAGGAGAGGTATTCCAGAGGCATAACGTGCCCATGTCAACATGTATCAGAGATATAATCAGCTGTGAAATATTACAAATGTAACAGAAATACAAAATAAAGAGTAAAGAGTTTGTAATATTAATGAGATTAAACTGGTATTACATATGAGAGATAGAAATAAACAAATAGGTACACGTGACTGTGGAAAATGAGTAAATAGAGACTCAGTGTATTTGCACAATCAAAACCATATTCATATACAAAGCATAGGTGAACATTGTTTAACACATTAATTTTTTTTAATTGTGCCAAAGACACACATGCTCTTTGTATGATCTTTATAATGGGTTAGCAAAAGCTAAGACTTTATTGTATATTAATTGACTTCAGATTCATAGCAAAAATAGACAAGTACAGAAGTGTACCCTTGTCCTGCCACTCAGATTAATAAATTAAACTGGTCAGCTCACATATCCAAGCTCACACAGCAAATGCATTTAGCGAGATAAATTTTTACCATGCTGAAACTTATTTCTTTCACATACAAGTTGACCCTATCAACTGATGCATAGCATGGTGTAACATGAAACTCTTACAGTGCATATGGCAACATCTAGTTGTGGAATTTCATATTGGGATTGAATATACTAGAATTAGTCAAATCAGTATATAAATTGCACATGCAAAAATTGCTCTCTGAATGTAAAATACATTTACATGATGATGATGATGATGATGTTGATGCATTAAAATCAAATAACACTAGCATTGATATGAAAAAGTTTAATTTGATCTGCAACAATTGCAAAATTTCACCACTTCATGACTAGAGATACCTCAAGGGAAAAATAAAATACTTGATGGATACTGGGCCAAAGGAGCATAAAACTGTACACCAAGATTTTGGAGAGCCTACACCTGCTGTTATGGTAGCTACTAACAATCATAACTGTACTAACAATCATAACTGTACTAACAATCATAACTGTACTAACAATCATAACTGTACTAACAATCATAACTGTACTAACAATCATAACTGTACTAACAATCATAACTGTACTAACAATCATAAAACTGTAAATATGAAGCATGTACTTGTGAATACTGTACAATGTTGTTAGCTGATGTAATGGATTATATAACAGACAAAGATGAATCTACTTCCTGGACTTACTTCTTTCTGCAAAATAGCAACGGATTTTCAGATGAAGGTACGGCAATGGATTAACTGATAAAGGTAGTGCAACGGATTAACAGATGAAGGTATTGCAAGGTAAAATCAAAGTATCATGAGTTATGTAATCTGCATCTTATGTGTACATGTTGGAAAACAGTATTTAGGAGGGCAAGGTTACAACACAGATTAAAACATGGTGACAAAAATCAAAGATTATGTATCACAATCATTCATGAAACTGGACTATGATGTTGGTAGTGATGGTATCTTTTTCTTACTGATTGATCTGGCCATGAAAATTATTTGTATCATTGGATACAACAACAATTTTAAAAAATCCAAAGACTCATTTAAACTTGGATTAAACACTACTAGTAATGTAGATACCCGGTACATCAATTATTTGTGATATTCCAAGGTATTCTAAAGGCCAGTAAACAATCTGTGACAGTACAACAAGAAATTCCAAGACCTTTCTGTATCTCATCCTTGTGCAAGTCAAGAACTTGGCATGAAACACACTCCACTGTACTTGGAGCAACATCTTGAAAATATCATTGACTTTGCTCTCAAAAACCACTGGCAAGGTTTACAGTTTCATCAACTTGTGTTAGATCTTGTGCACCGATCATATCATCATCTTCATATAAAGGATTTTTATATGAATAATCAAAATCATAACCATCCTCAGCCATTTTTTTATTATTTAAATAGAGAAGAAATAGACAAAGCACAGCTGGAAAAAATGGATTCTCAAAAACAAAAACAGCAATAACTCCACTTCTATGGAAATTGAAGAGTACAAATGGAACATAGAAAGGTTTAACTGTTATTCACTTTTTCTTTCCTTTTTTTCCCTCCTGTGCATGGCTTGATTTTTTTGGAGGTGTGCCCACAGGGATTTAAATGGTACTGAGCAGCATTCTTGAAAGTTGTATTTTGTTGTTCAATGAATCTTAATATTACTATTTTATCACGAAAATGAGGCCATAACTATAAGAAAGATGAGTAAATATTTGAGTAGTATCCAAAGAGAATATAATCAAAGATTACAAGGATTTATGCTCAGATCTGTTATTGGTTGCTTAATCCATGGGGAATATTGATGACTTGTGAAACAAAAGTTCCCCGAAGGGACTGATGCTCTACTGTTCAAAAAAGAATTTCCAGTAATTCAAGATATTTAACTGATGAGTGTTGAAACCATGTCTGATATTCTTGAGTTATAAGATTTTCAAATTAGCCACTGTGGCAGCCATATTGCATGTGAGATTGGCACCATTTTTTTTATTTAGGACAAACTAGACACCATTAAAAGACTTTTGGTGAAAGCCCCATGTTGATATGACCATCCATTCAAGATAATTAGATTTTTAATATGCTCATTTTGGCAGCCATATTTGCAGTCAGACCGGCACCATTTTCATTCAGGACCAACTAGATATCATAATTAGTCTTCTGGTGAAAAATCCCATGACAATATGACTTTCCATTTAGGAGTAGTAGCAATAACAAGATTTTCAAAATGGCTGCTGTGGTGGCCATATTTGACATCAGATCAGTACCATTTTCATTGAGAACAAAATAGACATCATAAGAAGTCTTTCAGTGAAAATCCCATGTTGATATGGTCATCCATTCAGGACTTAGAGTGGTAACAAGATTTTCAAGTTGGCTGCTGTGGTGGCCTTATTGGATGTCTGAGCAGCAGCATTTTCATTTAGGACCAACTAGACCTTGGGATGAATGTGTCTGTAAAGTTTCATGTCAGTCCTCCAAGTAGTTTAGGAGGAGTAGTGATAATAAACTTGTGCTAACAGATGGACAGATGTTGGATGATAGATGACAGATGATGGATGATAGACAACAGGCCATCCCATAAGCTCTTCTGGTCTATGACCAGTAGAGATAATAAAATTACTTAATATCTAAAGATGAAAGATAAGCTTGATGTATATTTAAGAGAGCTTCACTGAATCGACCAATCTTCATATTGTTACAGTATTAATTTTATTAATAAATGTAAAATACTGTGAAGCAAGGTATTCTCAATGAAAACAATAAAAATAATATTTATATCATCATTTTAAATTTAGTGAATAATTTATGAATAGACCCATCAATGAGAAATACATGGACAGGGTGGAAAATTGTAATGTCTTCTTTTATCTCTTTTCAGCACAGTTTCCATGGCAAGCAGCCTGAAAAAGAATGCCACCTCATACACGTAATGTACATCAAATCAAATCAATAAGCAATCTTTGTTCATTTTGAAGTATAATTTCTTTTTGATTACACATTTTTTGTTTCCTTTAGAAACTTTCTTTTTAGTTTAAAGAGTCTTGAATGAATAATGTTTTGACCTTAACTTGATAAACTCTTTATTTGGAACATCAGTTCAAGCACATTTTCCTTCTGCAAATGATGACACAGATCTGTTTTGCAAAAGATCGATATACAGATTGACAGATAGATATATAGATAGACATATATATATATATATATATATATATATATATATATATATATATATATATATATATATATATAGATAGATAGATAGATAGATAGATAGATAGATAGATAGACAGATAGATATATAGATAGACAGATAGATATATAGATACATACAGATAGATATATAGATAGATACAGAGACATATAGATATGCAGATAGATAGATAGACAGATATATAGATATATGGATAGACAGATAGAAATGTAGATAGATAGACAGATATATATGTAGATAGATAGACAGATAGATATATAGATAGACAGATACATATATTGATAGACAGTTAGATTGATATATCGATAGATAGATATATATCTTCATCATTGTTTACACCATTTAGTTTTATTTTCAAGTGCATTTTCCTTCTGCATGTCAAGAGATAACATTTATTTAGAAAGACATATAGTCATGATTACTTTTACATCATTCAGTATGAATATCAAGTATGTTTTCATCTGCACACAAGGATGCTTACTTGTTTTGGTATACATACATACATACATACATACATACATACATACATACAATAAGATACATACATGCATACATACATACATACATACATACATACATACATACATACATACATACATACATACATGCATACATACATACATACAATAATGTACATACATATATACATACATAGATAGATACATACAATAACATACATACATACATAATGTACATACATATACACTTACATACATACATACATACATACAACAATGTATATACATATATACTGGTACATATATACATACATACATACAATAACATACATACATATATACATACATAGATACATACATACAATAACATACATACATACATAATGTACATACATATACACTTACATACATACATACATACATACATACATACATACATACATACAATAATGTATATATATATATATATACTGGTACATATATACATACATACATACAATAACATACATACATACATACACACATACATACATACATACATACATACATACATACATACAATAATGTATATACATATATACTGGTACATATATACATACATACATATAATAACATACATACATACATACACACATACATACATACATACACACATACATACATAAAATAACATACATATATACATACATACATACATACATACATACATACATACATACAATAACATACAATAACATACATACATACATACATACATACATACATACATACATACATACATACATACATACATACAAAGGAAAGAAGACTCAGAAGATTGGAAGGCTGAATGGATGAAGGCAATGGATGGTATGGTAAATTTTGGGCTAGAAATAAAATGAGTTAAAAATTTAAATTCAAGGATAACAGTTTTAAGGAAGCCTTGACCAGACATAGTGTTTGATGCAAATAGAGTATAATAGATGACTTAAGAACAGACAGTTGTTCCAGTGTCTCTATTTCCATCCAGTCCTTGGTATGGAAATCATTGTGCCAGACAATATTTGGCCGCAACATTCCTAAAAGAGGCACATATATGTTGTTGAAAATTTTGCAAAGTCAAAACTGTTGACCAAAAGACATAGCCAGTATTTCGTACATTAATTTGTATTCAATAGGCAATCCCTATAATAGGGGAAGCAACTTCTGCTTAGACCATTCTCTATTCATAAAGTATGACCTCCCCTGCCATTGAGTTACATGTATTTAGTCCTAATTGTTGCTACTGCTGCATCATCTAGCCAAGAGTCATTGATCAACTTCATTCTGCATCGATATGGAATGACATGGATAGAATATTCTACTGCTGTCACTGCATTTACTACTACTACTACTAATCATGATCAGACTGGCAGCCTAGACCCCCCTCCAAGAAATTTCCCAGTGTCCTGGTGGGCCAGTCCAACCCTGCTACTATTACTACTACTGCTGTTGTTGATTCAAAATCTTGGCAAGATAGTCCCTTTATCCAACGATGTTATTTTAACAAGCCAAACTATGACATAAGTATTAGTGATGATTTATAAAGGTGTAATCATAAACTAATAAAAGAGAGGATAAATTTTTAATCACAAGTTGATTTTATTCATCTATTATAAGGTATAAAACAGGTATCCATACACAGAGACAGAGATGTGACTAGTAACAGGTGAAAGATAGCTCAACTAAGACAAAACATACATAAAACGACTTGCTTTACTAATATACAAAATATAGAAGTACATAATAGAAGTAATTGTCAGAATATGTAATAATTTTTTTTGCAATATTTGTTTTTACCAATAGCATTTTGAAACCATATATTCTAGTAGGTTGAAAGTTTGGTGTGTAGGTATATACATATGTATATATTTTACATATCATATAGGTTGTTAGATATCTTGCTAATAAGTATGAGTGTATGCAAAAATGTCTGTCTATCTATCTGTATGTAAATGACTCAGAAGTTGGCATTAATGGAAATAAAAATAAATTTAGCATCAATTTTGACATGTGTAAATCCATCAAAATGGTTAAACCATTTCTTGTTAATTAATGACTTTTAAGCAATAATTCTCAGACATTTGCATGATGGTAACAAAATTTCTTGTTAATTAATGACTTTTAAGCAATACTTATTTGACATTTGCATCATGGTAACACCATTTCTTGTCAATTAATGACTTTTAAGCAATACTTATTAGACATTTGCATCATGGTGACTACTAACATTTTATTTTCAATTGCTAAAAAAAAGCACATACAAGTCAGAATTGTGGTCACTTAAATCCTGAGTGATACACTGAAGAGGTTAAACTATTTGTAAATAACTCTAAAACTAAAAAGTGGAAAAATATAAATTGTTGTTAATAATGCGTTATAAATTTGCTAAGAATGCTGATTACAAACATCAATATACATTTATTCAGGTTTTCTGGATAATGAATTAGGTCAAAAATATAACAGCACAAAAAAAAAGAAAAATGGACTCCCATACAAGAAGTTCACATAGATAAAGACAACGTTTAATGGGGAGTGTGGATGATTGTTGTTTTTTACTTAGAAAAGCTGCACACCATGCTGCAGATGTTTAAACTAATAAAAATATAACAAAGTCAAATGGAAAAGTTAATAAAATTAACCAATTGACCTGGGCAGGTATCAAACCTGTGACCCCTGGATTATGGTCCAACACGCTACCAACTAAGCCACTAATATCTTTAAACTATGAAAGATATTAAGCCTGTTGATATGCATCAATAATTTTACCATCTATACTCGCATATAAGCCGATACCAACTGCAAACTGCATAGACCCAGATCTGCTGTTGCATAATGCACCGGCAGATCTGGGTCTATGCAGTTTGTAAGGACTAATTGGTAGAACAAACAACATAGACCCTGATCTGCCGGCGCATTATGCGATGGCAGATCAGGGTTTATGCTGTTTGCATTTGGATTTGGGTTATATGCGAGTATATACGGTAATTACTGAAATAAATATAATTATCCATTCTAGTTCTGCATCAGATAAATACTAAACAAATTCAGTCATTGATAAAAATAGCACTGAAAAATATTAACAAAATTTATTAATTTTTCATAACCTACATTAAAATAAAATTTTAAAATCACTTTCTGAATGTTAAAAACAGTAGCTAATTGGATTTTTTTATTTAAATGAATGGTTTTCCTAAGGCTAATATATCAAGAATTTTGAACAACAATTTTACAAAAGTTAGGATTTTCAAATTTTCTTACTTATGTAAATAATGGTAAATAATTCAAATTATGAAAACAATGGTGATCGTTTATTTAACAATAACTAATTGATCATTGGAATATCTTTTGCATCAGAAGCTATATAGAAAAGTTTCTTGTCGAAATTAAAGTAAAAAACACTTTCTAATAGAAGAAGAGTGCAAATTCTTTTGCAGACCACTGAACTCACATGTAATATAAAAAAACATATTATGACTTTATAATCAGTATCACATGTACCTGTATATGACAGCTTAAAGTAAATTTCTTTTTGAAAAATCAATGTGATAACTAGCCCAATAGTTTGCACCATATTTGAACACAACCATTGCAGGTATACACCGTTAAAAAATGTAAGCTGTAAATTGGGTAAAAAATAAACATCAATTTATTTTGAACAAATAGATTTAACACACGAATAGAAGTATTAAATGCAGACCAAATTATGCTCAGCACTACTATATCTGAAAGTAAAATCACTCATACACAGGCATGCAAACATTAATGGATAGAGGACATAGGTTTATTGAACAGCTTTATTTTCCAAACAATCACTGATCTACAGAAGTCATGCATATAATAGACAAAGAGATTTTAAGTTATTTGGCAGTTTAGAATCATTCATGTTTATAATTTTACATTTACTATAAAATTCAAACACAGATTCCATACATGCCCAAAAGTACTACAATACGGGTAAAATTATTTCTATTTGAAAATATAAATTACTTACAAAAAAATGGGCCATTTATTAGAACCCCTTGTCTATTTTTTCTTAATTCTAGTAAATTTACACTTATATCAAATAAATGCAGAAATACTTTAATATGATGAAAACACTAAAAGCATGAAAACATCTCAGAATATTTTTAATGGATATTTTACATACAAAAAGTACTTTATACATTACTAGTTTTACATGAAATTTGTCAGAAAAGAATGGAACTTAACCTTTATTAAACTCAGGTCACTAGGTGACATGAGTATTTATATGTATTATTAACCCTTTATTCTTAATTATGTGGCACTGGGATAATTCACAAAATATAATAGCAAAATATTCAGAAGAACAAATTCCAAAAAGAAACAAAAATACATAAAGTACAAAAAATGAAAATATATCTTCTAAAAATTAATAAATACAAAAAAGAATAAACATATTGGAAGAAAGTACACCAAAAGAAAAAGAAAAAAATTAAGAAAATCTGAGAAAAATACAGCATGTCAGTTTTAGGCAGACACTAATTTTATCCATTTAATGGACAAGTCAGGATAACAGGCATACTGTATTAGAGTATCTAGAGGAGAATGACCAAGTCAGGATAATGAGCATACTGTACAAGAGCATCTAGAGAAGAATGGACAAGTCAGGATAACAGGCATACTGTACAAGAGCATCTAGAGAAGAATGGACAAGTCAGGATAACAGGCATACTGTACAAGAGCATATAGAGGAGAATGGACAAGTCAGGATAACAGGCATACTGTACAAGAGCATTGAGAGAAGAATGGCCAAGTCAGGATAACAGGCATACTGTACAAGAGCATCGAGAGAAGAATGGCCAAGTCAGGATAATGGGCATGCTGTATAAGAGCATCTAGAGAAGAATGGACAAGTCAGGATAACAGGCATACTGTATAAGAGCATCTAGAGGAGAATGGCCAAGTCAGCATAATGGGCATACTGTATAAGAGCATCTAGAGAAGAATGGACAAGTCAGGATAACAGGCATACTGTATAAGAGCATCTAGAGGAGAATGACCAAGTCAGGATAATGGGCATACTGTATAAGAGCATCTAGAGAAGAATGGACAAGTCAGGATAACAGGCATACTGTATAAGAGCATCTAGAGAAGAATGGACAAGTCAGGATAACAGGCATACTGTACAAGAGCATCGAGAGAAGAATGGCCAAGTCAGGATAACAGGCATACTGTACGAGAGCATCAAGAGAAGAATGGCCAAGTCAGGATAATGGGCATGCTGTATAAGAGCATCTAGAGAAGAATGGACAAGTCAGGATAACAGGCATACTGTATAAGAGCGTCTAGAGGAGAATGGACAAGTCAGGATAATGGGCATACTGTATAAGAGCATCTAGAGAAGAATGGACAAGTCAGGATAACAGGCACACTGTATAAGAGCATCTAGAGGAGAATGGCCAAGTCAGGATAATGAGCATACTGTATAAGAGCATCTAGAGAAGAATGGACAAGTCAGGATAACAGGCATACTGTATAAGAGCATCTAGAGAAGAATGGACAAGTCAGGATAACAGGCACACTGTATAAGAGCATCTAGAGGAGAATGGCCAAGTCAGGATAATGGGCATACTGTATAAG
Organism: Margaritifera margaritifera; assembly: GCA_029931535.1. NCBI lineage: Eukaryota > Metazoa > Mollusca > Bivalvia > Unionida > Margaritiferidae > Margaritifera > Margaritifera margaritifera. Next base: position 1,370,499 of record JAQPZY010001528.1, read on the forward strand.
AGCATCTAGAGGAGAATGGACAAGTCAGGATAACAGGCATACTGTATAAGAGCATCTAGAGAAGAATAGAATGTTGCTGTATTTCTCTCATGATCAGCCCAGGGGTCTTCTTTGCAAGTATGATGATAAAAAAAAGGAAGGGGAGAAGGACTTCTCATTTGAGAAGGCTTTCCTAGAAACAAAAATCTGCCTCATCTTTGTAAAAGTTGGGTATTGGATATATATATATATATATATATATATATATATATATATATATATATATATATATATATATATATATATATATATATGTGTGTGTGTGTGTGTGTTATGGTGTCCACATATTTTGCTTGCATGTTTTCTCAAATTACAGCAGTTAATTCTGCTCTCAAATTTGGTATTTTTTGAGAAATATATGTAAATTGTGACCAAAATTGTGTCTCTCAAGTTTGGTATTTTAGGAGAAATATATACAAATTGTGACCAAAATTGTGTGGTGCTGAGTTTCTTTAACATTAGTAAGACCGAGTATTACATACGTACCAAGTTATTATGCAAAGAGGTTTACTTGCGACACTTGACATCTTACTAATAAACACGTCTTTAAGAAAACGAAATTATGATGTGAAGAGATTAACAATTTAAATATTATGGATCAATACAGCTTAATTTTAGAAAGCAAAGAGTATTGTATTTACCCATGCATAATATGTGTCAAACTGTGAACAGATTAGACACAGATCTGCTGTCACATAATGTGCATGCAAATCTGGGTCTATGCTGTTCATTCTGTCCATAATTTTAGGCAAACAATGAAGAACCTGATATGCTGATGCATTATGGGATGGCAGATCTTGTCTACACAGTAAGCAGTTGAAATCATGTTTTACATTAGTAAATATGGTATATGAACTATCTACAGTCAGAAGCAGTTATTTAGTATTCTATAAACATAGTTACTATGCTGCCTATTGAAGAATACTGTACAGATAAATACCAAGATGAGTAATGGGCGTATTTTATGTGAGTCAGATAATATATATCCTGGTGTACAAATCACACCCATCTGCACTCAGAGATGAGTAATGGGTGTAATTTATGTGAATCAGATAATATATATTCTGGTGTACAAATCATACCCACCTGCACTCACAGTAGATGGATGCTCACCTGTCACATGATGTGCAAGTAGACCATGGTCTGAACTGCCCACATGAAATCACAAATAGAGCATAGAGTGTCAACTCTGATCTGCATGTACTGGATAAATACAGTTATGTTATACACTTTCACTATCTAATCAATTGGAACAGGGACAGTCTTGAAATCAGAATGACAATCATTGGGAATAGTTCTGAAATCAGAATTATAATCAATGTGAACAGTTTTGAAATCAGAATGACAATTAACGGGAACAATCCTGACAAATGAATCACAATCATTGGGAACAGTCTTGAAGTCTTAAAATCAGAATGCCAATTATTGGGAACAGTCTTGAATCAGGATGACAATCAATAAGAACAGTCTTGAAATTAGAATGACAAGTGATGGGAACAAGAACAGTAAATCAGAATTATAATCAATTGGAACAGGGACAGTCATGAAATCAGAATAACAATCATTGGGAACAGTCTTGAAGTCAGAATGACAATTAATGGGAACAGTCCTGAAATCTGAATCAGAATTATTGGGAATTGTCTTTAAGTCTTGAAATCAGAATGACAATCATTGGGAACTGTCTTGGAGTCTTAAAATCAGTATGACAATCATTGGGAAGTGTCTTGAAGTCTTAAAATCTGAATCACAATCATTGGGAACTTGTCTTAAAATCAGAATGACAATCATTGGGAACTGTCTTGAAATCAGAATGATAATCATTGGGAACTGTCTTAAAATCAGAATAATAATCATTGGAACAGTCTTGAAATCAGAATATTAATCATTGGAACAGTCTTGAAATCAGAATAATAATCACTGGAACAGTCTTGAAATCAGAATAATAATCATTGGAACAGTCTTGAAATCAGAATAATAATCATTGGAACAGTCTTAAAATCAGAACAATAATGAATGGGAAAAATCTTGAAATCAGAATGGCAATTACTGGAAACAGATTTTCTCCATCATGCTTTGAACTAATTCAGTAACCCACGTTCCTTATTAACAGAACTGAAAGAATTGGAAACAAAAGGGTTCATATTAATGGGGTTTTGCTGTATCTATGTCTGTTTATAATGATGGCTAACAAATGATCAATGCTTGTTTTTAATTGAGGTATGTTGGTGTGAATGGCTCATGCTGTTTTGATTGTTTGCTATGATTATGATTTGATAATGAATAACACCATATGAATTTTTAGCTTTCTTGATCTGTTAAAATGTGATTCAAAAATGGTTGCAATGTTGTGATAGATACCAAGACTTTCAGTCGGTGAAAACTGGATCTATATGAAAACTCTCAGTCTGTGAAAACCGGATCTATATGAAAACTCTCAGTCTGTGAAAACCGGATCTATATGAAAACTCTCAGTCTGTGAAAACCAAATCTATATGAAAACTCTCAGTCAGTGAAAACCAGATCTATATGAAAACTCTCAGTCAGTGAAAACCGGATCTATATGAAAACTCTCAGTCAGTGAAAACTGGATCTATATTAAAACTCTCAGTTGGTGAAAACCGGATCTACATGAAAACTTTCCTTTAGAAAACAACATAAACAGTACATTAAGCATTTTAAGCATGACAAAATGTTGAAGAAGTAATTCAGTACGTCAAAAAGTTTGATTCCATGACATATCTATTCATTTTGTAGCTGATAAATCAAAGCTATAAACATAGTTAACAAAGAGAGCCTACACACATATTTATAGATATTATACAATTTCTTTCTCCATTACCATCTAGACTTACTTAGAAGTCGAGTCCAACTGCAAACTGCAAAGACACAGATCTGCCATTGCATAATGCACCAGCAGATCTGTGTATATGCAGTTTGTTACAAGTAATCAGTAAAACAATCAACATATACCTTGATCTGCTAGTGCATTATGCAATGACAGATCAGGGTATATGTTATTTGCAGTTGTTCTTGATGTATAAGTGAGTATATACAGAATTTATATGTTAATACAATTTGTGTACACTTTTTACTAATTCATTTTTGGGTGTAATAACAATTATAGGTAAAAGATATAAATATAATTTTCAGCAGATTCCAAAGTAGAAACCTGTGCAAACTCTCAATGTGAGTTCACTGTACAAAAATTAAGGACACAATAATAATAATAATAATAATAACAATAATAATAATAATAGTAATAATAATAATAATTATTATTATTATTATTATTATTATTATTATTATTATTATTATGCATTGATGGTGTACAAAACATTATAGCATATGAAAATTACATACAATACAGTATGTTACAGAGTTATGGTTATAAGTTTCACCAGGCTATTTGACTAAAGTACCATATATACTCACTTATAAGTCAGGTCCAACTGCAAACAACATGGACCCTGATCTGCTGTTGCATGTGCAAGCAGATCAGGGTCTATATTGTTTGTTCTATTGAGTACTCCTAACAACTCCATAGACCCAGATCTTCCAGTGCATTATGTGATGGCAGATCTGGGTCTATGCAGTTTACAGTTGGACCCGACTTATAATCGAGTATATACGGTATTACATAAGTAGACATTTACCATATTTAGTTTTACAGTGCTAAATTGTTTTTATACCAATTGATGACTAATTGAGAACAAATTAATGTTCATAATATAAATAATATATTGCATGTGCTTAGAGACATAGATTCATTTACAATTAGTAGTCCCATATATCTAACCATACCTATGTATGTGTAATACATACATATAATGTATACATGTCAGTCTATTTTTATACATACATGTATCTGATATGTCTAACTTTTTTTAAATAAAGTTGTGGAAAAAACAAACCTAATCTAAGTGTCATACATGTATATAGTGTTATATATTTTCTGATATACACTTTATGTATCTATTTCATAACAAAGTTGTAAATATTGCAAATTATTGCATATCTAAATATTTATATTTACATCATACTTGTGCACAAAGTCTAAAACTGAAAATGAAAGACAAACGCTTAACTTCAGAATTCATCAAATGTAGAAGCACTATTACTTACTACACTTACAACAGAATCACTCCTGTTTTTTAATACATCTACAATAACATCACTGAATCCAATTCAGGAAAGAAAATACAACATAATTACACAAGATACAGACATATATTATTGTTTATTAGTGCATGCAAGCACTTGGTATACTGCAAATTCAAAGAGAACAAATATATTTCATAAAAAGACAATAGCAGCTCCCAGGATCCCATACTTTCTTTAAATTCAACTAATTTAAATACATGTATGAACTAATGGTTCTGTGAAATTGAGCGAATTTTAAAATTAAAAACAACTAAGTGAAAAACTATATATTTTGAAGTTTAAATATCTTTTTGAAATCTGACTGGTAATGCCACTCAACAGTTTTTTTTAGACAAGGTCATAATATTTTCACATGTATCATATGATCTAGTTAGAAAAAAATAACTTCAGAATATGGTTTTTAAAAAAGATTATTCATGTCAAGTTTGAAAGTTTAGTATAAATAAAAGCAAAGTCCTGAAATAAGGAATCTGAAATAATTATTAATATAAAATTATCTGAGGGAATCACATTGACCAAAGAAGTATGACAGACACATAAAATGCCTCATTTTAACCTCTGACTAATTAAATAAACATTACCCCTTTGACTAATTAAATTAACATTACCCCTTTGACTAATTAAATTAACATTACCCCTTTGACTAATTAAATTAATATTACTCCTTTGACTAATTAAATTAACATTACCCCTTTGACTAATTAAATTATTATTACTCCTTTGACTAATTAAATTATTATTACTCCTTTGACTAATTAAATTATTATTACTCCTTTGACTAATTAAATTAACATTACCCCTTTGACTAATTAAATTAATATTACTCCTTTGACTAATTAAATTAACATTACCCCTCTGACTAATTAAATTAACATTACCCCTTTGACTAATTAAATTATTATTACTCCTTTGACTAATTAAATTATTATTACTCCTTTGACTAATTAAATTAACATTACCCCTTTGACTAATTAAATTAACATTACCCCTTTGACTAATTAAATTATTATTACTCCTTTGACTAATTAAATTATTATTACTCCTTTGACTAATTAAATTAACATTACCCCTTTGACTAATTAAATTAATATTACTCCTTTGACTAATTAAATTAACATTACCCCTTTGACTAATTAAATTAACATTACCCCTTTGACTAATTAAATTATTATTACTCCTTTGACTAATTAAATTATTATTACTCCTTTGACTAATTAAATTAACATTACCCCTTTGACTAATTAAATTAACATTACCCCTTTGACTAATTAAATTATTATTACTCCTTTGACTAATTAAATTAACATTACCCCTTTGACTAATTAAATTATTATTACTCCTTTGATTAATTAAATTAACATTACCCCTTTGAGAATTTTTGGATAATGTTTGTCTAAATGCTATCAAACATTTGTTTTGATCAAGAAGTAGAATGTTTTTTTAAAAAATGACAGATTTTGCTAAATCTGAAACTTTTCTGAAATAATTACAATTAATCTCAGTTAGGATGCGTACATGAGTATGAATAATATACAAGAAGTCAGAAATGATGGAATGGGTTGATCATACTCACAGATTTATCTGCAAATTGCAGAAATTAAATTGTTTTGGCATCTTTGTGGTGGAAATTGATTTTTTATTTTTTAAAAATTTCTTAGGGAATATTGATATTATTAACCAAAATTATGTTTAATGATATCTATCCATGTTAATGTATAGTGTAAATCAAGCTACTAACAGTACAGATCCTGATATACCACAGTATAGTGTACAACAAGCTAGTAACAGTACAGACCCTGATATATCACTGTATAGTGTACATAGAGATACTAGCAGTACAGACCCTGATATACCATTGTATAGTGTACATCAAGCTACTAACAGTACAGACCCTGATATATCACTGTATAGTGTACATAGAGATACTAGCAGTACAGACCCTGATATATCACTGTATAGTGTACATAGAGATACTAACAGTACAGACCCTGATATACCACTGTATAGTGTACATAGAGCTACTAACAGTACAGACCCTGATATACCACTGTATAGTGTACATCAAGCTACTAACAGTACAGACCCCAATATACCACTGTATAGTGTACATAGAGATACTAGCAGTACAGACCCTGATATACCACTGTATAGTGTACATAGAGATACTAACAGTATGGACTCCAATATACCACTGTATAGTGTACATAGAGATACTAACAGTACAGACCCTGATATACCACTGTAAAGTGTACATAGAGATACTAACAGTACAGACCCTGATATACCACTGTATAGTGTACATCAAGCTACTGACAGTACAGACCCCAATATACCACTGTATAGTGTACATAGAGATACTAGCAGTACAGACCCTGATATACCACTGTATAGTGTACATAGAGATACTAACAGTATGGACCCCAATATACCACTGTATAGTGTACATAGAGATACTAACAGTACAGACCCTGATATACCACTGTAAAGTGTACATAGAGATACTAACAGTACAGACCCTGATATACCACTGTAAAGTGTACATAGAGATACTAACAGTACAGACCCTGATATACCACTGTATAGTGTACATAGAGATACTAACAGTACAGACCCCAATATACCACTGTATAGTGTACATAGAGATACTAACAGTACAGACCCTGATATACCACTGTATATTGTACAAGTAGATATGGATTGATGCTGTTCGCTTGATATGATAAACTGAATGAATAATGTAGACCCTGTCCTTATAGGTCTATGCTGATGGCAATTAATGGGCATTATACAGAAACTAACATGGTCCTTATGAGTTTATGGTTGTTGGCAGTTAATAGGCATTATACAGAAACTAACATGGTCCTTATCAGTTTATGCTTGTTGGCAGTTAATGGGCATTATACAGAAACTAACATGGTCCTTATGAGTTTATGCTTGTTGGCAGTTAATGGGCATTATACAGAAACTAACATGGTCCTTGTGGGTCTATGCTGTTGGCAGTTAATGGGTATTATACAGAAACTAACATGATATTTGTTTTAAAGTGCATAAACATACTTTATTCTACTTAAGGCTGCAACATTTTTACACGTGTAAACAGCTTAGTTTAGTTTACCACCTGTAAAGGTTAACAAAATTGGAAAACATGTAAATGAACGTGCATGTGACTGTCAGTTACACAGGAACTACTTTCTCCAATTAAATAAATGAACATGCATGTGACTCCCTTGAACAACATTAAAGTGAGGGATTACTGTACTATATATAATGTACCTCAGTAGAAGGTTATCTGACATATAACACTGTATACACTTGAATTACTTTCTTGAACAGTGTTATATTGAGGAGCACTGTATTATGTATAATGTACCCGAGTATAAGAAGATTTCACATATAACACTGTAAACTTTAATGACTACCTTGAACAATGTTACAGTGAGGGATGGCTATATTGCAGTAAAAAAGAAGTTATTAATTTTAGATAAAAATTTGAAATTATAGTGATATAAAAAGGTAAATTCTAAGAGAAAATAAACTGAAAAGGTCTAAAAAAAAAAAAATCTTTATCGTGCCACTTAATTTCTATTTGCAGATTTGTCTTAGAACTAGTGTGGTCAGCACAAACTGAGGAATGCCAAATGCTGGCAGATCCATTGGACAAACAACCAGTTCAGATGATTAAAGGTGAAGGTCAGAAGATCAGTGAGCTCTGTCTCAGGAAAATGTTGTCATGGTGCCCATGGTTTGAATGTAATCCAGGACAATTTCATGACAAAAACGAAACTGCTCCTGTAAGATAAAATGAAAAAAAATTACATTGTGAAATAGTTTGGTGTCCTTACATTTTTATTAATCCAGTACCAAGTTTCACTAAATTTCTCTAAATTATGTCTCAACTTGAGATTTTACATTATCTTGCTTATGACAGATTTGACAACATTGCTATTTTTGTAAGAGGTAGAGTCAGTAGAAAGAATTAAAAATACCTCTTTAGTTTGAAATTTTAACACCCGTGTCTTCTTTTCTTGAAAAAAGCTGACAAATTCCTCAAATTTGCAGATATACTCAAATTTTTCTTTAAGATAAAACAAAATTTTGGGTAGGCAAATATGAGGTATTAACTCTGATTTTTTATTCCTGATACCAGGTTTATGTGCAATGAAAACTACAGCAAAGAAATAAGAACAAATATCTATTTCCAGAAGAAAATTTGAAATATTCAGTAAAACTGGAGCCAGTAATTTCAGCATATTTGCAAGATAAGATTTTTGCTATTTCATGTTTGGGAACATGCTCCTTATGCACTGGAATAATTTTTGCAAATTAGGTTGTCTCACCAAATTTGTAAAAAATGTATGCAACAGTTAATTTTATTTGTATTCACTTTTTGCATTATCACATACATAAATCTGTATCTTGTTGCATGTATTCTTAGAATTGGTCCATGCAAGGTAGAATGTTGCATGTATTCTTAGAATTGGTTCCATGCAAGGCAGAATGTTGCATGTATTCTTAGAATTGGTTCCATGCAAGGCAGAATGTTGCATGTATTCTTAGAATTGGTTCCATGCAAGGCAGAATGTTGCATGTATTCTTAGAATTGGTTCCATGCAAGGCAGAATGTTTCAAAAGTTGTGAATTGACCTCTTCCTAGCTAGCACTTCAGACAGAAGATATACAGTATAACTAACATAAACTTACCTATATGCAGTTAATTCACAGTAATTATGTATGGCAAAGCAAAATTACCTATATGCAGTTAATTCACAGTAATTAGGTATGGCAAAGCAAAATTACCTATATGCAGTTAATTCACAGTAATTAGGCATGGCAAAGCAAAATTAAAAAAAAAAATACAGCTGAAACAATGAAAAAATGGTTCATGGTCCCCAAAATTGCCAGCATATTGTAGTTAATTTTAAAGCTTTTATTAAAGAAGAAAAATGAAAAGACTAAAAAAACCAATTAAAATGTAAAAGAAAAAATACCAACCAAGTTTACAATAAGTTGAGATCTGGAAACTCGTATCTGCTTAGTTGTGTGGAAGACATCAACATCCTTCTCTACCTTCATTGGGTCCAGAATACAACTAACACCAACATACAGGCCACATCTACTTACACCATTCCTGAAAACAAAGTGCACATTAAAATGTAAATCATAAAAAGATACACACCCTAGCATGCACTTTTCATAAATTTAATGTTTTTTATTTATTTTGATAAATTAATATGAAGTTTCAAAAATTTTGCATAAAGTATTGTTAATCAGAGAATTGTAAAAATTTTATACTGTAAATGTTCTGAATAAAAGAATTTGCAAGATTTTAATAGGACAAGAATTTTTTTAATTTAGAGTAAATCTATGGATTAATACCAAAAAAAACAATGTATTTTTCCCCAGACTGGCTAAAGCCTTTTGCCACTTTGGAGCAAAGGTTGAGATATATTCCTGATGACATGTTTTTAAGGAATTTGATTGTGCAGTGTACTTGAAATAAAACAATAACCTCACTTGAGGCTGCAACCATTGATTTCATTATTTATTTAAAAAATGCCAATATTTTTGTACAGGGCTCTTTTTATGTGACTGTAATATCTACAAAATGTACCATTACCAAGCAGGCAGGTAGCACAATCCAATTAATCTTTCTTAACTCGGCTGATTAACACTTCTAATAATGCATAATAATGCTTATATGTTGTCCAGAGGATTAAATTCTCTATTTTCCTTTCTCTTGCAATAAGACCATATTTTGTACAGAATACTTACAAATTACTTATTAGTTATAAGATTATTAGATTTCTTCAGTCCAAACTGTATATCCTTATTTGTATCATTGACATCATCAATGTAATAAACCAATCAGAATTAGTCATTATCAAACTGTTCTCCAGTAATGTAGGTAAAACAATGCCACTGCCTGCACAGAGCATTTGACCCTGGGGTCATTTTTGTTTTGAATTGTGATTTCCATCATTTTGTGTTGAAATTTAGGCAATTTTTTCAAAAAAGTTAACAAATAACAGTGCTAGAGTTTATGGATAAAGGCTTAAAATTTGTATATTTTCCATTAATTTTTGTGATTACCTTGAAAACTGAGGTAAAAAGAAAGAGCAGGCATTTCTGCAAGAAAGTGGCCAATTTCAACTTGTGGCATTTCAAGAGAAGCAAGAGCACAACCTGGGGAGCAGTTTGAGTCATTATCTCATTTAAAGAGGTGATTTAGTTCATATTTATTCCTCTAGATCCTTTAATTTCAATTACCATTACAATTCTGAAACAATCATAAAACTTACATTGTTTTGTGGGGGGGGGGGGGGGGGTTGAGAAAAATGTGTCATTAAAAGCATTCAAACAATTAGTTCCCTAATTTTTAATCTGTTTCAAATAAATCAGAACAAAATGAGTTTATAATTTTAATACAAGACTGTAAATAAGATCTGAATAAATCAAATGTATTCACCATTGGAAATAGAACTTTGATCTGTATGATGATAGGTATTTATTACTTACATGCAGTGAACTGTGACAGGATGATTCCCAATATGCTTCTGCCAATTCTCTACAAGCTCAAACAGCTCTAACAGCGCCAGCTTGGAATTAGGAACACTAGCGCCATCTGCCCAGCGATGGAAGTGAAACTGGCGGACAACCCGAGGGGCTTCATGAGGCTGGAAAGGGAAAAGAGTACAAAATTAGGAGCCTGGATGTCACAGTAGTTCAGCCACTTACTTGCCACATCTGTAGCCCTTAAAATGATCCTTTGCACCAGCATGTACATGGGATAGTGCTTATTTTGCACCATCATGTACATGGGATGATGGTTATTTTGCACCATCATGTACATGGGATGGTGGTTATTTTGCACCATCATAACATGGGATGGTGGTTATTTGCCTATAGTCAATATTTTTCTCCTGATTCTCCATCTGCCTCCACCAAATCAGTTACATAACCTAATGAGAATTGCTCCACATAAAATCAATATAAAATATATTAAGCAACTGTTTTTCATGTCCTGCAGTTTACTCAATGATAGTAATGACATAACAAGCTCTCTTAATGCACATATAATTCTGGTAACATTGATCAGACACAGTCTTTAAAATTAATGGATAATTGTTTTGTTTCAAAACAGCTGTTAGCTATCTACTGAAAAAATATTAGATTTTTGACCAACCATGATAACTGAACTGAAACGTTGGACAAAACTCGTGATAAAAAAAGTGTGTACAAGGTTGCAACAATGAGATGATGTAATGAATAGAGAGAATTTCCTAAAGAGATTGTTTGGCTTAAGTTTAGAAACGAAACCTTTGCAAAATTTTCTTGAAATGATCCTGTTACCAAGTCTTAATTGAATTTATTGTTTGTTACATTTATAAAGTGAGTTAGTATACAATGTATAAGTCAAGTCCAACTGCAAACTGCATAGACCCAGATTTGCCATCACATAATGCGCTGGCAGATCTGGGTCTATGCAGTTTGTAAGGACTAATCAGAAAATCAAACAACATAGACCCTGATCTGCTGGCGCATTATGCGATGGCAGATCAGGGTCTATGTTTTTTGCATTTGAACCCTGATGATATGCGAGTATATATGGTATATTAAATTTTTATATATACCATATGCAGGTATATAAACTGAATTAAATTTAAAAGTTATTATATCATCTATCAGACAGTCAATGAGTCATATATAACAAAAGAGATAAATTATCAAGCACTTAGCGTAAATTAACTTCAAAAGTTTTTAATGACAGAAAAATATAAACGTTGATATATGTATAGTCCAATGATAAAACTCATCATTGATTGCTGTGAATACACACTTTTATGTCATGGGGTACCTATTTGTGTGGATTTCAGGCTGCTACATACCACAGACTTAAAGGCTCAACAAACAATGATCCTATTGAGAAGACAAAAGGAAAACTATAGCAACTTACAAACATGTCAATTTTGCAATGAACATGAAAATTTATATCTATGAAAGTAAATTAATTCACAATATCCTTCATCAAATATGAAGTGCACAGTGGGTGTATTTCTTCAGAAGAAATTTAAATTCAGATGTGAAAATGAAGTATTTCATTTACCTAACACTAACTGGTTTGGATTTCATATACAGATACCATATATACTTGCATATAGTATGATACCAACTGCAAACTGCACAGACCCAGATCTGCCATCGCATAATGTGCCGGCAAATATAAGTCTATGCAGTTTGTAAGGACTAATCAGTAGAACAAACAACATAGACCCTGATCAGCTGGCACATTATGCGATGGCAGATCAGGGTCTATGTTGTTTGCATTTGGACCTAGCTTATATGCGAATATATATGGTAGTTCTCGTTTGCACCGTACACTTACTAAATCTACATTAGTGATAGTAAAATCACGGACTGTTAAGCTTGGATCTGACTTTATTTCAGCTGTTGTCTCAACAATAAAAGGACCAAATTTCTCCCCACAGGTCTCCAGTGTCCAGTACTGTTCACATGTCTACAATATAAAAGAGATATATACATCATATTTTTAGAGCAAGTAATGAAAAATGTAATTTTTGTATGCACTACAAACTGTGAACACCAATAATTATCACAAATTTTGCATGACAACTGAACATGTCCATAGCAATTAACATACCATCTATACTCGCTAATAAGTCATGTCCAATTGCATATGAGATAGACCCTGATCTGTCATTGCATAATGCGCTGGCAGATTATAGTCTATATTGTTTGTTCGACTGTTTACTATTAACAAACTGCATAGACCCAGATCTGCTGGTGCATTATGTAATGGCAGATCTGGGTCTAAGCATTTTGCAGTTGGATCAGAGTTATACACAAGTATATACGGTATAGACAATATGATCATCTCTGATCAACCAATCTCCAAGATTAATGTTGCAGTTCAGACAAACTTGTAAGTATAGTAATCCCTCATTATAATGCCATCAATGGGAACCATGGAATATACGGCCTTATAGTGAGACTGTCTTATAATGAAGTACATGATACAGTAATCACTCATTATAATGCCATCAATGGGAGCCATGGAATATACTGTCTTATGGTGAAGTACATGATACAGTAATCACTCATTATAATGCCAACAATGGGAGCCATGGAATATACTGTCTTATAGTGAAGTACATGATACAGTAATCACTCATTATAATGTCATCAATGGGAACCATGGAATATACTGCTTTACAATGAAGTGCATTATATATATAATTGTACTACCACTTAATAAAATGGGATCAATGACCATATTTGCCTTAAAACAGGAAATGTGTTATAATGAAGGGCTTTATAGTGAGGGAGTGCTCATAAAGAACATTGTAAAAGTATGGATTCCATTGGATACCACAAGGCATAGGGAGTAAACAGTAGCCAATAATTTGCAAAAATTTGCTTATGCCAGAGTACAAAATTCCCTCATTATAACACTGTCCATAGGAGCTATATAGTATACCACCTTATAGTGAGACTGCCTTATAATGACATATGATAAATATAATTTTACTACCACCTAATGAAATGGAATCCATGACCATACTCATCTTACAGAACAGAAACTGTTTTATAATGAAGGAATGCTGTATTCCAACAATACAATTATACATTTCTTGATGCATCCTGAAAGTTGTAACAATTTCCTTGATTTGAAGATCAATTTTCACCTAACCCTCAAAATGTCAGCTCAACTAGAACAGCAAGATTTTAGTTTCAAATCTGTCTAAATCATTTTGGTTTCAAAGACATAGCAATATTACGACTTAATTGTAATGCTATTCAGTTACATACCAAATATTGGAGATTGCTATTCATTGTTTTTATATATCTCTCATCATTAGGGACTTTAGGAACTGTTAAAAACTAACTAAAAATCACATGAATGAACAATACTTACTGATATATCCAACACACCATATTTATCCAATGATAACCCCATGCCTGATGATAAGCCCATGCCTGATGATAAGCCCATGCCTAATGATATGCCCATGCCTAATGATAAGCCCATGCCTGATGATAACCCCATGCCTGATGATATGCCCATGCCTGATGATAACCCCATGCCTGATGATAAGCCCATGCCTAATGATAACCCCATGCCTGATGATAAGCCCATGACTGATGATATGCCCATGCCTGATGATATGCCCATGCCTGATGATATGCCCATGCCTGATGATAAGCCCATGACTGATGATAAGCCCATGACTGATGATATGCCCATGCCTGATGATATGCCCATGACTGATGATATGCCCATGCCTAATGATATGCCTATGCCTAATGATAAGCCCATGCCTAATGATATGCCCATGCCTAATGATAACCCCATGCCTGATGATATGCCTATGCCTGATAATAACCCCATGCCTGATGATATGCCCATGCCTGATAACCCCATGCCTGATGATAAGCCCATGCCTAATGATAACCCCATGCCTGATGATAACCCCATGCCTGATGATATGCCCATGCCTGATGATATGCCCATGCCTGATATGCCCATGACTGATAAGCCCATGACTGATGATATGCCCATGCCTGATGATAAGCCCATGACTGATGATAACCCCATGCCTGATGATAACCCCATGCCTGATGATAAGCCCATGCCTGATGATAAGCCCATGACTGATGATAAGCCCATGCCTGATGATATGCCAATGCCTGATGATAAGCCCATGCCTGATGATAAGCCCATGACTGATGATAAGCCCAAGACTGATGATAAGCCCATGACTGATGACCCAAGACTGATGATAAGCCCATGACTGATGATAAGCCCATGCCTGATGATAAGCCCATGCCTAATGATAAGCCCATGCATGATGATAAGCCTATCTCTCATTTGTACAAAATGTTGGCAAATATTTACTAAGGATATCTTTGTCTGATAATAAGCCCACCCCCTGCTTCTTGACAAATTTATTAGACTGGTCCCCTGGCCTTATTATGAAAGAATACTCTGCCTAAAGCCCATATAATCATCCGCTAATTAAATTTTAGAGGTGCTTCCTGGCATCTTTGCTTTTATTACTAAATTCAAATAGCTACTGACCACTAGCTTAAAACAAGGGGGACTAACAATAAAAAATTATTGATTGATTCTGTTTTAAAATTATGTTGGGTGGCTATTATTACTGCCATGATGTAGGAAATTTTATGAAAATGAAACAAAAATTCAGATTTTTGTTGAGAGAAGATTAACAGGATTTACAAGATGTTCACAATGGTGGCCATATTGGATGTCCAAAGGACACCATTTTCATGAAGGACAAACCATGTATCATAAGAAGTTCTTCAATGAAAACTTCATGTTCATACAAACATCTGTTCCTCCAGAGTAGTGATTTGCAGGTATCATCAGCATCATTTTGTTCAGTACCAACTACATCCTGTAAAAAGTGCTGAAGCAAAAACCCAATATTAATAGGACCTCATCCCAAAGATTAGTGTTAAGATTTTCAAGATGGCTACATTAGTGGCAATGTTAGAGGTAATATCAGTACCATTTTCTTTAAAAAAAAAACAACTTCCAAGATGGCCACCCAGGAGGCCATATTTGATGTCTAGGGAGCAAGATTTTTCATTTTGGATCAGCTAGTCCCTAAGGATGAAATTATATGCTAAATTTTGTGACTTTTATCTTATTCCTTTTAGGAAGATCAGTGATAACAAACAATTGCTAATGGAGGCTGATGATGAATGATGGATGCTGGATATGCCAGAAGAACGGCCATTACAGAAAATCTTTGGATCTTTGTCCAGTATAGCTAATAAATTTATATGTGAATGTTGTCTGCTGCATACCTCATCATTTGGATCTATTTCATTCAACATGACTATACAGTATGAGTTGTGGTCATATATGAGCCGCCAGAAATCTACGACTGTGTTCGGCAGTGGTGTCTGTGTAATAATGAAAGCATCTCTCTTCAGGTAGCTCTGAAATACAAAAGAACGATTCATGAATTTAATTTATTTCCCACAAACAATGTCGTGAATTGACCTCCGAACCCAAAGCATAATGACTATCAGATACCTTACATGTCAACCACCTAACCTCACCCAAACCCCAAAATATGTACATATATAAAACTCTTTATCTTCATAACCTAAAAAATATATACTAATTTTCGAACTTTTTAACTGTTAAATGTGTGAGAACTGACCAAACAATCATTTGAATCTTAATTGAACTGAATGTAAAATTTGAATTTTGCTGATTTTATTTAAATCTTTTCATTTACTATCCAATGTTTGTAAAAAAAAACGACCAAAACAATTATGTTTTAGGCTCAGGTAAGACTCACTTACAGTAGTAACCTACCACGAGTGTCAACTCATTTTCAAATTTAAAAAAAAATTCAGGACTTACATTTATAAATACTGCATTGATATAATCATTATATCCCTCTACAGGAGTTGTCAGATAAGGTCGACATCTGTTGGCTGCAAATAAAATGATTTTATAAATTTTAACACATGTTGTTTAGAAATGGGTTTTTGAAGTGCAATACATGGTTCTCATGGATATGCTACAAGAAGTTTATGAAATGTATTTATCTTGATATTTACCAGAATAACAATAATGCTAACAGCTTCATGATGAAAATGTAAATGGATGTAAAGAAAAAGCATTACACTGTGCTTTTGTTACTGTGATAACACTCAATAACAATCCAATGAGAAGTTTATAATTGTTAATACTTCTTTAATTAAACAAATGGTAAACCATAAATAAAACATGGGGAGAAGTTTAAATAGCATAAAAGAAGAAAAGAAGAAAGGGAAACAAGGAAAATAACTTTAAATAAAGATATGAATACCTGGAATAACCTCTCTGCTTCTATTTTTGAAGATGTTTTCGGGTCTGAGTGCTGTGGTGGTTTCATCCCTTTCCATTGTTGTCGTAATTAACCTGAGAATCTGAAATAGGGAAAAGGCTTGAACTGGAGCTGTGTATCACCTGCTTTGTTACAATATGATACAACTTGGGTGGTGATACAATACATACTGTGATGTACATCATACAATTGGCTAGCAGTTCAGTACATATTGCAATACAAGAGTCATGATACAACATGCATCATTATGTATATCATACAATTGGTTGACAGTTCAGTACATATTGCAATACAAGAGTCATGATGTATATCACACAATTGGCTGGCAGTTCAGTACATATTGCAATACAAGAGTCATGATACAACATGCATGATGATGTATATCACACAATTGGCTAGCAGTTCAGTACATATTGCAATACAAGAGTCATGATACAACATGCATCATGGTGGAGATTTCTACATTGTCTATTTGTCACTGTATATAATGTCTATCACTGTGTAGGTGTTGCACCATATATGCTCACTTAGAAGTCAGGTCCAACTGCAAACAACATAAACCCTGATCTGCCATTGCATAATGTGCCTGCAGATCAGGTCTACATTGTTTGTTCTACTGATCAGTCCTCAAAAATTGCATAGACCCAGATCTGTCAGCACATTATGCGATGGCAGCTCTGGGTCTATGCAGTTTGCAGTTGGATCCACTGATAAGTGAGTATATATGGTAAGTGTGCATAAAGGTTACTAGTGTTTCCTGAATGTATCATGACTGTTTTGAAGATTCTACATATTTGGTTTTGTTACTAACTGTACAATATCTTTGTAATTTTTTGTCCCCGAGAAACCCAAAATGTTTCCATATGGGGTCTTAAATACAGTTGGGAGGTTTATGTTTAAGATTTCATCTACCATTTTGATAATTCACAAAGCTCTATGGGATTGGAAGTTACTTTGTTGTTTTGACATTAAATTTACAAATTATTCTTTATAGGTGAATTTGTAATTAAAAAGAAAACAATAGAAATGTTCAACATATGATTAATTTATTATCGTACACAACTATATCCAACTAAAAGTGATTCTGACTTTTGTTACTGAGACTGGTGGTTTCTTTAACTGTGAAGGGGCACCAGTCAGATAATCATTGTCTAGTATATGGATAATAATACCCCAAAAAAAGAAAGAACAATACCGAAATCTTTAAATATTTTTGTGGAAGAGACATAAAGTATTTTAGTTTTATTTCTTTTCTCAAACTTTAATTGATGTATATCATGATGCATGACCTTCAAGTGCTACTACATCGATGTATTGTTACACTTGTAATGCAGTATGTAATGGGATTTACCAGTAGTTCATATATTGATGCAGTATATTGTCACAGAAAATGTTGTGATGCTGATATGTATCGATGAATCATTACACCATTAGCAAGAACAACATTACAACACCACAACATATGCTTTCCCACAGATTCTTTATGGATGAGTTATTCCCCTTTGGTTGCAAAAGTGACAATAATATTTCTTCTTTTTACAATGAAATATCTGTGAATATAGATACTGGCAACTGAGTTATTCCCCTTTGGTTGCAAAAGTGATAATAATATTTCTTCTTTTTACAATGGGATATCTGTGAATATAGATATACCAGTAATAGTTTCGTTCACTTTAAAGTTAGGTAAAATTTAGCTTTTCTTAATAAAAGTTGTAATAAGAGTTTACAATTCATGATCATCTTTAATAAGAAATTGTGAGCACAGATGTTTTTAAATTTTTTGAAGAAACTAAATTTATAAAAAATATTTAAACTGTAAAAGGCTATGAATACAAAATTAATGATGATGAGATTTTTATGTTGCCAACATTCTAAATTTACTGTATTTTAAATAATTGTACAAGTATTATACTAAAATATGATTGCAGTTGTATGCTAAAATATGATTGCAGCATACAACCATGTTAAATCTTCACCTTGTTTTATATAAATCTTGAAAACAATAAAAATAAAATACTTAGTCTTAAAATTGCAGAGTGCATGTTTACATACCATAAACATTAACTATTTTGATCAGTGTAGTTTACATCCCATAAACATGAACTATTTTGACCAGTGTAGTTTACATCCCATAAACATTTAACTATTTTGACCCATGTATCTGTTATTTTTTTTTTTTCGGGGGGGGGGGGCATTAAAAAGCACAGAAATAGTTTTTAAGGAACCTCAGTATAACACTGTCCCTTTCATAAGGCAGGTATGCATCACATCATGTAATAGTAACATTATGTATAATGTACCCCAGTATAAGGCAACCTCCATATAACACAGTACACTTTTACAACTCCCTTAAACAGTATTATAGTGGGAGATTAATGTATGAGTATTATTCACTTACCCTCCCATTTGTTTGTACACGCCTACTAATTTTAAAAACAAAAAGCATCAAAGATATAAAAAATGCACAAAATGTAGTCATTTCATTCATCAATTTATAATTTATAACCTGATTGTTGCCAAGGCGTCATCTTGTTCATGTTTCAAACTAAATGGGAGTTTCTTTACTAACACAGCTATCATATTTGCATGGGCAAGTCTACTTTTCAGACAACAGGAGTGATTTTGTTCATCATCTGTGATAAGTGCTGAATAATTCTGTAAATTTCCATAACTTTGGCATTACATTATTTTGAACCCATGTACATAAGAGTTACACCACGTCACCTTTTAATTTTGTTCAAATATTTTGAGAAATATCAAAGCTGGACATTGCAAATATTGGATGCAGACAACACAGTTTTTACATTCTATGATATATTGAAAATCTGAAAATGGACTTTTCCATGAACTGGAAAAGGACAGCAAGAAGGCTCATTGTTTACCCTGAAAACTTCTGTTTGGTTTGATGACAGTGCTGGAGACCCCCTGGCAACAATCAGGTTAGAAATTATAAATTGATGAATGAAATTACTAAGTTTTGTGCATTTTTCATATCCCTGATGTTTTCATTTTTAAAATCAGTTGGGGTGTACAAACAAATGGGAGAGTAGGCGAATGCTATAGACTTCATGGCATACATGTTCTGTAGATGCAAATTTAATGAAAATGTGTATTCTATATGACACTTTCTAACTGTGATGTACAATTCAAATGTGTATTCTATATGACACTTTCTAACTGTGCTGTACAATTCAAATGTGTATTCTATATGACGCTTTCTAACTGTGCGGTACAATTCAAATGTGTGTTCTATTTGATGCTTTCTAACAGTAACGGTACAATTCAAATGTGTATTCTGTATGACACTTTCTAACTGTGATGTACAAGTCAAACATGTATTCTGTATGACACTTTCTAACTGTGATGTACAATTCAAATGTGTATTCTATATGACGCTTTCAAACTGTGATGTACAATTCAAATGTGTATTCTATATGACACTTTCTAACTGTGCTGTACAATTCAAATGTGTATTCTATATGACACTTTCTAACTGTGCTGTACAATTCATATTAAATACATACACTGTGTTCACTTTTACTGCTACAAAGCCCCAATAATTATTTGGATTTCATAGTTACTACAAATTGCAAATTTAAAGACCAGCAAAGAATGATCTACCTGTTGATAAAATAGAACCCCTTTTAACAATCAATAAATTTTAAAGACCAGCAAAAATTTATCTACCTGTTGATACAACAGATGGCCTTTAATAATCCATGAATTTAAAGACCAGCAAAGAATGATCTACCTGTTGATACAACAGATCGCCTTTAACAATCCATGAATTTAAAGACCAGCAAAGAATGATCTACCTGTTGATACAACAGATCACCTTTAACAATCCATGAATTTAAAGACCAGCAAAGAATGATCTACCTGTTGATACAACAGATCGCCTTTAACAATCCATGAATTTAAAGACCAGCAAAGAATGATCTATCTGTTGATACAACAGATCACCTTTAACAATCCATGAATTTAAAGACCAGCAAAGAATGATCTACCTGTTGATACAACAGATCGCCTTTAACAATCCATGAATTCAAATTTATTAAATACTCATTTTTTTTGCCATTAATTTCATATTGTCACAACTGTGCAGTTTTTCTCCTTGTGATGCAACATACTGCACAACACATGCACAATACATTACAACTCCACCATGCTATGCGCATGTGAATACTGGTACTCATTTTTATTTTTTTTGTGTGGCCTATTTGTAGATGGTTGTGTATACCGTAAGAATTAACAGAAATGAATCTAGTTTGCTTTGATTTGTGTCATTATTTAATAAATAATGAATTGAAAAGAGGTATCTACTTCAATCAATAAATACCTGTCTTTGCAATTTAAATAATCCCTTAGCACGTCAGTCATGATGTCAGAATGTTATGTCATAAAAAGCATTAATATTGGTGACATGCCTCAAAAGAAGCTATCTATCGTGAAAGAAAAGTACCCGGTAACTATTTTTCTCCATGTGTTGTATAGATATACAAAACAAGTTCATGTTAGACTCAGTCTAGATACAAATTAATGTTTTTATAATAAATATGTTACTACACTTGAATGGGAAAATATGAAATAATTTCTTTTCTGAGTGATAATGCACTCTGATTGTTGTGTAGTATCGTCCAGAACAAACTTGATCCTATTTTTCCATAGAAATGTAGTAATCTATAAATACAACCAAGAATATAATGTTTTTCAAAATTCGGAAAAGTGACACCTATTTTGTATATGAATTTGATAAATGTGGCATAAAAAAAATATATTGTGAGAACCAATCACATTTTTGTAAAAACTCACATCAAATTGTTCCTCTAACTTTGTTTTCCCTGTTGATGGATCAAACTGACACATTTCAGATAGTGTATCAGGAAACTCGTCTACACGTATTGTAGTGTCCCCACTTAAAAGTGCCTCCAGCAAACAGTCATATATAAATATGTATTGGTCCTAGAAAGAAGAAAAATAAAGACTACATTTCACCTTATGCTGGGAAATAATATCAAAGTATATTATTTAAACAAATTCAAAACTCCATCATATTTTTTGACTGTAAAAAATTATACACATATTTATTAATGGTGGAAATTTGTGTTGTGGATGTGAAAAACATTTGTCTCTTCCAGAGTCACTTTTGAATTTAATTTTGCTGAAAAGGAAGGAGCTGCAAAACATTGAGCCGAGATTATTAGAGAATACATAATAGAAATCATACAATTATTATTGAATGGATATATCTGCATCAAAACTGTAAGATCCATTTTAGAAATGTGAGAATCAATTTTAAATTTGTGTCTCCAATCAATTAAGAAAACTGAATGGCCTTTTCATGAAAAAACACACACTTCTTCATTTACAAAAGAAAATCCAAATAAAACTTTGTTCAATTGAAAAGAAATAGATTTTATCATAGTAAGCCTAATTAAAAATCCATACCCAGTGTACAACAATTGCTAATCCTGTCCCTGTCACAAAATTTGCAAATTTGTACCAAGCAATGTGTGGTAAACATACCAGTGTTTGGTGTGGTAAACATACCAGTGTTTGGTATGGTACACTTACCAGTGTTTGCACCATATTGATCCTCTGTGTCCTCATTAATTGCACAAAGTTATGTACATCTACAATACCCTCTGTTTTGGCCTGTTCTAGCTGTACATCTATTGCTATATAGGTTCCAGTACGACCTACCCCAGCACTTAAAGCAAATTAGATAAATTCAATCATCATATCTTTTACAAAAAGAGTGCTTATTGTTTCTATCTAAGAATAATATGCACACAGCTGTGAACATTATGGATCCTGATCTATCATCACATATTGTGCTGGTGGACCAGGGCCTACACTGTTCATTTTAAATTCTAACTAGAAGAAACAACATATACATGTACAATACTCCCTCACTATAATGCCATTCACTGGAGCCATAACAGTGGACCATCTTATAAGTGAGATCACATTTTACCGTATATACTCGTGTATAAGCTGGGTCCAAATGCAAACAACATAGACCCTGATCTGCAGTCACATAATGCACTGGCAGATCAGGGTCTATGTTGTTTGTTCTACTGATTACTTCGCTGGCAGATCTGGATCTATGCAGTTTGCAGTTGGTATCGGTTTATACGCAAGTATATACGGTTCTCAAATATCTTATGTATAATATTACAAATAATGAATAGGGGTCCATGACCATGTGCCTTATAAAAGAAATGCCTTATATACTGGGGTACTTTATAATGAGGGAGTATTGTACCATGATTTGCATTAGCAGATCTAGTCCTATGTTGTTTACAGTTGCTTGCCCTATACACACAGAGATATACATTAATTTATGCTTGTGATATTTAAATATTCTATGCTACTGTCATAAATATTGCTGGGTCACACAACATATTATTACATTATTGTTCTCCATCTTTTGTCTGTGTATACCTGTCAGTTCTGTACAAAATAAGCTTGTTAGTAACTTAAAAACGAATTCTGATGACACCCCACGCCAAGCCCCATTCTTGAAAAAGTCATTGCCTTTTTCACACTGTTGGAAACTCATTTCTGCAACTAAAGCTCAGGTATTTAATGGCTATTTGTGTTGTTTTATTTTAATGTTCACTTAGTCGATCCTTTAAGAATTATATATTAGTGTATATTTTAGTAGATATCAAAGTTATGTATGTACAGCATTCACTTGTTGGTTAGAGTGATTACCTGCAGTGTATTATTGGTGGGCCGCTGTCCAGTGGATCATGTGCTCGCACCTTCTGTCGCAGTAGAAGCAGAGACGCACTGTACTTTGGAACCCCATGGTCAGGCCATGTTGTATAATGGTATTGTTTTACTAGCCTAGATTCTCCATCCTGTAAAGTAATTAGTCACACTCTGTCAGTGATGATGTACATTTATAATAAAACATGTACTGAAATATGCCTGAGAAGCCAAACCTAATTATATGTCCATCATCCACTTTTAAAAAATGTTGACATATCTCTATTAAAGAAAGTCAACCATTCACTTTTCAGGGATTTTACAAGGCTGCTCTGGCCTGCACTTGTCATGAAAGAAATACTGACGCATAATGTACTTGTCATGAAAGAAATACTGACTTGTAATGTACTTGTCATGAAAGAAATACTGACTTGTAATGTACTTGTCATGAAAGAAATACTGACTTGTAATGTACTTGTCATGAAAGAAATACTGACTTGTAATGTACTTCTCTTCCTGATCTTCTCCTCCACCTCCAATTTCTACTAATTGTACTACTACTACTGATTGTACTACTAGTATTTCTACTACTACTGATTGTACTACTAGTATTTCTACTGCTACTGATTGTACTACTAGTATTTCTACTGCTACTGATTGTACTACTACTACAGATTGTACTACTACTACTACAGATTGTACTACTACTACTACAGATTGTACTACTACTACTACAGATTGTACTACTACTACTACAGATTGTACTACTACTACTACAGATTGTACTACTACTAAGACTTATGAATACTACTGATTCTACTACTACTACTACAGATTGTACTACTACTACTACAGATTGTACTACTACTACTACTGATTCTACTACTACTACTACAGATTGTACTACTACTACTACAGATTGTACTACTACTACTACAGATTGTACTACTACTAAGACTTATGAATACTACTGATTCTACTACTACTACTACAGATTGTACTACTACTACTACAGATTGTACTACTACTACTACAGATTGTACTACTACTACTACAGATTGTACTACTACTACTACAGATTGTACTACTACTACTACAGATTGTACTACTACTACTACAGATTGTACTACTACTACTACAGATTCTACTACTACTACTACAGATTGTACTACTACTACTACAGATTGTACTACTACTACTACAGATTGTACTACTACTACTACAGATTGTACTACTACTACTACAGATTGTACTACTACTACTACAGATTGTACTACTACTACTACAGATTCTACTACTACTACTACAGATTGTACTACTACTACTACAGATTGTACTACTACTAAGACTTATGAATACTACTGATTCTACTACTACTACTACAGATTGTACTACTACTACTACAGATTGTACTACTACTACTACTGATTCTACTACTACTACTACAGATTGTACTACTACTAAGACTTATGAATACTACTGATTCTACTACTACTACTACAGATTGTACTACTACTACTACAGATTGTACTACTACTACTACAGATTGTACTACTACTACTACAGATTGTACTACTACTACTACAGATTGTACTACTACTAAGACTTATGAATACTACTGATTCTACTACTACTACTACAGATTGTACTACTACTACTACAGATTGTACTACTACTACTACAGATTGTACTACTACTACTACAGATTGTACTACTACTACTACAGATTGTACTACTACTAAGACTTATGAATACTACTGATTGTACTACTACTACTACAGATTGTACTACTACTACTACAGATTGTACTACTACTACTACAGATTGTACTACTACTACTACAGATTGTACTACTACTACTACAGATTGTACTACTACTACTACAGATTGTACTACTACTACTACAGATTGTACTACTACTACTACAGATTGTACTACTACTACTACTGATTGTACTACTACTAAGACTTATAAATACTACAGATTGTACTACTACTACTACAGATTGTACTACTACTAAGACTTATGAATACTACTGATTCTACTACTACTACTACAGATTGTACTACTACTACTACAGATTGTACTACTACTACTACTGATTCTACTACTACTACTACAGATTGTACTACTACTACAGATTCTACTACTACTACTACAGATTGTACTACTACTACTACAGATTGTACTACTACTACTACTGATTCTACTACTACTACTACAGATTGTACTACTACTAAGACTTATGAATACTACTGATTCTACTACTACTACTACAGATTGTACTACTACTACTACAGATTGTACTACTACTACTACAGATTGTACTACTACTACTACAGATTGTACTACTACTACTACAGATTGTACTACTACTACTACAGATTGTACTACTACTACTACAGATTGTACTACTACTAAGACTTATAAATACTACTGATTCTACTACTACTACTACAGATTGTACTACTACTACTACAGATTGTACTACTACTACCATGCTTTACTTCTAGCACTACATCTACTACTACAGATTCTACTACTACTACTACAGATTGTACTACTACTAAGACTTATAAATACTACTGATTCTACTACTACTACTACAGATTCTACTACTACTACTACAGATTGTACTACTACTAAGACTTATAAATACTACTGATTCTACTACTACTACTACAGATTCTACTACTACTACTACAGATTGTACTACTACTACTACAGATTCTACTACTACTACTACAGATTCTACTACTACTACTACAGATTGTACTACTACTACTACAGATTGTACTACTACTACTACAGATTGTACTACTACTACTACAGATTGTATTACTACTACTACAGATTCTACTACTACTACTACAGATTGTACTACTACTACTACAGATTGTACTACTACTACTACAGATTGTACTACTACTACTACAGATTGTACTACTACTACTACAGATTGTACTACTACTACTACAGATTGTACTACTACTACTACAGATTGTACTACTACTACCACTGATTGTACTACTACTACTACAGATTGTACTACTACTACCATGCTTTACTTCTAGCACTACATCTACTACTACAGATTGTACTACTACTCCCACCACTACTACAGATTGTACTACTACTACCATGCTTTACTTCTAGCACTACATCTACTACTACAGATTCTACTACTACTACTACAGATTGTACTACTACTAAGACTTATAAATACTACTGATTCTACTACTACTACTACAGATTGTACTACTACTACTACAGATTGTACTACTACTACCATGCTTTACTTCTAGCACTACATCTACTACTACTGATTCTACTACTACTACTACAGATTGTACTACTACTACCATGCTTTACTTCTAGCACTACATCTACTACTACAGATTCTACTACTACTACTACAGATTGTACTACTACTAAGACTTATGAATACTACTGATTCTACTACTACTACTACAGATTGTACTACTACTACCATGCTTTACTTCTAGCACTACATCTACTACTACAGATTGTACTACTACTCCCACCACTACTACAGATTGTACTACTACTACCATGCTTTACTTCTAGCACTACATCTACTACTACAGATTGTACTACTACTCCCACCACTACTACAGATTGTACTACTACTCCCACCACTACTACTGATTCTACTACTACTACTACAGATTGTACTACTACTAAGACTTATGAATACTACTGATTCTACTACTACTACTACAGATTGTACTACTACTAAGACTTATGAATACTACTGATTCTACTACTACTACTACAGATTGTACTACTACTACCGTGCTTTACTTCTAGCACTACATCTACTACTACTGATTGTACTACTACTACCACTGATTGTACTACTACTACTACAGATTGTACTACTACTACCATGCTTTACTTCTAGCACTACATCTACTACTACAGATTGTACTACTACTCCCACTACTACTACAGATTGTACTACTACTACCGTGCTTTACTTCTAGCACTACATCTACTACTACAGATTGTACTACTACTACCATGCTTTACTTCTAGCACTACATCTACTACTACTGATTGTACTACTACTCCCACTACTACTACAGATTGTACTACTACTACCGTGCTTTACTTCTAGCACTACATCTACTACTACAGATTGTACTACTACTACCGTGCTTTACTTCTAGCACTACATCTACTACTACAGATTGTACTACTACTACCATGCTTTACTTCTAGCACTACATCTACTACTACAGATTGTACTACTACTCCCACTACTACTACAGATTGTACTACTACTACCGTGCTTTACTTCTAGCACTACATCTACTACTACAGATTGTACTACTACTACCATGCTTTACTTCTAGCACTACATCTACTACTACTGATTGTACTACTACTCCCACCACTACTACTGATTGTACTACTACTACTAATACTACAGACTGTACTTCTAGAACTACTTCTACTACTACTACTGATTGTATTACTACTACTAATACTACAGACTGTACTTCTAGAACTACTTCTACTACTGCTACTGATTGTACTACTACTTCTATTAGTACTACTAATTGTACTACTACTACTACTAAGACTTATGACTACTACTGCTACTACTGATTGCACTACTACTACTGACTGTACTTCTAGCACTACTTCTACTACTATTACTGATTGTACTACTACTTCTACTACTACTGATTGTACTACTAGCACTTTTGATTGTACTACTTTATGAATTGCACAGACCTCAAATGCTGTGGCTATCATTGAACAAAGATTAACAACCACTACTGTATATTACATGATAGATAGTGGATATTTCACATGCTTGAAGATGAATGATATTTTAGTATTGGCAAGGACATGTGATTATCACTTATGTGGTAATTTGATTACCTCTGTGGGAACAGATTAACTTATATTCTTGAACAATAATTTTTACCCTGTTTAAACTGGACACTTAAAGGGCAGGTCAATAATGATGCATTATAAACTCCATAATAATTTATAATGACATTGCCAGTCTGCACTAGACTGGGTAGCAGGTCAATAATGATGCATTATAAACTCCATAATAATTTATAATGACATTGCCAGTCTGCGCTAGACTGGGTAGCAGCAAAAAAAACAGACTCAAGATTCAGTAGTACAAGGAGACACAAAGGTTCTACAGAACATTATGTTTTGACTTTTTGGGTGTCAGCCTTAACTGCCTTAATTATTAGAAGTGAATTCCTCTTTTTCATGCAAACTTTAGTTGGTTGGTTGGTTTGTTTTTAATGACACTCTCAGTACATTGTAGGCTATATCATGCTGAGGATATGGGAGCTAAGTGCCTTTCTTAAAGACACACTAAGGTAGCCCACCTGGGTGGGTATCAAACTGGCAACCTTTGGATTACAAGGCCAACACCCTACCAACTGAACTTCTGTGGGCCCCTTATGCTTTTTAGGTGGGGTAATAAACAATTTCTAGGGATTCAAGAGAGACCTAAAGGGACAATGTTGTTTGCATAATGACTTAGCCTTTTCATGTTGAGAAAGTGTATATATGGTTATAGGGTGGGGGATCTTAATAGTTTTCAAGTTATGACCCCAGGGGCAGGGTAAGGACAGACCCTGAAACCTATGCTGACTGCATACATTAATTCCCTTTTTCATGCTAGATAAATGTATATAGATACTTTAAAGGTGGGGCTAAAAACAGTTTCTAAGTTATGACCTAGTGGCAATCCCCAAGTGGTGTGGGAGAGACCTAGGGGGCCATTGCTGGTTGCATACATGATTTGGACTTTTTTATCATGAGAAAATGTATATAGAGTTATAAGGTGGTGTGCTCAATGGTTTCCAAGTCATAACCAAGGGGCTAAGCCATAGAGGGAAAGGACAGTATGTATGTATGGGGTTTAATGGCACATCAGCACAATCATAGCTATATAGTGCCAAGTAAGTTTAGGCATTTCCCTAACTCTTTTAAAAAGTCAAAGACTTTCTTAGCATGAACATCATCATGATATGTATCCCAGGTCAAAAAGGAGAGACAAAGGGGCATGATTCAGAGCTAAGACCCAGGGGCAATGTTCGTTTAAAAAGAAAGTCCAACTGCACAGATCCAGATCTGCCATCGCATAATGTGCCAGCACATCTGGGTCTAACCAGTTTGCTTGGAGTCATCAGTAAAACAAACAACATGGACCCTGATCTGCCAGATCATTGTGCAATGGCAGATCAGGGTCTATGTTGTTTGTACTTGGAATCAACTTATAAGCAAGTATATACTGTAGTTATAAACCATATGTTCTTGTGCTGGCAGACCCATATTCTGCAAATACTATTACATCTCTGACTGACTTTGCTATCAGGATCCCATCCCACTGGAGGGGCCCCAGGTGTCCAAGTGGTCTAAGGTGCTCACCTTTACAGATCACTCACACATCTCACCTCTGCCCGCATGAGTTCAAGTCTCAGCTCGACCAATGTGGGTAAGTGAGAAAGCTTTCCAGTAGCTTCCTGTGGGTCAGTGGTTCTTTGTGGGTTCTTCCTCCTTCAAACATACTAGCCACCATGTACAGCCTATCATGTGCTGAAAAATGCCATTAAACACCACAAAACACAGAAACCATCCCATTTGAGTGGGATGCTCCTGACTTCAAAATAACTAAGTTACTTTACCTTTGTTAGTTGGAACGTCCTAACAGTAAAATCTGGCAGTACAAATGTGTCCATTAGTTCCACCTTTATGTTGCTGTATATTTCTGCATCTTCATTTGGCCAATACTGCTCACACTTGTTCTGAAATAAAGAACAGTGCCAAAATTTACAAAAATGTAAATGTTACAAGTTTTAGGATGTTCATTAAACCTTTAAAGTCAGAATAGGAAAGATTTCATCAAAATACTGTTGAATCTGAGAAAGGAAAAGTTGAAAATGGGCTTTTGAAACTGACTAATTTAGCTGTAACACATGTGAAGCCAAGCCTGTCAATCAAAACAATCAGATATGTATTAAATAATCAGGTGCCTAATTATGTTCACTGCTTCAGCCAGAGAGAAAGAGACACAGCTCAGTTAATCCCCCTTTATACCCCAGTCCTGTCTTAAATATTACTGGTAAAGAATCAATCAATCAACATAAATTACAACAAAATATACATGTAGCTTTCTGATATATATATATATATATATATATATATATATATATATATATATATATATATATATATATATATATATATATATATATGATTGCACCTGATCATGTATATTTTGTTGTAAGTTATATACATACAGTGAAACCCCTAAAAACCAAAAACCATTGGGACCCACATTTTTTTCGGTTTTGAGAGGTATTCAGTTTAATGAGGTTTTTGCTGATGTTAATAAAGAAGTCCACATGGAAATATAGTCCTTGAGATACTTTTATAACTTTACTATAAGTCCATCAGAATTATGAATGATACTCCACAATGAAAAAATACTCTATATAATTCATAATGTTCACAGTTCAAGAGCCTGGCTTGAAGAAGGCATTGAGCATTGTCTATTTTGTGTTACATCTTTCTTTAACTAATGTGGCTCTCTCTATCTATCTATCTATCTGTCTGTATGTATGTCTGTCTATCTATCTATTTATCTATCTATCTATCTATCTGTCCATCTGTCTGTATGTCTGTCTATCTATCTATTTATCTATCTGTCTGTCTGTCTGTCTATATATTGGTCTGTCAGTCTGTCCATCCATCCATCTATCTATCCATGGTTTTTACATAACAAGCAAGATATGTGGGGCAGAAAATGAGAAGACTGTACATTTACCCTTCCTGTCTCTGTTGGATTTGTAAGCATCAGAATGGTTTTAGAATTTTCTTGCCATACCATGCGCCAAATATCTTTCAGAGTTGACTTTGTTGGACCTGAATGTAAACATCAACTATTAGAGTTAATTAAGATGTAAAGAAAGAGCAATTACATTTTCCAGTGATATCAAGCATCTTCAAAAGACTGAACATACTATTTAATGAGCAAATCACTGAGGAGCTTTGAATCTTATTCAATATTTTGGAAGTTAAATCACTAGGACAAAAGACAGGAAATATTTTATAAATGTATGTAACCTGATTACAATCTGACATAACAGAGATCTGACTGACACTGATACAAGGTCATGTTCTGTTGACCTTTCAATTCACCAATCAGATTTCAGCTTTCACAATTCTGAATGTGAAAAACATGACTTGGAATGTATCATTTTTAACAATAACTCTCCATAACACATAATGCAACTCTGATATCATCATTTATCAATTTATTTATCCAATATTAATTATCCTTGGCCTAATATTTCCAACAATCTGATGTTGGGTGAGTTGCTTAGATATTCCTCAAGGTCATGATAATGACTATAGCTGACACATGCACATGATGCAGTCATCAATGATTGTTGCGGTTACTACCCACAAAATTAAGCCAGATTAGTAATCTGTAAACAAAGCAGTCATCAAGGAGTGTTACGGTTATTACCCACAAAATTAAGCCAGATTAGTAATTGTTTACTACCCACAAAATTAAGCCAGATTAGTAATCTGTAAACAAAGCAGTCATCAAGGAGTGTTACAGTTATTACCCACAAAATTAAGCCAGATTAGTAATCGGTAAACAAAGCAGTCGTCAAGGAGTGTTACAGTTATTACCCACAAAATTAAGCCAGATTAGTAATTGGGTAGTACCCACAAAATTAAGCCAGATTAGTAATCTGTAAACAAAGCAGTCATCAAGGAGTGTTACAGTTATTACCCACAAAGTTAAGCCAGATTAGTAATTGGGTAGTACCTACAAAATTAAGCCAGATTAGTAATCTGTAAACAAAGCAGTCATCAAGGAGTGTTACAGTTATTACCCACACAATTAAGCCAGATTAGTAATTGGGTACCACTCACAAAATTAAGCCAGATTAGTAATCTGTAAACAAAGCAGAAGTGTCAAATATGGAATTCTGTCTTGAGGTAAAAAAAAATATTCTTAAACTTGTGTTTATTCAATGATTTTTAGTGCAATGGACTTTGTCAGATAAATGGGAGTAGATTGATAGCTTATTTCATCAAAATTTTATTCATGTAATGGTAATCAGTGGAAAAATAATTGAGTGTAAGCACGCGTTCAAACTGACAAATCCCCAAAGTCAACCTATCACCTGCTGTCAGTTATTTGTAATGTATTTGAAATCCCAATGGGTTGCTAGCCAATCTTGTTGGAGGCAACATGTAAACTGTCATGTAAATACATCTGGACATTTTCTTTTATGTAACATATATAAATTCAATTTGTAAAATCTTCATTATTTTTCATCCACTTTGCATGAAATTTCCACTATCTGTTACAAATTTCCCTTTAATATAATGGTACAATTTTGATAAGAAAAGATTAAGTTTTACAGAATATGTAGTGCTAATGTGTATTGTGCTAGCTCAGTTTTGAAACTGACTTTAGTCCTAATACTGCATGTGCCAGCTCTGGTGAACAAACCTGGGACCAGAGAGGTGCAAACCAAGTGTGTTAACCACTGTACAATCAAGACATACTGCAGGTCAGGCATGTTGAAACTTACCTTGTGCAGCTATATAAGTTTTGCTTTTGTTGTAGCCCTGTAAAAAAACAGTGATATGTAAATAAAATTATTGCAACCCTTAATTAATATTTCAATTTTCAATATTGTAGTTAAGAGAAATTTCCATAATTCAACTATGAAAATAATATGCATTTATAATTTTTTTCTTGTGTTAAAGGAATGAACAGAAAGACAATTTGCTAATTTTTTAATTTGAAATACTGAACTAAAATCTAAAAGTAGTTGTATCAGTGTTTACACATAAATTATTTATTGTTCCCTTTTTAGAAAAATTCATATTAAGTTTGAAATGGTTTAAAATTTAAGCTGATTTAGACATCATTCAGTGCATATCATTTCCATCTTTCATTTCAATGTAGGACCTGTTTGCTTTTCCTTAATTCATTCAATTTAGATGAGACAAAGTTAACATTCTGTGACACTCTATTTGCACAACTGTCCCACAAGAGTTCAGTCCAAAGGCAACCAAATATGCTGAATTCTAAATGTCAACAAACATATATGTTCATTATAGATCAACTTGAATTCCGTACCATAATTGCATGATATTCTCAGTTATGTTTATCTCTACCTCACAAATAACCATCATCTCCTACCATCCCATGGTGTCATGCCCTGGGGCCAATCCTGAATGCATATAAATATTTAATTTTTCATGTTGAGTACCAGGTAAATGTATATGTAGTTACATGTGGGGATATCAATAATTGTCAAAATTTGACCTTGGGGTAAAATTCCTATCCTTCCAACCCCACCCCCTGTAATGCCCTAAGACATTTTTCAAACATCTTAAAAGTTGTACATCTATCC
Source organism: Margaritifera margaritifera (assembly GCA_029931535.1). Taxonomy (NCBI): domain Eukaryota; kingdom Metazoa; phylum Mollusca; class Bivalvia; order Unionida; family Margaritiferidae; genus Margaritifera; species Margaritifera margaritifera. Next base: position 1,404,754 of record JAQPZY010001528.1, read on the forward strand.
TCATTTATTATCCAGATGACTTTAAAGACCTAAATCATCAAAACTCACTAAATTACTATTCACTTTATACTATCTTATCTATATTCAAATGTGTCACCCCTTCCCCCCAAGCTCCACACCAAGGGAACTTATCTCTGCCCACATGTCAAGCATATATAAAATAAGGAATTACCCATCAAACATTGGGATCAGTGATCAATAGGGCTTATTACCATTACCTACTTAGAACTGATGGGATATTTCAGTTGTTTTTATTTGAAATATATACTAACTTTACAAACAGTCCAATATCTTGTAAATTATAGGCCCAAATTTTATGAAATTTTTGGATTTAACCTAAAATAACGCAAGCTAAAACTCAGTTCCATTTCATGTTGAAATGCCTAAAACAGCTAAAATCTGTATGCAAATAAGATGGGTGGTGTGATCTAACTTTCGTCCAAGAGGTCACTTCTTAAAGTGGTGTACACATATACACACCATTCCAATCATATTCCAAGGTTTGAACATTATAAATGGAGTATACATTGCACTCTACTATACATGCACACATGGACAGTATCACACAGTTTCCCCACCCCCTCCACCATTAGCAATGGAATAATTATCCAGAGCCCCTCACCCCTTCCAACAGCACTGAGATAATTATCCAGAACCCATCCCCCCTTCCAACAGCACTGGGATAATTATCCAGAGTCCCCTTAGCCCACCTTCGAATAACTCAGTGACAATTGTCTAGACTCTCAACCCAGCCCACCTTCAAACAGAATTGGGATAATTATCCAGAGTCCCCTCAGCCCACCTTTGAATAACACTGTGACAATTATCTAGAGTCTCAACCCAGCTCACCTTCAAACAGAACTGGAATAATTATCCAGAGCCCCCTCTGCCCTTCCAATATCCACTGGGATATTTATCCAGAGTCCCCTTAGCCCACCTTCGAATAACTCAGTGACAATTGTCTAGAGTCTCAACCCAGCCCACCTTCAAACAGAACTGGGATAATTATCCATAAGACAGAATTTTATTTAGACACTGAATAGGCAGTGCCCTGTCATGATAAATTGAATACTATCTGCTAGTTATTAACCTGTAATAACTGTATTTACAGTACCAATGTATATTGTGCACACACTGTTTGCATGAAATTAGAAGCAGGTTGGACAACATATTGATGATGTCAACATCTACTCAAGGGGTAATATCCAAATCTGTTTATTAATGTAAGCAATCTTCAAGGGGGTACAGTTTTTTGCCATTTGTTTCTGATACTGATATCAGCAACCTCTTTATGCAGATACAGTTTGGGTCGGCCAAGACTACATATGAGGTACTAATCAGATTTTTCTATATATACATGTAACACATATAATAACATCTCATAACATTACCAACAACATTGTTGCATCAATTAAGGCAAAGCCATAATGAATGAGGCATTGATCCACATGTATTTAAAGTCAATTCACTATACTATTCTGTGGCTTCATCAAGTATTTTTTGTCATGTGATAAATACAATCTTATGTAGGTGCTCATTTCAAATGAAATTTACGAAACTTGTTGAATAATTTTAATCATTTGATAGCTAATGTTTGCAAAAGATGAAAATTATCAAAATCATTTCATAACTTTCATTTGAAATGAGCATTTATGTAAGATTCTTGATTTATATTATGATATTATTTGAACTTGCCATATATATTTATGTGTGTTATGAATAAAATCACGAATGAAGTTGAATAAGGAATAAAAAAAGCATATTTAATTAAATATTTGTGCATTTTTCCCAATGGTAATGTTATGAGATCTGGCAAACAAAAAGAAAAATAAATCAGACAGTATACCTACAATTAGCTGTAATTATATTTATTTTAGATACATCAATTTTACGTACATCAATATAATTGGCATTTATGTAGTCATCATTTTCATCTGCTCTGTCTACCATCAATATAACTCGAGAATGGTCATCTGTAATGGATTTGGATAATTAATTATCAATAATTGTTGATTAATTTGTGTATACAGTATTCTGTATGTGAAATTTCATGGCTACATTTCTACTTTTACTTACCATATATGCTCGTTTATAAGTCAAGTTTAACTGTAAACTGCACAGACCCAAATCTGCCATTGCATAATGTGCCAGCAGATCTGGGTCTGTGCAGTTTTGTTAGGAGTAATCAGTAGAACAAACAACATAGACCCTGATCTGCTGGCATATAATGTGATGGCAGATCAGGTTCTATGTTGTTTGCAATTGGACTTGACTTATAGTAAAGTATATATGGCAGTACACACTATAACACTTGACAATAATAGTGCTGGCTATATTTCATATTGGTAATATGCTGGTAGTATTTTTTTACCATAACACGTACAAATTCAAAACAACATTGAATTTGGGTATAAGAAAAGCTTCAACTAAGGTATTGAACATAGTTATCTTATTTAAATCAAGTGTGAAATATTGTATAGACTTGGAGTCTGATTACAAGCTACATCCCGAGTCCAACACTGAACAGACTGGAAGAGTGATTACCAGCTACATCCCTAGTCCAACACTGAACAGACTTGGAGTCTGATTAAAAGCTACATCCCTAGTCCAACACTGAACAGACCTAGAGTCTGATTACAAGCTACATCTCCAGTCCAACACAGAACAGACTTAGAGTCTGATTACAAGCTACATCCCCAGTCCAAGAATGAACATTCTTGGAGTCTGATTACAAGCTACATCCCTAGTCCAACACTGAACATTCATGGAGTCTGATTACAAGCTACATCCCTAGTCCAACACTGTACAGACTTAGAGTCTGATTACAAGCTACATCCCTAGTCCAACACTGAACAGACTTGAGTTCGATTACAAGCTACATCCCTAGTCCAACACTGAACAGACTTAGAGTCTGATTACAAGCAACATACCTAGTCCAACACTGAACAGACTCAGTCCGATTACAAGCTACATCCCAAGTCCAACACTGAACAGACTTAGAGTCTGATTACAAGCTACATCCCTAGTCCAACACTGAACAGACTTAGAGTCTGATTACAAGCTACATCCCCAGTCCAACATTGAACATTCTTGGAGTCTGATTACAAGCTACATCCCTAGTCCAACACTGAACAGACTTAGAGTCTGATTACAAGCTACATCCCTAGTCCAACATTGAACAGACTTAGAGTCTGATTACAAGCTAAATCCCTAGTCCAACACTGAACAGACTTAGAGTCTGATTACAAGCAACATACCTAGTCCAACACTGAACAGACTCAGTCCGATTACAAGCTACATCCCAAGTCCAACACTGAACAGACTTAGAGTCTGATTACAAGCTACATCCCTAGTCCAACAATGAACAGACTTAGAGTCTGATTACAAGCTACATCCCAAGTCCAACACTGAACAGACTTAGAGTCTGATTACAAGCTACATCCCTAGTCCAACATTGAACAGACTTAGAGTCTGATTACAAGCTACATCCCTAGTCCAACACAGAACAGACTTAGAGTCTGATTACAAGCTACATCCCAAGTCCAACACTGAACAGACTTAGAGTCTGATTACAAGCTACATCCCTAGTCCAACACAGAACAGACTTAGAGTCTGATTACAAGCTACATCCCAAGTCCAACACTGAACAGACTTAGAGTCTGATTACAAGCTACATCCCAAGTCCAACACTGAACAGACTTAGAGTCTGATTACAAGCTACATCCCTAGTCCAACAATGAACAGACTTAGAGTCTGATTACAAGCTACATCCCTAGTCCAACACAGAACAGACTTAGAGTCTGATTACAAGCTACATCCCTAGTCCAACAATGAACAGACTTAGAGTCTGATTACAAGCTACATCCCTAGTCCAACATTGAACAGACTTAGAGTCTGATTACAAGCTAAATCCCTAGTCCAACATTGAACATTCTTGGAGTCTGATTACAAGCTACATCCCTAGTCCAACACTGAACAGACTTGGAGTCTGATTACAGGCTACATCCCTAGTCCAGTAAAAATGCATTTGCTTTTTTTTTGTTCTCTTAATGGAAATTTTTATTTATATAAATTTTCTGGGCATTACATTTTTGAGGGAGTTTTTGGTGGTTCATGTTTTAAAGGTCACAGGTGAGAGAAGTTTTTATCTATGAGGACTAAGTAGGACATTCAAGTTGCGCTGAATTGTATCAATCGGAACACACTTGGGCCTTTCTACCAATGACTGGAAAAACACCTTGGAGATATTACAGTGGCCGCCATTGCATATACATCTACCTTGTTTACCAAATGACATTATGTGCATATCACACACCATCACAGCATTCCTTGTAGATGACTGACTGAGATGTATATACATCTACCTTGTTTACCAAGTGACATTATATGCACACACACACACCATCATAGCATTCCTTGTAGGTGACTTGACTGAGATAACTTTATTCTTAGCCGAAACATCCCAAATTTTTTCAAGCTGTAGAGAACCTTTTTTTACATAACTCATGCAAATATATACATAAAAGTATCATAAGGACTTTGATATGGTTCTATTTTGTCTAGCGTTTTTCAGCATGTGACCTAGTTCTCCGCCATTTTCTGGCAATTTCCCCCTTTTTACCCTTTATCACTCCATCAAAGTATGTTCAAGATGGAACTTTATATAAATTTCATGAGGTGTTCCAAATGGAGTTTTATATGTGAAAACTGAGCAAGTCATTAAAGTTTGGCTGAGTATTTATATGTGAAAACAGCAAGTCATTAAAGTTTGATTGAGTATTTATATGTGAAGACTGAGCAAGTCATTAAAGTTTAGCTTAGTATTTATATGTGAAAACTGAGCAAGTCATTAAAGTTTGGCTTAGTATTTGTATGTGAAAACTGAGCAAGTCATTAAAGTTTGACTGAGTATTTATATGTGAAGACAGAGCAAGTCATTAAAGTTTGACTGAGTATTTATATGTGAAGACTGAGCAAGTCATTAAAGTTTAGCTTAGTATTTATGTGAAAACTGAGCCAGTGATTAAAGTTTGGCTGAGTATTTATATGTGAAAACAGCAAGTCATTAAAGTTTGACTGAGTATTTATATGTGAAAACTGAGCAAGTCATTTAAGTTTAGCTTAGTATTTATATGTGAAAACTGAGCAAGTCATTAAAGTTTGACTGAGTATTTATATGTGAGGATGGTGCAATTCATTCAAGTTATGCTGAGTATTATATATGAGGACTGAGGAAGTCATTAAAGTTAGTCTGAGGACTGAGAAAGTCATTCAAGTATTCACGAGATTGATGTTTCAGTTATCAAATATTTACTGTACTGTACTGGCAACAAGATTTACATGTCTAAAACACAAATGCCCCCACTGCAGCCCAAAAGTAAATGTCCAAAAAGTTAAAAAAACTTTGAAAATTAAAAAAATTGATATAACTGCATGAAAATCTAATCTGGTCATCTACATAGGTATATAAATAAGCCTACCAAATTTCATATGTCCACCTCAAGTGGTGTTTGCTTAATCTTGCCACCAAAGTATTAGACAAAAATCCAAACAATTAAAACAATATGTCAACATATAAAAAAAATGCTATAATAACTTCAAATTTATTCAGAAGACCTACATATAAATATGCTAGCAATGTTGTTTGTCTACATTGAATAGTTTTTGTGCAGTCCTGTTAATGAGCATCTCAGATGTCCCAGCTGCAAGTAATGGGACATATTAAGATGTCCCAGCTGCAAGTAGTGGGGTATATTAAGATGTCCCAGCTGCAAGTAGTGGCGCATATTAAGATGTCCCAGCTGCAAGTAATGGGGTAATTAAGATGTACCAGCTGCAAGTAGTGGAGCATATTAAGATGTACCAGATGCAAGTTGTGGGGTATATTAAGATGTCCCAGCTGCAAGTAGTGGGGTATATTAAGATGTCCCAGCTGCAAGTAATGGGACATATTAAGATGTCCCAGCTGCAAGTAATGGGGTAATTAAGATGTACCAGCTGCAAGTAGTGGAGCATATTAAGATGTACCAGATGCAAGTTGTGGGGTATATTAAGATGTCCCAACTGCAAGTAGTGGGGCATATTAAGATGTCCCAGCTGCAGGTAATGGGGTATATTAAGATGTCCCAGCTGCAAGTAGTGGGGTATATTAAGATGTCCCAGCTGCAAGTAGTGGGGTATATTAAGATGTCCCAGCTGCAAGTAATGGGGTATATTAAGATGTTCCAGCTGCAAGCAGTGGGACATAATTTTACACTTTTAATTGCAGACATTGGACACTTTAAATGGCAAGATGACAAAACTAATATTCCATACAATAAAATGAGTGAATGCATTACAAGAATCCAACCTAAATATGTTCATTTTTGAAAAAGTATAATTAAAGTTAATCATAATATGCAAAAGTTGAAAAGAGAGATAAGTAAAACAATGGAGAATATTACTCACATGCTACAATGTTCCCATATCTGTTTTTGTGTTTGTTGGACAATTTCTTGGCAAAGTCACAATGTGCTGTGATCCCTGCAGGTATTAACTGAAGTAAAAAAAAACAAAAGGCTCCAATAATTAAAATTTTCTTGTAGAATCTGTAACAGATACATATTAATTTTTTTTGTACAGTATGTTTGTAAAATGTAATAATAATTAAACTGCATCTAACTTTTGCTCAAATTATTGGCTGAAAGCAAATAGTTGTAACTATAAAAGTAATGTATTGAAAAAAATGTTTGGCACATCTTAAGTGGTGAAGTTCCCATCTCTTGATGGTGTAATTGTTTCCCTTTATTTGACTTAGAAGGTTTAATTGATGTTTCCACATTCTTATATATCTTTATTCCTTGGTGAATTTATTTGCAATGTTGGATAAAAAATTTTTTAGATCATTAAATTACATAGCATCTTTAATCTACTGATGTCCGATTTTGTGCACTAAATGAAAAGGAATGGGCAAGTAGGGTCTAGCTGAATGAAAGGCAATGGAAAAGTAGGGTCTAGTCATATAAGAAAGGCATTGGGAAAGTAGGGTCTAGTGGAATGAAAGGCAATGGGCAAGTAAGGTCTAGTGGAATGAAAGGCAATGGGCAAGTAAGGTCTAGTGGAATGAAAGGTAATGGGCAAGTAGGGTCTAGTTGAATGAAAGGCAATGGGCAAGTAAGGTCTAGTTGAATGAAAGGCAATGGGCAAGTAGGGTCTAGTTGAATGAAAGGCAATGGGCAAGTAGGGTCTAGCTGAATGAAAGGCAATGGGCAAGTAGGGTCTAGTTGAATGAAAGGCAATGGGCAAGTAGGGTCTAGCTATATGAAAGGCAATGGGCAAGTAGGGTCTAGCTATATGAAAGGCAATGGGCAAGTAGGGTCTAGCTATATGAAAGGCAATGGGCAAGTAAGGTCTAGTGGAATGAAAGAGAATGGGCAAGTAGGGTCTAGCTGAATGAAAAGCAATGGGCAAATAGGGTCTAGCTATATGAAAAGCAATGGGCAAGTAAGGTCTAGCTATATGAAAGGCAATGGGCAAGTAAGATCTAGCTGAATGAAAAGCAATGGAGTCTAGTTGAATGAAAGGCAATGGGCAAGTAGGGTCTAGTGGAATGAAAGGCAATGGGCAAGTAGGGTCTAGCTATATGAAAGACAATGGGCAAGTAGGGTCTAGCTATATGAAAGGCAATGGGCAAGTAAGGTCTAGTTGAATGAAAGGCAATGGGCAAGTAGGGTCTAGTTGAATGAAAGGCAATGGGCAAGTAGGGTCTAGCTGAATGAAAGGCAATGGGCAAGTAGGGTCTAGCTGAATGAAAAGCAATGGGCAAATAGGGTCTAGCTATATGAAAGGCAATGGGCAAGTAAGGTCTAGCTATATGAAAGGCAATGGACAAGTAAGGTCTAGCTGAATGAAAAGCAATGGAGTCTAGTTGAATGAAAGGCAATGGGCAAGTAGGGTCTAGTGGAATGAAAGGCAATGGGCAAGTAGGGTCTAGCTATATGAAAGACAATGGGCAAGTAAGGTCTAGCTATATGAAAGGCAATGGGCAAGTAGGGTCTAGCTGAATGAAAAGCAATGGAGTCTAGTTGAATGAAAGGCAATGGGCAAGTAGAGTCTAATTGAATGAAAGGCAATGGGCAAGTAGAGTCTAGTTGAATGAAAGGCAATGGACAAGTAGGGTCAAGTTGAATGAAAGGCAATGGGCAAGTAGGGTCTAGATGAATGAAAGGCAATGGGAAAATAGGGTCTAGCTAGATTTCACTATGGTTAAAACAGCCAGTCTCTAAAGCAAAGATGCTACTAATTTCTGTAAATTCACTTTGATTTTTCTGTAAAGCTACTGCCTTTACAGGAACAGTATATACAGTATTCCCTCATTAAAAATCCCTTCATTATAACACAGTCACTGTTATAAGGCCCTTCATTACAACACAGTTCCTTTTATAAGGTCCTTCATTATAACACATTTCCTGTTATAAGGCTCCTCATTATAACATAGTTCCTATTATAAGGCCCTTCATTATAACATAGTCCCTGTTATAAGGCACTTCACTATAGCATAGTTCCTGTTATAAGGCCCTTCATTATAACACAGTTCCTGTTATAAGGCCCTTCATTATAACACAGTTCCTGTTATGAGGCCCTTCATTATAACACAGTTCCTGTTATAAGGCCCTTCATTATAACACAGTTCCTGTTATAAGGCCCTTCAGTATAACACAGTTCCTGTTATAAGGCAATTATAGTCATGGATCCCATTTCATTAAGTAGTAGTAAAATTACATGTATTATGTACTTCAATATAAGGCAGTCTCCTCTATGACTCCCATGGACAGCATTATAATGAGGGAATACTGTATAATGTACTCCATTATAAGACAGTCTCACGAGAAGGCAGTATACTCCATGGCTCCCATGGACAGCATTATAATGAGGGAATACTGTATCATGTACTCCATTATAAGACAGTCTCACAAGAAGGCAGTATACTCCATGGCTCCCATGGACAGCATTATAATGAGTAGAGGTGCACGGTATTACCAGTATATTGGTTTACTGCTGTATTTTTTTCTGGTGGTACGTATCACAGTACTTTTTTACTGTACCTATACTTTGGTAGTTTCCGTCAATAACGTATGTATGGAAATTCCAGAGTATTCTTGTTATGAATTTAATGATATTAAAAGCATGTTTTCATTTGTCATAAGAAAATAATTAAAAAATTTATTAATGTTTTTACAAAATAGTTCTATTTGTCACAAATTTAATTTTGAATTACAAATATAATTATATTTATGAGCCTTCAATCACATGTTTGACACATTTCATGTATGTCAGCATGGCGGCCAAATGTTGTGAAAGATATTCAGTCCAAATCCAACTTTAGGAAAAATTTCAGATTAAAATAAAGAAAAAAAAATCTCATACTTTTTGGAGTTATTTACTAGCGTATGTTAATGTGTTCACTACATGTATTCCTTTGTAAGACTGTGAATTGTCCTAGGATTTTCAGGAGAGCAGTTGTTTTTTGTTTGAATTTTATGTAATTTCTCTAGTCCACTAAATATTTTCTCATTTATTGAGTCAGTGTGTTTGATGTTTACTGGCCCTCACTGAGAAATATCTTTCCTGGGTGTTGGCATCCCACTCAGAGTTTACCTGCCTATTACATCAATAGTGTAGCTAGTAAATTGTAGGCTTTAGTGTCAACATTTCCTATTATATCAATAGTGTAGCTAGTAAATTGTACGCTACAGTGTCAACATATCCTATTATATCAATAGTGTAGCTAGTAAATTGGCTTCAGTGTCAACATTTCCTATTATATCAATAGTGTAACTAGTAAATTGTAGGCTTCAGTGTCAACATTTCCTATTATATCAATAGTGTATCTAGTAAATTGTAGGCTTTAGTGTCAACATTTCCTATTATATCAATAGTGTAGCTAGTAAATTGTAGGCTTTAGTGTCAACATTTCCTATTATATCAATAGTGTAGCTAGTAAATTGTAGGCTTCAGTGTCAACATTTCCTATTATATCAATAGTGTAGCTAGTAAATTTTAGGCTTTAGTGTCAACATTTCCTATTATATCAATAGTGTAACTAGTAAATTGTAGGCTTCAGTGTCAACATTTCCTATTATATCAATAGTGTATCTAGTAAATTGTAGGCTTTAGTGTCAACATTTCCTATTATATCAATAGTGTATCTAGTAAATTGTTGGCTTCAGTGTCAACATTTCCTATTATATCAATAGTGTAGCTAGTAAATTGTTGGCTTCAGTGTCAACATTTACTATTATATCAATAGTGTAGCAAGTAAATTGTACGCTACAGTGTCAACATTTCCTATTATATCAATAGTGTAGCTAGTAAATTGTTGGCTTCAGTGTAAACATTTACTATTATATCAATAGTGTAACTAGTAAATTGTACACTACAGTGTCAACATTTCCTATTATATCAATAGTGTAGCTAGTAAATTGTACGCTACAGTGTCAACATTTCCTATTATATCAATAGTGTAACTAGTAAATTGTAGGCTTCAGTGTCAACATTTCCTATTATATCAATAGTGTAACTAGTAAATTGTAGGCTTCAGTGTCAACATTTCCTATTATATCAATAGTGTATCTAGTAAATTGTAGGCTTTAGTGTCAACATTTCCTATTATATCAATAGTGTAGCTAGTAAATTGTAGGCTTTAGTGTCAACATTTCCTATTATATCAATAGTGTAGCTAGTAAATTGTAGGCTTCAGTGTCAACATTTCCTATTATATCAATAGTGTAACTAGTAAATTGTAGGCTTCAGTGTCAACATTTCCTATTATATCAATAGTGTAACTAGTAAATTGTAGGCTTCAGTGTCAACATTTCCTATTATATCAATAGTGTAGCTAGTAAATTGTAGGCTTCAGTGTCAACATTTCCTATTATATCAATAGTGTAACTAGTAAATTGTAGGCTTCAGTGTCAACATTTCCTATTTTTACTAACAAGCTCTCTAATGTCATCACAATGTCTTTTACAGGATGTCAGCTATAGTGTAAGCTTATTCATCCCACTTTAGTTAAAAAAATTTTATGACAACTCATACAACAATTAATACACATAGCAAATTCATCTACTATAAAGTGCTGATCATTTAATGGGGGAGAGGATAGCGATTTTTCTTTTGAGCCAAGATATTTTATTTTCCTTTATCTCAAGATAATTAAATTTTTTTCTTCTAATAATAATATGGACATAATATGATGTTATTTTGCTATAAATCAAGATATTATTAAGCTATTTGAGACCTAGAAGGCCCCTGCCCTGAAAATTAAATTGTTGGTCCCTAATATAATTGTGGTATACTGTGGTACATATCATGGTAAGTTCAGAAATACTGTGGTACATAAATTTTTGTGGTACCCGACTCTGATAATGAGGGAGTACTGTATATATATTACACTGAAAACAGCTTGCATGTAACAGAGAGAAAGAGATAGGCAGACACACAGTAAGACAGCCAGTCAGAGAGATCAAGAAAATTGGTTTACATGATCCTATTTGAAAATTACAAATATAAAATGAAGTAAAAAGTTCTGAGACAATATACCTTGAACTCCTTTCTGAATCCCTCTGCATCATTGACTTTGTTGTTCCTGACATAGTCCCATAGATCCTCCACCTTAACAGGCAGGACTGTGTAACCTATGTTGGCGTAAATTGGTTCAGATTCCCCATCTGAAGCCGTACTAGCCTCAATTAGAGGTTCACTCTCAAAATTCTCTAAAAAGGAAACCGGAAAATAAACATGTTTATTAAATACTGCTTGAAGGAATCTCTACAAGTTGTAACACAGGTTGTGTTGTATTTATCCATTTATTGCATGCACCTAATGACATATAGCATAGACCCAGATGGTACATAATGCACCAGCAGATTTTGGTGTACACTGTTTACTTCAGAATTATAAGTACAACTAGTCCCATTCAACCAGATGCCTCCTGCGGCACTATGAGGTCTCTGCCAAATGAGGGTCTGGTTAAAAACTAAGTTTTCCTTGTATTGCCAAATTGAGGATTTCCCAAAATTTGGAAATGTGATTTGTCTGGCTGATGAGATCAGGTAATGTAAAATGTCATTGTGATGATGAGATGATGTCTTGTTTCAAATAAATGTTTACAGTTTAATTGGCTGACTGAAACATGTCCCCTGTACCGGTATGTGTTGAAATATTGAAGTTTAATGATATCTTCTTAAGCTTACGATAGATTTTTTACTTGAATGATCACAGAATATATGTTTAGGTAAATTTTTAGATAGTAGGAAATGTCTTTGTAGTTTCACCTGTGCAAAATTTTGACTGAAGCATCTTCTATTGGTAACATTGATCAATGAAGCATTTTACCAGAGCATCATATGACAGAGATATCTTAGAGCCACACAAGGGTCTGGCTGAATGAGACAAAAGTGGAATGAATAGCACACACTGATCTGCCAGCACATTATGCAGCATAAGATTTGATTGGTCAGGATATTTTGTAGTAAGATTTGGAGTGGAGTCAAGTTTTATGATGGAGAGACCTGGGTCTATGCCATTTGTAGATGGATATCCAAAATACATGGGTGAATATGGTTTCCACTTTTAAAATGGAGTGCAATGATGCCTTATGGTAAAAATAATTAGTCATAAACCTGTTTGAGCACACACTGGGCTCTATAGTCATGAAACTGTCTGAGCACACACCAGGCCCCATAGACACAAAACTGTCTGAGCACACACCAGGCCCCATAGACACAAAACTGTCTGAGCAAACACCAGGCCCCATAGTCACAATACTGTCTGAGTAACCACCAGGTCCCATAGTGACAAAACTGCCTGAGGACACACAAGGCCCAGTAGTCATAAAACTATCTGAGTACACACCAGGCCCAATAGTTATGAAATTGTCTGAGCACACACCAGGCCCCATAGTCATGAAAAAACTGTTTGAGCACACACCAGACCACATAGTCACAAAATGGTCTGAGCACACACCAGGCCTTATAGTAATGAAACTGAGCACAAAAACTGAACTCAGATTCAACACTTCAGAATTAAAAACCATACTTAGAGTTTTTAAATAAGTAAAATTTACCATGCATTTAGAAGTAGAAAAACAAAATAATCTTTACATTTTCATGATTTTAACCAGTAACAACAAAGTTATTAAAGACCACAATGTTTAAAAATTTGAGCATGAGATCAACTTTTGTTCTCACACAGTTTTGTAAGTTCAACCTTTGTGCTCATAGTTTTGTGATGAGTTTTTGTGGTCATAGTTTTGTGTTGAGTTTAACTTTTGTACTCACACAAGTTTGTGACTATCAGTTCTGAGTGTGGAGAGAGAACTGACCCTAGCAGTATTAGGGAATTTAGTACTTTAAAAATAAAATACATCTACATCTTCTTTCAAAACTGTTGCCATTGATAAATTTCTAATGATTAATAAAGGCTAACACAACAGTGATCATACAATAGAGTTATTTTTACTAGTAAATAATTGCATGTGTAGGTTTTTTCTTCCCCATTACAAAATGATCTTGACAGAAATCTAAATACATGCTGAAATCAAACTATCCACATGAAATTTTCACTAATATGGTAAGATAATAAATATTTCATACCATCTGACAGGAATTTACTTAATACAGTCATCCCTCACTATAAAGTACCTCAGTATAGTGGAGTCCCTCATATAACATGGGTATGGTCATGGAGTCCATTTTTGGGATGCATTTAGTTGTAATATAGAACATGCCTCAGTACAAGGTGACCTCACATATAACACAGTAAACTTTTACACGTCTCCTGAAAAGCATTTATATTGAAGAATCACTATACAGTACTTAAAATCACAATGAACCTTTATATATAGTGATCACTCAATGTAACACTGTTCAAGAAAGTGATAGAAGTGTGATGTGTTATATGTGAGGTCATCTTATACTGGGGTGCAATATACAGTAATCACTCAATGTAATACTGTTCAAGGGAGTGATAGAAGTGTGATGTGTTATATGTGAGGTCATCTTATACTGGGGTGCAATATACAGTAATCACTCAATGTAACACTGTTCAAGGAGTGATAGAAGTGTGATGTGTTACATGTGAGGTCATCTTATACTGGGGTGCAATATACAGTAATCACTCAATGTAATACTGTTCAAGGGAGCCATACAAGTGTGATGCATTATATGTGAGGTCATCTTATACTGGGGTATATTATGCAGTAATCCTTCAATATAACACTGTTGTGATGCATTATATGTGAGGTCATCTTATACTAGGGTACATTATATACAGCATTACTATTACCTGATTAAATGGGATCCATGATCATACATGCCTTTTAAAAGGGACAGTGTTATACCATGGTGCTTTTTAGTAAGGGAACATTGTGTATATATAACAAGTGTATAGCACACACCCCACTGCCAACAGCATAGACTGAGATCTGCTGTGGCATAATGTACCAGCAGATCAGGATCTAAGCTCTCTTCACTAGGTTCATATGTGTTAACCATATCAACTCATATTGGAACCTTGTTTAGCAAAAATGGGTCTAATCTGTTAATTTCAAATTATAAGTAGAAAGAACTGTGGCACAGATCCTGATCTGCTGGAATATTACACAATGGTGATAACTCATTATGGCAATGGTAGATCTGGGTGTATTCTGTGTGCAGCTGGGCAACCAATGTACACAGGAATATAGTGAATGATAAAACAAAGTTGCCCTGCCAACAAAAATTATGGGTTTGACAAATTTAATGCAACAAAATATTTACAAAATCAATCACATTTGAAATGGAAAAAGAAATCAAATTCTGAAAACAGAGTGTTCTCAAGAGAATAACAAGAATAGCTAAAACTGCCTCACATAATTTGTCTGATTTTATCAGAATATCAAAGTGTTCATTTTCCAAATTGAATATCAGCTCATATGTCTTACTGTGACAGCAGATAGAAATAACTTTGAAAATTCAACAAAAGTTCTGTCATTTTATTAACAAGAATGATTGATTGAAATGTATCACGGAAGTCAGTGATTTGTAACATTCTCAAAGCAAAAGAACTTTAAACATTCTCAAGAGAATTTATCAGAGTTCTTGTTTCAATAGTGCATATAGTATTTTTTTACAAAAATTACTATTTTAACTTCTGTAGAATGTGGACCAAACTGCAAAAGCAGAGACCCACATTTACTGTCACTTACATGTAATGTGCCAGCAGATCAGGGTCTAAAAATCATTTATAGAAAGAATGAATAGCATAGACCAGATATTCTGTCACAGACCAGTAATGTGCCACCAGATTAGGGTCTAAATATCACTTGCTGTACCAATGAACAACATAGACCCTGATCTAGCAGTGCATTATAATTTAATGACAGATTTAGGTCTGCACTCTTTGCATTGGGTGGGTGTGTTATACATGAGGCTTTCAAGATTGCATGAAGCATCAATGGTTTGTTGTAATGGTGTAAAAGGATACAAAAGAAACTTTTGATGGCGATTACATTTAATTTCAAATTTATGGAATTGCAAAATTTCATGAAGTTTTATTGGAAGTGAAAGTTTTATGGATGTGGGAAAATCTAAACAAAATTGTATTCTAAAATACTAAAAAGCAAAGGAATTAGAAAACCATAAGAAATTTTGTTTAAGATGAATCTACTATGGGGCAATGGAGTATTTGCAAAACTTTTAACACACTATACATGCAATGTAAAATTGAAAGTTTGCACAACCATATATACCATATTTACCCAATCTGCCTAGTCTTTAAATTGAACAAGATAAAACAACAAAAAAAGTATGCATAATTCCTCTAATGATGAATATATTGTACATGCAAACTGATACCTTTATAAAATATTTGCAAACTTCCTATTCCTTCAAATTTTATTATTTTTTTATATTCAAAATAATTTGAAATTTGCAGCCTAGATGTTTTCAAAGTATAAAGCTGTGAATCAGTTGAAATTTCTAGTTACCAATTTTCATGGTTATCATAGCCAAACTAAATCACAAATTTAAAGTCACAATGAAATATAAACTAAGCTGATATTCATCAAACACACACACACATCATGATACACTAATGCAAGATGAGGAACAACGGAAACATATTGATTAAAATTTAATTGGCATCCAAAATTTTTGACTGTGAAAGCTCTAAACTAATGTAATGACTGATTGATGTTATAGTAATAAATGCAAAATTACTCAACATTTGTATCGTTCTTTACTCCACAAAGCACATATTATATTGATTTATAATAATAAATACTCATTCAAACTTTATGTAAAGCAATGAAATTTGCAAACATTTGAGAAACTTAAAAGCATTAAAGTTCAAGAAAATAAAATATCAAGGACAGTGTGTACCTTATTTAAGCACACTGATCCTTGAATAATGTTAGTAGTTGTTATTCATGACAATATCCAACATATATTGGAAGGCACTGAATTATATCAAACATATATTGGAAGGCACTGAATTATCTACAGTTTGACACTGAATTATCTACAGTTTGACACTTCTCTATACTGAATAGATAAATTAAGGTGAAAGCAAGTACCGTGTTTAATTCAAACATTAGTCATTTCATGAAAAAAAGTTTTCTTTTTTTATTCTGTTGATCACAAATACTATTCATTATTCCATACATGTGATTCTATCAGTAGTAGGACAAAAAATACCATTTTAAAGGCCATCTACTGCACATACCATTTAATAGTTGAAATTTACCACTTTTGAAAATCAAAAGACTTTTTTTATAATTTGAAAAAAGAAATAAATAATGGTATTTTTATGCATTCTATTCTTACATTACAGAAACCAGACATAACCAGTGCAATGATGCGTGCTGAATAATCAGATTAAGAATTGTTAAACAATGGCTAAAATGTGTACAAAAGAAGCTATAAATTGATTACACTATTGTTGTAATGTGGAGAATTTAAAGCCAATAGTATGATGTTTTTTGAGGTGTTTTTTATAAGTAATCAAGGATCAAAGGTGGTCAATGTTTGAGTTTTTGATTAAAAATTGGCTGACTCTTGGCAGAGGTGAAATAAAAAGGAGACACTGACCACAAAATAATGTTGGCAGAAACACTTGAGTAAATATTTTGATTTTTTTAAGAAGGCAGCTTTTATCTTTTTTGGTCAATTCATGTCAAAATGCCAAAAAAGGTGCACTTGGTTTCAATACTAAAGTAACACTGACTAAGAAATATTACAACATGTTAAGCAATGCTTGTAAATGAGAGTTTAAGTGTATGCAAGTGAGTGGCAAAGGTCCTAAGTTTGCATAGTGTGTTTCATGCAAAGTGGATTTTAAGATAGCATATGGAGGAAGAAATGATATCATCAGGCATATGCAGACACCTTTGCATAGAAGTAATGATTCTTCTGTAACAAACACGCCTACTTTGAAGGCCTTATTGAGACTGGATGAAAGGGGATAAAGTGGCACTTGCTGAGACTTTGTTTGCAGATTTTGTGGCAGAGCACAATTTACCATTCCTCATTGCAGATAATTTTACTAAACTGGTTAAAGTTAGGTTTCCAGACTCAGAGATTGCACAGAAATGTTGATGCCAGCATACAAAGACAACATAAATTGTCTTTCAGATCCTAACCCCCAACTGGGACAGGAACACTGAAATATGTGTAGGAGACAGAAGCTCAGTGACATAAATTAGAAAACATACTATGGCAAAAAAATGCACTTGTTTTGTTTTCAATTCCCTTAAAACACGTAAAATTATATGTTGATAAAAAAATCTACTGGTTTAGAAGCAAATGTACTGATAAAAATTTTGAAATCTACTGATTTGATATCGTCTTTCTGTCACATGTATGATATTCCACTGAGCAAATGGAACACAAGAATACATTGTTGTTACTAATTATGTTTCATTCATATAACTAACTTCTGAATAAAAAATGAGCAAATCAGTTCCATTTTCCTGCAGCCCATTTTAATCACATCTGTCCTAAGTGATACACATCTGTCCTAAGTGATACACAACACGTAGGCTTAAATATAGATGCTTTTCATGTCAACAGAGACCTTATCTACCGTATATACTCGCGTACAAGCCGATACCAACTGCAAATTGCATAGACCCGGATCTGCCATTGCATAATGCGTCGGCAGATCTGGGTCTATGCAGTTTGTAAGGACTAATCAGTAGGACAAACAACATAGACCCTGATCTGCCGGTGCATTATGTGACGGCAGATTAGGGTCTATGTTGCTTGTATTTGGACCCGTACTATACACGAGTATATATGGTATTATCCCTGCTGTCCTCTCATTCATTTAATTGAGCAATCATCTGGGATGAATACCACGCATGAAAGCATAATTTGGTTTCCTCCTTAGAAAATTAGGTGACAGATAAATTGGGGGTTCCATGCATGTGGCTGGCATAATGGTATGATGCTGTTTCCTTTAAATGAGACATTGGGGGTTCCATGCATGTGGCTGGCATAAAGGTATGATGCTGTGTCCTTTAAATGAGACAGCAACCTCTTCCTGTGATGTGCTTTGAAAACATAAAAATGCTACCACCTTCTGTTTGCACTGACTACTTACAGCATTGTTATTAGGTATGTTTGATTTTTAAGGATGTCTTTTTTTATTCAGATCTCCACATTTATGCTAATCATTAGCAATCAATTACCTACTCAATTAATCCAATTACCTGAGTATGAATTTACCCCGATTGCTCAGAAATGCATAGAAGTGAATGACAGTATAATCTATTAGAGAGATATATAATAATAATAATAATAAAAGTAATAATAATAATAATAATAATAATAATGCGGACTTTCTATAGCGCCTAATCTTTAGAAGCTCTAAGTGCTTTACAACATTAGATAACACCTAAAACATATATAATGATATGATTACGAAAAACAAACACCATGACATTAGAAAACAAAAACATGCTGAAAATAGTTAAGGTAAGGAAACATTATTAAGTCTTTAGGTCTATTCTTGCAGTCGAAATAGGTGAGTTTTAAGAGCGCTCTTGAATGAGATCACAGCGTCCTTGTGTCCAAGTTCAGTGGGCAATTCATTCCATGTTGCTGGGCCCTGGTATGCAAAAGAACGTTGTCCGTATGACTTCATTTTGCTAGTGGGAATAATGAGGATACGAGTGTCGGAAGAGGAGCGTAAGTATCTTGCTGGTGTGTACACATGGGTGAGGTGAGAGAGGTATGTTGGACTGGAGCCAGTCAATGAAACGTAGCACAGAGAACAAATTTTGTGTTTGATTCTGGATCTAATGGGTAGCCAGTGTAGGGTACAGAGCAGGGCAGAGGTGTGCTCTGTTCGTGGTACTCTAAGAATGATCCGAGCAGCTGTGTTTTGAACTTTTTGAAGTTTCTGGAGTAGATACTGAGACGAACCAGACACAATTGAGTTACAATAGTCGAGTCTTGAAAGTACTAAGGAACACACAAGTGTTTTAGTGGCATCAACTGAAAGATAATTGCGAATGGAGCTGATGCGTCTCAGCTCAAGATATGCAGCCTTGCATATGTTCATGACATGTTGGTGCAATGAGAGTGTATTGTCTAAAGTAACACCTAGGTTTCGTACTCACTGTGTGAATTTAATGTTGGTGTTGCTGATAATTATTGTTTGAGGTAAAGGATGTGATTGAGAAAGTTTTTGTGTTGTAATCAGAATGGCTTCAGTTTTATCATCATTCATCTACATATACATCATTGGTCAATATTTTATCATGTATTTTTTATTATTTTGTTTTTGTTTTTTACCTGACAAATCCACAACATAAAGTTCCTATGAATATGCATTCTTTAACCAAACCACAACATTTGATACCCATGAATTTAAAGTGATTCACAGTATGACAAAATTGTGTACTCACCATATTTATTTAATCCATTGTGTTTGCATTAAACATTAAATTGCACAATTACTGTAACTGATATACAAAATTGATTGCATTACCTTTAACGGATGAATATTAACTTGCTTTTTTAATTGTAAATATATATTTGTGCAAAGAATTAGTGAATAATCATAATCAATTTTGATAAATGTTAAAAATGATTAACAATTTATGATAATATAGTTTGACTGTATCAAAGACCGCATTAGTTACCTTTGCATTAAACTAAACTGAAGAATTTTTTAACTTCCCATTATAACTAATACATCCTCACTGAAATGATTGGCAAAACACATTAGGGTTTACACAATTAAATAAACACATAAATTCTTTATTATCTATAACTTACTTTCATTTTAAACTCATTTATGTAGCAAATTTAAATTTTTTATAAATCATAATTATTGAAACACAATAAAACTTCAATAATTCAGATGCCAATAATTCAAATGTCAATAACTTGAATACATGACATCACTCAAATAGTCTGCTCTGTCCTGGAGAAAAGTAATCTTTTGCCTGCAAACCTGAAAACTTGAAACGACCCAAAACTTGAACAAAATTTGTTGGCCCACAGGACTTGGAGTTTTCAATATTTTACTGTATAATACTTTCCTGTGAAGAGAAAAATGCACTGTTACCTATCGGAGTTGATGGGGGTGTTGGATCTGGTTCAGGGATAATTGTTGGTCCAAAATTTGGCATCTCTGCCTTTTCTCGTTCTGCCTGGAGATGCCTCTTCCTGCAAAAGACATTTCTTAAAGGTTTAGATTTGTTTTTCATGTTTGAACTAAGAGTTAAAAACTGGGAAGATAGATTTATCAGTTAGCACTACTTACAATCAAATTGAAAGGATTTAAAAGGCAGAGATCCCATTATAAAAAAAAACAAATTTCAACAAGGATCAGACTGAACTTGGCTGCCATCATGGAAAGTTGCTCCTCAATGAGATCTGATTGGCTGTTTGATCTAGGATACTACCTGACACAGTGATTGACAGAGCTGGTGACATTTGACATCTGATTAATTATCTAACATTTCTAACTGGCTAAAACTCTGTGCACCATGAGATCAGCCAAATAGGTGTTAGACTTTTAACAACTTGTTTGACAAGGATAGATAACAATGCTGCGTTTTCATCACCAATTACAGCTCTTATAAGATATGGTAAATTGGCATTTAAGAACACAGAGACAGCTACTGGTACATGACATCCATATACAATACCCCCACATTATAAGGTACCTCACTATAAGGCAGTCCCTGTTGTAAGGTGTTCATTATTTAATAGTAGTATTAAATATACAATACCTCAGTATAAGGTGACCTCACCTATAGGGTAGTCCATATTTATGTCTCCCATAAATAGCATTATAGTGAGGGAAATCTGTATATTACAGTTACCACTGATTGTCATGAACAATGTATATTTGCACTAGCTTGTAGTAATTATCAGTAACAATATATCACGGTTGTATCTTATAGATACAATTCATTTATTTTCATTAAAAGATGTATTTGGTTGTATCAGATACCGTTCATTTATTTTCACTAAAAGATGCATTTGGTTGTATCAGATACTGTTCATTTATTTTCACTAAAAGATGCATTTGGTTGTATCAGACACTGTTCATTTATTTTCACTAAAAGATGCATTGGGTTGTATCAGATACCGTTCATTTATTTTCACTAAAAGATGCATTTGGTTGTATCAGATACCGTTCATTTATTTTCACTAAAAGATGCATTTGGTTGTATCAGATATCGTTCATTTATTTTCACTAAAAGATGCATTTGGTTGTATCAGACACCATTAATTTATTTTCACTAAAAGATGCATTTGATTGTATCAGATACCGATCATTTATTTTCACTAAAAGATGCATTTGGTTGTATCAGATACCGTTCATTTATTTTCACTAAAAGATGCATTTGGTTGTATCAGATACCGTTCATTTATTTTCACTAAAAGATGCATTTGGTTGTATCAGATACCGTTCATTTATTTTCACTAAAAGATGCATTTGGTTGTATCAGATACCGTTCATTTATTTTCACTAAAAGATGCATTTGGTTGTATCAGATACTGTTCATTTATTTTCACTAAAAGATGCATTTGGTTGTATCAGATACCGTTCATTTATTTTCACTAAAAGATGCATTTGGTTGTATCAGATACCGTTCATTTATTTTCACTAAAAGATGCATTTGGTTATATCAGATACCGTTCATTTATTTTCATTAAAAGATGCATTTGGTTGTATCAGATACCGTTCATTTATTTTCACTAAAAGATGCATTTGGTTGTATCAGATACCGTTCATTTATTTTCACTAAAAGATGCATTTGGTTGTATCAGATACCGTTCATTTATTTTCACTAAAAGATGCATTTGGTTGTATCAGATACCGTTCATTTATTTTCACTAAAAGATGCATTTGGTTGTATCAGATACTGTTCATTTATTTTCACTAAAAGATGCATTTGGTTGTATCAGATACCGTTCATTTATTTTCACTAAAAGATGCATTTGGTTGTATCAGATACCGTTCATTTATTTTCACTAAAAGATGCATTTGGTTATATCAGATACCGTTCATTTATTTTCATTAAAAGATGCATTTGGTTGTATCAGATACAGTTCATTTATTTTCATTATAAGATGCATTTGGTTGTATCAGATACCGTTCATTTATTTTCACTAAAAGATGCATTTGGTTGTATCAGATACCGTTCATTTATTTTCACTAAAAGATGCATTTGGTTTTATCAGATACCGTTCATTTATTTTCATTAAAAGATGCATTTGGTTGTATCAGATACAGTTAATTTATTTTCATTATAAGATGTATTTGGTTGTATCAGAGTTATAAGTAATTAACATTGTATTTTTGATGTATCTTTTCATTACATTTGATTACCAGTAACAATTTATCTTCAAGCTACAGTTAATACTGTAAAACCTGTCTTGAAAGACCACTGCTATAAAAGACCACCTGTCTTGAGAGACCTGTCTCGGTATTCATCAAATACTTTTACTTGAGTGTACACTCAAATTTTAGTCCTCTGTAGTAAAGAAACTGATATACATATCAGAGATTTGAAAGTTGTGATTAATTCGGTTTAATAATGTTAAATATGGGGAGTAGTTTCATGAAAATAAAACAAGTATAGTGGAATCCAAGCAATCAGAATTTGAGTTTGAGTGTGCACTCAGGTTAAGCAGTTTGATGAATACATAGATATTCAATACACAAAACTGTTATAGAGATAAATCGCCTCCAATGAGAGATCACCTGTCTTGAGAGACCATGTTTTGTTGGCATAAGGATTGATTTTCCCAAACAATTACTACTGTATACAAAATAACTGGTGACATGGCTCCATAAAACGTTCAAGAAACTCCACAAAGAAGTTATATGGACTTTTTCAGATAACTTTTAGATTTGAGACCTATGTACAGTTTATTCATAATACTGAAAGAAAGCTGAATTTGGGCTTCATATCAAAGAAATATTTAAAGGCAATGGCACAGGGATAATAATCAGTATGAAAAAAACTCTTAGTTGTTGACCTATAGTGTACTCCATCATTTGCTTCCAGTACACATTGGTCACTGCAAGGTATTTTTCATTGAATTTTCATATAATGTTTACAATTAGCCACTATGTTATGGCATATCATAGAAATCATCCACATTTAAATCAAAATAAATCCTTATATTCCCCATATTTAGGAAAGTTTCTCTCATCTGATGAAGAATTTTCCTTAGCTTTTGGGATCACTAATTTATGATATCTACTATTTGGTCAAAGGATTGCTGTGGGTACTTGGGATCACTAATTTATGATATCTACTATTTGGTCAAAGGATTGCTGTGGGTACATGGGATCACTAATTTATGATATCTACTATTTGGTCAAAGGATTGCTGTGGGTACATGGGATCACTAATTTATGATATCTACTATTTGGTCAAAGGATTGCTGTGGGTACTTGGGATCACTAATTTATGATATTTACTATTTGGTCAAAGGATTGCTGTGGGTACTTGGGATCACTAATTTATGATATCTACTATTTAGTCAGATTGTGTGTGTACAAGTTAGTCCTAAACCAAAGCTTATTACAGCTCATCTTAGCATAACATTTTTTATCACAAGATATAACTTTCAAAATCTTTTTGATTTAAGAAGGTCTAAAAAAAAGAAACAAGAGTCCCTCAAATGGACTGATGGTCTACTGGGCGAAACAAAATTTCCAGGAGTTCAAGATAAAACAATTTCTTCCTTCGAGTGATGAAACCATCTCTGTCAGCTTGGCATCATTTTCATTTAGGACAAAGTAGACATCATTCGAAGTCTTTTGCTAAAAAAACCATGTCATAATGATATTCAATTAGGGAGGAGTAGTGACAACAACATTTTTATGACAGTCTTCATAGCAGCCATATTGGATATACGACTGGCACCATTTTCATTTGGGACTTGGTGAAAACCAAATGTCATAATGATCATTGATTCAGGGGGAGTAGTGACAACAAGATTTTTAAGACAGTCATGGCAGCCATACTGGATGTATGACTGGCACCATTTCATTTAGGACCAACTAGGTATCATAAAAATTCTATTGGTGAAAACCCCACATTGATATAGCATTGATTTGGACAGGAGTAGAGATAACAATATAATCAAGATATGACTTTCCATTTAGGATGAGTATCAATAACAAGATTTTCATGATGGCTGCTGTGGCCATATTGGATGTCAGTTTGGTACCATTTTCATTTAAGACCAACTGGACATCATAAGAAGTCTTCTGGTGAAAACCCTACGTCAATATGACTTTCTGTTCAAGTAGAGTTCTGATAACAAGATTTGTAAGATGACTACCATGTTAGCCATATTGGATGTTAGATCTGCACCATTTTTATTTTGAGACCAGCAAGACATCATAAAAAGTCTTTCAGTGAAAACCCCATGCTGACATGACCATGCATTCAGGAGAAGTAGCAAAAAATAACAAGATTTTCAAGATGGCTGCTGTGGTGGCCATACTGGATGTCAGATCAGCATTTTTTCATTTAGGACCAACTAGGCATTATAAGAAGTCTTTTAGTGAAAACCCCATGTTGATATGACCATCCATGTAGGAGAAGTAGCGATAACAAGATTTTCAAGATGGCCACCATGGTGGTCATATTGGACATGAAATTGGCACCATTTTCATTTAGGACCAACTAGACATCAAAAGAAGTCTTTTAGTGAAAACCCCATGTTGATATGATGATCCATTCATGAAGAGTAGTGATAAGATTTTCAAGATGGCCACTGTGGCAGCCATATTCGATGTCTGAGCAGCACCATTTTCATTAAGGACCAACTAGACCATGGGATGAATGTGTGTGTAAAGTTTCAAGGCAATCCTCCAAGTAGTTTAATAGAAGTAGCAAGAACAAACTTGTGCTTACAGATGGACAACAGACCATCCCATAAGCCCTTCTGCTCTATGACCAGTAGAGTTAAAAATGAAATCTTTTTTTTTCTAAAAAGAAACAGGTCCTTTATCTTATATTTCAATTTTTATTCAAATAATAGGAGTAAAACAGGTCCATTTACCAAAGAACTTAATGGACTTATCTTGCTGATCCAGAACATAAAGAGACATTTTTAATATGGTATTCATAATAATTAGAAATTAGGTGAAATGGTTACAAATGTGAAGACTTTATCTTGTAAATTATTTACCTCCAAATGAAGAGTAGCATTGCAAAAACAAGAATGAGGATAATGAAGACGAGAATGACTCCAATGATGACTGGCACATGATTTGTAGGAGGGGCTGCTGTAATGGCACTCCTGGCTGTAATAATAATAATAATAATAATAATAATAATAATAATAAAAATAATTTGTTTAACAATTTGAAACATATGACTGAAACAGTTTTCTGAATTGCAACTGCTATCTTTATTTTTCTTCTCAAGGATTTCATTTGTACCACATTACTACTACTATTGCTGCTACTTCTACTACTACTGTTGCTGCTACTACCACTACTACAATTACTATTGCTATAATTGCTACTACTAATACTACTGCTGCTCTTACTACTACTTTTACTAATATTACTGCTATTACAATTACTACAATCCCTATTACTGCTAGTTTTGCTGCTACTACAATTACTACTATTGCTATTACTGCTACTACAATTACTACTGTTGCTATTACTGCTACTACAATTACTACTGTCACTATTACTACTACTACAATTACTACTGTTGCTATTACTGCTACTATTACTGCTACTACAATTACTACTGTTGCTATTACTGCTACTATTATTGCTGCTACAATTACTACTACTATTACTACTACTACAATTACTACTGTTGCTATTACTGCTACTATTACTGCTACTACAATTACTACTGTCACTATTACTACTACTATTATTGCTGCTACAATTACTACTGTCACTATTACTACTACTACAATTACTACTGTTGCTATTACTACTACTATTACTACTACTACAATTACTACTGTTGCTATTACTACTACTATTACTGCTACTACTATTACTACTGTTGCTATTACTGCTACTATTACTGCTACTACAATTAATACTGTCACTATTACTACTACTATTACTGCTACTACAATTACTACTGTTGCTATTACTGCTACTATTATTGCTGCACCAATTACTACTGTCACTATTACTACTACTATTACTGCTACTACAATTACTACTGTCACTATTACTACTACTATTACTGCTACTACAATTACTACTGTTGCTATTACTGCTACTACAATTACTACTGTTGCTATTACTGCTACTACAATTACTACTGTTGCTATTACTGCTACTACAATTACTACTGTCACTATTACTACTACTATTATTGCTACTACAATTACTTCTACTATTACTGCTACTACAATTACTACTGTCACTATTACTACTACTATTATTGCTACTACAATTACTTCTACTATTACTGCTACTAAAATTACTACTGTAGCTATTACTACTACTATTACTGCTACTACAATTACTACTGTTGCTATTACTACTTACTACTGCTACTACAATTACTACTGCCACAATTAATACTACTATTACTGCTACTACAATTACTACTTCAACTATTACTACTACTACAATTATTACTGACACTTTTACTAATATTACTGCTACCACTATTACTACTGACAATTTTACTACTACTATTACTGCTACTACAATTACTACTGCAACTATTACTACTACTACAACTATTACTGCTACCACTATTACTACTGACACTTTTACTACTACTATTACTGCTACTACAATTACTACTGCTGCTATTACTACTATTATAACTCCTACTAAAATTACTACTTCTGCTATTAATACTAATACTACTACTATTATTACTGCTGCTATTACTACTATTAATGCTACTACAATTACTACTGCTGATATTACCACTACTATTAATGTTACTACAATTACTACTACCATTATTACTACTAATATTAATTCTACTACAATTACTACTGCTGCTATTACTGCTACTATTACTGCTACTATTATTACTGCTATTACTATTAATACTTCTACTACTTCTTTTAGTACTACTATTACTGTTACTACAATTGCTACTAATACTAAAACTGCTACTTTGTCTTCATTTAGCAAGAGTGACTTCATCATTTTACAAGTCATACTAATATTAATACTACTACTAATAATAATAATGTATAATTATTATCATTATTATTATTCAAGGTTTTTGTTTAATAAGATGGAAGTTGGCAGTCTATGAGAAATCATGTGCATGTAGCGATCCCTTTTCAGACAATGTTAACAAAAGCTACTTCAAAATCAAGCATATAATAACAAAAATAAATAAATTTAGATAATTGATTGAGATGCTACTGTTATTGATTACAATTCTTTATAAAGACTAATGCAGCAACAACAAAAAAACTTACCAACAAAAGCTCTCTCTGCCCTAGAAAAAGACTGCCTTATGGTCTGTAAAATCAAAATTTAAATCAGTCAAACTAAGCAATTAATTAATTAGTCACCAAATAAACAGAAAAAAGTAGCACACATGATTCTCTAAGTCCAGATCATGAGGGAAGAGTCTGAGCCCCATAGTTAAAATTTATGTCCCAAGTGTTCTTGTAAAGTGCACAATGTTAAAAGTGTTCAACATCACACCTGAGTGTTCTCATAAAGTGTACATACAATATTAAAAGTGATCAGTATCACACCTGAGTGTTCTCATAAAGTGTACATACAATATTAAAAGTGATCAGTATCACACCTGAGTGTTCTCCTAAAGTGTACAATATTAAAAGTGCTCAGTATCACACCTGAGTGTTCTCATAAAGTGTACATACAATATTAAAAGTGCTCAGTATCATCCTGAGTGTTCTCCTAAAGTGTACAATATTAAAAGTGCTCAGTATCATCCTGAGTGTTCTCATAAAGTGTACATACAATATTGAAAGTGATCAGTATCACACCTTAGCATTCTCCTAAAGTGTACAATATTAAAAGTGCTCAGTATCACACCTGAGTGTTCTCATAAAGTGTACATACAATATTAGAAGTGCTCAGTATCACACCTGAGTGTTCTCATAAAGTGTACATACAATATTAGAAGTGCTCAGTATCACACCTGAGTGTTCTCATTTTAAAGTGTACAAATTAAAAGTGCTCAATATCACAGCTGAGTGTTCTCATTTTTAAGGTGTACAAATTAAAAGTGCTTAGTATCACAAGATAAGGCTTTGAATAAAAGGGAAAAAGAAGGATTATTTATGGAGTAAACAATAATTATTCTTACATGAAGAATTACTGGATAAATAAATAATTTTCATAATCCCTGTATAGAAATGAGCTTTAAAAAAGGAAAAAAGTTGGTGCTCAATCATCACATGATATTCCATTGTTTGAGTACTGCTGACATGACAAAATACACACATCAAACAGTCTGTGTTCAATCATCACATGCAATTCCAATGTTTGACTACTGCTGACGTGACAAAATACACACCTCAAATAGTTTGTGCTCAATCATCACATGTGATTCCAATGATTGAGTACTGCTGACATGATAAAATACACACATTCAACAGTCTGTGTCCAAACATCACATGCAATTCCAATATTTGAGTACTGCTGACATGACAGAATATACACATCAAATACGGCAAGCATCAGCTTAATTATATAGACAAGAATGAATGAATGAATGAATGAATTAATGAACAAATGAAAGAATAGATGCATTAAATAAATGAATCCTTTTGTTTCTTTTTAGTTTGTCTCTTGAGGTTTACTCTTGTAACTGCATAATTTAAACCTTTTTCATCTGACAAAAGTTGATCGTTGAAGATGAACATTCCTTATCAGTTACTGTATAAAGTCAATGAATGTGAGAATACCAAGAGAATGATCTCCTCTACTTTGTTTTTTAAAGTATGACAGGTACAGGCAGATTAGAATGGAAACTAGAGAAATTAAACCACTAAGACTGATGATAATGATGAAGAACAACAAAAGGATCACAACAAGAAAATGAAAATTAGCATCTCTGAGGGTTTATATTTTTAATAGAATGTTTCATTTTTTTAATGCTTCATAGTTTTTCTAAAGACTGATACACTGCTATCATTGTGCCACTGTATAAGAAAGGTGGTCATAGTGACCTAAATAATTACAGAGGAATAAGCATGTTACCTGCTTTGAGTAAAGTTTTTACCACAATTTTAACTAAAAGGCTTTGACAGTGTGTAGAAGACAATAATATACTAGGTGATGAGCAAGCTGGGTTTCAACAAGGTTATACCACGGTGGACTATATTTTTGTTCTATACTAGGTGATGAGCAAGCTGGGTTTCAACAAGATTATATCACTGTGGACTATATTTTTGTTCTATACTAGGTGATGAGCAAGCTGGGTTTCAACAAGATTATATCAATGTGGACTATATTTTTGTTCTATACTAGGTGATGAGCAAGCTGGGTTTCAACAAGATTATATCACTGTGGACTATATTTTTGTTCCGTACAAGGTGGTGAGAAAGCTGGGTTTCAACAAGATTATTCCACTGTGGACTATATTTTTGTTCTGTACTAAGTGGTGAGAAAGCTGGGTTTCAACAAGATTATACCACTGTGGACTATATTTTTGTTCTACTTGTACTTATTTTTGGAAGTATTTGAAGAAAACAAAATGAAGATCTTGCTGTACTTTTATTGATTGTGAAAAAGTCTTTGTCATTTTTAATCTATATAAACTTACACCATCCACTTCTGAGAAGGCTCCAAACCAAATTCCATAAGTCTGATCAGTGCGTAGGGGAGCATTGTAGAATCCGCTGTATGTGCTGTTATCTCCAACAATGAATTCTCCCTTGGCATTTTCTTTGTCAAGTTGGGCAGCCACATAAGCATTTCCTCCTTCTTTTTCTGCTGTATGAAAGTCTGCAAGTGTGTTCAAGATGGGATCTGGAAGGCTGTGTCGTACTCTTTTACTGTCTGGTAAAATCTCAACAATGATTCTGTAAAAACTATAGTAGAAAAAAGAAAATCAATAAATGAACTGTCCGAAGACAGCATAGCTTGCCTGCACATATTTATTCAGATATCAAATGTTTCTATGATATGGAGATGAAGTACTTCTCAGGATGTGTGCTCATATCCAGTTTGATGATTGTAGAATTAGCATGGTCCAATAAACTCACCTAAACATCGAAGGTGCAGAGCAGGCATGTACAACTTCATCCAGGTTGCGGGCTGGATAAGTGATTTTTAAAACCACAGCCTATGATGTAAATAAATGGATTAAACCAGGTCATGGGCTGAATCTGGCCCATGGGTCATAAGTTGCACATGCTTGGTGTACAGAATCAATGAAGTGTACAAAGCAGATCACAGAGAACAACTTTGATATCATTCTGTAGTACTCCTCAGGACACATGAACAAATCATGTTGCATGACTGAACAAGCAACAGTATCCAAATAACTCACCTAGACATAAAAAGTATATATTGTCAATGAAGCATGAAGAAAATAGAAAATGTCACAGTGACCAACTTTTGATATCAAACTGAAGTGCTCCTTTGGATGCATGCACATATCTATGTTCATGATGGCACAAACAACAGTGTTCCAAAAACTAACCTAAATATAAACAAGAATACCAAGAACAGCATGTTACATGCCTGCCCTGTGTTTAATAGTCCTCCATGTAGTCGCTGGTAGGGTATGGTTCGCCCTGAAGATTACTGACCCAATAAGTTTCAATGACCTTGACTTTTGGTCAAGGTATGTGGTCTTGAATGAAACTTAATGTGCAGAAACCATTATTTTCTCATTATACTTACCATGACCATGACCTCTGACCTTTAGACTCAAAATCTATAGGCTTCTTTATTAACCTAAGTGCAAGCCATCCACACAGTTTGGTCAAGGTACTTACTCTAGAACAAAAGTTAGTCTACAAAACCAATTTTTCATTGAGCCACAATGACCATGATTTTTTTACCCCAAAAATCAATCTTTCATTCCTGAAGTGCAAACCCACTGCAACCTTTTGTCAAGGCACATGGTCTAGAACTAAATTTATTATGCAAAAACATTTTTCTTCATTCGGTCACAGTTACCTTGACCTTTTGACCCCAAAATCAATAGTTTTCATTCTTGCCCAAAGTGTAAGTCACCCACAAACTTTGGTGAAACTACATGGTCAATAACTGAAAATTGTGTGCACAAACCATTTTTCTTCTTGCAGTCACAGTGACCTTGACCTTTGCCCTTTTGACCCCAAAATCAACAGTCCTTACCCAAAAAGCAAGCCATCCGCAATGTTTGGCTCAGGTCTGTGATGTAGAACTAATGTTATTGAGCTGAAACCATTTTTTTCTTCTTTCAGTCACAGTGACCTTGACCTTTCATCCTTTGACCCCCAGTATCAACAGGATTCTTCCTTACACAAAGTACAAGCTATTTACTAAACTTGATAACTGTAGATGGTGAAGAACTCGAGTTATTGTGCAGAAACCATTTTTATTTTTTCAGTCACAGTTATCTTGACCTTTGGATCCTGAAATCAACAGGACTCTTCCTTATCCCAAGTGCGAATGTCAACATAGTTTGGTAAATGTAGATGGTTAACAACTCAAGTTATTGTGCAGAAAGCAAATTGGCAACAAACAGACAGACATATGGACAACATCATAACATAATACGCCTTATGGCAGGCATACAAAAACTGTACATGTTTTTATGAGAATAAAAGTACGTCACAGTGACATACTTTTGTGCATGCAAATCTGTATTTTCATAATTGTACAAGCAACATTATTCCATAAACTGACCTAAATATGAAAGTGTACATGATCACTGGAGCATGAAAAGTAGGTCACAGTGACATACTTTTGGTGTGGTTGTGTAATACTCTTTAGGGTGCATACACATCTGTATTTGCATGACTGTCACCAAGGCATGAAAAGTAGGTCAGTGACCCTCTTTTAATATGGTAGTGTACTATTCCTCTGACTGCATGCACAAATCAACATTCATGACCGTAAAGGCAATAATATCTGAGATATTGACTTAAACATAGAGGTATACATTTGCTAACTCCAATGCCAATGCTGCTGATGACGAAACCATGGCTCTCATACATTTAGTGCAGGCAAGCTAAGAAAAATAACATTTCTTGACTTTTTACATACATGTATAAAGCAGAATCTATATATCTTGAAGCACTGTGAGACCAAATTTTCTCATCCAGTTTTTGGTAGTTTTGAATTGTTTTAAGTTGCAGAGAAGATAATACTTTACGCAGGGACTAAGCAAGTCATTTGAATAATGCAGAGTATTAGAGTGATTGATCTTTGAGTTACTGGAGCTTTACAGTATTTTATTCCTGTGTAGTTATTAGTTAGTAATGCATGGACATGCTGGAACTTTACTGTAATCCATACAAGGTACTATTCATTGATACTGCATTTTAAAGGTACAAAGAAAATATTCAAATTATTCAAAACTCTGATCTACATACATGTAATTCCCAAACATTTTCTAAAGCACAAGTCCAAATAACATGATAACTTAAAATGACAAAATGATCACTAATTTGTGATAAACTTGTTTTGTGAAGATGTTTACAAAGACCGAATGTTTTATGTGAATAATACTTTCTTGTGAAGATAAGACAAAAAGAGTACAAATATTATTTACCTGATGCTTTTATCATCAACTGGCTTCAGCTCAATAGTCACTGTGGATTCTGTCACTTGCAGAATGGTGGGAGCAGGGGGATCCACTGGTTCTAAAGAGAGTGACCAGAACTTATTGCATAACTGTACCATATATACTCACTTGTAAGTCATGTCAAACTGCAAACAACAAAGACCCTGATACCACAATGCTTTGGCAGATCAGTGTCTATGTTGTTTGTTCTACTGATTACTCCTAGCACACTGCATAGATCCCTATGATAAATTCTCAGCATGATCATAAGTGACAAAATGGTCTCAACAAATTTGTCCCTCAATCACTCCTAGATGGTAAAACTCTGATCATTACTTTTTACTCATCACTGATCGATTGAAGAATTAACTGATGAATTGATCAATTGATTGATTGAGCTGTTGACTGAATGATTGAATATATGTTTATATTCCACTATCATTTATTTTTGTTTATCCCTCTTTATGTCAAACAGCTTTACCTGCTGGCAGTGTCCACACAACCAATGCCTCCCTGGGTCCCTCTCCTTTAGCCGTGGTAGCATTAATAGTACAGTGGTACGGTACACCAGACACCAAGCCAGTCAGTGCATACTCAGATACATTGGAGGGTATCCTATTTTCAATGGCATATTTTCCTGCAGCCTGTCTCAAAGTAGTTTCTGACTCAAGGCAAGATAACTAGAATGGAGAGGAATCATGTGCTGTTTCAGAAAGAGACATGCAGAAACAACTTGTCTAATTTCAATTTGTAAAGCTAAAATTGTACAGAGTAGACCATGACAATTGTATGTACAGAGCAACCATGACCCATCCATAGGTACTGTAACCACTGCTATAAGATTACATTATGATGTCTTAGTTCTTTCTTTAATGATGCCATGCTATTCTAAATACATGTAGCTATGTTACATTTATGACATAATTCACCAGTTGGAATAAAATTGAACACTTCAAACATATATAATGAAATTTATTTTGATCCTGCTTTTTAGTTGTTACTTATTTAAAATAAAAAAGTATTTATTGAATGAAAATGTTTCTCAAGAGAATAAATCCTCTTATCTCTCACCATTAAATAAATTAATTAAGAAATACGTGAAAATAAGTACAGTAATAAACAAACAAACAATTTGAAAACTTACTGTATAAAACAAAATTTCACCATTGGGATGGTTTGGAGTTCGCCACTGAAAAGTGATCGACGTGTGTGTTCTTGTTGTGTTTCGGAAAGATGACACTGCTCCAGGAACTGAGTTTAAAAGAAAAAGAAAAAGATACCTGTCTCATAGGAAATTACACTAATCTTGCATTTTTTTTCTGGTCAATTTACCAAAACTAATTTATAATTTTACTGATTCTGTTGTCTATGAACACTGATATAATATTTGTTTTTCATTGACACAGGAGACAAGTAATTCTCCAAAACCATAAGCAATCATACACTGTGACACTGACTTCTGTCTCATCACATCAAGTCATTTTGATGCTCTTACCATAAAATTCTTTATGCAAAACTTAAAGAGAATAAAGGTATTACCGTGCTATACTAATTTAGTTCCTTATATATTTCCTTCATTTTTCAACATTTTTGATAAAATACAGTGCATTAATTATAAGTTCAGATGCGCCAAGACTATTTTATTTTCTTGTATGTTAGACAATAACTTGGACATAACATGTGTGTATGCATATATATATATATATATATATATATATATATATATATATATATACAGTAAAACCTGTCATGAGCGACCTCTGCTATGAGCAACCACCTGTCATGAGCGACCACAATCGTAATGCACGGATCGATTTTATTATATAAACGCACGGTCGTGAGTGACCACCTGTAGAACACGACCAGCGACCGTGATTTCTTGGCAAAATGTGCATTTCGACACTGCTATGAACGACCGCATCACAAAAACAGAGATAAAATAACTGACCTTTATTTAACCTTTTGTAACCACGACCGCTTAAGAAGCAAAGATGTTAAAAACAAAATCAAAAACTTAAAAACAAATTAGGCTGGCTACCGGTTTCTTGAATTGTACAGGTCATGCATGCAGTATCATATGTTATAGATTGTAAACCAGACTAGAGTACATGCCAATTGTTCATTCGGAAATACCTCGGCTATTTCTGCGAGACTAAAGTATGATCCATAGGATTTCCCGCGAAGCTGCGAATGGTAGCTTGTTCTAAAATAATACTGCTATGAACGACCCTATCGTGAGAACTGAGACAAACACCACTGACGTTTATTTTATCCTTTGTAACAACGACCACTTCCAAAGTAAAGACTGCTCTAAAAAATAAAATTATAAAAACAAATTAGACTGGCTACCGGTTTCGTAACTTTTGCAGGTCATGCATGTAGTTTCCTTTGTTCTAGACTGTAAACCAGACTCAAGTACATGTCACTAACTGCCATTGTAGTGCCAAAGTCAATATAGCGGTCGCATACATCATTTGTCTTTGGAGTTAATCCGTAATGCCTGGGGTGAATGAGGTCTTTGTCTTTGCCTTTAATACCAGTAGGTGAGAATCGTTTTCCGGATTCGATTGTCATTGTGAAAGGCTTGTGTTATTTGTTGGGGTGTTTTTGATGTTACAGAGATTACAACGCACACACCAAACCGTCATCTGTTCACCTTGGTGCAGCCGGTTACACCCTCTGTTTATAGAGTTAATCCCTTTGTATCGTCGGTGAATAAAGTCTTTGACTTTTGTCTCCAAATAAATTTATTCTGTTTCTGGATAAATTAATTGTGTCTTTTTATTTCATTCATTGGTACATATACATTGTATATGTATTCCATATTTCCCCAAAGCCTGATCAAAACCGCTACAGTCGTTATTACAATTGATCCCTTATAACATTAAAACCTAGCACTTTAATAACAATGGCAGAACCTCCAATGAAAAAGAGACAAATTCTAACATTGGAGGAAAGAATTAATGTAATTGAAAGAAGTGAAAAATGGGAGACTGTTTGCAACATAGCAGCCACTTGAAACGTCGGTAAAACTCAAATTTAGGGTGTTATAAAAGACAAGGAGTCAATTAGAAACGAACTCATATGCTAATACTAGTACATGTACATGTGATCTTCAAATATAAATGTGATTCATGTTTAATGATAGATGTATATCTTTATTACTATTTAAAATTATTTTCAGATTAATGCATGCAATATTTTAACAAGAACTATGAACAGAGAATACAATAAATGTACATGATTGTGCTTATTTTTCCCTCTTAAACAGTGCTGAATTTCGACCTTGGAAACTGGTCTTTTTGTACAAACCTGTTATGAGAGACCACCTGTCTTGAGAGACCACTTTTTGCTGGCAGAAGGGGCAGTCTCTCATGACAGGTTTTACTATATATATATATATATATATATATAAAGAGAGAGAGAGAGTGAGAGTGAGAGTGAGAGTGAGAGAGAGAGAGAGAGAGAGACCATATCAACTGAATAAACAAGACCATTTAATTTTCTGTAGAAAGGGGGGGGGGGGGTGTTATGAAACAAACAAACAAAAAATCCAGTCCCCAGATTGCTTGGAAAAAAATCTCTTGCTCTGATTGGTGGAAAAAGAAGACCTTATTCTATGCAACATTTTTGTTGGGGAAACATATATCTTGTGATAAAAGAGAAAGAAATATCCTGGTTGCAGATTTTCTGAATGAATGAATACCATGCTTTATGGGCACTATCTTCATTTAACACAAACTAGAAACACACCTTTTTTTTAAATGATAGAGTGATTTGACTCCTAACTTTTAATTTCTAGATTAGATTCTGCATCTATCAATATTTTCATTTTGATTATTGATGGGATATTTGTTTATGCAGAAGAGAGGTCAATACTGGAAACAGATATGAAAGCCGTAGAACATTGAAGCTGGATCCCAGATGAGAGTACAATTTTTTTTTTTTTCAGATCCTACCACTGAAATTAAATTGTACAGAGTAATACATCAAATTTGTTTTAAAAAAACTTTCAGTAAAAAAGGAAATGTAATGGTACACTAGGAACAGCAGATCTTCCCATGTAGAAATACCTGGGATAAGAAAAGCATGGTGCAAGTTCAGAATATTGCAATACTGTCAAATCACTTAAATCTGCTAGTGGCATAGCTACTGCAGACATATACATAGAAGCATGTCAAATCACTTAAATCTTTTAGTGGCATAGTACTGTAGGCATATGCATAGAAGCATGTCAAATCACTTAAATCTTTTAGTGGCATGGCTACTGTAGGCATATGCATAGAAGCATGT
Source organism: Margaritifera margaritifera (assembly GCA_029931535.1). Taxonomy (NCBI): domain Eukaryota; kingdom Metazoa; phylum Mollusca; class Bivalvia; order Unionida; family Margaritiferidae; genus Margaritifera; species Margaritifera margaritifera. The sequence goes on from JAQPZY010001528.1 coordinate 1,442,273, forward strand.
CAAATCACTTAAATCTTTTAGTGGCATAGCTAGTGTAGGCAAATGCATAGAAGCATGTCAAATCACTTAAATCTTTTAGTGGCATGGCTACTGTAGGCATATGCATAGAAGCATGTCAAATCACTTAAATCTGTTAGTGGCATAGCTACTGTAGACATATACAGAGAAGCATGTCAAATCACTTAAATCTGTTAGTGGCATAGTACTGTAGGCATATGCATAGAAGCATGTCAAATCACTTAAATCTTTTAGTGGCATAGCTACTGTAGACATATACATAGAAGCATGTCAAATCACTTAAATCTGTTAGTGGCATAGCTACTGCAGGCATATGCATAGAAGCATGTCAAATCACTTAAATCTGTTAGTGGCATAGCTACTGCAGGCATATGCATAGAAGCTTGTCAAATCACTTAAATCTGTCAGTGGCATAGCTACTCTAGGCATTTGCATAGAAGCATGTCAAATCACTTAAATCTGTCAGTGGCATAGCTACTCTAGGCATTTGCATAGAAGCATGTCAAATCACTTAAATCTGTCAGTGGCATAGCTACTCAAAGCAATTGCATAGAAGCATGTTAATAAGGTTGATTAGTCTAAAACCTAACCATAAACCTATCCCCAAATCAGTGGTGCTTTTCAAGATAGATGCTGTGGCAGCTATACTGGATGTCAGACTGGCAACATGTTCATTTGGGACAAACCTGACATCATAAGAAGTCTTTTGGTGAAACTTCTTGTTGATAAGACCACCCATGTTGATATTGCCATCCATTCAGGAGGAGTACATGTAGCTATAACAAAATTGTGAAGATGGCCAACATGGTGGCCACATTAGTTGTCAGGATGGCATCCATTTTGTTTAGGACCAATTAAACACAATAAGCCTGTTTCTGATGAAAACTCCATGTTCATATGGCTTTCCATTTAGGAGTAACGATAACAAGATTTTCAAGATGGCTGCCATGGCAGCCACATTGGATCTCAGATCAATATCATTTTCATTAAGGACCAACTAGATATCATTAGAAGTCATTTGGTGAAAACCCATTGTCAATATGGCCATCCATCTAGGAGGAGTAGCAAAAACAAGATTCTCAAAATGGCCACCATGGCAGCCATATTGAAGAAAAGATTGGCAACATTTTGATCTAGGACCAACTAGACATCATAAGAAGTCTTCTAGTAAAAACCCCATGTCTATATGACTTTCCGTTTATGAGGAGTAATCATAACAAGATTTTCAAGATGGCTGCCATGGTGGCCATATTGGTCATTAGATTGGCACCATTTCACTGACTAGACATCATAAGAAGGCTTCCGTCGAAAACCCCATGTTGATATGACTTTGAGTTCACAAGGAATAGTCATAAGATTTTCAAGCTGGATGCCCCTGTGGCTATATTGGATGTCAGATCAGCATCATTTTCATTTAGTACTAACTAGGCACTGTACAAAATCTTTTTAGTGAAAACTCCATTTTGATATTTGAGCTGGTTCTATATCATCGATGTATCATGATATTTACTCTGATGATAGTGTGTCATGATACAGACTTGAACTATTTATACAGGTCGATGGTAGAATGAAACACAAACTAAATGATTTGAACCGTCCAAAAGTAAACATTTTCATGTCAAATTTCTATCTGATTGAATGAAGTAAATAACAAGGTTCCTTTTACATTAATCCCTTGTGGATTTCTGCTTGGAGTTATTTTTCACTGGATTTTAATTTTCCACTCTCGTTGAAATCCCTTTGCAAGTTCTGAAGATAGTGTTTGGGATAATTGCATGCATTTGACCTGGTTAACATTTGAACTAATTTCAAATGTTGGTATGAAAGTCTACATCTGAAAACCAAAAGTTATTGTTGAATGATACATTTTTCTCAGAACCTTTTTCAATTTCAACATTGTCATTACTTTTATAGCAGTTAAATCCCAAACTGAAACAGCAATCTTGTAAAAATCAACCTGTACCAAGGACATTTTGAGCACAGGCAAAGATTGGTCACAAGATCATGTAAAAACTGGATATAGTCTGGTATGAACTTTCTACTGATTTGCATCCTTATACAAAAGGCTGCTTTTAACATTTTGATTTGTGATTTGTTATTTTTATAAAGGATTTACAAATCAGTTGTAAGTAAAAATTGTCAGTAAGCAGCAGTTTGTACAACAGCATTCATCTTTATAGAGATGTTACCCAGTTTTACATGATCACATGACCAGTCTTAGCCTGTGTTCAAAACATCTGCAGTATAGCAGGTCAATTTTCATTAAGAGTGCTGTTTCAGTTTGAGATTTAGCCGCTAAAATAGTAAGAACAATGTTGAAAATTTAAACAATGTGTGACAAAAAATATATTGTGGAACAATAACTTCCAGTTTTCTGATGTAAACTGTCATACCAACATTGAAATTTTTTCAAATGTTTAGCAGGTCAAATGCAAAATTTGTTTCAAACACTTTCTTTAGAACATGAATGGGGTTTCAATGAGGGTGAACAATAAAAATAACTGCGAGTCAAAACCCCTTAAGGGATTAACAACAAACACACAAACTGTTTCCTTCTACCTGTTATATCTACCTCCACACACCCATTGAAAATTTAATGAATTTTAGTCTCTCACATGACAGCAGTTTTTAATACTTGAAAGTATTTTAAAAAGTACTACTCTATGTACATTTTGATTAGTTCTGATACATATTTGTTCCGTCTGAGAATTATTTGCATTAGTAAACAGGATGGAAGGGTTACTGACTAAAAATTGTTGATGGGTGACTTTTAAAAAATCACTATGCATCCTTCTATGCCATGTTAGTCAATAGTTAGATGATTATATCATGAGACAAGACACTTAAATTCATCTTAAATTGGTAAGATCTTTGGCAACTGTATGAGTATTTATTTTCAATTTTAAAATGCACATGTACCATAAAAATTCAGACATTAAAAGAAAGATACAAAACAGTGATGTTGCTACAATGGTACAATACTTGTAAATTTAGTATGGAGAAAGAGAGAGAGAACAGGGGATACCATCTTCGTCTGTCATTGTTGTTAACACTTCACTGTACTCCCCAGGGCCAGCTGCATTTAATGCCTGTACCTAATTAGGAATACAAAATGAAGAGAATGTAAGTTTTAAATATGAAATTCTTTCTTTTCTTTTTTTAAGCAGGGTTGGGTGGTAGTGGTGGTGTAGGTTTGGAGCATAATTTTCTTTGTCCATCCTCTGTTGGTAAGAACGGCAAAATGAAGCAATGTTGACCTGCAATCTCAACCCCAGGCGGCTGGACCATAATAAATACAGTAGGCAACAACCCACCAAAACCGAGAAATATGTAAATTACGGTGTAAACGATCGGTGTAAATCATGTTGTAAAGCATCGTCTTATCTAGATTCACTTAGAGTAGAAATAACACAAATTTAGTTGATCTTTGACCTTGACCTTCAATATGGGTCCTTGAAATTTTGTTGTGGTACATACTACTAGAACACACTTGTGATTCTGTTGGTGGTAGGACAAAAGCACTGCTTTAAAGGACGTCTACCACACATATTGTTTAATATTGAAAATCTACCACTTTTGAAAATTAAAAGATTTTTTTTTTTAAATTGAAAAAAGACAAAGAAAATGATATTTGTATGCATTCCATCCACACATTACAGAAACCAGCCAGAACCATTCTACTGGGACCGGAACTGTTATAGCAGTGCAATGACTGGTGCAATGATGCATGGCTGAGTAATCAGATCAAGAAGGCAAACATGTGTATATAACAAGCTGTTAATTGATTACCTTATTGTTGTAATCTGGAGAGCGTAAGGCCAAATGTGGGATGTTGTTTGAGGTGTTATAAGTAATAAAGGGTCAAAGGTGGTCCATAATGGTTTTTAAGTCTTTGATTCAAAATCAGCCGACCTTTGGTGTAGGTGAGATAAAAAGGAGAGACTGACCAAAACTGATTTCGGCAGAAGCACTTGTGTAAGTATTTTTATTGTTTTGTCTTGTTTAATTGTTATTGGGTTGTTCAAGATGTTTTTAGAGGATTATTTAAAGGCAGCTATTATATCTTTTTTTTTTGTTGTTGTTCAATTCATTTAAAAATGCAAAAAAGTGCGCTTTCTTCGAATGCAAAAAAAAATCCCGGCTAATAAATATGAGGCTCAGGAATACGTCTTAAGTCCAACTCTGGAACTTACTCCTCGAGGTGAACTTAGCTTGGAGGAATATTGGAGAGCAGTCAGCAGCCTTAAAAATGCATTAACAGGAAATCTGAAGTTTGAACTTCTTTGCAGGCTGAGCATGCTTGTTTTGTCATTGCCACATTCTAATCCTAATAGAGAGAGTTGATTCTGCATTCTTCGCAAAATGCAAAGTGATTCAGTGGGAAATCTGGACCAGAGAACTACTGAGAGCCTGTTAAGTGTGAAACTTAATAATCACAGTGAATGTTATCAGTGGTCACCAGTCAGGGATCTTGTGAAGGAAACAAAAAATGCTTGTGGATTTTATAAAAAAAATCTTTGCAGTGAAATACAAGATATACAACTCTTCCTTTTTCATTTAATTGACAATACACTGATTCATATTAATTAATTATTACTGTAACATTTTCCATCAGAATCTGATTCATGTTCAAAACTTGCTGTTTTATTATAGTATCAAGAAAATATATATGGTATTATGGAAAAAAATGTACTGATTTTGTTTTCAATCCTCTTAAAACACATAAAATGTATGTCAATAAAAAATCTACTGTTTTAGAAGCCAATCTACTGATCAAAATTTTAAAATCTACTGGTTTGATGTCCTGGTTATGTCACATGTATGGTAAGAGTGATCATGTTGCATCCCATCTTATATTATTTTTTCAAAGCTGTACAGCTGACAAAGAAGTTGAATGGCTGGAAAACAGATACACATATTTTTTTTTTTTAAAAAAACCTACCGTAAATAAAACTTTCTGCATATGATGAAGAAGTAACATGGGGCAAAATGATATCTGATTATATAATGAAGTCAATGGAAAAAGATACACTCTCTACTTGTGCTTCTTTAAATTTTCTTATTGTTTTCGTCACAGTGAGGTTCAGCCACAACAATTTCACTTTATTATATCTATTGTGATTTAATCTGATTAAAGAATTAAATTGTGACAAACAGACATTTGAACAGGGTAATCTCTAAATTGATTTCATATCTCAAAAGCCTTGGAATGAACTAATTCAAGCAAGTGGTCAATATTGACTGAAAGTGAGCCATTGATCAGGGACATAGTTGCCTGAACATCGGGAAAAGAAAACTTAAACTTCCACTCCCTCCTCATCCTCTCTACAAGATTTCTATCAGTGGTTCCATATCATTTCGAAACAATTATGCTTCAAATGATATTGCATTTTTGCTCTGGTTTTTATTGTTTGATAAGACAAGAATACTTTGAAGGTTATATCATGCTGTAAATTGCCTTGCCCAAGGACACACCATGGTTGCCAAATCCAGATTGTTCTGAGGTCGGGAATTGCACCTTTCCGGTCACGAGTTCAACACCTAAATCACTGAGCCACCTGAGCCACCACAGCCCAATCATATTTCAGCAGTATTTCAGACAAACTTAAACAAAATAATATTACAACAAATTGGAAGCATTCATGTGCAAAAACATCTTCCAATTTCTCCAGAAAAAATCACTTTATTTCGGTCATCTAGTACACCAATATAAAAAACATGTCCATCAAAATTTCTGCAGTAATGGTAGAAGAGCACTTATAATTCTCCATCTTAAAATTCTTAAAATAAAATTATAATATTTACATATTCATGCATTATATTTTAAGACATGATGATATCTGGTATTACAATCTGGTGTTAACAATGTAACAAAAGAAATTCTCGATATATTATGGTTTTCTTTTTACACAAAACTGATAAAATAAATGTTATTATACTGGGCTTTAATTATATACCATCAAAGTGATATATTCATTTCTTTTATGATGTAGCAGTTGGACGGAGTGTCTTAAATATATGATGTCAATTTTGAAAACTGCATTACGACAATTCATCGTTTTAATTTTTGTCACATTATTATTATATGATTCTTTGCATTACATTACATTTGTCAACTTGCTTGCCAGTGATTAACACTGCCCTGCAAACAACTTTTTCAAACAGTCAAAACTTGGAATAAAAAGCTGCCAAAGGGTCATGGTGTAATAAAATAAACTGACATTGGTGCTGACACCATATGGTCATGGTGTAATAAAATCAACTGGTGTGGGTACTGTTGCCATAGGGTCATGGTGTAATAAAATTAAATGGCATAGGTGCTGTTGCCATATGGGTCATGGTGTAATAAAATCAGCTGGCATGGGTGCTGTCACCATAGGGTCATGGTGTAATAAAATCAACTGGCATGGGTGCTGTCACCATAAGGTCATGGTGTAATAAAATCAACTGGCATGGGTGCTGTTGCCATAGGGTCATACAGCTTTAATTGTTACATCAAGGCATCATACACAACAAAAGCATATTATTGTCTTTTTTACTGAATCAATGCTAACTCGCATAGACACTACATCCTGTAGGTCATGCAAATGCAGATATCAATTGTTCTTTACCAAAGCAAAAAATTTTTGCCATTTTAAAATTTATATTTGATTGTATAACAAGCATTGATTCCACTTAATCAAAGCACTTTGCCCTAAAAAGTAAAATTGTGATAATGGCTTCCCTATAGCAGCAACCTAAAAAGTGTATTTGCCCAAGCAAAGGCATCACCGTGTAACTGAAACTGCATCAACTTTGCTTTACTGATGCAACTATGCATTAAAACAATGATTGGAATGAAATATGATTGGTTAGCACATATGTGGTAAATCCAGATTTTTGCCCCACGCCACCTCTCCACCCCATCCAAAAGAAATAGCAAAATGACTAGGCATTGTAGAAGAATACACACAGAACTTACACATGAAAGGATATCAGCTCTAAGACACTTACCCTATAATAAACGTGCCATATGACCTTTTGGTCAAGTAAATGTCAAATTGTTTGTGTTGGTAATGAGAAAAAAGGGCAAGTCTCAGGAGAAACATTTTAAACAATGTGTTAATAAAGAATTATAATTGCCAAAATCAATTAAGGGATCCCGACCATTGGCTTGCAGTCAGATGTGTTTATGTTTGAAACAAATAATTGTTTGTTTTTGGCATTAAAGGTTGTTTTGTTTTTTTACCTGAAAGACTTCTTTTCAATTACAGCTACACAGATATGTGAGAACTAAGACTTTTCCATTTTTTTTAGATTATGGAACTTGCTTTTTAAATATGGCATAGAGAAAAAACATTATCTTGAAGTGGGTTTGAAACTATGTCGTCTGATTTCAGAGGTAAACTCCCCAGCCGTCTCAGCTAGTGGTGCTTACACTTTACCAGATACATGTACTGTTAATGTGCTGCATGTAGTGCGTGCATTCTGTACTTGTGACAGTGTGCACTGATAAACCAGCACAGATACAAGCATGCACTGACATGATCAAATTTGTGATAAATTAAGAAATAAAGTCTGTTTATCGATATGAAGAAGAAGAAGAAGGACGATGAGGAGGAAAAGGAGGAACCTAAAGAAATTTAAAAATTCAAAAACAATGGTGTAGATTTACACCATTAAGAAAATGGCCGTGTCTGATGTTAGTAGTTGAACCTTCAGTCTTGCATGGTCTTCTATCTTAAAGAGACAACAGTGAAATACCCTAAGTCTTGCATGGTCTTCTATCTTAAAGAGACAACAGTGAAATACCCTAAGTCTTGCATGGTCTTCTATCTTAAAGAGACAACAGTGAAATACCCTAAGTCTTGCATGGGCTTCTATCTTAAAGAGACAACAGTGAAATACCCTAAAACTTGCATGGTCTTCTATCTTAAAGAGACAACAGTGAAATACCCTAAGTCTTGCATGGTCTTCTATCTTAAAGAGACAACAGTGAAATACCCTAAGTCTTGCATGGTCTTCTATCTTAAAGAGACAACAGTGAAAGACCCTAAGTCTTGCATGGTCTTCTATCTTAAAGAAACAAAAGTGAAAGACCCTAAGCAAAAACAGAAAACAACAACAACAACAACAACAACAACAACAAAAAGAGGAACAGGAACTTAACCAATGGAATATCAGCTCTACATTAAATTAAATCCTCCATCATTTTATAAGACTTATCAGTAATATTAAAAATGACCATTACAACTCGACAGCAGTTTATTATTTTTTTTATTACTTGTTTCAACTTGGTTGCCTGAAACTAAAGGATTTAAAAAGACAACCAACATACAAGCAAAGCTGCAACCATGTAAGATGCTAAAACATGGACCTCAAAGCGACTTTACTTTCTAGAGACTGATCAATCAATCATCAGTGAATGGAAAATATCTTTAATATAAAAAAATGACAAAACAAGAAAGACAAATTTAGGTGGTTGCATGTTTCAATTTCCAAACAGAGTTTATAACGAAATTGCTTAGTATCAATTTCCTTTGTAAAAAGACAGAAAAATATTGAGTAGGATTTTTTCCTCTGAAATTCCTTTCATTACTTCTTTTCCTTGAAATTTTTTTTTTATTTTTAATCAAGTTTTGCTTGATATAGTACTTGATGGAAGAAGTTAGCAAAAGACCAATTACTTTTAGACAATGTACATGCCACATTCTCAACTGATTTATTTATTGAACTTCAGAAGGGATGAGTCAGGAACAAGATTTCTGGAATTTTATCCCTTGCCTTCCTAATCACACATCACACAATATGTGTATTGAAGATAACGTTTAGGGAAGCTTCAGTCATTTTTTCACCTATTAACAAGCTATTTCTTCAGTTCTTTATTGCTAGAATATGTTGGAAATGGGAAGCAAAGAAACTGGTATTGTTTTTGTTTGATGCACACAGAAATAATATTGCTAATGGCGATTAAGACAAACCATAAAAATGTCAGTGTAAATTGAATCAGTTAACATATTGGTGGCACTGCAGTGCATGGTGCACTTTCTGCCTGAGTGTTAAGATCACACCACCAACACATCTCCATCTGCATCTGTTCATTTTAGAAATTGACAGATTAAATGGAGGACAGCTTTGTAATTATAGTACAATTAATTATATTAGGGGTTTCTTACAGTTGTTCTTTTTTGTCTTTTGACCAAGGTGGTGATCCAATACAAACTCTAGGGTGGTATAATATATAGATCAGGTATGTTTATTCTGGTATAGACTATATTATATACTAATACATGTATAATTATGCAAGTGTCTCTTAAAGATTTCAGAATTCTACTTGTATCTTGTGATACTAACATTCTATAAAAAATTAAACAAAATTATGCCATTAGAATGTAGTGTGTGTATGTAAATATACACACACACACACACACACACACACACACACACACACACACACACACACACACACACACACACACACACACACAAAAAGAAACTATGCCCCCTCCCCCTAATACAGTAGAAGCTGACCTGAAAGACCACCCTTTCTGCCCAAAAATTAAAAACTTATGGTCTCTCAAGACAGGTGGTCTCTAATTAAAAGTGATAACTCTATATAATCAATCAATCCATACTTTGAGAACCCGGTCTCTCAAGACAGGTGGTCTCTTATAGCAGTGGTCTTTCAAGACAGGTTTTACTGTATAACAAGCTCCTCAGCTTATTTTGTATATTAAAATATGCAGTAACATTGTGTTCCTCAGGCCTCTATTTGTAGGGAACTACTGATTATTTATTTAGAGTCATGTCCTGTACTCTACCAAAACTTGGGTGTGCACTACTATTCAAAAATAATTTGGGTGCCACCATCCTACCCAAAATCTAGAAAGAGGACCTGATCACAACACAACTAAATAAAGCACAATCCAACAAAACCATACTTACTTGAATATGATATTTTGTGTATGGTTCTAATCCAGTGAGGGTGCATTCCACCACCTGCTCGTCAGAATGATATTCCAGGCCTTTCTTCGTTGATACTTCCGCTAGGAATCCTTTCCAGTAAATTATGGTGTAGACTGAGATGTTTCCTCGTGGATCTTCAGGGCGTTCCCATGACAGTGTAAGGACTCTGCTACCTCGTATTCGCAAGGTCAGTCTGCCCGGCGCTGATGGTACTGAAAGTTACAATTGTAAATAATGGTAGATATACCATATATACTTGCATATAATCCAGGTCCAAATGCAAACAACATAGACCCTGATCTGCCATCGCATAATGTGCCACAGATCAGGATCTATGTTGTTTGTTCTACTGATTAGTTCTTACAAACTACATAGACCCAGATCCGCTGGCGCATTATGCAATGGCAGATCTGGGTCTATGCAGTTTGCAGTTGGTATTGAATTATACGGTAGTTATCATACCTAGACATGGGGCCCAGATAGCAAAAAGGTCAACATGCTGACTCTTCACTCCTGCAGTCCAAGATTCATTTTCTATTCCAACAAATGCTCATAGGAAATCAGTAGTTCTTCCAGGTTCTCTTGTTTTCCACACCTCAAGAACTATCTTATACCAAAATTTTAGCACTTGATAGAATTATGTAAATAATGTTAGAACTTGTTTTAGAATTCAAAATAAATTAAATACAGCATCAACTTAAAAAGAAAAGGCCCAGGCAGGCATGATATCACTCACTTGGCTGACATCAGCCAAACAACAAAAAAAAAACTACCATATATACTTGCACATAAGCCGATACCAACTGCAAACTGCATAGATCCAGATCTGCCATCACATAATGCGCTGGCAGATCTGGGTCTATGTAGTTTGTAAGGACTAATCAGTAGAACAAACAACATAGACCCTGATCTGGCGTTGCATTATGCGATGGCAGATCAGGGTCTATGTTGTTTGCATTCTGACCCGGTTTATACATGAGTATATACGGTAAATGCAGAGCAGTTGGTCAAGTTATTTTGGTCACTAGGATGCTATGGTCAAGTTTGGTCAAATTCTGAAAAGCAATTTTGTGGAAGTCGCATAGAGATTTTTCTAGTATTAGCAAATGTGTCCATATTTCATAAAAGACACCACCAAATCATCATAAAATTTCCTAAGAGAATTAAACTCACGATAGAAAATTGGACTCACTTGTTGCTGGAGAGACTGTACACCTTTCTTGTGACTCAGGACTGAAAAACCCTTGGTTGTTCTGGAAGCGAATTTTAATACAGTATCTTGTGGCTGGCTCCAGTTTTGGAATGGAGATTTGTTTCTCTGTGTCTCCCGCAAGATGTGTTACCAGGAGTTCAGGTTCTCCAGATGAAATCAGGATCTGGTATCGTTGGATGCTGTCACAATTCCAAGTGGACTTATCGGGGTCCTTAAACAAGATGGAAGATTATAAAGACTGTCTAAGTAGTCATTGTATTTCAGAGGTTGCTAGTCATTATCTTGGACACCGAAGAATATTTTGGTGGTGAAAAGTATCACTAGAAATGTATAATTTTAGTAGAAAAAGTGCAGACCTTACAAAATAGCTTTTACTTGCCTACCGTATTTGCCGGCCTATAAGTCGATACTTTTTGACCCGGAAGTCTGGGCTTCGTCTTATACTCCGAATCGACTTATATATTGATTATGTCATTGAAATTGCGTTACCGTATGTTAATGTAAATTTTTCGTACGTGAAAAAAAAGAAAAATTAAAAAATTTCAAAGTACGAAAAGTATAGTGTAAAAACATAATTATCATTTGGGCTTCGTCTTATACTCCACATCGACTTATATATGGATGAAGGATTGAAAATTGACGAAATTAGCGAATTCGACTTATACTCCGTATCGACTTATAGGCCGGCAAATACGGTAATTGTATATACATGTTGGACCCAATCAGAAGTCTAGTGACAAATTGACAAACTTAGAAACATAAAAATGCATGCTTTTATGTTTTGTTTAATGGGATATAATGATAACTGTTCTAAGGTTGTTGTTGTTGTTATTGCTTTTCTTCAACCTCAAATTTATTCTTTGTTCAACTCATGTTGAATTAAAGAACACAAGAGTCTGTGCATGACAAAATACAAATGAGAATGATGTGTACTTTTTTTTGCATTATGTTTCTAATTTGTGTAAATAATGAAGCAACAACCTTGTGAAAGTACTGAAATTTCATTTCATGGACCCCTATATCAACACATGCGTTACACAAACAACACTGCTATATATATGACCAAATGATAATTAGTATAAATAAAAAATAATACACAGAACATATAAAGTGAATCAATCGCTCTAAGATGGATAAACTGAAATTTAGTTGATCAAATGTTTGAGGAATCTGATAGAAATCAAAGTCAAAGACATATCCCTCCCATTCACATTAATACCAGAATTAAATAATACAAGAGTCCCTCAGAGGGACTGATGCTCTACTGGGTGAAAAGAATGTCCAGGAATTCAAGATAAGATCATTTCTTCCTTTTAACTGCTGAGTGTTGAAACCATCTCTGATATTGTTCAGCGATAACAAGATTTTCGAATTAGATGCTGTGGTGGACATGCTGGATGTCAGATTGGCACCATTTTCACTTAGGACAAAATAAACATCATTTGAAGGCTTTTAGTGAAAAGTAGTGAAAACAAGATTTTCAAAGCTGGTCACTGTGGCATTCGTATCAGATATCAGATCAGCACTATTTTCATTTAGGACTAACTAGACTCCATAAGAAGTCTTCTGGTGAAACCACAATGTCAATATGATTTCCCATTCAGTAGGGTAGTGAGAAGAAGATTTTCAAGATGGTCATGGTGGCCATATTGGGCTGCAGATTGTCACCATATTCATTTAGGACTAACTAGACATCATAAAAAGTCTTTTGGTGAAAACCTCATGTCAAGATGGCTTTCTGTTTAGGAGGAGTAACAAGATTTTGAATATGGCTGTTGTGTCAGCCATATTGAATGTCAAATCTGCACCATTTTGATTTAGGACCAACTAGACTTCATAAAAGTCTTTTAGTGAAAACTTCATGTTGATATAACCATCCATTCAGGAATAGTAGCGATGTTGATTCATGTTGATATAACCATCCATTCAGGAATAGTAGCGATGACAATAACAATATTTTCAAGATGACTGATGTAGGACCAACATTATAAGCATATATGCCATAACATGACGTGTCACGCGAAAAACATGATTTTGGACTCCCAAACATAGTGACACAGTCATGTTTCTAAAAATACGATTTTCACCAATTGAGCGAGAAACAACAGTATTGCTCAGAGAACATGTAAAACTATCCTCGGGGCATTAAATACCACGGTTTATTAGACAATTAAAAGGTAAGGCGCTCAAAGATAAACCGCTAGATACCGTTCAGAGATTTACATGATTGGTTCACAATAGCTAGGGTGATGGGTCATGTCAAATCCTTTGACCACTGCTGAGGGAGAGTCCATTAGGCTAATTTGCATAGGTAAAGTACACTAAGTGGAACAACCCAATTTGTCTGAAATTAAGTACAATACATCAAACAGATGCGTGTTGAAAAGCAAATGTTATTACATATCACTGACTGCATTGAATAAGAATGTTGAAGCCATCTTTATTAAAGTTTGTGATCAACAGCAACGTTTCTTTGATGTCGGATTTTTACTCCATGTATAAAATTCAAAACATGATTACTTCGGTAGGTTGAACAACAGCATTATTCAATCTCTAATGCAGTGTTCTACCTTGGATCCAAAGGTCAAGGGACACTGTGTCCCTCACCCTCCAGATTTGGGGGAAACACAACATTTTAAAGGGAGAAAGGAAAATTGTAGTACATAATGCACTAGAAGTACTAAAAAAATGAGATAATCTTATTTGCTTCGACAGTTTTGCCACCTTAACTTTTTCATATTTTCCTTGGACATTTACATGATTGCAATAAACGTTTTATCATGTGATCAAGTAACTCATGAAAACATTAACATGTTTAAATATCTGGTTAACCTGAAATGAACTGCACCATGGAATTTTAATAATTTAAAAGTATTAAATCATTAATCAAATGACAAATTGTGTATTTGCATAAATTAGTACCTTATTTCATTAATTCAGCCTGAGAATAAATGAAATCTTCACTGCCGTAGGTGTGACTTTAACCTCAAAAATACGTTACAATATCGGCGGTCAAAGACTTTAGAAACTCAGCCGACTACCACAAACCTTGAATGTTTTTATTGCCAGATTCAATGTTTTGAAATGGATATTTATTGCCATCTAACAGGTTTTATCAGTTTTAGCGACTCTGGCCATTGCTTGCATCAACACAGACATTGATGCACATTCGCGAAGGAAAAGTGTAGGCATATTTATGAACACAAATGACACTTGCATTACCGTAAAATCAACTACTGAACTATTGAAATCAGCAAAGACTGCATGTAATTAAAAACTACATTCCACTGTCCAATGGATTTTAAAGACAGTAACTTGGGGAATTTTATTATTTAATGTCTGTGAGGTTGTGACCATGTTTGTGATGTTATTTGACAATGCTAAGTCTACCATTTTTTTTGTTTGTTAGCATATTAAATGCTTCAGAGAAAACAGATGGTATTTTCTTTTTATTCAGATTTAAATTTCCAGTCATTTGCTATAGGCTGATTTTAAAAGATAGCTTATTCTCATTTGGATGACATCGCTTTTGGGGGGTCACGCGCACTGACCCCCTTTGGGACCTCAAAACACACTTTTTGAGTCTCCAAAAACCCCCAACACTGTCTGGGAATATGGCAAGTATGCATAAGAAGCCTTTTAGAGAAAATCCATTCAAGAGGAGTAGCATTAACAAGATGTTCAAGAAAGATTGCCTCTGTGTGCCGGCCATACTGGATGTCAGATCAGCACCATTTTTATTTAAGACCAACTGGACATCATAAAAAGTATTTTGGCAAAAACCCCACATCAATATGATTTTCTTTTCAGGATGAGTTTTTTGTTTTTAACAAGACTTTCAAGATCCCTGCTGTGGCGCTCATATTGGACATCAGATCAGCACCATTTTCATTTATGACCAACTACACATAATAAGAAGTCTTTTAGTGGAAACCACATGTTGATATGACCATCCATTCAGGAGGAGTAGCGATAACAAGATTTTCAAGATGGACGCTCTGGCGGCCATATTGGATGTCCAAGCAGCACCATTTTCACTTGGAATCAACTTGACCATGGGATAAATGTGTGTGTAATGTTTCATGCCAATCCTCCAAGTAGTTTAGGAGATGTAGCAATAACAACCTTGTGCTAACAGACGGACTGACGCAGGACGACAGACCATCCCATAAGCTCTTCTGGTCTATGACCAGTAGAGCTAATAACAATATAATCTAGATTCTGGCTTTAAAGTTAATGACGAGTGACATACTTGATATATATCAGAGAAAAACTTAAAACTGAGAAAATTAGGTCTATGCAAACTTTCAGGAATCTGAACTACAAAAAGAAATTATTTGCAATTAAGCTTTGCCTTTATTCACCTGGCATACTTGACCCTGTTAATGTATTTCCAATCATGGTTTGCACAAAATAGGCATAGAAGAATTGTAAGTGAAACTGGGTTTTCAGAAGGATAGAAAAAGTCAGTCCAGGTTCACAGTCTTGACTGCAGAGTGCAGTTTTAATCTTACGAAATGTAACTATCTTGGGAAGAAAAGTGAAAAGGCAAGTTTTCAACATATTGAGTAATGACACACCTGCCACTTGACAATCAGCCGTGTTTTGGGGTAAGTCTTATTGTACTGTAGCTCTCCTATAACGGAGGATATCTCAGCACTCTTGCTTGGATCTGAAATCAAAAAGAAAATATCATGGATGATAAATTATAATTTTACCAATTTTTTGTGCATATATGGATACATGTTAATATGTGTTAATTCCATCTTATTCTCCAAGTCATGATGAAGTCCTTTAATGATCAAACATTTTTCTGTACTCCAAATGCCCCTTATGAACAGCAAAACAAGAAACTGAACAGTAAATAGTGTGAGTGCACTGACTCCCATTACAGGTGTAATATCTCTCATATACTAGCCGTCATCTGCCGTCATCTAAACAACAATAACAACAATATACTTCAGCTTTAGTTTTTGTAATATTCTGATCTGTGCACATCATGATACACTTAAAAACACTTGAGAACTCAAACGACAATAAAATAGAAGATTTAAATATCCATTCCAGAATAAGATCCATTATATGCAAACAAAGACTACTGATATGAGCATTCCATTTAGTCCATTTATACTCGACTACTCTGAACATAGGAAAGAAAATCAAGAAATACTGGCACATGATTAACTCCCCTGAAAGCCTAAATGAGGTCTTCATGCTCGTGTACCACAGACTTGAAAAGTCTAAAAGACTACCTCTTGCGCGCCTTAATGGGTTTGAATAGCACGACCAAAAAGGACGCTTTTACATAGTAAGGACAGACGTTGTGAGCCCAACCTTTCAGCAACATATCAAATCAGTTTCTCTTTAAATATTTTATAGCTTACATAGATTATAGGCTAGAGGCAACATAAATTATATCATTGAAAATAAGCGGGCGGGGGGCAAGAAAAGCCAACAAAATCGAGCAAAATTATACGACTAAACATATGTGTATCTAATAATGCGACTAAAAAACTTATCAATTGGACAATTCTTTCTCATGACTTTGGTGAAAAGGATGACCTAATTTGCGAATTCTTCAAGAAAAGTACTCTAGAATGTAGGATGGGCAAGTGTTATAACTCTTCTTTTCAATAATTTAAGAGTTATGTCTATTGATCTGAGGACCATCCCTGGATACAAAATCTTTTCTAATTGTTGCAATCTTTCCACCATTTATGAAAATTATCCGAGTTTATTTACCTTATTCTTATAAAGATTGATCTTCAGAAAGGTTTCTACTATCCTAGAATGTTTTCAAGACTGTGACATTAAGAAATAAGAAATTCCCACAGGTGACCATATAAATGAGACCATTTACAAGAAAAAGCCGTAGATCGATTAAAGTCACTAATCTAAATTAAGAATTGTCTGAGTGGGGCCAATCTCAAGACTATGACATTAAGAAATAAGAAATTCCCACAGGTAATCATATAAATAAGACTTTAACAATAAAAGCTGTAGACTGATTAAGGTCACTAATCTTAATTAAGAATTGTCTGAGTGGGGCCAATTTCATTTGACCCAAAACCTGATATATTATATAATAATGGAACCAAAAATTATCATATACTTATGTCATAGCCTGGAAGTGAAACATTCTAGAAACTTATGAGTAATGGCTTCGAAGTACCCCATGTTAACATGAAACTTCATAATTACTTAAAGTGTCATTCATTTGCATGGTAAATCATAACAGTATATGCGCATGTAGTACAAAAAAAAAGAAATCAAATAAACTGTGTATAACCGTTTTTGTAAAAGAATAATTGAATAAACAAATATGAATACCTACCAGCACATTTGGTCTTGACGTAAATGGTTGGTCCGGGTAAGCCATCAACTGTGTCTGCCTCTCTCCGCACCGTGATATAGATGGCGTACTCAGTGTTTGGTATGAAGTTTGTCAGGGTATGGTTGCAGGTGGCACTACATGCTATCTGGGTCACGACGCCATATGTGCGGAATACAAGTTCACCGTTTGTCCGTGCCCAGACACTGTACCATAAAATCGGTGGGTCACCAGTATCCCCTTTGGCCCTGTCCCAAGAAGGCCATTCCAGAGGAATTTCTGTTCCAGTAACAAATTCTTCTACAACTCTGGGTGCACTAATCAATACTGGGCGCTCTGTAAGACATTATTAATGGTTACAAAACCTTTGATTGGCAAAAGTTATTTAGAGAAAACATTATTTTCGAGGATGAAGAACTGCCAAGTTTCAATGAAATGGTTTTAATGCCATTATTTCAAACTCTGAACACAAACTGGAATAATTCTATTTAATGGAATATAAGCAATAAAAGCTTGACAAAAAACACTCATCGATGCACCAATCGAGGTAGAGTATTTCATGTAACATTTTCCATATTTACAATATTAGCGATTAAAGGAACTACATATGTAATATCAAGAACTCCATACTGGGAACTAATAGATTTGAATTTATCGGATCTCCATCCAAAATGGCCATTAATTAAGATTACATTTGTAAGAGATTTAATATTATAAAGTTTTCAAACGAACAACAAAAAAAATCTTTGTTTGAGACAAGAAAGTAAAATTAGAAACAAAAGCAAAAATCTCCATGCTTACCATATACACTAGATACAGTCGTCAACGACACATCACCCGCTGTGGCTCGGACAATACAACTATATTTTTCATCCTTGTATACGGAGGAAACCTGGAATAAACTGCTCCGAGTGTACAGGAAAACTTCTATCAGGACTGACTTGATAAGGGTCACTCTTCTGTCTGGTGGAGCCACAAGACGGATCTCGTATTCCTTAGGGGTTGGGAAACCAGCCACAGTACAGTTGAAAACTGACAAGGACCCGGGGTTGACCTTCTCATTCCCAAAGGAAAGGATTCTTGGACGAGTTACTGAATATGAAGGTAAATGCTAAGAAGTGCCGAAAATAATTTGTAGACATTATGATTTGTAAAAAAAACACAAAAGAAACACATACTTGATACTTAAGTCTTTTTGTCTGTATATGTATTTTCAATACAGGCAACTCAAGATTAACTTGACCTGAATAATGACTGGGAAGTGTCTACATTGAAAATGACTTCATAGCAAAATCAGAGCGTTTTCTTTTTCTTTCTTTTTTCTTTTACATTTACTGGTGATGTGGTGATGTCAAATGTGTTGTATAAATGAATGCTGACACTTACATGAATGAAAAGACTGTTGCACCAGGTTTTTAATATTAGATCTTCATCACTCAGCTCTTAATAAACTGCTACGGCGTTCAACGTTATCACATCAGAAGAATCACACAAAAGCAACAAACCACAAGTTTGTGTCATTACAAATCAACTTAAAAAGCAGTATGTAAGAAGATAACATTTTTTAACTGATTTGTTCCTATTGCTTGAGGACTTACAACTAAAACTTAATGTATGCTTGTACATTTTAATGATTGAGGGATTGGATATATGTGGTCATGTGCTGATAATGTGATCCTACGTTCTAGATTGTTTAAACAAACTACAGTATATTTACTGAAAATTAAATGACAAGTCAAGTTTACTTTCTCTTTGAATGTACACAATAAATTACATTTCTACCCATTTTTTACACGATTCTTTTTAAATGAAAAAAAGTCGAGCAATTTTTTTCCATACCTGGTTCACAGAATGGTGGGTTGAAGTAGCCATCCTGACACACACAGTCAGCTGTAGGGCCTGTGAATCTGCCACAATGTCTCGGATCATGACAATAACATCGCTGTGTACAGTCCCAACCATATCTGTTACTAGGGCAACGCACCGCTGAAATGTCAAAATTACAGTTACAATAGGTATGATGTCTTTCAAAAGAAGAGTATCTAACTAGATATATTCGCTCTGTAAAACAACAGCCATCTACAGATGACATACTCCCCCTGTCCCCCGCATATGTAAAGAATCCTACTAAAGGTACCCTATGGTCCACCACTCTCAATTTTTATACTACTTATGCTAGTACCCTATGGTCCATTTCACTCAATTTTTATACTTCTTAAGCTAGTACTCTATGGTCCACAAATCTCAATTTTTATACTACTTATGCTAGTACCCTATGGTCCATACCTCTCAATGTTATACTACTTATGCAGTACTCGATGGTCCATTTCACTCAGTTTTTATAGTACTTTTATGCTACTACCCTATGGTCCATCACTCTCAGTTTTATACTACTTATGATAGTACCCTATGGTGCAGCACTTTCAATTTATATACTACTTACGCTACACTTTGCTTCCATGGTAACAGAAAATTTATTGAATGCGGAAAATTGAAAGTATCAACATTCACCTCTACGAGACTTGCCTGACATGTGTAACAAGTTTGGTTCATATATTTTGGACGGTTTGAGACTCATGCTTAGGAAACAAAAATGTGGTGGAGTCGTCAACATCCCCCGCCCCACCAAATTGTTTGCTAGGATTCAGAATGATTGTCGAAGATTTCAAATATAGTATACAGGGAATTGATAGGCATCATGAGTTTGTTCCATCACTAGTCTGTGCCAAGTTTCAATGAGATATATTAATCAGTTTGGGGCTTTTACAGCAGAAAAAAAGTGTGGATAATTTGATGGATGGATGGATAAACGGACAAAAACATTAAAAATATTCCAAATCAAGAATTGTGAATAGCAAAAGCACATATGGACCACTAGTGCAATAAATGTACTAAATATTAGAAAGATATTTTCATTTGTTTTGAAGTTTTGCACCGGAAACATAAGTGTGGATAATAGATAGATGGAAAAAAAACCCCGGATAAAACATTAAAAATATTCAAATGAAGAATTGTAAAAACATAAAGAATTTTGAAACTAAAACATTTTCTGGACTCACAAATGTTCACATAATATTGCCATGACACGTATTTGGTCTCAAGATTCTATTGGATTCTATATATTTTCGAGTGCCTAGATCAGTGAGAGACTACTTGAATTGTGATGAAGTGCAGTTACATGACAATAATCTTTGTAACAGGTTTGTCGATTCTCTGCACACTTTCCATAAGAATACTGAGCAGTCGTTATCGCTCCATAAAACAAATTTCCAGGGGAATTATCAGATTAAACCATTCTCACGAGTCTACCACAAACCCATTGACCACTGGAACTTTCTCAACTAGCTACGTTGCTTGAATTTAGAAGCAGCAATATAAATGTATCTATGGAACCGATTACATTACGCAAAACAAATGATGTATCAATTAATAAAATCAGCTAACCCAACTTTATATAATTTTTATTCAAATGCGTCTTTAAATGATCTATATCATAGAAAGTTGTAGACAAAACGACTTCGTCCAAAGATTGAAAGAAAACTAATACACATAAATTAACGTTGTTGTTGTTGGTTTAACGCCATTTTTCAGCACATGATAGGCTATACATGGCGGCCAGTTTTATCTGGTGGAGGAAGAACCAGGGAAAACTCCGGGAAAAACCACCGACCAACGGGAAGCTACTGGCAAGCTTTCTCACATATCCACATTGGCCGAGCCCGAGACTCGAACCCACGCGGACAGAGGTGAGATGGCAGTGATAGGTAAAGGCGAGCGCCTAAGACCACTCGGCCACCCGGGGCCCCCATAAATTAACGATATCGAATTACACAAAAGATGAAAATTAAGAGAACATGGTAACGTCATAAGCAATGACAAACGGAATAAATCCGGTCTTCACATGGTAACACATAAGACTGGTGGAAACTAATTTGAGAAATTCAAGAAAAAGTCAAAGTAGAAATCTTGCAAACCACTGATTGTAAATGACGCAGTTATAACTGATCACAAAGAAAAGGCAAAATCTTTTAATAACTTCTTTTATGAACAATCAACTATCAAAACTTAAAGCTTTGCTCAAATTCCAGACCCAATCAGAAGCGGTTTATAATATACTGCTCTTGATAACATTAATATAACCGTGTATGATGTTTATAATGTTTTTGTTGGTCTAAATCCTAAATTGCTGAATAAAATGTGCTCTTATTTTAGTATCCACTTTGCTACATATTTAATATCTCCGTACAAACTTCAGTATTTCCAAATCGCTTGAGATTAGCAAATGCAGTCCATGTACATAAGAAAGGTTCCAAAACTGTTGTCTCAGACTATCGTTCTATATTTTTACTTTGTACTTAGTGTAAAGTTTTTGAGACGTGTTTATATTTACATAACTACACTGTGCAACATGATATAATTTCACGTAATCAGTCAGGATTTTCAGCCGGTGATTCGACAACACATCAGTTGAGAGGCATTTACAATACAATTGTTTTGCGCGAGATCATGACAAGGAGGTTAGGACTGTTTTCTTTAATATTAGCAGGATTTCAACAAATATCGACATAAAGGGTTGCTCACAAAACCAAAAAATTATTGGTATTCTGGGAAATTTGTTATCATGGTTTGAAAATTACTTATCGTCAAGAAAACAACAAGTTATTTTAAATTATAAATCCTCTGATCTCTGACATATTAAAGTAGGTGTCCCTCGGGGGTCCATTTTGGGACCCTTATTATTTCTAATATTCCCAAATAGTATTGTATATAATATTGAATCATCGATTAAATTCTATGCTGATGGTAAAGCATTATATTTGATAGTTGATAATCTAATTTTAGCTAATGACATCTTAGCCTCAAAAATTGAAAGATACATGAATGGTAAAGAGCGTCGACTGGTTATATTTAATCAGGCTAAGCCTGAATAAATGCCAATATCACGAAAATGGGGCCTGAACTACCATCCTATATTTTACTTAGTTAAATAAACATACAAGAGGTTAATCAGCACAAACATCCAGGGCATTATCTTAGCTCGTGATGCCACTTGGCACGAGCATACTTAATATATTTCTGATAAAGCCTTGGAGAAATTCAGCGTTTCAAAATCAAGGGCGACAATCCACTACGCTTCTCTATCACCCGTGGCTGTCCGTACTGAGATATCCTCGTTTCTCATTAATATACATTAACCTGCTTAACCAGTCATAGCGTGCGCGAGTAAAATTTTCTCCCCATTGTGATCTAACTTAATCTTTCACGCTGTTTTGAATGAGACAATCAAAATTTCTCTTCCAAACAGTCTCTTATCTATTGATAAAACGGGCACTATCATTCATGTGTAGGAGATTGTTTACATTGTGTTGTTGATGACACGTTTTTGCTTATGTGTACTCCTGGAAAAACGAGAAAATCTCAGCACAGACAGCCACGGTGATAAAGGAGCGTAACGGATTGTCGCCCGTGATCTGCGACGATGGGGAGAAATTAGACTGTTTTAAAAAGTTATAAATGCAAACTAGATGGAATTTTCTTGGAAAAAATGTCCCAAATGATATATTTTACCAATTTGTTAGCATGCTGATCACATCTGAAACAATAATTGTACCATGCAAGACAAAGAACTCTAAGAAAAATAAATATCAAGGCGATGAAAATAAAAACAGGTACAACCAAAAGTGCATCTCCTACACAACTGCATCATGATACTAAGTGGAAAAGACCAAACTCTCACCTTTACAAGCGGAAATTAATTCAGTTATTTCAATTTATCTCGGATTATATCTTCATGATGTGATTTGACCTTTAGGTGTACAACATGAAACCTACTCCACTCAATCAACCAACGTCATTCGGCCTCCAATGTGAATGTGTAGAACAACATTATTAAATAATCCGTTTATACCCTTTTTCTTTTAGACTGTCGAAATTATTCTGATTTGAGAGTTAACATCTTATACACACTCCTTTTTGCTCTCACAATTGAAACTTTATTATTTGGCAACCCTATGTACTCTACATCAAATAGACCGCAAATATTCCTGTCTGTGCAAAATTTAAATAGGGTGTCGAATTGATTTATGTAACCCCTAAAAATCACACAATTTTCATCATTTTTGCTTTATCCGTTTCTTTTTCCGGTAGCATATATTATTATTGAAATTAGTTCGTATATACTATACTTTATATATATATATATATATATATATATATATATATATATATATATATATATATATATATATATATATATATATATATCTTGTTTTTACTCTTTTCTTATACCAGCATCCATACTTACGTTCAAACAAATTTTGTTTACTGTTAGGGGAGATATTGCTCTAATAAGCTAATGCCTTCAACTGAATCCCCGAAATCTTGTGTTTGTACTTGTATTTAACAAAGTTTCTGAAATGAATAATGTTTAAATTAAAGAACAAATGACATAAAAACGCTTCTTCTGTGGGTGGTCCCGTGACAGAATCAGACTATCCATATTAACTGCAGCAATAATGTGTTGACCCCTAGGTCCTGTTGGATTGTATTCATTTCTTCTACAGAGAATAATGTCAAACTAAGTTAATTGTTATAAATTGCAGTCACGTGATAATTACCCATAATGCAACACATTTGTAGAAGCGTATACCGTTAATCAAGCTACACTGTCCAGTAGTTATTAATCTATAAAATGACAATTAAAGGTTATCACCCAGACCAAGCCGCTCTCAAAAGCAGGATCCACACGCCAATCGTTCCTAAGTAGCTAATTAGCTAGAAATTTATGTAATTACCAATTATTGGCACAAACTCAATGTATTTATAACTTGTCAAAGTTACCTTCTCCATCCGGAAATAATTTTCATGAAATCTTGTCTTTCAATTGCACACATCGTATAGAACAATAGCCAAGAACGACATTGTGCACACTTTAACAAAAAAATTAATAAATACACACTGTTAACACCGCATCATGCCCAAGATTAAACAATACACACTGTATCATTCTCACGATTAAAACGGCTATAACATTGTAACAATATTCAATGGAGAAATTTTACTAAAATAAAGATATGTAGACCATGATGTCCACATCACTAAAATGTTCACATTAATTGCGGTAACACCCAGTTAACCCCAAAGTCTTAATTTCTACTGCCAAAACCGATGCCAATTTAAGTTTAAAACCATAAAGTATGGTTTTAAAACAGTTATCAGATTAGTATGAATGTCCCAAAACAGTTATCAGATTAGTATGAATGTCCCAAAACAGTTATCAGATTAGTATGAATGTCCCAAAACAGTTATCAGATTAGTATGAATGTCCCAAAACAGTGTGTATTTTATTCACAAGCCTCGATAAAAGTAAGTAATTACTTTCAATGAATCGATCAATCGATCAACTACAGGTCATGAGAAATATATGTATATATATATATATATATATATATATATATATATATATATATATATATATATATATATATATATATATATATATATATACATACACACACACGCACGTATGTATGTATGTATGTATGTATGTATGTATGTATGTATGTATGTATGTATGTATGTATGTATGTATTAGCGTTTAACGGCACCTCAGCACAATAATGGCTATAAGGTGCCAATGAAAAGTAAAGTTCCAGAAATGTAAAAACCAAGAACTACACAAAAATCCTAGGAAGATAAAACCTTCCAACTAAATGTAAACATGAAGAGGGAAGTGGGTTTGTTTCGTGCTTCCATATTAAGAATGCAACGATATGTATTCGCGTTTAACGGCACCTCAGCACAACAATGGCTATATGGTGCAAATTAAAAGGAAAGTTCCAAACATGTAGAAACCAAGAAATTCACAAAACCCCGAGGCATTTAAACCCGTCCAAACAAATGTAAGCAGAAAGAGGCAAATGGATTTCTACTCTTCTAATCTACGTACGTTGTAAGCCAAGGTCACTGAATGGAAGTGGTCAGAGGACCAAACAACAATCTAGTTCTTACAATGCTAATGGATGGTAGTGTGTTGAAGACATAAGGTAAAGTTAATTGAAAGAAAAGAATCCTCTTAACACAGATCGTTTCTTACTCATTCCTGCTAAACAATGATCATCCAAGAAAATTGTCTAGACCGGGGCGAAGAACTACTACGAGCGTAAATTAACAATCCATAAACAATCGAATCCTATGAAACTGCATATTTTTCTTTGGTAGAACTTCATTATACAGGTTATGGCCCAGATGCCAGAAGGCGAAGACACATGGTTTACTCTGAATTGTCCAAAGCCCGTGTTAAATTTTTTTTTTTGGTTTTAAATGCATGGAGATGATATTTTTATACAAAATATATTCACCTATATACGTATAAAGTCAGCTTCCCCAGCTTGCCGGAATTATTGTCAAACAATGTTAGCTTTAAATTGCTGTAAATCGTATTAAGGAATAGACAAAAATGACGTTTTTAACAGTTTCAAATAGATGGATACATCTAACCTATCAATATCGACTCATGCCAAAGATGAAATAATGAACTTCACCCACAACTGACTACGTACTAAAATATAGAGCTGAAATGAATACCAAACTATCGTATTCAAATATTCGTTTATATATTACTCGAATATACGTCTTTGTTAATAAAAGTATCAAATCCAATCTTTTTTATTTTTAGAAAGGGGTCTACTTTGGTATTTATAGCTGTGTAATGACTTCAAAACTTAAATAAAATTCCAAATGCGGAAATATATTGGAGTTAAATTTCCGAGGTAAGATGATCGGGGGTGGAATGTAGTATTGGTTTGCGGGATTGACTACAACTGTTCCTAACGGAACTAATGTCTGACAACAGTTCACAGATTTTTTGGCGCTCTAGTTGACTGATATGTAAAGGTTTTGTTGACTTTGATAGGATCCCTAGTCTACATCATGTTCTTCATAACTTGCAGTATTAAACGTTATCCTTCAAGAGTGCAGTAAACAGAAATGGCAATGTTGTGAGCAATCGGACTATTCAGAATGTTGACAATGATTACCTTGTGAGTCGGAGTTTGAATTTCAGATGATTTAGAAGGTCTGAAGTTGTTCCCTTGTAATCTAATTCAACGTTGGATAGTTTGCATTTCGCTCTGTTTACGTCTTTCACATAAAATGCTGCGAAACTCACCAGGTAAAAAAAACGAATATTCGAATAACACTTTTCTATTCGAATAACAATTTTCTCTTTGAATAACAATTTTCTATTTGAATATCCACAAAAAAGTATTGATTCGAATGTTAAGATATTTGTCTCAGCTATACTAAAATATGCCTCTGTAAATCGCCAGTCACAAGCAATAAAATGCCCACATTAATTGTAGTAACACTGTGGTGACCCCGAGATTCCACTGGTTTTAATTAATTTTCTAGTGCACAGAACAATGCCAGACTAAGTTAATTGTGATAAAGTGTGATTATATGACAATAATGTCCATTCTCACACATTTATTGGTTCTTCTCTATCGTGCCGAGCTACACTGGCCAGTAATCATAAACTGACCATCAAAGGAAATAAACCAAAGGATGTCATTCTCAAAAGACAAAACAATTCACAACCACTTCCTTCTTCGGACTCGGAAGGCCATGATTGAAATTTAGGTTGATTCCATATTTTCCGCAATATTAAAGTACAAACCAATTAATATGGCCACCTATACACGTTACCAAACACCTGCATTCATCTTCCTTTATTTAAAGGTCGATTTTTGTTTTACATAGCCAAGACATGTGGTGTTAAACGAAAAAAATTGTTTATTTATTCAAATTTATTGACGTTTCTTAGACCAGTGAGACTTTTGTGTGCAATAAACGACATTTTTTTCTTAAAATTTAAGTCCTTTTTTTTCCATTGTAACTCTGCTTAGGCTCCACAGTGCTAACCAAGGTGCACACTCACCCTTCTATCAGAACTAAAGAAGATATTTGTAAGAAATTTAATATATTGTGTCTAAAGTTCCTCTTATAAGGATCCTGTTTAACTGGTCATTGTCTCAGTTATTTGGATATTCGGACCAGACATCAGTTTTCATTGTGTGCAACGTACTTCTGTTCGAATGCGAGAAAAGTAACTACTGTCACGAATATAAGTCAATACTTGCTGAAGGTAATGTCTTACACATGTCTGACTAAGTAAAGGTAATGTCTTACACATGTCTGACTAAGTAAAGGTAATGTTTTACACATATCTGACTAAGTAAAGGTAATGTCTTACACATGTCTGACTAAGTAAAGGTAATGTCTTACATATATCTGACTAAGTAAAGGTAATGTCTTACACATGTCTGACTTTGTAAAGGAAATGTCTTACACATATCTGACTAAGTACAGGTAATGTCTTACACATGTCTGACTAAGTAAAGGTAATGTCTTACACATATCTGACTAAGTAAAGGTAATGTTTTACACATGTCTGACTAAGTAAAGGTAATGTCTTACACATGTCTGACTAAGTAAAGGTAATGTCTTACACATATCTGACTAAGTAAAGGTAATGACTTACACATATCTGACTAAGTAAAGGTAATGTCTTACACATATCTGACTAAGTAAAGGTAACGTCTTACACATGTCTGACTAAGTAAAGGTAATGTCTTACCCATGTCTGACTAAGTAAAGGTAATGTCTTACACATATCTGAATAAGTAAAGGTAATGTCTTACACATGTCTGACTAAGTAAAGGTAATGTCTTACACATATCTGACTAAGTAAAGGTAATGTCTTACACATGTCTCACTTTGTAAAGGAAATGTCTTACACATATCTGACTAAGTACAGGTAATGTCTTACACATGTCTGACTAAGTAAAGGTAATGTCTTACATATATCTGACTAAGTAAAGGTAATGTCTTACACATATCTGACTAAGTACAGGTAATGTCTTACACATGTCTGACTTTGTAAAGGTAATGTCTTACACATGTCTGACCAAGTAAAGGTAATGTCTTACACATATCTGACTAAGTAAAGGTAATGTCTTACACATGTCTGACTTTGTAAAGGTAATGTCTTACACATGTCTGACTTTGTAAAGGTAATGTCTTACACATATCTGACTTTGTAAAGGTAATGTCTTACACATATCTGACTTTGTAAAGGTAATGTCTTACACATGTCTGACTTTGTAAAGGTAATGTCTTACACATATCTACTTTGTAAAGGTAATGTCTTACACATGTCTGACTAAGTAAAGGTAATGTCTTACACATGTTTGACTAAGTAAAGGTAATGTCTTACACATGTCTGACTAAGTAAAGGTAATGTCTTACACATATCTGACTAAGTAAAGGTAATGTCTTACACATATCTGACTAAGTAAAGGTAATGTCTTACACATGTCTGACTAAGTAAAGGTAATGTCTTACACATATCTGACTAAGTACAGGTAATGTCTTACACATGTCTGACTAAGTAAAGGTAATGTCTTACACATATCTGACTAAGTAAAGGTAATGTCTTACACATGTCTGACTAAGTAAAGGTAATGACTTACACATGTCTGACTAAGTAAAGGTAATGTCTTAAACATGTCTGACTAAGTAAAGGTAATGTCTTAAACATGTCTGACTAAGTAAAGGTAATGTCTTACACATGTCTGACTAAGTAAAGGTAATGTCTTACACATGTCTGACTAAGTAAAGGTAATGTCTTACACATGTCTGACTAAGTAAAGGTAATCTTTTACACATGTCTGACTAAGTAAAGGTAATGTCTTACACATGTCTGACTAAGTAAAGGTAATGTCTTACACATATCTGACTAAGTAAAGGTAATGACTTACACATATCTGACTTTGTAAAGGTAATGTCTTACACATATCTGACTAAGTAAAGGTAATGTCTTACACATGTCTGACTAAGTAAAGGTAATTTCTTACACATGTCTGACTAAGTAAAGGTAATGTCTTACACATATCTGACTAAGTAAAGGTAATGTCTTACACATGTCTGACTAAGTAAAGGTAATGTCTTACACATATCTGACTAAGTAAAGGTAATGTCTTACACATATCTGACTAAGTAAAGGTAATGTCTTACACATGTTTGACTAAGTAAAGGTAATGTCTTACACATCTCTGACTAAGTAAAGGTAATGTCTTACACATATCTGACTAAGTAAAGGTAATGTCTTACACATATCTGACTAAGTAAAGGTAATGTCTTACACATGTCTGACTAAGTAAAGGTAATGTCTTACACATGTCTGACTAAGTAAAGGTAATGTCTTACACATGTCTGACTAAGTAAAGGTAATGTCTTACACATATCTGACTAAGTAAAGGTAATGTCTTACACATGTCTGACTAAGTAAAGGTAATGTTTTACACATATCTGACTAAGTACAGGTAATGTCTTACACATGTCTGACTAAGTAATGGTAATGTCTT
Source organism: Margaritifera margaritifera (assembly GCA_029931535.1). Taxonomy (NCBI): domain Eukaryota; kingdom Metazoa; phylum Mollusca; class Bivalvia; order Unionida; family Margaritiferidae; genus Margaritifera; species Margaritifera margaritifera. Next base: position 1,472,205 of record JAQPZY010001528.1, read on the forward strand.
ACACATATGTGACTAAGTACAGGTAATGTCTTACACATATCTGACTAAGTACAGGTAATGTCTTACACATGTCTGACTTTGTAAAGGTAATGTCTTACACATGTCTGACTAAGTACAGGTAATGTCTTACATATATCTGACTAAGTAAAGGTAATGTCTTACACATGTCTGACTTTGTAAAGGTAATGTCTTACACATGTCTGACTTTGTAAAGGTAATGTCTTACACATATCTGACTTTGTAAAGGTAATGTCTTACACATATCTGACTTTGTAAAGGTAATGTCTTACACATGTCTGACTTTGTAAAGGTAATGTCTTACACATATCTGACTTTGTAAAGGTAATGTCTTACACATGTCTGACTTTGTAAAGGTAATGTCTTACACATATCTGACTTTGTAAAGGTAATGTCTTACACATGTCTGACTTTGTAAAGGTAATGTCTTACACATATCTGACTTTGTAAAGGTAATGTCTTACACATGTCTGACTAAGTAAATGTAATGTCTTACACATGTCTGACTAAGTAAAGGTAATGTCTTACACATGTCTGACTAAGTAAAGGTAATGTCTCACACATATCTGACTAAGTAAAGGTAATGTCTTACACATATCTGACTAAGTAAAGGTAATGTCTTACACATATCTGACTAAGTAAAGGTAATGTCTTACACATGTCTGACTAAGTAAAGGTAATGTCTTACACATGTCTGACTAAGTAAAGGTAATGACTTACACATGTCTGACTAAGTAAAGGTAATGTCTTAAACATGTCTGACTAAGTAAAGGTAATGTCTTAAACATGTCTGTCTAAGTAAAGGTAATGTCTTACACATGTCTGACTAAGTAAAGGTAATGTCTTACACATGTCTGACTAAGTAAAGGTAATGTCTTACACATGTCTGAATAAGTAAAGGTAATGTCTTACACATGTCTGACTTTGTAAAGGTAATGTCTTACACATGTCTGACTAAGTAAAGGTAATATCTTACACATGTCTGACTAAGTAAAGGTAATGTCTTACACATGTCTGACTAAGTAAAGGTAATGTCTTACACATATCTGACTAAGTAAAGGTAATGTCTTACACATATCTAACTAACTAAAGGTAAAACAAAGTACACTACATATTTCAGTGAATATTTGGTTACAACCTTTTTGAATTTCAAAAGAGTCGAACATCCCCATCCTACCCGAAACACAAAAGAATTTATTTTTCTCGCTTTCTGCATGAACATAGGTCTATCTCTAAACAAATTATTCTCTGCGAAAAACTGGTAAGCAGTATATCGATGTAAAGAAACTGTTAACAAAATTGTATTTACGAAAATAGTGGAAAGCAATTTTTGTAATGAAAACACCTCTTTGAATCACAATATAAATGACAGACTGAAAGTCTTACTCTCATTGCATATAATCGCATATAAGTTGGATCCAACTGCAAACTTCATAGACCCAGAGCTGTCATTACATACTGCGCCAGCAGATCTGGGTCTATGCAGTTTGTAATGAGTAATAATTAGAATAAACAACATAGATCCTGATCTGACGGCGCATTTATGCGACAGCAGATCAAGGTGTATGTTGTTTGCAGTTGGTCCCAATTTATAAGCGAGTAAACGCGGTACCTTTCTTGTATATTAATCAACGGTTTAATATTTAAAAATGTTTTTCCTCACTAAGTTGTGGCATCCAATTAAATTAAATATTCATAATAAAATAAGTTTGGCTATGTGACCAAACAGTTCCAGGACTGGTTCAACCACTAGGCAATCTAGGCGGTCGCCTAGGGCGGCAAAATTTGGGGGGAACAAACTGAATGAATAAAAAAAGAAAGAGAAATAGCGTAAAATAGAAGATAATAAGCGTCTAAAAATAAAAAGAGAAAAACAGATGCAGAATTTTTATTCATACTAATGCACAATATTCATTTTCGAAAGTTAATGGATGGCCGGGGGGAGGGGCGCAAGGCTAAAGGTTCGCCTCGGGCGCCAAATACCCTTGCGCCGGCCCTGAACAGTTCACTTATCATTTAATGCAAAATATATGAATTTTTTAATCACACACTATTATCTGTAAGTGTAAGTATCCAACCAAATCCTCAACCACATAGATTAAGCTTAGTTGATAAGTAAGTTTTTAAAACAGGAGTACCATGAACGGTACAGTGTACGTCCACCCCATATTAATTGTCCTCTATATAAATAACTTCAATTTTTGTGCAGAAACCACTTTTGTTTTTTCAGTCACAGTGACCTTGACCTTTCACCCTTTGACCCACAAATCGATAGGCTTCTTCCTTAACCCAAAGTGGAAGCCATCCAAAAAGTTTAGTCCATGTATGTGATGTAGAACTAATGTTATTGTGTGGAATCCATTTATATTCTTTCAGTCAAAGTGCCCTTGACCTTTGGCTTTTTTTTACCTCAAAATCAGTGGGTTTCTTTCTCACTTTAAGTGCAAATCATCCAGAAAGTTCGGCCGCCGTAGATCATGGAAAACTCAAGTTATTGTATGGAAACCATTTCTCTTCAGTCACAGTGACCTTGAACTTTGACCATTTGATGCCAACAATCAACAGGCTTCTTTCATACCCCATGTGTACGCTATCGCCAAATTTTAGTAACTGAAGATCGTCACATTGACCTTGATCTTTTGACCCCGAAATTGACAGGATTTTTTCTTCCTCCAAGTCCAAGCTATCCAAAACGTTTGGTAACTGTATATGGTGCACAACTCGAGTTAATGTGCAGAAAAGAAATTGGCAACAGAGTGATGTACGTATGTACATTTGAACGGACATACATCATAACATAATATTATGGTCATCATATACAAAAAATATGGATAAATACCGAGTTTTCTGAATGGTTGATTTTTGGAGTGCCGTTGATAATGGAATTATGGGTTTCACTTAAGTTACAACATATATTAAGTACATACCTGTATGACAATCAAATCCTGTCCAGCCAGGCGCACACCCACTTTCACATATTCCCATAATACTGTGACATGCTTCATTGCTGTCCTGACAGTGACATTCCTTCATACAGTTGTGACCAAATCTCCCACTTGGGCAATCTAATAAAGAAACGTAGAGAAAAATAGTTCTCAAGATTTTCTAACCCAACCACAAGTTTACAACAATCAGATTTATATCGCATGTGAAACTTTGAATAAATCTCATCTTAAAAACTGCAAATGATGAAGACGCACTGAACCTGACTTTCTTCTCTTAGTTTCCCGAAAATCATCTAGAATCCAAAGTCATTAATAAACTATTGATTTTGGGTGTTTTATGATGTCTTTTCGATATATTTAAGTTTTCAAACCGATCTTATTGGGCAATATTTGTATGCCATCTCGTACATAGTTTTTACCTCCATCTCCCAAGGCACAAAGTCTTCAATAAATTATATAACAATGATCTTATGGGGATAGGGAAATCATCCTCAAACTTTTTGCTTCAAAACTTTTGAAAACAAACGCACATTTCATTCAGACTATTCATGACAATTTTTAATACTGATCACTGACTGGTTGCTTGAATATTTTTTAAATAAGGCATATTTCACATCCATAAAATGTTCATATATATATATATATATATATATATATATATATATATATATATATATATATATATATATATATATATATATATATATACACTATTTGTATATAGTTTATTTACTATCTTTTAATTATTCAGAAAGCAGAAACACGAAGAAGAAATAGCACTAGAAGATAGGTACTGCAGTTGTTAACGTTGCAGTGTTCCCATCGTTTATCTTTCTCTGTGGTGTAGCACCAGGGTCTAGAAGAATCTTTAGTTGTTCGGCAGTAGTTCTCAGGTAGTTTCTCATCTGGAAAATCCTTGTCTTCATAAGAATGCCGATGCGGTGTTTGGGAGACCCAGCTTTGACAAATGTATAGGTTTGCTGTTACTGACAATGTTCCTTGGTAAAGCCGCGGCTGTCCGTTGTAAAAGCACGAGTTCGCTGTAAAGGACATGCACATATTATGTATGACAGAGTTTGGTATATTTCCAAAATATGGAACATATTAACTATGATACATGATTGTACTGAAAAAGAGCATTCCAAAAGGAAGATATTTTAACCAAAATTAAAACAAAGTTTTGTATTAAGCTACTTTTCTCGAGTAATTGTGCCTGTTTACTAATGTATCTATACATGTAGTCATCCTGGCCATCACATCTTAGTATCTAAGATGGAAGAAACGGCACACATTTGTACCGTACATATTCTATTGGATAAAATATAACAGAAACATTGAATAGCTGACGTTCCATCCCACTTTGTTAAGGTTTTCATACTGAAATCTCTCAAATTATCTTGAATATTTACTTTTCTGAAAACATATTGGATAATGAAACAATCTTTGCGCACAAGTGAAACAGACTTTTAAAAATCTCTTTCATATTTCGAAACGCCATATTTAACAAGTGCATTCCCAAAAATATCACAAAGCTTCAATTCCTGGTCTTTTTTTACGAATACCTACTCTTTCATCACATACTCACGCATACATACGCATTGATGCAAATACACACACACACACACACAACTTACATAACTGACATCCGGGTCCCCAGTAACCATTAGTGCAGCCCGAGTGGCATTCTCCAGACATCTTGCCACACACCTCGTCTCTATGGCAACGGCATCTATAGCGACATTTGTAGCCAAAGGAACCGTCTGGACATCGTCTTAGCAGATCTATTATATCACCTGCAATTTAAGAAAGCTCATTTGTAATTGTCATCCGCAGTCTTCTATGTCCACAATTTGAACTTTTCTTTAAAGCTGTAGTTCCTCGTTTCTTGATAGAATTCTGAAAACGGCACAATGTAATTCCATTGCTCACCTTATGAAATCTAGTTATTTAAACATTTTGCCAAAATATGTTCAGACACAATGTTAAATTTGACGACATAAAATGAACAATGTACCTGAACACACTGAATATACTAATCAGATGATGACATCCTGTGCTCTACGTATGAATCAATGAAAGGCTACCACACGTGTAAAGGTACCGCAGGTGAATGGAGCAGAAATTTAATGCGGGTACTTTAGGCACGTGTCTCCTCATATATGATCGTGCTGTAAAGTATTTGTTGTCTGGGGGATTTCAGTGATGGCATGGTTAATATAGGTGAAAGCTATGTACAAATCATGCAAAATCTACAAGGACATCTGTTTCTATATTCATTAGAGTCCTTTCCTTTAAAATTTAAAGGATTTCCGGTTTATAAAACAATAGCGCCACACTAAACAAGTAAGCTGAAGAACACAGCATTCGTTCCAGCTAAATATTGTCTTTTTTTGAGAAAATTCAGCATTAAATTATTCGCAGCATCTCCATGTTAAAGCGTAGAAAAACAGAACAAAAGCATATGAAAAGCCCTACGTAGCATTTAAAACAAAAGCATATGAAAAGCTCTACGTAGCATTTAAAACAAAAGCATACGAAAAGCTCTACGTAGTATTTAAAACAAAAGCATATGAAAAGCTCTAAGTAGCATTTAAAACAAAAGCATATGAAAAGCTCTACGTAGTATTTAAAACCTATTACCAGAAAAAATCACGGATTGGGCATGTAGTTGAGAATTGGGGATAAAGAACAGAAGAGTTCACAGTCATAAAATGTGCGTTTTTCTTGTATCCTCCTATAACTAAATGGATAAATCAATTCCCCCAAAATATTGTCTTGAAAATAAGTACAAATTGATGTATATAAAATGAGTAATCAAAACTGTATTTTGAAACTTGTTGAGCACAAAACTCATGCTTAAATACCCAAAATTCAGATGTAAGACCTGGACTATGTTTAGGTTAATAGAATTTAGCAGTCATTGAAGGGAACTCAAGTTAAGAAACTCATGAAAGATCCATGACTGTAATTTTATTCTAATAAAAATTATACACTGTCCAAGGTTAAGGGCTATGAGAGCGAGTTTCGTGCTCGAAACGTTTCGAGAATACGAGGCCGGGTATAAAATCGGTTCAACTGTATGAAACATTGACGTCTTAGAATATTGAAAAAACAATTCCACGATGGGACTGACGTCCTTTTTGCTGAAATGAATTTCCAGGAATTTAAGATAATACCATTTCTTCCATTTAACTGCTGAGTGTTGAAAATTACCTTATGTGGTAGACATACTGGATGTCAGATTAGCACCATTTCCGTGTATTAAAAGTTAGAAACACGAGAAAACGAAATGTAACTCTGAGAATGAATCTGCGACAGGGAGAAAAGGAAAGACCAGAAAGAATGCAGCAGAGGGTGACTGAGGCAGAGATGAAAGCGACATACAGGAACTGACTGCAGCTTAACTGGCATGAATCGTAACAGACTGAGATGAAAGCTGAGCTGCGGACCATTTATGCATAGAGGAGTATTAAGTCAGTAAGTAATAAAGTAAGTAAGTAAGACAGAAAGTAATTAAGTATGTGAAAGTTCACCAGTATTTATCATAACAAACATCGTTAGCATTCAAAATCTTAAATCCTTTCGGTGATCTTATAGTCATAGTCAGTAGTGTTTACATTGCCGCTAAGGATCAACTAGTAAATTATTGAATTAGTAAATAATTGAATTAGTAGTGTTAATTACAACCATAATAGGGGCATCGTCCCATTTTTTTTCTTCAATAAATGTTAATTTAAAGACTCACTACAAAACCCTCCTTACAGCACCGGCAGTATGTATACATACATAAAAAACCACAATACGAAGTACACACTTGGTATAATGTAAATGTACAAATCTGTATTAGACTAAATTTACAGTATGACTCATAAACTTTACAAGGCCAATCGACAACGATTTGACAAAAACAGAGGCAGAATTTGTGCAAAACGAAATCAGATTTAAACAGCAATTTGTGATTCAGTATATGAAGTAGCTGTTTTAGATTCGTCCATAAAAATGACAAAATTGGACAAATCTGACATCATTTATACGTTTGAGAAGACTGAAGAAACGTTGCAAATTGCTGAAAATAAAAATACCTGTTTTAGACGTCCATCCTGTTGGCTTGTTCATAACACCGAGAAACAATTTATCAAGCATGAAGTATTCCCTGGATGCTTTTACTTCGTTTTAAATTATCTACAGTATATAAAACATCTTTATTACGATCCTGGCATTCCAGTTGCTGACACAAATATCAATCATTTGTGGCTGCAGGTTAAAGAAGACAAAAATAAAATACACTGAACTGAAATAATGGTTAAACGAACAATCTATCGATCCATTATACAAGCAAGCGAGAAATAGATTTTCCTACAAATTGTTTATGTCAGTCACGTGGATGATCAGTGGCAGGCTGAAATAATTGAAATGCAAGCATTTGAAACGGAGAATAATTGATACAAATATATTTTGACAGTGACAGATTTTGTTCGAAATACTCTTGAGCTGAAAAAATAAAAAAGAAAGAAAGATGATATAAACAATGATTTTAGAGAACTATTCAAAGAGGAAAAAAACAGAAAAAACAACAGTTTAACAGAACCCTGTAGACAATAGTGTGAAAGTATTTCACTCAAAATAAATCTCAAGACAATGGGTTTATATTTTACCAAATTAGATTGATGGTTACAATATCACTTAGCACAGACCAATAAATATGACTCAGGATGACGCAAGCAAGCATGAATACAAATTAATAGCATGAATATACCTACTTGCTTACTTGCCAGCTGATACATTTAGAACACATAGTTTTGAAAGATAACATTTTTTGTAAAAAGGGCTACCTTCCAAACTTTACCGATGAAGTATTTAAAATCAGGCAAGTAATTTTAGGTGATACAACCGTTTACAAACTGGACGAATTGAATGGACAGGCATGTTTTACGCACAAGAGCAATCCCTGTATGACAAACAACATGACATATGCAAAGATGAAAAGATTTTAAAGACCAAAATAATGAACGGTAAAACGTGTAGTCGTAAAATGGAAAGGATGTAATGAATTGTTTAATCGTTGGAAACCAGCTGAAACATTATGCCATTAAAACAAATAGACGAAGCACACACACTATATATATATATATATATATATATGTACATAAATATAAGTCCTAAGCAGCATAAAAACTTAGAGTTTTCGAAAGATAACGAGTTTCTCGAATGTGACAGATGTGCATGAAAAAAAAGCGCAATATAACACGGAGATGGAGTTCACACTTGCATTATGTGTGAATTAGTTTTGACTACAAAACCTGAGGGGAAAAATGAAAGTACATCCAAAAACTTCACAGACAAACAATAAAATGGTACACATGAAAAAAGGGATAAGGCGACTGCAGCTTGCTGAACGTATGTGCGCAGAATGTCGCTTCTGGCGAGGCATTCCCTTGACATAACACAGCTTTTATCGTTGGATAAATAGCATAGATTTTTACATACATACAAATGTCGAGTGGTACAAAAAATATTAATAACTTTGTTCAACTTGCAGCACTAAATTCTGCTCTTAGTGTTGCATATAGCATGCTTCAATTTTTAAAAAAATGTCAATGGATCCACCATCAAGCATGCACACTGGAAAAATTGCAAAACTAATTCTTCCAATTTCACTTAGTTCACGATTTACTACCGGATTGCAAGCGGACTTGTACCGGACAAAATTGTTAACACTGTACAAAGGTAAAATCAACCGTACGGAAAAATGCTTTAAATTTTGGCTAATAAATATAACAGCGTTTACCTGCAGACAACAAAATCAAGACAATTTCTTATGCAACATTAAACTCTACTCTTAAATCGTGCTATTGAAACAACGACCAATGTTTGCAATTTGTCCATCACCAAGCATGGATACTGGCGATGTTTTAATGCTAAGCATTTCTGTTTATTTAGTTGACAATTGAATGCCTAATAGGACATTGGCTTTTACCAGATTAAATTGGTACTCAATAAATATTTTGCGGAAGCAAACCTTTATTCCTAGGTAAATAAGTACTTCTGATCCAAAAGACTACACCTCTGCTGTACGTGCAAACACGACTACATTTCTATTTTGAAAACCAAGCATAAAAAAATCATAAATACAATAGTACAGCCTAAAATATCCCCAGAGTCACAAAAATCGTGTCAGAGACAAAGTGTGTTGGAGTAATAATCAGTTATCAATCCAAAGTCTAAGTTGTCAATTTCGTATACATAAATGAGCGAAAAAGTACCAAGTGCACCTCCTTTATATTCTACACTGTCAATAAATAATTGTCCTAATTTCAGGTCGAAAGAAACTAACAAAATTCAAAATGATCTAAGAAAGATGTTACACTATAGAGATGATATAAATAAATTCACAGTAGCCTACACAGTTTTGAACTTGGTGGAGGCTAGCATGGCTAAAAGTTCAGGTGGTATGGGCGTAACATCAGTGGAATTAGGTGTAGATGTTCCTTTGCCTTTTAGCGGGTTTGGTGCAATATTGTTAGGATGTGTTGCATAATCTTTCAATATCTAAAACAACGTTTTAAAACATGAAGATTTATTACATCTAAGATTAGTCAGCTGAGCAGTGTTGACGACATAATAAGTATAGTGACAATGAAATCAACCATGAGGTGTTTGTTTTAATCACCAACGAGTACAACAGATATGAAGAGATAAAAATGCAATCAGAATATAAACCAAAATCAACACAGAGAGAAACCTAAAGAAAAAAAAAACCGAAAACGGTAAAATCCTCAAGAAGAAAGAAATTTTCGAGAAGCTTACAGCGAACAAAAAGTCACTAATCGGTACAACAAAGATGGTACGATGCACCGACACTCTGTATCCGGCATAAAACCATGCCAACGGCAACGTTTAACAGAGGTACAACCACTCTCTGTATGAGGATACAAATTAAACAGACAATTTTTAACTCTTGACTATCTGAATTTCTCCCACAGAAAGAAGTCTAATGTAATCAACAACAGAATGGTAATCTATCGATATAGTTGCAAAGAAAAGATATTATACTTGGGTATTACAATATTTTCGATTTTTTAAAGAACCAAAACAAAACAAGCAACAACAAAAAATAAAATAAATAAATAAATAAATAAAATACTGTTTTAGTTCGTCATGGTTTCTACAATACTTTGACTGTACATGAATAAAATGAAGGAGATAATGACTTCAATTGGCAACATGTAAGGAACTATAGATGTTGAATGTCTGAAATACGGTTTAACAAAGTTCAAATCACTCTGAATAACACTTATGCAGTTTTTATCACCAACTATGACGATAAATTGTTAGGATTATATACTCTGAGAATTATAGTGACATATGATGCATCTAATATTGTTTATGGATTTTTAAAACCCAAAAATGTATACACTTACCTTGACCTAATCAATAATACAAAAAGCTATTTAAATAATAACTGTTCTACTTTGTTAGAGTATGCGCTTCTTAAAATGTTTTTTACGGTGACTTTATTTCATGAAATGCTAATGACCATTGCAAACAGTTACAGAGGTGTACCATAAACAGATTCAATATCAGCATCAGAGACGAAGATGGAAAAGTAAAAGCTTTTCACATGTTTTACCTGTAAAGAAAATAATATGAAGACAGAAATGATGTGTGCGTAGCACAGACTTTGTCGCTAGATAAATGACAGAGCCGATGCACGACATGAGATATTTAAGAGATCCTAGTGACTTAGGGTTTTAAAACCGTTGGGAAAAAAAGCCAGAGGAGAAAGATGGAACGTCGGGGACTGGATAATGTTCTATACTGTTCTATACTAGCTAAATCAATTAATTAACATTGACTCAAACCTCAATAATAACCGTATTACTAATCTGGCAGATGGAGTTCAACAATTTAATGCCGCTAATAAGACTTATCTACAAATACGAGTTCATACTCGTATATGTAAGATTTTGGAGGATAACAATTTGAAAGATTTAGACATGGACAATATGTAGACAATAACTTCACTGCTTTTGTACAGCTTACAAAATCTTAGAGCTACAAACAAAGATCCATGACAGCATAAAACAGATTTCAGATACACATGAATTGCTCAAAGAAAGATTCATAACCTTATATAGTGCTACAAAAGCCTTGTAATGTCTAATATAATATTCAACAGCATTTACAACCAATTGAGCAGATGATAAACAGTGAAATAAATGATTTAGAAAGCGACATAGAGACGACTTTACAAAATCGCTGGAAAACTATGGCACTTTACAATCTCAACCAGAACAATTACAAAAAGACTTAAATAACAAAATCAAACAAAACGTTGATGATATTGGAAAGGTAATGAATTTAAAACTGAAATAGACAAAGACATTAAAAACTGACATAGAGGCAATTAAAACTGAATTAGCCTTGAATTAGGTGTACACAAATCTTGCACTGGGTGTTAGAATGGAGGAACTAAAACAAGAAATCGACCAATACATTAAGGAGTTTGACGAAAAACAACAATTGATGCTTGGATGCATATTGATATTTGATTTTACATTACTCGGAATCAGAAGAATATGGAGACCATTAATGTACGATGATTTTCATCATCATATGAATCTTTGTTTTTCGGCCGTGATTCTGAGATTACTACCTTTATGGATAAGCTATTTCAGACCGACAAAGTTCGCAATTGATTCCGAAAATAATTTGAAATTGAAAAAGGTGTAAATGTAAGGGTGTATAACACAAAATATTATTTTTAAAATATCAATTGTAGAATTAACATACTTCATGTTTTAAAATGCTTTTCGCTAGATTTAGCCGAGTGTACAACGTTTAAAATTAGAAAATTCACCATTTTAAAAGAACGGGTATTTACACAATATGTTTTAATCTGTTTTTTGACGCAGAAGAGGACAACTAAAAACAGCAGGTCCTTTCTGTGAGTAATCATGCCGAAGGCACGTGTGCTTTTTTAGCACAATAAATAGCAACTGACAACCAGCAGTTCAATGCATAATTCCTCACAAGCAGGGAGAGATACCACAGTGAGTCAAATACCTCAACCCAAGACATCATTGCATTACATACACCCCAATTAGTTTCTTTTTGTCATTAGAAGAAAACGTAAAAGGAGATGCTAACATGCAGTGGTAAATAGTTAGGTACAATGCTTACAAAAGATATGACCATATCCCAGGGAAGTGATGATCTTTTTAAGCTGAATGACTACCACATCTTCGTGACATACAATTATATGTGGTTACCAGCACTGAACAGGATATAACAAGGCGTTATGAATGATAAATTGAGAGTTACAATCACGGGCAGGTGATGTAAAAAATTATGGTACTGAAGCTATATAGTTTGCAGCGTATGGTAACAAAAATAGTTTAGAATAACATAAAAGATATTTGATTCAAAATATACTCGGAAGCCTGATGTAATTAATGAATTTATTGATAAATTAAGCTCCTCATCAGTCAAAAGTATTAGTGCATTTCTCATAAGTATTAATATTACAAAAATAAATATTTACTTTCATAAATTTTTTTTATATCAAAATGATCAGAATAGGAACTCGGTGGACTTACAAGAAAAGAATGAAAGGCAACGATGACTGATTACATAATACATAATCGACTACGTTTCTACCTCTCGTGTTTACAAAAGTAAATTCACCTATATTTAAAATCCTGTCATACTCGCCCGTTAGCTATTCAAAGTGATGTTTTCTGACATAACTCTTGACCATAGTCCCGTGAGTCTCGATGCATGAAATAATCGGGCATATAGTCGTTTGGTAATGGTATACCTTTAAAATTGTTATCGTCTGCTACAAAATCAAGCATTGTGTTAGTCCTAGCATTAAAGTCCCCTCATAATAAATACCAGCAATTGCTTCTCGTTGAGCTATCAATATGTGATATGTGATCATTCAATCTTTCAAATACACTAATATCAATCATGTCTTGACGACTTGAGCCTTCGAGAATAGCGTAACATAAATACATACATACACACACACATACACACACACACACACACACATATATGATCTTAACTACGCATAATAAATCATCGGAATCGGAATGATTTAATTCTACACCTTCTGCAATCGAACTCCAGAAATAAAATAGTAATCCTTCAGAATCCCTCTTCGCTAACTTTTTTCTTTAAATTCGATGCAATGCAAAAAAGTTAAAATTTACAACAGACACTTCTGAAAGTTCGTTTGTCCAAGTCTCCGTAAAAAGAATAATATCATTATTTTGAAACAATAGTTTAAATTCTTCTAGTTCTAATTTTTTTTAGAGATTTAGTTGAGAGTCCTTGTACGTTCAACAGCACGATTCGTAATAAGGTCTTCTCCCCTGTTTCGTAATATGATAATTTTTGTGATGTCCGTTCTTCATTAATCTGTAACCTTGGTGGAAACATCTTATTGTTCCTCGTGTTCTACCTCTCGTTATGGTTATTATGGTTATTTGGGACATTCCGACAAGGTACCGTCTGTGAAGACATACGCATATTTGAAACATGTACCTTTAATTGTCCAAAAATCGACCGAGTGGGCTGAATGTTCTAGCTTTGATTATAAACTCGTCTTGCTATTATTCGGTACATATACAGCACGTTTTTGTCCATGGTCTATCACTCTCGGAGTTGCAGAGGTATTAATGCTGCTAGTTTTCTGCTGAGCTTCTTGAGACTTCGATAAAGCAGGCTATTCTGAATCATTGATAGGATCAGTATCTGTTGTCCTCTCATCGTCCCACTCCTGGTCTGGTCCAAGAGTTGCGTCAAGATCTGAATTTTCACTGGAATTAATTTCTCTGGACCTATTGGATAATTCTTAAAGTAGTCATGCATGTGTAATGGAATGTACACATTTTTACTTCAAAAATGCAACCAGTGTCACGGTCAACTGGTATTTCGAATAAATTTGCGATCGCACTGCCATCCATCTAATTTGTTCATCAGTTGCCCATCTATTTTTACTTTTACCAGTATATACTGAGGCATTACCCATTCACAAAGATTGTTAGAAACCAGGTACTTAATCAATACCATTCACCTTGACCTTTTTTAGTTCCTATCATTTCTTATCTTGCCATCTTTGTCCAAGCAGTATTTGTGATATGCTTTGGTGTATTTATGCAGTATTGTGCTAATTCCACCTCTTATTCCACTCTCAATCACCACGAACGTGTAGTAGTCTGTAAACAATTATTTCACTCTCAATCGCCACGAACATGTCGTCAACAGTTATTCCACTCGCAATCACCACGAACATGTTGTAGTCTGTCAAAAGTTCTAATTCTATACCTGATATCTTTAAACTTGCATTGTGTGCTAATCTAGGAACATTGTAATAATGTGCTGATTTAGTTTAGTACTTTTTCATACAGACATTTCTAAATTCCTCGAAAATGTCAAATAGCAATGATGTATCATTCATAATATAATAGTCATGTAGATATGCAAGTGTCTTCGGGTTAAAAAGTTCCATGTCATCCTGAACATACGGATGGTAATAATCATTTGAATGTTCGAATAGCAAAGTGATGAGTACAACTTTTCTTTGGGTGCTCTAACTGCTTTCTTAAACCTTAAAAGTTATCATATATTCATATGGGTAAATTTCTTATATTTTTACACTGCATATTTCTAAACAGTTTCAATGTTTCTGTGAACATTTTCATCATTCAAATATTTAGTCAGCTGTTCTTTAGACTGTCTGGTGAATCTAAAGCCGTCTGCAAGCCTGACTGTCCTTTTATTTTGTAGCTTCGTTTTCTTCTTTCATGAACCAATCAACTGCAAAATCCTTACTGAATGATTTCAAATGTGAAACGCCACGACGGTAGATGTTTTTTTATGGAATCTGTGTTAAAAACACCAAAAAATCATGTAGATAGACCATCAAAATACGGTTAGATAAATAGCTATTAGTTTGATATATGTCTAGTCAAAATAGAAGGCGTTTACAAATTTGACAATGAATTTGTTACATCCGCAAATGGTATGAAATATTGGAAGGGGTAGACAACTGAGTTGTGACAGAAGAAGGGGTGATAAATTGCATAAGATCGGTATGAATAACTGAAATGAAGAGAGAAAGACATGTTGACATGGTAATTATATTTCAGTATGGCGATCATAATGACAACAAAGATGGAAAGTACCAAGATATTTCAAGATTGGTGTCATAACATACAAGTATACATTAAAAGAGAAAATACTAATGTAAAATATGCTTGAATTGTTTTTAATGTTCCAGAACAATTTTCAGAATACAAAAGACAATGTTACAATTTATAAATTTCGATACAGTGCATGAATAAAGGTCAGTTGTGAAATTAAAACACTTTCAACATCAGTTAAAAATTGTGTATGCTATTTATTGAGATTTTGAAAGCATCATTGTGGGTGTGAAAAGCGAAATTGACCCACAGAGGCAGGGCATCTGAGAAGCAGTACTCAGTATGCTATACTGGACAATCATACCAGAGGCAATGTGTACCAAACATACAATCGAAACAACCAAACACAGTCCATCAGGGCTTTGTTTGTAGCTCACATCAAACTACAGGAGATATAAACCAATGGTTTACAGAGGAACAGACTGAATTGAATTAATTTGCGATGCGTTGATTAAAATCGCAATACTAGTGTATGAAGAGTCAAGACAGAAAAATTAAAAGCTATGGTGTTCACAGAGGAAGATTAAAAAACATTTTAACTCAACAAATACACGCCATATCTGTGAGAGAAAAATAATTGAAGAGAAAGTAAGAGATTATGAATACTTAACAGGCAAATATAAAAGTCCTGTACATCAAGAATACAATTGAAATAAAATCCAAAATACATGCCATTGTTAATTCACAACTTGCTTGGATATGACAGTCATTTGTTCATGAAAACACTGGTTTAAGATGATCCAGATGAAGAGGTAAACATCATACCGAAAAACGATGAGAAATATATTACAAGCGCTTTCTTCTTAATCTAAGTAAATCCACAATCTTAATCTAAGTAAATCCACATACGAGTTTCCT
Organism: Margaritifera margaritifera; assembly: GCA_029931535.1. Classification (NCBI taxonomy): domain Eukaryota; kingdom Metazoa; phylum Mollusca; class Bivalvia; order Unionida; family Margaritiferidae; genus Margaritifera; species Margaritifera margaritifera. Next base: position 1,488,238 of record JAQPZY010001528.1, read on the forward strand.
TTTGCGCGCTTGATATTCATCTATGTACCATGTAAATGTAAAACATCTATCTTGTTCATAAGCTTTCTACGTGTCCAAATTTTCGTACGTAACCTGTCGAATAAACGTTCAATTACATTATTAATTTCACCTCTGTTTTATTATGTTAATAGATCTCGTCCTGTGGTAAAAATGTATGTACTTTTTCTTCTTTTCGGGTGAGTCTTTTCATCAGTCTCATCAGTAAGTTTAATTGAGCTTTCACACAACGAACTTGCCCAAATTATCTACTGATGCTCTCCTTCAAATGTGATTGAATATCATTGAAAAATTCGTACAAATCTTGATTATTGCCACCATAAAATCGGTACTCATTGATATTTCTCTCAAATGAATCTCCTTGTTTTGTCAGTTATGATTCTATTTAAATTCTGTCTATGCATATGTCTTAATTCCTTCTAGTTGAAACGCGTATTAGTTGAGGTTGTGATTTTTTTCTCTCACGTGTTTTGGTATTGGCGCATTAAGTATTGATTGTTTATTTTCATTTATTTCACGACAGAAAGATACTAACTGCACCAGGCCTCAAACTTTAGAATTACTTTTATTTGGGATTGGTGGTTTTCAAACGTTCCGGTTCTTTTAAAAATTATTCTGGATTGATTTTGAACATATTTTGCATTAATTACAAAACAAAAAAAAAACGATAACCTATATTAGACGTTACATTATCTTCAACTTATAATTAGTTATCGCTGGTTTAAACACAAGACTGCAATGTTTAATTTATTTCCACTTTTACAGTTATATTTTCCGCATGGCAGACAATAAAAGTATAGTGTCCTTTTACGAGCTTTGAGATGCGTTGAATCAAATCTTTATAGTTTTCAATCATCATAAACGACCAAGGTATTTTCCGTTAAAATACACGTTTCAGTCCCATGCTCAAAATTAAATGTTCGAAAGTTTTAATTTTATACTCGTGTTCCTGCTCTGTGGCAAATCGACGTACATTGCAGAAATTAAAAAGCAACCTAAGGAGAATTATTGGCAACAAAATGTATCAGTTGCTATTAAAACAGATTGAGCCAGAGAATATAAAATTGCCATCAACGCTGCTAAAAAAGGAAATACATCAGATGAGATCAGATACAAAACGCATTTAAATTAAAATTTCAATTATTCGCCAACGTGACAATAAAACAGATTCCACTTAAAAGTATATCTACCGTAATTGGGGCTGCGCAAATGTATCACCCTAAACTGGAAGCAGATTGGTAGTCAACTCTCCTTCATTCCGTCCTATTCTATAATGAACTGAGGAAAACTTACTCTTTTATATAAAGTATACGTGTACATATATTTATAATTTATTATTTTGAGAAAGACGTCTTTGCAAATATATGTTACAGAGTGAGTATTATTTATATGCGTTATCAATTTTACATACTTTCCTCCAAAAAATGGAAATGAACACACATTTATTCATTGGTATATTGATAAATGTTGGTTTTGTTTAAGTCAGATCGCCTGCTATTAAGTGTTGAGTAAGCAGCCAGGAAGAACTCCCTTTGAGTTTATAGATTTCTTGATCTTAGCTATGCCATTCATTTCAATGTCTTGATCTTAGCTATGCCATTCATTTCAATGTCTTGATCTTAGCTATGCCATTCATTTCAATGTACATGTCAATCGTACTGTGAAACAGGATGAATATCGACATTTTTAAAAGTATTTTCAAAGAACAGAATGTGATGAAAAAAGACTCAAAATATAGGTATTATTTTGCATTTTATCCCCCTCTTATAAACTGCACCTGTTGCACAGGTTTCAAAATTACACGAATAATTAAAATGTAAAGCATAATAATAATTATAATAAATAAAAAATTATTGCATGAGCATACAGCATGAAGTAATGCGTTTCTTGGGTTTTGAATACAGTTTAGTCCACTTTGACACCACTAGGAATTTTCGACTGTGAAATGAAACAGCTAAATATTTGCTCTTGCGTACATATATCCCTTGTAATATTTACATCTCAGTAACCAAATGCCCAGTTCAATTTGAACCTTAGTATATACCTTGAAAAAATAATCATGATGTGCACTTAAGTGTATGCCTCATAAATTGAAGGAAATATTTGCACACAATCTACAAGACGGACACCATACGAGTATCCATCAACAAGCTAAATTCAGTAATCCACTATAACTTTTTGGAAAACAAATAATAGAGACAAATTGTTATTGCATTTTATATCCAAATAAGCCTTTTGGGAGACAACAATCTTTCATGGTAACTGCACTATTCATTTTAATAATTCGCAAAAAACGCAAATTTAATGTAGGTAGTTTGAGGATATCCCGTGGCTACAAGAAGATAAAGGATGAAATAAGTATTCTTGGAGTTCATTCTCTTGTTTAAATGTCGTCTTCAAGACGATACTGACTTGCAGGAGCCACACGTAATTGTATTTGCTATATTTGGGTTATCGTTTGTATTGTCTTTATCCAAATGAGATATTTGGGAGCCGCGGTAGCTCAGTTGGTGGAGCGTCAGACTCGTAATCCAAGGGTCGCAGGTTCGATATTTCCGCATAAATCTTCGAATAAACAGTTGCCGCAAAACTTAAGTTTAAAAAAACAAACCAACAAAAAAAAACCATATTAATCAGGAAACTTGATTTCACAACATTAAGGTCCTTATTTCTGAAAACTTATCTCGCAGGATAATTGGGAAATTACTGTCCATTTAATTTTAATGAAATAAGAAATTTAATTTGAAAGAAGTCAGATTTGAATTTACAGAGGAATTCTAAAAATTTGACAAATTATCTGTAAAAAAAAAAGCGACCAAAAGCCCAAGTAATTGGAAAGTCACCTATTTGATACATTTGATGGTTTCGTTGTTTACCTTTTGGATATGTAATCACAAAACTGAACATTTATAGGCATTGTTATTACTTTCCTCCTTTTCTGGAAAATTGAAAGGAAAACACCGACTATAACAGAATATTTTGAAATGTTTTATTTTTACTTTTTTATAATACTTGTAGTTTGTGGGAAGAAATAACATGTTTCTTTAATAATGTTTATGATAAGTTAATAAGTAAATAATCACTTTTATAATTACTAAGGAAAGGATCGTACAGATGTAACCGAAGTCTTTGAATGGCACAATCTTTTATAGTTTTTATGTCTTCTGGAAATGTTCCGATTTGATATTCATCGATTAAAGGAACAGAGATTTATTTATTTATTGATTAATTATTGCAATTATTTGTTGAAATTAATAATTATTTCATTCATTCATTTGTTTGTTTATCAGTATATGTAATTCAGTTATGCACCTACTTATGTGATATCAGAAAAAAGTGTACACGAAAAAATACGTTGACGAAAGTGAAAATACGAAAGTATTACCTATTTTAGCTGGCGTGATTATTAGGGGCCCCAAAAATTATATAAAAATTTTCTTTTGTAGACAATTTAATAAAATTAGTTCATTAATTCAAAATTTTGAACTATGAAAAAAATAACTGAGGAAAATATGAATGATTCCATGAACTAGAGCCTCTGGCTAAAAATGAATTAATTATACGAAACTGCACTGAAAAAGGTTTAAATTACGACAACAGTGAAGCTTTAGGGTACTCAATTCACCAAATATTTTTTTTCACAGCTATGCGCTGTTAACCTAAATACTTGTGCAAATGAATGATATTTACAGTAAACGTGTACGAATATAGCTTCCACACTACCGAGCATGTGCGATATCAGTACCGTAATGGCGGAATGTCACGTGATACAAGCTTGGCAGCGCCCACTAAAACTGAAATGGAAAGGTCTATAAGTGGCGGTGCTATTAGATTTGCGAGACTTCAGTCCAATGCTTTTGATGACGTGACGGTGGAAGAACTAACATGTACATTGCATAGCCGAATGAAAACTACACGCTACCGCGTGTATTCATCTACGCATGTGTTGTTTATAAAAATTTATTAATTCATCTCTCCAGTTATAATCTTTGAACGGATAACGGAAAATATAGACCAATGATATAATTTTGTGACTAAAAGTATTTGCCATAAGTTTAATCAGAAAGTTGCTGTTGAAATGTATAATATAGATATTAAAACTATGACATTTTCCATGGCAACCTTCCGAAGCCCATCGGAATCATTTAGGCAAACTCAGAGGGGAAATCTAGTTCCATTCTCAGCTTGAGAAAGGGATGCGTAACTGTTGGCGATCCTCTACCCAATTCAGAAACAGTAAACATTAATTTGCACTTGGTGCACCAAATTATGAGACGGATTAATGATAAATACTGGGTTTGGTTTAGGCACAGGACAATAACACGTCAAAATTCATAGGAATCGTTATACTATATGCGATATATTTGCTAATATAATAGACATCGTCATACTATATGAGATATATGTGCTAATATAATAGACATCGTCATACTATATGAGATATATGTGCCAATATAATAGACATCGTCATACTATATGAGATATATGTGCCAATATAATAGACATCGTCATACTATATGAGATATATGTGCCAATCAAATAGGCATCGTCATACCATATGAGATATATGTGCTAATATAATAGGCATCGTCATACTATATGAGATATATGTGCTAATATAATAGGCGATATATGTGCTTATGCAATCGAAATGTATTGCCCAATGCTTCTCTCTCAACGGCCGTGTATATCATAACATATCAAATACTGCAAATAATAGAAAGCATCTCTATTATTATTTTTTTAACCAAACTAAATAGTCTTAAGTTATGTACCATAGTCATAAAATATATTTTTTCTTTCCACAGTACAATCAACTTGGTGTTATTGAGGCACAAGATATTCATTACATATTGCTTCCGGGGTTTTTTTTTTTTTGGCGGGGGGTGGGGGGGGGGGGTATTGTTCTTTTTTTTTTTTTTTTTTCAAGCCCTGAAAGAACTGTGAATTCTCTTGGCCAATGACTTGTAATACCAGCATAAGCCAAATGCTTTGGCCAATAAAGGCCAAAAAAGGCCATCTTGGCTCAAAAGATTTATAATCGTTCTGCTGTCATTGAATTAAATCACATTAAGACATGCAGCTGGGAGGCAGAGAAAAGATAGGCTTAACATGCCTAAAGTGAGATGATGATGATGATGATGATGATGCTGATGATGATGATGATGATTTGTCTAATACAGATACTACACACATCTGATTTGTCTTATACAGACACTACAAACATCTGATTTGTCTGAGTTTTGTTTGAAAATTTTCGATGAAGTAAAACTGGAACAAATAAAATAACTAAAAACTTTAGACATTTCAACACATAATGTACAAAACTGTATGCCGTCATTTAAAAAATGCACTAAAATAACTAAAAACTTTAGACATTTCAACACATAATGAACAAAACTGTATGCCGCCATTTAAAAAATGCACGCCGTTCAATACTTGGAAATTACATTGCATGAACAGTTGAATAATCCTATGAGAAAATAGTATGCCTCTATCATACTTCAAAATTATACACCATAGTGCATTTTCTATTGCAAATGAGACATGCGTTTTAATGCAGGAAATTTTTAATTTAAAATAGCAAGATGAATTGCATAATATAGGACATCAAGCAACAAAGGCTTTTGATTCTTAATGCACATACATTAGTTGACATGACGATATCTCAGTGGAGAAACAATCCAGTAAAATGAATGAAACAAGCTTATCTTGTCATTTCAGCTTCAAAAGGAGGCACTTAACTTTTGACGGCATGCCGGTAATACATATTAATCCAGTTCAGAAAGAGTAAAGATTGAATTCTCTTTCAAATGCAATAAAAAGTATCAGATTGCACAAGAAATTAATTAAAAAACATAATTGACTTTAATGAATATCCTTACGCTTTGAATGCCATAGACTGATATGAGAAATGATCATAGATTTACTCACAAACTGGAATAAAAGAAAACGCATGGTTATTCTGCGCAGAGCAAAATCAGCTTTAAAAGAATTTTTTGGATTATGTTTCACCTCAGGAAACTGATGAGTCACGCGGCCAAGCACGCATGCATATGGGCAGGCAAGACCGACATAGTTCAATCGTTTTCATCGAAATACAAAGGTAGAAATCAAAGTGAAGTTTAAAATGCATGGCTATATAACTTCTATATTTAAGCGGAATAAAACAAAGGAACTTTGTATATGTATAATTACTAAGTTTAATGTCAGTTAACGAAGTTGATTTGGAAATGGTAGGCGGTAATACATTTCGGAAATATGTCCAAAACAAAGCGTGTTTCTGTGTGTCCGTGGTTAAAAAAAGGTGTAAGAAAATGGCAGTGAAGGGTTTAAGTACATGGCAGTGAAATAATTTAAAAAATCCAAATGACAGGAGTTTGGTGCATACGACAGCATGAAAGGAATTTAACTGTAATGTATATTCGCACGCATATTAGCGTAACAACAACAAATCCAGTTTGTAACATTAAATTTCTGACCAATCTCTAATGACTTGAAAGGTTTTCGCTATTTAATACTGCATTTATGCATTTCTTTTCTTCATTAACTCGTTAAACTCTGGAAGGTAATTAAGCTCGAATTCATCGCCCAACGACAAGCATAAGACTCTGATGAAGATGCAAGGGGAACCGCAAGTAATGCTTAGCAATATGTCATCAAAACAACATATGGACGGGTTCCATCTGTGTTCCCATTTTTGTTTTCAAAACCAATCATATTATAACTTATCGAGCTAAACAACCCTACAGTTCCATGTAAAGCTGAACCATGATGCTACATGGTCAGATGACGAAGATGCTTTTCACTTAAAATTATATTGATCCGTCTGTACATCCACGTAAAATTATGTTAATAATGTAATAAATAAGGAAAAATACCGTCAAAATTCCTTTTTCCAAATGTAACGTATAAAACTTATGAATCAACTGTGTTCATATTCTTCAAATTTGAGCAATTTCAGTATTTCCCGACAACGACGCAGTCGCGCGCACCTGCTGAAAATGTAAATAAATTAAACATCTGAAAAGGTATTTATTACATACATGTCTGTCTCATTTACAGTGAATGAAAATAAATTATATTTTGGTTCCATCTGAAAAACAAATCAAAAAGTACAGGATATATGAAGCAACTTCCACCTCTTTTCTACGTGTTCCAAATGTAAAGATGTCCAGTAATGATGTCCTGTCTATCAGCGTTAAAATGACCAAAGAAGCAAAAGCGCTTCTATATTTTAGACTATTTCAGGAAAATATATTACGACAAATCTCATTAAAAACAGATATTACTGCAATAACAAGAGAGCTTGAATAAAGTTTAGTCTCGTTGGATATGGCGATGCTACATGTGGGAAAATATTATTTTCTTCATTGCTAAGCGTTGCTTCCCTCCCTAACGTATTCCTTGATATTATGATGACAGTGCATCGAATAATGAAATTGATGTTGACATAACGTCTAGATAGCATTAATGTCTGCAGAAAAAAAATATGATTAAATGCATGACACAATGACATCTTTTAACAATATACAGAATGTATTCCTCCTGGACTAACTAATTTGACATTTGCTACACTCTTAGTCTTTTTACATTCGAATAAATATTATATAAACCCTGTCAGATAGAGAGCGAACAAAGTTCCATATTCCATATTCATGCCTGAATGTCTGATTGACACTCCGAACTCTACATTTCTCACAGAATTTTTCAAAAGCAATAATTATACTAAATAATGTATTCAGTACCACTGCATCCACACAAAATAAGTATACAGTCGATAAACGAAAATGTTATTAAAACCCTCTGCAACAAGCGTAGTAGAAGATTTCAGTCCTTAATCTCTAGCGAGGACTGATTATACGTCATGAAGAATGTTAATTTCGTGGATTTCACCTCAAACATACAAAAGGAACTAAAGCTAGAAACTCTGAAATTGAATTTAAGTACCTGGTCTTGACTTGGATAAGTGTTACCTAATTTGGTTAAATGTATTACTACATTGGCAATGATTAATATGCAACAACGCACAATGTAAGAGCTAAATTATTGAATATGCAATGTAATATGCATGTACTAAAATATCAACATTTGAATACGCACGTTAAGTGAAAGTAGACCAAATAAGTAACTTGTTTATCATGAAATGCTTGAAGCTGATTTGAAATTTTTATGGAAGTAATCTTGGCTTTCATCCTTAAGCCGTCCAAAACCGCTCGATGTGGTAAAAAAAAGGAAACACTTCCTTGAAAATAGCAGTTATTATAGTAAATTTGATCTGTAAGTTATGAAACAGAACTTTTTGGATATTCCTCAAGGTTAATCCCTATAGGCCTTTTCGATAACCTATTTATCTCCCTTGAGAGGGAAACTCTTCAGCGCCGACTATCACTTCCGGGGATATGCAATCAACAATGGCATTCGTGGATAAAGGAATTTTACAATTTATAAAACGGAAGCATATTTAATCAAATTTCCTACAAATGTGTACTTACCTATATTGAAATTTAGGACGTCAAACCATAAATTACCTGTTGAAACTGGTCGATGGAATAAAATTCCATATGAAGAAAGAAAATGTATCAAATATCAAAATAATGTTTAGGGTGATTAATTCCATGACCATTTTGAGTGTGAATTCTTTAAGGAGGCTAGACTGAATTTGATTAAGAAATATTATTACATACGACCAAATACTTTGAAATATAAACATTTAATGACAAATAAGAATAAAATACTAGTGAAAAATTTAAGCATATTTGTTAGCAAAATTATGAACGAATTACGAACGAATTAGAAACTGAATAGAGGACTGGATAGCTACCTGTGTTTATTTTACATTCCAACCGTTTGCGACTCTTTTAAATATTAAGTAAAACAAATCAAACGCGTTTTCAGTTAAATCGTTGATCACTTTTCTTTACATACTCCTTGAACTTGTAATATTAAGACAGTCCATGTTCTCTCTCTCTCTCTCATTTTCTGTCTCTTTACGTTTTCTGTCTTCTCCCTCTTATTTATATTACACCATGAAGGTTTCTTGTGTAATAGAACTTGATTGTACTTTACTCATATGCCATGCATATATGGCCTGAATATGATGATTTCAATAAAGTCTAGTGCTGTTCTGTTCTGTTCGGTAGCTCTAGAATTGTTTTTAAAATACTTTAATCACATTAGCTCTTTGCAACAAGTGAACTGGAGAAATATGATAACACACGTGCAAAAATCCACCGATATCGTAACTTCTCGATGTGCATTGCCTTGATCTTTGCGGAAAGGCTAATTATCGTAACAAAGCGTACTGGCCGCCAATTGCCTTGCGATAGGAGCTCTTGCAATTCGATTCATGCAGAGTAGCGATCGTCTTAAAAGCGCGACATACAACAAGTTTGAAAATTCTTGTGATAATATTGGAAACTAGAGTGTTTCGCTAAGGATTTGAAACAGAAGGGAAATTTCCAAGCAAAAATTTGAAATTTAAGAGTCAGAATCTGAAACCCGAGTGTCACGAAAGCGACATATTGTAATGATCACTGATCTTACGGAAACTTTCTTTACAAGACCTTATATGTACATTGTATTATGCAGCATCCTCCATTATAAGTATTTACAATTTGTATTGCTTTATATGTAAATCTTAAAGAAGTAAAAGCTTTGAAATTTAGGTTAAAAAATTTACAGGAAGCAAAGGTATGATTTATAAAAAACTCTAAATCATTTCAAATGTTGCGCTTTGATTTCAAGTATTCCCAATATAGGTTTGTTGTCAATCTGGAATCATGCTGTTTTCAACGAACATTTTGCAAATCAACTTCTTTAACGGCGATTAAACTTTCAGTGTTAGCAATTATACCCATAAAAAGTTCCTTTGTTTTATTCCTTTTAAATATGAAAGTTAAATAGCATTTTAAACTTCACTTTTATATCCTCCTTGACCAAAATCATGCTCGTCTAGAATTGTTGTATTTTATTATAAGCATATTTTAGGATCATTACCTTATTTCAAGACCAGAAGATATGTACATATACCTTATTTCGAGGTCAGAAGATATGTACATATTACCTTATTTCGAGGTCAGAAGATATGTACATATTATCTTATTTCGAGGTCACAATATATGTACATGTCACCTTATTTCGAGGTAAGAAGATATGTACATATTACCTTTTTTCGAGGTAAAAGATATGTACATATTACCTTATTTCGAGGTAAAAAGATATGTACATATTTCTGACGTGCAGATCAGTTTTATTGTTCCTTTTCATTATGTGTCAAAATGCGTTGTGCCCGATAAAAAAGGCGTGCGTATGTGATTGATGGTTTTGGGGTGTGTCACCTAAGCATATGGTATTTTATTTCGGGACCACATTGGACACTACTGTTTGTAAACAGATAAGAGGTTAAATCCCGAATTACCTCTCTCGTTTATAATGATGGAGATAAAACCAATTTTCACTAATTGACGTCAAAAATATCAATATTTCCATTTTTCTACGAATTCGAAATGTTTCTCTGTAAAGGACGGATATTTTTTTTTTTTTTTTTGAAATGCAATTTGTAATTTTAGACCGGCAAAGTGCGTGAACTGCCAAGTCATTAGCTGCAGGGATTCAGAGCAATCGCTTCTAAAAATGAATATTAATATTTTCATCCGCACTACAAACAATTTCCGTAAAAAAAAAGACATATTGAAGGCATCATAAGGAAGAGAAATATAACAGATGGGATATATAAAATTTTCTGTGAAACATTATTTCACCTATGGGTTCATACTACTAGTAGTTGCATCCCTGATGTGAGTTTGCGATCTGATCGAAAAACGCTCAATATGATAGACTCTAAACGGTCAATGGCGCCCAGGGGAAAATTATTTCTGACTGTCTGATTAAACCGAATATTTTTTCTCTCCAATGTTAACAAAAATCCATCATTCCTGATTAATTTCAAATTTCATTTCCCTTGAAGTCCTCTGATATTAAGGTAAAATGCAAACAATTTCTCTGATTACAATGAACAAAAACTTTCTAATGTTTAAACTTTCGCGCAACAATATATTGACACCTCGTATACTTTGATGTTCAAACTATCACAATATAACGTATTATCTCATTTTACTGTAGCGAGTAAAAAACACCATGACTGGTTGATAAAAATTATATTAATATCCTCTGAGACTGGCCTTGCCGAAAACGTACTCCAGATTCAAAATAGCAGCGGGTATATGTAACGTTTTGATGACGTGTGCCATGTGACTCTAAATATCTATAAGCTTATCGGGGAAACGTGACATTTTTCTATTTTCTCCATCCTTACTTTTAGATGATCCAGTTTGTACCAATTTGCTGATTTAAATAATAATCTGGAAATATGATGCTGCAACTGCATCTACTACTAGTATTATTAGTACTACTACACATGCTGCCACAGCAATAACTACTACTACTACTGCAGAACTACTGCAACTATTACTACTACTATTACTACTACTACTACGACAAAGATTTGTCCATCGAAAGGTCCCGTCCAATACAAAAGAGGGCCATTTCAGTTGCAGCCAGCTTTGATATCATTAACAAAACAGGTAGTGCGTGTTTTACAGGATCGCCTTATAAACAGGAAGAATGCTAATCCATCTATTGTCCGCTTTGCACAATGATTTCTTTAGGGTGTCATTGGTCCAGATCTTTATTTACTGTATTACCAGAATAAGCAATGTGCTTTTGACTTAAATTAAATTGGGAGATAAATGTTGCTTTTCTCTAAATGTTTCTTCTACTGGTATAATATTTCCTACATTGATGAACAACAATATATTACTTCAGAAGCGGTTGATTAGTCACCTTGCCTCCTGCGATGGTTCTTTTTTGTTCATCAACTTCTTAGCTGCCTGGTTTCATCAATCTCAGATTTTTGAAAATCTCATTATTTAATTCATATTGATGTCGCCATCGAGGTCTTTTAGATATCTCGAACAACAAAGAAATTCATATTTCGGAAAGAATCAAACGAGAAAATCTTTTCATTCCAATTGAAATTTTGCCGATGATATTTTGTCCGAGGGCATTGATCTCGAAAATAATACATTTTCTTGGTGCTTTATCTGTAAATGAAAAAAAAAAACCCACAGCATTTACTTATCAATAATGGCGAGACAGACATTTATGACTCTGACATACCCATTGATCAATTTGTATTTATACAGATACAATATCAGGTTATTGGTAATAATGACAGACTTCCGCAGTAATTAGTTTGTCTTAATTTTTCCGTGACACCCTTGGGTTGGCTCTGCTATTTTCTTGATGGGGTATTTTCAAGACTTTCACGCTGTTCAGATTGTCAGATTTTGCTATCTACAAATTTTAACATTTTCTTAATGCGCTTATATTTACCCCTATCGTTGGTATTGATGACAGCCTAAACTCATATTGTGTACCAGTCTTGCAAGTCTGAGTATCTTTAAAAACTAACTCCATATAGGAATTATATTTGCACGTATGTATGTATGTATGTATGTATGTATGTATGTATGTATGTATGTATGTATGTATGTATGTATGTATGTATGTATGTATGTACGTATGTATGTATGTATGTATGTATGTATGTATGACAGCTTATCAAGCAAAATGTTTTAAAAACAGCAACTTTTGTATATATTTTCATATAGATTTTATGAGCTTATTCTGTAGATGATTTGTCAGGAAAACGTCAAATACACCAGGAAGGAGTATGGTCTGTTGAAGATGTTGATTTGAACTGCAAACGAATGTCCATTCCAGTCAAATGACTCATTTTTTTATAAATAGTGAAAATACAAGCAAAAGTTCAATGACACGACTGCCACTGCCAAAAGCGAACAGAATAAAACGACAAGTTGTATTAGCCAAAATGTCTCCAATATATTTTGTTCTGTTAAATAAATTGGAAGCATGTAATGTATATGCTGAGACTTTTCTAAGCCAAAACCTTCTAGGTGAGTGATACGATAAGAAAAATTCAACTGTTTCCAGACAAAGTTTTAAGTATTCAGACCTTTTGAATTTTGTTCTGACACTAGCCTCTCGGTATTAAATGGCTCCTGACGCTCTCTTTATCTTTTAACTTCGATGCAATAGATCGTATAAGCTTTTCTATATCATAAAGTTCCAATGGTTGACAACTCTTACGAGACTACATATTACTGGGACGCAATTAATGCATGTCTTTTGGGCAATTAATGCATGTCTTTTGGGCAATTAATGCATGTCTTTTGGGCAATTGTCTCTGAAGATTTAAGGAACTTATTCTGCAGTCACCGTCTTCACTCGCGTATAAGACGTGTCCAAATGCAAACAACGGGGACCCTGATCTGCCGTCGCATAATGTGCCTGCAGATCAGGGTCTATGTTGTTTTTTTCTACTGATTAGTCCGTACAAACTGCATAGACCCAGATCTGTCGGCGCATTATGTGACGGCAGATCTGGGTTTACGCAGTTTGCAGTTGGTATCAGTTTATACGCGAGTATAAACGGTACGAAATGATTTGTCAAGAAAATGTCAAGTACACCAGGGAGGAGTATGGTCCGTTGCCAGTATGCTTGTAGATATGATTTGAATTGCAAATTATCTACCAGTCCAGTCAAATGACCCAAAAACTTGGCAACAAAAGGGAAAAAATGCATATTATAACCATGAGTCACACTTTACCTTTTTTCCTCTATCTACGGAAAAATCGATATTTTCTCCACACAAATAGATTAGTTGAGAATGGAGAACACTTTAAAAACAATGATATCATTCTATTTTCAAATGTCTGATATAGGAGCGTCCAAAAGAAGAGTATAAAATCTTCTGTGATCTGAAGTCTTTTCCAGCGTACAGAACCATCGTTACATTACGTCTTGTTTTGTATTTAGTCTTCAAAATTATAGTTATCCCTTTGACAAAAGCTGTTATTCATCTTTAATTTTATTTTATTTGCAAGAATATTATCTTTTTGATGCATGTGATGTTTATATCTTTTAATAAACTGGGGTGTGGGTGTGGGGGTGGAGATTCACCTTTCAAGTAATTATTAAAAACCGCAAATAATTCGCTTATAAGAGGAACGAGTGGTGGCAAACAGACAGGGAAGCAGACCGGAAGGCCTTACTCTGTGTACAAATCAGCTTGTAAATCTTACCTGCAGATACTTGATTCGTTACACAGTCCTGGACTTTGACTTGGTCTCAGAGCATTTAGAACTTCCCTATCAGAACCATCACTTTATCTCGGGCGAACGAAGTTGTCATTTTCATACAATACCAAACTGTCCAATAATTCATAAAATCCCTCATATGATATCGCCTTTAGACCCATTTACCAAACCTTGTACACTCAGAAACCAAATGTCATTCCTCCCACCCCCGCCCAAATTTTGTCATATTTCCGAATTCCCTTTCCACATTGAAAGCCTTGCAAAACCTGAAAGTTGACAACCCGTTAATATCCGAAATCATACAGAAACATGATTTGCTCATGCAATCTAGAAAAATGTAATCTGTACTGTTGGCTGCCTAGTCATCGGATAGTGACTTCCATCATATAGAACAGATTGAAGAGATGGAGTGGTATTGTGCCGATCGCGTACTGGACACGCAAACCTAGATCATGTATACCTCCTGAAGGGCAAATCTCGACCAGAGTGCATACCCTGCCAGTGTCCACTGACAGTGAAACACGTTCTTGTCTAGTGTGTCGACTTCCACTCTGTAGGGCAGAAGTATTCTGATGTGAACTCAATGAAGAAACTTTATCATGCTGTGCAACCCGAGAAAATATTGGACCCTTCGAGGGAATGCGATTTATAAAACAAAAAAATGTGACCTTATTTATTGCGTATTTTACCTTTATCTTTTATTTTATACACCTTTTACAGAACTTTAACTGTATTACCTTTGAATTTTTATTGTTTTTTTAGGACTTAATGTTATATATTGTTTGGAAAGCTTTATCTTCCTATATATTTTGGGCAATTCTATATATTTACATTTTTAGAGCCTTACTTTAAATCGGCACCATATACCCAGCCTTGTGCTAACGTGCTTTAAACCCTTCAACTACTACTATTTCATAAGAGGAAATATGTCTCGATATACTTTAAACACGAGTCCCTCCAATGTCTCGATATACATAAAACACGAGTCCCTCCAATGTCTCGATATACTTTAAACACGAGTCCCTCCAATGTCTCGATATACATTAAACACGAGTCCCTCCAATGTCTCGATATACATTAAACACGAGTCCCTCCAATGTCTCGATATACATTAAACACGAGTACCTCCAATGTCTCGATATACATTCAACACGAGTCCCTCCAATGTCTCGATATACTTTAAACACGAGTCCCTCCAATGTCTCGATATACATTAAACACGAATCCCTCCAAGGGACTGACGCTCTACTGGTCGAAAAGAATTTCCAGGAATCCAATATAAGACCGTTCGTTCTTTTTAACTGCTAAGTGTTGAAAACATCTCTGATACTCTTGAGCGATAACAAGATTTTGAAGATGTCCGTCAAAATTGTTCTGTAAGATAATTTATCGAATACACCGAGCCACTTGAAGAAAGAAATTTGCACTAAAGCGTACTGATGTCACTGCAAAATGTTCATAAAGTCGTTTGAAGTAATGCAAGAGTGCCAATTTGCTATTCTTGATTTCATGGCTTTTGTCAGGAATACCAAATGAATACCTTTTCAACTGAGCGTGCATTGTTACAGAGGTTACAGAAACAGATAGCCTCTGCACGTATGTGTTCTTTCAATCTTTTTTCGATGTAAGGCGCTTATAAAAGACTGCATCTCCCGACGCCGTCAAATGGATACTAAATATTTACCAATACTCGGGGTCTAACCGAGAAGTGGTTGCCAACTGACTCTAACAGGAGAGTCCTTACATCGGGACACTGGATGGCTTATCTATGATAACATGTTTAAAAAATATCACACAGACAATAAAACAAACCCCCAACAAATAAAAAATGAAAAAATCAAATTGAAGAATAAAGAATTGCATGAATTGCAATCCAATCACAGACTTTGATAAAAATTTATATGGCTATAAAAAAAAGAGGCACGAGAAAGAATTAGGTTTATGAAATAATTGCAACAGTAAATATGTAATCATCTATCAAATTACACCTGCCAAATCCCAGCTTTCATCTTACTTTTCTGGTTCTCAATTCAATCAGGAACGTTTTTGCCCTGTCAATTAGCGGAGTTTAAATATCAACCATTTTAAAGACAAATGTCAGCGACTGTTTAATTTGATAGCAAGTATTTTCTGTATTCATGAGGTAAAAGAAGGCATTTACAATCAGATGAATGTCGTTAGAATTCCCCAAAACTGAGGTGATGACTATAAGATTAAAAACAATCAAAAACATCTCTCTCTCTCTCTCTCTCTCTCTCTCTCTCTCTCTCTCTCTCTCTCTCTCTCTCTCTTATATCTCGCAGGAACGGGTCGGGTGCATTGGCTCAGTTAGCATGGTAAAGGTGTAAGTAGCAAGCATTTTTAAGGACGAATGAGAAATAAAGTCAGTCGCTGTTCAATTTAAAAGCAAGTTGTTCTGCCTTCATGAATCATTATATATATATATATATATATATATATATATATATATATATATATATATATATATATATATATATATATAATATAATATAATATGGCCGCAGTTTCTTTTCTGTGGATTCTTAGAGAAAATGACGTTATGACAGCAAGAAAGATCTACGCTGGAAAAAGCAGACATGCAATAAGAATTCTAAAAGGAAATCTTTCTATGTTACTAAGTTTATGTTACTAATTTTCCATATAATAACTTGTCTGTTTAATGTAATTTTATTGATGTTCAGCTTTATGTTAAGAATTATTTCAAATAAAGCATTTCTTGACATGTTTAATGCATGATATTTTCTTCGAGATGAATTGTGGCTCAAAATTAGTTGGGGATATTATCAGACTTCAATAATACTGAGCAATATCCTCTGTGTCGTATGTCGTATACCTCTTCTTTTTTTTGGGGGGGGGAGGTGGATGGGAGGGGGGGGATAGGAGAATATACTTATTAGTGTACGATAGAAAACATACTTTTTTTGGCCACGACTTAAATAGCTGAAAACTGTAAGCTTGTCATGCTAGTTGACGCGGTGTACCAATGAACACAGTGCACACAAGTTTGTTACGTTGATATAAGGAATATACGATAAATCAAAGAGTGTGTCCTTTAGTGATACAAGTGCGATATCACGGCCGACATCGCCTCTGCCGGTGGGATGGTCATGGGCATACCAATACTGAACAAAGATGTTGATACTTCAATAACAGAAAACCATTTTAAATCGTAAAACAACAGTCTTTCGAGCAATAAATGCAACAACGTAAAATAGACATATAAGATTCTCAGCATTTTACTAAAAGTTTACAAACTATTTTCTACCTCGTTCATCACCGCAGCAAGAGCATAAAAACCAGCGCCATTCCAAATTTGGTAGGTATGGATCCGAATATCGGTGCAAATGTAATAATGACATCAAAACGTTCGTAAATAAAGAGACATATGATTACTTGTTAGTCATGAATACTTTCAATCTGTAGGATGTATAAATAAAAAAAAGATGAGAAAAATATTCCAGACGCTGCGAAAATGAATCTTTCATCCTGTCTACGTATTGATATGTATGTGCATAAGTGTATGCAAATAGAATTTATTCTTTACTTTAGGATGCAAATTGCATATTGATCACTAACAATCCAGCTGAAAATAATCACGGGACTCGTTATATTTGGATCGTAATGGATACAAATTAAACAAAATAAATCTGAGGAACCTAAAGCAGAAAAATATGGAGAACATGTCAAGGGGTGCCTCGAAAGGGGCAAGATAATCGGGAAGCAGAAAAATATCAATGACGAAGGAAAGAGAATGTCGACAAAACGTCTAATACAATTTGAAATTCAACCTGTTTCATGCCACTGAGCGTGTAGATGTACTGGTTCGACAAACTCTTACTAGTGCATGATACTACAATGCAGGAAATCAAGAAAAACTCATAATTATTAAGAGAATCGTTGAAATAAGAAAAATCATATGAAACAAAGAACAATATTACCAAATCAATCTGACAAGATTCATGAAAAAAAGGATGCCAAAAATGTATGACAACGTAACTGTAAATATAAGTCATATGCGTCTTTTATCAGATTGGTTTCGAAAATAATTTAACAACTTTCTCGAACAAAGGACAAATTCATTTAATCCAGGAAACATCAAATATCATAACTAATTAGAAAATATACCAATAGCATCGGTAAACTTTTGGAATCTTCTACGGTTTATGGCACTCACTCAGGTTTGTTAGCTTATGCAGTCATACCAGACCGAAAATAGTGAGGTTGCTCACTAAAAGTTAATAAAAATAAGAACATTTAATTAAATATTATCTCCACAAGTCTTTCAATAATTCTTCCTGCCATCTTCTAAACACCCACCTTCAAACCCTACTTTATTTCTAGCATCTAAAAAGAAAAAAAATTAAAAAGAGGCACAAAATTCCTTCCAAAATGATGGACTTTTCATGACAGGCACCGTCTTAACTCGAGATTGACCTTCATTATAGCAAATGCAAGAGCCGAATCGCTTCCAATACGGTGTTGTAGTAATTGCTGGTACTGTATTCTAAACCCTTTCATCTGAAGCATTTAGACTCAGTGCGCCATTTGTGACAAAATTAGAACACAATGATGCTACCAGATGGCTGCGTGTCAAAAACGATGTAAAGGAATCCAAATGAGTTGAGGCATTCATGAAATAGACTTCTTTTTTTTTACCGAAATGTATTCACCATTTGTTTGGCTCATTTCACTCGGATAATATACTGTCATGCCATCCAAAGAAGAAAAATGGTATAAATTCCTCCATGTCTCTGCTTATAACACTGATCAAATCGTGAATCCGGCTTTATATACACTTAACACATCAGGAAATCCAAGTTGAAGTATTTTTCATCCTTTGTTTAATTAGCAAACCCCTTTAAGCTTTTTGGTTTTATATATTGTCAAAGAGATGTTGACGTATTTCAAATACGGTAAGGTCGTTAAAAAAACTAGTGCGTGGTCACCCGCCATTGCGAGCGCAAAAAATGGAGTTTTAAACACATAGCAATTGGTCCATATTTGCTCACAAACCAACTGCGAGGAAAATGGAATGTGATGTCGTCTTGCATATGTTTTACCAGCCTGGCTATTTTAAAACTCTCCTTTATCTAATCATCAACAATGTAGCTAAACATATTATAACGCTCTTTAACAACTTTGCATCAGGGCCGTCGTAAGGGACGGGCGATACGGGTGACCGCCGGGGAGCCAAGCCTAAGGGGGTGAGGGGGTGCCATTTCGCAGAGTTTGCCGTACTTTTTCCAAATGGGGGGGGGGGCGGGGCGACACTTGCCCGGGGTGCCGTTTCGTCCAGCGCAAACTAGCGACGGCCCTGCTTTGCATATATATATATATATATATATATATATATATATATATATATATATATATATATATATATATATATATATATATATATTATAAAAATGTATCGGGTTCAACCTTTACCTTCTTAAAAAGAAGAATACAGATTTACAAACCATACGTGTTCTTACATAGATGAAATTATATATCGTGAGGAAAATTACATTTTCCAGAAAGATAGGAATAACACTGTGCTTTCTGATGTCATAGTCAATTTATCGTATTAGCTTCTAAAGTAACTATTGCATTGTCTGATTTTGTACTCATAAAAGCTTCAAGATAATATGGACTGAAAACAGAACTTAAATTTAATTGGTAATAGATTTTTTTAATAAACTCAATGCAAAAAAAACCAAAACACTTCAATACATTCTAAGGAACGGGAAACACCGAAGTACTCGCTGTGACGTCACTTTGTACATACAGCCCTTCACTCTGCAAAATTACTACAGCGATAAAAACATACGATCTGAATTAAATATGCAGCAATAGCAATATTTCTTGCTTATTTTGTTTTATTTTATTTTATTTGAAAGTTGGAATCCAGACACCGATTATTCTTGTGTTAAGTAGAAGTCATTAATATCGCACCTTACAGGTTTTAACTCTTCAGGTGATAGGACAGTTCGTAGTCAAAGAATAATTTATCTACCATGAATTTATGCAATTTCATTTGGTCGGGGATATTACAAAAAGAGGGGCTGAGTGAAGTCGGGCGTTAAAATTTCCATGTAAAATCACCGTGCTTTAAAAAATCTTCTCTAACATAAGGAATATTTATTTATATTGGTTAGTTATAAAATTAAACATAATTTTACCCTAAGAGATATATTTATGTCCTTCCAATTAATCATTGCTTCTATTTGACCTGTACCATTTATTTTTGTACTATTTATAGCTCCTGAAAATATAATAGAATGACAATGCACTTTGGTGTTTCCTGTTTCTATTTAACGTTGTTAAATTTATACACTTTCAATGAATTTGACACCTTGATACGAGTTGTTTTGAGTATGCATGATTTTTACTGTTCGTATTATTGTAATGGTAATAAAATCTGTTTAAATTGAGACTGAGTAATTGCATGCTATAGCATGTTGAATAACCCTTTATGATAGCAGCGTGCCCCTAGCAAATTTTTAAATTATCCACCATAATGTCTTATTTTTCGACGTTAAGAAAGACTTGCATTCTAAGTATAAAAAAAACTATTACGCGAATAAAAAAAAACTAAAAAAAAAAAAAAAAAAAAAAAAAAAAAAACCACCACCACCACCAACAACAACAAAAACCCCACGGATGCTGATCTGTATAATACGGAACGTCAAGCAAGACAGGCTTTTTGACTATTGATGCTAATAAAATAGCTGACATTACAATATCCCAAAAGTGGTTCTGAGTCAATTAGGCAAAAAGGAAAACGCAATCTAGTAAAATGAATAAAAAAAAGCTTATCTTGTCATTTCAACTTCAAAGGGAGAAATGAAGTTTTGATGACCATAATACAATGTAATTCAGTTAAAGATTTTACATCCAAGAAGAATCAAACGGTATCAGATCGTACGAGAAATTAATTAACCAGAACGTAATTGGGTTTTGTGATTCTGTTACACTTCGAATGCCACTGATCGATATATTAGCTGATAATAAATTTACTCGCAAACTATGATAAAACAAAACATAGTTATTCGGCACACGTGGGGCTTTTGAAAGACAATGGGAATATGTTTTAACTCAGAGAGCTAATCAGTTATGCAGTCAGACACGCACGCACAGATCGTGTTACATAACCGTCTACAGTTATAAGATATCACCAGCTATGGAAGAATATTTTAATGCAGTACTTTGTGTTTAAAAATGTTCTGTAATCTCTATTTTTTTTTTTTTTGTTCTTTGAAAAGAAATGTACGTATCAAAAGTAAACTTGGATTCTGACTGGACTTGTTTGAGTTTGGGTTAGATTTCCATTCACAATGACTGGACTATTTGAGTTTGGGTTGGATTTCCATTGACAATGACTGGACTTGTTTGAGTTTGGGTTAGATTTCCATTGACAATGACTGGACTTGTTTGAGTTTGGGTTAGATTTCAACTGACAATGACTGGACATATTTGAGTTTTGGGTTAGATTTCCATTGACAATGACTGGACTTGTTTGAGTTTCGGTTAGATTTCCATTGACAATGACTGGATTAATTTGAGTATGGGTTAGATTTCAATTGACACTGACTGGACTTATTTGAGTATGGGTTAGATTTCCATTGACAATATACTGACTGGACTTGTTTGAGTTTGGGTTAGATTTCCATTGACAATGACTGGACTTGTTTGAGTTTGGGTTAGATTTTCATTGACAATGACTGGACTTTTTTGAGTATGGGTTCGATTTCAATTGACACTGACTGGACTTATTTGAGTTTGGGTTAGATTTCCATTGACAATGACTGGACTTATTTGAGTTTTGGGTTAGATTTCCATTGACAATGACTGGACTTGTTTGAGTTTGGGTTAGATTTCCATTTACAATATACTGACTGGACTTGTTTGAGTTTGGGTTAGATTTCCATTGACAATGACTGGACTTGTTTGAGTATGGGTTAGATTTCATTGACAATGACTGGACTTATTTGAGTTTGGGTTAGATTTCCATTGACAATGACTGGACTTGTTTGAGTATGGGTTAGATTTCATTGACAATGACTGGACTTATTTGAGTTTGGGTTAGATTTCCATTGACAATGACTGGACTTGTTTGAGTATGGGTTAGATTTCATTGAAAATGACTGGACTTATTTGAGTTTGGGTTAGATTTCCATTTACAATATACTGACTGGATTTGTTTGAGTTTGGGTTAGATTTCCATTGACAATGACTGGACTTGTTTGAGTATGGGTTAGATTTCATTGACAATGACTGGACTTATTTGAGTTTGGGTTAGATTTCCATTGACAATGACTGGACTTGTTTGAGTATGGGTTAGATTTCATTGACAATGACTGGACTTATTTGAGTTTGGGTTAGATTTCCATTTACAATATACTGACTGAACTTGTTTGAGTATGGGTTAGATTTCCATTGACAATGACTGGACTTGTTTGAGTTTGGGTTAGATTTCCATTTACAATGACTGGACTATTTGAGTTTGGGTTAGATTTTGATTGACATTGAATGGACCTATTTGAGTATGGGTTAGATTTCAATTGACAATGACTGGACTTGTTTGAGTATGGGTTAGATTTTCATCGACAATGACTGGACTTATTGGAGTATGGGTTAGATTTTCATTGACAATGACTGGACTTGTTTGAGTCTGGGCTAGATTTCTATTGACAATGACTGGACTTAGTTGAGTTTGGGTTAGATTTCCATTGACAATGACTGCAATTGTTTGAGTTTGGGTTAGATTTCCATTGACAATACACTACCTTTAATGACGTAAAAACAAGTCAAAGTTAAAGAAATTTTCAACCAAAAAAAATGCTCTTGAACGTTTATAAGTCACAAGACCTACAATCATTCACGTCACCATAAAAACTCAACTTTTGATTGCTGACATAGTACAAACCAAACTGCACTATTACATGCATAGTACCTGTCTTCAAATATAATGTGGGACGTAAAGTCGTAACTTAAATCAATAATGGACGGAAATTCCTCTTAGGAAAGAGCAAATAAATTACGGCTGTGTTCATTCAATTCCTGCTATGCCATCTACTTGACGAAGAAGTTATTGAATCTAATGGTTATTTAGTAAGACACCTTTGAATGACTCAGACTTGAAATAACACGCACAGAATAGTGTAAATTAGATATATATAAGAACGGCACTTTTAACACATTATTGGCTGTATCATGCCGAGGAAATTGGTGCCTTTCCCAAGCACACCAAAGCTGCGGATAATTTAACATTCGACTGAATGTTGGCCTACCTATAAAAAGGGAAAGGAGAAAAAGTAGAAGAAAATAGAAGATGAAGAAGAATGACTCGTACTAATTGACAAATTTCGGCAAACAAAACTGCTAAATGTATTCCATTTGTTCGAGCATGACGTATCACGATGTCCCAATTACAAGCACGTGCACAACATGTTGGTATAGTTGGAACTGTGCAACAATTAATGTGCAGGAGGAACTGAAAGCTCACGATACATACAAATTAATTGTCTAACACATTTAGGTAAAATTATTTTTGACGTTTTCTGTTCAGTGACTTTTGATTACCGAGCAGACATTGTTCGTGTTCGAAGGAAAGGTGATATTGGTCTCTTAATGAGCATGAATCAGGGAAAAACAAACAGACAAATATATTAAAATTAGTGTTAATCACGATAAATCTTTATATAATGGGACTCTATCGTGCTGTTAAAAATCTTTAAGTCAGAATACAATAATTTCATTTTTTTTATAGCAATTCCTCTAATTCGCTGTCGTCAACGCAATCTTACGCACTGCCGAAGAAGCAAAATGTAAACTTCTGAAAATACATGTATTACCTACATAGATGCTGCAATTACAGTGATTAAAAAGAAATTTAAATCTGGTTGCATCTGTAAAACAAATAAAACTGCACAGGGCTATAAAACAACCTTGATATTTTGGTTCAGATATTCATAAGTCCCCTCGAGCAATCATTATGTCGAAAGTAGATGGAGATAAATAATAAAATAACGAAGCAAAATAGCTCTAAAACAGTTTTTATGTAAATAAGAGCATTATTATTTTGTCAAGGAACGCTTCACTGATTGAATATAAGACAAAATTTTCGTTTCAACTAATACTTTTTTCTAAGTATCAGTTACCCTAAGCATAAATTTGTACTCTTGTGTAGGAGTACCTAATGTAAAGACTAGTGAGAATGGTATCTTGACCTGTTGTCGACAACATGCCGAATAAAGCAAACAACGCTAATATTTCTTCAGACCGTAAGAACAACCTCTTGCACCAGTCAACATTCTTGCTCCGGTAATTTCGGTAAAATTGAGTATGAGTGCATGCGACAAATATCCAAAGGAACAAAGATTATTACCAAAACAACTGACACAAGAATGGTAGTCTCAACTGCGAAACAGTATCATTCCATCCATTGTTAAATGTAGTTACATCTCCCTCGTATGTTCTGTTGTTGTGACTGAATTGTGTCGAATAACGGAACATTTATAACATGAAATAGTTGAAGCAGATTTGAAGCTATCTTGGCTTTCATTTTCAGGTGTTCCATAGCCGCTCAAAATATGTGAAATATGCAACTCATTCTGTTAAAATAGCACTATATATAGCTTGTTCGATCTATTTGTTATCAAAACAATTTTTTTACACCCTTCGATGTCAACTGTACATAATGAGATCAAGGTTACCGATCTTATGGTAGGTTTTCTTTTCATCACACCTTATGGTAGGTTTTCTTTTCATCACACCTTATGGTAGGTTTTCTTTTTATCACACCTTATGGTAGGTTTTCTTTTTATCACACCTTATGGTAGGTTTTCTTTTCATCACACCTTATGGTAGGTTTTCTTTTTATCACACCTTATGGTAGGTTTTCTTTTTATCACACCTTATGGTAGGTTTTCTTTTCATCACACCTTATGGTAGGTTTTCTTTTCATCACACCTTATGGTAGGTTTTCTTTTTATCACACCTTATGGTAGGTTTTCTTTTTATCACACCTGTATATGCGCATTTCATTCTTCAAGAAACTATTTAAAGATAGCAAAGTGTATTGTTCTGCAATTCGTGAAATTATGATTTATAATTAGGAGTATTCATAATTCGATTGCTACAAATGTAATATAATGAAGAAAGCTTTTGAAGTAGTGGATTTTAGGTTAATGTATTTATCTACGATTGCAGATTGCCCAGTCAAGGTTTTAGTTTATCAAGAACATTTCTGTTTTGAACAAATCATTTCGTTGGCGAGTCTTAAAAAACTTTATGCTGGTGTAAAGTTTGTTTTATTGAATGCATACTTTTTCATTGTAGAGTAGCTTTTGACACCTTTGGGTTGTGAAAAATGACAAAATGTGCCGTGATCGAGGGAAAAATATAGGTGAGTATGTAATTAATTGTTTTAGAAGAATACTCATTCAAGTGACGAGTTATTAACCCATGACAGTATAATTGTTTTAGAAAAATACTCATTCAAGTGACGGGTTATTAACCCATGGCAGTATAATTGTTTTAGAAAAATACTCATTCAAAAGTGATGGGTTATTAACCCATGGAAGTATAATTGTTTTAGAAAAATACTCATTCAAAAGTGACGGGTTCTTAACCCATGGCAGTATAATTGTTTTAGAAAAATACTCATTCAAAAGTGACGGGTTATTAACCCATGGCAGTATAATTGTTTTAGAAAAATACTCATTCAAGTGACGGGTTATTAACCCATGGCAGTATAATTGTTTTAGAAAAATACTCATTCAAAAGTGATGGGTTATTAACCCATGGAAGTATAATTGTTTTAGAAAAATACTCATTCAAAAGTGACGGGTTATTAACCCATGGCAGTATAATTGTTTTAGAAAAATACTCATTCAAAAGTGACGGGTTATTAACCCATGTCAGTTTAATTGTTTTAGAAAAATACTTATTCAAGTGATGGGTTATTAACCCATGGCAGTATAATTGTTTTAGAAAAATACTCATTCAAGTGACGGGTTATTAACCCATGGCAGTATATGCCCTATATGGAGTGTGTCGAGTAAGCTTCAAGTATTTATTTTCGGGACTGATTAGAAACCTGATGTTTGCAAACGAGATCAAAGGATAAATCCCGAATTCCCTCTCTATTTTATAATAATTGAGATAAAACCAATTTTCACTGATTGACATAGAACTTGTGATATTTCCCATTTTGCGAGTTCTACATGTATCACTGGAAAGGATGGATATTATTATTTTTTATATTAAAAAGCAATTCGTATTTCAGGCTGGCAAAAGGTGCGTGACCAGTCAAGATATTAGCTGCAGGGATTCTGAGAAATGCTCTACAAATGAATATGATAATTTTCATCAGGATTACAAACTATGTCCCTAACAAGAGACAATACATTGAATGCATTATTAGGGACAACACTATCATCCATTGGATACAGCAATTTTAACCTAGAAACAACTCTGACTTACCATATATACTCACTTATAATTCGGATCCAACTGCAAACAAGATAGACCGTGATCTACAGCCGTATAATGTGCCAGCAGATCAGTGTATATACTATTCGTTCTACTGATTAGTCCTAACAAACAGAGACCCAGATGTGCCGGCGCATTATGCTGTATGTTTGTGATCTGATTGAAAAGTGTAGAATAATATGATTGATGCTTACATAAATTCTAAACGGTCAATTGCGTCCAGGGGAAAATTATTTCTTGCTGTTTGATTTTTCTCTCCAATATTAAAACGATCTATCATTCCTAATTAATTTTAGAACTCATTTCTCTTTAAACCTCTGATACTGAGGTAAAATTTATTTGATTGCAAGTGAACAAACAATTGCCCATGTTTAAGCTTTCACGCGACAATATATTGGTACTTCGTGTAACTTGATTTTCAAAGCATCCCAAAATAATGTAATCTCTCACACTACAGTCACTTGTAAAAAGTCCAAGAACGTTGGGCAGAAATTAAATTAACGCCAATGAGATTAGTCTCGCAGAAAACTTATTCTAGCTTTCGTAATGCGCATTGCAATCAAAGGCAATAGAACTTGCAATATGCCTCTAATGATCAATAAATTAATCATGGAAACTGTTTTAATTTTTTCTTATTTCCCCCATCCTGATCTTTGGCTTATATTGTTTAGTTTACATCAATCTGCAACTCTTAGAAACAAATAATCTTTACATATGCCGTTACTTTTACTATTTCTACTACTACTAATAATAATTATACTGATGTTGCTACCGCACATACTATTACTGTTATCATTGTTGCTGCTACTTAAACAACAACGGTGTTTGATCCAATACACAATGAGGGAGCTTCCCCTTCAAAAAGCCTCTATGTTGAAGCAAATGGACCATCACTTTATCTCTGAACGAAATTGGCTCCTCAGTATACTGCCAAGCTGTCATATAATCCATTTAATCCTGCATCGTTACCCACCCCCACCCACTCCCGCCTTCTCTTCCAATAATTTGTGATCGTTGCGACATGAAAAAGTCCTCAACAAAATCCTTTCGTTTTTCAAAAGTAAATTCAATGAAATCAGAACCTCCTATTGCGGCCATTCGTCCCTGTATATAGACGGTTCACATTGCAGCCACGTGTAAAACAAAGATTTGTCCATCAATAGGTCCTATCTAATTCAAGACAGAACAAAGATTTGTTCATCAATAGGTCCTGTCCAATTCAAGACAGAACACAGATTTGTCCATCAATAGGTCCTGTCCAATTCAAGACAGAACAAAGATTTGTCCATCAATAGGTCCTGTCCAATTCAAGACAGAACACAGATTTGTCCATCAATAGGTACTGTCCAATTCAAGACAGAATCGTTTTAGTTGCAGCCAGCTTTAATATCATTAATAAAACAGGTAATTCGTGTAATCATTTTATATGATTGCCTTAAAACAAGTAATTCGTGTAATTATTTTATATGATTGCCTTATAACAGGTAATTCGTGTAATCATTTTATATGATTGCCTTAAAACAGGTAATTCGTGTAATCATTTTATATGATTGCCTTAAAACAAATAATTCGTGTAATCATTTTATATGATTGCCTTAAAACAGGTAATTCGTGTAATCATTTTATATGATTGCCTTCAAACAGGTAATTCGTGTAATCGATTTATATGATTGCCTTAAAACAAGTAATTCGTGTAATCAAATTATATGATTGCCTTAAAACAGGTAATTCGTATAATCATTTTATATGATTGCCTTAAAACAGGTAATTCGTATAATCATTTTATATGATTGCCTTAAAACAGGTAATTCGTATAATCATTTTACATGATTGCCTTAAAACAGGTAATTCGTGTAATCATTTTATATGATTCCCTTAAAACAGGTTATTCGTGTAATCATTTTATATGATTGCCTTAAAACAAAAAGAGAAGAATGCTCATCCAAAGAGTTACCGCTTTGCATCAAATTTCTATTCGGAGTCATTAGTAGTGGTGCTTGTTTATTATTCACTGTCTTATCAGAGTAAACAAACAACTTATTAATTAAATAAAATTTTGGAGTAACTGTTGATTTTCTCCATAAGTTTCTTCTACATGTGTCGTTTTCCTAAAGTTACGAACAACAATAATACTCCGGGTCGGTTGATAAATCAACGTGCCCTGGGCTAACCTAACTTTTGTATAGCACCTCCAAAACAATCTCGTTTCATCAATCTTACATAACTCAACCTCTAAATAATAAAATTATATTTCTATCATGATCCCCCTCGTGACACAAATAAATCAAGGCCTACGAACAAAATAAGTTGATATTTCGAAAAACATATAACGAAAACAAAAAATGTTTTCTTTTGAGTGAAGATTTTGCCGATGAAGATTTTGTCGCCAGTGATTATACTCACCAATCATAATTCTTTTTTCCCGTGCTTTATCTGTAAATATACATAAAGTGCCTATTCCCGTGCTTTATCTGTAAATATACATAAAGTGCCTATTCCCGTGCTTTATCTGTAAATATACATAAAGTGCCTATTTCCGTGCTTTATCTGTAAATATACATAAAGTGCCCATTTCCGTGCTTTATCTGTAAATATACATAAAGTGCCTATTCCCGTGCTTTATCTGTAAAGTATACATACAGTGCCTATTCCCGTGCTTTATCTGTAAATATACATAAAGTGCCTATTCACAGGCAACGGAGATTCATTTTGGACATGTTCTGATATACCCTTTGATAAACCTACATTTCTACAAAAAATATCACGTTTGTAGATAATAATGACAAACCTCTTCCGTAGTGATCGTTTGGTCTTAAAATATTCGGAATATTTTCAGAAATTTATTACAGGTCTGACAGGCAGATTTTGCTGCATACGTTTTAAAATTATACTAATTGTCCCCCCGTTTTTCGTAGAAAAGGGGAGACATTAATATTGGAATTTCCGTCCGGCCGTTCTTGTGTCCGGCCGTCCTAGTGTCCGGCCGTTTCAGTAACTCCCTTAATTGTAATTGAATTTAAACCAAGCAGCCAGATACTGATGAGAGCTTAGCTGAGTTTGATTGTAAGCTTTATACTACGTCATCGTTCAGCAGAGATATAGTCCCTAATGTCAGACCCACCCACTTTCGTTTCCACTAAATAAATTCCTTATGCTTGGATTTCATTCAAATTTGATGTGCAGCTTGATACTGATGTCGCATCATTTGAACTCTAGTGTCAGCTGTCTACGTCATCGCTTAGCAGAGATATGGTCCCTAATTATCATATCCCCATTTCTTTCTCGTACAATCAATCGTTGAGTCGTATTTGATGTTAACCAAACTGGTATGCTGCTTGATATTGGTAGCTGAGCTGAGTTCGATTTTAAGCGTTATGAGTCATCGTTTAGCGTAGTTATAGCCCCTGATACTGCTAATTATAACTGTAATACTTGTTATAGTTCTTTTGCACCTCATAAGTCGACTATTTCATTACTACAGAAGCATACAATAATGAGTTTCATTTTTTATAGCAGTAATCGTATTTTTCGCCATATACACCCATAATTTTTTCAAAGACACCAAGGAATACGACTTATCCACCTGAAGCTGCCAATACGTACTTTTTCCGCATCCCGATTTGCAGCTTTTACGTACGTAGAAACTATCAGTATTTTCCAGAGTCATGCAAATTCCGTTGTCGAAAATTAATCGTAAAAAAATATCTCAGAAAGAATTAATTTTGATCAAATGGGATGACGCGAATGCAATTAATTTATTTCTGATCAAAAATAGGTAGTACGGGAAATTTCTGGCACTCTGGTTGTGCTTTGTTCTAGTTATTGGATATACACCAAAAGTTTACTACCTTAATATGCACCTTTATGTTGATAACACCACGATTTAGTTTTATTCTATAGCGTTCAATCTGCATCGTCATTTAGTAGAGTTGTGTCCTCATTCAATCTGTATCGTCATTTAGTAGAGTTGTGTCCCCATTCAATTTGCATCGTCATTTAGTAGAGTTGTGTCCCCATTCAATTTGCATCGTCATCTAGTTGAGTTGTGTCCCCATTCAATTTGCATCGTCAATTAGTAGAGCTGTGGCCCCAAATAGTTCTACCACCCACTTTTATTTCCACACAATAATTCCTTTAATAAATTATCATTGGATTTAAAGAAAATTGTATTTGCAGCTCTATACTGATATAACTTCAGCAAAATGTGATTACAAACTTCTTATGTCGTTATTTAGTGGAGTTATGGCCGCTGAATGTTGGACCTACATTTTGTATGCAGCTTTATATTAATGAGACCTCACCTGAGTTCCATCGTCAGTGTTCTATGTCATCAGTAGTGTCTTTACAAATGTACTAATTTACTATATTACCAATAGTCCTTCGAATACAAAACTACACTACCCTAATTCCAACGAAAACTGGAGGAATTAAATTCCTGGAATTTGCTTGTTGGTTTTACATTTACTCCTATCGTTGGTATTTATGACAGTCCAAATTGCTAATAATGTATCAGTCTTGCGATTCTGAGTCTCTTTACAAACAAACAAACAAAAACAAAAAAAATCAATAAAGCTAATTATATCTGCATGGATTTCATCCAATTACTAATTTTGCATAACAAAAGTCCTTTATTTTGACTTAGTAAAAAACGAAATTATTAAACTGATATATCACAAAGATTTTAAGGTCCCATAACATATTAAGAATTTATATATATATATATATATATATATATATATATATATATATATATATATATATATATATATATATATATATATCAAAAATATAAACTCGGCTCACGGGAATATAAAAAATCTTGAGAAATTGTCTCCCAAATTCAGTACAAATAACACTGATGTCGTGTGAAACAGGACGTTATAACCCACGCACCCCTGTACTGTTTGCTTGTAATTACGAGCACCTTGCACTCAAAGTCCCCAGCTTCTTCTGCAATTGTGGGTTCACTGGGACGTTTAGTTTTGTGAGATAAAGTATAGGGGTAATTAAATGCAGCCAATATTGAAGAATAAGTCAAATTATTAGCAGAGTGACCACTATCTGATGAGCTTCTACTTCAGTTAACTAGATGATTTATCAAGAAAATGTCAAATACACTGGGAGGGAGTCAGGTCAGTTTCCAATATTCTTGAAGATAATTAAATGAATTGCAAATGAATGGTCAGTCCAGTCAAATGACCCCAAACCCATGCAATACAAATCAAAATAATGCATGTTTTAACTATGAGTCAAAATTGATGCCCTCTGTGTACCCATGCATGTTTTAACTATGAGTCAAAATTGATGCCCTCTGTGTACCCATGCATGTTTTAACTATGAGTCAAAATTGATGCCCTCTGTGTACCCATGCATGTTTTAACTATGACTCAAGATTGATGCCCTCTGTTTACCCAAGATTCGAATCTGTGTCTGCCATAAAACTTCTAGTAGAGGATGCGGACATTTTGAAACAAAAAAAGATAACTACATTCTCCACAACGATGACGATTATGTGTAGATATATAGACAATATGGCTGACAGTCACTGCTGCCACTGTAATGTCAGTTTGATGCTCGTATACTGGAAGCGTAGAAGAGTAGAGTTAAGTGTGTTTTAAAGTCCTTGTTCATTTGGGAAACATACGTGACTCATTACGTCTTGTTCATTGGGAAACATACGTGACTCTTTACGTCTTGTTACGTATTAAGTCAACAAAAGCACAGGCATCCCTTTGCCAAATAAAAATTATTACTCTTTAACTTTTATTTCATTCCAAGAGTAGTTTCTTTTTAACGTAGCGTATGTTTACATATGTTTACCTTTGCGGGGGTCATCACCATTAAAGTAATTATCCATAAACATAAACAATCGTTACATAAGAGAAAATCTGTCTCGACATACCGTCATTACTCGCGTATAAGTTGAGTCCAACTGCAAACTGCACAGACTCAGATCTGCCGTCGCATAATGCACTGGCAGATCTGGGTCTAACCAGTTTGCTAGAAGTAATCAATAGAACAAACAACATAGACTATTAGGTGCTGGCACATTATGCGACGGTAGATCAGGGTCTATGTTATTTGCAGTTGGACTCGACTTATACACGATTTTAAACTGTATATTTTTTAAATGATTCACAAAATTTTAAATTATTTTTCTCTTCGTTCATAACGATGTTATTCATTGTTCATTTTTACTATGTCTACATAATGAGTTTATACAACTGAAATTATTAATCTCAGAAATTCTAAAACCCTTCCCAATTTCAGCTTTTTTGGTGTTCGCTGGATTCATTTTCCATCCCTTGCATTGTACTTTGATGTATTGTAAACTTTGTTAAATTAACTTGCTTTTGAAATATAACTAAATGAAACCTACCGAATTTTCAACATTTCAAGCATGAGCCCGTTCCAAATATCAAGGTACTGAGAATACTGATGAGTTCCAACTCCATAAACAGAATCAAAGGGACAAAAATAACTTGCAAGATATTGATTATCATGTTCCTATTATATGATCATAAGCGAATACCAGTATCCATCTAAATAAGTGTAATCTTAATTATAAATGTTTAAAGTATTTTCTTCACCTTATCACTTAACAGAAAACTATTTTGAGAAAAAAAATATTAACAATTATCCTAGATCAGTATTTTCGATTGAAATGATTCTGTATCGTTTGATGTGCTACACAGAAGCTGTCAAAATAGTTGGAGGGAGGTAACCACTCTGACTCAGGATAAGAATCAGAGTTATCTCTCTATACAAGCTGGACTCATCTTTTAAGGTCAAAAGGTCAGACGAGCTAATAAAAACCTTATTATCAGAAACGCAAACTATTCTTATTAACATAAGAGTAGACAGCATCTATTAACATAAGAGTAGACACCATTTATTAACATAAGAGTAGACATCATCGATTATCATAAAAGTAGACAGCATTTATTAACATAAGAATAGACAGCATCTATTAACACACGAGTAGACAACATTTATAATACAAGAGCAGACAGCATGTATTAACATAAGAGTAGACAGCATTTATTAACATAAGAGTAGACAGCATTTATTAACATAAGAGTAGACCGCATTTAGTAACATAAGAGTAGACAGCATCTATTAAAACAAGAGTAGACAACATTTATTAATACAAGAGCAGACAGCATGTATTAACATAAGAGTAGACAGCATTTATTAACACAAGAATATACAGCATTTATTACCATAAGAGTAGACAGCATTTATTAACATAAGATTAGACAGCATTTGTTAACATAAGAGTACACGATTTATTAACATAAGAGTAGACAGCATCTATGAACACAAGAGTAGACAGCATATATTAACACAAGAGTAGACAGCATTTATTAACATAAAGCATACAGACTTTGGAAGAACTGGAATCCCTCCAAGCCAAAAACATTTATATATCTAAATATCATGGAAAGATGAAAACTCTAGTAATAGTTTATCTCGAAGAAGGGGATATATATATATATATATATATATGAGTTTAAAATAGTCTAAAATTGTTCTATAAGACTATAAGACAACATATTCAAGTATATATCTAGGCACTTGAAGAAAGAAGTTTTCATTACATTAGACTGATCTCACTATTAAATGTTCCTAAATTCTCTGGAAGTAATACAAGATTCCCGGTTTACTCACCTTGACAGTAATATTCTTTATAATTAATACTAAATTAATATATTTCTAACTGATTAACTTGGACTTCAGGCAAGCATTGTTGCAGGGGAGGGGTTCAGGCATGCATTGTTGCAGTGGAGGGAGAGGGAATATAGCCCTGCATATCTGTATTTTTTCAAGCGCAATGGAATGGAGATCAAGCAGTTGCCAATACCCGGGGGTCTACGCTACAAGCACAATGGAATGGAGATCTTGCAGTTGCCATTACCCGGGGGTCTACGCTACAAACACTCGCCAAAGTACAGATGGTCTGGGCTCTTTATAACTAATCTATAATCCTGTACTTACAAAATATGATACAGAAAAAAGAAAACAAAATATAAATATTAAAGAATTGCATGTATTACAATCCAATCACAGCCTTTAAGGAATGCTTTCTGGCCAACACTTACCGTATGTACTCGCGTATAAACGCAACAAACTGCAAACTGCATAGACCCAGATCGGCCGTCGCATAACGCGCTGGCAGATCTGGGTCTATGCGGTTTGTAAGAACTAATCCGTAGAACAAGCAACATAGATCCTTATCTGTAGGCGCATTATGTGACGGCAGATCAGGGTCTGTGTTGTTTGCATTTGGAACTAGTTTATACGCGAGTATAGACGGTAATATGGCTATATAGATCATGTGTAGAAAGTTAAAGCAACATTTTTTAAATTTTTTTATTTTTTGCAAGCAATTGCAAAAGTAAAAAACAGAATATTCTCTCTAGTTTGCGAATAACTAAATTACAATTGTTGGATCCCGGCTTTTATCTTTCTTTTCTGGTTGTAAATTGAGTCATGAACGTTTCTGTTCTGTTGATTAGTAGAGTAAAATCTGAAGTAGCAACGATTTTTTTAAAAATTCAATAAATCAGTGCTTTTAATTTGAAATCCATTTTTTTTTTAGCCTTTATGAATCAGACAAAGGCATTACAAATCAGACGAATGCCATAAGACTTTCCCGAAAATGTTGAAATGACTACAAGATTATAACGGTCTTTAAACTTTGAGTGGCGAATTTTAAAATTGGTTGTAGATTTTATGTGGATTCTAAGTGAAAATGACGTTATGATATAGCGTGATAGTACTACATTGGAAAAACGCAATAAGAGTTCAACTAAGATATCTGCCCATGGTAGCAATTTTTAAAAAAAATCACTTTTCTACTTAGTGTTGTTTTACTGATGTTCTGGCTTATGAAGTATACCTTGATAAAACAGACGTAAATTGGCAATTTGTTATACGTCGTATGACTGATAAAAATGTGTCAATGCATGAAAAAGACAAGTGTATTAAAAAGGTCTTTTTTTCCATTGCTTGCTTGCAAAATGTTTTAAAAAAATCTCACCAAAATGGTTGAAGCGAATTGCAGAGTGTACAGATGACTTGCACCTTCATCGTTGTCGAGAATGCTCCAAGAGATATTTTGAGGCAACTATTATCTGCAGTGTGCAGTTGATTGCCAAATGGAATATAAAAAAAAATATGCAGTTGATTTGTCAAATGGAATATAAATAAATATTCAGTTGATTGTGAAATGGAATGTAAATAAAGATACATAAGAAACTGAACAAATGCGGGCTTAAAATGCACGAGACATAACTCTGGTGGACATTTGTTATGTGTGTATTCCAACGCAGGCGGATATTTGTTATGTGTGTATTCGCTGTGCTTTGGGGGGGGGGGGGGTAACTTTTTCTTATAATGGTAACGTTTTTATACAGTTCATGATCATGCTGAGACCCATTGACAACTCACACGAGTTATGATACTGTCCTTTTCAGAACTGTGAAGGATTTAAACTGTAATTTTGAATTCTCCCAGTTTAAAACAATTCAATTTAAGTATTACTAAAGATATATGAGGCATATTAGCAAGAAGACCAAAATAAAATATAACAGGAACGTAATTAGACCCTACCAGCAATAGTTTCAAAAATATACATACCCTGCAGAGAAAAAGATAACTGCGATGGTTAATTTTAGTTGGAATATCTCTGTCAGTATTCATATTTTATAATACAATAGATGGTCCAAACATCTGCGCCATGGTCGTAATTAAGTTCAGAGGTTGTAAAGGAGAATCAAAAAGAAGCATTATTATTATTATTATTATTAGTAGTAGTAGTAGTAGTAATAGTAGTAGCAGTAGCAGTAATATTAGCATGTCCGAAGTAAGTAGTTTTACTGTACTAGTTTTCATTTCACTTACAGCTACCAAAGCGTTATTGAATTCAAATGTATATGTTACAATACATCTTTCAAAGCGTTATTGAATTAAAATGTATCTGTTACAGTACATCTTTCAAAGCGTCATTTAATTAAAATATATCTGTTACAATACATCTTTCAAAGTGTTAATGAATTAAAATGTATCTGTTACAATATATTTTTCAAAGTGTTATTAAATTAAAATGTATCTGTTACAATATATCTTTCAAAAGCGTTAATGAATTAAAATGTATGTTATAATATATCTTTCAAAGTGTTATTGAATTAAAATGTATCTGTTACAATATATCTTTCAAAGTGTTATTGAATTAAAATGTATCTGTTACAATATATCTTTCAAAGTGTTAATGAATTAAAATGTATCTGTTACAATATATCTTTCAAAGTGTTATTGAATTAAATGTATCTGTTTTAATATATTTTTCAAAGTGGTATTAAATTAAAATGTATCTGTTACAATATATCTTATTGTACACTTGAACAGTATAAATGTATGGTACATAGAAAATAGTTCTATCATGATATATCATGATAATATTTAAGAACTGGTGGCATTTTGCCTAATGAGAGGGGGCAAATCGATATCAAAGTGAACGTTACTAGACTATTGTAAACTACATTGTACATGCAAATTTCGAAAATGATAGCAATCTACAAACCTTTATTCATCTCCCAAATATTTTCAATTGATCTAACAATTCTTTAGAGTGCAAAGACAAAAGAAAATATAACATTAATCCATATACACCATCCATAGAACCCATAAAAAAACAAAAAAAAACCCTCAAAGGTCATAAATACGGCAATGCATATGAATGAAGTGAAAAGGTGAAATTGATCCCTTGCAGCTGTCATCGGCGGCCATACTGGAGGATATCTGATGAATTTTGTTAAAGGCTGTATATGGTGTTTGATGATTGAAAAAAAAATATTTTAATCTCAGCAAAATATTATAAAACATTTATCAAGAAAAATAACAGTAGGTTTTCTGTACTTGTTTATATAAAAAATCTTGATGCTGATTTCGTCTATGCGTGCCGTGTTAAAAATCTACGTAATATAATATCATAAGTATCATGGTAGTTTTAAGTCGAGCATACCAATATTCACAGCAGTATGAAATTAGGCCAATGCACTAGGGCATGCAAAATAGATACATTTCAGGTGAAATGGGAAAGCTGAAAAGTTCACAAAATTTGGTACATGGCAATATGGCAACTCACGCATTCTCGATGATGGTACCATAAAAAAGAATAAATATAATTATAAATTTCTGCCAAACACATTCAACACCAATAAAAGGTATGACACGAGAAAGACATGATACCAGAAAGCGTCGTAGCGAGGAATTTTACGCTCAATATTTGGCTTTTAACTAAGAGATGCGAAAGTATTTTCTTGCTCGTTTACCAACGCGGTAAGGCAAATACAGTACCATTTCAATATTAGCAGATACGTCTCTTAATATCCACGGGATTGCTACCACACCTTCGTAAGTCATGAGACTTATGATCGCTTGTAGGTCATGACTGGTTTCAGTCTGTACGGTGTATTATCGCTGGTATGTCATGACTGGTTTCAGTCTGTACGATGTATATACAAAATGCACAATCTGCCTTTAGTTTATCTAAGAGAAGTCAATATAAGACGCTGTGAAAATTAAATTGTCAGCCTATCCAAGTATTCATATAACTGTCTATAAGTGTTAACAATTAGGTTTCATTCCTTACTTTAATATGCAAATTGCATATTGATTACCAACAATTGAATAGAAAGAAAAAAAACCCGCGACACTGGTTACATCGGGAGCTAAATGATGAGAACGCAAACCAAATTACTTTGAGAAACCAATAACAGAAAATAATATGAGACGTATTTTCTGGGGCGACTTGAGAGGAGGAAGATTTTCGGAGGCAGAAACAAAACAACAAAAAAAAAAAAAAAAAAAAAACGACCGACAAAGAGAATGTCGGAGAAAATGTCTTACAAGACTCGAAATGCAACCTTTTTCATCACATTAAGCGTCAAAGAGGAATTACTTCTACATGTACAATACTAAATTGTAAGCCAGCAGGAAATTTATTGTGAGAATAATCGTAATCAGAAATGTCCAAATTAAAAAAGTGTACAATATTATAAAATCAATCTGAAAACGTCTTCAAAAGGAAAATGAGATGAAAATACATTATGACTAATTTATAACCTTTACTATATGTAATAGACCACCTTTTTCTAATTACTATATGTAATAGACTACCTTTTTCTGATTACTCCGTGTATTAGACTACCTTCTTCTGATTACTATACGCAATAGACTACCTTTTTTCTGATTACTCCATGTAATTAACTACCTTTTACTGATTACACCATGTAATAGACTACCTTTTACTGATTACACCATGTAATAGACTACCTTTTACTGATTACACCATGTAATAGACTACCTTTTTCTGATTACTTCATGTCTTAGACTACCTTTTACTGATTACACCATGTAATAGACTACCTTTTACTGATTACACCATGTAATAGACTACCTTTTACTGATTACACCATGTAATAGACTACCTTTTACTGATTACACCATGTAATAGACTACCTTTTACTGATTACTACATGTATTAGACTACCTTTTACTGATTACACCATGTAATAGACTACCTTTTTCTGATTACACTATGTAATAGACTACCTTTTTCTGATTACACCATGAAATAGACTACCTTTTACTGATTACTACATGTAATAGACTATTTTACTGATTACACCATGTAATAGACTACCTTTTTCTGATTACACCATGTAATAGACTACCTTTTTCTGATTACACCATGTAATAGACTACCTTTTACTGATTACTACATGTATTAGACTAGCTTTTACTGATTACACCATGTAATAGACTACCTTTTTCTGATTACACCATGTAATAGACTACCTTTTACTGATTACACCATGTAATAGACTACCTTTTTCTGATTACTACATGTATTAGACTACCTTTTACTGATTACACCATGTAATAGACTACCTTTTACTGATTACACCATGTAATAGACTACCTTTTACTGATTACACCATGTAATAGACTACCTTTTTCTGATTACACCATGTAATAGACTACCTTTTACTGATTACACCATGTAATAGACGACCTTTTTCTGATTACTACATGTATTAGACTACCTTTTACTGATTACACCATGTAATAGACAACCTTTTTCTGATTACACCATGTAATAGACTACCTTTTTCTGATTACTACATGTATTAGATTACCTTTTTCTGATTACACCATGTAATAGACTACCTTTTACTGATAACACCATGTAATAGACTACCTTTTTCTGATTACACCATGTAATAGACTACCTTTTTCTGATTACTACATGTATTAGACTACCTTTTACTGATTACACCATGTAATAGACTACCTTTTACTGATTACACCATGTAATAGACTACCTTTTACTGATTACACCATGTAATAGACTACCTTTTTCTGATTACTACATGTATTAGACTACCTTTTACTGATTACACCATATAATAGACTACCTTTTTCTGATTACTACATGTATTAGACTACCTTTTAGTGATTACGCCATGTAATAGACTACCTTTTTCTGATTACACCATGTAATAGACTACCTTTTTCTGATTACTACATGTATTAGACTACCTTTTACTGATTACACCATGTAATAGACTACCTTTTACTGATTACACCATGCAATAGACTACCTTTTACTGATTACACCATGTAATAGACTACCTTTTACTGATTACACCATGTAATAGACTACCTTTTTCTGATTACTACATGTATTAGACTACCTTTTTCTGATTGCACTATGTAATAGATTACCTTTTACTGATTACACCATGTAATAGACTACCTTTTACTGATTACACCATGTAATAGACTACCTTTTTCTGATTACTCCATGTAATAGACTACCTTTTTCTGATTACTGCATGTATTAGACTACCTTTTACTGATTACACCATGTAATAGACTACCTTTTCTGATTACACCATGTAATAGACTACCTTTTACTGATTACACCATGTAATAAACTACCTTTTTCTGATTACTACATGTATTAGACTACCTTTTTCTGATTACTCCATGTGATAGACTACCTTTTTCTGATTACTCCAAAATAGTTTGACAATCTTCACGAACAAAAGACACATCCATTTAAACCATGAAAAGACTAAATCAACTAATTAGCCAAAGTTGTCAAATACTAGCGGTCTACTTGGGAATCTTATACAGTTGGTGCCACTCAGTCAAATTTGTTAGTTTATCTAGTGATACCAGACCAGAAATAATTAGGCTGCCCTCAAGCAAAGCAATTAATACAAATAGTGTCGTGAGAACATTCAACACAATGTTGTCTTGACTGGGTCTTTGAACAACTGTTCCTACTTAATAATTTGAAAAATGCCTTCCTTCAAATCCTACGTTAGATCTAGCACCTGTGAAGGAAAAAAAAAGTAAACAAGAGGCCCAACTATAACAGAGGTTGCTCAACTCTCTCAACTGGACCCGAGATTGCTCACCTCGCTAACATCTGCCTAACAACCAAATGCTAGAGTAGTTGGCCAAGAAATCTGGGTCAGTAGAATTCTTGCTGTGGACATTTCTTCCCATGTTGTTGATTGCATATATTATGAAAACAATTGTTTTAAGGTTTTTCTATTTAAAAAAAATATATTTGTCTATATTTGACGGCACATCAGCATCAGTTGTCTGATACTGAAAGACCCTTATACCAGAATGCTTTTGTCCAAGTTGGTCTCACACTCTATGGCGGTCTTTTGAGATAAAGTTGCTTTATTTTTTTTAATTTTTTTTTTATTTTTTTTATTTTTTTGTTAGGTTTTTTTTTCGTCTCTTTTTTTCTTCTTCTATTTGTAATAACGGCATCCACGCTTGATTTGGGATAAGCATAATTTGTATAACTTTGAAAGGCCTTCAAACTAGAACACTTTCTTTAAAATTTGGTCAAATTCTATTGAACAGTTTTTAATAAAATATTGATAAAGTTTTTCCGTTTTAGTAGGACTTTATGCCAGAATGCTTTCTGTCAAATTTAGTAAAATTCTGTTCTTTTCGCGAAGATTTCGGTTAAAGTTTATTTTTTTTAATGGTGGCCACATTTGATGGCGAATCGACATAATTTGCACAAGACTTGAAAGCCATTCATGCCAGAACACTTTCTTTCAAATTTGGTCAAATTCTATCTGTTTTATTAAAAGAAGTAGTTCATTTTTTCTATTTTTAGTAACAGCTACCATATTATATAGCAGATTTACATCAAATTGTTACGTGTGAAAAGACTTTTTGCCAGGATTCTTTATGTAAAATTTGGTAAAATTCTGCTGAGCTTTTATTTAAAAGAGGTAGTTTCAATGGGGTTTTTTTTCTTCCATTTTTGTAACGGCGACCATATTTGTACAAATTTGAAAGTACTTCAAGATGATTTCGGTCAGATTTGATCACATTCTGTTGAGTAGCTTTTGAGAAGTTGTCGATTAAAGGTCTTTCTGATTTTGTTTTTTAGTAAATACGGTTATTTTTTAAGGGCGGAGAGGCATTATCTATTAAAATTCATACCAGGATGTTTTCTGTCAAATTTAGTCAAGTTCTGTTGAGCAGTTTTGAGAAGTTATTTAAAGATTTCTATAGTTCTAGTAACTGCGGCATCATTTGCAAGAAGAAGAAAAAAACCGAACATTTTACATGGCTGGAAGCTTTAATTTAAATT
The DNA here is from genome assembly GCA_029931535.1 of Margaritifera margaritifera. Classification (NCBI taxonomy): domain Eukaryota; kingdom Metazoa; phylum Mollusca; class Bivalvia; order Unionida; family Margaritiferidae; genus Margaritifera; species Margaritifera margaritifera. The sequence goes on from JAQPZY010001528.1 coordinate 1,530,644, forward strand.
TGGTTAAATTCTATTAAGCGGTTTTTGAGCTAAAAAGAAGCAAACATACCTCAAAACATGACGGAGTTTTCTTTAGAGGCACAAAACCTTTAATTTTAGAATGTTCCTCATAATAGCAAATGCTAGAGTACACTCATTTCCAATACGGTGTCTTAGTAAATTCTGACACAGTATTGAAGCCTTTTTGTCTGAAAAATTAAGACTCATTGGGCCTTTTGGTTCAAAATGAAACACAATGATGATTTAGATGGCTGTATGACGAAAATGCTTTCAATGAACTCAAACGAGTTGACGCATTCATGAAATGGACTTCTTGTACATAAATTTAATTCACCATTTGTTCTGCATATTTCAATGAAATAAATAGATTGGCATGCCATCAAAAGAAAAAAGTATAAATTCATCCACCTCTCAGCTTGCGTATACCAATGAAGTGAAGTATGACCAAGTCCAAAATCCTTGTTTTTACATCCTTAACACATCAGAAATTCCAAGTTGATGTATTTTCCCTACATTTTTTAAACAAAAAAGTAGCAAACCCTTAAAATGTTTTTTTTTTTTTTTTTTTTTTTTTTTTTTTTGGGGGGGGGGGGTCCTATATTCTAACAGAACTGCCGACATTTTAAAAATACGGTGGCGTCATAAAAACGTTGTTCGTTGCCACCCGTCACTGCGCGCGTCAAAAAAGAGCCTTCAAAACATAAATTTAGAAAAATAATTTTCTCGCATACTGTGAGGAAAATAGTATATGACGTCATCTTGCACTGGTTTCACCAGCCTCACTGTTTTTAATTCTCTGTTAGCTAATCACCGATGATTTAGGTAACCGATTATAATGCTCTTTAACAAATTTGCAGCGAATCTTCGCGCAAAAATTATTTTTCCTTAATATCATAATGTAACGGCTTCAACCTTCTTTTTGAAACGATTACTACATTCTTCTGATACTGTGAACAATACATATTTTATATCATAAAGGAAATAAACATTTCCACAAACATAACACTATGCTTTATGGCGTCAAGATCAAGATATCACATTAACTTCAAGCACAATGTTTGCATGGGTTGATTTTGACTCATGAAACCTTAGTAAGGACAGGATTGAACTAAAAAGTCAGAGACTGAGAAAGTAAGGACACTAAAACCATGTAATGATTTGAATCAAGGCTACGGAACTCCATATTTCTGGACATTTTTATCATATTGTGGGGATAAATGTTAATGCTGTATTTATAACTTTATTGTCTGAGTTATCGCTGAAGTACTCGAAAATAATTAAAATACTAACACTCATGTGAATATTCAAGGTAAAGAAGAAGAAATTAAAGATTGTTCTGACTAATTGTGGTCACGTACGACTTCAAATGGAGGATAAGTGATTTCAGAGCGTACAAAATAGCTTAAGTGTATGAAGTCCTAATTTACATATAAAACAGCTTAAGTGTATGAAGTCCTAATTACATACAAAATAGCTTACCTGTATGATGTCCTGACTTACATACAAAACAGCTTAAAGTGTATGAAGTCCTGATTTACATACAAAAAAGCTTAAGTGTACGAAGTCCTAATTTACGTACAAAACAGCTTAAGTGCATGAAGTCCTAATTTACGTCGATTTCTTGGTGATAAAAGTAACATTCTACATCTAAAAGAAAATGCAATGCAAATCAGATATTACATCAGAAATAAGATTATTTTCTTATCTAACTACAATTATCAATAAATAAATGTCAGGTTAACAGTAAAAATTTAGAAAGGAAAAGTCTACTGAATAAAAAAGTATGAGTCAGCAATTAGATATATTTCTGTATATGTGACTCAGCAATTAGATATATTTCTGTAGATGTGACACAACAATTAGATATATTTCTGTAGATGTGACTCTGCAATTAGATATATTTCTGTAGATGTGACTCTGCAATTAGATATATTTCTGTAGATTCTCTGATATATTTTTCTGCATAGAAAAAAATGTATTTTATACCTATAAGAACTGTTTATTTCTATATTTGGACCTTTCTATAGAATGTTCAACAATTTTCCCTCATGTTCGATATCGGCCGAGAAAAAAGACACCTTTGTCACTGCCGTAGCGTAAGAAAATTTGCAGATTTCCAGTGTACCATCGTTACTCGCGTATAAGTTAGGTTCAACTGCAAACAACATAAACCATAATCTGGCAGATCAGGGTGTATGTTCTTTGTTCTATTGAATAATCTAACAAACTGCATAGACCCAGATCTGCAGGCGCATTATGGGTACATGCAGTTTGCAGATGGATGAGACTTATATGTGAGTATGTACTGTAATATGCTACAGGCACTATACAATAAGGACAGTCAACTTAAGCCACTTTTACAAAGAGGACATAAGAGATAGATATTTATTTATGAATTGGACATAATAAATCAATTTAAAGAAAAGGAGTCAAAATCAATATGTTATTGACATTGTATAAGCATATTCTTCGTTAATATTAATATGGATATAACAAATGGCATTAACCTACTATGAACTGAACATAACAACTCGTTAATACTATCGACTAGACATAACAAAATGTCACTAGAATAAGTCCCATAATCAATATAATCTAATTAAGCTCTGAGAAGCATGTTCCCTGTAAATTATACTCAATGATGATGAATACGAGCTTCAGTAGTACTGTGGTAGCTCGGTCTACTATAGAGGACAAACTGACATTTCTATTAAGTTGCTCCATTAATGTCATCAATAGCAACCGAAACCGTAAAAGTCATTACTAATGTTTAGTGAAAGTGTGCGTGGTTGTATATGTTTCGGATTACTGTGTAGGTATGTCGGTTATCCGAGAGTTCGTTATTTTATTATTTACGAAATATATCAGGGTCTGCGATGGCAAGTTTTGGAAGTCTGAATAATTGAATATGCCTTCTCTTCCAAAAATGTATAGCACCAAACATATACAGGAAGATGTGATTTATGATTGGTTGATTATTCCACACAAAAATGGACCCCAAACAAAATCGAATTACATTAAATCTTGACATTTCTTCTAGTGAGATCCCGAAAGAAACAAGAGTCCCTTGAAGGGACTGACGCTCTACTGCCTGAAAAGAATTTCCAGGAATTCAAGATAAGACCATTTCTTTCTTAACTGCGGAGTGTTGAAACCATCTTTGATATTCTTCAGCGATAACAAGATTTTAAAATCAGCTGCTGTGGTGCACATATTGGATGTCAACTTGGCATCATTTTCATTAAGGAACAAAAAGGCATCATAAGAAGTCTTCTGGTGGAAACCCCATGTTAATATGCCTACATGTTTTGGGGGAGTATCGATAACAAGATTTTCAAGATGGATGCTACGGTGGCCATATTCGATATCAGATTGGCACCATTTTACTTAGTACCAACTAGACATCATAAGAAGTCTTTTGGTGAAAGCGCAATGTCGATATGACCAGCAATCTAGGAGAAGTAGTGATAATAAGATTTTCAAGATGGCCGTTGTGGAAGTCATATTAGAAGTCGGATCGGCACCATTTTCATTTATGACCAACTAGACATCATACTAAGTCTTTCAGTGAAAACCCCATGCTGATATGACCATTCATTCAGGAGAAATAGTGATAACAAGATTTTCAAGACGGCTACAGTGGGAGGCATATTGAATGTCCGAATGGCACCATTAGGACCAACTAGACATCGTAAGAAGTTGTTTAATAAAAGTCCCATGTTGATGCGACCATTCATTCAGGAGGAGTAGTGATAACACTATTTTTAAGATGGCCGCTGTTGTGGCCATATTGGACATCAGAGCGACACCATTGTCATTTTGGACCAACTATACATCATAATGAGTCTTCTGGTGAAAAACCCCATGGCAAGATTACTTTTCGTTCAGGAGAATTAGCAATAACAAGATTTAAAGATAGCCACTGTGGCAGCCATATCGGACATGAGATCGGCACCATTTTCATTTGGGACCAACTAGACATAATAAGAAGTGTTCTGGTGAAAACTCCATTGCAATATTCCTTTTCATTCCGGAGGATTAGCAAAAACAAGATTTTCAAGATGGCCACCGTGGCGGCCAAATTGGACATCAGATCAGCACCATTTTCATTTAGGACCAGCAAGACATCATAAGAAGTCTTTTAGTGAAAACACCATGTTGATATGAACATCTAATCAGGAAGAGTAGCGATAACAGGATTTTCAAGATGGCTACAGTGGCGGCCATATTGGCTGTCCGAGCGGCACCATTTTCATTTAGGACCAACTAGACCATGGGATAAATGTGTGTTTAAAGTTTCATGGCAATCGACGAAGAGTTTAGGAGGAGCAGCGATAACAAACTTGTGCTAACAGACGGACGAACGACAGAAGACGGACAACAGACCATTCCATAAGCTCTTCTGTTCCATGACCAGTAGAGCTAAAAATTACCAACAACCAGTACAATTAAGCAAAGCTGGAATTTACATGTCAAATCATCATTAAGATGGTTGTAAATCGGATAATTGATATTTATCATCTCACGTGAAGCATGATGCAATGTACATCCTGTTGGAGAGTATATTTCGACTGCCTATTGAACATTAGAACTTCATATACTCGTTATAACTGCATTGCTCTCCTATCTCTTCTATTAGTAGCATATGCTGATTTAAGTCCACTAAATTAATATATTGTCTACTTTGGGGAAAACAAAGAATTGTATAGGTACGAAGAACGATATCTGAAACCGAAAAAGTCACACAGATACCTGTCAGAGCATTTAGACCAGACTGGCTTTAAAACACACACACAAAGAAAAAAAACAGAAAAAAAGAAAAAAAAAAAAAAGAAAAGGAACAAAAACTCTTTCAACATTATATGCATATACATGGGTTAATGAATTCATAATCCATGTTTTCAAAATGCTACGTGAGACATAACGACACAATTTAAAAACGATAAATGTGAATTTAGTTTTGAATTAAAAAAGTTGTATGCATTATCTTGATAAAATAAAAGTTGTTTAAAATTGTCCAACGTCTGCTTTCTTAAAAATACGTCAAATAAATTTTGAAAAGGGAATATCTAATTGCGAAATGTATATATCATGCAAGAAATGCTACTGTATGAAAAGGATGAAACTAAATTGTATACCATGTAAATACTCTGTCATTTACTTCACAATCCCATAACTATGAACAAACACGAAGTAGATGCAAATCCATTACAGAATGAAACATGGTCAGTTTGTTTTGTTTCAGGAAAACGCTTACTGTAACGTAATATACGTGCAAGGCGCTTGTATTCTGTTTCGTACTTATATCGAACCCTGACGCACTGTAAAACATCAGTTAGAATATCAAAGTCAACTTATGAGTTTTTTTTTTTTTTTTTTTTTTTTGACGATAATGATTGTCATTGAACTATTGGACACGCGTAGTATCTCCATTTGCAAGCAATGAACATCAGTTACGACGGTGAAGGGTTTCTCTCAAACTTAACGTGATATTCACTATACAGGCGTAAAACAATTTATTACTAACATTCAAGTACCATTTAATTATTTATGGATATATAATCTAGATAGGTATACTGTTATATACAATCCTGTCATCCATTGTAATATATAACATATTGCTACATGTAGTAACAATATCAACTAATGTATCACAACAAGACAGTTCGCAAATAGTTTCAGTATTATTATAAAATATACAAAATTCATTCCATACAAAATAAAATGGAGTGCTTTCTTTAATTGTCGAACCTATTTACAGATAAGTTTATTATACTTTAAATCGCATCACAGGAACAATAATAATAATTCGCCATGAAATTTGTTCATTTATTTCACGGAAAAACAAAATAAATTTGAGCAACATATTAATTACAGTCGAGTTTGTATCCTGAGGTTAAGGGTCGGGTTTCAGCCTTTTATAAGAGCTGCATAAATGATACGTTTAGACATTCTGCAATACATTTGTCAGGGGTTTTCTGAAGCTGAGAATTTCCGGTGAGATTTTAGATTATTTACTTGCATCTCTTTGCCAATTTACCGACAGACTGGTACTAAATCAGAATTTTTAAAGATACGCTTAAGTGCTCTCAAAGACTGAATAACCGATTGAATCAGTCTGCCAGCCATGTAAAACAGCACGTAACAGTGTTGTTTGCAATGCACGAGTATTTTGATTTAGGGAATATATTGACCAGAATTCTGTGTCAACTGGACCAAGTCAAAACAATGCGGGTTTTTTTTTTGTTGTGGTAATATGCATGGATTACAGGAATACAATTTCTTCAGTTGCCAAATTTTAAAAACTTTCCATGCTTTTAATTTTCATACGAAGGCAATGGATGATAGGAAAATATGCAATATGTAATGCAAAAAATTCAGCTAGTGAAGACACTAGAGCTATTCGAAACTTGTCGCAATCATGAAATCAAAATGTTTGTGCTGCGGTGAAGACAGAATGATTGACGGCAATGATTGCGTTACACAACCATACTTTGGTGATATCGCAAAGGGATGATACCGTTCATTTAGAATTTGGCAAGAACTTGCGATGCTATTTAGCAATCAGTACAATATTTAATTCGGGCAGAAGGAATCTATCTCCAACGTTACATTAATACACGTTGATTAAATAATATATGTAACCTCAAAGTCACCTCTTTTCCATGACGGTGTTACGATAAAAAGGCCAAGGTTAGCGTAGAGGCATTAGATTTTAGGGCGTATTCGAGAGGTATTCAAATAGGCGTCAAAATTTATATAGCATCAATTATCATGACAACTATTTTTATACAAATTAATTATTAACCAGTGTAAAATAAATGAATGGCTACATATCTTACAAACAGTTTACTACGTCGTTTTGGAAAAAAAGAAGCAAGGTACAAATGTAAAATCACAACTCAAACAATATTAGTAGTCCCAATTTCTCACGTCGCTTCACTGATGACACGTGATGTCAGAACGGCTGGAGACTTCAGAACCATATCCCTGCGGAAAATTGAAAAAAAAGTTCCTGTTCTACACAAATGAGATGAAACTCCTCACAGCTGATACTCTTTCCGAATATATCATTGGTGGAAGGCTGTTTTGACCCCTGGGTCATCAAAACCAATTCTCGAACCAGTCTTGGACTACAATTGTTGATAAGAGTTATTGGTGCAACCACCATGGTACATGACATAATAGGTTTAATTCCAACAAAACAAATTCACCACTGACGACTCAGATATTACATATGTTGGTTATTTTATTTTCTAAGCCTCAACAACAATGGAGTGTGCTTTGATCAGACATTTATATTCGACAAAAGATGTCACGTGAAATGCTGATGTTAAAGTTTGGTCTGTTTCCTTGAATAGAGAACCATAAAAGTGCACAAATGTTCTGCTTGTTTTCCTCTTAAAAGAAGCATCTACATAATGTTACGGTATTATCTACCAAAATAAGTCTCTCTCTGTGTGTGTGTGTGTGTGTGTGTGTGTGTGTGTGTGTGTGTGTGTGTGTGCGTGCGTGCAGAAAACCATTTTAGATAATTTCCAAGGACGAAATTGTAGGTGGCTATAAGTAGTGTGATATCACAACAATTGTGCTCAATGCCTGCCTAATGATACTGCAATGTAAGTAAAACAACCAAAAAAACAAATGATCTTGTTTTTCTAACATTACAAGGCAGATGAATCATGGTTGAAAGAAGTTACATCATTACGTAAAAAGCTGCCAAATAAAGAGCAATCTGTTTTTCTGGTAGGAGCTAATCTTGCATTAGCGACAATAGACGATAGATATAAAACACATTTCCCATGCAGATGTTAAGGATGTTTAGAACGATTTATAACATTTAGTATCCCAGTTTTAAGAGTACTAGCGCTTTACAACCTATACAAGAAAAGCATTACAGGATTTGTGCAGGCAATGAATTTCATACAAAGAAATAGGTGCTGACAGGTGGAGTTTTTTTACGATCAATCTGGGGCAAACAGTTTATTCAGCCATATACATCACTCTTTGTACAATTCTCTTCTCTACCTTTCTTATCCGCTATAGCGCCACCATTCATAATTTGTATTTGTACTTAAGCTCATATGTCTATTGTTAGACCCGAGTTGGCAATAAAGTTCTGCTTTGCCTTGTTATGGGAATAAACTGATGTTTGTATTGATAGAATTCAGAGTCCTACATGCAATGTGTTTTTGTGTCGATGTCCGAGCATAAGTAGGGCAACAGAAGTATGAGTAGCAGGTCTCTTCCGTATAAACTAATCATGGTCAAACTTAAGTTAAGTCGCTTATCTTCGTTACGTATCTCTAGCAAATACCTGAACATTGATACTTATTAGAAAAATCACAGACCTAAAGGAGAAAATGCATGGCTTATGGCTTTTTCAAGGCACTCTATGCAAATGATCTGTAAAACGTCATTTAAAAAAAACATACACATACATACACACGGAGTGGATGTAACACATTTCGTCTAATGTGAAGGAAGATTAAATAACAAATGCTGAGACAATTAAATTTAATAGTTTATCCGAACTATATTGTCCCCAAAAGAGGAATAATCTCTCCACATAAAGTAGGTCCAACAGAGTAGAAGACACTACCAATTTCGAATTTCTGCAAGCGATGGTCTACAAACCGTAAAAATAAGTAACTATCTTTGCATACATGCCGCAGTAAGATCGATACTAAGCACGCATCAGTGTTCCAAACATTTTAACCCACTTTAGAAATTTACTTCATTTTTTGGTAATTATGAACAAATTTCAATAAGGTTTTGATAAGTTCATTTTCTTTCCTAAAGGACATCCAGACTCATTCTAATTCTCTGTAGCTTTCGTACGCATCAATTTAATCCCAGTATCAATATTATCGATCATCAAAATAAGAATTAGGTTAATCCACCGGAATAATCGAGCACCGGTTCTCACGAAACAGACGAGTTACTTGATTTATCTTTTAGTCCGCAATAGAAACTTGAGTTGGTGGGAAAGGGGACAGGCTTTCTATAAGTCTTATTGCATCTCCATTTTTTTTTTGGTACCTTCGTCTTCAACAGTACAATTAGATGTACAAACGTTTGCTTGCTGAGGGCTTAAGACAGCAACTGATTCTGCCTGACCTAGAACATCATCCAGTCGAATTTCAAAAGATACCAAAGCTTAAGTGAAAGAAAATTTTGACTGAACACGAAAGAAATTGGGTAACAACCTGTATTTTAATTTGTCTCTATTCTTACGTACATGCATTTATTTTAAAATCCTTTGTGTCAGAGCTTAAAACAGCAAATTTTGTCATTGTTCTTAGCCTTCATGACATCAACAATCGACAGAGTTTTTGGTACTGAAGGTAATGAGACAAACCACTGTGTCTTTGTACCCTATTCTTTTGTCAGTCAACCTTCTTCATTTTCAAGTATGTATAGGAATTTGGAAAAATTCTTTCACGTGAACAACCTTATGCACGAACTTGTGTTTTCTTTACCTAAAACAAGATAGTTTCAAGTGAAATAAATAAGAAGGTACAACAGCTCTTATTGAGGTAGGGCCAAGTACAACACCTCATATTGAGGTAGGGCTAGGTACAGCAGCTCATATTGAGGTAGGGTAAATCACAACACCTCATACCGAGCTCATACCGAGCTAGGGTTAGGTACAACATCTCATATTGAGGTAGGGCCAGGTACAATAGCTGACACTGAGATAAGACCGCAATTTGTTGTTAACGCTCAGTAAACATTTTTATCTTGATATTTTTCCATGGTAAACGGATCTGGGTGTAGCTGTGTAAGCGCTCTGGCTTGAAAAGCAATACGAGCCTGAGTATAAAGATGGAAATCTAATTAGCACATTTTGTACTAGCCATTCTTGCAGAAAATGTATCCCAAATTTCAGACAGGGCTTTATCCCTGAAAGCTGAAATTACTAAAACACGCTCTTACTGAGTGCGATACTTTTTCTCAAATAGATGAATCTCCAGAAAAATGACTTTTTTCTTCTTTTTTGTTCACTTGATATTTGCTGGTGGTTGTCATATTTTCTCTGATCTACCCAAATATTTTATAGTTTCAGCGTTCCTTTGATAATTTATACAGTAATATGTGCAGCATATCTTCGGCTATGAGATATTTAATGGTTGATACCAAATTAATGTCTCATCTACCTAATACATTATATACTTCCATATTATTTAATATTTTATCCATGATTATTATAACCCCGTCTCTGGTATATAAAAATCTTTTACTCCGTCTGTCCATCCATCCGACACACAATACCGTGCGTGCAACTAGTCCCGCAGTTTTTGGATGGACTGTCATGAAATTTGGTCAATATTATGGTCATCACCTGAAGATTCACTTGATAAAATCACTGTGCTCCCGAAATTTTTACAAGTGTTATTGTCCCTAGTATATCGACCAATCACTTTGCTCCCGCAATTTGAGTTACAGTTATTGACCTTTGGGCTTGTAGTTGAACGCAGTGTATGACAGAATCTTGTGAACGTATCTAGTCTCTTTTTATATGGATCGCTGTACAACGTGATACATAACATGATCATCATCTGAAGATGCGCATATCGACAAATCGCTGTGCCTCTGTGATTTTTGGTAGAGTTATTGCCCTTTAGGACTTGCAGCTGATATAGTGTATGATAGAATCGTGTAAATGCATGTAGTTTCACAGATTTCAACGGATCGCCATGAAACTTAAGAAGCATCTGAAGATGCGTATATGGATGAATCACTGCGTTTCTGCGATGTTTTTTTAAAATATTGTTTTTACAGTTATTTCCCTTTGTTACTTGGATCCTGATGTAGTGTATGGCAGAACATTGTGAACGCAACTAGTTTAATGTTTTTCAATGGATCGCCATGAAACTTTGTACATGTTATGGTCGTCATTTGCAGATACGCATCTCAACAAATTTCTGTCCTCCCACAATATTTGGTTAGAGTTATTGCCTTTTTGTTTGCAGATGTATGCGGTGTATGACAGCATCTTGTGAACGCATCTGATTCCGCAGATTTTGATTGATCGCTGTGAAACTAGACAGTGTATTATGGTCATCATATGAAGATGCGCATATAGAAAGATCACATTACTCCTGCAATTATTATTTCTATTTTGTTGTTTATTGCTCTTTTTATCTTAGAGCTGGATGAAACGTATGGCAGAATCTCGAGAACGTAACTAGACTCACATGTTTCAATGGATCACCTTGAAACTTTGTACATGTTACGTCTATCATCTGAAGATGTGCATATCGATAAATCTCTCCTTCTGCAGCTAAATGCATTGTAGGACAGAATCTTATTGACATTTGTTACTTAAACTGGATGCAATATAAGACAGAATTGTGTGAATGCAACTACTCTCGCAGTTTTAAGTGGATATTTTATAATTACAGAGTTATTATTATTGTTACTAGTAGTAGTAGTATTACAGTAGTGATTTCATTTATATTGCGGACATGAATTTTCGTGATTTCGCAAACTGAAACATTTTCGTTGGTACTAAAGTTCGTTAGTATGACCGAACGGCAATTGATATAAAAGAACTCTTTCGTTTAGTATTTCAAAATTACGGTCATGAGCAACAAAGAAACCACGAAAATTTTTATCACATGGACAAAAAGGAATTCTCAGCATACTATCCGAAAATAAATTCGATTGGTCAACTTTTGATTTTCTTTCTGAGACTCTAATGTTTCTCCCACTCCTTCAGTGGAAGCATTTGTTTTTGTGAGGAAGCGGGGTTGAATGAATGCTGTTCGTGAGCGTAGGCCGTGACGTTCTTGAAATATGCTTTCTACTTTCCATTCCTGTTTTCGCTTTTTCGTATCCAATCGCCAATCGATCGATGTTCTAGAATGGGTTTTTTTTTCGATTTTTAAAGCATGGCGGCTTATGCTGATTGACTTACTTTTCCTGCAAAGCATTGATAAAGTTTTCCAAATTCAGAGGTAACCATCTTTTCGAAGATTATATCATAATAATAGCTTGTCAACTGTTTGACTAATAACTGCTTGAAAGATATGACTAACCCGAGACATGGTTGTTATATTATCGGTTTCAAAACTCAACTTTTCTCATTTTTGACAGCAACAACTGCTGAATAAGACAGAAATGCAGACCTTTGTCAGTGATGACCGGTCTAAGAATCATGGTGGGTAGGAACTGCAATATTACAAGTCATTATTGTCTTCACCTTGTTTTCCTACTTGATGATTAAAGCAGCAGTTAGTAGTATGTATCGATGAAAGAAAATATAAAGATTTTATTGGAACATATTTAAACTGGACAAATCAGGTCATACTCAACACTTCTCTTTAGAAAACCATTACTAACACGAATCACATACCATGTACTCCATACCATATACTCACACATATTGTTTTTACTGATACACAAAAAATAACATTTTACATTTGACGTTATGATCTTTGTTTCGAAAGTTCTTGCTATGGATATTTTGTGACAGAAAGGATTTTTTACTTAGTGTCCCATGTCTACATTGTATTAGTGCATGCGGCATACATGTAAGTCAGTCATCATTTTTTAATAAACAGTAACCCTGCTTAGAGAACAAACAGGAAGCCGATGCTTCCCAAATAAAAATGAATTTGCTATTGCTGTAGTACAGCATGTGTTGCCGGTACAAACTTTCCTCAATAAACTGGGGGGGGGGGGGGGGGGAGAAGTTAAAATCTATTCGATCATAAGAAAATAACTATATCATGTCATTTGCAAGTGGCTCATTTTCTCGACAGTTATAAATCCTGCTTTAAGCTTGACATCTGAAACAATCTGCATGTGTAATTAGGTGATAATAATGGGAAAACGAGCTAAATGGGTATGGGAGAGGGAACTGTTAGTTTAGAATGTTCTTCATTTACCATCATTGGAATAGGCAATATCTATTGCAAATTCGGTTATTCTTCAATACATCGATTTGAATTGCAAATGAATGGCTGGTCAAGCTAATTTAACAAAATATGCAATAAGAAGGACAGATACATCTTGTTGGTCCGTGAATCATGTTTGGAAAATTGCATTTTGCTTTCTTTGGAGGCAAGAAACAGCACAAATTTTGGGAATCCTGCGACAGAGATTGAAAATAACATCGTAAAACATAATGTGCCTTTTCAACATTCTTCTGATGGTTACAGGATATAATTGGGAAACATATAGGCAGTCTTAAAGTTAATGCATTCATAAATATGTACATACAAGTATATATACATACATACATACATACATAAACACATACATGTATGCATGTGTACAAGCATACATATATACAAAAAGAGTGATTAATTGAGTCAGTGATTAATTGACTGATATATTTATTGATACAACTTAGTGAATGTGTCATTAATAGCCAATAAACCTGACTCTAAATTTATAGAACTGCGGAGCTAAGACGTCCCATTTGATGAATACTACCACTGAATATCCAGTCTGCAAGGTTGTAAAGCACACCAACTCTTTTACAATTACTCAGAAGCATGTTTAGGTTATGTTAAAAAAATCGCACTGTTTATGTACTTTATTTTAGTATTAAATTACCTGTGAATGATAGAAAATATGATGAACATGAAAAGAATTTTTTTGAATGATTCTGATAAGTTTGAACTACCATATATGGCGAATTCTGCGATGTTAATTTTGTTTGTTGCGAATTTACTACTTTGGAACATATGCTCTGAAGACACAACTTTCGATGAAAGGTGCAGAGAGCTACCCAACACCTGACAAAGCGTTGCTACAACAAAGATCTAATTGCGGAAAGGATGCAAACAGCTAAGCAAACAAACCGTGCTGACTTTCTAAAATACAAAGGAAAAGAAAACGTGGGACGAGTACCTTTCATCCTCACTACAAATGAAAAGAAAACGTGGAACGAGTACCTTTCATCCTTACATTCCACCCATATAGTGGTCACGTTTATCACATCATTCAAAGCTACTGACCAACTACTGAATCGTGTGAACTGCTTAAAATGATCTTTCCACACAAACCAGTTGTACCATTTCGTATATCTCAAACCAGTTGTACCATTTCGTATACCTCAAACCATTTGTACAATTTCGTATACCTCAAAATATGAGACATGTTAGTCAGAGCAAAGTTACAGGCACAATCAAATCAAACAATAGTTGGAATAGTCAGGTAGCATGTTCCATGAAATACAGTCTCGTGGGAATTTTGTAACGAAAGCAAGCAACTGGTCTAGATGTCTTAAAGGGACCCCAAAGAACTATAAAACAAAGCTAGTGTACAATGTTGAGTGACATCTAACCTCAATGTATTTCATGAATGTTGCAGGTGAGCCCTGTGGTGGTGGGAGCACACGCAACATCCAACATAAAAAGCATAAACAGTACAGAAATCAACCTGAACTGTATACACTAGATCATTAATCCCCATAGACATTGGTGTGGTGTTGGGTTTTCTCTTGCTAAAACTAACTTTCTGTTTGTACGAACATTCTGCTGCAACTGCATTTTTTCTAACGTTATGGAGACAGCAGCTCAAGTTCCAGTGCCAGCTGCAAACGTGGCAAGGTATGACACCAACTACTCACTCGGCATCATCTGCCAAAAAGAGACAGGTGATGCGCTCGTGGAGAAACCTGGAGCCCTTGAGAAAGTACTGAACTTCATCAGAGAGCGTGCTCACTATGGCGATATGGACTATCCTGAGATAAGCAGATGCCATGGTGATGCCACTTTCCAGGATCTAGAATCAAGACGTGCCACATGGCACACACATTTCTATTAAGACACAGTCCATGCAGGAATGTGCAGTAGAGCCAAAGAAAGATATGAAATGCGAATGGTTTCCAAGAGTACCAGACGAGAATCATCTTCCAGTCACTCATTAGGAAATGGCACCTTCGCTTACTCCCCGTCGGTTCCTTACAACAAGGACCTGTGCTTCTTCTGTGAAAACGTACCATCATACAAGAATCCTTTACAAGTGATTGCTACAGAAAATGCTGGTCGTCTCTCAAAGAAGCCATCGATAAAAGTGGAAACGAGAAGCTCTGCACATCCATCAACCCAGAAAATGCTCATGCATTTGATATCAGATACTACAAGTGGTGTTGGGCAATGCACGTACAAATGTTTGTCGCAGAGCAATGAACCCATGGCCATCTAAGCCAAGTGCAGCTGACGAATTGGCAGCAGAGGTTAAATTCCTCAGTCTAGTTGATGGAACGTTGCTTAATGGAAATGTATTTAGCATGTCTGTGCTCCAATAGGAGTACATAGGCATCCTAACTGCCAGAAATGGGGTGAACCACGAGTGCAGTCGCAAAAACTGAAGAGCTCATACAAACTGAAATACGTGATGTAGAATTCCACAAACCAAAACGTGTGAATGAAGCAGAATGTGTAACTCTCAAGAGCACAAGAGATACTGCAATTCAGCTGGTGGTAGACAGCAATGTGGACAGCGAAATGGACATGAAGGTTCTGTACAATGCGTCTTCTGTGCTGAGAAACGCGATCAGTAAAGCTAACAAAAATGGACATTTGGTGGTTCACTTGAAGATGTTGCAGAGGAACATTTACCAAAAGAGCTGAACAGCTTCTATTGGTGGGTCATTCACCAAACACAGTGCTGTCAACTGACTAGAAGTCTTCACAAGTGAACAAGCATACCATGAACCAGCATAAGGTACAGTGATGATATTCCTGTTCCAGCAGCAGGTCGGCAAAAAGAAAGCACAGACCCTGCGGTTAACACGTGAAATGCCATAACAGCTATCAGTTGGAGTAGCCATTCATCAAGCCATTCGAAGCAAGAAAATCATCGAAATCTTGGGATGTCAGTTGAATACAACTGATTCCTGCGAGTGGAAGGGCATACAGCCGCAACTGTACTCCAGAGAACGCTGGTCAATGATGACATTTACTTGCTCTTTGATTTCATTCACGGAAGACTTGTCTTCTTTGCTGTTGGCAATGTTGACTTTGCATGAGACATCCTGACGGGAGATGTCTACCAGAGATGTCAATCTGAAGATGATGTATCATAGCTTGCGTTCACTGACCCAGCTCTGAAGCGCTCGATGAACGAACTGCCCAGCACAGTTACTGCACTACTGGACTGCTCCAAGCCAACAGCCAAGCCACCAAGTCCTGTCTATACCACCCGTGACAGGAGACAAGGAAGCCAGCCAGTAATATCTTATCACGTAACGGATACAACAAACATAGCAAAGGTACCCATGAAGCGACTCATGTCAGATGTGAAGACGATGATGGAACTCACCTGCTACCTGACTGAGAAGATGTTGGAGAAGGTACGTGAAAATGAGAAGCACATGGTGATTGCATGAGGTCCTTAGTGCAAAGCAACTCACGTGGATATAAGAAACTTTCAAAGTCATCTAGAAGAAGCCGATACAAAGCTGCTGCTGCATGCCGCTGATGCAACAGCCTATGGGGCTTCCAGCATCAGCATTCACTCACCAGATACAGGCGTCTTTGTGCTGTGTATCCGACGATATCCAGAATTTAGCAAGGACATCAACTTTTTAACCAGAACTGGTCAGAGGCGCCGCGTCATCATACTGAGACCCATTTATGAAGCCCTTGGACTCAGCAAGGTTGCCACTTTGCCAGGATTCCAAGCCTTCAGTGGTGCCGACCATACAGGCAGTTTTGCAGAAAAGGGAAAACTATCTTTCTGGATGGGTTTCACATATGTCAGTGATGACAGAATAAATGCACTTGCAAGCCTGGGCACAACCTCAGTGCCTACTGATGACACCTTTGGTGCTATCGAGCAGTTCATCTGTAAGGTGTACCTACATCAAACTCAGATCTCAAAGGTGGAGTAGTTGATGTGGTGGCTGTTCACAAAGAAGCAGGCACAATCGGAAAGGCTACCATCTACACAAGATGCACTGCATGAAGCAATTCTACAGGCTCAACAACAGGCCATTATCTGGAACAATGATACTACAGTAAACCCTGAGATCCCGTCACAACAAGAATATGGCTGTAAATTAGAAGGAGAATATTGGGTTCCATTGATGACCATGCAAATTCCAGCACCAAAGTTTTGAATCCACTTGGTCAAGTGTTGCTGTACCAAGACGAGATGCCAGACAGCGAGGTGCACTTGTCGGAAAGCAGGGTTCAGCTACACTGACATCTGTGGCTGTTCTGATATTGGGGAGGCGTGTGACAACATGGAATAAGTGAACCCAGTGCATAAGGAGTAGTAGCAGGAGAGAGAAGATGATGACATGTTCCTGTGAACTATCTGGTGTACTTGCAAATGAGGACATTGTTTGTGTAGATGTAAACTCTTAAATATTAAACCCGTAGTAAATCAATGTTTCGCTATATCATTATAACATCCATCAACAAAGACTAAGGTTTAGATCGGTCTATAAATATCAGAATTTAAAGTAATCAACACACAACATTTAATGATGAATAATTGCAGTATTTACACTAATTTCTTGCCAGACTGTTCCATTTCCTTAGCTCAAGTTAACATATTTGACAATCGCAAGAACTAGATCGTTATTTTACATGAAAATCACAGTTTTGCTTTTTTATAAGCTCATGTTATGAACCCACAGTCAATGCCTGTGGTCACTTTGAATGCTGTATTTTTTTATTTTGCATACATATTGACATATTTAAGGTATAAATGGTCCACTATACGCGTACAACTGTGTTTATCTCTTTGACTTAAATGGCTTCAGGTCTATATTTTGGTCTATTTTTCAACAATTCACAGCCGACACCAGAACAAATTCCCAGACTGTCAACAAGATTTTTGTTGTTATTTGGGATCCCCTTTAGACATCTAGATTAGTGGCTTCCTTTCGTCACAAAATTCCCACGGGACTTCACATGCTCCCTGACTAGGAAATCAATGCCTTGTGGAGACAAAAGATGCAAGACGTGTCAACACATGAATGAAACAAACACGTTTTCAAGCACAGTCATGGGTGAAAAGTTAAACATTCAGTGCTCGACTGTCACATGCAATACAGAAAATGTGATCTACCTCATTACACGCAAGCTATGCAGCATTCAATGTGTTGGAGAATCAAAGAAATTAAATATTAGAATGAATCTCAGCAGATCAGATTTTTAAACTAAAAAAAATCGAAATAATCCCAGTGGCGTAGCATTTCTCTTTCTCCGGCCACACCGCATGGCAATGCCATCATTCATGCAAGAGGGTAAGTGATAACAAGATTTTTCAAGGTGTCCACTACGGTGCCATGTCGGATGTCAGATAGTGTTTTAGTGAAAATATCATGTCGATCAGACCATTTGTTCAGGAGAAGTAGCCGTATAAAGATTTTCAGTGTGGCCGTAAAGGCAGCCATTTTGGAGGTTAGCTGAGCATAATTTTAATATAGAAATAGCTATATCTCGAAAGATATAAGGTATAATTTTAACGGTTGGTATGGAGATCCGTTTAGGAGAAATAGCTGTTACGAGATTAGTCATATTTTGGAAGGTCACATTGGCATTAGTTTCCTTTAGGACCAACTACATATAGAGCGACAAGTGTTTTAGTGACAACCCCATGTCGATACGAAAATCCCTTCAAGAGCAGTAGTGATAACAGGCTTTTCTAGATGGCCACCAATGATCAGCACCATTTTTACTTTTTGGACCAACTAGGCATCAAGAAGTCTTATGGTAAAACCCCATGTTGATGATGTGACAATCCACTCAGGAGGAGTAGTAATAATAAGATTTTCAAGATGGCACTATTTTATTCAGGACTTACTAGGCACTATAACAAGCCTTTTAGTGAAAACCCCATATCGATGTGACCATCCACTAAGAAGAAGTATCGATAAGAAGATTTTCGATGTGGCCGTCATATCGGCGATATTGGATGCAAGATCTGCACTATTTTAATTTAGGACCACCTAGGCATGACATCAAGTCTTTTGATAAAAAAACTAAACAACACAAACAAAAAAATAAAATTAAAAAAAATAAAAATGCCAATATGACCATCCATTCAGGAGGAGTACCAATAACAAAGTATTTAAGATGACAATCACAGCTGACATGTTGGAGGTCACATCAAAATGATTTTCATTTTAAAGCAGCAAAACACCATAAGAAGTCTTCTGGTGAAACGATAAGACTTTCCGTTCAGGATGAGTCGTGATAACAAGACTTTTATGGCGGCTGCAGTGGTGGTCATATTAGATGTCAGATCTATATAATTTTCATTTAGGGACAACTAGACATCCTAATAAGCCGTTCAGTGAAAACCCAATGTCGATATGACCATCCATTCAGGATAAGTAGCGATAACGAGATTTTCAAGACTGCCGCTGTGGCAGCCACACTGGATATCACAGCGGCACTATCTTCATCTAAGGCCTTGTAGACCTTCAGATGAATGTGTGTGTGTGTGTGTGTGTGTGTGTGTGTGTGTGTGTGTGTGTGTGTGTAAAGTTACATGCAATCCTCCAAATAGTTAAGGAGGAGTAACAATAGCAAACTTGTGTTAATGTACGGACGACAAACGATGGACACCGACCATCCCATAAGTTCTTCTGGTTTATCACCAACAGAGCTTAAAATCAATGTAGTTAATGTGGAAATAACACAGCGAGAAATGAACAGTGAAACCAAAAGCAGAACTGGAAGACACTCAGAAGTTGAAACCTTTAAGCACTGATTCAAATGGACTTCTTTAGACGTTTTAGGGCATGAAATAGGTTATTTTATTGTGCAAGGATCAAAACTAATTCCAACGAGATCAAAATAATTCATCTGCAAACTCGTTTCATTTTAAATATAGGTCAAAATGTGCCTCGAGAGAAACATAGGACATGCAGGTTACGAGATAGCAAGAATTGTATTTACCTATTAGTACCAACAATAGAGTCTGCATGAGAGTACTGAATAAGGAATTAGAGAGAAGAAAAGTGATCGAAAAGCAACAATGCCCCAGTCAAGAACAGGGCAGCCTGCTGTGCTCTTCTATAGGCAACGGCCAAATCTAGGCTTAATTTTCTCGTATACAAAAACCTCCAGCCGCTACAGCTCTTGCCTAGTGAGAGACACGTCAAAGATTGGCAGATACCCAAATGTCCGCTGGTTTAATTGGCAATGACTATCTGCCACTTATCAAGTCTCAACCAAAACCAACAGTGTTCTGAGGAAATCAATTAGGTTAGTGATGAAAAAGAGAATATGATAACTCTACATATACAGGTACAAGGCTTTTGGGAGGTGTCTTCGCAGCATGCAGGTTATAGCTTTATTTTCCGCTAGGTTTGCTGTTATATGGGCTTGTGGAGAACACTCTACATATAAAGTGAAAAGGCCTTTGAAAGCCTGCGTCTGAGAATGTGGTTTATAGCGTTATTTATGGCTGCTATGATTTGTCCTTGCGCATACCACTCCGTCGTTTCGTGGTTAAACACATGCAGCAGCAAAACAGATTTTAAATATTTCGCAAATAGAACTTGTTCTCTCTTTAAATTTGTGTAATTACGTCAAGACTTAGATTAGACAGGTTAATTATTTCATTGTTACAACTAAATCTTTCAAATCAATTAAATGGACCACAAAAACTCTGTAACATGCATGCAAGTGTTTATGTCTCGTACAAATATCACAATGTATAAATGAATTAGTAACGGATTGATGGATACATAAAATAATAATTAAGGTTACGACTTCCTTGGTAAACTAAGCATTTAAAATCAGGCATGTTGTGCATGAAATTAAGAAATCAAAATGTTATTCAAACAATGAAACTAATTTATGCCTCAGTGGGTATGCACGATGGTGTTTCAAATAATTTGCCTGGCAATGTTTGCTTTCCCTTCCCCATTGTAATCGCTATTCTAAGTTGGAAGAACTTGTGCCTAACCCTTTTGCTTCCTAATATATGCAATAAAATATGTTTAAAACCAAAACCATTTTTATTTTCGATGGATTGTAAGATGATGTAACCCGTAAATTCAAAGCACATAGCAACGAGTTTTAGGAAAAATAACAGACTGAAATAAATACCTATCTGTAAGATTGTATACTTTGGTATTAAATGCGTAATACCTCTTTAAGTTTGTATACTTTGGTATTAGATGCGTAATACCCCTTTAAGTTTGTATACTTTCGTATTAAATGCGTAATACTCCTTTAAGTTTGTATACTTTGGTATTAAATGCGTAATACCCTTTAAGTTTGTATACTTTCGTATTAAATGCGTAATACTCCTTTAAGCTGTCATCACAGGGGCTTTAGGAGTACAGTATGTGAGGATCGTGAATCGCGATTGAACAGATATAATACTGTCAGGTAACAACCACAAAAATATATATATATATATATATATGTATATATATATATATATATATATATATATATATATATATATATATATATATATATATATATATGGATGGTTCCTTCGTGAAGCCTTATTGAAAGTTTTCTCCTGATTCGGTATTTCTGATTGGTCATATTGCCACCGGCGGTGATTGATGACAAAATAGGAGATGACATTAGAGTTTGGAGAAAGGTTTATGTTTGTAAACTTCATAATCATGCACAACATTGTAAACTGAACTACTTCAAGACATTGTTTCTTTTCTGAGCAATGCCTGCAGTTTTTTGTCGGCTAGTTTTTAAAGGGAAGAGAATTCATGCTAATGAGAACAATCGGTCTTATTATATGATGTCGCTATTCCGAGCGATCAGGTTTAGCTTTTCCGCGGCAGATGCCGCATCCTATCTAATCCATCTTTTTAGGACGTTAAGAGCTCCATCCTGTATGTTCTTGACTACAGCTGATTTAGTGACTACATCTAATTTAGTGACTACATCTAATTTAGTTGTATGCCAGCTGGGTTCTGTGAGATATATAGCTAGAGGTTTATTTGTTTTCAATATCGTTCTCTTACGTATATTTAAGAGAGAAGTTTGTAAAAAACGGAATAACGGAAGATGAACGAAGGATCTATAAATATTGAAATTATTCTATTGTGAAATGCCATTCGATATCTAGATTTTTTACCTAAATATTGTTTCTGCACTGCTTAAATGAATTTTATTCAAAATTTATTTAAATAATGAAAAATGGCCTGCCCTGTAAGTAATCAACCTGTCTGATTTCATCTATGTAAAATATATTACCTTTTCATTATCTACACGGCTGTCGTAATTGGGCGGGACATTCTGAATACAATTATTTAGAAAGAGCATATAGTTGTATCATAATTTAGATTCGTGAGCTGCAGTTTTAATTTTCTCTATATTTTGCATCTTTCTAACTATTACTGAAAGCTACCATCTATTTCAAACTGAACTTGTGCCATAGACCATTCTCTACTTCCTCTCTGGTAGCATCACTTATGCGCACAAGGACCATGAAAAACTGAATGATTGTGAACAATGTTTGTGCCTATCATTTCAAACAGAGTGCGAAAGATTAAATACAAATAAAAATGCAACCTATGCAAGGGGTTGTATTTGTCTCATGTCCTTAGAATTAGCGATTGTAAACATGATACAGGAAACAAGAAATCATATATAGCTTTGAATTACTTAAACCTGATTGATTAAAACTAATACCAAGTGAACCGTTATTATTATTCGATTTTATTCTGGCAATTTCAGGAGGCCCATGAACGTATTTCACGCGTATTAAAATCAGGTGATTTTATTAACTTTGCCACGTTGCATTAAGAAAACAGACCAAGAAAGACATAAATAATAATAACAACTAAACAAAAACTTGTCACTATTCATCATAGTCAAGTTCTGATGAGGAGAAAAAACCCGATGTTCCTCATAAACATAGACACGCAAAGACAACTAACAGCAGTAAAAAATAATTATTTAAAATTAGCAGTTCGAAATCGGTTAGTCTAATATTTGTATTGTTAGATTCACTGCACCTTCTTTTTGGAGCACGCACGTTGTATAACTTTTATTTGTCCCCATTGGGAAAACGATTTTAAAACGACAAAACTTTACACAACAGGTCAAACATTTTGGGTAAATGAAGTTATTCTGCAGACATTTTAATTCAAAGTTTATATTAAGGAATTTCAAAGCTTGTTTCGAATCAATATTGTGACATTTTTATGATTTGATACTGTGGGACATTGTGGATGCTAAGAGAAAGATATTGCTTTCAAGATTCCCGTGCTGGCTTCAGGGCTTGCTGTTGCTAAATGTTTTATGTCCGCATCTCAATCGATTATAGTACATTGCGGAGAAAATTAACTCCATCAAAAAGGAGAAACCTCATTGTTTAGCAGACTGTTTCAACGGACAATTCAAAGAAGCACCTTCTGTTGAGAAATGTTGCTCCCATGGGCACAAACACGCACAATTATGTTAATAATATTGGATCGATTGCACAGACTGTTGACACTTTTTGAACGGTA
The DNA here is from genome assembly GCA_029931535.1 of Margaritifera margaritifera. Lineage (NCBI taxonomy): Eukaryota > Metazoa > Mollusca > Bivalvia > Unionida > Margaritiferidae > Margaritifera > Margaritifera margaritifera. The sequence continues at coordinate 1,554,063 of JAQPZY010001528.1, forward strand.
TTCAAGCAGAATCAAATAATATTCACAGAAAGGACTTAATGTTGCACGAGTTAAGAATGAATATATTTTGCCTCTGCCACAGCATAATCCTCTCTCAAGGTACTAAACGGATGTACGAGAAGCTTACGTTTAGCTTCCTTATGCAACATTTACGCAACTAGGTTCTTCTTCCAACTGTATTTTTGTTGGTTTGGAAGAATGCTTAGAGATGATGAATCTCCTTCTTAAGTGTATTTTGTCATTATTACAATGACGCGTCAGTCTGATGCTTTTGTTATGTTTTAAATCACGATATCATGATAGATAATCGGGCCCGTATTTAAATGCCACTTGTCTACTTTGTACCTGTTACCTGTAACCAGAATAAAGGAAAGAGACGCAAATGCGGTACAAAATCGACGTATGTATAGCTTTTTAAATAACTTACAAAGAGGAAGCTGCACGCGTATATATGTTAAAGAGAGGCTAGGTGGGCATGATATCGCTCACCTGCATTTTTGCATGATTTGTAAAATTTGAAAGCCATGTATGTCTAGGGGCTTTCTGTCAAATTTGGTCAAATTCTGTTCAGCTGTGTTTAAGAGGGTGTATTTAAAGGTGTTTTTATTTTGTTCAACAGAGACCATATTGCCATATTTTACAGCGTGTCGGCATCATTTGAACAAATTTGAAAGACTTTCATATCAGGATGCTTTCTGTTCAGTTTGGTCAAATTCTGTTGAGCGGTTCTGGAGAAAAAGTCGTTTAAAGTTTTTTCTCTATCTTTAGTAACGGTGGCCATATTTTATGCCGTATCAGCATCATTTGAACAAATGTGAAAGAGCCTGATGCCAGGATGCTTTCTATTAAATTTGGTCAAATACTGTTGACTGGTTCTTGAGAACCTTTTAAAGGTTTTTCTATTTTTAGTAACGGCGGCCATATTTAATAGTGGATCGGCATCAGTTGGAGAATTTGAAAGCGCTTCATGCCAGGATGCTTTCTGTCAAACTTGATCAAAGACGTCGTTTAATTTGTGTTATAATTTTAATAACCGCAGTCACATTTGATGGTGAATCGCCATCATTTGAAAACAAATTCAAAGCGATTCATACCAGAATTCTTTCTTTTAAAGTTGGTACAATTCTGATGAGCGGTTCATGAGAAGAAGTTGTTTAAAGATTGTCCTATTTTTAGTAACGGAGGCCATATATGATAGTGAGTCGGAGTCAGTTGAAGAAAACTAAATGAGCTTCATGCCAGGATGCTTTCTGTCAAATTTGATCAAATATAGTTGAACGTTTCTTGAGAAGTCGTCGTTTGATTTTTTAAAATATTTTTGTTAACCGCGGTCATATTTAATGGTGAATCGGCATCAGAATTTCATGCCAGGAGCCTTTTTTTTCTTCAAATTTGGTTACATTCCGCTGAGGTTTTGGGGAAGAAGTCTTTTAAAGGTTTCTCTATTTTTAGTAATGGTAGCCATAATTGATAGCAAAAGTTGAAAGAGCTTAAAGTCAAGATGCCTTCTTTCAAAGTTGGTAAAATTCTGTTGAGCGGTTCTTCAGAAGAATCTTTTTTTTTTTTTTAAAGTTAATTTTAGTAACGGTGGGCATATTTGATGGTGGATCGGCCTTATTTTAATAAATTCCAAAGAGTTTCCTGCCCGAGTGCTTTCCTTCAAATTTGGTCAAATTTTGTTGAGCGGTTCTTGAGAAGAACCTGCTAACGGTTTACATATTTTTACTTAGGGTGGACATATTTGATAACGGATGGACATCAACTGAACAAACTTAAAGGAGCTTCATGTCAGGATATTTCTATCAAATTTGGTCAGTTTCTTTTGAGCGTTTCTTGAACAGAAGTCGTTGCATTTTTGTGTGTGTGTATTTTTAGTAACCGGGGTCATATTTGATGGTGAATCAGCATTATTTTAACAAATGTGCACGAGCTTCATGCCAGGATGCTTTCTTTCAAATTTGATCAAATTCTGTTGCGCGGGTTTGGAGAAGGAGATGTAAATAGCAACTGTGAACGGACGACACACGACGGACGAAGGTCAATACCATAAGATTACTTGGCCTTACGGTCAGGTGAGCTAATTAAGTGACAATTGCTGGAGAACTGAGCCGCCTCTTCTTAGCCTAAGATTTATTTTGTTTTCCTAATGAAGAAACGGTTTTCATAATTTGATTGATTGCAAAGACTCTGTTACTTCTTTGAACTTTCTCACACAAAGCAGCACTTTATCAATCACGTGCATCTCTGTATTAGATTACTAATTCCATTATTTCGATATGAAATAACTGAATGCTTTGAATGAAGTGTACAATGTTGAATGACATTGCTGCTATTGCGGGATTTAAAAGATAAACTGAATAGGGTTATTCTTAAATGTCTCATCCACTTTAATGCCAAGGTGATATAGACATACAGACAGTTCATTCAGATGTACACGCTAACCTTGCATAAGTAACTTTTCCATCCGTTTCAAGGTATTCAAAAGCCTTTCAAGAATTACTACCTCCACTTCTATATACTCGTTAATAAAAGAAACTTATTTCCTTTTATTAGTCCAAATGTCGCTTTGAAAAGTCCACACTTACATGTCTTCATAAAATCAAGAAAGGATACAAACTACAACCTCACAACTGACTCGAGAGTGAAGAATAATGGACGTTAAGAAATGAAGAAGTTTTTGTTTCGAGAGCGAGATTGGAGCTCTAACATTGTCCAGTTTTTTAGTAATATTGTAACAGATATCTATCATAATAAAGGAATTATAATCTGGAGAGGATAAGTGAATTGAGGTAAACAGCATGATTTGTAATTTCATAGGTCAGTAAATGATATCAAATAAGCGACAATCTACAGGGGAGGGTAAAAAAATTACCTTATAAAAAGTTCGTCTGCTGCATTGGGTGCAAGTTTCAAGCGCAGTGCATCTATCATTTACATTCTGTACTCAGTAATTGTGCCACAGGTTCTTAGAGTTTCTTGACTTTAGAGCCTGGTCCTAAAGTAAGAATACTCTCTCTATCTTAGTCAAATGATCGTGAACTGTCGTTACATTGTTTTCTAAGTCTTCCGTTTCATCAGGATAATTCAAACAAGTCAAAGAACTGAAGTTACCAAAATTGTGATAATGAAACTATAGGCACAAGAAAGGAGGTATCAATGCTTGTAGTGTCTTCTCTGTTTTTTCCCTCAAAATTCTGTTATTAATTATTCTTACTCTCAATAATTAAACAAGAATCCCTCGAAGGGAATGACGCTCTACTGGGTGAAAAGAATTTCCAGGAATTCAAGATAGGATAATTTCTTCCTTTTAACAGTCGAGTGTTGAAACTATTTCTGATATTCTTCAGCGATAACTAGATTTTCAAATTAGCTGCTGTGGTGCACATATTGGATGTCAGCTTGGCACCATTTTCATTTAGGACAAAGTAGACATCAGTAGAGGTCTTTTGGTGAAAACTCGATGTCATAATGATCATCCATTCAGGGGGAGTAGTGACAACAAGACTTTTAAGACAATCGTCGTGACAGACATATTGGATGTATGACTGGCACCATTTTCATTTAGGACCATCTAGGTGTCATAAGATGTCTATTGGTGAAAATCCCATGTTGATATAGCCATCCATTTGGAGAGGAGCGGAGATAACAATATTTTCAAGATATGACTTTCCATTCACGAGAGGAGCAATAACAAGATTTTCATGATGGCTGCCTTTCGTGGCCATATTGGATGTCGGATTTTCATTTAAGACCAACTGGACATTATAAGAAGTCTTATGGTGAAAACCCCACGTCAATATGACTTTCTGTCCAAGTAGAGATGTGATAACAATATTTTTAAGATGACTGCCCTGTTGACCATACTGGATGTTAGAACAGCACTATTTTTTATTTAGGACCAGGTAGACATTATAAGAAGTCTTTCAGTAAAAAAAACTCCACGCTGATATCAACATCCATGTAGGAGGAGTAACAATGACAAGATTTTCAAGATGGCCGCTGTGGCGGTCAAATGGGACCTCATATCGATACCATTCTCATATAGGACCAACTAGACATCATAAGAAGTCTTTTAGTGGAAAGCCAATGTTGATATGACCATCCATGTAGGAGGAGTAGCGATAACAAGATTTTTAAAATGGCTGCCGTGGTGGACATATTGGACGTCAGATCGGCACTATTTTCATTTAGGACCAACTAGACATCATAAGAAGTCTTTTAGTCAAAACCCCATGTTAGTATGACCATCCATTCAGGAGGAGTAGCAACAATAATATTTTCACGATGGCCACTGTGGCGGCCATATTGGATGTCCGAACAGCACTCTTTTCATTCAGGACCAGCTAGACCAAGGAATGAATGTGTATTTAAAGTTTCATGTCAATCCTCCAAGTAGTTAATGAGGAATAGCGATAACAAATTTATGCTAACTAACCGACACAATACGGATAACGGACGACGGACGACAGACTATCCCATAAACTCTTCTGGTCTATGAACTAAAAACCACATGTAAAAGCTTGACAAAAAATTAATTTATTCAAGTTTGTTTTGAAGACTGGTACACAGCTTTTTTTTTGCGAAATCAGCGAAAGGACGAAGTCGTTTCTACATAATAAAATAATTTTTATTTAATAGAGCATCCCGTCATACTTGTAAATGGCTAAACACAAGCTCAATTGGACTTATTTATCATTCTGTAGTACCTTAGTTTAGGATTCATAAACAAACATAGTCATTATGATCATTCAGCATCAATAACCATATTCTTTAGTTAATGTAATAAATATTTATGGACTTAAAAACTGCTAATTATTGAGGTATTTCAATCTTGAAGACTGACACAATTAATCATTGATTTCTGTACTAAAAAGTACTCAAGTTTTTACTACATGTTATTCGTGTCTTGTGCATATCTGGTGGTTGTTTTGATCCTCTTTTGCTTGCAATACATGGGTTTATACTAAGTTCCGCTTTAAACGAGAATTAATATAATGACAGTATTTCATATTCACGTACAAATACGCCAAAGACTTGCATGAATAGCGAGGACCCAGAACTACCTTTGTATATGACAACGAGCTCATTCGGAAGCTGACCAGAGGTCGGAAATACAAGGAACGCGTCTAATTATTACAGCAAGTCGATGCGATAAATGCCTGGGATTTTCATTGTTTGAGATGTGGAATTTCATCAGGAATTAGCTTGAGAAGTACCTGTTTATTTTTGATGAAAATGGGATGAATCCTAATACAAACAAAAGACCAGACTGATAGGGTAAACACTTAATTGAATTTATCGCCTGTGTCAATAGTACCGTCAGATAGGAAATATAGCGGTAAAGTCTCATTGTCGTCTAAAATGACATTTTGAATTAAACGTTAAAAAGATGAAACTCCAGGCAACTAATTTTATTCTCCTTGCTTTGAAACCATAAACTGCAAAAGGTAAATGTGCATTGATTCGCTTGTGAAAAATTGGTTTCGAAAAGCCAAGAAATTCCTATGATAAGTTCAAAATGCTGCGTGTAACAATGAGGAACCTACAATCTAAACAGCTAGAGTCCACTTTCTTTCTTGTAAGTTCCTTTCTCTTTTCATATTTCTATCGTGCACGAAACATCACAATCTGGGATGGGTAGTAAATGGCACATGAACGTGAGAGTCAGCATAAAAATATCACAGAGAATGACAAAAATCTCAAAATGATTCTTATTGTTCACCTGTCGAAGGCATTAGATCTAAGGAGGCATTCTCTTCCGAAATAATTGCTATGACAGTCTTAACAAACCTTCCCACATCTACAAAGCTCTTATGATTGCTTCCTATGGCCACAATTACAGGAGGCGATGAATTGAGTTATGGCGTGACAATTTTCTAGCTACCGTTCTCGATATCTATAGTATATTACTGCCGAGTCCTTAAACTAATTAACAAGAAGCGCTGGCAAGAGATTCTTCTCAGTAATTGACAGAATCCAAGTAGAAAAGCAATATAATTAGATAACCAGATATCCTAGAGACAGTATTAAGAAATATAGATCTGGACATATCGTGATAAGGATATTGAGAATGATTTATCATAATGTTTTCGTTTCTATGGAGAAAGTTGTAGCTTAATAATACATGAACGTAAAGGTATCTGAAATGAAGTTATGCGCTTAAAACAAATAAATGTAATGAGATAAATGGCTACTTTTTTGCTGTCCTGACACTTGTTGGGATGTCAACATGTCATTCACGTATATCATGCATAGCTGAAGTAAATATTTCTTTAGATTTATTTCTCATCAAAGAATTTATAATTATAGCATGAATGCGACTGCATACATTGAAAGCTCAAGAAAAACGAGCTGTAAAAACTCTTTCCACTCCATAGGTAGTCTCTCAAAAGTGTAGCAAACCTAATTCAACTTAAGGACACATGTATAATTTGAACAGAGCTAATATAATCAAAAGGTGTGCTCGTTGAGACTACATGCTAGACTTTAAGATGATACAGAAAAAAACCCAACTTTAGATGATAATATGAGAGTATTAGCAAAAAATAAACTTCAACATGAAAACTGTATGCAGAGGAATGATATAACTTTGAAAGAAAAAAAATCACCAAAGAATCAGAGTGAGAAAAGCAATCAGGTAACTATAAGATATAAAATCTGATAACATAAATCAAATTGATGATGTAATACTACACAATACTGACTATGTAATACTACACAATATTGACAATGTAATACTACACAATATTGACTATGTAATACTACACAATATTGACTATGTAATACTACACAATATTGACTATGTAATACTACACAATATTGACTATGTAATACTACACAATATTGACTATGTAATACCTCACAATATTGTTTAAGAGGTAAGTAAAGCATATAAGTAAGAAAAATTAATACCTAAATTTATAAGCACAGGTATTAACACACTTATACTTATATAAGTGTATAAAGTTACTCATAATGCTTGTGTGGGAAACAATTATACATATTCGCATGTATGGAAAGTAATTAATCATGGGTTTCGCCGTCTTTGGATTCAACCCTTTAATCACAACTCTTTACTACAAAATTGTAAAATCTTAATATTTGGTCACTGCATAAGGGAAACACTTCTAACTTTTTTCAGGTGAGTGCTGGAAGAATGGCTTCCCATACTTACTTACCTTTATTCTTGACAGTTCTAATATGTTTTCTTACCTGAAAGAAAGGAGAAAAAGTAATTTCAGAAAAATGCGTCATGTAGTTATATAAATTCTGAATTCTACGATGTAAAATGAAGACAACGGAGCCTGTGTACTGACTATTTATGTCCAGTAAGATAAACATTTTGATTTATAAATGTAAGCTCCATGTGATGTGCTGTAATCAAAATTAATCTTCATCATACAACGGAACGCGATTCAACATATTTGCCTCACGTTCCGTTTCGTGAGGATCATTACAAAAAAAAAAAAAATACTAGACAGGTAAAAATCTGCTAAAAGAAATAAGTTTTCCAGCCCAGGTCTATTTCGGAATTCGCTGAATCATTCCGTATATTTAAATTTTGAAAGAACCCTCAAGAACTATTACTTATATGCTTGTCCAGAACTAAGATTGTGGTTCGCAAAAATATCAGATAAGGTTGTTGTTGTGGGTTTAACGCCATTTTTCAGCACATGATAGGCTATACATGGCGGCCAGTTTTATCTGGTGGAGGAAGAACTCGGGAAAACTCCGGGAAGAACCACCGACCCACGGGAAGCTACTGGCAAGCTTTCTCACATATCCACATTGGCCGAGCCCGAGACTCGAACCCACGCAGACAGAGGTGAGATGGCAGTGATCGGTAAAGGCGAGCGCCTTAGAACACTCGGCCACCCGGGGCCCCCTCAGATAAGGTTAACATTCACTTCAAAAATGCTTGAAATAAGATCAGATTTTAATTGTTTTCCTATTGCTAAAGTGTCAACCTTATCTTCATTCGCTTGCATGTGACAGTCTTGCACCAGTCACATATTATTATTATTATTATCATCATCGTCGTCGTCGTCGCTGTTATTGTCATTATTGTTATCATATCTCGTTCCTAAGTATACTGGAAATAGCAATGATGGCCGCATGCATACGAAATAGGAGTGTTTTCAGCAAGGTTGTATTATTTTGTTTTAGTAACGTAAAGATATGGTAGATAATCACTTATTTGAATATAGAAAAACGTGAAATGGAATTCTCCCTGAAGATTAAGTACTAAGAAAAACCGTCTTTCAATAATATCCTGGAAAAAAACGAAGTTGGAAAAGATGAGAAATGTGGCCAGGGAGATGACAGCAAGTGAAAAGGGTGTTTAAACATATTATTCCGACAAAAAATTTAAAATAGATAGCAGTTTTGAACTCCTGAATATACGAGTTGAAAATTGTATCATTTACTATTATTCCTGTCATGTAAGGCAGAAAGCATTAAACAATTACTTTCAAGGATACCTCATATTGTTTTAATTTATAAATTTCATGTTTATGACAGCCTGGAGAACTTCAAATTTCTTAAAATTGTAGGCAAATATGCTAGACATAAAGAATATTGAAATATACTACATTTACTGCCCTGACAAGGGGTATATGCATTATAAAATTCCAATGTTAATTCCAATGCTAATACATGGTCACGACCACAATAATACATTTTTCCCAACAGTAATATACGTACATTTTGATGTTCTCATGCTCATTACAGAATAAAATAATATTTAAAATAAAAACGAATTTAGAATTGGTAATATTCTATATATATAATATGTGAACTTTTGACACCATAATTTCTGATTAATTCGGAGCATGCATTTATATATTTCATCAAATCGATGAGATTGTGATATAGCATATAAAAATACATCCCGCTATCAACACTGCCATAGTGTGTTTTATCTGATTTCGATTAAAGATAAAGGACCGTCTCAAGAACGTAGATGACTAAGAATAAATTTATTCTTCTACCAGCAGAGCAATGAAAGTTCTAAACAAATACTCTATCGATTTGCTTTCGAAGGTTTACATCCCGTATGTGTCGCGGTGATTTTACAACCAACATACATTTAATGACGTGCTTGATACTGGTATTAAGTCTAGATAATACATAGTGTCCTAGAAAAACACATCTAAATATGGGATGCAAAGCATAAAATTACAAAGCATAAAATCACTGTTTTTATCTTAGAAAAACACATCTAAATATGGGATGCAAAGCATAAAATTACAAAGCATAAAATTACTGCTTTTATCCTAGAAAAACACATCTAAATATGGGATGCAAAGCATAAAATTACAAAGCATAAAATTACTGCTTTTATCCTAGAAAAACACATCTAAATATGGGATGCAAAGCATAAAATTACAAAGCATAAAATTACTGCTTTTATCCTAGAAAAACACATCTAAATATGGGATGCAAAGCATAACATTACTGCTTTTATCTTAGAAAAACACATCTAAATATGGGATGCAAAGCATAACATTACTGCTTTTATCCTCGCAATCGTTCCAGATTTATTAAGAATTGTACTTTTTTTTTCTTTTTGTGATAAAAAAATGAATAATGTAACCGTGAATATGATTTTTCACAAATTTATAATTGATCTTTCTTACATTTTATTACCAGGTACAACACGATTCCACTACATTTTGAATGTACATATTTGATAAATTTTAATCTACATAGTTGATAATGAATTCTGTACCATAAGAGCAGCAGGTAAAGAATCCAGGACTAAAAGATGGAAATTTATATCAGACCCTCCTCCTATAAATCTTCTCGCAGGAAATTCATCCAAAATTTTCACGAGAAATACCTTATAATAAAAAGTCATGGAATGCACTGAATCGATGTTACGTATGTGTCTGATGCCTCTGACAACCAATAAAACAAACACGGGAATTCAGTTTCGACATTAATATTGATATTTTCTTCTGGTTTGGGCTCTGGTGCATCTTTTATGATTAAATGCATGGATTTTTTTGTTTTACTATCGTACAATTTACAGCGCATCTTGCAGCATTTGTTAATTTTTCCAAATAGTCTAGGTACATAGCGCAAGTTAGCTTAGGCTTAGAAGATATCAACTTGTTCGTACATATGTTGAATGGGTTCAGAGATGTTTTGACCAAGAAAAGTTAAACTTTAGTTTGAAGGTTTTTAAACGATTAAGGCAAACTGTTTGATGGAAGCTCCCTGACCTTTGTTCTTAAGTCGTTCAACGCTTTTAGTATTATGACATAAAACTCTTCTACCAGGACAGTACACGATGTGCAATAACTCAATTTGTGGTTTCAAAACAATTTTGTTTAAACCTTCAACAAATGAAGTGAAAATCTCTTTTCTAATAGAAGGGTTTCTAAGTCGCATCAAAATTACTGTTGCAATAGAAAAGAATAAAGGATAGCTTCTGGAAGAGTTTTATTTATGTATTTTTAAAAAAAAAAAAATTTTTTATCTTATTTTATTTCACAATTCATAAGATTGCGCACAAGGCTCACGCCAGTAATTCCCAGAATAACAGGATTGCTGCATGCATATTCTACTATAACACACGAATTATTTTATACTTCTTTATTTGTTTGTGTCTCAAAGTCACTTGGCCTTCCCGATGCATCACTCGTTAACTAAGCATAATTCAAAACAAGACTGAATTGCTTCAAGTTATCGTACTATTTTTCTTTTTTCTTTTTTTTTTTTTTTTTATTTTGGGGGGGGGGGTGCATATATACTTGCAAATATTTTGTGTGTGTGCCATAATTACATGATAAAGTACAAAGCATGAGTTTCTCGTAACATGCTGAATTGACTGTATTCACGAAAATTGAATGTCCCTAACATGCTGAATTGACTGTATTCACGAAAATTGAATGTCCCTAACATATTGAATTGAATGTATTCGCGAAAAGTGTCTGTCCCTAACATGCTGAATTGAATGTAATCAACTAGTCATTAGTAAATGTTTGATTTCATAGATTGCTACAGGGAATACATTATTAATATGTACACACAAGTTAGAAATAATTCTGTGCTCAGATGGCGAAGTTGCTAACAAAAAGAACGAAAGATTTAAAATCAAGTGGACTGAGGGGCTCATAAGTCAAAAACAGAACAAACTAAGTTATAATAGTGATATAAAACAGAACAAACTAAGTTATAATAATGATATAAAACAGAACAAACTAAGTTATAATAGTGATATTGAATACGCAGAGAATCATCAAAAGGTCGAAGCCTAATTACCAGTAAAGCGTAAAAGTTAGGGAAATCTAACATTCCAAAACGAACTTAGTGACAGCTGCAATGCAGTATCTGCCAATTTTGTAAAGAATGTGCCAAAGTTATGGAAAAATGTGTAATGATACGGAATTACGTCAAGCAGCAACATGCCATTGTTGGTTGCATCTTTGCCACGTTGACCTTGTCAGTGCTAGAAAATTTAAAAAAAATTACGGAAAGTAAGCGCTTAACAAAGTCATTGTTTATCGAAGAATTTGGTAAGAACGATAACTTCAAACGGCCTATTATATGCAGTGGTTCCCGATATCGTAAGAAGCAATAATATTTCAGGTAAATCGAACTATTTTGAGATTTTATACAAAACGTCTGTGCGATGAAATATTATTCAAATATCTTTATCGTGAGAAACGAAGTGCGTGTAGTAAGGACGCTTATGACTTGATAATTGAAATTGAGTTCGCTCAGTACTTTGCTTTATGCAAAATACAAGAATGATCAATTGTTTGAAAAACAACGACCTACCAAATTATTTGACACAAAGGGAGTTAAATCTGTGAAATGTAGTATAATTATACCTTTTTCACACCTTCAGACAGAATCATTATTAAAAATTCAAATATCGGTGAAGAATGTGATATTATAACATGTATCCTAAATACTAAAACCCACATGAATACTTAAAGATAATTGTGAAAAACTTAAAAAACTTAATCTCAATTAGAACTTGTCAACAAATACAGACAATAAACACTTGATAATTTTTTTGTACATACGCAGTCAGGTGGCGCTCTACAGTTTCGTATTATGCATACGGTTAGATTTTGAAAGAAAAAGAATTACCCAGGTTTTCCTCGCTGGTTGTCCTGTCTTTTTTTTTTTTTTTTTTTTAACAACTTGTATATCTTAGTTATTATTAAAAGAATTTTTAATTCTCTTTATTTTGGTGTATGGTTGATGGGTGCAATTTAGGCTAAAGAGTATACAGCTTAGCCTTACTTCAGATGTGCACCTATAAAAAAAAAGCTGCTAGCTCCGCTTGGTCATTTTCACTTCCTGGACTTCAAAGGTAAATTGTAAAACAAAAAAAAGAGCCAATAACTTATTTTACTTTTTATATATTTTGTAATTCATTCATTGTACTTTCAGAATCTTATATTGCCTACTCTGGCAAAATTTGTTTCCCTATTTTAATAACTGCCAAATATATTGTACTTTGGACAAATTCAGGCTGATTTTTCGAGCACATGGGAGCGGGCATTTTTGTCAGCTGTGTGTGCTTAGGTCATGTACAATTTCCACAAGTACAATATGTAAAGAAATTTCAGCCACAGTACATGAAAATAGCATAGAGGTATGCCAACATTCTCTTCATTGTGCATGTTGCAAATTCAAACAACTTCATCTTACACCTGTCACTCTCCCAGAAGTACATAATATCTGTAGAGCGCCTCCTCATGGATTCGTGCCCTTTCACCCATACATATGCCATAATCATCGTCGCAAGCTACGGGCGATAATCCGCTTCGCTCCTTTATAACCCGTGGCTGCCTGTGCTGAGATTTCCTCGTTTTTCATGAGTACGTATAAACAAAAATACATCATCAACAACCCAATGTAACAATCACCTACACATCAACGAAAGTGCCAATTTTATCGACCAATAAGTGACTGTGTTTGGAAGAAAAACTTTGATTGACTTATTCAAATAGCGTCAAAGGTCATGTTGGGTCACAATGGCGAAACAATGTACTCGCGCTCGCAGTGATTGGTTAAGCAGGTTTAAGCATATTGATGAGAAACGATGAAATCTCCGCACAGGCGGCCACGGGTGCTAATGATGGCTTGTGACAATGATGATATAATATGACTAAATAGTAACAGATCCTTTCCAAATTTATATCATTCGACCATACTTTCACGTAGAACCAAATTTACTTTTGGTCACACATCACCATATAAGATTTGAAATCTCTAGGTCTAAGATTCGATTTCAATTTCCTAAACGTTTTCAGGTGTTATCAAAAGTGGCATGAATTCTCTTTGTCTCTCTCTCTTCCTCATCTAATAAGTGAACTGTTTACGCTCTAAGCATATACAATTTGATAACTGAGAAGAGACGTAAATCTAAATTTACAGACGAAATAAAAAGTGTATGTATATGTCTTTCTTGGATGGGAACAAATAGAATAGAAGGCATTAAAGGTGAAAGTGACATTGAAAGATTTTGGGAAAACTGAAACCCATCCAACTTCAACTAAGTAGAGTTGTTTATGTTGTTTAATAATACAATATATTTTTAGTTAAGTCGTGGATTATATCCTATCAAATTATATTCGGATACTGAAAAAAATTAAAAAGCTTACTCTTCTGTGGCTCGAAGCAGAACTATGAACGATAAGTATCTGTCAGTATGAGAAATCAGTCTCAATGAATATTAGTATTCACAATATTCGTGATCTATCAGTATGAGAAATCAGCCTCAGTGAATATTAGTATTCACAATATTCCGGATTTAGATAAACTTTAAAGAGTAAATAGGCTGCAATTTAATAAAGTAATACAGGACTACACGAATATGAAGTTTGCTCATCTGGCGCTGTAACATTTGGTACATTCTATTGGGTACATACATCAGTGTATAAATCGTGTAGAACTACACGAATATGAAGTTTGTTCATTTGGCACTGTAAGATTTGGTACATGCTATTGGGTACATACATACGTGTATAAATCGTGTAGAACTACACAAATATGAAGTATGTTCATTTGTAAGATTTGGTACATGCTGTTGGATACATACACAAAGTGTATAAATCGTGTAGAACTACACGAATATGAAGTTTGCTCATTGGTAAGATTTGGTACATGCTATTGGGTACATAAACAAGAGTATAAATCGTGTAGAACTACACGAATATGAAGTTTGCTCCTTTGTACAATTTGACACATGCTATTGGGTACATACACAAAGTGCACAAATCTTGTAGAACTCACGAATCAACCAAACGTGTTCTTGCGATAGACCATCGTTCAGTCACGAATCAACCAAACGTGTTCTTGCGATAGACCATCGTTCAGTCACGAATCAACCAAACGTGTTCTTGCGATAGACCATCGTTCAGTCACGAATCAACCAAACGTGTTCTTGCGATAGACCATCGTTCAGAATAAATGATATTTCATTTGTTGATGAGGCTCAAGACTCTTGAAATTTATCTCTAATAAGAGAAAGAGAAAAATATTAAGACATATCTCAACTTTCTTTGATTTAATTGGAAGTAACTGTTAGCTGTTTTATCTCTCTGAGCCAGAGCCAACACTATATCCAAGAATCAATAGCCAGTCTGGCGGCAATCCGGATGGAAGAACTCACCATATCCAGTTTGCATAGTATTTTTAAAACGCTGGACGGCAAACATTTTTGCTGCACGCTTATGAGCGGTTCCACATTTATCTTGACCCTTCAAACAGTGAAGCATTACCAGGTATCAATCGAAGTGACATTTGTCTTATTTTTGCTTTATGTGATTGTTACAACTATAGGTCTTAAAAATATGTAACAGAAAGAAAGTGAAACCAACAATGTAAGTAATATCAACAAGCAATTTTGTTTCTCTACAATACAAAGTGAAATTCAAAAGATAATTAAAATATTGTGAATCAAATTCCAAATAATCCTAAACGTCCTAATCATAAGTCCCTAAATATGGAATGTTCCGAATGAGTTCCAATAGTCTTGAATGTCCTGATATAACACAATGATACAATCCAGAATGTCTTTGAATGAGTTCACAAAATTCCAGAGTAATGTATTAATTCAAAAGTCAATGAGCACTTTAGTAATTCCAATGAATATATATTAAATAAATAATTCACCTCGAATTATATTTGATTTCAACGGCACAATGTAAAATCTGATCATAAATGGATTCCCACAGACTAATCTAGAACAGAAATTAATTATTTGTTTACCAAAGCCCTATTTATACACATTTTCACTTGACCTATTTCAGCAGGATGTGAAGCAATAAAATGGAAACAATAAAAACAAAAAAACAAAAAGAAAACAACAATAACAACAAAAAACAGTCTAACTAAATTAGAATGACCTTGAACTCTAATGTTTGTAAACATTCTGTTTACAAGTGACCAGAATCTAAAGTGCAACTCACCTTCATGGACAAACACACATTATAGATTAAATATACATAACAGTGATATATCATGTAAACTACTGTAGTAAGAACTTAAATAAAAATGTCTTAGAAGTTTAAGCAAACTGTTGATACAAAAATAACGGGTACTGCTAAAATTTGATCAGATTGTCATATTATCGTTTTATCTTTCTTTGAATATTTCTATACCTAAAAAGGAATTCTTACAATGTTCGTTCTTTCGTAAAAGAAAATGCTGGATGAAATTTACAAAGAGTAAAAAATTTATGTTTTAAAAATCTGTACAAAATCAGGACTTAACAAAACAACATATTAATGGCAGTGTTTGAAATCTAGTTACAGGACTTCACAAATTAATAAATCAATGGCAGTGTTTGATATCTAGCTATAGGACTTCAATAACAACAAATCAATGGCAGTGTTTGAAATCTAGCTACAGGGCTTCACAAAATAATAAATCAATGGCAGTGTTTGAAATCTAGCTACAGGACTTAACAAAACAACAAATTAATGGCAGTGTTTGAAATCTAGCTACAGGACTTAACAAAACAACATATTAATGGCAGTGTTTGAAATCTAGCTACAGGACTTCACAAAACAACAAATTAATGGCAGTGTTTGAAATCTAGCTACAGGACTTCACAAAACAACATATTAATGGCAGTGTTTGAAATCTAGCTACAGGACTTCACAAAACAACAAATTAATGGCAGTGTTTCAAATCTAGCTACAGAACTTCACAAAACAAACAAATCAAAGGTAGTGTTTCAAATCTAGCTACAGGACTTAACAAAACAACATATTAATGGCAGTGTTTCAAATCTAGCTACAGAACTTCAGTGTTTGATGGTGATTAGTAGTTTCTACAGACATTTCAAGATAATGACACAATCTTTTGAAAATAGTTTAAATTATCCGATACTTTAAGTCATAATGTGAGTTATCGACATGAAGCAAACAATTAGATATATGATCATAGGTCAACAGCAAAACGACTCTCTTTTGGAAAGTTCGTAAATTTATTCCATGTAGTTGTTTTTATTTAAGTTTTGGAATTCTCTAGAATTTTTTAAAAAAAAGAATTCATATTCAACACAAAGATTTGTATAACAGGTGAGACTATGTGACTTTACATTTAAATGATATGACTGGGTAAATGAAAACCATCACATCTTTGTATGAAACATTTATTTCAAGAAACTTTCTCTCACAATTATGGAAGCTTTCCAAAAATATAATGCTCTGCATGTTCCTGAGCATGACAAGATAAACCTTCTGCGCTTTACTTCATTATAATTAGATTATCATATTTAACTACATATCTTAAATTTTATTTCAATTACCATGAAGAGTTCTGCATGGCTATTTAATTACAATGTACTAAATTACACACCGGAAGATACGCTTGAATCATAACCATATATATATACCGGTGCCAAGTTTCGAGCTGGCCAATCTGATAAAGCAAGTGTAGTGTTTAAATTTGATAGCATTTACAGGCACATTTCACTGACTGACATGTACCTGACACTGGCATTGTGTATAGAAGCCAAATTAAAACATGTACAGGTCGACTTTAATCTTTTATATAAGACGGTTAGCGTAATGACATCAAATGCGGTATACGAGGGAATGCGTTTGCAATGAAAGTCTATTCGAAGTGTTTCCAGCATCAAATAACTTGAAAGCCAATCGTAATCCGTTTGAATAGGTCACGTAAAAAGGCTGACATTTTAGTAGGTGCACACCATAAGAGAAATTTTAACCGAATTTCAGCTTTGACCTAAAGGCATTTCAAACAAAACAAATAATTTATATTACTTAAGGAGACAGAAAAAGACAATACCAGAAACGGCAAGACTTTTTCGTACCATAAACGGCAAAATTTTTTCGTAATTTATGAATGAAAGGACTGTCTTTACAAGTTGTATCCATTTCGGTTACATTTTGTATTACTCGCTGGCCACTTAGGAGGAATTGAAGAATACAAGGAGTTCCCTCACAACTACCATCTGTTTCAATTTAGTTGAAGGAATGAAGATGACTTATTTTATAGCACTTGATGAACGCAGTAGCTCACGTGCAAATTCCATGAATTCATGATAAATTTGCGATTTAGCGACAGCGTTATCTAAAACCTCTTAAATGATCAAAAAGTTGCCTTCAAGCCTTACATTCACCTTTTGTCCTATATAATTTTAAAATCAAGATTAATTTCAATGAGCTGTATGTCGTGTAGCGAAGCTGTTTAGTTCGAAAGTGGCATCACGTCATGGTAAAGAGGCTGTTGCTGGTGTTTTTTTATAATCTGGGCACCCTAACCCCTACTCCGTGAGAAGGAGGTACGATTGGGGTAAATATATAGGCAGCACACTAGTGCGACCAAGTGAATTCATGACTATATGAACTGAAGTTTTTTCCCTATGTAACATAAGTAAAATACAGAATATGCCAATATTTTGTGTATCTGCTCTCTTTATCATAGAGACTGTATGCCATGCCTATGGTTATCTGTGCAATCAAATAATTAAATTATACCAGTGTTGAATAAAGATTACATTTTATTTTGTGTTCAGATGAGAGATTCGGCTAACTCATGATTTAAAACGATCGCGACGATTTGAATTTGTGGGGAAAAAGCCTCAACACTTTCATGAGTTTAAACGCAATTTACTTTTCGCTTTTTGCGTTAAAGGAAACTACCAAATACAAAGAAAGTTTTCAAAATTTCGACCCGATGTGAATTGCTTGAATGTTAAATGAAACATGAAACATTATGCCTAGATTAAAGCGTACGTTGTCAATGCATTTTACATGAGATGATTGAGGAAATAATACACACACATGTCCACTTATTACAATCTGAATTAATTGGAAAGTACCCTAAAACACATTCAGAGAAAAGAAGGAATATATATTTTCAATATATTTATATTTCTGTCAAGTGCTGTAAATGACCATGATTACATGTAACAAGAACGAAATCCACGTAAGCAATTGCAGGGAATATTTTGTTAATGTTCCGATCCTTGTGGCTTATATTAGGTGCATCAAGAAAAAGGTCATAATAAAGGGTTATTTTCTTAGTAAAACCATCCCATTACAATAATGATTCATATTTGCTTTTTAATTCATTATTTGCAATTTATAAAGTAAATCAAAAAGAGGTTTCAATGTGCAAATCAGTCATGTTGTTTTGCCTCCTTAACAAATCATCGTTCTAAAATACAATTCAAAAGCCAGAGCAGAACCGCAAGCTCTGCTGAATGAAACTCTAACGAAGATCAAAATAACAAAGCATCACTGTATATACTCGCGTATAAACCGATACCAACTACAAACTGCATAGACTCAGATCTGCCGTCGCATAATGCTCCGGCAGATTTGGGTCTATGCAGTTTGTAAGGACTAATCAATAGAACAAACAACAAAGACCTTGATCTGCCGGCGCATTATGCGACGGCAGATCAGGGTCTATGTTGTTTGCATTTGGATACGATTTATATGCGAGTATATAGTTTTGTCCATTCATCTGCATAGATCCATGTAAGCATGGATACGTGGATAGCTGAAACAGTCGTTTGCGGGATTAGTGAATAGAGAGATAGATGGAGGGCTACATGGATGTGTGGATAAAATAATGACAAAATAAGATAACCCTCGTTTTTTAAAACATCCATATGCTCATGAAATTATGACATAACGACGCTGGTTATTATCCTAATGGAACAGAATCATCTATGCCTTCTGGAGCCGACTAGATAATGCTTCAGGCAATTTATCTAGCGATATTTACTTTCGCTTCTCTATTTTGATTGTATTTTCAATCTGTATGGAATTGTTTGATGATGTAATCATTTATTAATATGCCAATCAATTTCAGAACAAAAGAGAGCCAGAAATATTACTGGCACAGGGTAGCA
Organism: Margaritifera margaritifera; assembly: GCA_029931535.1. NCBI lineage: Eukaryota > Metazoa > Mollusca > Bivalvia > Unionida > Margaritiferidae > Margaritifera > Margaritifera margaritifera. The sequence continues at coordinate 1,573,426 of JAQPZY010001528.1, forward strand.
TTTTAAAAATGTCCTTATTACAAATTATTTAGCGTGACATTATTGAACTGAAAATCAATTTGACAATGCAATCGAAACCTGAAAGAACAGGTGTATTTTCGTTCGACGTTGTTCAGCAGGTGATTCCTTCGACAAGGAGTATAAATTATATCAATACAAAGGATTCATAATGCAAATTATGGCAGAGTCACGTCCTGCGTAAAGAAATCAGACTTAATGTTAGATAAAGTCGGAAATTACCTCTTTAAGACACTAAGCACATTATCACGGTCTCGTAGAAACTTGTTTTTGTCAAGTCAGTTTTGTGACTACAGCAAACGTTTGCCTTTATATTTAAAAGCATGCTCATTCCTTGGCGACTTTTTTTCTCTCAGAAAGACAGTCATTTAATTCCCTGTTTTCTTAAAGGATTTCAAAACCCCAATATTCACAACAAAATCTGATTGTTTCAAATAATCCCAAGGAATGTGTTAGAAAACACGCACACACAGGTTGTTGGGTGTCGAACCCGGGTCCGTAAGATACGGCACCTATCGCCTTGTCTGCACCAACACCAACACTATACCCTCTCGATTAAACATGTACAAAGACGCAGAAACACAGGCGCAAACACACACACACATATGTGTATATATATATATATATATATATATATATATATATATATATATATATATATATATATATATATATAAAGAGAGATAGGGTGACAAATCAGTGCAAAATTTCGTACTTGCAGCCACACAGCTGGTCATTTGGTGTTTTCGTTAACGTCGTTATCTGCTACTTCCATTTAAGATAAAGTATTCTAGGCACCTGACAGCTGTTAAAATAACGGACATTTTGCTCTGTTGGAAGCTATTTTACTGTGACCTCTGATCTGACATATGAGCCTGAAATTAGCAAAGCAAATGGGATTATCCCTGAATTTTGAAAAGCACGGTACGAACAGAAATAGTATTGCGTGTTAGTCATGGACCTGATTTACGGATAAAACTACATATACAAATGTATACTAAATTACAATTGTGTTTCATGACCCTAACGCACAATCAAGGAAATGAAAGTGACCCGAAGCATGGCAATACTACTAAATTTCCATAAAGGAATGCAAATTAGCCAATCAAATCTTAAACTAATGCTTCTTTAGACTTCACAGCTGACGATCGCACCACCTTCGACTGGTTGTCACGGTCCCAATGCGTGCATTGCTGCCGAGATGCTAAATTACGTCCCACATACTGTCAATTTAATTTCATTTCAGAGTTGTTAAGGTAGTTAATTTACTACCGTTGCTGATAGCAGACCACCGCGGCATTCAAAGCAGGAGTTTCACGTGTACTAGACTGCAAACAAAGTCCCAAATTTTACAGGACCTATCAAGAAACGCTGGTGCTTGACGGCTAATCAATGTCAATCTCTTTACTGTAGATCACAGAGAAACTTATAGACATTACTGGAAAAGTACAAATCATCTAGGAGACAACGACCATATTAAAACTTTGACATTAATACATCTTCCGAAATATATGACATGACTAACTAAGGCTAGATCGCGCGGCAAAGGGAAAAAGAGACATATTCAGAAATTTAAGAATGTAGGGACTGTTTTGTCATTCATGAACGTTTTCCAACTTAATTAAAAAGTTTTTAAAATTCTAGACAATTCTATTTTTTGGAGATTAAACTCATTTAATATGCTTGATTCCACTCATGAACGTATGTGTTTTTTAAGCATTTGAATGCAGATCGTTATATTTCGCTTCCAGGATTTGAAACAGATACCAGATTATGACAAGACGTTTTGCATGAAGATAAAATTCTCCATGCCTTCATAATTTTAATTTTATTGTTTCGTCGCAAATGAAATTTTTAATCTGATGTGCAGTGCAATAAAGTTAAAGTTTGAATGATGTGGTTTTCTTACATGACAAGTTGTATGAATGATTTCGTCCTCGAGTTACAAATCAGATGACTGAAATAGGAATCTGAACTAAATCATGATGGATCTTTTCTTTTACTTTGGCTAGTCGAAAACATCAAATTGCATTTGCTGACAGCACGATTTCTAGGACGCCGGGTTAATTTTGTTTCAGCTATTCTATGTAAAATGGGAATATCAATATTCATTCCACTTTACCAAACTTGCATCTTCAGCTATAGTAAATATAATTAAAAAGTATTGCCAAAGATAATTAGTGAAACTCAACGAGGTTTTATAAACCGTAGATATAGTGGGGATATAGGTTTTATTTATGATTTCATTGAACAAATAGAAGAGGAAGATATTCCAGTAATGCTAGTCCTACTTTTCTTCGAAAAAGCTTTTGAATCTATGGATTTGTCTTTTATTGCAGAATATTGTAAATGAAATGGGTTTGGTCCATCTATTCTTAAATGGTTCGGAACCTTCTGTCATGAAATATCCAATTGGGGATTGCTCACAATTGTTCCCCATGGAGCGGACAGTCAGACAGGGTGACCCCATCTCACCATACTTATTTATTAGAGCATTAGAATAATTAAGTGCTGCCAAAAAAGAATAACCTACACACATAAATGGAATATAGTCTATTGATTATATAAATCTGATCAGTTAGTAATACCGATGACTCTACTATTATCATTGATGATGATAATGACATATCTCGTTGAACTGCTTTACATGTTGTAAACAAGCTTCACCTGTTGCCCTAGATTTAAAGCAAACTTTGAAAAAATACACGAAGAATACTATAAATAATAATCATAAAGTTGCAGCCCAAGTGAACAAATATGATGGAATACTAACAAAATATAACAAAGTATTGAAACCTTCCTATTTGGTATTCTTAGAGAACTATAGAGAGTTACCTATTAAGTTCACAAAAAATGGAATGTTGCACTGAATCAGAATTACGAATACGATGACTGGAAATTGATACATGTTCTACCTTTCAAAGTTACAGATGATACAGGGATTCAGAATTTTTTTGTTCAAAATCATTCATCGAATAGTCTACGCAAATATTAGATTGTTTAAAAAAAAAACAACATTCAGCAACACACCTTGATACATTTTGCAATGAGCAGTGAGAAACACATTGATACATTTTAGTTTGTACTGTCCTGTTGTAAAAACAAAATTAGTTAATTTTATGTCACTAATGAATTATAAATAGGGTATTTTGAGTAGACTTAATAGCTAATATCATACTAATTGCTTTAGGAATACTTGCAAAATATGCAATTATCAATTTGTGTTTGTTATTAATAAGTATATCTACTTTTGTCAAATAAGAAATTATATTCCTATTCTCCTTTCTTCCTTCGAAAATATTAATGTATACAAAGATATTGAACTTTATTATACATATATTTATTCCTCGGTATAGGTAGAAAAGATAAGAAACATACGAAAACAAATAAAACAAGTATGAAGACTTAGTAAAGATATTTGATGAATGTACATTTGATCTTGAAATTGATGGTTTCTGCAATACGGAATGTAGAGTGGCTTTTCAAATCAACTGTATTGTATATTATTGTCACTTCTCCTGTATATTTACATTTTTTATATTAAAAAAATCTGTATCCGGTACGATGGGTACTCCAGACCATTTTGTCTTTGCAAATTGTTTTATCAATTAGCTCTTTTGTAATTAATTGACCAGAGTACTGCTTCTTTATGACATTTCTTCTGCACCTTAAATATCACGATGACAAAGTTAGTACTTTGTAATAGATAACAGTTTCTTTTGGTACGATATCTTTTGTAGGAATTAATCCTCGTTCATTACAAAGATAAAGTTAGAACGAAAGTGAACATTTGCTTTTGGAATGATATTGCAGTGCATTTGGTTATCAAGACGGAACTTGCATGATAATGTTGAGTAATGATAGACAAAGGACCTAGTAATTAGAATATGAACTTCTTAAAACTCATTATATTTTTCTAGCACTATCAAGGCATATTTCAATAAGTACCTATGAACGGTATGAATTTCATGTGTTGACGAATCTCCTGCGATGTCCGATGTTACTTTCCTGTGTTCGGACAATTACAAGCTGGTTAACACGAGGCCGGCAAAATGATTAGTCAGCATTACTCTGGCTCACAGATGAACAGTAATTGATTGAAATCTGTATCAGATATGAGCAGTAATTGATTGAAATCCGTATCACAGATGAGCAGTAATTGATTGAAATCTGTAGATAGGTGGATTACTAAGTCGTATTCAATGGGGTAAAACGTCGACTAAATACACTGGTAGTGGCAACCAGCAATGATAATTTTAGTATTGACCAGAATCGCATCCTCATATAGAATTATTGGAACTCATTCCGAGACATCCTTGCTGAACATGCCAATTGCTGCTAGCTGAGAGTTGAGACATTACCTTCTGCTACAAATGAACACAATGGCTACAGACTTACACGACTAATCATTCGTGGCGCTAAGAGTTGGTCAACCTACTTGGTATGTCAAGTGGCTATTATTCTTCTATTTCAAGGTCTTCGGTGTCGCTTACTCGCATCCATATTGGAATTATAATTATAGTTGTAAAAAGGATTTCACAATCAATCATTCCGTTATACGCAAAAAAGGTTAAGGTTTGATAAGAGCTTTTTACACTAACAACACCATCTGGCTGCACAATTAGTTGAGAGCCACTTCATGTACACCTAAAGATATCGTCTATTGCTTGTAATTAGTGGATTTCACGGATTGCCGTTCTAATCAAGTATGTTAAGCTCTGTGGTTACTAAGTCGGCCCCTTTTTATCGCTTCTTAGAATAACTGTAAAACCATTCAGCAATTGTAGCAGTATTTTCTCTACGTATTTCTTTGCTTGTAATCTGTTATATGACCTTGGTGTATTTTCTCTTCGTATTTCCTTGCTTATAATCTGTTATATGACCTTGGTGTATTTTCTCTACGTATTTCCTTGCTTGTAATCTGTTATATGACCTTGGTGTATTTTCTCTACGTATTTCCTTCCTTGTAATCTCTTATATGACCTTGGTGTATTTTCTCTACGTATGTCCTTGTTTGTAATCTTTTATATGACCTTGGTGTATTTTCTCTACGTATTTCCTTGCTTGTAATCTGCTATATGACCTTGGTGTATTTTCTCTACGTATGTCCTTGCTTGTAATCTGTTACATGACCTTGGTATTACACTTTTAAATTTATAGATAATTTATGGATAATATTGCAAAATTACAAAGGACCAATGGTTCTTGGTCACAATAACGTCAACATTACATGTATTATACACTGCAAGAGAAGCATACATTGCATAATCATTACTTGTATTATACACTGCAAGAGAAGCATACATTGCATAATATGGGTGCTTAATCCTGCTGATGGCAAATATGGCGCTGACATTCGTCTGCTTCGCATTTCGCACTCTGACCGCTGAGTCACGCCTTTAATACCAAGAATAATTGATGCTTTTTTAACAATTCAAATGAGGAATCAGTATAATTACGAGTAATGACTGAAGTAAAATGAAGAATAACAAATGGCAGAATCTTCGTTGAACCCGAAATATATTTGTTCCAGGAAAAAAATACATACAACACCGTATAAACACAATAATGGGACTTACTTCATCCTTGTCAAACTCTATCTTCCAAAAACACGATAATAGTCAAATTATCTTCCTTACTATCCTAAAGAGGCGGAAGAAACAAATTAAATGTATTTTACTATTTCGATTTTCCTGTCAATTTAGGAAATTACTCGCAAAATATTCGGAAGGAAGAAATCTCTTATCTGACACTTTAACAGTATCCATAACCTTCACCAAATTAACTGTGGTTGCAATTCCAAGTATCTATGAAACGTAGCAGCGCATGACTCATCGAAATCGCTACATTATCCTGTAGCTGATATGTGTGTATCTGTCCAATTTTCCTGCAAATTACAATATTATATCATTAAAGACCTGGAACGGTATCTGTACTTTACAAATACTCCAGTTTTGCACGAAACTGATATCAGCGACCGGTATTTAAATCAAACACATTTGACTGTATTACGGTCAAGTGAAAATAGACTAAATAGACTACACGTATACGTTATCTATTGAGTTAGAAGTTGTCACAGTTACCAGGGTGTTTGAGCTTGAGGTGCAGAGAATGCATCTCACGAAATCAGTTACACATATGAGCGATGCAAGTACCAATCAATGTAAATGCACATATGTGTGATGGAAGAACCAATCAACGTAAATACAAATATGAGCGATGGAAGAACCAATCAATGTAAATACACACATGAGCGATGGAAGTACCAATTAATGTAAATACAAATATGAACGATGGAAGTAACAATCAATGTAAATACACATATTAGCGATGGAAGTACCAATCAACGTAAATACACATATGAAAGATTCAAGTATCAATCGATGTAATGTAAATACACATATGAGCGATGAAAGTACCAATTAATGTAGTGTAAATACTCATGTGCGCGATGGAAGTACCAATCAATGTAAATACAAATATGAGCGATGGAAGTATCAATCTATGTAATGCTAATACACATGTGAGTGATGGAAGTACCAATCAACGTAATGTACATACACATATGAGCGATGGAAGTATCAATCAATGTAATGTAAATACACATATGAGAGACGGAAGTACCAATCAATGTAATGTACATACACATATGTGCGATGGAAGTACCAATCAATGTAATGTACATACACATATGTGCGATGGAAGTACCAATCAATGTAATGTAAATACACATATGACCGATGGAAGTACCAATCAATGTAAATACACATATCAGCGATGGAAGAACCAATAAATGTAAATACACATATCAGGGATGCAGGTACCAGTTAGTGTAAATACACATATGAGCGATCCAAGTACCAATCAATGTAATGTAAATACACATATGAGCGATGTACGTACCTGTCAATATAAATACACATATGAGCGATGCAAGTACCAATCTAAGTAATGTTAATACACATATGAGCGAAGGAAGTACCAATCAATGTAATGTACATACACATATGAGCGATGGAAGTACCAATCAATGTAATGTACATACACATATGAGCGATGCAAGTACTAATCAATGTAATGTAAATACAGATATGAGCGATGCAAGTACCAATCAATGTAATGTACATACACGTACGAGCGATGGACGTACCAATCAATGTACATACACATATGAGCGATGGACGTACCAATCAATGTAAATACATATATGAGCGATGGAAGTACCAGTCGATGTAAATACACATATCAACGATGGAAGAATCAATCAATGTAAATACACATATGACCGATAGAAGTACCAATCAATGTAAATACACATATGAGCGATGGAAGTACCAGTCAATGTACATATACATATGACCGATGGAAGTACCAATCAATGTAAATACACATATGAGCTATGGAAGAACTAATCAATGTAAATACACATGTGAAAGATGGCAGTAAACGATCAGTGTAATGTAAATACACATATGAGTGATGGCAGTACCAATCAATGTAATGTAACTACAAATATGAACAATAGAAAAACCAGTAAAAGTATATAAACATATGAGCGATGGAAGTACCAGTCAATGTAAATACACATATGAGCGATGGAGGTACCAATCAATGTAAATACACATATGTGTGATGGAAGTACCCATCAATGTAAATACACATATGAGCAATGGAAGTACCAATCAATGTAAATACACATATGAGCAATGGAAGTATCAATCAATGTAAATACACATATGAGCAATGGAAATACCAGTCAAAGTATATAAATATATGAGCGATGGAAGTACCAATCAATGTAAATACACATGTGAGCGATGGAAGTACCAATCAATGTAAATACTCATGTGAGCGATGGAAGTACCAGTCAATGTAAATACTCATGTGAGCGATGGAAGTACCAATCAATGTAAATACACATGTGAGCGATGGAAGTATCAATCAATGTAAATACTCATGTGAGCGATGGAAGTACCAATCAATGGAAATGTATCAATTAAGCAGAGACATGTATAAAACCGTCATAATTTTCAATCTGTATTTAAAATACATGTGATGGTTTGGATTGATATAAACAAATATAAAAACAAGAAAATGAGAAACGTATGTTGGTTGTCCTTCCCATGTGACCCTATAACTGTACAGAACAGCTGTACAACCCACATGTGTTAGAGTTGTGTTTTTATTTAAGTTGTATATTGCAATTTTATCACATGTAACGCAACATATTGAGCTTCTGATGACTGTATACATTAGGGCAGAATAAATACATTTTATAAAACGGTGTAGTGGGGGCACTATTGTACTAAATAGTATGGTCATGAAAATAAATAAAACAACTGGAGGAATGGTGGTCAATTTGTTCACGTAAATATAATCCCGCATTCCACCATACCCCATGATGGAGATTAGTCAACAGTGCAGTGTCCGTTAACAAAATAAAAAATATAATATAAAAAAAAATGAGGCTATTTGTCTCTTGTTGCAAGTCAAATAGAGCGATAACTCTTACAAAACTCATTAAAGCACAATGATTTGTCAATATGCAGATCTTCATACGATGAGCATAATAAATATATACGTCTTAAGATGATGACCATAATATGAACCAAATTTCACTGCAATCCATTATGAACTGCACGACTAGTTGTGCTCTGAATGATTCTATAATTATGTGTACTGAAAATGTGTTTGTCAAAACATATACAAAATTAAAAGTTTTATATATAAAAAATTGTTATACCACATCATTAATCGTATAGAAATAATGTGCATTTCGAGACATTGTTGTAATGATGTACATATTCACATTCAAGACTAAATTAATATCAGAAATTACCGTATGTACTCGGTACTGATGTACATATTCACATTCAAGACTAAATTAATATCAGCAATTACCGTATGTACTCGGTAATGATGTACATATTCACATTCAAGACTAAATTAATATCAGCAATTACCGTATGTACTCGGTAATGATGTACATATTCACATTCAAGACTAAATTAATATCAGCAATTACCGTATGTACTCGGTACTGATGTACATATTCACATTCAAGACTAAATTAATATCAGCAATTACCGTATATACTCGGTACTGATGTACATATTCACATTCAAGACTAAATTAATATCAGCAATTACCGTATGTACTCGGTACTGATGTACATATTCACATTCAAGACTAAATTAATATCAGCAATTACCGTATGTACTCGGTACTGATGTACATATTCACATTCAAGACTAAATTAATATCAGCAATTACCGTATATACTCGGTACTGATGTACATATTCACATTCAAGACTAAATTAATATCAGCAATTACCGTATGTACTCGGTAATGATGTACATATTCACATTCAAGACTAAATTAATATCAGCAATTACCGTATATACTCGGTACTGATGTACATATTCACATTCAAGACTAAATTAATATCAGCAATTACCGTATATACTCGGTACTGATGTACATATTCACATTCAAGACTAAATTAATATCAGCAATTACCGTATGTACTCGGTACTGATGTACATATTCACATTCAAGACTAAATTAATATCAGCAATTACCGTATGTACTCGGTACTGATGTACATATTCACATTCAAGACTAAATTAATATCAGAAATTACCGTATGTACTCGGTACTGATGTACATATTCACATTCAAGACTAAATTAATATCAGCAATTACCGTATGTACTCGGTACTGATGTACATATTCACATTCAAGACTAAATTAATATCAGAAATTACCGTATGTACTCGGACTGATGTACATATTCACATTCAAGACTAAATTAATATCAGCAATTACCGTATGTACTCGCTTATAAGTAGAGTCAAACTACAAACTGCATAGAAACAGATCTGGGTCTATGCAGTTTCTTAGGAGTAATCAGTAAAACAAACATATACGCACATGTATAGTAGTATAAATACCGTATATACTCGCCTATAAGTGGAGTCCAACTGCAAAGTGCACAGACCCAGATCTGCATTATGCGACGGCAGATCAGGGTCTATGTTGTTTACAGTTGGACTCGACTTATAATCCAATAAATACGGTATTTATAATAATAATACATGCAAGTGTATGGATATAAATGTTCTGATTTGATAGGCATATACAGATATCAACTACCTTTAAACAATATATGAACCAGATCTGATCAGCCGAGTCAAAAGTCTGAAATATAATACTGAGTTTCCATAAAGAAATAGCTGATTGTACTCTCTAATAAATTATCACAAACAATATTGTCCTAAAATGCTTTACAATGCATTACCTAGAAAATTTAAAGATATTTTTTATTCTCGTTCTTGAGTGTGCTTAAGGCACATGTGTTCATTTCTCGTTCTTGAGTGTGCTTAAAACACATGTGTTCAGAAACATGTTTTATTTTAATCATTGTTTTGGGTCTTTGCGGCGGCGATTAGACCGACTGATGTGTAAACGACCAATTCTCACGGCTATGGAATCCTGTAAGGCCGGAGGACATAGTACATGGATAATTTCAATAAAATCTCTTTAAATGAAAAATATTTATTTAAAAAAAAAACAGTTTAAGAACTAAAAATTACTTATATATTATTTAAAAAGTAATAAATCTTTGCTAAAGCTATTTTAGCACGTGGAAGAAGTACTTCCGTTTGTTTTCTAAATCTTGGTCAAAACAGCGCAAAAACGAAACCCTGCTCTGGTTTACAAAATGAATTATTTTACTTTTATATCTAAATAATATCACAATTTCCAATGTCGAGGTGGGAAAAGAAGACAAATTTGTCCCCTGAATCTGTAACAGATATGCCTCCTCCTACTGACATACGTGATTGTTTTTCGATCAACCGAGTACTGGCACATACTTTTGAATGTGTGACATCTACACCTACTGCTGACATTTGAGACTGTTCTTCGAACAATAGAGTACTGGCGCACATACTAAATAAAATCTGTAATACTTCTAATAATTCATTTCTTTGATTGCTGTCATTTTTGCGTTACCTCCCGACCCATGAGATATCAATTTTTGCTTGACAAGACAAAGCATAATTATGCTGCCAGATGGTTGCCTGTCAAGACTTGATATGCAGCAATCCTAATATGCGAATGCATTCACGAAAGAATTCCTGGACAAGGAGTTTTTTTTTCTAGATTCCGTTAGATATGAACTATTTGTCTTGAAATACTTTAACTGTCTCACCTAATTAGTGGTTAAATACAATGATATTGTTTCTTTCAAAGAAATACAATATACTGGAGAAAAAACTCCCAATGTCGGACCCTAGTAGTCTTTATACCAAGAGTCAATATTTATCATCAAATTATTGAGGAGGTTGACGTTAAAAGTTTGTGTTGGAAATAAGATACAGATCCTTTTCTCAGACTAACTGCCACTGTATGATCGTGGATGAAGATTGCTACAAAAAGCTCGCATTGAGCTAAATGTACCTCCAAAAGTGTTACCTTTTCACACTTAAGTGTTCTGCTTTGGAGGTAATAAAAATGAATTATTCATTTTACTCATTTAATTGTTCCATAAGTTGTAAATGGCAGTAGGGAAATCGATATAAGCATATGTTTTGTTTGGGTAGTTAAATCATTATGGTGGACTACTAGCGGACATGGTGTTCTCTAACGTCAGTAATGTCATAATTGATAATATAAAAAGTGTTTATACACAATTGCTGGTTGAGGCGGTCTAAATGACGATAATTGTTTAAGAATACCGTTTTTATAATTCGGTGAGTGGCAGAATTCAGTTTATTAGGTTGCTTAAAAATGTACGAGATGAATGTTGCTAAAAAAAACAAGAAAATCTAATAGGGAAATGATAACTGGACATTTTGGAAGTATACGTGCACACACACACACACAAAAATAGAATACAAAATCTGATAATGTTAAGTGTTAATTGGACTAAAGAGTAGTCTACATTAGATATCTACATCATCTCAATAAATAAAAAAACTTTGTTGAAAAAAGCCCTTGAAATGCAATGCAATTTACTGTTATTTCGATAACAATTATTTTTTCACTGTCACAGTGCGTTTCTATTTTTGGAACAGGTGCGTGTGTCCCAGCAGTATTATTCTACTTGTCATCAATCAAAACGCAATCAACTGGCTCTAGAGAAATACAATTTCGAAAAACCCATCTCTTCCGGTATGTTCTAGACCGAATTGACGAACACGTGGTCAATATTAGCCACTGCCAGACATCCAATAATAATAAAGGTGGCTGCGGTTGGAAAAAAGGACATTTGTAGTCCCGCGAGACTAATAGTAAGCAGTTTATACTGGAAATGCAGTTAAGAAGAGAATGACTATTGAAGTCAAACTGTGCTTCTTCACGGTACTTTTAGGTTTATGGTACACTGTACTATTATCTTAGCAAGGCCAGTAGTGTGACTAGTGGCGAATATTTTTTACAAAAAGTCGTTGTCAACAGCTGTCTGAAGTAATTTACAACTTATCGTTGTCAACAGCTGTCTGAAGTAATTTACAATGGTTGGCAAAGAACCTGATTTACCTCGCTATACTGCGCAAGCTGGTCATATTTTCGCAGCGTTGGTCATACATTGGCATCTGATTGAAAGACTTGTAGGATTTTGCATGTAAAATGAAGTTTCAGAAATGTTAAATAAAATAAATAAATATATTAAAAAAACGCTTAGAACTTGTAACAATAGTGTTGTAAAACCTGTAACAATCGTGTTGTAAAACGCACATGCGCACATGCTTACGACAGATTTTGGTCAGAATGGCGTCTTTCATAGCATTCACCTGCTTCTGTTATTTCCTAATTACCATTTCTCACCACGTGCTGCACGAAACATAAATGTCTTGTGCTTCGTAACTTGCTCGTGACGTTCACTAGCGCTTCTTGTATACGTCCTTGGCATTGTGTTTTTGCAATAATAATGTAACAAAATGGAAAGGGAAACATATTCATATCTACAGACGAATTTAGTCACATGAGACTTGACAAAATGCTAAATTTCTTAAAGCTTCTAAATGGAGTTTAAGCGTGACATTTTCTCACCATTCATCTCAAGGAGATTGTTACAGTTGAAATTAAGATGAAATCACTAACATTTTATGGCTTCTTAGACTTTTAATGGATGCCTCTCGCATGGATAAATAGTTAACTGAAACGTTTCCAGACGAGGAAAAAAAACCGTGTTGTTCAACGATTGAAGTTAATCTTGTCATGAAAGGTAGTAGGCGACTTATATGTATCCAGATTGGACAAATAAACTGCTTTCGTGCACAAGGGATGTTAGTAACTGTTTCTCACATTTATTGTGCCTCTCAGGAGATATAGGTTGCTTTCAGAACCACTCAGCAAAGATATATGTTCCTACAGTTTGTAATTAAAACAAATAAATGTCATTCGAGTAGAAATGTGCCGTGGGACTCCCCATTAATTCAGTAGGAAATTGTTGCAGCTGCTATTAAGAAGTCTAAATCTTCAGGCAATGTGGGAATATATCATTCACAGACGGTTAAGATTCAAATAATCATGTAAACAGGCCTATAAAACATTTGGAAACAATGAGTATTCCCTAGGTTTTCAAAATGTAGACAAACCATTTTCGCGTTGTTTTGCTTTTTAAGAAAAAGATTCAAACTTAATATGAGAATGTAATCAATAGTCAGCAATGGTTAGCGACAATTAAAGACAACTGAGTTTACAATAAGAAACACTAGGCATGAACGACAAGGAATATAGCATACTGAAGTGCAAAATAAAAATTCAGTCTGGAAGTGTCGCCTGAGCATTCAAGTTAAGAAAGAGGGAAAAAACAGAAGTGAAGCGACCTAGTTCACAAACCTGCTTTTAGAAAGCCAACACAAGTATGTCCTTGGATAAGACTAGGTTTATGTCTAACATTGGCATAAAAATCTAACACTCTGCACGTTTGGAACTAAGACTTTGTAGTGAACAAAGATTTGGGGTTGTCTTAACCACATATTTGGTACTATAACGATAAATACTCTAAGACTTTGACAATATTGTAAAATTCAGATTGGAATACAAATAGGGTTGATTTAAACTTCCTATATAGCATACGCATGACCAGATTGATTGATTTTACTATGCCTGCAATTTTACATTTCTTTCCAAGCATGCACAAGAAGGAACGTTACGGAGGTTTGGAAACTTGCCCTTGTCTACTTTCTAATCCCTTAGGGAACGTACTTTCAAGTGATACACTGTACGACAAACACGCTGCTGGGTGGCATCTTGTTGTGACCTAGTTTTTGTCAACAGCTTACTGTAATAATTTACATTTGAAGACTAAGAACCGGACTTACTTTGCCATGTTTTCACTGTAAACAGAAGCCTGGGAAAGTTCCAACATCGCTGCGAAACTGAAACATGTTAGTTCCAAATTTAGGTACCAATTTAGTTCTTCATAGCTGCCAAATGCGTTAATTATTTGCTCATTACCGTCACTCAACTAGTAATGCACCAAGGACAACAAAAAGAAATGTTCAAATGAGTGTGCTTCTTAGATCAGCACTCAGTGGTGACTTTTAGAAGTGTTGGCTGCATTTCTAGCCTTATTTGTAATTACTGCCTTTCTAGAGATAAAATGTAAAACTAAAACACTTTTCCAGACCAAAAAGCAATCTTGTTTAAAGGTAGACCTGAACGATGCTACACGCTACAATCGAGAATCTTAATTTGCTAGACATTTCACGTGCACTACGAAGACTTGACGCACATTCATTCACTGGATTAGGATATATAGCTAATTAATTGCTAGCAGTGGTGTACTGGCCATTGGGCATACCGGGACAAATCCCGGTGGGCCGCCGCATCGGTGGGCCGGTGGGCCGTCAAAAAAATCCGTTTTACCGGTGTTTTACTGGTGTGAGCAAAACCCCGGGCCTGTCCCGGCAGATAAGTCCAGGGCCGAGTTGCTTACCCAATACACCCCTGATTGCTAGCAATATGTGATCTCCACGGAAACAACCAAGCAACTTTTTGTTAACAGCCCGATATGCACGCGCGAGCTTGTGAAGTCATAAGAGGAACCCAAGTTGGTTGACAACATGGCTTATCGGTTTGACAGTCAATGATAATACCAATAAAACTTCCTTTTATTTTGCAAAATTGTTTAAATGATCTGTATATTTCCATTAAGTACGGTTGACTACCTCTGACACCTATTTTCATTTTCATTAAAATGTTTCGCTTATGTTTAAGTTTAGCACTGACTTGCGTATTAAAATCTTGCAAGAATCGCCACAAAAAGGACACTGTATGTGTTTCTGAATTATTTTCTTCACAAAAATGACGTCCAAACCATCAGTACAATAGTAATAGCCTTTTGTACAATAGTAATATCCTTTTGTACAATAGTAATAGCCTTTTGTACAATAGTAATAGGCATCTGTACAATAGTAATAGGCATCTGTACAATAGTAATATCCTTTTGTATAATAGTAATATCCTTTTGTACAATAGTAATATCCTTTTGAATAATAGTAATATCCTTTTGTACAATAGTAATAGCCTTTTGTACAATAGTAATAGCCTTTTGTACAATAGTAATAGCCTTTTGTACAATAGTAATAGGCATCTGTACAATAGTAATATCCTTTTGTACAATAGTAATAGCCTTTTGTACAATAGTAATAGCCTTTTGTACAATAGTAATAGCCTTTTGTACAATAGTAATAGGCATCTGTACAATAGTAATATCCTTTTGTACAATAGTAATATCCTTTTGTACAATAGTAATAGCCTTTTGTACAATAGTAATAGCCTTTTGTACAATAGTAATAGCCTTTTGTACAATAGTAATAGGCATCTGTACAATAGTAATAGGCATCTGTACAATAGTAATATCCTTTTGTACAATAGTAATATCCTTTTGCATAATAGTAATATCCTTTTGTACAATAGTAATAGGCATCTGTACAATAGTAATATCCTTTTGTACAATAGTAATATCCTTTTGTACAATAGTAATATCCTTTTGAATAATAGTAATATCCTTTTGTACAATAGTAATATCCTTTTGTACAATAGTAATATCCTTTTGTACAATAGTAATAGGCATCTGTACAATAGTAATATCCTTTTGTACAATAGTAATTGCCTTTTGTACAATAGTAATATCCTTTTGTATAATAGTAATATCCTTTTGTACAATAGTAATATCCTTTTGTACAATAGTAATATCCTTTTGTACAATAGTAATAGGCATCTGTACAATAGTAATATCCTTTTGTACAATAGTAATTGCCTTTTGTACAATAGTAATATCCTTTTGTACAATAGTAATATCCTTTTGTATAATAGTAATATCCTTTTGTACAATAGTAAAATCCTTTTGCATAATAGTAATATCCTTTTGTACAATAGTAATAGGCATCTGTACAATAGTAATATCCTTCTGTACAATAGTAATATCCTTTTGTACAATAGTAATAGGCATCTGTACAATAGTAATATCCTTTTGTACAATAGTAATAGCCTTCTGTACAATTGTAATAGCCATCTGTGCAATAGTAATAGCCTTCTGTACAATAGTAATATCCTTTTGTACAATAGTAATTGCCATCTGTACAATAGTAATAGCCGGACACTAACTAATGAATTAATCGTCTTTATGTCAATTATATATTTGGATTTTTTTAAAAATTCAAAAGAGTCTTGTATATTCAATGCATGTGTGTTTATGTTCATATTACGCGAATCCATCTGACATGGAGCGTAGTATTTAACAGTTTTGTATTTAACAGCCCCAATTGTAGCACAGCAGTTAATTAAGAGTGGAAGTTTGAAAAAGGTGTCATTTATATTACGCGAGGCCAGCTGACTTGGAGCGGCGCATTTAACAGCCCCAATCGTAGTCCAGCAATAAACAGCGGAAGTCTGATAATTGATTGATAAGTATCCGTGAATACCGAGTTAATTTTTTTCCTAAAATTAATTATAATGTGGGAAAGTAGCGATTTCCGGGGAGGGTACACTGGACTGCTAGTCAAACACTGCCTTGCATTCATCTGTTGTTGTAGTCGTCTGTCAATTATTCTCTCTCTGTCTCTCTCTGTCTCTCTCTCTCTCTCTCTCTCTCGGGTATGTGAGGATTCGGTAAATTGTATTTAAAGTTTACTTTCAGCTGATAATAAAATTTGATAGCTTCTGATATTTTAGTTGTGTGATGTTGAGACTTCACACACTCACTCGTTTAGCCCCCTACTTTAATTCTTCTCTTTCGCTATTGTTACGACTCTATGACCTAAAAATAGCCTTGAATGTCATGATGCACCACCACATCCCAAAAAGTCCTAAAATCTATGAGCACTTTAGTATTCCAATTAATATTTTAAATAAATAATTCCTCTCAAATTATATCTGATTTCAACAACACAACTAAACTAGATTCCTTACAGACTGATCTTTTAGAATCGAAATTCTAAAATAGGAATGAATTTGTTTATCCAACTCTGTATATAAATACACATGTCTACATGACCCTTGTCACATCACAATACGAGTAATTCTAATCGGGAAAATACTGGCCTACCTGACAATTCTCATGTCAGAATATGAGTAATTTTATGGAAAATTACTTTGTGCACCTGACTTTTGTCACAACAAGACATGGAAATAACAGTCCAGCGCTAACAAAACCGACCTTGAACTCAAATGCTATGCAAACATGTTTTTTACAAAATGACCATAATCTGACTAAAGTATAACTTAAAATCAAGGACACATATTATAAATTCAATATACATAACACTATTTGTTCCCTCCTTTTTGTGTTCTCGCGGTTTAATTTTACACCTTTTTCCCAATTATGGTTAATTCAAAATATAGAAATTGACTTTTAGATGTAACTCGGTTTCCTTCAGCGCATTTTTCAGCGACAGCTCTCTCTCTCTCTTTGTTTTAACTTAAACGTACAGTTTTTTTTTGTTTCTTTTTAATCCGTGTAAATATATTAATTTAAGTATAGCTAAGAATATCGCCAATAATGGAACTTTATTATTGATGTGTCTGCTTCAGACAACAGAACAAATGAACAAGTCAGTTAAGAAACGACGACCGAGGACTGAAATAGGGAGCAAAGAAAACAGAAGGAGCTATGATCATTTTAGTAACGATTCCAGCCAGCTAACCTTAGTTTGATTACGCTTAAAATAGAATGTGATTCGATACAGCAAAGTATACGACATCAAGATTGAAGATTACACTTTTAGACCTGTGAAAGGCGCGTGTTAATGCCATGAGTTCAGAGCTTATCGGACAAATTCAAGTGAACAAATGATGCAAGGCGATGACCTTGAACTTAGGTTCTCCCCGAGTTCTTTGGCCTTTTCCACCATAAAAAACACATCGAGTAATCGGAGTTATCAAGAGTAATTGTTGATATAATTTGCTGAAACTTGCATAATCAACGTAAAATAAACATAGTCTTATTTCTTTAAAATGTAGTATCAACGGAATGAATGTCTCTCAAACATATTTGGATGCACCAAGTTACAAGGAACATCAAGTTTAATTCATGGTAAGACCCGACAGTTTTATTTCAAGTATTAACAAAAGATCCAAATGAGCCTGAGATCGCTTACCTGGCTGGCATCTGCCTAACATCCAAATGCGAGAGGAGTTGACCATGAAATGTTGTTTAGTAGGATGCTTTCTGTAGAAATTTCTTCCAATGATGTTGATTGCATACGTTATAAAAACAACTGTTTCATGGTTTCTCTATTTTTGGTATCTGCATATATATATCTGATGGTACATCAGCATCATTTGCCCGTTATTGAAAGGATACAATGTCAGTATGCCTTCTGTAAAAGTTGGTCAAATTCTGTTATGCGAGTTTGTTTTGTTTTGTTTTTTTAGATAAGGTTATTGGGGGGGGGGGGGTAATACTATTTTTAGCGACCGCCTTATTTGATGGGGGATCGACATCATTTGTATAAACTTGTAGGACCTTCAAGCTAAGATGTATTCTGTCAAATTTTGGACAAATTATTTTGAGCGGATTTGTAGACGTTATTAAAGTGTTATATTTTTTGTAACAGTAGCCATTAGATGGTGAGTCGGCATCATTTGCGCAAACTTTAAAGCTCTTTATGTCAGAGTGCTTCTTGTAAAATTTAGGCACATTATGCTGAGTAGCTTTTGACTCGTTGAAAGGTTTTCTTCTTTTAGTTATGGTGGCCACATCTGATGGCGAATATGCATCATTTATACAAGCTTGTAAGTCCATCATGCCAGAATGCTTGCTGTAACATTTGGTCAAATTCTTTAAAGGAGGTTCACATAAGTAGTCATTTAAAAAAGGTTGTTTTTTGTTTGGGGTTTTTTTCTGATTTTTTTTTATAACGGTGAAGATATTTGATGGCGGATCTGCATAATTTGTACAAAGTTGAAACGCTTTTATGCTAGAAAACTTTTTTTCAAAATTTGCTCCAATTCTCTTGTGCAGTTTTTAAGAAGAAATCGTTTAAAAAGTTTTATATTTTTAGTAATGGCGGCCATGTTTAACAGCGGATCAGAATAGTTTGTACAAATTTGAAAGGCCTTTATTCCTGGATGTTTTTGTGCAAATTTGGTCCAACTATATCGAGCAGTTTTTGACATGAAATCATTTAAAGGTTTTCTACTTTTTAGTAACAGCGGCATTTACTTGATGGTGGAAAGAGGCGATTGTATGAAATTTAAAGCGTTTTATGGCTGCACGCTTTCTGTCTAATTTGGTTAAATTCTCTTGAGCGGTTTTTAAGAAAAAGTTGTTTCAAGGTTTTTGTATTTTTAGTCACAACGGTCATAGTTATTGGCGGATCAGCATCATTTGTACAAAAGTGAAATACCTTCTTGAGTGGATGTTGTCTATCAAGTTTGGGGTTTTGTAATTGAAAAAAGTTGAAAGGTGCAATTGTTGATGGATGGACAACGCAACACGAACGCAGTCCCATACCATAAATTCACTTGGTCTTATGACCAGGTGAACTAAACATTTTAAATTGGTGTAAATGTACTGTCATCAATCACCTTCTAATGACATGTTATACCGAGATATATTCATTTATTTGACACTAACGATGGTCACTGATTCGCTATTAACCGGTTTCGTGTTTTATTCGTGTGTCAACGAATAGAATAAAAGTGTCATTAAATATAAACGATTGCGGCAAGACAATTGAAACAAACAATGTCGCAGATAGGACGATGAAATCTTTTGGATTTAATTAACCAAGGTACCTAGTATTTGAGGTTACACTCTGGGAAACCCTAGGTCAGACTTTGCTGTTGATTCTTCATGTAAAATCTTCTATGACTGTAAGTTTGGCAATGGACCTTATATATAAACTCCTTTAACAGTTATTGTCTTTAGTTTTCAGTTGCATACGCCGCATTGAGCATGTTTTAGATCAGTCTACGTAGCGTGGAACAGTGTGAATTACAACCGGCGTCAGAAACCGAACATATGACCGAAACAAAAATCGGATAAATTGCTAAATAAAAGACACTTTCTGTCCCAAAACGCCGCATTGCTCCAACAGATGTAGCTTGGAATATCGTAGCAAACACTACCAAGAAACACTACCAAATGTCACAAGGGCATCAGAGTTAAAATCTGGATCTTTCTATCGATTAATTTCAGAAAAATGAGGAGAATTTAATTTGGATGTATATTTAGCTGGATCGAGGTTACTCTTAAAAAATTCCGGCACGGTGTTCTTTTTTATAAGACTTCTTTATAACGTTTTAGACGTTTGACTGGGTGTATCACCATTTTGAATTATAAATATTACCAAGCCTATGATAATTTTGACATTTTACCCCCATCAGAGTTGACTTGATACAAAGGTGGAAATTAATTTCAAAATTAAACCACCAGGCATTAAACAAATAATCCCCCCTGCGCTGAGACAGATAATTTCAGTGAATCCAAAAACGTTTCAGTGAGCCACAAACATAAGTGTTTGTATTCCTATTTAAACAATCCAGGTATTAAAACCTTCACGCTAACATTTTCTTCGCCACTAGAAATTTACGTTTTTTTTTATAAACATACAGAAGGACCGTTAAAAAGTTCATATTCATGTTTTCCAAAATGTGAGGTATTACGAAGGGAAGCATTAATTGTTATAATTATTTTACTTATGTATCAAAAATAAATTTATCATAAGCCAAATTACTATGTTGCAGGATTAGCGGTGTTTGTGCAAAGAAGATCTAAAGAGAACACATCGTATTTTTAACCCACAAAAGGTCAAGTTTTCAAGATCTTTTTCATTCCTCTAGAATCATAATTAGACTTACAGTACTTGGTTTCATCATTTAGAACAAAAAACTTTACAAACTATTACCACATACAATTTTCCTTCACAAGACGTCTCAGCGGATAAAACTGGTTTCTCTGTAGATGCCAATTAATAAAGGTGGAGGCAAATGGAGTTTATAATCTTCGTAGCCTTCGTTTCATTTCTTTTGCGTGTTGTTTCCTTTTGTTCAGATCCGCCCCTGCGATCGGCGTAATTTCTACCGTGGGAAATCTCCAACAGACTATGCAACAATCACATATATCATTCATCAGATGTAATGCAGAAGGACTGCAATAACTATACCAGATATAATTACTCTTGCTTAAATGGCAAACTGCGCAATCGAACAACGATCTCTTAAAGTAAGCTACAAAGAATGCAATGAAAAGTGCTATGAAGCATACTATAGAAGACGATGTCCATATGTTAAAAGAATAAGTAAGCATTTCCAAGTCAACAATGAGAAATAGAGCTTCTAAAATAGCTAAAATTCCTAAATTAATTAAAAGTTTAACCCTAGTATTGTTTATAACTCGGGGCTTATGGCCCGATATATACCTACCTTTAGAAGTCATTGCTAAACCATAAACCGGCTTTAGAATATGCGTATAGTGCAAAAATAAATCCCTAAATACTTCTTTCTGGTAAGATTGTCCCTGTCGAATCCGGTCTGTATTTCTTTAGTTGAACTACAAATGCCCCTACTTCACGTACTCCAGTTTTAAAGTTGTGTGTTTTTGTGGTATCCAGAAGATTATCGAAAATAAGAGATAAGGTGGTCTACTGATTATTTTGTACAATTAAATAAAACTGAAACATATTACATTCTAAGTGCTGTGTGAACGAGAGAAGCGGGTGACAAATTCCCTTCACTGAAAAGGCCCATAATTAATGACGAAAAGGACCATAATTTTTGACGAAAAAGCCCTTAATTAATGACGAACTTGCAATAAGGAGCATGCTACTCATTTTTCATTGTAGTTTTAAGGCACGCATTCAAATCGACACGAATTACTATCAAAGACATCCCACTTGCTGAACGCAGTCTCAAGCGCGTTTAGCACCCGTCAGTATGGAGTTAGCCAATCATATGCTGGGATTTCGCCTATACCAGATCACTTGGTATACACTAAGTCAAGGCACAAAGTTAATCAAGTGACCAGAAAACAAATGGACCAGGTTGTGTTCTGCACTCTTACAGCTGTTATACACATCTGTCATTACTTAAGTGGTGAAATGAAAAGTGGCTGAAACAAATTCGCAGCATTTGAATGGCACGCGAAAAAATAGCATACATACAAGAAAAATTGAGAAGACAAACAAATACTGTGATGACTTAATAAATATAATTCCATTTATTTATTTGATTAAGGAGCACGCATAATTCAGCATCAACAAATCATCACAGTTAAAATTGAAATGTTGATGAGGCTTCTCCTTTTTAGGATAGCAACAGTTTACATGTTAATAGGAACACATAAATTAAAAATAACATTTTCATTTTTCTTTTAACTTGATGTTTCGTCCACATTGCCAGATCTCTCTGGTTCTTCCACATTATCTCTATAACAAACAGAGACAGCTAATAATCCTATTCCATCTTTGGTGCTTGGCAAAATATCAAGAAGAACAAGAGAAAAAAATCTAAAATAATATCTTTAGATCCTTCTTTCTGTACTCTGCACAGGCAGCAGTGGTGGCGCGCGATGTGGGGAGTCGGGGGGGGGGGGGGAATTGCAATTTTAGCTGTAACAGGGGCGTAGAAGGAGGGGGGGGGTGGAGGTTGGCAACTGACATAAAATCTGTTCTCTGTGGCAAAATAGGGGCGGCACTAAAGAACATTGCCCCCAAGCGCCTCGAACCCTCGCGCCGCCACTGACAGGCAGTCCACACATTCAAGTAAAATTTAATGTTATTCCTTTTCTATGGAGACACTTCTTAACATTGTTACACTTATATTACTGCTGTGTACTGGACTGGCAAAATGAGTAGAGATACACCCACTTGTTCATTTGTTCATTTGTTGTACAAATCTTTGGTGTGTATATTGCACACATCTTCAATTGCAAAAACACGATCAAGAGCTACCAGTAAACTAGAGTCAATATCGTCATCAAAAAGATCACAGCCTGTATTTTCAGTCATAAGTCCACTACATCAATCAGAATGACCAAGTCACAAAATGTATCAAAAATATATCTTTTGAGTAGGCTAAGTGGCGTAGCGAAGGGAGGGGGGGGGGCAAAGGGGGCGGTGGCCACAGGCGGCACTTTCTAGGGGGAGGCAATTTGGTAAGAGTACCGTAAACACGATAATGGTATCCCGCGAAAAATAGTGACATCACCGTATTTCAGTATATGCACGGTTATTGCCATGTTACATGAATGAATCAAATATTCTCTTACAAATTAATTCGTACATCCGATAAAAAAAAATTTGAAAGAAGAATATAAATAGCTTCATTTTTTTCGATTTATTTGCAGAAATGTCTAAACCATTTCACGCTGTATCATTTTACATGTATTCAAAGTTGCGTGCGATATACCGCTTGCTTAGACGTTGTTAGATACATGAGGGCACTAAAGTTATTATATTTTATCGTAGTGATTTCTCTGTTCTAATTGTAAAATACTGAATCCATGCGGAATCATAGCACACACAGTGTCGTTTAAAAAAAACTTAAAGAATCATATTATCATTTAGATTCAAGGCAGGAACGACACATTTTGTCCAGCCGCAAAACAAACAACACGGAGCAAACTTAATCAAATTATTAGAGACTTATATATAAGCAGATCTAAGTTTATCACTTAGATATTTTGACTGGTATTCTGCATATTTTGCGGGTACATTTATAAATAGACGTAGTGTATATTTAAATAAGCATCGATACCAAACTGCATAAATTTACATCCTAATCTGAATGTTTGAAAATATGGTTCTTTATTTTGGTCACGTGACAATTTAATTGATATATACATGTGTATATGGGGTATTGCACAGGCATAGACTTGCGCAAGCCCACTTCAATTTAATTTCAAATCAAAGTTTGCGACTATTCGAGAAAGCTAACCAAAAAAAGTTATTCAATTTAACTTGTCAAATCAAATGTGCGTTGATTTCGTCCTAACCTGTAATGCTTTAGCTGAAATATATATTTAGTACAAGTACTATTGCCGATCCATTCAACGCCATCTGTAAACAGAAAATACAGTCTTGATTCACGAGAAAGGGTAAGTAATTAAATAAATTTGACATTTTTATACCACGTACTATATCTCTTTTACAACCAAATAACTAAATCTAAAAACCTCGCTAACTAGATTACAATTTCATTTTCATCCATTGGGATCCGAGTTATCCAATTTATATCGATTTATGGCTTTTGCTACGAAATATTTACTTCTAATAAAGTCATAATGTTATAACAGGTACTAATATGTCTTTAAAAAAATTATATTGGACATGACTTGAGTAATTTTTTAAAAAAAATCAATAAGTGTATTACTACGCATGTCTAAAGTTTTACAAATCAAGCAAGGCGAACCATTACGAGCTTATGACATTCAATTGCAAAAAAAAAAAGTTAGGAAACAGTCAGTTGTGACCGACTTTTGTTCCGTAGGTTCTTCATTCTCCGAGTCATCAAATGATTTTGCAAAATATACTCTCTAAAAAATATAGTGAAGTAAATCTACAATGTTTATGAAATAAGAACGTATTTACACACAATCTTAAAATCTACTTTATCAATCGAATGCATGCCTTTAAAATGACCTTGTACATGTCATATATTATCACAGCGTGATCTGTAGATAGTACTGATGTCTTTATTACCAAAACCATGACACTCGCATACTGCAAATGACGGTATTTAAAATTTAGTTGCAATCACTTTAAAACTAAAATTGCTCGTTATTTCTTCATTTCCATGAATTTGGAAGCTCAGTCTATTACAGCGAGTACTAATTACTATAAAAACAAGAGAAATTCAAAGGTTGTAAATTTTGACGAGTTCTCGGCAATGCTGATTGCTTACATGGATTCCATTACTTGGATCAAAAAACTTCTTTTTGCGATCATTGGCCATATTCAAGCGACAATTTATCAGGAGTTTTTTATTCATGGTTTTCAATACTGGTATTCTGTCTTAAACTAGTTGATTATAGGCCATATTAGTTTTATGATATTATAGATATATTGTGCTTTCTGACCTATTTTGGGTTACGGAGTGACAATATTCACCAACCTTGGTGAGGATTCTAACACAGGATTCATTAATTGATCACGAACTGTGTGATTGGATTTCTGCAACGAACGCTGGACTATTCATATTGTGGTATGGTAAAGTAAATTTCTGGCGTATGCACTTATAAAGAGGCTTGGAAGTTTTCATGAAATAATTAATAGTTTCAACTTTCTACACATTGTCTAATACATATCATTGGGAATACAGATGACGTTGCTCGTAAATCATATAGATTCTGCGGGCATATCAATATTTTCCTCTGAAGAACAAAATCTACTTAATTTCGATATTCCTTCAAGACGAAAGCCTCAGCCCATTCAGAGAAACAGAGACGGCCAAGATAAAGAGATTCTCTGGTGTCTTCCGATTTAATTGTGCCTCTGATCCTGTTTACGCTCAGACCCATCACATTATCGCAGAAATCAATAGCTACCCTGCAAATAGCTGAAGCACGGAATGGAGACCTCACCAAATACAGTGGCGAAGATTTTAGAACGCTGCTTGTAATTGTATCATGACGGATGCAGGGTTCTGCCTGTCTTATCACGCTGTTATGTCCTTGTAGAAAATATTTTTTTTTTTTTTTTTTTTGCATAGCTGCTATCAGTTAAGCTTGGTGCATAAGAATAGCTTCTGTTATCCTTTCAATAAGCCCTTATATAAACATTTATTTTAAAATTCTAAACATTCAGAAATTTTAGAAAATAACAGGTATCACATCTTTTACTGAGCGTTTATACACAATTTCATCACACAATTATGTCACTCCTTCGTATAATGATTATAGTTCTTGTGGACTTTCTAAATCATTGAAGGTTTGAGACAATGGATCATTGTGACCTCTAAAGAATAAAGTGACTTGACGAGGAAAACTAGAAATGTGAACATATGTCAAGGATGAACCCGCCAATATGATGTAATTAAAGGGCAAAGTTCAACGTCAAACAGGGAACATAACTACATAAAATATGCCATTGAAGGGACGTCACGTAATGGGATGGACGGACATGGGCAACACTATATGGCTGGAACATAACAAGATCAGTTCAAACTCGATTGCTCATATGTGGTTCTCCTGGCTAATGTTTTTTTTTTATATTTATAACAAAGACTCTCTAACACCTGGCTTCGCCTTCACGTGCAAGATATTTCCATTACGTACAAGATACTTTCGATTATGTACAAGATACTTTCCATTAGGTACAATATACTTTCCATTACGTACAAGATACTTTCCATTACGTACAAGATACTTTCCATTACGTACAAGATACCATTACGTACATGATACTTTCCATTAGGTACAAGATACTTTACATTAGGTACAAGATACTTTCCATTTCGTACAAGATACTTTCCATTACATACAAGATACTTTCCATTAGGTACGAGATAATTTCCATTACGTACAAGATACTTTCCATTACGTACAATAAATATACTTTCCATTTGGTACATGATACTTTCCATTACGTACAAGATACTTTCCATTACGTACAATAAATATACTTTCCATTTGGTACATGATACTTTCCATTACGTACAAGATATTTTCCATTACGTACAAGATACTTTCCATTACGAACAAGATAATTTCCATTACGTACAAGATACTTTCCATTAAGTACAAGATACTTTCCATTACGAACAAGATAATTTCCATTACGTACATGATACTTTCCATTACGTACAAGGTATTCAGCTTATAATTTTAAATATTACCATTTTAATAAACAAATTACATGTGCTAATTATAATGGAAAAAAAATGGCAAGATATTGTTACAAACTTGCATAGTTTTCTCATTCCTAATATGTTCCGTTCCCGAAAGGAAATATTCTACTAAATAGATCTCGTAATTTGCAGTTAGTTTTCATGCCAAAGCGACGTTCTTTAACTTGTAACAAATCAAACTCTTCGAAAATATATTAGCTCGAAATATGGGGCGAATGTCATTTAAAGATTTGAAAGCTTATATGTACCTTAAGGCGAGGTGGAATTCGACCAGTCTTATCACTTTAGTGGTGCTGGGTGTTTAATTTGAAGATGCCATGATATACCAATCATGGCTTCAATTACCATAATATCTTCTTCCATGACACTATCAAACTGAAAAGAATTCCACAAGTGAGGATACAGATTGACTCATGGCACGTGCAAACCACAGCCAACTTTACAAAAAGGAACGCAAGATAACCAGTCTTATCCAGAATTGATGGTCGTTTCAATTTGATAAATGGTGAATGCACCACTCAACACTCGACATATGCATGTATATGTATATAGTAGCATTTAATGGCACCTCAACATAATAGTGCTTATATGATCCAACAAAAAGTAAAGTTAAAAAAAAAATTAAAAATGAAGAATTGGACAAAACTTTAGGAAGATAAATGTCGCACATGTATTTAAGTATATAGGCTAAAATGTAACTTGCACGGTGTCATTTCAATCTTGTTTCAAGGCAATCAGATTAATTGATTGTCCGAAAACTATTAGAGAACGAAATACATTGAAAATTTTGGCAAGAGATCAAGACTGGAAGCTCCATAAGGAAGTGAAATAACAATCGACGAATTGACAACTTACTATTCTAACCCCTACCCCCTCCCCACCCCCTGCCCCGCTGCGGACGCCCATGGATGTAGCTTTCAGAATGGATTGACTCAAGTGACAAATCTTGCTCATTTTCAGTAACTGAAGAATCAAAGAATTTGAATAAGATCATTGTTTATTATTATTAATGCTATTAGCACATCTCTTACGTTTTTTGTACTCTGTAAATATCACATCAATAACGCCGTTCCTTTGATAAGCAAAGATTGTAAAAATGTCTTTGCAAGAAAAGACTTTTCATTATCTGCAGAAGATATCAGATACAGTCCGTTTTTATTATATGAAGAAAAAGTGCTGGAATCTGAGTTACATATTCGAAAGCTGAGAACAGTTCCCCTTCCGTTATAACGGTTCAAGTAAAGTATGCTAAAAATTTTTTTAAAAAATACAAATTGCCCCAAATGATCTTTGTTATCCGTGTATGTTACATGTTGAAACAATATCTTATCTGTTCTGAAATTGTAACATATTTTTAAATGACATGTTACAATGGACAAAGAGTAAGTGCAGCCACACCAACAACTCAATTTTCTCAAAGAAAAATGTAATATTCGGAATCAAAGAAAAAACTCACGTTGACGGTGTAATAAATTTACTTATTCTTGTAGCCAAACAATTTATTTATAAATGTAGATATATATTATAGTGGCAGACCTAATTTGTCATATTTTAAAAAGCTACTTAAATTTCATTTGAATCTTGAAAAATCAAATGCATATAGTGTGATTATGAAAAGTTGATAGTAAATGGTAGCTATAGATTGAATAACCTTATGTTCACAAGGATATAAGAAATGATATAGGTATGTAATGAAACAAGTTGTTAATTTTCTTTTCACATGTATTGATTCTTCAACTTTCATTTTATATGACACATGATATTGTCCACATATTGTTTTGCATGTCTGGTTTAGACAAATCCGTTTTTTAATCTGTTCTGCGTGAATACAAAGTATGTGTGCTCCTGTTGTACATACAAATATGCCCAAATCTGTTTCTTTTCTCTATCTCTATTTGTCTTGTAGTTATTTCTTTCTTCGATTAATAATTAGAGCTCAGAAAATTGTGCAAATGGGTTATATTAAAAGAAATCTGTACTTATGACAAAATATATAAACTTATGTTGATGTACCTGATTAATTAATAGAAACTGTATGCTTTTATAATGTATCAAACTATTACAGTCCAACAAGTAGTATACCCTGCAATATACTAGTAAAGTTTTATATCTACTAAATCACTGACAAATTAATATCGTAACTTTCAAAACCGACAACTTGTATATTGATCAGCTACTTTCTATGACAGCCTTGGCCTCGTTAGGATTCTGTGGTCAATAAAACAATGTCATTAGAAAGGTTCAACTGAAAGGTTACAACACACTAACAACACACAAATAACATACAAACAAAAATCTTTGCTGAAAACTTAGGATTATTCAAGTGTATTTCGTTCGAAGTAAGTGCACTTTTACGTTAATATATCACGCCAAAATCAACGGATATAACAAGTTTACTTCACCTGATTATCTGTACTAGATGTTTAATGCAGCTGTCTTTGCAATAAAATATCGCTAATTCATTATTATCAACCTTCATAGGCTGATTTACAGGACTTTCAAAGACAAATTAGATATAGGTAATTAGTCAAGCAGCGAATGGTCGAGTTATACTTATTTCTATAATGTAGTATTCTGCTTAATGTTATATTAATAAATATTCGCCAGAAGTTGAATTCACTCAGAATTTAATGCTTGCGTGACATATTTTGTGAACGTATAAATGTCACCGTTGGGACTGTTTAATAATACTTTCACATAACCGTAGATATGTTTTATTTTATTGATATTTGCTGCAGTTTACTGTAGTTATGAAACTCCATTTGCTGCTAGTACATTTGCTGGTTATAAAATTCTCACTCAAATTAAAATTTTCTTCAAATGAGAGTCTTAGTAAGTGCCACAGCAAATATAATTATGGACAAAATTGGCGAAAAAAAGCCTTAATCAAGTAGGCATAATATATACATTTGAAAACTTTTTTCCTTGGACTTTTTCTTAGCTTTGCAATCAAGCCCAATCATTCTCTCAAACCACAGGCTGCAATCCGCTACGCTCCTTTATCACCCGTGGCGGCATGTGCTGAGATTTCCTAGTTTCGCACGAATATGCATATATCTGCTTAACCAATCACTGCGAGCAGGTGTAAAATTGTATCGACCTTATGACCCAACATGACATTTCATGCCACTTAAATGAGCCAGTCAAAGTTTCCCTTCCAAACAAAGTCACTTATTGATCGATAAAACGGGCACTTTCATTGATCAATCGGAATATCGCTCGGCCATTTCCGTCGAGTTGACAACTTCGGATGTAGTAATACACATACATTTGATGGGTTTGGTGATTCGCCTTCGGCTGAGTGCACCATATTAGTTGCGAGAGAAAAAGCCGAAAACGTTCCAATTGTGACTTTGTCTTCTTCCGCCTCCATAGTGTGCCATGTGAACAAAAGTAGTTTCGAATATAGTTCTCAATGGAGGCGAATTACGTTCGATGTTTCTTTCTCGACTTGACGTGTTCATGAAAAAAAAGCGGATATCTCAACACAGCAACCACGGGTGATAAAGGGGCGTAACGGATTGTTGACAGGGGTTCCGGCAATGTAGGTCAATGTATTAGCGTCAATAGTGCCAGGTAACCAAACAATCCCATCACTGTCTCAATTAGATAATTAATACTGAATTATGACTGGCCTGTCTTACCCAAGGCCTACTGAGAAAACATCAAAGTGCCGACCCGGTTATGCAATGCGCTTATCTTTCGTTCGGTATTCCCAAGAGCAGACATGCCAAGTGAGATTCAAGGCTATATAACTCTGAATAGATGTGGATTATTCCTTTACAGGACCCTAGAGATCATGGTACAAGCGCCAGGAATCCAGCTACAACTTTTGCCAG
Source organism: Margaritifera margaritifera (assembly GCA_029931535.1). Classification (NCBI taxonomy): domain Eukaryota; kingdom Metazoa; phylum Mollusca; class Bivalvia; order Unionida; family Margaritiferidae; genus Margaritifera; species Margaritifera margaritifera. The sequence continues at coordinate 1,604,591 of JAQPZY010001528.1, forward strand.
CTATGACTTGCTTATTCAGTGCCTGTTTATCTTCAGGTATGAACAAACAGATTGGTGATGAAGGATTTATTTTAGCCTCAGCATTTAGAAGAAAAAAAATGCAGTTGTAAAATGAAGTGTTTTATTGCATAAACCTGAACCCTTCTAATAGACACAGTTGATTAGAGCATTGCCTTACACATTTGACATTACTGACGCAAAATGTGTATATCTCTTTAATTGTAATTATAGGTACCTTATCCAGCTAAGACAGATTCTTTGATGACGTCAATAGTAATACCTCAGTTAATTCATGCAGAAAAATACGAAAATAATTCCCAAAAAAAGTAAAGTACCAGTCCATAAGATTGGCGGCGTCATGTGTGACGATTAGTCATTGTTTCCGGTAACAGCATACACGTCAGGATACCGTTAAAATCTTACACGTGATCGATCAGGTTTGTGTTGAATTCATTCATAACACGACATGTGATTTCCTAGTACAAGTGAAAGCAGTTTTCATAATTAAATAGCATGCTTATCGTTAAAAAAACGATCTTCATTAAAAGAAAAATGAAAGTACTTTTCAATAGTTCGTTTACCGCTGCTTTGAACATACATATTTTTGCTTTCATTTCAGTTTCAAACAGGAGAGTGTTTTGTCAGTCAACCACTGTCTGTGCTAATCAAAATAGAAATTTATGATTCGAATACATTATGTTCAAGGTATTTAGTGTCTCTGAATGAAAAAAAACAACTTCTATAATCATATATTTCTGTTTAAGCAATTGTTGCTTTAAAATTGTCGGGTAACCCCGCTGAGAATTTAATTATGATGCAATAATATGTCCAATTTCTTTTTAATATAAAGTTTAGAGTAAAATAGGGAAGGAAATATAAATGTGGACAATTAGGTACATATTCTTTATATTCCTTTAGTATTTCTGCGGATATTTTTGTGCATGTTTCGAAAGTAGAGGTATGAAAAAAAAAAACAAGTGTGAGATTATGGTAAAACGCTGAATGCTTCGAACATAACGAGCAACATTCTGAGAGGAGACGCAGGCTGGTACTATCATTACACATCTTGAAAGGATGCAGACCAGTGTTACGTCAAAGGTTTTCATTTTGTACAAAAATTAAAAGTAGATGATCTGCTAACCAATCTGTTCCAATTCAATAGTAAACTTCAGCTCGAGAATATCTGGAGTAATAATGAATAGTGCCTTTGAAAATACTATTCAATTAAAAGCAGTTTCAGGCGATTTTAGTAAATAAACCATGACTGAAAGAGTCACTTCAAAGAATATTGCTCCACAAATTATAACAGTTTTTGAGCAAGCTCTGGCAGTCTAAAGATGAATACTCTGCTTTATCTAATGCATTATACAAAATCCACATGTTATGGATCCTGATATTAGATTGTGACGGGTCTTATGTTATAATCACAACAAAGCAATGCCACATTTTATCAGCAATCAAGCATTTCCACTGATATATTTACTATGGTATCTACCACAGAATATTTAAAGAAATTTTATAGACTTCGGTAGAAAATAAATTTTACAATACAAACGTTCTTGCGTGACAGAAATCATTTGCCTTTTCAAATCAAAAGGCACAGTTGTCTATCACAAATGAAAGCGCATACCACTGATTTTTAATCGGACATTATTCATGTCTGACAATGCCAGCTTCATAAGATGGTCAACAGCCCGCATCTTAAGATAAACGGAACTCACAGAAATTGTTCTAGCAAAGTGCATCGAGGATATCTATCCTCTTCGATCAAAAACGTCTGACGTTTCGTTCTAATCTGACATTTCTCTAACAGGTTATTATAATAGACAGAGTTCACTTATTCAGTTGCATAACTATGCATTAGCCATTTAAATTCAAGATGACTGATTGTTCGACCCAATTCCCCGTTTAACTTACTTCTCTTCCTAAACTCAGACATACTCTTAGTGACTAACCTATTTTTAGCTTTGTCAACATCGTGGTTGTTTTATTATTCGTCAGTCAATTGTTTTGACAGTTGTCATGGCTTTGATGTTCTTGTTAAGGATTTTAAAGTCACTTACGCCATCTGGTCCTAGGTTAAAATGTGAAATTATTTCCGCTATTATCCTGACCAACCTTTTTCCTTGCATTCAAATTTGTAACGCCTTTGCTCGAATTGAAAACTTTAATGCTCAGCTTTAGCTCTTATTTTTTCCATTACAGATGGCGTATGTTTCAGGAACTTTGATTAAATATCGTCTATACACGGTTATACGTCAAGTCCAATTGCAAACAACATAGACCCTGATCTGCCGTCGCATAATGCGCCAGTATAGCAGGGTCTATGTTGTTTGTTCTGATGATTACTCCTAACAAACTGCATAGACCCAGATCTGCCGGTGTATTATGCGACTACAGATCTGGGTCTATGTAGTTTGCAGTTGGACTCGACTTATAAGCGAGTAAAGACGGTACATATAGAAGATAAAATTATCGACAATTGTTGTCTGTGCTTAATGGACCATGTGTAAATTCTGAGGGATTTTTGTTGTTGTTGTAATTTTTAATATTTGTACATCATTCATCATTTTACACCTATTTAAATTATTTACAATTTTCTTATTAATAAATTCTTTTTGTGTCTTATATTTCTGAAGCATGAGGGACAATAGTACCAATATGCATATGGTGACATTTAGAAACTGAATCGATTCCATGGGCTAAAATAAGTTAGCGGATCAGAATATAAACGACCTACATTCAACGGTTTTAGTTACCATAAAGACCTTGCAATACTTCTTAGAAGTATTACAGTAATTATCTCTGCAATCATAAAATGTTCTGATCGTTAACCCATCTATTTGCTTTCAATCCTCCTTTTTGCCTTCCAGATGCGAATATAGTCCCCAAAGAAGTATTTATCACATATCGCAATCAAGCCAACATATAGGTCTATAACAATGAGGGCTGAGCCTTCTTGAACGAATATAAATCAGGAATAAGCAAAATCGCGAGTAACCGCTAGAGTTTAATACAAATAAAGCTAAATAAATGAAACAAAAAATCCTTAAATGTAAGAATATTTCCTCCAGAAATAGACACGTAAATTGATACAAATAAAGACTATGGATTATTGAATGTTTCATTTTTTTAAGAAGACAATAATGGTCAAATTGTTTTCATTACTGTAACAATTAGGCGGAAACGGTTGTTAAATATTTTGAGCACAACATAATAACAAGAACAACGTTGGTACTTTACAAAAATGCTAAAAGAAGACGCGAACGAAATTGCGTGAAACAGTTGTGACTGTGTCTCTCATCTCTAAAACAAATCCAAATTAAAGATTTTTCTCTTCTTTCACGCTTATAATTGATACAAGTTTGAAAGTCTATGCAAAGAATGAACCAACAGGACATTTTGTACAATGCTGTCTTTCGCGTGCTTCTCTGGTACATAACCCTAAAACGCAGCACATAAATTATAGCGAGAAAATTAGGTCTGTACAAACAATTTACTTGTTATAAGTGCTAATGGTGAATGCATAGATCAAATTTAATAACAACACGTGCAACAGTGTATAGGAAACTGAGCTTGATGTATATGCAAAAAACAAAAAAAATTAAATATTCACTGGAGCATGAACAGTAGATGCAAGTCACTTTTATCTATATGTACCTTCTGCCTGCGGTGATTTCAAATGTTAAAACAGCCATCAAATTTCATGACTGTAGATATTAAAGTGTATGCGATCACTCAAACTTGAAAAATAGGTTACTATGGCCTACGTTTATAGTTATCAATACCCTTAAAGAACAATACATACATACATAAAGTTTCATAACTATATAGAACTGAGTAAAATTTAAAAATGTAACTTTGACGGCCGTGCCGACAACGCTGTCGGAACAGTGATACACATGTATCGCCTACGCTTCGCAAATGAAAGAAAACTTGTTCTTCGGGAACAAAACTCAAGTATACGAAGCTGGCTGTTGTCAATTCAATTTTATTTAAAGGGTTACAAAGCAAGAAATTTTCTTGCGTTTCATGCGTAATCAAAATACAGATGTAAAAATGCTAACTGGACTATTCAGTATGAAGTTTCATCCTAAATGTTGTTGTGTATCCGGTCATTTCGGGTAAAGTTACACTGCAAAAATAAAAATATTGCATAAGGATGGATGGACACGTTACTGTTACTTTTGAAGGCGTCATTGAAGCCTTACGTGAGGTGTGTTAAATGTTAAGCATGTTTCATGAAAATGTATTTTTTAGTATTTGGAGTTACCATGTTCAGTAAAAGGTACAGAAATATAGGCAGAGATTTTTTCCGTTTTAAAAATTAGGGCATTGTAGGGGTCGTAAAGAAAATAATGCAAGAGTTTACGTTTTAATATCAGATATTACAAACAGCGCCCTGGATCCAGTAACATGAGGAACTTAAAAACGGAAATACAGGTTTTGTTGCCGGGTACAGTTTTTTCAAGTCCAGTCAAACTCCTCAGAGCATTGTATACAGTTATGCTCATGTTCAGCACTTTCCCATCCAGCGAGAAAGGCCGAAAGGACTCCGATTACTCAACACCTTTGGGACTTTGACCAGGGTATTCTTCACGAGTAAACTGTTCTCTTTACATTGTCCTTGCCGGGTACACCATACTCCTATTATATACAGATTTTCTTGTATGAATCTGAGAAAGACCTTCCAATAAGGAATTTCTCTTTACGTCAGGAAATAAAAACAGACCAAAAATACCCGTATGAAATAAATCAATCAAAACAAAGAGGATGCTCGGGCGTCTTCTAGTTATGACTTCAAAGTATATGTTCCCAGTGGCATTATTAACCGTCATCGTAAGCATCGACGGCTCCTATTTGATGTTGTTATGGTAAATCAAAACCGCATTAGTAAATTATATCTTTATTTATCAGGATCGTATTATATTAATATAATCGTCTATGAAATTTAATAAATTGTGTCTACTATATATACTTCCATCACTACCATGTTCCTAAACATAGGCTTTTTTAAAAATTGTGTTTGCTTAATTCTCTTGAAGTATTCTTAACTTTAGATATCAGTCAAAATTTATCATCCAGCAAACAAAGTAAATTCTACCAAATCTCACAAGCCAATGACTGCTCATGCTGTTCGTTGTGAATACACAAAATAAACACAATAAAAAAGTTTTTCTCAGCGAAAAAGGAAGACACGCATAATTGTATGAATGAAGAAACTTGTAATTTTATAAATAATCACACTAAACAATTATCGGTTAACATATTGAAAAGAAATCATTCAAAGAACATCAAAGACTTCTGCTAAGCTTCAATTCAAGAGAAGGATCAAACTTGTGATTACACTGTACCCATTCAGTAACTCAGAAATAATTACAGGAAACAGTGTCTCCACATCCCCGCCCTCGCTGTCGGATATTCAAAAGAAGCACATGATCTCATTATTAATATCGCTTGATGAGTCTGCCGATGTTGTGCAAAAAATTTAATAAATATGATGATTTCATAATTGAATTTTCTGGTTTTCGTTTTAGGATCAATGTCGCCAAACTGAGAAAAGAACGACTGCGTTGGTTGTGACAAAACAAAGCAATATGCTGCTGACAGAAGGTCGCCTGTTAGAACATGATGTAAAGGAACAGTTGATGCTTTCACAAAGTTAGTGCGGTTTTTTTTATAATTTTTTTTACTGAGAATTCCTCAACAGAAAGATTTTATATCATGTCAATATTACATTCCCATCTGACGGTCGACAACAAGGACAAAAGACTGTTGACAACTCGTCATAGGAATGAATCACAAAAAGACGACATTAAAAAATACGCTTCCGTAATCTATATATTGTTTAAAAAATCTGTTCTTTTATCTTTTAAATGACAGTCTTAATACCATTAACATTTCTTGATTGTAATAAAATGTATTTGCGAAAAATGTTTGTTATAAAGTCTTTTGTAAACCAGCGGACTATTAATATTAAGCTTACAGTAATTCTTTAATTCTTTAATATTTTAATCACCCAGTTTAAAATCCACAATTGTTTTTAACATTCACAACTTTTTCAATATTTTTATTAAGTTCACAGAAATTGTCCAACACTTTAAGTAAATAATTAGTGTTTCGAGATGGAAATTTTTGTACTTTCCTTGCAAAATGAACATGGTCTAAAGAGTCACCATTCTTCAGCGAAGTCTATAATTTGAATTCTTAGGCTACGTAAGAACCAAACTGCAAGGAAAAGATGGTTTCAGATGTTATCTCTCGCCATCACAAATGCAGAGGAGAAGAATAACTTATTTTAGAAAACTATAGCTACCCTACCCCAGCAGCCTTTTGATTATTATTTTCCATATGAAAGCTAATACAACCGAGTATGACTTTTACACACAAATATATGTATTTTAATTGGTTTTCCTAACAAGGATATGTTAACGAGAAAAATATATCCAAACCTTCTACAAAACCTAGAACAGATATAACTAGAAAACGTCGACATACAAAGAAGATGCAGCAGAACACAATCTCATAATCCCTGGCTTATTTCACATGCAAACACAACTGATCATACCAACGTCTTTATTAGATTGCTCATAATAATTCCCCATGTGGAAATGATAAATGATGTTGATTCAATTGAGAACTGACCGAGGGGATCGTTGTTATTATTAGCTATATGAGACAATTCAAATGCATCCCGTAACCATTATACTGCTAAGTTACCTACAATCAAGGCGAACTGACCTAACTGGAATCACTCTAAAGCTATATTTGCAGCCTTTGCATAGAAGTGTCAAATCGAAGGTATTAAGCCTCCAACAGCCCATATAATTTTTCAAATTATCAATTTATTGTACTCAGTTTTGATTCTTTCCCAAATTTTGTCTCAATTTCCTGCATAATACGAAAAAAAAAATATGTTGGACTTCAATTACAATCTTTCTTGACTGACTCAAGACTATGAAGTGTTGAACTTGAAATAAAATATTTGGGTTTCAGCAAAAAATTAAAAACAATCATTCCAACTTTCCAGGTTGCACAGTAACAAATTGTTTATGGTGAAAAGTTGGCACAAGCACAGTCAGTGGAAAGACTTGGTGAGTGGCCTTCTAGGTTAGACAAAAGACAAGTACAATAAGTAACCATCTATGGAGGAGGAAGAGGTGTAGCTTCGTGGAGCCGGGTACTTTTGAATTGTCGTACTTTGCCCCTGATTCTATTCCTTTGAAATTCAATATTCTTTTCTAAATATGATTTTTCCCATACTTTTGTAACATGGAATATATTGTATCTCATGATTTATTAGCGCTGAGGGGTATATATTTTGGAGAAAGAAATAAAAATACCGATAAACATGAAAAAAAGTTATTCGATAAAAACTAACATAGTCTCCCTTGCCAATAATTTGTAGGTAGAGTTAATTTCTATAACAACTCTATTTGCGAAAGATAGATAGCTATCTTCGAGCCATCGCACGCGCGCTTGTCATCAAATACTTACCTTGACCATTCAAATCCCACATGCCGGTGGTGCTCTGACGAGAGTTTATATCCATAACATCGGCTGGAGAAGTGAGGGGGGGGGGGGGGGCGGGGAGGTATAAATTATATTGATATCACTGTAACCCAATTCGTAGTCGGCCAGAATCCATGCGAGATCATTCTCGATATTTTAACTTGTGTACAGGTGCTATGAAGTGAAGGAAGCTTTGGAGTAGGAGTTATTATCTAAGATTCTAACATCTACAGCGAGGAATAGTGAACTAAAAAAAAAATGATGTCAGACTGAGGAAAAAAATAGAACAGCCAATGTGTATGTTTCAATTTCAGCAAACAGATAACGTACGGATAGAGAACATTCTGTACCTCCTTTGATGACATTTTCAGAGTGATAATAAAAGTACTCGCAGGAGTGGATTTGTTTGGAATACCAGGTGAATCTGACGATTATATATTCCAGTCTCCAACATAGGAAGCTATTCCTGCGATTCAGCTTTTAGGCATAGTAACAACATACAGAAGGCGCAGAAAACAACCAATCATCGCTGTCAGTACCTTAAAAGGAGACACTTCTATCCAAAACGATACATTCAAAGGACATTTTAGAAGGTACAGGTCGACAAGAATGACCTGCCTGTCCTTTTGACCTTTCAGTGGAATATTCATGAGGACACAAGGCACTCGCCAAATAGGTATTGGTGTTGATGTGACATGCTGGCATAGTCTGAAGCAATTAACTCATGTCCATCAACCATGAAATTGCATTCATTAGTACCACCGTATATTGGTCAACTTTGGATTAGGTCCTAAGTCCTATTCCATAGAATGGTTCAACAAAAAGGACATTCTTGTAATTTTATACGTCACAGTTAGCTGCGAACAGTACAGAACATCAGATGTCAGTATTTCACTGGTCTTGTCATTTTCTTTTTAAGCGTGTTTCATTTAATTTCTGTCATTTTATTTAAAGAATATTTCCCATTCAGAGTGTAACCTCCATAGATAAGCACTAGTCTCCTTATCAATGACGTAGAAGTCTTCAAAAGCTTTTCAAGGTAAAATTACCTTATCTAGGCTTAAAGTGAAGTGGAAAATATATATATATATATATATATATATATATATATATATATATATATATATATATATATATATATATATATATAGTGTGTGTGTGTGTGTATGTGAATCAAATAACGTGTTATATCTCGACTTGGATGAAAATGAAGGGTTTAGTGATATTTGTTTTCACTCAACGCCCATACCCTAAGTTTTCCATAGTGAAACCGGGTCAACAAATCATACAATTAAAATTGGTTCAACATATCACATAATTAAAATAAAAACATCTAGCTCATAATAACTAACTTGCTGACAAAAATACTATTCTGGTTATAGGAAATATGTGGCCAAGAAGCCGGTAATTTCACCACAAAAAGACAGGACTTTTCAAGCAGATTGAGATCTGGCCAAGATCTTTGTCCAAGAGTTGGCTGTTTGGCTTTTACAGAAAGCCTATGGTATTTGCTAGATTTTGCTTATCTTGTGAGCTTCCGGTGGGTTATAGGTAGTAATGGTAATGTGCATGATTTGAGAACCTGTTATTGCATTCAAAAGCTATTTCTGGACTCGTTCTTAAAAACCAGTCTACAGATATAGAGTTTAGTGCTTACAAACTGTTGAAATAGTACATTATCTTTCTTTCCACAGACATTAAGTACAGCTATGCCAATGATGTCTTTGCAGTATATCACTGATAAAATAATAACAAGGAAAACAATTTTACCTATGTGATCAAAATTGTATCTACGCAAACATTTTAAGAAAAACTCGAAGAATATGGATGAACTAGCCGATTTTTTTAAAAGCAATATCGTGTTTACATGTGTCAGTTAGAAAATAATAGATAAATGCCAAAGCATACATAACATTATTGCACGTGTGAAATGTGGCTTGGAAAAAATCCAAAACGTTTCAATACCTGTGCCAGTTAGGCAGCAACACCTAATTGGTACTGCCAGGTACAGGACTTTGCTGTCATTATTTCTTCACCACCATTTTAATCATTGCATTTTAAATGGAAACATAATGGTTTCTAAATGTTTTCGAACAGTGATTAGCAAAGCAGAAGCCAGAGGTAGCTATAAATAACTTTGTACATATTTACCCATCCTTTACGAATAAGTGCAACTAATTTACATTAATCGTGAGACAGGTGTAAACAAAACATTCCTTGCCTTTCATCAAACTTTGATGGTATATCAGCGGTGAAAAGCTACTCCCTACATCCTGTACTCGACGTTGACCACGAAACCTAGTTTTCGCCTAAATAGGTGAATGAAAAAACAGTATAAGTGAACCATTTTCGAATTTTAATGTGAAAAAACAGTATAAGTGAACCATTTTCAAATTTTAATGTGAAAAAACAGTATAAGTGAACCATTTTCGAATTTTAATGTGAAAAAACAGTATAAGTGAACCATTTTCGAATTTTAATGTGCAAAAGCAGTATAAGTGAACCATTTTCGAATTTTAGTGTGCAAAAGCAGTATAAGTGAACCATTTTCGAATTTTAATGTGCAAAAGCAGTATAAGTGAACCATTTTCGAATTTTAATGTGCAAAAGCTGCACAAAGTACCCAAAAAATTAAATCTCCTTCCCTTTAAAGTTGGGAGACTTTGTGATAACTCATTGTGCAGACATCAAGAAAATTAGTTTTGTCTCCTGTCTTGAGAACAACAAATTGGTTTCTAGAATAAAATCAAATGAGAGTTTAAGCGTATGACGTTCACTAGTTCTATTGCCGAGTTCTGGGTGTTAGTCAAAGGCCAGAATGATTGTATGGGACGAAACAAAGGAAAACAATGCAATCTGGAGTTGATTCTATACATCACTTACGTCAACAATCACATTTACTCTGAAGCGTATATGAAGTTGATCCCCTTTTCTGCCTCTAAAACAATATTATGCATTTTGTACATAAAAGATATCTGTGCAAATAAAGCATATGAATCTTTGTAAAATGCTTTGTACATATGGCAAAGTTTCCCTCATTTTAACTAGACAAAAGTTAACATTGCCCATAAAACAAAGTGTTGTCACCCTCATTTTAACTGGACACTAGTTAGCTTTGTGCCGTCTCTATCATTTTAACTGAACACAAGTTAGCTTTACGCCATCTCCTTCATTTTAACTGGGCACAAGTTAACATAGTCCATAAAACATTGTGTTGTCTCCCTCATTTTAACGGAGCACAAGTTAACATTTCGCTCTCATGATTCAATGACCCTTTCTTAAACAGTAAAAGGCGAAAGACGTGTTATCCATTGAACATTAAACCATACATTATGTCTACTGATTATATTATTCATTCGTGCATCAAAAAAATGTAGAAACCACTAAAAAACTTTCGTCTTACGAATTAAGTTTTCTGTCCTTATAAGAATCGTCTAAAAAGTCCGTGTTAACATAATTTGGCCACCTAAAATATTGAAGGTTTTAAATCTTTCGAAGATTTGTCTTTGGATACTGGTTTAAAAAAGCAGGGAAAATATCATTCAGGTTAAATTCAGCAATCTGTAGCAGATCTTCTTTGATCAGAATGGAAACTAAAATGAAACGGTAATAGTTAAGCTTGCGGAAGAAGAAATACAAACGTGATATGTAAAGGTATACATAAACAGTCATCACCAAAATAGAAAGAAACACAAAATTGTTTAAATTGCTCTCCTTTGCGTGATATTAGCTAATATATAAGGTCTTGTCTTTTGTAAAATTGTTTGCTAACAAAGTCTACAATCTGACAGATTGAGTTGTACCGTGACAACTTTACTGCTTTCGTTGTCCGATGGAAAAGTCTTGCACAAAAGACACCATTTGCTGTTTTGATTCAACCGCCTTCTATAAAGAATAAATGAAGAATCGATTTAAGAGAGTCATGCTCTGTTTTCGCGCATCTCCTGCTGAAAGAGGAATATGACTTTATTGTTCAAGGAAATGTTTCTATTATAGAAAAAATAAAAAGATCGATGGATTTAATTTGCGATCTGTAAAAAAAAAAAAAAAAAATGTTAGGAAGTATTAATGAAATTGGTTATTATTCCATGGAGAAAATAGATGTTGTTATCATGAAAAGAGGTTACATTAGAGTTACATTGTAATTATTTAAACAAGTAGAATTAATTCCAAAGATTGGCGGTGTGAGACTCTATTCGCTGGACGATCAAAACAATAATATGGGTATATAGTTGATCTGTACCAATTATTTCTTTGGAGTAAACATGGCTTCAAAAAGAGATCTCATTCAAAAGAACTAATGGCTTTGATCGATTGTTCCACCACTTTGTGTATTTTCAAGTTATTGCTAAACTTCCTATGAGTTGAGATATGAATTGTCAGTATATCAAACACGCCCTTTAGATGTGTTCATAAATCTATTTCTTGTTCCAGAATCACTACATATAATATTTATTCGCCATTAATTGGCTTTACGTTTGATGCCAATTCAAAGTACAATAAATTCACAAGATAACACACTCGGATACGTTTAGACATTTGAATTAAGAAACAAATCATGCTGCGGTCATACTCGACAGGCACTGTATGTACAAACACACACACACACACACACACACACACACATATATATATATATATATATATATATATATATATATATTAATGTAATCATATTATGATTGATTGCAAAATATTCTCGAGATATACGGGATAATGCTTGTAGTTTAAATGTAAAAAGGATAAATGGCGAAGCTTTCCAAAATACGACACTGTCGGGACTAAAAGTTGTGGCCGTTTTATATACGTGTGAAATACGTGCAGCTTTGAGTAGTAATTGAACAGCTAGAGACAGACAGACAGACAGAGTGACATAGAGTTTTGGGAAGTTTCATTGCAACACATTTGGTGCTGATCGTCTATAGCATTCTTTCATCGTTTTTGTATATATAACATTGGTTAGACAGATACTGCTTTTGTAAAAAAAAAAAAAAAAATATCACTCGTTTGTTCAGCAAAAAGGGGCAATAACGTTCGATTCCACAAGGTAGATACGAAACTTCGTTGATCCAAAGGCGTCTTAAGTTTCTTTTGGTATTTATGTTTTTACAATATTTAATGCGGTAATATCAATACAACGACAAAACAAGAGGCCCTCGAAAGGACTGACGCTCTAATGGGCGAAAAGAATTTCCAGGAATTCAAGATAAGACCATTTCTTCCTTTTAACTGTCGAGTGTTCAAACCATCTTTGATATTCTTCATCGATAATAAGATTTTCAACTTAGCTGCTGTGGTGCACATATTGGATGTCAGCTTGGCACCATTTTCATTTAGGACAAAATAGACATCACTAGAAGTCTTTTAGTGAAAACCCCATGTCATAATAATCATCCATTGCGGGGGAGTAGTGACAACAAGATTTTAAAAACAGTTGTCATGGCAGCCATATTGGATATACGACTGGCAGAATTTTCATTTAGGACTTGGTGAAAAACTCCTGTCATAATGATCATCCATTCGTCATGACAGCCATTTTCATTTAGGACTTGGTGAAAAACTCCTGTCATAATGATCATCCATTCGTCATGACAGCCATTTTCATTTAGGGACCACCTAGGTATCATGAGAAGTCTGGTGGTAAAAACCCAATGTTGATACAGCATTCCATTTGAAGAGGAGCTGAGATAACAATATTTTCAATATATTACTCTCCATTCAGGAGGAATACCAATAACCAGATTTTCAAGATGGCGGCCATATTGGACATCAAATGAGCACCATTTTCATTTAAGACCAACTAGACATCATAAGAAGTCTTCTGGTGAAAACTCCACGTCAATATGCCTTTCTGTTCAAGTAGAGTAATGACAATAAGATTTTTAAGATGACTGCCATGGCGGACATGTTGGATGTCAGATCGGTACCATTTCTATTTAGTACCAGCTAGACAACATAAAAAGTCTGTTAGTGAAAATCCCATGTTGATACGACCATCCATTCAGGAGGAGTAGCGATAACAAGATTTTCAAGATAGCTGCTATGGCGGCCATATTGGACGTCAGATTTGCAATATTTTTATTTATGATCAACTAGACATCATAAAAAGTCTTTTGGTGGAAACCTCATGTTGATATGACTATACATTCAAGGGAAGTAGCGATAACAACATTTTCAAGATGACCGCTATGGTGGCCACATTGGATATCTATCTGAGCAGCACCATTTTCATTTTGGGCCAACTAAACCATGGGATGAATGTGTGTGTAAAGTTTCAAGGCAATCCTCCAAGTAGGTTAGGAGGAGTAGTGATAACAACCTTGTGCTAACGGACGGACAGACGACAGACGGACGACTGACGACGGACAACAGACCATCCCATGAGCTCTTTTGGTCTATGACCAGTTAGCTAAAACTAAAACATTATTCACTTTTTATCATGAAAAAACAACAATGTAAGTGTATTAATATTAATTAAAATCCGTGTTTCTAAAGGAGAGGTGTATAGTATTAATTATTGTGCAATCGAAAACGATATACTCAGTACCTAACAAGGGGCGGTGTATAGCATCAGTTAAATGTGCTACCGAAAACGGTATACTCTGTAAGTACCAAGGGGCGGTGCATAGCATCAGTTAAATGTGCTACCGAAAACTGTATACTCTGTAAGTACCAAGGGGCGGTGCACAGCATCAGTTAAATGTGCTACCGAAAACGATATACTCTGTAAGTACCAAGGGGTGGCGCATAGCATCAATTAAATGTGCTACCGAAAACTGTATACTCAGTACCTACAAATGTGCAAATTGCGACTGTGGCATGCCGTAGTTTTCTTAAACTCCGGTTCCGCTGGTCCCTTCTATAATATCTTATTTTCTATTTGGGCATTTTCATTATTAAAGATTTCAAGTGAAAATACAAATAAATACTATCCTCTTCGTGTCGACAGACAGAGAAGAACATATAAATCAAACTTTGTCTTTTGGCTACATTACTTGCGAGGGAATACAAAAAAAAATATTTGCTTCTATGGATTGAGATTTGTGATTTCATCCAATACATTTGGTTTATTATGCATCAGCTGTTATTCCATCGGTCCTCTGTGGTTTTGTTAGTGACAATTTAATATAGGATATGTTAGTAACAAATGAATGGATAGTTACCTCAGCTGGCAAGGAATGTAAAACACAGCAATTACATGTAATTATGTAAAACAACACTGAAAACACCACGGTACACCTTACGAGGGTGCTATAGGAGCCGTTCAATTTATGGACGTAAATACAAAAGTTCTTTTAAATATTAAACATATGTGTACTGTCAAAGCATTCGATAAACACCATTAGACTCTAACGTATGATGTCCTCTTAAGTGATTTATAAATAGCATTATACCGAAGAAAATGCACTATCTAACGGTTACATTTCGATAGTCCGAAGGTTCAGTGGTCCGAAGGTTGTATGGTACGAAAAAAAGGTTCACTGTTTCGAAGGTTCGTTGATTCGAAGGGTCATCAGTCGGAAAGAGCGGTTTAATGACTCTAATGTTCAGTGGTCCCAAGGTGTGTTAATCCCAAGGTTTATTAGTCCGAAAGAAGAGTTCAATATTCCGAAGGTTCAGTGGTCCGAAAGAAGGGTTTAATGTTCCAAAGGTTCAGTAGTCCGAAGGTGCATTAGTCCGAAGGTTCATTGGTTCCAAAGAAGGGCTCAATAGTCCGAAGGTTCAGTGGTCCGATGGTGCGTTAGTCCGGAACAGTAAAAATATTTTCGATATATTGAATGATCGAACCAATGAACCCATCTTCAGATATATTGAATGATCGAACCAATGAACCCATCTTCAGATACCTTCGGATCAAAGAACTTTCAGACTTATGAACCCTATTTTCAAATATTTTCGGACTAATGACCCTTAGGACCAATGGACTCCTTGTTGTAAAAAACCTTGGAACTAACAAAACTTGTGAACCTTTGAACCTTTTCCTTCGAAGTTACAAACCATCGGATAAATGAACCTTCGGACTATTCACCCCTATATTATTCGAACTTGCGAACCTTCGGAACAATGAAACTTTGGGCTAAAATGTTGGGACAATAGAGCTCTTGTACAAAAATAGTTCGGACTTATGAACCTTTGGACAAATAAACCTTAGGAACATCGAGCAGTTACCTATCAAACACGTGCAACATTTGATATACGGCTACTCTAGAAACGAATGTAGAAAGATATTGTATGGGAGTGCAAGAAGTAAAGTTTGCTGATGACTTTAATGAAAGATATGTAACTGATCAACGGGTAATGTGAGTGCTTTTAATAGCATGAATTATCGTGAAGATGCTGAATGATGAATGCAATAGTAAGTTGACTCCAAAGCTCCATATAATATTACAGTATTGGTAGTCAATAAAAGGAATTTTACTTCATGCTTTTGATTTATTATAAGTACTGTGAATCATTGGCTGTAATAATTGTAAATACTTTCACTTCAAAAAGAAATCCTTGTATGTATTGGGCTTTGTCAGTCACTTCTCTAAAGCCTCATTTTATTCTTTTTATTGTCCCGATTCAATTCCTTCCACGTTCTACTTGTGAGATTTTGAGATCCTTGGGAGGTCTTCTCTGGTTTGATACAACTGATTTCACGTCAAAAACGAAAGACTTTCGTATGTTTCAATATACCAATTTATCCTATTGAAATATTTCAAGTATTAATAAATGGAACGATTAGATTCGTTATTTTCCCAGATATGCCCTTCCCTTCCTTATAAAAGTTCCAGGTTATAACAAAGACACTGTTGCCATGGGATAACAAGTAGGCACAAGAGAACAAGTCAATTTGCCTCACAGTTTTGTAAATGGGAAACAACGTCTGGTGGAGCATGTAAGAGGCGTGCATCGTCAATGCTTGAGACCAAAAGTAGACATAGTTGAGGACGATTTATTGTTTTCTTAAAGGCACTTTTAACACACTTTAAAGGCACTTTTAACACACTTTAAAGGCACTTTTAACACACTTTAAAGGCACTTTTAACACACTTTAAAGGCACTTTTAACACACTTTAAAGGCACTTTTTAACACACTTTAAAGGCACTTTTTAACACATTATTGGCTATATCATGCCATTGAAATGGGACCCAAGTGCCTTTCCCAAGGACACACCGAGGCAGCAGACCCGGTCTGGCATGGGCTGGTATTGAACCCGCGACTATACGAATGCAATGCTGTTCCAACTGAGCTACCGCTGTTACCATAAAAATTATCGCTTTTGGAAGGTTGGGATATTTACCTTTTTAAAGAAATATATATTTTCACAAATTTAAGGGTCCAAGCAATCGATAATCACTTGCAAATGTATATGCTTGTGTGTATTTTCTTGCGCTACTCCTACTCCAAGTTGAATATATATCCACATAAAAGGTAATTAAATAGAAGTGTATGGGTACAAGTACCCTGTTATTAATTGTCTATAAAATTATCGCTGAATTCAATTTAAAAAAATAAAATTTTAAAAAAAATATAAAAAATCACAGGTTGAAGATCACAGACTCCTGTTATCATATATACAAAGAAAGGTATATGTTGGTAGATGATTATTTTTTCTCAGTATCACAAAACAACTGAGATCACATCAGCTTTCTGCAACAGAACGTCTGCGCGGCTAATTTACGGTAGGAATAATCACTCAAGATTTCCAAATGTCTCGTATACTTTTCGTTGACTTCATACTTTTCTTACACAGGACTGTTATTGCGATTATTAAAATTGTACAAGAATCTTTCTTTTTCATTTTTTAATAAGACACCATGTCATTTTAAGTCCAATCTCTTCCAGAGTTCATAAAGCTTCGATGCACCTTAGTAAAAAGGTGACGTCATATCGACGTCATAATGTAATGATCAAGTCATTTCGAGCTGCGAAGTAAGCGTTCATTTTATAAAACCCGACTACCTTAAGGACTTAAGGTACTAATTAATTATATGAAAAATGGAAACCAGTCTAGAAATGGGTGAAGATAAAATAGAGTATATACGGGTCTGAAGTGCCTTGATTGGTTAATAATGAAAAGTAAAATTTTAGTTCAAAAATCTTTTTAGAGTTTATCTTATTTGTAACGGAAAAATTAGATAATATTTTTCTGATGGAATTTTAGTCATTTTACAGACTTGACTTAGGAACACTTAATACTGAAAGCAGTGCCTGATTATTAAGGTGAGGAATGGATAACACGTGTTTCATACACATGCCGATCAAAAAATGACGCGGCTCATTTGGTTTGCTCCACACAGAAGCTTGCATCAAGAATGGGTTACAGTGAGAGATATGTTTGGTCATGAATATTTAGAAATGTAAAGTTATTGAATATTTAATATGATGGTGTTTCTATCGGTTTACTGTGGGAGTTGAATTTGAAAGTCGATACTAAACAGTATTTAGATGTCCCTTAATTTTGTTTGAATGAATATTCTAGTCCCAATTCATTAAAAATATGATTGTGAATGATAAAAATGGCGTCTGGGGTTTATAATTTTACCGTTATCATAGATACAAATAAATGAATCTCCCCTGTCTACAATAAAATTGTAGATATTGACGATTCCAGAAACAAATTCTTTTAAATATTGAAAGCCCTATAAACTATGGATTAATTGATTCATAATATATTTATTCATATGATCTTCTGTCTTAAAAAATAATACTTTACAGTATGGTCGAGTTAAAAAAAAATAAAAAATACTTTACACTATGGTCGAGTTAAAAAAAAAAAATACTTAACACTATGGTCGAGTTAAAAATACAAAAATAATACTTTACACTAAGGTCGAGTTAAAAATAAAAAAAATAATACTTTACACTATGGTCGAGGTAAAAATAAAAAAATACTTTACACTATGGTCGAGGTAAAAATAAAAAAAATAATACTTGACACTATGGTCGAGGTAAAAATAAAAAATAAAAATACTTTACACTATGGTCGAGTTAAAAATAAAAAAATAATACTTTACACTATGGTCAAGTTAAAAATAAAAAGAATAATACTTTACACTATGATCGAGGTAAAAATAAAAAAAATAATACTTTACGCTATGGTCGAGGTAAATATTAAAAGTCGGATACTGTCATTCCATGGGATGAATGTGTGAGTAAAGTTTCAAGGCAATCCTCCAAGTAGCTTAGGAGGAGTAGCAATAACAAATTTGTGCTAACGGACGGACGGAACAGCCCAAAGCAATTAAGAAGAAACAATGCACGTGAAGCATGATAACTTAATATATTTACATGAAAACGCATACAGATATGAAGTATATAAAATATACAAAACCTAAAATGAATACATACAGGGAACCATACGTTACATGTATAGGGATGGTAAAAAGTATCGATCACATTCTGTACTTCTTCAAAGTATACCATTTAAATAATTTAACCTAGAACATTTCGAAATTCAATGATTGGTTGCTTTCCTTGGGATTGAAATTGTTACATTTTACAGCAATGTTGGAAGGGTGACTTTCCACACTTTCTTACTTACTTACTCTGACCCTTGCAATCTTAATCGTTGACTTACCTGAAAAAAAAAAGGAAAACGTGTTACTATATTATGAAATTACAACACTAAATAATTAGCAAATACAAACACATCAACGCGCATGCCAAAAAGAAGGTATTTTACAATGCTTTGTTTGAGAACTTTGTAATGCCAAACATTTTCAGACCAAGTTTATTTAAGAACTTGCATGGTAATTGCATGGAAATCGCAACATTTTTGCTGCAGCATATTTAAATTGTATCGGAACAGACTTCTGATTCTCAAAAAGAAACTTACGACGTGAAAATCCTAACTGATGCATCCCATTATGAATAAAATGGATAATTATCCATCAAACTGATTTCAGAGACGACAAGCTGACAACCATATTCTGTTTCATATCAGAATGATTCCCATTTAAGACCAGAACATGTTGCCAGGAATATGTTCCTAAAAGTACAGTGTCAATTATCTCAATATGATCAACTATTCAGAAGGTGTCAAATTAGATTTCCAAGATGGTCACTACCGCGGCTATATTAGTTGTAAGATCGCCACCATTGTCATTAAAGAACAACAAAGTGTTTAACCGGATGTTACCACAAAGTCCCATCAGTATTACAACTTTCCATTGACGATGAGTTTTAAAAAGAAAACACATTTCAAAATGGCTGCTTTTATGGCTATATTAGAGTAAGGTTGGTACCATCGTCATTTAGGACTAACTTCAGGTCGATATCTATAAAATCTATGTCAATATGACCAGCAAGCAATACAGTGGGTTGTAATAATAAGATTTTAAATATCGTATGAAATGCTTACTGTCAGAATGGTATCATGTTCATTATGGACAAACTATGTAATGTACGGAATTCTCTACACGACATACTGTGTCAATACAAAGACCATTAGTATATGATTCCAGTGAGAGATGGTTTACATATCACGTGATATGTGCTGATTCTTCAAATCGCATGGTTTTGACGTAATTACCTTTATGTTACGTCTTAATCTTAAGTTATTAGCGTAATGCAGTTAATATAGCATTCGTACCATTCTAAAGCAAAATAAATTGCAATTTTGTTCTCAAATCAAATATTAAAACACTTATAGACCTGTCTTTCGATGAATATTAAACTTTATGAACCAGTAAACCTATCATATTGACCTTCGCTTCGCGTCTGTCAATATGATGTTTACTGGTTCGTAAAGCTTTGTATTATACACTTCATAAGTAGTCCCATTAGTTTAACGTTTTTGCTATATGTCAATATCCAGCGGTACTGACCGTAGTTAAGTAAAAATATTCACTTCTTGAGAGAGCTAGATCTACTGATTCCCCAGCACTGGTGTCAGATAGAAAGGGTTACAGTTTTTGTCGGCATATGGTGGCCATCAGACTTATGACGTTGTCAGCGTTCCACGTTTCCGTCGCCATTGTTAATTAGCCGTAGCCAGAAGTAGTTCATCTAATGCAGGCACGTGTTTAATACATAAGGAAGAGGTGAATATGTTTACTTAATTACAGTAAATACCGCTGGATATTGACCGGTAGCAACAACGTTAAACTAATGTGACTTTTTATAAAGTATATGATAAGCAGTTTTATGAACCGCTTTGCGTCAGTCAATATTAGATCTACTAGTTGATACAACTTATTATTATATATTTCATAATGAGATACTGCAATGTACCAGTGGGAGAGAATTTATATCGCCACATAACTACTTTATTTTCCCATTTAGGAAATATGTCTGGCTTTATGTATGTTATTCAAACTTGTATTTTCATAATATAGGCCTTTTTCAGTTTTCTTCTTCTGTTGCTCTCTCTCTCTCTCTCTCTCTCTCTCTCTCTCTCTCTCTCTCTCTCTCAGGATGAGCAGATCTTAAATGTCAAGACTGAGTATACATGTATGTAATCAATGAGGAGGTGGCATAAAAAAAATGGACAAACTCTAAACAACAAGAAGTAGTCATCAAGTATTAATTTTTTTACAAATAGTTTTCCACGTGAATGGTGCAAACTATCAGTGACTGAACATTCCATGACCTGTTTATTTCGATATTCAGTGATAGCCATACAGTCTTGTTTACCTGTTACACTCTACGACAAACTGGAAAAGTTTTTAGGTAAAAAATGCTTGATTAAATATAGTAATAAAGCTGATTAAGTAGCGATTTTAACTCTGTCACAAACATAATCATATTTGAAAACGATGGAGAAATCTGGGATAGATGCGTGTTTGATGCGAACCGAAATTAAGTGACAATCAAAATTTGGGTGCACTGTCTGTTGCTGAACTAGACTGCAAGTCTACCAAGCTTGCCAAGTCACACAATTCACGTTTGAATGTAGAAATAAAAGTTAAATCCTTATAGGTAAACTCATAATCATTCATATCTTTTATTTAAAGATGTTATGCTCTGAAGTCTGTCGGATGCGACTGCTCTGTGATGTTGCTACACCAGGATATTCAAACCCAACAATGTTCACTGTATCAATACGCGCAAGAAATGTGTTAATGAAAATAAAAATATCTTCATTTTCATATGAAAACAGTCATCAATTTGACAAAATAAACAATTTGAAGCATTATGTCTGCGAGCTAAATTTGTAAAACGTCACTATCCTAAAATATTGTAAAATTTCGGAACTTTTTTGTATCGATGTAGTAATGCGGCCGTTAATCGCATTGGCAAAGAATGGGGGGGGGGGAATCCATGCAAATAGACGGTTTTCGCCTTCAACAATATATAATAAAAAGACAATCTACGTTGTTTATTTAGTAGATAGTAAAGAAATACTTCACTCGCGAAGTGGAAACATTTTGTATTGTCACTCGTGGCATCGCCACTCGTGACATTACAGTGTTTCCAATTTCACTCTTGAAATATTTCCTTATTTCTACTCAGATATCCTCTATATATTCACCTCAGCAAAGGCCATAATTGTATAGTACAGTACGAGTGGCAATAGCAAGATTTAAAGAGCCCCATAATATTGTATACTACAGTACGAGTGGCAATAGCAAGATTTAAAGAGCCCCATAATATTGTATAGTACAGTACGAGTGGCAATAGCAAAATTTAAAGAGCCCCATAATATTGTATACTACAGTACGAGTGGCAATAGCAAGATTTAAAGAGCCCCATAATATTGTATAGTACAGTACGAGTGGCAATAGCAAGATTTAAAGAGCCCCATAGTATTGTATACTACAGTACGAGTGGCAATAGCAAGATTTAAAGAGCCCCATAATATTGTATAGTACAGTACGAGTGGGAATAGCAAGATTTAAAGAGCCCCATAATATTGTATAGTACAGTACGAGTGGCAATAGCAAGATTTAAAGAGCCCCATAATATTGTATAGTACAGTGCGAGTAACAAAAGCAAGATTTAAAGAGCCCCATAATATTGTATAGTACAGTACGAGTGGCAATAGCAAGATTTAAAGAGCCCCATAATATTGTATACTACAGTACGAGTAACAAAAGCAAGATTTAAAGAGCTCCATAATATTGTATAGTACAGTGCGAGTAACAAAAGCAAGATTTAAAGAGCCCCATAATATTGTATAGTACAATACGAGTGGCAATAGCAAGATTTAAAGAGCCCCATAATATTGTATACTACAGTACGAGTAACAAAAGCAAGATTTAAAGAGCCCCATAATATTGTATAGTACAGTACGAGTGGCAATAGCAAGATTTAAAGAGCTCCATAATATTGATTAGTACAGTACGAGTGGCAAAAGCAAGATTTAAAGAGCCCCATAATATTGATTAGTACAGTACGAGTGGCAATAGCAAGATTTAAAGAGCTCCATAATATTGTATAGAACAGAACGAGTAGCAATAGCAAGATTTAAAGAGCTCCATAATATTGTATAGTACAGTACGAGTAACAACACCAAGATTTAAAGAGCTCCATAATATTGTATAGTACAGTACGAGTAACAACAAGATTTAAAGAGCTCAATAATATTGTATAGTACACTACGAGTAACAACAAGATTTAAAGAGCTCAATATTATTATATAGCACAGTACGAGTAGCAATAGCAAGATTTAAAGAGCTCCATAATATAGCACAGTACGAGTAGCAATAGCAAGATTTAAAGAGCTCCATAATATTGTATAGCACATTACGAGTAACAACACCAAGATTTAAAGAGCTCCATAATATTGTATAGTACAGTACGAGTAGCAATAGCAAGATTTAAAGAGCTCTATAATATTGTATAGTACAGTACGAGTAACAAAAGCAAGATTTAAAGAGCCCCATAATATTGTATAGTACAGTACGAGTAGCAATAGCAAGATTTAAAGAGCTCCATAATATTGTATAGCACAGTACGAGTAGCAATAGCAAGATTTAAAGAGCTCCATAATATTGTATAGTACAGTACGAGTAACAAAAGCAAGATTTAAAGAGCTCCATAATATTGTATAGTACAGTACGAGTAACAAAAGCAAGATTTAAAGAGCTCCATAATATTGTATAGTACAGTGCGAGTAACAAAAGCAAGATTTAAAGAGCCCCATAATATTGTATAGTACAGTGCGAGTAACAAAAGCAAGATTTAAAGAGCCCCATAATATTGTATAGTACAGTACGAGTGGCAATAGCAAGATTTAAAGAGCTCAATAATATTGTATAGTACAGTACGAGTAACAACAAGATTTAAAGAGCTCAATACTATTATATAGCACAGTACGAGTAACAATAGCAAGATTTAAAGAGCTCCATAATATTATATAGCACAGTACGAGTAACAACACCAAGATTTAAAGAGCTCCATAATATTGTATAGTACAGTACGAGTAGCAATAGCAAGATTTAAAGAGCTCCATAATATTGTATAGTACAGTACGAGTAACAAAAGCAAGATTTAAAGAGCTCAATAATATTGTATAGTACAGTACGAGTAGCAATAGCAAGATTTAAAGAGCTCCATAATATTGTATAGTACAGTACGAGTAGCAATAGCAAGATTTAAAGAGCTCCATAATATTGTATAGTACAGTACGAGTAGCAACACCAAGATTTAAAGAGCTCCATAATATTGTATAGAACAGTACGAGTAGCAACACCAAGATTTAAAGAGCTCCATAATATTGTATAGCACAGTACGAGTAGCAATAGCAAGATTTAAAGAGTTCCATAATTGTATAGTACAGAACGAGTGGCAATAGCAAGATTTAAAGAGCTCCATAATATTGTATAGTACAGTACGAGTAGCAATAGCAAGCTTTAAAACTTTAGTTAATTGTGGATCTTTTTGGAAATAAATATATAGTATTGTATCTCTTTATTTGCAATGCAGTGGGTATTTATGGGCACTGCCCGCTTCCCAATCCCAACTGTGTCGAAATAAATAAATAAATTGTATATCTTTGTGTTAGCCGTGAACAGAACTCCTATGTTCGATAGCTGTTGCTTCCGTTTATTTAATTTCGCTAGTAATTACCATGGACAGTAGAGCTAACAATGTATGCGGTGCGACCATAGTAGCATATAAAAAGCAGAATACCGATAATTCTAAATTAGATTAACGCCCTCAGTAATTGACCCCGTGGCAAACTAATACCCGATTCGATGGTGGAAGCTCATAACTTACGTCAATTGAACATGTTGATTACCAATAATAAACTAGCTCAGGATACAGCGAAAATATATCGTATCCATTAGGACTTTCATATCGGACTTGGTTTAGTATCGTATCCATTAGGACTTTGATATCGGACTTGGTTTAGTATCGTATCCACTAGGACTTTGATATCGGACTTGGTTTAGTATCGTATCCATTATGACTTTGATATCGGACTTGGTTTAGTATCGTCTGGTTCAGTACGTAGAATAATTTTTTTTACCAAAGAAAGGACATTAATTGCATGCAAGAAGCATACAAAAAATCACGAATGCTAGAGACGACAACAAAAAACGAGACTAAAGCTGTTCCAAAAAGTATTATTGCGTAACCTGTACAGCATCTATAACAGTAGCTGGATAATAGGAAGTTCTTGCTCAGCATTTAAACCGGTTAGTCAGTTTTCATCCACCTTAAAAAGGTTATGCCGGTTTTCAAAATGTGTGAAGAAAGAAAGAAAAAAACAGGTTAGGCCAAATGTTTTGAGAAAAACTTGGCTCACATGTAAAATTTGTTTAGAAAAACCCACCTGACAGGTCGTCAAGCATTTTATGATATTTACCTGGCTCAAGGGTCACCAAATTATTTTGTTCGAAAATCGAGGCTCACAGGTCGCCATGATTTTTCAGAATACCTAGCTCATAGGTAGCCAAATATTTTGAGAAACACCTGGCTCACATCTCGGCATTTTGTTAGAAAAATCTGGCCCAGTTGTCGTCAAATCTGGTTTAGAAAAACCTGGCTCAGCTTTGGTTAAAATAAATTTGTGACGACCAATATGCTATAACTATCCCATATATTTGGGTGGGGCCGGCGACTCTAGGACAGTGACCTGTGGTTTAAAAAAAAAAAAAAAAAAGATATGGATGGGAATAGTTCAAAATTAGGCTGTTAAGAAATCTGTGCAAACATTTGTACAAATCGGGCAAACGGCAAAAAATAGTTATAGACTTTCGAGTAAAAAATTAGTCGATTTGGCCTTTGAGTTATCCATTGGTCCTCAAAAATGTAAGAAAAAGAGCTGAGCCAGGTTTATCTATAAAAAAAAAATTGGCGACCACTGAGCAAGGTTTTTCTATTTTAAAAAATCTGACGACCAGTGTCCGAATTTTTTGTCAAAACGAATTTGGCGACCAGTGAGCTAGGTTTTTCTCAAACATTTGGCGACCTGTGAACAAGGTTTTTCTAAAAGTAACTTACGATTTGTGAACCAGGTTTTTCTCAAAAAAATTGACGACCTGTGAGGCATGTTTTTCTCAGTATATTTTGACGACCACTGGCCTAGCATGTGTTTCATAAATGTGGAAAACCTGATTAACCTGTTTGAGGTGGATGAAAACTGGTTAACCACTTTAAAGCGGATAGTACTGGTATGATGGGCTGCTTCCCCATTATCGGACTACTTATAATTTAAATTACAATATGCATATAATATTCGTCGAACTGTATTTAAATGTAGGAACAGTAACCGGGCCTGGAGATCATTAAAAGTGTTAGCTTGAGTTAGACTTCAGGTCTTGTATCAACAAATCACGGAAATCGTGACTTCTAAAAAGTTACTTTCAATTTAATTAGCAGAGCGTGAACACTCAATCTCAAATTCAGCTCAGAATTGAACATTGTAGGCCTGTACCATTGCACAACACTAATTTTAATTAGGTAATGCAGTATCGCCAATCATGTGGAATTAACTGTTATAAATCTGACAGCTGATGGATGTTTGACATAGACGTCAAGTATGCATCATTGCAGTGAGGCCAAATTATCACCAACATGGTGTCATTTCACTCCTGTTCTCACGGAATTAGAGTAAATTACATTTACTGATGTCACCGATTGGAGACCAATACTCAGGAGGCCGATGCACGGGGCTTACCTTTGCAAGGAGATTCCCAAAGGAAGTGTGCTGAAATTCCAGGAAGTGACAGCTTATGAACCGTAAACATGCGTATGAAAGGAATGTCGAACAATGATGTGAACAATAGATCGCCCACCTGGTTGCCATCTGTCTAATAGCAAAATGCAGGAACATCTGGTCAAGAAATATGCTTGCTGCAGAGCTTTCTTCCAATGCTGTCGATTGCATATGCTATGAAAACAATTGTTTGCAGGTTTCTCAACTACTCCATATTTGATGGCACATCATTATTTGTCAATTATTGAAAGTTCTTTACGCCATAATGCTTTCTGTCAAAGTTGGTTTTATTGTGCCAAGTTAAAAATGGCAACAATACTGCACTAACTTTAATCTTGTTAAGATTTGAAAACAACTTAAACCTTAGACAAGAGGTCCAAGAAAGCCCGAGATCGCTCACCTCGCTGACATACACCCAATAGCCAAATGCAAGAGAAGTTAGCCAATAAATATTTAATAAATATGTGTCAACAGGATGATTTCTGTAGAAATTTCTTCCAATATTGTTGAGTGCATATATTATGAAAACAACTGTTTCACTGGTTCTATATTTTTGGCATCTTCATCCACATTTGATAGCACATCGGCATAATTTGCCCAATATTTAAAGACCTCAAAACCAGAACGTTTTCTGTCAAAGTTGGTCAAATCCTCCTAAGCGCATTATTTAGATCAAGTTGTTTACATGTGTTTCTATTTTTAGTAACGGTGGACATATTTAATGGCGGATCGGCATCATTTGTATAAATTTGAAAGGTCTTTCGACCAAGATAATTTTTGTCGAGTTCGGTCAAATTAAGTGAAGCGGTTTTTAGAAGAAGATATTAAAGCTCTTCTGCTTTTAGTAACAGCAGCCGTATTTCATGGTAGATTAGCATAATTTGTACAAACTTAAAACCTCTTCATTACAGGATGCTTTCTGCCAACTTTGGTTAAATCCTGTTTTTTTTTTTTTTTCTTTTTTTTTTTAAGAAGAAGAAGTGGTTTTACAGGACTTTCTATTTTTCACTAAAGGGGGGGGGAGGGGCCATATTTGATGGCTAACTGGCACCATTTGTGTAAATTTGAAAGTTCTTCTTGTCATAATGCTTTTTGTACAATTTTGGTCTTATTATGTTGACCGGTTTTTGCGAATATTGGTTTGGTTTGGTTTTGTGGCGTTTAACGCCATTTTTCAGCATATACTAGGGTATGCATGGTGGGCGTTATATTTGGTGGAGGAAGATTCCGGGAAGAACCACCGACCCACATGAAGCTACTGATAAGATTTCTCACCTATCCACGTTGGTTGAGTCGAGACAAGAACTCGCGCAGACATAGATGAGTTTTTAGAGAAGAAGTTTAAAGTTGTGTTTTCGCTTTTTAATCACAATAGTCACATTTGATGACTTCCTTTTTGAATGTGATAGTATTTTCAATTTATATGAATGATGTGATCAATTAGCCCAAGAAAACTCAAAACCTCTCCATACAAATCTCATCGTGTCCTGTGAAACTTAATCAGAAGTAACAGCACATTCTTTTAAACAGTCAATAACTTAATAGCACTAGAAAATTTCCTAAAATGTCATTTATCAGGCGATTTTTTGGGGGGAACGCATAAATCAAGTCATCATTATATACCATATCAGTTATTACAGACTGTATATTTATTCGGCTACATATACATGTATACAACCTTTTGGATGTAGAAATAAACTAATGCCAAACACTAACTTCTCGAATATAAATCTAGAACTACCTTTACAAGCAAATCATGAGAAATTTTAAAACATTTGATGAAATATATCGTCTACAAGAACATAAACCTGGGAGAGAATGTGTGAATTAATTAATGTTGCCTAAATAATGCTAATAATAACTGAATATCAAGTGGATTTGTAGACCATTTATCATGTGACAATAAGGAATAATGCTAATAATAAATGAATATCAAGTGGATTTGTAGACCATTTTATCATGTGACAATCATGAATAATGCTAATACTAAATGAATATCAAGTGAATTTGTAGACCATTTTATCATGTGACAATCATGAATAATGCTAATACTAAATGGATATCAAGTGAATTTGTAGACCATTTTATCATGTGACAATCATGAATAATGCTAATACTAAATGGATATCAAGTGAATTTGTAGACCATTTATCATGTGACAATCATGAATAATGCTAATACTAAATGGATATCAAGTGGATTTGTAGACCATTTATCATGTGACAATAAGGAATAATGCTAATAATAAATGAATATCAAGTGGATTTGTAGACCATTTATCATGTGACAATAAGGAATAATGCTAATAATAAATGAATATCAAGTGGATTTATAGACCATTTCATCATGTGACAATCATGAATAATGCTTATAATAAATGAATATCAAGTGGATTTGTAGACCATTTTATCATGTGACAATCATGAATAATGCTAATACTAAATGAATATCAAGTGAATTTGTAGAGCATTTTATCATGTGACAGTCATGAATAATGCTAATACTAAATGGATATCAAGTGGATTTGTAGACCATTTTATCATGTGACAATCATGAATAATGCTAATACTAAATGAATATCAAGTGGATTTGTAGACCATTTTATCATGTGACAATCATGAATAATGCTAATACTAAATGAATATCAAGTGAATTTGTAGACCATTTTATCATGTGACAATCATGAATAATGCTAATACTAAATGGATATCAAGTGAATTTGTAGACCATTTATCATGTGACAATCATGAATAATGCTAATACTAAATGGATATCAAGTGGATTTGTAGACCATTTATCATGTGACAATAAGGAATAATGCTAATAATAAATGAATATCAAGTGGATTTGTAGACCATTTATCATGTGACAATAAGGAATAATGCTAATAATAAATGAATATCAAGTGGATTTATAGACCATTTCATCATGTGACAATCATGAATAATGCTAATACTAAATGAATATCAAGTGGATTTGTAGACCATTTTATCATGTGACAATCATGAATAATGCTAATACTAAATGAATATCAAGTGAATTTGTAGAGCATTTTATCATGTGACAATCATGAATAATGCTAATACTAAATGGATATCAAGTGGATTTGTAGACCATTTTATCATGTGACAATCATGAATAATGCTAATACTAAATGAATATCAAGTGGATTTGTAGACCATTTTATCATGTGACAATCATGAATAATGCTAATACTAAATGAATATCAAGTGGATTTATAGACCATTTTATCATGTGACAATCATGAATAATGCTAATACTAAATGGATATCAAGTGGATTTGTAAAGCATTTTATCATGTGACAATCATGAATAATGCTAATACTAAATGGATATCAAGTGGATTTGTAGAGCATTTTATCATGTGACAATCATGAATAATGCTAATACTAAATGGATATCAAGTGGAGTTGTAGACCATTTTATCATGTGACAATCATGAATAATGCTAATACTAAATGGATATCAAGTGGATTTGTAGACCATTTTATCATGTGACAATCATGAATAATGCTAATACTAAATGGATATCAAGTGGATTTGTAGAGCATTTTATCATGTGACAATCATGAATAATGCTAATACTAAATGAATATCAAGTGGATTTATAGACCATTTTATCATGTGACAATCATGAATAATGCTAATAATAAATGAATATCAAGTGGATTTGTAGACCATTTTATCATGTGACAATTATGAATAATGCTAATACTAAATGAATATCAAGTGGATTTATAGACCATTTTATCATGTGACAATTATGAATAATGCTAATACTAAATGGATATCAAGTGAATTTGTAGAGCATTTATCATGTGACAATTATGAATAATGCTAATACTAAATGGATATCAAGTGAATTTGTAGACCATTTATCATGTGACAATCATGAATAATGCTAATACTAAATGGATATCAAGTGGATTTGTAGACCATTTATCATGTGACAATAAGGAATAATGCTAATACTAAATGAATATCAAGTGGATTTGTAGACCATTTTATCATGTGACAATCATGAATAATGCTAATACTAAATGAATATCAAGTGGATTTATAGACCATTTTATCATGTGACAATCATGAATAATGCTAATACTAAATGGATATCAAGTGGATTTGTAAAGCATTTTATCATGTGACAATCATGAATAATGCTAATACTAAATGGATATCAAGTGGATTTGTAGAGCATTTTATCATGTGACAATCATGAATAATGCTAATACTAAATGGATATCAAGTGGAGTTGTAGACCATTTTATCATGTGACAATCATGAATAATGCTAATACTAAATGGATATCAAGTGGATTTGTAGACCATTTTATCATGTGACAATCATGAATAATGCTAATACTAAATGGATATCAAGTGGATTTATAGACCATTTTATCATGTGACAATCATGAATAATGCTAATACTAAATGAATATCAAGTGGATTTGTAGACCATTTTATCATGTGACAATCATGAATAATGCGCATGATGAACTGGATGAGTATGGACTGTTGTCAAATAATATCTGATGGAGATTTTACAGTAACCTAGTAACACCTATAGTTTTCCATTGACATAGTTACAAGCATTTAAAAGGCGTACTAAAATAAAAAGACAAAAAAAGTATAAAACCTAGCTTATATTCCAACAAGGTGTTAGAAACAATTCTACAGAGCTATTACAGGTTGCCTCGTTCAATCAAACTCTCACAAAACACTATACGTGATCTGACCAGAGTCTGGTAAAAGTCTTCATTAATTATCGTTAGCCATAGACAGAGGGTCGGTAGAACCGTTTTGAAGTAATACTACAGAGACAAATCTCACTATTTCGAAATTTGTCTAGACATACTTCCTGCAACCATTCATGTCCCAACAATATCGCAAATTTCATTGAACATGGAATCATCATAGTGCTAACAGACTCTGTTGCAGGAGGCGAATCTATAGCAGCCAATGGAACCGACTATGTATACGCAAAACGTGGCGACATCTAAAAAGGATAATGACGCAAGATATGACATCATTTCATTAATCAGTTAAGGGGGCGCTCTACAGATAATACATGCTTCTGAGTGAGTGACAGGTGTAAGATGAAGTATTTTGCATTTGCAACATGCACAATGGAGAGAATGTTGGCATACCTCTATGTTACTTTCATGTACTGTAGCTGAAATTTCTTTACATATTGTACTTGTGGAAACTGGACATGATCTAAGCACACAGCGGACAAAATGGCCGCTCCAAAGTACTCGATAAATCAGCCTGAATTAGTCAAAAGTGCACTATTTTCAGCAGTTATTAAAATAAGGAAAAGAATTTTGCCAGAGCAGACAATACCAGCCTCTGAAAGTACTATGAATTAATTAAAAAATATCCAAAAAGTAAAAAAAGTTATCGGCTCTTTTTTTTTTTATTTACCTTTGAAGTCCAGGAAGTGAAAATGACCAAGCGGAGCTAGCAGTTTTTTGAGAGGTGCACATCTTAAGTAAGACCAAGCTGTATACTCTATAACCCAAATTTCACCCATCAATCATACACCAAAATAAAGGGAATTCAAAGTTCTTTTAACAATACCTAAGATATACAAGGTCTTTTTTAAATAGCCAGGACAGCCAGTGAGGAAACCCTGGCTAATTCTATTTCTTTAAATTTCTAACCCTATGCAAAGTACGAAACTGGAGAGCGCCACCTAAAACATTTGTACCATTTTGATGAAAGCCTCGTTTTCGCATCATTCATAAAGCTATAGTTATTTAGTGGACCATCTCTGAGCTTTGTTCTCAAGAGTCACGCGAGAGTTTGATTGAGCGAGGACAAGAGGAATATTGAAAGAAAACATTACAGTCTCGACGCCTTTGCAACCAAGACAACCGCAAAAGGTACGATATGCCCGTCTCGTGACTTTTTCCCTTCTAATAACCTTGACCTTGGAGCTAGGGACCTGACTATTGTATGATAAGGTGTGGACCTGGGTAAAGTAACATCAAAATACATGTCGGGATTACAAAGTTACAGCCTGGATAAGGAAACAGGCCACTAACTTACGTTATCACTTATTTTGACCTTGAACAGGAGATACTGTCAAGTCAAGATATATAAAAAGCTACAGTTTTATTAAAATATCTAAATTAGTTCAAAATTTATGTTCGTAGAGAGGACAGAGGTAACCGATTTGTATTTTCCCTTGCCGTGACCTTGATCTTTAGACAGATGGCATGGCTGTGGTATGTGATACACTGTCTAGTCATGACAATTAATAAGCTAAAGTTTCATTCAAATATCACAAGCGGACAAGGATTAAAGTCAGAGTTACGTTTTCCCTTGCTGACCTTCATTTTGAGGCACGGAGCTTGACCATAGTATGTGACACGCCGTCTATATCAACTGCTGAAGTTTCGCTTAAATATCTCCGGTGGTTCAAGCGTTATGCTTCGGAAAAGGATACATCTTTCTTTACCGTCACCTCGACCTTGAGACAGGGACGCAGCGTCTAGTCATGATATATACTTGGACAAAGTTTCATGAAAATATATCAAGTGGTTCAAAAGATATACGCCGGACAGGGACACAGGTCAATTAATTACATTTTCCCTTCACATGACCTTGACTTTGAGGCAGAGGACGTGGCTATGGTGTGCGATACATCGTCTATACATGATAAATATTTGAGCAAAGTTTCATTAAAATAGATTCAGTGTTTCAGAAGTTATTCTCCAGACAAGGATTAAAGTCACAGAATTTTTACATTTTACCATTACCGTGATCTTAACTTGCAGGCGACGGGGGGAGAGTGGGTGGGCGTGGCTATGGAAGCCCGACACATCGTCTATACATATCTGATATAAAATCAGCCATGGTTTGATTAAAATATCTTCACTGGTTCAAATTTTATACTCCCGACAAGGAAACATGTCACAGAACTAAATGTTCCCTTGTCGTGACCTTAACCTTGAGATAGGTTGTGTAAATATGGTACATGAGAAGCAAATGTTAACGGACGGATGGATGGACAACGCCATAATATAATACGACCCGTAAGACGGGTGTATAAAGAAAATAGAAATAGAAATACAAATAATGTTATATAATTGGCTATCACAGAGAAAATAGCATGTGGTTCACTTTTGATCGGCCATTTCTCCGGTCAGACGTGTCTAGTGTAATCAGTGGCGTACTAAGGGTAAATGGCGCCCGGGGCGACGATGATGGTCCAAAGGACCAGAATACGAGACCCGAATTTGTATCAGCTGTTTTGGCGCCCCAAGACCTCTGGCGCCCGGGGCAACCGCCCCGTCCGCCCCCCCCCCCCCCTTTAGTACGTTACTGAGTGTAACAAGCAAGCCACAGCTTCCATTTCGGGGGTAAAACAAGTTACGAAAATTGTTATAGATAGGAACGCCAGTGATAAATGACTGTTTCTAGGATCTCATGCAGCGTCTGCCTTACTTTCGTAATAAGGGGCTATTTGTGGTCCAAAGAACTCAAAATGTATCGAATAAATAATTGAATGGCTTAATATGTAAGATGCCTGATTATAAAATACGCCAAGAACTTTTTTTCGCTTAGCGCGCCTCAAGTGGTAACTTTTCCGAAAACGATTTTTAAAATTTACTCTCCTCTCTAAAAAGAGCATTCGTAGTAGCAAAAACTGTTCAAAATTCAATTATTCTGTCACATGAGATCATCTTTATGTATTTAAGATAAACCCAAGCTCGCTTTTAACAGCATCAGCTCGCATGATAGCTTTCAACGCCATCTGCTCGTATGATATCCATTTCCTGTATTTTGTTGATTACCCGGTAGAACTTGTCGAGGCACTGAGAAGTATCAATCTCTTTTTAAATTAATGGCAAATCAGCTTAATTGCAAATAATTGCTAAAGTTGCCTTAAAAGTTAAAAAGAGTACATTTAAACCTAATAAATGTTATATTGACAGAAATACCAACGACTGCAGATAAACACAGTTGTTAATACCACCTAGTTAATCTCTGTCTGATTTTTTTCATTCCAAACAAGATGATGGTTCGATTATTACCGTTTACTGTCAGAAAAGCGGGTGTAAAGCGTTGTGATAAATTGAAAAGGGCATTTTATTTTCAAGACCATGACATTTCCAGATTTCATCTCAATCATAGCCATTCCCACCTGCTAAAAAAGTAATCGTATGACTTCGATAATTACCGTTTATAATCGCTTATAAGTCGATTACAAACAAGATGGTGGTTCGATGATTACCGTTTATTGTCAGAAAATCCGGCGTAAAGCGATTTGATAAATTGAAAAGGACATTTTATTTTCAAGATCATGACATTTCCGATTTCATCTCAATTATAGCCATTCCCACCTGCTAAAAACAGTAATCATAACTACCGTCTATACTCGCTTAAAAGTCTACTCCAACTACAAACTACCCATACCCAGATATGCCGTCGCATAACGCACCGGCAGATCTGGGTCGATGCAGTTTATTAGGAGTAATCAGTTGAACAAACAACATAAACTCTGATCTGCAGGCGCATTATGCTACGGCAGATCAGGGTCTATGTTGTTTGCAGTTGCACTCGACTTCTACGCGAATATAGGTATGTTTTCAAAACATTTGAATTACCCATACGCTGAAACCGATATGCTATATCAATAAATTATACCTTTAGAAGCTTTGGCTGTGATCACATGGTGTTAAAGCAATATGAAGCATTACCAAAAAGATAAAATATCACGTAGAAATAACTTTTAAGGTAAAATTTTCATTTAAGTAACGGCTTTGGTAGCATGGTGGAAGTTTAAAAAGTATCTTTCACAAAAACTTGTTGCGGTAAATCAAGCAATTTTAAAAATTCACACTTAAGGTTGTAAAGGACTGTTAACCAAGTCAAACGCCGAGTCCAATATTACAGCACAGCGGATATGGGCCTATCGCGTAACAAGTTTTATTTGATTCAGCTCATCTCTTTACACTCTGGGATCAATAGAAAACTGATATCAACGGAAATTCATTTAAACAATCAACTTCGCTAAAAGATAGTAAATTGCTGAGATGAAAGCAATCTCAAATCTTTGTTCAGTGACTAAAAAAAGTGAATGATTTCAAGTGATCCTGAAAACTTCCCATTAATATTGCACTGATTTTAAGACTGATTTGCGGGAATACAATCCATTTTTTCTTCTTCAGACAGTTCCTGGTTTCCTGGGAAAGAGTACCCGATGAATCCACATACAAAAACATTCTCCATTTTGTCTTCAACATAAAAGAGAACAAGAGTCCCTCGAAGAGACTGACGCACTACTGGCCGAAAAGAATTTCCAGGAATTCGAAATAAGACCATTTCTTCCTTATAACTGCTGAGTGTTGTAACCATCTCTGATATTCTTCAGCGATACCAAGATTTTCAAATTATATGCTGTGGTGGACATATTGGATGTCACATTGGCACCATTTCCATTTAGGAGCAACACTAAATCATAAGAATTCTTCTGTAGGAAATCCCACGCTGATAAATCTTTCCGTTTTGGAGAAGAAACTATAACAAGATTTTCAAGCTGGCTGTCATGGTGGACACATTGGACATCGGACTGGCACCATTTCCATTTAGGACCAACTAGACATCTTAAGAAGTCTTTTGGTCAAAGCACAATCTTGATATGACCAGCCATCTAGTAGAGATAGCAAGATTTTCAAGATGGCCATTGTGGCGGTGATATTGGATGTCAGATGGGCACCATTTTCATTTACGACCGACTAGACATCATAAGAAATCTTTCAGTGAAAACCCCATGCTGATATGATCATTCATTCAGAAGAAGTAGTGATAACAAGATTTGCCACTGTGGCAAGTATATTGAATGTCTGAGCGGCACCATTTTCATTCAGAACCAACTAGACATCATACGAAGTCGTTTAGTAGAAATCCCATGTTGATACGTCCATCCATTTTGGAGAAGTAGCGATAGTAAGATTTTCAAGATGGTCGCTGTGATGGCCATACTGGATGTGCAAGAGACACTATTTTAATTTAGGATCAACTAGACATCATAAGACGTCTTTTGGTGAAAACCCCATAGTAATATTACTTTCCGTTCAGAAGGAGTAGCGATGACAAGAGTTTGAAGATGGTGATATGGCGGCCATATTGGACATCAGATAGTCAAAAGTTTAATTTAGGACTAACTAGACATCATAAGAAGTCTTTCAGTGAAAACCCGATGTTGATATTCCCATCCATTCAGGAGAAGTAGCGATAACAAGATTTTGAAGAGGGCCGATGTGGCGGCCATAACTGACATCAGATCGGCACCATTTTCATTTAGGACCAACTAGATGCGATAAGAAGTGTTCGGATGAAAACCCATGTAAATATTACTTTCCGTTCAGGAGGAGTAGCAATAACAAGAGTTTCAAGATGGCTGCTGTGGCCGCCATATTGGAGGTCAGATCGGCAGCATTTTCATTTAGAACCAACCAGACATTAGAAGAAGTCTTTCAGTGAAAACTGCATGCTGATATGACCATCCACTGAGGAGTAGCGATAACAAGATTTTCAAGATGGCCGCTTTGGCAGCCATATTGGCTGTCTGTGCGGCACCATTTTGATTTAGGACCAACTAGACCATTGGATGAATGTGTGTATAAAGTTTCATGGCAATCCTCTAATTAGTTTATTATGAGTAGTGATAGCAAACAATTGCTAACGGACGGACGGACGACATATGACGGACAAAAGACCATCCCATAAGCTCTTCTGGTCTCTGACCAGAAGAGCTAAAAATGGCAAAAACAAAATTGCTTATACTTTGATTAGTTTTTGTCACCAAGATAAGTCGTTTTCAAAGATCAAAATAAATTATTACAAAATTTATAATATCTTTCAGAAGAAAATAAACTTTTTTATGTTTATATTAAATCTGGCTTGGTCAGAAGAATTATTTGTTAATATTGTTGACACTTCCAATACTAAGGTAAAAAATCTAAAGCACTTAATTTTACCAGTATGATTTGATACTTAATTTTACCAGTATGATTTGATACTTCATTTTACCAGTATGATTTGATACTTCATTTTACTAGTATGATCTGATACTTCATTTTACCAGTATGATTTGATACTTCATTTTACCAGTATGATCTGATACTTAATTTTACCAGTATGATTTGATACTTCATTTTACCAGTATGATTTGATACTTCATTTTACCAGTATGATTTGATACTTAATTTTACCAGTATGATTTGATACTTCATTTTACTAGTATGATCTGATACTTAATTTTACCAGTATGATTTGATACTTCATTTTACCAGTATGATCTGATACTTCATTTTACCAGTATGATTTGATACTTCATTTTACCAGTATGATTTGATACTTCATTTTACCAGCATGATCTGATACTTCATTTTACCAGTATGATTTGATACTTCATTTTACCAGTATGATTTGATACTTAATTTTACCAGTATGATCTGATACTTCATTTTACCAGTATGATTTGATACTTCATTTTACCAGTATGATTTGATACTTCATTTTACCAGTATGATTTATTACTTCATTTTACCAGTATGATTTGATACTTAATTTTACCAGTATGATTTGATACTTCATTTTACCAGTATGATTTGATACTTAATTTTACCAGTATGATTTGATACTTCATTTTACCAGTATGATCTGATACTTAATTTTACCAGTATGATTTGATACTTCATTTTACCAGTATGATTTGATACTTCATTTTACCAGTATGATTTGATACTTAATTTTACCAGTATGATTTGATACTTAATTTTACCAGTATGATTCGATACTTCATTTTACCAGTATGATTTGATACTTCATTTTACCAGTATGATCTGATACTTAATTTTACCAGTATGATTTGATACTTCATTTTACCAGTATGATTTGATACTTAATTTTACCAGTATGATCTGATACTTCATTTTACCAGTATGATTTGATACTTCATTTTACCAGTATGATTTGATACTTAATTTTACCAGTATGATCTGATACTTCATTTTACCAGTATGATTTGATACTTAATTTTACCAGTATGATTTGATACTTCATTTTATCAGTATGATTTGATACTTCATTTTACCAGTATGATTTGATACTTCATTTTACCAGTATGATTTGATACTTCATTTTACCAGTATGATTTTATACTTCATTTTACCAGTATGATTTGATACTTCATTTTACCAGTATGATTTGATACTTAATTTTACCAGTATAATTTGATATTGTTCCCTGCCTACTAACATATACTGACCCATGTCTCGGAAAAAGTACAGTAATAATAATCAATATTATATACTCATTTTTTTCTCCATTAACTTTGCATTGTCAGAATCGTGCAGTATTTCTCCATACTGCACGGCTTCATACTGCACGACACGTGTGTCTAAAAATAGTATCTCGTGTTAGGAACTACTTTTTATTGTAAACAAACAATGTACGCTCATGTAGCAGACACAGGAACTTTTGCTTTATTAGATTTATCTGTGGATGAACTAAGCAAGCTGTTTGAGCCATTTGAAAGTAGAGATGATAAAGCTGACGATGTGGATGAGCTCACTGAATCACAAAAGAAACTTTCAACCAAGCAAGCGACTGAACTTGATATTCGCAATGTCCAGCGGTAGCTTTATGACAACAAACAAGAGACATGCAGTATTAAAAATATCATTCTGATCATTTAAAAAGTATGGTTCAGACTATGAACCGTGCTCTCTAGCGTCTATAAAAAAAATAGCATAGAAAGGTATCTTAAGGCCAAAAGATATTCCGTCTCTCTCAGAGACTGCCCATTTAACATATCAGTAGAAGCACGAAGTTGGAAAAAATTACAAGTAAAGAAGGCGGGTTTTGGTATAAAAGCAAGTGCCTCGGAGCCAATAAGCCAAGATAACGAAGAAGCCCTATTTTCCGCTGGCGAAATGGGCTCTCACACCCCAGCCGCTTTGCAATTTTCCTGTTTTAACTTTTTGAGAAAATGTTTGGATTTATAGTACAAGTCATATAGGTCATGAAGCTGTGGTTCCTCCAACAAAGATCATGCAAGTGACAGTACATAAAAATATGTCATCTATAGCTGGTAATAAGAATGACAATAAATGTACTTACTTTCCCGCATCTTGAATTTCTTCAAAATGTACTTTCTGATCCACGGCGCGAAATTGCACTGCAATCTAGACTACATTTCCAACAGAAATCACATTCCAAAGAAGAATTTACTGCACTCCAAAACGAAATGAATTTGATATTCCCTAACAAAAATATTTCATCCTGCATCTTCTTGAGAATTTCAATTAAAAGAATTTCATATTTTGTCCACCTTATGATTCCAAACTATCAATGGCAGAACAGTAACACATGTGTAGCTTGCTGTTGAGGCCAGTCCCTCTAGCTACATGTACATCGTTCGTAATCGACGCAAGTCCACCACAACTAAAAGAGCAGAATTTAGTTAAATCGACAGAAAAACAAAATCCCTCCATTCCAGATCAACTGGGAAAGTTGTTCCAAGGCGCAGTCATTCACAATATGACTCAAAATTTCAATTTTAAGTAGACCAAAATGAGATTTCTTTTTGAAACAAATGACTGAGCGCGCGGTACTCTACCAAGTTCAAAGGTAACTGGGCAGTGCCATGTGTGCATGAATACTGTTACTGTGTATTTGTTTAACTATGGTTGTGTATTTACTTTGCAATATAGCAGAAATTCAGTTACTTTGTTTCTTGTAGTGTGTTCTTTTTATTATTCAGCCTTAGGTAAAAAAGCAAAATGAGTATATAATAAAAAGGTTACTACATTTGTATAGGAAATATGAACTCGTTTTTTCTGAGTTATACTGCACTCCTGACGTCGTGCAGTATAGCTCAAAAAAACTCGTTCGTATGTTCCCATACAAATGCAGTAACCTATAACTCTTGTCTTTGTTTGAAAAGCCCGTGCCCCAAACGATGAATAATAATTTCCCTATCCGTGATCAAATAAATTATAATGATGCTATCAGTCGGTAACCTGTCAATATACAGTGTACAGGCATTGAAATATGCGAATACATCCACGAAATTTATTTCTCCATAAACTGAGCATTCATCAGCAATGAGTTTTTCTGAATTCATTTCCCTTTTGTATTCTCGAAAACTTTTTATATGTATGTATGTATGTATGTATTCGACACAAGCTGGAAAGGGATGCATGCCAGGCCTGTAAAAATGCTATCTTCCTTAACACATGAGATAAACAAACATACATTTTGAATAAGAACAGATATATAGAACAAACAGAACTTATTGCTAAAGTATGACCACAAGAATACAGATAGATTTTAGACGTGAAATGTTATTTAATGATTGGATGAACATAATTAAAGTACTTCTCAAAAGCAGGAAACAAAAAGTACAATCTGATCTGGTGGATAATACAAATAATTTTTTCTAAGCATGAGATGCGATTCATGAGATACGATTTATGACGATGTCAGAAAATACTTCATTGTATGCTACATTTATGAATTCAGTGTTGAAAAAGGATAACTTTGGTCGTGTTCACAAATGTCTTTCTCTTCTTTCTATTTGGTCAAGTTTCATAGTCATTTAATGTACAATGGATGAGTGGCATCATAGGAAATACAAATAGTTATTGCTCATTTGCCTTGAATTACTTCTGTACGCTGTTTTCTAGGCATCACTACATTAATTAAGTTCCCTGAATATTTCTTTCATATTTCTACATTTCTAATAAAATATATTCTGTTAGTTATAAGTTCAACTACACGAAGACTATCATATGTATGTTAAGCACTAACTTGGACACAATCATGTTATAGAAAAATCAGCATAAGATATGTTGCATTTTCTGAAAATAGTTGTATTTTGAATAAAATTAATTGAACTGTAAGTGCAAGTGACCTTTCCGAAACCGGTCGAATCACACCTGTTGGCGTTGTCATCCTACGTAAAAATCAAAAAGTTGAGTTTAATAAACATTTTATTTTCTGTTTGGACTTTAATGCTATTTTCTATCGAGTACAAGTAACATTTTTTTACTAGTCACCACATCTCCAGGAAAAAATAGTAATGATTTTCTTAGAGAATTCAATAGGATACAATAATAGTTGACTGACTTGATTAGTGTAGCGATACTTTGTAGATAAGCGACTAGATACAATTTAACAGAAATGGTCTCGTACTTACAAACAGAAAGTACCTTCCGTGGTTATTAATTAATTATTGACACATCAGAACGTTTAGAATACACAGCTTTCCCCCCCCCCCCCCCCCCCCCCCCCCCGCCTTACAATCAAGACAAAGAATGCTGTTTCAAATCTTCATACAGACACTGGAAGATATTATTTGGAGCTTTGAGAAAAGAAATATAATTTAACCGAAAGTCTTGTAAAAGACCACATGCAGTGATTCATACTAATCAATCACTTTTCAATTTCTAAACTCTGATTGGTTTTAGTTTTTTATTTTCATTTCAGATCTTTATTTATACTCTCAAGAATTTTGTTTGACAGAAGCCACTATTCAGCATTACATGATAGATCGTCAAATGTGAAAAAATATAACATAATTCATCCGAAAATGCATATTTTTGTCCAAAATACGCGACATGAAGGCTCCTGTGCTTTAGTTTTTGTCTGTGTTTTGTGTAGATTTGCCAAAGAGCTGTCGTTCATGTCATTTATATGCAGAGAAACTAATTGGCTCCTTAGCGTCATTTCGCCTTTTTGAAAAGGCAAAATTATATGGCTACCAAATAAAATGCCCTTGCCCTTCCATCTGGATAATTATTCAAAGAAAT
Source organism: Margaritifera margaritifera (assembly GCA_029931535.1). NCBI lineage: Eukaryota > Metazoa > Mollusca > Bivalvia > Unionida > Margaritiferidae > Margaritifera > Margaritifera margaritifera. The sequence goes on from JAQPZY010001528.1 coordinate 1,647,050, forward strand.
AATTAGTGATAAAATGTAACATTTTGCATTAGAAGTACGGTTCTGTTCTGTCCGCTATAAGATTATCTCGTTGAAATTAGACCTAATTTTAACAAGTAGTATAAGTTTAAATTAAAAAGGTAATTTCCAGCGACTGAAAAGAGAAGGAAGCGATTACAGTACATATCAGAGCCAGCTATGGTTTTACTAAATGAAAAGTGGGCATAGAAACAATATTTTCTTTATCATTATTCAAGAATTTCGAAGTAAAACTTATACACTGTCTTACGAAGTTAACATTAGTCTATTTTCGAAGTTGGATATTTACATGGTCTAGTAAATAAGAACAAAATGCTAGAGAATTGCCACTACAGTTCTAACCCGGTTTGCACATTAAAATGCAATATTATTATTTTTGTTTAACATTTGCACCCTGGCAATGAAACAACTGGAATTGTTTGTTATGTTTTTTTGTTTGTTTTTTTTTTTTTTTTCTTGTTTTTTTTTTGCGGTCTTTTTTTTTTATCAAAAGCGATTCGGCAGCGCCCATAGCTAATCCCAAATGTGTTTGGCCAATCAAGCAGACATCTTTTCAAGAATACCCATTCTAGTAGACCGATATAGAAGAATGACATGCTTTTTGCTTCAACTTCGTACTGATATATGGTATTGTTGTTATTGTGCACATCCAAGAATATATAATTCGGAATGGATCTTCCTTTTCTCATCATTTACATTCATTTATATAATAGCGTAACGCTTAGCTTACATTTATTAAGAAATTCTCAAAAAACCACGAACCGGATATTGTTGTAAACATGACTGTATTAGAAGGACTTCATGAGGTGATGAATTTAAAACATTAACATACTGCGATTAGAGGAAATACAAAAGTGATAATGAAATATCTGTATTACCATAAATGTTGTTATACATGGAGTCTCCTAGATGTTGTTTAATATCAAATATTTAGGATTCTGCAAGCGTTTTTCGAATATTAATTAAATTTATTACGAACACGTGACCCATTCTTAGGATAAGGGCCTATCCCTCAATTCTTGCTAAAATTTCCTAAACTTTCCTGTAACTCCCTCTCTGAACTGTACATTTCGTAAAATCTAAAACACTTCAAGAAAAACATTTCAAGCGGTACTGATATTCGTATCGTTTAAACGGCTGAAACAAGTCCTATTTAAATATAAACATAACTATGCTAAAAGGAAAACATTGCAATAAGGATGCCCTATAACACAAAAGGATCTTGAGGTAGAATTATTGATTCGTTGGAATCGTTGCAGTGTTATAGGCTCAACGTTTGTGAAATGTTCACTGTAAACTATGGACAAAGGTTCTCTATCTATATTTGAACAGCAAACGAAGCGAAATTGTATAGACTTAATTGATTTTGCCCTAAACAAATCAATTTTGAATTATACAAAGTATCCAATAAGCACTGGATGAAACATAAATAGAACAAAACAGTTCAAGTATTGTCTCGTCGACCAGAGTGCCATGGCATAACCACTATTGACATAAGCCATGGTCAATTTCAAGAAATGATTGTTGAATTTTCCCACATAAACAGAAATAATTACTTGAACAACGACAGAGGTAAGAAACTGTGCAAAATTCAAAAGTATGTGAATGCTATCTTAGAACCGATTACTTGCGTCTGTCTCAGTAATTACTAAAAAGATAACATTATAAAGGAAATTCATTATCAGATCATTGTTTTGTTCGAAAAAGGATCTATTTTAGCGTCTGTTATATATATATATATATATATATATATATATATATATATATATATATATATATTGCTACGACTAGGGGTTATGTAACAAAAGAAAAGACTCGAACAAGCTTTCAAGATTTTAAAATACAAATCTTTAATTTCCTAAAATATTAAAATAATTCAACAAACAATTAAAGTGAAAGAATTAAAAATACCTTACAGTAGAGAATATCCTTAAAAGTCCTAAATTGTTTTAAAGTTCACTGTTCCGGAAGTTAATCAAAATATCCCGAATGTAGTATTCCGAATGAAATAGCTTTCACTGTGCTAATATGTTAGTACGATTAAGTTATATCCAAATAATCCTTGTGAATCTGGAATCTCACAAGTTTTAGAAATGTTGCCAATAATTCCACAGAGTCGTATAATAATTCTGATTAAAGACAGTACTGAATCCTAAATGTACTGTATTAATAATAAATAAATCTCCAAATAAGAATATCCCACACACCAACTGAACCAATTTCTTAATGACCTCTCTATTCACAAGTAACTATGAAGAATATTTAAACACAGGATTATTTCCTATATATATATTATTAATGCGCAGAATCGAAATAAAAACCATACTACGTCTTCAATAAACAGGGTATTTCAAAATAATGCAACCCTCTCTGAACCAATCAGGAATTAGGTTATGCATGATTCTGCTAAAGTGCTCGAGTACCAGTGTTTTAAACAGTAAACACTGTATTGATTCATTCTTCGAATGTGACCTTAAACTATAATTTCTAGTCAATATAATGTTTACTCCCAAAAGTACAAGAACTAGGTCGAAAGTTCAGCATTGCGCGCGGAAAATACGTCACATGACTAAAGCTACAAGCGAACAGGTGAAATATTGATCGAGGCTACCGTATGTATACTCATAAGACGACAGCTGTTTAGACTAAGAACAGAGATCATAAACTAGTAAACTATACCATAATTAAAAGGAAAAATATATATAATTCCGTAACAGTATATATGAAGTTTAGAAATAAACATTGAACAAAATAAAGTGCTTTGATTAAAATCTGTCAAGTAGTTTTGAAGTTATCAGCATTTAAAGAGTTTTCAGGGACGAAAACTCATTACAAATTTATTACCCTTCCTGGTTTTGATGACATCACAGATGGAGAATAGTAATTTAAAATAATTTAAATTTTCTTTGACACTTCATCAGAAATTTTCCTTTTTTCATTTATCTTAAAAAGATAAATATAAATTATATTCATTTTCAGATTAATACGTTTGTAAATGAGAAAGAATAAATATTAATTAAATGACTGAAAAAAAATGTAAATTTGAGGTTTCTGGAAAAATGAACAAGAAAAATCTCCAGTTTCAATATATTCTCAGCACAACATTTCAAACACGTCTAGTGACATGAATATGGCAAATCAGGTATAATGCTGATATTTGAATAGATTTAAATTTTATCTATATCATTTAAATTTCAATTAACAGTACTGCACAAATTATCAAAATAACTATCTCAGTGTATTGCACCATCTTCCGTAGCTTTGTACCTAACAATTGCAACAAAATACCTTTGATTTTTTAATATACGAGATCATATAAAAAAAAGTATAAAATCTGTTATCTCTTCAATGACTCGTGAATATTAATGACATTGACCTAAGTTATCTCCCCTGAAATTTTAAAATCTTAAATATCTCGGGAAGTTTTTAACCGACTTTGATGGAATTTTCACTATTGTTTATTTTATGGTGTCCTCTTTATTTACTTTTACTATTTTTAAACTCGAATGTTATATTAATTGTTAATTTTTGTTACGGAATTATGAATATGGAATCTATAAACTGCCTAAACTTTTGGCCTATGACTGTACTTTAAAATTGTGTCAAATAGTAAGTCGCACTTAAGTTTAGTTTACGTTGTCAACAACGTATTTACTGACCTTTTGTTCAAGGTCAGAGCTGTTTACCATTCTTTCAGTAAATTTCCACTAAATCGACGCGTTTAGTATTGCATTCTGGGTTGTAATATGACACGTTTCCTGTTGTGAAATATGACATTTGCAAAGAATATAAAAGACCTTGATATACGAATTATATTAATTCCATTTTAAATCCAGTTTTAAAAACATCTGTTTTTTATGATCAGTTTTGGAATCATCAGATATTTGGAATCATAGCCGTGCTGTAACATTGTAATGCTGTATAAATAATTCGACTAGAATTATTTATTGGAACATCCAATGGAGTTACCTGAAGTATTCATCAACCTTTGGATTTATATTTATGACTTTCGGATGCCTGTGAACATTCTTAAAGATGATCTGGATTACATTATCGTTGGTACATCATAACATTACAGACTCATTCATTCGGAACAATCTTTCATTCGGAACATTCATTCATTTGGAACATTCGTTCATTACGAAGATTCATTAACTTGGAACATTCATTCATTCGGAACATTTTATAGTTCTATAAACACAGGACTTGTGATTAGGACACTAATAATTATTGGATTATTTGGATTTTAATACACGATACTGTAAGTGTATTTTGATTTTCACGTTAATTATTTAGAAATAAATTGTTTGTTGATTTTTACAAACATTGTTGGTTTCACTTTCTTTTTGTTACGTTTTTTCTTACCATAGGGTCGTAACAATTTTGGATCTCAACACAATTGCAACCCATCCTTACACACAAATGTGTTTTTCTAAGACCTCCTCGAGTAACAAGAATAGAATAACACTTTTACAGCCACACTATCCTCTTTTAATTACCTATTTGGAACATCATCCAAGTAAATACAAAATAAATAAAAAACATAAATCCATGGAAAAGGGTATTTTGGGAACTTTTTCATACCATGAATATCGTACAACAGTTAGAATTCAATGGTTTGACAGTTTCGGAGGAAAAATATTTTTACTTAATGAAAATGTTACTTCACTAAAATGAAGGAATAAAAAAAAACAGCTAAAGTAAAACGCCAGAAAGCGATATTGTTAATACTAAACTAGATTAAGATTCCGATCAAAGCTATGAAATTAACAAAGTAATGCACACTTCTTATATCACTTGTACTTCACATCACTTGCACTTCATTTCAGTTGTACTTCGTATCACTTGTACTTGTGTCTGTTGTTTATTAATGTATTTTCCTCCGAACCATTAGTAAATGATTTGGGTAAAAAAAAGAATGAAATGTACGGATAATCGCTAACACGTTCATCGTAAAAGAGAAAATTAGTCTGTGAACTTCATTCTTAGATCAGACGACCCAAATTGAGAGAATTTGATGACGTTAATTTCATTATCATACAAAAAAATATACATCTAGTGAAAATCTGATCCAATTCCTATTCCTGACATTAAATGGTTTATAGCTTTTAATGGATAGTTTTACTGTTTATAACAAACTTGATGTAAACCACATAAGAAGCGCTAAAAATACTTACCTTAACGCATACTAATCGCTATAAACATGTATCATGGACGTTGATTCAATATGGTTGATTATTGGATGTAAAATAAGCTGGGTTTTACATTTACTCTTGATACAATTTCATCATAAGCGTTGTACTGATGTCAAGCAAGTTTATAAAAACTTCCCTTTACACATGACGTTTTACATTTCTCCAGAAAAGAAGTATTTGGCCCTGTATGAATAATCCGAGATAAAATACAAATGAGTTCATGACACCTATTTTGATTTCAAAGTGTGTATGCCAATGTCCAGTAGCAGCACGAGGAGTGTGGTGGTGATGGTTTTGGGGGGGAGGGTGCAATTTCACCTAGGCGCCAGGCAAAGGGGCACCGTCGGGAGTTTTTTTTTATATTATATTTTTTTTTTTTTTGCAGCTGAAATTTGTATAGTATTTCACCTTCATCTTAGTGTCATGGGGAAATTCTTCACAAAACTTATATTTTTCACGGGGTTGGGGGGAGAGGAGGGAGGTTGGCAACTGACATAAAACTCTTCTCTGTAGCAAAGTAGGGGTGCCACTAAAGAATACTGCCCCCGGGCGCCTCAGTAGGGGCGCCACTAAAGAACATGGCCCCCGGGCGCCTCGAATCCTCGCGCAGCCACTGCCAATGTCTAGGTAACTAGTTTGTATTTTCCCAAATGGTTCATGGATCTCAAAACTTCTCATATTTCACCTTCAGTGCACAAAAGTGATATACTTCCATCAGATATTATAGTGAGATTAGAAGCACCATTTTAAATATTTTTAAATGGGGGGGGGGGGGCTCTTACCTGCAAAAGCAACATCCTGGGTGGAGATTTAAACCAAAATGTCACATTGTTTCATTTTTCAAAAGTTAAATATTTACAAATGTACTAAAATTAAATACAATTGGTCTTTACAAATGAAATATTGATTTAATTGTAGAAATATATTATAAATAGCTTAGATATATAAAGGAAACCTTGTTTTTAATGAGCATAGCAAATAAATCTTTGTTTTTGGACGTTACATCTTCCACCTATAGCTTCATACAATACTCCACTCAGATTGCTGTCTTGTAAGATAAATTTTTCTCTGGTAAAAACCACGCTCGAGCAATACGTCCAAACTTCGCAGTTATGATTCCGTGTTGCTACAGATACAGAAAAAGCAAAGCTTTTTCTAGGTATCACTACACAAATCAAACCAATCAATTGTTATTGCATTTTATTGTAGTTCCTAACAAAATCATTCATATTTTTTTCTGACTTTTTCTGAGATTTAATGATCAAGGAAGAATGTTACTTCAACTGAAAGCTACATTAAGGCCTAAACAGAAAATAAAATGTTGATTGAGTTCAGTCTCGTGGAGTTTGCGTAGGATGACAAAGCGAACAGGCGTGATTAGGCTGGCTATTTCCAAAAAATGCAACATAATCTATGCTGGTGTTATAATATATTGCCTTCAAGTTAGTGGCTAACACATGTTAGGTTGTCCTGATGCATCTGAACTTATAACTCATTCACTTAGTTTCATTTTTTAAAAATCTAGAAAAATGAAGGAAATATATTAAGGAATTCAATTTACTAATACCGTAATGGTCTCTTGATGACCAAATGGAACAAACATTCGCCAGCTAACGAACCACTAGTTTTACAAGCTGTATGCCTGATTGCATAAAACAATCAGAATAGTGTTGATCCCACCTAGCGGCTCACTGAAGCGACATCTTTTTTTATTTGCTTCCCCCGTGACTGGCAGAGCATTCGTGATTTTAAAAGAACTTAGATCGAGATTTCCTAATTCCGTCACAAGTGGTCATTTTTATGTATTGTAAAATCATTAGCTCGCTTTTAACACCATCTGATTGTAGAATAAGTTAAGAACCACTTCCTGTATTTTCTTCATTACCAGGTCCAAATGCTTAACTTTGTTAACATGCCGATAATTATTTACTTAAAAATGAGAAAAAAAGAAAATAATTACCTAAATTGCAGATAACTGTGGAAGAAGAAAATTATTTAAAGAAAAACAAAAAAAAAAAAAAAAAAAAAAAAAAAAAATCCACAGACCTCATAAACATATACTCTGATAAAACATATACATCAAAACAAATTAAAAAAAAACAACAATAGCTAATCACATCCAGTTCATCACATTGTCAGATTTAGTAATTTATGTCTTTATGTCTTTATAACTGGGTAATATTGCAATCAGTATCCTTTTCAGTGCCGGATCAGCTAAAATGATATATTGGTTAAAAAAGATAATATAAATTATATCATGTTCTCAAGACCTTGATAACTATGGGGTATGCTTCCCTCTTACTGACTTACTGACGGCTATTACTGCATGAGAAAACTATACGCTTACCACTTTGATAATTCAGAAAGAAAGTCTCCAAATTACACAAAAAGTATTATAAATAAGCGTTATGGTACGCAACTGTCTGGGATCCCACGGTATTGGGTAATGCATTAATGCAATATATTTCAAAGAAGTTTTATTATCCTCTTATAGGCCCATGCTTTAATTATACAATTTTGCTCTCAATTACAGTTTTCATGGCATTAGAAAACAACAAAAGTTTTAAGTTACAGAAACAAAGTTGATAGGGTAGTGACTTAGTAATCCATGGTCACAACTACATGTACTATATAAAAGAAAAACTTAATCATTGTCCAACACATATGGTGATGTTACGGCACAACGGAAATCAGCCACATGCTATATGTTTGAATAAGCATTATTTATCTCTCTCCATACGCTTTACGAATTCTGAGGAAATCGATATGAAATGTAACGTAATTAATAGTTCTACTGTTTAAACAAGATATTACATTGACTGACGAGATGATAGCAGTATGCTGGCTCTCCTTGCGTGACTACTGAGCTGATTTATTTCAAGTGATCCCGAAAAGTTATCTTTCATCTGGCTTATCTCGAAGGCTGATGCGAAAAGATCTTTAAAACAATGCAGTTTATTCGTGTGAAAAGTTTATCTATTCTAAGCAGAGCATGGCATACTAATCTTTTGCACACAAAAAATCCTTCCAACATGTAATACAACTATCCTAAAGAAAAACTGGCGTCAAAGAGAGGAGAACGTTTTACCGATAAATACATGACAATGGTTGTGTCATCACTGAAATAGAATACTGACTTTTCCGGATTGTTGACAGATCCCAAAGCATATCTCAAACCAAACATTCTGATATTTGAAAAAAAAAATTCTGACAGACTAGAGACTAAAGAAGACATAAAATACATTCAAGTGTCTTACGTCTTTAATAGTACTGAATCCTTAAAATACTCCTATCTGGCAATGAGTGAAAGAACATATGAAGTTCCCCCTAACCATCAGAGAAAAATAGAGAATCATCGTTATAAATCAGGGAACTGAAAAGATCTGCTCATATAAAATGGACCTCTCGACCAAGCGTGGCAGTTCTCAACCAACCATCGCACACAATCATTCCAACGGACCGCTGACCAATTGAGTCACCACGACTGGTGTGAATCTTTACTAAACTGCATCTAAAATCAATGTTGTTTAGTTAGACAAACAGTTTCACAGGAACCCAGCACGACACCTATGTAGCTTGTACTATTCAACATATACAAAAAAGCTTCAATGATTCCTGACCAATTTTCATGAAATTTTCACCAAACGCCTCAATTTCTTCTACCAATCATCGCTTTCTTTTGCCAAGAAGAAGAACGCGGATTTTAAAGAAACAGTCTTGCTAATTTGCATGTGCAGCATTTTTCTTTTCTGAGAGGTCAATTCACAAATATGTGCTGTAAATACAAGAAAAGAAAGAAGACAGGATAAAAATTTTACATGTCACAGTGCTGACAGTAAAACGCATTGGCGGTATAAGCCCCGAACTATGGCATTATAAGTCCCGGGATGATGCGGCGATTCAAAATCAATAGAAATATAAGAATGGAATAAAAAGCTTAATGCTTATTTGGTACGATGATTGCCATTCTCTACATAATATACATAGGACGAATGGAACAAGTATGAGATAAATCAAAACGAGATGATGTCCACGTATTTACCGCAAAATATATTTCTCAGACGTTTTTACTCTTAACTTTACTTAAGCAAAATTATCGGACGTTTTATACCTGAAATGTACATAAGTATAATTATCGGAGGTTTAATCCCTTAACTCTACATAAGTATAATTATCAGATGTTTAATCCCTTAACTTTACATAAGTATAATTATCGGCTCTTGTACCCCTTAACTGAACAAAAGTGTGATCAGGGCTGGCGCAAGGGTATTTGGCGCCCTAGTCAAACCTTTAGCCTTGCGCCCCCCCCCCCCCCATTAACTTTCGAAAATGAATATTGTACATTTATTCTTTCCTTCTGTTTTTCTCTTTCTATTTTTAGACGCTTATTATCTTTTATTTTACGCTATTTCTCTTTCTTGTTTTATTCATTCAGTTTTTTGCCGCCTCACCCCCCCCCCCCCCCCCCAATTTTTGCCGCCCTAGGCGACCGCCTATTTTGCCTAGCGTTTAAACCGGCCCTGCGTGTAATTATCGAACATTCTAATTTCCACGATCTTACACATTTTGGTCTTGTCTTCTCCAAACTTTGTGAGCACGAAACTTAAGCCCAGATTGAATGTCTGTAAATTTTGATGATGTGCTAGACAACTTACAGGATCGCCTTAACTTCCTATACTCTACTAGCATATTTAATTTTGAACCACATACATGTACTCTAACTTTAATATCTAATTTTATGGTCTTGAAGCAGTAGCGGCGCAAGGGTATGGGGGGGGGGGGGGTCGGGGGTCGGGCGCCAGGCGGAGTGGGCGCCGTCGATAATTTTTTTTTTTTGCAGCTGAAAATTTTCATAGTATTTCACCTCATCTTAGTGTAACGGTGGCAATTCTTCTTCACAAAACTTACATGTAGATGGGGGGGGGGGGGGGGGAGGGAGGAGGACAGAGGTTGGCAACTGACATAAAAACATTTCTCTGTGGCAAAGTTGTGACGCCACTAAAGAAAATTGCCCCCGGGCGCCTCGAACCCTCGCGCCGCCACTGTCTTGAGCTGGAGATTAAGTATCGCTCTTAAAAAGCTTCGAGAATGCAGGGGCGAAAAAGCTGCATCAAAATCCAATAAGAACCATTAGAAATATACAAAGAAGACAATCATAAAGTACATTGTAGCAAGAGAAATGATACTAAAGAAGAATGAAAACAGTGAGTCGAAGAAGAAGACAAGGAAGTGAGTTAAATAGGGGAAAATGACGTATAAAAAATGCTTTACAAAAATAGACTTGAAAAAACTATTATCTGGACATAAAACGTAAAAGATATGTGGTTCTTACATGTTAATAACAATACACGATCATTGACCCTTACACTGGCCGAAAATTTAGAAAAGTATTATATAACATGTTAATGGTGGCATTTTGAGACGATCAAGTCCTTATCTGTGTACTGTCTAAGTTACATCCCTTTCTAGCAAATGGATTGCCTCCCCATGGTAGGTATTTTACTATACAGAATATAGCTGGATGAGCACTTTTATTTGTTTAAACAAATTGTGTATTTATAGAAAATAGAACTATATGTGTGTTCATCTTGTAATTTTTTAAAATTTTTTATCTCATAACTATTATTGTGCACTAGACTAAACCAACTGGACTACATTCATCTTCGCTTAAATGTAAACGGCAGCGAAAAAAGAAACGTTGTTTCAAAGCCGGCCAGCGTAGAACAGGAAGAAAAAATCCAGTTATCTCCCCTTCGCCCTTTCCTTCACAGCGATTTGAAATCTCGACCTTTAATTTGAACGATTTAATTCAAATTCTTCTTTAATCATCAACCTTTAAGTCTGAGCAATCAATGTGCATCGCATTATTCAACGCCCAATCAATTGGACCACCGGAAAAGCGCACAGAAATAGATTATTCAACGCCCAATCAGTTGGACCACCGGAAAAGCGCACAGAAATACCAATGTGCATCGCATTATTCAACGCCCAATCAGTTGGACCACCGGAAAAGCGCACAGAAATACCAATGTGCATCGCATTATTCAACGCCCAATCAGTTGGACCACCGAAAAACGCACAGAAATACCAATGTGCATCGCATTATTCAACGACCAATCAGTTGGACCACCGAAAAACGCACAGAAATACCAATGTGCATCGCATTATTCAACGCCCAATCAGTTGGACCACCGAAAAACGCACAGAAATACCAATGTGCATCGCATTATTCAACGCCCAATCTGTTGGACCACCGGAAAAGCGCACAGAAATACCAATGTGCATCGCATTATTCAACGCCCAATCTGTTGGACCACTGGAAAAGCGCACAGAAATACCAATGTGCATCGCATTATTCAACGCCCAATCAGTTGGACCACTGGAAAACGCACAGAAATACCAATGTGCATCGCATTATTCAACGCCCAATTAGTTCGACCGCCGAAAAGCGCACAGAAATACCAATGTGCATCGCATTATTCAACGCCCAATCAGTTGGACCACCGGAAAAACGCACAGAAATACCAATGTGCATCGCATTATTCAACGCCCAATCAGCTGGACCACTGGAAAAGCGCACAGAAATACCAATGTGCATCGCATTATTCAACGCCCAATCAGTTGGACCACTGGAAAACGCACAGAAATACCAATGTGCATCGCATTATTCAACGCCCAATCAGTTGGACCACCGAAAAGCGCACAGAAATACCAATGTGCATCGCATTATTCAACGCCCAATCAGTTCGACCACCGAAAAGCGCACAGAAATACCAATGTGCATCGCATTATTCAACGCCCAATCAATTGGACCACCGGAAAAGCGCACAGAAACACCAATGTGCATCGCATTATTCAACGCCCAATCAGTTGGACCACCGGAAAAGCGCACAGAAATACCAATGTGCATCGCATTATTCAACGCCCAATCTGTTGGACCACCTTAAAAGCGCACAGAAATACCAATGTGCATCGCATTATTCAACGCCCAATCAGTTGGACCACCGGAAAAGCGCACAGAAATACCAATGTGCATCGCATTATTCAACGCCCAATCTGTTGGACCACCGGAAAAGCGCACAGAAATACCAATGTGCATCGCATTATTCAACGCCCAATCTGTTGGACCACCGGAAAAGCGCACAGAAATACCAATGTGCATCGCATTATTCAACGCCCAATCTGTTGGACCACCTTAAAAGCGCACAGAAATACCAATGTGCATCGCATTATTCAACGCCCAATCAGTTGGACCACCGGAAAAGCGCACAGAAATACCAATGTGCATCGCATTATTCAACGCCCAATCTGTTGGACCACCGGAAAAGCGCACAGAAATAGTCAACATTATCAATGGTCAGGATATTGACATCTTTTTCTTGACAGAAACATGGCTTCTAAAGATTAAGCGCTGTACTAAGTCCTCATTATTATTATTATTATTATTTTTATTATTATTATTATTATGCTTTTACTATACATTATTATCAAAATACCTACCATGGGAATGTAACTTCTTGACAGAAAGGGAACAACCTATATGATGCTAAAAGAGTAAATGAAAACAGTTCAGGAATTTTACGAAATAAACCTGATATTAGTCTCAAAATATTGTCTGCTTTATTTTTCAAATGGGAAGAGAATAAAGCAGACAAAGGAAATTAATGACTGAATACAGTTTATAATTCGCCAGTATCAGCGTCATAACGTCTACCAAACTCACGTCAAATGCTCATAACTCATCCAGGAGAAAGAAATTATAATTAGCATTCATAATAATACTAATATCATTAGTATCGTCAATATATTATTCACATTAACAGTATTGAATCATTAAAATGCTAGTCTAGTATCGGATGTTTAAATTTTCGCGTCGGAATATCACAATTCAAGTTCATGACTTCGGATATGCATGAAAGATTCTAAATTATAAACAGTGGAAAAGACACTATTTTAATACAAATAGTTTTTCACTGTTTCGAAACTTAAAGTGACTTGTTAACACTCATGCGATAGTTAAGTATTGATTTTGTTTATCAATATGTTTCGGTTATCATTTATACGTTTCGCTCTCGAATGTTGGTCAATCTCTTACATAATACATCCTAGGCAGCAAAATGGTTAGGCTCCGACAAAGATTCATTCTGGTCGGGCCGATAATAATCACAGTCAAAACGTGTCATTCAACCCTCCAAATTAGCTCAGACTATTCCAAACGGATTTTGTCCCCATTACAGAGATACTCTTCCTTATTTTGCAGAAAGTCCATAAAACAATGACAAGAAACGAATCCTTTAGACTAATGTTGTCTACTCCCGAAGGGTCTGGCACAAATGAGATTTTATTCATTATATTTGATCATTACGACAAGCATGCAACAAATGTATGTACCAGGATTCCAGTGGATTCAAACATGATGTGACTAACAAACAACGCACTATCTCTATGTTCCCGTCAATAGATACGAATAGACGTGTCTCCAGTATCGGTATGTAATCGTTCGAACTCACACAACGAATTTATGATGCACTAACGCAAAACAGCCAGAAACATGCATTTAGATACTTATTTAAGCTGACACTGTATATACATGTGCTTCTTTAATGAGTTCTGTAATATATATTTATCGAAAATACATTCTAAAGTTATACCTCATTTTTGAGGGAAATGTGAGTATACACAACGTGTGAAAATATAAATTATATACTGACATTTTCCATTTCTTAATTTACCTTTTTAAATATTACGTTTTAATACAGTAATATTAGATTCTTATTTAACCTTCAAAAATTCTTTGTATGTAACATGTTATAGATCTGAACCTATTAACACAAATTTCATAAATTTGTGTATTGTGTATTTATGTTAGTACACATTTCCTACAGTGTACTTTTCCATCAGGATTATTAAGCTGATTCAAGTCCTGATTAAATATATTGCATAAGGACTATCATTAACGTATAAAAATATAATTGTTTGCACAAAAAGCAAGAAAATATATTCTTTCCCAAGTTACAAAAAAGTTCTTGGAGAGTCTTGGAGCGGTCAGGTACGCAAGTACGTGGAACTATATTTCTGTTAAACAAATCTCTTGCCAGGAGCAGGATACATTCGAATCATGAAATAAAGATGCGGCTGGGCTGTTTCACATAAAAATGTATTAAATATCAAACAAGTGAACCTTTTTGCTATATTACTTATTCCCTTTGTCCCATATAACAATAATAAATGCTCGTGATTCACAAAGTACTGACCTAGGACACTCCTTCTTTTGTTTAAATCAAGAGAGACAATACTATAAATGGGGAATGCTTTTGTTTAAATCAAGAGAGACGATACTATAAATGGGAAATTCTTTTGTTTAAATCAAGAGAGACAATACTATAAATTGGCAATGTTTTTGTTTAAATCAAGAGAGACAATACTATAAATTGGCAATGCTTTTGTTTAAATCAAGAGAGACAATACTATATATGGACAATGTTTTTGTTTAAATCAAGAGAGACAATACTATAAATTGGCAATGTTTTTGTTTAAATCAAGAGAGACAATACTATAAATTGGCAATGTTTTTGTTTAAATCAAGAGAGACAATACTATATATGGGCAATGCTTTTGTTTAAATCAAGACAGACAATACTATATATGGACAATGCTTTTGTTTAAATCAAGACAGACAATACTATATATGGACAATGCTTTTGTTTAAATCAAGACAGACAATACTATATATGGACAATGTTTTTGTTTAAATCAAGACAGACAATACTATATATGGGCAATGCTTTTGTTTAAATCAAGAGAGACAATACTATAAATGGGAAATGCTTTTGTTTGTAATCATGTTAATACTAGTTTCACATGAGGTTTACATTCATAACTCACAGGGCACACTCCATAAATATGAACCGGAATGTTTTTGTAGCCATGTCATGGTGTTGCATTGTATTGACATTGATCTTAGGTAATGATTTTTTACATTATTAAGACGAATTTTGTGATCTAAGTGTGTAAAGGATACTGAAATATCTTTATTACTGTTACTTTATCTTTGAAATTTACACTATAAATGATCCCATTTATTCTTCCTTGACCGAAGAGTATAAAGTGATGGCTCTTACAAGAATTCAAGCCATAAGAGAGACAAGTCTCATTTATTCTTCCTTGACCGAAGAGTGTAAAGAGTTGGCTCTTACAAGAATTCAAGCCATAAGAGAGACAAGTCTCATTTATTCTTCCTTGACCGAAGAGTGTAAAGTGATGGCTCTTACAAGAATTAAAGCCATAAGAGAGACAAGTCTCAGTTATTCTTCCTTGACCGAAGAGAGTAAAGTGATGATTCTTACAAGAATTCAAGCCATAAGAGAGACAAGAATTCAAAGTGCAGCTTTCGGGTGTTACGAGAGTATGTACTTATCGAAATAAAACAAAAAAAAAAGGTTTATAGTCACTTATTAAACATAGGCTCACTTACAGGTGGACTTATTATAAATTCTTCTGTTTTTAGACTAGTGAGTCATTTGCAAAATGCAAGTGCCAGAGGTCTGCTGCCTAGAGTGTATTCCCAGCTCGTGTATTATACCTTTATGATTCACTGTTTCGTAGTTGTACAAGACACCTTATTTTACAGCTCTACGCTTTTTTTTTCTCTGTGCAATTTTAGGCTCAAAATGGTAAATTTAACGCGTTTTTCGTATTTTTTAGATCCCGTCTTACGAAATATCTGCTAAACGGTTTCAGGGTTCCATATCAATGGCTATAGAAAAAGAAGATTGTTTAAATAGCGCTCTCAAAATGATTCATCGTTCGCAACGTTAATTGTCCATTTTATTTTGTTCACGTACGTTCTGAGTTGTCATTTCTCTTTCTGGATAGTAAAATATGAATGTTTATTTCTAAATGTATTTTCAAATTATATGATCGCACGCATATTCTGTGGTCATAACATCTGAAATACATTTAGAGACAGAATTAAACATTACTATCCAGAAAGCTCGCCTGTTGACCGACTTCTAAGCTCTGAATAAATACTGAATAATACACTTGTTTTATTTTATAGCTAATATTAAGTTATTTAGAATTGGATGGGTTAGGGTTCATTCATGTAACATCATAAAATATTTCCAGTTTTTCCGGACATGATTATGCGGAATCAGAAAACGTTATTAGGTGACACAGATGTCTCTATTAGATTGTTGGAAAATGATTAGTTGGAACTATTTACAATTTCTACATATATAATAAACAGGTATTGATTACCAGCGGATCATTTATTCAGTAGATTCACTCATGTTATTACGCAAAATATGAACTATGACCTTTTGAAAATGTTGCAAACTGATCTCCTATGATATTGTGCAAAAATGATTGATTTTTGTGGGTGACTGACATGCATAAAGACTTGGCTTTTGTAAAATATTCAAACCATTTTCATATATAGCCATAGAGCATTTAATCTATCTCCACTACTTTTATTTGGACATCCAACAAAACAATGATGGAGACATGTCTGAATTTGCTCCACGCAAACAGATTGAAGACAATACAAAATACCAAATAGTCACCCCATAAAACTAATAAAATAAAGATGCACACAAACTTTCGTGACGATTGCACTGTAATGACTCGACGATATTTTTGACATAAACTAAACTGGATTTATAACCTCCCCAAAAATCATCTTTTAATTTCCTACCTTGGGAAATGATAGAACCAGGGGACTTGTACAGGTTCTTGATTTCATCACTTCAAAAGTATAAGGGTTTGAAAATTCTTATGAGAACTGAGTACTGGGGTGTAGCTTACTGATTTCTTGCCAAGAAAACTTACCAGAACATATTTATATTTTCAACTTAGTTAAAGCCCCTAAAAAGAATTTCTGTTTCGGTCCACAAATCAGCAAGTGTTGCAGCCACGTGAATAATCACTTTCTGGTACTCTTAGAACAAGGCCTATTCA
The DNA here is from genome assembly GCA_029931535.1 of Margaritifera margaritifera. Taxonomy (NCBI): domain Eukaryota; kingdom Metazoa; phylum Mollusca; class Bivalvia; order Unionida; family Margaritiferidae; genus Margaritifera; species Margaritifera margaritifera. Next base: position 1,664,221 of record JAQPZY010001528.1, read on the forward strand.
TGGCAAAATAGCAGTGTCGGGGTCGTAATCCCGTAACTCTGTATTATTGCATACCCATTTGGTCTTACAGGCTTGATCTGACGTTCGATACAGCTATTCAATGTGTATTTCTGCATCTCACACTCAGATTGGAACTACTTAGGTATATTTCTTGACGTCCGCACGTCAGTATTCTTCGACGCAATGAATCGAACTTTTATAAATCCCAATTTGTTATGAATTTCATTCATACAGGGAAGCTAAAAATATTTCGAAAGCGTAAAAGTGGGGGTATGTAATTAATACAAAACTGCAAGAAAGAACTCGTTTGATATGGCTTATGAATACGTCTCGACCTGACGGCCTCGACATATCTGTAAGATGTATCAAACTAATTTTTTCCGCCCATTCAGAACAAAACATGTATGTTGTTTTGTACACTTATTACATACCAATTTAATCTTAAATGATTGATCTATCAGTATTTTTGTATTGCACACCCAGATTGGAACTGTTTTGGTGTTTTCACTGACGTCCACCTGTTGATATTCTTCGCTACAACGAATCGAATTTTTATAAATTACAATCAGCTTTTACTTCCATTCACACTGTATAGCGACAAATATTTGAAAAGCGTAAAAGAGAGGGTGTGTAATAAATACAAAACATCATTCGTGTTTGGTTCTGAGTCGGGGGGAAAGAATACATTTAATATGGCATACGAATACGTCTCGGCCTAATGGCCTCAGAGAATCCCTACGCCATATCAAACTCGTTCTTGCCGCAGATTCGAAAACAAAATATGTAGCTATCTCTGGAAATTGCGAGAGACGTCGTAAATAAGAGACGCTTTCCTAACTGTCCGGCAGCAAAACTGAAAGTAAAAGCGTAAATGATAAAAAGGAGATATTAACAAGGATAACAACGGTATTAAGGGACTGAGAAAAAACAAAACAAAACAAAACAAAAACAAAAAAAAAAAACAACAACAAACACCAACAACTCTATAGCTGAAAGGAAGACGCTAAGAACGTTTTGTGATCTGGATCAACGCTGCAGACGCAACATTTTTCCTAGAAGTCATCAGTAAAGCGCTTATAAATGTTATCATTCAAAAATTAACGAAAATTGCGTGTGCATTTATTGAACAAAGAAATAACAATAGTTTATATATGTTAGATCGTTGATCAAATGGGCAAGTGTGTGTGTATATAAAGCTACTGTGTATATATATCGTTGATCAAATGGGGAAGTGTGTGCGTATATAAAGTTATTGTGTATATTTCACCCCAACCAAAAGTTGATAGGCATTTTAATACAATTTCATAAAAAATTATCATTGTACAAATTTTTTGGAAAAGTGTATCTGTACATTCAAAGATGTAAAAGCTGGTAAGAAAAAAATATCTGTATGAATTGTAATGCGAGTTGACCCGTGTATCGCAAAAGATGACTTCTAAAAATACCAATTCAAAACTTTCTATTCAGCTACGTTTAAAACCCAAGAACGTTTATGTCTTGTCTTTTGAAACGAATTCTTGTCTAGAAACTATGTAAACTCTGCCGTTTCTACAAACCAAGCTGATGACTTAAAAAGTCGTTTATCCAGACTCTGATGAACTGAGTAATATCGCGATAATTTTACTTCTTTTGCTGCTGTAATAACCGTCTTGGACAAAGTGTTCATTACCTATTTTGTTTTAGTTTCCATTTGTGAATAACAAAATCACTGACTGACTAATGGGAGATTCCCAAACATTACTTAGACAAATTCCAGAAAGAAAAAAAAACGCATCTGCCAAAGTCATCTTGCCACAGGAAGCAATTGATGGGATACATTAAGCTTTTTCTGGGAGTAAAAGAACTATACATTTTCCAGTTGCTAAAGATTATCGAGTTCAATTCATTACATACCGATTATACTCGTGAATAAGACGTCTCCAACTGCAAACTGCATAGATCCAGATCTGCTGTTGCATAATGGGCCGACAGATCTGGATCTATGCAGTTTGTGAGGATTATTAATTAGAAAAAACAACACAGACCCTGATCTACCAGTGCATTATGCGACGGCAGATCAGGGTCTATGTTGTTTGCAATTGGACCCGACCTATAGGTGAGTACATTAGTTATGTCTCTCAGAGAGGCTTTATAGTTCCTTATTAGGACCATTAAACTAATTCCTACAAATTGTTGCTTGCGTAATATCAAAGTCATTTAAGTAAGTATTGAGATATTTGCTTGGTGTTTAGTCTTGTCATTTGTGAGAAGAGAATACGAAGAACAGTTAAAATTGCCGTACATCGGATGTTAAACGAACCCTACTTTCAAACAAGTGGGTAAAATTCAATAAAAAACGATCAGTATTTAATATGTGCCTTACCAGTGAGCATATCAAATCATTATAAATTATAGAATGCTATTCGGGATGTGTGAAAGTGTTATAAATTTTGCTACCGTTATAATTCTTAACATTTAGGACATTTTGTGACTAGCTAAATACTATCAAAACTACAAAGCAGAGTACAAGATATGAGATGTAATTTAGCATAATTTTAATTAGTTAATAAGGTGTCCAATTAACTGCTTTTTTCAAAGCTTTTCTAGCACAAAACATGAACAGTAAAATCCAAATACCGCAAATCTTACTCTGGTTACCATAACATCTCCTAAAATCTCCTACATAGAGAATACACATTGGAAACTAATGAATTATAAGTCATGATTATTCAAAGAAAAATTATTAAAAACGTTATTGCAATCTTTTAAAAAAGTATACCTAAATAAAGAAGGATAAAATTCATACTAATTAAATGAGTTCATTTTCATACACTTCTATACAGTTTCAAAGTACCGTGTTATAAGAAGGTCTTCAGAACAATTTACTGTCTCGTAGAAAGAGTAAGAAACCGATAGATGGCAATTAAATTATTCGATCATTATTATGTGGTATACACATTCACATAAAAACAAAATAGTCTAAAAATAGATCTTTTTCAAACCAGTAGTTTTTGATAGGGCCTTAAATACAGTTGTAACTACCAATGATCGAGTATTTTCAAAATGGCACTCTTAAACCTAAAAAATGGTCTAGCTCAATTTGTAGCTTGACAACTGGCATAGGTACATTGTTTATAAAAGGTATGGTGTGAGGTTCGTTCCTGAACCAGCCTAATATAACATTAAAAGTGGAGTAGATAGCTTTTTGAGCCGAAAGGTGTGAAAAGTTACTAGACGACCTTATGCTATTCTCATGTCAAGTTAAGCTTGAGGTAATACTTTGAAACCAGGGAATCAGAACGGTTGAATTTTTTCAACTTAAGCTGTTATGACTCTTTAGATTATATTATAATATATAGTAAAATTCTATGGTGGTGTAACCGGCCATACATCAAGATCGTCACAGACTCCTGAGAGTTAGCTCTAAGTTGATTGTACTGGAGAATATTGATTACGTGTGCAATGCGCCTTTAATCATAAGAAAACCCATACCGAAAAACAGAGAAATTGGATTTATGAGCCGTTAAGCACGATTCATTCGCCACTTTCATCCTGCATTGGCAAGTAAATTCTTGAATGTGGTAATTAATGGCTTCTAAAATCAACAATTCTCAAAAATTGCGCGCAGTTCATCCATACAAAGTTCCTTAAAATATCAAAGAGACATTTCTTGCGTTAAAGCTAATAAAATGTAAGTGAGCGCAAGCGAATGTAGATATTTAATCAATATTAAGCATATTAAGTGTTGTAGATATTAAGTTGGACAGTAAAGGATAAAAACGCGTTATATAAAACATGAAAAGTTTAGCAAATTTGTAAATACGACAGATCCCTGGGCTTCTTATATTAAATAATTCATTTCTTAGTAAAAAAAAAAAAAAAAAAAAATCTGATTAATTCAATTCCACTTCTTACGCATTGCTAATATTGTTCTTTAGTTTAAAGACGAGCTTTTCTTCCACATCGTCGATCAGTATGAATTGAGATTTTCTCAGGCAGAAGGTCCATGTGAAAAGTCGATCAGTATGAATTGAGATTTTTTCAGACATAAGGTTCATGCGAAAAATCTTTTTCTCACATTCCTATATGTGCATGATCGTCTTTTACTGTGTGGAACACCGGTGTAGAATAGCTCTATCCTACCTCACACGTGACCTTTACCCTGACTCATGGACTATTCAGACCTTCTACTGCGAGCAAAGTGGACACAAAATCGCAAAAACTTCCCGATTTCCATCATCCCTTGAATATTCTTTAACAGTAATCAAGACAAAAATTAATTGCAACACATTTACGTACTAAACGCGCAGTGGTTAAAGTTAAGTGTCCTGCAATTTGCGGCTGCAAACAGGCTGTTTCGCACTGATCGACCTAGCTGCATGTACGGCGTCTTTAGTCCAATTTCGAAAAAGCCGTTGTTTTAATTGTTATTATTTTTTTTAATCCATATTTTAATTATTATTTCTGAAGGGTAAATCAATTCTGGGCCAAAGTTGAATTGAGGACTATTTCATTGTTTGTTTTTTTGTCTGTCTTGATTAATCTTATGGATAAGAGTGAACTTTATTTTTTGACCTGTTCACATCTGTATCATTGGGCAAGCTATCTGCAGTACACAATTCGGACGCTGTGTATTACCATTACCATAGCCGTTTCAACCATTGTTCACTGAAAGCTAAAACATGTTTAAACGTCATTTAAAGTTTACACCGATTTTTTTTTACGCACTATCTTAAGTTAAGGAAATTTTCAATGGGTGTTTTGCTGTTTGAAAGATACATTAGTATTCATAATTAAGGCATTTTGACTTCGACCCTCATTTTGCGTTCAGAAATGTGACACAAAGAATCCTTCAAATGCATGGGTGTATGATAGAGAAAATCCACCCTCTAATCAAAATTTGAAGTCAGACACTCAGCAAAAAGCCTCGTGTCTGACGCAAAATTCTTTTTACTCGAAAATATGAGAAAAGTAATCAACATGTGTATTAATGTGGGTTTTAAAAAATCCTACCCTTGGGCTCACAATTTGTAGGCAGGTCCTGCCCAAGAATTATAGCCTCTCGGGTGGGATTTGTCTATCCCATACCTATACATATGACATATTATATCAATGTTACATTGTAAAGACACTGACTGAATCATATATTTTTGTTTCTAGCATTGATCTTAAAAACATACAACGTTAGTGTTAGTGCTTTATTTGTGTCCTCTACGGAAAATCTTCATTGATATGAAAGCCCTGAATTTTTGGCGATTCATGAATTTTTAACAAGAAATGCTATCACTAAGAGAACAATAAACAAGAGTCCCTCGAAGGAACTGACGCTCTACTGGGCGAAGAGAATTTCCAGGAATTCAAGATAAAACCATGTCTTCCTTTTAACTATCGAATGTTGAAACCATCTCCGATATTCTTATCGATAACAAGACTTTTAAATTAGCTGCTGTGGTACACATATTGAATGTCAGCTTGGCACCATTTCCATTTAGGACAAAGTAGACATCATTAGAAATCGTTTGGTGAAAACCCCATGTCATAATGAGCATCCATTCAGGGGAAGAAATGACAACAAGATTTTTAAGATAGTCGTCGTGGCAGCCATATTGGATGAATGACTGGCACTATTTTCATTTAGAACCAACTAGGTATCATAATAAGTTTATTGGTGGAAACCCGATGTTGATATAACCATTCATTTGGAGAGGAGTAGAGATAATATTTTCAAGATATTACTTTCCATTCAGTAGTAGTAGCACTAACAAGATTTTCAAGATGGCTGCTATGGCAACCATATTGGATGTCAGAGCGGCACCTTTCCATTTTAAGACAAACTGGACATCATAAGAAGTCTTCTGGTGAAAACCCCACGTCAACGTGACTTTCTGTTCAAGTAGAGTTGTGATAACAAGATTTGTATGATGGTTGCCATGGCGGTCGTATTAGACATCAGATTAGCACCATTTTCATTTAGGACCAACTAGACATCATAAGAAGTCTTTCAGTAAAAAAAAAAAAAAACATGTTCATATGACTCTCCATTGAAGAAAAGTAGCAATAATAAAGTTTTCAAGATGGCTGCCATGGAGGTCTGATTAGCACCATTGTATTTAGGATCAACTCGACATCATAAGAAGTCTTTTGCGTGAAAACTCCATGTTGATATGACCATCCATTCAGGAGGAGTAGCGATAATACGATTTTCAAAATGACCGCTTTCATTTAGGACCATCTAGAACATGGGATAAATGTGTGTGTAAAGTTTCAAGGAATCTTCCAAGTAGTTTAGGAGGAGTAGCGATAACAACTTGTGCTAAAGGATGGAAGGCAGACGTCTATGACCAGTAGAGCTGGAAATTTTTTTTACTAAAACTGAAAAGATCTATACAATTAGTATACCTGCAGGGCGATCCTGGCAGGATTATTCTTTATTTAAGACTTTTTCGTGAACAATAATATCTTCTCTAGAACCTATCACCTATATTTTGGCAATAGAACTTCTTGTTTTTTGTTTTTTTTGGGGTTTTTCTTTTGGTTTTTTTTAAAATTTTCTTATCGTTACATATGCAGGCAGTTTCAGTGTATATTTTCAAGATGGAAGTCTGAGTCATTTTTAACATTTATGCAACTGATCTATAAGCTCTGCTTAAACGCGAGACATTTCATTACTAAATAATACTGTCAGAGTTCTATCATGTGGATTGATTGGCCAACAGGCATTTGTCCGATAACATAGAATTGTCATCTTCTGGATTGCTGTTTTTCATAAACACTTTTCAGGCCTGTGTCAGTGACACTCAGTTTAATGGAATTTGTTGCTTCCATTTTAATATAAAAGATGACGATTTCTTGTAATTCTCATTTTACCAATGCACAAGAGTCCCTCGAAAATGACCAACGCTCTACTTGCCAAAAAGAATTTCCATGAATTCAAGATAATTTCTTCTATTAAATTGCTTTGTGTTGAAACCATCTCGCTATGTACGGATGATCAACTGAATCACATAATCAAACATTGAGGAGTGGGCAAGCTGCTGATGATCATTAGATCAAAAATTGAGGAGTGGGCAAGCTGTTGACGAATCATTAGATCATTCAGTTCCGTATGGGAAAGCTGCTGACGAATTATTAAATCATTCAGTTCCATATGGGAAAGCTGTTGACGAATCATTAGATCATTCAGTTCCATATGGGCAAGCTGTTGATGAATCATTGATCATTCAGTTCCGTACGGGCAAGCTGTTGATGAATCATTAGATCATTCAGTTCCGTACGGGCAAGCTGTTGATGAATCATTAGATCATTCAGTTACGTATGGGTAAGCTGTTGACGAATCATTAGATCATTCAGTTCCGTACGGGCAAGCTGTTGATGAATCATTAGATCATTCAGTTCCATATGAGAAAGCTGTTGACGAATCATTAGATCATTCAGTTCCGTACGGGCAAGCTGTTGACGAATCATTAGATCATTCAGTTCCGTACGGGCAAGCTGTTGATGAATCATTAGATCATTCAGTTCCGCAACCATCATGATGAGTAGACCAGACAGTGTTAAAACTATCAACGGTGGAGCTTATATATTATTGTTCGCAATCTTCAAGATCTCAAAATAAATTGAAAATTATTACCCTAACTAGCTAATGGACGCAAATATTTGTTATATGGAGAAAACAGTCCATGTTAACGGCGAATCAGCCTTATCATTTTATTACTGAATTACCTCAAGGAGGTGAATTGGAAATATAAGTAAATAGTGTCCGTGGGTAGCGTCTCCTTCATCTGCTAACTCCAAACGCATTCTCTGCAAGAGGACACAATTTTAGATATATGTTTCTCGTACAGCTTACTTAGGATTTTCTTCGAGGGATTGATTAATTTTTCCAAAAAAACTGATCTGTCATATTAACTCAAAATATGTAGTTCTATAAAAGAACCCATCATGATCCCTCTTCCCTTCTGCAGACTATTCACCGTGGGAATTACATTAATTCATTTTCAGGCTTTTCACAAAGGGAATGACATTAAATACCAAGCATATGAATATTAGTGTAGAAATGACACTTGCCTATTCTTTTATACTCGAAGAGAGAGAGAGAGAGAGAGAGAGAGAGAGAGAGAGAGAGAGAGAGAGAGAGAGAGAGAGAGAGAGAGAGAGAGAGCATATAACCCAGAAGATTGATATTGGACAAGATGTGTACATTAACAGTCCCTTTAACAACAAAATTGAAGGTGAGTACGACTGGACCGTTATTCCGTAAAGATTTATCTAAAGCAAAGCGCGGCATCACAATAGTTTGCCTGGCAAAAGTACCGATCAGTTGCATGTTCATTTATGACATACACCGGCATTATAAAAAAAATACATTTCCATTTTGCTTTGTGTACATTAGTTGCCTACTTGTTATACGTGTTGCGTCTTTCTGTCAGTTCGTTTAGTGGAGTATAAGATTGGCATCTTCAACAGTTGCCCCTTAAATGTAATACAGACGCAAAAGTCATAAGCAACTTTCCTTGTACGTTTTCAGCAAAAATTTTAAAATCGAATGATTTCATTGTAAGCAATTTGTTACAACTTATAGTATCAAGTCTAAGGCTGTAGAATCATTGCCAATTCCATATACATCTTTGAAATTTTAAGTAATTAAATTATTGCTCAAGTTTGCAGTTACTTAAAGGTTTGTGGTTCCTTCGATTACTTTAAAACCCAGCTCTTTCCAGTAAGGGCAACTTATCTTTAAACACGAAACTGATTGTGTGTGTGTGTGTGTGTGTGTGTGTGTGTGTGTGTGTGTGTGTGTGTGTGTGTGTGACAAAGCTGTTGTTTTCCTCTCTTATAAATAGTTGGTTGTTCCCTAACAGTTTTCAGTGTCATGGTACAATAAGAAACGCAACTTCGCTTCAGTTTAGGAGTAAATTATACAAAAAAGGACAATAAACCCTAAAATTTCATATCATTCACCAGTAATATGCCTATCTTTATTACATAACCATTTAATCGTACATGGTTGATCTGGCGTTCGATACAAATCTTCAATCCGTATTTCCGTATCACACAACCCGACCAAAAGAATTTAGGTGTTTTTTCCTGTGATGTTCGTGCGTCAATATTCTTACACACACCTTACAGAACTGTTATAAATCCCAATTAATGTATAATTTCATTCACACTGTGTAACTAAATATAGCTTCAAGACGTAAAAGAGTTTTTAAAAAATGCAAAACTGCATTCTTGATTTGCTCCGAGTCGGGGAAAGAATTCGTTTCATTAGGCTTATAAATGCGTATCGGCCTGTCAGCCTTGACATTTCTCTTCACCGTATCAAGCTCGTTCTTTTCGCCGACTGAGAACAAAACGCATGCAATATTGGGTATGTATGCACCCAATTGCAGGAAGGAGAGAAAGAGAAGGTCATGGCATTCCATGTAATTGCTAAATTTCCATACATGAACGTGAGATAGCAATTTTGTCTTCAATTAGTATTATTATAAATTTGACAGCTAACGACTATTCGCTGATTGGCATGGTCCTAATGTGCGCATTGCTTCAGAGAGGCTGAATTATACCCTGCATAGTGTCAATCCAATTTTGTTCCGGAGCGGTCAAAGTAATTACATCGATCTATCCTGATAGTCGGGACCAATATGGAGGTTCATGCAAGTAACCTACTTGGCAACTCTGTGCCGAGGGAATACCAAAGGAACTTCTATGACACTATAGTGCTTGACAGCTAATGAATCATAATCGACTTTCAAAAGGTCATTCAGAAAAGCAGACGACATTACAACAAATAATACAGGAACGTAGAAATTTTTAATAAAATCGCTTCTATGACACTGATGATCTTTATGGTTAATTTGCATAATTAAAAAAGACAAAAGCAGACAGTAATAAAAAAAATAAGGCTTGTTTTCAGAAATTCAAGAATTTTAAAAAAGTTCTCTTTGAAGACCATCTTCTACTGGTATTATTAGCACCCGGTCTTCATATTTTGTGCAACAAAATTTGATCATCATGTTATTCCCATGTCGATATATACAAAAAGCCTTCGTAGCAAATGCACTTTTAAAACAGACAGTGGAGCATACGTAATATACACAATTTTCGCCATAGTAGTAAAATGGCTTGTAGATGTTCGTGAGTGAAAGATAAATATAAAAAGTAGTTTTTACACTTTTTCCAAAGGAAAAAATAAATCTGGCTTAAAACATTTAATTATATAATTATATTTGTCCCACGAAAATCATGCAGAAACAAAAGACAAGAAATATGTCACCAATATCTGACGTGTGTATCCCCTTTACTCTATTGGAATAGGTTAATGTGTTTAAATGAGAAATTGTTTGAATGATCTGGCCTTTCACTTCCAAATCAGGTAACTAAAAACTGCAGGGTGGGAATTACAAGAATTGCTCAGTTTGCTATTATAAAATGTCATATTTAGATATACACTAAATTAAAGCCAGTAAGGATAGCTATACATTTTCACTAAACTGCTGGACCATTTTGTTTCATCACGTTGTGACAATAATGCTACCAAGGGTACAGATCACATGATGACAAAATAAAACTCAGTCACGTGATTAAAGAATAAAACTCGATATATATGCATATGCAAAGATGGATTGACTAATAGATGCATAGATGGAATGGGATGTATAGATGAATGGATATATAGATGCATTAGTAGATGATGATTTTTGACACGCCAAGCTTTTTTGAATTCTATCCGCACAACAAGTAATATATGAATAATAAATGTACAACAGTGGTAAAGATACATATTTCTATGTGAATGACATAGTAGACTGGTTAATGTGCCATATTTGCATTTCTCTTCCTTTATAATTGCATTTCTATTTCAAATGGAATCCTTATTGGTGTCATTGCTGATTAAAATATTAATCAATTCTACAAAAATAAAACATGCAACTAACAAAAAGCAACAAATAAAAACAAAAAACATTCGACAACAGGTCTGGGTGCTACCTGGTGTCTATTATTAGCTCTAGTTATGAGTTTACTATTATTGTTCTTTAAACAAAGGAAGACAATAATTTAGTAAAATTGCAGAAAACAACTAGGGTAACAGTAGGAGTAAAAACAACAAGAAGATCTCTAAATCTTATTGTATTTCTTTGTAAAAAAAAATCAAGAAGTAAATGCAAAGTTATTTTTTTTATTATTTTTTTTAAAATAATATAGAGAAGGGTATAGTCAAATTTCAGAAAACAGGAAGAGTAAAGCAGCAATAAAAAAGATCTCTAAATACATGTATTCCTTCCAAAATAAAATGGTAATGTAACAATGCATTTATGTAAATTAAGGAAAATGGTTAAGTATTATTGTACATGAACTTACATCATAATTAAGACGTCTATATTCATGTAATTATTTTTGATAATCAAAATATAAATATGTCTACACAGATCTGATGATACATACGGGTTCTATCAAATTTAAATATATATGTCACCAAAGCATGCAATCATCTGGAAGAAAGGGTGAACAGTTTTTGTGCACCTTTATTAAATGCCAGATCTGCACTGATTAAGTACAAGTACGGCCTAAGACAGGTACTTCAGACAGAGTGGAGCAAATGCAGGTACAAGACACGGTATTATTTCCATTTATTTTATGCGAGTCAGTTAATTAGTGGATTTTGATAATTTACTGGAATGAAAAATATTGTTTTCATTACTGTCAACATACATCGATAACATTATGACCAAGAAATTTGATTCTCACCACCACCACCACCATTTTATCGCTTGCTAGATCTTGTGGTAAACGTGGGCACCTGTCACACAGGAATACCATGATCAAATCCCAGCATTTGCTTTTTTTATGGTGTTTTGTTTATGTGCAGTTGTTACATTGAATTAGGAAAACGAATTACGTTACTGCTCATATTTTCCTTGCGAATATATACAAAACATAGCAGAATCTAAACGGTCAAAACAGCTTCTGCGTGGGATAACGTAAGAAATCTGCTGCTTCAATCTCATCCGTTATACATATTGCTAGCCAATACACTTAAGCATACCAAAAAAAAAAAAAGAAAATGTGCTTGTTCTGAGTGAATAATGGATATATTTCATCTCGCCACTCTTGAAAATACTGAATTTTTCACCCACTCGATGAAATATATCCATTATTCACTCGTCACAAGCAAATATCCTCTATGTGTTCATTACTCGACTTATTTAGTTCGTAGTTCCATCATGTGTTCATTACTCAACTTATTTAGTACGTAGTTCCATCATGTTTTCATTACTCAACTTATTTAGTACGTAGTTCTGTGTTCATTAACCAACTTATTTAGTACGTAGTTCTATGTGTTCATTAACCAACTTATTTAGTATGTAGTTCCATCATGTGTTCATTACACAACTTATTTAATATGTAGTTCTATGTGTTCATTACTCAACTTATTTAGTACGTATTTCCATCAAAATTAATTTTGTTATTTAACAAGAGCCAATTCTTATTTACAAAACTTTTTTTTTTGTTTAAATCGCCTGTTAATAAAAACTTGAACTCACCCATTTTTTAAAACAGGAGCTCATCACATCTGTGCAGACCTATATTACAATAAATTGCAGTTGTTCTTGGAAACTTCAATTAAACAAAAAACCATCATATAAAATTGACTCGGTCTGCTATTACAAGATATTACTGAATGACGGGGAACAATATGCTAGAAGAAATTGTATTATCATGTCGAACGCATGCATATATTTGTTCTTATATCCCTCTAAATTACTACTACAGCATAGAACTATCGCATTTATCTTCGCATAACGCCTAACCACTGCGAAAAGCATAGGCGGGTTTCTTTTACGTCAAGAGCTATTGTTTATTGTCTCTCTTACGAAAACGGCCTCACTCGATCAGCATTCGGATCACTTCGGCTATTTCTGCGAGACAAAAATAAGCCTCGGATGTATGTTGGCGCAGTAATTTACAGAAAAAGCATACATTTTGTTTGCCGGAAATTTCTCCACCAGAAAGGAAACCGCAATGTAGTCGGACCACCTCGGATATTTCTGCCATTGAATTGACTGTAGGATTGACCGAAAAGTTCTGAATGAAAAATAATTCGATGCATTCGCAGCTTTTCGGTCAATCCTTGTTTCGTAGGTAGCCGATGTGGTTCGAATGACTCGATGATGGTGACTGACTCTGTCTTACCGGTATATGCGACATGATTGGACAAAAAATTCAGTTAATATACTTAATCTCCTTGAGCGCCTTGAAATTTTAGAAGAAAAGACCTTCAATAATACCTTCACAACATTATTTGAGTGTATAGTACCGTCAATACTGCAAAAAAATGGTCCTAAACTTCGTGACTGCATGAAGCATAAAGACCAAGTTTTCACCTCAGCCAATGAGAAATCACTTCCAATTACTCTGATGTAAAAACTCCCTATAGAACCAGATCAGAAGTAGATCAGGTCTATGATTTTTGTTCTACTAACGATTTACAGCGAACAGTGTAAATCCTGATATACCGGCATTATGCAAATAGTGTAAACCCTGATATTCCGGCATTATGCGAACAGTGTATACCTGATATGCCGGCGTATTAAGCGAACAGTGTAAACCCTGATATACCGGCGCATTATGCGAACAGTGTAAACCCTGATATGCCGGCGCATTATGCGAACAGTGTAAACCCTGATATGCAGGCGAACAGCGTAAACCCTGATATGCAGGCGTATTAAGCGAACAGTGTAAACACTGATATGCAGGCGCATTATGCGAACAGTGTAAACCCTGATATGCCGGCGCATTATGCGAACAGTGTAAACCCTGATATGCCGGCACATTATGCAAACAGTGTAAATCCTGATATGCCGGCGTATTAAGCAAACTGTAAACTCTGATATGCCGGCGCATTATGCGAACAGTGTAAACCCTGATATGTCGGCGCATTATGCGACAGCAGATCGGGGTTTATGTTATTTGAACGTGGGAACACTTTATACACGAATATCATCATTCATATGAAATCCTGTATTTCACGCTCTAGTGGTATCAATAACAGTCTTGGTTATCTACCTTGACTGCCATTAATTAGGAACTGTTGAGATAGGCCACTATTGATAGATGTTTGCAATAGATACCACATATCTCAGCACGCCTATAAAAACAGCGGAAATCGATTTCAAAGTTATTGCTATTAAGCAAGTAGTTCATCGTAAACTTATACATGATAAACTGCTGGGATGATGGCAATTTGCAAACCTTGGAATGAGCAACTACAGAACAGACTAATTTCATGCAGGATCGAACATAATTTCTAATTCATTCCACGTATTTTGAGTCCGATAAGAATATCGCATATATAAAACATATCTGAATATAAAATTTCAGCTTTCCGGAGAAAGTTTACATCCCAATATGATAGAAACATCGCAGATTCTTAACAATATTGGATATATTTTATTATTTTTTTAATAAATATAATGGGAGTAGATATGAAAAATTAAAAAAAAAAAAAAAGCTTGATCAGTAAATCCATGGAATTGGCAATGTCCGCTTTTGCAATTCTGGCTTGGGTGTATTGAATGAACTTGCAAAATCGTCTGACTAGCTGAGAAAGATCAAGTCAAACAAAATGTTGCAAAGTAATCTCTTTTTGTGTTAAATAGGCGACTATAGTGAAGTTATAGAATATGTTTAACTCTTTCGAACTAATGAAAACTCGCGTTCATCTATTGCATACCTGCATTTTAAGGTTCATATTCGAAACTATCCACGATAGCGCACATTCGCCAAGCTTTGAACTACAAACAAAGCTAATAGTGACATATAACTGCTCATGTTGAGAAAAACAAAAAATAGAAACTTATTACACGCCACTAAGTCTCTTTCAGCGTACAGAACAAAATACTTTGCTAAGTTTGATATTGAAATAAATCCAGTATATCCAGCTGAATGCCGCTATATTTCAACACGAAAGTACAGATTAAGCATCAACGAAACAGTAGAATTTTGTCTATAACAAGCTCGTACAGACATCGTTTAGAGTAAATTTAAGAGATGAAAACTAAAGTGCTGCTTAAGAAGATGCGTGTATAATGAGCGAAATAGAATCAAGGCGCCAGCGTGGGAACGGAAAGGAACGATAAGAGGAAAAAATAATGAAGCAACGAAACTATACAAAAAAAATTATTATTACAGCTCCCAAAAATACAATTGAAAAATGTTCTTGTGTTTTCAACGTGAAAGAAGATTCTGAGCTACAAAGTGTTGCAGCAAAAATGGAAAGAAACAAATTATTACAATATTATGTTACATGTTAAACGGCGTGTATGTAGATTTCTTCAATGTTGCGAAATTCGTATTCGATATGAATGAATCACTTGATAAAAGATCTTCAAAGAAGAAGAAAAAAAAACAAAACAACGTATTTAAATTAGTGAATATGATTCATCAGTTTCCATCATCATCGTAGTTTGTAACAAACATTTGATAACTTGCGGAAACAAAGAATGAATAAAGTTTGATCATAGCTAATTCCAATGTGAAAGATTTTTACAAATACCGGTGTGATGTTGGAATATACAAGTCCTTAAATCTACACGGTTATACTATTCCAATACATTCATGCCAATAAAATAGATACAAACGACTTTAAAAATCTACCACGGTGAATGTAGACACTTGAAATTTAGGAATAATTGTCGTAAATGCACCCTCTTTTTATTAGTAGCTATATTTAATTGAATAATTGTCTTACAGATCTGTGTTCACAACTGTAATTTTTCACCTTGTGCTGTACGTTATTTAAATGTCACCTTGGAAGGAAAAAGGGTAACTTAGGAACAAGATTCACGTGCCGCAGATTTTGATCTGATCCTTTATAACGTGCAAATGTTTTATTTCCATGTCGCGATTACTGACAGCAACTCCCGGAGGAAATTGGTCTTATAACAAAGAAACTCTTCTTTTCAGCAACAAATCCGACAAACAATGCCTTCAAAGGTCTCCTCCTGAAATATTTTGTGGTCTGCTCCCAAAGGATCCGAGACAAGCAAGATTCCGTTAGCAATTTGTGATCAAATATGACACTATGGAGACATTTGTACCCATGTGGATTCCGATGTCTTCAAACAAGATCCGACAGAAAAGTCCTGATGTCGTATCGATTTCACTTTTTATACAAAGATGAGGTATAGGTATTCTGCAGTGTTCAACTAATGAATGTCAATCATTTCAAATAAAAAAATAAAAAAATAGATAAATAGATAGATAGATAGATAGATAGATAGATAGATAGATAGATAGATAGATAGATAGATAGATAGATTCTTGTGTAATACATCTGATAGGTAAATCTGTCAATTAATGCTATTCACGTGAAAGTGATATAGATTCCATGATTTCTAACTAGAATGAAAAACGTTTTTAATTAACAAGTTCTTACAAGTACATTAATGCAATAATGAGATTTTTAAATTTCAATCACTTTCAATCAATAATCACCACAAAACAATTTTTTTCTCTAATGAAAGAGTTTTTACGGAAAAAAGGATGAGTTTTATTACAAACATGCGAGATGTCCGTTCATTAAACAGAACTTCAGTGTTTAACACCGTCTACTTTGTTAAAAAGTAATAATATCCATTTAATAGTAATGAAATACAGTAAAAGGGTTTGCCAACAATCTGCCCGATATTTATAAACGGTATAAAAGCTTAAAATATACATCATTTGGATAGACAGATGTTAATTGCTGGCTCAAAAGTTTAAACAAATATGGTAGTTTAACCAATTGGTATAATTTCTGGATATTTTCCCGGTCCAAATCCGTGAGGAAAATGATTGCTGTTTGTGACAAAACTGGGCACTTAGATGACACCAGATGGCATCCTGTCAAAAAATGATACAAAGGCATTCCACGAGATAATAAAAGGAATACAAATGAGATGACATGCTGTATAAATGGAATTCTGGGAATTATTCAACATCGGATTTTTAAATTAGGCCATACATCACATTTCTTGTATTACAAATTTCTGACAAAAAATATTTTAAAAAACTGGAACAATCTGATAATACGAACGACTTGATGCAGAAGTACGAAATATCTCAACACAGACAGAGCAGACAGTTCAAATTTGCTATAAGCATGTGTGTGTGTGTGTGTGTGTGTGTGTGTGTGTGTGTGTGTGTGTGTGTGTGTGTGTGTGTGTGTGTGTGTTATTTTAAATGTTCACTTACAACAATTAAGTTTGGGCACGTTTAAGAAAAACATTTTCAGTTTCTTTAGGTAACAAATTAAATCAATTTGGTTTGTCCCCTTTATTTTGGTTCCAACTTTCTTTTTTATTTACTTTTTTTTCTTTTTCCATACCATTAGGGATCTATTGCCATATGTTAAACAAAGGATGATTTATATTTCAATGCATCAAAGTAATAAATGCAGTTTTGCACAAAGCGCTTGTAATGGTGATGTCTGCTGCTAATCTGTGTTACCTTTATCTTTAATTTTCTATAAATTTTACAGTTTCAATATCTTTACGTTTTATATTTTATCTTGTTGTACTTCATGTTTACATTTATTTCCAAGGGTTTACCTTCATACATTTTTGTGCAATTCATTTTTATATTGTTACAACTTTACCTTTAGTTGGCAGTTTATAGTCACTAATGTGCTGATGTGCCTTAAAATACTACTGCACATATACACACTAGCTTGGTGATTTTTAAAAAAAATTATTATTTATTTATTTCTTTATGTATTTTTTTTTTATATTAAGTGGTGATAAATTATTCGTCAGTCCGATATACGTGTACTGGGAAATTTCCTCGTCCCATCCCTCCGTATTGTCTGCAGATATAAAGAACATCTTATTACAGTTACAATCGACTGACAATTAAATACTGACCTTTTAAGAAGACTGTTGCTTGTCTAATGGACTTTTCAGTACCCGCACATAGTAATGCATACTGATTTAACTCTTTTTATTCTGTGGATAATACCTGTTTCGGCAAGCTAAATGTCATCGTAGCTCTTCTTTTCGAATGAATTGTAATCAAGTTTGCTTAAATCAAGGATACATAGCAGGTTCATTAAGAGACACACTAACAGTCTCGCACAATTCGTCTCATTGCGAATTTTGCTTAGATAAGCTTTTCTATTCCTTTCAGTGTTTCGTGATATGTTTACAGACTCGGTTTTCTCGAAGTTTCTTAATGAGTTTCAATATAAACTCTACTGACCGTATTCCACTTATGTCCTAAATCATGAATAGTACACATTGTATAATTTTATCAAAAGTAGAGTAGGGCAAAGAGGAAGTTTCGTGGTCACAATAGCTACAACACCGTAATTTTTATGTATGACTCTGAGATACAATATGTATTTTCAACTTCTGTACATTTTCTGCATTTCATTATTTATATCTTGTCGTTTCAAAAATTGATTTTATGAAATGGATCAAATCTTACGATTTCAAGTATTCTTTAAATGATTTAGTTTAAATAAAAACGAAAGTATGATTGGAAGGTGAGATAAATAAAAACGAAAGTATGATTGGAAGGTGGGGTAAATAAAAACGAAAGTATGATTGGAAGGTGGGGTAACTGACATTATCATTGTTGTCTATATCATATGACCTGTTTGTTACGAATGTGAAGCCAACATAGTTTTCGTTTCCTAAAAAAAAAAAGGGCACCTCAATGCAGTGTTGCACCCACTAGCGGCGCGAGGGTTCAAGGCGCCCGGGGGCAATGTTCTTTAATTGCGCCCACACCGATGCGCCCCGGAGCAATGTTCTTGCCAACCTCCAACCCCCCCCACCCCCCGTCTACGCCCCGGTTACAGCTATATAAAAAACCTCCTAACGGCGCCGCCCCCCTCCCCTTGCCAGGCGCCCGGTGACAATTGACCATCCATGATCCCCTCCCCCCCCCGTCGCGCCGCCATTGGTTGCACCTTGGTTGAACTATAAAGGGGACATTTTTTGTACCTCTGTCAGCTTATAATAATAAAGAAATGGGATTTATTAAATTTAGGGGGACACTGGCAGTATGGGGTGGGTAAATGTCCCCTGGGCTCGCTCAAGGTGCAACACTGTCTATAGTGTGTACAATATAACTGTTGCAGGGTTGATACGAGTGGTCCAATTTCAATAGAGCAAATAACATTTCTTTAATACATTAGGCGGGACATCATTATTTTGAATCAACTGAAAGGAGGAAGGGAATGGCTTGAACAATTTAACCCCATCATAAATTGGCACTCTGTCAATCACAAAACCTCTCTATTGAATTGCTTATCTCATTCATGCTATGTGGAATAGTTATCTCATTCATGCTATGTGGAATAGTTATCTCATTCATGCTATGTGGAATAGTTATCTCATTCATGCTATGTGGAATAGTTATCTCATTCATGCTATGTGGAATAGTTATCTCATTCATGCTATGTGGAATAGTTACATTTTTTGCTCTAAATGATAACTAAGCACTGACTAAGCTCATTGCTTCAAATCTGATACTTCCGAAAAACAAATTATAAACTGCCCTTCTTTCAACTCTGAGCCATATTAGTGCCAATATAATTTTTATTTATGAAACCTGCTTCCTGGAGGCTTTTTTCAATCATAAAATGGATAACCTGGCGCCGTGGCATATCCTAATACCTAAGATACCCAGAGAGGTATTGGCTTTAAACTTATATAAGATCTGTTCAAATCAATTCCATATGCATAAACGATATTTCAATGTTTGATTTCCTTCGTCCTGGGTATGTGAATACGGCACTTTAAAGGATTCGCCGTCAGTCGCACAAGAATACGAAGCGATGGACGTCGAGAGATGTAGGCTTTGTCTACGGGCAGTATGGGAATGCTGCATGCTAAGCATTGTAGCAATACGAATTCTCCTCAAAAGTAAAGGCCACTCATTGAAGGCACGCTTGTGACTTATTATTTTTCTTTGGACTAAGCGACTGTTTTCAGGGAGAGGGTACAGTGAAATTCTCGTGTTTAACGCTCCCTGCCTGTTGGCATTCCCTGTCATGTAATTCTAGTACTTTCTTGACTCTTGTAAGGGCCTTACCCCTTTTCGATGCAGTATTGGAGGATTAACGTTTGAGTTTTTAATCTATGTGAAGTCTGCTGTATTATGTATATTATGTTATATATATATATATATATATATATATATATATATATATATATATATATATATATATATATATATATGTATGTGTGTGTGTCTGCGTGTGTGTCTTTGTGTGTTATTATGCTTCAATACAATTTGCTTGTAGAATTCTATGCTGTTGTTGGTTGTCCAAAAAATGATTTCTTTTTGCAACGTAACTTGTATAATATTTATAACTCTTAATTATTCATCCAGACAGAATATTTGATAGGAGCTGGAATGAAGTTATACAAACAAAGGAGCTTTTTAAATTTCAACATATATGCGTGTGTCATAAATTTGTGATGCCTATTTATTCAAGATCAACTTAATCTCTCACAATCGAATACAAACATATATAAACATACTACACTGTTGTCCCTCTGATACATATTGACTTCTCTATATATTTTGATATCTGTGACTCATGACTAGGGATTAGTAACAATTAAACTCGCTTGCTGTGCAATTGATAACCAGTCTGTGGCACGCGCATACATCATCAATCACTTCCCATCTTGACCGATAGTCCTCTCATTTACGGACCCTTGGCATGGAATAAAGAACCCTTAGACTTCATAAATCCAACCAAATCCATTCATCACCTTCATAAATCCAACCAAATCCATGTGGTACTATTCATCACCTTCATAAATCCAACCAAATCCATGTGGTACTATTCATCACCTTCATAAATCCAACCAAATCTATCCATGTGGCCCTATTCATCACCTTTATAAATCCAACCAAATACATGTGGTACTATTCATCACCATCATAAATCCAACCAAACCTAACCATGTGGCGCTATTCATCACCTTTATAAATCTAACCAAATCTATCCATATGGTACTATTCATCACCTTCATAAATCCAACCAAATCCATCCATGTGGTACTATTCATCACTTTTATAAATTAAACCAAATATATCCATATGGCATTATTCATCACCTTCACAAATCCAACCAAATCTATCCATGTGTTACTATTCATCACCTTCACAAATCCAACCAAATCTATCCATGTGGTACTTTTCATCACCTTTAGTACCATGATGATCTGACATTGTTGCGGGTTCGATTCCCGCCCTGGCCAGCTCAGGTCGGATGCCCCGGCGTGTCCTGGGGAGAGGCATTTAGTTCCAATTTTCTCAGCATGATATAGCCAATAATGAGTTAAAAGTGCCGTCCTTGGTCCTTGGCTTTACAATCCAAGATGGTTACAATTAAATATTTAAATGAACTGTGAAAAGGGAATGCAAAAAGTGTAGGGGTAACAAACTGTGAAAAGGGTATACAAAAAGTGTAGGGGAAACAAACTGTGAAAAGGGTATACAAAAAGTGTGGTGATAATGCAGTCTGAAACCTTTAGAGCATCCAATATGAATCTAGTTTCAATATTCAAAATTAGCGGTTTGTCAATTTTGTTTTTTTAATGAAATTACAATTTTACATGTACAAATACCCGCCAAAATAAATAAAGCTATAAAATTGTCTATGGTTGTATCGTTATTGAAGGAAAAGTTCTTAAATATGTGCAAGCGGATGACCTCTCCTTCCTTATTTTAGATCCAGTTGAACGTGATTGAGTGAAATAATAAGGAAGGAAGATGAGAACGAATGAAAATAGAAATTAAAAAATAAAAAAGTAATAAGTAGGTAATTAAGCAAGTTATTTAAAAAGTATTGTAATTGTTACAGTAACACCTTATTATTTGTCATTTTTACTGTCCAACAATAATTTACATCGATTGTTCCTATCTATTTTTGAAGATCGAATAAAACAAATCAGTTGTGTTAAGCTTGGCTAGGCTACTGGGAAATAAACGGGATATCAAACAAAATTGTCATCGAACGAATGAAAATTAAAATAACGGCGCATTCAGAATATTGTAAAGTTCTGGCCATCGTGACAATTACTGATACAGTGGTTGTCCATTATATCATAAAAAAAATACTGCAGAACTTTCGACATGCGTAGAATACCGCGACCTGTGAAGCTAATGAACACTGGGTAACAATACTGTTTCAGTCCATTTACAAGTCTGAGGAAAGGAATGCTATTTGAAACTTTTTGGGCCACATAAACAGAACATAATCCTATACAAGAAATATACTGACCCAAAAGCGAAAGACACCACTTTTAAAATCTAAACTTTTAATTTATACTTCATTCTAGCAAAGAAAAGTTATTGTCATGTGCAAAGTCCTTCTGAACGAGGGGGCCCCGGGTGGCCGAGTGATCTAAGGCGCTCGCCTTTACAGATCACTGACATCTCACCTCTGTCCGCGTGCGTTCGAGTCTCGGCTCGGCCAACGTGTGTATGTAAGAAAACTTGCCGGTAGCTTCCCGTGGTTCGCTGGTTTTCTCTGGGTTTTTCCCGGGTTCTTCCTCCACCAAATATACTGACCGCATTGTATAGCCTGTCATGTGCTGAACAATGGCGTTAAACCCACAAAACACAAACATTCTGAACGATCACTGATGATTCACATCCCTGCAATAAGTAAGCGAATCAAGTAAATACAGACATTTTTTAAAATTATTTTTACAATCAATTAATTTTAATTGAAAAATGTTACTCTTGTGTGAACCCTTCAATGTCGTATGTAGTTGTTTCTGTCATTTATGTGGAGCCCTAGCTGTGTACAATGTTTGCTAAGTGAAGCCCTAGTTGTGTACAATGTTTGTTATGTGGAGCCCTAGCTGTGTACAATGTTTGCTATGTGAAGCCCTAGTTGTGTATATTGTTTGCTTTGACATGGAAATAAGAACGGTCATGCGGGAAATCCCTTCATATACAAAAATTAAAAAAAAAACAGGATTTGTCTGCCTTAAAATAGTTTTCAAGAATAATAAAAAAATAACTTGCAGTAACATAAGAAAGCGTGGAGATCTGATCTCGAGCTCTTAGTATTTGTTGTTGTTGTTGTGTTTGTTTGTTTTTTTATTTTTTATTTTTTTTTGGGGGGGGGGGGGGCGGGAGTCCCTCTCATGCCCATCGGTGTTTAACGTATAATTTCATCACAATACACTTTTGAACTTCTTTGATCTAATATTAACTGGCAAATCGGCACTTGCCATTTTCAATTAGACACTAGTTACCATGCCGTTCTAGTCACACAGACTACACAGCTCAGAAAAGACTCTCAGCAGCAGTGTAATAAAATAAAAAGAAACTGTTGCATACACATTTGAAATTTCGATATAGCACAGTGGCAGAAACTAAAAGCAGGCTAAAAGACAAATCCAAAACACGGACTCCGGTAACTGCTGCGCACTCTGCCGCCCCTGGAGGTTGTAGTGTTTCTGGTGTATTTATATCAATTTTCTGAGTCATCAATCGAATGTTTCCAGTAAAAATTAGTGTATATAATTGCTATAATTGCTATAATGCGCGCCCAACTACAAATAAAGCAAAGACCAAAATTTGTTTTCCCATAATGCACCAGCTGATCAGAGTCGACGCTATTTCACTAATACATAACTGAACAGTGTAGTACCAGAGCATAAAAGGACATTTTATATTCGATAATAACTGAATATCTTCGTCCATAGCTTTAAAGATCAAAGAATGAACTTGAATTACCCTTATGGTAGTCATCACACTGTACATTCAATTTACTTTCGACATATTCAAAATAACTGGATGGATTTTTATCTTAATTAAAGACATACTAGCCTGTACTATGTGATTTTGTGCAGATCGCATTAAATATTTTTTGATTACCGTCTGTACTCGCGAATAAATCGGGTCCAAATGCAAACAACATAGACCCTGATCTGCCATCGCATAATGCGCCGGCAGATCAGGGTCTATGTTGTTTGTTCTACTAATTAGTCCTTACAAACTGCATAGACCCAGATTTGCCGGCACATTATGCGACGGCAGGTCTGGGTCTATGCAGTTTGCAGTTGATAGCGACTTATACGCGATAATAAAATGTATTTGATATGCATCGACGATTAATGCATTGGTTGCTGTTGCTAATACAGTGACATCTGCGTAATCCGACCGTGGAGGTGACCAATATTTTATATCGTACTAATCAGTGAGCCGGAATAGTCCGTGTTAAATTTATTTATAGGTTAGGATGGGATAATGGTTTCGTCCACAACTGGAAGGGACCATTACTATGCATAGGCCGAATTAGATATGTCCAACTGTAAGAAGTACCATTGTTTAATCTGGATACAATCGTGTAAACATTTTGCGATGCGAATCGTTTGTTATTCCACAACAGTATCAAACATGCATCAAACGTAAGGCAACGTTACCTACAGCAGACGGTAAGTAAAAATTCTAAATTATTAGGTGTATACTGTATAGCAGTTATTTTTGCGCTTATATATATACAATAGTACCCAATTCACAGCAGCGCGAAATGAAAACACAGCAAAAACATCGCAGGATCGGAAGCGCCGCACAAAAGTTTGGTACCTCGAAAATAACCCGCCATATAGTTTACTTTCGAAGTTATGCAAGTTCCTCTTTTAAGGAGCTAGATTCGTTTTCATTTAAAAATACAAGTAAAACAAGAGCCCCTCGAATCGACTGATGTTCTACTGACCGAAAAAAATTACCATGAATACAAAATAAGACAACTTTTTAACTGCTGAGTGTTGAAACCATCTCTGATATTCTTCAGCGACACGATTTTCAAATTAGCCACAATTAGAAGACTTTTGGTGGAAGCCCCATCTTAATATGACCATCCATTCAGGAGACTTTGTGACAAGATTGCAAAAAATTTAAAGGTATTTCATGCTACATATTTGCATTGCTTCAACAGGAATGCACGTTCTATCCACTGCATCATGTGTCAAAGAAAACGCATTTTTGTAGTGAGTCCAACAATCGAGACGCCTATCGCTGATATAGCATATCACTATCTAGAAAAAAAAAAAAAAATCACTGTTAGTCAAATATGTCATGTTTATACGACCAGAATGGACATAACAAATTACTTTATGAGACACAAGCAATAATCAATATAATCAATTAACATATGAAAAGCACGTGCCTGGTTAATTGGACACATATTATTCATTGGAACTTCAGTGACTCAACCCCTCAATAGGCATGGGACAGGAAAACATTTGTCCTGAAATAGATTTATGATGATCATGTATGGCAGTTGGAAATCAATATAAATGTGAATTTATGAAAGAGGTATTGGATTTTTGTGTTGGTCTTTTTGTATATTAGTAATGTTCGAATGCAGTCCACGATAGTATACTGCAGCAAATCTTTAGAGTCGTAAATGAATATGGTATTCAAGACGGGAGACTTTACTGACCGTTTCCACATGACGTTATGGGCTTTTACAACTACTTCCCTTTGAATTTTGGGTCATTCTCTCATAAAATGTATGGACAAGATTGATTCTGTAAACAAAATGTTTAGGTTTCCAGAAGCCCAATATTATATGGAAGATACATTCTATTTTCTAAAGCGAAATCTTATTTTTTTTAAAAGGAACAACTTACACATAAAGTTAATAGTAATGCTAACGAATTTTGTCTCATAATATGGTACATGAATCTGACTAGAATTAAACCCAGTCTATTGAATGCCTGAACTTAGTCTTTTCACTATTTTTATTATTATTATTATTATTATTATTATTATTATTAAGCACGAATCACATTAGCCAAACTTTTGATGTGCATGTAAATTTATGGCAAACTTTGAAGACACGTTGCTGTTTAGTAAAAAGTCTGATAATGGATCATTGTGTCTCAAGCCGTTCCGGAACGGGTCCAATCGTTCCATTCATAATAGTACCATTAGATTCACTGAGAACCTCCTCGGCCTTTTCCTTCGCATGCTAGAAAAAAAAAAAAAACAACAACATCGGATGTAAATAAGGGCCATTTTGTAGTTATTACGTCATGATAACATCACTGACGTCACAAAGATTCAATGACGTACCACCACTAATATCAACGTAATTCAGTAGTTTGAGGCTATGGAAACTGAATGATTTCTTCTTTTCTTTGTAAAATGTTCAGGAATTACATAATAATTAAAAGTACAGGTATTTCATTGATGGTTGAAATGTTATTTTCAGCGTCTGTCTTTCTTTCTGAGGTCTATTCTTCGTATCGTATGCGCATGTTCGTCCGCCAAAAACTTGCCAATTTGCGAAGTATAACTACGATTACTTTTCCGATTCTCTTTCTAACGGTTGAACTTATTTTACTCGCATCGTAAACGGACGAGGAAATTCCTAATGCGATTATATTCAATTGGAGCTTTCCTCATTGATTTTGTACACAATTCCGGAAATCATACTCCTCACAGTGGGTTACTTCCCTTTGGTAGGATAATACCACTACCACAACGCTTAAAATAAGGAGGAGGAGCAGCGATAGAGCAGAGGCTGACGATGTTGCCAGGCAGCACGCGGCAGACGTCCCAATATACTGATGACATCACAACGAAGCGCTCCTGCGCAGCCATGCATAGTCTGATTCTTTTTCCGTAGTTTTTTTTATTAGATTTCAATCTGTATTGAGACAAGTAAGGCAGGATCCAGTCAACGTCCTCATGTCTTAATGCGTATCAAATTTTGAAACCCCATTCTGACCCACTTTTCCACTTAGCCAGGGTATCATAACCAACGGCCGATGATTTTGCCACATTTGCACGCAATCATTGAATAATTATTAAAGCGGCTGAACATAAGAAAATGATGCATGTCGTCCCTTGAGACTCGCGTGTAGCCCTGAAACTGGACTTGCTGTTTGCGAAGCAAATTTTATGCCATAGATTTCGACCACAAGCGATGTACCTTCCAATATGCATATTGTAGTAATTTAGATCTAGAGCAGCGGTCTCCAAACTACGGCCCGCGGCTTCGATTTGTCCGGCACGCAAAGTGTTGTACTTTTTTTAAACGATTTTGCATATATTTAAATTTTTCACAGTCGCTTCAACCCGCAAACCCCCTTCAAAAATCTAACATGGCCCTCGTCTTTTAAAGTTTGGAGACCCCTGATGTAGAGCATTGGGATACTGGCAAAATCATTGTAAAACGAACTGCATACCTCTCAGCCCCAGAAGCTGAGAGACTGAAATCGTTGGCTTACATAGACATGCGGTCTCTGATGTCAACCACTTACAAAGACATGAAGTCACTGGAGTAGACCACCTAAAAAGATATGCAGTCACTAAAACCGTTCACTTATAATGTCATGCAGTCACTGAAGTCCACCACTTACAAAAGAGATGCACTCACTTACACAGATATGAATTCACAGAAATCGATCACTTACAAAGACATGCAGGCACCGACGTCCATCACTTACAACAACATACGACGTTTCTCAAAAAAAGTTTATAAATATATATGCTTACAAATACAGGCAGGGGCGTTTATTGCTCTACACATAAATAAAAAAAATTCCAAGATTGTATTCTTATACCTGGGCAAATGAATGAATCAAGAATACAACAGAGTACAACAAACGCCACATGATAGCGTCTCGTGACATTTTCCCTACGACCTTGACCTCTGAGCATGGGACTTGACTATTGTACTATAAGGTGTAGACCCGAGTAAAGGTTCATCAAAATATATGTAGGTGCTAAAGAGTGACAGCATGGATAAGAAAACCGGCTGCTGACTTACGTAATCCCTTGTTGTGACCTTGAGCTTGATGTGGAGGCGATGACTGAATACGTTTGACATGTATAGCAGGCTAAAGTTTCATTGAAATACCTTCGCTGGTTCAAAAGTTCACTGGTTCAATAAAAGTCACTGATTTATATTTTCCTGGGCTGTGACCTTGGCTTTGAGTCAGGGAACCTGTCTGGTCATGATATATAACTGGTTCAAGTTTCATTAAAAGATCTTCAGTGATTCAAAAGTTATTATTCGGACTAGGATACAAGTCACAGAATAACATTTTTCCTTGCAGTGAGTTTGACCTTGAGGCGAGGGGGTCTCTTTGGTACGCGACACACCATCTAGTCATGATATAAACTTGGACAAAGTTTCATTAAAATCTCATGAGTGGGTTCAAACGTTACACCTCGAACAAAGCTACAAGTCACAGAAATACATTTTCCCTTGCCGTTACATTGACCAATGAGGCAAGAGATGGAGACATGGCTATGGTACGCAGCACACCGTCTACACACGATATATAACTGGCTGAAGTTTCATTTAAGTCATTTCCCCTTGCCTTGACACATCGTCTAGTCATGATATATACTTTTGCAAAGTTTTATGAAATCTCTCCCACCCTTACAAAATTATGACAATGCCATAATATAATACGCCCGGCTTATGATGGGCGAATAAACAAACACTTGACCTTACCGTTCCTCTCATTTATGATACTGTCATCAGATATATAGTGAAGCAAACATTTTGAAGTTTCACGATGACAATTCTTTATCTACTCAAAGGAAAATTACGTGATTTATTTCGTGGAAACTGCAAGAAGGTAGAAATAAGTTTTCGAAAAGGCATGAACGCAGAACAAGCTGAAAACTTATCATGACTGTCTATCTCTTTCAGGAGTGTAGCACCGACTTTATTATATGCTTGTAACTTTTCCAATAAATTTGTCATGGTCTTCCTTCCCTGAGGACTTCTGGTTAAACATGAAAGTCGCTATATTTTGAATTTTAGTCGGAAATTCGATAGCTATATTGGAAGAACTACAGTATGTTTCTGATAAAGTACGCCACTTGTTCATGCTCCTCCCACACGGCGTAAATACGTGGTCAAATCATTTTGCACAACCAACGTTGATGTACCAACGTTCGAACATAATGACGCGCTTCACAGATTCTAGCAGTTTTCATCATTTACGCAACAGTCACCAATGGAAGACTATTCTCATTGGATATATTTTCCCTGCCATGGAATACACAGGGTTATCTATCGAAATATCCAAAAACAGTATCACTCGAAAAGTGGTAGTTTCACGATGATCTTTATCGCTACCCATGAAGAAGCAAATGCGCGGCACGTTGTAATACGGTGTAACGATATATTATCAACCATGCCTAGTTTGCAAATAAGAACACAGTTGTTAGTCAGAAGAATGGAACTCAACCATTACTTTTAATTGTCGCCAGATGGCTGGCGTATGCTATGAGATTTTTAGACTTGTTCCCTGTTTCAGAAGGCTTTGCTTATAGGCGCAACCTCTGAAGGACTCATGGTACTAATTATATGGAACAACTGTGAACCAGTCTAGAAATGGGTGAAGATTTAATAGAGTATATACGGGTTTGGTGGTCCATAATTAGTTAATAATGAAAAGTAAAATTTTATTACAAAATTATTTTGAGAGCTTATCCTATCTGTGCCTAAAAAAGATAGAGACAAGATTTTATTGATGCAATTTTAGTATTTGTATAGGCATGACTTAGGAACAGTCAATAACAACAGTAGCACCTGATTCATTAGGTGCAGAATGGATAACACATGTTTCATGTACATGTAGATCCAAAATATGGCGCGGCTCATGTGGTTTTCTTAACACAGAAGCTTGCAGCAAGGATGGGTCTATACTGATAAATATAGGTTTGATCATGAGCATTTAGAAATTTAAAGTTATTGAATTTTTAATATCATGATGTTTCCATAGGATTACTATGGGAGTTGAATTAGTACCGTGAGTCCTGAAAAAGGATACCAAAAGTCTCAAAGTACACATACGCCATCTGGAGGTGTAATATATGGGTGAGATCCATTTGAAGGAGTAATGACTTGTTGCTGAGCTTAAAATGCAGAGATATGCAAGAAACCTAATTTATCATCACTAAAGATGAAATGAAACATATGTGAACAGTTTTAATACAAACAATTTATATAGACGTTCAAAATTAAAATCAGTCTAATATGATAAAAAAAAGTGCAACTACAATATCAAAACCCTGATGACATCAGTTCAACAGCTGTAGTCTAAAATTATCCCGACTTAAAAAACAAAATTCACCAGCCATTCAAAGAGTGTATTAGCATGTACATAATTTATCTAGATGCCTACGTGCTATTCTCATTCAAAGATAACACAATCTCATTGCTATCAGCCTAAATTGACATTAGCCGTTGTAGATGTCGAAAGAATACAGGGTACGCATAATATTGAATTTCATTGGCAGAAATAGTGGCCGCTGATGTGACATTTCATACATGTATAATCATATAATTCGTATAATCCTATTATAATCATATAATTCGTATAATCCTATTTTATAAGCATAAGAGGGAACATCAAACAATGATTTAAAATGTTGATTTTTCATTTATTCAATAAACGCATATATATATATATATATATATATATATATATATATATATATATATATATATATATAAGAATTAAATTACCGTTCATACTCGCGTATAATGCGTCTCCAAGTGCAAACAACATAGACCCTGATCTGCCGTCGCATAATGCGACGGCAGATCAGGGTCTATGTTGTTTTTCTAGTGATTATTCCTTACAAACTGCATAGACCCAGATCTTCCGGCGCATTATGCGACGGCAGATCTGGGTCTATGCAGTTTGCAGTTGGGATCGTGTTATACACGAGTACGTAAACTAGCACGGAAACCACATCACTGATCTTTTCTTTACAATACGTTGAAGAGAGATATGTGCATAACTGATGTTTATTTAAACAATCTTCGAAGATGTCGATATTTTCTGTGATTTAGATACATATATCTGTGTTACGTCTATGTCGGTGTAAACAAAGATTTGTCTTGATGTCTTGTAACCAGCATACCAGAAGAAGGGTCTGGTTTAATAAGATACGGCTCGGTGTATGTTTTTGTTTCTTTGTGTCTTGAAGTTGTGCTGGTTTTTCTGCGAGCTGTGCATCATTAGAGTCAAAGCGGTTATCGTGAATTGGGATTATGGCGAAATATGAATGCCGTTATAACGAGCCGTGTAAAACACGAACTTAGAATTCGCGAACATTTCGACAAATCCTCAAGCGAAAGGAATGTAAATCCTCAGTAAATAGTTCAGATTCACTTTAAGCAAGAAACTGATGTGAAGAATTCCGGCTGCTATCGCCAGATCGACCCCTTCCCCCCCGCCCCCCCCTCTCCCTTTAAATGTAATTCTTTTTAGCCCAATGTTCAAGTGTCCACAGCTGTATTTAGAGAAAAAAATGTTTATTAACAAGAGTGTAATGTGTTAGTATTAACAATAATCACAGTTTTACTCTTGAATAGATCCAACTAACATCGAGAATTATCATAAAAATCTGTCATCGTATACTGCGGCAGACTTTCTGAGTCTGCGTTATATGCCTACTATCTAATACGAAAGCAAAAGCCAATACCATATCTTTATTGACCAACAAAATTCGATGAGGTTGTATATATAAACGCGCTTTGTCCAATTCAGTTTAATTCTGCATCTGAAACAACGGAGCTCTTCAGTAGTTGCATCCAAAAACGGGTACGGCTGAATTTAAAGTGTCTCTCAAAGACCTCCATTATTTTAGCTGCATACAGAAACGGGTACGGCTGAATTTACAATGTCTCTCCAAAGACCTCCATTGTTTCAGATGACGAATTAAGTCAGACAGTAGCTAAAGAAGTGGATGTTTATTCGTTAGAACAATGGAAATGGTGTAGAAATTCGTCCTTCCTTATCATGGACTTTGAAGTGTCCAAAAATGATAGTTACTGAGTTAGAGGTAGTATCTAATTGTGATTAATAGGGTTAAATCAGTGGTTGCTGGCAATACAATCTAATCGGTTGCTGGCTCCAACTTCTGCAATACGTACGCTTTTTTTAGTAGATATTAGAAAATATTTAAGAAGTGAAGAGGAAAGAAGTATTGTTACGAGTGGCGAGGCAACGTGTGGCAATACAAAATGTTTTCCATTCACGAGTGAAATATTTCCTTATATCTACTTTATAAAACGTAGATTTTCCTTTTAATATATATTTTTAAAGGCAAAAACCGTCGCCTTGAATGGATTTTTCCCCATTCTGCGCCAATGCGATTAACGACTGCATTACTACATCCATAAAAAGAAATTCCAAAATATTACAATAATTTAGGACAGTGACTTTTTACAGCTGTATCTCCTATATATAATGCTTCAAGTTGTGTATTTCGTCAAAGTAATGACTGTTTAGATACGAAAATGAAGAGACATCTATATCTGTTACGCGGATTGACACAGTTAACGTTGTTGGAGTTGAATTGTGTTGAATGACCAGAGAGCATTCGTCGACAGACTTCAGAGCGTAACTTCTTTAAACAAACGATTTCAGTGATTGTGAGTTAACCGATTAGGATTTGGGTTTTTATTTTGTTTATTTCTGCATTCAAACGTGAATTATCTGGCATTGGCAAGATTGTAGTCTAGTTCCGTAACAGTCGCTTCACCCAAATTGCTATGGTCACTTAATTTCGGTTTGCAATCAACACCCATTTATCCCCGATTTCTATATCGTTTTCAAACATGATTATATGTGTTGTGAGAGTTAAAAACGCTAATTAAACAATTTTAGTAGTATATTTAATCAAGAGTCTTGCACCGTGTGTCATAACGTGTAGCAGGTTCTGTATGAGTAACACTGAATATCGAATACAAACAGATTCATGTTGAAAACCATTTTAAAAAAGTTAATACTCGAAATCTACTTGTTATTTGAAGTTCGTTTTATGCATTTTATTCATGGCACCTCTTCATTACTTGCATAAAAGTACAGTTTTGACATTTCAAGATATGTTCATTCTGAGAGAGAGAGAGAGAGAGAGAGAGAGAGAGAGAGAGAGAGAGAGAGAGAGAGAGAGAGAGGGAGAGAAGAAGAAGACGAAGAAGAAAAATAAAATTGGGCTAAATATAGAAATATATGTTTAAATAATATACTAACGGGCAGATATACTAGTAATTCCTAAATGATGAAAGAAAATAGGTCCAAAAATGATATAACCACGGTTGCGATAAAAGTGGTAACGCCACTGTGCCGATATTATTTTTCTCCCACTGATGCATTTCAATATCTCATTATGAAATATATCATAAAATCTTTTTCTTAATAGATTTTGGATCATAGCAGAATCTCGAATACAGAGCAATAAACAAAGGCCTTTTGCCTAGGTCAGCATATTAAACACGACAGTCGTTTTGACGATGTTGATTTAAGTTGATTACCGTCAATACTCGCGTATAAGGCGGGTCCAAATGCAAACAACATAGACCCTGATCTGCCGTCGCATAATGCGCCGGCAGATCAGGGTCTATGTTGTTTGTTCTACTCATTAGTCCTTACAAACTGCATAGACCCAGATCTGTCGGCGCATTATCCGACGGCAGATCTGGGTCTATGCAGTTTGTATCCACTTATACGCGAGTATATACGGTATTTACTAGTACACGTGGGATGATGCACGTGTAAACTGTTGCTTAGAAAAACTGTAAAACACTTCAACACCTGTTCCAACCTATTTTACTCGCGTTCTTGTGTCAAGGTAAGGTTAGACTGACATCTTTCCTTCCACATTTCGTCAACGGTTGTCATGATCCTTACATAACCGTCACTTACTGGGGATTTTATGAATGGGAACTTTACACGTGCTGGAGGTAAGAAGATAATGTTAACTTAAAGAGCACTTACAACAGTTTTAAAACAGTAACTTCAATAGTATTAAGTTAAATTTACCTTGTATATGCGATATGCAACCATGAAGTGGTTTTGTAAAACTTTAGTTTTAATAATAAATCAGCGACAGATTGAAGTACTTTTGTCAATATGTTATCTTTTAGGTTCGCTTAAAATTCGAGAAGTATTGATAAAGTTTTAAAATCTTGCATGCCAATTAAAAAACAATATCTTTTCGAGATTATTGCAACTATAATGGTTTTATTTTAAATATTTTCTTATCATATCTTCAAACGCTCCCTTGAAAATTAAAGCAACTATGTTATTGCAACTTTTGCAACTTACTAGATAACATACAAGGTCGTTGACAAGTTTACCCGCTTCTGAACCCCTATTTACAATAAAAACTGGTAGGGTTGCTCGGTTGCACATGGATCTAAAAAAATATTTTGGTGAAAATTAGATGGGAAGATCCTTTAAATAGTTATTTAGTTCGGATTTAAACTGATTTGATGTAAGTACAGCATATAGACAGTTATTTATTGAAAGTGAATGAAATAATAGTATTAATTAAGTTACACTACTAAAGAATACTTTAAACAGATTTGGGTTCGGTCAGGTTTGGATGTTTCCCGATTCTGTTAATTGCTCCACGTTTATTCCACTTTTTTGCTCAAAGGATTACGGATGCTTTTCTATCAGACTTGAACAATAAATTATGAAATTATGGTAAACTCTATAAAAACATATAAAAACTGACTTCAGCTTCGAAGATTATTTCAAATTTTTATGTAACCTTAAACATAGATCAGTTTTGACAATACTTCGAGTGTATTCTTTAAGTTCGAGAACTGAAACTGAGAGATATGAAAACCCTAGAATCAATAGAAGTGAAAGATATTGTATGTTAGGTGACTACCATGATATTGAAGATGAGCATCACTTTCATTTAGTGTGTACAGTATATACTAACTTAAGTGAAAACCTATTAAAAGCTATTCCTGGGACAAACCATTCATGTATTAGTGCATTCAACCGTTAATTTCTAGTAATAATAAAATGTACATTAGCTAAATCTGTTTATGAAGCGTTTTTAGAAAAAGGAATAGATTATTATTTTTACAGTAATTTGTTATAAAGATTGCTTATATTTGTCCATCCTCACCTTTCCAGTTTTTTAAAAAATAACCTTTATGAATTTCCGTTTAAAGTTGTACGTATAGTATTTGATAACCACGCAATAGTTGTAGTATGTACTTTTGAACATGTACGTGCAAATGAAAATAAACTACTGAACTGAACTGAATTGTTTCGGCATTCTTTTCCAAACGTTTCTCGGCATTCAAAACCAAAATTAAACAGGGCGCATATTAATTTTGTAAGACTCTCTTACCAATGTGAGTGCAAGTATGGAGGCATTTTTTAAAAACTTTCTTTGTTATCGTAAAGGGAATACAATACAATCTCATCCACAATTAAATATATTAGCAAAGATATGTATCTGCCGTTGTAAATATATATCAAAAGTATTACGAGTACATTATACTGGTAATTTTTGACCCAAATCGTGGCCGCTAATCTACCAGTTCATGTCGCCTAATAAACTAATATTTATGAACTGGACATTTTAGAAATTTTTGTAGATTCATCAGATTGTGTGTGTGTGTGCGTGTGTGTGCGCGCGTGTGTGTGTTTAATTGTAAGCAATAATGTTTAAATTTAGTCATGCTAATGTGGGGAGAAGAGTGTGCATACTATCAGGGCCGTCGTAAGGAGCGGGCGATACGGGCGACCGCCCGGGGCGCCAAGTCCGCGGTAGCGCCATTTCGCGGAGCTTAAGGTATATTTTTTTCTGAGTAGGGGGCGCTGAAGCTGAAAGCGATATTCGCCCGGGGCGCCATTTCTTCAAGCGAAAACTTGCGACTGCCCTGTATACTATTCTAGGTCTCTCTCACTGTAACATGATAAGTCAGTCTCACTGTAACAGGATAAGTCAATCTCACTGTAACAGGATAAGTCAGTCTCACTGTAACAGGATAAGTCAGTCGGGAGCAAGTTTACTTGTAAATGTGTTTCATACACAAGAACTTTTTAAGATCGTTACTCAAGATCTAATTTAAATGGAATAAAGTAAAATGTGCCTGCATCCCTGTGTCGATGCCAATATCACACAAGTTAGGCTCAATCTAAAGCAATTACAGCTTACCGTATTTATACATACACATATCGCGTTCATGCAACATTAAGGATGCTGATGTTACCAATACCAAAACGTTTAAAACTGATATACGGTATTCTGCTACGCCAAAGATTCTCGTTCCAAGACGGCATAATAATGAAAATTCCAGTGTCTGAAATGAGGAATTACACTGAATACAAGCTCTAGAAGAGAATGTTTATTTTGGTTTTAAAAACCAGACACGACAATAATCAAAAAATCAAAAACGGCTACAGATGGACTTAGAAAAATCCGGAGTTGATTAAAGTGTCGCTTATGTCAATAACAGCGTTTGATTGAAATTCATAGAGGTCATGCCAAATGACTTGCTTCAGAAATAACTTTATATGCATTAGAGATTCAAACAATCACACTAGCTCAAAACGAATTCAAATCGTTGCTTTATAGACAGAAAACACAAAAGTTTCTTTTGAAACTTTGTTTCACGTTGACTGTGGATCTCTGTATTCTGGGATGTTAAAGTACAGTGGAATTTTGTTTTGCCCACTTTCGACGGATAATAAAAAATTATCGTCTTAGAAATGTGTGTCTTTGAGAACCCATGAAATAAACCCATATGCTATATACATGGTTGATTTAAAGATTGAAAAAAAACTACTTCTCATTTACAGTGCAAAAACTGAAGCTATGTGATCAGATAGATAAGCAAATATAAAGATCGGTCCGGTGGATGAACAAGGTTTCTCAACTCACTGAATTTTTTTTACAATTTAGAAAACACATCATAAGCATTTTCCGATAAACAAGTCACTGCAATTTTATGGAACTGATGAATTAGCTGTTTGCGAAAAATTAAGAACTGATTAACAGCTTCGTGTAACATAATAAAGTTTCCAAAAGTTAAGAAATATGACCTTCGATACTACGTGGTGCTCGTGCAAATAGATGTGACCGTCCTATAAGAGCCTATCCGAGCAGGTACCATTTAACAGCACAAAGCAATGCGACATTCTCAATTTACAAGAAACGCCTAGACCTTTGTCTATCCTTTTCCACTGATTTCGATACAAAATGGATTACTGTATTGAGTATAACCTAACTATCTCGAGGGACCGATGCATTTTGATACTTTTGCATAACTCTATTTAAGCGGGAAATCTAGATGATAGATCCATATTTCTAGTTATGTAACGTTTTGTCCATTCGAGCAATTCGAAGACATGCAACAGCCAATGGGTAAATTAGATGAATATGCATATTAAAATATCAATAGTGAGATTTTAACGTATATTCCTTCCATCGAAAGGAGCAGTATTGTGGAGTACGGAGCAGCATTGTGGAACACGGAGCAGTTTTGCGGAACACGTATTCAAACCAAACGAGCCGTCAATGCGCCGATTGGGACTCTTATAATCTGCCACATGCAATGACCAAGACCTATTCGATAAAAGGACAAATACTCAATAGTGCTGGCAAAAGTCCTTTACAAAATGTAATATTTATAAGGAAGCCGTTTACTGAAATCATGATCATGAATCTCAAATATAATAATAATATGAAGTAGGGTTATATATATATATATATATATATATATATATATATATATATATATATATATATATATATATATATATATATATATATATATATATATATATATATACATCGGTTAAAATAAAAAAAGCGTAAAAAAGGGGAAAGAAAGCGACTGCCTTCGTTGGTAATTAGTTAGTGGATTGGAGAAGAGGTCCTTTTGTTTCCACGGATGAATTATTGCTTGTTGGGTCTTCACATTCGTGGTTTGTAGCAAACGAAATCTACTAAAACCGGTATCCCGCGATAAATAATGAACTCACAGTGATTGTGTACTATTTACTAAATCAAAAAGCGTTCCGCAAAAGAATGATATTCAATATCTGAATATATTTTAGAAGCAGGAAGTGACGCATTCCCAAGTGTACATTGGGATTGTATACCTTCAAGGATGCCAATCATGGATGTGGAACAGCGTATTTTTGGGGATATCCATGCTCCCCCTATCATATCTTGTCATTAGTATTCCTGTCATTTAAAACACTACATGACAACTCCAAATGGACTGAAACTTTCATGTCTGTAAGAAAGACCGTGGGATGTAGATAAAGCTTTCATGTCTGTACGAAAGACCGGGGGATGTGTATGATGCTTTCATGTCTGTAAGAAAGACCGCGGGATGTAGATTAAGTTTTATCTCTTGGTTATGTATTTACCAGTACATCGAGACTTATCTTTGTTATATTTATTGGAACTTAAAATAAATAAACATTACCCTTTTCTCTGTTAGATTTAAGACTTTGTTTTTGAAACCGTCTGAAACACCCAATCACCTCAAATCAGTCGCATGTATCCCTCAGATTCATTCCATCAGGCCACTGCAGTTGTACAGACAATTTAAGAGATAATTGCCCTCGGTAACTGAACTTCATTTTTGTAGATAAGGCTGAAAACACCACCTTAAAACTGACAAGTGAGTGAAAGAATTCCAATTACAAATATACATTCATCCCATTCCAATGAGAGTCGTTCGACTCTCTAAAGGAGACTCAAACCACTCGTATTAATACCTCCCAAACTAGAAAGGTTTTGGCGGACGAACATCCGGCTCGATACGAAGAATAAATCCTCATAAAGAAAGACAGGCGTTGAAAATACCATTTCACAACGTTTCACCATCAATGCAATACCTGCAGTTTTAATTTTTTAAAGTAATTCCTGGAACTATTGAACAGAATTTTTTTTAATGATGAAATCATTCAGTTTCTACAGCCTTTAAATATTGATTGAGTTGCTGTTAATGATGACACGTCATTGGATTGTTGTGATGTCAATGAGTTTATTATGATGTAATGGGCATGAGGTCAGTACAAAATGACCACAATTTAAATCAGATTTTTTTTAAAGCTTGCGGAGGAAAAGGCTGAGGAGGTTCTGAGTGGTATAAGGACAAATATAAGCATGACTGTAGGATTATCGGAGACTTACATTTAATCTGTATCTGCTAGAGTGGTTTCCAATTTAAGTGCATGTTCTTTGCAGTATATGAATTATTCTATTTGCTTATATTAGTGGGTATTTCTAACAGGGTACCTTATAACCCCCACCGCCTCCCGGTCCGAAAATATTAAAAATAACACGTTAAATGTATCATTGCCAGCAGACTCTTCAATCATTGCAAAGCCCTATGCTCTGTGTTTGTGTGTCTGTGTGTGTTCCATTTAACATTTTCTTCCCCAGGATGCAACTGATTCCATTTTGAATATGCAATCAGTATTTGAAATTCCTCGCAGTCTGGAGTAAATGATTTTATGTCGCTTAAGAAGTGAAATTGTCCTAGAAAATTGCCATCTGGTCACACAAAGTTCTCTAACTCCTTTAAATATGTTAAGACAATCGAAAGCGTATTATTGAAGCGTCTTGAGAAAGATCCTCAGCTAAATATCGGGACAACTCGAGAAATATTCTACAACTTCAGCCAGCGCTAAGCTTTCAAACACTGCAAAGAAAAAAGGTGTCAGTAGGAGATTAATCAGGAAAACAACTTTACCTATTGTTCAGTCATATATGAGGGAACAGCGCCCTCTTGAGCATATGTTTAGCCGGTACAATTAAATTAACAGTTAGATCCCAAAGCAGACATAGTCTGTAAAGAAATGGAGCCTTCTCGCAGCCGAAATACATGCATGCATCCATATGTGCCAACGAGCGTACTGCAGGCTGCTGTAAAAAGTAGTATCCAGTAAATTTGCTCCAGGCATAGCACAAGAAAAGAATATGCCTCAACTATTCGGATCTACTGTATGTAT
This sequence comes from Margaritifera margaritifera, assembly GCA_029931535.1. NCBI lineage: Eukaryota > Metazoa > Mollusca > Bivalvia > Unionida > Margaritiferidae > Margaritifera > Margaritifera margaritifera. Next base: position 1,703,991 of record JAQPZY010001528.1, read on the forward strand.
ACGTAGTGAATATGCAGTTAGTATATAAATAGCCACATATTTCTGATTACTGTCGATGGATGAAGAAAAAAAAAAGATTGCTGGTCCTTTACGATAATATCAGCTTAACACTTTGTCTATGCTTCTTTAGTTACCGTCAAAGTACAAGTATGTAAGTATACTTTTACTACCGTCGCTGAATGTCAAAGTACAAGTATGTAAGTACACTTTTACGACCGTCATTGAATGTTGACACTGAACCTGGAGTAAACTGAACGTATATACGTCCTCTTAAAATGAAGCTAAGTTCTTACTTCTTTTCAATTTAATTTGCATAACGTGTGAACACACAGCAAGTAGCTACATGTAAGCGTGCTGCACTCAACGGTTCATCTGAAATTCTTGATTTGGCGCCAAGTGCAGTAGTGATGCTATTTTGTCTACAATATATTTTGTCTTCTGTGTGGTATAAAGCATGGTTAGATTTTTTGGAATTTTTTCCAACGATGGTAATTTCTTATCAATCCAAAAACAACTGATTGAGGAAAGATTCATTGGTAGATAAAATGCGCAAGAATATCTGGTCAACACTGAACAATATTATTTCTAGAAATGCCGAGTTATCTCAGCTGCCTGATACGAGTCTGGTTTAGTCGTTATCGTACCGATGAGACAGCTGATCATATGGTCGTTAGCTTATTCCGTTCATAGAAGAGAATTGTATGAAGTAGAAATAGCATAGAATTGTATGAAGTAGAAATAGCATAGAATTGTATGAAGTAGAAATAGCATAGAATTGTATGAAGTAGAAATAGCATAGAATTGTATGAAGTAGAAATAGCATAGAATTGTATGAAGTAGAAATAGCATAGAATTGTATGAAATAGAAATAGCACAGTGTTTTAAAGTAGTGATGAATAGGTGGAGGAAAAAGAGGAGGACAAATCTTCGAATGAACATAAAATAATAGTATATCTAAAACTGAAGAACGCCTCATTTCATCATGCATCTTTGAACCAGGCAACTATGGATCATTAGTTGTACCAAACGCTTTAAGAAGTAGTGATCTTTTTTCTTACATTCCTTGTGTGTAAATAAATTGTTTTTTTTTTTTTTCATGCCGATCTTTTAACATGTGCTTAATGTTTGAATATAAAGATTTCGATATCCTAGAGGACAATGATTAAGTATAGACTAGGATTCATAGGAGTGTTGGTTATTTTTGCATATAGTAATAATAAAGTCGTATGCATTAGCCCTGAAAAAGAGGAAACGTTCAAACAGTGCGTAGAAAGAAAAGATAAACTTTTCTTCAACAATAAGCCATCCATAGGATCAACTAAAAATAAATAATCAATAAACAGCTGTTTTTAATAAAGTCGTATATTTCAGCGGTAGAACATCCATGCTTTTTGTTTGAATTAGCCTCTAATACTGGCCTAGTTGTTGCGTTTAACTGATTGTAAATGATTGTAGCTGTGTACACGAATTGTACCTGTGGTGTGTATCCTCTAAAGGTCCATACCACCAACTGTCGTGGTGAAATTGGTCAAGCGGCGTAAATTACTTTTTAACTCAACAATTCTTTCTGCAACATTTGAAAATGTAAAAATCTTAAGATGCGGGGGAGAAAGGGGACTACCATGGGGCTAGCGATAGCAATACAGTTTCATGCATTCAGTCATGTGCAGCCAAATGTCATGGAAAAAAAGCAAACTTTTCCATTAAAAATGGTATTTACCTGTGATATACCATAACCTTGCGTGAAAGCTCAACATGCGAAATCTACATCATTTGTTTAGGTAAATCTCTATTTCTAAAACCAAAATAAAAACACTTACTGCCTGGTTGAACGCTATAGATTCTTTCTGAAACTGAATCACATTAAAAAAATTGCTACAAATGTTAAAACACTGTGTGCAAAAACCGTCCATAAATACTAGAAGTACACTTAATAAACCATTTTCTGTCGTGCAATAATGAACGATGATAAAACGCCATGCGAATCACGTGTTGAGCATGCACCATTCTTAGTTGGGTCCCAAGACAAACATTGATATGATGCAAAATAATTAGAGCTCTATCACAGTCGGAACGTGTATCTTCAATTGAACACACTGCTGGTTGCTGTAAAAGTAGCATCACAAAAATATCATCGTTCTGTACGAATAAGCGCTATGGTATCCGTATTGTGATATCCGTATACACAGTTTTGATTTTCATTGTTGAAAAGAAGTTGGTTCATGAGTTCCTTTCAGGAATTTCTAAACAACCATTTCAGTTCCATTGTGGATAATTGTCATTGCTCCTTAGAGTTGTTGCCAACTAAAATTTTGCTATTTGCTTGTTTGCTTGGCTTTTTTTAGCCGAGGAACCGCGGTCGATCAGTTGTTAAGGCATTAGACTCAAGACTAGAAGAGCGCGGGTTCGATTCACACCATCGGATCAAAAGCGATTCATTTAGTATATCATGAAATATTGATGAAAAAGGTTAAGGCATATAAAATCTTTGATAATTCGCTTGTTTGGTTTGATTCGTACCAAACAGGAAGGTAACAGTGTGTTTCTGTTGCCTATGCTACATCTTCTTTACAATAAGCGGAGTCCCTCAAGGTTCTATTCTTCGCCCTTTGCTATTTCTCCTTTTCATTAATGATTTACCTCGTCATATGAATGCCACTGAAACTGATCTTTTTGCGGATGACACAACTTTACATGCCATGAGTGATACAATCCCTTCTCTTGAACTAAATTTACAACTTGTTCTGTTGATGATGTTATACTATGGTGCGAAACCAATAAAATGCAATTAAACACAGAGAAAACTAAATGTATGACAATTTGATCAAAGCAAAGAATAAAGACATTAGAAGATATCAATATATTTGTTCAGGGAACTAAATTAAACAACATGGAAAATCAAAAACTTTTAGGTCTGATTATTGACAAGCATTTATCATGGGAAAATCATATAAATCGCGTGTGTTCTCCCTTATCCTCCATAATAGCCTTATGGAACAGAGTGTCTTCGTATGTGCCAGAATCTGTGCTGAAAATGTTTTATAATGGATGTATATTGCCTTTGTTTGATTATGGTTGTATCATATGGGAATTACAATGCTACTAATCTTAATCAGATAATTAAACTCTAAAAACAAGCCTCTAGAATTATTACAAGAAATGACTATCCATCCTCTCATTTATTCCTTAATTTACAGTGGTTACCATTTAATTATAGAGTAAAGTATTTTAAAGCCATTTTGACATATAAATCTTTTCATAACATGGTTCCACAATATCTCAATGATCTCCTAACTCCAGCTTCCAATATCCATACACACAATCTGAGGTCTTTTTCGTACTCTAATTTTCATTTGCCTAAATTCAAAACTACTCTGTACAAAACATCTTTAACATATTCTGCAGCAGTGTTGTGGAATATCATTCCCAATGATATCAAACAAACACTCTTTTCTTTTAAGAGCGCGCTTCACACATTTCTTCTTTCTGATTATGCCAAATCTCAAACAAATTGAGATACCTAACTTGGATACCCCAACCACCTTCCTATCACCCAAATCTACATGTCTATCTTACGTATGTATGTATGTATGTATGTATGTATGTATGTATGTATGTATGTATGTATGTATGTATGTATGTATGTATGTATGTATGTATGTATGTATTTTATGATTACACGTGAGTGTGTCAGACACTGTAGTAAGTAAGAGTTATATTTGTACATATAGGTCACATTTATGGTTTTAATATTCTATTATTGAGGACTACATGTAAGATTGGTTGATTGATTCAGGACCAAATGTATTATCCGCAGAAAATAAAGTTATTATTATTATTATTATTATTATTATTATTATTATTATTATTACTGCGATAATCCTGATCGACTACCGTGGTGTGTCATTTAGCAAGGAACTTTACCCTACTCGCCTCGGCGCGATGTAACATTTTTTTTCAAAAAGGGTTGCTGTGCGGTAAAACACTAAACCAAACCCAACTATTCATATTTAAGCCTCTGTGATGTATTGACGTTAATTCTTGGGTATATGTAAACTGACCAAAATATCCTTTCAATAATTTGTTAAAATCTGATTTCTTTCTAAGCTGAAATATAATGAATTCTTTTTTTTTCTTTTCTCTGTGAAAATATATTTTGAAATAAAAAACTGTAATGAAATAAGTTTACTATACACACAGAACTGCACCAGATGTAAACATGGTGCATCCCCAAATGGTTCCTCTAAAAATTTGATTTGGCGCCAAATGCGAAGTTGACTACAATACAATTTGTCTTCCTTGTACTTGGGAGCATGGTTAGGTTCTCCATATAATTATCAAAAATGATTCTCAAGTATTTGCTGGTGGTAGATTGATAGACGAAAGACTTGCATAAAGATTAAATCGAAAAGAATGTATCGGCAACACTGTGCAATACAGACCTAATCATTTGACCTCTGTATGCCTCACTTGAATCGTGTTTGGTACTGCAAGGACAAATACCGTATATACTCGCATATAAACATAGACCAAACGCAAACAACATAGACACTGATCTGCCGTCGCATAATGCGCCGGCAGATCAGGGTCTATGTTGTTTGTTCTACTGATTAGTCCTTACAAACTGCATAGATCCAGATCTGCCGGCGCATTATGCGACGGCAGATCTGGGTTTATGCAGTTTGCAGTTGGTAAAAGGTTATACGCTAGTATAGACGGTACTTCCACAAGCGTTTTGTTTCTTTCGTACACAAAAGATAAATTGTATCATTGTGAAATGGCGCAGACTGCGTTATCAAGTGCTGCGTAGGAGGAGGAGGAGGAGGATAAATCTTGCAACGAACAATAGAGAATGGAATATTTCAGACCGAAACATTATTGGGTCATCACCCCAGAATCACGAAACTATGCATTCAAAGTTCTAGCAAAAGCCTCAATAGGTAATAGCCCATTACTCGCATTCCTAGTGTGTTGATAAATTAAATTACTCGTCATCGTTTAAACATAATATTGTACCATTTCATTTCTGTTGCACTATAAGGATTCTGATGTTCAAAAGAAGGCTACTGATTCAAGCCAAATTAAGCTGGACATAGGTGGTGGTCATTTTAGCACACAAGAATTATCTTATATGCACTAGAGCTGAAACAACTTAAAGCATTCCTTTGTACGATACGTTATCTTAAACGGTCGACTAAGAATGCTTGTAGAGCTATTTAAAATCGACATTTGGATAGATTCTTATATTATCCATAATTTCTCTGGGCATCAACCGATCAGAAACTACTTTTTGGATTGGCTGTTTCGTTGGAAGAGGCAATTGACTCGGTTTTTATCCGTTTATAGGTTAGAGACTTTGATGATGAATACAATCATTCTAGACTGGCTACAAAATGAATCCCAAATATCATATAAACATATCCACTGAATGAAACCTCTATATTATTACTTACAAAAATAACATGCTCGATGCACCTAACAACGGTTCATATTAATTTTTTTATTTGGGACCATATACGTACTGCTGCTAGTACATGTATAGTTTGTCTCTCCTTTTCTATAGAGAATGGCTTTATTTTACATTTTTTATTTAATTTTATTTTATTCTGCATATTACAGTCCCCAACAATTATTGATAAATTTTTTATGTGTCTAAAAAATCATTGGTACAAGAGAGACTCGCATGTAAGTAAAATACAATAGAAAAGACGTTAGTTCAAGAGTCCCTTTAAAGTATATATGATTAACCGTTTCAATTTCAGTCAGGATAATTGTTTGTACAACAATGCGAGAAAGAAAAATATGTGTGTGTGTGTGTGTGTGTGAGAGAGAGAGAGAGAGAGAGAGAGAGAGAGAGAGAGAGAGAGAGAGAGAGAGAGAGAACCTTTTCTTGTCAATAATAAGAAATGCAGTTTCTTTAACTTAAGAGATACTCATCTGACGGATTTATGTTTCACTTAACTGTCTCGGTTCCGACGAGGAACCATTTAATATGTGCATTCACTTCATTTGTATGCATTAAAATTAACAAAGATTGCATTACCCAATATTGCTTAGGACGAAAACATTCCTTCCAATGAACAATATAGAACAGAATATCCTCCAACTGAAGAATGCATCATTTAATGTGTGCATATATTTAACATCAATTCTAAGTTCACCATAGAACCATACAACGATGCACTCATATTCACAAACAAACGCCTAAAGAGGTAGAGTTCCTTTATGATTAAAATAATCTAGCACCATCTTCTTCGAATATCAGGTTCCAGTTCCAAAAGGAATATCGTGATTAATGTAGAATTGAACATTCAGATGTGTGTGTGTGTGTGTATATATATATATATATATATATATATATATATATATATATATATATATACACACACACAAACACACGAATAAATAATATTATCATACAGGTTAGTGAATTTTAATGTTATCAAGCATTCTCCAGTAAAATCCAGGGATAGCACTTTCTGCACCGTTTAGTGTATATTTGTAATTCTCTCTCTCTCTCTCTCTCTCTCTCTCTCTCTCTATATATATATATATATATATATATATATATATATATATATATATATATATATATATATATATATATATATATATATATACAGTTGTGCTGAAACAGAGAAACACTTCTTGTACAATAGACAAGTGGAACGTTCGGCAAAACACTAGGACAGTCTTGTGGAATTCGTAGTGGATCATTGCTATTTACAGCTTAGGTTAGCGCCGGACATAGGATTATGTATTATGTACAACTCTTCGTAAAACAGGGAGGTACTTCAGCACGCAATACAAAGTCGTTTATACCATTTAGTGATGTAGTGCCTTCACATCGCCCTAAGTCGTGGCTAATACAGGCCAAGCCAAGAGATAACTATCTTAGCTTGAAAAGGATATTCGGTACTACGACTCAATTATTTAAAATTAGATTGCAAAAATATCCTAAGAGCTGAGACGGATAGGAATGACATCCCTTTCATTTCCTGACATGAATTCAACTTGAAGAAAATCGTGAAAACTGCTGAAGATGATAATTAATAGATTAAGTGAAAAGGCATATATACCTGAACGCTTTCTCTGCTTAAAAAATCCAATTTGTACTTTTTGCAAGTTAGTCTTCTGTCCAATAATATATTATCACCCTATGAAGAAATGAGACATTACCGCTTGGTTGAGCAATTTTAACTTTCTGCGAAATAAAGGAAATAAATTGATGTACTGCATGCTTGATGCACTGAAGTAAAGGTCAATATTCAAAACTTAAACAAGTGTCAATTTGTTTACACATAAAGGTTGCAATGGAAATTGTCTGTCAGAGGTGCAGTTAAAAACAGACTCATTGCTGCCATTTGGTAAATGAAGATCCAGAACCAATGGAAATATGTACTATGCATGTATCATTAATATATTCATACACTAACCATAGACGTAGATACGAATTGTAATCAATAGAGTATCGATTATCGTGATAGGTGATTACTTCATAAATTACATGACATGAAGAATACAAATAACAGCAGAAAAGACGCTTCGAGCAATGCTTTGGAATAAATATATAAAGTTTGCCACATTATTTTTAACACGAGCTTATTCTAGGCAACATTCGTGTACTTATATGGTTTTCAAGCATGAGGTGACCTACTAGTCACGCCACATTCGTGTACTAATATGGTTTTCAGGCATGTGGTGACATTCTACCCAAGCCAGCTGTACCGACTCTTGAATTCACATAATTTCCAAAGGAAATCAACGGTGATGAAACTCCACCTTGCAATCAAAGCTTGCCGGTTGAATCCACTTTGTTTGAAAACTGAACTACTGCAGAATCGTCAAAGCGAATTTGCGAATTTTATGACGGATTATAAATATCTGTAACGGATAGTTATGGATTCTGTGCCTGATATCAATGCTACAGTCTCCACAAACACAAAATGTACGTGAATAACCACGCAAACAGTGGCAAACCAAAACCTGGCTGTGCGATGGGTCTGTAAAACGATACAGTAGAACTATGCCCACAGGAGATAACGCGAGTAGAAGTTAAAACATGGTAATGTGTTTGTATTCCCTTTGCACATACCACTTCTTGTCAATCAATAACCATGTAAGCATGTGCTCACTTGGAACTTTGCCTCGTCATTCAAGTCATCCTCCAAAACAGAATAAAGTTTAACCTCCTCGGATTAGCAATAATTACGTTTAACAGAATGCCTCTGAGACAGGATGTATGAATATTCTAAACACTTTTCTACCAACACATTTTTACCCTAAGAAATGGTAATTTTATCAACGGATGATAATAATATTCCTACAAAGTGTTGGATGATCAAAGGAGTAGAAACATAGAAACTTTATTGATGACATTTGACTGATATAACTGATATACAAGTTCCAAAACAAAAATATCAGTCTCACTACCTCGCTTTGGTTTCACTAAAGTCACAAGCTTTATTCAAGCAGAATTCAATATTGGATGAAATTCCCAATTTATCCAACAAGAAACCGAATCAGATTGCACCTTGTGATGACCAATCAGACTGCACCTTATGATGACCAATCAGATCTACCGAGTCTGGAATGTAGCTAGGAATATTAGAAGCTGGAGTGCTCTTGATAATGAATGGAACAAAACGATTGACATGCAAATGAATTCATTAAATTACATCAAGAAAATACAATAGATAAGTAATGACTTTATAAACATTTTCATCCTTCCTCTAAATTATTAAAACTTTTAGTTCTTCTCAGTATACTTGACAACAAGAGGCCCAATTGGACCTGACATCGCTCACCTGGCTTACATAACTTTACAGTTGACCGTTTCACTAAGCAGGCTTATGTAGTAGTGTAAGAACATATGCTATGTAAACTATCTCCCAAACTTTATATCATTTTGATTTTACCTATTTTACCATAGCCTGATAAAACTTCTTTCTAAAGATAAAGGCATGATAAATATGCATAGTTTCATAATCAAAGCCATCCAAGATGTTGATGATAATAAATCCAACAGATCAAAATATGGTTTAAAGAGTGGTAAGAAGCCCAGTCAATCCGATGCAAGATCACCTCATTAAAATATGCATCGATCTCGCTCGTTATTTAAACACACTAAGATCCTGATGAAGTATGTATTCCAAGTTTAATAAAAATCAGATAACAAATACGACTTCCACAGTATTAACAAGCTCAGCCAATCAGCTGCAAGACTGCATGATTAATATGCGTTGATCTCGCTCATTATCAAATTCGTCGAAGATCTAGAGGATATGAGCCAATATTTCAAGTCTGGTCAAAATCGGATCAGAAATATGGCCTCTAGAGTGGGAACAAGCTCAGCAAATCAAATTCAAGACCACCTCATTAATATGCAAGGATTTCAATCATTATCGAACTTATACAGGATCTTGATGATATAAGGATATATTCCAAGTATTATCAAAATCGACTCAGAGATCTGGCTTCCATAGTGGTAACAAGATTATCTCCTTGATATGCGTGGATCCCGCACATTATCGAACCCATTCAAAAGTTTGATGATTTAAATTTATATTTCAAGTTTGATCAAATTCGGATCAGAAATCTGGCTTCCAGAAGGGTAACAAACTCGGGCAATCAGATGCAAGATCACCTCATTAATATACATGGATATCGATCATTACTGAAATCATCCGAGATGTTGATGAGATATGCATATATTCCACGTTTAATCAAAATCGGATCAGAAGTATGGCCTCCAGAGTGGTAACAAGCTCGGCCAATCAGATGCAGGATCACCTAATTAATATGGACTCATCTGAGATCTTAATGATATAAGTACATTTTCCAAATTTGATCGAAATCGGATAAGAACTAAGGCCTCCAGAGTGGTAACAACGTTAGACAATCAGGCGCAAGATCACCTCATTACGATGCATGGATCTTGTTCATTATCGAACTCTTCCGAGATTTTGATGATATAAACCCATATGCCAAGTTTGATTGAAATCGGATTAGCAATATGCACTCCAGAGTGGTAATAAGCAAATTGTTAACAGACAGACGCACGACGCACGACGGATGCAAGGCCATACCATAAGCTCCTTTGGCCTTATGGGAAGGTGAGCTAAAAAAATAAACTTTGATTTATGTGTAATTAGTACCATTTCCATCAATAGATATGTCAACCTGCTTCCTACTTCTGTCTTGCGAGTTAAGTGGTGTGTAATAATTATAGTGTTATCAGCCACTCGGTGAGTTTAAAAATTAACCATTTTTAAGGGAGAGTGTACCAGACTTTTAAGACAGAGTGTATCCATATGCTTTACAAACCGATTCATTTTATCAACGATTTCACAATATGCTAAGACACATGTTCCGCAGAGTACGATACTTAGCCTGCTGCCATGCCATCATGCACTCCCGCTGTGCCTGACTTTAACACGAAACTTTAACACAGAATTTTTATATTGATGACGTTTTCGTTTTCATAAAGTTAAAGCGAGTGCTTTTTTATATCTATTATTTTTAAGGAAAATCTCGGCCTCACAACAGAGAATCTGTGCTTAACAACACAGAAACAGTAAAACTTGGCACACAGCATCGTACGTCAGATAAGCACGGTACACTCACATGACAGTTCATCTGATAAAGAGCTAGGAAATCCTTACCTTGGCGCCAAGTAATGTTGGGTTGCAATTTCCTCCTCACCATTTTTTCTCACTAATAGTTAGGAGCATTGCTAGCTTTTCACATAAAAGTCACAACTAATTCTCGTACAGTAACTGGTCAGCATAAGAATTCATTGATGGAAGAGAAGCAAAATTGCTAATAGAATGTGAACGATTTGCCCTCCTAACTAGAGGTAATTTATCTTCTGGAAATGAAAAAGCACGCATTTAACAGTTGTGTGTTTTGCATTGTAACTTGATTCTAATGAGTGGATCGATGTGGGCGTATGTACACATCTTACGTAAGAAATAAAGATATATATTTGTATAGCAATGACGTCGATACGAACAAAAGGATTATTCAGGAGCTTTGGGAGAATTCCATTCAATGAACAAAACAACTGAATTTCAAATAAACGTCATCAATGATTGTAGGGTTGATTAGGGTGTTTGTTTATTTCGAACGTAATGATTACGTTGTATGCGTCAGCAGTGGGAAAGGGAGTGTTAAAAGACTGAACAGGAGGGAGAAAAGATAACTTTCATTGTAAAGTTGTCCATCGAAACAGCTGACTACCAATTCAGATAAAATCTCTTCTGCAAAAGTCTGCAAAATTAGCTTCAGAAAAGATCTGTAGTTGAGCATTAGTACTGAAAACCTTGTTGCCCCCGAGTAAATTCAGACTCCGCTTTTTTCAAGCTTATCAGCCCCTATGTGAAACAATGAAATATCAAGAATATTTAGTTATGACTACTGGTATGTGTATCCTCGTGGATCCTTAGAAGCTTTTAAAGATCAATTGCGGACTTGAAAGTTGTTGTAGATGTTGGCAAATCAGTAAGCATTCTTTGAATTCATTACATCGGTGAAACAACTGATATTATTATATCTCAGAAAAGTAACAGTGACAATGATTGGCGCACAGAATGTCACGTGTCAGGGAACAAAATGTCTTCCTCACGCGATCGTGTATCCCTCATGTGATCGTGCCTCACGCGACCGTATCTCCTTCACGTGATGGGTTTTCCCTGTCTTGTTTGATTATTAATTGCCCTTGTTTGGGGGAAATATGAAGATTTGCTCACCCGCGACAAGTCATGTTCCACTAGGGGGAAGCCATCGTGGAACATGACTAGCTTTGGGTGAACAAATTTTTAATTTCTCCCCTAACAAGAACAATACATGTATATTCTGACTGAAATATATGACTATGCAAGCAACACTTTTATATATATATTAGCATTTACTAATTCACTATTTGTAAATAATGTACACACTGAGAAATTGTAATGTCATCTTGCAAAATCACGCACTGATGGAACCAAGTAAATATACTTTTTATATTAACAATCATTTTATTGCAAAGTGTGTGTCGACAGAAAGATACAGTAAGCAGTCATTATATTTACTTGATTCGTCAGCAATGCCTCAGATGACCACAATCATGAACATAATGGCTGCCTTCACTGACAGGCCGTGAAAATAGATGCTCAATCAACGTGGCCACGCAGTCTCACGGCGTTTAGAGCACGAAAGCCAAGTTCATGCTCATAAGCCAAAAATGACATATAATACTTGGAGTGAATATAAACCATTTTTAAAAAAAGCATTCTAGTACAGAGTCATAAGTTAAGAAAATTCTGAAAGTTCGAAGCTAGTAAAAATTTTCTAATCAAAGTTACAGACCGTTACAATTTTCAGATTTTCGGCTTGAGTTTCGTGCTCAGTAAGTTTCTACAATTTAGGACTAGGTCGGATTCACTTTGTTATAAAGTACGTGACAGAGTAGTAAAGAAAAAAAAGGGAGAAATTCCAGCATAAATACTTCATGTTATTCACACGCAGCACAGCATAAACAAAGAAGAACAACCTTTGTTGCAGAGAAATGCTAAGTCTTTCTGAAGAATAGTTGACCTAGTAAATCCTTTAAATCATTAAAATACAATACATAAACATAAAATAATGAAATATGTATAAAAGGGACGAAATCAATAATAACATACCGATACTTCTAGGATTCTCTACACTAATTGGGCCAATCAGCTCTTATTGCATCCTATTGTAGTTCCTATGAAAATCATTAATCTGTTTTCTCTGATTTTTCCTGGAGATTTAAAAATCAGTGAAGAATGTTATTACATAGAAGGCAGCATTAAAACCTAAACAGAAAATGAAATATTCATTGAATTCAGCCTCTTGTTTTTTGCGTAAGATGGCAATGCAAACAGTTGCGATTCGGTTGGTTCCAGAAAGTTCACTTGCACAAAATGTTCCAGTCATTTCGTTCAAATGCAACTATGTTTTGCAAAACATAAACTATACTGACTTTTTATATGCTGTGTCCATGTTAGTGACTAACATAAACTATGCTGATTTTTGTATATGTGTGTCCATGTTAGCGACTAACATAAACAATGCTCATTTTTGTATATGCTGTGTTCATGTTAGCGACTAACATAAACTATGCTGATTTTTTTATATGCTGTGTCCATGTTAGTGACTAGCATAAGATGGTCTTGGTACATCTAAACGTAAAACCAGTGCACTTGATTTCTTCAAAAATGTTTAGAATTTTTAAAAAAAATATACATGTATAAGGAACTTAATTTTTGGCGTAATAATATCTTCTAAACAATATGTCCTCGAAGAAGGCACGGTTCTTCTTACTCAAACCCAAAATGTATTATTGTATTATGTATTAAACTTGTTTGTTATGCGAGGATTGCAGCAGAATAAGAACTAGGAATTTTTGATTGCTCAAGTAATCCAAAGGTCGCTAATGTTCAGGTTGCAATAATCTGGATACCACATTTAATTTAGCATTACCCACGAAGAAGCATACAATTTTCCAATATAATAAATCCTCGAGGTCATGAGGGACATATATATCAATGGTAAACGGACCGCGGTCTTCTATGATTTTTTAAGTTCGTTAGTAATAGAAGTGCGTTAGTAATAGAATTTGAGTTACTTTGTTTTCAAATTATCAACTAATCTCTTATCTTGCAAATAAAGGTATTTGATTTTAGGGTAATTCCTTGACAAACATAAAAATTATCCAGAACGATCTTTCTGTTTCTTAGTCCTGGTAGGAAAATGTAAATTTCCTTAAATAGTTACATTTTTTTGTGAGATCTTAACAACAAAAAGCACAAATATAGACAATAATAACCTCATTGATATACTGGTGTAAAATATAGACAATAATAACCTTATGGATATAATTGGTGTAAAATATAGACAATTATAACCTCATTGATATAATTGGTGTAAAATGTAGACAATAATAACCTTATGAATATAATTGGTGTAAATACAGACAATAATAACCTTATGGATATAATTGGTGTAAAATATAGACAATAACAACCTCATATATATAATTGGTGTAAAATATAGACAATAATAACCTTATGGATATAATTTGTGTAAATACAGACAATAATAACCTCAAGGATATAATTGGTGAAACATAACTCGTACAGGTCGTAAAATTGAACTGCAACTGTCGGTAAACGAATAACTGTCTCCTCCCAACTGTTTGACAGTGCACCATAGATTAATCATCGTCACACTTGGGTGGAGACGGAACTAGATGTTAATATATATATATATATATATATATATATATATATATATATATATATATATATATATATATATATATATATATATATATATATATATATATATAATACACCTAGGCATAATATTCAAACGGTTATGTACGTTGTGGGTAGTAATACAGTGACTAATCTCTTTGAACTGGAGACAGCTATATTTCAAAAACAAATTCAATGTTTCTATAAAAAGGTTTGTTGTCATATTTAAAAAGTTCTTTTAGAAGAAAATACAGGTGCATTCAACATTTACGCAAGAATCTATTTCTGGAACATATGTTTATCGCATGATAGTAGAATACGACACTTCGGTGCATTATAAGGCAGTTGCAGAATGGCATTTTAATGTGCTTGATGTGGTATATTATGTCTGTCAAGCGTACTATCGGAGTTCTACTGTAACAGATAATTTGTGCTTGAAAGTAATATCTGCAACAAAACTGAACGTAATCTCCTTGTTATGGAATATTTTGAACTGCATGCAGTTTTAACAAATTAGATCTTTTCGAAAAAGTCAATGGGGGTATATTGAAGATGATTGGTTTTGGTGGTGGCTGAGTGGGTGGGGTTAGTGGGTTAGATATGACCCTATGGTCAATGTCGGAAACTAACCGTGATTTTGGATAATAACTTGTGGATATGTGAGTATTAAATACATCAATACAGTGTTGGTGATGTAACAGATAATTTAGCACGGTTATAAGTAATATATGAATGGGTATCTACCGTTGCTGTTTATAAAATGTGAGATTGTGAACTAAAAAAACTAGTTGTGGGTCACATTTATACAATTATCAATACATATGAACTTAGGGACCGACCATTTTACAAAAAAAAAAAAACATTCCGACCTCCAAAATAGGTTGAGAAAAAAAAATGTTAGTCTTATTTTCAGAAGTAAAAGAACTAATTGTATCCATTGTAATAGTTGAAAAAAATTTTCGTGAAGTAAACGAACAAAAAAAAAAAAAATATCCCACCAGAAAAGAAATTACAGCCCCCCCCCCCCCCCCAACCTGATGAAGATGGTTTCTCTCAGTGGCCTTTATACACGGGTTTGACTGTACATGAGGCTGGGAGAATTTAACTCCTTCCCACTTTAAAATGTTCTTCCCTTTTTATTCCTGGTTACAAAATGAATCCGGAAATACATGCTTCCTGCTTTTGCAAAAAGCGTTATGTTAATTCAAAGGCAAATTAACGGGCCAACCCTCAGCCCAAAAACCATTAGGCCGCCTAATTCTGCATCAAGTATTTTGGGCTGCTTTATCCGAAATTATTTAGGAGGCACCAAAAATATGCAAGTCTGTAATTATATAACCATCTGTTCTCATTCCATGTGCTTAAACTCTTTGTATATGCTGAGGAACATCCGTGTTTAGAGATCATAGTAATTACTCCTATCATGATAATGAACACTCCTCACGGTTATGTGGTCTTCTTATGATCTCCTGTAACACACTAAATAGTGTCTTCATGTCAGGCTTCGTCCGCCATGTGTTCGTCCATACATCACACTCATTCCGAGTGAAATGTTTCATCAATCAACTTAACTGCATAATAATAAAGTACTTATTTCGGAAGGAAATTTTGTGTTCTTTTCTTTCAAACTTGTTTGTCACAACAGTTCGAATGTCGTCCAAGTTTTTCGTCGAACATGCTTAGGTGTAAAGAATCCTTTTTTCTCGAACATTCGAGACAAAGAGAATCTTGGTGTATAGACATGGTAACAGTCTCTCTCTCTCTCTCTCTCTCTCTCTCTCTCTCTCTCTCTCTCTCTCTCCACACACACACACACACACACACACATATATATATATATATATATATATATATATATATATATATATATATATATATATATATATATAGGTAGATTTGGTCCTTTTTCCTCTGTGAAGACACGGGCAACATAAAGAATTCAGTCGAGACAGCAGGCAGCCCAGTCCCAGTCAACCGTTTAATTCAGCATCAAGTGGCTTTGACTGCGTTCAAGGACATGTATTAAAGAGTTAATATAAAGAATGTTAGATGCAGAGCCATATGTTCGCAATACCACAGCTGTAACTCTGCGTGAGAAGAACTAGATATTGAAGGGCAATGTTTAGAGGGCATATTAGTTGCCCCTGTGATATTAATGAAGGTTAGCCCATGGGGATTTGGTCTTCTTGTGCTCTCTTACAGCATGATGAATAGACCCCTCACATGAACCAGGCGCTATTCGCCTTGTGATCTTTTTCATCAAACATGTACGAAGAAACACGCTTCAGCCATCAATTCCGAACTTTATGTCAGCTCTGAGCTGAAAGAAATGCAGTGGGAGGTATCTTTCTGCGTGTCATGATCTTTTGTCCAACATATGCCTTTTTCAGGGATCAATTACGCTGGGAGAAAAAAAGCATCTTGGACATCCCGACACATGGACCTGTTTGGTAGTTTAGACTATAAATTGAATACCTTAGACTCTGCGACATGTGACAACCTCTTTTATGTGAAAGAATTATTGCATCGTAATTGCCATTGCTACGAGAAAGAGAGAGAGAGAGGGGGTGGGGGGGAATTTATATAATGGATAACTCATCCTTAATAGATGACTTGATGCAACTATGTGACTATGGTGAATTTAAAAAGGATGAGTTTCATGAAAGTAATGGAAATATTGTTCGGCCTCCTTTCCATTAAAAAAGACAAAGACAACAATTCTGATATTAGGAATAGTGTTGCGGAACTCAGCCATGAACCGTGGCATTTATAGAACATTTTGAAAAACCAAACAACAAACATATGCATAGCTGTAGACTACGGCGGCTGGATAGTGCCACGAAATATTTTTTTTATATCTTGTTGAAACGAAATAATATATTGTTTAAACAAGAGTAGCAAACCAAAAAGTCATTTGTTCCCAGTCCCACAGCTTGAACTCTTCTGAAGGATAAATAGATTTTTTTTAAAAATGGTTAGCATAAAGAGAAAATTATCAATGTGATATTCACGATTCCTTCACCCGGGAGATTTATCCTACATATGGCCTTTCGCTGCACACTAAATGGTCCCTTTAGACCAGGCAACGTCTGGCCCGTGTTTTTATCGACATCAGACTGACATTAGGTTTTGTACTTCATCCATGAAGGTCGACCCAACTGTATGTTATATTTGTATCAGAGAAAGATCGAAAGCCTGTTGGTTGCTTTGTTTGATTGGTTATTTATTTATTTATTTGTTTATTTGTCTATTCTGTTTAGGTTAATCTGTATGTCACCTGTTTTTGGTCTGTCACTTTTGAGTATTCCTAACTCAAAGAATTAAATTATTTTAACTCTAGGTACGCCTTGATATATGGACAGCCTAGACATACAAAGAAACTCTCCCTCTAGACAAACGATAACTCTTCTTTGGGTCAAAGAATGATTGATAATAAGTGACGAACTGGCTAAGCTAGTGTAGTTAGTGTAATATGTATTGACTATTTCTCCATGCCATGAGAGAGAGAGAGAGAGAGAGAGAGAGAGAGAGAGAGAGAGAGAGAGAGAGAGAGAGAGAGAGAGAGAGAGATCTGGAATTATTTGGTACCATGAATATGAGACTCGTCTGTGATTATCTGGTACCATGAATATGAGACTCGTCTGTGATTATCTGGTACCATGAATAAGAGAGCCGTCTGGGAGTATTTGGTACCATGAATATGAGACTCGTCTGTGATTATCTGGTACCATGAATATGAGACTCGTCTGTGATTATCTGGTACCATGAATATGAGACTCGTCTGTAATGATCTGCTACCATGAATAAGATTTTTTTCTCATAATCATCAGTGTATTTTACTCTGTAAGTACTTTCTTTTTCCCATTGACAAAAATATATCTGTCCTTACGTAGGGTATATTTCGATAGTTATGCCTAATTCAGTTTTTCTTTTTCTCCTTCTTATTCTTCTTGTTCTCTCTTTCTCTCTCTCTTTCTCTCTCTCTCTCTCTCTCTCTCTCTCAGGACATACATTAAAACAAACTCCAAACAAGAAAAAGTGAGTTTCAAGTACAGTATTAGCTTATTTAAAATAGTTTTCCACATGAATCGTGTAAATTGTCAATTTGTCATTGACTGAACTTACATGACCTATTTCTATTCGATATTCAGTATCACCCATACCTGTTACACTCAAGACGAATGGTTAAAAAGATGGTGAATGTGGGGACAAAACCGTGGATTAAATATAAAACTAACAATTGTTTATTTAGCCATTTTTTTTCTTATTAAAGTGACACTCAGATTTGAAAATAATGGAGAAAACGGGGATGTTTGAGTTTTGATGATTGCCAACCAAACTTAAGTGAGTATCGAAATGTGGGGGCAGCATCTGTTACCAAACTAGACTGCTAGCTTCCCAATGCAACCTAATTCACGTATGAATACATTAATAAACAAAATACATTAGTGAAATTCTAACAAGTAAACTAACAGTCATTAAAATCTTTACTTTACAGATGTTAAGCTATGAAGGCTCTTAGATCGACCGCTCTGTAATCATGTTACCCCAACCCCAACAATGTTCACACTGTATTAATTAAGAAATGTGTTACCAACAATAGAAATCGTTTAATTTTTCGTATGAAAACAGTCATTAATTAGACAAAACGGACAGTCGGAAGCATTATACGTAGGAGATAAATCTGTACAAATGCAACTGTGGTAAATAAAAATTAAATTGTGACACTTTGTTAACGGTGTAGGTATACAGCTTATTCGTCAATAGTGTTAACAGCATTGGTACAGAACAGAAAAAAAATGCGTGCAAATCGAGTTGTTTTTTTTTCCTTAATAAATACATTATAATAAGAAAATCTACGTTTTTGAGTAGATACAAGAATGTATTTACCTCGTAAAAGAAAGTGCAGCCATTTCGCATTGTCATTTGTGGATCCGCCACTCGTGTCGATACCATGTTAAACTTTATTCAATAAATATTTTCTTATATCTACTCCAAAAACGTATATATCTCCATGTATTCCATTTTTTTTACCATTTTAATTTCGTCTTGAAAGGCAAGGGCAACATAATTCAAACAGTGCAGCACGTGAGGCACAGAACTAAGTATCCTTCTGTCGTTTGATTGGGTACCAGTCAGACAGAACAGCAAGTGCGGCACAGAACTAATCTGTCGCTTGATTGGGCACTGGTGGTTTTGGGTACTTTTATAAGGTGATTTACCAACGAGTCAACTAATATACAGACGGTTAACTACAGGACAATATGTTTTGCAGTGCAGTACCGATGCATTTTACTCTGAACAAAGACAATGAGGTAAAGAAAAATCAACATCGCTAACTTCTACATGGACACGCAAACAATGAGGAGAATTTTTATGCATTCGATTTTGAATGAAGCGTAACCCAAATCTTTAATCTAACAAATTCCTCTTTTAAGGGAAAAATCATGCTGTGCAAAAATGCATCCTTACCACTTTTGTATGGGCACATAAATGTATTTGGAATCTTTACATATAAAGCAGGATGATTGTAACATACTGACTGTCCAGGTAGCATATGTACTAAACATAATATCTTCATGAGCAATGTGAATTGGCCATTGTAGGTATCAATAGTTAGTGAAACCTGTATAGTCAGGTGTCTTTATAAACCTGTAAAGGCAGGTGTCTTTATAAAACTGTATAGTCAGCTGTCTTTATAAAACTGTATAGGCATGTGTCTTTATAAAACTGTATAGTCAGGTGTCTTTATAAAACTGTATAGGCATGTGTCTTTATAAAACTGTATAGTCAGGTGTCTTTATAAACCTGTATAGGCAGGTGTCTTTATAAAACTGTATAGTCAGGTGTCTTTATAAACCTGTAAAGGCAGGTGTCTTTATAAACCTGTATAGGCATCTGTCTTTATAAAACTGTATAGTCAGGTGTCTTTATAAAACTGTATTGTCAGGTGTCTTTATAAAACTGTATAGTCAGGTGTCTTTATAAACCTGTATAGTCAGGTGTCTTTATAAAACTGTATAGTCAGGTGTCTTTATAAAACTGTATAGTCAGGTGTCTTTATAAAACTGTATAGTCAGGTGTCTTTATAAAACTGTATATTCAGGTGTCTTTATAAACCTGTATAGTCAGGTGTCTTTATAAACCTGTATAGTCAGGTGTCTTTATAAAACTGTATAGTTAGGTGTCTTTATAAAACTGTGAGGTCAGGTGTCTTTATAAACCTGTATAGTCAGGTGTCTTTATAAAACTGTATAGTCAGGTGTCTTTATAAAACTGTATAGGCAGGTGTCATTATAAAACTGTATAGTCAGCTGTCTTTATAAAACTGTATAGGCATGTGTCTTTATAAAACTGTATAGGCAGGTGTCTTTATAAAACTGTATAGGCAGGTGTCTTTATTAAACTGTATAGGCAGGTGTCTTTATAAAACTGTATAGTCAGGTGTCTTTATAAAACTGTATAGTCAGGTGTCTTTATAAAACTGTATAGTCAGGTGTCTTTATAAACCTGTATAGTCAGGTGTCTTTATAAACCTGTATAGGCATGTGTCTTTATAAAACTGTAAGGTCAGGTGTCTTTATAAAACTGTATAGTCAGGTGTCTTTATAAACCTGTAAAGACGGGTGTCTTTATAAACCTGTATAGTCAGGTGTCTTTTTAAAACTGTATAGTCAGGTGTCTTTATAAAACTGTATAGTCAGGTGTCTTTATAAACCTGTAAAGACAGGTGTCTTTATAAACCTGTATAGTCAGGTGTCTTTATAAACCTGTAAAGACAGGTGTCTTCATAAACCTGTAAAGACAGGTGTCTTTATAAACCTGTATAGGCAGGTGTCTTTATAAAACTGTATAGGCATGTGTCTTTATTAAACTGTATAGGCAGGTGTCTTTATAAAACTGTATAGGCAGGTGTCTTTATAAAACTGTATAGTCAGGTGTCTTTATAAAACTGTATAGTCAGGTGTCTTTATAAAACTGTATAGGCAGGTGTCTTTATTAAACTGCATAGGCAGGTGTCTTTATAAACTGTATAGTCAGGTGTCTTTATAAACCTGTATAGTCAGGTGTCTTTATAAAACTGTTGAAAGTGAAAAATGAACTTATAAACAATATGTTGTCCTTGATGACCATCGGTCATTACATAGAGCTTGTCGACTAAGTTATATTTTACTAACTATTTATAGAGAGGAGTCTGAAATTAATATAATGACTAGGTCAGTGTACAACTATTTAAGCTTGCGTAAGGAAATGTAATGGAGGTGTGATGGGGTCCCTTTTTCCCGCTAGCTTTCGGTGCGCGGACCCTTTATAAGGTCCAATTAATTTAGAGATATCACGTCATGTATTTTGTAAAAACAGTCAGTTCGAATTCACTCAGACAAAGTGCTTTAGCGTCAGTTCGGTGAATTTCGTTCATGTTACCAGACTTTTTTTGTGTGCACTCTGACAGAATTTTTCATTCTTTGCCAATTTTTCAAATTTATTAGACATCACAACACTAATCAACCGGAAAGTTAAGCATTATTTTCGTTAATTTTCGTTGCAAGAAAACTGAAAGAAAACAAACAAACCAAAAAAAAAACAACGGATTTTTCAATTTATTTTCCTCATTTTGCATCTTCAATTTTTAGATTGACTTTAACCATTACGACGGCATTTGAATCTGAAACAGATATTAGGCTAAGCCCTATTTCAATATTCAGGACATTTTTATGACCTCTATGCATAGAGTCGGGGGCAGGAATGCTCTAAAAATAATAAAACACGATCTTATAATAATAAAATTAGATCTTTCGGTGGTGAGTAAGTTAAACCTAACATATTTGTTCTTTTGGTCGGTAATGACGATTTCACTTCGGATGAGTACGACTTCCGCTCAGGAAGTCGCTTATGAGATATAATTAGGGTTATCTTCTCTGTTGCTACGTAAGTACGAGATAAAAAAAAAGGTAGTTGTTTGTGCCTTGCTACCGCATTTGAGTACAGCGGAGAGAGCTTGGGATGATTCTTAGACTTGAGGCTGAGAGGCACACCTATCCATCCTTCTGGAACCATAATAGTAAAGTGCATCGACGACCCTTGGCTAGCGAAGATGATTCATGAGAAACGAAGAAATCTCCGCACAGGCGGTCAGTGTGATAAAGGAGCGTTGCAGATGATCGCCCAAAGCTTGAGACGACGAGGTTCCCTCAAATTTCCTTACGGAATGATACTGCCGGGGCGGGTTTTCCTTAGGCAGCTTGTTAATTTGACAAAAGGAATCTCCAAACCACATCGCTACATTAAATTAACAAAAGACGTAAAGAATATTTGAATACTTGGAACACCTTTCTAAACCAATTTAACGGTAAATTCTTGTTCCGTACCTGACTCCTTAAACTCGTACACAGATGCCGAAGGTTCTCTTTGATACGCTGCTGTCCTTGGCAAGCATTATGTTTTGTTGGGTTTTTTTTCTTGTGTTTATGGACGTTAGAATCAGACCTGGGCACATCAAAACAATATTTTTCTGGAATTGTACCCAACTGTTCTTGCTGTTAAACTCTGTATTAGAGATTTTACCAATAAATTCATCTTTTTTTCACACCGATAATCAAGTCTTAGAAGAAACAGAAATATATATAACAAACACACAAAAACAATCTTCCAGAGATTCAAGATCATGCATCCGACCTTGTTCTAAAACCAGTACTTTACTGCCTTGAATGAAATATCTTGTTCAAGGCAAGGCATATGCTACGTTTACATAACCATCGTCCGTATGCATTTTCCCGACAGCAGGCTCCAGGTTCAAGGAGCTGTTCTCTATGTGGATCTACAACCACACAAAATTCCGTCCCTTCCAAAACTGCACAGCTAGAGAGTACACTTTAAAGTTTAGTTACAACTATGTTGATTCAGCAACATAAAACACTAATCAGCAGTCTTGGAACTTATTTTGGGAGTTATCTCTCCCCATTTTAATAACCAATTGGGCCCTCTTCACAGTGCATTTAATCAACAAGACATGTGCAGCATCTTCATTTAATCAACAAGACCTGTGCAGCATCTTCATTTAATCAACAAGACATATGCAGCATCTTCATTTAATCAACAATACATATGCAGCATCTTCAGTACCTATTTTTGTTTTGGCACATGGCTATGTAAACAAACTTAATGAATTCAAACAGCCAACTTCCTTTTCCCTATTCAAAAACTCTTTCAAGCACATTCACAAAAATAAATCTTGTAACATCCGCTTCCCCATGGACAAAAATATACTGCTGAAAATCGCTGTTTGAATTACACAGCGGTGGTTGAAAATTCAATGTTGTATGTCGAAAATTCCAACTTCACGTGTTGAATCAAATTGTTTGTGCTGAAAGTTTAATTTCATATATCGAATAGTTGATTTATAAAATTTGAAAAATCTAATGTTTCATATGTAGTTCATCCGTTGCACAGAAAATTCACGTTTACGTTCCCTAGAGATATGAAAGGAGTATTTTCCAACTGAACAAAGCGCAAATTCAAATTGTTGGGAAAAAGGCCTGGCACAATGTAAAATAAAAAAAGATCTGACGCTGCCGTGGCGCCATTCTAAAATGGCTGCGCCGGTGAGGAGGGGAACTGGGGGTGGGGGTGGGTGGCGTCACTCAAGTAAGACAGAAATGTACCGCTCATGGTACACTCCTGTGCACATTTATTGTCCACTATTCTAGTGCACTGATTTATTTGTAACAACTTTGCTACAACCTTTTATTCCAAGGTCATATTTCTTAATAGTGTGTTGCACTCACCAAGACATATCTCAACACCAAGTATGATGCTCATGATGCATACAATCCTTGAGAAACTAAGCATAACGAGGCCAGCGCCTGCATGTTGAGACCACAATCAACAGAGTGATGTAAAACGTGTGACCTTGACCCCAATGCCCAAAGGTGGAGCGAGCATGTTGCAGTATTAATTGTCTTACCTTGATAATAGTTCATCCAACATATGAGCAAAATCCATCAAGGTGTTTAGGAAATATAAACGAATGAAAAAAAAACTGTAACTAAACCCTGAATGCAAAATGACTGTGACCCAAAGGTCAAAGGGGCGAGAGTGCGTGTCGCAGAATGGTCTTAGCTTCATAATGATTCACTCCAAGTATAAACAAAACTCATCCAGTGGTTCAAGAAATATAAGCAACTGAGGAAAAAGAAAAAGAAAAAAAAAAAGACAGAAAAAACTTTAACAATAACCTTAACGCAAATTATGCATGATTGTGATCATGCCCCTAAAGGTCAAAGGGCAAGTGTACATGTCAACAAATGAACTGTCTTAGCTTCGTTATGACTCATTCCAAGTATGAACAAATCCATCAAAGAGTTTAGGAAGGAAGCAAATGAAAACACTTTCACCAAAACATTGTTGTAAACTTTATAAGAGGGTGACCTTGTCTCCAAGGTCATAGGGGAGAGCAAGTATGTCGCAGAATCAATTGTCGTAGCTTTATAATGATGAATGCCAAGTCTGATGAGAATCTATTAAGGAGTTTGGGCAATATTAGCAAATGAAAAAAACTATCCAAAACCTTAAGGCAAATTTTCAACCCAATTGAGCATGTTATAAAATGAATTGTCTTAGAGTCATAATTATTCATGCCAAGTATAATGAGAATCTATAAAGGGGTTTAGGAAATGTACGCAAATTAAAATTTATAACAAGAAACCTTAATTGTTGACAACGCAGATGCCGCCGTCGGAAAAGTGACTGCTATGTCTCGCTTTCCACTAACATGGACTCGAAAATAAAAATTAGGTGAAGTACCTGAAGGGTAGAAATAAGATTACAGTGACCTACTTTAGTTGATATTTGTGGTACTTGCCTAGATGCATCTACATACACAGTTGCAATTACTAACAATGCGAGAGGAACTAACCTAAATAAACAAAATAAAAATAAAATAAAAAAAAAAAAAGGAAAGCAGCCTCGCATTATAAGGATTTCAGGTTTTAAATTTAAATAAAAAATTAATGAACATAATAAAAGTCATTGGAGACTTTGTTTAGGCAGGTTTTTTTTTAGCGGTGCCAGTCATTTCGCCCGATCATGGATCAATTGGTCATCCCATGACAGCCTTACAAAATACATGTAATGTAATCAACATCACACAGAATAAAAAAGACGCAAGAGTAAATACAGGAGTAAACATAAAACAGAGTCTTGAATACTTATGGGAATTTCTCGACATAGGAAATAGAACTTTCAACCACCGCTGTGTAATTCAATAGATAAAATCTAAAAACTCGACATATGAAATTGGAATTCTCAATATAAGACATTGAAATTTCAATTGCCGCTGTGTGACTCAACAGATGAAATCTAAAAACTCGACATATGAAATGGAACTTTCAAATACCGCTGTGTAATACAACAGAGAAAATCTAAAAACTCGATATATGAAATGAACTTTCAACCCAAACAATTCGATTCAACGTGTGAAATTGGAATTCTCGACATACAACATTGAAATTTTAACCACCGCAGTGTAATTCAACAGATACAATCTAAAAAGTTCGACATCGAAAATGGAACTTTCAACCACCGCTGTGTAATTCAACAGACAAAGATAACTTTCTCATTGAACCAGCTTTTGTCCGCTACGGCGCCTCATACTCTAACGCAGGATTTGCGGGACGTTTCAGTAAAGGATTAGACTTTTCTGGAGGCCAGGGTTTTATGCTTAGATATGCTGACATGTTCTTTTTATTGGACTCTCTTTTCCAGTAACATCATTTCTAGGTGTTCTCCCGTCATAGTGCATCAGATCTAGTATTTACTCTTCTCACTGACGCTTACATATTTTGTTGTTGCATGGGCCAGTGTTTCTATTTACTGGATTCTTTGAAAGTATACGATGATATGAAGGACTTTAATGCAATTACTGTTCTTTACTCATTTTTTTTCACAAATATTCCTATTCATTTGCATGGAAGAACATTTTCCTTCTACATAATTACTGAATTACCTTTCTATACAGGGGTATATGGCAGGTGTATTTATTGTTAATATACCTTGATCACCAATGATATTTTTCTATTTACATTTGTACAAGGTTTGTTTGATGCATGACATCGGATCCTTTTTGGGCTGCTAGAAATATGGCAACGATTAGTTTCCCATATTACCCATATGAGGGTTGCAACCTGAACATTTCCTTCAAATGCTGTATGATTTAGTATTCAACCTTCAGCGTGTTTACTTTATATGCATCGTCGAAACATTTATGTTATGCAATATAAACACATTGTAAATGTCCGGTTATGTTATGCAATATAAACACATTTTAAATGTACGGTTAAGTTATGCACATTGTAAATGTCCGGTTCTAAACATAATCCGCATTAAATACAAAATCATGAAATTGGTCAGCATCAGACACAGCAACGAACTTTGTTATATTAATGCAAGTATCTAATATTAACTGCATATATATATATATATATATATATATATATATATATATATATATATATATATATATATATATATATATATATGAATGTTATGAAGTATGAAAATTTTGTTTTCACCCTATCTCTATTCCTTCTTCAGCTACTTATGTTGGTGCAGTTCTGTCTTCTCCCCATCTTATCATATATAGCAGTACTGTAGAGACCATCTACAGGCCCGCCAAGATGGGTGGGGGTGCAGGGGGAAACTGTGCAGGGGCCCGTCGATTTCTTGGGGCCCGCCGTCAACTCAGTTATAAAAAATAAATTAATCTTTAAAGTAAATATTAATATTTGTTCCTTGCAAGAGTCTAAATTATGGTAGATTACTAAAGGTTTTATATGCAAAACTGTACACATGTTTTCATATACAAAAAAATTAAACTAGTTTTGGGGCCCATGACTGCTCTGCCCAGGGGCCCGGAATTTCTGTCGGCGGGCCTGACCATCTACGTGCAGCTCCCTATCACATACCTTCTAGTTCTCTTTTTCTTCATTCTATGCTACCTTGCAGCCTCTTACTATCACTTTTATCTTTATATTTGTATGTGAAGTTTTTCTTATGAATGAGTAAAAATGTCACAAGGTGTTGTAAAGCTGTAGCAAAAAAAGGAGCGAATAACGTGAAATGTATGTCGAGATTGTGTGTAAGGAAGATAAATAGTCCTAAGGATGATGTTTTTTTTTTTGTTTTTTTTTATAAGTATAAATGTTACTAAAGTTATGGTATTATTTCATTTTGGGAAAGGTAAGGAAAACCTTACCGCTCTAGTATCAATTATGAGGGACATGGTCGAGAAGCAGCCAACCGTTTAATTCCGCACCAGGTGTTACTGATGTCTGCTATTTAGTGCAAGCCACACGGATCATTGGTAAGAAGACTACCGTATGTACTCGCGTCTAGATCAGTAACAACTGAAAACTGCAAAGACCCAGATCTGCCGTCGTATAATGCGCAGGTAGATCTAGATCTATGCGGTTTGTTAAGACTAATCAGTAGAGCAAATAACATAGACCCTGATCTGCCGGCGCATTATGCGACGGCAGATCAGGGTCTATGTTGTTTGCATTTGGACCAAGATTTTTCGCGAGGATATACGGTAATAAACAGACCGATAGCTGAAGAACCCGTATGTTCACATTCCCACTGCTTTAGCTCTGAAGACGGCCAAGGAGATACAAAAGGCATACGTTTTAAGAGTATATTCGTTACTCTTGTGATGTTAATGACAAATCCCGGTGATGAATTCGGCCACCGTCTCATATCCCGCAGCACTCGTACCATGCTAACATCAGCCGTGTGGCTCATTTTGTCTACTAACTCGCTCTATCTGCGCAACTTCATTTATCAAAACCACTTCAATGAAAGAAAACTGGCTCTCATTCCTTGTTCCAAGCCTTTGATCTCACAGACCAATGACTTGGGGAAAGGAGATGCCCATTTTTCGTGGTCAGACAAGATACCTGATGTAAGAGCAAAATTAAAAACATTGAAAGTCTGCCTTTAACCATAGTAATCATTTCCTGGATTAATGGAGACTGAAGTATCTGGCAGGCTGCATACACTGGTATAAATAGCTATTGACCAGCATTTCTTTCTGCTATGACAGAGAGAATGTGTATTCAGTATTGAAGCTATTGGAAAGACGCGTTGGTTTTTACAGAGGATGAAAATACGTATGATTTTGATACTGATTAAACATATACAAGTACACCATACGACGGAATATCTTTAAATGTATTATGTACCGTATATACTCGCGTATAAGCTAGATCCAACAGCATAGACCCAGATCTGCCGTTGCATAATGCGCCGGCAGATCTGGGTCTATGAAGTTTGTTAGGAATAATACGTAGAACAAACACGTTGTTTGCAGTTGGACCGGAGTTATACGCGAGCATATACGGTAACCGAATCAGTCCCCCATTCTTTGTTGCATGAGACACTCCCTAGACAGTAACATCCACAAGAAAATATCAGTAATGTCCAGGAGAAAATATCTCCAGTGTTTAACAAAGAAGCAGTCACCTATACCTTTCAATGGACTATTTTTTACACTGACAGGGTATAACTCCAGTGTTAGTTGGTTAATATGCTTGGTCTATTCTTGATATAATAACTTTGCAAAAATATACAAGTATTATCAAAATCATATGTCTATGGACCAGTAAAAGGGAAGAAGAATTTCAAGCTCAAGTATTTTAAATACAGCTCTCTCTCTCTCTCCAATTTAGGGTAGAATATATTGAAATTTCAACTTCTATGTGAATGGGAGGGTCTGTATGTGTGTATCACAAATTAAGCAAAACAAAGACTGAAACACAGGTTAACGATATATATATATATATATATATATATATATATATATATATATATATATATATATATATATATATATATATATATATATATTTGAAAAGAACAACAACAAAAAATATTGGTCTACAGATGCGAACAATACGTAATGAAATTGTGTTCAACTTTGTGTGTGTTAACCTACACTTATTAGGATAATGACGAAAGACTTTATTTTAAATTTCTACTTCTGTTTGACAATAAAAACGGGCTTCTTCTCCATAAAACAAAGTAACGAATGGCAAATACGACTCATATAGATAGATAGATAAATCCAATATCAGAGACAAAAAGGCAACTAAAACGAAAACATAAGTAATAATAATAATAATAATAATGTATTATTATTATTATTATTATTATTATTATTATTATTATTATTACCAACTCAACCGACATTAAATTAAGCAAACCGACACCACTGGGCGAAAGTTGAAGCATAATAATCCGGGTTAAGTTTTTTTATTTCCCTCCAGCCGTACAAGACTTTGGTCAGAAATATTCAGTGACAATTCTAGTCGCGAGTTCGCTAGCGAAAGAGGAGACTAACCATTCGAAAGTATACGGTCCTACAAACAGGAGAGTAACCATTCGAAATGATACGGTCCAACAAACAGCGATAGGGTACGTTCTAACTATTGAATCAAAGTAAATAATCAATTTTTCCCTTACCTGCTTCCGTAAGTTGGTTATCCAAGAGACCGAAGTACAATAATCCAAGTAAAATACTCCAAAACGTTATCATTTCTCTTTCTTGACGAATATATCCACTAAAAACGAAGGGTCACATATTTTCTGAGGTCAGCAATAGACTGTTAGTAAGCATCAGTTCTTTACGCGAATGGAGGATCCCATTACTCTCTGTTCTGATTGCTAGGATGCTGAGAGAGCGGAGTAAGATTGCGCTTGCGCGGCTAGCACTGTCCCGGGATTCGCCATAAGAGGTATTTACATTTGGATGGCATTGAGAAATTCTTAACAGCTGTCGAAATACAAAGTAAATAGACAGAAGCGATTGCGCATTTTTCACTAATCCTTGTAGGTGGCAGAAAATGATAGCAGTTGTTTGAGAATATGGAGTACAAAAGATGAGTTATAGTTCGTTGGAGAGGAAGTTGGTTGTTTTTTTATTTAACTCCAGACGTAACAGTGAGATAAAGGCATGTTACCTTACTGATTTATAGACATTGTGGTACCATCCATTTAATATCTTTTCTTATATTTATGCTGCAATCTGATGAAAAGACAAATTTAGACAGCAGGTAAAAGAGGATAAAGGAATTAGTTATTTAGAGTATACTACATTCAGAACAATGTATTTCAATGACAGTAAATACTTAATCCCTCGTGGAAAATCAGGTGCAAATCTAGAATTTTTTAAAAGGTGTGAAGGGGTGGGGTGGGGTGAGGAAGGGGAATGTTATCAGGTTAAATACACACACACACGGTACCAAACTTACATTTTACGCAGGCTCTCTTTCTGTCTGTCTGTCTGTCTGTCTCTCTCTCTCTCTCTCTCTCTCTCTCTCTATATATATATATATATATATATATATATAATGAGCTAAATTTTCATGTCAATTCGATTTCGCCATACACACGAAGTTTATTGTGTACGCAAAGAGAATGGGAGAGACAGAAGAACTTATGAAAGATGGATAAATAGATAAGGGCAGATACATATATATAAAATGCAAATAATGGCAAATAACAGAGGCATGCATATCTATATACGAGACTGACAATCGATTAAAACTACCAAGTAGGAATATATCCGCCACTGAATCTTTGTCAGTGTGGAAATGTTGATTGAAAATCACGCAGCTACACATCCTAGAATTCCAGCTATAATCTTCTCACAACTTTATTGCAGCCCGATCAAACATTTCTTGTTTGTTGAGAAATAAGGAGAAAAAACGACATAACAATTATTCTTTACGTCTTCATGTATATTAAGCACTGAACATATTTCTCGTTATTGAAAGCTTATTATTGCGGAAAATGCTAATTGTAACTCACTCTACTGCGTTACCTAAAAATCCATCCTTATACATTTTTTTTCCTTTCATTTCCTAATACACTTTATAATAAATTTACTCTTTTGCTACTGAAATTAAATCCCCCAAAAGTAACTAAGTACATATGCAGTATTCAATCTTAATTAAATAGCAGTATTGAATCATAGTACGACTTCGTGTTTAAATTATAGCGTACTGACGGATTGCCAGTATAAAAACTTATCTACCAAGCTTTGCGAAAATTGCTACAGTAGGATACGTTAGAAAATACTAAATGCGTGCACTTAGAAACACAAATTGGAAAACGACTAGTTCATATACCTTTATAATCTTTTACAAATAAATTCTGATAAAAAAAAAATCTACTTCGGTTTGTTTGTCTTAACGGCACTTTTAACACATTATTGGATATATCATGCTAAGAAAATGGGAGTTAGGTGCCTTTCTAGAGCTGGCCTGAGCGTGGCTGGAACACACGACCCGTGGATTACGAGTGCAACGCTGTACCAACTGAGCTACCGCTAATCACTAAGACTACCTCATTAATCAGGTACAGAGACTGCAATATATATATATATATATATATATATATATATATATATATATATATATATATATATATATATATATATATATATATATATATATAATGTACCTAAGAGAAAAAGCTGATTTAGTATTGTCATCTTGTCATCCTGGAAAAGTAAATTCTATATTCTATATTTTTCTGTTTCTTTCCCTTCAAGATTTTTTTTCTGCTGTTTCCAATAAAGTCACTGGAAGTCCGGTAACACTTGCCAGAAGTTTATGTATAATATGCATGTATCTCATACATATTATTGCTTGCCTTGTATACGCCTGAGAGAGCAAGTTTATAACTTTGGGATGAATGGATCCATTAACAAATCAATTCGATTAGGATAATAATTCAAGCACAAGAAGATACTCTCAAAACAGGAGGAGTGTATTAAAAATTATTAAACTTGAAAAAATGAGTCAACCAGGCTATTAAATAAACTTAATAGCTTCAGTCAGGTGTGACAGGCACGTGTATGGCACGTTCACCGATCCATTTACGATGACAAATTTATGATCGAGAGCTTTCATAAATCTCGGAGGTCACCGACAAAAAAAATCAATACATGCAAAACCGTAATGATGCCTATGTCAGTCAACTGCTGGACATGTGATGACATCACGCTAAAGAATCCTTGTCGCTGTTTGATGAGTGTTAGCAAGTCACCGATATCTCGAGTATTCCACAGAAAATAATTTAAACCCACAGTCAGCTTCTTTTCTGATTTAAACCGTAACTATCCGTAACAAAATCGGAGTGAACATATTTCTATATAACCACTTTTTGCTAGGGGATGACGTTTACAATCTGTTGCCCGGCTCACATTTTATCCAGTACCACATAAAAGGTACGATTTTAGCACCATACTCGATATCACTCTGCACCATCGCCGCTGGGTAAGCGCCTCTGCTATCTGGCGATTTACTATCCAATTTTGGATATTATCCCTACGCCGATCAACTTGGAGGACACGTCTGTATGTTAGGAGTAACAAAATAGTTCCAAACACTTGGTCCCATTACTTTCTTTATTTTCATGACTTGCTAAGGTCAATATAATACATGTCTTAATTGGAATTTAAACCAAGTAACATTCTTCGTAAAAAAAAATGTGTTAACATACGTTTTTGCAAAACGTTCAATTATCCATGCTTATTGGAGCACTTCCGTTGACTAATCTTCAGTTTCGGAGGTGCGTAGTTTTGCATGTCAAGCGCTTTCTTTTTTGGGAGGTAAGTAAATCTTGCATGCAGTCCGCAATGCCATAATGCCTAAATAGAAGTGATCAGTTTTGAAAAATATCCTCGCTATTTTCTGCCAAGTCGAGAAAGAAACCGCGAATGTAATTCGCCGCCATTGAGAACTATATTCGGAACAACTTTTGCTCTCCTGACACATTATAACGGCGGAAGGAGACAAAGTCACAATCAGAACATGGTTGTCCTTCTATCGCAACATATGTGGTGTACTCCGCCAGAGGCGAATCACCAAACCTATCAAATTGATGTGTATTCCTACAAATACTTTCGAGTTATTTCTCCGTCGTGGCGAGAATAGCGGTGCGATGTTCCAATGATCTGTCATTCAAACCACCTCTGCTATTTCTGCGATACAAAAATATGCCTTTAATGTATGTCGGCCAGTAATTTACAGAAAAAGCATACATTTTGTTCGCTGGAAATTTCTTCGCGAAAAAGGAAACCGCAAACAATTCAGACCACCTCGTCTATTTCTTCGATTGGATTGACCATTGGATTGACTGAGAAGTTGCGAATTAAAAAATAGTTTGACTTTTCGGTCAATCCTAGTTTCGTAAATAGCCGAGATGGTTCGAATGGCAGCTCTCGACATACATTCGAGGTACAATTCATAAGATTAACATCAAAGTTGCTAATGAACACGCTGTTTGCTATTCGAGTTATTTGGACCAGGTACTCAAGTATAATGAGTTTACATTGAAAATACTGACATAACAAGGCTGTCAACAACAAAAACGTAAAATCGAGTAATTTGGCATGTAATTTCCTGATAAATATTTATAAAATCGGTATTTTGAGGAGTTCTGGTGCAATTAAATTACAAAAAAATTAATTTCCGACATTTGCTGCAGCATGTGTATTGCTGCAAGAAATCGCCAAGGATTTAACGTAATGGTAAAAAGTGTCTATATGCAATACAATCTGATAGAGCTGGTTGAAATTGAATGATAAATACTCCCACAAACTTAATTTCAGAGAGTTTCCATCATACTTCGGAATTAGAGTTGTATCGTTGAAAAACAAGTAAGCTGGAACAAAATATGTTATTTTCAAGGTTAGTATACTTGTCTGGTATGTATTCATTTTAAATTATTCGACAAATTCAAGAAAATTATATTTAATGTTTACAAACTGCCAAAGAGAAGCTAGTGGTGATTCTTCAGTTTTTCTCGAAAGTGCAGTTCTGCCTTGATTGCAAAATTATTGTACCAATTTAGACCACATATCTAGGACCAAACTACAGATGAATTCAGAATGGGAATTGTAGACAATAACTGTCAATAGCTAATCTTTAACCATGCAGTAAATCAATGGTTCCCAATCTTATTTTTGCTGCTGCGACACTTGATTGGCCACCAACTGGACCTCCCGACCCTCAGGGCACTTTTCAGCATTTAAAGAGAAAATTTAAAAAAATAAAAATGTGTTCTGATACCTATGGACCGTCGACCAATACTATCGTTGGCAAAGTTGTAAGGCATCACGTGATTTACATGCGCACTGGCAGCTTGTCGGACATTCAGGTCCCGTGTTCGTCAACTCGCCGACTGTTTATTTATTCAAAAATTATCGAGTCGCTAATCGATCGTAGTCTCATTTGTGGAGTGAGCACAAAATGTTCGTCAGCTTGCGATTAAAACATGGTTTAAAGGCAAATCGATAGAATGTTTTTTTTGTTGTTGTTTTTGTTTTGTTTTTTTCTCCAAAATAAATGAATATGGGCAGACAATTTTAACATGTTTGGGATCGTAAACTAGTTGAGAAGCGAACTGATAGTGATTGCATACTTGACTAAACTCATAATTAGGTAGCAGAACATTTTTACTGACAGTCTAAATTAAAATCTTTCGAAATTTCAAATATATTTCATACAGATGATATAGGCAGAGCGTTTTCACGGTTTAAAAAAAAAAAATCATAACCTTGTTTACAAGTGAAACTGTATATTTTTTCTAAGAAGACCTAAAAGTTGTAGGAGTTAACACTGAGATCTAGACACTTTTCATCACACAGAGGTAGTACATGTTTACTGAAAAAAGTGGATGACATTACTTCTTAAAATAAAAAGCTAAATTAAATTAATCCATCTCTAATGACAATAACCTGGTAATGGAATTGATTTATGATTCACCCATACAAGTAAATAATGGAATATTGGTGTTGCTTCTAACCTGTCATACTTTGCCCTGTTTTATCACTGTCGTGGAATGAATCAATCTATTGGGAGTACTTTATTGTTGACATGGTGGAGACTGATATCACTGAAGGTCTCCCATTTAATTATTTAATGACTGCTTTTTGTTACATATTATGAAATGTCAAAATTACCATTTACATGTACATATATTCGCTGGATGACTAAGTGGTGTTGGACAGAACATCAATACATAGTATTTTGTGTCGAGCCAAGGGAGTGAAGTTCCTTGTCAAGAGACACACCAAAACAGCTGACCCAAGCTGGTCTGGGCAGGATTTGAACCCGCACCTGATTAGTGTGGCACTCTAACCACCAAGCCAACAAATGTTGGTTATTCTAGCGAAATTTGACTTTTATTATTTTTAAAATTCAGTTCCAGGTCCTTTTCCCACATCTACAGTCTCTGATTTGGAATCAAAGTTTGCGGTCTCTTCAGACAGGTGGTTACAGAGCCCGAAGACTGCGCTCCTTTATTCACTTAATATAAAGTTACTCTTTGGATTTCATATTATTTTCCATGTATCATGCAACAACACCATTTACCTTAATATATGCTTTTCTATAATCGATTTCATTTGTACATCAAATCATACGAATCACAGGTGTTGCTCTATATGATATTGCATAGAGCTTTAATAATTTTTAATTGTACTGTAAAATTGATGAAAAATCATAAAATTAAAAGTCCCATGTACCGGATTGGCTGCAGCAGTACTTAAAACAGGCAACCTAATGGTGCAGTGCAATGCGTATGATGTAGAGCGTCCATGTATATTTCATGCGTCGAAATCACAAATGAGATTTTTGCAGCCTCGTAATTTTGGACTTTTCAACTAAGTATGACAGAGTTTAACTGTATGTTTTTAGTAAGTATGATAGAGTTTAACTGTATGTTTTTAGTAAGTATGATAGAGTTTAACTGTATGTTTTTAGTAAGTATGATAGAGTTTAACTGTATGTTTTTAGTAAGTATGATACAGTTTAATTGTATGTATTTTTGTTTTCGTGGGTTTTAATGGCACTTTTAACACATTATTGGCTATATCATTCCAAGGAAATGGGAGCTAAGTGCCTTTCCCAGGCTGTTCTTGTCGGGCAGCAAACCTGCGACCCTTCGATTACGAGTACGCATCTCTCCCACCTGAGCTACCGCGGCTCCCAAGCTTAAGCCACTAATGGTAAAATCCATTCATCCGGCAAACAAATCTGCATTGGCATATTAGAAATGTATCAGACCATAATTACCCCGCCCCCAATATGACCATTAGCTGATGTACCGATGAGAGATTGTACGAAAAATAAAACTGTCCGATTCTGTGATGATGACAATAACAATACTAATACTACTATAACTACTACTGATAATAATAATAATAATAATAATAATAATAATAATAATAATAATAATAATAAACCTTTATTAATATAGGGTGGCACGATTAGCATGCATATCTATGATCGTTGTGTCCCTGCAATTAAAATATATTTATATACAAACAGTACTTAAAGCCATATCATAATTCAAATTTGTTTACGAAAAGCAAGGTGATTAATCACGAATCCCCGCGCCAACAGGAACACATTTTGGAATCGACTACAATATACAGATTTGTATGGAGGAAAATACAAAAGTCACTCAGGCATGAAAATTAGGTCACATTTTGGTAAAGTTGCGTTACTCTCTCTGAGGTGCATCCATATATCAATTTCCATAAATATAGGTGAAATAGCGTCCAATATATAAAGGAGGTAACGAACGAATAGCTGAAAATACAAGTAACACAAACTTTAAAATTGGGTCACAGTCGCCAACTTTTGGTATACTTGATTTGAGATTCATCAAAGTACCAATATTCATGAGAGTAGGTTAAATATAGTTCATGATATTGAGGTTGTAACGAACGGAGAGCTGAAAATACAAACGTGATAATTGGGTCACAGTGACTTAGTTTTGGGTATAGTTGAGTTTTCCTCCTTGAGATACATCCACATGTCAATTTTCATGACTGTAGGTTTAATAGGCTCCAGGATATTGATGGTGTAACGAACGAACAGATGACAATACAAAAGTCACTATAGCGTAAAATGTAGGTTACTGTGATT
The DNA here is from genome assembly GCA_029931535.1 of Margaritifera margaritifera. Lineage (NCBI taxonomy): Eukaryota > Metazoa > Mollusca > Bivalvia > Unionida > Margaritiferidae > Margaritifera > Margaritifera margaritifera. The sequence continues at coordinate 1,741,255 of JAQPZY010001528.1, forward strand.
TAGTTTTGATATGGCTGAGTTAGGCTCACTAAGATGCATCCACACATTAATTTTCCTTAGTGTATGTGAAACAAGATCCAAGATATTGAGGGTGTAACGAACGGGTTGCTGAAAATACAAAAGATCACTCAAGCGTGAAAATTGAGTACCCTTTGACATAGTTCTTGCTTGGTTGAGTTAATATTCTGAGATGTAATCCACGTACCGATTTTTACGAGTGTAGGTAAAAATGACCAAGGTATTAAACTGGTAATGAACGTACAAACAAGTGAACGAACAGGCAAAACGCTATATTCATTCCCAATTTCGTTAGCGAGTGAGGAGGTACAAGTCAGCATGTCTGGTTATGGCTGCATCAGTTCTTCTGTGTCTACTTGTTAGTTGTTATGAGTTCCTATAAAAAATATGCAATTTGTAAAAATCAAAGATTAGTTGCTAATGATGGGTGGATACGGTAATCAAATGCATTTTTCGTGTACAAACATGTCTGCATATGAATCAAAGATCAGAAGCGTTTCTAATTAGACTATCAGGACCGCGTGATATAATTGTCATAAATATCGCATACGAGTCATGAAAACTGTCAAATGTAGTTTCGTGTTGCATGCTTTCGGGCGGGTAGAGATAACTCTGATAGGTCAAAGAAAATTTAAATTTCAAATTTGATTTATCTGTGCTGTTCAATACGATTCGTTGTTTGTGACAAGATGAAAACGGAGATATTAACAGAGCACGCATATCAGGGGCTGGTTTGTATGGGGTGACTGAAGCAGGAGATAATTGGAACAAGAAGCCCAAGTGCGCCTGAGATTGTTCACCTTGTTGACCTCAACCTAGCAGCCAAACGCAAGAGCAGGTGGTTAATCTAGTATTTTAATGTTCATCCATATTTGATGGCATATCAGCATCGTTTGTCCAGTATTGAAAGGCTTCTATGCCAGAACGCTTTTTTGACAACATTGGTCAAATTCTGTTCGTCATTTTTCTTTCAGACAAAGCTGTGCAAATGTTTTTCTATGTTTAGTAACGGCTGTCATATTTTATAGTAAATTGGTAAAAACGTGAAAGACCTTATTAACACAATGCTTTCTGTCAAATTTGATCACTTTCTGCTGAACAATATGTGAAAAAAGTTTGAATTTTTTCTATTTTTAGTAACGGCAGCTATATTTTATGGTTGATCGGCATGATTTGTACAAATCTAAAAGTCATTTGTGCCATGACCATTTCTGTAAAACTTGTCCGATTTCTGTTTATCGGTTTTTGAGAAAAAGTGATTTAATGTTTTTCTACTTTTAGTAGCAGCTGGCGTATTTGATGGCGAATCGGCAAGTTCAAAAGGCCTTCTAAGCCAGAATACTTTTGGAAAATTTATTTGAATTCTGTTCAGCAGTTTATGAGAAGAGTTTGTTTATATGTTTTTCCAGTAACAGCAGACATATTTGATTGTGGATCGGCATCATTTGAACAAATGTGAAAGACCTTTAAAGCAGAATGTGTTCTTTCCAAATTGGCCCAATCCCGTGGACGGGTTTTGAGAAGAAGTAGTTCAAAGATGTTTCTATTTTAGTAACCGGGGACATATTGAATGACGTATCAGCATCCATTTAGCAAATTTAAAAGGCTTTCATGCCTGAATGCTCCTTGTAATATCGAGTGCAGATTGACCAAGCGGTTTTTGGTAAGAAGTTGCAAATGACAATTGTGAATATACGAAAGACCAGGCACGAGCGACGATGGGCGAAGGACGAAGGGGCTATATTACAAGCTCACTTGACATTTCAGCCAGGTGAACTAAAAACCAGACGTCGTTGCAATTCCACGCATCCACAAGCTGTTACGGGGTTTTTTTTTTTTTTTGCTTCTGTTTTTCACGAATACACCCCCCCCCCTTATGTCATTTATGCGTTTGATTCTAATGTCTATCTAATAACTCGACTTCTTTTCACAATTCCATCAGTAAAGATATGTATATCATATGAGACCTAGATAACGCAGCGGTAACGTGCTCGCTTTGTGTCTCTGAGGCCCTGGGTTCAAGCCCGGTCGATCACGTACAAGGTCACTACTCCGACGTCTGAGGCGCTCCGAGCGCGCTCCATCAAACTTGGACCAGAATTACACAGGGATGTATGTAATTTAATGTAATTTATTTTGACTTTGTGTGCTATTTATAATGAAAAATTGCAGTGAAAGTTAAACCTTTGTGTCGAGTAAATATTGTCCTCGTCATTCAATAGTACGCCTTACTGTAATCCACTTTCCTCCATTTTATCTATAATAGAGGAATTAAACTTATACAGGTATAATCCAGAGTCATTAAAAAATTGATCATGTTACTTTTATTTTAATACTTTTTTCACTTTATCCAATTTCTTTTCATTTTAAAAAGAAGTAACAACTGAAATTTGGGGATAAGTTTAACACCATTTGATTTCATTTTGTAGATTTATTTTCAAACACAAATTGTTAAAAAGATATACAAAATTATACAGAAGGGGTATTACTTTCATTTGATTAAATTTAAACTGACTTTTACATTTTTAATTCCGGAATAAGAGCGACAAAAACTTCTTCTTTGTCACAAAACCAAATTTCACCCAAGGAAACCTCTTTCAGAGGTAATCAAGAGCAATGTAAATAGTCCCTGGGATTAAGTCCACAGGGACTGGAAATAGGTCCACAGGGACTGGGAATAGGTACACAGGGACTGGGGGCCGCATTGCAGAGCAGTAGGCGTCAGTCATAGGTTTAGAGAGGGCTTAGATACCAATCCCTGTAACTGTAGTTCAAGATTTAAAACAAATGTCATACTAGTAATAGTGGTTACTTATATACCTTACTGAAATAGAAAGGTACATGTGTAATTTCATATATTTTCCACCCCTTCAATGAAATTTACCCATCACTGTTGTCTGCCGCTATATGGCATGGGTGTGGTTTGGGATCTCCAAACTGGTTCTCGGTTTCAAAAGGCTTTGCTCTTCAGCAAGATTGAATAAAGGGGGAACAAAAGTCAATAGTACACATACGCCATCGATAAGTAATGTATGTGTAAATTCTATTGGAAAATTGTACCTGATGAGTATCGATGATGATGCAAAAGCGCTTGAAGAAATAAAGGTTGAGCATAACTGACATCATGCTGAATTTACATATTTATTTCTATATATGAACCTGCACATGGACCTATTCACCTTTTTATGTGTGTGTGTGTGTGTGTGTGTGTGTGTGTGTGTGTGTGTGTGTGTGTAGGTAAAGATCGTATATTCAATAATACAGTACGTTCATTTTTAAGACTATTTCTATTAAATTGTATGTAATCGAACTTTACTGTTTTTATTAATACACGAATACAAGTTAGTTTGAACCAAATGAAATCGATACCTTTCATATAACCCTCAATATATGTTCTGTTCTAAATTAGAAATGGCGGCAGAATTGAATTAATTATATCCAACTTGAATGAAAATTAGGATTTTTTAATGGTGGGGAATCGCAGCCACAATTCTATGTATATATTTTCAATTATTATACGATGTATATTCTTATTTACAATTGTTCTATATTTGCATTTTTTATGTATGTATTGTAGCATATATATTCTGAGTTGCATCTTTATCGTTGACAATATTTCTTTCCAAATTCAATGTTTGATACTACAATTTCATATCTTAAAAGTCCTAGTGAGTTATTATATCTGCATATTTTAATATTATTTGTCAACATTCTAAACTGCATGATTCTAACTGTAGATTTCCTCTCTGCATTCTAACATTTGTTTTGATGATATGAATTCACTACCATAACGGTCAAAACTAAAATAAAATGATTTTTTTAAAAGTACTGGAAGTTACGATGTGCCACAGTGAACATTGAACTAAGATGTTAGCATAATGCAAAGCTGGAATACTATAACCATCGCCATCTGTTGTCATAATATGGCATTGCAGTCATGACCCATTCTACTAACAGATGGATGTTGCATCACTCAGTGAGAACTGATAACTTCCCCTGGGTTCAGTATTGTTAAGATATTAAGCATGGAAGACACATCCACTGATCCCTGAATGATGCAAAAACCTGGGGTTGACTTGCAGTCCCCTGCTAAAGAAAAGCATAAAAAGCCTTGTGTTGTTCTTGCTATCTCATCCCCACAAATCTAGGCAAAACGGTCTACACTCTCTTGAAAATAACTAATCGTATTTATTTATTCCTCATAATAGTCTGACAACCTCACCCAAATCAGATAATCATATTCATTTATTCCTCATAATAGTCTGACAACCTCACCAAAATCGGATAATCATATTAATTTATTCCTCATAATAGTCTGACAACCTCACTCAAATCAGATAATCATATTCATTTATTCCTCATAATAGTCTGATAACCTCACAAAAATCAGATAATCATATTAATTTATTCCTCATAATAGTCTGACAACCTCACTCAAATCAGATAATCATATTCATTTATTCCTCATAATAGTCTGACAACCTCACCAAAATCGGATACTCATTAAATATAGATACGTATATATTTATACCATCATCATTAAACATACCTTTGCTTTAGTGTAAGGATACTATATGACAGCCTCATTCTGTCCGTTCGCCTGTTCGCTCTGTTTGTAACGGCATCTCCTCCTAAATCACTGGCCGGAAATTCACCAAACTTGTTTCATAAGTTGCCAGTATGGTAAACACAATGGATATATATGAGGTTAAGAGGGGTAAAAACATGAGTGACATTTTGGTGTATATATATATATATATATATATATATATATATATATATATATATATATATATATATATATATGTAAAAAAAAAAACATTAGTGAGATATATACCTATGATTCACTGTCCTAAGGGACGGGTGCCGGAGAATCGTGGGTCGTAAAATGTTACTGTTTCGAATTAGGCAAATATTTAATTTTAAAAAGCGTTAGAATTTGCGATAGCGAGTTAACGAAGTTTGTTTTAGTTTATATTTCTCTACCTACGCATATATTCTTACTCCTTGAAACTAAATGTATATTTTGTCTTATTTTACTTTTTCGGGGCATTTCATGAAAATTTCCATTATAAGAGTGCAATAGAGTGTTATGTTACTTGATATTTTTGACACGTCGGTTTACCATCTGGAACATCGCAACCGCTTAATATATCCCCCACCCCCATCTCTCTCTCTCTCTTACTTGGTTCAAAATATTGTATTTTTATGGATCACCCCAGTGTGAAATATCTGGGAGCAACACATGCCACGCTGAACATTTCCTTAATGTTTTTTCTGATGTAAACTATCTTGGGAAGGGCTGAAATTTGTCGCTTCAAAGCTTCTTTAACTAATTAATAATGATTCTTAAACTTATTTTTTCAAAATAAATGTCTTGCTAAATATATAAATCCAAAACTTTATTACCATAAAGACATTTGACAGGTACTAATTCTACATGATTGTCGTACAGATGTATGATTTTATGTTCATCATCCGTTTATTTCTACATACCCAAGTCCGCAGGGGTTGGAAATTTGGTAGAATATAAAGTACAAGTTTCATTCCTCTATGATATAGACACACATGAAGCACAGTGGTTTACCAAGAGGTATATACCACTAACAGATCAGCAACATTTTCGAGAAGCCCAAAGGTTTAATTTTCGTCGCACTTTTTCACTATAACCAGCACACAAAATCCAAATAAACTTGTGCTAGTAGCAATGGTACATCGCAAAGGGCCCGGCTGTCTATAATTTGTTCAGCTGGGCCTTAAACTGAATTTCTGCTAGTAAACCAAACTGTGGACAAGATGGGCATTCAGGGCCCATAACTTTTCTACATGATAACATGGAATGCTGGGAATCCAATTCGTTCAATGTCATAAATATAAAGATGCATAGTAACTTTGGGTGAAATGCAATATTCCTTTGTAAAGTTATGCTGCTGAAAGCAAATTTATGATGACGGGCAACCAGGGGCCATAACTCATGTAAATAATGTCGTGAATCACTTGAAATCAAATTCACTCAAAGTCTCGTCAATCCGAAGCCAAATTTGGTTCAAATACCAATATTTTGGTGACGTTGTCTTCTTGAAACCACCATATATTTAATGATTTTATATTTGCTACCTTTATCTTTTATTTTATTTACTTTGTACCTAATTTTTAAATCTTTACCTTTTGTCTTTTGTTCCGGTGTACTTCCTGTTTGCGTTTGTTTGGAGAGGGGGCTTCTTATATTTTTTGGCAATTCTTAATTTTTGTGTTTTTGGAACTTAACTTTTAATCTGCACCTTATATCCAGCATTGTGCTGACGTTCGTTACACTATATTACATACATACTTCTAGAAAACAAAGTCAGGAGAACGAACAATCATAGGGCCATTGCCATGCCAAACGATAATAAATCCATACAGGGCACATGCAAGTCTATGAGACGATGTTCATACCAAATTATATCAGATGTTGAATGGTTCCTGAGCTACGCGGTTACAAGTAACATCACATGTGAAGATATGAAGTCAACCGTCAATGTCCATAACTCTGTTCCAAAAAAGAGTTGACGAGACAAAACCCATATATGGCACATCTGAGGCTATGAAACACACCAACACAGCATCAGAATATTCTGAAAAGCTCATAAGCTGGTTACAAGATTTGCTGTAGTGGAGATGTAATAATGACAGAAAAGGGCAATAACTCCATAACAATTTGACCCGAAAAAAAAAAAAAAAAAACCGAAAGCTACAAAAGACACATTTACATGTAACAGGCAATTTACCTACCAAATGACAGCCAATTATGTACGAGGGTTACAGAGCTATGCTGGTTACAAGCAACATCCCATGTGAAAATATGACGTTATTTGTCAAAGCCCATAACTCATTCAAAAATGGAGTTGCCAAGACTATATGCATAAAAGGCACACCTACTTCTATAGTACATGACAAATTTGCATCAGAATATGGTACCTGTGCTAGGTTGGTTACGAGTATATGTGTAGTGGAGATGTAATACTCATGGAAAAAAAGGGAATTTAAAAAAAAAAAATATTGGACCTGAAAAGACAAAACCTTTACAAGGCACATCTACATGTAACTGGCAATTCATGTACCAAATGACAAGCAATTATTTATAAGGGTTGAATGAATGAACAGATGGCTGGACATAAAAGGTAATTACTATAAGGATCACGCATCTCATTTTGGGACCCTAAATACATTAGTACATTTTCATATCTGTAACAAATGTAAATTTACTTGCATAATCTTTGTAAATAAATAAAAACGCAGTGTGGTGAACAAATCAGGTACTGTAAGGTAATGTGGCAATTGCCAGGAAACCTCTGTTGCACTACAGAGATATTTAGTTAGGCAGAGAAGGAGAAGCATATCCATGTGTACCAATCAGAGCTTACGCGGCCTTTTTCTGTGACCCCCCCCCCCCCAAAGAAAAAAAAAAAACCTCGGATGTGTCGCAGAGGCAGCCAATTTGAATTTCACTAATGAGAACAAAATTATCACGTGACTGGATTACATGACGAAATACTGTGTCACTGTGTACATGGACACCAAAGTACTCATCCCTGAAAAAAAAAAAGTCAAAAGTTACTTTCAGTTGACAGTATATTTCTTAGTATTTATATATGCAGGAAACAGATCATAGGATGCGTACTACTTTCTCGTGCAAGAATTTTGTGCTGCTTGCTTTTTTGGTTCTCCACCGCATCCCCTAACAATTACCACAAATGGGGAAATCAATCCACTTTATACATCCATTTTTTTTTCTTTCTGGTTTGACAGAAAAGGCTGAGGTTGCCCCGACTGCCCGTGTAATTCCAGTCAGAGTTAGACAACAAAACAAAGGTTTCCCCGAATATTAAACAAGTCAAACAGGATGATCTAGGTGAATTTGGTGGTACGACCATCGTTGTATGTTGCCAGGCACTGCAAAGATTACGCCCTTAATACTAGTTAAAAATTGATTTTTGGGGAGGAGACTGCATGTTTAACTCAATGGATATTGCCCTTTGCCCTTTTGATCTTCAAAACAATAGGAAGCTGCCTCTATCCAAGCGAAGTCCACCTCATAAGTCTAATGAGAATTGGGGGCACGAAGCTGGAAATATCACGTGAAAACTGAGATCACAATTTGGACTCCTATGACCATAACCTTTGACTTTCTGACCCCAAGGTCAATAAAGTGCTGCCTCTATGCTAGTGCAGTTCAAGTAAGATATAAAAAGCATTACTGAAAACTCGCATCATCATGCAGAAACAAGGATCTTAAGCTTGTACTTTTAAGCCCAAATCAACAGTGTTGTTCCCATATATGTGCAGTCAACCTAATAAGACTGACGAAAAAGGGCTGCAGGAAACTTAATTATCCGGAGGAAACTAAATCATAATTTTAACTCGAACAACCTTGCTTTTTGTCACGCAGTTTCAGCATATTCGTGCAAACATGGTTTTCAATTAACAAATTAAAATCCCCAAAGTCCAAACAACTCATATAACAAGAGGCCCAAACTGGCCTGATATCACTCACATGTGTTACTGACTATATTATCTTGTGAATGCAAACTCATATATTAAACTTGTTGAGTGGAAATACAAGTTTGGTCACTTAGTTGCTACACTATTAAAACTGGTGGCGTTTATCATCTTTATCAAACCATATATATATATATATATATATATATATATATATATATATATATATATATATATATATATATATATATATATATGTATGTATATATTTATGAGTCCCGGTGGCTCAGTGGTTAGTGTGCCGGACTCACGACCGAAAGGGTGCGGGTTCGAATCCTACCTTTGGACCAGCCTCTGTCAGCACTTTACTCCAATTGCCTTGGCACCAAATAAAAATACTTGTGTTGCTATGCCGTAAAGCACCTAACCCTATATATATGAGACAACAACATGGGGATTATTTTGCTTCAGGTTTGAGGTTGCTTTTTAATATGCTTGCATTTTTTTGTGGACTGAAATAAAATAGATGAAACAAGGCTGGTTTTCATTCATTAATGTACGTGTAAAGTGTGATTACTTTGCTATACGATTGTTGTTATGTTGTTATGGGTTTAACGCCATTTTTCAGCACATGATAGGCTATACATGGCGCCCAGTATATTTGGTGGAGGAAGAACCCGAGAAAACCCCGGGAAGAACCACCGATCCACGGGAAGCTACTGGCAAGCTTTCTCACATACCCACGTTGGCCGAACGCAGACAGAGGTGAGATGTTAGTGATCTGTAAAGGCAAGCGCCTTAGACCACTATGCCACCAGGGGCCTCACTGCTGTATGATTGAAGGGATAGCCTAATATCACATGTGTGGGTTTGTTTGTTAAGGCTTGGAGTTCTCATTTGTTTGTTTGCTTTTGGATACTGAACGAAAATAATTTTGGTATGTTTTTCGACAGAAAAAAAGCAATTATTAACACTGGAAAATATTATATACACTCTTTTGACATGAAAAGGCCATCATTTTGCAACAAGCTAGCCCCCATTCAATAACTGTTCATAGCTCCACCTTAATGAATACATACACTTACATGTATTTGTCACTACATGTGGAGTAAATTTATGCAGTCAGCATGGATTCCTGGGTCTGCCAACCATCCCTGGGGATCATTACTTGGAAACCACTTAGATGCCGACCCAGGGTAGCTGTGGTGGCTCAGTGGTTAAGGCATTGGACCCATGATCAAAAGCGTGTGGGTTAAATTCCTACCATCAGATCAGCCCAATTCTACTACCAAATTTGTCAGGATTTCTTTTTGAGGCAAATGATTTCTTTGCCCTTAGTAATTAAATTTGGGCGTGTTTAAAGAGAAAAGGATATATTTTATTTGATTAAAAACTAGATACAAATATAAATTTAAAATAATTTGTGACTGACAGCATTGAATACGTGAAATTCCATAAAACAATATATATGTGATAACATTAAAAACAACGAATCTTTCTGGAACTTTAATATGGCAGCACCATTTTAAAGTATTTAATTTTTTGTTTGGCAATGAGAGTAAAGCGTGTTGCTGAAGGACACAATACAGAAAACTCATTCGCACGATTGCAAACTCTCCGGTCGTTTCCAAACTAATCTTATCCATAATGTATTTTATCTGCTTAGTGTTACCTGTTATATTTCTCTTTTATATTTTTTAATGTAGTTTCAATTAGATTATTAAATTTAATCCCCAAAGGTTATGATTTTATTAATTCATATAACTTGTTTTATTGAAATTGATGCATTCTGTATTTTCTAAAAAATGTTTTAATGTTTCAAATTTTTCTGCAAGGGAAAGAACTTTGGCACAAGCTAGACCTGTGATTCTCAATTGTCCTGGTAATATGTTACTTCCCTTCCTTTAATAGGCAAGCTGGCATATACAAGATGCTTGAGAAGTTGTCTAAAGGATTTTATACTTTTAGTAATTTTGACCAGATTTGATGGTGGTTTGGCATCATTGGAAAAAATTTGAAAGACCATCATGCCATGATGCTTTCTTTCAAATCTGGTCAAATTCTGTTGAGCAGTTTTGAAGTCATTAAAAAGTTTTCCTATTTCTAGTAACAGTGGCCATATTTGATTATTTGATTAGCATCATTTGCACAAAGTTGAAAGCCATCCATTTCATGACGTTTTCTGTTAAATTTGGTAAACTTATATTAAGTGCTTTTTGAGACGTCCTTTAAAATCCATTAAAGGTTTTTCTATTTTTAGTATCAGCATCATTTGAACAAACTTGAAAGACCTTCAGGCCAGGATGCTTTTTTTTCAAATTTGGTCAAATTCGTTTAAGCAGTTTTTGTGAAGACGTTGTTTAAAGGTTTTTCTATTTTTAGCAACAGTGGCCATATCTGATGGTGGATTGGTATCACTTGAACAAATTCTGAAAGAGCTTCATGCCAGGATGCTTTCTGTCAAATCTAGTCAAATTTTATTGACAGGTTTTTGTGAAGTTGTAAATAGTGAATGTGAATGGACACGGCTGACAAAAGAGAAAACCATAAGCTCACTTGGCCTTACATCAGATGAACTAAAAATACAAACAAAACAATCATTTAAATGGTGTGAAAATCTATAATAAGGTCACCTACCTATGAATAGAAACATGTCTACCAAATTTTGTTCGTCAGGTGATTTTGCAGAAATGTGCCAAGAGGCTAGGTGAGATGGACAGATAGATGTACAGACATGGATACACAGGACCAAATCATGATGCCCTCCACTGCATTCCATAAAAACTGAAATAAAGTCAGTATTTATCAGGTTTTATTGATGTATAATATAAATATACAAGGATTTCAAATCATAGCGCAAGCAAGTTAACAATTATTTCAAAATACTTACATTATGTTTAGGCAGCCTCATGATACTTTGTAGCTTGGAAAATAAAGTATCTGTGTGTACACATATACATACTTAACATGAAATATCCCCTAACGACTAATGACTTATGAGCAGCAATATAAAACATTGGTGAACTGAGTTGCACTGTAGAAATACATTTATTACAATATGCTGGGTGAATTTACAATTATTCTCTACTTTGAAGGCATTGCACAAAATGAAAAGTTTGATATGGAAACAAAGTTAATAATAATGTGTACAGTTCACATGTATCAGCTAAAAAACATGAAATGAAATTGATCTTGCAAATGCTGAAAAGACTTGAGCTACAACATCTTCTTGCTCCCTCTTCCCTTTATTGCCAATGAATGCTTTCATATTCTGAGTACAATATCAATTCATGTCATTTTTCTGTTCCAAGACCAATGCAAAACAGCTTAAACATAGTATTTTCATGCTTTTTGATGAACTTTTTGTCCAGCTAATGAATATTTATGTATACAATTGCACGACAATCAAGATTCCCACGGAAAATTCACACATGAAGCTTGAAGCAGTAAAATTCCATGCATTTGAAGTCCAATCACAAGCAAATTATTATTCCTTGAAGGTTTATAGACTGATTGCTTGTGAAGGTAGACAAGTTTGTTTCTTATTTCATGCTGTAAAAGTAGGAAGAATGGGCTTATACTTCGATATCTGTCACCTGTTTTCATGAGCAACCTATTTTTGAGGTTAGTCTTTTGAAAAAACGTAATACAACAATGAAAAATTTGAATATATGTATTTTCTTAAACTTCAATGAGTATTTTTTTGTTTATCTATTATTTTGCTCAAAGGATAGTAAAACAACTGTTGTAAGTGACTGTTTTGAACATTATAAATTTTGACCACTCTACACTTGCTTCTCCCTATATTTCCTTACACTTTGCTCTATTCTGGAAATGGAGAGAGGTGTCATTTCATCCTAAAATTTTACTCCAGTGTGGACCCCGATATAAATATAATTTCAAAGGAACAAATAACTGCCTTAATCTCTTGGTTTCATGTGACATTTTTAAAATGATGCTGGTCAAGTGAATCAGTAATACTCATTTCCAGGTGACATTTTAAAAATGCTGCTGGTCAAGTGAATTACTCAGTAATACTCATTTTCTTGTGACATTTTTTAAATACTGCTGGTCAAGTTAATTACTCAGTAGTACTCATTTTCATGTGACATTTTTAAAATGCTGCTGGTCAAGTGAATTACTCGGTAGTACTCATTTCCATGTGACATTTTTAAAATGTTGCTGGTCAAGTGAATTAGTAATACTCATTTTCATGTGACAATTTTAAAATGCTGCTGGTCTAGTGAATACTCATTTTCATGTGACAGCAAACTGAACATAAGGTTTGGTTTGGTTTTTACAGCATAACAAACAGATGAAGGTTATTTAGCATGCTACCTGGAGTAAAGTGCCTTGCCAAGGGACACAACTGTACCTGACCCTTGCTGATCCAATGGTAGGATACAAGCCAGCACCCTTTCAGTTGTGCATCTGGCACGCTAAGGACTGGAAATACTTTGTGCAATATCAGATAAGTATTACATGTAACAATTTTTACCAACATGTCAACATTATCGGATTATAGCAGAAAATCAATCATACTTGGCTGTAAATTTCTTAGTTTATATTACATGCATTCAATTCTTATTCAATATAAAATGAAAGGTTTCTTACTTCAAGTAATCTCTGCATACTGTCTTTCAACTTTACAATAAAAAATTTCAACATGGCATATTTTATACACCATATAAAAAGACAGAACTAAGAGAATCAAAATAATTCAAACCCGAGTGTAATCAATGATTACATAGCTCAACTCAACTTTTACTAGGTCTCCAGCAGCCATTGTAAAAATCATGCAGAAAATAAATTAAGACTAAAGTGATCTTGGACCCTTTTCTAACTAAAGATTTTCTTTGCAATCTTTAATCATTACATTAGAACTCTGAATCACTAAAAAATTCAGATTTTAATTTTTAATTGACACTACATGTATATGACCAGCACTGTGCGGACATATTGTGAAACCAATTACCTACCTATCTACCCAATCTCCCCAAAACCATCCTACCTGCTGTGACAGAACATAAAAGACATAAAACAATTGAAAAGAACATTTTTTTTTATCATATGAAAGTAGAGATACAATAATAACACAGAAATTAATGTTATTTTTGTATTATTTTTTAAAAAATCGTTGTACTTAAAATCTGCTTGACAAGTGATTATCATTGGCCACCCCTAGAAGCCAAATTTTACTGGGTGAAGTCACAGCTTTGAGTAACCTTGGAGTAACAGCCAGCACTACATAGTTCATGCATCAATAATTACCTTGATTAACCACTAAAGGTGAGGCCTCACATGAAAAGCATGCATCATGCAGTCCACTCATCTAATTCCTATACTCATTCACATGTACAATAAACACTTAACCTGCTGAGGGTAACACGTCACCCAGGGTTATTGGTAATGACTATGGGCTTCATAGGGTAGGTGGGTTATAGTATATAGCAAAATATCATGTAAAGAACATAGTAACTGAAATATGCAAGTACAACCTGTTCTGGGAAAAAGGCATTTGACTTGCAAGAGTTAAAAGGGGTAATTTTATATTGCATATTATGTGCAATCGATTACAGCATAGAGATATAATTTGGCGATGACATTGTAATTATTGTATTGCATACAAAACAGACTAGATGCAATGAGCATTCAATTTGTCATACACATGGGGCTTGCATACACTGCATGTGGAATCCAACAAGTGCCATTTAATGGAGTCTGCGATCTTGGTCTTTTTCATTGTCAATACAGGCCATAAATTAAAGTCATATTATATTCATATATTTAATCCGATCGCTATCAAAGTTACTATACAGAAAATTCATTTGTGGTCGGTACTATTAATGGATAAGAAAAGTCTGAAACAACTGTTAAATGCATAATATCCAATGAGTTATTCCTTTGTTTATATTTCACTTTCTTTTCCCCTCTTTTTTCACTGCATGTAGTCCTGTTAATATTAATCTTCTGAACTGAATATGTTCCAGTATCATCTTTCATCCCTTCATAATAAGCATCTAAAGATAATGAAAGATACTTTAAATAAACTAAACATCATAAACATAACCAACATTTATTCCTAAATTGTACATATGCTGATTTTGCTTTTAACAACTATTGCTTATGGAGGATGTGTTTCCATTACTGCGTGAGAAGGCACTTCCCGCAAGGCAATAGTGTGGTTCAAGTAAAGAAAATCCTATATTTTGTGTGAAATTTATGAAATGATCATGCAAGATACTTGAGCTGCTGCATACTTCTGAAGGTTTTTCCTTCAACTCTTTTGGATGTAACAATCATCACTAATTGTGAATTATAAACTGTAAGTGTAGCATAACATGGTAAGTGAAGGCAATCATTACATGTATACATCCTTGTGTTTTCTTCAGGGGATTCTACAATGTGTCATTCAGGCCACACATAGGGAAATTGTTGAAATTTATTGTTAGAATTATCTTGATCTACTAACTTGGCAAGGGTAGTGTGGGGAAAATGGTCTGGAAATTACAATTTTGGTACTTTATTTATCTCACAACTGGGCTTCTTACATGGCATTTCACTCGCATAATAATGACAATCACTTGTGTGGGCTAGTTGGGCTTGGGAATTTTCATCCCTGCATATTATCAATTACCTTCAGCAGCACCCATATTGTCATAATGTGGTCTTGGATAGTTGATCATGTACTCTCACTCAAACTGGAGCCAGGAATCAAATCCAAGAGCACAAAGGTGTGAAGTGAGTGTGTTACCACTATGCTATCCAGGCCCCAAAATATGTACCGTATATACTTGCATATAAGCTGGGTCCAAATGCAAACAACATAGACCCTGATCTGCTGTCACATAATGCGCCAGCAGATCAGGGTCTAAGTTGTTTGTTCTACTGATTAGTCCTTACAAACTACATAGACCCAGATCTGCTGGCACATTATGCAACAGCAGATCTGGGTCTATGCAGTTTGCAGTTGGTATCTTCTTATATGCGAGCATAGACGGTATATATGAACAAACATTATCGGCTCCTGTCCTTTCAAAGAGAATGTAATTTGCCTAAGAAACAGAGTCTAAGGTCAATATTAGTCAGCTATCAAAATTTGTCTTTAAGACTTAGTAAATGTTTATATGAGTATAAGATTGGATGGGGCTACCATTAAATCCTATGAGCCAATTTTAGTCATATGTTTAAATTTGCCATTTCATGCTCAGTAAGTGAATACACTGTATATAGTTTTGGCATGGGAATCTTACAGGTTTTGTAAACTATGACCCAGGGACCAAATCCCTGAAGGTCATTCCTCGATGCTCCAGTCATCGATTACATGTACCAGTTCTCATACATCTAGGACACACCCACTCAGGAGTTACAGCACATTTAGGTAATGCCACACCTACCCCTACTAGCACCACATCCAGGGGCACTATTTACATTCTAAAAGTGCTGGCACATTTACACTCATAGGACTATCAGTAGCCCAAGTTTAAACTGTATTGCTTAAATGGTCCAGGAGTTAAATGATATTACAGATTTACATACATATGGCCAGACTGTGAACAATATCTTGGCTTTTTTTGAACAAAGTCACTGAAGCATGAAATTTAGGCCACAGAGACCTCTTTTGGCAAAAGCATGCAGAACTTATCAAGATGCATCCACTTACAAAGTTTCATTATTCTAGGTAGGATTGTATGAATATAACATGCCTAAAACTAAAAAAGTGGTAAGCTAAATTCACAAACTTAACTAGTTCCAGTTAAAGATGAAATATAGGTCACAATCTTTTGTTGTAAGGGTGTGGTAGTAACAGATGCATATCATCATCAATTTCATGATTCTAGCAAGAACAGTGCCTGAGAAATGAACACAAAATTTAACCCAAGCCAGTGAAACCTTAAAAATATGGACCATACTGACTACTACTCAAAATAAGGGAGTAGTGCTCATCAAGATGCATCCCCAAGTTTCATGATTCTAGATGCCACAAACCTATGTTGTCATGAGCAAAATGCAAAAAACTTAAACTAAACCAGTAAAATGTGAAATACAGATCACAGTGACCTTTTTGGTATGAGTGTATTACTAAGAGAAATGTATCCAATCATCTAGTTTTATGATTAAAGCATGAACAGCAAAAATGTTAAACTGAACTAAAGTCAGTGAAATGTGATATATGGGTCACAGTGACCTACTTTTAAGATGAGGATGTAGTGCTCATGTAGATGCATTCTCTTACCAACTTTCATGATTCCAGATATAACAGTATTATATAGTAGATAAAAAACCAATATGATCATGAGCTAAATGCAAATACCGGTACTTAACAGAAATCAGTAAAATGCGACATGTAGGCCACAATAACCTTCTTTTGTTTCAAGACTGTGGTACTAATAGGGATGCAAAACTATTTTGATGATTCTTTCATGAACAGTGCTTGAGACTGAACCAAAGTCAGTGAATCATGAAATATTGGTTACAGTGACCTACTTGTATGATGAAGGTGTAGTACTCATCAAGATGCATTCCTTCACCAAGTTTCATGAATCTAGGTATAACGGTATATATACAGGATGCAAAAACCTATTTGGTCATTAGCTAAATGCAAAAACTTAAGCTTAACCTAAGCCAATAAAATGTGAAATGTAGGTCATGGTGATATTCTTTGTGGTAAGGTTGTGGTACTAACAGAGATGCATACAATCATCTAGTTTGATGATTCTATCATGAACAGTTTGAGAAATAAACTTAAAACAAATTTAACCAAAGTCAGCGAGCATAAAATATAGGTCAAAGTGACCTACATCTGTAATGAGGGTGTTGTACTCATCATGATGCATCCTGACGTCAAGTTTCATGACTCTAGGTATAACAGTATTTATACAGCGTGCGATTAACCTGAGCTAAATGCAAAAACTTAACCAAGAAATTACAACTAATGTACATGTGTGTAAAAAGTTAGCCCCTTCCTCTAGGACAGGTGCTATGAAACCCGCTCCAAACTGTTGCCTAGGGGCTAGGAAGAAAGAATGGTTGACATTAGAAAGGGTGTACATATGTATTTGCTTTATTTGTGTGGATGCCGATGCCAGTGGTAGTATAATAACTTAGGTGAGCTAAAAATTACAATTCTTCTAGAAAAATTCTGTTGAAAATGTATGAAACAATCGGTTTCCTTGGTAATGAAAAATATAATAACCAGAGCAAGTTTATTTTTTATACTTCTTCTAAAAAGCATTAAAAACATTTCATTGAAGTATTATATTTTACTAGCAGAAAATCATGTATACATTACCATGATCTCTCCCTCATGTGCTAAAAATGTACATGGTGGTCTCATTCAAAAGATGGCTATATTTTCCAAAATTATCAATTAATGGATAGCAATTTAAAAATGGGAACATTTAGTGTTACAAATGTGGAGATATTCAATAAATGATGCATGAGAAATGCTTGAGCTTACAAGAAAAGAAAAACATCTGTAAACAGTACAATGAATTCAGAAATTACATAGATACAATTATATGAAGACAAATTGTCAGGAGTTAGTGCTGAGCTTGTTAGACTTCTTAAACCCTTTTTAATGACTTTTATTGTTTCTATGATAGAGTATTTCTTAAAAATTAAAATAAAAAGGCCAAACAATTGTAGTGCCATTTTTACAAATCCAGCCTAAATGATTCTGATATTATGCAAGAGCTAGCAAATGCATGGCTTGAAACTAGAAATGTGTTACTGTAACGCATCTGTCCAACTACAGTGCCTGAAATAACCTACACGTACACCTTTACTACAGTTTGACAGATGGACAAGGGTAACACTTATACCCCTACAACTGTTGATATGGTATATAAAAAAAAACAAGAAATATGTTTACAGAAATGCTCTACCATCCCTTCTTTGTACGACTCCATAGCCAGATATGCATGAGAAACCGATCCAAATGCAAATCATAATGAAAGTATGATAAATATTCGGATGGATGGATAACACTATATGCCTGTTCAAGAGTCATGGCAGGGCATAAAAAAAAAAAAGAATTCCACCAATGTTGGCAATTTTCTCTTAACAATTTGGCAGGCAAGACATTAAGAATTTAAGTCATATGCCTAAATTCATGAAACATTCATAAAATAATTCATGGCTTAACACTTCTAGGTCATGGGATGGGGTGGGGTGGGGTAGCGGTTAGTGAGAATAATGTATATTTAAAAAAAAATACCTCTGGAGACATGGAGATAGATTCCGCCCAAATGTTTTTTTTTTTCTTTCTTTCTACATTAACAATAATTCTGTCACTTACATTAACTCTGAAATCTCACTTTGAGTTAATGTTACTAATTTGTAAAGGATGAACTGAACTGACAATTATGCACTTTAACTGGGAAAACCTCCTATAGAAACAAAGTGCCGACTTAAATATGATGAGTGAGAATAACGTACACTATACAGGATTTTAATTCCTATCTACAAATATTTTTTTTTAGAAAAGCCCCAAATGTACAACAAACTATACACGTATAATGTATACAACTGTTTACAATATTGTCTAAATAAAATAAGACAGAAAATAAATACACATTCTTATAAGCTTAATTAATGGTGTGCATTTCTGACAAAAATACTGTCAATTAATTATTTTTCATCGAGTAACAAACTTGTGGACTTTGTGGATGCTACAAAAATAAATATAAAGACCCCAATAAAGAACGATTCTTTTGTGGAAATAATAGGACCCCTTCCCAATCCACAAATTCAAGTACCAATGACAATGCCATTTTATTCATAAACCACAAAAATTGATAGCCACAAAAAAAAAAAAATTAAATGACATTATTTACACATCAAAGTACTGAAAACATTGATGGCTTAGAGGGTTTAAGTGATACTAATTTACATAACATCGGATAGAAGAATATAACTCCAGTTATTGTAATTCATGGTCCTTTTTACAGTTATTGTAATTCATGGTCCTTTTTAACAACTACTGTAAATAATCTTCATTATATTATTCTAAATTTTCTTTTCGTTATATGTCACTAAAGAATTTATATTAACATTTAAAACATTATTTGAAGAATTACAGCATTTTCTACAATCATTTCAACAATATTCAGGGGAAATAACTACTATAAGGCCAATCTTTTACCAAAATTATAGTTGTCGCCTAGACATAAAAACTGACCTGAAAAGCCAGTGGATCTATAATTTGTTACTCATTTTAGTAACACCATCCAATTGTTACTATTATTAATAATGCAAACTATATTTGGTAAAAGAGAACGGATACTATGCCACAGACACTGAGGGAATGAAATCCCTCCAAGCCAAAAATGTAAGTGAACATGCGTATTTCTTGCATGTATTCCTCTGCAAGATAGAGCTGTAGCATTTTAACTGGTCAATTAACATGTATTGCTAAATAACAATCTCACTTTAATTATATACATTTATTGTATTGGTACTTACCTGATCTGTTAATTATATAATAAAAGACATTTTTGACAGCCATGACAATCCAAGTAATAAATATTACCTTTACAATAAACTCATTGAAAATATACAGTAATTTAGGCCTAAAATATTGTGAATGATAAATTTGATAACTTGACATGTACATTCAAAGAAATTTAAATAACTAATGCATTGAGAAGTTAACTGCATATTTGTACTGAATGCTCTACATACACAGTAAGTACCTGGGTATGATGTACATCCAACTGCAAACATCATTGACCCAGATCTGCCATCAGATGAGGTGCTGGCAGATTAGGGTCTATGTTGAGCATTATTTCAAACCCACAGCAGAGACTCTACCATGCCAGTGCATTATGCAGTTTACAGTTGGGTGTGCATTATAAATGGATAAATATGATACATAAAATGGTAACAAAATTAGCCATATGGTACTTCTATAAGTGCCGACAATTGTCACACACAGCTTTGAAAGCAATGAACATTTAAAGAGGAAAACTAAATCCAGAATTATTTCCACAAAGGAGTGTCCATTAGCTTCAGAAAAATTCCATAAACTAAAGAAATAATAAAGAAAGAAATCGTATTTTGGTGTGTGCTGAATGATAGAAATTATAATCATGTTAAAAAAACATCTGGCTGAATGTTCCAAAATAAAATGACAAGAAAAGAAAATCTGGTCAATGTAAGACTCTAGTTATCAGTTTTTGAAAACAAGTGTTTATACGTGCATTATGCAAAGCTACTGAGTTTTTTAACCAATAGAAATGAAAGTCACCAGAAGCATTAATTCCTTTATTCACTACCTTAGCATACAGCACACGATATTGTGAGAATAATTTTACTTGCTGTATACTGCTGTTAACAGCTGTAGCTATGTCAGCATTGCTCATTTTTCATGAAATTTAGGCCAGATATTTTCTTGTTAAATTTACTTATAGCAAGCAATAGCTTCAAATGAAACTTTTTCTATACCATTGTATTTATCCATGTACAACATACAGCAAATGCAGACACTGTAGAACCACTGCATAATGGCCTGGCAGATCCGGATCTGTATTGTTTTTTCAGTCTGCAAATGCTGCATTTTCTAGAATACTGTATTTTTAATACTCAAGAAAGTCTTGAATAAATGAAGTTATAAATAATGCTGCATTATAACAACAAATGCAGTGTGTCTCATACAAAAAAGTCTTATAACATGTAAAAATTTACTTTGGCATTTTAATAAAATATTCCAAATTGACTGCTTAGACTTTTTCTACATGCTAAGCAATGGTAAAATCATGCCAAGACCAAAAATAATGTTTTGCTTTATATAATGAAGTACTTAACATTGTATAGTTCATATAATAATGGATTATCCCATTGAAATAGAATAGACACTAGCTTCTAGATTTACTAACATGTCCATATACCGTATATACAAGCATATAAGCCGGGTCCAAATGCAAACAACATAGACCCTGATCTGCCAGCGCATAATGCGCCGTTAAATCAGGGTCTTTGTTGTTTGTTCTACTGATTAGTCCTTACAAACTTCATAGACCCAGATCTGCTGGCGCAGTATGCGATGGCAGATCTGGGTCTAAGCAGTTAGTATTGGCTTACACACGAGTTTATATGGTATGTAAAAAACTATTGAGTACATTTACGAACCACAGTTATGAAAATCAAAGTAATGAGAATACTGATGGCTTGGAGCGTTGAAGTGATACTAATTGACATAAGATCTGATACAAGAACACAAGTCCAGAGATATTGCTATACATGGTCCCTTTTTACTATTGCACACATACAGCTCTAAATAATCTGTAAATTTGTCTACAATGTTTTTGCTTTATATGTCACTAGAGAAGTTATATTAACATTTGAAATATTATCTGAGAAATTATTGTGGTTTTCTTTTAAAACCATTTTCTACTATGTTTCAAGTTAGAATCAGTGGGACAAGACCCAAAGGGAGATTACTGTCAGGTCTAATCATTTATCTAAATTTGATTTGCCTACCTTGAAAAAAAATGGACTTGGCAGGCCAGTGGATATATATTTTGTTATTAATTTTTGTGAGATCAGAGTCTGCTACTATTTTTCGCACTACAAACTATATTTGGTAACACAGAATGGACACTATGCTAGAAGTATGGAGGGACTGAAATACCCCCCCACCCCCAAGCCAAAAATGCCCCTTAAAGGTAATTTCAAAAGAAAAGAATTTAAAAGTTTTTTTTCCCAAAATTTGCCTCAGGGCATTTTTAAATGTTGGGTTTCAAGAAAATAATTTAGCTGCGATTCATACAAAACATATAACAATGTTATTTTTTGTTTCATGGACAGAGTATGGATAATTGTTACCACAAATCTTCTGATGATAAGGATATGTTGGATGATAAGCCCACCTCCACTTTACAAGAACCCTGGGCTTAGACTGTTGGAACTTTTTCAGTAGAAAAAACAGACCTACAAAGTGTTATCTTTCATGAAGAAAAAACAAACAAACAAACTCCAATTTCAATAACAAAAAAAAAACAGACTCCAACATTATTTCTGTAACCTAAAAGATTATTCTTTGTTTTCCTTTATGAATAAAATGGATATAATTAACACTACAGATTACAGGTTATTGCAGAAAAGCCTGAATATTACTATTTATTTATTTGAAAGAAATATAAAACTTGTTGGTTCAAGGTTAGTTTCCAAGAATTAAATGAATGGGGGGTGGGTAGGAACACATATTTCAAAGACTCTGCAAACCCCAAATTTCAACTGGATTGATGAAAATAAAACTTACAACATCTTGATTTTAATATCCCCACCATCCATATTTAATTTATAGTAAGTGCCTCCCACCCCTACCCACCATACCTTTCCTTCTGAACAGCCCTAAGTGACATGGTTCCTTACTGACTTGACTCTCTCTCTCTCTCTCCATTCCACAGTAATATCACAAACAATCATAAAACAAATTCATTGTTACAA
The DNA here is from genome assembly GCA_029931535.1 of Margaritifera margaritifera. Taxonomy (NCBI): domain Eukaryota; kingdom Metazoa; phylum Mollusca; class Bivalvia; order Unionida; family Margaritiferidae; genus Margaritifera; species Margaritifera margaritifera. The sequence goes on from JAQPZY010001528.1 coordinate 1,764,205, forward strand.
CACTAATACCAGAGATCATCTGATCTGACCAGCCTGGATTGATTTACGCCTGACACTATCTACAACATCAAGAAGGTTTTTTGAGTCGACAGCCAGAATGTGGGCCGCCTTGAGCATGCCTTTTCGATATTCTCCATCCATCGCGGTAGTGCTATAATGCTGAGCCAGCTTCATTGCACTGATTAGTGATGCCATGTCTGTGCTGAGGACTTTTTGGGACATCTCCACCTAAAGATACAATCAAGAAAATTAAGTGAATTTTTTTTTCCCCCCCCTACCATAGTGAGCTCACAAAAGTTTACAATAATGAAATCTATGACCTTTAAGACACATCTGTAAAAGTACTGAACAGAAATTGCCCTATCTCAAAAGACATTAGAGGAAAAGTGCAAAAAAGGGGGTAAAAAAACATTGTGACCTTCACTTTGAAGATAAAACCTTGACTGTGATATGTGAAATACCATCAAATTGAGAACCATAAATGTACTATGGTTCATCCCTCTACCTCAAACAGCTTTTATGATAAAAAGCAAAATAAAAGAAACCATAAAATATTGATATGTGACCTTGACTTGAGGAAGTGTCCTCCAATGTGCAATGCAGCATATCATCCAGGGGCAATATATAAGAATGCCAAGCTTCATCCATTTATCTGAAACAGCTGTTAACTTAGAAAGCAGAAGACAAATGTGACTGACACCTAAAGTATTGACCTGTGACCTTGACTGTGAATATTGGATCCCCAGTGATCCCCTTTGACACACCTTTTAGTGATAATATACAGTCGTACAAAGTTTCATACCTTTATTTCAAATGACTCTAAGTTATAGAATGGAAGGGAAAGTGTAACTGAAAAATTAAATATACAACACCATGCCATTAACCTTGAGGATAAGACCTCCAATATGGTAAAAAAAAAACACCTGCTAATGATGATACATATGTATACCAACTTGCATCCCTCAATCTCAGACAGTTTTTAAGTTATAAAGTGGAAAGGAAAGTGTAATGGTAAAGTAAACTATTGAACCATGACCTTGACTCTGAAGATAACACCCCCAATGTGGTATATGACACACCTTCTAGTGATGATGTACAAGTATAATCTCTTAATCTCAAACAGTTTTAAAATAATAGGGCAGAAGGGAAAGTGTAGTGAAAATGTAACATATTGAGCTGTGACCTTGACCTTGAAGACAGGACCCTCAATGACGGTGTGCAACACACCTTCTGGTGATGATGTACAAGTATACAAAGTTTCATCCCTTAATCTCAAATGGCTTTAAAGTTATAGAGTGGATGGGAAAGTGTGATGGGCAATGTAAAATATTGAACCGTGACTTTGATCTTGAAGATAGAATCCCCAAAGTAGTATGTGACATATCTTCAAGTGATGATGTACAAGTATAGCAAGTTTCATCCCTTAATCTCAAATGGCTCTCAAGTTATAGAGCAGAAGGGAAAGTGATGGATGGACAGATGGAAATCCAGATACTATGTCCCATACAAGGCTGAGGGACAAAAACATGACTATAGGAAGAAAAACAAAGAGTTAAATGAAAACTTAACTTCAGAACTTTTCCTGGATTCCATTAAAAAATAAACGGAATCTAGAACTTTCCTGAACTTTTGAAAAACTTATTTTTGGCAATACAAAAGAAGCACATTTCCATAGATTTTACATTTATTTCTCTCTCTCCAAACTTGCCCCTTCTGGGGTAGAATAAGATTCTGGTACCTGTGTGCACATATATCACTCATCTTTGATTGTATTAAAAGTTTAAAGTCTCAATTCTTATAACACAATAGGCAGTGGTACATGATGTTGCACATGCACTAATCATATGCATGCACAAAATTAAATTACAGCTCTGTCTGTAGTGCATTGAAGGGTCACAGATTTGGTACCTGTCAAGGCAATCCCAGGTTGGCCACTCTGATTTGTCCTTGGGAAAGGCACTTAACTCCAATTTCCATGGCATACTACAGCCAATAATGTGTTGAAAGTGCTTTTAAAAACCAAGCAAGCAACCAATAACTCCAACATAATTTGTCATTACCTACATAAATAAAGTGTCTCAGTATTTGTTATTGATAAAATACACTGATCCAAAAGATGAATGCATCACTCTTTTAAAATCTAAACTATTAAATCAAACTTTACACTGTCAAAATGTTAACAGCATATAGGAATGCACTGCCATTTGCAAGTATGAAAGATCATTTTCATAATTCCAAGAAACTGGTGGCTGTCACTCTTAGAGTTAATCAGGTCAAGCTATCACAGAAAACTTTTGTAACATATACCTTTGAAAAAAAAATTGTTTTATTTGAAATGAGGCATTTCTTTTCTTTCTTTCTTTCTCTTTGGGGGATATGACAACAGATGTATTGCATAAAATATTCAAGTATTACATACAGTAGGAAACAATGAAATGACAGAAAGTGAAACAGAGGGACTGATAGAGTTTACCTCATTCTGTTGGCCAGGTGGAAATTGTTTTGTTATTTCATCTACACTGGCAAGTAAAGCCCGGAGGTCCAGACCAATTTTCTGAAGAAAATGGTTACATGTAAACATGGAGCTGCATCCTTGTTATTGAATTCAACAAGTAAACTTTGCTCAGTGTCATGCTTTATGTAATATGCATGCACAATTATCCCACCCAACATCTCAGCCAATGACAGCATGTTGTGCAAGTTACAAAAAACATGTTGTGCAATTGACGTAAACTAAATAAAGTCTCCCCCATATCCCAACCCTGACAACCTACAATTCTGTATCTGTCTTAATCAGCAGCATTTGACCCAAACCACAGCAATTCTTGAAGTAAATTGGTCTCCCTGTTTTGTTTGGCTTGCTTCACAAACTGGTAACAAGTCCTGTATGACACCAACAAGCTTTAACTTATGAGAGTGACGAGTATAGTACATAATGTATACCGCCACTGCATCCAAAAAAAATAAGTGCCCTCCCACCCCCATTAATTGCAAAAATAATTTAAATGGCATCACAAAATTCTAATCAAGTCATATGCACATACATATAAACATGCATACCAAAATTTCATTTTCTGGGTCAAGTGATTTGTGTGAAATCATACTACCGTATTTACCGTATATCTTGGGACAAGATAAAATAAATGATTTTTTTCCTGTCCCATAACTTATGGTTAAACTTTTTTCCAACTAGATCATATGTCCCAGAACTTAAGAACCGAAACAAATTGTGTTTAATTTGCTGCCCCCCCCCCAGCACTTCATGTTACAATAAGGTAGGTAAATTTAACGTTTATTTGATAATAAACTGAAAGAAACTAACCTTGTACTGTTCTTATTTATTCCTCTTTTTTGTTCTTCATAAGCAATTTATGTATAAAAGACACAAACGTATCCACTATCACTAACGTATCCACTAACACGACATGGTCTGGTAATGTAGAGTACCGGTCGTGTGTATAGATTATGTCCGGTAACAACATTGACACATTATTTTATTGACGTGAATATAGATAAACAAATCATGTTTGGCTGTCCTAAGAAGTTTGAATACCGGTATATTATCAAACTGAAAATTGGATCCAGCAAAATCACAAACAATAGAAAGAGAGAGAGATCGAGAAATAACCGATTGCTTGAAGGCATCAGCAATTCACGCATGATCCGGTGTATGGTGCAAAATAACCAAGAGTGTATTATATCCAGGTTAACAATGTAATAATATTTCGCAAATAAAAATCATTATTAGTAAATACATTAACTGTGAGTGAAAATGACAACATTTTTGCTAGCATGGGTTACCCTTGTACAAAAAAAATATTCTTAAAGACAATTAATGCTGTGTATGATGTTGCACCCATGTATTTACCCTGCAAACATCAATTATAATGACAGGTGGCAAACAATAGATGCTTGGGTGGTGAATAAACACACCTGGTAGAGACTTCGGCTATCAAATACAAAGATTATTTTATTACAAAGCAAGCCGACCCCGGAAGCCGACTTTGGATTCTTTCAAGTATGCAGATTTTTTATATACAGAGTAGGCCGACCTAGGGAAGCCGACTCTGGTTTCTTTTTACAGGTATTCACAGCAATTTCGAAAATAAATTGAAACAATGGAACAGTTTGAATGGAAAACTTATCACACATTGTTACAATAAAAGTGACTCCTCACATTCATTGTTACCGTACTATTTTAGCATATATAAAGGGGAATACAAATAAAACAAAATAAACCACATTATACATCTCAGCCGTGATGGATAAGTTTGTAGTAAGATACTCAAGTAGCGAAGATGCTTTGCCTCTTGCATGGAAAGAAAATCCTTTGCCTAAAAATTCACCTACGAGGCCCATAGGTCGACCAGGACAAGCCAGATCTGATAAGAAAATCGTTTAAAGTGTGCGGTATTAACAATAACTTAAATGGTTGTGAGGACAATGTGATAAGAAATACTGAATGTGTTGAAACTGTCAGCGACAGTGAAAATGACGAGTTTGATGGGTTTGAGCCTGAGGAGGTCGAGTGGGCAATTAAGAATTTGGACAGCTTGAAGGATTTTAATTAAATATAGTACCGGTATGCATGTCTGTTCAGCGGTTTTTGGATTATGTTCAGTGATCATTGTTGTATAAATAAAAAGGTTTTGGGTTTCGGAATTAGCATGTTTATCTTTCATTTTGTACCTTCACTATCTAGCTCAGTAGCTTTCATCCGTAAATCTCTCTCTCTCTCTCTCCACATATTTTACTTAAGTTATACTTTCTCCTGTGTTCATTAGAAGTCATATGGCCTATTTTATTACAAAGCAAGCAGACCCTGGAAGCCGACTTTGGATTCTTTTAAGTGTGCAGATTTTTTATATACAAAGTCGGCCGAGCAAGGGAAGCCGGCTTTGATTTCTTTTTAGCAGTATTCACTGAACCGGCGTCAATTGTGCGGCATGATCACAGGAAGTTCAAATAAATTCTGTCAGCTTAATATAGGACTCTACTTGGCACTGAACAATGAACAAGTATCAACTTTGCGGCTCGATCAAAGGGTTACGAAAACAAAGTGAGCACAATCAAAGGGTTGGGAAAACTAAGTGAGGCTGCCTTTACAAGCTAAAGGGTTTGCACTGGCAGATAACTGAGGAAATATTACTTGGGAATTAGATCTGGCTTATGAAAAAGGCAAATATAAATCAACTCAAAACTTTTACTGCATCAAACAGTGTTTATACAGTAAAACAAATTATAATACAAGTACAGGTTGCTCCGACTTGCACGTATTTTGTACGTAGTGCAAACATATAGTCTCCTATATTGCCCATAGATTTATCAAAATTTGTTCTTCAAAAGTTTGCAGTTAAGAAGAAAAGTGTAAACAAACAACACTGACAGCGGTTTTTATTTTATTTATGTAATAAAATATAAGTTTGAGTGCATTTTTTTTACCAGCTAAGCTATCGATATTATGATTCAAAAGGTGTCCCACAACTTACGACTCGAAAAAAACGATCTGTCCCAGAACTTACAGTGCACAAAAAAATTACTTTAAAAATAAATTTATGGTGTCCCAAGATATACGGTGTCCCAAGATATACGGTAAATACGGTAAATGAGTTTTTCACTAAAACAAGGTCAGTTCAACAAGGGTATAAGACTAATAAATAATGCAATAATCTTCAATGGACTATAAAAAAATCCAATTAGTCATCTGCATATGTATTGGAACATGCCTACCAAATTTCATTTGTCTGTGTGCTTAAGAGCCAGCTCAGGACAGACAGATGGAAGGATGGAAAGGGACAAATCATGCTGCCCCCACTGCACTTACAGTAGGGGCATACAATCACTGTCCTGTGTTTAGTAGAGGTAATGGACTTTTCTTTGTCCAATAACACCTGCCTTCTAATTACTGTCTATACTAATGTATAAGTCGAAACCAACTGCAAATAGCATAGATCCATAGATCTAGATCAATGCAGTTTGTTGGGAGTAATCAGTAGAACAAATAACATAGACCCTGATCTGCAGTGCATTATGTGAGTGCAGATCAGGATCTATGTTGTTTGTACTCGGACCGGACTTATAAGTGAGTATATAAGGTAATGGTCATCTGCTTATAAAAGGCAACATTTATAAATCTATTTTCTCAAGTTTACACACATATTTTACCTGTATACAAGGACAACTGTCCTTATAGGACACAATCTTGTAGCCCCCTGTGTGTCCTTTATAAACAGGTTTTGTTGTATTGTGTCTATAAGTCTATGTGACAAGTTAGTCTTGTCATCTTTATCAGACTTTCATTGATACAAACATTATGTTACTTGCGGCCATGTAAGAAGCAATTTGTTGCAGATCAGTTAACTTCATGTCTGGCCCCATTTACATATCAGAAAAAAGTCTGGACCTAATTTTGGTCCATACTTAGGTTCAGACCTAATCAGATATGCAATCATGGTCTATACTATCTTGAGACCTGCTCAAAAGGTAATACCAGAAATCTGGTCCAGATCTAGTTTCAATTTTAGACTGCTGCCTACAATAAATGTTGGGTGTTCCATTTTTTTGTTGTATAGCAGTTTGTTCTGTACCAGATGCATTATACATAAATAGAAATGGTGACCCATAGGATGAGCATACCAATGTTTCTGGTCTGCATCTAATTTTGGTTTGGATTATTTCTGTTTAGCAAACAGATCATCTGTTTACCCAAAGATGGTTTGATCTCATGTTATCAAAGGAAGTATTAACACAGGAAAAATGAGATTAGACACTTGTGTCATGAATCCAATGCAAAATGTTGCCACTAAAAAAGATAAGATTAGCCTATCTAAATGAGAAAACTGCCAATGGCAGTATGACTGGATTGCAAACCATAAAATATAGATCACTGTGACCTAGTTTCCAGTGATTATTGTGGTATTCCTCATAAAACATTCGCATACCAAGTCATGTCAATCTATAACCAAGTGTCTGAGAAAATGAAATAAATGCAAACCCTAACCTCAGTGTTGATATCAAACAGACAAAAAGATGGATGGATGGACGAACAGACATTATCAATCCATAAGCCAGAATTGCTTTGCAATCTGATCAAAAATAAATGGGGTTAATTGTAAATGTTCTTCAACAAACAGTCTCACTGTAACATCTTACAATTAAAATATTTGGATAAAGATAAATATAATTACAATAACTCTACTGTATATTATGTACAGGTCATTTAAGTATTTCATTACAAGTCATACCTATACCATATTTTATGTATAAGTCATTTAAGTATTTCGTTATAAGTCATACCTATAGTGTATATTATGTACAGGTCATTTAAGTAATTTGTTACAAGTCATACCTATACTGTATATTATGTACAGGTCATTTAAGTATTTCATTACAAGTCATACCTATACTATATATTATGTATAAGTCATTTAAGTATTTCATTACAAGTCATACCTATAGTGTATATCATGTACAGGTCATTTAAGTATTTCATTACAAGTCATACCTATACCATATATTATGTATAAGTCATTTAAGTATTTCATTATAAGTCATACCTATAGTGTATATTATGTACAGGTCATTTAAGTATTTCATTACAAGTCATACATATACCATATATTATGCATAAGTCATTTAAGTATTTCATTACAAGTCATACCTATAGTGTATATTATGTACAGGTCATTTAAGTATTTCATTACAAGTCATACCTATACCATATATTATGCATAAGTCATTTAAGTATTTCATTATAAGTCATACCTATACTGTATATTATGTACAGGTCATTTAAGTATTTCGTTATAAGTCATACCTATAGTGTATATTATGTATAAGTCATTTAAGTATTTCATTACAAGTCATACCTATAGTGTATATTATTTACAGGTCATTTAAGTATTTCATTACAAGTCATACCTATAATGTATATAATGTACAGGTCATTTAAGTGTTTCATTACAAGTCATACCTATACCATATATTATGCATAAGTCATTTAAGTATTTCATTATAAGTCATACCTATACTGTATATTATGTACAGGTCATTTAAGTATTTCGTTATAAGTCATACCTATAGTGTATATTATGTATAAGTCATTTAAGTATTTCATTACAAGTCATACCTATAGTGTATATTATTTACAGGTCATTTAAGTATTTCATTACAAGTCATACCTATACTGTATATTATGTACAGGTCATTTAAGTATTTCATTACAAGTCATACCTATACCATATTTTATGTATAAGTCATTTAAGTATTTCGTTATAAGTCATACCTATAGTGTATATTATGTACAGGTCATTTAAGTAATTTGTTACAAGTCATACCTATACTATATATTATGTACAGGTCATTTAAGTATTTCATTACAAGTCATACCTATAGTGTATATTATGTACAGGTCATTTAAGTATTTCATTACAAGTCATACCTATACCATATATTATGCATAAGTCATTTAAGTATTTCATTATAAGTCATACCTATAGTGTATATTATGTACAGGTCATTTAAGTATTTCATTACAAGTCATACCTATACCATATATTATGCATAAGTCATTTAAGTATTTCATTACAAGTCATACCTATAGTGTATATTATGTACAGGTCATTTAAGTATTTCATTACAAGTCATACCTATACCATATATTATGCATAAGTCATTTAAGTATTTCATTATAAGTCATACCTATACTGTATATTATGTACAGGTCATTTAAGTATTTCGTTATAAGTCATACCTATAGTGTATATTATGTATACGTCATTTAAGTATTTCATTACAAGTCATACCTATAGTGTATATTATTTACAGGTCATTTATGTATTTCATTACAAGTCATACCTATACTGTATATTATGTACAGGTCATTTAAGTATTTCATTACAAGTCATACCTATACTGTATATTATGTACAGGTCATTTAAGTATTTCATTACAAGTCATACCTATAGTGTATATAATGTACAGGTCATTTAAGTATTTCATTACAAGTCATACCTATAATGTATATAATGTACAGGTCATTTAAGTATTTCATTACAAGTCATACCTATACCATATATTATGCATGAGTCATTTAAGTATTTCATTATAAGTCATACCTATACTGTATATTATGTACAGGTCATTTAAGTATTTCATTATAAGTCATACCTATAGTGTATATTATGTATAAGTCATTTAAGTATTTCATTACAAGTCATACCTATAGTGTATATTATTTACAGGTCATTTAAGTATTTCATTACAAGTCATACCTATACTGTATATTATGTACAGGTCATTTAAGTATTTCATTACAAGTCATACCTATAGTGTATATAATGTACAGGTCATTTAAGTATTTCATTACAAGTCATACCTATAATGTATATAATGTACAGGTCATTTAAGTATTTCATTACAAGTCATACCTATACCATATATTATGCATAAGTCATTTAAGTATTTCATTATAAGTCATACCTATACTGTATATTATGTACAGGTCATTTAAGTATTTCGTTATAAGTCATACCTATAGTGTATATTATGTATAAGTCATTTAAGTATTTCATTACAAGTCATACCTATAGTGTATATTATTTACAGGTCATTTAAGTATTTCATTACAAGTCATACCTATACTGTATATTATGTACAGGTCATTTAAGTATTTCATTACAAGTCATACCTATACTGTATATTATGTACAGGTCATTTAAGTATTTCATTACAAGTCATACCTATAGTGTATATAATGTACAGGTCATTTAAGTATTTCATTACAAGTCATACCTATAATGTATATAATGTACAGGTCATTTAAGTATTTCATTACAAGTCATACCTATACCATATATTATGCATAAGTCATTTAAGTATTTCATTACAAGTCATACCTTCACTAATTCTACAAAATCATCAGGTCGTGCTGTAGCAGCTTCCTTTGAAAAAGTCATCACAGATCTGACAACACTGGTGGTGCTCTCGTAAACTTTGTCATTGGTTCTATCTAATGTCCCACTCTGTGGTGCAGATGTTGAGTTCTCATTCTGCTGAACAAAAAAAAATTCTGAATCATAGCAATAGTAAGTGCCTCAAGAGGGAAAGGAAGAAAAGCAACTGGAAGATGTACATGGAGGTGAATAAGAAAATGAAGAAAAAGGAAAGGAAAATGACTGAAAGAAACTTATAAAAGTACCTGTAATATTTCTTAGTTTAATTATTCATACTTATTTGGTTCAGTAATTATATATTTATTGGAGAGAAATAATACAATGAAAATGTAAGCCATTTCTAAGAGAGTAGCTATAAACTTTCCTTGCTTCCATGTGCTGTGCTGAAATAAAAAAACTTGAGATCTCTATAATATTACAATAATCACAATAAATATCAACTTGTTTTTTTTGAAGTAATGTATGGTAAGGTGTCAGGTAACCTTGTATATACCAACCTGCCTAGATGGGGGTCCTTCTGGTTCACTAGTGCTACTACTTCTACTACCTGTAAAACAGAAATCTAACTTTAAGTCAGGGGGAAAAAAATACTGATAACGAATATTACAAATTTTACACAATGTACCATATGTACTCACATACAATTCTCGTCCAAATGCGAACAACATAGACCCTGATCTGCCATTGCATAATGCACTGGCAGATCAGGGTCTATGTTGTTTGTTCTACTGATTAGTCCTTACAAACTGCATAGACCCAGATCTGCTGGTGCATTATGCAATGGCAGATCTGGGTCTATGCAGTTTTGCAGTTGGTATCGGCTTATACGCGAGTATATATGGTATGTCTAGCTTGTTTGCCTGCATAACACCAGCTGCATGAATGGTCTCAGTAATTGACAAGCAAAATCAACCAGTAAATGGCAATACAGACGAACCAGTCTTGAGAGATAATTATGGTATCAAATGGCAGGTGGTCACTCATTAGAGCTCATAGCAGTAGTGACTCAGTGGTTAGTATGCTGGACTCACAACCGAAGGGGTGCAGGTTAGATTCCTACCATCGGATCGGCCCAGGTTGGCTGGCATTGTGTCCCTGGTCAAGACACTGTACTGTAACCTTCATGTGTTACTGTGCTGTAAAACACCAAACCAAACCAAGCCAAACCAAACCAATCATTAAAGCTCATCTCATTACATAAGAAAATTGATCTGGGTATTATGAATCTGGTTTTGGTTTCACTAAAATTTTAAAAATTTCTCCTCAAATTGAGATTTTATATCATCTTGCTTATGATACTTCAAACAATATCAATATATCTGTCAGGGGTAGAGACAGTGGAAAGGAAGCAAAATCACTTTTTAGTTTTAAAATATAATACATAGAAATCTTTTAATCTTGAAAAAAAGAGAAATTTCTTACATTTGAGGACATCCTCAAAACTTCCTCAGATACAAGGCAAGACTCCATTAAGGAAAATTCAAGATTTTATTACTGTATTTTAATTCCTGATGTTTGCTAAATTTTCTCTAGTGGTAAAGCTTCATTATAACTGATATCACATCAAAAAATTTTTCTTTCACTGGGCAAAAACAGTGGTCAAGTCAGATTGCATGAACCTTCTCAGATCACCAGATAAAAGTCACTTAACTATAATCTTCAATGACCTTGACCTTATCTCAACAATAAATCAATTGTATTGATACATGCAAATAAAAAAGCAATTCTTAAGCCTTTTTATAACTATGTTTCAAACATGACTGTGCTCCCTTGACTGGTTTAGAATTACTGATAGCGTAGAAAAAAGTTAAAATTCAAACCAACAAAATTATCAAGATTTTCATATGATGTTGCTTCAGTAGCCAGTAGATTATAGGGATGCATTCATGTGAAAAGTGATGCTTGCAATGTTGAGAATAAGAAGACAATTGTTCAGTTGTGAATAAGGCAGCAATCATTTAGTTGTGAATAAGAAGACAATTGTTTAGTTGTGAATAAGGCAATCGTTTAGTTGTGAATAAGAAGGCAATCGTTTAGTTGTGAATAAGGCAATCATTTAGTTGTGAATAAGGCAATCGTTTAGTTGTGAATAAGGCAATCATTTAGTTGTGAATAAGGCAATCATTTAGTTGTGAATAAGGCAATCGTTTAGTTGTGAATAAGGCAATCGTTTAGTTGTGAATAAGGCAATCATTTAGTTGTGAATAAGAAGGCAATCATTTAGTTGTGAATTAGGCAATCATTTAGTTGTGAATAAGAAGGCAACTGTTAAGTTGTGAATAAGAAGGCCATCATTTAGTTGTGAATAAGGCAATCATTTAGTTGTGAATAAGAAGGCAATCGTTTAGTTGTGAATAAGAAGGCAATTGTTTAGTTGTGAATAAGAAGGCAATCATTTAGTTGTGAATAAAGCAATCATTTAGTTGTGAATAAGAAGGCAATCATTTAGTTGTGAATAAAGCAATCGGTTTGTTGTGAATAAGAAGGCAATCATTTAGTTGTGAATAAAGCAATCGTTTAGTTGTTAATAAGATGGCAATCATTTAGCTGTGAATAAGAAGACAATCGTTTAGTTTGTGATATCCAGATATTTCTAATAAACAAGCAAAAACACAACAGCCCAAAATGATTTTTAAATGACCTTAACTATGTGAGACATTAACAAACTTGTGCTATCAATCTAAAATAACATGATGGGTACACTAGGAGGAAGATGAAGAAGATGATGATTATGAAGATAAAGACAAGGAAAAAAGGAGGAAAGAAACAAACAAAATATTATGATGAAGATGAAAAAGAAGAAGCCTACTTGTGCTTGAGTGGTGCGAGGTATTTCTAATGATGGTGGGTCGAGTTTCCACTTGCACTGTAGACACGGGTGGTGAATTCTCTTTAGCAGTAGTGTTTCCATTGGGTAACTTTCGTGGTTCATGATTCTGAAAAATATAATGGAAGCAAAACATTTTTGCAAGAACTTTCCTTTCTCAATCATTCACAAGACTAAATGAACAAGTGATTTCATTGAAGAATTGGGTTTTCATTAATGGATGTCCTGGAGTATTATATACCTTACTTCTTTGGGACATCTTGAATTCTACCACTGGTCAGCTAAGGGACTTCACTTTCTTCTACCTATACACCCAAATAATAAACACTTTTCATCCCAACTATTCTAAAATCCAACTTATCTCTGCCATCAGAGCCATATAATTGTACTTTTTAAATGACTTACAATACCCAACAAAGAAAACAATGCCAGCTCACGTGTCATTTCCTGCCTAATCACCATTACCATGTCAACCTTGTGTGAATAATGGTAAGAGAATAACTGAGTTTAAAGGTTTAGTTAGTGATTTAGTCATATCTTAGCAAATTTCAGTACAACTTACATTTATTCCCAGGTAGCTATATACTGCCACTATCATTCAAAAGTATCACTGACAGCATCTTGCTAAAATGTACATGTGTACCGAACATAAGAGAGCTCAAAGTGACATTGTGGCTGATGCTGAGTGCTCACTGATAAGGATGTATATTTCACAACCTTAATGGACTACAGACTTCAAAGGGTACATAGACTAGTCACTTCAAAGGGTACATACACTACTCATTTCAAAGGGTACATACACTATTCAATTCAAAGGATATATACACTAGTCACTTCAAAGGGTAAATACACTAGTCACTTCAAGGAGTACATACACTAGTTACTCCCATGGGTACATACACTAGTCAATTCAAAGGGTACATACACTAGTCACTTCAAAGGGTACATACACTAGTCATTTCAAAGGGTACATACACTAGTCACTTCAAAGGATATATACACTAGTCATATCAAAGGGTATATACACTAATCACTTCGAAGGGTACATACACTAGTCATTTCAAAGGGTACATACACTAGTCATTTCAAAGGGTACATACACTAGTCACTTCAAAGGATATATACACTAGTCATTTCAAAGGGTATATACACTAATCACTTCGAAGGGTATATACACTAATCACTTCGAAGGGTACATACACTAGTCACTTCAAAGGGTACATACACTAGTCACTTCAAAGGGTACATACACTAGTCACTTCAAAGGGTACATACACTAGTCACTTCAAAGGGTACATACACTAGTCATTTCAAAGGGTACATACACTAGTCACTTCAAAGGATATATACACTAGTCATTTCAAAGGGTATATACACTAATCACTTCGAAGGGTACATACACTAGTCACTTCAAAGGGTACATACACTAGTCACTTCAAAGGGTACATACACTAGTCACTTCAAAGGGTACATACACTAGTCACTTCAAAGGGTACATACACTAGTCATTTCAAAAAGTACATACACTAGTCACTTCAAAGGATATATACACTTGTCATTTCAAAGGGTATATACACTAATCACTTCGAAGGGTACATACACTAGTCACTTCAAAGGGTACATACACTAGTCACTTCAAAGGGTACATACACTAGTCACTTCAAAGGGTACATACACTAGTCACTTCAAAGGGTACATACACTAGTCACTTCAAAGGGTACATACACTAGTCACTTCAAAGGATATATACACTTGTCATTTCAAAGGGTATATACACTAATCACTTCAAAGGGTACATACACTAGTCACTTCAAAGGGTACATACACTAGTCACTTCAAAGGGTACATACACTAGTCACTTCAAAGGGTACATACACTAGTCACTTCAAAGGATATATACACTAGTCATTTCAAAGGGTATATACACTAATCACTTCGAAGGGTACATACACTAGTCATTTCAAAGGATATATACACTAGTCATTTCAAAGGGTACATACACTAGTCATTTCAAAGGGTACATACACTAGTCATTTCAAAGGGTATATACACTAATCACTTCAAAGGGTACATACACTAGTCACTTCAAAGGGTACATACACTAGTCACTTCAAAGGGTACATACACTAGTTATTTTAGACTTTGAAGAGACAAGTACTGCTCAGACTGCTGAATACTGTATATAACATTTAAGACAACCTCACCAATTTTAAACAAGAAGTAGAGTTCAATTGTACAAGGCTGTGTTAGTAATGGTAAGAAAGTTAAAAAATTACACACCTATGATGAATAAATGAAATGGACCTAGGTAAGATACCTATGATGAATAGATTAGGTGAGACACCCATGATGAATAGATTAGGTGAGTGGTAGAACATCTTTAAGTCATTAAAATACATGAAAAATTTAAATAGATAAGCTATTGTTTATAACTTTTAAAATTTTGCTTGTGTGTGTTGATAATGATATCTTCTACATTAGTTCCTAATATACAGTGCTCCCTCATTATAATGCACTTTGTTATAATGCAATTCCAGAAATAACGCAGTATTGCTATAAACCCCATGGCCAAAATAAAACCATTGTATTTGAATTGGCTTATCATGTGTGTGACAATAAGAACATGAAGCTGATTATTATATCTTTATTTCTTTTTAAAACATTAGTACTTGACAAAATTCTATCATTTCCACTATATCGCAGTTTAGAAACATACAAGGTTCTCAATATACCGTGGTTCGGTACATAATGTGGTCAGCATTTATAGACACAAGCTACTGTGTAATAATGAGAGAGAGCTTTGTGCATGTGTATATCTATATCTAAATATATATATATATATATATATATATATATATATATATATATAGAGAGAGAGAGAGAGAGAGAGAGAGAGAGAGAGAGAGAGAGAGAGTTATGACTCTAGGTCTTAAAAAATATGTAACAGAAAGAGAGTGAAACCAACAATGTAAGTAATATCATCAAGGAATTTATTTCCCCTATAATACAAAGTGAAATTCAAGTATGTGCAGTGAGACTTCCAAGCATGAGGTATAGGACTTTCAAATTTCCAACAAAGGAATTGGAGGACTTCCAAAAATAAACACTAATGGTACCCCTGGAAGAACAAGTACAAGGAATGTTGCAATCTTGAACATCCTGATCCCATGAGAGCAGTGTAACTTGAACATCCTGATCCCACGTGGACAGTGTAACTTGAACATCCTGATACCATGAGAGCAGTGTAACTTGAACATCCTGATACCACGTGGACAGTGTAACTTGAACATCCTGATACCATGAGAGCAGTGTAACTTGAACATCCTGATCCCACGTGGACAGTGTAACTTGAACATCCTGATACCATGAGAGCAGTGTAACTTGAACATCCTGATCCCATGAGAGCAGTGTAACTTGAACATCCTGATACCATGAGAGCAGTGTAACTTGAACATCCTGATACCATGAGAGCAGTGTAACTTGAACATCCTGATACCACGTGGACAGTGTAACTTGAACATCCTGATACCATGAGAGCAGTGTAACTTGAACATCCTGATCCCATGAGAGCAGTGTAACTTGAACATCCTGATACCATGAGAGCAGTGTAACTTGAACATCCTGATACCATGAGAGCAGTGTAACTTGAACATCCTGATACCACGAGAGCTGTGTAACTTGAACATCCTGATACCATGAGAGCAGTGTAACTTGAACATCCTGATCCCATGAGAGCAGTGTAACTTGAACATCCTGATACCATGAGAGCTGTGTAACTTGAACATCCTGATACCATGAGAGCAGTGTAACTTGAACATCCTGATACCATGAGAGCAGTGTAACTTGAACATCCTGATCCCACGTGGACAGTGTAACTTGAACATCCTGATCCCACGTGGACAGTGTAACTTGAACATCCTGATCCCATGAGAGCAGTGTAACTTGAACATCCTGATACCATGAGAGCAGTGTAACTTGAACATCCTGATCCCACGTGGACAGTGTAACTTGAACATCCTGATCCCACGTGGACAGTGTAACTTGAACATCCTGATACCATGAGAGCAGTGTAACTTGAACATCCTGATCCCACGTGGACAGTGTAACTTGAACATCCTGATACCATGAGAGCAGTGTAACTTGAACATCCTGATCCCACGTGGACAGTGTAACTTGAACATCCTGATACCATGAGAGCAGTGTAACTTGAACATCCTGATCCCACGTGGACAGTGTAACTTGAACATCCTGATACCATGAGAGCAGTGTAACTTGAACATCCTGATACCACAAGAGCTGTGTAACTTGAACATCCTGATACCATGAGAGCAGTGTAACTTGAACATCCTGATCCCATGAGAGCAGTGTAACTTGAACATCCTGATACCATGAGAGCAGTGTAACTTGAACATCCTGATCCCATGAGAGCAGTGTAACTTGAACATCCTGATACCATGAGAGCAGTGTAACTTGAACATCCTGATACCATGAGAGCAGTGTAACTTGAACATCCTGATACCACGAGAGCTGTGTAACTTGAACATCCTGATCCCATGAGAGCAGTGTAACTTGAACATCCTGATCCCATGAGAGCAGTGTAACTTGAACATCCTGATCCCATGAGAGCAGTGTAACTTGAACATCCTGATACCATGAGAGCTGTGTAACTTGAACATCCTGATCCCATGAGAGCAGTGTAACTTGAACATCCTGATACCATGAGAGCAGTGTAACTTGAACATCCTGATACCATGAGAGCAGTGTAACTTGAACATCCTGATACCATGAGAGCTGTGTAACTTGAACATCCTGATCCCATGAGAGCTGTGTAACTTGAACATCCTGATCCCATGAGAGCTGTGTAACTTGAACATCCTGATCCCATGAGAGCTGTGTAACTTGAACATCCTGATCCCATGAGAGCTGTGTAACTTTTAGCATAAAAAACCCACCTGGACAACAACTGTGAACTGTTGAGCAAAAAAAAAAAAATGTTTGACACTATCTTTCAAATCTGGGGTTAACTCCATTAAGAAATTGATTTCGTTGTCAATTTCAATTAATAATGCACCACATCATACCTGCCATAACATGATGTGTCATGTGAAAAACATGATTTTTCACTCTCAAACCCCTTGACTTGGTCATGTTTCGAAAAACACGATTTCCAGTAATTTTAGAAAGAAAAATATATATATATATATATATATATATATATATATATATATATATATATATATATATATATATATATATATATATAGAAAGAGAGAGAGAGAGAGAGAGAGAGAGAGAGAGAGAGATTTTTTATCACTACTATATATGTCCCAAATGTAATCTGTATAAACAGTGAACAGTCCCGCTTTGAGCCCATGTAAAACTATCCTCGGGGCAGTTTATACAATAGATTATCATAGAGATTATCATAAAAGCAATTAAAAAGTAAGGTGGTCGCACATAAGCATCCACCATTTCACAGATTACTTAACTGGCTGAGAATAGCAATGGTAAAACCATGTTAAATCCTTTGAAAACTGCTGTGGGACAGCCCATTAGGTTAATTTGCATAGGCAAAGTGGAACAACCCAATTCATTTGAAGTTAAAGGTAAATCAAAGAGATATGTGTTGAAGAACAAAAGTTATTACACATATTGCCTTGAATGAGAATGTTTAAGCCATCATTATTAAAGAGAATTGGAAAGTTTGTGATAAGCGGTAACATTTCCTTGAACTCAGATTTCACTCCATATATAAAACGCAAAACATGATTATTTCAGTAGTCAGAATAGTGTACAGCTGTGATTCAGGAAAGAATGAGTCATCTGCAAAGTGAGCAAAGCTCAACAAAACTAATTTCAGAACTCTTGGACGGAGTTTGACTTAGTAAAGTGTAGCAGCAAGGGGGAGCATTTTATTTTTTTTGTACACACTGCAAACACCATATTGACATTAATCATTCTGAAGTGATTGACATCCGTTGACACAGCAACACCACCCATCATATCTGACACTCCCTTACAGCAATACACATGCAGAAAGATCGTTTTCTATTCTGAGAAAAATTCAACAAGGGGGAAGTCTGAACAACAGTACCACTTCCATTACCTTCAACTCACGTCCCTCCTCACTGAACTATTGAGAGCAGCAAAGACTGCATCTAATTAAGAAAATATTCCACTGTCCAATGGATTTTAAAGACAGAAATTTGGTATATTTTTATTTTATTTAATGTCTGTCTGGTATTATGATTATGTCAGTGTTGGCACAAGTATGAGGTGATGGTATTGGACAATGCTAAATCTATCAACTAGTTTTTGTTTGTAAGTGTATTAGATGCTTCAATGAAAACAGATGTTATTTTTTTTAATACATAAAATTTACATTTCCAGTAATTTTTTATCAGCTTATATGAAAAGATAACTTATTCTCAATTGGACAATGTCTCATTTTTGGTTTATGCACACTGAGCCCCCTTGGGACCTTGAAAGACACTTTTTGACCCAAAACCCCCAACACTGTCTGGGAATATGGCAGGTATGCCACATATAGGTGTTTCTGCCACTTTCATTACACTGACATAAAAAATGTGGATGATATCACAGAAACTGAACTGCCAGTTTTTATAATATGGTAAATACAGGTTCAATCAAAGTTTTATCTAAAAAGACAAGAAGCTGGCCATGGACTGCATGTTGACCCCACCCCTTGAAATTTTGGTAAATTGGTGTTGTACACATCAAGATCTATTCACACATCAAGTAACAAGATGGTGGTCAACTGTACTTTAAAAAATGACCACATTACTGAAGTATAAAAACTTTAACACTGATGTTAATCTAGGGTGTGGAGGGATGTATGAATGGACATATGGAGGTAGGAATGTACGGACACAGATATGAATGGACACTCCTAGGCGGGCTCGACAAAAGCCACATCATATTCATTTCTCTCTCAAATGTGTAGGCACCCTGATCAAATGCAGTAAATACCATTTTGTATTCACCATTTTTGAATGATATAACAAAATACAAAGCAATGGTGAGGTGAAAGGTCAAGATTACATTGTGTATTCTGATGTGGATAATATTCACACCTGTGTTCATGATACTGTGACATGCTTGATCACCAAAACAATCTACTATATGTTAGGTTATGATGGACACATTACACTTAGAGTGGTCCCTCCATATGGTGCTACCCCTCTTTTAATATGGGTATGGTCATGAATCCCATTAACTTGATTCAACTTTGTTATATCATTACTACTTTTTTGTTGTTGCTCATATGAACCAATAGCAACATGATTCCACATCAATAAATTCTCTATTTTTGTGTTTTAATAGACTATAAAGACACAACCTTGCATACCTCAGTCCATGGTTCCCTCACTTATAATGCATGTTACTTGTAAGGCTTCCATGAAGACCATTAGGAAGAAGAGCATTGTAGCTGTATCTACACAGTGGATTCTTTGATGTTAACTTGACTGGTCCATCATTTTGTAGATACTGTATATACTCGCGTATAAGCAGAATAATTTAGGAAAAAATAAAAGCTTTGAAGAATGGAGGTCGGCTTATCTGCAGGCCAAGGTCTATTATAGCTGTACTAACACTATAGAAGCCATTAACCATGTCACCTCAGTACATGAGGACCCGGGGGTTCAAGGTAGAAGGTATATATGTGTGTGTACATGTCTTTTGGATCATTTTACCTGTTTTCTCTATTTCTCATTATATTTCATCATTATATTTTGTCTCGGACTTATGGGTCGGCTTATGAGTGGGGGCATGCACTTTTTAATGTTTTTACCTATTCAGTTTGGGGCGTCAGCTTTTACGCAAATGGGCTTATACATGAGTATATATGGTAGTATTGAGGATGACTATGACTGTTTTTAGTTATTAGATATTATTGCATGGACAATGCATGTGAAACCCATACCCAAATGATTACAAGATGGATATATTTGGTGCCAGTAATTGACAAATGAGGCACTTTCTCCAACTATTATCAGTACATTGTCTCAAGCAACATGTAGAGTTTTTGATTGTTTCATTCACAAGTGCAGATGAAGAGTTATAAACACAAGGTCCAATTTACAGCATTCCCTCATTATAATGCCCTTATATGGTGAGTAAGATCATGGATTCCATTTCATAAAGTGGTCATAAATTATATGTATAATGTACTTCATTATAAGGAGGTCTAACTATAAGGCAGTATACTCCATGATTCCCACTGAAAGTATTATAATGAGAGAGTATTACACTTCCTTCCCAAATTTTACATTAACCTATATAAATGTATCTTACACTAGGTGTACGAAAGTCAATGCACAACCTATGACATCATATATCTCACCTCACCAATGCACATATTGTAATGCACAAATCATGCAGACTTTTCAATTTTAAATAAAGTTGTTCACCAAAAAGCAAGAATGATGTAGCAAGAAAAAGAATTTTACACCCTAGTGTGTGGGGCATGATTTCTAGTGAAACGGCTGACACAGTTTCTTTCCACTCAGGTTAGACTTCTCTTTCATGCATACATGTGGAGAAAATTCTTTTTATATCAACTCTGAAGATGATAGATACTCACCACATTTTTCTCATTTGCCATTAGCCACATGGCATCCTCTTCAGACTCTTTCTGTTGTTGCCGAAGCCGCTTTTCAATAGTCTCCTCATCCAAGTCATCATTACTTAAAAAGAGTCGCTCACCAACAAAATCCACCTGTTAAGAAGACAAAAGTCCTGTGGAATACTTTATCTTCCCTGACAAGCTAAGACATGATCTATATCAAATAACTTTTTGTAAAACATTTATACAATAACTCTTAACAACAAAGATGATGTCACTGCTTTGTAATTGCATTCTCCAATGCTAATTCTACATATTTAGTGCCTCTCAAACTTTCTGAAGTGGGAAGATTTTTGAGAAATTGAAATTAAATAAAAGAAGGGACTTCATGACCTGGACCCCAAGTTAAAATGGGTAAGTAAGTGTGTTGCAGAATGAATTCTCTTAGCTTCATAATGAAATTTCTCAAACACTGACCGAGTCACTGAAAGGGTTATTGACATATAAACGCTACCAGAGTCACTGAAATGGTTAGGGAAATATAAAACAAATTAAAAAAAACTTCAATCAAAACCAGAACTATCTGAGTTTGAGTGCCACTTAAGTTGAACAGCTTTGTAAATCTGGGACCAGATTCAAACTAAGTGAAATTTCAATAATTAAAATCAGCCACCACTTTGTTGAATCAACACTGGTAGTTTGTTTCCCCATCTTTCATACACTGTTCCCTATTTTTCATACACTGTTCCCTATCTTTTATACACTGTTCCCTATTTTCATACACTGTTGTCTATTTCATATCAATGAGAAAACAATACATGCTAACCAATTACCTTATCTACATATAACTGCCTGATTGATGGCCCTGGGAGTTGGGGTGGAGGTCCAATCATTTGATCTTGGAGGCTCCGTGGAGGTTTTGCTGGGCTTGGATATGTCCCAATCCGGCTAGCTGTCGAATTATGAGTGAGTGGGTGGCTGGCAGAAGTAGTTGTGGTGGTTGAACTGGGTACACCAGTGGAGACAGCAGCATACCCACTTGAGGATGGAAAATAGCGCGAGAGATCAATCTGCAGATGACCCTGAAATAAAAGTGCAAGTAGATTACACATGTGCATCATATACCTAAGGTGAAATCAGGTTATGACAGCATGTAACTCTGAAATGCCTTCCATTATACTAATGAACTACTTAATACATTGGATAACTTGCAAAATGATTTGCTTTGCTAAACATGGAATTAATGCGGTCCAGTTTACATGAAAAATTAAGTTATTATCCCTCATTGTGAATTAGATGCAGAGAACCTTACATACAAATATGAGAAAATGCTAAAAAAAATATTCCATTTGAAAGTAGCTATTACTGTCACTTATCAAAAATCTCTAAGGAAAAAATATACCTGGATCTTTTTCCAAATATAACTCAAGGGATGCTGTAGACCATATACAAAGTGAAGACCAAC
The DNA here is from genome assembly GCA_029931535.1 of Margaritifera margaritifera. NCBI lineage: Eukaryota > Metazoa > Mollusca > Bivalvia > Unionida > Margaritiferidae > Margaritifera > Margaritifera margaritifera. The sequence goes on from JAQPZY010001528.1 coordinate 1,787,037, forward strand.
CTTGGTGTATATATTTTGGTGTTTAACACCTTGGTGTATATATTTTGGTGTTTAACATATTCCTTCGAGTCCTTATCTTATGTTTCTATTACACTAATTAGGAAGCGCTCACTTATCAAAGAGGAAGTAACTCTATCGAGGATTTCATGTAGCTTATTTATTCCAAGAACCAGACTTCATACATGTGACAGAAAAGACAGGTCAGGTCAGAGCAGATCAGGAGATTTCCAAAATTTGGTCAGGAATTTGAACTCAAAAGAGGGAGGATGTTCATCATCCCAATTTTTAGTATGCAAATGGACGAAAATTACAACTACTGAATAAATTTACATTTTTTTTTTTTAAATATGCACATCAACTCATCAAATCAGTCCTTTCACAGTAACTTGCTGCCACTCATACTCTTCTTATATGTACCACAGGGATTTTTAGTATTTCTTAGATCATTGCTGGATTATATTGGTGGCAGTCCTCATCATTGTTGATCTTAACAATTAGGAGATGATGTACTGTTACTGGATCCAGGTTTCCTCTAGAGTCATCCTGAATTTTCTTCTGAATGGAAAATGTCATTTTTAATGTCTGCACTGGAATGTGGCAATGTCAGTACAGCTCGACTGAGTCCATCAAGAAGTTTCAATTGTTTCCTGCCTGTGGAACGATTCAGATTGCTGACTGCCTGCCAGAACTGTTCAAGATTGGTACTGTCTGGGCCTAATGTTGTTTTAATGTCGGTAAGATTCTTCACATGAAGCACAAACACATACATTATAACATCACACCCTTTGTGACTTTAAGTCTAATTTGCAGACACCTTTGTTGTCATCATTATCATCACTATCACCACTCTTTTATAATGATAATCAAATCCAGAAAACGATAATCACTTACTAGTATTATAAACGGCGACAAAGACCCCATTCATCCCAGGCATTATGGATTACAAAGGCAGTTAGTGACATGTACTTTAGTCTGGTTTACAATAATGTTTACAAAGGATTAAATCAAGGTCAATGGTGTTTGTATCAGTTTTTGCTACGAGATTGTTCATAGTAGTGTTGAACGCATATTTTGCCTAAAAATCGTGATCGCTGGTTGCATTCTGTAGATGGTCACTCACAACAGTGAGTTCATATAATAAATTATTATTATTATTATTATTAATATAATTATTATTATACAGTTAGGATTATAAATTCTTATGAACAATGAAAAAGTCACTATGTGAGTAGTTTTTGTCTGTTTGCATGAAAACTTGTGTGCAATTTATGAGTCATAAACATTATTTTGACTCGATTTGAAAAATGATCTGCTACCAGAAATGGGAGATTATGTTCGGCTATAAAGTTGGAAAATAGTGTCTCGGCACGTGCAACTTTATCCACATTTGATGCAGATTCCACAAACGTAGATTTCAGTGATGGCACATTTGTTGTCATGGTTAATATGCTTTTATGAGATTGGGTTTCTGCATGATGCGTGATGTCATTCTTGCCACCGTGAGACTTTAAAATCAGCTTTACAGGAAGAGCAGAATGCATATTCATGTCCCTTTGAATGTGATTGCAACCAATGAAATTCCCGTTTCCAACCATCATTGAATTTCGTGTGATATATTAGTTGCTTGGATTTTGGTGTTTTGGCATTGGCACGCTTAGACATCTTGACAAACTTTACACACTAAAGTCAAACCAACCCAGTTTTACACCATTTGAGCTCTTGAGTAATCCAACCATAATTGACATCTCTAATCCTCTAAAAATTACTTTTGATCATACATAGCATAGACTCTGATCTAAATTGACAACTTTGAGCACTGAAGCAGAACATACCAGGTGGAGAGAATCAAAGTAATGTTATTGCTTTATGCCGACTGGGCTCTTTAGTAACCCAACCATAATCAATTAACGTCCTTAATCCTTTCAAAATTACTTCTCCTCACACATAGTATAATCCACCTCGACAAACTTCATACAATGAAGCCAGTCGACCATGCCGACAGGTTCAAAGGGTGAAATTAGCAACTACATTGTCTTGCCCTGCTTAAGCCACGTGATCACAGGCAGTATTACCATAATATACTACACTGGAACTAAATGGAAAAAATTAAATTTTTCACCAATAATTTTGCATACATGGGAGATTTCAGTGAGTGACTGGAGGGATGGGAGACACCCCTAAACTTGGGAGAAAAACCCTCCCGTTCAGATGTATGAGACTTGCATATGTGGAAGTCTGAATCAATCTGTTACATTCATACCATCACTATGGTGGGTTTGTTTAGTTGTGATGTGTTCAGGGCTTGTACATATTAGGATGATTATTCCACAAGGAAATAAATGTTCCTGTTCAGTTGGTGGGGACATGAACCCTACATCTGTAATAATCAATCTAAATACCAACCTGACTTGTTTGGCAGCCTGTATTGCAAGGGTGTGACAAATTTCAAAATCTGATGATGGCTCAGTGGGCTTGCAGGAAAAGAACCTAGTTGTATAGCTGAAATTCAGTAGCCCACAGAAAACTATTAGTTCCAAGACTTTAGTATTGACTCATTTTAACTTGTTAATAGTTATTTTCCTCTGTGAAATATTGTTACATTATTTTTGTTTAATATCATGCAGTACCTCACTGGAGTACCTGGATTCAACATATGGAAACCAAGACCATGTACTCTGGTTTTCCTTGGACTCTGGGTACATGATTTGTCAAACGCGGACAGTGTTCCAAATTAAAATGATATGCTTATTTGCCTGTGGGACGGTTCATGCCTTGGATGACACACGAGTACTGTATCCAAAGGAAGGGATATTGGTCATGCTGTTTTAGATGGGGTAGGGACCCACAGGTATAAATGTAATTCTGAAAACTTGCCTGATTTGATCAGTTGCCTGTAGGGTGTTATAAGCTAAAACTTACCAGGGTGCTTGATATAAACACTTACCTGTGGTCGGTTGGCCATGGGTTGTTCTGGGCTTGGACCCACAGGGGTGCTCTGGCTGAGGGGAGGGAGAGTGGATGTGCTGTTCCAATGGTGGGGTAGGGACCCTACACTTTGGTTGGCACTGAGATTTGGTGTTGATCCAGCTGGTGATACACTGGGGTAACTGGGCCGTGCTGGCTTCGGGGGTGGGGGCTCCTCTTCAGACCCATTCGAGCCTAAATGAAGTAAGCAGTTTTTCTAAATCAAATACTGATTTTATTTCTGGCAGAAATACTATATTTTCCTATGTACAGTACTCTTTCACTATAAGACACCTCAGCATAAATCAGTCCCTTTTATACGGTAATTATTGCCATGGATCCTATTTTATTATTTACCAATTATACTCATGTATAAGTCAATACCAACTGCAAACTGCATAGACCCAGATCTGCCATCACATAATGCACTGGACTAAAACACGGTATTGGTGCTGATAAAGGAATTTTCATGTTATATGCATGAAATAGAAAAATTAAACAAGATATGAACCAATTTTAAAGATTGGTAAGCCTGGCATATACCTCTCTTACTTTCCTGAAAATTTCAAGAGGTTAGTGTAACCCATTGTTGAGATATGCATGGAAACAAGCTCTAAAAATGGCCATTTTTGAGCGTTATGTAGTCTCACTCGAAAAAAGCTTGAATATAAAATAGAGAATTCTCTAAATATCATACTGAAATTATGCATTTATTGGTCTGGTTTTATGCGGAATTCTATCCTGCAAATATTGCTTCTTGAATTAAAGAAATCGGTAAAATATTATGGATTTTATAAGCAAAATACCGTCAGTAGAAGTTTTGTTTCAACACTGAAATTCAAACACTAATCTGTTGTTATATGCCAACATTTTGTACAAAATAACATTCATTATAACTTTTATTGACATCTAGAACTCGACTTTATATTATAATAAGTAGTAAAACCATTTAAATCACATGGCTAGCCAAGATATTCGATTGAGAGCTTGTTCTTTGTCAAACTTTCCAGTTCTAAATTTTGTAGTGTCTGTAACCTTTACAAGTTTATATGGCAATAATTTTGTTGTTTCATTATGGAAAAGTATAAATCCTACAAAGGCTCATGTGTATCCATGTGATGTCCAAGTTGGCCAAAATTGGTGGTGCTGTATTGTACCATTAAAAAACAGCAACTCAATAAAAAAAGTTACAGACACTACACAAACAGGTATAAAAATGAAAGATAAAAGTATTGTTCTACTTGTCATTAAAACATTGTTTTTCTCAATAGAAAGTTCCATCTTATGTGATGTAATGTTGCATCATCTATTTACCTCTGCAGCCAAGAGCAAAAAAGTGATGCAATAACTCTCTTGATTGAATATTGCATCATTCTTGCAGCACTGTCTGTTTGAGTAATTTACTACAAGACAATGTAACCTGAATTTCTTATCCTAGAAGAAGCTGCCTAATTACTTTTTCTGTTCTTTACCATGGTACATCCCTAAGACATGGGAAGACGACAAAAGCAAACCTCTGGGAACAACTCTGGTAAGTTTGTATTGAATGGTAAACCACACTCTTAAATTGTAGTGTCTGTAACCAATATCCCCTTTTTATACTGTCTATGACTTTATCCCTGTTTTTTTTAAAAAAAATGAAGCCAAATTATGTTTCCTATTACAGTATTGATGTGTAAGGCTAAATTTTGACATATTGTCTGTCTGCAATTTGTAATATTTTGGTATATTTATAGTTTCTTTCATCTAGATTTCTGATAACAGGCAACATTTTCAGTGATTTCTTACAATATGCAATTGAAACTGAGTATTTTTGCATTCCATATCATTAGACTAGTAAATTCAAACAGAAATATTATGAGAATTCAATGAGCTCAGACTTAGTATTGGATACATTGCTGATATTGTCAAATGGTTACAGACACTACTAGACATGTGAATTGACCCGACTGTTGTTTACATTATTAAGGAAAGTGTGCAATCATTGTAAATGCTAGAACATTGAATAATCATCAGGTTTTATGCTATTTCTTTTTCAATCAGATACTTTTCTTTAAGAATCTACAGGTTATTCCAGTTTGCTTATGTATGAAAGCATATTGCGTACTCATTACAAGTATGTTTTGTAAAGTCTAAATTTCATCCGTATACATAGAGGAACAAAAATGAGAATGAAGTTGTTTGCTTTTAGGAAGCAAAGATAAGCCAGAAGAAGATGAACAGAAGATTAAAGCTAGAAGGGAGAAGACGAGGCTAAAGGTACAAGCCTGGAGAAAAAAACAGAGGGAAAATAAGGCGAAACATGAGGAGCTAAAAAGGGTTGATAGAGAAAGAAATTCAAGATAAAGCATGCCATTATTGGCATCAGTGAAGAAACCAAACATGATGCAGACTTAGCTATCACTTTTGAGAACAAAGCTATAGAAATTCTGAAGAAGAAAGGTTTGAAAGTAGAGGAGATCCATGAGTGGACAGATGGCTGTGCTGCCCAGTATAAGGGGAAGAAAGCCTTTGCTGACATAAGTCTGAGGAAAAAGCCATCTGTAACACGAAATTATTTCGAAACATCACATGGAAAGAGTGTTTGCGATGGTCTCGGTGCGACAGTCAAGAATGCTTGCTACAGAGCTGTAATCAGCAATAGAAAGGTGATAGGTTGTGCAGAAGATGTATATCATTTCTGTACAGAGAAACTGAAAATGGAAAATACAGATAATGAAGCTAAAACAGTTTCGAGAAGGGAGTTCATCCTTGTTAAAGATGTTGAGAGAAATAGAGAAGAAACTGATGTGCAAACACTGCAAGGTACAAGAAAATTACATGCTGTAAAGTCAGGAAGCAATGATTATGAACTGAGCATAAGAAATCTGAGCTGTTATTGTGAGCAATGCATGAAGGTTGACGGGAGATGCAACTTCAGCGAAAATGTTAATGCCTGGGAAATGAGAAAGTTAGTACTCAATAAAGATAATTTAAGTCAGAAAGGAAAACAACTTAAAGACAAGAATCCATCAACAATAGAAAATAATGACAAGAAAAGAAAACAAGGAAGTAACCAGAAAGATCATAACTCAGCAACAAGCGAAAAGCCTAATAAGAAACGGAAGTCAACAGAAAGACAAAACATTGTGACAAAGAAGATCAAAGTTGACAAAAAAGCACCAACCAACACAGAGAAACCAATAGAGAAATACCACCCTGGAGAATTTGTTGCTGTAGGACTTAAGCCAAAGAAGGGACCTCTAGATGTATACTTAGCAGAAGTAATAGACATTCTTCATAACGAAGTTAGACTTAAATACATGAGAAAGTCTGGCAACATGTATGTTTGGCCTGAAAAAGATGATTATTCACAAGAGGCTCTAGATGCTATCTTGTACAGGGTAAAAGCTCCACAAATAGTCAATGAAAGGGGTCATTTCAAGTTTAATGCAGCTGAATTGTCTAAGCTCAAGTCAAATCTGGAAAAAAATCATAAGCACTTCTATTTGAAATGACAATATAAAGTCAAGGTTTAATGTGTAGTGTCTGTAACCTTAAGATCAATCACATATGGGTCTGTGTTTGAGTCAGCACCTTGGGTTGAACAATACTTTAGTGACTATGATTTATTGAACATTCATTATACTTCAATATTTTACTCTTACAAACACTATTTAGTATTAAACTTTCAAGTGCTATTTACCAGTTCATAATTTTAACACAAGTATTGGACATATACCTGTTACAATGTGGTTTTATCATTTTATTAACTAATCAACATTCATTTAATGAATAATTCTAGTCAATGTGTTCATGTTGAATTATTTTTGAAGTGAATTTTATGGAGATATGTATGGTTCTGCAGCTGTATTGAAATGCTATAGTTTTGTAGTGTCTGTAACCAGTTTTATGGACAATGTACTTCTGACTCTTATGGAAGTTTGCAATACTTTTGGCCAGTATTAATGATTTTGTTTGTTTAAATATTCTTCTTGGTGTTAGATAAATGCCTAAATAAGATTATTCTATGTCTTTTATGTTTGTTATGCAAAAGTTTCATGGTTAGGTTTTTTTTCTTAGTGATACCTTTGTCATAGATGTTTTGATTTTGTTATTAAGTTGTTTACCACTTCCAGTTATGTTGTTTACTTTAAATGTTGATATCCTGTTACTGATGTTACTGTGAAAAAAAATAAAGTTTTAAAGTTTTCATGCTGTTTTTCTTGCATGTTATACACCAAGTGTAGTGTCTGTAACTGTTGTTATACCAATGAATTGAAATAATGGTTAAACAAAATCGCATGCATGTTCAAGCTAAATCTAACTTGATCTGACTAGGGGACACCCTAGGGTATATAATGAGCTTCATTGAAATGTTCTATCAAACATTTCAATTTTTTAAGTGAGTGAGACTACTCTCAGCACCAATACCGTGTTTTAGCCGACTGGCAGATCTGGGTCTATGCAGTTTGTAAGGACTAATCAGTAGAACAAACAACATAGACCCTGATCTGCCTGTGCATTATGCGACGGCAGATCAGGGTCTATGTTGTTTGCATTTTAATCTGGCTTATATGTGAGTATATATGGTAATAGCCATATTATGAATCAAAGTATTGGGAATACTGATAGCTTGGAGGGTTTGGGTAACACAGTACATAAAGCACAATTAAAGGGATGAACATAAATTGTGTGATATTGATAATCATGTTAAGCAACAATTATTAATGTCCCTCAAAAAAAGTAATCTGAATTTAATGTTTTAAGTCTCTTTTTCCCATTATCCCTTAATAGAGGATTGAATAAACAAGAAGCCAAAGTAGGCCTGATATCACTCACCTGCATACATAACTTAGCAGCTGACCATTTTACAAACCAGGCTTATGCAGTAGAGTAAGAAGACATGCTATGTAAACTATCTCCCAAACTTTATATAATGTTTAATTTATCTATTTTACTATATCCTGATAAAAATTATTTTTAAAGATAAAATTCATACGCACAGTGTGTATTTTACAAGTAATCCCTCGCTATAACACTGTTCGTGTGAACCATAAAAGTGGCAGTCCAAGTGGCAGTCCACTTTTATGGTTCACACAGTGTTATAGTGAGGGAGTACTAGTATAATACACACTCAACTATGAAAAACATAGACCCAGATGTGCTACCACATAATTTACTGGTTGGTAAGGATCTATGTAATTTGTCTGAAAAGACTAAACAACACAGACCCTAATCTTCCAACTTATCAAATGACCCTTTCTACCTTTGCTCACTGTCTATTCCAGGCACATTTGCTGATATAAAGAGTGTTCATAGACAGATTCCACTGTATTTTCTATCAAGTATTTTAAACAATCTGCAAATCTTTGAGAAGAGGAATACCATATATGGTGAAATTTCCACATGGTTTTATGTATAAAAATGATGTAATTTACATAGTATGAAATTATAGCAAGAATCCATGGTTACATTTATTCAGCAGAGAGAGAGAGAGAGAGGGGGGGGGGTAGGGAAGGAGAAAGAGAGAGAATAGAACTAAGTAACTATTATCTTAAAAATCAGATCACTAAATGTGTCAAATATGGTGCACTGCTCCCTCATTTAAGTGTTCCCTGATAACTTGAAAGCCCACTCATAATGTGGAGGCAGGTATGGATTCCATTTTTTTCATAGAGAAAAGACAAAAAATAGGTTATAATTTGCTTAACATTTAAAAATTGTGATCAAAATTGGTAAATGAAAGCTCAATATACTGCTCATTATATGGTTGTAAATGGTGGTTATTATTTTTTCTTCATCCAAGTCTAGAGTTTCTTGACAATACAACTGCCATGTGCAAACTGTTTTTATTAGTACAAACAATATAGAGTTGCACTCAGTCATTGTCATTTGCTACCAATTAAGTAACATTTAACATCGCTATCTTGAGGAATTAACCAGTGCAAACATATTGATGGGTTTGTCTCCAGTGATTTATGAGTGTAAGTTTAGCGATGAAGCTTTAGTTCAGTGGTGTTTGCTTACAATGGATAACATGTGTTCTGACCTCAAATGGGAAGCAACTCCAACTATACTAATACATGAATTTGTGAATACTACATGACAACTTGATCTATTATTAAAAGTCTCTCATGAATTTACTGACTTGAACTGACTTTTTCAGATCTAATATGAATAAATATTACAATCCATTTGATGCATTATTTGTGTAGGACAATGGAGATCATAATTCTCATGATTTATGAAAGACACTAGCACCCACCCATCCTTTCCCACAAAATGTTAACCAAAATTTGAGTCTTCCTTGCTATCTTGCACCCAAAATTTGAGTCTTCCTCGCTATCTTGCACCCTCGCCTACGCCGTGATCGATGTTTATGGACCCTGTCACTCGCAAGTTATTGAGGGACAGGTGTATATATGTCTCTATCTATCCATCCATCCATCCATCCATCCATCAATCTATTTGCATAAACCAAGAAACATCAAATTCCAAGGCAATTGTTAGACATCTCTTTTTGTAGAAATACTTGCAAAAGTGTCTATTTCAAACATCTTTTACTTATACACATTCCGACCTACATACATACATACATACTAGAGCTGAAACGAATAACTGAACATTTGAATCAATACTTTTTGGCAAATATTTAAATAGAAAGTCGGTGGTAGAATATTTGTTTATCTAGCTATTAGCAATACCTAAATCCAGACTCAATCATTCAGTCATTCAATCATGCTGACCATGGTTTGCCGTAAAAATGTTAACTATACAACACTAAATTAGTTTACAAGGGGACAATTTCAAACCTGCAAAATCACCCACTCACAAGGTAATTATAATATAAAGATAACATGCAGTACAGCAAGTTGATAAATCACTTGGTATAAAACAGGGGACATATCAAAGTCAACAAGCCTTTAAACAAAGTGACATACCATATATACTCGCATATAAGCTGATACCAACTGCAAACTGCACAGACCCAGATCTGCCGTTGCATAATGCGTCGGCAGATCTGGGTCTATGCAGTTTGTAAGGACTAATCAGTAGAACAAACAACATAGACCCTGATCTGCCGGCGCATTATGTGATGGTAGATCAGGGTCTATGCTGTTTGCATTTAGACCTCGCTTATACGTGATTATATATGCCAATAATGGATTAAATACTTCAATCCTGTACATGAATCTAAATTGTATTTTTTTTTATTTTTTTTTAGACATAACTGGGTTAACAACTGTGTGCATTCACTGTCTTAAATTTGTTGCACTCCAGTCAAGTTACACTAAAAGTCGAATTGTTCAATTTTCATTGTGAACAAATCCCTTCTTAGAAAATTTGTTTGAGATGGTCATTGCATTTAACTCAAGGAGTAACAAAGAGTTACTGAATCATTAAGTGAACATTTTTGGTTGCACTGAGTTTGAAGATAAACAAAAAACAGCACCTATATTCATTTGATTACTAGTCTGAATTCAAAAAGAAATTTACTCAAGATGCCTAAAATATCATTTAATTGGATTCAGATGACTCAAGATGCCTAAAATTTGATTTAATTGGATTCAGATGACTCAAGATGCCTAAAATGTCATTTAATTGGATTCAGATGACTCAAGATGCCTAAAATTTGATTTAATTGGAATCAGATGACTCAAGATCCCGAAAATGTCATTTAATTGGATTCAGATGACTCAAGATGCCTAAAATGTCATTTAATTGGAATCAGATGACTCAAGATGCCTAAAATGTCATATAATTGGAATCAGATGACTCAAGATGCCTAAAATGTCATTTAATTGGATTCACATGACTCAAGATGCCTAAAATGTCATTTAATTGGATTCAGATGACTCAAGATGCCTAAAATGTCATTTAATTGGATTCGGATGACTGAGTTGTCAGTGTAATGAATGCGAGTTGGTGGTGGATGCGGGAGGTGTCAATAAATCTATAAATACCATAGAAGCTACAAAAATAAAAAATAAAAAAAAAATACAAATCTTTATTAACATTGATGACTATTCAAATTCTATTTGAATACATTCTATGAATATTCAAATAGGAAAATTTGGTATTCATTTCAGCTCTTCATGCATGCATACATACATACATACATACATACATACATACATACATACATACATATGTATGTACATATATACATACATACCTGAGATCCTTAAATACCTGTATTTGCCAGAGATGTCCAGGAGGTCAAAGGTTTTGACAGGCACATACTCTCAGCAATAAGACATCGGTCATACGAGTTCTCAAATATCATTATATCAACTCGTCTTTCATTTGTTTATCCATTATATTGCCAAATAAACACCTCGGCAAAGTAAAATTCAATGGTCACTAGGTCTAGTTTACAGATTGTTTCTTGGTGAAATAATCAATAAAGATGTTGTCAACTAAACTTAATTCAAAGGTGACTACATTGTTTCTTTGTTGGACAATCAACAGATATGTCACTGACTAAAAATGTTTCGTCATTATGTTTTCTGATTGATTAAAACACTCTATAGCCTCAAAACACAAGACAAAGAGATGTGAAAGCTTATCTCCTGGACTAGTCAAAACGCCTTATAATTGAATGATTGCCCCAGGGTTTGTACTACAGACATTACATCAGTCTCTCACACCACATGGTTTGTGTTGCAGAGTGTCATCACATAATAACTTTAGAACTCAATATGTGAAGCTTAGGCCCGATTTAAGAAAAAAAGATACTAGCAATAACAACTAACTTTTATCATCATCCTCAAAAACTTATCTGGGGACCTGATCAACTAAATCTGCGCCATCTGACTTTACTGGAAATGCCTGTTAATTACTTGTTACATTTGAGGTAGTACATCAGCTTGTTGTCAATTAATAAATAATTGTGAAAAACAGTAGAGGGGAATAAAATACAGTTGTTCTGTGAAATTCTACAGTATAGTTTTCTGAAAGAAAAAATTATGTTTTATAAATAATAATTTTAAAAAGAAACCAGTTAAACGTGGAAGGATAATACTAATACTAAAGCAGCAGCAAATCCGAAAGTGAAAATGACACATATTCTCGAACATTTGATAATTAGGTATATAAAAGTTTTCTTTTTTGTCACAACTTGTAATATTTCCTGTGAATATTTTTATATTAAATTTCACAAATATATTGCTACCACGCTAACTTTCCTGAAAAAATGTCCAGCAAAGTCATTAGAATTTCAGGATCTCCGATACATATATACATACATATGTACATGCATACATCCAAAACTGTCCTAAGCAGTCTTCTGTGGGAAACTAGAAAGTGCCCTTTCAAAGCATGTGATTACCCAAATGAAGTAAACTTCTAAGATATCTTGGTTTAGGGAATATGTAAAAAGTGCCTGTGTAAGACAGGTGGTTCCTTAACAAAGGTGACATTTTAAGACAGGTCTGACCATAAATATATACATACATACATACATACATACATACATACATACATACATACATACATACATACATACAATCATACATATATATACACATACATACATACAATCATATATATATATACATACATACAATCATATATACATACATACATACATACATACATACATACATACATACATACTTACATACATACATACAATAATACAATCATACATATATATTTACATACATACATACATACATACAACTTGCACATGCAGAATACTTTTAGACATAAATAAATTGATCACATCATCAGCTTGTCTCCTATTAACCATACAAAAAAAGAAATTGTTTCTTTGAAAATTTTAAAATTATGGAGATGATTGCACTCATTCTTTAGCGATTCAGCAAAACTATACAAGATTCATTTTATTTTGGAACAGCCTGAAAATATATGAAAAAAAGCTTCTGCAGAATTATTACACAAAGAACATAAACTATTTGGAATTTTACCTACTTTACAAAAAAAAAATATTTTTGTTGGTAAAATTGTATGTAAAATGTTAGTTTGAAACCATCAGAGTTTGGGACAATTAGTTATCTTGTGTGGCAGGGAAAAATGCTTATTCCATTCATTCTTCTCTAAATTTCCAAATTCCATGTTTCCATTTTCTTTTTGAAGATCGTTCATACAACCTCACTTACATTTTGTAAGTAAAACAATGTGCCAAAATTGCACAAAATAAAAACATTCACAAGTTTCCAAAACAATAACTCTGCACAAATTTAACAATGTGGAAATTTCCCTTAATATGATAAATGGAAATATTTGGATATTTAGATAAATTCTAATTTAATGAGGTTATGCTATCATTCCTTTATCACATCAACAGAAATTCTAATTTAATGCAGTTATGCTATCATTCCTTTATCACATCAACAGAAATTCTAATTTAATGAGGTTATGCTATCTATCCTTTATCACATCAGCAGCTGTTCTAATTTGATGAGGTTATGCTATCATTCCTTTATCAACAGCTGCTTTAATTCCTAAATAAAAAATAAAAACTTTGTTTGTCAAAAAACCTCTTGATGGTGATAGTTGCAAACAGTGTTTTCCATCTCACAATTTCAACAAAATACCCTAATGGAACTAGTGTAAAGTTAAAAAAAATCTCTTTTAATAAAGATTGAAGAAACTCACCCCAGGATATGGCCTGCACTCTTCTGTTGTCTCGCTGCATTTCTTCTTCTTGTCTATGCATCTCCTCATCAACAATTTCACTGAAAAAGATGAGTGTCTTGTTCATAAAAAATAAATATCCCTTGTACTACAATGCTTTACATACATAAAGATGTAATGTTTAAATGAAAATTTGGTCTCTACCATATGTAAGTACATGATGAAATAACTGTCTCAAAAAAGCAACCATTAAGGAAAAAAAAAAAAAAGAAACAAAATCTGTAACTCCCTCATGAGACAAATATTTACAGGATCAATATAGCACAGCGGTAAATTTTCTTTGCACCTCTGAGGTCCCTGTTCCTAGCATAAAGTCACTTGGGAGGAAAAAATCTCAGATTTAATTTTCTATTGACTTTTATGACAAGCCTATGAAAATGTTTCTGATTTATGGATTTATGACTTTCATCATCAAATTCTTTTATTTGCTCTTTATTTTCATGATGTTTCATTGGCCTAATACATGTACAATGAACATTTATCAAGCCACTGTATTTCAGGTCTGATAAGTGATTCCTACATCTAAGACAATTTGTATCCTACCGTATATACTTGCATATAAGCTAGGTCCAAATGCAAACAACATAGACCCTGATCTGCCATCGCATAATGTGCCGGCAGATTAGGGTCTATGTTATTTGTTCTACTGATTAGTCCTTACAAACTGCATAGACCCAGATCTGCTGGCACATTATGCGATAGCAGATCTGGGTCTATGCAGTTTGCAGTTGGTATCAGCTTATACACGCGTATATACAGTAAGTGTTCACTTACTACAACCAAATCTTGAGCTCTGCAAAGGAGGGTCTCTTTGAGGGTTCATATGACCAGCATACACACATCAGGTTGTAGAGGGATGGTGGACAATTTGGCGGCATAGGTAACCTCTCTCCTGCTTCAATCTTCCCAATAACATCGTTGTTCTTCACTCCATGGAAGGGCTTGATTCCATACATAAGTATCTCCCAGATACATACACCTGCAAAGACAGATATGTACATACTCAGACTCTATACAAAAAAATTGTAATAGATAAATATGGCCTATGCTGTGTGCTGGCAACTGACCTTTTCACAATTTCATGTAAGAGTTGACTCCTGTACTGTGGGCGCGTAGAGGAGGCTAAATGTGTAAATCTGCTGTCTCACAGCAGTGTAGTGCAGAAAATACAGTGGGATATAATAGGTTGTTTGGTTCATAGAGTCCAATTGTTATTTTTCCTTTTTTTAAAAATAAATGTCCCTGTCGACAAACTTGTTGCATATTAGAAGCATTTTGCAATCCCTACCCCCTGCAAGTCTTTAAATCATATCGGATTTATTTATTTATTCCAAGTGAGATTTTATTTAAATTAAGTATACGTGCTTTACATATACACTGTACATTTTCCTTCGCTTTATGTTCTGCATAGATTACTTTGAACGGCAGTCACATAATACGGCAGCAGATCTGGATCTAATGAGTTTCTTAGGAGTATTCAGTAGAACAAACAACGTAGACCCTGATCTGCTACACACCTGTTCTCTTTGGGCACGAACTTCATTCCATTTCGTTTTATTCACCCATGAATCTAATGTCAGCGCTATATTGGGTCTTCAAACTAAAACCATTGATTGAAGTCCACACAGTTGCCCCTGGCATCTCCAACTTATATTGGACGGTCCAGTCTACGCTGGGCTCCTTCAGTTGCTGCTGAAGTAACTTTTCTCATGGATTATTCATAACATTTTTGTCAGGGAGTTTCACAGCCGCAGCTGTGACCTTTGTACAACCCTGCTGTGCTGATTCAGTTACCGCTGAATCCATTCACTGACAGAATGAACCAAAATTCATCAGTAGCAGCAGACTGTCCCTCTAGGCAAATATACATGTTTATAAATAAAAAGTTAACTGGATCTGGTTTTTGTTGTGTATAAAAGTACTTTTAACATCCAAGAGTGCTGGCTTTTGAGCTGGAGAAAAAAACAGAGAACCCAAAGGAAATCAACAGCATCATACAGGAGAACCCTGCTTTAACACACATCATTATAACTCAAATAAGGATATAATGCCGTTGTGTCACAGCTCCCTATTTTATGTCTTAGATGTCCCTTAGATGTTTGACCATACTCGAACATCAGCCATGCTGACAAATATATAAAATCAACTAGGTCAAGTTTCAGAACTCTATACCTTACAGATCACTATTAATGTTCTTATACTGCAATGATTAATTTTCATCAAACATAATTCAGACTGTTGTATAAATTGGCAGGTAGTAAAATTATTATATGTTTGACTGTCATTTTTTTTTTTCCCCCCCCCCCCCCCCCCATTCATGGACTGAATTTACTTTTATACTCACTATACTGCAGTTTGGTAATTAGCACATTTGTCTAATTCTTGATCATTCTCACTGTACTACAGTTTGGTAATTAACACATTCATCTAATTCTTGATCATCATTGCTGTACTGCAGTTTGGTAATTAACACATTTGTCTAATTCTTGATTATCATTGCTGTACTGCTGTTTGGTAATTAACACATTCATCTAATTATTGATCATCATTGCTGTACTGCAGTTTGGTAATTAACACATTTGTCTAATTCTTGATTATCATTGCTGTACTGCTGTTTGGTAATTAACACATTCATCTAATTATTGATCATCATTGCTGTACAGCAGTTAATTAACACATTCATCTAATTCTTGATCATCATTGCTGTACTGCAGTTTGGTAATTAACACATTCATCTAATTTTTGATCATCATTGCTGTACTGCAGTTTGGTAATTAACACATTCATCTAATTCTTGATCATCATTGCTGTACTGCTGTTTGGTAATTAACACATTCATCTAATTATTGATCATCATTGCTGTACTGCTGTTTGGTAATTAACACATTCATCTAATTCTTGATCATCATTGCTGTACTGCTGTTTGGTAATTAACACATTCATCTAATTTTTGATCATCATTGCTGTACTGCAGTTTGGTAATTAACACATTCATCTAATTATTGATCATCATTGCTGTACTGCTGTTAGGTAATTAACACATTCATCTATATCTCTATCATCATTGCTGTACTGCAGTTTGGTAATTAACACATTCATCTAATTCTCTATCATCGTTGCTGTACTGCAGTTTGGTAATTAACACATTCATCTAATTATTGATCATCATTGCTGTACTGCTGTTAGGTAATTAACACATTCATCTATATCTCTATCATCATTGCTGTACTGCAGTTTGGTAATTAACACATTCATCTAATTCTCTATCATCGTTGCTGTACTGCAGTTTGGTAATTAACACATTCATCTAATTCTCTATTATCATTGCTGTACTGCTGTTTGGTAATTAACACATTTATCTAATTCTTGATCATCATTGCCGTACTGCAGTTTGGTAATTAACACATTCATCTAATTCTCTATTATCATTGCTGTACTGCTGTTTGGTCATTAATACATTCATCTAATTCTTTATCATCATTGCCGTACTGCTGTTTGGTAATTAACACATTCATCTAATTCTTGATCATCATTGCCGTACTGCAGTTTGGTAATTAACACATTCATCTAATTCTCTATTATCATTGCTGTACTGCTGTTTGGTCATTAACACATTCATCTAATTCTTGATCATCATTGCCGTACTGCAGTTTGGTTCCCTAGTATATTCAATAGCAAGAGTATGTTTATAACATAAAGTGAAAAGGACGATGAAAATAATTGTTACTTGCTGCTTTACAACTTTTCTTGCTTAAAAATCACCACAATTAAGACAATGATATATAGAGTATGTACTTAAAAAAGAACCAGATCACACATCACTATTTTAAAATATGTCATGAGGAAAAATGAAAGCAAGTAGGGATATAACTGGCTAAATAAAGGATAAATTAATTACAGATTAAGACTTAAATAAACACTTAAAATATCAGCTAGGAATAATTTCATGCACTGAAGAAATGAATCTTGAACTTACTAATTTCTAAAATTATGGACAATAATTAATACATGCTGGCAACCTATTCTACACTTACCGAACATCCACACATCACTAGCTGTGGTAAATCTACGGAAGTTAATGGATTCTGGGGCCATCCATTTGATGGGTAGTTTCCCTTTGGAAGCTTTTGTAAAAAACAAAAAGTGAAACTTAAGTCAATCACATAAATGATTACAGACACTAGAAATGTGTTCAACAAACAAGAATTCCCCACCACAATGCCTGAAAACTGACCTAAATGCAAAACATAATCAGATGCATGGATGGACAGACAAGGTTAACACTGTATGTTCCAGCTACATTCATGGTGGTGGATAAAACTGAAATTTTGTATGGGAAACAATCACTTATGTCAATAACTGAGGATATTAGAAAGATGACCATACAGATTTTCATGAAATGAACACTTATTTTTGAACTAAAATGGTTCATAATTTTGACTCTGAAATAATGTGATTGACAGATGGGTGTATGGTACAAATTGTATGATCGATAGAGCATATTCCCATGATAAACTAGATCTGTGTTTGTAAAACATGTATCTCCCCGCTGCAGACCAAAGAGTTTAATAAATCCTGAATTTTTTTAAAACAACTGCTATAATGACATCAGAATTTGACCAGGTCACCTACACGTACATACAAAGATGCCTATCAAATTTAATTTCTCCACCTCAAGTGTTTTTAGTCCCTTCTCCCTCGTTACAAAACTAGGAGAAGTTAACAGACTTGATAAATTGATCACAGTTATATGAAAACTGTTCGTTATTAATATAAATATTGGTAGTAATAGCAGTAGCTGTTGCTGCTACAATTTTAAAAAATTTTGATCTTGATAAAATCTTTGATATTGATGCTTATGTATATTTCATCATGAAAAAAGGCAAATTGTCAGATACTGTGGTTTCATTTATTTGTCTGGGTCTCAATTTGTGCGGTTTTGTAAAAAAATAAATACATTTTTGCAGATACTTAAATTCATGCATTTGCCTGTTCATGTTTGTATATCTGTAGGTGTTTAATTTCATGGATTAACTCTACAAATACCTAAAATTAAGAATAGAAAAGAACAGCTATGCCACCAACAAATGGTGGCTGCTTGAATGGTTAAAACAATACCACATGTATGAGCACAAATCAAACACCTAATAAGATCAATCACTTGCACTGTATTTTCATGCAAGTGTTCAATATCAAAGGGTACCAATGCAGCCAACATCACTAAGCCAATCAGTTATTAAAGCACATGTGTATGATCTCTTACTGAAAATACAGTCCATACTATACTGATGAAACATGCCATAATAAAACACTGCCTGTGCTTATGGCAGGAGCAATATACACCTAAAACTTCATACTAAATGCTTCAAGATATACTGTTTTACGTAATTTGGATGAGTGTTTCAAACTTTTACATGTTTTTAGCCCATTTGTCCACGTAAAATATGCAAAGATGCTACTTATGTAGAGCTCTGTGGCACACAGTATTATTCCACAAGTTTCATACATTTCAAATGAACACTACTTATAACAAAACTAAATATTTTAAGTTACTTAATGAAATTGCTATATTTTGTCACTAGCTGACTGTTACATATACTTATACTACTACATGTATTTAATAAATTTGAACATCATGTGATACCTTTATAATAGCTTTGTTCTTCCACCCATCGTGAAAGGCCAAAGTCTCCTAATTTTACACAGTCATGTGAGGACACAAGCACATTACGGGCTGCTATATCTCTGCAAAATGACAGAATAAAATTCAAATACATTATTATCAGGAATATTTCCAATAAAGTAAGGGATAAAACACAGTTAGCTACTTCAAGTGTATCCTAGAACTAAAGAGAAGGTTTATAAACTTAAAAGTAAAGCAGCAAGCATATGGGTTCAGCTTCTTAATTGCATGTTCTGGCCAATGTTTGAACTTGACACATCCAGTATCGTCATTAATCATATTCAATCAATCACTTTGCAAATCAATTTATTATGAACTATTTATAATAAAGGGGACTTCCAAAAACAAATAAAGAAAACCTGTTTCAATCAAAGAATAAAATCAATTAATTGTGAACTATTTATAATAAAGGGGACTTCCAAAAACAAATAAAGAAAACCTGTCTCAATCAAAGAATAAAATCAATTAATTGTGAACTATTTATAATAAAGGGGACTTCCAAAAAAATAAAAAAGAAAACCTGTTTCAATCAAAGAATAAAATCAATTAATTGTGAACTATTTATAATAAAGGGGACTTCCAAAAACAAATAAAGAAAACCTGTTTCAATCAAAGTATAAAATCAATTATTTATGAACTATTCATAATAAAGGGGACTTCCAAAAACAAATAAAGAAAACCTGTTTCAATCAAAGTATATATATATATATATATATATATATATATATATATATATATATATATATAATAGTGCCTTGGGGATGTTACATAACAGGATCTGATTGATGAATATTGGCATATCAACACATGGAAGACTAATCAGTGCAATATATATATTAGTGCCTTGTGGATGTTACATAACAGGATCTCATTGATGTCTTTTGGCATATCAACACATGGAAGACTAATCAGAGCCAAAACAAAGGAAGTAAAGTGTCCTGCTCAGAAACACATCATATCAGCCAACCCTGGCTGTTCTGTGCAGGATTCCAACCCACTAGCCAAAGATTGCAAGTCCAGCATGTTAAGCATTAGCCACCGATGCTCATAAATGCATCAGTTAGCAAATGACCCAATAAACACTAGCCATGGTTCCTCATAAATGCATCAGTTGGCAAATGACCCAATAAACATTAGCCATGGTTCCTCATAAATGCATCAGTTAGCAAATGACCCAATAAACACAAGCCATGGTTCCTCATAAATGCATCAGTTGGCAAATGACCCAATAAACACTAGTCATGGTTCCTCATAAATGCATCAGTTAGCAAATGACCCAATAAACACTAGCCATGGTTCCTCATAAATGCATCAGTTAGCAAATGACCCAATAAACACTAGCCATGGTTCCTCATAACACATCAGTTAGCAAATGACCCAATAAACACTAGCCATGGATTCTCATAAATGCAACAGTTAGCAAATGATCCAGTAAGCACTAGTCATGAAAGAATAAAGTTACTTACCTATGTACAAACTTTTTACTCTCTAAATATGAAAGTGCTGTACTAAGCTGGCATGCATACAAAATGAGAGTTGTGAGATCTAGTCGATGTTTGTTGTTCTGCAGGTAGGCCCTCATCTGAAAAAAAAAAAAAAAAATTAAAATGAGCAAGAGAAAGCAAAATTTAGACACACACACACCACTGATCTACAGACAGAGATATTTTGACACAACTGAAAATCAAATATTGATCAGTTCAATTAAAATTAATTAAAATTAGAGGTTAAGTGTGATCCGTAATAATCCTTTATGTATAATATAGCCCAAGAAAATATCTTGCAAGTTCATGACATTTAGTATGTTAATCAGTCAAATTTAACATAATGAATGTCAAGTTTCTTAATCTTAATGAACCTGTATCTAATATCCTGGTTGACATAACCTTGTCTGTGTGCCATAATAGTGCTTTCATTTATAAATGGTCTGGACCAACTGGTCTGGTTATGATAAATTACAGCAAATCACAATACTTATGATGTTTCCCTGTGATTCTTTGGATGGCCAAGCTTAGATGCTTGGGCTAACATATCTTTTGACAAATCTTAAGTACCACAGGCAATCTACTGTGAATCAATTTTCCTTTTTTTGTGGGTATACATTTTCATGGTTTGGCAAAAAATGACAAGATCATTGGCACTTAAAATCAAGGATTGGGGAAAGCGTCCTATTGTTTACTAGAAGGATCATAGTTCACTGGATTTTAAAATTTGTGGCTTGTAACAACCGTGAACAAAAAAAAAAAAAAAAAAAATGGCACTCCACAAAAAATAGTAAATTAATAGTAGGTAAGTAACATTTATTAGGTTCTCTGAAAGTTGACACAGCCCATGTGGATTAACTAAAGATATTGTCAACAGGCAGTACTAAGAACAGCTGACATGCTCCACAACTCATGATCAAGCAGTTTCCTAAAAAAAATTAGCTATGAGCTTGTTGATAGAGGAAAAACAACCTTTCATCTTGAGACAGTTGACGGAATTAATTAATGAATCACTCTGATAAATGTACAATTATTGGTCATCAGCATTGCATCAAGCTGACATGTGATTGCAGACTTATTTACTGCTGAAGAGCTTATAAGCTCAGACAAAGAAGAGATGCACATTAATTCCTATTCTTAACAAACTGGATTAACTTGTGTGATATAAAGTGTTTAAATATATGATTTACTTTGTTTTCGCTTTTCCAGTAAACTACAATGGGTTCACATTTATTTGTGATAAAGCGGTCCACATCTCCAAGACATGAGTTTCACAAGTTCTTGCAGTCTCAGTTTTATTAAATGGCATATTTCCACTATATAAACTCATTTACATTTGGATCTTCACACTTATAATCAGAGTACAAATAATGGTATTCCACAATTCAATCCTGAGGGCTGTTCCATTAAAATATGCTTGGGACCCAGGGAAGGCACTTTTAATGTGGAGTAGTCGCCCATAGATCCAATTGAGAATTTTGTATCTTTTTCATATATTTCGAAGGGGCTGACACTCTACTGGCCAAAAGAATTTCCAGAAATTCAAGATATTACCTTTTCTTATTTTTAATTGGACGTAAGATTGGCACCATTATCATTTGGGACAAACTGATTTATGGTGAAAACCCCAATCAGGAGAATTAATGACAAGATTTTCAATATGTTCATTGTGGCAGCAATATTTGAGATCAGATTAGCACCATTTTCATTCAAAACCAACAAGATATAATAATTATTCTGATGAAAATCCCATCTTCAACATGGCTGCTGTCATGGCCATATTGAATACCAGAACCAACTAGACATCGTAAGTCTTCTGGTGAAAACTATATGTCAATATGACTTTCCGTTCAGGAGGAGTAGCAATAATAAAATCTTAAAGATGGCTGCCAAGGTGGCCATATTGGATGTCAGTTCAGCACCATTTTCATCTAGGACCAACTAGACATCATAAAAAGTCTTTTAGTGGAAACCCCATGTTGATAAGACCATCGATTCAGGAGGAGTAGCAATGACAAGATTTTCAAGATGGCTGCTGTGGTGACCACACTGGATATTTGAGCAGCACCAATTTCATTTAGGACCAACTAGACCATGGGATGAATGTGTGTGTAAAGTTTCATGATAGTCCTCGAAATAGTTTAGGAGGAATTGTGATAATAAACTTGTGCTAATAGACAGATAGATGACTGATGATGGACAACAGGCCATCCCTTAAGCTCTCCTGGTCTATGACCAGTACAGCTAAAAAGTGTCTTCCCTGCATACCATGTGTGTTTAAATGGAACAGCCCTGAAAAAGTTATTTGGCTCCATTATATATTTAGGGCAATCATCACTGTATTTGAAGTTTTATTGTTGAGGTCACATTTTTGAAGGAAAATATGAATCATCTATCAGATTTTCAGGGGTTAGATAATATGAATAGCTTCATACCTATTACTTCAGTGTCAAAGACAATCTTTATGTTATGAAACAATATTGATATTAGAAATAGGTCATATTCTGAGACAAGTTTCTAGTAAGACTTTTCACCAACAGCAGTACATGTACACGATAAACAGACTGTCATAGTTTTACACACACAAAAAAACAAAACAAACAAACAACAGAAATGCAATCAGAATTCTGTATTTGTACAAGAACACTGAAATATTATCATGAAAGTGTTCTTTATTGGCAAGCAAGAATATAATGCAGCCTATTTTACCTACGATATATACTTGCGTATAAACCGGGTCCAAATGCAAACAACACAGACCCTGATCTGACATTGCATAATGCGCCAGCAGATCAGGGTCTATGTTGTTTGTTCTACTGATTAGTCCTTCCAAACTGCATGGACCCAGATCTGCTGGCGCATTATGTGATGGCAGATCTGGGTCTATGCAGTTTGCAGTTGATATTGCATTATACATGAGTATACGGTACTTGCCCACTTACAACTAGCATTGTACTTGCTGGGCACATCGATATCATGACAATAAAGATATTCATTTTCCTGAGAATATTTGGGAAAATTTATAATTTTCATCAGTACACGAATTATCTGGACAGAGTCAAAAGTATTTTTTCTTTTTGTGTGGATGTACATAGGTCAATAATGGTAATCTATATGGATTGGTCTAATTATGCAGTTTAAAAAAAATAAAAATGCCATTTACTATAGAAACAAAATCTTGAACAAGTGAAAACTTATTTAAATAAAAAGATGAGAACAGCATTAGGGTGATAGAACAAGAAAAGGGTGTCCCTTTTTGACCAATTTACACTGTTAGTCAAAAAGCTTACATTTGCAACTTAATGAATCAAATAATTAATGGCCTACCTCCCCGTGCCGTGCCAGTTCCATAACTATCCACACTGGTGTGGTTTCCGAACAAATCCCTATCAACTTGATGATATGGGGGTGGTCAAACTGTTGCATGATATCTGGAACAATATGCAACAAATCATTCGAATCATTAAGCAAAGAGAAGCTTAGGTGTCACATATCTTGTTAACTGATTATTAATTGCCAGAAAATTGTCCCACTTGTAATTTAAAACTTGCAACTTGACTCATCTTTATATAGCTGTCTGTGGAAAAACATAATGACATTACAGAATAAATAGACATTTTTAGATCATGAGATTTTCACATAAAAGGGAATTAAAACTGAACTCTGAGATTAAATTTTGTTAATTTTTTGTATGAAACTGTAGTCTTTTCCCAATGATTCATCTTGCCTGTTGTGAAGATTTCATCAACTTACAAGCCTCCTCCAGGAACTTTTCTGTCATGGAATCCTCATTGTCTTCCTTACAGGTCTTGATGGCTACATGAAGCTGGGACCCATCCTGATGAAAAACAGTTTCTATACAGACAAATAGTACTTATAAAGGATCCTATAAAACAATATACAATTTTCATAAATACATGAAATGTGTGCCAATGTAAAGAGTTGATGTATTAATGTCTCGTTCAATAAGTTGCTAAAAATGTTCATTGATACGACTCATATTACATTAAGTACACTAGTGACACTTCACAGCCTTTTATGATATGACATCAAACATTGACAGTACAAGTAATACCTGTCTTGAAAGACCACCCCTTCTGCCAAAAAATCATGTTTTCTCAAGACAGGTGGTCTCTAATGACAGGTAATAACACTATATAATAAAAAAATCCATGCACTGAGAATCTGATATCTCAATACAGGTGGTCTCTCAGAGCAGTGGTCTTTCAAGACAGGTTTTACTATATTATAAAAATATGCAATGGGTTTACTGACCATCATACACAATAAAACACAGATAACTTAAAATGCTGGAGAACATATTTTTTTTCTCAAGTTTTTCCTTTGAACAAATTTTCAAGGTTGCTGGCAATGAGAGTTATATGCTGAAACTGAGTGAATCCTTTTTTGCAATGCCAGATGTTCAAGTGATTGATAGTCAAGTTATCAAGGTTTTACTGCAATTTACATCAAGTGATAAGTGTGAAATATAAAATTCCAAACATTAAAAAATGTACTAATTGGCACTGGGGTTTTTTCTTATTCAGTAGTGCATATCTGATAAAATGTAACTAAAAAAATTGCAATTATGAGACTATAAGATTCCATCTCATTAAAACACATGCACGGTTACCTGGAGAAATATCTTGTATGAAATTAGATTCAAACTTAAAAATGCTTTCTTTTTTTCTTCCCTAAAATTAGGTGTGAACAAGCAAATTCAATGAATTTTTGTCTGACACCTATCATGGTGGTCAACAACAGTTAACAATGATGAAGTTTGACCTTTGTGACAAAGCTGTAGAATTACTAGATAGACATGAAAGTAACCAAGTTTCATGGCTCTATCTCAAAGGGCATTAGAGTAATTAGGTGCAAACTGGGGTACAAAAGTTGATCGGTGACCTTGGTATTAGAGTACAACCGTAACTATGTGACATACCACTGCATTGAGAAAAATAAGTGTAATAAGGTTCATCCATGTACCTCACACAACTTTGAATTATGAAGCAGAAATATAAAAAAAGATTAAAATATTGTCCTATGACCTTCACTTTGAAGACAGGATCCTGAAATTGGTAGACAGTACTTCTTTTGGATGACAATATATGTGTACCAAATTTCATCCAATTATCTCAAATAGCTCAAAAGTTATTCAGATGGAAAAATATGACATAATCTCAAATATATTGACCTCTGACCTTGTACATAAAGACAGGGACTCCAATGTGGTATATGACACACTTTCTAGGGATGATATATAAGAATATCAAATTTCATCCATTTACCTCAAACGACTCTAAAGGAAAGTACGATGGAAAACTTAAAATAATAAACCAAGATCATGACCTTGAAGATTCGACCCCCCCAATGTGAGATGCAACATACTTTCTACTAATGATATATAAGTATACCAAGTTTTATCCTTTTATTTTTAAATGGCTTTAAAATTATAGAGTGGAATCAAAAGTGTGAAAGAAAACTTAAATACTGAGCTGTGGAGACAGGACCCCTAATGTGGTATGCAAAACATCTTCTAGTCATGATATTTAAATATACCAAGATTCATCCATCTATTGCAAACAACTTTTAAGTTATAGGGTGGAAAGGAAATTGTGACAGAAAACTTATAATATTTAGCCATAACCTTGACCTTGAAGATAGGACCCCAATGTGGTATGCAACCCCTTTTAGTGATGATACAAGTTAACAAAGTTTCATTCCTTTGTCTCAAATGGTTCTAAAGTTATAAAGCAGAAGGGAAGTGTGACAGAAGAGGTAAATATTCAGCTGTGACCTTGACCTCAAATGGCTGTTATGCTACAGAGCAGAGACAAAAGAGTGGTGGATAGAAACATGAATGATATGTCCCTGGCTTTTTGCAAAAAGGTGGGGACAAAAATAGACACTTAAAATACAGGACTGATAGGACTCTGAACCTGTCAAATGCTTCAATATTTATAAAGTGTCTTTGTTTTCAAAACTAATGCTTGCAGTGAAACTTTTAGTCGATTGTGAGTACCAGATAGCAGTAAGTTATGGCCAGACAAACCTTATCATAATAAATTCCCTTGTGGACATCACCAAACTGCCCTTCTCCAAGAATCTCCAACAGTCTGAACCGATCACGGGTTATCTCATAGTTATGAGCTGAAATATATGTAAGCATAGCAATATGTTACAGCATTCCCTCTTTCTAACGCTGTTCATATGAACCATGAAAGTGACCAATGTTATAAGTGAGACCACATTTTGCTGTCTCTTGACTGGCCATAAAATTAAATTTTCTCCAAGTTTTTAATGTCTAGACAATTATGGTCCCACTCGATTTTAAAATTGTTCTTGGACATACTCCTATATAATTTTTTAAAAACTTGGTAATGTGTTGTTAAAATTTTACCCTATACTTCAATAATTCACAAAAAAGCACTTTGGAAGGATTACTACACAGGTTTTACTCGGTAGATTTAATAGCACAAGGACAAGATGTGATTGGCTGCCATCTGAGGTTTAACCTGCCATGTCATGCATGGGACTGTAGTGCTGGCCATAGCCACTGCACCAATTCACCCCCAGAAAGCACATGGTTACTATTATTAGACTGGGTAATCCTTGTTATTGGCTGTTCCTATCATATCATGGTTACTATTATTAGACTGGGTAATCCCTGTTATTGGCTGTTCCTATTGTATGTTTTTTGTGGGTTTAATACCACTTTTCAGCACATAGCAGCCAGTATATTTGGTGAAGGAAGAATCTGGGAAAACCCTGGGAAGAACCACTGACCCACGGGAAGCTACTGGCAAGCCCTCTCACATACCCACGTTAGCTGAGCCAAGCCGAGACTTGAACCCATGCAGACAGAGGTGAGATGTCATTGAGCTGTAAAGGCAAGCGCATTAGACCATTCGGTCACCTGGAGCCTCTTGTTCCTACCGTGCAGACAACCAGTTGTATTAGATGCATTAAAAATGACAATAAAAAAACAAAACAAGATTTTCAAATTTGAAATTAAAAAATGTGTAAAATGTACTTACCCAAGTATGTCCTTATAATTCAACTCAAGTAAGCTTTAATATGTTTAGATTTGTCCTTTACCTAATTGATTCTCAACAGCTAAGAACAAAAAATCAATTGAAAGTTAACCAATGGAATAAGATCAGCTTGCACTGAGTGGCAGCTGTATACTGAGGGACTTGTCTAAATGTCCAAATTTCTAATGACAAGAGACTTGTCTAAATGTCCAAATTTCTAATGACTGAGTGACTTGTCTAAATGTCCAAATTTCTAATGACTGAGTGACTTGTCTAAATGTCCAAATGTCTAATGGCTGAGTGACTTGTCTAAATGTCCAAATTTCTACTGACTGAAGGACTTGTCTAAATGTCCAAATTTTCTAATGACTGAGGGACTTGTCTAAATGTCCAAATTTCTAATGACTGAGGGACTTGTCTAAATGTCCAAATTTCTAATGACAAGAGACTTCTCTAAGTGTCCAAATTTCTAATGACTGAGGGACTTGTCTAAATATCCAAATTTCTAATGACTGAGGGACTTGTCTAAATATCCAATTTACTAATGACTGAGGGACTTATGTAAATGTCCAAATTTCTAATGACAAGAGACTTCTCTAAGTGTCCAAATTTCTAATGACTGAGGGACTTGTCTAAATTTCTAACGACTGAGGGACTTGTCTAAATGTTCAAATTTCTAATGACTGAGGGACTTGTCTAAATGTCCAAATTTCTAATGACTGAGGGACTTATGTAAATGTCCAAATTTCAAATGACAAGGGACACTGTTGTACGATCTATAAGGATTGGACCTCTTGTAGAAGTTGGCTGTGACTGTCCTGAACAAGTTTTATTGTACACATTTTTCAGTAAACTTATGAACCATATTTTACTGTAGGAAAATGAGTCTAAATCATATATGAATGAAGTTTAGAATTTCATTCAAAGCATACATATAATAAAGTAACACTAGGTTCTTCCCAACATTGAATTTATGAAATGAATTAAGTCAGCATCCAAGACAGCAGTTTCATCAAAATAAAGAATTTTGTAAGTATCTCTCCCTCTCTTTCTCTCTCTCTCTCTCTTCTGTATATAATTTACACATCAATATTGTCCACATATTGAGTTTGCTCAGACTCGCTATGGATTATATGTCCATTCTAATTTAATTAATATGAGCTTGCCAAATAAGCTGTCAATCAATCAACCTGAAAACAGCTCCAATGTAACTAACTGGATTTACTTTTGTGAGCTGTATGCTGAAAGAACTACAGTCCAACTTGTTATGATAGGCACAAGAAATGGCTATTGATTTATTTTCCTGGGTCAGCACGACAAACAAGTTTAAGTTAATACATATGTCTGCTAGGATGCAGTGACTGTTCATACAGATTCTCTGCACTTTTCAAGATTTTTATGGACATCAATGAATTTACTCCTATCAATGTTTGATTTCTCGCTTTTAAAATTTTACATTATTTGGAGCTGATGACAAACACCCCTTATGATTACATTGGAGAAATGAAGCATTGTAAATAAAGTTTATGTTAAGCAACGGAAACCTATCTACAACAACACAAATAGAAATGTGATAATGAAACACAGAAGCCCCACCACAGTGCCTGAAAAATGACTTTATTACACATCTATTTAATCTTACATGGTTGATCTAGCATTTGATACAGACCTTAAATCCATTTTTCATATGGCACACTCAAACAATAATTATTATTAGGTGTTTTCATTGACATCCGCACTTCAATATTCTTCGATGCACCAAATTGAACTTTTATAAATCCTAATCTGTTTTGAATTCCAAGTACTCAATATAACTAAAGATATTTGGAAAGCTTAAAAGAGGGGGTATGTATTAAATACAAAACTGCATAGACAAGCACTTTAAGGGTTAACAGTTAAATAAAAATTGTATACTGCACAGAGTACATTTTTATATGTGCAACTTTTAAGCTAATTTGCGGGAATTCTCACGCATCACTAATGAATTCGTAAAAATTTTGCCTGATTCATGCACCATGGTGGCATCTGAGTCACTGTGACCTTGAACTTTGACCTTTTGAATCTGAAATCAATAGGCATCTTCCTTGTCTCAAATGCAAGCCATCCACAGAATTTGGTAGAGGTAAATGACACACAACCTAAATAATTCTGTATTAAAAAAAATTCTTCTCTCAGTCTCTGTGACACTAATCTTGGATTTTTTAACTCCAAATTCAATAGATGTCTTCCTGATCTCAAATGCAAGTCATTGACAAAGTTTACTCAAGGTATCTGGTATAGAAGTCTAGTCATTGTGGAAACAGTTTTCCCTTCTTTGTATCCATATGACCATGACCTTTGACCATCTGAACCCAAAAATTATAGGTTTCTTCTTTACCCAAAATGCAATCTACTTTCAAAGTTTGATAATGGTGGATGGTGAAGAACTGTAGTTATTGTGTGGAAATTAAATTGGGAATGGACAGAAATATGAATGAATGGAAAACATCATAACACAATATGCTCTCTCCCACTTTACTGAACATATTTCAAGTTAACCACAGAAAACAAGATTTTAGGACTGTATTGATTACTTTTTATCCTCTCTCTCCATCTATCTATCCATCCATCTATTGATCAATGGGTCTATTCAACTGTCTGCTTGAGCATACAGAGAGAGAGAGAGAGAGATTGCTCAGCGATTTGAGGCAAGCTGATTTTTTTCTTGGCAAGTAAAATATTGTCACTTGCCCAAGTATCATGAAGAATGTAATGGAAAAAGAGCAATTTTATGAAATCTGTTATACCAATCTTTAATACCAAGCAAGTAAAGCATTTTTGCATTGCTCCAGAGATATCCTAATCCATTTAATTGCTACATAGGTCTAACTGTTTTAAAACATATGTTAGAATTTTTTTATAAATTGGCTATTTGAACAAATGGACACATAACCTGGTGACTTCAGGAACACTGGCCAGTGACTTGTCAAGCCTAATCCTGCCAAATTTTTAGCAACCTATAATATATGGAAGATTGAAGGAACCTTTTTCAAGTAGTGAAATAAATTCTGAGGAGGTTGATAACTTTCTATCATGTTTATCCCAACACTTTAAGAAAAAATATTTTCAATCTATACAGTACAAATTGTATAACCTCTTTATGATACAGACATGTACATTATAATTTTTTGTTGTGTGTGTGTGTGTGTTGTGTGACTGTCGACATACAATGCAGGTTTCTATAGCGATCCTTCAATGGTTTTGTATGCAATTTTTCTTATTCATTTCACTTTCTTTGTAGTTACAAATTTCCCCCTCCCCAATCTATTAAAAAGGATGACAAAACAAACTGTTTTAACCAGCTACTGCTACTATATGTGATAATACTACCATGCTAAACGATAAAACTAATAAATATGATGATGATAGTGTTGACAATGATGATGACAATGATGATGTTGATAATGATTGTAGGTGGTGGTGGTGGTGCTCCTGCTGCTGCTTTTGTCTTTGACAACTTTGTCATCATCATCATCATCAAAATCATCATCATCTCTGCTAGAATATCAGGACAGGTGCAGTAAGTGCACAGTATGTCATCACACCTCTCTCTCTCAGTACCACGAGTGACTCAGGTTGAAACTGACAACATTCAGAATCATTCACTGTAACTATATGTAGGTTTATACAATGTATCGGGCTTGTGTAACTTGTGCATGATTTTGCATGTTGTTTACAACCACCTGTAACTTACGTATGTATTATAACATGGGTATTTTTACTTATGTGTACATTACGTGCGATGGATGCAAAATATTCAAGAAAACTGATTGCATTTATTTCTGTGCATGCTAATACTTCAAGTCAGTCAGTTACTTCTGAACAAAATGACCACCAAGAAAAAAAAATTATTCTGAAAATTCATAGATTAGAAAGGAACTCTGCTGGTAATCCTTCAATCATTTAATACCACAGCATGCTTTAGTGTTTATTAAAGAAACTAATACAGATACTAGGTCTGATTTTAGTGTAGACAGTTGACTCGAGTATATACTGAAGTAAAAGTTTACATATATTCATGCATAAATAATCAAAACACTACAGCATATAGGCTAAGGTTGTCTTTCAGCAGACTCTATCGTGAGTAAATGTTGGTAAAGCAAATTGTAAGACAGGGATGGGTAAAAGTACATACAATAATACTGTAAAATATACATTCAGCATTACTATGACTAGATGTATTTACAACAATTTACATAAATAAGCCAAAGAGGAAGAGTGTATATGTTATTAGGTATTATACTTTGTAACTTTGAAAAATATGCCCATGCTTTTCCAACATTTCACAATCATTTTCAGTCATGGAGATTGCAACCAAGAGGCATGGATTAAGCTTTGCAAGGTGGTCATGAAATGTCCTAATCTAAGTTCATGCCTACCGTATGTACTCACTTATAAGTCGGCTCGCACTGCAAACAATATAGACCCTGATTTGCCATCGCATAATGCACCAGCAGACCAGGGTCTATGCTATTTGTTCTACTGTTTACTCCTAACAAAAACTGCATAGACCCAGATCTATCAGCACATTATGCAACAACAGATCTGGGTCTATACAGTTTGCAGCTGGATCCAAGTTATAAGCAAGTATATATGGTATTTCGCAATGCTTAATGAACTCACTCTTTTTTCTTTTTCCTTTCCGTGGAGGACCTATATAGTTACAGGGCATAATGAGTTGAGATAAATATGACAATTTTAGGCTAGCCATGTGTATATTTCACCATCTATGATGGGGTCCTGTGAATTCAGTTATTTTTATGGGTCTCAATTTTCAAGGATTTGCAAAAAATGACATTTCTGGTTGGCACTAACTTTCATGGATTGGTTAAAAATCCATATTGTTTCCACAGAAGAATCACTGTTCATTGGTTCTTTAAATCAGTCATTTGTAACAACCATAAAATCCCCAAAAATTGGTATCCCACAAAAAATAATGATTTCATAGTAATTAGGTCATTGTACCAATTAGGCAAGAATACACACCTTTTTAATATTTATGTGCTGGCAAGCAAGTCATGTTTCAATGTGTAAGAATCTGTTTTGACTTATTAAAAATCTGCTCTTACAAAATTTAGATCTTAAAAATGTACACAATTTGAGAAACATAGATAAAGTCTTGTATTTGAAACAAATATTCCTTGATAGCGCTTGCAGAATTTTATGACAAGCTGAATTACATAATAAAATGATTTGAGGAAACTAAACAGAATTTGGGCATAAAATTTTGGACTCGTACCAGAAATTTACTCAATATTAGTCTCTGGAAGATATCTTGGCTACTGTGATTGCAGTATCAAAGAGGCTAGAAGGGGATGTCTACTGGATTCCTACTAGGTTTAAGCAGAAATGTGAACAAGTACTGACCATCTGGAGAGCTGTAATCCCCTTCATCTTCTACAATCTCTGCATAGTCTGAAATCCCTACAAATCAGAAAGGAGGTCAAGGTCACTTATCTAGACAGGATACTGCATCCATATATATAGTACCTGCAGACAGTCTAAAATGCAAACCCTACATCCATTGGTACAGTCACAGATGACTCAAAAATAAAATGTACTTTTAACCGATATTCAGGTGTTGAAATTCACTCTGCCAACTTAAAATGGCAATCACTCACCCAATCAGGGTTGACCAGTGTTACTCTTTAATGAAAAGGATGTTATGTTGAAAATATTGCTGACTTTGTTCAACAAAAGTCAATACTTTCTACCAGAAGTTTGGTTTCTATTTATTTTGATAAGCTCTTACAAATACTTCTCTCTCAGAGGGAGAGCGGATTGGTCTCAATTTTTAAGTACTTACAAATGATGTTAGTAGGGTCACAGAATTACTTACAACTGGTGTTAGAAGGGTTGCAGAATAAATTCTGGAAAACAACCTTTCACATTATCAAATTTAGGTCATTAACATCGTTAAATTTAATACTTCTGTAATAGCTGGTCTATTATTTTTTGAGCCAACTGTGTGTGCAATTTATGTTTATTTGCTCTTTCAAGATATCATGACACTTTCTGTTTTAAACTTTAAGTTTTTTTCTCCCGTCTCCCTTCTACAGCAGAATACAGTACCAATCAAACACAATATTTTTAAAAGAATTATGTAAAATCCATTTCCAGTCTGGAATTTGAAATTTTTAGTGCCGATTCCAGTTTCAAAGATCATGTCTTCCATGGAAAAAACATAATTTCCACGAAGACTGATCAAATTGGCTCAGTACATTTAGAGATATTGACACTAAGTTTTGCTTTTGATTACCATGAAAATCAAATGACTGCTAGGAACACTGCAAAAAATATAACTTTAATTGTAAAAACTGAAGAAATTTTGCTAGAAATTGGCTCAGCATATTTGCTGAAGATGCAGAAAATCTGGTCAACGTTGATGGACACATGACAGAGGCATAGCCAGGTAAGCTAAAAATGCATCGCTTATGAATGGATAGGTTGCCAAAGTTAGTCATGGAAAAATCATATTGGGTATATAACTTAGAAATCACACAAAAAATTTTGATATCTTGAAAGAGATGAGTTTTAATTGATTGACTGTGTGAAAGATAATTTCACTCACTCAGAATTTCAGTGATACACCCAAAACCAAATGACAGCCAACATTTAGCACAAGTATATGTTAACTTTATACACAATATCCACAGGCATACCAAAGGATATCAACCCATATGTAAGTAAACTCCCTCAAAATGCAATGTGAGGCTCTGAATGCCTCACCACTTTCAGTTTACTTTAAAGACCTCGTTAAATATAATATTTATCCATGTATGACATTAAACCAACTATGAAAAGTGTAGACCCAGATCTGCCATTGCATAATGCACTAGTATATCTGGGTCTACACTGTTCACCTGAAATTAAAAACAGAACAAATAGCATAGAACCTGGCCTGATAATCGCAGAACTACTTTGACTGTGTTTGAGTTTGCGTTTTACATATCTGCACACTTCCACTAATGTCAAGGAGTCTATCAGTGTGATTTCAAGTTCTGGAGTCTTGAGTCTGATTTTGAATAATTTGCTCACACAGTGTTGCACCAATAACAAGAGGCCCAAGTAGGCCTGAGTTTGCTCATCTGGCTGACATCTGCCCAATAGCAAAATGCAAGAGCAGTTGACCATTAAATCTGGATCAGTAGGATACTTTCTGTAGAAATTTCTTTGATTGCTGTTGACTGCATATGTTATGAAAACAATTGTTTCAAGGTTTCTCAAGTTTTAATCCTTAATCTATATTTGATGGTACATCATTATCTGTCAAATACCCTATGCCAGGATGCTTTCTGTCAGAGTTGGTAAGATTCTGTTAAGTGGTTTTCTGAGATAAAGGTGTATAAATGTTTTTCTCTTTTTAGTAATGGTCACAACATTTGATGGTGGATTGGTATCATTTCTCTAAATGTGAAAGGCCTTCAAGCAAAGATGCTTTCCGACAAATTCAGTCAAATTCTGTTAAGCAGGAGAGCCACAGTAGCCCAGGTGGTAGAGCATTGAACTCATAATCTGAGGGTTGTGGAGTCTGCTGCCTCAGTGTGTCCTTGGGAAAGGCACTTTGCTCCCATTTCCTTGGCCAATAATGTGTTAAAAGTGCCATTAAAACCAACAACAAAACAAAATCTCTTAAGCAGCTTTTTCAGAAGAAGTTTTTAAAAAAAGTTTTCTGTTTTAGTAGCAGCAGCAGCCGTATCTGATGGCAGATTGGCATCATTTGTAGAAACTTCAAGCCCTTCATGCAAAGATGCCTTTTTGTCAAATTTGAATAAA
Source organism: Margaritifera margaritifera (assembly GCA_029931535.1). Classification (NCBI taxonomy): domain Eukaryota; kingdom Metazoa; phylum Mollusca; class Bivalvia; order Unionida; family Margaritiferidae; genus Margaritifera; species Margaritifera margaritifera. Next base: position 1,822,661 of record JAQPZY010001528.1, read on the forward strand.
TTCTTTTGAGAGGTTTTTGCGAAGACATTTAAATGATTTTCTTATTTTAGTAACAGTGGCTATAATTAATAGTGAATCAACATCATTCATATAAATCTGAAAGACTTTCATGCCAGAATGTTTTCAAATTCTAATGAGCAGTTTCTTACAAGAAGTCCTTTAAAGTTTGTTATATTTTATTAACTGTAGCCATATTTGATCGCAGATTGGCATAATTTGTACAAATTTAAAAGGCGTTTATGCCAGGATGCATTCTGTCAAATTTTGTGATTTTTGAGACATTTAAAGGTTGTTCTATTTTAAGCAATGGCAGCCATATCTGATGGCAGATCACTATCATTTGAACGTATTTGAAAGAGCTTCATTCCAGGATGCTTCTTGTCAAATTTGGTTAAGTTCTGTTTAATGTTTTTTTGAAAAAAATTACAATCCTTTGGTATGGACAAAAGATCATACCAGAAGCTTCACTTAGCCTTACGGCCAAGTAAACAAAAAACTGAAGTAAAACTCAAGAATCTAAGATAAGAAACCACATTTGCAAAACTTTATGACAACCAGGAAATATGAAGCACAATAAAATGTATCTATTTGCAATTTGTATAATTTTATTTTGAAGAAAGCCCCTGAAGTTAAGATTTTTGAAATAACGAATCTCAATAAAAAAAATTAAAAATTCTAAAGATTTTGCATGACTAATTAGGCCTGGCCACATATTCTCAAAACATTTTGAGCTTGAAAATCCAAACTCAAATTCAAAGTCTGAAACTTTTCAGTCTGTAACGTTAGTTACAATAATGTTAGAGAACCTTCAGGATTTTCTTTACTTGGTCCCATCTACTAAAATGCTAACTTTGAAAAATGTCCATGCCCTCAAAGTATCATGTGTAATTTTGGGGATTTTGGTCATAAGCTTTTAGTGTATGATTATAGATTTTCAAGAATACAAGAAGTGAACTTACATAAGGGCTAATTTGATAGCTGTGTTTATCAATATAGCCGAACAACATAAGAAGGGTATAGAAAAGAATACAATTTTCATGCCATTATGTTTGCTACATTTCACCCATGATATGGACATACACAAGTACACAAATGTTATTCCTGATAAATGCATTATCTATCCATTCTGAAAGTACACCACAATGAATACCCATCATCTTTTACCTATGTAAAGGAAATTTTTGTTCACATGAAGAAAAAAATAGCTTGTACTTGTGCATGTGCAGTATTGACATGGCTACAAATTGTAGACTTACGCTCACTTGGACTCGACAGTTCGCCTTTTTTCCCTGCCACTTCCTTTTTTGACGAACTGTAATAACAACAGATTCATCAATTCAACCAAATGTTTTATATAACATATGTACCAGACACTCAGATTAAAACAATATCTTAGGTTTACTCCTTAATTTGAATCTGAGGTCAAAAAGTGGGGTCATTTAGAAAAAACAGAGGTTGCATATACCCTTACCTGTTTCTTGTTTATTCAAGAAATTCAAACACATATCATTATCATAGGCACTTCTGTCATGGATTTATTAATTTCTGCAATAAATATTCAATTTTCCTGCATTATGTGCTTTAAATCAGTCATTGTGGAGTAAGACTACAGCACAATTTTCTACAATTTTGTCCACTGTTCAGGACATAGTCACTTTAGTGGAAAAGAAAATTTTAACAAACCGTGCAAAAGTCTGACTCTGTGACTGATTCAAGATATATATAGTGCTTGAAAAGTGAATATTTATTGAACAATTAATAAATCCACAACCTGAATGCCTGTGATCATTCTCAGCCTCCAATCGCAAGCCTTCCATATTGAGATTTTAATTTCTCATGCTCAAGTAACCAGTCGCCTCAAGAATTTATTTTGAACATTCGAGTCTACATTCTATTCAGTAAGCTTGGGATGCACTTGATTCAGTTAGTTTAAAATCCACCATAATGATTTCTATCTTTATTTTCTTGGATCTATTTATGTGCCTTATGGGCACCACAAAGGGAACTTTCTTGCACCAAAGATGAAAAAAATACATCATTGGTGCAAGGGCACAGCCCATAATTAACCATTACAATAAATAAACTAACTGAAATACACAATATATCAAAGGAGAAACACATTTAGATATAGATTTCTGTTAAATGTGTATAGTTTATTTTGTAACAATTTAACAAATAAAAGACCTATGACAAAGGTCATTTTGATTTTTAGTAAGCACCTGAAGTTGAGGAGTTTCATGAATGTGGTGACTGGTTACAATGAAAACCAAATGATGGTCATGCGGACAGATTGATTCATGGACACACAGATGGACAAACATGACCAATCACAATATATATTAAAAAAATGCAGAGACAATCATGTGGCAAAAAACCCACTGTCATCACATGTTTCACAATATGACTCACATGTCAAGCACAAGTGGTCAAGTATTTTGTTGATTAATTGTTAATTTGAGGCATATGAGTTAAGGTAAAAAGTCACAAATAATAAATAATTTGTACAATCCATGACTTCCTACAAGGTGTCTAGATTATTTTGTGCATGCTTGTGTATATATTGCATGTTTATGCAATGCACTCAAAACCTAACTTTTAGCACACAAAAAAATATAGCATTCCAACAAAATCTCTGAAATCTTCTTTCTAAAACCTCAGCATTCAGTAAATTTCTGAAACATGATATAAAAGTTGTTACTATGACAACAGCCAATTCTAAAGATAACATACGAGTTTTTAATACCCTTCTCCAAACTTGACTTATCCTTTTATTTCTAAAAACTCTTCTTAAAAGATTTTATGGTAAATAATAGATAAAACACTTTGAAGTCCACTTCTACTCCACAATTTGATTTATCAACTCAATTTCAAAATATTATTTCTTATTTACTTGTGAATAGTAATACATACGTAAAGTACAAAGAGTTTTGACCCAGATCTACGGTCACATTATGCACTGCAGATCAAAGTCTACAATATTTGCTTGAAATTAGAAGTAGAACAAACAGCATAGATACTGATCTGCCAAAATGTTATTCCATGCAATCTGGGTCCATGCTATTTTTTTTTAGTCGGGTTTGTGTTATATATGAACAAATCAGATACCTATTACAAGCTATGAATCATTATTACAATTTTTTTTACGTAAGACCATAGACGATTTATGAAATACCAAGTGTTGTGTCCTCTACCTGACTCTTTTGTTAGCTTTGGTTACAAATCAGAAGCCTACATTATACAAGAACAAGTTGTGTTTGGGGCTGCATTTGAGACCTGCATTTAGGAAGAAAATAATTTTTTTTTTTTAATGCAAGCAACAAACTTATAAACTCCTGATTTAAATACCGGTAGTAATAAATGCATTTTATTTTTTACAATAATGTTTAGTGCTGTTTGTGGTGTTTGTGGTGTATTTGTCTAATTCAGTGGCCAGTTGAGTACACATGCCTTTTGTCATCTCTGTTCATGTTCAAAGACCAGATGAAAAGAAGGAGCTTACATTAAACTTAAATCTGTTTACTCAGTTAAATTTAGCAAGACATTTTATCCATATCTTTCTTTATTAGAAATGGGCAGAATGTCTCCAAGTCCTCTACACTCCACACCCTTACCCCCCCCCCCCACACCACCACTTCTGAACTTGTACAAAGTTACCCATAATACTATATAAGGGTGTTTAAATAACAAAAATTACTTGTGATCTCATATGATAGGAGATAAGATTTATATTTAAGTGAAAATGTAAATATATATGATAATATGTATTACCAGTAATAACAACCTCCCTTATCAAGATCTTAGATTTAATAGAACTGATAAGAAAACATATGTGATTTCCTTATTGTAACGCTAGTGGTGCAAAGTAGAGTTGTCGTTCCTGCCAAAAAAGGATCAGAGGCCAAAGGGGTATTACCCAAGGCAGTAATCTGGAATGTGTCTATTACAAATTATCTTACCTTGTCTTTGGTAATGGGGGAATGTTGTCTCCTGTAAAGAAAATAACATCTTGTGAAATATTTTGCCTTCATAGAATTCAACATGTATACATGCAAGTGTAAACACATATATAACATTTACAAGTTAAAAGAGACTGTTTATGTAATTTTTTTCAATTTTGAGAAAGAGAATTTGATGGAAAACATTGTACCTTTAATAGGTCATATAAAGTTATAAATTGTCTGTCAGTCACACAATTGTAAATTGCACTATTGTAATGCTCTGATGTAAACAAGAATGAAAAATTGACTTGTTCTGACTCAACAAATAACCTACTTTTTCCTTCTCAAATATAAATTTGGGTGCATGCTGACTAATATCTGCTCTGAGGGCAATCAGAAATAAATTTTAAAAAAGATCCAGATACATCATGTGCAGCTTTGAAAACAGAATGTAATTAGCTTTTTTCATGCATTTATAATGCACAAAATCAGTCTATTATCCTGATTACCAGTCAGCAGATTCTATATGGTTATTATATTTTGCTTGAGGTGGTAAACTATCCATCAAAATTATTCTTTTCTATGTAAAAAAAATTTGCTTAAGTGCTCATGTTTACAGTTAAACACTAATCTCTTGTTTTCAAGGCTGCACATGCTGCATTCTGGTTAATTCTGACTTCCCCTGGAATTAATGCACATGGACACAGTTACATTCTGCATTAGTAGTAGGTACATTTTTCATTTCAATTTCATAGCAGAATATAATACAATACTGCACATGTAATAATATTACAGCCACATTTGGAACAAACTTCAAAACTGCATATATTTTGCTAAGAAGTTAGCAAATTCATTGCCCTACAGTACAATTGCAGGTGTAATATAACACAAAATATGAGACAAACTTAAAAACTGTACATATACACTAACAGACTTTTAGAAAGACAAAATATATATTATAGTGATTGTTCTTCTGCATTTAATCAAACACACACCATACACGAATTAGTTTATCAAATGTATGATGATATGGATTGAAAGAAAACAGCATGAAGCTTAGTATTGTATCTTTATTTCTTTTGTAAAAAATGACTATTGGACAAAATGAAATATGCAAATAACATGAACTGAAATATATTTTATATTATATATATTTAATTTACATGAACCAACATCATTTCTGTATGTTTGACCAGCGTTTTGTTTACTCTAACACACCCCTTAATACACATACTTGAAATATTTGAATTTTCAATAATTCTCACCATTCCCCCCCCCCCCCCCCCCCCCCCCCCCCCCCCGCGATGCATATACCCATATTTATACAATTTCTATCATTTTCAACATCCAACAATTTGGTAAATAATATGGTTGGCAGTTATGTACCCCAACTACTGCTATATAACAAGAGACAGCTGTATTACAATAGGAGTCAGACACAATTACAATATTTTGTGGAATTAAAATGTGTACAAGTACTAAGTCAGTGATAAGAATAAAATGTGTACAAGTACTAAGTCAGTGATAAGAATAAAATGTGTACAAGTATTAAGTGAGTGATAAAAATAAAATGTGTAAAAGTACTAAGTCAGTGATAAGATTAAGAATATTAACTACTACTACTAATCCAAGAAAAATAATAACAACATCAACAGGCTGACCACATGTCCAGATTTGTTGTTATTGGTTTTTATGGACATTTTTTAATGGCTGCAAAAATAAATGTGGATAAAACAAAAGCGCTGCTTGTTTCAAAATTGAAATTAACATAATTCAACATACCGTTTCTTTTGCATTCCTTGATCTATTGCTTAAATTTCTCTTTAACATATATCTGGTATTTTTTAAAAAAAACTTGCAAGTTGAAGGAATGAATTATTAAAAAGTAGTATAAAATGATAGATATCTTGATTTTTTGTGATACATCCACCAATTTCCGACTGATTTCCTTTAAATGCTGCTCTTATTCCTTGGCTGCAGATAATTTTTGACTATCCAATTTAGCCATTATAGCAATAACAATAATAATAATAATAACTGCCATCAACACACAATCACATTTTATGCAAACATTTCTATAATATAATGGTAGGCAAAAAATAAATATTTGTTCAAACTAACGTTTAATTCTTTGAAAAATTCTGTCTTTTTCATGCTGATTGTCTTTCTTAATTTTAAGTGAATATTTTGTAAAATTGTTTTCATCCAGTGATTAGACAAGGCTAAAATATGTAAAACCTTTAGTTCACAAAATGATAGATGAAGATCAATTTTAAAAAAAGCTGCAAAATCTAAATTTTTAAAAGCTTTGACAGGTTTACTTTTTTAATTTCATAAATGTTAATAATTATCAAAAATCAATTAAGATTTAAAGCGAATACATCCATTTCATGAGACAGCTGAACTACCATGAACATAGTTATACCCATATTACACACGGTGACACATGGTGAAATTCACCTTTCTTCGTTTTAAATAGTCTCATGAGATTAGTGATTTGCTGTTACATGTACTGAAAAGGTTGATATTTAAAGGAAAAATCAAAACCACCTACAATTTTTTTTAATGCATATTTGTTACGCAAATGGAAGTAATTATGAACTTGCACATATCAAGTTCCATGTCTATGTTGCCACTGGCAATCGCAAAAATGGCCAAAGTATCAGTTTTCAAATGGTGAATCATTCCAACTGAAACAACAAATTTTGCAATTTAAATATGCAAAGTTTGTTCAGTTGTCTGCCAAGTTTCAGTGCAAAAGTCACTGATGGCCAAAAGTGTAAAGTACTTTTGAATTTATGGCCAAAGAGTCTCAATTTCTAAAGGAAGAAGTCTGTAGAATTTACATAATTGAGCTTTAAATCAATAAATTGTTAGTCTGAAAATAAAAATAATTCAGAGAAAAAGGGAATCACAGTGAATTCACTTTTTTTCATTGGGTACCAATTTTCATGGATTTTGCACTTGCTACAAACCATGAATTTAAGGAATCAATAAACGATGATATTTCTGTGGAAACAATAGTACCCTTTCCCAAAACTGTGGAATCAATAGTGCCCCTTCCCATATCTGTGGAAACAATAGTAACTCTTCCCAAATCTGTGGAAACAATAGTACCCCTTCCCAAATCCACAATTTTACTGGTAAGTACTGATGAAAATGTCATTTTTCACAAAACCACAAAAACTGGAAGCCACGATAAAATAAATGAATTCACAGTATTACATAAAACAATGCTATCTAATAGGTGAAGACTAAAATCAAGTAAGAGCAAGATCCCAGATGGAAAACCTGATAATGCAGCCTTTTCAGGTAAACCAGATATTTGAACACGTCAATTTTGTTGGGTTTGGTTACTAGAGTGCTTGACTAAACTTTTATTACAATCATGTAGGCATCCCCAGAAAAGATAGCAATGTAATGCAGTGCAGACTGAGTTATAATATCCAAATGCCAAAGCCAAAAAAATAAAAATTATTTCCTTTTTTTTCTTTTCTTTCCCCTTTGAAATTTTGTGTCCCTACGTTTGGAGGACATGGTGACAGGGACACAAAAACCCATTTATATATTTTTGGGCCTCTTCCTCTGTAAATGTATGATAACGCATATCCATCATTATGAAATTAAAAATAAATAGTAATATTATACTTCTTATATGTAAAACCCTTTTTCATTGCTGGATACTTGACCTTTTGACTCAACAGGTGTCCCGTTTGGTCAAGGTAAAACAAAGAACTCAAGTTATTTAGGAAGAAACTATTTTTCTTCTTTCAGTATCAGTAACCTTGACCTTTAACCTATTGACCCCAAAACCAACAAGTGCCATTCTTATCTCAAAAGCCATTCACAAAGTTTGGTCATGGTTTGTGGTATAGGACTTTACTTGCTTTGTGGAAACCATTCTCCTTCTTGAGCGCCTCTTACCATGACCTTTGACATTTTAACCCGAAAATCAACAGATGTCTTCTTTGTCTCAAATGCAAGCCATCTACAAACTTTAGACAAAGCATGGTGGAACAGAACTTAAGTAGTTTTTAAAAAAATTTGTTTTTTTCTTTCAGTTCCTCTGATCTTGACCTTTGGACCACAACATTAATAGGTGTCTTCCTGGTCTCTTATGAAAGGCATCCACAAAGTTTGGTCAAAAGTAGGTGATAAGGAACTCGAGATATCATGTGGAAACCATTTTTCTTCTTAAATTCACGTTGACCTTGACCTTGTAGGTTTCAACCCAAAAAACAATAGTAGTCTTTCTTAGTCCAAATGTAAGCCAAGTTTGGTCAAGGTCTCTAGAATACAAATCAAATTATTGTGGAAGCAGTTTGTCTTCTTTCAGTTCCTGTGATTTTGACCTTTGACCTTTTGAGACTGAAATTGATAGGTTTCTTCCTTGCCCGAACTGGAAATACTTACAAAGTTTGTAAGAGTACATGCTAGTGTACTCAAGTTATTGTGCATAAATGATATAGGAAACAGAAGATGGATGGATAGACATCATCACATGATACGCTCCATCCTAATGTGAGAATATACGGATTTAAAATTATATTTACCAAAGAATACAAACGAAATTAGTAAAATGACATTATTTCAAAAAGGTTATTGTGGAAAAGTGACAAAAACAACACTACAATCATGCAAAGGTTGTGAACAAGAAAATATTGAAGGCACATACCATTTATACTCGTGTATAAGCCGATACCAACTGCAAACTGCATAGACCCAGATCTGCTGTCACATAATGCGCCGGCAGATCTGGGTCTATGCAGTTTGTAAGGACTAATCAGTAGAACAAACAACACAGACCATGATCTGCTGGCGCATTATGTGATGGAAGATCAGGATCAATGTTGTTTGCATTTGGACTTAGCTTATATGAGAGTATAGACGGTAAGCTCTTTTATGTGAACAAGAAAATATTGATGGCACGTAGACTGTTTTATGTGAAACAAGAAAACACTGAAGGCACATAAGCTGTTTTTATGTGAAACAAGAAAATACTGAAGGCACATAAGCTGTTTTTATGTGAAACAAGAAAATACTGAAGGCACATAACCCATTTTATTTAGTATAATTTAATCATACACTTAAATACTGCATTAGGAAAAAAATTACAGATTTACTGGCTCATTTCATTTAAGCAAGGCAATCATGATGCAAACAGAGTTCACTGTCAAATTATATTTTTTTTTCTGGTAAAACATATCCCATTTCACATGAAAGTCTGGAAGATGAACCACTTTAACAGTGAAAGCCTTCATAATATCATCACTATAAAGCCAATGTGCCTAATGGTCAATGTCGGAAGGCCTGGATTTACATACTACTGCTGATACAATATACTCTAATAATCTTTTTTCATCAGACTACAAAGTCAGTAAAATGGGAAACATTTACTGAAAGTCATTTATAAATCTTAATGATGATCACTTGTGAAATCTCTGAATATTTAACTTTTTAAAAAACTGATATTTGTACACAGCTAGGGTCAAGGCAATCCTAAATCACTTTAAAATGTTGGTGTGTATTTTCTTGTGCTGCTCTTAGTCCATCTTGCAAGTAAAGGTCATTTCAAAGGAAAAGTACGGGAAAAAGTACAATGTCAATAACTGTCCATAAAATAATGAGCATTTTTCTTTTTATTTATTTAATAAGAAACAGAAGTTTCAATCATATCACTTTTTGTCAAATCTCTCCAGAGTTCATAGTGCTATGATACACATTTAATCAAATCTGTCCTGAGTTCATAGTGCAATGATACACTTTTAGTCAAATCTGTCCAGAGTTCATAGTGCAATGATACACTTTTAGTCAAATCTGTCCAGAGTTCATAGTGCAATGATACACATTTAGTCAAATCTGTCCAGAGTTCATAGTGCAATGATACACATTTAATCAAATCTGTCCTGAGTTCATAGTGCAATGATACACATTTAGTCAAATCTGTCCAGAGTTCATAGTGCAATGATACACATTTAGTCAAATCTGTCCAGAGTTCATAGTGCTATGATACACATTTAGTCAAATCGGTCCAGAGTTCATAGTGCAATGATACACATTTAGTCAAATCTGTCCAGAGTTCATAGTGCAATAATACACATTTAATCAAATCTGTCCTGAGTTCATAGTGCAATGATACACATTTAGTCAAATCTGTCCAGAGTTCATAGTGCAATGATACACATTTAGTCAAATCTGTCCAGAGTTCATAGTGCAATGATACACATTTAATCAAATCTGTCCAGAGTTCATAGTGCAATGATACACATTTAGTCAAATCTGTCCAGAGTTCATAGTGCAATGATACACATTTAGTCAAATCGGTCCAGAGTTCATAGTGCAATGATACACATTTAATCAAATCTGTCCTGAGTTCATAGTGCAATGATACACATTTAGTCAAATCTGTCCAGAGTTCATAGTGCTATGATACACTTTTAGTCAAATCTGTCCAGAGTTCATAGTGCTATGATACACTTTTAGTCAAATCTGTCCAGAGTTCATAGTGCTATGATACACATTTAGTCAAATCTGTCCAGAGTTCATAGTGCTATGATACACATTTAGTCAAATCTGTCCAGAGTTCATAGTGCTATGATACACATTTAGTCAAATCTGTCCAGAGTTCATAGTGCTATGATACACATTTAGTCAAATCTGTCCAGAGTTCATAGTGCAATGATACACTTTTAGTCAAATCGGTCCAGAGTTCATAGTGCTATGATACACTTTTAGTCAAATCTGTCCAGAGTTCATAGTGCTATGATACACATTTAGTCAAATCTGTCCAGAGTTCATAGTGCTATGATACACATTTAGTCAAATCTGTCCAGAGTTCATAGTGCTATGATACACATTTAGTCAAATCTGTCCAGAGTTCATAGTGCTATGATACACATTTAGTCAAATCTGTCCAGAGTTCATAGTGCTATGATACACTTTTAGTCAAATCTGTCCAGAGTTCATAGTGCTATGATACACATTTAGTCAAATCTGTCCAGAGTTCATAGTGCTATGATACACATTTAGTCAAATCTGTCCAGAGTTCATAGTGCTATGATACACTTTTAGTCAAATCGGTCCAGAGTTCATAGTGCTATGATACACTTTTAGTCAAATCGGTCCAGAGTTCATAGTGCTATGATACACTTTTTGTCAAATCTGTCCAGAGTTCATAGTGCTATGATACACATTTAGTCAAATCTGTCCCGAGTTCATAGTGCTATGATACACTTCGGAAAAAAAAGTAACATCATACTGATACTGATGACATCATAATGTTATGATCGAAGTAATTTATAGCTGTGTAGTCAACACTGATTATACATCCTGAACTGATTATCTTTATAAATCTTATCTGATTATTTAAGTAATCTTAATGTACTATTGTAACATGAACATTTTGTATGGGATTACCTAGATGAGACTGTATTATATTTTAATGTTATACTACAGTAGAACAATTATTATCCATACACCTATAATCGAGACTTTTGACTCCTTAAAACTGACAATATTGTCCTCTGGACTTAAATTTATTCTTTATAGCAGAATATCATTATCATTTATCTGTACAGAATATGTGTCCAGCCATGAGTCAGGATACTCTATATATTTCACTGCACCACAAAGTGCCATACATATATATATATATACACAATATATATATATATACACACACACACACATCCATCCATCCATAATCCATACACACATGCATATACAGTGTTGCACCTTAAGCAAGGGACTGCGTGTTTCCATGCAATTATTTTTTCAATGTCCCCAAAATCTTGATCTTGTCGCTTGGGTGCACTTTTCGTCTTTTATGGTTAAGGCAAAAATCACAAGATCCCCTTGCTGCACATTCATTACGCAAATACATGTAAATTAATCACAAAACTTTACTTGAAAATACTTAATTCAATGCTCTACAACACTTGTCAGTGTTCACATTGGCCTTGATGAATATGAATGGTATAGAAGTGTCCTATTTACTATATTATTCCTTTTTGGAAGTATCATATTCAACTGATACCAACGAACTATAATCCTACAAGTCACGAAAAATATCAATTCATGGTTCCCTATATCATTACTGCCTAGAGGGATTGTGATTACTAATCAAAAACTGGTTCCCTGACACTGTTTTGAGAAATCAAATTTGTCTGCATAGTAACAGAAACATGGAACCCTTCTATTGGCAAATACTAGCTTAGACAGATAATTGCAATCCATGAATACTTGCCAGTTACTTGAATTTTTGATAAGATTTCTCTTGCAATGATGTAAGTGTCCATGGAGCAAAATGGAGGTGCAGACGACTAAGTAGATTATATGATGGTGACACTTTCGAAACAGGTGAAACTTTCTCATTTTTTTAAAGACAGAATACTATTTCAATAGATCTAAAGTTAACCGTAAGAAAGATTACCAAATTCCAATCCAGATAATAGAAGTGTGAATTAGAAAACTGATAAGTCATTGGCAGTGAACATTCTAAAGATCTGTATGCAACAAAAGTACATGTACCTTCTGAGCTTTATTCCAACTAAAGAAAACAATTCAAAATGTATGATCTCTTGTAGTATTTTTCCCTGTCTCTTTGAAACTGTGGGTGTCCCCCACATCTGGGGCCAGAGGAACACAGTATTCCTTGCCCATGGAATCCTAGGTGCAACACTATATAACAGGGATCCTGAATTCTAATGGCTTTGTTGGTAAAAAATTTCCCAAAAATTAATTTGGTGGCCATATATTTTTGAAATTTAATACAAATAAAATATTCAAAGAGATGTGACAAGTTGTGACAAAAAAACAAAACAAAACATTGATACAATTAATTATTCAATGTACTGGAAAATGTGTCATTTTTGGTTCCGAATTTGCTGCTACTTTAGTGTTAGTGTTAGCCCTTCCATTATTAACTTGTTTTCTCTCAAACTAATGATTTATACAAAATAATTTTTTTCTCTCAGAAAACTATACTACTGAATTTCCCCCAATAACAGTATTTTATTCCACTCTATTGTTTTTAAAAATAAATTTTTAAATGACAAAAAGGTGACTTACTAACTCAAAAAATATGTAACACTGAAATCAATCTGAAATTTGAGTTGACACAGCATTATTAGGTGTACTTTGATTTGTATTACCGAGACTGAACTTGATTGGTGTAGGGTGTAGTAGACTTAATGTAAATTGTAATGTGCAAGTACGTATATCCAAGCCCTCTTTTAAAATAAAAAGTGCCCAATTCTTCTCAATGTACCATTTCCAAAATTAAAATTTAAAAAAAAAAAATGACTTGCATGCAAACTCTACAGCATGCATCATGTCAGATGGACAAACCTGCAGGAGTAAAGGCTCCTTCCTTAGATGGGGATTGCAAATCCTGCATAGCTAGTTCAGAAAACAAATTCATTGCATCAGACCTTGATACTTCACAAGCCTGGGGTTCTGTGAATTCTTTTTTTTTAAAAGTGGATATCATGCTAGATTTTGGAAATTTAACATCTTCATTTGTAATCAGATTCATGAAGATCCCTCTGACAGAAATGGCATTTATTGCAAAGACATCTGAAATTGGTTATTTCAATTTGTGGTCTGTAGCAAGAATAGATTCCCCGAAGCCACAAGAATAAAAATGAATTCACAGTATTCAGTGGAACCTGCATATACATTTTTTTTTACAAAATATTGATTTCTGTCTGATTGTAGTTACATGTATTATCTGTAAACTTATTTCTGCTTTCCAGGACATATCTAGGAAATAATTAATGTGCACTCATCTCATGCATCAATAAAAGGAAAAGTCTGCCAAAGGTGCAATCTTTTGAATATATGTGTATGCCTAATTATGCAGCTAGATTTTAAAATGAGTCATCTAAAGATAACATATTCCCTGGGCCCTGGGCTTATGTAAAGACTCCTACTAAAGTACCCTGAGGTTCTTAATTCTTACACTACTTGTGCTTGTACTCAATGGTCTATCACTGTCAATTTATATATTACTTATGCTATACTTTGTTTTCATAGTAACATAGAAACAAGAGTCCGGACTGACACTCTACAGGCTGAAAAGAATTTCCAGGAATTTTTATGGCTGAGTGTTAAAACCATCTCCAATATTCTCAAGCAATAATAAAAACAAGCAATAATAAAAAGATTTTCAAATTGGCTGCTGGGGTGACCATATTGGATGTAGTTGGCACTGTTTTCATTCAGGACCAACTGGATATCATTAGAAGTCTTTTGGTTAAAACCCTATGTCAATATGACCATTTATTTAAGAGGAGTAATGATAACAAGATTTTCAAGGTGGCCTTCATGGTTGCCATATTGGATGTAAGATTGACACCATTGTCATTTTTTTTCTTCAGTTGTTTGGTGAAAACCCCATTTCAATATGACCATCCATTCAGGAGGAGTAGTGATAACAAGATTTTCAAGATGACACCGTGGGAGCCATATTGGATATCCAAACTTCATTTTCATTTAGGATCAACTAGACCTTGGGATGAATGTGTGTGTAATGTTTCATGGTAATCCTCCAAGTAGTTTAGGTGGAATAGTAATAATAAACTTGTGCTAAAGGACAGATGAATGGACAATGGGCAACAGGCCATCCCATAAGTTCTTCTGATCTATGAATAGTAGAGCTAAAAATTTAATGTGGAAATTCCATGTATGAAAGGGCACCTCTATGCAACTTGCTTGACATGTGTACCAAGCTTGACTGAAATACCTTGAACAGTTTGAGAGTTATGCAAAGGAAACAAAATCTGTTTCAGACAGGCAGACATAGCGATAGCTATATTCCCCCCACCCTCTCAAATTGATATACCAGGTGAATAACAAAATTACATTTTAATGAACAAATCTCACTGGTGTCCAAGGGTTTGTTTGAAGCAAGTTCCACTTAACTTACAACTGTATGTTTTTTTTTATGTGTGTGTGCATCAAAACCAATGGACACATTATCATTTAGATACATGAAAAGACATAGGGATTTTCAAAATTATATGGTATTAATACATTAAGGGCAAGTTCACTTGAAAACTTGCTTTCTTGTTCAAGTTAAATATATTGAAGTATCCCAGTGATGACAAAAAGGCTGAAAAAAAATAAAAAGAACTGTCAGAAGATAGCATAACTCACCTGTACATCAATGCCAGCCAGTAAGGCATTTGATGTAGACCAAATATGTGGGGTTTTTTGGGTAAAACTACTTTTAATGATGTAATACTTACCTGTTGCTATTGCATAGCTGGTACTTTTCCAGGTGGAAAATACCCCGACCATATGACGAAATTTCATCCTCCCATTAGGGTGAACCAGAAGATTCCAGAACACTGGATCGCCCCTGAGGGACACCTCACACATATTGCCCATGCGTACTGCTGCTCTTTCATTCTTTTTGAGGGAGCAGCCAACTTAGTGGGACATCAGTGCAGGGCAGTAGGATGGAATCTGGCAATAGCAACAGGTAATTATTACATCATTAAAATTAGTTTTACCCCCTCCTCCAAAAAATTACATTTGAACATTGGTAATACCATATCTGTTGCTAATGCACAGCTGAATTAGTCAGTTTGGTGGGAGGCTGATGATCCCACAACTGGCGAATAAAAAACAAACACAAGGAATACTCATATTGAAGAGCAGGAGACTACTGCAGGATGGAAACCATATGGGCCACTTTCTGAGCAATGATGATTGGGCCCAGTGAGAAAATGCCTTTGCTTTGGTGGGCTAACGAGCAAAGGTTTAAAGGAGGAGAAAGTAGTGTGAGAGTGCCAAAACATGGCTTTCATCACATCATCCAAAGATTAATGAGTTAGATAGGCCCATAAGGCAGCAATGGCTCGAACCTCATGGGATTTAATTTTCATGAAAGACGGGTCCCTATCAGTGAGAGACTGGTAAGCTCTCTTGATAGTTAATGCAATCCACCTAGCAATGGTAGAAGCTGAAATATCAGCTGAACCTTTAATGCGGAGGAAAAGACGCTTCCAAACCTTCCTTCTCCCTTTAGAGGTTGCCAAGTAAAAACATAGAGCCCTAAATGGACATCAAAGTCTATCTTGATCATCCCCAGCACAGATACGGCTGAGACTGGGGATCTAAATCGGGAGTGGAGCAACCGATGAAAGCTGTTTTTTTGCTGAAAAAAATCTGGTTAGCAAAGGAGATAAACTGACTTAAGGGTAAAGTTCTCGAAGGAAGCTTCACCCAAAGGTTCATAAGGGAGTTTATTAAGAGACCACAAGAAAGATTCCATTTAGGCACTAGAGAGTGAGACACTGGTCTTTGCAGTTCGAAATACCTGATCAGGCCTGCTAAGTGAGAATCTGTCTCGATGGCCTGGCCTTTTGAAAATTTGAGAGTGTTGGAAAGGGCTGCTCAATAGCCATTAATAGCAGAAACCAAGCCTTGTTTTACTTTGAAAATAGAGAGAAGAAAAATCAGCCACTGTGCTCACAGAGGGACAGCTGGGATTGACACATTTTCAACAGCACCAATCAAAAAAGATTATCCATTTGGCATCATACACCTTAGATGTCTATCTTATCCTGGACTGAATGATGCACTTGGCAACTTTGATCAAAAACTTTTCTTTGCAGAGAGATCGTTTGATATGACACAAGTGTGAAGGTGGAGAATCTGTGGGTTGTTGTGTAGGAGACAGCCCCTGTGCTGTGACAGGAGATCCCTCCTCTGAGGTAAGGTCCTGGGATGGTTCACCAGCAGATCGAGAAGATAATCAAACCACAATTGCTGGAGCCACACTGGGGCAATCAAAATGAGCTGAGCAGTGGAGTGCCTGACTTTGTGTAGGACCTGTGGAATCATCCTGAAGGGTGGGAAGGCGTAAGCAAACAGACGATCTCACTTCAGGCTGAAAGTGTCCACTGCCCTGGCCCTCTAGTTGGGGACTGGGGAAACATAAAAGGGGAGCTTGTTTGTTAGCTTGGTGGCAAACAAGTTCACCAAAGAAGTTCCCCAAAATTGGAACAGGGAGTCTGCTACGGATTGGTGGAACGACCATTCTGTAAGGACTATCTTCCCTTTCCTTAACAGACTGTCTGCCAAAATATTCTTTTTGCCAGGAATGTGGTGAACTTGGTAGGTTAATTCCTTCTGAAGTTGCCCAGCAAAGGAGGCTCCAAACCTCCATGCAGAGAGAAGGTGCATGTGTGCCTTCTAATCTCCTAAGGTACTCAACCACCGACGTATTGTCGGAGGAGACCATCACACAGCAACCTCATATTTGGTGGACGCACCCATGAAGGCCTAAGAACACTTCCCTCATTTCCAAACTGTTGATGTGGAGGATAGATTCTTCCCAGGATCATGAACCCTGAAGAATCAGTCCATTCTGGCTCTAGACAAGCTCTCCAGCCTGAATCTAACATGTCTGCGAACAGGTAAGAGTGGGGTTCGAGGTGGGGTGGGGTTGGAGGTGCATAGGGACTCTTGCCGGAAACTGGTCCTGATTTGTCCACCAAATCAGATGATGGTGGAAATCCCAACCCAGAGAAATTGGAGCATTTAAGGGGTCCCTGTGCAGTTTCCACGCTGCTAAAAGGAGAAACTGGAGAGGATGCAAGTGCAGTCTGTCTAGGGGAACCAGGTCTGTTATGGAGTTCAAGGTCACCAGCAGAAAAAGAAAAAGATGTGCTGATAACCTGGTCTTTAATCTCAGCTCCTCCAACAGGGACAGGATCTTGTCTACTGTGAGACAGATCTAGTCTGAGGGACTCTAGTTGGCCATTGTGGATCAACCAATCATCAAAATTATGGAGGATTGAGATACCTAGTGACCTTAAATGGGCTGCAACTACTCCCATGACCCTGGTAAAAGCTCTTGGTGTGGAGGCTAGGCCGAACGGCAGAACTCAAAATTGGAAGACCTCCAGTAACTTCTCCTGCAGAACTAACAGATTGTTCATAGCAGTGAACTCAGCAGGTGGGTTAGAGCGACTCTCCACCTGCCTAGAGTGTTTGGGGGAAGAAGGTGTATCCCCATCCCTCTTTTCTGACCCAACCTCGTAAGATAATGTAGGTCCATGACATGCAGCAATCCCTCACTACCATAAGGCCAAGGTTTAGAAGTTCATGGCTGCATGTAGGGAAAGGGCCAATCACTTCCCTGCAGCAGAAGGCCTCACATCCCATAGGGATTTAGAGGGATAATAGGGAAGGGGGGATGCCAATCCAATCCCTTTCCCTAATCTGGCATCTGTAAGCCGATGCCCGGTCCCCCATGGGATGCAATATCATTCTGGAGGGGGGGAGGGGGAGGGACTTGGCCCGATCCCTATTCCCGTACTGTAGGGGCTCCAAAGTGTTTTGGCAAAGACTCATCAGGCAACTCAGATCTGTAGGAAGACTCTTTCCCAGACCTGACAGACTTACATCTGAGGTCTTCCCTTACTGTGGGGCTCGATTCTGTTGCCAACAACATGCCCCTGAGACTGAAAGGGTGGGGGGAATGCGACACACTTTCAGCCCATACTGAGTTGTGGGGCAGCAGAGGGTGCTGCTCCCACCTCACCGGGGGAAGGGAGCTACTCACTCTCTGAGGAATAGAGAGGAAGCTGCTCTTCCCTCTCAGGTGGGTGTGACTCGCCCTCTGCCCTCATGGAATGGGGAGGGTGCCGCTCCTTCCTAATGGGAGGACACGGCTCACTCTTCACCCGTTTATAACCTCCATTGGGAGGGGTCTCAAGAAAGACTTGGGTAATCCTTCTCTGAGACCCGAGGGACTCAGAAAACTCTGAAAAAGATGAGGATACCTTCTTTCTCCCTTTGTAGGTGCGTCTACTCTCGGCGAGATCCCAGACCTCATCTGACCATAGACTACTGAAGGGACAACCATCTATCCTCTCTCAGCATGTGCAAGATAAGGAAGTGGGGGGGGGGGTCTGAGGGGGATTTCCTGTGACCACATCTACCCACCCCACACCGTGCTTAGACACTATTTCAGTAAAAGAGAGCTGAAAAGAAGATTTCTTTATACAATGACTTCTATGCAACAAACAGCATACACAAGGTAATGTGTGGACTAAGTCTATGCTAATATAATTATTTCAGCAAGAAGACACCTTACTTGGGTGTTTTCACAAGATTAAACATTAAGAAAGGAAGCATTGCTAAGCTCAGAACAGAAAAATGCAATATATACAAGTCAACCAGGCTTAAAGAAAGCTAGTGACTACTAAATTAGCAAAAATCCAGTAGGTTAAATAATGAGGAAACAAATTAAGGAAGGCTATCTGAAACTAAAATTGAAAAAGAACCTGTGTTTGATAACCGAGCACGAGATATGAAGGTAAAAAGTGGTGTGCGACCTGCTTACCATGTATAAAATTAGCACAATTCACGATATAGGCAAGGTGAATTTAATGATTTGTAAGGAACAATAAAATGGATAAAGGTGAGTCTGTAGACTGCAATTATGCAAGGATAGCAAATTTTAAACAAAATACCTACCCTTAGCTAGAAAAAGCACAACCAAATTTGAAACACTAATGCCCTGTGAAGGGGTACAAAGAATAAAATAAAATGCCAAATTGTACACCATGTGTGTGGAACAAATACTAACAACTCTCAAGAGAGCTTAATTAAACAGCAATAAAACTCCATCAGGATAAAATCGCAACATTTAAGAAGAATATAGCACAAAAAACAAATAGTAATTTGCTATGTGACCCTCCAAGCAGCAGCTAAATCTTCTTGACATAAACCATGTTAGACATTTCAACATGTCAAAAAGAATGAAAGAGCGGCAGTACACATGGGCAATATGTGCGGGGTGTCCCGTAGCGGCGATCCAGTGTTCTGGAATCTTCTGATTCACCCTAATGGGAGGATGAAATTTCGTCATATGGTCAGGTTATTTTCCTCCCCGAAAAGTACCAGCTATGCAATAGCAACAGGTAGGGTATTACTGATATTAAATGTTTCCGTTTCTAAGGAAATCAAGTCTCCTTGGTGATTGCTTTTCAATATTTATTATAATAAAGATTTAGCATCATAAAACCTTTCTGACAGGATAGATTGCCATTTGGAACTCAATTAACTAGGCATCATAAAACCTTTCTGACAGGATAGATTGCCATTTGGAACTCAATTAACTAGGCATCATAAAACCTTTCTGACAGGATAGATTGCCATTTAGAACTCAATTAGCTAGGCATCATAAAACCTTTCAGACTGGATAGATTGCCATTTGGAACTCAATTAACTAAGCATCATAAAACCTTTCTGACAGGATAGATTGCCATTTGGAACTCAATTAACTAGGCATCATAAACTTTTCTGACAGGATATATTGCCATTTAGAACTCAATTAACTAGGCATCATAAAACCTTTCATACAGGATAGATTGCCATTTAGAACTCAATTAACTAGGCTTCATAAAACCTTTCTGACAGGATATATTACCATTTAGAACTCAATTAAATAGGCATCATAAAACCTTTCTGACAGGATAGATTGCCATTTAGAACTCAATTAACTAGGTATCATATAACCTTTCAGACAGGATATATTACCATTTAGAACTCAATTAAATAGGCATCATAAAACCTTTCTGACAGGATATATTGCCATTTAGAACTCAATTAACTAGGTATCACATAACCTTTCAGACAGGATATATTACCATTTAGAACTCAATTAAATAGGCATCATAAAACCTTTCTGACAGGATATATTGCCATTTAGAACTCAATTAACTAGGTATTCATATTGGAATTTCAGCCAACATTAGAATTAGATCAATTGGGTAATATAAACAAAGCACTCTATAAATGGTGATTTAGCTGATTACACATCATGATCAATAAACAAAAGCACTCTCTAAATGGTGATTTAGCTGATTACTCAACATGATCAATAAACAGACATATACATTTTAACAGTCAATAGTGTGCAACACAATGATCCCAAACAACTTAGAGAAAAGACAATCAAGCATGAAATATGTCACAAAGACCTACAATCAAGCATGAAATATATGTCACAATGACCTACTTTTGGAATGATGATGTCATACAGAGCATCCACAGTTCAATCTAGGATTCCAGGATATGGGGCCAATGACTCCTTGATATTTTAAAGGGGCCAGGTCAGATTTTGATAGATAAATAATTCATATTTCCTATTTCTAAAGATAAATATGCTGTTGGTTCTGTTTTTTAAATAATAATAAATTCATACTACACAAATCATAGTACTGATTAACTGAATAAATATTGAAAATTCTTTCTTCATTTGAGTCAAGTCTAATATCATCTGCACTCTTCCAGCTCTCAGTGAAAGTAACTATCCACCGTTTTTAACTCACAGCAAAATTTTATAATGCATTGCCTGTAAAAGACTGTCAGGACTAACACTGAAGTAAAATGTTTATTAAGTTTTTATATTGAATTGAATTTACCTATGATGCTTTCCTCTTGTGCCTGCTACTGCTGTGGAATAGTCTATCAGGCTAATTTGCATAGGTAAAGTACACAAAATGGAATAACCCTATACATTTGAAGTTAGGTAAAAGAAACAAAAGTTATTACTCTTCATTGCCTTGAATGATAATGTTAAATCATCTTTATTTAAGATTATTGGCTAGTTCATGATCAGCTGCAATATTTCTTTAAAGCTGGATTTTACCCCATATATAACATGCAAAAGATGATTATTTTGGTAGTTGGGATAGTGTGGATATGTGATTCATTTTGAAGGCAAAATGTCAAAAAGCAGCTGTAATTCAGGAAAGGATGAGCCATTGGCAAAGCGAGCAAAACTACTTTTTAGAACTTCTGGTTGTTGAAGTTTGACACCCAGCAGCAAGGAGAAGCATTTTATTCTTTGCAAACACCATATCAACATTAGGCATTCTGAAGTGTACGACATCTGTCAACATATTAACACTACTCTGCATTGGGACAAAGCATGAATGCAGAGCTCAATCCCAAAAGTAACTAGCATGTTTAAACATTTCAACTAGTGTCGCCTTTGCATATATGAGACTTCCCTTAAAGCAATGCTGATGCAGAAAGATCACTTTCTATGCTGAAAAGATTCAACAAGATCTTCAGGTAATTCGGAAAACTATACCATCCATCCCCTGACGGGTGCAAAGATGAACTCTAATGACACTTGCAACACCTTCAAACCCCACACTGATCTATTGACAGTAGCAAAGATTGCATCGAGTTAAGACTGTATTCCAATGTCCAATGGATTTTAAAGACAGAAACTTGGTCTATTTCTTTTTATCAATGTCTGTGTGGATGTGATTGTGTGTGTCCACATGTGTATGCATGTGTGTGTTTGTGGTGATATTGACAATGCTAAGTCTACCTACTATTTTTTGTTTGAAAGTATTTTAATTTCCAGTTTCCATGCACTGACCCCTTTGGGACCACAAAACACACTCTTTGAGTCTCAATAAAATTCCAACACTGCCTGGGAGGTTGGCAGGTATGTTTCACTTGTATCTACCTATGGTGTGATAATATTAAAATAACAGTCCCATGAAGGGATTGATGCTTTGATGCCCATTAAGAATTCCAAGATTCCAAGAGAAATCCATATCATCCGTCTCTGTATTCTCTTTAACTGCTGAATACTAAAACCATCTCACATATTCTTGAAAACTCCAGTATATCAAATATGATAATGAAATTATTGTATTATATGTCTGTTTTAATCCATAATTAATATATTTTGAAGAAGAAAAAAGTTAATATTCAACTGGCATCAAAGTATTCTTCACGTATCTCCAAAAAATGAGTTTGAAAAAAATCCATTCAAATTTGTGTGTATTATCATGTTCACAAGCCAACACATACAAAAATCCAAGTCTAAACCTCTGACATCATGGACATGATGATAGTCAGATCTGCACCATTTTTATTTAGAACAAATGACATACTGCATGAGGTATTTTTTTGTGAGAACCCCATATCAATGTCATCATTCATTCCAGAGGAATAGCAAAAACAAGATGGCCAGTATAGTTGCCATGTTACAGTCAGATAAGCACCATTTTCACTCAATGAAAACCCCATGTTGATACAACCATCCATTCAGACAATGTAGCCATAAGAAGAATTTCAAGATGGCTGCTAAGGCAGCCATTTTGGAGGCAAGTGCAGCATTATTTTAATACATGACTAACTACATACTGCAAGAAGTGTTTTAGTGAAAACCCCATGTTGACTTAAACATCTGCTAAGGATGAATAGCTATAACAAGATATTCATGATGATGGCTACTAATCAGCACCATTTTCATTCAGGTCCAAAAAACTTCTGATACTCCAACAACAGACAAAAGTCACAATTCTAGACTCCCACAAGAGAAAGAAATCACTATTCTAGGCTCCAACAACAGACAAAAGTCACAATTCTAGACTCCCACAAGAGGGAGAAATCACTATTCTAGGCTCCAACAACAGACAAAAGTCACAATTCTAGACTCCCACAAGAGGGAGAAATCACTATTCTAGGCTCCAACAACAGACAAAAGTCACAATTCTAGACTCCCACAAGAGGGAGAAATCACTATTCTAGGCTCCAACAACAGACAAAAGTCACAATTCTAGACTCCCACAAGAGGGAGAAATCACTATTCTAGGCTCCAACAACAGACAAAAGTCACAATTCTAGACTCCCACAAGAGGGAGAAATCACTATTCTAGGCTCCAACAACAGACAAAAGTCACAATTCTAGACTCCCACAAGAGGGAGAAATCACTATTCTAGGCTCCAACAACAGACAAAAGTCACAATTCTAGGCTCCCACAAGAGGGAGAAATCACTATTCTAGGCTCCAACAACAGACAAAAGTCACAATTCTAGACTCCCACAAGAGGGAGAAATCACTATTCTAGGCTCCAACAACAGACAAAAGTCACAATTCTAGACTCCCACAAGAGGGAGAAATCACTATTCTAGGCTCCAACAACAGACAAAAGTCACAATTCTAGACTCCCACAAGAGGGAGAAATCACTATTCTAGGCTCCAACAACAGACAAAAGTCACAATTCTAGGCTCCAACAACAGACAAAAGTCACAATTCTAGGCTCCCACAAGAGGGAGAAATCACTATTCTAGGCTCCAACAACAGACAAAAGTCACAATTCTAGGCTCCCACAAGAGGGAGAAATCACTATTCTAGGCTCCAACAACAGACAAAAGTCACAATTCTAGGCTCCCACAAGAGGGAGAAATCACTATTCTAGGCTCCAACAACAAGGAGAAGTCACAATTCTAGACTCCCACAAGAAGGAGAAATCACTATTATAGGCTCCAACAACAAGGAAAAATCACTATTCTAGGCTCCCACAACAGGGAGAAGTCACTTCTCCCTCTGGGCTGAACAGGAGAAGTGAAAGACCATTAGGGAGTCTTTGAAAGTTTTGATCACAATAAGGCCCAAATGGGTGCGATATCATTCATCTGACTTACATAATTTAACAGTTGACCATTTCACTCAGCTGGCCTCTGTAGCTGAGTAAGAACACATCCTATGTAAACTATCTTACAAACATCATATCATGCTGATTTTATCTATTTTACTCTATCCTGATAAAAACATTCTTCTAAAGATGAAGGCATAATTAATGTGTACCGTCTCTTGCTCATAATTTAAGTCATCTAAAATCTCATTGATAATAAACCCAATAGATTAAAAATATGGCTGCAAGAGTGGTATGAAGCCAGTCAATTAGATGCAAGATCACCTCATTAATATGCATTGATTTCACTCATTATTGAAACAGCATATATTCCAAGCTTATCAAAATCTGAACACAAAAATAGTTTCCAGAGTGGTAACAAGCTCAGTCAATCAGACACAAGATTACATCATTAATATGCATGAATCTCACTCATTATCAAATGAATCTAAGGTCTTAATAGCATAAGCAAATATTTCAAGTGCGATCAAAATCGGGTCCGAAATATGACTTCCAGAGAGGTAACAAACTCTGCCAATCAGATACAAAATCAACTCATTAATACGTGTGCATCACACTTATTATCGAACTTGCACAAGATCTTGATAATATAAGCATATATTCCAAGTTCAATCAAAACTGGATCAGAAATATGACCTCTAGAGCAGTAACAAGCTCTGCCAATCAGATGCAAGATCGCCTCATTAATGTGTGGATATCAATCGTTATCTAACTCATCCAAGATCTTGATGATATAAGCATATATTCCATGTTTGATCAAAATCAGCTTCAGAGCAGTAACCAGGTCAGCCAATCAGTTGTGAGATTATCTCATTGATATTTATGGATATTGCTCATTATTAAGCCCATCCAAGATCTTGATGATATAAGCTTATATTTCAAGTTTGATCACAATTGGATCAGAAATATGGCTTCAAGAGGGTAACAAGCTCAGCCAATCAGATACAAGATCACCTCCTAAGTATGCATGGATCTTACTCATTATTAATACAGTTTACGATTTAATAAAGAAATTAGAATTTCCAAGTGAATTTGCTGTATTGACACATTATATTTTCTACATTACATAGCAGTCACTAAAGCAGACATGTAGATGTTATAATAGCTGGTAGCATCTTGCTATGCCACAGAAAGCAATTTCAGTAGTCCCCTGCTTTAATGAACTTGACTATTACAAGTTCCAGATATCCCAAATCCTGCAAAGACACAGATTATGCAAACATCTAACTAAAGCAACTACAATGTTTGCAATGAATTCAATCACAAATCCCCATGCATTTTATTAAATATTGCCTATTTTAGAAAATGATTATTTGTTGCCCCCCCCCCCTCCCCCCAACATTAACCCAGAGGGAATAACCTGAAACCTGAGATCTATTATATATAAGTTATGTGTCTTCCTGCTTTGACTGTACATACAATATTTGGTCAAAAATATTATTAAATTTCACTGTAACTGAAATGTTTGTATTAATGACCTCTAACCCCTCTAAGAAAGGGAGCCAAAAATAATACCACTCTTGCACATAGTTACTAGATGGACAGAAAAAATACCAGTTTTATGAATTTCCACCAGTGGTTTAAGAGGAGATGGATTTACAGACATGTGGACTGAATGAGAGTATCACAATTTCCACAGCTCCATTAAACCTGGGGATATTTATACAAAAAAAATTGATATGGACCAAAAACTGTTTGCTAAAGCAAGGGAGTAGCATATGGCATATTTTGATAACAGACTGGTTGTTTCAATATATTTACCTTTCTTGCTCCAGAAAGACCCTTGATAATCATGAACCAGTCTACAGTAGCCATCAATGAGGTCAGCCATGTCCTCTGCCTCTGACAGTGAAGCACAGGTAATGGTGAGAGGTTCTGATGCTCCAGCTATCCTTAATTGTAACACCCCCTTCCCATCTTCTAGTTTCAATGTCTGTATGGCTTGAACTTGAGAAAAGTCTGCCATATGTGTTGGCTGAAATACATGAGCTTACATGAATGTTCATTTCATGCAAAATTTATGAAACAGTTTAATAAATCTTATCTTATGCTAGTATTGGCAATCAAAATATGAAATTATTTAATGAGTTTTAAAATGTCATAAGAGATCAGTACTAAATGTAAAACTCCATTTATCACATAATGAAAGTCACTTATAAAACCAGAAACTAGTGAGTGATTTGATTCTGAAGTACTTTAGGATGTCTCAGAGATAACTCTTTTGCATTGTGACTTGATATTACAAATGAAATATATAAAACATGTAAGATGGAGCTAAGCTGAATAATGTCATTAAAAAATTATATGTACAAGACTTACTAAGACAAAAAAAAAGTGTCACATATAAGACCTCCAAAAATAAAATATGAAGCAATATATATATATATATATATATATATATATATATATATATATATATATATATATATATATATATATATATATATATATATCCATATTGAACAAAAACAAAAATGAAATTCCTGTGAAAGATAATCATCATCATCATCAGCAGCATCACTTTAAGATAGTCATATCTTCACATACTCTGGATTTATGAAAACCTGACTCATCATAAACCTGGCCCCAAATCCACTTTGGCAAGAATAAAATTAAGGCTTTACAGAAATCTGCTCATGCAGAGAAGTTGCAATAATAAATATAACTGCAAGCAAATATCATATGAAAGTTATCAATAATTATCCTCTTATTAACTACAGTGTTGTAGTCAAACCTGTTTACAACTACTACTCAGGGGACCAACTAATAGTGGTCATAAAGAACAGTTGGTTTTTATATGCAAGCAGGGATGCATCTAGGATTAGTAAATTTGGGCACTGTACCTCCTTAAAGTTGCAAAAAGGGGAAGCCAATCTGGAAAAATGGAGTTCCAATCTGGTCATAGTTGGGGCCTCTCAATAGGGCATAAAAAAGTAACCAAAATTGAAAGTAAAAAGATTATGTATTACAATGTATTCCACTTTCTTAACGGGTGTTAAAATCTGAAAATGAAAATCCATATTCTATTTTTCTAGCTCATGTTTTAAAGGGTTTTCTTAATTTTTTTTTTTTTTACTTTTCAGTATAAAATTGTAACTATGCTGCATTTCTACCATAGTCAATTGCTCATGTCTATCCTTAAGTTTTGAAACAGCACTGAATGTTTGAACTTTGCTGTCACATTAAAGTACAATTGAAATGAAGAATCTCCAACAACACATCCAGTACAGACTTGTTATCTTGAAAGTATAACAAGGAATTATAAGTAAACATACAGCTGAAGATCATGTATGATGCATCGGCATTACTATCATTTGTGTCTACATTGATCATTACCATTCATCAATAGAACAAATGACTTTAATTTAAGATCTGCAGGCATATAATATGATGGTATTCTGACAATACAAGAATATATATATATATATGATGGGGGGGGTGTCGACATCTTACTGGCATAACAATCAGTGCTGTGGAACTCTGTTCTGACAGCATCAACAGGAAAACTGGAGGCTCAATTTTCAAGAATATCTAAAATTGTTGGCAGTCCATATTGACACTATTGCACAGTTTAGGGTCTAATTGCTCTATTTGTACTCTATTTACCCAATTAATTTTTCCTTATCAAGTAAATCCAGGCACAATCTAGTGGTTGCATTTTTCAAATTTTGTTGACTGCCATTTCAGTTCTTTGAAAAGTGATGGTACCGATGGAATGCCTGAGTCAAATGAACTAGGGGTGTAGTTTCTTTAAGGCAACAAACATGTCTAATCACATTTAGCCTAATATGATTAGACATATTGGTTTTGTGGAAAAAAAATTAACTGGTAGTTCAAACAAATTCGGCATTCCTTGGCTACTATCCCTCTGCAACCAACTGAAATGGTGGTCCATAATAGGAACAATTTACTGGAGCAAAATGGGTAATTTCTGTATTTCTTGGAAATAAAATGCATACAATTCATCAAAATTTGCACCCAGTCCTTATATTTTGTGTAATTATGCCTGCAAATGTTAAAAAATGTTGAGCAAACTTTTAAATTTGAGCAGGATTTTCATAATCGCACGTTCTAGATGCAACCATGAATATGTAATGATTTATAAAAAAGGGACCTAACATAACTGATCTTTAAATATATCTGGTTGCTACATGCAGGTGGTTATTGTAGCCGACTTGACAGCATATGTTGTTAAATCTACAGAACATTTTACTTGTTTCTAATAAAAATGTAGGAAATGAGTGAGAGAGAGAAAGAGAGAGAGAGAGAGAGAGAAAGAGAGAAAGGAGAGAACCCTTACAGTGGAGGCTTTTTCTGTGAGGTAGCTAATCCCAACATCTGGTCCTATTACAAGCTCCATTGAGATGCTCCAACCAGACTGAAATCAAACAATTACAAACATCCCAGTATTTCTCATTTATACACAAATGATGGATAATTTACCATCATATATTAAACATGAATTGCTGAAGACATTAAGTGCAAGTTAGTATTGTAAAGGACATTAAATGGAGGCTATTAGTATTATTAAATGGTTGCATTCATATACTCAACATGACCCAAGTTTTGAGAATGAATACACCCCAGAAACCAAACTGCCTTCATTAAATGTGAAATAAGCTTAATCTTTTTGCTCAATCCTCTTTATCGTTTGATGTGATATTTTCAGTACTTATATCATTATGTCTGAAATAAATACTGTTTTAACCAATTTAGACTTCTGAGTAACAATACAAGCAACTGCATCCCTGAGAGATTTAATAGCTGCAACTTAGGAAATTTAGTTTTAAAGAATGTAAACATGCAAATTTACAGAGTTTTTTCAACAGGATGTCAATTTTCAACATTTCCAACCTTAACCCAGCATGACAACATTTCTATATTGGGACCCTTAGGACAAACATGTTGTACCATTTTTTGCTGATAAAACTATAAGAGCATTTTCTGTAAATATATACACCCCGGGCAAACTGAACTTGCCCGATAAAAGATCTGAGCTTGCCCCAAAATATCACAATATAATACCACACCTAAAGTAAAAACAAATAAGGTAAAATAAAATATGAAATATTTTAGGGAAATCACACTATATTTATTTTACTAATCAAGAACTTCTGTTTTTTTTTATCTTTGTTTGTACCTTAAAATTGTATGCCAATAATTAGAGTTATCAAGAAAATATATGTAAAAATTTACAAAATCCGCCTCAATTGAAGTTGTGTAGTAAACACAAGTCAGCATTACAATGGAGGCATCCTTTGTCATAATTGGATTATCTATGGATGAATTCACCTTCAGAAATCAAAGGAAATATCCTCACAGAGGTTTGCAAGGATGGGCTTTTGATTGTGATAGGTAATTAATAGCTTTTGAGTTTGCAAGTTTTATGGATTTTATGTGTCACGGCAAGAGGGTTGGTGTGACTATGCAAAAGGTAATCACAGAAGAATCAGTTTTGCCTGGACAATCTTTTTACTGATTTGGTTTCTACATTTTTTGACAAGTCTGAAAATTTATACATGTTAATGGTTATGAAGCTTTATTTTGATAATGGGTGGCTTCAAAGGTGAGTGAGTTCATCCTTGTCAGCTGAAAATTGTTTAGTGCTACCTTGAATGTGTAGCCTTGACCAAGATCAAAGGGTTGAACAAGCACGTCATGGAATGAACTGTCTTTTCTTCATACTAATTCATCCAAAATATAAACAAAATCGATTAAGAGGTTTAGGAAATATAAGCAAATAAAAAAACTTCAACCAAAATCTTACTGCAAAGTTTCAATAAATGTTACTTTGAGGGATGAGTGGCATGTTGCAAAATGAACTGCCTTAGCTTCATAATGATTCATCCCAAGTATGAACAAAATCCATTAAGGGTTTAAGAAATATAAGCAAATGAAAAACTTTAATCAAAACCCTAATTCAAATTTTCTATGACTGACCTTGACCCTAATGCCAAAGGGGCAAGCAGCATAATGCAGAATGAATTGTCTTAGCTTCATAATATTTCATTGCAAGTATAAACAAAATCCATTAAGGGGATTAGGAAATATAAAGTAAGTGAAAAAACTTTAACCAAAACCTTAAAGCAAATTTTCTATGACTGTGACCTTGACCTCAAGGTCAAAGGGGCAAGTGAGCATGTTGCAGAATGAACTGTCTTAGCTTCATAATGATTCATGTCAAGTATGATGAGAATCTATCATGGGGTTTAGGAAATATATGTAAATGACCAACTTTAACCAAAACCTTAACAAACTGTTGATGCTGGCACCAGAAAAGTGACTGCCATGTCTTGCTTTCCCACTAATGTGGACTAGACAAAAACCACTAGCTAGAAAACTCAATTACCACTGATACTTTTATTATCCATGTACAATATGCATACAACTGCAAACAGTGCAGACTGAAATCTGCCATTGCATCAGCAGATCTGGTTCTACACTACTCACTTTACATCATAAGAAGAATGAACAGTGTATACATTGATCTTATGGTGCATTATGCAATAGCAGATCTGGGTCTATGCTGGTACTAATCAACTAGTGCAAAATGTGAAAACAGACATGGGACCATACAAAATGCCAAAGAAAGCCTCTAAGAATCTTCTGGCTTATTATGGTGAAAAAAATAGAGTTCTCAAGTCTTAAAACAGAAGTGGAAGAGGACTATGCAAATGTGACCTTTTCAACAAAATAAGAATATAAAAAATAAGGCAAATATCTTCTGCAATTATTATTTCACTCTCTGAGATATGCTGTGATTATCCCTTTTCCAGGAAAATACATTACTCTTAGAGATATGCTGTGATTGTTCCTTTTCCAGGAAAATAGAGAACACCTTTGTCATAATGCTGTCTATGGGAGCATTAGAGTAGACTGCCTTATAGTGAGACTGTTTTATAATGAAGTACATGATACATATAATTTCTCTACCACCTAATGAAAAGGGACCCATATCCATACTTGCCTTATAACAGGAACTGTGTTATAAATAAGGTACTTATTATGAGGGAGTGCTGTGCCCATAAGTATACAGTAAAAAGTCAACAATGTCCAAACAAGTTATATTGAAGATAATTTTACCTCATTCCTTGATAAAACTAACTTACCTCTTTTTCTCCCACCAGTCTATTAAATTAGTTTGTCATTGCTAAAGCAAGTACACTTGATGATGGAGAAAAAGTGGCCATTTCCTGTGAGGGGTGAGCAGAAAAGATTTCCTTAGCTATGACCAGGATAAGCCCGAGACCAGTTGCACAGTTATCAAAATCCATTCTAAAGTTCTATACTGACTATGAAGCAAAGGAATCTGACACATGATTAAACAGTTATATCCAAGTTTATGTTTAAACAAAATGAGTACAGTCATTCCTTTCACCCCTATATGACTGTGTAGTATACCCCTAAACAATAGGATGACATCACTGCAGATGTGTTCGGGTTGAAAGATTTACAGAAAGCATTTGCAGTGTCTTTGTATAAAAAGGAAGTTCAGTAATCAAATCAAAATCATATTTTCAAATGACTCATAACCAAATAACATCATGATAAAGTGTCCTGATCCATGTTTAGAGGTTATGACTTCTTATTTATACCAATATAGTCAAAGTTAACCCAAGAGATGAATTATACTGATCACTCACTAACCCCACATCTTTTTACCAACAATTTGTAATGGTTCTTTACATATTTACATTTTCTAGAACTTAACATGCACTAATATCAATTAGGAAATCATTAATCTTAAAAGATCATAATGGTGTCCTCTATGATATACATGTTTGATTGTATAATGGTGTCCTCTATGACATACATGTTTGATGTATAATGGTGTCCTCTATGACATGCATGTTTGATGTACAATGGTGTCCTCTATGAGATGCACGTTTGATGTACAATGGTGTCCTCTATGACATGCACGTTTGATGTACAATGGTGTCCTCTATGACATGCACATTTGATGTACAATGGTGTCCTCAATGACATGCATGTTTGATGTATAATGGTGTCCTCTATGACATGCATGTTTGATGTATAATGGTGTCCTCTATGACATGCATGTTTGATGTATAATGGTGTCCTCTATGACATGCATGTTTGATGTATAATGGTGTCCTCTATGACATGCATGTTTGATGTATTATGGTGTCCTCTATGATATGCATGTTTGATGTACAATGTGTCCTCTATGATATGCATGTTTAATATATAATGGTATCCTCTATGATATGCAAGTTTCTTGTATAATGGTGTCCTCTATGATGTGCATGTTTGATGTATAATGGTGTGTTTCTTGTATAATGGTGTCCTCTATGATATGCATGTTTGATGTATAATGGTGTCCTCTATTACATGCATGATTCTTGTATAAAGTTGTCCTCTGTGATATGCATGTTTGATGTACAATGGTGTCCTCTGTGACATGCATGTTTCTTGTATAATGGTGTCCTCTACGATATGCATGTTTCTTGTATAATGGTGTCCTCTATGACATGCATGTTTGATATATAATAGTGTCCTCTATGACATGCATGTTTGATGTATAATGGTGTCCTCTATGATATGCATGTTTGATGTAAAATGGTGTCCTCTATGATATGTATGTTTGATGTATAATGGTGTCCTCTATGATGTGCATGTTTGATTGTATAATGGTGTCCTCTATGATGTGCATGTTTTATTGTATAATCGTGTTCTCTATGATATGCATGTTTGATGTATAATGGTGTCCTCTATGATATGTATGTTTGATGTATAATGGTGTCCTCTATGATATGCATGTTTGATGTATAATGGTGTCCTCTATGATATGCATGTTTGATTGTATTTTCCTTAATCATAAAGAGTAAAATGGTCCATATCATTGTGAAGGTTATGTATGTCTTGAAAAAATCCATAATAAAGAAAACTTTTCACTAAAGGATTGATCTTAAACCATTAAACTTCATGGGATTAATGTTATTCATGTAACTGGTTTCTACATTTTTCATTTACTAAATTTCCAGATTGTGAATATGGACCAACTTCCTCAAATGCGAAATTCTGAACTTTAGAACTTGTGCTAAAGACCACCCCTTTTAAAAGACCCCTGTGCTAAGAGACCACAAAATTTGATTCTGTATTTGGTACTTTAATTGCTCTAAAACTGTAAAGATGTAACACCAGTTTAATTGCTCAAAAACTGTAAAGACGGAACACCAGTCTTCAGAGACCACTTCTGGGTATTCCTACAGGTTCCATTATACACCAGTGGGAATGTCCCAAAAGTGGCCACTTAAGACAGGTTCCAAAGAACTGTCAGATGGATACTACCTGAATTGTTAAATCTGATCATAATACATGGAGTTGACATTTGAAAGAAAGTCCCAAAGAGTGTCAGTTCTACGGTATCTCTATTTACATTTTTCTCATACAATAAAAAAGCTGTTGAGCTTGAAATATGACACAAATAGAAACCAAGCACTTTCATCTCCTTCAAATTAGTGTCAACCTGATGTAACTTACTGAAAATCATCATCATACCATCTTTAAATGTTTGCAAAATCAGTGAATGAGCCTTATTTTCCCAAAGATGCGGTACAATTTTTGCAAATTAATGACTGACTTAATGCAGAATTCTTTGCATTTTAGTCTCTACCATGAAAAATAATGTAGCTAATTAGGTTCCTTGCTAAATTTGCTACAATTTTATACATACTACATTTTTTTATTTACAGTAATTGCAAAAGTAAATGCATATTTTGTATTATTTGACCTAAAATATAACTTCCTAATTTGATGGTTTTGATCTGAATAATTAAATGTACTGAGGTCAAGCTTGGACCACACTTTGTTTCATTATGTTTAATCTGGAATGTGTGTCAGACACAGACAGACAGAAAGACAATCAGAAAAACTAATGCCGAAAGGTATTGAAATTCTTACCCCAAGGGCACACTTGAACCTCTCCTGGCTAAATCTGAACACAATGGACAATGTTTCGAAAAACTTGTAAACACACTCTGATTCACTTAGCTGAGCATGCTGTTTGAAGTGTTGGTGAATCAACTTCCGTAGAGTCTTGGACTGAAATAGCAACATCACTTAACCATATTAGCCCATACATAATGTGCACTCAACTGTGAACTGCATAGAGTCAGATGTGCTGTTGCATAATGTGCCAGCAGAGTAGGGTCTATACTGCTTACTGACATCATAAACATGACCCTTATCTGTTAATGTATTTGGCAACATCACTGTTTTGCAGTTGGGTATGCCTTAAACATGGTAAGTAATAGATTAATTGACGGTCATGATGATATTCATACTTTAAAACTGTAAACTATCTAAAGGTCTGACTTTATAGTAAATGTATGGTACAAATGAAGTACAAAAGTAACTCACTTAAATTAGGTCTATGGGAACCAATGCTGGATTATCAACATGTCCACTGAGTTCAAGCACCAAAAAATATATGAATTATTATTATTGTTATCATTATTATTAATTTTATTATTATTTAAGATGCATTTATAAAGCATATTTTTATCTCCTTGATGTAGGTGGACACAGTGGCTCAGTGGTTAGCCTGCAAGACTTTCTATTAAAAAGGGTGCAGGTTCGCATCCTGCCCAGACCAGGCTCATTGCTCCAATTGCTAGGCACAAGGTAACCCCTTATTTGTTGATGTGCCATTAAAACACCTATCAAGCAAAACAAACTCCTTGAAACATAGGCATACTTTGAAAAAACATTCAGAAAGTTTTCCTCAATCATTAGCAGAATTAACACGAATGAACAGGTGTAAATTTATTCAATTTAATTCTTTCTTTTATTTTTGAAACATAACTTGGGCATACTTGTGAAGTACTGTCTAAACCATTGTTAAAAATGTAATTTACAAGCTTCTATGATAAAAATCAAAATTCTTTCTACTTTACCTTCATAGAATCTATAACACTTTTGGGAAGAAATCTTTTCAAACCAACATCTTTCTCTAAGCATTCAAAATTTGATTTCTTATCTAATGCTACTTGAGGCATGTCCTTGAAGAAACGCCTGCAAAGAAAAGTTGAATATGTTGCAATGGTTGATTGCTGACACTTTCTATTCATAACAGACTTTAAATGAATTTGAAACTCAAATAATTTATGAAAGAAACAAATACATTTTCATTTAAATTATGTAATATCAAGATTCTTCTTAAATTTACTTTGTTGTTTAAACAGTTTCATAAAAGTCCAGAAGTGTGTCCATATGACATGACTGCCCCCTCCATTATGATGCAATTGAAGTAAGCTTCGTTCAATCATGGACCAAGTTCCAATTTAAACAGGGATCAAAAGTCAATTTTTTCATAAAACTGTGAAGATAAAACCTAACTCAGGTCTTCTTAATATAAAGTATCATACTAAATATGTTTTTAATCCATGAAGTCAAATGTTATCAAGTATAAACATCAAAAGTTATCAAGTGTAAACATAATTTGTGATGGAAGGATGGACAGAACAGGATGGATAGAAAGACATTGTTAACACTATATGCCCTCTCCATAGATATGGCAGAGGCATAACAAGTTTAGAACTAATATACAGCAAATGATGGCAATATGAACCCATAAAACATTACAGTGGTCCCCCCCCTTTAATGTTCCCTCTGACCAGCAGCCACCCGCTTTATACGTCCAGAAGCCCTTGGCACTTACAAGTTTTTGTTCAAAAGTACCCCTCTAGGCCAGCCCCCCTCTGACACAGCCAGCAGCTAGCATATTAGTGCAAAGAATGTCTTTACCCCTTGTGAGTAGTCACATAATGGAGTTTTACAGATAGAAATCTCACAAATATTTGTTGTTTTTTAAATTCGACACATTGACATTTGTCCAAACATGCCAATAATGTAACTAATTTAAATCCATACAATGGGGTAAATAATCTGATTATCCTTATTGCTGTGTGTTCCTTAGATGTTAGGTTTTATCACTTTGATAATTACTGGCTATTATTACCACCGATAATTATCAAGATGACAAAAGCTGAGAAGCACAGTACTGTTCAGCTCAAGCCAGCATGACATCCGGTTACCATAAAGTAAAAATGATATTTTTGCCATTGTGGCTTCCCTCTCATAGAATACAAAATGTACTTGAATGGGTACCAGACTAAAACCAGTTGAGCATGTGACAAGCTCACTTACTTTGTAAACACTGAGCATTTCATGTAATAACTACTAATTGCCAATGAAGGAATAAGTTGTTGCAAAAAGTGGAAAATGTTGTCATACATTCTCAGTTTAGAAGGAAAAGTGAAAGCACTTCGACTAAACGAAAAGAGAGAGTCCTTTGATCACTGCTGAGAAATTTGATGTAAGAAAGATTCAAATAAACACCATCAGTGACACATTCAAAGCAGTGGGAAAATGTATTGGATGAACAATCATAGTGACAGCCTGCCCTAATTTTACTGAAAAGATGGTTTTGTACCGCAACTGATAATTATTCAAAATAACACTGATACAAGTCTCATCACATTGATTCCATAACATGCCTGTCATTTTTAAATGAAATATTAAATATTTAAAAATTAGTTACATCTTTCATGCTTTATATATAATTATTACTCATATATGTGTGATCCCCCTCTAGAAAGGCCACCCCTCTTATAAGGCCACTTTCCTGCTTCTGAAGGGTGTCCTTATAAGAGGGGGACCACTGCATTACAATAAGTCATTACATTTTTCGTACCATCAAATTTTTTTTATACCAACCAGCCATAAAATCATAATGAATCAAATATTTATTTTTTGTAAATAGAACTTCATATTTTTTAAAATTAAATTCTTTAAATTTTGCACAAAAGAGTTCGAGTGATAAGATTTACATTTGCAAACAAAATTGAAAATATTGCAGATTTTTGTACACAAAAGAATACAAAGTTAAAAATCATATATAATTAAAGCATTCTTTTGTCATTTTTAGCTTTGTATAATTTTAACCTCATATTTTGATGTTCCATAATTGAATCAAGACGAGAAGTTACGATTCAAATGACTTTGAAAAAATACAGATGTATGATTTAGATAATCATCAATGCAATGTTTGCTAAGTGTATGTTTGTTCAAATCACATATGGAAAACATAAATATTTGCTAACTTTGATAAGTATTTAATTGAGGCATCAAATAGTCAAACAGGAAATTAGGAAATAAAACAAATAATCACCATTTATAATTGTGCAGAAACCCCTTTTGATTATCTCATTTTGAAAGGGTAATTGTTTTGTTAATTGAGAATCTACCCTCATTCTTTGATCCACCCTTCAAATGTCATCTTTATTGGCAAGAACAAATAATGATCGATGCATGTTATCTCTTGTTGTCATTACAATACTTTCATTCACAGCTGGACAGTGGCCTTTACAGCACAAAATCCTAAAACAACATCATTAACGAGTGCCCTTTATTATGTTGGTTTCTGTCACAAACCATCATGTGTGTTTTAAAACAAGTTTGGAAGCCACTGGATGGTTTCTTATCCAATAAAACTTATACATCAGTACATGCTCAGTGAAAACCATATACCATTAGTCACGTAGTCTCATTGTTTCATTATAGTAAACAAATTAAAATATAATATTCATTTTGCTACTGAAAGCCATTAATTTGATCCCATCTGTGAACCTCTTGCACCAATCTTACCCGGACAGTAAATTCCCCAATAAATCCACTGATATAGTTCTTGCTTTTAGTACTTAAACAATACCATTAACGAGTGCCCTGTACTAAATCCATCACTGTCATAAAGCACCACAGTATAGCTCCTGTATTTTAAAAACAAAAGTTTGCAAGCCATTTGATGTTTTCTTATCAAATAAAATTTGCATTGAAAATCTAACGTATATACTCGCATATAATCCAATACCAACTGCAAATTGCATAGACCCAGATCTGCCAGCGCATAATGCACTGGCAGATCTGGGTCTATGCAGTTTGTAAGGACTAATCAGTAGAACAAACAACATAGAACCTGATCTGTCGGCGCATTATGCGATGGCAGATCAGGGTCTATGTTGCTTGCATTTGCATCTGGATTATATATGAGTATATACGGTACTTTATTCTACGACCCACCCTTTAATTGTTATTTTTATCAGCAAGAACAAAGAACGAGTGATGTGTGTGACTGCATGACATTAAAATATCTATTATTAATTATGCCTGATTTATTACATACTACTCAAAAACATGTGCTATCAAAAGGATTACTGGCAGGTATATCCAAAACAAGACAGCAATTGTACTAGTTTGTCTTAGGACTCCAAAATAACAATTATTTTTGCAACGGCTAATTATTCATACTCTGAAAATAGTTTTTTTTTTCATGTAAATTTTTTTAACATGAATTACAGTACCACAGACATTACTATACAAATGATGCATTATAAGGGTAGTATACTTGTGTTCAAATTCAAATACAGTTAAATCTGCATATAACAAGCACATAGGTGACCAGCTGAAAGTGGTCTTTACAGACAGGTGGTCTCTTATATACAGGTACGCATCATGTATGTAGATTGAAGTCTGAGTGCATGATAAACAGAAAGACTGTTGAAAAAAAACAATCCTGGTAGTTATGCTGTGGAAACCTAACAATGAATGTATCGACAACAATGATTCTGATAAGTTCCTGTCTTCTTTATTGAGTGGGGGTTTATAAAGGTTAAATTCTAATAAATACTTAGTGTCTAAGTTCTCACCTCATTTCTATACATCCTAGTCTAATTGCCATGTCTGAGTCTATATGTTCTGCCATATCCCTCATATAGTCTGTACGCACCTGTAAAATAAACAATTTCCAATACTGAGAGAAAAGGATTCAAGTGTTATTTCATGTTCTACATGGTCGTTGTTCAAGTAATACTGAACTAGGACCAAATAAAACACTAAAAAACACTCAAATTATACATGTTCTACATGGTCGTTGTTCAAGTAATACTGAACTAGGACCAAATAAAACACTAAAAAACACTCAAATTATACATGTTCTACATGGTCGTTGTTCAAGTAATACTGAACTAGGACCAAATAAAACACTAAAAAACACTCAAATTATACATGTTCTACATGGTCGTTGTTCAAGTAATACTGAACTAGGACCAAATAAAACACTAAAAAACACTCAAATTATACAACTATGTAGAAAGAAGTCGTGAAAGAGGATACAAATCTGCCCTAAACAAACAGTTAAACACAAAGTTTTCACAAGCATAATATTTTCATGAATTTAGCTAATTTGCAACAATTTTATACTTATCAAAAGTAAAGT
The DNA here is from genome assembly GCA_029931535.1 of Margaritifera margaritifera. NCBI lineage: Eukaryota > Metazoa > Mollusca > Bivalvia > Unionida > Margaritiferidae > Margaritifera > Margaritifera margaritifera. The sequence goes on from JAQPZY010001528.1 coordinate 1,862,387, forward strand.
CATACAATGTGCATGATACCAATGTGACAACTGTATGCCCATCAAAAGTAACAGTCATATAATGTAACATGATGCCAATGTGACAATTGTATGCCCATCAAAAGTAACATTGTCATATAATGTGCATGATGCCAATGTGACAATTGTATGCTCATCAAAAGTAACAGTCATATAATGTAACATGATGCCAATGTGACAATTGTATGCCCATCAAAAGTAACAGTAATACAATGCACATGATGCCCATGTGAAAATTGTGAAAATTTGTTGCAAATATGCTGAATTTATGATTTTATGATTTAATGAAAATTTACTGCTGCAAAAAAGTATGATTAAAAGTAGCTCTAGCTAAATTCACACAAACTTCATGTTCAATCAAATTTTATGATTTTTTTTTTCAGTAATAAGCAAAAACCAAGGTACATGGAAGTGGGGAAGTTGGAGTCGGGGGGGGGGGGGGTGTGAGCTGGTGGCTCAGGAAAGTCAATTTGTCGCCATATTGAATAAATGATAAATCAAATTTTCATTTAGGACAATCTGGCCCGCAGAACAAAAAATATGTTTGATTTTGAAATTGTGTCAACTCATCATGGGCGATTTTACATTTGAAAGGTCTCTTTTTGATTGACTCAGAGCTGACACTACGCATCAAACTTAGGCCCCAAGTTTTATGATTTCCAGACCTGGACCTCAGTAATTTGTGAGGAAACTTTCAGAATTCTTCTGGAATCTGTTACAGTGGATTGAAAAATCTCAAAAAATTCCAATCTCCCAGTCATACAAGTACTAAACGTTTTCCTTGCAAAAACTGAACTCATTCTCAACCAGCTATTATTGATATATAAAAGATGACAATGTTGACAACCTAAATTCAGTTATGTGAAAGGTTGTTTTCCAGAACTTATTCTGTGACCCTTCTAACACCAGTTGTAAGTAATTACAGAATGAGACCAGTCTGCTCTCTCTGGTAAGCATTTATTAGTATTGAAGAATGAGACTGAAGCACTTGTATGAGCTGGATCAAAACGAACAGAAAACATACTTCCAGTAGAAGGTATGGACTTTCAATGAGCAAAGTCAGCAATATTCTCAACAGAACATCCTCTTCTTTAACGAGTAACACTGGTCAGCCTTGAATCAGCACATTGGAAAACTCACTCAACTGCTGAAAATATTCTCTTGCCATTTCAACCTGGGTGAGTGAATTTTCAACCTCTGCTCTGGTCCCATGTATAACACACCCACACCCAACTATACATAGTGCAGACCAGGCCCTGTAGTGACAAAATGGTCTGAGCACAAAAACTGAACTCCTGCTCCAATGTAAAAAAAATTCATCCTCAATCACTTTGCACCAAGTGAGGCCTGAACCACAAAAATTATAGACTTATATTATTACAAGTATCTCTACATACATGCCAAATTTAATAAAAAATGTAAAGACCCAAAGTATATTTTAGAATTTTGGAGTTTTAAGTCAGATGTGAAAAAATAGTGAGGTAGACTTAAAGCTTGGCTAACAGTTGCGGGTTTAAGAGGGGGGAGAGGTACTGACATTGATGTACAAGAATTGAAAATTCTTTTGTCCTATACAGAGTTTTAAAATTCATGTATATGAGGTATGAATGCATACAACAGTTTAGTGACCAAGATTACTTCTGGGTATATTCCATTATTGGACTCTATTTGAGTGTTCTCAAATCATAAAGTACCGTCATTTCAAAAGTACACCGATCATCTGGAACTTTTCCAAATAGCATAGTTTATATTCATCAAATGTGCCATCATAAAATATGGTCTGTGCTTATGGTAGTTACAATATGCTGACAGCTTTCTGGAATAAATGCTTACAATTAAATGTTTTTGCATTACCTGAATGCATTAAAAAATTACTTGAAATTCTGTTAATCAATTCAGTTTCAATTGTTTTCTAGCTGACTCAACCAAAAACTTGCATCAAAAGTGGAAATCTTATACACTAATTTGCTTCAAATAAAGACAACCAAATAATCTTCATCCCTACAAAACTATCCAGTTCAGACAGACTCTTAAATACTGTTTCAGTTTCTCTACTGATAATGGATTAAGCCAGTGTGATATGTGAACTGTACACAGTCAATTAAGAAATAATCATTTTATCAAACACGAATAAATAAATTGATGATACAGGTGTGGTAACTTGTTAGGAATAACCAAGTAAACACTAAACAGCAGACTCAACAATGATGTTCAAAAGGATCAATAACTTGTTCCTGATTTAGACAGTCTATTTTATATGCTAGTATTCTGTTTTATGCTTTGCATTAGACAATGTAGCAAGGAGTGGTGGTAATTTATTTTATGCTTTGCATCAGACAATGTAGCAAGGAGTGGTGGTAATTTCAAATATGCATTCATTCAATTTTTATGAAAATTTGTATTTTATAAGCAAAAGATTTCCCTAATTATCTAATTTACAGTGACACTGTTCCTGAGACCACACAATTTGCAAAACAAAAAAACGGTCCTTCAACGCAGGTGGTCTCTCTGCAGAAGTCTTCACATTTTCAAACAAAGTTTATACAAGCATGAAGAATCAATTTACACCACTCATTTGTTAATCCACACACTGATAACTCACAAATTAGCTTAAAATACAATAAGATTTATGGATCCCATTTTCTTTAAAGTTGGTAACAAAAATAATGAAATGGACAATTACAAAGACTCTGTTTTTCAAAAGTCAAAACATACTAACTACCCACTATTTACACATATTAAAGGTTAAACTGTCCAATTATCTTTTGATATTAATGGGGAACAAGAGATAAATATATCAACATATCAGCATGTAAATGTTTATACAGCAGTCTTGTGTCTAAAAACAAAGGCACTGAGAACATTGTGAAATCAGAAGAATTAAAATACGCAGAAGTGTACGGCTGTATGCTGACATTTCAAACTGAAGAATTAACAAGCACAAACAAGGGCCCCGGGTGGCCGAGTGGTCTAAGGCGCTCACCTTTACAGATCACTGCCATTTCACCTCTGTCGGCGTGGGTTTGAGTCTCGGGCTCGGCCAATGTGGATATGTGAGAAAGCTTGCCAGTAGCTTCCCGTGGGTCGGTGGTTCTTCCCAGGGTTTTCCCGGGTTCTTCCTCCACCTGATAAAACTGGCCACCATGTATAGTCTATGATGTGCTGAAAAATGGCGTTAAACCCACAACAACAACAACAACAACCATCACAAACATATTTATGGATTCAGCTCTGGTGGTTTAAAAGTGTTAATTCTAACTATGAAGTTTTAGTTCATTTGTGTTTGCTTATGGTGGATACATATGTTCTGACCTTAAAAGGGAAGAAACTCCAGCTTTAATAACACATGAATGTGTAAGTATTTCATGTCAACATGATTTACATTAAAAATCTGCCACAAATTTATTGACTTTAATTTACTTCTTCAAATCTAATATCCACAAATATTAAAAAGCCATGGTGGCATGCTGGACTCTTTGACTGAAATAGTCCAGATCCGAATCCTACCATTAGATCAGCCCAGGTTGGCTACTGTGGTGTCCCTGGAGAAGGCACTTTACTCCAATTGTCTCAGCACTAAATAACCTACTTGTGTTTCTGTGCCATAAAACACCCAAACAAACCAAACCATAATGAATATTTGTGTAAGTCAATGGATATTATAATTTTCATGATACAATGAAGGCTGCTAGCACCCTATCCCACTTTCCCCAACTGTTAACTAAAATTTGAGTCTATCTCACTATCTAGCACCCTCATCTATGCTGCCATCAATGTTTATGGACCCCATCACTCACACGCTATCAAAGAAGGTGTGCAAGTGGTAGGTGGTTTTCTAAAACAGGTCTTTCAAGTAAGATTTTAACACTATAAACCACTCACCTTTCCCATTTTCAACTGGCTGCCAGCTAAATTACCATCTACTTTTACAGATTAGCCATATCCTTTTAGAACACTGAAACATTTTTTGTTATACTGTTGCACTGACTTAGCCTTGTACTTTTAATTGAGTTGGCTACTTCAAAAGATAATGAGAATGCTGCACAACTGTGAATACTGTCATAGTATAATATGATATGACTTTCAAATCTCAAACCACTATAGCTATCAGAGAAGAGATGCCAATTCTCACACTTTGCTAATACAGGAAAGACAGAATTAGTCCACTACCCGACCTACTGTATTATTGTCACAACAATTCATGTGACTCCATATCTGTTATTTAGCCCTGAATTTCACTGTGCATATATGTTCTTAGGATACAAAAAGCTGGTGTCTTGTGTAACTGAGTTGGATGTAATCAAACTGTGTGATGAGTCTGTAAACAGCCAATGATTTTGCAGTACAAATAGCCAATGAAGAGTGATGAGATTGTTTAGTTACTCAGCCCTAGTGACGACAGTTTGGTACCTTGGTAACAGGCTAGACAAAAATGATTTCTTACAAGAATAAAACACTCCCTCACAATAAGTACCTTCATTATAACACATTTTCTGATATAAGGTAGATATGGTCACAGATCCCATTTTATTATGTAATAGTTAAATTAAATGTCTAATGTACTTCATTATAAGATTGTCTCACTATAAGGCAGTATACTCCATGGCTCCCATGGAAAATGTTACAATGAGGGAGTACTCTATGTCTAAATAATAATACAATAAAACCTTCTTTAGTGGTAACTTAGTTGATAGAAGCCACTTTATGGAACAGCCAGGTGAAATAAATCAAATTAATTCCTATACTTACGTTTCAGCTTTACAATTTAAACTTATATTTCATGTGAAATAAAAGAGACAGAATTTTTTTTCTGAACATACCTGGTCATATAAATAATAAAATGTAACTTTGTCTTTTGCGTAGAGTTCTTGGAAGCTTTTGGGAAGGTACCGCACTTTAAGTTCATACCTGAAAATATTCATAAAATAATTAGGTCAACAATTAATTAATTTGCCAGAGTTTGGATATTAAGGTTTATCATCATATAATGTATATTTTTTTTTGTTATTTAAATGTTTGTGCTGTATTACATGTAATAGCTACACTGTGTGCTTAAAAAGTTACAAGTTGGGTATATTTTATGAGGTTAAAGCTCACAGACAATGTAATAAACAGTGTCTTCATCACATGTACATACTATACAAGAGTCCTCCAAGTGACTGACGCTCTACTGGGCGAAAAGAATTTCCATGAATTCAAGATAAGACCATTTCTTCTTTTTAACTGCTGAGTGTTGAAACCATCTCCGATATTCTTCAGTGATAACAAGATTTTCAAATTAGCAGCAGTGGTGGACATATTGGATGTCACATTGCCACCATTTTCATTTAGGACAATTTAGACATCATTAGAAGTCTTTTGGTGAAAACCCCATGTCAATATGCCTTTCTGTTCAGAAGGAGTAGCAATAACAAGATTTTCAAGATGGCTGCTGTGGTGGCCATATTGGAATCAGATTGGCACCATTTTCAACTAGATATCATGAGAAGTCTTTTAGTGAAAACCTCATGCTGATACCACCATCCGTTCAGGTGGAGTAACAATAATAAGATTTTCAAGATGGTTGCTGTAGCAGCCATATTGGATGTCAGATCGGCATCATTTTCATTTAAGAACACTGGACATCATAAGAAATCTTTTGGTGAAAACCCCATGTCAATATGACTTTCTGTTCAGGAGGAGTAGCAAAAACAAGATTATCAAGATTGCTGCAAGGGTGGCCATATTGGACGTCAGATTGGCCCCATTTTTTATTTAGGACCAATTAGACATCATAAGAAGACTTTTAGTGAAAACTCCATGTTGATATCACCATCCATGTATAAGAAGTGATAACAAGTTTTTCAAGATGGCCATTATTGGACATCAGATCAACACCAATTTCATTTAGGACCAACTAGACATCATAAGAAGTCTTTTAGTGAAAACCCCATGTTGATATGACCATCCATTTAGTAGGAGTAGTGATAACAGTTTCAAGATGGCCACTGTGGTTGCCATATTGGATGTGCAAGCAACACCATTTTTATTTAGGAACAACTAGACCATAGGGTGAATGTGTGTGTGTAAAGTCTCATGGCAATCATGCAAGTAGTTTAGGAGGAGTAGCAATAACAAACTTGTGCTAACAGACAGACAGACGACGGACTAAAGACCACCCCATAAGCTATTTTGGTCTATGACTATTAGCGCTAAATAATAAGCTCCCTTTGTCTATGTAAGGAATTATCCACTCTGGAAGTTTAATCATACTCTCTCCCAATGTGGTCGCACCCATTAAGACAAATGCACTGGCAGATTAGGGTCTATGTTGTTAATTCTACTGATGACCCCTAACAAACTGCCAAGACCTAGGTCTGATGGCACATTATGTGATTGCAGATCTGGGTCTATGCAGTTTGCAGTTGAACTGGACTTATAAGCAAGTACATATTGTAGGTTCTAAAAAAAAAGATGTACATGTATATGGATTTTAGGAGCTGCTTCTATCTGAAAGGCATGCTTGGATCAAGATTTGTATGCTTTGAAGTAACCTTTCTTATGCAAGTTTTGACTAAGAGGGATGTGTACCAAAAACATGGTGACTAAACTGCCTTGTTAAGTCCTTTGTGACAATTGACAATACTGGGGATAGTTTTGTCCATGACATGTCAGTAATCAAATATTGTAGAATGGTACTTTTCTATCCTGTTATCACATGACATAATCAATATGACATTTCATAAACCAGAATCATTATTGTAACACCAGACAATTATGCCATCACCTCATTCACAAATATCATAATTATATTGCAAAGGTGCAATGTCTGAGACATCTAAAAGTCATTTGCAGTTTCACTGAATAAAATCAGTGATTTTCATTCTGTGACTAGAGTTTTTGCAAATATGTATCCCGTCACACTTTGTCCCATCCACACCCCAAAATCTGTACCCCTAGAGTCAAGTCCCCAACAGTAAAATTAGATTCTAGTGCCAATTTTAGCAGTGTATCTAAATTCATCTGTTCATGCCCAGTAAGTGTAGATATGGTTAGAGATGGGGATCTCAACAGGTTATGACCCAGGGGCTAAAACCCTGAGGGTAGGGATAGGCTACGGGGTCAATGCCAGTTGCATGTATAAATTCTCTTTTCATGCTCAGTGAGAGTATATATGGTTATAGGGTGAGGCTCTCATTTGTTTCAAAGTTATGAGCCAGGGGTTAAGTCGCTTTGGTTAATAATACAGTCAGGGGCCAAAGTCAGCTGCATTTAGAAATTCATTTTTTCATGCCCAATAAGTGTATATATAGTTATAGGGTGCCACAACTGTATCCCTCCCTGGGCAAGACCCAGGAGACACATTCAACCCTCACCGCCACCCCTCTGATATGTGCTGACACTGGTCAGTAATCATAAACACAAATTCTTTGACACAATATTCTTATAATTTGGAGCTATTTAAAATTTCTGTACAACAACCCACACAACCCAAGTCACATCCTCAAATTTACTGCTTGAAATTTTAAAAATCATTGTGCACATCTACTGACTACCCCCAATCTGGAATATTAAATAGAATCCAACATTTACCCCAATTTCAAACAAAATATACGAAATTCACTGAATAAAATGCAATCTTTGGCTCATCAGGAAAACATTCTACTAAGTTCATGAGAGATCAGTACAGTTCTCTATGCATGAAACATGGAATACCATCTATAATTACTTATAAGTCAAGTCCAACTGAAAACAACATAGACCCTGATCTGCCATTGCATAAAGTGCAAGCAGATCAGGCTATGTGTTGCTTGTTTTACTGATTACTCCTAACAAACTGCTTAGACCCAGATCTGCAAGCACATTATGCAATGGCAGATCTGGGTCTGTACAGTTTGCAGTTGGACTTATAAGTGAGTATAGACATTACTTCTTAGCACACTTGGATTCTGGATCAAAGGTTTGAGTGTTTGAGATTTAACATGGTCACTACTCTTGAGCTATAAAGGACACAGTACTAATTCAATTCCTGTAATAATCAGCTGTGAAGATAATTTTTACTTAATTTTTACTTGTAATTATCAACCAATCATGGCCTCCCAAACTCATACATCCTCTATTTTAGTTCACCCATTTCTAGACTGGTTTTAATAATTTTCATTAATTAGCACATGTACCAGAGTCCTAAAGCAAAACACAAAAAACACTTAACCTAGATTGCTCCTGTCAGCCATGTAATGATATCAGCATAAGCTGTAATTTTAATCTCCATCTGACTGGCATTCAATCCAGGTGAAGTTATATACCGTCTATTCTCGCGTATAAGCTTGGTCCAAATGCAAACAACATAGACCCTGATCTGCTGTCGCATAATGTGCAGGCAGATCAGGGTCTATGGTCTTTGTTCTACTGATTAGTCCTTAAAAACTGCATAGACCCAGATCTGCCGGCGCATTATGTGACGGCAGATCTGGGTCTATGCAGTTTGCAGCTGGTATCGACTTATACATGGGTATATATGGTACTTAGTCACTTCTGGTCATGAAGATCAGTTTAAGCTCTCACTTCATTATCCACTAAGACAATCAAAATGACTTCACCTTCTTTTCTTACCTCCATTCATCTGGTGGTTTACCAGATTCATATTTCTGTTTGACTTGATACATTGTCAGGTTGTTGTGCAGCCAGTAGCTCTCTCTGAGCTTGGTGTGAACTAATTTCAGAGCATAGCATTTTGCAAAGTACCTCTCCCCAGCTGCAAGGCGACCCACCACTAGCTTGATAATGTCCTGAATACAAAATGAGAACGAAATAAAAGAAATCTGAATGACTTTGAACCGATCTTAAAATTGTACTAACCAACATCAAAAGCAAGGATTCTGTAGGATGCTATGTTTTGCTAGTGAAGAATGCTTGCTACACCAAGCCATTTATAGAAATTGTGAATTATTCTCGCTACCGTGCAGTATTTTCTTAACAGAGTAAGAAATTAACGTGTAAAGAACATTTTGTGTTTGCTGCTTACAAATCTTTTCCATGCCAAGAATAAGCAATGATCATGCAGTAACATTAACATAAAATCTGACAAGTTAATTTACTGATATTTTTTTAACAAAAATACAGCAATAATACATACACACACTCATATATATATATATATATATATATATATATATATATATATATATATATATATATATATATATATATATATATATATATATATATATATATATATATATATAAAATGACACAAATATAATCAAACAGATTAACAGGTTAAGAGAGTTGCTGTCAGACTTTATTTCTTGGCAGCAGCAGGGGGTGGGGGTGGGGATTAGCATGGTCATATTAAAGTTTCCAGTAACTGTTCAGTTGTATATATACTTACAATCATTAATCATTGCAATCCATAATGAAACTAAAATATTACTCAATTTATTCTATAAACAGCTATATACTATTAGAGCTGAAATGAATAACTGAATGTTCTAATCAGAATACTTTTTTGTGAATTATGAATAGAAAATTGGTATCTAAATATTTGTTTGTTTATCAAGTGAGTTTGACAGTGTATTGTAAATAGTGGCATACTAAGGGTAAATGGTGCCTGGGGCAATGAAGATGGCCCAAAGGGCCAGAATATGAGGCCCAATTTTTATCAGCTGTTTTGGTGCCCCAAGACCTCTGGCGCCTGAGGCAAACACCCCGTCACCCCCGCAACCCCATTAGTATGCTACAGATTGTAAATGAAACAAACAAGATGAACTGTAAACTATGCAATGTTGAATACACAGCAACAACTTCAAACCTGCTAAATCAGCTAAAATTCAAACTCACAAGGTAATCATAATGCCAAAATTCTGAACAGTCACACTGCTCACAACATCGCAATTTCTATTCACTGTCATTCAGGCACTCTTGAAAAGATAACATGTAGTATAGCAAGCTGATGAAGAACATGATCTAATTCAACAAAAGCTTTATTTATTAATCAACCAAAGCTCTGAAGAATTTGTGAAATGTTGTTTGATATTCCATTAGGAGCAGTTGTAATCAATCCTGCATACACCCACTATCAGCATATATTTAAATTTGTGCAGTACTTCTTTTACTTTTTCTTTCATATGCCATTTTGAAAATGACTTAACTGTTTGTTGGCAATCCCTCTTTGTTTGAAACCGAATGGTCTACTCCCAAAGTTGGCTGAGGCTGAGAACTAGTTCCCTGGTACCTGGCCCTGGTGGAGGTTACATTACCGGTATGCTGTTTCTAGAATGGTTTGGTTTGGTGCTTTATGGCACAGCAACACAAGTTGGTTATTTAGTGCCGAGGCAATTGGAGTAAAGTGCCCTGCCCAAGGACACACCATGGCAGCTGACCCAGGCTGGTCCGATGGTACATGTAGTATTTGAACCCACACCCTTTCAGTCATGAGTCCAGCACACTAATCACTGAGCCACCGCTGCTCCCTTGTTTATAGAAGCCCCAAGACCATTTTACAACTACTGCGATGTCCATCTTACGTAAAAGACAAAGTCAATACCTGTGTATGGATTTCAGTTAAACAATTATTTCGCAAGTTTGAATATGAGTTTCTTATGACTGAGCAGAAACTCTTAATCTCTAATTTAGGAATTGTATAGTTTGTCAAAAAGTCAGTCCTGTCAGATATGTCTAGAATATATGACAAATTCCAGAGGCCTGCAATGAACGTATCCAAATTTAATTAAATTTTAATTGTGAACAAATCACTTTCCATAGAAATTTTTGGACCAGTCCTTGCATTTAACTGAACAGGTAATCAAGTTTCTGCCCTTCTCTACCTATGTATTATATAATCTGTCTTTAGCACTAAAGGAACATCTATGGTAAAACTTGGTTTGAAGATAAGCATGGAAAATAACACTACATTTATTTGAATTTTAGTCTGAATCCTGACAAAATTTACTCTGGACCCCTAAAATGTAATTTAATTAGATTTCGATCACTTAGTTCACAGTGTGTTCAATGTGGCTTGCCGGGAGGTCGAATGTCAATAAATACCAAAGTATACGTAGAGAAAAAGATGAGATTTGATAGTTTTATTAACCTTGATCCTATCTGAATACATTCCATGAATATTTGAATAGGAAAATTTGTTTCTTGTTTCAGCTGAATGAATATTCAAATAGGAAAATTTGGTATTTGTTTCAGCTGTGTACTATTGTATTTTAACTGGAAATACTGGAAGATGAGATCACTGCATCCACAGGAGTTTGGCGTTTTTTGCATAAAAAATGACAAAAAGTTTTTAAAAAAAGATGATGCTGATCTGAACCCCTTCCTTAGTCCAGTGCCTGATCAATGACTTCCAGCCCCTAGTGGGATTCAACGGTAATATGGTGATAGGGTGAGGCTTGACCAGATTCCTATCCCTGTACCAAGGGGGCTACCATGACTGCTGACGAGTACTAAAAGACCGGTGCCTGGTGGATATTGACCGGTGACTGGTGCCTGGTCACCCACCAATGACTGGTCAGGCGACTCGGATCCTTCCTCAGATCATAAAGACTTGGATTGATGCTCTTTCCTTACTGGGTAGCTCGATACTGTTGCCGAAAATAGGCTCTGGGGCTCTGAGTATGTGCTGCTCCTCCATCATGGGGAAGGCATGACTCTCTCTCTCTCTTTGCCCTATAGGAGTGGAGAGGGCACTGCTCCTCCCTCAGAGGGGGGATGTGACTCACTCGACTGCTTATTTCCTCCCTTGGGAAGGGCACCATAAGCCTTATGCATCTCTGAAGACACTGACCCAATCCTGCTCTGAACCCCGAGGGACTCAGCGATGGATACCTTGTTCCCTTCTGTTGGAGGGGTCCCATGGGCCTTAATTGTCTCCAAAGAGACTAATCCAGTCCTGCTCTGAGCCCCAAGGGACTCAGCGATGGATACCTAACTACTAGCAACTCCCTTGGGACTCTGAAGAGACTGACCCAGTCCTGCTCTGAGCCCTGAGGGACTCAGCGATGGATACCTTACTACTGGTAACTCCCTTGGGAAGGGCCCTATCCTATAGGCCTTATGAGACTCTGAAGAGACTGACCCAGTCCTGCCCTGAGCCCCGAGGGACTCAGTGATGTATCTTTTACTGTCTTGGCAGGGGCCCTATGGGCTTTATGAGTCTCCGAAGAGACCAATCTAGTCCTACTCTGAGTCCCGAGGGGCTCAGAGATGGATCCTTTACCAACTCCTTAGGGAAGGAACTAATGGGCCCTAAATGTCTCTGAAGAGACTGAACCAATCATTTGCTGAGACCCCCATGTCTCAGTGTTGGAAGAACCTGAAAATTCTGAAGAAGAAGGGGATGTCTTTTTTCTCCCTTTGTACATATGTCTGTGTTCGGCAAGGTCTCAGACCTCATCCAACCAAAGCCATCTGTCCTTACACAGCTAGTACATGCCAGGCAGGTGAGGTGCGAATCCCAGGGGGCTTTCTTGTGCCCACACTTACCAACACTTTGTCTCTTAGACATTTCTGTATTGAAAAACTATGAAAACAAGAACAAATATTGTATAATGAAAATAATGTATATGAATTTGCGTGAAAACTAGACTAAATGCAAATTAAAACAGCAATAATTCACCTGCCCGGTGAGTCTCTAATTAATATGAATCAAATCAATAACAAAACAATAACAACTGAAGTTTTAATCCAAACGATGTCAGCAATAATTAATTATCTGAGTATTGGAGATGAAGAAAGCAAAAAACCAGAATGGTAAAATGATTGGACTTAAAAAGGAATACTATCCTTTAAAGCACCATAAAAAAAATAAAAGGTATGCGAACGACTAAACACGCAATAGAATACTCAGTATGCAAGCTGGTGTGAGACCTCCTTCCATGAGTAGAACTATGCAAAAATGTATAGAATAAAATGTAAATTTTGGAGATTTGTATCTCAACAAAATTAAGGCAAGGTAGGCTACAAACCAGACTGGTAGGGATAGGGAGACTAATACCTACCCAAAGACTGGAAAGACAAAAGAAGACAAATGAACTTAATTGGAATAAGACACAACAAAAATTTACCCTAAAGCTCTGGGGGAGGGGGTTGGGAGGTAACCTAACAGCAAGGTTAAGAAAAAATGTAACCAAAAATGTCAAGAACTCTCAAGAGAGCTTGATTTCAACAATGAAAACACTTGGACTGAGGGTAAATATACTTAATAATTAGGATACACATAACAAAAATTCACGCTAAAAGATGCGAAGCGAAAGCAATTTTCTGTAGAGCATAAATTTTCCAACCATTAAGATCGTGTTTTCTGGAAAAAAGATGGCTACTGGGCATGTGCTGGGTCAGAGGGTAGGCTTCTAGAATCTTCCAGAAAGTCACCCTATGGAAGGATGAATTCTCATCGTACGGATGAGGGTAGTTTCCATCCAGGAAAGGCTACATGTAGCTACGCAATAGCAACAGGTTTTGTATTGCTGATATTAAAAGGCATAATTAATATGCATTGTCTCCTGCTCATAATCAAAGTCATCAAAGATCTTTAAAAGTGAATTGTATGGGCAAAGCTTTAATTTGTGATCTATAGAATCACATGGCTTTCACACATATTGGTATTATAATTCACAGCATTGTTTTGTTAATGCCAAGGGTTTCTTTACTCTTGGTAATTAAATCTGGAGGAGTTTCAGGAGAAAAGTATATTGGGATATATTGTTTTTATAATTAAAAGCTAAAATTACAACATATAAATTTTAAAAACAAGAGTTCCTCGAAGGGACTGATGGTGTACTGTCCGAAAAGAATTTCCAGGAATTCAAGATAAGGCCATTTCTTCGTTTTAACTGCCGAGTGCTCAAACCATCTCTGATATTCCTTAGAGATAAGATTTTCAAATTAGTCACTTTGGCAGCTGTATTGGATGTAAGATTGGCAGCATTTTCATTTAGGGCAAACTAGACACCATTACAAGACTTTTGGTGAAACCCAATGTTGATATGACCATCTACTCAGGAGAATTAGTGACAAGAGTTTCAATATGTTCATTATGGCAGCCATATTTTAGGTCAGATCAGCACCATTTCCATTCAGGACCAACTAAATATCATAATTAGTCGTCCGGTGAAATCACCAGGTCGATATGAGTTTCCATTTAGGAGTTGTAGAAATAACAAGTTTTTCAAGATGGCTGCCATGGTGGTCATACTGGATCATCAGATCAGCACCATTTTCACTTAGTACCAACTAGACACCATAAGTCTTCCAGTGAAAACCCCATGCTGATCTTACTCTCTGTTCAGGAGGAGTAGCAATAACAAGATTTTCCAGATGGCTGCTGTGGTTGCCATATTTTGATTTAGGACAACTAGACATCTTAACTCATTAACTCATTAACCCCTAGCGCCACGTTTACGCGTCATGAGGTTGTACCCTACTTCCGAGCTCTGTAACATCAACATCATTTAAGATACACTAAATTGGATGGTATTGCTGGAAAGTAGACATATGTAGCTCTACAATGATACCAAATAATGTCGACTTTCTACTCGCATTAAAAAGTACAGTGAACAAAATGCATTTTTTGAGACCCGATTTTTTTTAGGTCGAAAAATGTAGTTTTTTGGGGGGTGAAACTAATTTTAATTATGCAATACTTACCCATCACTATTATATAGCTTTATTCCTTTTTCGTGTAGAAAAACTCGTCCGTTCGATGTGAAAACATTCTCCCACTTAAAGTGGAGAATTTGTCAACAAGCCACGTCACGCCCGTGCATCTCTCTGCGCCTGCGTGAACATTCATCTTTTTCATAGACGAAATTACGCCAGGGCATCAGAGCGGGGTGGGAGGAGGGCATTTGATAATAGTGATGGGTAAGTATTGCATAATTAAAATTAGTTTTACCCCCCAAAAAACTACATTTTAATAGCAGCAATACATTTACCCATCACTATTATATAGCTGAATTTGTCAGTTAGGTGGGTCGGCTGATGTTAAACTGATCAAAAACAGAGGAAAAATGTAAACTACTCACCATTTGAGGGGAGATGTCCACTTTACTATTTGCTGGAGTCCTTCTGGGCCACATGTTGTGCCGCAACTATGGGACCCAGAGAAAATATGCCTGCGCTTTGATGTGCTAATGAGCGGAGGTAGAAGGACGAAAAGGTAGTATGGGATCGCCAAAATGCTGCCTTCATGACGTCCTCCAAAGAAGAGTGATTTAGATAGGCCCATGAGGCAGCGACGGCTCGAACCTCATGGGCTTTTAGTTTCATAAAGGAAAGGTCTCTATCAGTAAGGGACTGGTAAGCTCTTTTAATTGTGGTGACAATCCACCTTGAAATCGTGGAGGCCGAAATATCAACGGAGCCCTTAAGAGGAAGGAAAAGACGTTTCCTGCCCTTTCTTTTCACTTTTGAAGCATTTAGATAGAAACGCAGTGCCCTAACTGGGCATAAGAGCCTATCTTGATCATCCCCAGCACAGATTCGACTAAGACTGGGGATCTCTATAGGTGATGGAGCTACCGCAGGTAATTGATTTTTGGCTAAAAATCCTGGCTGACAAAGGAGGGAAACGGATTCAAAATTGCCATTAAAACGGAGACAGCCAGTGTCCACCGACAATGCATGAATCTCGCTACGTCTTCTCGCAGATGCCTCACTCAATGGTTCATAGGGGGTTTTTGTTAAGGACCATAAAACACATGATAGATTCCATCTAGGCGTCAGAGAGCGAGTGACAGGTCTCTGTAGCTCAAAATACTTAATGAGATCGGCAAGGTGTGGATCTGAACCAATCTCCGAGCCCTGAGAGAATTTAAGTGTGTTAGAAATGGCGGCTCTATAGCCCTTGATAGTAGATACTGAACATCTTTTGTTCTCGAAAAGGAACAAAAGGAAATCAGCAATGGCAGTTATAGAGGAACAGCTGGGATCAACACGTTTCCTACTGCACCAATCACAGAAGATTCTCCACCTGGCATCATAGACCTTGGATGTAGAAGCTCTCCTGGCCTGAATGATGCAACTGGCAACCCGGCCCGAAAACTTGTTCTGGCGGATAGATCGCTTGAGATGAACCAAGCGTGAAGGTGGAGGATGTGTGGGCTGTTGTGTAGGAGGGATCCCCTGTGTTGTGACAGAAGATCCCTCCGGTGAGAGAGAGATCTGGGTTGATCTATCAATAGATCTAGAAGATCGTTGAACCACGATCGTTGGGGCCATAACGGAGCTATGAGAATGATCCGGGCAGTGGAAGTTCTTACTTTTTGCAGAACTTGGGGAAGCAATTGGAACGGTGGGAAGGCGTATGCGAACAGACGATCCCACTGGAAGCTGAATGCGTCCACTGCCCACGCTCTCTGGTCCGGGACTGGGGAGACGTAAAAGGGGAGTCTGTTGTTGAGCCTGGTCCCCATAGTGAGAAAAGGGACTCTGTCACTTCGCGGTGAAGAGTCCATTCTGTGAGAACTGATTTGCCTGACCTGGACAGACTGTCTGCTAAGATGTTCTTTTTCCCTGGGATGTGGCGAACTCGGAGGGAGATGTTCTCCGAGGTAGCCCAGCGGAGGAGGTTCCAGACCTCCACGCAAAGAGAAGGGGCATGTGTGCCTCCTTGACGTCGGAGATACGCTACGACGGACGTGTTGTCAGAGGAGACCATGACACAACGACCCCTTACTCTGTCGACGCACCCTTGTAACGCTAGAAAGACAGCCTTCATTTCTAGGTTGTTTATGTGGAGGGACGACTCGTGTAGGGCCCAAAGGCCCTGAAGAGTTATCCCCTCCGGCTCTAGATGAGCACCCCAACCGGAATCTGACGCGTCGGCGAACAGGTAGGAGTGGGGATCCGGAGCGTGCATGGGGACCCCAGCTAGGAATCTGTCTCGATTCATCCACCATCGCAGATGATGATGGAAATCTGGTCCTAGAGGAATCAGAGCTGATAGAGAATCCTTGTGTGGTTTCCACCTTGCGAGTAGGAGAAACTGTAGAGGGCGCATATGGAGCCGTCCTAAGGGAACCAGATCTGCAGCGGCGTTCAAGGTTCCCAGTAGGGATAGGTAAAGGCGAGCAGACAACACGGTTTTTACTCGTAGTGTCTCTAAGAGTGCCAGGATTCGATCTATACGCTCTCGGGGAACCCGGACTAAGTTCTGGTTTGTGAGGAAGTTGATTCCTACATAAACGAAGTCTTGGGATGGAATCAGTTCTGACTTCTCGAGGTTGGGTAAAAGACCCAATCAAGTTACTGTGTACCAACAACGGAACAGATCCTGATGGAGGGACTGAACCTGAACGTTGTGGATTAACCAGTCGTCGAAGTATTGGAGGATCAGGGTTCCCCGTACTCGTAGATAAGACGCTATTACTCCCATAACTCGGGTGAAAACTCTGGGTGCGGAAGCTATTCCGAACGGCAGAACCCGGAATTGAAAAACTTCCTGGTCCAAGCAAAACCGGAGATATTTCCGATGAGGTGGAAAAACCGGAATGTGAAGATATGCATCTTGAAGGTCGATGGAGACCGCCCAATCCGATGGCCGCATCACATTTCGGATTGAGGAGGTGGTCTCCATCTTGAAATGTTCCTCCAAAAGAAAACGGTTTAAGGGGGAGAGATCGATAATAAGGCGAAATTTCCCACTTTTCTTGGTGACCAGGAAGATTCGGGAGTAGAATGCAGGAGACTGATCGTTCAGGACCCTCTCGACTGCCCCTTTTTGTAAAAGGGTATTTACCTCTTCCCTTAGTTTCACCAGATTGGACTGATGAAAGAATACGGGGGTCCTTGATAGTGGAGGTTGTTCCTGAAACTGAATACGGTAACCCTCGCTTACAAGAGAAAGGACCCACCCATCGTCCGTGATACTTGCCCAAGCCTCTGAAAAGAGGCCTAGGCGAGCCCCTACGGGGATGTTTGGGACAGGAATGGATGGCAGGAGAGGGTGCGAGTCCCTAGGGCCGTCCCCCCCCTCCTTCCTTGGGAAAGGAAGGTGGGTTGTAGAACTTCTTCCTAGGGGCTCCTCGGCGTCTAGGTCCACGCCTAGGACCTGACTGACGAGGAGGTCTCACTTGAGGTTGTGCACTATACTGAGGTTGTGCACTATATTGGGGCTGTACCTGCTTAAAGAATTTAGCAGGTGGCCCCTGAGGTCGATGCACATTAGTACGCTTCCTGGCCGATTGCGATGGGCCAGGTGCAGTTGTGAAGGAGCTATGTTGATGGTCCTTCAAATCTTGTGAGGCCACAGTGGGGATGAGACCTCTGAAGAGACTCTCAGCTTCCAAAGGAGCAGCCCTTAGAAGGTCTTTACTGTGGCTAAGTAAGACCCTCGAGGAGTCCAGTGCAACATCACGACGGATGTGTAGGAGTTCCGCTGAAAGGGCCATTGCAATAGCGAGTGAATGCCGAGATGTCTTGGCAACAGCTTCCAGCACACGCTGTAATGCGGCTGGATTCAGAGAGGCCTCCCTCAGCATACTAAACGACGTAGCTGAGAAGAGGTCCGCATGAGAAGCTATGGTGGTCAGAAGACGGACCTTCTGCTCAATGGCTTCGATCGTCTTAATAGGAAGGCATGCCCAGGCTCCCGTTGTCAAGCCGACTTGAGATGCATCTGCATCCAATTGAGGAGGTTTAACAGGCCACTTCGGGGAATGTACCCGGTAACTAGAGGCAGAGACCATAGGTCTTAAAGTAGAGGCTGGGACAGCCCACCCTTTGCGCCGTCTAGCGATGTCCTGGCCTGAGGAGAACCTCTGTGATATTTCCTCAATTGTAGAGGAATGCGGAAGGAGCAGAAGATCTGATTGTGGTTGAGCCCCGGAGATCTTTTCCAAACTGGAGAGGATCTTCTTGGACTGTGTACCAGATGGTTTCGGGCACAAATCCGTAGGTAGTAGGCGGTAAACTTCATTTACCGCCTTATCAAAAGACCATATCTCTTCCGCTTCCTCTGGTTGAGGGAAGCTAGGTCTAGTTGCTTCCAGTTCGTACTCGTTGGAATCGACTATGATAGATAATGCATCATCATCTAGAACACTCCGAGCAGGAGAGTGGCCAGGCGACACAATGTCCCTTGGAGATAGTAACAGAGGTACACTATGCGCCATTTCCCGTACTTGTTTGTCATGCTGAGTAGGGGCTCTATGGGTTCTAGATGTTCCAGGAGAAAGACGAGACCGCTTGTCTTTCGTGGATGATGCTATGCGTCGGGTTCTACTAGTGGATGCTACCTGGCGAGGAGGCGATGGCGGAAAACGAGCCGCAACATCGTTTCTACTCAGAGTCCAGGGTCCAGTAGCCCAAGGGGGCATAAGGGGCCAATTATTATGAGATGTTGGTCCCCACATCCCGTACGGATTCATTGGTATAATAGGGAAGGGGGGGATACCGATCCGATCCCCTTCCCTGGTCTGCGACCTTCCGTACGACGAGGCCTCTGATTGTTGATCAGTGTGACGTCGGTGACCGGTACGAGAAGACCGGTGGCCTATGACCGGTGACCGGTATTGGATGACCGGTCACCGGAACAATGTGACCGGTGACCGGTGATCAACCAAAGACCGGTGACCGGTACCGGGTACCCGGTGACCGGTACCGGGTACCCGGTGACCCGACATTGACCGGTGACTGGACCGGTCACCCGACACTGACCGGTGACCGGACCGGTCACCGGTCAGTGACCGGTCACAAGACATTGACCGGTGAACGGTGGACCGGTCACCCGACACTGACCGGTGACCGGACCAGAAGACCGGTCACCCGACACTGACCGGTGACCGGACCGGTCACTGCTCAGTGACCGGTCAGACGACATCTCAGATGTCCGTCTGTCTTAATTACTACCCAAGGTGCGGTGTAGCCACTCCTCGAGAGGGTGCGACACGCTACTTTGGGAATGTTTGGAGTGGTATACTTCCTTCCTGGTGGAAGGAAGTAACACACTACTGCTCTTTTTCGTCTTCTCCCTTCCCGGGAGAGGCGATTTACTCTTGGAGCGTTCACTGGCCCCTACAGGAGGGACCTCAACTATGTCCGGGGAGGCTGGTGCAGGCTCTTGGGGCCCCGGAATGTTCTTGTGAACTAGAGTGGCCTTCTTGCTGTATGTTGCCTTAGTCTGAGTACCTGTAAAAGAAAATCCAGAGAAATCAGACGATGAGAGGGATTTAACTATTTTTTTCCGCCCTCTATAAGTACGCCTGGAATCAGCAAGATTCCAGGTTTCATTGGTCCAATTTGTACAGATATTGCAGCGACTGTTCCGCTTACACTTGGAACAGGTAAGACAGTCTGAGTGTGTATCCCATGGGGCCTTCTTATGGCCACACTTACCTACAGACTGATTTGCTGGCATTGTTTCTTTTTATCTGAAATAAATATTATCTGAAATAAATATTATTGAAATATCAACCAATAATAATAACAACGTGTAAACTCACCTTTAAAATCTACACGTAGAAAACTCACCTTTTTTTTGGTACGTTGCGTACTCTATACATACCCGTTCACCATATACTTTGTGGGCTATCTGCACCACAGTGGTTAGTTTGCTACAGGTAAACAATATACATATATATGTTCTTCCCAAGAGATATTAGAAGCTAGTTCACTTGACAAACTTTATTGTTCTCAGGAAAATACAAGAAAAGCATGCGACGCGACACGCGTAGATAATAAAGAAACAATTGAAATAGTAGGAGAATAATATATAAATGAAATATTAATTCTGTAAAATTATGCGCCTGTTAATTGCAGCGCTATCACAGTTGTTCTATGTCGCGTTGTAATGACATAGACGACTTACCGTGTACCTGAAAAGAAACAAGATATATTGTTTACCCTAACCCCTCTAAGGGTAGAGTACACGTGGAGAACTAGAAAAACTCTTCCTAGAACTAAACACTGACGAATAGCGGCATAAAATACATATAGCCGAGACGGACAACTGTAACACAGATGAATTTAGAAGGAGGGAAGTCCGAAATGTAGTTGAAACCCGCAGCAGACAATTTCCTCAGGTTACGTTTTTGCGACACAACCACCAGGTATGGCGTCCATGAAAAAGATGAATGTTCGCGCAGGCGCAGAGAGATGCACGGGCGTGACGTGGCTTGTTGACAAATTCTCCACTTTAAGTGGGAGAATGTTTTCACATCGAACGGACGAGTTTTTCGACACGAAAAAGGAATAAAGCTATATAATAGTGATGGGTAAATGTATTGCTGCTATTAAATTGACAGTTGCGGAACCGGAGTTTGTGTCCGGATTTGAGACTTTTAGGCCTTAGATCTAAAGCAGACCGATCTGAACTGCACACAGACAGATGAACCTTTGCAAAAAGTAGGATAAGTTTGAGATTTGGAGAAAAAAGGGGCCAGGACACAAAAATCGGGGATCCAATACAAAAAAAAAAAAAAAGAAAGAAAGTCCAACTTTTACCCTTCTGCACATGTGCGAGCATAATAGCCAATGAAAAACAATGTTTCTGATACACCTAAGCATCCAGCTAAACGATAAACTTTCTTAAGCAGATCTGTTTGGCTGAATTCAGAAGTAACCCCAAAAATGTGTTGCCTACCCCCATTTCATGCAAAAATGATAAAAATCTCCAGGGGTCAATGAGTTAAGGACGGGAGCTTTTTCGCATTTTCACTTAAGACTGAGGTAGAAGAGAAAGTTTTTCATCTTATTTCCAATGGAATCCAAGCATGTCTGATTCTGAGGGATTTTTCTATCAACAGTTGCCTAGATATGTAAGAGAGGTTGTTTTGGGTTGGCTATCAGGCATGAGCAGATAGGTGAAAATTTGACTTTTTTTTTTTTTAGCGTATTGGACCCTTGATTTTTGCCTGCTTGTCCCCTTTTACCCCAAATCCCAAAGTTACCCAAGTTTTTACAAAGGTTCATCTATCTGTGTGAAGTTTGGTTAGGTCTGCTAATGAGAGGAAGTTTAAAATCTGGACAAAACTCCTATCCAGCAACCACCGATTTTTTTTAGTAAAGAAAATCGGGTCTCAAAATTGCGTTTTTTTCCCCCCGATGTATTTTTTAATGTGCATAGAATCTCTATGTTACATGACATCAGTGTAAAGCTACATTCTTTTTCTTTTCTTTAATACCACCTGCTTGGGTCTATCATGAACTGTGATGACATCACAGGCTATGGAAGAAGGGTACTACCTCATGATGTAAAATTTTGTCTCTCATCCTTAATGAGTTAAGAAGTCTTTTGGTGACAACCCCATGTTTATTTAACCATCAATTCAGGTGGATTAGTGATAACAAGATTTTAAGGATGACTGCTGTGGTGGTCATATTGGATGTCTGAACAGCATGGTTTTCATTTATGATCAACTAGACATTGGGATGAATGTGTGTGTAAAGTTTCATGGCAATCCTCCAAGTAATTTAGGAGGAGTAACTATAACAGACTTGTAACAGATGGACGGACGTTTCAGATGTTGGACGATGGACATCGTACAACAGACAACAGGCCATCCCATAAGCTCTTCTGGTCTACGACCAATAGAGCTGAAATACAGAGTAATGGCACTGACTATATGAAATGTCATAAAATAATACACAATTAATGTGCATTCTTGATAGCAAAACATAAGGCCCAACTGGGTCCAATATCACTCACCTGGTGTATATAACAGTTGGCCATTTCACTAAAGCTGGCTTACGTAGTATTGTGAGAACACATGTTATGTAACTATCTCCCAAACTTCATTTCATGTTGATTTTACCTATTTTGCTATATCCTAATAAAAATTCTTTCTAAAGATAAAGGCATAATTAATATGCACAGTCTCTTGCTCATAACTGAAGTCATCCATGATCCTGATGATAATAAACCCAACAGATCAAAAATATGACTTCATGTGTGGTAACAAGGTCAGCCAATCAGATGCAAAATCACCTCATTAACATGTGTGGATACTTCCAAAATTGCCCAAGATCAATATGTCCAATACTGATATAAACTGGATCAGTGCTGTGACTTCCTGAGTGGTAAAAAGCTCAGCCATTCTTGAGACAAGACGACCTCATTAACATGGCCTCCAATGTGTCAACAAGCTCAGCCAATCAGATGCAAGATCATATCATTAATATGCTTGTATCTTCCTCATTATCTAACTTGTACAGGATCTTGATGATATAAGCATATATTACAAGTCTGATCACAATTATTATATGCATGGATCTTGTTCATTATTGAACTCTTCTGAAATTTTGATGATACAAGCCCATATTCCAAGATTTGTTGAAATCAGATAAAAAAATATGGACTCCAGAGTGGTAACAAGCAATTGTTGACAGTTGGATGACAGACAATGAATGCATGCTGATGCTCAATGGACGCAGGGTCATACCAACAGCACAATTGGCCTTATAGTCAGGTGTGCTAAAAATGGGTCAAATCCTTAAGATACAAACTCCATTTCTTGATATAACTGCACTCTTTTGAAAGTCCAAGACTTTCTCAGCTGGAACATAATAACAGGATGCATCATTGGGCATAAAAGGTTGCCTCCCTTTTATGACATGCAGGAGGGTGCAACAGACCTATGCTAGATCCATAAGCCCATAGGGGAAGTCTTCGAATGTATTGTCTTCCTTTATTCCCCCTCTTTTAATGTGAATTAATTTCTTTGCATATGTTATGCCTTAGATCACTGATAAAATCAGTAAGTGGCACTATGATTACCTCTGCATTTCTTCAGAGAAGTGAACACATTATCTCTCTGCAGAAAGAGACAAAGATTTTGTAAATGAAAGTTATTTCTCAGCAGTTTATATGTTTCACTGTTCAAAACAAAAAAATTACTGGAATTTTTATAACAATAGTTTAAAGCTAATCAAAAAGAATCTTCAAGTTCTGGGAGACATAATGAACATGTCTATCTCAGAACTACAAATGCTGTCGATTCCTATCAAACTTGGCTCCAATCCAATTAGCAGGCCTGGGAAATGACAATCAGATATGATATTAATCATAGCCCCACCCTGTGCTGGGATGCTGGGAAGGGTAATCAAAGAATGTTAGAATGTTAGAAATACTAAATTATCTGTAAGTTTTTTTACTTTTTTTATGGGAGGGAGGCCTTATCATACTTTACAGCTGATTCTTGTGTACAAATATTTACATAATCTTATTCTCTGTGTGAATAATTAAAGGGCAAATTATACATTTCATGATATTTATGGATTAAGGATGTAAAAAAAAAATTAGTGGCCAGAATTTTTTTTAGAAAATATGGTATTAAAGAATATATGGTATTTCATAAAATATCATGTTCCATGAACATGCGTCATCATGAAATCCCTGTTGCTCCATTTCTCCACTGGAAATCTCATTATTTGTTTGGTTTGGCTTGGTGTTTTTACCACACAGCAACACATTAAGGTTATCTGGTACAGTTGCAATTGGAGTAAAGTGTTTTGTCCAGGGACACACCAGAGCAGCTGACCACACAAAGTATTTGTACTCTAGCTGTGGGAGATTCCAGACATGCAAATATTGATTTAATTTTGGCAAATCAGCATGATAAAAAGTCTGTGAACTTCTTTGTATGAAAGCATGGTGGTGTACTGACATTACTACAGTAAATAATGACAGACAAAAATGTGTCGAAAATAGTTTCCAGTTACAAGAGTATGAAGTACCAAGGCACCCCAAACCTGTTTTACCCAGATCCAAGTCACCCCAGACCTGTTTTACCCAGATCCAAGTCACCCCAGACCTGTTTTACCCAGATCCAAGGCACCCCAGACCTGTTTTACCCAGATCCAAGCCTGCTGGTAGTTTGAGACATACCTTTCAGTAGATTTGGCTGCATGTCAGTAGCACTTCTTCAACACTAATATTGGCATAATATTTCCAACTGAATAAAAGTTAAATGATAACAATGGCTTACTTTTAAAATAATGGGGTGGGGGTGGCTTTAATAGCACATTTAACACACTATTGGCCATATCATGCAGAGGAAATGGCAGCTAAGTGCCCTTCCCAAGGACACACCGAAGCAGTCAACCTGGACTGGTCTGGGTGGGTATCAACAATTGGATTATGAGCCCGATACTCAACCAACTGAGCTACCACAGCTCCCTTTAAAAAATCATAATTATGCTTCTGTTAAATTTATTTTGGATTGTTAATTATTTGAACAGTACAAGAACAGCAATGAAATAAAGATAGTGTACACTTAAAATCTAGCTATCAGGATAAAAGTAGTTGAGGATTCAATCCTTCAACAAATGAACATGTAGTGTTGACTCTATTACTGTTTAATTTTTTCAAAAAAATAAGAAATTTCTTCCATTAGAGCATTGCCTGTTCATTCTAAAAACATAGCTGAGAGTCTAGAGGCCAGAGAGAAATTACACTGTTCAATAAATGTTTTTTTTCTTCTTATAATGAGAATATTTTCAAGGAAAATCCGATTACAAATTAAATGTTAAATGCAATCCTCACAGAAAATTAATGAAACAACTTTAGACAAGCAAAATTAAGAACATTTTTCCAAATCAGCTATTATATTTTACAAAATTATTCTGTCAAAACAGTGAACAGTACAAAGAGAATGGCAATTATAGAATAAAACAAATGGCTCTTGAAATATTACATTTAGCATTGTGTCTGTGTCATTTTATCATGGTTGACAATATCATAGAAAACAGTCAATTAAACTTCTGAAAGGTCATTTGAGATGGATTTTCCATTCTTGTGTTATAATGAGCTATTCCACAATGGAGTTATCTGTCCACATAACAGGTGAAGCATTGATCACCCACCACTTCTGGGCCATTCAACATGGTTATGAGAGTGATGAGAAAGCACAGGACTTTGAAATTTCATCACCAAAAAACACACACAAGCAACTAAATAAACAATTTTTGCATAAAAACCAATATAATTATCAATTATATATATAATAAACATAGATAAGGAATGAAGCAATAAATGGAAACAATCACACCCTACTGCAGTTCAGATCTACCGGTATTCAAAAGAAATCGATTCATTGATTTACCAACATTGATTCTTGCGACATCAAAGTAAACACAAACAATCACAATTGATAATAATTTGAATATTTTGGGGGGAAAATTAAGTCAGGTGGATATGTGATGGGGGAAAATTAAGTCAGGTGGATATGTGATGGGGGAAAATTAAGTCAGGTGGATATGAGATGTCTGACATTCCACATAACAGTAATGACAAGCAGTTTATTAATTATACCCAATGCTTTTTGTACTAAATTAAATATCCAGATGTTGTTACTAGTCAATAATGCTGCAGAAAATATCAATTTTAAATTTGCTGATTTGAAATACAGTGATCATTGTTCTTTGTCCCAAAATCACTAAATTTAGGTCATACTCTACAGCTTCTTCATAGATCAAGTGTAGCCAATCCCCCCCCCCCCCACCAAGTGACGCAAGGGAGTAATAGAGGCCAAAAATGGGGAGGGGTTGGATCTCATTTATTTTTACTGTTTTTTTGTGCTGAGAAGAATATTGGATTTCCATTATTTTTATTCCCTAAAGACTTAGCTACATAATATCATGCTTGAGAAAAGAGCATAAGAAACGAAAAAAAAAGGGGGGGGGATTTACTTTTCACTTTGGAATAGCAATCATAAAAACAACTGAAATGGCTCATTAAGAACAAAGCACAGCATAGAATTCCAGCTGTATGTATGTATGTATGTATGTGTGTGTATGTATGTATCTATGTATGTATGTATGTATGTATGTATGTATGTATGTATGTATGTATGTATGTATGTATGTAATAGGGTTTTACAGCACCTCAGCACAAAAGTGGCTATGTAGTGCCAACAAAAGGTTAAGTTCAAAAAATGGAAGAATTAACTGCACATAAAGTTTAAGAAGATAAAGCCTTCCAAATAAATGTACAAGTACAATAAGATAAAATATAAAATGTAAACGTTAAAACTCTGTAAAATGTATATACAAAACAGATAAACGTATCACATATAAAATCCTTAAGACATGATTACAATTTCTTTAACCCTTAAAGTGCTGTATAGTTTTGTAGCACAAGATTCCTCAGTGCTAAATTGTTTGAAAAAAGAAATGAAAATTGCACTCAGCTTTTAAATTGCCTGTATTTTAATTGCTGTACATAATAGATACACAAACCCTATATGAAAATAATTATTGATGTCTGAACTTTATAATAAGCATCAAGTCACATATGTAACTTCATCATATTTGAACTTAGAGGTGCAAATACAGGTAAATATACAAATTACCTTTGCATTTCATCTGTATTTTTGTATCGTTTTTCTTAATGAAATAGTTCAAATATGTCTATAAAAAAATACTCCATTCTTTCATGGCTCAACCATATATATGTATGTCTGTTACAACTTTATATTCAAGTTGTGAAAATCACAGGTGTAGAATTGGTAACAGTTAATGAACATCCAGTCAAGGAACACCACAAGTAAGTTTACACCCCCTAAAGTCTGTAATAAATGTTCACAAAGCTTTGCAGTTTTCTTGTTATTTATTCCAGTATATGTCTGTCATCTAATGTCCACTTGTGAGCTTACAAAGACAGTCACCTGTCAAGTTCATTACTTGTTCAGGTGTTACTTGCTTAGAACATTAAGAAATATATCCAACTCTGGTTTTTTTGTGGCTGAAGTATGGGGTTGATATCACATACTCAGCTGTCGAGTAAAAATCAAAATCAAATTTACACACCAAACCCACGGCCATAACCAATGCAAGAAACAAACAAGAGTTTCAATTCATCAGGTGTGACAGACTTCCATTTTCTCATTCAGCTGTTGTCAATCAAGTATGCCCCATTTATTCTCTGCTGTGCATAAAGATTCATTTGATCTTTGATCAGATGCAAGAAATCCTAATAATAAAATAGCCTCAAATGGTCTATAGGCTTGATATTCTCCATTTATACATTTAATTTTGAAATAACGCTGAACAGGGGGTTGACCTGCGTGCCGTCAGTTTTTTGTCCATCCAGCATGTACACTGGACTCGTATTCAACATCATTTTCGAGCTCAAAATCACTCACTGGCATTTCGAGTAACTTTTCGAGCTCTAATAATCTCTTATCTCTTATACTTCAAAACTTTCAAAATCAGTCATCATCCCTATCATCAGCCAGTATCTGAAGAATCAAATCGTCATCCGGAGATGAACCATGTTCGGAATCGGGCATTTTGAGTTCTCACGGTAGTGCCTATTATAAACAAGCATTTGTAAAATTTCTTTGATGAATACAAGGTTAAAACTATGACAGGATGCTTGTTCCAGGGCTTAATGTACCAATCAAATTTAGTTTCACAAACATCCATATCAAGCCGAAGTACTGGGATGTGTAAACAGTTGCTTACCTGAAAAACAACTTAAGTGGTGACAAGCAGTACAAGACCTCTACCAGCGGCACGACTTATGTTGCGACTAGTACTTTAAAGGTTACCAAACTGCACTCCCTCAAAAACTTCACGATTTTCTTGGGTGGTACGGTACGTCCTCATATAGTTTATTCAAGCAGTTCACGTCAAAATGCTCTGTCTCACAGCATGGAAATCAACACACTCAACAAGAATGTGGTCCACTGTCAGTGGACACTGGCAGGGTACACACGCCATTCGAGGTTCACCCTTCAAGAGGTATGCATGAGTCAGGTATGTGTGCCCGATACGCAATTGGCACAGTACAAGGGATGATTCTACCATATTAATTAGGGCTGCCTGGCGGCCCCAACTTCCACTAGTAACCCCTGAATTTTTATTTTGAAATATCCCTATCGAAAATTTGTAAATCATATGCATAACATGTGTTACTAGATCTGAACCATAATTCTACCTTTTCATTACCAGAAGTCATCTTACACATATAAACAATTGGCATTGATTTTAAATGCACTTAATCATATGAAGTCAGGGTCCAAAATGGACCTTAATATTTGGGTTAAATTACCAATCTACAGCCCGTATAGGGCAATGTTGGAAAATAGGGAGAAGTGGGTGTAGGAAGTTCAAAACAGTTGCTTTAAACTAATGTTTTTTGCATATTTTCATGTCCAATTCATTAAAATACTGATGAAATATTATTAAAAGTTTATAAAAATATTTAAACTTTTCTTATTTTGTTTCACCATATTTGCTGTATAACATAAATGGCAGCCTCGAAAATAGGTTACAGTAAAAAACCTGCAACAGATTCCATTGTACAAGTCCACTTTTCATTTGTTTATATGATGAAACATTGGATACAATGATTCATTTTATTAGTACTGGACCTGCATACACCCACTTGGTAATAATTTGCTTCAGAATGGGCTATGAACATTCAATTTTTCACTTGTTCTTCAAAGGATCATGTGTGAATTTTCAGCGGAAATTCTTCAAGAAGCAATTTAATTTCTGGTATTTAAGTCATAAATTAGCACCTAAATTGACTACCGAACACAAGACTTCTTTTCTATCTTTTCATCTTCCTTTTGAAGTGAAAACTGACACAAAAGTTGACATTTTACTTTGGTTCCTAATGCACTGTATTGAAACAAAATGGGGGTGGGGGTAATTTGATAATGTTGAAAAATCAATGTAAGACAAAGTGAACTTCCCTTTTTGGGCCTGTTTAGGTGAAATGATAGACTCTAAGGTGATTATTTTGCCAGAATCACCCCCTAGCATGGACCCTATAAGTATTTGAATTCTCTAACATCTGCATTGTTGAAAAGCTAATGAAAGTAGACAGCTCCCCATTTTCATAGCGACAGATATACCTTCCATAATTAAAACAAGTTTTTTAACTAGCTGTGACAGTTGACATTGGTAATGGTCGATACACACATTTTTTGCTTTCATTCAACACATGGTCTGAGATTCGTTTGCCAAGGTATGCTTGGAGTCATGTGGTCAAGTGTGAAATGCTAAATGACTTTTTTGATTACTTTACTTCTTATCAACCAAATCATGTTTTTTTTTATGGCATTCTATTTCAAGCTTTTTTGTGTGTGAAATTGAAATATAGTTTTAAATAATGTTTAGTATTCGAGTTTGTTCACTTTTGTCTGCTTGGTAAATATGCTGCAAATATTCCTATCCTTTAAAAACAGACCTTTGATAGGATGTGAAACTACATGTAACTAATGGTGCCACATGATCATAGGGCAACTTTATTCCAATAACATCTGTAAGTAACGAACAGAATTATTATAATGCAACCTAAATTTATATTATATTAGATGAATAAACGGACAAATCTGTTTCATATTAAAGACTTGTTATAAATAGAGGATATTTTCTTTTCCTACGTTAATACCGGATATATTTCATTGTGTGGTGCCAAAAACATGACATTTTAATGAGTGGCAAAGCCACGAGTTAAAATATACGGTTTTTTGGTACCACATGATGAAATATATCCGGTATTAACGCAGGAAAAGAAAATTTTCTTTTCATTATATACCAAAGTTGCTCCAGAATCGAAGCTTAGAAGATTAAACTCACTATTCAACACCACACTCCACCCCCACCTACCCCTTTTTTCGTAAATTCACCTCACTTTCAAAGGCTGGTCATATAAATATTAGTGACTTAATATAGCGGTATGATTGGGTTGACCTAATATGTCGCAGTAAATTATATTTTTGACATTTTGTAAACTATTTGATCATATTTGACCACGAAGCAAGTCCAATTCATCAATGCATCACAGCGGGTTTATCATTGTTGTCCAGGAAGTAAGGGGGAACTAAAATTTCGTCTGCAAAAATTAATTTCCATGTCTGAAATGTAATGCAGTTTCTATTTATTTGTTCTAGCTCACAAAATGCTTGTTTTTGTTTCTGCAGGTATAACTTCGGTAGGCACACACAATCCAGCGTCGCAAGGCATGATGGGAAATCTTATATTTTCACATGTGAAAATATAAGGATATATTTTTCACATGTGAAAATATAGGAATGAAAAAATATGAAAATTATTTGGCCAAAAAGTTTCTATATTTCACACTAAAGTATATAATAAAAAAACTTATTTTAATATCAAACATACAACAACAATAACTTCTAACACCTGTACTATTTCAAAAGGCAATGTCTCTACAAAACATGAACAAAACTTATATCACTAATTTTAGTATACAATATTAATTTTTTAATCTGCTATAAAGGAACATCTGAAAATAAATTGCAACAAAAATTATGAGTGATGAGGGTTAAAAGGTCAAAAACCTTACACCTGTGTGTTAAAAATTCCAAAAAATACTCGTTTCGCAATGAAGTATTCCCAATTCTAGGGATGTGGGCCCCAACATTTTATTGTTGGAATCATCCTTGAATACCACCTCATCTCTCCAATTTGTTCTATATGAGAGATGCCAAACTCCTGGACTTTTAGTGATAATCATGTCTCTGAGAGGGAAAAGTGAAACAAAACATCTAATAAATAAGTTAAGTCAATTCAAATTAAATGGTGAGCAACATAACAACAAGTAATACACATCAAATAGTGCAGAAATTTAAAACTAGAGGAATGGTTTGTTTTTGCTTATTTAAATATATATCCCCGTCCCTCCCACTTTGCACCCATACCCCATGATGGAGATGAATCTATAGCAAACGGAAAGCCCATAACTCTTTTGAAAATAGTGTGACTACAGTGATTTGTCAACATGCATATCTTCTGATCATAACCATAATATGTGCTAAGTTTCACAACAATCCACTAAAACTGTACTTGTAGTTGCATTCACAAAATTGTGTCATACATTGAATCCAGTTGTAAGTCAAAAAGGGCAATAACTCTTACAAACATCATGGAAGTGCAAAGATCTGTTAATATGTGCATCTTCAGATGATGACCATAACATGTACCAAGTTCACAGCAATCCATAAAAACTGCAAGACAAACTGTAGGATTAGTTGCGCTAACAAGATTGTGTCATGTACTGCATAAAGCTAGATAATTAAATGGGCAATATCTCTAACAATAATTGTGGGAGCAAAGTGATTTGTCAATATGTTTATCTTCAGGTGATGACCATAATATTTACCAAATTTCATGGAAATATATTTTAAAAAATGCAGGACTAGTTGCGCTAATGAGATTGTGTTCCACAAAAGTATTCAGCTACAAAGCAAGAAGGGTAATAACTCTAATAACAAGAGTCTCTCGAAGGGACTGATGCTCTACTGACCAAATAGAATTTCCAGGAATTAGAGATAAGACCATTTCTTCTTTTTAACTGCCAAGTGTTGAAACATCTCTGATATTCTTCAGCAAGAACAAAAATTTTAAATTAGCTGCTTTAGATCTCATCAAGACATCATTTAGGACCAACAAGACATCATAAGAAGTCTTCTGGTGGAAACCCCATGTTGATATGACTTTCCCAATTTTGAGAAGTAACAATAACAAGATTTTCAAGATGGCTGCCAGAGTGGCAATATTGGATATCAGATTGGCACCATGTTCATTTTGGACCAACTAGACATCATAAAAAGTCTTTGGTCAAAGCACAATACTGTTATGACAAGCCATCTAGGTGAAGTAGGTTTTCAAGATGGCCACTGTGATGGTCATATTGGAAGTCAGATCAGCACCATTTTCATTCATGACCAACTAGACATCATAGGAAGTCTTGCAGTGAAAACCCCATGCTGATACAACTATACATTAAGGAGTTGTGATAACAAGATTTTCAATATGGCCAATATGGAGGCCAAATTGGATGTCTGAGCAGCACCATTTTCATTTAAGACCAACTAGACATCATAAGAAGACATTCTCAAAAACCCATGTTGATACGACCATCCATTCTTCTGGAGTAGTGATAACATTTTCAACATGGCCTTTGTGAAGGGCCATATAGGATGTGCAAGTGGCACACTTTTCATTTAGAACCAACTTGAGATTAAAAAAATTCTGGTGAAAACCCCATGGCAATATTACTTTTCGTTCAGGAGTAACAATAACAAGATTTTCAAGATGGCTGATATGGTGGCCATATTGAACATCAGATTGGCACCATTTTAATTTAGGACAAAAAACTTGACATCATAATAAGTCTTTTAGTGAAAACCCAATACTGATATGACCATCCATGAAGGAGGAAAAGCTATAACAATATTTTTAAGATGGCCACTGTGGCAGCCATATTGGACATTAGATCAGCACCATTTTCATTTAGGACCAAGACATCATAATAAGTCTTCTGGTGAAAATCTCATGTTACCATGACTTTCCATTCAGGAGCAAGATTTTCAAGATGGCTGCTGTGGTGGCCATATTGAACATCAACTCAGCACCAGTTTCATTTGAGACCAACTAGACATCATAAGAGGTCTTTTAGTGAACACCCCATGTTGATATGACCATTCATTCAGGAGAAGTAGCAATAACAAGATTTTCAAGATGGCCACTGTGGTGATGTCTGAGCAGCACCAATTTCATTTAGGACCAACTAGACCATGTGTGTGTAAAGTTTCATGCCAATCCTCCAAGTAGTTTTGGAGGAGTAGTGATGAGAAACTTGTGCTAATAGAGGTATGGACAAACGAGGTAGAAGAGACCATCCCTTAAGCTCTCCTGGTCTATGACCAGCAGAGCTCAAAACTATGGGACTAGTTGTGCTGATGAGTGCCAGACAAAAGTAAGCATGGACAGACAGAAGGTCAGATGGACACAAGACAGGGGTATAAAAATAGATATTTGTGAAGGAGCCATGATAGCCTAGTTGGTAAAGCGTCTGACTCATAATCCAGAGGTTGGGATTCCATACCTGCCCAATCCAGCCGATGTTGTCTGTCTCAGTATATCCTTGGGAAAGGCACGTGGCTTCCATTTCCTTGGCATGATATTGCCAATAATGTGTTAACAAAAAGACACTGCTTTCTCCCAGTACGGTCCAAGGGAAACTAATTTTACAAAGCATGGAAAGTTTGGTAAGCTTACAAATTCCGTGTATGAATATACATCAAGGACAAAAACATATTAAGATACAGCTATCTACACATCTTGTCGAAATGCAGCACAGCTTTTGTGCAAAATATTGTTAAGTATATCACAATCTTCAGGGTTCAGATCATTAAATTTTACAGCATTAGGATTTGCATAGTGCAATGAACTATAAATGTTTTTAACATTGGCATAAAAAGACATTTAAAAAAGATAACTGAATTCATCATCTAAATCATCCAAGATACTTAAGAAACATTTTTAATTAAATTTCTCAATGTTGAAGAAACAACAGTACTCTATATTTAATCTGTGATTTTTACATCTATGTAAGCATACACTAGGTAACTGGCGTAGTAATGAAAAATTTCTTTCGGCTTCCAAATGCCGAGAAGTAACTGTTGGCAAGCCATCTAGTTTCAATTCAGCAGAGATAATCCAAAAATCACGGATTGTGGAATGGGCCCATTGCTTGTTACTCATATTTTCAAATGATGAGTACTTTACCAATCTGATAAAAAATTACCTGGGGCTCTGTTGTATTTATGTCCTCATTCTTGCCAAATTTATCCCATGCTGACCAAGTGCCCCTCTCCATACCAATCTATTCATTCCAAATAATACTTGAGCAATACTTTAGCTAGACAAATGTTTCATTACTAAATCTTTAATCCTCATTGTTTTCAAAATTTCCCAATACTTACCAAGTACTCCTCTCATTACTAAATTAATCTACCTATTCAGGTGTTTGTGCAGTGCCCCTTACTCCCGCCCTCTTCGAAATTTCTAGCTTGATGAATGGTGCACAGGTACTGGTGGAAGGCACCCACATGTGTATATGGTAACAGATGGCGAGAGTCTGCCATGTGTACAGCAACAGCAACACATTAATTAATAGTACTAGAGAGGTGTTCATTCAAAAGTGTTGGTGAGATATGTCAAAACACCCACATCTGTATCAGATCTTTAAGGATTGGCACAATACAACATTCTCCAGGCATATACATAAATGACTAGAATAATATAAATTAACAAGTATAACTATGCACTTCCATACAACAACAAGGTTTGAATCTGTAAAAACGAATTTGTAACAATGAAAGAGAGCTTTCAAGGATGAAAAATAACAATTAAAGAATTATAGATTCTTCTGTGATGTTGTACACCACTGTTCATTGCTTCTTTGATAGAAGAATATCTCATTCAGGAGGTGAAAGATTTGGTCTTGTTCATGCATCTCTCCCATACATTGAACAACAGCTATGCTTCTCAGTTTAAACAATGCTTACAGCTATACAAAAAAATTTAAATATGCAATTTCAGCAACATTTGTTATAGACTTGTTTATAATATTAGATTGGATTTGTTTTTGAAAGAAAAAACATGACTGCACCTCACCCCCTCTCCACTATAACAACTGATGTAATTCTGTGGGACTGGAACTTGACAGAAGGAAAGGAAAAATCGAGCAAGGTGAAAAAATGAAATTTTGTAAGAAGTGTGATATAGAAAGTCCCTGTAAGAAGTGTGATATAGAAAGTCCCTGTAAGAAGTGTGATACAGAAAGTCCCTGTGAGAAGTGTGATACAGAAAGTCCCTGTAAGAAGTTTGATATAGAAAGTCCCTGTAAGAAGTGTGATATAGAAAGTCCCTGTAAGAAGTGTGATATAGAAAGTCCCTGTGAGAAGTGATACAGAAAGTCCCTGTAAGAAGTTTGATACAGAAAGTCCCTATAAGAAGTGTGATACAGAAAGTCCCTGTAAGAAGTGATATAGAAAGTCCCTGTAAGAAGTGTGATACAGAAAGTCCCTGTAAGAAGTATGATACAGAAAGTCCCTGATTTTCAAGGTTCAGATTTTAGTCTTTCTCTCATTAGATCAAAACAGTTTGGTTGATTTAAATAGCAACAGAAAGCTTCAGCTTTGCAACAATTAGGATACGTTTCACATCTGTCCCAAAACAATGGGCAGTGAAGCTGAAATATTGGACAGAAAAATAAAAGATTTGTGTTTGTAAACACACTGTCGACCAAATGTCCAAGCTAACAAAATTCAAGAATGTAGAAAAATTGCTATAATGGCATACAAATCTAATTAAGTCAAAGTAAAAGTGTAAAAGTTCAAAACTGTGCCCCCTTCCAATGGAATAACTTCTGTAATGGCCTGAATATCTAATTAGGATATAAACATACAAGGAAAGCTCTGTTTACCAATCTTAATTACTGTATATACTCGCATATAATATGGGTCCAAATGCAAACAACATAGACCCTGATCTGCTGTCACATAATGCACCAGCAGATCAGGGTCTATGTTGTTTGTTCTACTGATTAGTCCTTACCAACTGGATAGACACAGAACTGCTGGCACATTCTGCAATGGCAGATCTGGGTCTATGCAGTTTGCAGTTGGTATGGGATTATATGCAAGTATATACGGTAGTTTACCTCATTTGGTATTTGCTTAAGTTTTTGTTAAAAAAGTTGAGGTCCAAAATTTCAATTAAAAAAAAAAAATGCTGTAATGACTTGAAAATCATATCAAATCATCTACATAATAATACATATAATCCTACCAAATTTCGTCTGTAGGCCTCAAGTGATTTTTTCTTAACTGTACTTACAAGAGTTTTGTAAAATGAGATCCAAGCCCAAAAACTTTTAATTTTGTAAAAATCTTGCTGTAATAGCCTCAAACTCTAATCAGGTCATCTAGATAATAATACAAACAATCCTACCAAATGTCATCTAATACAAACAATCCTACCAAATGTCATCTAATACAAACAATCCTACCAAATGTCATCTAATACAAACAATCCTACCAAATGTCATCTAATACAAACAATCCTACCAAATGTTATCTAATACAAACAATCCTACCAAATTTCATCTAATACAAACAATCCTACCAAATTTCATCTAATACAAACAATCCTACCAAATGTCATCTAATACAAACAATCCTACCAAATTTCATCTAATACAAACAATCCTACCAAATTTCATCTAATACAAACAATCCTACCAAATGTCATCTAATACAAACAATCCAACCAAATTTCATTTGTCTTCCTCAAGTTAGTTTTGCAAAATTGTGCTTACACTACTTTTATCAAAAATATCTCAAAAAGTTCACAACTCTGTAAAAAGTTGGGGGAAAAAATGGTATAATGGCCTGAACATCTAACAATGTCATCTGCATATGAATAAAAACATCCATACTAAGTTCTATTTGTTTACCTCAAGTAATCTTTGCTTAAATGTGCTTTATAAGGTTCTTGTCAAAAACGTCAACAAAAAGTTCAATAGCAAGTAAACAAGATTATCGTAAATGGTACATTATACACCCGTTGTGTGGTAAATAGTATTATTACACTTCATTTTATGTAAAACACTCTTTCATTTGTCAGAAATTAAAGAACTAAAAGACATAATACCTGTTTAACTTGTGAACTTTTGCACTGCTGCTGCGATCTTGACCCCAAAATCAGTAGGTTTCTTTCTTGCCTTGTATGCAAGTCAGCCACAAAGGTTGCTAAAATGCAAGCTACTAATGAACTTTGGATTAGCACAGAAGTGACTCTTCTTGGAGACATTGAGAGCTTGACCTTTCACTTTTTTGTACTCAAAATTAACAGTTGTCTTCCTTCTCTCAAATGCAAGGTATCCACAAAATTTGATAAAGGTAAAAGACATAAAACTTTTTTTTTTGTTGAAACCATATTTCTTCTTTTAATCTTGGTGACCTTGAACTTTAACCTACTAACCACCAAAATTAATACCTGCCTTTCTTGTATCAAATGCAAGCCATCTGATAAGTATGGTCATGGTTTGTGGCATAGGATTCAAGTTATTTTCTGAAAACTGTGTTCCTTCTGGGAATCCCTCTGACTTTGATTTTTTACCTTTTAACCCCTGAATTGATAGGTGTCTTCCTTGTCTCAAATGCAAGCCATCTACAAAGTTTAGACAAGCATGTGGTAGAGAACTTAAGCAGTTGTGTGGAAACTGTTTTCCTTCTTACAGTTCCTGTGACCTTTACCTTTGTGACTTTGACCTTTGACCTTATGACTCCCAAATAAGTAGATGTCTTTCTTATCTCAAATGCAAGCCATTTGCTAAGTTTGGTTATGGAATCTGGAATAAAAAGTCAAATTTTTTAGATGAAATTGATAGGTTTATTCCTTGCCCCAAATGCAAGCGATTTATAAAGTTTGGAAATGGTAGATGGTGGAGAACTCGATCTATTGTGTAGAATGAACCTTTTGAGCCGAAAATCAACAGGTTTCATCACTGCCCCAAATGTAAGCTACTTAAAAGGTTGGTAATGGTAGATGGTGGAGAACTTGAGTTATTGTGCAGAATGAAATTGGGAACATACAGACGTACATGAGAATGGGCATATGATGGACGGGATGACAGACAGCATAAAACCAATATGTCTCCCTTCCTTTGGGTCGGGGGAACATAAACTAGTCTGTGGTAAATTTTATGGTCTCGAATCTGATAATCTCATATGGATAATGGCCAAGTCGTTCATCTATTTCAAGAATGTGCAGAACTGAAAATACAGTCAAATCACTGGTAAAGACAACCTCTTTTCAAAGACTGTCTTCAGAAACTACAAAATTTGACTCTTTATATGATAATTTAGATGCTTAAAAAAATATCTATTAAGCACTACCTGTCTTCCAAAACCATTTTTGGGGTTCCAATAGGTTGTTTTTTAAGACCCGTTCCACTGTATATTTATACAAATGAGAGGCTCATACATCTGGCAACATTAGAGCAGCTTCTGGTCACAAATTATGTACTATCAACTGCAACATCACCTCACTGATATAACACATGCTGATCATAACAGCAAAAGTTGAAGTATTTAAGAGATACTGACACTTTACCATTTTAAAAATACATAGAAAATGCTCTCAAACATTTTGGGATAACTTTCAGTATGAACCTGAAAATTAGTTTCCCTTTCTTGAAAGAATCCATACAATAATGGTGGATCACCTAGTCATGCTCCCTTTTGCTTAAAGATCAAAGTTTTCAAGCCACTCAGTTAAACCTGTACAGGTATGATGCTACTATGCATGTCTATCAATACATTCAGGTATGTAACTGACCAATCACGAATCTTTTCAGAGGTCTTTTCACCTCAACAGACAAAGAGAAAATGATCCAGCTCAGTTCATTCACCCTTTTATACTCCAATCCTGTCTTTA
This sequence comes from Margaritifera margaritifera, assembly GCA_029931535.1. NCBI lineage: Eukaryota > Metazoa > Mollusca > Bivalvia > Unionida > Margaritiferidae > Margaritifera > Margaritifera margaritifera. The sequence continues at coordinate 1,901,597 of JAQPZY010001528.1, forward strand.
TAAGTCTGGTCCAACTGCAAAGAACAAAAACCCTGATTTGTCGTCGCATAATGTCCCAAATAATCAGGGTCTATGTTGTCTACTGATTACTGCCAACAAACTGCATAGACCCAGATCTGCCAGTGCATTATGCGATGGCAGATCTGGGTCTATGCAATTAGCAGTTGGATCTGTCTTATAAGTGAGTATATAGAGTAAATTTGATGTACTATAACAGAGCTTCAGACTGATGTTCTGCTCAAACCATTCCCACTTGATTTTTTTTATTTTGCACACTTATTTTTATGGTCAGGGGCCCCTTTGGCATGGAAAACTCCCTTCCACTTGTGAAGTTTCAGAGTAGATCACTATTTTCATTAAAAAATACAATTTCAAACAATTTACCGGTTTGGCTAAAAGATCTTAAAATGTTGTACTGAGATGACAAGATACATTTCCCCGAGTCATGGTCACCAAGATGTTTGTTTTGTGCCTGAAATTACAAAACCATATCAGAACAAAAGTCTTTGTGACCAATACTAGAATATCCCACTACTAAGTTCTTCTACACATGGTGCATGCCTCCACCAATCATCCAATAATATCAAGTGATTGATAATCTTGACTGATGATAAATTCAGATTTTGAAATTGTAAAATAGCAGTTGTGATAAAAAAAAAAATCACTCTAATACATAATGAGAACCATGCCTTTGGATGAAAAATAAAATAGCCAATATCATCATCACCCCCCCCCCCCCCCCCCCGTCCCTTTCCTCCATGTGTGATCATTATTGAGAATTAAACTTAATATTTATTTCCTGATTTTCCATCCCAAAGTTCTGGAATTCAAACTTCAGTTTTAATCCCTGGCCCAATGTTCTGAAAGTAGGCCCTAATTTTCAAGCTTATGGTCCAGTCAGTCCGCTAGCACAAAAAAAAAAAAAACAACAATCTGAAGCACTGCTACAACATGTGTCAATTCTGCAGATTTTTACTTTGGACAAGTCAGAAAGTTTATGTATTTTTACTTTGGGCAAGTCATTAGAAGGTTAATGCATTTTTACTTTGGGCAAGTCATCTGTAAGGTTGATGTATTTTTGCAAACGGGCAACTGCTATGCCCCTTTTATAATAATTTCAGGAGACTAAATGCATGATGGGAAAATCCAGTTTGATGGTAGTATTCCTGGTCACATGCAAACTCAGATTTTATTATTATTATTATTATTATTATTATTATTATTATTATTATTATTATTATTATTATTTATCTAACAAATAGCAACAGAGCTTTCATTGTGTAGATGCTGCATCTTGACCATGGACAAATGTAACCTTTGGCAATAGTGGAGAATTAAATTCCTCTTTTCCATATATTACTGTCTGCTTCTTCAGACCTTTGCAATTGTGACCCATGACTATTTCATTAATAACAAAAGGCTGTCAATAAGACTACTTAGAATAGTGGTTAACAAAAATGGTTATAAGTAGCATCATTTCTGTCTATGTAAGTAGCATCATTTATTATTTTAAAAAATGCTGACATATAAAGCTATGATGAAAACTTTAAAGCTGCATTCCCTACCAAAATATCATAAACTGAGATAAAAGCATGACAGGATTGGGTGTCCCTCTTAAAGTGTGTGTGTGTATGTATGTGTGTGTGTGTGTGTGTATGTATGTATGTATGTATGTATGTATGTATGTATGTATGTATGTATGTATGTATGTATGTATGTATGTATGTATGTATGTATGTATGTATGTATGTATGTATGTATCTATGTATGTGTGTATGTATCTATGTATTTATGTAGGTAGGTAGGTATGTATGTACATGTATGTATGTAGGTAGGTAGGTAGGTATGTAGATATGTATGTATGTAGGTATGTGTATATGTAATGGATAGTATTATAATGAAGGAGATCTCTGCGTGCATGAATGTGCACACACACACACACACACACACACACACACACACACACACACAGATCTCCTTCATTATAATACCATCTGTTACAATGCAATTCCAGATATAATGTGGTACTTGAATTGGTCTTTCAAATGTATGACAATGTCGGTTGGAAGAAAACAACATGAAGTTTAGTATATCTTTAATTAAATGCAATATGATTACTATATGTTTGACTGCTGCCCCAACCCTGTCCCCCCTGACACAAATTCATCAATTTTCCATAATTCTCGCATATGATGGCTAAGTATATAACATAGTCAATAGTTATACCCCTCCCACCACATTGTAATGAGGGCAAGATGTATGTATGTATGTATAATGTTTAACAGCACATGTGCTCAATTATGCCTATATAGTGCAGATTTTTTAAATTTTTTAGTAAAACTAGTAAAGAAGTAACAAAAATATATTGTACACAAAAAATCAACAAAAAGGGTGAAATCCAAGGGGTCCCCTATAATCTTTCACAGGGCCTCACAAATATACTAGCCCAATGCACAGGACAAGCTCAAGTTAGCAAGGTGCTTGCCTGCAAAAAAAAAGAGAGAGAGAGAGAGAGTTGAGTTCGTAATGCTTTATGTTCTGCAAATTTTAAACTCTGCGATCTCACCATAGTACATATATCGGTACCTTTATTTCCTGTTTATATGTACCACATTCTTCGATTACATAACTACCAGTAATTTCTTTCATCGATGGATCTTTTATTTCACAGAATGTCAAAATCTGTTATTTCCATCTTGTAATCAATATCAAGGTCTGTCTAACATTTTCTCACTCAGACATAATAATATGAATATATACTATTTAAAGCAAGTTTTGACAAATAGGAATAAATATTTATATTTTAACTTATGTTATATTTTAATGTAAAATCTGTACATAGATGGGATTTACATGTCTTTCAATTACTAACCTAGACACAGGCAGTTTGTGAGCTCCAGATGTGCAGAGATAGCCAACTCTAAAAAATCAGCTCGTCAAAGATTTTTATTTTGATGCATGTCACGATTTTGTGACTTGGTCATAATTATTAATAATATAAATTGTGAGATTTCTTTGGCAAATAATTAAATGGACAAGAATAACGTTGGTACCTTACAAAAGTACCAAAGAGTACATGCGTGCAATATTGCATGAAACATGAAACAATCCAAATTAAAGATTTTTCTCTTCTTTCAGGCTTATAATTGGATACAAATCTGAAGGTCTGTGCTAAGAATTAACCAAGAGAAAAATCTGTTCAAGGTTGTCTCGCCTGTATAGCACACAATCCAAAAACTTGGCATAGCCAGTTTAGCAAGAAAAGTAGGTCATTACAACCACAATTTACTTTTTATGGGTGTAAACTTAAGTGATAAATCTGCGCACATGAAACTGCACAATCATTCACGCAACAGTATCTAGGAAACTGTGCTACAAGCTATAAAGATCATCTAGTTTACTTTGCCAAAACAATTATGATTGCTGTATGTATCTATCTTCAATATAAGAGAGAGCTAGAGAGGGTGAGAGAGATCGAGTGATAGAGATAACATTATATTGTAAACTTTCACTCCATAGCACACTGTATGACCCCCATGATCCCATTTACACAAAAAATTACTTGCTTTATCTATTAGTCTAAAATTAGCACATAAAAACTGCTTTACTCATTGAAGAATACATTATTGTGCATTAAAACGATTTAATCCGATCGGCAACATCAGTAAATAGCTGGTAGTCTTTAATTACCACATAAATTAACATGAAAGCATCTCGAGATCTACCTGCTAGTTGCATCTCAGACTACATATTAACGTCATGTGACTTCTATTTTTAGACAGGGACACACCTATGAACATCTAAGCTTGACCTTCTTTAGATGCAATTTTTGACCTTATTACGCTGAACACAAACCTTAATTTCATGATTTTCGACATTATGAATCAGAGAAAAAACAGATTAAAGGTAAAATTTGTATAAATGTATAAAACAGTGCTCCTTGAAGTGTCACCCCTAATTTTACCTGCTAACATTAATAATAAAAATGTGCACAAATCTATTTTGGGCCAAACCTTTAAAGTTTCCAATGTGTTAGTGCAGAAATTATGAGATCAATCTGTTTAAAACAAAAAAAAATTTAGTTTCCTTTTTGAGCATACATTTTGCTTTAAAACTACTGCTTTCTATGTTTCTGCCAAAGGTTCTCACCCACCCACCCCACCACCTATGCAAACACAGAAGTGGAAAGGGGACATGAGATCATCGATAAAAAAAAGATTCTTGTCATGTACACTGCCTTTTTTACTTCAACTGAGACAGGTACACTATCATTCTCTCTCTATCTCTCTAAAATATCTAGCTATTTCCAAAAACCTTATCCATCTATCCATTTTTCTAATTTTATACATGTATATGTCTGTGCTTGCTCTTCTAGCTATATCTGCATTCTAAACCTTCCTTTTGTCCTCATCTACATATCTATCTGCATGTACTATTTACATGTATCTTTTTTGATAACTTTAATTTTCAACATATGGTTTTTAGGTGCAAAGATAAAAGAAAACACAAGTTCTGTAATGTAAAATAAATATTATGTGATTTCCTTTAAACTGCCTGTATTTTATTCTACCATATATTTTTACTTTAATTGTGATATTCTGTTGTAATTTTTGGGGGCAAACTCTAATTCCCCAAAGGGCAAGTTAAATTTTCCAGTCAGCTTGCCCTGGGCCAGCTGACTTTTATAAAAATTTGTAAAGCCCTGCCTTTAATTAAGCATACAATATAGCATCTGAATAAGGTAGGGTGTTTTCCAGTATTCTGTTTGTCATGCATGGATCAACAAAAACACTGGCAAAAATGTCAGCATGGCCTAAGCAACTGTACTGGACCCACACATAATTAATATGAGGATTGGCAAAACCAAGTGCAGAGCATGTGCTCTCAATGACCCAATGTCACTACCAGACAATATGCCATATATACTCGCATATAATACGATACCAACTGCAAACTGCATAGACCCAGATCTACCGGCGCATTATGCACCAGCAGATCTGGATCTATGCAGTTTTTCAGGACTAATCAGTACAACAAACAACACAGACCCTGTTCTGCCAGTACAATATGTGACGGCATATCATGGTCTATGTTGTTTGCATTTGGATACAGCTTATATGCGAGTATATACAGTATGCCAGGCCTAAAACCTCTTCTACCTCAAAAAATGTACTATATCCAATTGCTGTGAAAAGAATTATCTGAATACTGTGTACCTTTTACAACCTGGAAAGGGAGACTGATTCTCAAAACTGCCAGGTCACACAGTGTAACCAATACTAATCTCAATCTGCAGCAAAAAGAGGTTTCCCCCAAAAAATAAAGAAGCTGAAATGGATGATCTGGTGGATTTTTGGAAGTATAACAATTGTGATACATAGTTAAACCAGGATCTATTCTAGGATGTGGAATTGTGGAAATCACACTAATTTCTTAAAAAATCACTCAAGAAATCAACAGAATGCATGATTTTTGCATCATATTTTGAAGCCTTATCTTTATTTCTTTAATAAATCCCCCCCCCCCATTCAGAAAATTCCCAACCTTTTTTCTGGGAGGGGGGATTTCCCCTCTTAATATTAAATTTTAGAACAGACCCTGCAGTTATGAGCAGCAAAGAACACATTAGTCACATTAGTAATTTAAAATTGGTTTTGGAAGGGAATGCAGTTTTGATTGATTCTGACTGGTATTCTATTATTCTACCAGTTGGAATTCACAAGAGGGAGGAAGGAACACACTGTAGTGAGTGTGGCTTTTATGTCTGTTCTTTGTAATCGTGAATGTTTCACATACTTTGACGATACATATGGTTTATGTAGACTGCCATATCTAAATGCAATTGCATATTGCAAAAACATTTGTGAGAATAACCATCATGGTGAATGCATATCTTTAATACTATTTACCCTCATGTGTAAGTCACATCCAACTGCAAACTGCATAGACACAGATCTGCCATTGTATAATGAGTCAGCAGATCTTGGTCTATGCAGTTTGTTAGGGCTAATCAGTAGAACAAACAACAGAGACCCTGATTTTTCCAGAGCATTATGCGACGGAAGATCAGGGTCTATTTTGTTTGCAGCTGCACCTGACTTATATGGGATTATATACAGTATCTGATTTGCAATTAATTAAAGTACAGTACTTCTCGCATGAGGACAGGAGGGCCAGCCTACTAATTTCTTTGTCTAAAAGTAGTGCAGTGGGCTTATTTGCAAAGAAACCCTTAGTAAATACAGCACTCCCTCACTATAAGGCCCTTCATTATAACAGTCACTGTTAAAAGGAAAGAATGGTCATGGATCCCATTTCATTAAGTGGTAATGAAATTATATAACAACAGCAACAACAACAATAATAATAATAATAATTACAATTACACCATGACTGAAGTTTGCTTAGTACACTTTGGAGAGTATATTCAAGTTCACTTTGAAATTCTTTTGCATCTGATGAAGTTGCATTGTCTGTTTAGGTCAGTTGCCTGTATAGTATTTCTTAGAGTTAGAGGTAAGTCACTGATAAAAACTTGGAATTAAAGTGGACCTAAAACAGACCCTTGTGACACTCCACAACTCATAGGTTTTTCTTGAGAAAGATGACCATTGAGCAATACCTGTTGAGACCTGTTGTTTTAAGGTTTATGTGTCCTTCTTCATTATTACACCATGTATTTTGGCCATATGATTTCCAACGAGCACAGCAGAAACTATACATTGTAATTTAATTGATAGAAGTACCTAGATTACAGTATTTCAACTACAAATAGGTAAAAATAATAATCGACAACTGCCACTTACATGTAAGCAAGCAATTTAATTTTTTAGTTTCTAAAATTCACCAGAAAATGACAAAGTCAAAAACATTTCAAAACTGTTTTGAAACAAAACCTATAAATGTACATGTGAGCACATGCATGGGTGTCCAATCGTAACATTGCTCATCGATTTCCATCAGGTCATGAAATAACCTTGGAAGATAACCTTGGAAGTAGTTGTAGGAATACACATCAATTTGATGTGTTTGGTGATTCACCTCCAGTGGAGTGCACCACATATGTTACGACTGCAAAGGCTGACAATGTTCCGATTGTGACTTTATCTCGTTCCGCCACCATATTGTTCCATGTGAACAAAAGTTGGTTGGTTGTTATGGGTTTAACGCCATTTTCAGCACATGATAGGAAATACATGGAGGCCAGTATTTTTGGTGGAGGAAGAACCCAAGAAAACCCCTCGAACAACCACCGACCCATGGGAAGCTACTGGCAAGCTTTCTCACATACCCACGTTGGCCGAGCCAGAGGCTCGAACCCATGAGGACAGAGGTGAGATGTCAGTGATCTGTAAAGGCGATCACCTTAGACCACTTGGCCACCTGGGGCCCTGTGAACAGAATATAGTTTTCAATGATGATGAACTACATCAGAGGTTTCTTTCTCGACTTGATGGAAAAGGCAGAGGATATTCCGATTGATGCGTGTCTTCACACCAGTGTTCATCTATTCAAACCATAAGGGTCATTCATGTTACAGATGAGAAACTTCAATGTTACAACTACATGTTTAGGGGTCAATTCAAAGCTAAATGTGAATCTTTTGGACTTTGTCAATTTTTTGCAAAGTTTTGAAGACTAAAAAAACAAGAAATTGCTTGTTCTAGTGGCAGTTGATTAACTATTTATACCTATTTGTAATTACAATAATGTAATGTAGGCATTCCTATCAGTTATAATTAATTACAATGTATAGTTTCTGCTGTGCTCATGTGAAGTCATATGTCTATAATATATGTTGCAATGACCAAGAGGGGCGCTTAAACCATAAGTATGATTCAAACCAGGTAATAGTGTCTTTGCTATAATGATAGATTTTCAGCTTCTAAAGAAGAATTTGATGGTCCACTAGATCAAAAGCCTTTATGAAGTCAACCATTACTGTTCCAACCAATTTTCGATCATCTAAAGCCTTAAACCATTTGCCTACCATTGATAATAAGGCCATTCCACAAGAGTGGTTATGTCTAAAACCTGACTGGTTTTCATGGAGAAGTTTGTGTTTTTGTAGAAACAAAATTTGAGAATCATGCACATGGTTTTCTATTATTTTTTACAAGAAAGGATGGATGGAAAATGGGTGTCATTTTAGTTAGTTTCGATGATTTAGGGAACTGACCAGTCTTTATACTATGCTTACATATGAAAGTAACACTCTCTGCAGTTACTGAAGCAGCTGCCTTTAAAATTCTTGGTCCAATTTGATCAAGTCCCATGGACTTTTTCTCATCTTATTTGCTGAAGGAATTTAATAACACAGTCATAGCTCATTGGGGGAATTTCAAAGTCTGGCTGACTTGCAAGCCTTTCAGAACAGAAGTCATGAAGATGCTGATATGAAGATTCAATAATAGGCTTCTTCAGGTTGGAAGCTATAATCGAGAAAAAAAATCATTAAACTATTTGCCATATCATTAGGATTTTCAAAAGCAATACCATTTAATTTCAGTGTTGCAACATCATGTGACTGTTTCTTAACTTTCCAGCTCCAAATGCATCGGAAATTTTCCAAATGGCTTTTTGATTATTTCTATTATCTTCTATGGTTTTTGTATTATGGGATCTTCTAGTCTGTTTTATCAATTTTGAAACATAATTTCTCTTTTGCATGTAAGCTAGCTCATTTCTGGTGGCCTTCAATGTATCTCTTTCTTTTATAGCATCTAAAATCTCAAGTGTAATCCAATCAGGTTGTTGGACATATTTAACTCAAGATTTTACTGGGGCATGTCTATCGACAACATCAAGAAATTGTTTGGTCCAAGTACTTAATACATCATCAATGTCTTCAAAAACTTTAATTATATTCCATGGAACCTGCTGAAGATCATGTTTAAAATTTACATCGTTAAAATTTTTCAAAGACCTATATGTAGTTGTTTAATGTGAATAAGGCTCTTTATCAATTAAACCTCTCATTTTGCTTATAAGGAAAACTGGAAAATGATCACTCTGATCAATTATAGTGACACTAACATTTGTAATATTCTCAAGTGAGTTTGTGTAGATATGATCAACAAGCTATTGTGACGTAGAATTCACTCTATATTATTTGCCTACCCACCACCCACCCGCAGTTAGTACCCCACCTACAGATTTTAAAAATGAAAAACATCACAGATATAAAACAAATGCACAAACTTACTCATTTCATTCATCAATTTAAAATTTCTAACCTGATTGCTGCCAGGGAGTCTCTAACACTGTCATCTTGTTCGCGTCAAACCAAACAGTTTCTTTACTAACATGGCCACCACATTTGCGTAGGGGAGTCTATTTTTTCAGAAAACAGGAGTGATGCAGTTTATTGTTTTCGATAAACTCTGAATAATTCCATAAACATAACTTTCGAAGTTACATCACTTTGAAACCATGTACATAAAAGTTACACTGATTGTCCTTTTTAACTTAGAAATTATAAATTAATGAATGAAATAACTAAGTGTTGTGCCTTTTTCATTTCCTTGATGCTTTTCATTTTTAAAATTGCAAGAGGGGTACGAACTGCCAGGGGAGCAGGTGAATACTATAGTTTTACATCAACATGTTGTGAAAATTAATCCAGTGGTTTTGGATTTGTCTACGGAGTAAATCTTTGTTAAAGTCACCTAAAATATAAAACTCCAATCTTTCATTTAAGACATTATCAAGTTGAATTTCAAAATCTTCATTCCAGCTAGCCCTGGATGCAGGATTTCTGTATACAAAACCACTTGATACGGTCTTGCCTTTGTAGGGTTTAACTGTATACAAAACCACTAGATATGGTCTTGCCTTTGTAGGGTTTAACTGTATACAAAACCGCTAGATACGGTCTTGCCTTTGTAGGGTTTAACTGTATACAAAACCACTAGATATGGTCTTGCCTTTGAAGGGTTCATTCCAGCTAGCCCTGGATGCAGGATTCCTGTATACAAAACCACTATATACGGTCTTGCCTTTGTAGGGTTCATTCCAGCTAGCCCTGGATGCAGGATTCCTGTATACAAAACCACTAGATATGGTCTTGCCTTTGTAGGGTTCATTCCAGCTAGCCCTGGATGCAGGATTCCTGTATACAAAACCACTAGATATGGTCTTGCCTTTGTAGGGTTTAACTGTATACAAAACCACTAGATACGGTCTTGCCTTTGTAGGGTTTTACTGTATACAAAACCACTAGATACGGTCTTGCCTTTGTTGGGTTTTACTGTATACAAAACCCCTAGATACGGTCTTGCATTTGTAGGGTTTTACTGTATACAAAACCACTGGATACGGTCTTGCCTTTGTAGGGTTTTACTGTATACAAAACCACTAGATACGGTCTTGCCTTTGTTGGGTTTAACTGAAACCAAACAGACTCAACATCATTAAATTCTAAATCCTTTCTTCTATTCACAGCCAAACCATTTTTGACACGGACAATAATTCCAGCACTTCCTGATTTGCCATCCCTGCAAAAAGAATTTTCACAGCCACTGACAGACATGAACTGATTTGTCGGTTGTATCATGTACTTCAGCGTAAGGTGGTTTCACTGTGAGGTGATACACTCTGGTTCCCATGGACAGTGTTATATTGATATAGTACTGTATTTGTCCAAAAAATATTAAAAATAAGGGGTGGACCTTTCATTGGATAAATACAGTATAACATAACAAAGGCAGAGATACCGATTCTCCAACTAAAAAATCAGTAGAAAAAAAAATCAACTGTCAAATAGGGTTTGGTTACAGAAATTAAAACTATTCATGTCCATTCCCCCCCACCCCCAATGACTAGAAGAACTGATAAGAAAGGCAAACCTGGTGTCTCACCAGCAAACCATGCTATGATGTACACCTGATGTATGTGACTTACCACATGTATCACTTATCACACAAAACTTTAAACACATACCACAGAATCTTAACTCTGACGATGTTGCTGTTGCTGGAAAATGTATACCTTGACATTTAATTTAGGACAAGTAGTGATAAGAAGATGCTCAAGATAGCTGCCATGGTGGCCATATTCGAGTTCAAATCAGCACCATTTTCATTCAGGACCAACTAGATATCATAATTTGTCTTCTTGTGAAAACCCCATATTGATATAACTTTCCATTTAGGAAGAATAACAATAACAAGACTTTCAATTTGGCTGCCATGATGGACATACTGCATGTCAAATCAGCACCATTTTCATTAAGGACCAACCAGACACAGACCTGCCAACCCTAGCAAGACCGTCCCAGTAAGATATTTGACATTTTTCCTTACGTAAGACCAATTTTCAGTACAGTGTAACAAAATTTCATGTACTGCTATTGTCTATGTGGAAATATGCATTTTAAAAGCTTAGAAGTGTGATCTGAGACTAATACAGTGAAGGCAAACATTATTTTCAACTAAATAAGTTTGTAAAGTACATATAGACCTTAATTACCTCCAGTACAGTTTCAGAAACTGTAGTTCCAAACCCCATGGAGCTCAAAGGCTTCATGCTAGATTTCTCAACATGAAGTAATCTTTGGGTTTGTTTTGTTTTATTTGTTTGTTTCTTCAATGTCAAGTGGTAACAGCAATCATCTCTCCTGCCATGAGACATACTCAAATCAACATGACATGATGTCCAATAAATGTATATGGGCAGTTTAAAGCATCTGAGGTACTACTGTAAAAGTCAGACTGGTTCCCTGACCAACTCCTCTCAACCTAACATGAAACCCTATTATGGATCAAACACAGACAAGCCAGTTTCAGGATTTGACCACAATGATTGTATTTTTGAAATTTTTGCTATTATTCCACAAGTTCGAAATTTAAGAGTAATTTCAGTAAGACTTATGGTCAAATTGTAAGGGTTGACAGGAATGTAGATATCATTAGAAATCTTCACGTGAAAACCCAATATTGATATGACTTTCTATCTAGGAGGAGTTGTGATAAGATTTTCAAAATGGCCACTGTGGTGGCCATACTGGATATCAGATTGGCATAATTTGTATTTAAGACCAACTAGACACCATAAGAAATCTTCTGGTGAAAACCACATGTTGATATGACTTTCTGTTCAGGAGAAGTAGCCGTAAAAAGATTTTAAAGATGGCTGCTATGATGGCTATACTGGCTGTCGGATAGGCACCATTTTCATTTAGGATCAACTAGACATCATAAGAAGTCTCTTTTTATTGAAAACCCCATGCTGACATGACCATCCATTCAGGAGAAGTATTGCAAACAAAATTTTCAAGATAGCTGTTGTGTGACCAGTAGAGCTAATAACTATTAAGTCATACTGCTAACTAATAATTACATCACTGATGCGAGTTCTTTTTACTAAATCAGTGGGGTCAAACAATTTTAGGGCCTGGACTGAATCAAAACCCTTTTTCAGAAGTTTATGCCATTTTCTTTCACCCACAAATGAACAACTTCCTCATTAGATGGCTCACTTAGCTGTCCCAAAACAAGACACTGTTCTTCACTGGTACTGCTAGATTCCTGACTGAGCATTTTGAACAAAATTACTGAATGCTAGAAACAAAAATGGTCATGCAAATCACTTTGAGTGCTTCAAGTTTGCTCTTCCACACTTGAAAACAACCGTAATTTTTTTAAAATATTTTTTTGAAGACTGTTAGGCTGGACTTAAAGACAATTTCCTTAGTACTGCTGCTTGCTGACTGCTTGTCTAAAAAGCAAATTCAAAACTGATGAGTAGTTGAGGTCCAAGGGACCAATATGATAGCCCACTGGTTAATCAAAGTCAGGGCTTATTACTGATTGATCATTTCAACTCAAAACAAGTGACTATGCTAGGGGACTGAAAGGGTTACAAAGGTGGGCATAAGAGGTACCATTAAGGGGCAGCTTATCTGCAGTTATTGAAGGTACTCTGATGAAAATTCCTACTTGTTCCTAACTGATTAACTACATTAATCTCAACATAAAGAATTGCACACAAAACTTTAAAACAAATGAAAAATCAAAGTCCAAGCAACCAGATTCACACATACCGTAACAGGCTACCCCTGAATATAGACAGCACAGTAATTGCACTTTATGTGTTATATTGATGAATGAGATATTACTTGTGTAGTTTCAGCTCATTTAATTCAGTCTACAAGAAAACGCTAATATATCAGAAAACAACTTCACACATGAAGCCAAATATCTGCTTTGTTTTAATCTCCTACCATCATCAAACTCCATGAAAATGTGCATATCTCTGGTTGGTCTCAGAGTTTGTCATTGATTTATTGAAAGAAAAAAAAAAGCTGATGTGATCAGACAAAGCTTGATTGTAATTTTCCACATAGTTAAAGCAAGTGTATTTTGCTAGTTGGTGTGTTAGTGATGTGTTGGTACTAAAGATCACTAATGCATCCAATTAACAGATCACGGTTGGAAACATACAAGCATGTAAGACCAATCACAAATTTAATTACATTCCAAAGTTTAGAAATTAATCACAAAATATACATGTTTTGTTCTGGTTTTTTTTTTTTAAATAATAAATTATCCAGTAAAACTTATTCCTAGATATGCAACAGGTAAGTGACTGGGTGCAGGTTTTGGTATTATCCGCAATGGAGATGTTAAACAAAATGTTTTAGGTGAAGACTGTAACTTTTTAAAATTTTCTGTTAATAAAGAGTGACATAACCTTCAAAAAAATTTATGAAATAAGATTTTTTTCCTCTACAGGTAAGTAATACAGCTGAAACAAATGATTTTTGTCATATCAGTGTCAGCAAGGTAATGAATAGTGAAGCATGGTTCTCCCAATTTTTGACAATTCGACTCATAACTTGAGGCTACATGTAATTTCAACAATAAGCAAGCCATTCCTCCACTTTCCCCCAAATGGTAGCCTGTCCCTCTTGACTTATCATGAAGAACAACAATTGTATCTGAAACATAAATGCATAAATAAAATTCTTTTAAAACAATGAAAACTGTTGGTGTCAGAAAACAAACAGAAAATGCAGTATTACCTTGACATCTGTGGCATCTCCATATTTCACCATGTTAAATCCTCCATTTGGAAGATGCACTTTCAGAATCGACCTATCCATCAGGAACCGCTTGACCTTGGAATCAAAAGTTGAATTGGAATCAAGGTCAGCGTCAGAATCGATCACCAAGTCTGCACATGTATCACATTCTCCATCCTGAATGAGTTTCCACAATTTACTCCATCTTGCAATCTGGAATAGGCAAGAAAAGTAATACTGTAAAATTAGGGTATAATTTTGTGAGAATCAGGGTAAATGCTTGAAGGCACATCATTACAGATACACCTGAGTAAGTGTGACACACAGGAAATAACATCTTATTTACTCATTGTGACACACTAGTCAGTTTGGTAAGAACCATGACATCATATGATAAACTGCCCTTACTGTCCACTTCAAGTGTGGGCAAGTTTTGAGTGGTCACTCCATGTTGTATTGTATTTCTGTTACACCTGCAAATACATGTACTGTGTATGTCTAAATATATGTTGTTCCCCACTGGTCTCTCTCTCTCTCTCTCTCTCTCTCTCTCTCTCTCTCTCTCTCTCTCTCTTACACACACACAAAACACCATACATAACACATAAACACATGCACACCACACCCATGCATACATACAATAATAATAATATTAATAATAATAATAATAATAATAAGAGCAATTATTCTTTATTTAACATGGGTAGCTAAATTAGAATACAGATGTATCTAGTCTCCCTTGACGCCCTCAGCAACTTTCTATAACAGTCTACATGCATCTATCTTGCTAACAAAACGAGCTAAAATAAAGTGAAGTCACAACATTTAACAAGGAACAATCAAGTGATATGAGTGTACATTACTCTGAATATAATCAGTCATTTTGAAACAAAAGACAGATTAGCATGCACAAAGACAAAACAGTTGGAATAGAAATGGGAATTTTACAAAAACATAATGACATGTAGAAATCAATTAAAATCAAGCTTTAAATATTTCAGATATACATACATACAAACTAATAAGAGAGTCCCTTTTTGTCCAACCCACTTTTTATTCAGCCTTATCCAGGGTGTGGATGGACAATGGACAGACAGTCATACAGACATGCACATGGACACCAAAGTGATTGCCATATTTAGCTTTGACCTAATGGGCTCAGCAAAAATGTGTCCTTAGAACAATGATGCCCCACCAGTGCCGGAAAACTGACCTAATGAAACACTTAATCAAGAATTGATGGATTGATGGATGTACAAAGTGACTAAGCTAACACTATATGTCCTACAACTGTCATGTTGTGGCTTAAAAAACAAAACAAAAAAAACCTCTTCCAGTAGAACATCAAAGGTTCCAACAGTTAACTGGTATAAATTAGCAAAAAAACAGAGATCTGAAGCAAAGAAGCATATCCCTGTCATTTCCCTGCCTTTTTCTGTCACTCATAACCATGTTTACCTGTGCAAAACATACAACCATTTGTTCTGCCACTGAATGTGCTGGCATATCAGGATGTATAACAATGGTTGATCTACTTATTACTCCAACAAACAGCATAGAATTTAAATGGTGCATTCCACAGTGGCAGATCTGGGTCTATGCAGTTCAAAGGAGGGTATACATTATGCATACATAAATATAGTATTTACTGAATCTTGAAGATGTCCATAAAATATATGCTGTAGAGTGAAGATTCCTTTTCTTCAATTTTGAAAGATTTAATATTTAACTCAAAATGATTAAAAATAAGAAATCTGAACAAATTGAAAAAATGAATGAATATAAATTCTAATTGCTTTCCTTATCCAATAACCTATATATCTATACCTTGCCTATGAATGTGGATGTGCCTCATAATGTTACCCTTGTCCATCAATCTGTCAATCCCACACCTGCCACATCATGATAATAAAACAATATTTTTGACTTCTGAACCCTGACACAACTGTGCTTATAAAAATATGATTTTCAGTAAATCTTATGGTAAAAACAAAAACGAGAAAGTGAGACCTTTCTTGACACTGTGACATGTGCCCATAACCTGTAGCCTGTATTCGGTTCCACTCTACAGTTTCAAACTTTACATAGGGTTTGATTTTTAAAGAAAATCAATTTTCCAGGTTTTCCTCACCAACTATCCTGGTTATTTAAAAAAGACCTTGCATATCTTTGGTATTATTAAAATAACCTTTGATTCAGTTTATTTTGGTGTATGATTGATGGGTGTAATTTGGGTTATAGAGTATACAGCTTGGCCTTACTTCAGATGTGCACCTCTCAAAAAGACTGCTAGCTCTGCTTGGTCATTTGCATTTCCTGGACTTCAAAGGTAAATTGGGAAAAAACTAGCTAATAACTTTTTCACTTTTTACTGGTATGTATTTTATAATTCATTTATTGCACTTTTAGAAGCTGGTATTGACTGCTCTGGCAAAATTCATTTTCCCTATTTTAATAACTGCTAAAGTTAGTGTACTTTGGACTAGTTCAGACTCATTTTTCGAGCACATGGGAACAGTCATTTTCATCAGCTGTCTGCTTTAGATAGAGCACAGTTTCCATAATTACCACATGTAAAGACATTTCAGTCACAGTACATGAAAGTAGCATAGAGGTATGCCAAAATTCTCTCCATTGTACATGTTGCCAATGCAAAAATCTTCATCTTATACCAGTCCCTCTCTCAGAAGTACATAATAACTGAAGAGCGCAACCTTAACAGTAAACAGTCATAAGTCACATAGCTTGGCATTTAACGCCCTTAACATACTTTTACCACAGGGATGTTTATAAGATTAACTGTCACAGAGGCAACTAAAAGTTGAAGTCAGTCAAAGAAAAACAACCACCACTCCACAGATTACTTAACTCACTGACAATAGCTATGGTAATTTTGTGTTTGCTATTCCTTTGAGCATTGGTGTGTTAGAGCCCATTAGGCTAATTTGCATAGGTACACAGAGTGGAACAAGTCAATTTGTTTGAAGTTTGGTAAATCAGAGATGTGTGTTGAAGAAACTGGAGTTATTACACTTCACTGCCTTAAATGAAAATGTTTAAGCCATCTTTATTAAAGATTACTGGCTAGTTCATGATCAGCGGCAACATTTCCTTGTAGTTGGATTTTATTCCTTATATAAAATGCAAAACATGCTTTTTACGGCAGTTGGAATGGTAAAGTAGCAGTGTGGAAGTGTGATTCATTTCTTAAGGCAAATGTCAAGATGCATCTAAGATTCAGGGAAAGATGAGCGATCTGTAAAGTGAGCAAAGCCCTGCAAAGCTAAATTTCAGAACTCCTGGATGACGGAGTTTGACTTTGTGAAGCTCAGCAGCAAGGGGGAGCATTTTGTACTTTTCAGATACTGCAAACACAAAATCAACATTGGTCATTCTGGAGTAATGTATATGACATCCCATCCGCTAACAAATAGGTAGATAGCAGCTACCTAGTTGTTAACCAGTCACTTATAAAAAATTTGAGTGGAACAAGTTGAGAGCTTTTGGCCAACAGGAAGAATTTCTCTATCAATTTCTCTAAACTATCTGCTTACTCTCTTATCTGACATCTTGTCTAACTGCTTACTCTCTTTTATATGGCATCGCAACTAACTCCTTACTCTCTCTTATATATGGTATCTCAACTGCTTACTCTTATATGGCACCTCAACTAACTGCTTCCTCTCTTATATATGGCATCTTGACTAACTGCTTACTCTCTTATACATGTAGATGGCATCTCAACTGCTAGTTGAAAGTAAGTACTTCAAAATTTTTCACAGTGAACATAAAGTTGAGCTAAAAACTTACAGCAAACATCATTTTATAGTTAGCAGAAAGTTTAGAGTAAAGACTTACCACCTGACATTGTTCTATATTATGACTGGTTCAAACTTTGTGTGCAATATTACTGCTTTCATACCGACACAAGACATCTTTATCAGAATGGCATATTACATAGGAAAGCGACATGCATGTAACATTGGTCATGTAGTTGGCATGTGGCTTGAGAATCATAATAATAAACATTACTGTAATGTAAGAGTGACTGGCAGCTAAATATGATTTTCTGAGGCAAAATCAGGTCATTATTTACTGATCACTCTCTCTTTCTTTTGTTATGTATGATGTTTATATACTTAACTTTTGTCTATGATTGTAAGTTGTATGGTTATCTGAAAATACATATTTAACTTTTGTCCAGTTGTTTACACAGCATTTTCATGGGCATTTCACAATTAGTCTTTTGTGACATATGTCCACTAACACAAACCGACCAAAGGATAAGACATGGTTTGATGAGAAATCCTTCTCAATAAAGGTCTTCACTAGAGTGGTCACATTCTTATAAGTATCACCTATTTATAGCTCTTTTACCTGAGCCAGATCAGTCTGCGGTAAGGCTAATGCATTACCGGAAAATAAAACAAAAATACTATTATGCTGCAATCTTTTCTGTATATTTTCGTTGTTAAAATATCAAAATGCAAGAAATTGAAAATTCAATTATGATTTTTTAATGTAAAAAACAACTAAAACAAGAGTCCTTCAAAGGGACTGATGCTCTACTGGGCAAAAAGAATTTCCAGGAATTTAAGATAAGACCATTTCTTCCATTTAACTGTCAAGTGTTGAAACCATCTCTAATATTCTTCAGCAATAACAAGATTTTCAAATTAGCTGCTGTGGCACACGTAATGATGTCAACTTGGCACCATTTTCATTTAGGACAAAGTGTACATCATTAGAAGTCTTTTGGTGAAAACCCCATGTCATAATGATCATCCATTTAGGGGGAGAAGTGACAAGATTTTTAAGAGAGACATCATGGCAGCCATATTGGATGTACAACTGGCACTATTTTCATTTAGGACGAACTAGGTATCATAAGAAGTCTCCTGCTGAAAACCCCATGTTCATATAGCCATCCTTTTGGAGAGGAGGAGAGATAACAATATTTTCAAGATATGACTTTCCATTCGGGAGTAGCAATAGCAAGATTTTCAAGATCAGCATGATTTTCATTTAAGACCAACTGGACATCATCAGAGTCTTCTGGTGAAAACCCCATGTCTATATGACTTTCTGTTCAAGTAGACTTGTGATAACAAGATTTTTAAGATGGCTGCCATGGCAGCCATATTGATGTCAGATTGGCATAATTTTTATTTAGGACTAGCCAGACATCATAAGAAGTCTTGTAGTGAAAACCCCATCTTGATATGACTATCCTTTCAGGAGAAGTAGCAATAACATGATTTTCAAGAGAGCCGCTATGGCGGCCACATTGGATGTCCGAGCAGCACCATTTTCATTTAGGACTAAATAGACCATGGGATGAATGTGTGTGTAAAGTTTCAAGGCAACCCTCTAAGTAGTTTAGCAAGAGTAGTGATTACAAACTTGTGCTAATGGATGGACAGACGATGGATTTTCAAGATGGCCACTGTGGTGGCCATATTGGATGTCAGATTGGCACCATTTATCACTTATGACCAACTAGACATTATAAGAAGTCTTTTAGTGAAAACCCCATGTTGATATGGTCATCCATTTAGAAGGAGTAGCAATAACAAGATTTTCAAGATGGTTGTCATAGCATATTGGACATCAGATCGGCATCATTTTCATTTAGGACCAACTAGACATTATAAGAAGTCTTTTAGTGACAAACCCATGCTGATATGCCCATCCATTTAGCAGTAGCAATAACAAGGTTATCAAGATGGCCACTGTTGCAGCCATATTGGATGTCCAAGCAGCACCATTTTCATTTAGGACCAACTAGACCATGGGATGAATGTGTTCGTAAAGTTTCAAGGTAATCCTCCAAGTAGTTTAGCAGGAGTAGCGATAACAGATGGATGGACGACGGACAACAAACAGATCTTCTGGTCTACAACCAGTAGAGCTTAAAAAACACAAAAAAACACACAAATGACTAAACACAATTCTGACAGGTGAAAAAAGTAGGGACCAAGAGAAAAGCATACCTGCCAGAACACAACATGTCATGCAAAAAAACAAGATTTTTGACTCCCAAACAGCCCACATGGTCATGTGCATAAAAACATGATTTCCAGTAAATCTTTTGCAAAAAAGAGAGGGTGTGTGTGTGTGTGTTAGAGAGAGAGAGAGAGAGAGAGAGAGAGAGAGAGAGAGAGAGAGAGAGAGAGAGAGAGAGAGTGAGCATTGTCGACACCATGATATATGCCCATAACCTGAAGATCTGTATAATCAGTAAAGAGTCGTGCTTAATATGCTGATGGAAAACAATCAGGACTGGGCCATTTATACAGTTAATTGTCACTGAAGCAATTGAAAGGTAAGGTCGGTCAGATATAAACAACCACCACTACACAGATTACTTAAATGACAGACAATAGCTAGGGTGATTTTGTGTCACAAGTACTTTCAACACTGCTGTGAGAGAGCCCATTAGTCTAATTTGCGTAGGTAAAGTACACAAAGTGAAACAACCCAATTCATTTGAAGTCTGATAAATCAAATACATCCATGTTGAAGAAACAAAAGTTATTACCCTTCATTGCCCTGAATGAAAAAGTTTAAGCCATCTTTATTAAAGATTATTGGCTAGTTTGTGATCAGCAGCAACATTTCTTCAAAGTCAGATTTTACTCAATACATAAAATGCAAAACATTAATATTTCAGTAGCTGGAATAGTGTGGAAGTGTGATTCATATTTGAAGGCAAAATGTTGAAATGCAGCTGTGATTCAGGGAAGGATGAGCCATCTGCCAGCAAAACACAATTTTAGAACCCTTGGTTGACTGAATTTGACCTTTTGAAGTGCAGTAGCAAGGGGGATCATTTTATTCTTTGCATATACTGCAAACACCATACTGACATGGACAACTGTCATCTACCTTCAGGAAAACCAAGATTTGACATTCTAACTAGTGTGGCCAATGTGTGTTTGACACTCCCTCACAACAATACAGATGTAGAAAAATTATTTTCAGTACTGAGAAAAATCAATGATCTGGGAAATTGTAACAACAGTTGCATTCAGTCTCTAATGAGTGCAGTGATGAACACTAACACTTGCATTCAGTCTCTAATGAGTGCAGTGATGAACGCTAACACTTGCATTCAGTCTCTAATGAGTGCAGTGATGAAAACTAACACTTGCATCACCTTCAAACCCTCCACTGAACTAATGAAAGCACCAAAGACTGCATCTAGTTAAGTTTTTGTTTTTGTTGGTTTTAACTACAATTTTAACACAGTATTAGCTATCTCATGCTGAGGAAATAGGAGCCAAATGCCTTTCCAACGGACAACCCGAGGCAGCCAACCCAGTCTGGCCTGGGTGGGTGTGGAACCCGTGACCCTTGGAATACAAGTCTACCAAATGAGTTACTGCAGCTCCAGTCATTCTGTCCAATGAAATTTAAAGACAGAAACTACGTTTTTTTTAAGGTCTGTGTGATTATGATTATGTAACTTTGTGCACATGTGTGGCATGTGTGATAAGGATATAAGACAATGATAAGTCTACCAACTATTTTTTGTTTTGAAAGTGAATTAAATGTTTCAAAGAAAACATGTTATTTTATTTTATTCAAATTCGAATTTCCAGTCATTTTCTAAAGGCTTATACGAGTATAAGACTTATTCTCAATTGTACAACATCACTTTCTTGGTCACCCACATTGAACCCCTTGGAACCACAAAACACCCCAACACTGTCTGGAAGGTTGGCAGGTATGGAAAACTGTTTCCATGGGTGTCAACAATGAGCTAATCATGACAAAAAAAACCAATGTGGTGTATAGCATTAAAAGTCGGGAACTGCATTTTTAACTTGGATTATAGAATAGATTTTCATGTACAGCACAGCTGAGTACCTCCATAATTTATCATTTAAACAGTTTTATTGAGAGATTCTTTGGAAAAGAAATTGCTGAGGTACTCCCTTGTGCTCTAGACTTAAGTCAATCGTGTTTTAAAGTCAGGAAAACTCACATAAAAACATAAAACTGAGCAAAAAACTGTCATGCTTCATCTAAGGAAAACTCAAAACTGCAATCACACTTATTTTGCATTTTGTTTTTTAAATTTAGAGATAATTTATACAAAATATACCAAAAGAATTTGTCTTTTCTCTGATTTTTTTTGGTTCAAAAACTGACCTCTTTGGGGATGAATGCACTTTAAAAGCAGCCTTGTCCTTTGGTCAGTGTGACCTACATTTACCACCATGATATCATTCATATTTTACACTTTGAACGGTTTCTCTGACATTGTTGACTGTTGAGTATCCGTGTGTACAGATGTATCTTGTGAGTACACCAAGATCTCATGAAAATTTGATTGCCGAGACTCACATTTCATGTCACAGTGACCTTGGTTGAGTGTTTACAATAGGTAAATGTATCTTGCTAAGTAAAACACTATTCTACTAAAATCAAGTCATTGTGACCTATATTTCATCAATGACTTGGGCTACATTTACGACAACACCATCTCTTCCAAAGTAGGTCACTGAGACAGGGCATTCATATTCCATGAACAGTGATTTATAGATTTTTTTCTTCAAAGTGCATTTGATGAATTTTTATTTGGCTGATGTTTTTGTTCTCGTTTTTTTTTTGGGGGGGGGGGGGAAGCACATATGATATATTTATATTAAGCCAATTTCAGTAAGGTACAGTCAACCTCTATTTATCCAACTTATTTCTCACATACAACATTTGACTGGAATGACTTATTATAATTTAAATCATGTCACTTAATCTGACTAAAGGTTTCCTCAAAAAATATTCACAGGTTTCATATTGGGTGGCAATTGTGAGAGACTACAGTAACAGTATTATAGCTGTAACCAATACAAAATTTTTTAATTTGAATATTCATTGACTGTATTCAAATATGATTCAAATATTTGTCAATGTAATAAAGGTATCAAATTCATCCTCTTTTTCTTTGTCTGCTTTTAGTATTTACTAACACACACCCCCCACCCTCCAAGATAAGTCGCATTGTAAAAACTGTGAACTGACTCATCTAAGTCTCATTAAATGACACTGTAGGCATCTCAAGTACATTTTATTGCGGATTCAAACCAAAAATCAAATTAATGTAGGTGGTGTTATTTTCCTATTTATTTTCAAACTCAGTACAAACATAAATGTTCCTTTAGTGCTGAAGACATATGGTAAGGGCAAAAACTTGATTACCATTTCAGTTAAATGCGGGGACGATCTCAACAATTTCTCGAAGGAGTGATTTCTTCATAATCAAAATCACTCGGACATGTCGCTAATTTAATGTAATTAAATTTGGACACATTGATTGCAGGTCTCCAGACTGTGTGATACTAGTATATGTGTGACATGTCTGATGGGACTGGCATTTTGACTGACTATAAAATGCCCATATTGGACATTGCAATTTTCTGCTAAGCCATAAGAAACTCGTATTCAGATTTGACAAATAATTGTTTTAACTGAAACCCATACAGGGATATTGGTATCATCTTATACGTAATATGTACATTGCAATAGGTGTGAAATCGCCTTGTGGCTTTTGTAAACAGAGAAAAGGAACCTCTAGCAGGGCAAAGTATCTGGGAACTAGTTTCCATCCTCAACCAAGATTGGGAGTAGACCATTCGGTTTAATGAGTAATTGGGGATTCTCAAGAAAGAGTTAAGTCATTTTCAAAAAGGCATAAGAAAAAAAATTGAAAGATCCCTGCACAAGGTGGAATATATTCTGATAACGATGGCTTTGTACTAATGCGAAGCAAAAACAGGGAGTAGCAAGCTTTACTGTAACAACAAAAAACTCTTGACTCTACAACTTTAATGATTTTATTCCAAAATCATGTCAACTGACCCCTGTACACCTTTTTGATATGAAGCTAACATCTGCATTACTGACTTCAAAGAAAATAAAGAAAAGGATAGTGTCATTTTTTAGAATGCTGGTAATTCCATAACTGTGTAATGACTTCAAAACTTGAATAAAAGATCAAATGCAGAACTATATTTAACTTTCTGAGGTAAGATGATTGGGGCTGGGGAGTGGTAATGGTTTGCTCGATTGACTACAACTTCTCCTGACAGAACGAATGTCAGACAACAGTTCACACATTTTTTGGGTTGATTGATACATAAAGGCTTTGTTGATTTTGATATTACCCCTTTTCTATGCCACATTCTTCATCAACTTGTTGTATTACACATTATCTTTTCTAGAGTATAATGGATAGAAATGGCAACGTTGTAAGCAAGGTGACTATTCAGAATGTTGACATTATGATTACCTTGTTATTCTGAGTTTGAATTTCAGGTGATTTAGCAGGTTTTAAGCTGTTCCTTTGTAAACTAATTTAATGTTACATAGTTTACATTTCGCCTTGTTCATTTCTTTTATAAAATGTTGCCAAACTAGATGAGTAAACAAACGAATATTCAAATACCAATTTTCTATGCAAATATTTGCCAAAAAGTATTCCAATTTGAATGTTTGCATATTTGTTTCAGTACTAGACAGAATAATCAACTCCATCTTTCCAGGGTGCCTAATCTGGCAGATTGAGAAAGTTCCTAATATTGATTTTTTCGGGCTGTTAACCTAGATAGCAAAACAGTGTACAGTGTATCAGTGATTCATTAAGATAGTGTTGGGCATACAATAGAATATCAATACCAGACTGATTAATGTCTGCTTACTTTGTTGTAGGACAGTTTCAGATGTGATGTATATCCCTTGTGATGAGAATGATTCAGACATGTAGGTTTTTAAGGTCAAAAGATGGTCACAGGCTCTAAATTCAATTTGCTGAATCATATCCATTGTGTTCATTTAAAGCCCTGCATAAGAAGATACAATTACTTTTTTTTTATGCTTCTTGGAAATGTGATGAGGAATTTTTTGTCCAGTGTCCCAAGACAGTTTACATGGTTCATACAGACATTTCATCAGGAAATTCAAGCACTTTTCATTACTTTTCAAAGACAAAAATGTAATTTCAAAGCACTTTAATTACCTGCATCTAAACTCAATGAGAATGTTCACTATGGTGTGTAGAATCCACAAAATACCAGACTTAAGTATTTTTTATTATTAGACAAGAAATCTGAAATATTTCTGCTGATCTATTCCTGGGTGAAAACACTGTAACTTAGGGGATGTGGGGGTAGGGGTGCAGTCATCTAATCTACATCAATTTGGGAGTTAACAGTCTTATTTGACAGAGTTTCGGACTCCGTTTAAGCCAAAAATATTTTAAATTCATTCATGGTGGGAATATTTCATTCTTTTTGTGCTTTTTACTCTTACCATGGGACTTCACAGCACTTTCACCCACAGGTACCAAATGCAAGCTTAATACTAAAATAGTTCATAGTATGTTCATAGTTGAAAGGGTTTTTAACCCGCTGTGAGGGATGTGTTTATTATCAAACATAGGCTTATCATTAGAGAATTACGGTATGTACTGGACACTTAGCCTGTTACTGGTTCCCATTACCACCAGGAAAACTGGATTAAAAGACTAAGGTGGCAAAAAAGTGGCAAGTAAATATGAACTGTCCACTCAGTCTCCTGCAGTGTAAGATGAGAATTTGTGTTTAAGTCCATTTTCAAATACATGAACACTCCTTTTGAACAGTGACTCATCATATATATTACATAGCGATAATATATTTTTATTGCCTAAGTGATGTTCAAGACAGCAAAATGCTGAACAAGCACGACAGAAATCAGGCCACTAGTTCCTTGTAGCATGTAACAGAGTGCCTCTGATCAAAATGAAGAGAGCAAAAAAAAATGAAATGTGGAATCCTGATTGCTCTTGTAAATAAACATTAGTTCAGTACATACATCTGTAACCAGTATTTATCACTACCATCTATAATCGCGTATAAGCTAGATCCAAATGCAAACAACATAAACCCTGATATGCCAACACATAATGCGGAGGCAGATCAGGGTCTCTGTTGTTTGTTCTACTGATTAGTCCTTACAAACTGCATAGACCCAGATCTGTGGGTGCATTATGCAACGGCAGATCTGGGTCTATGCAGTTTGCAGCTGGTATCGGCTTATACACGAGTATATATGGTATATCTCTAAGTAACAGTAACATGGTACATATTTATATATGTAGTAGTGTTTTTAAGGCACCTCAGCACAGTGGTGCCAACTAAAGGTAAAGTTCCAAAAATGTAAAACTGAATTGCACAAACATTGAGGAAGATAAACATTTCCAAATAAATTGTTCAAAAAATGTAAAATTGAACTGCACAAACATTGTGGAAGATAAACCCTTCCAAATAAATGTAAACATTGAAGTACAACAAGATAAAATATAAAATATAAAGATTTTAAAGTTCTGTAAAATGTATATAAAATAAAAAATAATGGTAGCACATACATACATATGGTCAATTTGTTATATAAACTGCATACTCAAAAAGTCCAAGATTTTCTCAGGTGCAATAACATGGTACACATCTCTGAGGTATTTGTTCTCACTCTCTAGTACATACTTTTTATTTTACCTATTAGCTGAAAAACAGGTTTTCACTGTCTCATTATTTTTGTGAAATAGCAATGAAATGAAAATTGACAATAGGCGGTCATTCTAAAATGATTTGAAAAAAAAAGAAAACTCATAAACTTCATATCTTCCAAAAAAAAAGACTCTTTAAAACAAATCCCATCTGTCTGACTTAAATAACATAATGTAATCAGAACAGATGAAAAATTCTGGTATTCTCCATTTATTGGAGTCACAGGCTGATTCTCATTATTCTCTAAACCACCTTATTATAGAAACATAATCAAAATCTCCCCTCATAATCAACATTATTTCTGTATATTATTCATTTGCACTTAGATTCCCTGCGGACAGTGATGTATTTAGGTCTTAGCCATTCGTAGGCCATTCAGAAGTGCCATCCCCTGCGCAATTGCAAAGAGGGTGGCAGGAAGAGAAGGGTCATGAATCGTGAATCTTATTTTTTCAACAACTGCTTATTAGTGTTGTGTTCACTACATATTTTAATTCACTTCAGCAGTAGTTGTTTTTTTGTTTTTTAAAAGCAAGTTGGAACTATGCTGCCCTGTAAAATCAGCTGCCACAGACCTGGAACGAATCGACCTGTGCAGAAATATGCCACTGCCAGCAGGCTCAGGTCTGATGCGCCTCCTATATGTCATGAGAGGTGATGACTACTTGAGGCAGCAGCCATGGTGGCTCTCAGTGGTTAGCATGCTGGACTCGTGACCGAAAGAGTGCAGTTTCAAATCCTACCACTGGATCAGCCTGGGTCAGCTACTGTGGTGTGTTCTTGGGCAAGGCACTTTATTGCAACTGCCTCAGCACTATAACTTATGCTGAAGTGCCATAAAATACCAAACCAAACCAAACCAATCATATGCACATAGATATGGAGTTATTTACCATATATACTCACTTAAAAATTGGGTCCAACTGCAAACAACATAGACCCTGATCTGCTGTCACATCATGCACTGGCATATCAGGTTTATGTTGTTTGTTCTACTGATTACTCCTAACAAACTGCACACACCCAGATCTGCCAGTACATTATGCAATGGCAGATCTGGGTCTATGCAGTTGGATCTGACTTGTACGCAAGTATATAAGGTACATAAATTGTAGGTGGATGATCATGTTTGATATAATCTTTTAAAATTATGATATGATGATAACAAAGTCTAAGACCCTGGATGCAGTCTGGGGGATGGGGAGAGGTGTCCAATAATCACATTTTCAAATTTTGCTTGTAACCTGAACTCACGCGCATCAGTAGATAACAACAAAGGTTACAGATCCTGGATGTACAAAGCACAATGGAAGGGGTGGGGTTTGGACAGGATGGGATGATGGGGGTAGGGCGAGGGATGGTGTTAAAAAACAAAAGTTTGGATATTTGTGATAGCTTCCATCTATAGTATGGAATTAGAATTTTCTCCAAAGAATTGAAAATATTGGCATAGTTTAGAGTTGAGTTCCAACATATTTTAGTGCCAAATTAATTTTAACTGCACTGGACAAAAGTTCTCACAATTCATATCATCCTCTCCTTACCTACAATAAAGGCCATGTGCTTGTTTTGTCAGTTTAAACATTAATGTGCAGCTGAGTAACAGCGTATGTAACATGGACCCCCTCTCTGCTACTACTGTTTCTACTGATGAACTTTTCATGATACTGGCCCCATAAGAATCTGAAAACTCCCAAGTTGTGACGTCAGCAAAGCCAGCAAGACATTCCAGAAAAAATATCAAGGAGGGTTTTAACCCTAAGCTCTTAGAATCAAATTTATATAATTTATTTTAGCTCCAGCAAAAAGGCTGTTAATTCCCACCACAAGTGAAGGAGGATTTAGTCATTTCATTAAGAACCGATGTTAGAGAACAGTGATCACAAGTTACTCCATTACAGTGTGAGAAAGTTCAGTGAGAATTTCTCAAAGCAAAAAGGGTTCTTAGTGCACAGCATAGTATAAACTTTTGCTTGTAATGAACTCTAGGTAAGAGAATACTAGCTTTATCAGCTGTATCTGTACAAACAATAATCTAATGACTATACATAAAACTTCGAATCCATATTAGTGCTTAATGTGAAACTGCATAGAAAATCAGTCACATGTACCACTCAATGTGTTTGAGAATATCTTGAATTAATTCTAAATTTATTCACAGAAGAATATTATTGCTTCATTCAACTAAAGTATCCTATCTTGGCACAAATCTTTGCTCCTTAAACCATGTCAGTAATAGCTTGCCAATGTTTGCAATGCTGATCTGCACCGTAGCCTCATAAAACAGTATTAGAATTGTAGAACCTTTAAAGATAATAATTGCTGTAATGGCCTGAAAATCTAATCAGGATATATACATATCAACACAAATATGTTTGCCAAGTTTTATTTGTCTGCCTCAAGTGGTTTTTGCTTAATCATGGTAACAAGGTTTATGTCCAAAATGTTTATGCAAAAAGTTTTAAAAAAAAACTGACAAATTGCTATAATGGCATGAAAATTTAGTCAGGTCATATAAATAATAATACAAAGAAGCCTACAAAAAGTCATTTGTGTACCTCAAGTGATTTTTGCTTAATCATGTTTACAGTGTTTTTCTCAAAAAAGAGTAGAAATCCAAAAAGTTTTAACCTCTTTAAAAAAAACCTGAAAAAAAAGTATATTGGCCTGAAAGTCTAATTAGGTCATTTATATATTAATACAAATAAGCCTACCAAATTGTATTTGTACACAACAAATGATTTTTGCTTCATCGTGTTTTACAATGTTTTTTCTGTCAAAAATGTAAAGTCCAAAAAGTTCAAAATTATTTAAAAAACATAAAAAAGTGATATTTCCTATAATGGCCTGAAAATCTAATCAGGTGATCTACATATTAATACAAATATGCATACCAAATTTTAGTTGCATGCCACAAGTAATTTTTGCTTAAATGTGCTTAGAAAAAATTTTGTCCCAAAAAAAAAAAAAATAAATAAATAAAATAAAAAAAAAAAAAAAAAAAAAAAAGGTCACAGTCATCAATCAGAACCTAATCAGGTCTTAGGACCCACCCAAGGTATCAAGCTATCAAATTTGATCTCTTTGGCTGAATAGTTTTTCTGCTATCTTGCTTATAAGAAAGTGATGGATGGACAGCACAAAACTATTTTTTCCCTCCCTTTGTGAGGGCTGCATCATTTAAGGAATGGGGGAACAATGACAGAGATACTGGCAAAATGCTGCATCTTTGTCATCTCCACAAATAGAAAAAAATGAAAAAAGACAATGCACCTGTCTGCAATGTCTATTTAGACATTATCTCATATATATGCTTCACTAACTTCATTTTGTTGTACAGAGATTTATAATGCAAAAAATGGTGGAAGATTTCCTCTGATACGTCCAAATGTTTCCAAGTTATCTGATACACTGCACAATACCATTCCTAAACTATGTGCAATTACAAATTGTAAACTTTCATTTCTATGCCAATAAACGACTCTTCTGTTTACAGTATATTACAGAAGAAGGCAATTGGTACCATCAAAATAAGATGTACCAGCACCACAGGGCTACACAATGTGATGGACATTCACCAAAGACAGATAATGCTGTTAGACAGCGGTGCAAAAATATACTGTCCGGCAGCCCAGGACAAGTTTAAAATTTAGGTGGGCAAGTAAAATTTTCTGTTATTTGCCCATAACTTTAAGTAGAACAGGAATGACAAATCTGGATTTTTTCTAAAGTTTATGAAAATCTTGATTCTAGGCAAGAAGAAAAATGTAGAATTTTTCTAGTCCTGTGGAGAGAGGCAAATTGTGTGGACAAGTAAAACAATGTAAGAACCAAGGCCAAACTTATAGGCAGATTTGTTCCAAAATCTGTAACCTGCTTGAATTTAAAGGTTTGTTGCAAAAATGTCTTTTACTTTTGTTGGAAATATGCTGTTCTTTCAAGTACACATTACACCAAGTACACATTACACAATAAACTGATATTTTACACATTAAACTGATACATTACACACTAAACCTACACATCATACCTTGACTTGACATAAAGGCCAGTTAGGTCTGGGTTTCAAAATCCCTTCACAAAAGTGTGGATATGTTTGTTGTTAGATCTGCACCATTCTCATTCAGAACCAATTAAATATTGCAAGAAGCATTTTAGTGAACACCCCATGTCAACAGAAGTAGTTATAGCAAGATTTTCAAGATGGCCACTAAGGTGCCATGTCAGAGGTCTGCAGTCGAATTCATGTAGTGGGCTTAAGACACTTATTCAGGCTTTGCAGCTATGCCTGTGGCTGTGCTCATGAAATCACAATTCATCAAGCGAGACTAAGGCAAAAAAAAAATAATTATGTGTGTTTCCTATTGCACTGGTTTTAAAATTAGGGTAGGCAGGTAGGTTTTTTTTTTTTTTTTTTTAAACATTAAATAAATAAAATAATATTTCAAGTGCTTTAAAGAACTGGGCAAAACTGGCTCAATTAGTTGCACAAATCAATTTCGGCAATGTGATTTTTTTTGGGGGGGGGGGGGGTGCTACGGTTGGCAATGAGAAACAGGGTCGGTCGGCCAACCAGAAAGACACATTTTTTTTTGGCCTAAGCCTAAGTCTTGGAGTCAAATTGGGTGGATTTTAAGCTCTCGATTTGGCAGGCTTACGGGCCTAGTCTCACGGCAAAAAAATGGTGTCCCACATATTGATGCAACTGCATGATAGGAGAGCGATCAGGAGAAACAGTATTTCGAGAATGGACCCATCCATTCAATGCTTTTGATGACAGACATTATTATGAGGTTTAGATTTCCACACGATGTCATTCTCATAATCAATGATGAACTGCATAATGACATTGTTTACCCAATGCTGCAAACTCAGTCAGTGTGTGTAAACAAATCAACTTGCATTTGCATAAATCACTAATGGTTGTCTCAATAGTGCACGATGTAAATTTACTAATTTTCTAAGGCTCAATATCATTATTAATCTATTAATATTATTGCTTGAAATGTATTTTTTCATACTGATTTGATTACACTGTAATAGTGAAAGGAAGTTAAATTGATAGATTACTTAGTCTGGCCACATTCTTAGTACTAATTGAAGGGAAATGGTGGTGACAGTGGAACTCCTCCAGTTCTTCTCTGTTCCTTCACATGGCGAAGCTGCTTTTAATTAAATCCCTCCATTTTTTTGTTGACACTCATCAGCTGACCACATGGCGGTCCCACAGGCAGTCACTTTGGTTGATATTTTTGACAAAATGGCCTTATTTTTGGCGTGGTTAACTGTGGTAGAAAATGTAGCCATTATAAGTTCCCTTTCTTTCTTCCGATAAAACTGATATTTCTCTGTCAGAAAAATTTGCCTTTCTAATGCATTTGATCTGTTGTTGCTCCATATCTCAACTTCCTAAAACAAAAGATCATAAACCAGCAGTTTCCTGCACATGCTTTTTAGCTGTAACTGTGAGAGAATTCCTCAATCTAAAAATAACAGCTGAGCACACTGGACTAGCAAATATTGCATCAATGCCTGCTTCGTGAATTGCAAACAAGCAGTGAACTTTAAGCAAGATTAACTATGTGGGCTTAATACGGTAGTTGGGAATACGGCCGTCACTTCTCCATGAATTGGGCTGCTGATGAGCACCATTTTCATTCAGAATAAGCTACATATTGCTATGATAATGTTTTAGTGAAAACCCCATGGTAAAAAGACCATCCATTCAAGAGAGGTAGCAATATAAAAAATTTCAGGATGGCTATAAAGGCAGCCATTTTGGAGGTTAGATCACCATCATTTTAATATAGAAATAACTATATACTGCAAAAAGGAATTTTTTTATATTTTCAACGTCAGTATGGCCATCCATTTAGGAGAAGTAGCTGTTATTAGATTTGTCAAATTTTGAGACATTACAATGGCATCACTTTCATTTAGCACCAACTATATGTACATATGGCAGGGCCTGAAAATCTTGTTCCTGACCCACTGGTCCAGAACCAATAGGACCCTACACTGCTCAGGTCCACATAACCGAAGTATTGATCCACAACTAAGTCTGACATGCAAAATTCAGTCAACCCATACAGTAGATGCTAGGTTCTAGCCGAGGTTGAAGAATGACAAATATTTGCTTGACAAAGATCAAGCTTAGACTGGTACATATTTTGTGCATTTATGATTTTTCTCTAATGCATTTTAATGAACACCCTCCTGAACATAATGCATTTTTACCCTGAATGATGTTCTATTCTGACCTATTCAAAACGGATACAGCTTGTATGTCTCATTGGAGAATGTGTAGATATGTCTACATATCAGAGGCTGGTATAAGTGGTTTTCAGTTTTTTCAAAACAAAGAAATCCAGAAATTCATTAAACCACCAAAAATGGATGAGAAACTAGGTAACCATATATACGCTATCAATAGGGGCAAAACCAAGGACCTCATTGGTACAAAGCAAGCACATTACCCCTGTATTATTTAGGTACCAAAAGGACTGTAATGAAGCATAATTTTGAAGGAAAAATAAGCTGAATGTAAATCTGACAATAGTGCACATAGTTAATGATAGTGACTAACTAAATGGTTAATGATAGTGACTAACTAAATGGTGTACTCTTTTCAACTCAACTTTGCAAGCTTAATAATCTATGCTTGTACTGCACTTGACTTATAAAATATTATAATGGATTTTCTTGAAGATTTTTTTTAGCAGTGCATTGATCAACAGAACAATTTTACAAACCTAATTTCTCAAACCTTGAAGGTAGAAAATTTAAACACCATGACAGTACACACATCTAATGAGTAGAAAGGTTGTTAGATACTAACTTCCTTGTCAAATATATAATCCTAGGCCAGAACTAACGAGGAAAATAATATATGCCCATCATTGTGATTTGAGTTGACAAGTAAGAAAATATAGGAAACAAAATCAGTTTTAAAAAAAAAATTTCTTCTAGAAAAGAAGCAACATGTATGTCACTGCACTCTCCTATGTTTTTCATTCAGTCATAAAGTCTTGAAAATGATCTACTCATTAATGACAATCATGACAACAGATACAGGCTCTGGGAGTGGAGGTATCCTGATATATGTTCAAGATGTTATATCAGTCAAAAGGAGAACTGGTCTTGAATTTTATGACTGTTTTGTTTTTGTGGGTTTAAAGCCATTTTTCAGCATATGATAGGTTATACATGGCAGTCAGTACTTTTTGGTGAGGAAGAACCCACAAAAAAAAACCCGGAAGAACCACCAACCCACTGGAAGCTATTGGCAAGCTTTATCACATATCCACGTTGATTGAACCCAGACTCGAACTCATGCAGACAGAGGTGAGAGGTGTGAGTGATCTGTAAAGGCGAGTGCCTTAGACAACTCAGCCACCAGGGGCCCCATGAATTTGATGAAAATGAAACAATATGGATTCAAGCCAAAGTGTCAAATGAAACATCTTTCCTGGTTGGTATAGTTCAGTGGTTCCCAAACTTGTTTGATCACGACCCTAAATACCATCTTTTGCGACCCAAGTACCAGCATAGGGTCATTTGGGTCACAACCCAGGGTTTGGGAACCACTGGTATAGTTTATAGACCCCCATCTGCAAAAATAGTTTGGAAAGAAGATTTTGAAAGGCAGATGGATGAACTAATTGATGAACAAAACAAAATCTATATTCTAGGGGACTTTAACATAGATCAAATGAATGTTCAGATAAATCAAAATTGGTTAAACTTCATAAAACCTTTTGGCATTACACATATACAAATATGCAAGACAATGTATCAAATATATATATTCCGTGGTAGGTTTAAGTGATCACTTTCCTGTTTTCTAATGAGGAAGTCTGGCTTGAAAGCTGACAAATCATATAATCATAAAACCATAACATATCGATCAAGCTGACAGTTTGATGATATCAAATTCCAGGAGAATCTAGGTAACCTTATATGGAATACTGTACAAATGTTTGATGTTGATGATGTTCTTAATACATGGACTGAACTTTTTCTGCAGGTTGAGGATCAACATGTACTGTACCACTGCAGTGTTGCATTTTGAGCACAGGATTGTAAACTTCCTGCAATTTTTTGTCCAATGTCCTCCAAATATTGACCATCATGCAACCCCCAGGTGCACTTTTTTGTAAGGAAAAAATCCAAAAATATGCCTACATCTTTTCTTTAGTGGATGTCCATCCACATCTATGTTGGCACTAGCAATGGCTAAAGTTGCTAAAGGCGACAAAAACTGTAAGATGGCAATTAATATCCATTTTTAAAACAATATAGCTGGCAATGAAAACATTCAAAGTCTGTGGTGATTGGCTGAGTTGCAATGTAAAGTCTTTGACGGCTGCTAGTGTAATGTATTTTCGAGGTTAAAGTCACACAATGGCAATGAAAATTTAATTTATTTTGAGGTTGAATGAATGACAAATTACACTAAATTTATGCAAATACACACACTTTTATTAAATCAATGATTTATTAATTTGAAAACAAAAGTAAGTGAAAACAAGAGTCCCTCAAAGGGACTGATGCTCTACTGGATGAAAACAATTTCCAGGAATTCAAGATAAGACCATTTCTTCCTTTTAAATGTCGAGTGTTAACCCATCTCGAATATTCTTCAGTTAAAGCAAAATTTTGAAATTAGCTGCTGTGGTGCACATACTGGATGTCAGCTTCGAACCATTTTCATTTAGGACAAAGCAGACATCATTGGAAGTGTTTTGGTGAAACCCCATGTCATAATGATCATCCATTCAGGGAAAGTAGTGACAACAAGATTTTAAGACAGTCGTTTTTGGCAGTCATATTGGATGTATGACTGGCACCATTTTTATTTAGGACCAACTATTTGTGAAAATCCCATGCTGATATAGCCATCCATTTGGGAGAAGTAGAGATAACAATATTTTAAAGATATGACTTTCCATTCAGGAGTAGCAATAACAAGATTTTCAAGATGGCTGCTGTGGTGGCCATATTGGATGTCAGATCAGCACCATTTTAATTTAAGACCAACTAGACATCATAAGAAGTCTTTTAGTGAAAACCTCATGTTGATACAACCATCCATTCAGAAGAAGCAGCAACAATAAGATTTTCACAATGGCCACTGTGTTGTGCCATATTTGATGTCAGGTCAGCACCATTTTCATTGATGACCAACTGAACATCATCAGAAGTCTTCTGGTGAAAACTCCACATCAATATGACTTTCTATTCAGGTCGGAAGACAGACAACAGACCATCCCATAAAGTCTTCTGGTCAGTAGAGCTAAAAATGTACAGCTAAAAATGTGTTTATTATAATAAATGCTGGTGGATAATGAGTGAACACTAAAGTTAAATGAGAGCAAGATCTGGAACAGAAAACTCCATGGTGCAGCTCATTTCAGGTTAATCAGATATTCAAATATCTTAAATGTTTTCATGAGTTACTTGAGCACATGATAAAACATTTATTACAATGATGTAAATATCCAAGGAAATATGATACTACAGTGCAGGCCACAAAGTTTAGGTGGCAAAACTGTCAAAACAAACAAGATTATCTCATTTTTTTTAGCACTACTAGTGCGTTATGCACTATTTTTCTTTGTCCCTTTAAAATGTTGTCCACCAAATTTGGAGGGTGTAGGACACAGTGTCCCCTACACTTGGGATCCTAGGTGCAACACTGCCACTGGAAACATGTAGAGTGAAAAGAACATCAAATCTGACTGGATAACCCCTGACATTCTTGATTCTATGAAAACATATGATTAGTACTTTAAATCTAAAGGTCAACCAGCACACTACAGTACCTGGAGAAACAAAGTCACTAGAATGGTCAAAACTGCCAAGAAAACATGCTATCAATGAACTCTAGAAAATAGCTAGAATAACATTAATTTATTTATCAAAATTTTCAATGAACTAAGTGCAGGCAAAAGTATAAAAAAATCATACAAAAATTAAACAACAAAATTATGAACAACAAGTCATTAATGACGATAAGAACTACTAACAATTGAATGATTTTTCATCACTGTTGTTTTAAAAATAAAGGAACTAATTTTACACTCCAGTCACAATCAACTAAGAAATTACTACTCAGAAAAACTTCCTTCTGAAAGAAAATTTTCAATTCCTGCTATCTCAGCCGATAAAGTTTTGAAATCCTTATAAACTATTGATACAAACAAAGCAACTGGTCTGGACAATATTGGACCACACCTCTTGAGAACTGCTGCTGCTGCTGCAATAGCTGACAGTGTAATCTGAGCATATCCTCCTCAGTTTTCCCCAAAACATGGAAATAGCTAAAGTTACTCCCATTCATAAATCAGGGAACAAAGAAGATGTAAATAACCACAGACCTTAATCTTATCTTTCCCACAGTCTAAACTTCTTGAAAAACATGTTCATGATAATTGTATCTTGTGTTTATCAACCACACCATGCTTCACCAAAGCCAATCTGGGTTTAGGGAAAATCTCTCATGGGAGACAGCCTTATGGCAGACAAATGGAGTACAGCCCTTGACCAGGTGAAATTAGTGGTTTGATTTTCTGGGGTTTAACCCATTTTTCATTAACTGATATGCTATACATGGTGGCCAGTATATTTTAGTGCAGGAAGAAGCTGGGAAGACCCTAGGAAGAACCACTGACCCATGGGAAGCTACTGGCAAGCCAAGAGTCGAACTCATACGGACAGAGGCGAGATGTGTGAGTGATCTGTAAGGGCGAGTGCCTTAGACCACTAGGCGGAAATTAGTGGCAGCAATACTAGTTGACCTTAGAAAGGCTTTTGACCTTGAAGATCACAATATTCTTATCAATAAATTGAAGATATATAAATGTGAAGCAGCTGCAACAAAACTGTTTACCTTCTAACTTAACAAAAAGATCACAATGTGTCATAGTATATGGGAACCTTTCTGATAAGGAGTCAATAAAATGTGGAGTGCCACAGGGGTCTAAACTGGGTCCACTCCTTTTCCTTCTATTTATTACCAGTCAGTTATAAAGAAAATCTTCAAAATGTAAATTTGTCCTGCTTTTTGAAAACTTTATGTGTAGATTAAAAATCCATTTTTCTGGAAAAATTTGCTCCAACCAAATTCCATAAATTCACTATTAAATTTAATGAAGAGTTGGGTTGTCCAAACTTACCGACTGTATTGCCTCCCTTGACTAAGGCTCAGTTTGCTGTTATTTGTGACATTCTTCTTGAACAAGCTGACCAGCCACTAATGTAGAAGTGTACTGATTGCATGGTTATTTCAAGTAAAAATGACACATTTTGAGCAGTATGCGGTCACAAATTGTATGCGCTACTGCTCATTCTCTTTTTCCCCAGCATATTACAAGCGATCAAAGGAGTTAGACATATCATTTAGGCAATGATTGAGAGACAAGAGTCCCTCAAAGGAACTGATGCTCTACTGCCTGAAAAGAATTTCCAGGAATTCAAGATAAGACCATTTCTTCTTTTTAATTGCTGAGTGTTGAAACCATCTCTGATATTCTTCAGCAATAAGATTTTCAAATAAGCTGCTGTGGGAGCCACACTGGATGTAAGAGTAGCACCATTTTCATTTAGGACAAACTAGACATCATAAGATGTCTTCTGGTGAAAGCATCATGTCAATATGACTTTCCATTCAGGAGGAGTAGTGATTTTCAAGATGGCCACTGTGGCGCCACTACTTATGAACACCTCCACCTTCATTGCTGTTGCCTAACTATATTCTATAAACAATGTTGTAAATGACCCAATTATAGCATGGTCTTATATATACTTCTTAACATATTGTGGTCACATACAAATGTAATAAGTATGATTTTATTTTGTTTATCACTATCTGAAATATTTTAAAAAACTGCATGCATTGTATTTTACAAGGAATATGCATTCACTATAGTACCAGAAAATGCATGGGACAAAGAGGTTTTTAATGAATCTATGAGCATTCATATAAATATGTAAATAATAGATGGCCACAAAGTAGGTTAGTTCCACAAAATAATAGTATGTTAAATAAGGTGTTCTAGACAATAGAGTTAGATGGTTGTTACAACATTATTCATCTGGTAATAAAAAGCTTTGAACATGATGCCAAATTTTGTTGTTTTTATAGTTCGCATATTACTCAGGGCATTCTTGTTTTAGATTTGAGCTGTTATATAAAAGAAGATATATGCATATCAAAACATATGATATTATGTACCACTGTTATATAAAACAGGATATAATAATATTGAGACATGTGATATTACATATATGGTGATTACAAAGATTTCATTTAGCATGCCATTTTTGCATTTCATGAATTATTAATCATACAAGTGTAGTTCAGCCTACACAAAAATATACACTCCATGTTAACTAAACTTCAACATGTTAACTTTTATAAATTTACACAACTTTAAAAGCTCAATACCTTTTGAATTAAACAAATCGTAAAAAAGTAATATGTTTCGCCTTCTATGATATTTATTTTTGAGGTAGAGTTTTCTTTCAGTTTTGAAATAAGGACAATTGAATATGTAATGAAATTCATCACCTAAATCATTTTCATTGCATAATGTACACAATCTTTTGTTCCTTGGAATATTTGACCATCTGCCAGTTTCAATTGGTAAATGGTGGTTTGGGGTTCTAAATTTAAAGTAAATAATGCTAACGTTTTTGGGTAAAGAAACAAAATAATCTTCCAACTGGAGGTTTGTTTTAAAGAGTCCATAGGTGTTTCCCTTGCTAAATAAATTTTTGTTTGTGTTCCATTGCTGAAGATATATGTCCATTAGCCTGTTTTTCATACTGTTGCTGAGCCAATGTTTATCAGGAAGATATTGCGAATACCAAATGTATCTGAATCCATTCTTCAAAAATAGATTTAATGTAATCAACCCATTGATAGGTATTATTATGTGCTTTGATATCATTCAACATAATATTATATATGACTTTTGCGTATTTTGCCTGTTTTCCCCCAATATTTGATGGTGTTCAATTTCACTCTAAGTGTAAGTGGTTGTCTTCCAGTTTCTCCATATAGCATGTATAATGGGGTACTCTTTTTACATTTTAAAACCAATCTTATAAAATCTGTATGAAATTTCTCAATGATTTTCCAATTTTCAAAGCCCCAAATTTCCAACCTATATATTAAAATAGGTACTATGGTACTATCAAATAGTTTTAGCTGGTAATCTGTAGGTAGGTGAAGATTCCATGTACGCTTTTTTAACAAGAATAATGCTCCACCAAACAGTCCTGCCTAACAGCAATTGCTCCTACCCCATCCCATCCCCATCCCCTGGGGGATGATGAAATTTTGTCAGACCACCAGCAATAGCATCATAAATAAGCACCTGCATCATGCATGCATGACAGAACAACCAAATCCCTGACTTCTCTTTCAAAACCACTGGGACACCAAAGCATTCACATATGAAAAGGCATGGTTCATTTTGTCCCCAACATAGTGGCTGCTTAAAGCAGGTGAATAGAAGGTGACCAACTGATTGAATATATTCATAAAACTAGGATATTTGGGCATTCAATATTGACCGAGATGATGTCACAGTGCTGCAAAAGATATGGGAACTGTGAAGAGCAGTGATGAATCAAGTTCAATAATTAAAAAACTGAGCACATTTTTTCATATCTTTTATCATGTTGTCAAATAAGAATGTTTTAACATAATTTTTCATTCCATTAGAGAATCAGAAAGTTTCACTGGTTTTGAGAAGTTAAAGTACCGGCAATAATAATGCTTGTCCACAATTAGTTTATGTAATCCTGCCACGAATCTAAATGACGTTTCACATGACCATGTTACATAGTACATGAAAGGGATAATACTGCAATAATTATAACCAAGAAAGCAAATGAGTTTTCCTCTGTGTACGTGTGTGTGTGTGTGTGTGAGAGAGAGATCTAGTGAGTGAGACCAAGACAGAGAGAAAGAGATGTAGGTACATGTACTTAGTTCAATCTGTTACAACAATTTCTTACCATGCAGCCTCTTTCATCAGGCCGGATTGCTAAAACCATTCCTTGATACATCTTGTATAAAAATATTGATTAAATCCCAAAATTAAGTTGACCTGTCAATGATTCCATAAGTTGACCTGTCAATAATTCCACTGCAGTTGAAAAGTTGTGGTCATCTCTACATTCCAAAAGAAGGATCGATAGATAGATGAATAAATCCAGTTTCCAAATAGTAAATTCACCATTTCCCTATGAATCACACACTAAATCACGTCCACATGTATTTCAGTATGGTATTTAGATCAACTAGTCATGTATATAGATACATGTAGATGCATGGTGTATATGTAAATACTCGCAATTACATATCTCTCCATGCCTGATATCATCAATAACCTGTCAATTTGCCATGGATATATCACAGTATTTACCTATGACTATAGTTAGATATCTCTAATTACACAGAACTGTCACCTTAATCCTATTGATAAATCCTTGGAGCCTAATCAGCAATTTTATCAACAGGTGTAAATTCAAACCTTGACATTTACATGTATTTCTCCACAGCTCAGTTAATTACCTTCAGATGTCTTCTTCTTAAATAGTGAATATACTAGTTATCAAACAGTATTGGAGAACACAGACACAAATGGTAAGATAAAATTTGGAAAACAAAACAAACTGGTTGATTAAAAATCTTCACAGCTCTGTTTATCTACTGATCACATTAAGATGTCATCTTCTCCAGTTGCCAAAAGGTTATCAAAGATTATTCCATAGTAAAGCAGCTATCGGATCATATTCTGAAACGAGGAGCAAATAATTCAAATTTGCATGGAGAAAAGTCCTGCTCTTACTAGTTCTCTCCAAGCAAATTACCACTGACTTTGAACATATAATCAATTCAATGAACCTTGACTTCCTGATGGAGGCCCTTTGTTTTCCTTAGTGCAGTTATCATGTAAACATGACCCTATCTCCTGAAGCAATGCTTGTCACAGATAAAGTCCCGCCTTTTAGTACAGAAGCTGCTGTTAACCTTAATTCTGGTTTGTTCTTCTAGCCACACATCACTTTCAGCCACAAATATGGCAAGTCTGGTGGAGAGTGGTTAAGTGAGCAAGCACTACTACAACACTTATAAAATGTTAATGACACAAATTCTTTGCTCTTAGACTTGTCACTGATACAGAATGTTGTTTTTCTTTCTTCTTTACAAGTCAGCTTCCCAACCATCCCACTGAAAATGTACTGCAAGTAAATCGACTGCCATACAATCTTTCTGTCAATGAGTCATACAGTGAATCAATTATGAGCTATATTTCTTTTAATAACACAAACTGAAATCTATTACTAATGGTGTGTCAAATAGATCTGGTCAAATCATTAACATGCTGAATATTGGTTAACATGAAGAAACTGCCAGCTAAACTGACTGATAAGAAGTCCAAAATCCCGAGAAACACAAATTCACTTGGCTTATTACAAGTCCATATAAAACTTCACTACACTATCAGTACTGATCTTCACAGATCCGAAAAATAAATCTAAATTTTATGTAACTGTATATTCCAGAAAAGTCTTTTCTGTAAAAAGATCATGCATATTCCTTGCAAAATCGGAACATACAATTTAAAATGTTCTAGACAAAATTTCCCTTCTCTAATACCAAGTTCATCTATTTAAATTTCAGAAAATAACAAAGTTTCAAACCTTGACCATAGAAACAGCCATTTAATTTTTATTGCAAAGTGAATGGCAATCCAACATCCCTGATACATGTGGAACAACACTTCTGCGAAGATAAAGGGCGTGAAATCTATCCAAGTTGATTTCAATGTCCCTCAGAAACATCTGCACTGCCTTGGTACAAAA
Source organism: Margaritifera margaritifera (assembly GCA_029931535.1). Classification (NCBI taxonomy): domain Eukaryota; kingdom Metazoa; phylum Mollusca; class Bivalvia; order Unionida; family Margaritiferidae; genus Margaritifera; species Margaritifera margaritifera. The sequence goes on from JAQPZY010001528.1 coordinate 1,944,050, forward strand.
TATTGCTAAAAGCACTGTAAAATAGTTGATTGTAGCAGAGAGGCTGGTATAGTGCTGTGTGAGCAAACAGTTGACAATTGATCTTAATTGTTTTGTGTAACACTATTACATGATGCTCAATGCACTCTCTGAGACTGGCAAGAAAACAAAGAAAGCTGTTCAAACACAGGAAATGTTTATCATACCAAGGATATTAATAACAGTTTCATCACCTTCTAGTGAAGAGATCTCAATTAGTACTCTATATGCAAAGTGTAGATTTAACCTCATGAAGTAAAGGAAAGAACAGGAGTACATAACATAAAGAGACACAAAATGGGTTCATCACCTTGCAGTTAAAGACTGAAAATGAAATATACTTCATGTATAACACATAATATGCATTTTTAGATTTCCACCTATTATTCCATTCCTCATTATATATCACAGTGGGTGCATTTCCTCTGAATGACCATAGAGGGTCCAACAACAGGCCAAATTAAACCAGTGGAAATTATGTTCCAATTGGTCCCTGCTACTAGCTAGTTGGTAAAACACAACAACAATGCCTATTAATGGCCTGCTGTGATCTCTGACTTCAAACATCTGTTAACCCATCATAATCTGTTACTGTCATAAATCAATATTTGCAATGAAATGAACATTATACACCTTAATGTATCAGCTGCAAGTTAATCACCTATTTGTTATATCTATGAGCCAATTTGTCTGATATATTGCATTCAGTAGAAGTAGTAGTAGTTGTAGGGTTTAATGGCATGCCAGATATTTTGAGATTCACAGAAAAGGAATTTTTTAATTGGTCAATTAAGGCAAAAGCACAATTGTAAATTGATATGTTGCAAGAACATTGATGACCATGCCTACTCATTAGCATTGACATCACATAAAATCAAATATTTTTATTTTATTTTGGCAATTACCCCCAATTAAAAGAATAAATTTTATTATTTACTGAACATTTCATGAAAAATCATGGAAAAAATATTAAAGTTATGACAATTTGAATTGTATATGATGTATAGTAAAAGTTGCTAGGTGATGGACATCAGATCCAAAGCTTTCAGTGTGCCAATGAGTTGTAATGGAATGCTTTGCAGATTTGTGAAGCAACAGTATTGATTTGTAGTATACAGATATAGAGAAATGTTACGAGTTTGACCGACATATGACAATATATTAATTTGAAAGAAAATAACACTGATGTGTGCAAGTATCAATCACATTAGTTCCCAACTTCCTCCACATACATTAGTCCCTTTTTATAAGTCACTTCAGTACAATGCCATGTCAATATGTTATAATGTCAATCAATTCAATTATAGCTTGACTTTGTATTTTCAGTGCAACTGATGAATTAATAATCTAAACAACAATCAGCAAATCCATAAGTGGAATTAAAATCCTGTTGGCTATATGTCATATCAGAAAAATGTATATATAAATCAATATGTCCTTGTTTAGGAACAAAATAATACAAAGTCCATCCACGATATTGGTAACACAATCCAATGGGATTTAACCATTACAGAAATTGCAGAGTTCATCTGCTTTATAGACCATCATACTGAATGAATAATAGAGAAATGACGATAATTTCAGTCTCTTTCTAATCAATGATGCGTCATCCATGGCACGAGTCAACCACAAAGGAACAACACACCTAGCCTATTTGCACCTGCTCTATTTAATGAATCAACTTCATCTGTGCTTAGGATAATTTTGATCTTCTTTTGTGCTGACACATCCAGTGCTGGGGAGAAACTAAACATAAAATCAGTAGGAGCGTAAAATCAATATTTCTCTTATTCATGTTATTTATGTGCTAAAAATGCATTGATAAAATAGTTGGTCATATGCTTGCTTCAAATGTTCTGTTTTGATTTTTTAAAATAATGCAAACACTTGGTTGAGCTCAGTTTCCATTTAAATACTCATTTCAAGTTTATGATTTTATTTCTGGCAGTTATTTCAAAGCTAAGAAACTGATCCAACTGTATGCTTTTCTCTAATGAAGGTGCAGATGACACCAGTCTAAGCACACAGTTAAGGCCATCTTTCAATCAGGCTCCTCAACAAATGCTATTCTTTGTGTCTGGAATTCAGTTACAGACATTTCTTTATTCCCAGTCTTATAAATTTCACAGCAATGATGCTGATATTGTATCTTTTAATCCTTGTCCATTTAAGCATGCATTGGTCTTCTGTCTAAAATCAATAGAACAGCTGGGCTGAAATGCTGAAACAAGCAAATTTATTCCAAATGTCTCAAGGGACATTCTGAGCATTATGGTAATGACAATATTGACTCCAGCTAGCTAAGAGCTTTGGTGTGTCGGATTGGGCAGTATTTATGTTAACTCATCAATCACTGGTATCATTCATACTATAATGTCAGATACCACCAAAAAAGGACTCCATAAAATATCATTCATTGCTTAAAACTACCTGAAGAAACCACAGCTGGATTTTTCATGTATGAATAGCATTGCACCTTGAGCAAACCCAAGGGACATTTTCTCCCTCACCAAACTGTCTGTGTCCCCATAAATGTAACAAATTCCCATACCTTGAATATTATTAGGGGACTGAGGTACATAAAATGTACCCATAAGGGCTCAACCAAGATGCAACACTGTATGAACAAAAAAAAGCTATATTTAGAAATCTAACTTTGGTGCTGTTCTTTTTAAATTCTGAACAGACTCTTAATAGATGGTACCACCAACTGAATAAATAATGAACTGTCACCATCTCTCTTGTTCTGAGTTTAATAACAGTTCCTCCAAGGGACTGACTAGTCAAAAGTAATTTGCAGGAATTCATGAAAAGTCTGTTTTTCCCTTCTTATATCTTTTATAATTGATGAGTACTGAAATCATCCCAGATATTCTTGAGACATTCCAAAATACAAAATTTCATAACTAGATTATTTTCTAATATGGAAAAAAAAACACTTTATTGAACTGGCATAATTCAAGGTGTTCTTCAAATATATCTACAATCTGAGTTTGATAAAAATCCATTCATATTTGTTTGTGTTATCATGCTCACATGCAGCTCTGCACCTTGGTTGAGCTGTCGGGGGGGGGGGGAGCAATTTCATGTACCTCTGATCAAGATATATGGACAGTGGCAATTTGGGGTGGGAGAATGTCCCCTGGGCTTGCTCAAGGTGCAACACTGCTCACAAGTTACAAATAAAAATCCGAGTTAAGATCTTTGACCTTAAAATCAATTTTAGTGTACTGATTATCAACTTATTTATTGAAAAGCAGCTAAATATAAAGTCGTCAAAATTCATTTGTAAATTTCATAAGTCAATTTCTTCATTAACTCAGTGAAGTTAAAAAATGCAAGCAGTTACCTTTGAAATGACCACAAGGTCAAGTACATCTGGTTTTCAAACTTTTATTTTGTTTACAACAGTGCAGATATGTTGGTGGTCACATTTGTACGATTTTCATTCAGGACCAATTATATATTATTGCAAGCGGTGTCTTAGTGAAAACCCCATGTCAATGCCAATACTACCATTCCTTCAAGAGTAGTAATAACAAGGTGTTTAAGTGAAAACCCTATGTCAATGCCAATGCCACCATTCTACATTGTGAAAACCCCATGTCAATGTCAATGCCACCATTCTTTCAAGAGTAGTAATAACAAGGTGTATTAGTGAAAACCTCATGTCAATGCCAATGCCACCATTCTACATTGCAAGAGGTCTTAGTGAAAACCTTATGTCAATGCCAATGACACCATTCTACATTGCAAGACATGTCTTAGTGAAAACCCCATGTCAATGCCAATGCCACCATTCTACATTGCAAGACATGTCTTAGTGAAAACCCGATGTCAATGCCACCATTCATTCAAGAGTAGTAATTACAAGAGATGTATTAGTTAAAACCCCATGTCAATGCCAATGCCATCATTCTACATTGCAACAGATGTCTTAGTGAAAGCCCTATGTCAATGCCAATGCCACCATTCTACATTGCAACAGATGTCTTAGTGAAAGCCCTATGTCAATGCCAATGCCACCATTCTACGTTGTGAAAACCCCATGTCAATGTCAATGCCACCATTCTTTCAAGAGTAGTAATAACAAGGTGTATTAGTTAAAACCCCATGTCAATGCCAATGCCACCATTCTACATTGCAAGAGTTGTCTTTGTGAAAACCCCATGTCAATGCCAATGCCACCATTCTACATTGCAAGACATGTCTTAGTGAAAACCCTATGTCAATGCCAATGCCACCATTCTACATTGCAAGACATGTCTTAGTGAAAACCCTATGTCAATGCCAATGCCACCGTTCTACATTGCAAGACATGTCTTAGTGAAAACCCCATGTCAATGACAATGCCACCATTCTAGATTGCAAGACATGTCTTAATGAAAACCCTATGTCAATGCCAATGCCACCATTCTACATTGCAAGACATGTCTTAGCGAAAACCCCATGTCAATGCCAATGCCACCATTCTACATTGCAAGAGGTGTCTTTGTGAAAACCCCATGTCAATGCCAATGCAACCATTCTACATTGCAAGACATGTCTTAGTGAAAACCCCTTGTCAATGCCAATGCCACCATTCTACATTGCAAGACATGTCTTAGTGAAAACCCTATGTCAATGCCAATGCCACCATTCTACATTGCAAGACATGTCTTAGTGAAAACCCCATGTCAATGCCAATGCCACCATTCTACATTGCAAGACAGGTCTTAGTGAAAACCCCATGTCAATGCCAATGCCACCGTTCTACATTGCAAGACATGTCTTAGTGAAAACCCCATGTCAATGCCAATGCCACCATTCTACATTGCAAGAGGTGTCTTTGTGAAAACCCCATGTCAATGCCAATGCAACCATTCTACATTGCAAGACGTGCTTAGTGAAAACCCTATGTCAATGCCAATGCCACCATTCTACATTGCAAGACATGTCTTAGCGAAAACCCCATGTCAATGCCAATGCCACCATTCTACAATGCAAGAGGTGTATTAGTGAAAACCCCATGTCAATGCCAATGCCACCATTCTACATTGCAAGACATGTCTTAGTGAAAACCCCATGTCAATGCCAATGCCACCATTCTACATTGCAAGACATGTCTTAGTGAAAACCCCATGTCAATGCCAATGCCACCATTCTACATTGCAAGAGGTGTCTTAGTGAAAACCCCATGTCAATGCCAATGCCACCATTCTACATTGCAAGACATGTCTTAGTGAAAACCCCATGTCAATGCCTATGCCACCATTCTACATTGCAAGAGGTGTCTTAGTGAAAACCCCATGTCAATGCCAATGCCACCATTCTTTCAAGAGTAATAATAAGAAAATCATACCTGCCAACTTTCTAGATCGGGCTGGGGGTGTTATGGAACTTATGGAAAGGGGGGGAGGGGGTTAATTTTATGGTTGAAAGGAGGGTGGGGGGAGTCATTATACATAATCTAGGTAATTGACATGTTGTAATGAATTAAACATTATTTAATTTATATATTATTTGGCTCTAGTAGCCTCCTTATTTTGCAGCCATTTTAAATATTGGGTGAAGCAAGATGATAATAATGTTCTGGCCTCGACATAGTTATAAAAGTTTTGACAACAAACAAGCTATGACTCTATCAATGCTAATATTTCTTGTATTTTTATTTTATCTTGTTTATTATATAGGAGCCATGATGGCTCAGTGGTTAGTGTGCTGGACCCACGACCGAAATGGTTCGGGTTCAAATCCTACCATCAGATCAGCCAGGGTCAACTACCATGGTGTGTCCTTGGGCAAGACACTTTACTCTAATTACCTCAGTACATAGTGACCTACTTGTGTTGCTGTGCCATAAAACACCAAACCAAAATATCTTGTTTATTACAACTACAGTAGAACATGTCTTGAAAGACAACCCCTTGTGCCAAAAAGTATGGTCTTTCAAGATAGGTGGTCTTTCATAACAGGTCATAAGACTATATAATCAACAAATCTTTGCATTAAGAATCTGGTCTCTCAAGACAGATGGTCTCTCATGGCAGTGGTCTTTCAAGACAGGTTTTACTATATCAATAAATGTCATTAGCCATATGTTTTTGCTTATCTTATTATCCCTCCACCAACAAATTTGTATTGGGGGTGTATAGTGGAGTCTGCTTGTCCATCTGTCAATCCATCACACTTTTGTTTACTTAATATTTACTGAAAACCTTGGAAACATCTTCATGAAACTGGGTATGCTTTTGTATCATGACAAAACATTGTGTCCTGTAAAAAAATGGAGTCTGTCTGATTAGCATTGTAAGAGTTATCCCCAAATGTCACAGGTTCAATACCCATCCAGGCCAGATCGACTGCCTAAGTGTATCCTTGAGAAGGGCACTTCCCCTTTCCTTGGCATAATATAGCCAATAATATGTTTAGAGTACTGTTAAAATCATATCCTCTCAGTTTTCACTCACCATTAACCTATAAAAATTTTAATTTTGTATCTTTGAATATTTCCTACAATACTGTACCATATCTTATGTTTGGCTGAAATTTTCAGTGATACAGATTTGTTACTGTATATCCTCGCATGTAAGTTGGGTCCAACCATAAACAACATAGACCCTGATTTGCTGGCACAGTATGCAATGGCAGATCAGGATTTATTGTGTTTTTTTCTACTGTTTAGTCGTAACAAACTGCATAAATCCAGATCTGCTGGCACATTATGCAATATCAGATCTGAGTCTATGTTGTTTGCAGTTGGATCTGACTTGTAAGCAAGTACGTATGGTATATAAATATAATTTACTGGTTACTTAAAGTGACATACTAATGTAAACCTAGGAATAAAAGTTTGTCTGAGGTATTATCCAAAAGGCACTTAAAAGTCTACTAAGATTTAAACAGCACTATGACAAGTCAGTTGCAATAAACAGAATTGTACAATCACACTTTATCTATGTCTCCATTTGAAAAGATCTGTCTACAATAACACTTCACATAAATTGGTTTCCTATGAAAAGTGTTAAGTTCCAAAGTGAAACTCCTGATAGCTGTTTATCCAGTTACATCAGCTGTGTCAGCCATAAACAAAACAAAATGTAAACCTCTTGCTCAAACTGGATAATTTATCACAGGATATCCAGTCTAAATGGGGTGGGGAAGTACAATTGTTCCTCATTACAAGCGGATCTTGACCCACTTTCTATATATTGCCTGAAACTTAATTTATATGCAAAAAAGCAAGCTTATCAAATATAAGTTGCTTTTCTGTAAATTCAATGCAACAATCTAATTACACTAATTTTCCATATATGGATTAGATCTATCTCTATAATAATAATAATAATAATAATAATAATAATAATAATAATAATAATGATAAATAATAATATTAATAAATGCTTTATTTTATGAGGATAACTCAGTTATAATATACTATTCTCCCCTGAGGCATTCAAGATGAAAAAACTATTGTAAAAAACAAAATATTTTAAAAAATAGCAATGCATGCTTAAATACATTAAGTATAAAAGCACAAAGTGTATATGAAATGCATTAACAGAATAAATTGGAGTGCATGTGTTTCAATATTTACAATGAAAACTATTTTTTTAGATAATAGTAATACACATTTAGATTTGTTTCTGAACAAATGGTTTGGGGAGTTCAATCAATAGAATAGCACCAATAAGCAAATGATTTTTTAAAAAGTATTTGTTTTTGGAAATAGTGTTCTGCAATGATCATTTGTAATCTATCTCAATTTAGGTCCTTGGTATTGGTCTTCAAACTTAAAATGAAACATGTCATGCAAATATTGTTGACAAAGTTCATTCTTTACTTTGAACATTAATATGGACTTTTGGTAGGCTAATCTGTATTCAAATTTCAGCCATTTCAATTTTGAGAACAGAATTCTGGATGATGTATCAAATGGTAAATCTAGGACAATTGAAGCTTGTGGATCATTTCAATATTTCTATCAGTTGTATTTCCCCAAATTGTGCCACAGTAGTCCAAAAGAGGAAGAATGAATGCATTGTAAAATAGTTTCTGATAGTTGAGTGGTAGATAACATTTACTCCTGGAACTGGAGGAATTCTTGTTATTTAAATTAGTGGCAGTAAAAAATTATGCATTATCCCATAGCTGCATAAAGTTGCATACCAGGAAAATCCTGAACATAGCCAACATCACCTTTGCAAGCCAAGAGTCCTAGATCCACTCTGTTCCATACTGTCTGTATGGAACAATGTGGATCAATGACCTATGGCTACTGATGGTGAGCTAAAAATACATGATACTGAAAAATCCTTTTCTACCCAGTGAAACTGGCTTTTTCATTTTGCATACTATGCTTTCCTGTACAAAAACAAATTCAAAGCCAATGAAAGTAAAACAAACTATCCCGTTTTCAAAATTAAACATATACCATTAAAAACAAAATCCTGGATTCACCCATGTGATATTTTGGGGGAATTGGCTTGGGGACTTGGTTTTTTTAAAATCAATCCATAAACATTATGTAACGACAACAATGGTAACTGTAACCTTGACAAAAAAGCAAATGATATTTCAAAAGCTGAAAGAGAAGCTGAAAGGGTCAGACAAATTACTACACAAATGTGCCCCCAATTTTCTAATTTGCATAAATGTACCCTGATTGCCACAAATGTACGGTGTACCCTCCAAACAAATCTTCTGAGATTTAAGTTTCAATACTTGTTCTTTTAGTCTTAAATCATTCATATATCTATCATAATCCGGTATAAGGCCTATTAAGAAGTTATAGGAAGAACTCATTATAAATTACCATACTTAACATGCCTCACAAAATTTTGCTTTGATGCCCTAAAACTAAATGAGATTGCTTACCTGGCTAACATATGTATAATAGCCAAATGAAATAGCATTGGTAAAAAAAATCTGGATCAATAGGATGCTTTCTGTTAAATTTTCTTCCAATGCTGTTGATTGCATATAATATGAAAACAATTTTTCTATGTTTCTCTGTTTTTCTATTGTCATCCATATTTGATGGCAGATCAGCATCATATGTCCAATATGGAAAGGCCTCTATGCCAGAATGCTTGTGTCAAAGTTGGTCAAATTCTGTTCAGCAGTTCTTTTTTTATAAAAGTTGTGTAAAGATCTTCTACTTTTAGTGGTGGATTGGCATCATTTGCACAAATCTGAAAGCCCTCAATGGCAGGCACTTCCTCTCAAATTTGATCACATTCTTTCAGTTGTTTAAATGTTTCTCTTTCTTTTTTAGTCTTGTTTTTTTTGTAATAGTGGTCATATTTAATGACAGATCAGCATTATTTTTTAAAATTTTAAAGGTCTTCATACCAGGACACTTTTAATTAAGATTGGTCAAAGTACGCACTTGAAAGGTCTTCATGCTAGGATGCTTTATGTTAAATATGATCAAGTTCTGTTGAACAGTTTTGGAGAAATCATTTAAACTTTTTTTATATTTTTAGTATCAGTGGCCACATTTGATGGCAGATTGGTATCAGTTGTGTAAATCTGAAAGCCCTTTATACCAGTATGCTTTCTTTAAAATTTGGTCATATCCTGTTGAGCAGAATGTGAGAAGATGTAGTTTTCTATTTCTTGTAAGGGTGGATATATCTAATGGTAGACAAGCATCATTTGTAAATATCTGAAAGGTTTTCATGCTAGGATGCTTTCTGTCAAATATGATAAAATTCTGTTCAGCAGTTTTAGAGAAGAAAGTCATTTAAAGGTTTTTCTATTTTTGTAACAGCAGCCATATTTGATGGCAGATTGACACTAGTTGTAAAAATTTTAAAGCTCTCTATGCCAGGATGCTTTCTGTCAAATTCTGTTGAGTGGTTTTTGAGAAAAAGTCATTTAAAGGATTTTCTATTTTTAGTAATGGGGACCATATTTGATGACAGATCAGCATCTTCTGGATTGCTATCATCTGTACACATTTTTAAGGTCCTCATGTCAGGATGCCTTCTTTGTCAAATTCTATTCAGCAGTTTTGGAGAAGAAGTCATTTCAAGTTGTGTCTGTCTTTAATAAAGATGGCCATAGTTGATGGTAGATCAGCACCAAATGTAAAAACTTTGAATCCCTCTATGCCAGAATGCTTTCTATCAAATTTGGTCAAATTATGTTGAGCAGTTTTTGTGAAGTTGTTTCAAAGTTTTTCTGTTTTTAGTAACAGTGGGCATACCTGATGACAGAACTGCATCTTCTGTATAAATTTTAAAGGTCTGATTGCATTGATGGTTTCTGTCAAGTTGGTCAAATTTTTTTCAGTGTTTTTTGGAGATGAATTTGTTTAAAGGTTTTTCTATTTTTAGCAACACTGGCTTTTCTGTTTTTAATAATAATGGCCATATTTGAAGGCAGATTGGCATCATTTGTATAAACTTGATGGGTCTTCCTGCCAGGATGCTTTATCTCAAATTGGATCAAGTTCTGTTCAGCAGTTTTTGACAAGTCGTTAAAAGAATCTTTACTAATTTTAGTAACAGTGGCCATATTTAATGGCAGCTCAGCATCACTATACAAATTGATAGCTCTTCATGCCAGGATGCTATGTGACAAATTTGGCCAAAATTGATTCAGTGGTTCTTGAGAAGAAGTTTAAAACAGCAACTGTTTAGAGATGCACAAATATACGTACATGGCGGAATACATCTCAAATCCAACTAAACAAAGATGCCTAATAGACACTTTACACAGGGCAACACCATAATGATTTGCACAAGCTTAGCTCACCCCCCAACATTTACATTTTTCTCATTATAAGCCCACCCCCTATTTTTTGAACAATTTACATGTATTAGGTTGACCCTCTGGGTTTTTCATAGGAATAATACTGTAAAGAAAAACTGATTTCTTGTCAGTAAAGAGCATAAAAGATAGTCTCTAGATCAAGTCCTTTTCATCTTATCAGCATAATTACTCACTGCTTGCAACAGAATAGTAAAAGAATACTACTGGTATCTCAATCAGGGCTCAAAATTAACTTTTTTCAGTAGTAGTAATATTTAGATGGATATAATATTCTCTACTAAAAATGTTCTGCACTTTACTAGCATTTCAGAATTGTAACTAACAAAATGCTGGCTTGGTGCATCAATTTCAAAGCCTGCCTGCTTGTTTTTTAAATTGTACCTTTGATATATTTCTCAGTGATGGATCCACAGGAGTTTTGATGGTCAATTCTTTCCAGTACACTTTTCAGTCAAAAACATGCACCATATAATGCCATGTATAATATACAGCCATAAATATTTCACAGGCAAAATTATGGTAAAAATCAATCTGCCATGCATAATGCTGTAACATCAAGCAACAAAAAACTTCACTTGCTTTGTCTGCACCTCCTCAATGGCTGAGTATGTACCACTCACTGTGGTACAAGACCAACTTGAAGATAAAATCTTTCCATGAGGCACCTTTTCTCAGCTTATGTTAAGTGACAATAAGTCAAGCTCAAGTATTTTTATTGTCTGTAAACATAAACAAAATTGAATTTTACTGAAACAACAAAGTGTTTTCTTGTAAGCATGAATCACCTTGCCAACAGGAGTGCATTCGGATTGATGCCAAGGCAATAGCAGTTAAGAACCTTGCAAAGATATATGTTGTGACAACAGATTCAGGCTGGTTTGGACAAGATTCAACTTGTTTCACTCCAAGCTAATAAGTAAGTCACTATATGGTGGAAAGAAATATTACTGTGATATACTTAATACTCATTAATATGCATCAATGAACAAAGTTTCATTAGTGTAGGTCGAAACAAAGTTTGATTACCGTATATACTCGCATATAAACCAATACCAACTGCAAACTGCATAGACCAAGATCTACTGTCGCATAATGCGCCAGCAGATCTGGGTCTATGCAGTTTGTAAGGACTAATCAGTAGAACAAGTAACATAGACCCTGATCTGCCGGCACATTATGTGACGGCAGATCAGGGTTTATGTTGTTTGCATTTCGACCCAGCTTATACACGAGTATATACAGTAGTCTAGATTTAATTGGGTTCAAGATACAGATGATGTAACAAACAAATCACCAAAAATACTAGGGCTGTAACGAATACCCAGATAAATATTTGACAGTTCAAGTATTAGCAGTAACCGGTTCCCAAACTTGGTAAATGGGTTAACCACTGTCCTCCCCCCCCCCCCCCCCCACAACACACACCTTGCCTTGTAACACCAAGTGTAATTGGTAAGTAGAACAACTTTAGACAAATTGAAAATGTGAATAAAATGTCTCACTCCCAGCCTTTTCTTCAAAAACGAGCTTTAAACGTGAATTGAAACAATGCAATACATCTGCCCTGGATGCAGCTAGATGTACCGTGATCCACTATTCTAAGACATGATACAGAATAATATTAATACCATCTTCACTTATACACTATAGTGTAGTATGTAACAGTGTTTTACGGCTCAGCACAATATTGGCTATTTAGAGCCAACTAAAGGTGAAGTTGAATACTTTATGCAAGCACATACATATATTCACAAACACATGAACACTTCGCTTTTAAGTGATCCTGGCAATTGGTTTGATTGGTACTGATTACTGCATGAAACAGGAAAAATATGGTGGAATTTATACCAAGACCTCATGCAAAAACAAGTGGGAAATATTTTTGTGTTGGTAAGTGTAACATGTAATTTTCACTAGATTTTAGAAACTGGAAGCTATGATTATGCTGTAATTCTTGCCAGTTCACACTCTGTATAAGAGGTGTTTTTGACAGCGATTAACAGGTTACAGTTCAGTTAATGTATTACAGGTAACTGGTTAAAGAGTTTACTAACCATTTTAGTAAAAAAAAATACAGATGTAACTTAAGCAGGAAAATATGGTACACTGAGCTCATTCTGGCATAGCTGAGATACTCTTGTGAAAGTGCATCCAAATGCACGTCACTTAAGTGTAAAAATTAGGTAACACTGACCTAACTTTGAAAACATTGAGTTACTCTTCAAGAGATGCATCTACATATCAATTTTCACAAGTGAGTAAAATAGGGTCCAAGATACTGAAAGTGTATAGAACAGAGAGCTTAAAATGCACAAGTCACTTAAGCATGAAAATGGGATCACAGTGAACTAAAATGCAAAAGTCACTCCAGAAAGAACATCAGGTCATATTGACCTGCTTATGGTATAGCTGATTTACTGCTTTTAAAATGTATCCACAAACCAATTTTCATGAGTGAAGAATATTGGGCCAAAGATACTGAAGGTATACAGAACAGATAACTTAAAATGCACAACTCCCTTAAGCATGATAATTACATCAAAGTGACCTATTTTTAATATGCCAGAGTTACCCTCCTTGAGATGTATCTAAATACCAATTTTCGTGATCGTATGTCAAATAGTGTTCAAGATATTGAGGGTGAAAGCAATGGCTGAAACACAAATGTCACCTATGCATGAAAATTAAGTAATTGACCTGGTTTTTTTATAATTTGGTTACACACCTTGACATGCATCCACCTACCAATTTTCATGACTGTAGATAAAATAGTCTTAAATATTAGGAGCTTAACAAACAAATGGCTTAAAATATTAAAGTTGCTCAAGTGTTAAATTAAGGTCACAGTGACCTCCATTTGGTATGATTGGATTAAACACTTTAAGATGTATTTACATACTAATTTTCATGAGTATGAGTGAAGGAGGGTAGAAGATATTGTGGGTGTAACAACTTTAAAAAATAAAGTCACTCAAGCATAAAAATTAGGTCACAGTGATCAACTTTTGGTATGGCTGAGTTACTCACCCTGAGATGGATCCACATACCTGATTTCTTGAGTGTTCGTGATACAGAATCCAAGATACCAAGGGGATAATGAATAGCTTAAAATAAAAAAGTTGCTCAAGTGTGAAAATTTTACAGTGATGTGGTTTCTGTATATTCTAGTTACTATCCTTGAAATGCATCCACATACCAACTTTCATGCATTTAGATTAAATAGGATCCAAGATATTTATGGCCTAACAAACAGATATATGAAAATATAAAAGTTATTAAAGCATGGTAATTGGGTCACAGTGACCTACTTTTTGTAGGTTTTAGTTAAGCTTGTTGAGATACATCCACATACCAATTTTCATGAATGCAGTCGAAATAGGGTCAAAGGTTTTGGGGGTCTAAAAAGTTGAGGGGGGGGGGGGTAACTGCAACTTTTAACACATTATTGAATATATCATACAGAGGAAATGGCAGCTAAGTGCCTTTCCCAAGAACACACCGAGGCAGCTGACCTTGGCTGGCCTGAATGAGTATCGAACCTGTGATCCTTGGATTACGAGTCCGACACTCTACCAACTGAGCTACTATGGCTCCAGACGGTACAACAAATGGATTAAAATACAGAAGTCAATCAAGCACGTAAATCAGCTCCCAGTGACCTGGTTTTTGCATGAGTTTCTTTTCCAGAGAGGCAGTCACATACCAATTTTTATGAGTGGGGAAGAAATTAGCTCCAAGATATTGAAGGCATAATGAACAAACAGCTGAAAATACAAAATAGACTCAAGCATGAAAATTATGTCAAAGTGACCTGGTTTTGGTATGGTTGAGTTACTCTTGTTGAGATACATCCACATGCTAATTTTCATGAGTATAGATGAAATGGGGTCCAAGATATTGAGGACATAATGAACGAGTGACTGAAAATACAAAAGTCACTCAAGAGTGAAAATTAGGTCACAGTTACCTGGTTTTGGTATGACTGAGTTACTCTTCCCAAGATGCATCCACATATCAGTTTAATGGGTGTAGGTGTATTAAGTTCCAAGATACTGAGGGAGTAATGAACAAACTAACACATTAATGTAGCAACCAATGAAGAAACGGTAATGGACCTACTTCATTGGCAAAATGATAATAAACAGTTGTTCAGAAATGAAAGTAAAAATGTTTTTTACAAGGAAGCTTTTAAATTTGTATCAGCTTTGAAGGAGATAGTTAAAATGTGGTTACATGTGGACTGTCAATCTTGTTGATATATTTTGACTTTTATGACATATGTATTAGGAACATGGCAAGTCTTCTTTGTTAGTCCTTTTTTTTTTAGAATATCATTACATTCTTCTCTTTTCAGGTCTTTATTTACACAAATTATTATTGTTGGGTGTGACTTCTTAGGATGCTGCTCTCTCCACTCTCCAATCAGAACTGATTCTGACAAATCAGCTGTTTTGTTTAAACTACTAATTTTTCATTTATACTCAATATTTTAGAAGAATGTGATTTATAAGCCGCTAAAAAATCCATTTTGCTCACAAAGCTTAAAATTATTTCTGATCTGCAAGTATTTTTGACTCAAGTTAACAACAATAAGATCTTAACCAGTGGTCAAAAGACAAATCGGAAAAATCTGAACAAATTTGGTTTCTATTTATAATCTCCATAAAAGTGCACATTATATTTGGATTTTGATGATAAAGTTAACCAATATAATGCAAATCAACCTAACTCCTTTCTAAAAAATTGAAAGAAATAATTCTAGTTCCATTCCTGATAACTACAAGCTGAGTTTCTATACTAATGTAAACCCCATGACAGAATGTTAAATGGAAAAATCTTAATCAACTTAAAATTCATTTAGACATTTAAGCTCTACTAAGTTACAGAATTGGATTTACAACTAATTAAAGAGATGGTGTTCCATGTACAGTCAAACCTATCTTAGGCAGCCACCTCTAAAGTGTGAGAAATGTGTCCTTTAAAGACAGGTGGTTGCTTAACAGAAGTTCATATTATCAATAATTTGACTAACAGAATTCTTAAAAACCGCTTCTTTAAGACTGATGACTGCTTAAAACATGTGACCTTTAAGGCTGGTTCAACTGTACATTATAAAATTCTTCCTTTCATAATTGAGTGTAATACATTTACTGGCAGGCCCTGGGATGTAGAAAAGGTCCAATGCACCCTCATGCATGTTGTAAGTGGTGACTAATGGATGTAGAAAAGGTCCAATGCACCCTCATGCATGTTGTAAGTGGTGACTAATGGATGTAGAAAAGGTCCAATGCACCCTCATGCATGTTGTAAGTGGTGACTAATGGATGCAGGAGTCATGGTGACTAAGTGGTTAGTTTGCTGGATTTGTGAATCAAAGAGTGCGAGTTCAAATCCTACCATTGGATCAGCCCCAGTCAGATACCATGATGTGTCCTTCAGTTGGGCACTTTACTCCAATTACCTCAGCGCTAAAAATAACCTACTAATGTTGCTGTGCCATAAAACACCAAAACAAACATTTACTGTCAATGAGCATTATTCCTATGAATTCTACTCTAAACAGGAGAAAATTACTTTGAATTTTATCATTGCTTATCATGCTGTCTGTTTCATGTATCAAAGGAGTCCCATTTTCTGTGAGATCTGGGATATTTCTTAAAATGCTTCATTCATATTTGCCACCAATGATGTCCTTTTCTTCTATCACTCAGTCTTATCAAAATGACATAATTCTTATCACACCTCCTTGTAAATATGTCTTTGACTATGTAACAATCATGATGTTTTTGTGCCAAGATTGCCAGCTGTGTTTGATTACAACAAAAATTAACAGCCTGGCAAGAATTAACAACTGAAGCAACACTGTTTATGTGTTAGTCACACAAATTCCAGAACTTCACAAATGGATCACCCCTGCTGATTTAGTTTTCACTTCCTCAAAATCTGGAGTTGATATGACAGTGTTTGTTGAGAAGGGAACCCAAATTTTCCCATGGATGTTTACCAAACTTGGCTTCAATGGGAATACCAGAATTTATAGCTGATATCTCCGTATAATGAATCTCTATCCCATCTGCTGCATCCAGCTTTAGAAACTGGTCAATTTAAACTTTGTGCAAATTCCTAATTAATCATGCCACTCACACCAGTTCCAGAATTTTCCTTGTAGCCAAAAGTGCTAAATTGCTCCATTTTGAATAATGATCTTGAAAGGCAAAGAACTCTGGATAGAGTGCAATCTGATAATGTCATTCTGCAGTATAATCATAAAATTAGATTTAAATAGGACTTGAAGAAAGATTAAGACTTTTGATGTGATCCCATAACCACAAATAAAAAGACCACAGATAACAATTACATAATATGAACAATTGTTCTTCCAGACAACTTTGGTGCAAGCTCTCTTAAACACCCATTGATGGGATGGATGAATATAGGCTTGGAATGGAAGGTGGTTGTCAAGGAAAAGTAAGATATGTAGATGGAATGAAGAGATAGGAACACCAAGACCTGGCTGGATATGAGTGGCTAATATTTAAGGGAGCAGGGGATGAAAACTCTAAAATACACTTGCCCTGTTAAGCATGTGCTAAAAATTTGAACTCGCCCAGAATGCACTTACTCAAGCAACTATAATATAAATATGAAAGTTGTTGGTGTTAATGGCCTAAATCTGATCCTGTGAAAGGTTATTTTCTGGAATTTATTCTATGACCCTTCCAACACTAGTCATCAGTAATTGCAAACTGAGACCAATCTATTCTTCCTCTGGTAAGCATTTATTAGTATATTGAAGAGAGAGAGAGAGAGAGAGAGAGAGAGAGAGAAGCACTTGTATGAGCGTGCGCCAAACAAATGCTGAAAAAAATGTCTGGTAGAAAGTATACACTTTCAGTGAACAAAGCTTGCAATATTCTTGACAAAACATCCTTTATATTAATGAAAAACTCTGGTCATCTCTGAATCAGCACTTGACCAATTGGGCAAGTGAGTAGAAATTTCACTTGAATGCTGAAATTTTTCACTTGGGTAAGTGAATTTTCAACCCCTGGAGAGGTGACCTTTTTATTTAAGGGAGGCTGCACTCTACTTGCTAATTACTCAAGGAACTCTCCTGCTATCACTTCATGATTAGGGGTTATTGTAACTGGAATAAGAACATTTAGCAAACTCATTCACTTTAACCTAAAGATACATCAAATAAAAACAAATAATGTGAACAGCATATTACACTCCCACCCCATGTTTAATAGTCCTCTATGTAGGCACTAGTAGGGCATGATTGACTACGGAGATCATTGACCAATGGGTCTCAATGACCTCAATCTTTGGTCAATGTACGTAGTCTAGAACTAAACCTAATGTGCAGAAACCATTATATTTCTATCAGACTTGCCATGACTATTACCTCTGACCTTTAGACCTCAGAATCTGTAGGTTTCTTTATTACCCTAATTGCAAGTCAGATAATAAGTTTGGTCAAGGAACTTACTCTAGAACAGAAGTTATTCCGCAAAACCAAGATGTCTTTTATCCAAAATGTCTCTGACCTTTGACCCTTTGACTTCACAATCAATAGGACTCTTCCATACATTAAGTGCCAGCCCTCAACAAACTTTTGTCGAGGTTCATGGTCTAGAGCTAATTTTCTGCTTTCAAAGTAACCCTAAACTTTGACCTTTAGACCCCCCCCCCCCCCAAGGCTTTTTACTTACCCCAAATGTTAGCTATCCATTAAGTTCGCTCCTGGTCTGCAATGTAGAACCAATGTTACTGTGAGGAAACCATCTTTCTTCAGTAACAGTGACCTTGAGCTTTGACCTTATGACTCCAAAATTAATAAGCTTCTTCCTTACCTTGAGTGTAAGAAACCCACAAACTCCAGTCCAGGTCTGTCATGCAGAATTAATGTTATTGTGTAGAAACCATTTTATTTTTCTGTCACAATGACACTGACCTTTGACCTTTTAAACCCCAAATCAACAGGGTTGCTCTTTATTCCAAGTGCAAGCCATCCACAAAGTTTGGTCACAGTATGTGATTAAGAACTAATGTCATTATGCAGAAACGATTTTTATTCTTTCAGTCACAGTGACTTTGACCTTTGACCTTTTAATCCTGAAACTGACACTTTTTCCTTACCTCGAGTACAAATCATCCACAATGTTTGATATCTGTACATGCAGGAAAACTCAAGTTATTGCAGTCACAGTAACCATGGCCTTCAACCATTTGAAGCCCAAATCAGTAGGGTCATTCCTTACCCCGAGTACAAGCCATCCACAAAGTTTGGAAAGTGTAGATGGTGGAGAATTCGAGTTGTTGAGTGAATGTCATGTTTCTTCTATCAATCAGAGGCCCTGACCTTCAACCTTTTGACCCCAAAATTGATAGGTTTGCTCCTTACCCCAAGTGTAAGTCATTCACAAAACTTGATCCAGGTCTGTGATGCACAACTAATGTTGTTGTGCACAAACCATCTTTCTTCTTTCAGTCAAAAGGACCATTTACCTTTGACCTTTCTATCCCAAATCAATAGGCTTGTACCATACCCCCGGTGCAAAGCCATTCACACAGTTTGGTCCAGGTCAGTGATGTAGAACTAACGTTACTGTGCAGAAACCATATTTCTTCTTCCATTAACAGTGAACTATCTATCTTTTGACCCCAAAATCAATAGGTTTGCTCTATACTCAAAAAGTAATTCATCCACAAAGTTTGATCAAGGTATGTGATTTAGAACTAATGTTACTCTGCATTTTTATGAACTTGACCTTTGACTTTTTAACCCAAAACTGATAGACCTCTTCCTTAACCCAAATGAAAGACATCACAAAGATTGCTCCAGGTTTATGATGTAGAACAAACGTTATTGTGCAGGAACTATTTTTCTTTTTTCAATCACAGTGACCTTGACCTTTTACTTTTCCACCCCAAAATTAACAGTCTTGCTCCTTACCCCAGGTACAGGCCTTGCACAAAGTTTGGCCCAGGTATGTGATTTAGAACTAGTTTTATTGTGTAAAAACCTTTTTTTTTCTCTTATATGCCAGTGACCTTGACATTTGACCTTTTGACCCAAAACAACAGAGCTTTTCCTTAACCCAAGTGCAAGCCATCCACAAAATCTGATAAATGCAGATGGTGGAGAACTCAGGTTATTGTGCAGAAACCATTTCCTTCTTTTAGGAACAGTGACAATGACTTTTGACCTTTTGATCCCAAGATAGATCTGGGTTTTTTTTTTATACCCAAATAGTTGTTTTGAATACAAGGAACAAGAGGCATAAGCTGATGGATAAATGAAAACCACCAACAATTAGTAGCTAACTTGTTTTTCTTAAGAATGAAGTACTTTGTAATATATGTTTATGGAGCTATGCAGTTATCTTCATTTTTAGCACCTCAAAAATGGTACTTGCCAATATCTGAAAGCTGAAACTGATTTGTCCTGAATGATGTTTTTAACTTTAAGAACTATGATGAATGTAATTTGATTGGTGACTGAATCCAAAAAGTGAACAGAACATGACTTAATATCGGTGCCTATCAGGTCACAGACAGCTAATCATTTTATAAGCTACGGAACCAGCCTATGTGTGGTTTTATATTAAATACTGTATTTAAAATAACGAAGATTTCTGTTTTACTGAAAATAATTACTAGAAAAAATTAACATAATTTTTCAGAAGAAGCCTGCATATGGGTAAATTGTACGCATCAGCTGGCTTGAACCGAAAACCATTTTTATTTATCGCTGACGCCATACAGGTAATACTGGATGTAAATGGGGAGATCTCACGGCGCTGGATTTTTATAGTGGGCACCTACAAGGGAATTTTTGTCACATACGAGATGCACAGCATATCATTTTCATCATTTTAAAGGTTTCCTCTTGGATAGGTCATTCATAAGATGTAAGAGTGATTTGACAATCTTACCACAAAAGTATAGTGATTTGGTCAAATATTAACATTATGGTCTATGGTAACTGAATTAGTTGTCTGTGCCCATCAGATCTATTGTAAGTAAAAGTAGATCTCATTTTTATTCAGATTGAAAATATCCCATACCCATGTTATTGGGTTAAATATCCCATACACATGTAATTGGGTTAAATATCCCATACCCATGTTATTGGATGTATTATCCCATACTTATGTTATTGGGTTAAATATCCCATACTTATGTAATTGGGTTAAATATCCCGTACCCATGTTATTGGGTTAAATATTGCATACTCACGTTATTGGATTAAAATGCATTCTGTATACCAGTACTCACTTAAGAAGCAAATTTATATGAACAACTGATTACCTGCTTTCAGCTTTCATCATGTAATCAAGTAAATGGATATGGGTTGTGGGGATGTTGCAAATCCATGACAAGCCAAATATCATCCTTATTAAAAATCATTATTAAAATCAATAAATATATCCCTACAAGCAAAAGAAGACTCAATTTTCTTTATTTAACTCATAAATGATGAAAATTTAGACACAATTATTCTTTGTTGTATACTAAAGACTTTGCACATTCATATGTACTACAATAAAACATTGATTATTCATACCCATCATTAGATATGGACTTGTCCAGCTAACTTGTTGTCCAGATAGGTGATAATTGTATGTAACATTAATTATGCATCTGCTACACATTGTCGGGGGGGGGGGGGGGGGGGGGGGGGGGGGGGGAACCCTTAGTCTGAATGCTCCATAAGTCCACATAAAAAGCATCTGAATAAACAGTATTTCACTATATAAAGTTTTAATGGAAGAGAAGCCTCTAAGCAGAAGTATACATCACAGTTTGAAATTTTTGTCTTTAAACCTTAAAATTGTAATGAGGACAAAGTTCAACAATTTTGTTGGAGAACTAGAAGATGACTGCAAAGGAGAAA
Source organism: Margaritifera margaritifera (assembly GCA_029931535.1). Lineage (NCBI taxonomy): Eukaryota > Metazoa > Mollusca > Bivalvia > Unionida > Margaritiferidae > Margaritifera > Margaritifera margaritifera. The sequence continues at coordinate 1,965,732 of JAQPZY010001528.1, forward strand.
CAAGAGCACCACAAATAGCATATATGTCTGTCCTGTGACCTATACCCTCTTAGTGACCTTGACCTTTGAGCTAGGAACTTGACTATTGTCTGATAAGGTGTGGACCAGGGTAAGGTTTCAACAAATATCTGTAGACGTTAAATAGTGAGAGCCTAGATAAGGAAACAGGGCACTGAGTTGCGTTATCCATTTTTGTGACCTTGAACTTGAGGCTGGAGCTGTAACTGAATATGCACAACACTGTCAAGTCAAGATATATAATAGGCTAAAGTATCATTAAAATATCTTCACTGGTTTAAAAATTATACCAGTATATGGATAGATGTTACCAATTTGTATTTTCCCCTGCTGTGACCTTGACCAAGGGGCAGAATTATGCTATGTGACACACTGTCTAGCTATGATACATAACTGATTAGAGTTTCATTAAAATTGTTTGTTGATTTAAAAGTTATACCTGTACATGGATAGCCATGACCTTGACCTTGAGGCAGGGGGCATGGCTATGGTACATGACACAGTGTCTAGTTATGATATACAACTGGTTAAAGTTTCATAAAAAATATTTTCAGAGGTTCAAAAGTTATACTCCGTTTAAGGATGAAAGTCACAGACTTGCATCTTCCCTTGCCATGACCTTAACCTGGAGGCATGGGATGTGGCTATGATATGCAAAGCACTGTCATGAGATATACTTGGGCAAAGTTTTTTAAAAAACTCCAACCGTTACGAAGTTATGGGCTGGACAAGCAAATGTTAATGGACACATGTATGTAAGGACAGACAATGCCATAATATATAATACACCTGACCTAAGATGGCATATAAAAAGAAAATGAGGAAGGTCATTCTTTTGACTTATCTAACATGTTCTAAAATCCAGTAGAGATCTTGGACATTTACAGTAACAGAAAATTGATGAACAGTGAGTCCTTTAGTTTTACCTGACATCTTATATTCAGTTATTAAAACAGTGATAGAAGACCACAGATTTTTCATTTTCAAATTATGGGACAAGCACATATATTGAGCTCAGCTTACTTCAGATACACTGAAGACAAAGTAAAAAGGTACTGTATCAAGCAACATCATTAACTAATCAATATGGGAAACGAAGATAATGTAAGAATGCATATATCCACAAAGACAGAGGCTGACATAGAAATATATGCTTGCTACAATGACATGAGCAGATCTGAAATTTCAAATCCTTCAATTTGTTAAAGGGACTGATAATAATCCATTATATGCTAGCTAATTATCTACAAAAACTGAGGCTGCCATAGAAATATATGCTTGCTTTAAGGACATAAGCAGACCGGAAATTTCAAATCCTTCAATTTGTTAAAGGGACCCATGTGCATTATATTTCCAAATAATCCATTATATGCTAGCTAAATTATCAAATTACTTCCATTCCATCAATTGATTTAAACAGGAGTGTTATCAATGACAAATGAAGGACAGGTGCAATCAGCACTACCCATTTAAAACACCTGTCCCTGAGGCATATTAAGTACAATTAGCCTCATGCACATCTCTGCCAGTGTTTTTTTTTTTTTTTTGTCAAACCCATAGCAAGATGTATAACTTTTTCATTAGAGACAGCAGAATTGATGTTAAGATTTCAGGTTTTTTTTAAAAATCACATGCAGTACAGGCAATTTATACTGGGCTCTAGATTAGATTCTAATGAATTGGGTATTTTACTACCTGATTTAGAACTAATTGCATTTTTTAAAATTTTGACATGGTATTTTGTGAACAACTTACAGTTCACAAACTTACAATACAGGTGTGTATTAAGGCAACAAAAAAAATATGTGTGTTTTCTATTGCACTGGTTTTAAAATTAGGGTAGGCAGGTAGGAAATATATAAATCAAATAATATTTCAAGTACTTCAAAGTACGGGCAAAACCGGCTCAATTAGATGCACAAATCAATTTCAGCAATGTGATTTTGTTTTTGTTTTGTTTTGTTTTATAAAATTTTTATTTTTTTTTTACCTCGGGGGGGGGGGGGGGGGGGGGGGGGGGGGGGGGGGGGGGGGGAAGTGCTAGGGTTGGCAATGAGAATCACACATATTTTTTTTTTTAGGCCTAATCATCAATACGTTTATCGTGCCTCTGAAAAATTGTCAAGCAGCTAGTGACAAGACCCACTAATGGTTCATGTGACTCTTATGACTGTTCTCACCATTACTGAATACTATGAATGCAAATGTGCACGAATCAGAGCTTCTCCCAGTTGCATAGTTTATATTAATCAAACATGCAATAATAATAAAACACTGATTATACTTACTGCAGGACAAATACACTAAAAACATTGGCCTAAATGTTTAAAAGTAAATTGTTTTGCGTATTTTTAATGCATGACAAAAATACTTTATGCATTTTAAGTCAATTTATATGCATAATATATGCAAATACACTTTTTATCTAGAACTCAAAGTGAAGTTTGCAGGCTAGACCAAGTGTTCCCTGGAACCCTTTGTTAACCTGTATTGTCGAAACATGAATTGCACCTTCAAATCGCACCATCTAAATACAGATCTACCTTTTACTTTGTCTCTACCACTGAGCAAAAGTAGAAGCCAGCACACATCATGAAGTGTAATAATAATAATAATAATAATGAGGACTTTGTATAGATCCTAATCTTTAGAAGATCTAAGCGCTTTACAACATTAGAAAACATAAAAACATATGTAATTATATGATTACGAGAAACAAACATCATGAAATTAGAAAACAAAAACATGCTGAAAAAAGTTAAGGTAAGGAAACATTATTAAGTCTTTAAGTCTGTTCTTGCAGTCAAAATAGGTGAGTTTTCAGAGCACTCTTGAATGAGATCACTGTGTCTTTGTGTCTAAGTTCAGTGGGCAATTCGTTCCACGTTGCTGGGCCCTGGTATGCAAAAGAACGTTGTCCGTATGACTTCATTTTGATAGTGGGAATAATGAGAATACGAGTGTTGGAAGAGGAGCGTAAGTATCTTGCTGGTGTGTACACATGGGTGGGGTGCGATAGGTATGTTGGACTGGAGCCAGTCAATGAAACGTAGCACAGAGAACAAATTTTGTGTTTGATTCTGGATCAAATGGGTAGCCAGTGTAGGGTACAGAGCAGGGGGGAGGTGTGCTCAGTTTGTGGTACTCTAAGGATGATCCGAGGAGCTGTGTTTTGAACTTTTTGAAGTTTCCGGAGTAGATACTGAGATGAACCAGATATAATTGAGTTACAATAGTCCAGTCTTGAAAGTACTAAGGAACACACAAGTGTTTTAATGGCATCAACTGAAAGATAATTGCGAATGGAGCTGATGCATCTCAACTCAAAATTTGCAGCCTTGCATATGTTCATGACATGTTGGTGCAATGAAAGGGTACTGTCGAGAGTAACACCTAGGTTTCGTACTGACTGTGTGAATTTAATGTTGGTGTTGCTGATATTTATTGTTTGAGGTAAAGGATGTGAATGAGAAAGTCTTTGTGTTGTAATCAGAATGGCTTCAGTTTTATCATCATTCATCTGCAGCTTGTAACATGTCATCCATGATTTCACATCGGAAATGCACCTCTCTACACCTTGGATGGTAGCATCAACTTCAGTTGGGTGGTTATATTTGTATATTTGGGTGTAATCAGCGTACAATTGGTGAGACACTGGATGAAAATCTATGACACTTGAGAGCGGCTGAGTGTATAGAATGAAGAGGACAGGTCCAAGAACAGAACCCTGTGGAACACCAAAACATAGATCAACTGGGCTGGACTGTTTTCCATTTGTGGACACAATTTGTGTCCTGTTGACCAAGTAGGACTTGAACCATAGTAAGGCTGTATAATGAATGCCAAATACATGCTGGAGACGGTGAAGTAGTATATCATGGTCTATTGTGTCAAATGCTGCAGACAAGTCAAGGATTGTGAGAACTGTAATCTTTCCACTATCCAAAGCAGAGAGAAGGTCGTTAACTACTCTCAGAAGGGTAGTTTCGGTACTGTGGTGAAGGCGATATGCAGACTGTACATTGCTAAAAAGACTTTGAATTCAGATGAGATACAAGTTGGGATAGAACAACTTTTTCTAAGATTTTTGACATGAATGGGAGGTTCTAAACTGGGCGGTAGTTCTTTAAATCATTATGGTCAAGTGTTGGTTTCTTCAGCAGAGGCTTTATGATGGCAGTTTTGAAAAATGATGGGAATTCACTGGATGAGAAAGATGTATTAATAACATCAGTTAGTGAAGGCAATATTGGATCTAAGCACTCAAGCAGCAGTGATGTCGGAATCGGATCAAGTTCACATGACTTTGGGCACTCTTCATCACGATTGTACGTACTAAATCCATAGAGATAGGTTACAAGTGTACAATGAAGAGTCTACCCTTGTAGCAGGGACAGTGAACGCATGTAAAACAGGTATTGGAAACTAATAAGATTTCATATTTTGCTAATTTCAGTACCAAGAGAAATACCAATTTTTCCCCTCCATTCTATTATTTATCATTTTATGACAGATAGAGACAAAGATAATATCAATGTAAAAGATCTCTGTTTGCTACTCTTAAATCGTTAACCCTACGTGTCATGAGGTTGTACCCTACTTCCGAGCTCTGTAACGTCAACATCATTTATGATACACCAAAGTGGGTGGTATTACAGAAAAGGAGAAAGATGTAGTTCTACAATGATACCAAATAATGTAGACTTTCTACTTGTGTTAAAAAATACAGTGGAAAAAACAATTTTTGCGACTCGATTTTTGTTAGGGTTAAGACTGACCAGTTCGGAACTGGAATTTGTGTCTGGGTTTTAGACTTTTTGGCCTTAGATCTAAAGCAGACTGGTCCAAACTGCACATGGACAGCTGAACCTTTGCAAAAGGATAAGTTTGAGATTAGGAGTAAAAAGGGGCCAGGACATAAAAAACGTGGGTACAAAATGCAAAAAAAAAAAAGATAAATAGAATTCCAATTTTCACCCAAATAGCCAATTGAAAACATCTTTATACACCTAAGCGTCCAACTAAACAAAAATGTCTTAGAAACAAAGGTGCTTGTATGCATTCTGAAGTAGCCCAAAAAATGCATTTCTTACCCCAATTTGAGGTGAAAATGAAAAGAATCTCCAGTGGTCGATGAGTTAAGTTAACTTTGATTATAAATGTTAAAGTATCAAAATGGGTAAATTACAATCTATATCAATTTGTTTAGCTAAAATTAGTATGAATTTTTCAATGTAATCAGAGTACATAAATGTAAATTTTTTTAGTGTATCTTGTACACACAAAGTTTGTAAAGTAGTTTACAAGAAGCCATGGTGCACAATTTCTGTGAAATTCAAAATTCATCTTTTCGCGCCTTTATTTCTTATGTTAATATAAAGATGCATTGTGGTTTATAAAATATCTACCATGATTGAGCTTCTCTGGCCCCTTCACCAATCCACTTTATGATCTGGGGGCCGCATGTGACCGAGTGGTCTAAGGCGCTCGCCTTTACAGATCACTCACATCTCACCTCCGTCCATGTAGGTTCAAGTCACGGTTCAGCCAATGTGGGTATGTGAGAAAGTCTGCCAGTAACTTCTCATGGGTCGGTGGTTCTTCCCATTGTCTTACCAGGTTCTTCCTCGACCAAATATACTGACCGCCATGTATAGTCTATCATGTACCAGAAAATGGTCAAAATCAAACCTGACCTAGGTCTTCTTAGTGTAAAGCCTCATAACAAATACAGTTTCAATCCGTGAATTAAGTCCTTCAAAAGTTATTTAGCAGAAATTCAAAAGCAATGCGCTAAGTTCAATAGGGGCCATAACTCAATAAAATTTGGCCAGAAAGCTGTCAAAATCAAACTGTCAAAATCAAATCAAACTTTATCTACACTGTAGGTCATCTTAATGTAAAGCTTCATAGCAAATTTGGTTTCAATCCATGAAATCCCTCAATAGTTATTGATAGTTATTGATATTGATAGTTATTATTCAATCCATGAAATCCCTCAATAGTTATTGATAGTTATTGATATTGATAGTTATTATTCAATCCATGAAATCCCTCAATAGTTATTGATAGTTATTGATATTGATAGTTATTATTCAATCCATGAAATAGTTATTGATAGAAATGGAAGTCTAAGTAAAAGCATAGCCAAAAATTCAATAAAATATTGCTGGTTAGCAGTAAAAATAAAACCACCTGACCTAGGTCTTCTTAATGCAAAGCCTCAAACAAAATTTTTATTTCAACCATGAAATCTTTCACAAGTTACTGAGCATAACATGAAGTGCAAAGTTCTAAGTCAGACTGGGGCCATTACTCCCCACAATTTTCCAGGAAAATGATGAAAATCAAACTTTACATAGGCCTTCTTAATGTAATTGCTCATACTATATATGGTTTCAATCCATCAAGTCCATCAAAGTTAATAAGTGGAAATAGAAGTGTGAATTCTAAGTCAAATGCAGGATATTGAGCCATAACTTCATAAAATCTTGAAATTGTGAAAATCGACTACCTAGGTCGTTTTAATGTAATCCATGAAGTCCTTAAAAGCTATTTGTGCATAAACAGAGTTTACAATGGATGGGAAGGGACAGACGTGGAAAGAACTATATGCTCTCTCCACAGATATGGCAGAAACATACAAATCTACAACATGGTGACATGTAAATGCTTCTTTTGTCCCCATTTTATGTCACAAATTGATGTCATACATCAAACATATCATCTATATTGCAAGCTACAAATCAACTGCAACCCTTCACATTTGTCTAGAATTCCAGATTATTGACTTTCATTATATCATTAATCTAATATGGATGCTAGTCATTCAAACACCATATATGTACTCTAGCAATAATTCAAGACAAAACTAACTCGTGTAAAAATGTGGAGAGTTTTTAATTCGTGCATGCTATCATTAATGATGTTTATAAACATAAAATGCAACATACAGAATTCCCAGCAAACTTAGCAAGTCATGGAGAATGTATAGATACAAATCCATCATAAAATTATTTGCTCAAGGTTAGAACTTTTGTACAGTTGTATTTCACTGATGTTCATGCCACAAGTACATGTACTAACTCGAATTTCAGTACTTGTCGATTTGATTGACAGGTCGGATCTATGCATTCGGCTAAAACACGGTATTGGTGCTGAGAGTAGTCTCACTCACTTAAAAAATTGAAATGTTTGATAGAACATTTCAATGAAGCTCATTATATACCCTAGGGTGTCCCCTAGTCAGATCAAGTTAGATTTAGCTTGAACATGCATGCGATTTTGTTTAACCATTATTTCAATTCATTGGTATAACAACAGTTACAGACACTACACTTGGTGTATAACATGCAAGAAAAACAGCATGAAAACTTTAAAACTTTATTTTTTTTCACAGTAACATCAGTAACAGGATATCAACATTTAAAGTAAACAACATAACTGGAAGTGGTAAACAACTTAATAACAAAATCAAAACATCTATGACAAAGGTATCACTAAGAAAAAAAACCTAACCATGAAACTTTTGCATAACAAACATAAAAGACATAGAATAATCTTATTTAGGCATTTATCTAACACCAAGAAGAATATTTAAACAAACAAAATCATTAATACTGGCCAAAAGTATTGCAAACTTCCATAAGAGTCAGAAGTACATTGTCCATAAAATTGGTTACAGACACTACAAAACTATAGCATTTCAATACAGCTGCAGAACCATACATATCTCCATAAAATTCACTTCAAAAATAATTCAACATGAACACATTGACTAGAATTATTCATTAAATGAATGTTGATTAGTTAATAAAATGATAAAACCACATTGTAACAGGTATATGTCCAATACTTGTGTTAAAATTATGAACTGGTAAATAGCACTTGAAAGTTTAATACTAAATAGTGTTTGTAAGAGTAAAATATTGAAGTATAATGAATGTTCAATAAATCATAGTCACTAAAGTATTGTTCAACCCAAGGTGCTGACTCAAACACAGACCCATATGTGATTGATCTTAAGGTTACAGACACTACACATTAAACCTTGACTTTATATTGTCATTTCAAATAGAAGTGCTTATGATTTTTTTTCCAGATTTGACTTGAGCTTAGACAATTCAGCTGCATTAAACTTGAAATGACCCCTTTCATTGACTATTTGTGGAGCTTTTACCCTGTACAAGATAGCATCTAGAGCCTCTTGTGAATAATCATCTTTTTCAGGCCAAACATACATGTTGCCAGACTTTCTCATGTATTTAAGTCTAACTTCGTTATGAAGAATGTCTATTACTTCTGCTAAGTATACATCTAGAGGTCCCTTCTTTGGCTTAAGTCCTACAGCAACAAATTCTCCAGGGTGGTATTTCTCTATTGGTTTCTCTGTGTTGGTTGGTGCTTTTTTGTCAACTTTGATCTTCTTTGTCACAATGTTTTGTCTTTCTGTTGACTTCCGTTTCTTATTAGGCTTTTCGCTTGTTGCTGAGTTATGATCTTTCTGGTTACTTCCTTGTTTTCTTTTCTTGTCATTATTTTCTATTGTTGATGGATTCTTGTCTTTAAGTTGTTTTCCTTTCTGACTTAAATTATCTTTATTGAGTACTAACTTTCTCATTTCCCAGGCATTAACATTTTCGCTGAAGTTGCATCTCCCGTCAACCTTCATGCATTGCTCACAATAACAGCTCAGATTTCTTATGCTCAGTTCATAATCATTGCTTCCTGACTTTACAGCATGTAATTTTCTTGTACCTTGCAGTGTTTGCACATCAGTTTCTTCTCTATTTCTCTCAACATCTTTAACAAGGATGAACTCCCTTCTCGAAACTGTTTTAGCTTCATTATCTGTATTTTCCATTTTCAGTTTCTCTGTACAGAAATGATATACATCTGCACAACCTATCACCTTTCTATTGCTGATTACAGCTCTGTAGCAAGCATTCTTGACTGTCGCACCGAGACCATCGCAAACACTCTTTCCATGTGATGTTTCGAAATAATTTCGTGTTACAGATGGCTTTTTCCTCAGACTTATGTCAGCAAAGGCTTTCTTCCCCTTATACTGGGCAGCACAGCCATCTGTCCACTCATGGATCTCCTCTACTTTCACACCTTTCTTCTTCAGAATTTCTATAGCTTTGTTCTCAAAAGTGATAGCTAAGTCTGCATCATGTTTGGTTTCTTCACTGATGCCAATAATGGCATGCTTTATCTTGAATTCTTTTTCTCCCTGTTTTTCTGTATAGTAACACATGATTGGATGTATTGTAACTTGGTTCCTGTCGAAGAATCCAGATTGTACTTCACTTTGAAAAACACACCCATAGTTCTCACTAAAGTCCATGACCATAGCAATAGAACCCTCACCAATTCTATCAACACAAATTCCCATCTGTTGCTGTTGCCATTTGGCCCTGAAAACGTGCTCTGGATACTCTTGCATGTCAGTTTCTAAGCATGTAATTAATGTTTTTATGTCTGTTTCTTTAGGCACACAGGAGACGCAACGCTTTACTTTATCATCTTTTGCTATTTCTATACTTTCCCATTGATGCCATGATATCTGCCTGTCACTATACTTTTCAACAAATGGTTTAAGGTAACTCTGCAAACATTTCACACCGCATTGTTTGCATTCTCTTCTTAAACATTTAATAGCTGGATTGGTGTCGTATTTACAAAAAGTAGCATCACTTAAGCTTTTCTTATCTACTGAAATTTCATCCAAATCTCCATTTTCTTTCACTGCTTTTTTTACATTTGTTAGTGCCTCACTTTTTAGGGCCACGTTACAGCACTTTTGGCATAAGCATGATCTTCTGCTTGTTTCAGACACCTTTTTAACATTCACTGGTTTCAATTTAGAAAATGAAGTTAATCCTATTTTGTGACTATGGTTCCTTAACTTGTAGTCTTTGTAGGCTTCTTCTAATGTCATAGTCATCACATGTTTTTGAAGTATTTCTTTTTGACCACCTTTTCTTACTTTCACAGTTTCACGTTTATTAGGCACTTCCCTACTGATTTCTGGACTTAGAAAAAAATCTTTCACAGATTTCTTTAATGGAGAGTTAAGTGCATCCCTTCTTCTTTTTCTTTGTTTCGTCTCCCACCATGTAGAACTAGGTTTTTGCCCTTTCACTGATACTTTGAAATACTTTTTTAGTCTGTGTCTTTTATATTTCTTCAGTAATGCGTCACAAATGATGTTGTATGCATGTTTCTTTGCACCCCCTTTCCTTGTTTTCACTTCTGAAATGCTCTCTGACACAGATTGTATAACAGTATCTGTCAATTCAAGTTTTTTTCTGCAATCCGGTGTCATTATCATTATATTCCTATTTAGAAACTTTGATGTTGATGGAGATTCAATTAATTTACTTATGATGACTGCTTTTCTCTTTGGGGTATTTGGTAATACTTCCTTTACCTTTTTTAATTGTCTGTACAGAGTTGCTTTAGGTAACACTTTATTCATTGGTGAATCTCTGGCTGACCCAGTATTTCCTATTTCACAATCAGTCTGAATACACTCTTGCTGTATACTTTCATTCAGTTTGATACGCATTCTCCATGCTTGGGTTCTTTTCACAGCTTCTTTCTTCTTTCTACTTAATTCAGCAGTTTTCGGACTTCTTAAATCAACACTCTTATTAACCGATATTGCCAGGGCTGCTTTTTCTTTCTTTTTCTGGCGATACCTTTTCATTTCTTCACGTTTTTTCCTTCTTAATTCTTGTTGAAGATTTGAATCGGAAAGTGATTGCTGTTTTTTTAGTAGTCTTGCATCTTTTCTTCTTTCTCTATCAACCCTTTTTAGCTCCTCATGTTTCGCCTTATTTTCCCTCTGTTTTTTTCTCCAGGCTTGTACCTTTAGCCTCGTCTTCTCCCTTCTAGCTTTAATCTTCTGTTCATCTTCTTCTGGCTTATCTTTGCTTCCTAAAAGCAAACAACTTCATTCTCATTTTTGTTCCTCTATGTATACGGATGAAATTTAGACTTTACAAAACATACTTGTAATGAGTACGCAATATGCTTTCATACATAAGCAAACTGGAATAACCTGTAGATTCTTAAAGAAAAGTATCTGATTGAAAAAGAAATAGCATAAAACCTGATGATTATTCAATGTTCTAGCATTTACAATGATTGCACACTTTCCTTAATAATGTAAACAACAGTCGGGTCAATTCACATGTCTAGTAGTGTCTGTAACCATTTGACAATATCAGCAATGTATCCAATACTAAGTCTGAGCTCATTGAATTCTCATAATATTTCTGTTTGAATTTACTAGTCTAATGATATGGAATGCAAAAATACTCAGTTTCAATTGCATATTGTAAGAAATCACTGAAAATGTTGCCTGTTATCAGAAATCTAGATGAAAGAAACTATAAATATACCAAAATATTACAAATTGCAGACAGACAATATGTCAAAATTTAGCCTTACACATCAATACTGTAATAGGAAACATAATTTGGCTTCATTTTTTTAAAAAAAAACAGGGATAAAGTCATAGACAGTATAAAAAGGGGATATTGGTTACAGACACTACAATTTAAGAGTGTGGTTTACCATTCAATACAAACTTACCAGAGTTGTTCCCAGAGGTTTGCTTTTGTCGTCTTCCCATGTCTTAGGGATGTACCATGGTAAAGAACAGAAAAAGTAATTAGGCAGCTTCTTCTAGGATAAGAAATTCAGGTTACATTGTCTTGTAGTAAATTACTCAAACAGACAGTGCTGCAAGAATGATGCAATATTCAATCAAGAGAGTTATTGCATCACTTTTTTGCTCTTGGCTGCAGAGGTAAATAGATGATGCAACATTACATCACATAAGATGGAACTTTCTATTGAGAAAAACAATGTTTTAATGACAAGTAGAACAATACTTTTATCTTTCATTTTTATATGTACCTGTTTGTGTAGTGTCTGTAACTTTTTTTTATTGAGTTGCTGTTTTTTAATGGTACAATACAGCACCACCAATTTTGGCCAACGTGGACATCACATGGATACACATGAGCCTTTGTAGGATTTATACTTTTCCATAATGAAACAACAAAATTATTGCCATATAAACTTGTAAAGGTTACAGACACTACAAAATTTAGAACTGGAAAGTTTGACAAAGAACAAGCTCTCAATCGAATATCTTGGCTAGCCATGTGATTTAAATGGTTTTACTACTTATTATAATATAAAGTCGAGTTCTAGATGTCAATAAAAGTTATAATGAATGTTATTTTGTACAAAATGTTGGCATATAACAACAGATTAGTGTTTGAATTTCAGTGTTGAAACAAAACTTCTACTGACGGTATTTTGCTTATAAAATCCATAATATTTTACCGATTTCTTTAATTCAAGAAGCAATATTTGCAGGATAGAATTCCGCATAAAACCAGACCAATAAATGCATAATTTCAGTATGATATTTAGAGAATTCTCTATTTTATATTCAAGCTTTTTTCGAGTGAGACTACATAACGCTCAAAAATGGCCATTTTTAGAGCTTGTTTCCATGCATATCTCAACAATGGGTTACACTAACCTCTTGAAATTTTCAGGAAAGTAAGAGAGGTATATGCCAGGCTTACCAATCTTTAAAATTGGTTCATATCTTGTTTAATTTTTCTATTTCATGCATATAACATGAAAATTCCTTTATCAGCACCAATACCGTGTTTTAGCCGATTGGTTTTAGTTTGGTGTTTTATGGCACAGCAACACAAGTAGGTTATTTAGTGTCCAAGCGATTGGAGGAAAGTGCTTTGCTCAATAAACATGATTGTGAAGATTACTGTATTAACCTATTTAAAACACAGCCAACAGTGTTTTCTCCAAGATGCATGATTGCATGAATCCCCCCACCCAAAATGAATGAATCCCCCTGAGATCAACCACCATATACATGCACTTACAAAGTGACTTTAATCAATCCCCCTGAGATCAACCACCATATGCATGCACTTACAAAGTGACTTTTTGCAATTCAGCAATGAAACACTTTCAATGATTATCTAGTTAATGAGAGCATTTTACCACTGCACTTGGCAAGGTTGTACAATGGTTGAAATGCAGTTTTCAGTATAGAGGTAATGTCTCTGTGCTAGATGCAGTTCTAATGCATACAACATTGAGTCATTGTTTTAACATATTTATCACTGCTGATGTGCCAATAATAAAGATAAACAACTGCAAGTTTTATCTTTATTTATTACAAGTAATTTATCACACATTTGTACTGAAACATACTACATGTATAAGGAGTCCCTTCATAGATACTGTTCCCATATAAAAACTGTCCTCCTTAAAAACAGAAAATCCCACCTAACAAAAAGGTCAGTGGGGGAATTCTCCTTCTGTTTGAAAATCCTGTTATAATGTTCATGTACTAGTAAATCAGACCCCATTTTTACAAAACATCTCACATTTTCTTCCTCAAATTGATATTTTTCAATATCTTTCTTACATTGCTTGGTTTGGAACTATGATATTTTTTTTACAGAAGATTTTGCAGACATCAAGGAATAAAATATGAATATTCTGCATTCTCTGAAAATTTTTTTTTTTTTCTTCTGGGTAATATTTGAGAATTTCCACAAATTTAAAGAATTCTTAAACTTATTATTTGAAGAAGAAAAAGGACACCCAGCTGAGCAGTTTTAAAATTAAAGAGTTATTTTTCATCTAACTCACACAAATCCAAACATTGTCAGAAATATCATAAGCATGATGCAAAACCTCAAACGTAAGAAAAATTTGCAAAATTTCAGGCACCATCCCTCTTCACTTAAATTCGGGCTTTTGGTTTGGTGTTTTACAGCACAGCAACACAAGTAAGTTATTTAGTGCCTAGGCAATTAGAATAAAGTGCCTTACCAAAGGACACACCACAGCAGCTGACACATTATGATACAATGGTTGGATTTAAACCAACATAATTTCAGTTACAAGTCCAGTATGCCAACCAATGAGCCACTGTGGCTCCAGTCTCCACTAGCTGTCTGTTATGACATGCCAAAGGGTGCATCAGCCTCGAAATTATAACAGTTCTAAGATTGAGTTTGAGCTTTAGATTTTGTGCCAGCCAATTAAAAAGAACTTTACATCTGTAACATTGCGTTTGATTGGCTTAACATGAAAACTCAATCTCAGACTCCAGCTCCGAGTTTTATGATCTCCAGGCCTGATGAAAAAGAACTAACCCTGAGGTGTCAGTGCATTATGCAACAAATGTCAAGGGCGGTTTACAGTTAGGCACATCTTAAACATGTATAAATTTAAACAGGTCTGACATCTTACTGTAATACTTGTACATTTATTTTTCCACCAATAATCTTATATGTCAGGTGTTTTTCCTAGTGGTCTCATCTTTCTATCCCTTTTTTTCAATGTAGAAATGGGAAAATTATTTAAAAGAAATCTAGATAGAAATTATAACTTCCTATTTTAAGATTTTAGGATTATTTTAGATTGGTTTGGTTTGGTGTTTTACGGGACAGCAACACAAGTAGATTATTTAGTGCTGAGGCAATAGGAGCAAAGTGCCTTTCATATGGCCACACCATGGTAGCCAACACAGACTGATACAATTGTAAGATTTGAACCTGCACCCTTTTGGTCCTGAGTACAGCATGCTAACCATTCAGCCACTGCAACTCCCTAATATTTTAAATCTCATATTATTGTTTGTAATGAATAACATAACGTTACTTTGACCTAGCTTGCATGTCAATTTAACATTTATGTGGTATCACACATAGCTGAATACTTACTTTTGCAGTCCAACATTATATATAAATAATCCATACTAACAATGAAAGGCTCAAAAGATTAACTGTAAGGAAGTGCATGTCTGGATTCTATTCCCTGTAGACTTGTGGAAGAGTTTATTTGTACCTTTAGGTCTAAGAAAACAAGAAAGATTTTTAGTTTCTCCACTGACTCAGTCAATAAAGGTAATGACCTCTTCCAAAGTCCACTAAAGGATGAAGCACATTATCTCAAGAATGTCTGATAAATTTGAGTTGAAAGGATAATCCAGACATATGCTCAAATACAGGTTTCCGGGGATAGATAGTGATAAAGCAAGTGGATTTATCTGAAAAGTTATGGTATTTTGAAGCAAACTTAAAAGAAAAACTCTATCCTCTGTTCCTGAAAAATGGCTCAATTATCTTTACCATTTCAATATGTTGATTTAGTTGCAAACAAAAATAGTCCACTGCAGGATACATGTTGAGTCAAGCTGAACAGTTTTCATAAACTTTTAAATGAAATATTAAATTTAGAGTCATACAGAACTATTTGGGATCAATTTCATAAATTTGTCAATACTGAAGAATCTGCTGTAACACAGTAGTTGGGGTCCATTACCACATCATGCACTGAACTGCATTATAGCAAGAATATTGAAAATTCAATAAATGCAATATGCACCAAACTGTGGCATAGCCAGAATGATAAAAAATTTGATGAATGCGGAGGGACAAGGGTTGGGGGGGGGGGGGGAGAATAAGCAAAAACATCACTCAAACATATAATAATAATTTTACTACCTGCCAATCTAGGTATACAACAATTGGGATTGTTATAGCCATATGTTCAGTGAAAATTACCATTAATCTTTGCTGTATAAGAACATTAATAATGATCCGTAAGCTATAGGCTTCTGAAAATTAGCTGAATTATTTGCATCTATTTGTCAGCTTGGTTCATGTTTTGTGTGTAGGTCAGAGAATACAGGACATCTAAAACAAATCATCAAGAGCAATGACATGACATGTTATATCTAAATTCGGGGTACAATGAAGCACATTATAATAGAGTTCCCCTGTACATGATATCAGGCAATGCAGCTTTTAAGCGATTCACATTGGAAGTGGGGAGGGATGTGTAAACTATCAGAATTTATGTAATTCTGACCTTCTAAAGCTAGAAGAGTAGGAAGCCCCTTAAAGATGCATTCCTTCACAAAACATATTTTCAAATAATATGATGAACATGTTCTTTCTAGCTCATAATATAATTGGTGTCTTACCACCAAAATCCACCCAGACCGTCCAGTTCAGATTGTTTGGGGGGGGGGGGCATAATCGATTTTTTTTTGGGGGGGGGGGGTATAATCCCATTGTCACACACTAAAACCAAATTGCAATCACCAATTACATAGCTTGTGTCTATGAAGCTTTTAGTAGTCTCCAGCACCCATTCTTAACATTAACTATCATGCAGTAAATAAATTCAGAGTAAAGTAATCTTGACCTACCAAATACTGGCCTTTGTGACAGGGTACAAAAGAACATTTCGAAAAAAATAATAATAATAATTGAAAAAAGCATCCTTTTCTTTATCAAAGTAGATGTACTATAATGAGCTGAAAACTAGAGACCCAAGTGGGCTTAAAATTGCTCACCTGGCTGACATCTGCCTATTAGGCAAAAGCAAGAGCAGTTGTTAAAGAAAACTGGGTCAGAAGGATGCTTTCTGTTTACATTTCATCCAATGCTGTACTGTATATGTTATAAAAACAACTATTTCAACATTTCTCTCTGTTTTGTATCTTCATCCATATTTTATGGCACATACAGTAAGCATCATTTGTCCAATATTGAAAGGCCTTTATGCCAGGATGCTTTCTGTCAAAGTCTGTCAAATTCTGTTAAGCAATTTTTGTGAGATAAAGTTACATAAATATTTTTCTATTTTTAGTAACAGCAGCCATATTTAATGGTATATTGTTATCATTTGCATACATTTGAAAAGTCTTTAAGCAAGGATACTTGCTCTAAAATTTTGTCAATTTCTGTTGAGAGGTTTTTGAGAAGTGGTTAAATGTTTCTCTACCTTTAGTACCAGCAGCCATATCTGATGGAGGATTATCATCATTTCTAAAAACTTAAAAGGCCTTCATGACACAATCCTGTCAAATTTTGCGGAGAGTTTTTTTTAATACACTTACATAGGTATATATGCATATACAACACTAGAAATTATGCACAATATATGACTGAAAATATGAATACCACAATTTGCTCCAACGATTAATTATTAATGAATCATAACAACATGCAAAGTGAAACACTTCTTTCAATATTCTGTTATTATTACTAGTAATTGTGTTTCTAAATGAATACACTCTTTTCTAAGTAAAACACAAAGGCTGTTAAAACAGTTATTCACAAACATTCCTGACTTACTACAACCCATTAAGAGTCTAAATCCATTGTTGTAAAAATGCATCATTGTAGAATGTGAAAAATTTGTCCAGAGAGAAGCACAATACAAATTCATACAACAGGATTTAAAAAGGCAATACTTTTACATCTGAAGAAAAGGCTTTAAAAGACCTGAAAAACATATTTACATCTACTCAAAGACAAAGAAAACGATATTATCTTTGTATATCTCTATCATCTGAACAATTGGTATGTATACCTGTGACAGAACCAGGATTTCAAACCAGTAGATTTGCAAATTTTGATCAGTAGATTGACTTCCAAAAAGGTAGAATTTTTATTGGCATACATTTTACGTGTTTTAAGGGGATTGAAAACAAAACAAGTTCATTTTGTCACATAATATATATTCTCTTCATATTATAATAAAACACAAATTTTGAACATGATTCCAATTCAGAATCTGATGGAAAATGTTACAATAATAGTTAGTTAATATGAGCCAGTATACTGTTAATTAAATGAAAAAGGAAGAGTTGTACATCTTCCAGTTCACTGCAAAGATTTTTTATAAAATCGACAGGCATTTTTAGTTTCCTTCACAAGATCACTGTCACTAGTTTTCTGGTCCAGACTTCCCCTTGAATCACTCTGGATTTTCCGAAGAATGGAGAATGTCCTCTCTGTGTCAGCATTGGAATGTGGCAATGATAGGACAACTACACTCAGTCCAAAAATCTGTTGGCAAGTTTCACCACTGTAATTTAAACAAATTAGATTTAGACTTGAAATAAACAGTTAAAAAACACATGATTTTAATAATTTATCCCAACTTTAAAATTAAATATTAAGTAATACATTTTTAACTCGCACATATATTTTATCTAGGACTTGAACATAATTGTTGTGCTTTCATGCTGATTTTCTAGAAGTCTGAACTTCACATTAGTAATATCTGGTTCACTGGTGATGACCTTGGTTGAAACAAACTTTCCCAGAAGCTTTCTTAGCAGCCTGGTCATCTCTACATGTAGATGCCCAATCATTGATTCACCAGCCTTGAAAGACACAATGCAAAGTCAGGACCTTTGCTACTCGCCTGCACACACTTAAATTCTGGTATCCAAGTGTTGTTAAACTTCCTGTATTATTTCTCAGCTATTGGGAGAAAGCAGACGTTTCGGCATTTTGACATGAATTGAAAAAAAAATATACAAGCTGCCCTTAAATATTCATCTTAAACCATCGTGTACAATTAAAAGAAATCAAATCAAAATACTTACTCAAGTGTTTCTGCCAAGATCATTTTTGGTCGGTCTCTCCATTTTATCTTCCTTCCACGACAGATCGGCCGAGTTTTAATCAAAGACTCCTGGATTACCTTTGATCCTTTTATTACTTATAACACCTCAAACAACATCCCGCATTGGCCTTAAACTCTCAAAATTACAACAATAAGGTAATCAATTAGCCGCTTCTTGTGTACACATTGCTAACAATTGTAATCCGACTACTCATATCATAGGTCGAACATTTCCGGTTCCCAGTAGACTGGTTCTGGCTGGTTTATCTAATGTGTTGATAGAATGAGTAAAAAAAACGGGGTTTAAAAAAAAACAAAACAATTCCTTGAAATTTTCAAAACCGGTAGATTTCGACTACTAAGCGGTATGTGAGGTAGACAGTTTTTAAAACGGTATTTTTGGCCTACCACCGGTAGAATCACAGGTATGGGTATGTCCTAGGTAAATATGCTCATTTACGAACAGCAGATTTTTCTCTGCCAAGTCTAATCTCTGGTATGGACATTTTTTTCAGATTTTATGGTTTGACACACATAGAGTCTTTTTTGTGTTGTACTCAATATCATTTGCTACTGCGAATCACTCACATATTCTTAATAATTTTCCTCAAATATATGGGTTAAGCACAGACATATCATCAGCAAAACAAGTTAGTAATATATAAACTGCTGCTGTTGATTCCAATATAATACCTGCTCAAATCACGATTAAGGTCATCAATATATACATTAAACAGAAATGGGGATAAAACACCTCCTTGCCACACACCATTAATCACACCAAAAGGCATAAATGGTATTTGACCCAACTGTACACAAAACTGTTGTTTGTTGTACCAGTAAAAAAGCAAACTAACAACATACTATGGAACCTTTCTAATAATTAGCTTTCTGAATAGGATCCATTAATTTATTCTGTCTAAAGGCTTCTTAGCATCAAAGAAGCATACATAAACTGGACTATTGTTATTGACATAGTAATTAATGACTTCCTTGAAGGCAAATGAAATGCATCAGTGGAGATATGTATTACAAGCATAATTCATCCATTTGCCAGCCACTACCATGGAGTCCTCACATGAACTGTATGCAGTTCCTTCTTCTAATACCTACTCAATCACATGCACAATACACAGTTAACCTGTTGAGAGTAACCTATCACAATATACAATGTATAGTAATTAATATGGAAATTATTTATTTCTAATTTCAAGTGTACTGGTTAGAAAGGGCCTTCTGTGTTAGTTAGTATGCATAAAGTATGCAAAAAAGTGTTTCAGATGGGCCTCAGTCCTGGGACAATGATCATTATTTTACATTGCTGACTGGTCTAGTGGTCTATACGCTTGCCTTTACAGATCACTCACACATCTCACCTCTGTCTGCATTAGTCTGAGTCTCAGCTCAGCCAACATGGGTATGTGAGAAAGCTTACCAGGATCTTCCCATGGGTTGGTGGTTCTTCCCAGGTTCTTCCTTCACCAAATATAATGGCTGCCATGTATAGCTTATCATGTGCTGAAAAATTTCGTTAAACCCCACAAAAAAAACAAACCAATTCAATTACAGATTGATTTTTCAACTGGAACTTCTGACAGATTGGCCACTACTAAAAATCTCATTTAATCACTGATTCATCTGTAGGCTTGATGAAGTGCAAGCTAATGCCCCCCCCCCCCCCCCCAGTGCTTAGCTAAATGGTGCTGCCTGTCGATGAGTGCATTTAACAGTGTCTTTGCCCGAATCAATGAGGCAGAACAATTTTTAGAAATGTTTAAAATAATTCATAAATCTCCTGAAGGAAGTTACAAACAGTTAATTATAAATTTTATTGTGCATATGTTGTATACCCCTAAAGCATAACACAAATATGCGTGCTGGTTGCACTGTTGTCTGCCACAATGTACAAGATCATGGTTTCAGTAAATCTGTGTATTTTGACTACTGTTGAGCATTTATCCTTGCTATAAAATAAATTGGGTTTTGATCCTGAAATAATCTTTATTCAAGGGCTACAAGTACTTTTGTGTGGAAACCATTTTTCTTCTTTCAGTCACAGGGACCTTGACATTTAACTTTATGACCCAAGTTTCTTCCTTGCTCCAAGTGCAAGCCATCCACAAAGGTTGTTAACTTTTGATGGTGGAGAACTTACGTTATTGTGCAGAAACCATTTTTCTTCTTTCAGAAACTGTGACCTTGACCTTTGGACTCTGAAATCAATAGGGTTCATCTTTATTACAAGTGCAAGCCATCCACAAAGCTTGGTAACTGTAGATGGTAAAGAACTCAAGTTACTTTGCAGAAAATACTTTTCTTATTTTAGTCAGTGACCTTGACCACTGACCTTTTTGACCCAAATTTCTTCATTGTCACAGCTCAAGCTATGCACAAAGTTTGGTAACTGTAGATGGTGGAGAACTCAAGTCATTGTGCAGAAACCATTTTGCTTCTTTTAGTCACTGTGACCTTGACCTCTGACCTTTTGACCCTGATATAAACAGGATTATTCCTTACCCGAAGTACAAGCCATCCACAAAGATTGGTAACTGTAGATGGTGGAGAACTCTATTATGGAGAACCATTTTGCTTTTCTAAGTCACAAAGATCTTCGGATTTTGATCCCGAAATTGATAAGGTTCTTCCTTACCCCAAGTGCATGCCAATCTCAAGGTCTGATAACTGTAGACACTGGAGAACTCGAGTAATTGTGCAGAAACCATTTTTCTTCTTTCAGTCACAGTGACCTTAACATACGAGTTTTTTATTCCGAAATCGATGTTGTTCTCTCTTACCCCAAGTGCAAGCCATTGATTAAGGTTGGTAACTGTAAATGGTAAGCAACTTGAGTAATTGTGTGGAAATGAAATTAGCAACAGACAGATGGATGGATGGACAGACAACATCATAACATACAATGCTCAGCCTCACTGTGAGCATATAAACAATACAACAGTTATAACTGATGATTTACAACATAAACTTGCATTAGATTTTTTTAACAAAATATTATGTATCCATCCAACATGGTATTAGTTAATATTTCCATGATATTTTACATGTGTCTACCACAGCTGAACATGTATGTTAATAAACCTTAAAATTAAGCATTTAAACTGTACACACAATTTTGCATTTTCTAGGAACATCTGTCATTGGCATACAGTAAATCCCATGCATGAAAAATCCATAAATATTATCCTTCATTTTATTTTCATCTTATTGGGGTTTTAATCAGTATTTACTTTCCATTCAGACATTTAAACAAGAGTCCCTTAAAGGGACTGATGTTCTACTAGCTGAAAAGAATTTCCATGAATTCAAGATAAGACTATTTTTCCTTTAAACTTTAAACTGCTAAGTGTTGAAACCATCTCAGATATTCTTCAGTGATAACAAGATTTTCAAATTAGCTGCTGTGGTTGACATATTGGATGTCAGCTTGGCACCATATTTATTTAGGACCAACAAAGCATCATTAGAAGTCTTTTGGTGTAG
Source organism: Margaritifera margaritifera (assembly GCA_029931535.1). Lineage (NCBI taxonomy): Eukaryota > Metazoa > Mollusca > Bivalvia > Unionida > Margaritiferidae > Margaritifera > Margaritifera margaritifera. Next base: position 1,987,749 of record JAQPZY010001528.1, read on the forward strand.
ATCCCATGTTGATATGACTTTCCATTTGTTTGGAGTAATGATGACAAGAATTTCAAGATGAGTGCCATGGTTGCTATATTCAATATCAGACTGGCACTATTAGGTATCAACTAAACATCATAAGAAGTCTTTTGGTGAAAGTACAATGTTGATATGACCAGCCATCTAGGAGAAGCAGCAATAATAAGATTTTCCAGATGGACATTGTGACAGCCATATTGGAAGTTACATCCGCACAATTTTCATTTACGACCAACTATACATCATAAGAAGCCTCTCAGTGAAAACCCCACAGTGATATGACCATTCATTCAGAAGAAATAGTGATAACAAGATTTTCAAGATGGCCACTGTGGCAGGTAAATTTAATGTCTGAATGGCACCATTTTCATTTAGGACCAACTAGAAATCATAGGAAGTCTTCTGGTGAAAACCCCATGGCAATATTATTTTTCATTCAGGAGGAGTAGCGATAACAAGATTCTCTTGATGGCCACTGTGGCAGCCATACTGGCCATCAGATCAGCACCATTTTCATTTAGGACCAACTAAGACATCATAAGAAGTCGTTTAGTGAAAACCTCATGTTGATATGACCAGCCGTTCAGGAGGAGTAGCGACAAGATTTTTAAGGTGGTCATATTGGATACCAGATCAGCACCATTTTAGGACCAACTAGACATCGAAAGAAGTCTTCTGGTGAAAACCCCACGTCAATATGACTTTCTCTTCAGGAGGATTAATGATAAGATTTTCAAAATGGCTGATGTGGAGGCCATATTGGTCATCAGATAGGCCCCAATATCATAAAGGACCAAACAGATATCATAAGAAGTCTTTTCGTGAAAACTCCATGTTCATTTGACCATCCATTTAGTATGAGTAGCAATAACAATATTTTCAAGATGGCCATCATGGTGGCCATATTGGATGTCCAAGCAACACTATTTTCATTTAGGACCAACTCGACCATGTGATGAATGTGCGTGTAAAGTTTCATTGCAATCCTCAAAGTAGTTTAGGAGGAGTAGTGATAACAAACACTTGTGCTAATGGAGGGACGGATGTTGGATGATGGATGGACGACAGACAACAGACCATCCCATAAGCTCTTCTGGTTTATGAATAGAGCTAAAAACTATTATTTTCAAATTTTATCACTGAAATAGCAAAATCTCTTGGGTCAATGTAAGTTTTACTGATATAACAATTTTGCAGGTATAGCAGATACAAGTAGCTATTCTAAGAAAAATCTCTGATGGAATATCATTTCATGGTTTTGGAATACTGGTACTTATAGTACTTATACGTAATTAACAGTATCAGTCAAGTTCAGTACTTTCTTTCTTTGAAGTTGAATACACCACTCACTCGTAAACTCGTGCTCTGATAACTCGTGAACCCGGTTATAAAGTGGGGTCAGGCATGGATCCCTTTTTTTTTACAATAAAAATAAATTTAAAAAAACTGGCCCCTATTTGTTGAACATGAAGAAAATCGCGATCAAAATTGGCAAATGAAACCTCGATATATCACTCATTTTATCGTTGAAAACGGTGGTTAGTACCCTGAAATCTGAATCAACATCATGAAATTCTCTTTTAATAAGAAGTCATACATTTTCTTAAATTTTTTTTCCAAACAACATTTTCAGTACATTGCAAATAACAACATTCGATGAAAGTTCGATCAATGGAAATGTCACTAATGCCTGCTGGTGGCAACACTGTAAAAAATAAATACCAATTAAACAACTTTTGTCAAGTAAAATTTGTGTTTTAGTTCCATCTTTTAATTCGGTTTCAGTGTAATCATCATAAATGCAATATGCCCTCATATTCAAATGTGAAAAATGTCGATCTACCATCACAGCTACTGTATGTTCGCAAGCATTTCCGTGAGAACCTAATTAAGTGCCGACCGTGTTTTGATCTCCGACTTGCGGAAGTATTTGTTGTGTTGTTACACTCAATTATTATCATGTATTATCATGTTAATTATGTCTTTTGTATCAAATCAAATAAAGGGGGTGGAATAAAAGAAAAGTTAAAAGGCATGCAAATCCTACCTGCGTAAGAGCTAGCAGTCACTGTCGTGTGTCAGGTCAAGTCATTTCAATTGATCAATCGAACACTGTTATAAATATTATAAATATTATTAAGTATTAAACTACCTTAAATTAGCCTACTCATTCACAAATGTGATCAAAGATAACAAGGGAACCAAGCAAAATTAGTACTTGGTGAATAAACAGTTTTGTTTCACAGATACGGTTCATTATGGAGAAGCGAGTTCCAGAGTTTGTAGTGAACTTAAAATTCCTGAATTGGAACTCAGAGATTTCCTCAAGGATGAGAAGTTTCACTATTACTTACAATGAAATCATGGCATCAATATTTTACTAATAGAACAATAAATAAATCAAGTTTCAACGTTGACAGTTGTTTCATGAAATAATATTGGGTATCTTGAAAATAAAGGTAATTTATTAAAAAAAAGCAAACAACTTCATTAGAAAAAAGCTCTTTATTGACAATTATTCCCAACACATTTATAAAACAACTATTCAGCAATTAAACAGCCCATTACTCACCCACCCCCTGGATTTTCTTGATGTCCAGTGGGAATCACATCCCCTTCTTAATGTTTTTTGAGGTCCCTCAGTAACTCATGCCCTCACTTACAGTGCGGTCTATGTTTTTGAACTCCACTGTGCATGAGTTATCAAGGGAGAGGTGTATGTTAAATAAGAACTGGTTAAGAGAATATTTGTCTGAAATTAATACATGTATATGGTAAATCATGTGTAAGCTAACTAATTAAGTCATCAATTACACCAGTAAAGTTTTTGTGACAGGAAAGCAGTCAAATAATTATTGCATTCTGCAGATAATGAACGAGTCCTGTTTTTGCCTGTTAGATTTAAATTGTTCCTTTGTTTGTGGTTTTGTCGATTTTCTGAATAAAGAATACAATACTAAAGTTGTATTTGAATTTCTTTTGGTAAAATAACTGACAAAAATTGCATTTAATTTACAATTACAGGTTCTGTATCAGATGTACAAAACAATCAATTATTAGAACTAGTTCTACACCTATATGCTGTGGTCATTCACTAACTGGATTGTCTTGAATTTGGACAAGCTTCAGAACAATTGTCCTAGGCCTAGTCTGAACCATCAGAAACAATGATCTAGGTCATGAGCTAAACTATGTAGGCAAATTATCAAAATTAGGTCCCATTGACCTTCTTTGGGTGTAAGAGTGCAGTACTAACAGTGATGCATCCAATTCTCAATTTTTATGACCCTAACATGAACAGTACCCGAGAAATGAGTTTTAAATACATAATTTCAACAAAGTCACTGAAGCATGAAATAAAGGTCACACAGACCTCTTTTTCCAGTAAGGTTGTTGTACTTATCCAGTATTTTCTTCAGAACATGTGATTGTGCAAAAATCCCCCCCAAAATGAAATGAATTTTCCCCTTCATAGGCAAGTGCATGACAGGCGCAGTAATAATTTGTTCTTCATACTAACAAAATCCTTTAAATCTGGAATGTTCATTATTATTCATGGTTCATATGATCTTATTTGAGCTTGATTGTTAGAATTGGTGCCAAAATTAAGTGATTTTTTAACATGAACATTTTTAATATGTGATGCTTACCTTGATTAGCAATATCAAAAAGCATTTATCAACTGAACTTGAAATAATGAAATTTACAGAAGTACTGCAATTCAGATTAGCATAATGTCATCTGGTGAAATCATTGACATTTCAGAGGGAAACAAATAAAACTTATGGTGCATCGTCTATTGTTTTTCTTATACCAATATAATGCATCCAAGTAAAAAAAAATCAACAAGTTTCCCATGTTTGAAACAATATTTTGTGCACGGTCCCATTCATTTCTAAATAATAATACATGGTATTGGAATGTCACACATGTGGAGTTGAAAAGTCACAAACATATGTGATATTTTTAAAAAATTAATATTAACATTTTCAACAGTATTCTAGTGTCAGGCTGGCTTCTTCTGGAAGTTCTCTTTGTCTTTTTCTTGTAGAACTCAAGGTCTTGGATAGCACACCCGGCCAAAGCAGTACTTCTAGCTGCTAGAACATTATAGATTTCTTCAGGAGTCAGCCACAACAGGTTCACTCATGATGAATGTCCTGTTTTAATTTGTGTTCATGAATCCAGTGAATGATTGCTGTGCTTTACGTATATAGTTTCTGCACATTTCACACAATTTGTTACAAATAACTCCACTCCTTTTACACGTTTTATTCCCCACATTTTGAATAATTGCTCCAAGAATTTTTCTACTTGTCTTGCACTATGTAATTAATATAGCACCAGGCACTAACACTCCATGGTTTATAAACTATGAAACTTAATGAAACTGACATGTGAGAAAGGTAATTTTAGATTTAAGTGGGAAAGGTCAAAGATGAAGTGTGAAGGTGTCTCATAGCTATTGCTCCATATGATAACTTCCGGATCATTGGAGAATGCAATAAAAATATAGCAAACATACCACTGAAAATTTTTAACAATTTAGGATGGCATTTTATTCAAAATTGCCGAAATTTCTGGAACTGTAACTTTTGTCCCCTACTCACAAATGTGTGTAAATTCTTGAGGTTTCACTTTGAGTCTGGCTTTAAAATGCTTTTTTTTTTTTTGGGGGGGGGGTAAACTAATTTTAATTATGCAATACTTACCTGTCACTATTGCATAACTTTTACTTTTTCATGTTGAAAAACCTCGTCCATTCGATGTGAATACATTCTCCAAAAGAGTGGAGAATTGTCAATAAGACACAGTCCACTCATGCACCTTGCTTGCCCACTGGCAGAACAGTCATCTTTTTCATAGACAACAATTATGCCAGGACATCAGAGTGGGTTTGGAGGAGGGCAATCAGCAATATTGACGTGTAAGTATTGCATAATTAAAATTAGTTTTACCCCCCCACACACACACACACACACACAAAAAAGAATACATTTTAATAGCAGCAATATCTTACCCGTCACTATTGCATAGCTGAATTTGTCAGTTAAATGGGTAGGCTGTGTTAAAACTGATCAAAAACAGAGAAAAATGGAAAGTACTCACCATTTGAGGGAGAGATGCACTTTACTGAATGTTGGTGCCCCTGGGCCAGATGCTCTGCCACAACAACGGGTTCCAGAGAAAAAATGCCTGTGCTCTGTTGTGCTAAAGAGCGGAGGTAGAAGCAGGAGGTGGTGTGAGATTGTCAAAATGCTGCTTTCATGACGTCCTCCAAAGAAGAATTATTTAATTATGCCCATGAGCATAACACCCTATCTTGATCATCCCCATCACAGATTTGACTGAGACCAAGGATCTCCATGGGTATTGCATCTACCAACATAGTGGATTACCTAAAAATCCCGGTTGGCAAAGAAGAAAAACGGAATCGTAATTGCCAATAACCGGAGACAGCCAGTGTTGAAGAAAAGGCACGAAGATCGCTGTTTTCTTGTAGACTGCAAGTTGAGCAAAAGCAGAGTCTTGAGTGTAAGGCCCTGGAAGGAAGAATCACTCAATGGTTCATAGGGGATTTGGTCAAAGACCATAAAAAACAAGACAGATTCCATCTGGGCATTAGAAAGCGGGAGACAGGTCTCTGCCGCTTGAATACTTAATTAGATCAGCAAGGTGAGAATCCAAACCAACTGACATGCCCTGACAGAATTTAAGTGTGTTGGGAATGGCAGCTCTATAGCCCTTAATAGTTGATACCAGATATCCTTTGTTCTCAAAAAGAAACAAAAGGAAGTCAGTGACGGGACTCACGGTGGGACAGATAGAATCAATGTGTTCCTACTGCACCGATCACAGAAGATTCTCCACCTGGCATCATGGACCTTGGACATAGAATCTCTTCTGGCCTGAATGATGCAACTGGTAATTAGGACCAAAAACTTGTTCTGGTGGATAGGTTGCTTGAGATGAGTTAAGAGTGAAGGTGGAGAATGTGAAGGATGTGTGTAGGAGGGAGCCTCTGTGTTGCAACAGAAGATCCCTTCTCTTGGATAAGGACCTGAGTTGATCTATCAGCAGGTCTAGAAGATCGCTGAACCATGATCATTGGGACCACAGTAGGGCAATGAGGATAATATGGGCAGTGGATATTCTGACTGGTAGAAATATGGCAGCAGTCGGGACGGTGGGAAGATGTACATGAACAGACAATCCCAACTGATGCTGAACACGTCCACTGCCCATGCCCTCTGGTCCAGGACTGGCGTGACGTAAAAGGGAAGTCTGTTGTTGAGCCTGGTCACAAACAAATCCACCTGAGGCTTTCCCTCCAGTGTAAAAGGGACTCTGTTATGCAGCAGTGTTGAGATGATTCTGTGAGGACTATTATGCCTGACCTGGACAGACTGTCTACTAATACATTCTTCTTGCCCAGGAATGTGGCAAACTCGGGGTGTGATGTCCTCCTAGGCTGCCCAGCAGAGGTGGTTCCAGACCTCCATGCAAAGAGAAGCAGCATGTGTGCTTCCCTGATGTCAGAGATGCATCACGACAAACAGATTGTTGGAGAAGACCATGACACATCGACCCCTTTCTCTGTCGATGCACCCTTGCAATGCTAGAAATATGGCTTTCATTTCAAGATTGTTGATGTGGAGGGATCAAACCCTCTGGTTCTATATGAGTGCCCCAACCGGAATCTGACACATCGGCGAACAGATAGGAGTGGGGGTCGGGTGCATGTAAGAGGACCCGAGTCAGAAACCTGTCCCAATTCATCTACCAATGCAGGTGGTGATGAAAATCTGGTTTTAAGGAAATCAGAGCCGAGAGTGAGTCTCTGCATAGTTTCCACCTTGCAAGAAGGAAAAACAGTACAGAGCGCATATGGAAACATCCCAAGGGAACCAGATCTGCAGTGGCATTCAAGGTTCCCAAATGGGATAGGTAAAGGTGAGCTGACAATGATGTCTTGCTTGTAGTGCCTCTAGAAGTGTCAGGATTCATTCTATTGGGTCCCATGGGATCCGAACTAAGTTCTGGTTCATGAGTAAGTTCATCCCCATGTAAACGAAGTCCTGAAATGGAGGGAGCTATGACTTCTCGAGGTTGGGTAAAAGACCTCCCCCAGGTTACTGTAGACCAGCAACAGAATAGATCCTGACGGAGGGACTGTACCTGAACATTGTGGATCAGCCAGTCTTCAAAGAACTGGAGAATCGGAGTTCCAAGTAATTAGAGGTATGCCACTACTAATCACATAACTTGGGTGAAACTCTGGGTGCAGAAGCGATTCCAACCAGCAGAACCTGAAAAGAAGATTTCCTTGTCCAAGCAAAACTGGGTGTATTGCAATGTGAAGGAATATCAGGATGTGTAAGTAAGCATCATGAAGGTCGATGGAGCCTGCCCAATCTGACGGACACATTGCTTCCAGATTGAGGATGTTTTCCATTTTGAAATGTTCCACCAGAAGAACCCGGTTAAGGAGGAAAGATTGATTATGAGACAAAACTTTCTGCTGTCCTTGGTGACCAGGAAGATTAGGGAGTAGAATGCGGGAGACTTTGCGCATGGCCCCTAAGGGCGATTCACATTACCACGCTGCCTTGGCGATTGCGATGGGCCAGGAGTGGTAGTAAAGGATCTGTGTTGATCTTGAGAAGCCATGGTAGGAATGAGTCCTCCAAAGAGAGTCTCAGCTTCCAAAGGAGCAGCCCTGAGAAGGTCATTACTATTGTTAATTAAGACCTTTGCCAAGTCCAACGCAACATCACAGTGGATGTGCAGAAGTTTTGCCAATAGAGCTATTGAAGCAGAAAGTGTATGCCATGAAGTTTTAACCACCGTTTCCAGCAAATGCTGCATGTGGCTGGAATCAGTGTGGCCTCCTTCAGCTGAGAAAAGGTCAGCCTGAGAAGCTCCAGTGACTAACCACCGTGCTTTCTGTTCAATAGCTTTAATGTTTTTATGGGAAGGCATGTCTGAGGATCCATAGAAATATCCACTTAAGATGAGCTGGCATCCAAGTGGGGAGATTTAACAGGGCACTTTGGGGAATGTACCCAGTACCTCAAACAGAGAACATCAGTCTCAAAGTAGAGGGAGTAACGGACTACCCTCTACATTGCCGAGCAATGTTTTGGTCTTTAGGGAACCTCTGAATGTCCTCAATCATTGAGAAATGAGGAAGAAGCCTAAGATGGTTGTGGTTAAGTCCCCGAGATCTTTTCCAAAATAGAAAGGATCTTCTTGGACTGTGCACTAGATGGTTTCTCCTCATCCAACTGAGAGGAGCTGATGGGACTGATAGGAGATGTCAAATGAGCTGTTTCTACCTTGAACTCACTGGAGTCAATGAGGATAGATTGGGCATCATCCTCTAGTCCACTCCAAGCAAAAAAGTGGCTGGGCATCACTATGTCCTTCGGTGGAAGTGACACAGAAACACTCTGCACCATTTCCTGTATCTCATCATGGTCAGTAGGGGCTCTATGTGTTCTAGAAGTTCCAGGAGAAAGACGAGACCACTTGTCTTTTACTGGATGATGCTGTGCCTCCAGCCTTCCTGGTGGATGCCACCTGATGAGAAGGTGATGGCAGGACACTAGCCATGGCATCACCTCTACTCTGGGTCCAGGGTTCAGTAGCCTAAGGGACCAATTACCCTGAGGTGGAGGGTTCCACATCATGTAAGGATTCAGAGACAAGTGGTGCACCTCCTTACTTGTGGAAGGCAGCAACACACTACTCTGAATGTGAGAAGTGTTCAACTTCTCCTCTCTTTTGGGGGGAAGCGATCTACTCCTCAAATGTTCATTCTCTCCTAATGGAGGGGCCTTATCTCTCTCTGAAGAGACTGGTCCCATAAGATCCAGGGACTCAGGAGTGTTCTTTCGAACTGAAGAACTAGTTATCTTGCAAGAGAGACACCTGAAAAATCGAAATATTAGGGGGATTGATGTTTCCTCCAACCTCTACAAGTACGTCAGGAATTGACTAGATTCCAGATTTCAGTTGACCATAATTTACAAAATGCACAATGATTCTTTGTGTGCATTTTGAACAAGTGAGGCAGTCTGTGTGAGTGACCCAACAGCCCTTCTTGTCGCCACACTTCTCCACAGACCGTCCTGACATTGTTCTCTCAAAAAAAATTTCCTGAAAGAAAACAATGAATAATGACAATATGTTATATATGTCACACGTGTTTATATGGTGTGTGCTATATACACGCCAGTGCATGATGTCATCTGTGCACAAGGTAAACAATGGGAACTTACCTGTCTTTTCTTATATTGAAGTAAGACAATCGACTGTTAAATCTTTATTGAGGAGCAATTGCAAACACACGCTACAATAACACTGCAATACGAGTCATAAGAACAGTTATCAATGTACAAGGTGGAAAGAAAAAAACAGAATTTGGCGTTTAGACAATTAATCAAGAGCAAGGAATACATAATTCCTGTATGTTTGGGAAGGGCCTCTGCTGCATTATTTCCATAACAAAAAAGACTTGACTATAAGCAGTGTAATTGATAATATCTTTGAGTGTACATGTGTCATGCTTCATGCTCACCTTTATGCCAGTAAGTTAACAATGTGGTACACATACATGATGAACAACTTAATGTAAATCACCCTAGCTCATTTACATGTTATCTCATCTGTTCCATGGTAGCCCACCCACACAATCTTGATTCTCCATTTTTTCTTTACTCTGGTGCACATTTTTTGCAAAACATTTGTCATTATTCTTCAATGGAAGAGAAACAAAACAATGTCATGCTATTATCCCAATTTATGGTTGCTTTTATGATTGTTTTTGCAGGAAAAGTAGCTTTAATGGAAGTGCCACTGACTATCGGTCTCCCTGTCTCCTTTACTGAACAAAACTGAGGTGAAAGAGCAATGTGCAACATCCAAGCAATGAACAAGACATATAATTGTCTAACAGTAAATTGAATTATCCAGGTTTCTTAATGTAACAAATGGTTATTGGAAAATTGACATGTGGCACATTTCTTACATTAAAAATGGTGTTTCACATTCATTTTACCGAGATCTCAGCAATGAAACAATCGAATTATAGCCTCTTCAAAGGAGAGTGCATAAGTAGTTTAACCCTCTAATTCAACCAGTGATCTCTGGTGATGTTATACTGTGCAGTGTATACAAGTTTCCCCCCTCAAAAACAAAACAAAAACAAAAACAACAACAATCACATAAGCTTCTTGTTCACCTAAACCTAAATTTAAATGACTATAACTTTGTAACAACAACCAGGGGTCAGAACAATTTAATAGGGACCAATCAGAATCGATTTTATTTTAAAATACAAAAGCTGAACTGATTGGATATTTCAAATGAAAACATATGATTTACATCTGGTTAACTAAACTAGACTGTTACAAGAGTTGTTAGTGAGCAGGAGCTTATAAGATACACCTGTTTCAATTTCATAAATAAGCATAACTCCTGTAAATGATGTCATGGACCATTGGAAATCAAACTCATTCAAGGTTTCATCAATATAAAGCCACATATCAAATTTGGTTAAAAGCCAACAAACCTTGGTAAAGTTATGCTGCTGTAACCAAAGTCAGGAGGATGAACCATCAGGGGGTATAACTCCTGTAAATGCTGAAAATTAAACTCGTTCATAGTCTCATCAATACAGAGATGCATATGAAATCCAACAATCCTTGGTAAGCTGTGGAAACAAAAGTTAAGAAGACAGGCAATCATAGGCCATAACTCCACTAAATGATGACACAGTCAGAAATCAAACTCTTCAGAGGTCCCATTAATATAAAGCTGCATACCAAATTCAGTTAAAATCCAACAATTCCTGGCAAAATAATCATACAAAACTAAATGGATAGATTGAAAGATGGATGTGATTACCCTAAGACTCTTGCACAGACATCATTTTAAAGAAATGTTGAATAAATCCTGGAAAAGAGGACACATTGATAAAGTTTTGGTGTGTGACCTTGCTTCTCAAGTTCATTTAAAAAGACACCCTTGGTGTAAGTTTGGTGGCAAATTGTGAAAATGCATATGAGTTAGAGCCATGACACAATTTTAAAGCAACTTGAATAAATCCTGGAAAGTATGTTGCAGTTACCCTGTTTGGTGCATGACACATGCTTATCATACGATGCACTCTCAGTGTTAAGTCTGGTGGCACTAGTTGAAACAACTATAAACACTAGATCCCACACATTATTTTATGCAATTTTTAACATGTTGTGAAAAGTAAATTACAATGAGCAAGTCTTTATGCACAACACACATTTATCCTAAAATACACATTTATTGTAAAACACACATTTATCCTAAAACACACCTACAATGTACATGCTATGTTTGATGTCAATATGTGAAGCAGTATAGGAATAACAGCCTGGACAGGAAGGACCAATATGATTTTTAAAGCAATTTTGATTAAATTATTAAAAATGGGTGACAGTGACCCAGTCTGGATGTTTAGCACACATCAACCTTATGATGTACTATCAGTGTAAATTTGACTGCAACAGGTGAAAACATATTGGATAAGAGCCTGGACCAATCTTCAATATTTAATAAATCCTAGAAGGCAAATCATTGTGACACATTTCTGAAATATGATACACTCTCACTGCATGATGGTGCGCACCCACAGTACAAGTTTGATGCTAACTGATGAAGTAGTACATGTATACGAGTTATAGCCTGGAGAGTGAGGACAAACCCATTAATGCATGCAGAATGTGAATCCTGTATGACATCCATTTCTCTGAGCTGGATTTTTAGAATGTGGCTGATACAGTCGGGTCTCATTACCGTAATTATCTGATGATACGGCCATGGCTTATGATAAATCATACCCCCCAATTTATAAAAATGTTGGCAAATATTTACTAAGGATCTCTTTGCCGTATAATAAGCCAACCCCATACTTTTTTGACAAATTTATTAGGTTGGCCCTCTGGTCTTTACATGTGAGAAATACTGTAATCTTATTTCTATATGTCTTCTCTTGACTATCATATTCGTACAAAACCCATAAGGAAACAATTCATCACAAATATGATGAACTAAATGAAGGAAAAAAGTTACAGCCTATTTTAAAAACAAAGTGATAATAAACTTGTTAAAATCTTTTTGAATATTTCATTCAGTTCTATGCATCAATTTTTATTACAATTCTAAGTTACATGTCATCCACATGTATACCATACCATACAACATGTTCTATTGATGAATAATACAGTTTAAGTGGGGAAGCAGGTTCCTTGATCAATAACAAGATGTAGACACTTGTTGCACTTAACAATGTTTAATACATGTAAGTACCTTCTAAATAATCACAATACTTACAAAGATACAAGTGAAGTGTAAAAGTATATTAAGTAATGGAGCTTACTCCTAATGAATAAATAATGGCATGAGTGTTATAACTATGGTAATACAGTCTTGAGGTTGGTGGGTTTAGGGACACATCAGATTACCATATATACTGCAATGTAGGAAATCTATAAGTGAGAACCAGAAATGTGTCCACACAACACGAGATGTTCATGCCAATATGACGCAAATGAAGTGCAGAGTTCTGAGTCAAACTGAGGCCATAACTCTGTAAAAGTTTGCTGAAAAACAGTTAAAATCAAAACTTGGCCTAGGTTTTCTTAATGTAAAGCTTCAAAATGAAATACATGAAGTCCTTCAAAAGTTATTGAGTGGAAATTGAAGGGCAAAAGACTAAATGGAACAAGGGCCATAACTCTAAAATAGTGAAAATTAAATCAGACCTAGGTCTTCTTAACGTAAAGAGTCATACCAAATTTGATTTCAATCAATTTATTCTCTGAAAAGTTACAGAGTAGCTTTTCTTAAATGTAAAACCTCATATCAAGGTTGATTTTAATCCTTCGATTTAACATGCACTTAACTGATACTGGTCAATTATTGTTCAAAAGTATATATGTCTTATAAATATGGATATATACAATGCATATATATTACTTCTGAAAGACAAAAACAAGGGGTCCACTCCCAGCACCCCAAAATGTAATTCCATTTGCCCATAGCACAATTCCTTCCCTTTCCCTTGAGAGTTGCAGTGGCTCAGCAGTTAACATGCCCAACTCACAATTGGTGGGGGGAGCTGTGGTAGCTCAGGTGGTTGAGCATCTGACTTGTAATCCAAGGGTTGTGGGTTCAATATCCACCCTGGCCAGCCCAGGTTGGCTACTTTGGCGTGTCCTTGGGAAAGACACTTAACTTCCATTACCTTTTCATGATTTAGCCAATAATGTGTTCAAAGTGCTGTTAAAAACCAACCAATCAACCAACCACAATCATTAGATTGCCAATTCAAGGTCAGGTGCCATGGTGTGTCTCTTGACACGGCTCAATGCCTCAGCAATAAATAGTCTTTCATGTGCTGACGTGCACAAATCAATTAAAAAATACCCTATTCTCTTGGCTCTGGCCTTCCATCACATGATGCAAATTTCAAAAGAAATTTTGTGAGGATATTGTAAGATGGAATAAAATATGGAAAAACATGAAAAATTCCAAAGTCCATCAATATTCCATTAGAACGCTATATTCTTAGATTCAAAGGACATAACAGAAAACGGAATGTGTTCTTAATTATTACAAACAAGCAAAATGATATCAAATATGTTATCTCAGTCATAATTCACCTTCCTTACAGAAAGTGCCCTACTGCTCCCCTCTCTATAACCAAATTCTTTCCTTAAAGAATTATAATATTAGTATATACGGTAACCTATGATATACCAAGTACATCAATACCTAGTCTGCCAGCTGGGATGTTATGTTATAAACTGATGTATCAATATTTTCTCCTAGCACCACTCTAGGTGTTTCACTTTTGGAGCCTCTGTTTATACAATCATGTTTTCTGCTTACCAGATATGGAGCATAAATGGAAGAGCCAATGACTTATATATCCACATAAATATATATGATTTTGCTGTGTATTAAACTTAAGCACCTTATATATCATAATATACACACTCTCTAAAACTGGGGACAACAATTCCTAGCTCAACCAGCCCAGAAAACCAAAAATTGTTGATGGGCTAGTAAAATTGTATGTAATTTGCCCAATTTTTTACATATGAAAGAAAGGACATTTTTAATTTCTACACAATTTTTCCTGTATCATCTTTGCCAGGCTTGTAGGTTCTATTTAGAATTGTCACTACTGATTAATTGAATATGTCCTCCTAACAATTCTCCTCTCATTGTAAAATATAAAACTGTCTCCTTGAATAAGAACTGGTACCATGATGTCTAATCCTGCACACCTAAGGATTGTATCATGCCATTATTTGTCGTCGGAGTAAATTCTAATTGTTTGCTCATTGCATTGAAAATATCAACCTTCACTTTAAAAAAACAAATCAATTCTTATATTTTTTTACTGAAAATTTGCCAGAAAATTTAAGCCAAAACAGGGGTATGCTCTAGCAAATTCAGTTTTGTAGTCTAATTCTGCACAGGCACTGTTTTACTTTCATTTTCAGACTTCCTGTTTTCAGCAGTGAATCAAAATTTTCCTTACTCATTCAGTCATATGTAGGTCATTATGTTTTCAAATTTCAAGTGTCCATCTTCTTTATTTACTGGATAACTAGTCTATAGTCTGAGTTGTCATTTGCACTCAAGCAAATACCACAGTTTAAAAGATTTAGCAAATTATTTTTATTTTATCAAATCAAAGTGTCAGTGATTGACCCTGACCTCACATTTTCTAAAAATGGAATAGTCCATTTTGTATAAAAGGAGTTACAAAGTGGTAAAAAAAAATGCCTCCCACAAACTGTTTTTGTTTTGCTGCAATGCTGAACTTATTGTTTCAGCTGCAATTAACCAGAAGCATATGAATTCACAAACTCAAGGTACAATATGACATTTCCAACAAAATATTGATTTTGTTATGTGGAATTCAGTTATTTAAAAGCAATAAGTTAAAGCCACAAATATGTTAAAAATATGTAATGTCGGATGCGCAGGATTAGCCGACGAGTAGAATTGGACAAAATGGCTGTATTTGTTCAACCTCATCAGAAAGAAAGGTTATAATATAAATAGGGCAAAGCTGAACTGACTTTCTTCATTTATCATTTAAGGAAAAGTTCTTTGTTTTAAAAAAAAAGCATCAATTATAGGGTCAAAGCATTAAACAAACATGGTTCATACAAATGTACACACCCTTGATACAATTTCAACAGCAGAGTTTTTCTTGGCACAAAAATCTTGCATTCCTCTAAGAAGACCTAAAGTCAAGAATCTTGGTTTGGTTTCATTTGCTTTGGTGTTTTATGGCACAGCAACACAAGAAGATTATTTAGGCAATTGGAGTAAACTTAATTGCCCAAGGACATACCACAGTAGCTGACCTGGGCTGATCCAATGGTAGGATTCAAACCTGCACCCTTTTGGTCACCCATCCAGCTTACCACTGCACTGCCATTGCTCCTCAAGAATCTTGGGGGGTCCAACGTACTCAGTTCTTGCATTTCTTACTATATTTTCTAATAAATTTTGTTATGTTTTTTTTTACCTCAATGCCCCTCCATCCCACCCCATCCATATCAAGGGAATACTGTATTACGTGAAACAAGGTAAGAACCATGTTGAAGAGAAAATGGTATCTTTTTACCATGAAGTTACACCAAACTCCTTGATGCATTGGAAGAAAATGAACCCTTGAATATCAATCTCACTTATGCAAAGTCAAACATTCCAGGTGTAAATTAAACCCCACAATGTATTTTTTTCACACAAGCATGAACTCAATTAATGCTTGAACTCAATTAAGCCATATCTACACAGGCATAAATCCTCTTTTAATCATTGCTTATATGGTAAGAAAATTAATAACATATGTACTCTCTTATAAGTCAAGTCCAACTGCAAAATGCACAGACCCAGATTTGCCATAACATAATGCACTGGCAGATCTAGGTGTATGCAGTCTGTTGGGAGTAATGAGTAGAATAAACAACATAGACTCTGATCTGCCAGCACATTATGTTATGGCAGATCATGATCTATGTTGTTTGCAGTTGGTTTCTATTTATAAGTAAGTACATACGGTACATGACCAATATTAAAGTGCTACTTGGAACCTGCAATGATAGGGAGTGAATATTATACTGCAGGCTAGGTCTTGGGGTCAAATTCTTATTACAACCAGAATCAAAGAGGTATTTTAAATAATCAGTTCAATATGGAGCAGGCGTAACTACCCAATTCTAACATTGGAAGTGTAAGGTTTCAGATTTCCATATACACTTAGATATATTTCACTAATTGGCCAGCCAGTTAATGAGGAATGTTAACCTTTGATCTGCATTTTTCTCCACAGGTAACTATTCCATGTAAGAAGAAAATCTGACCCAAGATCTCATTGTGTGTGTGTGGGGGGGGGGATGCTGTGTGAACAACCTTCAATACAATGCCCGGTATTGATGGTACTGAAAATGAGTGAAAAGAAGCATTTCAACAAATTTCCTTAAAGTAGTTAAAGACCTTGAAAAGCAATGCCTGCTACTTACTGTACACAACTATACAGCTTGACAAAGACCTTGATATGCAATGTCTGCTACTGTACACAACTATATAGCTTGACAAAGACCTTGATATACAATGCCTATATAGCTTGACAAAGACCTTGATATGCAATGTCTGCTACTGTACACAACTATATAGCTTGACAAAGACCTTGATATACAATGCCTATATAGCTTGACAAAGACCTTGATATGCAATGCCTGCTACTGTACACAACTATATAGCTTGATAAAGACCTAGATATGCAATGCCTGCTACTGTACACAACTATATAGCTTGATAAAGACCTTGATATGCAATGCCTGCTACTGTACACAACTATATAGCTTGATAAAGACCTTGATATGCAATGCCTATATAGCTTGACAAAGACTTGATATGCAATGCCTGCTACTGTACAAAACTATATAGCTTGATAAAGACCTTGATATGCAATGCCTATATAGCTTGACAAAGAAACTGATATGCAATGCCTGCTACTGTACACAACTATATGGCTTGATAAAGACCTTGATATGCAATGCCTATATAGCTTGACAAAGACCTTGATATGCAATGTGTGCTACTGTACACAACTATATGGCTTGATAAAGACATTTGATATGCAATGCCGACTACTGTACACAACTATATAGCTTGACAAAAAAAAAAAAACATGCATTTCAGTGTCCTTGGCATAATTCTGCTCATTAGAACACTGTTTTGAAGCTCGTGCCATTGGTCCATTTGTCTGTCATATTTACCTTCCCCAACACTTCTATAAGAATGGATGTTTAGTGGACTTTTACTTTTTTTTAATTTCCTCAATCCAACTGCACTCACCTGACTTGACCAATACAGTGAAACCTACCGTCATAGACACCTGATTTGACTAATACAGTGACACCTACCTTCACAGACACCTGATTTGATCAACACAGTGAAACCTACCTTCACATACATCTTCCATATAATGGACACCAGCTTATCAATTTTAAAACCCCAGTATTTCCTTTACATATTTAACCTCTTCAAACAGGGCCATGACCTGCATGTCGAGCCCATGATCAAAGCATTGCCATAAAACATGTGACCTTGACCCCAAGGTCAAAAGGTAGAGCAATTATGTCAAAGAATGAACTGTCTCAGCTTCATAATGATTCATCCAATGTGTGAACAAAATCCATTAACGAGTTCAGGAAATATAAGCAAATGAAAAAACTTTAATCAAAACCTTAACAAACTAATGATGACAATGATGCTAAATAGAGACTGCTATGTCTTGATTCGCACTAATGTATGCTTGAAAGAAGGAGACATGTCCATAATGGACAAATTGTATGGTCCTTTGAGTGTACTTTAGAGAAATGTTTTACTGTATATGGAAAAATTGTATGGTCCTTTGAGTGTACTTTAGAGAAATGTTTTACTGTATATGGACAAATTGTATGGTCCTTTGAGTGTACTTAAGAGAAATGTTTTACTGTATATGGAAAAATTGTATGGTCCTTTGAGTGTACTTTAGAGAAATGTTTTACTGTATATGGACAAATTGTATGGTCCTTTGAGTGTACTTTAGAGAAATGTTTTACTGTATATGGACAAATTGTATGGTCCTTTGAGTGTACTTTAGAGAAATGTTTTACTGTATATGGACAAATTGTATGGTCCTTTGAGTGTACTTTAGAGAAATGTTTTACTGTATATGGACAAATTGTATGGTCCTTTGAGTGTACTTTAGAGAAATGTTTTACTGTATATGGACAAATTGTATGGTCCTTTGAGTGTACTTTAGAGAAATGTTTTACTGTATATGGAAAAATGTACTTGTCCAAATTACAATATTTGTCTCAGATGACAGCATAACTGTTAACGTCATATAGAAATACATGTAACATTTAACACATACAGCTCTAAATGAAGCTGATGAGTTCACCTCA
Organism: Margaritifera margaritifera; assembly: GCA_029931535.1. Lineage (NCBI taxonomy): Eukaryota > Metazoa > Mollusca > Bivalvia > Unionida > Margaritiferidae > Margaritifera > Margaritifera margaritifera. The sequence continues at coordinate 2,006,294 of JAQPZY010001528.1, forward strand.
AGTATACTGAAACTCATCAATGTATCATTTAATTGTATTAGTATAGGCATTTTTTTATCACATACAAACCTTAGAAAAGGAACATGTACTTACAAATGTTCAGAAATTTTAACCATGCATTATTTTAACTTGAGTGAGTACTATTTAGGGCAGACAAAAGAGTTGAGAAATACATCTTTACAACATAAAGACCTGCAAAAATACCACTCAATGGTGAGTCCTATAGGTCAAAAGATATCACAGTTCGCTGTTAGCACTATTATTGTAAGAGAGATAAAGTTTAGTACATACCTAAATGCACAGACTGTCTGCATCTGATAAGACATTATTACAAAGCAAACCTACATCTATAAATAAACAAACTTAACAAAATTATGAATGCGTGCAAAAAAATTATGAATGAATGTCATATACTATCCAGCAACCTCAAAAAATAAATAATTGTTGTAAAGACTGCTGTCTGACACAGCTATTGTCTTCAAAAAAAGCATGCATACTTGTGCTTTATTCAGTTATTATTCCAACCAAATGCTACAAAATACATTAATTGAGCATGCACGCTATTCCGTATTATTCATTCAAGTCAAAGAATGTCTTTAAACAAAAATACATGTACTGTGGAGTCACTATTATTCAAAGACTATACATTTTTTTAAAATTTCTTTGCAGTTACAAACCACAAATTTAAATGCCCAATGAACAATTATTTCTGTTTGAAGGCAATAGAACCTTCTACTCTAAACAACAAATTTAAGAATAAATATGTAAACCTTTGCAGAACCACAAGAGTACCATGAACACCACATTATACGCCCACCTCATGTTTAATAGTCCTCTATGTAGATAACTGAAATTTCTGTACAGAAACCACTTTTCTTCTTTAAATCACAGTAACCTAGACCTTTGGTCTTTTGACCCCCCCCCCCCCCAATAAAAAATAGACTTCTTCCTTATCCCAAGTGTAAGTCATCCACTAAGTTTGGTCCAGGTCTGTGGTGTAGAACTAATGTTACTGTGCAGAAACCATTTTTCTTCTTCCATAGTGACCTTGACCTTGGACCATTTTGACCCCCGAATCTATAGGCTTCAATAGACGAAATGAATGGCTTCACTAACAAATAACAGTGCAGATAAACTTTGTTTACTTTTGGCAATCATCTCCCTCAGGTTGATTAAAACTTAATATGCACATGTATCCATCAATCTTAAGAATATAAAAAAGCTGAAAATCTCCATCTTAGAAAATATGGTTAAAATTATGCACTATCATACACCAAATGATGCATCCAATTCTCTGCCTTTTGTACTAAAAAAAAACAAGAAAATACTTAATTATATTTATCACACACTTCCACTGAGTATACACTACATCAGTATTTCCCAAACCCCGTGTTGCGACCCAAATGAGGGTCATGAGGACCCTTGCGACCCTATACTGGTACTGCATTTTGGGTCGCAAAAGATGGTATTTAGGATCGCAATCAGAAAAGTTTGGGAACAACTGCACTACATACTGATAACAATCTCTTTAATCACTATTCCTGGTACTCTTACTGTGGTTGAAATTCTCTCAACCTTCATGATACGCTAAAAAGTGAAAGGTCTTTCTTTCTTCAAATAATGTTTAAAAAAAAGTTCCAGTTCCTACCTCTGATAGTCTGTTAGGAAATTCCTTGGAGAGTCTGTGTGGGAATTCCTTGGATTCCTTGAGCTTCATTTTTGACACAGTGGGGCAATAACAGCAGCAGAACCATGGGTTGCTGCTGCTTCTATGCTGCCGAAGGGAGTCAGTATAAGAACTGCCTCTGATGGTTTTCTGAGATCCTGAGGAGAGGTTGACACTAGAGGAACTCAGAAGTCCATCATCAGTCAAGTACACCAAAAGGGGAAGACCAATTTCAGATGGCTGATTGCAGACTACTACAGACATGAGGTTGCCTATGTTTTAGTGTCCCCCTTTCCTTCATATACACTTACATTCATAAGAAATAGTTAGGGTGGGACACAGTTATCACTGAGGAAATGTTTGACAGTTATATCACTTCCCCTGCTTACATGTACCATGTTTTGCTTGACTGAACAAAGCATGCCTCCACTGAAAAAACATACTGCTTTAGTCACTCCTGATCAATTAATTCTGTCTTCAGCTATACACAATAATATCCTTTTTATGCACTAATCCATCAAGGAATGACTTAATTCTACAAATAAGCCACAGGTATTGTCTGACCAATGTAATTGTCACCTGAATGTATCTATGTTTATCTATACTTGCTAATGACATAGTGGAGTCACAAGGCATGCCACATCAAGCAGTCTCTACCTTCATACAAGTGAGAATATTCTGGTTATTAAGCAGAAAATCTAATTACCGACAAAGCTTGCTGTGCTAGACCTTTATAACATTGGTCAGTGTTTACACTGTCTGGCTTCAATTAGTACAATCATGCATTTCTCTGAGAAAGCAAGATGAACTCTATGTTTCTTCTTCCCACTGAAAATTGGTACCTGATGGCAAGGCCATTTTGATTATTTCAAGAAAACACAAATACTATCAGTCAAGATAATGTGTATTCATAAATTATGAAAAAAGTAGAACTTTGTGTATTAGCAGATGTTTATTGATTAGGAAATGTGGTTACTGCCCAAAGAAAGAGCAGTAATGATGTATCTGTAGATGTAATCAGTCAGTGGTTGCCACCCTTAGATGGCTGTATTCTTTACAAAAGATAAGGATGCTGCTGTGGTTCAGTGGCTTAACATGCTAGACTCATGCCCAGAAAGGTGCATGTTTTAAATCCTACTAAGACTACACTGGGTCAGCTGCCATGGTGTGTCCATGGGTAAGGAACTTTACTCCAATTGCCTTGGCACAGTCAGTCATAAGAATGGTTGAGTGAACTGAACCAGAGCATTATACAGTGCAACTTTCCTCCGTAGCCCAACTTCTTCTGCAGACTAGCCAAATGTTGCAGTCCAAATAAAGCAATTCTGAAAATAAACACCTGTATGCTGGCCACCACTTGAAAACCACTAAAATGTCAGGTCCCAACTGTGTCCAGTTTAGGAAAGTTTTACTGTAATTTGAAACTGGGAGTACAGCTGTCCTAATAACCAGACCAAATGTTGAAAGTGGATAATTTAGGAAAAAAAATAGAGCTCCTGGATGCAGAGACTCTCACTACCTAAAACTATGTGGAAAGTCATATGCAAAATTTTCCATCTATCCTTATGTGAAGGTTTTTAAATGGCTGCATTTATTTCTAAACTACAGCAATGCAATCAAGTAAATGCTGAACTGGTTAGCATGTTAATATCTCACTGACTAGAATCCTACTCTGGACCTGCAACTGTGAGAGAGTTAGGGACCTAGGGACCAAGCATTTCTTTACTCGGGGGGGGGACCTGGATTTTATTTTCAAGCAGGATATTATTTTGTCTTTTATCTCAAGATAAATTTTGTTCAACTAATATAATGTGTAGAACTAGTTTTTTTCTACAAATCAGAGCAAAAGTTATTTTTTTAAGCATTTATAGGCCGGAAATTTGTATCCCCCAAAATCCCAGGCTCCCTCCTCCCCGCAAATTAAATTGTTAGTCCCTATATTCGAAAGTAGTCTCAGTGTTGCACCTTGCACCTATGACCCCATAGGCAAGTGCTTACAGTGTCCCCTTATCCCCCAAACTCTGATGGACACACAAGAATTTGGGGGCATAGAGCCAAAAATTGCAGGAAACCACAATCCTGTGCTCAAGGTGCAACAATGCAGTGTCATAATTACAATAAGTGAAAAATAGTGGTAAAGTTAACTTAGCTGCAAATCAAACTCACATATCCATCATACAATAAAACTTAGACAAAATGCTTTTCATGATGACCTATTAGCCACACAGACTTACCATACTGTATTATGGCAAGTAATTCATCTCACGGTCAAGTGTAAACAGCTGAGATATGCATCTCAACCTTGCATATTTTCTTCCAAATACAAATGAACTTGCTGTAGCAATCATCTTTTATCACAGCCATCTATAATGCACACCAGACAAGAAGTACAGTATTACCTGTATATAAAGTTCACCTGCTGCAGCTAATACAGGCCAGATTCTGCTGGTCCCAGGAGTGACCTTTAATGGACAGATCTTGTTGGTATGAAGCATGCAATGCTGTGATATAAGCCATACTCAAGCATTGAGACAACACATGCTGCAAGGGTACAGGGGGGTTTGTTGGTGCAGAAACTCCTTTCCTGTAGATGTTTGGTATATTTTTTATGTGGATAGTGACGGACCATATAGGAATAATGATCATACATAGTTTGCTGTCTAAAAATGTTTCTCAGAACACTCAGGAAAGACCCTGAACCCCAAAGTACAAACTCTTCCTTCACGCTCCAGCTACTTGTGTATGATCCCTATAAATACTGGTCTCAGTGAACAACATATCATAATGATTAATGTCGACATGAAACTGCTGGTAAATTTGAGCATTCAAGAAAAGAAATGCAAGTTGAAATCACTCTGTATATATAGGAAGCCACAGTAGTTTGGGTTTGATCCCTACTACTCCACCCCACCCCCAGCAGGAATCAGCAGCCTCAGGGTGTCCTTGGAAAAAATACTTAGCTCCCATTTCCTGGGCATTATAGACAATAAAATTCCTGAAAGTGACATTAAAAACCAACCTACCAACACAAACAATCACCCTGCATAATCAGAGGTCAAACTGAAAGCATCATGTCACTTTCTTCTAATGAAAGCCTGACAAAAAACAGATAGCCCTCTGGCTACATCTGGTAATATTTGCACTACACTCTTCATAGTTATGTGTTACGATTTTTCAACGGTTGTAGGCCAGAGGACTGATATAACATGCCTCAAAACCTAACACACAAATGCACAAACATATAACGTATATACTCGCATATAACCTGAGTCCAAATGCAAACAACATAGAGCCTGATCTGCCATCATATAATGCGCTGGCAGATCAGGGTCTATGTTGTTTGTTCTACTGATTAGTCCTTACAAACTGCATAGACCCAGATCTGCCAGCGCATTATGCACCAGCAGATCTGGGTCTATGCAGTTTGCAGTTGGTATCGATGGTACATATACATGTTACATTAATTTACATACATAAAGAGAGCTCCCTGAATGGAGCTACAGAATATACAATGTCCATTTCCTCTCCCTCAAACACCTGAAGATCCTTTTATACTGAAATGCAATCCATGTAGCTCTAGCTTTCATTCATATGGTAGTTGCACGATAAATCAAAGATGTGAATAAAATATACAATAACACTGTATACCTATTTCAAATACAAGCCATTTGATTGACATGTGATTTGTTGCTACTAAAATCACATAAAGTGGAGAATCTTCCAGACAAATTATATGCATCACTGTTTTGCTATACTGTGTACAGTAATTCAACATACCTACATGTAGGTGAAGGACAGTGTAGAGTACATATACTGTATGCTTCATTAAATAGATGTTAAAGCCTATATTCAGTCAAAGATTTGAAGTTGTGTGTGGTATAATATCACTACCTACAGTCTTACATTTACAACTGTGGAGGCAATGGCAAGGGTTCTGCAAATGCAATGCAATGTTTCACCTGCAAACTATGTCATGGTGTACCTCGTCTGTCTATGACTTGCAAACACATTAATGCAAGACAGTAACACACAATCTCAATACTGCTTATGATGGCAACAATACCATCACTGCCATTAAAGTTATAATGATGCTAATGCAGGCAAAACAAAAATGCTGTAAATTTCTGCAAGTTTCTTTTTTATTCTCATCTGCCAAAATACTGGTAGTACCGGTAAATCTAGTTCATATTCCTTCTGACAGTACCGATGATATTTCAAATTGGAAATTGGGATTTGCAACCACAAGGAATGACTGGAGTGAAAGACTATATTCTCTTCTGGGTCTCAAGAAAGCACTTATGACACAAAGTCACAAAATTCTATGGGTATGAGGTTCTACTGGTATATAAGTATATTGTGCAATGGATCCTGCTGGTAGGTGCATCACGGTACATTGCCAATGAACTGGTTTTTTGCAGTATGTCTATATATAGTATACATATACAATTTTTAATTCAGCCTTCATTTGTTTCATTTTAATATTTTGTCTCTTTCAAGGTCTACTGTTATAAACCTTTCCCAAATAAATTATTTCTGATGCATCCACCAAGAAATTGGATGAACTGCATGATGTAATACCCTGCCTGTTGCAGAGCAACAACCTAAAATGGCCAACATGGACTATTAAATCTTGAATAAGCTGATGGCAAAGAAAAAGGAAAAATCACTCATCTGGCAGCAATTTTTGGCTGAAATTCTCAACAACAAAAAAGACAGAAAACTAATTGATAACCATGTCATTTGTTGGTAATGTAATGTGGAGGTGATGTTTGTGGGTGGGCTGACAAACATGACTGCCTACATTCACCAACATCGTCCCATCATAGCCACTAATGTGGCCAGTGTTGAGAAGATGCAAATTAAACAGGAGCCTGTGTCATGTAGCTCAGACTGGTTCAAATGTAAGGATTTTTTCCCAATCACTGTTGAATGAAAGAGATTTAAAAGAAATATAAGTTATGTAGAACTTTGACTTCTTGTTCAATTTTTAATATTATTTTGCATTTTATACCGAGTTTCACATTATACTGCAATACATACTGCAATACACTGTCCTTTATTGCAATACAAAAATTATGTGGATACCCATCCCTACAAAATTCACTTGTATTCTCATCCCGATGAGTAGTTGGTGGATGGGTAAGGACAATAAGATATTTCCTACACAAATAACACAAAAAAATAGTTGCACTACAGTATCAAAGCAATTTAAACATTTTTAAGTCCCTAGGGTACTACAAGAACTGGAATTTAAAACGGTCTGCCATCCAAAACTCTATTTACAGTGAATTTGCTATTTTTGGGTGGAATACCAAATTTGATGGATTTCATATTAATGCAAACTATATACATGTACACTGTAGTTCAGGGGTCCCCAACCTTTTGTGCCTACGAGCACATTTGTGAGTTTATGAGTGGCAGGCAACAACCAATTAACTGAACCAATTTTTTTTTTAGATTATTTTTTCAGGACAAATAAAGATATGGATACTAAATACTATACAAAACAACACATTTAATGGTACAAGAAACCATACAATAAAAAATGTTGTTTTATAAGTAAAATTTTTATTACTCAAGTGGAAAGTTAGTGTGATCTTTGGCACTGCATTTCATCGGCCAATTGTTCAAAGTTAGGAGTGTAGGATGATCTTCCTACTCTCAAACAATTGTCAAGATGGGCATCAGTAAGTTGAGATCTGTACTTTGATTTTATAATGTTCGTGGTTGAAAACAGTGATTCGCACAAGTATCTGGAACCAAAATAAGATTTTATCTTGTATGCTTCACTTTTTAACGAAGGAAACTTTCCTCGCTCAACCAGATTCCAAAAGTTCTCATGTGTTGTGTAGGATTTCAGAACAACGTTGCTTTGAAGGTCCAAAATCTCCAGTTGCAGTTCTTCTGTCCTTGCTTGAATGAGTCTGCCAATAGATGCAGCAGTTTCTGTAGCCTCTGTCTGGCAAGTAAAAGGATTTACAAAAAAAGCTACCACTGGCTCAATGGTGGTGAACTGTTGAAATCTCTTTTTGAACTCCTTCAGAAGTGTTTGGAGGTGGCAAATAAATGGTGACAGGCTAAAATCACCCTCACCTACCATTTTCTTCATATTTGGGAAGTGTACGAGAGACTTCATCTTCATATGTGACATTCACAAGACTAGTTTTGCTTTGAATGATTTTACAGAGCCCATCATTTGAGCCACCTGTCGGTCATTTCCCTGAAGCTCCAGATTTAAACTGTTCGCTTTGTCAGTGATGTCAGTTAGGAAAGCAAAGTCCAGTTGCCAGCAAGAGTCACTTAGACTTCAGAAAATCTGTTGTCTCCTCAATCAAGCTGAAAAAGCATGCAAGAGCTTTACCTTTGCTCAGCCATCACACTTCTGTGTATAAGATCAGATTGTTTGTCTTCAAACTCTTCCAGCAGGACCTTAAAGAGTCGGTGTTGCAAAGGTGTCATGCGAATTGAGTTAATTATTTTTATAGCAACATTCATGATGTGTCCAAACGGAAGTATTTTAACATACAAAGCTTCCTGGTGGATAATACAGTGATAAGATATAAAGTCCGGAAAGAATTCATCCTTCTTGCATAGGGCAATGAATCCACTGATGCTGCCCAACATTGCTGGTGCCCCATCTGTGGTGATTGCAGACAGCTTGTGCAGAGGCAAACTAATTTCCATTGCATAGGTTTTAAATGTGTTATAAATATCCTCACCTTTTGTTCACCTTTTCATAGGCAATACTTTCAGTAGCTCTTCCTTTACAGTGAAGTCACTAAATACCATTCTCACCATGATTGTCAAATGTGCAGTGTCTGATATATCCGTCAACTCATCGCATTGAAGTGAGAACCAGTCACACAATTCCAAGTCACTCTTCAGTTGAGTTTGCATGTCACTTGAAATTACTTGTATCCTCCTGGTAACAGTGTTGTCAGATAACTGCAAGTTTTGTATTGCCAACATAATCTCACGCTACTTAGAAAACCCTTCAAAAAGGCAATCAGCACCTGTCAGGAATGCCTCCTTCAACAACTCACCATCTTGAAATGTTTTTTTTTTTCTTTACAAAGCATGTGAGCAATTTTAAGGGAAGCAATAGTAGCATATTTAGATTTTACCACAGGTCTAGTGAAAATCGACTGCTGGCCTGAGAGTTTTGACATCAGTTCCTTAATTTTCTTCTTTCTTAACTTGGATTTAAGTAGATAGTTAGCATCAAATGAGTTGTGATCAGTCTTGAAATGACGCTCAACGTTATGTTTCTTCGGGACTGCAACACTACCGAACAGTAAACAAACACATTTCCCTTTGATGTAGATGAAGCAATATGATCTTCCCACTCAGCATTGAAATTTGTAGGTCCACTGTCTCTTATTTTGCAAACTCATTTTGGGACAAAAAGTAGCACAATTCGTGCAGAGAAGAACTCCAAGTTAAATAAACCACCAAGTGCGAGAAAACAGCAAGACAATGATATGGCAGTACAGCTCACATTTAACGCACTGTCCCACTGTGTCCTCACAAGGTTACTAGTAACGGGTGGTAAGCAGTTTTCCCATGCTAGCTGCATATTGCACATCATGTGATACTAACATTCGGCCCGGAGGTAAACTACTACTTACAAACTCTAATATGCCTGGGCATATGCATAGCATTGACGTACCTTGCGAGTTTATAATCCTAATGTACGTTCCCTACTCATATTAGGACCTTCATTATTCATTATAACCTCTTTTTGTCTAACCTCTTCCACGGGCACACAAAAAAAAACTTGGAGGCACCGCATTGGGGATCAATGATATAACAGGAATTCATCCTTCCACAGTGTGAACTTTCTAGGAATTTCCATAAAGTTCAGACTAGTATAACACACACCTAGTCTGCTCTCCACGTCACAGGCCCATGCGTAGTAATCATGTTTTCAAGGACACTGACTACATGTGGGAAAAATGAGCGAGATGGGAGAAGGGAATCTGGCAATAGCAAAAGGTAAGTATTACATCATTAAAATTAGTTTTAACCCCCCCCCCCCCCCAAATACTGCGTAACTCAATTTGCCAGTTTGGTGGGAGGCTGACGACTTAAAAAACTAGTAAAAACAAGGAATTACTCACCCTTATGGTAGGAATGTCCACTACTGTAAGATGGTATTAGCTTGGGCCACTTTTGTGCCGCAACTATGGGCCCTAGAGAAAATATGCCTTTGCTCTGGTGCACCAAAGAACAAAGGTAGAAGGAGATGGGGAGTGTGACTGCCAAAATGCAGCCTTTAACACATCCTCCAATGATGAATGGGTTAGATAGGCCCCTGAAGTAGCAATGGCTCAAACTTCATGGACTTTAATCTTCTCAGTAAGGGACTGATAAGCGCTCTTAATTGTTATGATAATCCCCTTAGAAATAGCGGATGCCAAAATATAAGCTGAGCCCTTTAGAGGAAGGAAACCCTACCCTTTCTTCTCCCTTAGAAGCAGCCAAACAAAATCATAAAGTCCTAAATGGGCATAACAGTCGATCTGATCATCCCCTGCACAGACATGACTGAGACTGGGAATCTCTATAGGAAGTGGACCTACTGAAGAAAGCTAATTTTGCAAAGAAACCCAGTTGGCAAAGGAGAGAAAATTACTCGTAATTATCACTGAACCATAGACAACCTTGCTCTATAGAGAGGGCAAGAAGCTCACTCCTTCAACTTGTGGATGCCAGGGACAGCAAGAAAACAGTCTTAAGGGTAAGGTTCTTGTATCATTATTGTTGTTATTATTATTATTATTATTATTATTATTATTATTATTATTATTATTATTATTATTACCTTGTCAAGATTGTTTTATGTGCACTATTCAACAAAATCATAAAATGTGCATATGTGTTTTTCTCTCCCAGATTTATGTTCCATACAAGATTACTGTATCCTGTTCACTCTAATCCATCCTATAAATTAAATCATCACTGACTTAAAATAATCACTGATCTTATTTTGTTTTGTGAACCAAAACAAAACAGTAACTTCACTATAAATTGACAGTTTACATATGACTGTAAAACAGAGGACTGACTCTTTGATTTACCAAGAAACTTAGGCTTGGAAACAGCTGTTCAAAAACAATACATGTAACTGGATTAGCTAGTTGCTCAACTCCCTGAGATCAAAAGACAGTCAGCTTCTGTAAGAGGCCTGTGATGAATTGGGAATCAGCTGTATATGGCTATTTTTGTGACCCATGAACTGAAACTTTGCCTGCCTTTACAGACCAGTTTTCAATATTGAATGACCCCTGACCCTAATGAAAAGGGATGTAACTCATATCTCTTCTTAAAAATGAACTTTTTGCATCAGATAGCTTTAATTCACAGGCAAACTGATGAAGATATTGAACAAAAGGCAACTTCCACTTCTGCTGCGATAACATGACTACTTTTCCCAGCATCCAGCAAACAAATCGATTCGACCCTCTACCATAATAATAAAAACTGCCTTGCTTTCAAATTTGACATATTGACACCTTTGACAATATGACTGGAGTACGGTGTGTACAAGCAAGATAAGAAATGTATGCACATCGATTCACATGATATTCATTTATCTAAACAATGCCTTCCTCATGAAACAAAAGTTTGGTTTTCCAGACTGAGAGGTAACTGTAGATATGTTCCAGTGACCACTTAAGGCAGGGAGAAACTACTATTTGGTTAGGAAACACCTGGCCGCTGACCACAGAAACAGGTGACCATTACACACATAACATTAATATAGGAAATTTGCCGGGATGAAATTAGAATGGCCATTGTGACCAGGTGACCACTATGTAAAGGTAACCATTAGGACAGGTTTGACATGTTTCACCTGTGATGAGGAAAACTAGGGATGTACGGACATATCCTGGTGGTCAATGGAGACTGCCCTGTCACTGGACCTGATGGCTTCCTGACTCAGGCTATGATCTCCATCTTGAAAGGTTCCTCCTGTAAAAATTTGTTTAAGGCAGAAAAAAATAATGAGGACATCAGGGAGCATGCCCAGTATGTGTGGGGTCCTAATGCAGGGGTGACCCAGTGTTCGGAAGCTTCTGGTTCACTGTAATGGGAGGATGAAAATTTTCATCGTTCAGTCGGTGTATTTTCCTCCTGGAAAAGTACTAGCTATGCAATAACAACAGGTATTGTATTACTGATATTAAAACCAATTTAAACTTCATTTGAGGACATTTTCTATTCCGAGGAAAATTCAGGCAGACTCGACAGGAAATCTGGATCCAATAATGATACATCATCTATTAAACTGTTGAGATCAACAATGATGAGGACTGCCACACATACTAAGAAAGGATAAAAATGCTTGTGCTACATATAAGGACAGTATGAAAGACAACAAGTTAATGTGAAATGACTTATGTTATGAGATGTTGTGCATATTTTAATTTGGAAAAAGGAAATATTTTAAATAGTTTTCATTTTTGTCCACTTGTATGCTAAAATTCAGGTCGCTGAAAATCCTGCTGATTTGAAATCAAAACTGCTGACCAAGTTTTGCAAATCTCCTGACCTGTCCTAATCTGACCTCTGTTCTGTCACAGTGGACACGGTTATTTTAGTGGACAAGGACACTGTAGAAAACAGTGCTGTAGTCTAACTCTACAAGGACTGATTCAAAGCATATAATGGCAGAGAAGTTAATATTTATTGCAGAAAATAATGAATCCATGACATGAGTGATATGTGTTTGAATTTATTAAAAAAACTAGAAACAGGTAAGGATATTTGCAACCACTGCTTTTATCTAGATTACCCCACTTTTTAACCTGGTAGGAGCGATTGGGTTCCAGTTTTTCCATTTCTGGAATAAACGCTGAAAATGTGATAATTCAACAACAATTTAGTATCAGTGAGAACTATTAGTACGAATTTACTGAGGTAATTTGTAAAGGAACTTGTGGTGACATAATAAGTAAGCAACAAGTTCAAGTAAATAATGAAATAATAAGCAGGGCCCCCTAAAAGTGAAAAGGGCTCTATAAACTTGACCAAATGGGACCCTTTTCTTGGAAAGCTGGATAAAACACTACATGCAACCAGCTGATTGATACAGCGTGTCTTCCCAATATTTGAAATTAATGTTATGGAGTCAAAAGTCCCAACCCTAAAATAAAGCCGAGATTACATTAGGATTTTTAAAAATTTGAATGTCTTCATTGCAGTATTGTATAAATAATAACAAATAATCAAAATTATTACACGTGGACCAGTTCTAAAAATACCACAGCATTCAACATGATTTGTATCCAATATATAAGTGCCATACACCAAACAAAACTGCAGATATTACTCTGTCCATACAATATTTTTCTTATAAATGACCAGTTTTCAAAAGTCTGGGGCATTTCAAAGCATTTTGTTATTCTTACGCCATTGTTCAACCATCTTCAGATCTTTGTTTAACTTGATTTGGATGGCATTTTAGGATGGAACAGAACCATGTAAAGTTGTGTCATCTCCAAACAGGTCTGTACTGGAGTTGTCAGTAATCAGAGGCCATTAATAAGATTACAAATAACAATGGACCCAATACTAACCCTTGTGAAACACCAACCTTAACAACTGCAGAAGAAGATACATGCTGCCTTTTGTGTTGAAGATAAGAAGTTAACCATTTTATGTCATTGTCATCTAAATTATAGTGTTGTAATTTTGAGACAAGGATATTGTGATCTACTAAATCAAACCAGATAGATTGACAGAATGATGACATATGATATGGTCTTTACTATCATTATTAGTCTATATGGAAAATGGATTTGCTGCCCTGCTTTTAGTCTGTGCAATGTTTCTTTGCATTTTCTGCAGTGTCTGCAAAACATTCCATTTTTGTCCGAGTCATACTCTGACAAGGGATACTCAACAATCCATGACAAGTTGAACTTTCTTGCATGTTTTGAAGCATCATACTATTTTTCTTTGCAACAAATTCATTTATTTGTTTGTGCAATCTTCATCAAGTTCCTTTCTTTGCCTAGAAATGTTAACAGACTCATCTCTTTGACAACATGAACAATAATGAAAGTTTGACTTGGAAATGGGAATGGTTTTGTAATGATTTATTTATTTACACGCTTGATTTATTTGAGAACACTTATTTTTATCCATGTATTTATTAGCCTATTGGTAAGTATGTATTGGTCTAGTCTGAAAACTTGGCCACCAAACTGGTATTGATATTGATGGGTGGTTTGTGCCATCAATATCAAAACAAAGTTTGGGGGCTGATTCATTGAACTAGTATCAGTCTTCAGTTCATGTAAATACTATGTAAACAATAGATGATTAACACATTTCACTACATGGATTGTGCTTATAAATATCAACATGACTAATCACTTGAGACAAGTGCCTTTTATTTCCAAACACAGGAAAGTTATTTTAAATTCATGAATAATAACCCAAAATATTGCCTCTTCCACAACAGGGATAGCTGGACTGTCAAGACAGAGTTTTGGGTAATTATGAATTTTATGCAGTGGTTTAAATGCATAGGAACAGTTAAAGATTTCACACATTTTTTAACCCCATTTTCATCTAACCATTTCTTCAGGATTAAAAAATACCAGGTATCATACTGAAAAAGTCATCATAATAAGCAATTTATATAAAAGCAAAATCTTAAGTTCTACAGTAAATGAGCAATATCACAAAACTTCTACTTTTCACTCCCCAGAAGTAGGTGGGAAATGTGAAAACCAGTCTTCAAAATAAGCATGTGCCTGCTGGTCCACTACAGAGAATGGTGTGTGTGTGTGTGTGTGTGTGTGTGTGTGTGTGTGTGTGTGTGTAATGACAAGAAGGTAAAGTGCATTCTGATTTGATCTGTTTTAGGAATTTAAACAAAAAACTGCAAAAATGGTACAAAATAAATTAATATTACTTTGGTTGAATGCCTTAATGGGGCATTTCACTGAAAAAGAACAAATGTGATAGACCAGTATCACTTTACAAATTTATTACGTTCTTGTTAATGATTACCATACATAAACATTATTGCACTGAAAGTTATCATGCAAGACTTACCTACCTCTGGATGCTGTTTTTACTGGGTATCCTCTTCCTGTCCACTCTGAAAGAAGTAAAAGCAGTCAAATTCAGTACCCTATAATTAAGTTTTCTTTCTGATATCCATTTGGGAGGAGGTAATGATGCCCAGTGAGAGAAACCTGGCAAAAGATGAAAGACCCCCTGACTGTGAACTTACTACAAATGTGCAGGTTTTAAGATGTGTTGGCAATCAGAGTGATAAAGCAGTGACTGCTTCCAACTTAAGGCTTGCTATACCACACAAAATAAATAGGGAGGCTGACTTATTTGCCCTTCTTCAGAAAGTGTTTCTCAAACACAAAAACAAAACCTATGACAGCCATACATTTTCCCATGTTAGGATAATGCAAAACTCATGGTCTGACAAATCTTATGTGTAGCACCAAGGGAGCTACTAGAATAATGGATCTAGGCTACTATATTAGGTTTAGTCTAACCAGGATACTAGATTTACCGTACATACTCGCGTATATTCCGGGTCCAAATGCAAACAACATAGACCCCGATCTGCTGTCGCATAATGCATTGGCAGATCAGGGTCTTTGTTGTTTATTCTACTGATTATTCCTTACAAACTGCATAGACCCTGATATGCCGGCACTTTATGCGATGGCAGATCTGGGTCTATGCAGTTTGCAGTTGCTATTAGCTTATACGTGAGTATATACGGTACATAATCTCATGACTTTTTCTACTATTTTTGTTTTAAAAAACACAAACAGAAAAATATTTCACAGAAGGACAGTACACCCTTGTGTCTCATGAATCAGTTCTAAAAAATTAAAATGTAATAAAAGGAATAATTCAGTATGCGTTCTATTTTCCAATGTAAAAAATTACATGATTTGTCACACACACCAGTTACAAGCTTCTGTGGAAAAACCCTGGGGCAAGCTCCTCCCAGTTGAAGCTAAGCACCTTCTTTGGTCTCTAAAAAACCTAGTTCCAACAATAACAATAGACCCAAGTGAAACTGATTATCACTCACCTGGCTTACTTAATAGATGACCATTTCACTATACAGGCTTTAATCCTATGTAAATTATCTCCCAAATTTTATATCATGTCAATTTTACCTATTTTACCATAGTATCATAAAAAATTCTTTCTAAAGATAAAGACATAATATGTATAGCCTGTTGGTCATAATCAGAATCATCCAAGATCTTGATGATATAAACCTATTTACCAAGTTTCATTGAAATTGGATGAGTAATACAGTTTCTAGATCTAGAGAGGTAACAAGCCCAGCCGACCAGATCAAGATTACCTCATTAATATACATAGATCACATTTATTATAGAAACTGTCTAAGACCATGACGATATACATTCTAAGCTTATTTACCCAACTGGATAATTTGGTTTCCTGGGAGGTAACAAGCTCAGCCATTCAGATAAATTATTGTCTCATAAGTATGCATAGAACTTGCTCATAATCAAACGCATCCAACATCTTGATATAAGACATATAATTTAACAAGTCTGATCTCAATCTGATTAGAAATATAGTTCCTAGAGCATTGTCAAGCTCAGCCATTCAGATGCTAGATCACATCATATATATGCTTGATCTTGCTCATAATCATACTCAACCAAGATCTGGAGGATGATATAAGTCTATTTATTAAGTTTGATCAAAATCCTATCATAAATACAGAGTCTCAAGAGTGGTAAAAAAAAAAATCAGCCAAACAGATGCAAGATCAGCTCATAAATATCCATAGGTCTCACTCATAATAAAACTCATCCAACATCTTGATGGTATTAGCCTATTTACCAAGTTTGATTAAAACTGTGTCAGAAATACTGTCTCAACAATGATAAGAAGCTTGGTTATTCAGATGCAAGATTAACTTATTAGTATGCATAGATCTCACTCATAACAAAATTCATTGGATAACTTGATGATATAAGCATAATTACCAAGTTTGACCGAAACCATACCGTACCATACGCTCACTTGTCATTACAGCCAGGTGGGCTAAAAACCAAGAAAATACCCTATTTACTTGTGTAAAACTCACACTGTATTATAGCACAGCAACAGATCTACACTCACATAATGCACAAGCATTATCAGGTTCAACACACTGTCTATTCTACTCATGACTGCAAGCAAACAGCAAAGACTTTGATTTGCCCACACATTACACAACTGCATATCTGGTCCATGTTACTCACAGTTGGATACACACTATGTTGAAGTAAATAGAATATTGAAGATATGGACTGATATACTACAAATTTACAAAATATAGTACATTTTGTGACAGACTAAAATCTATATTTACACTACCATGTGGGCAACCAAAAACATTTAATAAACTGTATATTTTAAGACTTTTAAAACTTCATCTTTAACCCCACTCCACCCCACCCCATTGATGAATCCCCAAATCAGAGATAGCCACACCTTCTAATTAACATGGCTTTTTCTTTAAAATGAAAGATTTTCCTTTGAAAAGTTTACCACATTTTTTAGAAATAAATTTATGGTTCATGGTGAAAATTTAATAAAATCTGGGTGACAAATAATGAAGTTATAACAATTTAAATTTTGAATGTTATATATCATAAAATTTGCCCGACGTATCAGGCCATCAGTTAACCAGGCTACTTTATAGTCCAACAAGCTTGGCACCCCAGATGTTATTACATATTGCATATTCTCACTGTAAACAACATATACCCTGATCTGCATCGAATAATGTACCAACAGATCAGAGTTTATGTTGTTTGTTCTACTGATTACTCCTAACAAACTACACAGACCCAAATCTGCCAGCACATTATGCAATTGCAGATATGGGTCTGTGCAGTTTGCACTTCAACTCAACTTATAAGCAAGTATATGTGGTACTACCTCAGAACCCTACTTGAGAGTGTGCAGCAGTCCATTGAAATGAGGAATAAACAATGCTTGACTGACATCTAGTAAAAGGTAGGTGGAGTTTGGGGATTTGCCAAGTCTTCAATACTAAGCCCATGCTTACAAACACAAATAAGACCATTTTTACACAAATTTGGCATATTGTTTTTTTAAAAAAACCAACAACCTTATCTGATGATAAGACCACCTGATAGTTTTCAACAAATACAAGGTGGGCCCCCTTGGTTTATCCCAAGAGAAATAATACACATCTCTGAGGAGGCATCACTTGATGGTTGGCAACATGAACAGACGCTGCTGTATGTTTTAAGCCCATCATGATCACTGTTTTGTTTTTGTCGGTTTTGAAGGCACATTTAGCACATTATTGGCTATATCATCCCAAGAAAATGGGAGCTATGCCAGTCTTTCCCAAGGACACAACAAGGCAGCCAACCCAGGCTCATCTTGGCAGGTATCAAACCCATAACCCTTGGATTACTAGTCCAATGCTCTACCAACTGAGCTACATGTACTGCCACTCCCTGCTGTAGTGCCGTTGAACAAGGTAACACTTTAACAAGTATGCTGTAGAAAACCCATATGTAAACAAGTACCAGCAATGGCAAAGGGGATAACTAGAGATCAACAGGGCCTCATACTTGTGGCTTTGTGTTCTCTCGGTTGCTTCACATCATGAAAAGCACAAAATTCTATGACCTTTGACCTTTAGTTTGAAACTACAGTGAAACCCCGCTATAACGCGATATTTGGGGTCCATAAAATTCGATCGCGGAAAAAGCGGGGTCGCGTTATTGCGGGGTTTTACTATATTTTACTTTATTCAGAGAACAATGTATACACATCTAATGTATCGCATGAATAGGGTATCAACACCGTTTACTATCTGATATCGATCCGTCTTTGTTTTCCCACATGACAACCCTTTGATTGAGCCACGAGTTTGATACAGCTGTACTTGTTCAGTGCCAAGTAACAGAGAGTGGTTATTTGAACTCGCTGTAAACTTGCCGCCCAAGCTCAGTCTCTACATAAGCACCCACATATGACATTCTTTGATCTTGCTGCCCAAACTCAGTCTCTACATAAGCACCCACAGATGACAATCTTTGATCAACCACCGCATTGTCTGGTGCCTGGTTGTGTATGCAGTTAAAGAAGAAACATAAGTCGGCTATTGTTTGCGCAATGTCATGAATTGAAGTCCAGCGCATGTGTTGGTGGCTTACGTTTTTTGATGTTTATTAAATCGTGAGAATCTTTTATCAACCACCAAATTGTCTGATGCTCGATTGTGTATGCAGTTAAAGAAGAAAAATATGTCAGCTATTGTTTGAGCAATGATTGTATACAGAATGAATTGAAGACAAACACAAAGAAAACTTACTGGCTTTACTCATGGATCAGTACTAAGTAACATTTCCGATAATGTTTATTTTGGCAGAACACTTCAAGAAATTGGTGAAATTGTTAAATTTCAGAAGCCATGCCACAATCGAATTCATAAGTGATCTCTTCCCCAAAATGATATTAAACTTTTTATACACTATTTCTCGTACTTAAAAAAAAAAAAATTTTCTTGTACAAGAAAAATACATGTACATGTATATAAAATTTCAGGAACCACGCCACAAAAGTATTATACTCGAATTCATGTGCGAATGAATATATGAAATTTTGGGAGCCACGCCACGCCACGATCACGTTATATCCAAATTCGCATTATAGCGGGGCGCGTTATAGCGGGGTTTCACTGTATACCCCAGAATATGGTATTTTAACCATTTTCCTTGTCATTGATACAGTACCAGGTTTCATACCTGTATCTAAAAGTGCTGCACAGTTATAAATCTGAAGAAAAAAGAAAGTCAGTACTTTGTGTATTGGACATATAGATGAACCCATTAATACCTTGCACCCAATTTGCAAAAAAAGGTGAGGGGCAATGACATTTCCTCCAAACTTAAACAAGAATATCATGAACAGCACATTATACACCTATCCCATATTTAATAGTCTAAATAACTGAAATTTTTGCACAGAAAACATTTTTCTTTTTTTCAGTTGGAGTCACATGTACTTTTGACCTTTTGACCCCAAATTTATAGGCTTCTTCATTACCCTAAGTGCAAGTCAGTAACAAAGTCTAGGCCAGGTCTGTGATGTAGAACTCATGTTATTGTGCAGAAACCATTTTACTCTTTGAGTCAGTGATTCTGACCTTTGACCTTTCGAGTCCAAAACCAATTTGATTTTCCTTTCACCAAATGCAAGTTATCAACAAACTTTGGAACTGCAGATGAAGAAATGTATTTTTTTTTCTTTGGGGGGGGGGATAAAACTAATCTTAATGATGTAATACTTACCTATTGCTTTTGCATTGCAGACTCTTCTCTGGATTGAAAATACCTCAACCGTATGATAAGAATTCATCCTCACAAAGGGTGAAACAGAAGGTTCTGAAATACCAGAACGCCTCTGGTCCAACCCGCTGATACCTTGCCCATGCACACTGTCCTTCTTTCTTTTTCAATACATAGACTAAACTAGTGGGACATCAGTGCGTAGCAGGAGTAGGGAATCTGGCAAAAGCAACAGGTAAGTATTGCACCATTCAAATTAGTTTTACCCCGCCTCTCCCACCCCAAAAAAAACTGCATTTTAATATCAGTAATACATAACCTGTTGCTACTGCGTAGCTGAATTTGTTAGTTTAATGGAAGGCTGATGATCCCACAACTGGTGAAAGAAAAACAACCACAAAGAATTCCCACCCTCACTGTAGAATCGAAGACTACTGCCGGATGGCATCCACATGGGCCACTTTTTGAGCTATGACCATTGGACCCAAAGAAAATATGCCTTCGCTTTGGTGAGTCAACGAGTGAAGGTAAAAGGAGAAGGTAGTGTGAGATCGCCAAAATGTGGCTTTCATCACATCCTCCAAGAGACAAATGAGTTAAATAGGCTCATGAGGTAGCAATTGCTTGAACCTAATGAGCTTTAATTTTCATGAATCAAAGGTCCCTCCCAGTCAGGGACTGATAATATCTCTTCATAGCTACTGCAATCCACCTTGAAATGGTGGAAGCTGAAATATCACCTAAACCCTTATGGGGAGGAAAAGATGCTTTCTACCCTTTCTTCTCCTTTCAGAAGCTGCCAAATAAAAGTCTAAAGACCTAATGGACATAAAAGCCTATCTTGATCATCCCCAGCACAGATATGAATGAGACTGGGGATCTCAATCAAGTGGGGAGCAACTGATGGAAGCTGGGTTTTTTCTAAAAAGTCCTGGTTGGCAAAGGAAGGAAACCAACTCATAATTTCCATTGAACCAAATACAGCCTTGCTCTACGGATAAAGCATGAAGCTCACTCCGTCTCATGCAAGCTAAGGTGAGCAAGAAGAGTCTTGAGGATAAGGTTCTTGAAGAAAGCTTCACCCAACAGTTCATAGGGGGTTTTAGTTAGAGACCACAAGACAAGCCAGTTCAAAATACCTTATCAGGTTTGCTAAGTGAGAGTCTGTCCCAATAGCCGGGCCTTTCTAAACTTTTAGTGTTGGACAGGACTGTCCTATTGGCCCTGATAGTAGAAACCGGGCAATGTTTCTCTTAAAAATGGAAGAGAAGAAATCAGCCACTGACAACTAGGATTGACACATTTCCTACTGCACCAATCACAAAAGATTCTCCACTTGGCATCATAGACCTTAGATGTAGATCGTCTCCTGGACTGAATGATACACTTGGCAACTTTGTTCAAAAACTTGTCCTCGCAGAGAGGTCGTTTTAGATGAGCCAAGCATGAAGGTGAAGAATATGCAGGCTGTTAATAAGCAGAGAGCCCCTGTGCTGCACCAGGAGGTCCCTCCTCATGGAAAATATCCTGGGATGGTTCACCAGCAGATCGAGAAGATCGTTGAACCATGATAATTGGCATCACAGAAGACCTATCAAATTGAGCTCAGCAGTGGAATTCCTTACTTTAAGAAGTACCTGTGCAATCATCCTGAGAGGTGGGATGGCTTAAGTGAACAGACGATCCTACTTCAAGCTGAAAGCATCCACTGCCCAGGCCCTCTGGTCGGGAACTAGGGACATGTAAAATAGGAACTTGTTGTTTAGTCTTGTAGCAAACAAAGTCCACCAATGGTGCCCCAAAAGTTGGAAGAGGGAATCTGCTATGGATTGGTGTAGAGACCATTCCATGAGGACTATCTTCCACTTCCTTGACAGACTGTCTGCCAAAATATTCTTTTTGCTAGGAATGTGGCAAACTCAGAGGGTAATCCATTCTGAGGCTGCCCAGCGAAGGTTCTAAACCTCCACTCAGAGAAAAGGTGCATGTGTGCCTCCTTGTCTTCTGAGGTATACTACCACCATTATGCAGCGACCTCTTATTTTGTTTACATACCCCTGAAGGGCTAAGAACACTGCCCTCATTTCCAAATTGTTGATGTGGAGGATAGATTCTTCCCGGGAACACTAACCTTGAAGAATCAGTCCTTCCATCTCCAGATGAGTGTCCCACCCTGAATCTTATGCATCTGCGATCTGATAGGAGTGGGGTTCGGGAACGTGCATGGGGACTCTGGCTAGAAACTGGTCCCAATTTGTCCACCAAATCAGATCATGGTGGAAATCCAGACCTAGAGAAATCTGAGCATTCAGTGGGTCCCTGTGCAGTTTCCAGTTTGCCAAAAGGAGAAACTGGAGAGGACTCAAATGCCAAGGAGAACGAGGTCTGCTGCAGAGTTCAAGGTCCCAGCAGAGAAAGAAGAAGACGAGCCAACAACATGGTCTTGGCTCTCAGCACTTCCAAGGGACAGGATCTTGTCTATTCTGTCCAGAGGGACACAGACTTTTGTTGTTGTGGGTTTAACGCCATTTTTCAGCACATGATAGGCTATACATGGCAGCCAGTTTTATCTGGTGGAGGAAAAACCCGGGAAAACCCCGGGAAGAACAACCGACCCACAGGAAGCAACTGGCAAGCTTTCTCACATATCCACATTGGCCGAGCCTGAGACTTGAACCCATGAGGGAAACAGACTAATTCTATGTTCATGAGGAAATTCCTCCCCATGTAGACAAAATCTTGAGATGGAGTAAGCTCCGATTTCTCTAGATTGAGCTAAACACCCAGCCTGGTCACTGGACCAACAGTGAGATAGATCTAGTCTTAGGGACTCTAGCCAGCCATTGTGATCAACCAATCATTGAAATATTGGAGAACTGGGATACCTAGTGACCTTAAATGGGCTGCAACTACTCCCATGATCCTGGTAAAAGCTCTAGGTGCGCAGGGTAGGTCATTCAGCAGAGCTCGAAATTGGAAGACCTCCCTGTCCAAGCAAAACCAAAGGTACTTCCTGTGAGGAGAAAAGATAGGGATGTGAAGGTACGCATCCTGAAGATTGATGGAGACCACCCAGCTGCCAGGTATTATGGCATTCCTGACTGAGGCTGTGGTCTCCATCTTGAAAGGTTCCTCCAGGAGAAACCTGTTGAGGGAGGAATGGTTGATAATTAGACAAAACTTTCCCCCTTTCTTTGGTAGCAGGAAAATGCAGGATTTAAAGGCTGGTAATTGGTCATTAAATACCCTCTCTACTGCACCATTCTGAAGAAGGGACTGTACCTCTTTGTTTAATTGTAGCAGATTCAACTAGTGGAAGAACATGCGGTACCTTACTAGAGGAGGAAGATGCTGAAACCAAAGTCGGTATTGACCTTTTATGATAGAAAGGACCCAACCATTGACCGTTATGCCAGACCAAGCTTCTGGAAAGAGGTTTAGCCTGGCACCTATGGGAACTGAAAAGGAACACTCTGCAGGAGAGGGAGCAAGTCCTTAGGACTGTCCACCCTTGTTCTTTAGAAAGGGAGAAGGACCCACAAACTTCCTCCCTTGGCCTTTACAGCACACCCTTCTAGGGCCCAACTGCCAAGGGGCAGCTCTGAAATGGGGTTGTTGCTTTGACTCGGGCTGCGTGGAAAAAACAGGGTGCTGCGTGGTCAGTCAGGATGATTTTGCTTCTTGGCCAGTTTTTAAGGGTCAGGAGCAAATGAAAGGGACCAGTGTTGTTCGTCTCTCAAATCCTGAGAAGCCATGGATGGGATGAGCCCTCTGAAGAGAGTCTGCCTGCAGGGGAGCAGGCCTCAGAAGGTTCTTATTGCACTCTAGTAAGAGCTTTGATTTGTCCAGAGCAACATCCCTGTGGAGGTGGAGAAGCCCCACTGACAAGACCATGGACAAGTATAACGCATGCCTAGATGTTTTTGCCACTGCTTCCAACAAATGATGAAGGGCAACTGGTGATGGAGATTCCTCCTTCAGCAGGCTCAACGAGCCTGCTGAAGAGAGATCGGCAGGCAAGGCTACGGTTACTAGTGACCTAGCCTTTTGTTCTAAAGTATCCAGTGTTTTAACTGGGAGAAGAGCCCAGGTTCCCATGGAAATACCCACCTGTGCCACCTCAGCATCCAAAGTGGGAGGTTTGATGGGCCAGAAAGGGGTGTGAACCTTATAGCTAGATGAAGAGACCAAGGGTCTTAATGAAGAGGAGGCAACAGACCATCCCTTACATTGTCTAGCGAAGCCCTGGCCCTGGCCAAACCTTTGGGAAGGCTCCTTAATCGTAACCGAGTGAGGAAGCAACAAAAGATCTGTTTGAGAGTTAGCTCCAGAAAGTTTTTCCAAGCTGGAAAGAATTTTAGAGTCACCACAGCCTGAAGGCTTGGGAATTGTGTCACTGGGCAAAATACAGTAAACCTCGTTTACCACTTTGTCGAAAGACAAGATCTCTTCCTCCTCTGCCACCTTGACCAATGGATGGTAGGAGGCAGGGGACATGAAGGGAGGGGGTGCCACATCGGCCTGTTCTGTATCAAACTCAAGCAAATTGACAAGGACAGAAAGGACATCTCCATCCCACTCTTGCTCCTGGGAGGCAGGACTATACGACCCAATGTCTCTCTGTTGTGAGGGAGACTTGGGAGTAAGAGGAACCTGGAACCATAAATCCTGACGTGGACTTAATAGACTGTACCAAGTAGCAGGTTCAGCAGGTGGGTGAGTATGACTATCTACCCTCGTGGTGCATGGGGGGGAAGAAGGTCCATCCCTCTCCTTCTTTTTTGACCCAACTTTGTAAGAGGAATATGTAGGTCCATGGCCTGCAGCATTGACCTCTCTACCATGTGTCTAAGGTCCTCAAGTCCATGGCCACATGCAGGGAAATGGCCAATCACTTCCCTGTGAAGGAAGGCCCCGTTGGGATTTAGAAGGATTATAGGAAAGGGGGGGGGGCTGATCTGATCCCCTTTCCAAGTCTGGCGTCTGTACACTGATTCCCAATCCCCAGCAGGATGAAACGGCAGTCTGGAGAAAGTGGATTCTTGACTCGATCCTTATCCCCGTACTGTAGGAGCGCCAATGACTGGTTACCAGTACTCATAGACCGGTGCCCAGTGACTGGTCACACGACTCAGATCTGTAGGAAGACACTTCCACAGATCTGATAGCTTTAGAATGAAGCTCTCCCCATACCAGGTGGCTCGATCCCATCACTGACAATGGGACCCAGGGGACTGAAAGGCTGAAAGGGTACTGTTCCATCCTTAATGGGGGGGGGGGGGGGGGCGCAACTCACTTTTTCAGCCTCAACCGAGCTGTGGGAAAGTACAGGGTGCTGCTCCTCCCTCACGGAGGGGGGGGGCATGATGCACTCTGTCATTCAGGACAGAAGAGGGTGCTGCTTCTACCTCTCAGGAAAGCACAACTCAATCTCTTTGTCCTTATGGAAAAGACAGGGTGCTGCTCCTCCCTTATGGGAAGAAATAACTAGCTCTCTGTCCTCACAGAATGGGGAGGGTGCTACTCCTACCTAATGGGAGGGCGCAACTCACTCTCCACCTAATTATTACCTCCCTTGGAAGGAATCCACTAACCCTAAGAGTCTCTGAAGAGACTTTGGGACTCGGAGAAGAAAACCCCTGAAAATTGTGAGAAAGACAAGGAAGAAATTCTCTTCCTTCTTTTATAAGTACGTCTATGTTTGGTGGGGTCCCAGACCTCATCTGATCAGAGACTGCAAAAGGACAACCATCTGTCCTCTCAGAGCCAGTACAAGATAGGCAAGTGGGGTGGGTGTCCCAGATATCTTTCCTGTGGCAACACCTACCCACACCCTGCTTAGCCATTGCAACCAGGCTTATTTGAGAAATGGAGACAAATAAATTAGCAAAAAACCAGTTCGGTAAGGTTGCTGATGAAAAGAATAATAATAAGGAATACTATCCAATACTAATTTTGAGAATGAAATGGTGTTCGATAACTAAACACACAAGATCAAGGGAAAAACTGGTGTGCAACCTGCTTTTCTGAGATAAAAATAGCACAAGTCACATTAAAAGAAAATGTAAAATACGATTAGGGGTGAAATGATACACCTCTGCCATGCATTGATTCGATTCTCCATACACAGCCAACGATATGATACATTATCAATACACATATCAACTTGATGGTCTTTTTATCTTTAGAATGTCTGTCAATGGTAGGGTGGTGCCATTTTGTATGTGTTGACATATTGGGTGTATTTCCAGTATGCAGATTACAAACAAACATAGACTTATCATCTGTTCATATGCCATTCTCATCCTTGACAAGATTTAAAAAAAAAAAACAACTTCTAAACAGATTAGCTGTTAGTGATTTTTATTCACCCTTTTAGACCATTTCAGGCTGACCATTTGATCATATGCATGACTCATCCTGGTCACCACGCCCTTTGTTTTATTCTGAATGAATGTTTTTAAAACATCTTATTACCAGTTTCATGTTTTCACTTAAATTCTGAAGAGATTACAGTGTTATCTTCAAAACTGAAGAAACAGTGTAATGTCCTTGTGCAAGGAAATTCTTATCTTGAACAAGTCCGAGTGTGGGAGCGGAGATGACTAATAGCCAAATCCTTCACATTGTACTTCCTGCAGATGTAAATCAACTACCGCTGCCACAGACATTTATTTCTGTTAGTGAAAAAGGAAATTATTGACAACACCCACTCCCTTTCTAAAAATTGACAAGGTGGCTATAACTCGTGCGGTTAGGAATCTGCCCCCTTGCCAATTCTGTGCTATTTTTTTTTATTTTTTATCCCTTCGGCAGGTTCAGTCGCTGATTACATATATATCAACGTAAATCGAGATATTCCAAACTTATTCCTCATGTACGATTTAAGTACTTTACACATATCATTTAATAGTCACTTTTGTGTGAAGTTTCTATGTTGCTTTGTTTCTATTTGGATAGAGTTTGGATGCCAATATTTCCGGTATGTCATGCAGTGAACACACTACAGTTAGTTATGATTGGTGGTTATTGTTTTACCCTGGACTTGAACAAACAATAACCACTAATCAGAATTGCATGTAACACTGCGTGACATACCGGATGTGTAGCCTTCAATTCGATCCAAGTAGACAAGATACAATGCAACAGATACATTTAGTGTAAAAGTGGTTATTAAATAATCAGTAAAGTACTTAAATCATACATAGAGAAGAAATCTGCAATGTCTTCTTTCCATTGATATATGTTATCAGTGGCTGAAGATGCAGACAAGATAAACTAATTAGCATGAAATTGGGGCAGGAGAAGGGGGCAGATTTCGAGCCACCTGAGTTAATCACCTTGTGTTAATTTGTAGAAGGCGAGTGGGTGTTGTCAATTGCTTTTATTTTTTACTGACAGAAATGAGTGCATGTACTTGCTATGGCCATCTCAGATGAATTCTCAATTTAAAGAATGAAAAGGCAAATTACTAATAATTATTCACGACTGCTGAAGATTAAAGTAACTTGCATAGAGTAAGTATCGTTTTGTATCGATTCTTCCCCTCTTGTATCGATATGGGTATTGATATAGAAAAAGTATAGATACATCGATATATCAATTAATCGTTTCACCCCTAATTATGATGATTCATAACGGTCATAAAACAATAAACAAAATCAAACTGTGTCAGCAGATCAAATTCGGCAAGGATAGGGATACTTTACTAAATACCTAGCCAAGCTATAAATTAATTCTCAACAATAATAGTTACGCTAACACCCGTGGAGTAAGAACCCAAATGCCATGTTATACCAAACATAACCAGAAAAATTGCGAATAACTCTCAAGAGAGCTCAATTCAATTTAAATACATTCTTGATCAAGGGTATCTGTAATTCCACATGATGAAAACGATACACAGAAAGAAAAAGCTCAAAATTGTGACGTTACCACATGAACCGAAGGCAATTTCTCTTCAACGTAAATTAAAGCACCAGTAATGTCTGTGACTGGAAAAAGAATGAAGGACAGTGCACATGGGCAAGGTATCTGCGGGTTAAACCAGGGGCATTCTGGTATTCCATAACTTTCTGGTTCACCCTATAGGAGGGTGAATTCTCATCATACGGTCATTGTAATTTTTCATCTGGAAAAGAGCCAGCCACGCAATAGCAACAGGTTACATATTACTGATATTAAACTCAAGTTACTGTACAGAAACCATTTCTGAACCCGAAATTGAAAGGGTTCTTTCTTATTTCAAGTGCAAGCCATTTACAAAGTTTGGTAGCTGTAGATCATGGACAACTGAAGTTATTGTGTGGAAAAAAAACTGTTGAGAGAGAGATGGACAGACAACATCATAACATAATATGCTCCTCCTTATAAAAACAATAGAAGAAGACTTGAACCCTTCAATAGTTTCACCACACAAGTCTTGATTTTCTTGAGCAGTATAGATACTGTAGCTTCAGTTTCCCTAGCATCTGCTATCAGCAGCTGTAGAAGATAGAGGGAAACTTTATGGGTCAAAACAAAATTTTAACAGGGGCGGTGTCCTACAAGCTATTACTCATATTTTCTCTCTCTGCAATTATGTTTTGATAACATTCTAAGATTAATGTACAAGCAACAAAAAGTAAAGGCAAAAGTATTTATTGTGAACATTCTATGCATTACTATCATGATGGTACAAAAATCTACCCTGATTAAAAAACTTTGTGCTGCAGGACCTAACTGTCACTTACATATTACTAAGCCTTTTTCACTTGAACAATTTACGCAATGGTCATAATTTACTCATTTTACTTCATACACGTCTCATCAATAGTTGAAAACTTGCTTGCAGGCAATTACCTTGTACTTCAAAATCTTTCCTCATTTAGCTACCAACATGACGGTATGCTGGACCACTTTTTCACACATATCAATGGACATTTACAATCATTATTTATGCATAAAAAGTTTAGCAGCACTTCAGTTAATCCTAAAATATTACTGGTTGAAAACTTGATGCAAATTTACACAGGCTTGTTAACATTTAAAAGTTTAAATTTCCATCCGAATTCTAGCATCCAATAAACTAATAATGGGTTTGAGTTTTAACTTTTTCATCCTCGAGTCATAGAATCTCTCAAAATCAATGCAAGTATTGCTACACTTTTTAGGTACATAGTACATGTACGTATAGATACATTCAAACTGCTTTACTAAATTGCAAAGCGGAAACAGCCCTAACGAATGCAAAGTAGGCTACTTACACATTTTGCATATAAACTGACAAAATCAAAAGATAAATAAATTCAAATTACTAGTGGAGTGTTTGTAAAACACACAGATCAGTGCTCCTCTTTGTTCCACTCCACCCACCTCCTAAAATCTGTGCCCCATAGGGTAAAGTCTCAGAGGGGTAAGAATAGACACTTAGGCCAATTTGAGTGTCATATCTGAATTTATCTTTTCATGTCGAGTCATTGTGTGTGTTTGTGTGTTTATATATATATATATAATCGTAATGGGTTTTTATATATATATATAATCGTTATGTATAGACCCAGGGGCAATCGTTCAAGTATATGGTCTTCACAAGTCCAGAACATAAGCAGTCACACCTCTTTTGTCTTGAGCTTTGTGGCTGTAGAGTATTTAAATGACTGAGAAAATTAAGGATTATTATGGTCAACTTATGTTCCAATGTACAAGATGTCCAATTTGCCATTGGTCATTTGAGCTCATTTGTTAGTCATGTCCTGAAAATACGGCGAATTTAGGATATCTGAAATATATATATATATATCTGTGTGTGTGTGTGTGTTTTGGGTTGGAATCTTGATAGTTTCCAAGTTATGACCCTTGGGCTAGGTCCTTGGGGGTTTGAGAGGGATGTTGAGGCCAATGTCAATGGCATGTATAAATATGTAGTTTTTTTTTGGGGGGGGGGGGTAAAACTAATTTTAATTATGCAATACTTACCCATCACTATTATATAGCTTATTACTTTTTCGTGTCGAAAAATCTAGTCCGTTCGATGTGAAAAACATCCTCCCACTTAGAGTGGAGATTTTGTCAACAAGACACGTCACACCCGTGCACCTCTCCGCGCCTGCGCGAACATTCATCTTTTTCATAGACGAAAATATGCCAGGACATCAGAGCGGGGTGGGAGGAGGGCATTCGATAATAGTGATGGGTAAGTATTGCATAATTAAAATTAGTTTTACCCCCCCCCCCCACAAAAAAGCTACATTTTAATAGTAGCAATACATTACCCAATCACTATTATATAGCTGAATTGGTCAGTTAGGTGGGTAGGCTGATGTGTTAAACTGATCCAAAACAGAGAAAAATGGAAAGTGCTCACCATTTGAGGGAGAGATCCACTTTACAATTGTTGGAGTTCCCCTGGGCCACATGTTGTGTTGCAACTATGGGTCCCAAGAGAGAATACCTGCGCAACGAGCAGAGGTAGAGAAGGTAGTATGGGATCGCCAAAATGCTGCCTTTACGATGTCCTCCAAGGAAGAGTGATTTAGATAGGCCCATGAGGCAGTGGAGGCTTGAACCTCATGAGCTTGATGTTTCATAAAAGAGAGGTCTCTATCGGGAAGGATTAGTAAGCTCTTTGATTGAGGCGACAATCCACCATGATAGTGGAGGCGGAATATCAACAGAGCCCTTAAGAGGAAGGAAAAGACATTCCCTACCCTTTCTTTTCCCTTTTGAAGCATTTAGATAGAAACGTAGTGCCCTAACTGGGCATAAAAACCTATCTTGATCATCTCCAGTACAGATTCGACTGAGACTGGGATTCTTTTAGGTGATGGGGTTACCACAGGTAACTGAGGTCTTGAAGAAAACCTTGCTCAAAGGTTCTTAGGGGGGTTTTGGTTAAGGACCATAAAACACAAGACAGATTCCATCTGGGCATGAGAGCGGGAGACAGTTCTCTGCAGCTCAAAACACTTAATGAGATCAGCAAGGTGCAAATCTGAACCAATTGCTGAGCCCTGAGAGAATTTAGATGTGTTGGAAATGACAGCTCTATAGCCCTTGATAGTTGATACCGAACATCTTTTCTTTTCTCGAATGGAATAAAAAGGAAATCAGTAACTAAAGTTACAGAGGGACAGCTAGGATCAACATGTTTCCTACTGCACAAATCACTGAAGATTCTCCACTTGGCATCATAGACCTTGGATGGTGAAGCTCTCCTGGCCTGAATGGTGCAACTGGCAACCCAGCCCGAACACTTGTTCTGGCAGATAGATCGCCTGAGATGAGCCAAACGTGAAGGTGGAGAATGTGTGGTTGTTGTGTAGGAGGGAGCTCCTGTGTTGCAACAGAAGATCACTGAACTATGATCGTTGGGGCCATAATGGGGCTATTAGAATGATATGAGCAGTGGAAGTTCTGACTTGCAGAACTTGAGGTAGCAGTCTGAATGGTGGGAAGGCGTACGCGAACAGACAATCCCAGTGGAAGCTGAATGCATCCACTGCCTAAGCTCTCTGGTCCGGTACTAGTGAGGCATAAAAAGGGAAGTCTGTTGTTGAGCCTGGTCACAAACAAGTCCAC
Source organism: Margaritifera margaritifera (assembly GCA_029931535.1). Lineage (NCBI taxonomy): Eukaryota > Metazoa > Mollusca > Bivalvia > Unionida > Margaritiferidae > Margaritifera > Margaritifera margaritifera. The sequence continues at coordinate 2,037,869 of JAQPZY010001528.1, forward strand.
AAGGGACTTCCCCATAGTGAGAAAAAGGGATTCTGTTACGTAGCAGTGAGAATCCACTCCCTGAGGACTGTTTGCATGAGCTAGACAGACTGTCCACTAAAACGTTCTTCTTCCCTGGAATCTGACGAACTCGGAAGGTAATGTTATCCGAGGTGGCCCAGCAGAGGAGGTTCTAGACCTCCACACTGAGTGAAGGGGCGTGTGTGCCTCCTTAATGTCGGAGATACGCTGCGACGGGCGTGTTGTAGGAGAAGGCCATGACACATCGAGCCCTTATTCTGATGGTGAACCGTTGTAATGCTAGAAATATGGCTTTCATTTCTAGGTTGTTATGCGGAGGGAGTCCCGAGTCCAGTGACCCTGCAGAATTACGTCCTCTGGCTCTAGGTGAGTGTTCCAACTGATATCTGACGTGACGGCGAACAGATAGGAGTGGGGCTGAGGCACATGCATGGGGACCTGGTCAGGAACTGTTCCAATTCATCCACCAGCGCAATGGTGATGAAAGTCTGGTCCTAGAGGAAAGAAAGCTGATAGAGAATCCCTGTGTCGTTCCCATCTTGCGAGAAGGAGAAACTGTAAAGAGCGCATATGGAGACGTCCTAAAGGAACCAGATCCGTTTCAAGGTTCCCAATTGGGATAGGTAAAGACAAGCAGACAACAATGTTTTGCTTGTAGCGCCTCTAGAAGTGCCAGGATTCGATCTATGTGATCTAGTGGAACCTGGACGAAGTTCTGGTTCAGGAGGAAGTTCATCCCTACGTAAACTTAGATGGAACGTGTTCTAACTTCTCAAGGTTGGGTAAACAAACCCAACCGAGTTATTGTGAACCAAACAACGGAACAGGTCCTGATGGAGGGACTGAACCTGAACATTATGGATCAGCTAGTCGTGAAAATACTGGAGAATCGGGGTTCCCAGTAATCAGATATAGAGCACTACAACTCCCATAACATGGGTGAAGAATCAGGGTGCAGAAGCGATTCTGAATGGCAGAACCCAGAATTGAAAGACTTCCTGGTCCAAGCAAACCCGAGGTATTTCCACCGGTTTAACAGGGGGAGATCGAAAATGATACAAAATTTCCCACTTTTCTTGAAGACCAGGAAGAATTGGAAGTAGAATGCAGGAGACTGATCGTTCAGGAACCTCTTGACTGCCCCTTTCTGTAAAAAGGGTGTGCACCTCTTCCTTTACTTTCACCAACTTGGATTTGTGAAAGAACATTGGGGTCCTGATAGAGGAAGTTGTTCCCCGAAACTGCAGCCAGTAACCTTCACTTACCATAGAAAGGAAACACCCATCATCCAAGTTACTTGACCAAGCCTCTGAAAAGAGGCATAGGCAAGCACCTACAGGGACATTAGGAGAGGAATGCATGGCAGGAGAGAGTATGAGTCCCTAGGGCCTTCCCCCCCCCCCACCGCCTTCCTTGAGAAAGGAAGGTGGGTTGGGGAAGTTCCTCCTGAGGACTTTACTCAGGAGGAGGAGGTCTCATTTGAGCTTGTGCATTAGACTGAGGCTGCATCTGTTTTAAAAATTTAGTGGGTGGCCCCTGGGGGCAATTCACCTTAGTGTGCTTCCTGGCCAATTACGATGGGCCAGGTGCAGCGTTAAAGATCTATGTTCATGATCTTTCAAATCTTGTGAAGCCACAGTGGAGATGAGTCCTCCGAAGAGGCTCACGGCTTCCAATGGAGCAGCCCTTAGAAGGTCTTTACTATGGTTAAGTAAGACCTTTGAGAAGTCCAGCACAATGTGATGGTGGATGTTAGAAGTTCCACTGATAAAACCATTGCGACAGAAGTGAATTCCGGGATGTCTTGATCACAGCTTCCAGCTCGCATTGTAATGCGGCTGGGTTCAGAGCAGCCTCGTTCAGCATACTAAATGAAGTAGCCGAGAAGAGGTCTGCATGGGAAGCTGTAGTGACCAGAAGCCGGCCTTTCTGCTCAAAGGCTTGATTATTTTAATAGGAAGACATGCCCAGGCTTCAATTATAATACCCACTTGAGACACATCTGCATCCAACTGGAGAGGTTCTTAATGGGTTTTCACTTCGGGAATGTACCCAGTAAGTAGAGGCAGAGACCAAGGTCTCAAAGTAGAGGGAGGGACAGACCATCCTCTACGCCATCTAGCACAGGCTGGCCTGTGGAAAAACCTCTGTGACATTTCGTCAATCATTGAGGAATGTAGAAGGAGCAGGAGATCTGGTTGTGGCTGGATCCCGGAGATCTTTTAAACTGGAAAGGATCTTCTTGGGCTGTGCGCAAGATGGCTTTGGGCACAAGTTACAGCATTATCAAAAAAACAGATCTCTTCCGATTCATCTAAGTGAAAGGAACTGGTGGGACTGATAGGAGGCGACAAAAGAGCTGTTTCTACCTCGATCTCACTGAAGTCAACGAGGGTAGATAAACGCATCATCATCTAGAACACTCCGAGCAGGAGAGAGGCTGGACATCATTATGACCTTCTGAGACAGTGACATAGGTGCACTCTGCGCCATTTCCCGTACTTGTTCGTCTATGTGTTCTAGGATAAAGACGAGACCGCATGTCTTTCGTGGATGATGCTATGCTTCTGCCTTACTGGTGAATGCCACCTGACGAGGAGGCGATGGCGGGACACGAGCCACGGTATCGCCTCTACTCTGGGCCCCACCTCTCGTACGGATTCATTGGGATAATAGGGAAGGGGGGATCCCGATCTGATCCCCTTCCCTAGTCTAAACCCTCTGGGCAGACTCCCAATCCTGTACAGGGTATGATGTTTTTTTTTTTTTTTTTTTTTTTTTTTTTTTAATACATGGTGACCGGTCCACTCACTACCCGGCGACCGGACCGGTCACTGGTCACCGGTCAATACCCATTGACCGGACCGGTCACCGGTCAATACCCAGACCGGTCACTGGGCACCGGTCCCTACCCGGTGACCGGACCGGTCACCGGTCAATGGCCTTGTCTTCATCACTAAACAAGGTGCGGTGCATCACCTCCCATTCGAGAGGGTGCAACACGCTACCACGGAAGTGTTGGGCGTGGTGCACCTCCTCCCTCTCGGGGAGGGTGCAACACGCTACCCTGAGACGAGCGGTGCACCTGCCTTCCTCGCGGAAGGGAGCAACATGCTACTCTGATATAAGCGGTGCACTTCCTTCCTGGTGGAAGGCAGCACTACGCTACTGTTAATGTGAGGGGTGTTCGTCTTCTCCCTTCCCAGGAAAGGCGATCTACTCCTGGAACGTTCACTCCCTCCCTTTCAGGCAAGCCCTAACCTGTCTCTGGACTCTTGAGATTGGTCCCATAGACTCCTGGGACCCCGGAGTGTTCTAGCTTGTAGAACTAGTCTTCTCCCAGTGTGTTCCTGCCTGAGACTCTATAAGAGAAAAAATTTGAGAATTCAGACGATGAGGCGGATTAATGTTTCTTCCGCCCTCTATACATACGTCTGGAATCAGTTATCTCTAGATTCCAGATTTCATTAGTCTATTTTGTGCAAATGGTACAATGATTCTTACGTGTACACTTGAACATGTGAGGCAGTCTGGGTGAGTGTCCCAATGGCCCTTCTTGTGGCCATACTTCCACAGACTGTCCCGACATTGTTCTCTGAAATAAATGTTATCTGAAAGAGAACAATAATAATAAAAAATAATATTGTATTATTCTTCATACGTAAAACTCACCTGTCTGTATGTACTGGGTGCTATATACCCCCAGTATATTTGCACAAGGTAACCAATTGTTCCCTGAATTAAGAATTTATCTGAAGGAGAACAATAATAATAATAATAATAATAATAATAATAATAATAATAATAATAATTATATTGTATTATTTCCACACGTGAACCACTTAATAAAACGTGTAAAACTCACCTTTTATTTCCACACGTGAAAAACTCACCCTTTTGTATATATCGCGTGCTATATGCACACCAGTTCACCTCGCTCTCCACAGTGGATTTGTCTAAAGGTAAACAATATACATGCACAACCTCGCTCTGTTGCATAGGATTAGAAGTCTCGTTTTCCTGACAAACTTTCTTTTATTGTTCTTAAGAAAGTACAGAATAACAATGTGACGCGTCACACGCGGTATTAAAGATACAATTGACTTAGCAAAAAGAATATTTAATCAAATATTTAATTCTATTTCACCTTCTTATGGTAGAATTATGCACCTGCTAATTGCGGCGCTATCCGGTTGTCTATGTTACATTGTAACGAACACACGAGACTTACCGTGAGCTAAATTCCTTTCTGTATTGAAAAGAAGAAAAAAAAAAGAAAACATATGGTGTACCCTAACCCCTAAGGGCGGAATACACGTGGTAATCTAGAAAGACTCTTTCTAGAACAAATACTGACGTAGGGCAGCATAAGACACATAAGACGAGATGAACAAATGTAACCCAGATGAATTTAGGCTGAAAGGAGAACCCAAACGTGGTTGAAACCCGCAGCAGACAATTTTTCTCTGGTCACGTTCACACGACACAACCATTAGCCATGGCGTCCATGAAAAAGATGAATGTTCGCGCAGGCGCAGAGAGGTGCACTGGTGTGACGTGTCTTGTTGACAAAATCTCCACTCTAAGTGGGAGGATGTTTTTCACACCGAACGGACGAGATTTTTCGACACGAAAAAGTAATAAGCTATATAATAGTGATAGGGTTATGTATTGCTGCTATTAAATTGTCTGTTCATGACCAGTAAATGTACATGTGGTTATAGGGTGGGGATCTCGACAGTTTCTATGTTATGATCCTGGATCTAAGTATATGGGTGCAATAACAGACCAGGAGCCAAAGGCAGTTGCATATTTGAATTCATCTTTTCACACCTAAAGAATGTATATATAGTTATCGGGTGGTGATCTCAATGGTTTCTAAGTTGTGACTGTGGGGTCACAACTGTATGCTCACTGGGCATTATCAACCAAGGGGCATCATTTTAACCTGACATAATAGTAATCCACTGTTCTCCCCATGGCCTTTAACAGTAGCAGTCCTGTCATTTCAGCCTGCGACACTTTAGAACCTGCTGATATGCAATGCACCAGTGCTGATATGCTTTCATGTCTCATGCCATCCTTTAAATATTAATCTGTTAAATAAACATCCTGCCACCTAATTCAAAGTCCTATCACTCAAATGACATCTATTCCTACCTCTTCTTGGATATGTAATTAAGACAGTCCAGGATAATTACTCACGCACTTAGCTGTTATCTTTTGTACCTGCCTGGGTCCGACTGCCGGTGCTGTCACAGAGGGTACCCAATTACCTTATGACAATTAACACAGAAGGACTTTGCCAACTTTAATTTTAATGTGGCAGTGAAAATAGTTTCGGAAGTGAAGAAATGAAGGATATCGTTTATTTAAATTCAGAGACTAATGAGTTTTGACATTAAATCATGTTATTACTTAGGGAAATAAAGAATACTATGTAAATAGAGTGAAACCCATAAAAACTGAAAACCCTTGTGACCTAAAAAAATGTAGTTTTTTGGGGGGTAAAACTAATTTTAATGATGTAATACCTAAATGTTGTTATTCCATAGCTGTACTTTTTCAGGGGGGAAATACCCAGACAAAAATTCATCCTCCCAATTAGTGAGAACCAATAAGTTTCAGACCATATAGTGCGCACGCTCTGACATGCGCCATAGGCTTCATTCTTTTCATGCGCGCATCTTATGTAGTGGGACATCAGAGTGGGGCAGGAGAAGGGAATCTGGCAATAACAACAGATAGGTATTACATCATTAAAATTAGTTTTACCCCCCCCCCCAAAAAAAAAAAACTACATTTTAATATCAGTAATAGCCTACCTGTTATTGCATTGCTGAATTTGTCAGTTTGGTGGGAGGATGATGAACCCACAACTGGCGAAAAACAAACAACACAAGTAATACTTACCCTCACAGAAAAGCAGACAACTACATGTACTGTGGAACGGAATCTGCTTGGGCCACTTTCTGAGCAACGACAATCAGGCCCAGAAAGAAAATGCCTTCACTTTAGTGGGCCAACAAGCAAAGGAAAAAGGAGAAGGTAGTGTGAGATTGCCAAAATGCGGCTTTCATCACATCCTACAAGAGACAAATGAGTTAAATAGGCCCATGAGGCAACAATGGCTTGAACATCATGGGTTTTAATTTTCATAAAAGACAGGTCCCTATCAGTAAGGGACTGATAAGCTCTCTTGATAGTTAATAAAATCCACCTAGAAATGGTGGAAACGGAAATATCAGCTGAACCTTTAATGGGCATGAAAAGATGCTTCCTATTCTTCCTTCTCTATTTAGAGGCTGCCAAACAAAAATGTAAACCCCTAACCGGACATAAAAATCTATCTTGATCATCCCCATCACAGATATCAGCTGAGACTGGGGATCTCAATCAGGTGTGGTGCTGGTTGACAGAGAAGAGAAACTGACTTATAATTCCCAATGAACGTGATACAGTCCCGTTATATGGACAGGGCATGAAGTTCACTCCTTTGTCTTGCTGACTCTAAGGCAAGCAAAAGGGCAGTTTTGAGGGTAAGGTTCTCAAAGGAAACTTCACCCAAAGGCTCATAGGTGGGTTTTGCAAGAGACTACAAGACACGAGAGAATCTATTTAGGCATTAGAGAGCGAGACACTGGTCTTTGCAATTCAAAATATCTGATCAGGTCGCCCAAATGAGAATCTGTGCCGATGGCCGGGACCTTTGAGAATTTAAGAGTGTTGGAAAGGGCTGCTCAATAATAGTAGAGACCGAGCATTGTTTCTCTTTGAAGAGAAAGAGAAGAAAATCATCTATAGCACTTACAGAGGGACAGCTAGGATTGACACGTTTTCTACTACACCAATCACAAAAGATTCTCCATTTGGCATCATATATCTTGGACGTCGAGCTTCTCATGGACTGAATGATACACTTGGCAACTTTGAACCAAAACTTTTCCTTGCGGAGAGATCATTTGAGATGAACCAAGCATGAAGGTGGAGAATCTGTGGACTGCTGTGCTGGAGAGAGAGCTCCTGTGTTGTGACAGGAGGTCCCTCCTCTGAAGCAAGGTCTGTGGATGGTCCACCAGCAGATAGAGAAGATTATTGAACCACGAGCGCTGGGACCACAGACGAGCTATCAAGATGAGCTGGACAATTGAGTGCCTGCCTTTGTGAAGGACCTGTGGAATCAACCTGAATGGTGGGAAGGCATATGCGAACAGACGATCCCAGTTCAAGCGGAAAGCATCCACCGCCCAGGCCCTCTGGTCGGGGACTGGGGAAACGTAAAAATGGAGCTTGTTGTTCAACCTGGTAGCAAACAAATCCACCAGGGGAGGTCCCCAAAGTTGGAAGAGATAGTCTGGTGTGGATTGGAGTGGAGTGACCATTGCATAAGGACTACCTTCCCTTTCCTGAACAGACTGTCTGCCAAAATGATTTTCCTGCCCAGAATGTGGCGAACTTGGAGAAAATTCCTTCCAAAGTTGCTCAGCGAAGGAGGTTCCAAACTGCCACGCAGAGAGAAGGTGCATGTGTGCCTCCTTGTCTCCTGAGGTACGCAACCGCCGATGTGATGTCGGAAGAGACCATCACACAGCAACCGATTATTTGATGGACACACCCCTGAAAGCCTAAGAACACTGCTCTCATTTTTAAATTGTTTATGTGGAGAGTTGATTTTTCCCGGGACCAAGAACCCTGAAGAATCAGTCCCTCTGGCTCTAGGTGAGCACCCCACCCTGAATCTGACGCATCTGCAAACAGAAAAAATAGTGGGGTTCAGGGGGTTGCATAGGGACTCCGGCCAAAAACTGGTCCCGATTTGTCCACCAATTAAGATGAAGGTGAAAGTCCGGACTCAGAGAAATCGGAGTACTCAGAGGGTCCTTGTGCGGTTTCCACACAACTAAAAGGAGAATCTGGATAGGACGTAGTTGCAGCCTGCCTAAGGGAACCAAGTCTGCTGCAGCATTCAAGGTCCCCAGCAGAGAGAGAAAAAGACGAGCTGCTAATGTAGTCTTTGCTCTCATCGTCTCCAACAAGGACATGATCTTGTCTACTCTCTCCAGAATGACACGAACTAACCCATTGTTTGTGAGGAAATTCATGCCCATGTAGACAAAATCTTGAGAATGAGTGACTTTGGTAGAAGACCCAGCCTGGTCTCTATGGACCAACATCAAGATAGCTCTAGTCTGAGGGACTCTTCACTGCCGTTGTGTATCAACCAATCATCGAAATACTGGAGGATTGGTATACCGAATGATCACATACGGCTGCCACTACTTCCATGACCCTGGTAAAAACTCTGGGAGCAGAGGCTAGTCCAAATGGCAGAGCTCGAAATTGGAAGACCTCCCCATCAGGACAAAACCGGAGGTACTTCCTGTGTGGAGGAAAAATTTAGATGTGAAGATACGTAACCTGAAGATCGATGCAGACTGCCCAATCGCCAGGTCTTATGGCATTGCTGACTGAAGTTGTGGTCTCCAACTTGAAAGGTTCCTCCCACAGAAATCTGTCTAGGGCGGAAAGGTCGATAATTAGATGAAACTTTGCCCCTTTTTTGAGACCAGAAAAATTCAGGAGTAGAAGGCCAGCGATTGGTCTTTTAACACCCTTTCTACTGCACCCTTCCGCAGAAGGGAATGAATCTCTTCCTTTAAAAGCCCAAGATTTGACTGGTGGAAGCAAATGGGGGACCTTACGAGAGGAGGGGGATCCCGGAACCAAAGCCGGTAGCCGTCCCTTAAGATGGAAAGGACCCAGCCATCGACCGTTATGTCTAACCAGACCTCTAAAAAAAGAGACCTAGTCTGGTGCACATGGGAACAGACAGAAGAGTTATGCTTAGCAGGAGAGGATGTGAGTCCCTAGGGCCATCCCCCCTTGTCCTTAGGAAAGGGGGAAGGCCCTGTGAACTTCTTCCCTGGGTCTTTGCAGCGCCCCTTCCTAGGGCCCGACTACCAAGAGGGAGCTCCTTTTGAAAAGGCCTCACCTGTCTCTGAAGAAACTGGTCCCATAATCTCCTGGAAACCAGGAGTGCTCTTCCGACCTGGGCATGCAAGGTGCATGAGTGGACCGTGTCTTATTGACAATTCTCCACTTTTTGGGATGATTATTCACATCAAACAGATGAGGTTTTTCAGCACAAAGAAGTAATAGTGAAAGTCAAATTGTTAGTAGAGTCATAATTTTCAGTACACTGATACGACTTCAAATTGTTACCTATCTACAAAATCATTGAATCATTTGAGTTTCAAGACTATTACTTACCGGTATCTGTAATAATGCATATTAATATGTGTAAATTAAAGACATACAAGACATACAAGGTTAGGCAAAACAACAAATTGAAGGACACAAAATCCCTGTACTTGCTTATAAAAGTAGTGTACCACATACCTGTAATTATAGCAGATTTATATAAATGCAATTAATTTTTTTTTAAAGAAGAGGATTCTCTTGATATCCAGTATCACATACATCTATCCAAATCTATACTCATCCAAATAAAAATCCACTGCAGGATGCCACTGTCACTGATAAACTTGTCTAAGCTTAGCACTAGGGTTATAGCTGAAGAGCTTCAAAATTAGCTGGGAGTTTTAGAATGAATTTGAATTATAAGTAACTACCGTATATACTCATGTATAATCTGATACCAACTGCAAACTGCATAAACCCAGATCTGCCAGATAATGCGCTGGCAGATCTGGATCTATGCAGTTTGTAAGGACTAATCAGTAGAACAAACAACATAAACCCTGATCTGCCGGCACATTATGCGACGACAGATCAGGGTCTATGTTGTTTGCATTTGGACCCAGCTTATACGCGAGTATATACGGTACCTATATGTATCATTCTATCAAATCAATATTGTTACTCCTATAATGGGATAACTTTTTCACCTTGAGAACAATTATTAACTATTATTGGCATGATCTCTGATTCATCACCTGAACTATCACCTTACATCCCAGTTCCCAAGTACCATACCCACCCACCCCTCCACTTGACACCATATATATTCATCTCAAAGACAACCATGGATGACAACAGTATCTGCCAAGATATATATTATAAAGAGGTCACTCACAATAAAACCCCTCTGTATACTGCTGCCTTTCATGCAACATGGATATGGTCATGAATCCTATTAAACAGGTTACTTTCTCCTTTAATTAATACCTGCTCCATTTGGTTTTAGTTCTTGACTAATGAGAACCAATTATGATGTTGTTTCATACCATAAAATAAATAATTTCGTTTTGTGCTTTTGTACATAACATGCAATATTATGCCACATACTAGTTACAAAACACCACAGTAAAATGTGGCTTCATTTATAACATGGGTCACTTTTACGAAGAGCCACATCATAATGAGCAACATCTTACAAAAGAATACATATGGTACAGTACCTTAGTGACTGATCGGATTGACAAGGGACTATTTTGTAAATATATATAATAAGTAACTTGTCTAAGAAATAATTGACAATTGATCATTTTATGACTGGAATTTGCAAACATTTTTATTGCAAACATTAATGACACTTGACATGAATGCTGTGTCATTTGAATGAACAAGGCACATTATAGTTGCCCCCCCCCCCCCCCCATCAAACAGGCAAGCCTGTAATTCTATCATGGAAAACACATTGTACCAGTAATTACAGATATCATTTTCATTTACTCTACTTTTTATCATTTACAGTAAATCCTTGCTTATGCAAACCTCATTCATCCGAATTATTGAACTTCATCTAAATTCCTGTTATTCCAATATGTTTCTTGGTCTCACACAGAGCCCGGATAAAAAATGTTATATTATATTGATTCATAATATAAATTGGATATAATAACAGTGTTTCAGCTAGATAAAAATATAGGAATTCTTCCCCCACCTCTCTTAAGATCACAAAGTACCTCATTTAAAATGTGTTAGTTTCCATAACCTCCTTATATTCTTCTGATAACCCATCTGTCCATTTGTCTGTCTATCCATTACAATATCTCTAAAATTGCTAGGTGGAAAATCACAAAACTTTGCGGTCATGTTGCCCCTGTGATAACCATCTGCAAGAGGGGTATTATTTTTAGATCCTGCCTCTGGAGTCCCTGGGTTTTTTTTGGGGGGGGGGTTTCAAATAATTTTTAACAAACTTTATATATGTTGTCACTGGAGGAAGATGCATCATGTATGTCACAGATTTTGCTTTATGACCCCTCTGTCACTGTCTGGGGTAGGAACGAGTACTGGGTGGTGGTGCATGGAGGGGTGTTAGAATATGCAATAAAAATGTAGTGCTTTGCACAATAGCAAGCTACTGCAGTTGCTCTAGTATATGTTTATTTTATGCTGATACAAATACATGTACGAGTGTGCTTTTATCTCGCTAACAACAAAATAAATATTATTTTAAAGTTTGTTTTAGCAGTATAGCAACTGGTTGCAAAACAATGCCTCTTTCTCCCCCCCCCCCCCCCAAAGCCCTGTTATATCAGATGCCCCTCTTGCCCACCCATCTGTAAACAATTCCTAGCTGGAGCAAAGTAAAGTATTGGTTACTCACAATGGGTGGACAGATAAATGTTGTTTTCTAAGGACTTTTCATTTGGATAATTAGTCATATCAGGAATCCTAGTATTGTGTATAACCTGGCACATTTTTTTTAAAGTCAGGATTTCACACTTTTCTTTCCATTTCTGGAAGTCATGGAGCAAGGCTGAGCAAATCCCATAGCCCAATGTCCCAGACTATTCATTTTCAAAGTCGGGCAAGTAATATTTTCCAAGTCGCTAGTTCAGATCAAGTGCTTTTTTCCTTTTTTACGAAAAGTCAGGCAAGTTCTTATTTTCATGCCATAATCACTTTATCTACCTTTATCTGGCCATTCATGTCCTCTGCATGTACTGAATGCTTGATTCTACCCCTCTCCATGTATTTATTTACATCCTGTATCACACCTGCCAGTGATCATTGACAACTTGTTGCATGTGCGTATGTTCTATTACTGCTTGAATGCATATTGGGCTAAGTGACCAAAATTATTGGCCAATCAAAACATGTGAAACAAAACAAAGCCGGTGTGGTTAATTAGCAGTGTTTTAAACGGCTTTGTTCTATTGTGTAAACCAGATCTTCACGAATGACTCACCTCTTGATTTCAATACAGCGAGTCAATCCAATTAAATGAATGAAATGCACTTTACTGACATCAGTGTCGGTTCCCTTTAGGAATTTATTAAACGGCAGTAATGATTCTTTAATTTTTAATTGATTATACAAAGGATTAACTTCCATGTCCTATATTGCGTCTGAAGCAAAACAATTACGCTAATTAAGGAGCTGTCTCTGTTCATATTTAAAGGACAAAATGTATGTTATGATCGCTTTTGAATTAGTTGTCAAGCAAGGTGATATTTACTATTTGGATAAAATGAGTTTACTAAATTATTTTCGCAAGGAAGTTAATAAGGAAGATTCAAAGAACAAAAATGCATGTGAAAGTGGAGGGGTAAAACATAAGACTGCCACTGAGTGTGACGTAACTATTTCTCCAAAGAGACATAAGCCAGACTCTGTGGCAACAAAAAATGTCAAATATGACACTAATAAGAGATTGAGAAATTTTCAACCACATTGGGTTTGTTCTACTGATTAGTCCTTACAAACTGCATAGACCCAGATCTGCCAGCACATTATGTGCCGGCAAATCTGGGTCTATGCAGTTTGTAGTTGGTATTGGCTTATACGCAAGTATATACGGTAATTTACATCCAATGTCTTTTTCTATTATGGAACTAAAAAGGCAAAGAACATTCCAAGTGTTATAAGCTGTGAGCCATACTTGTAACATCCAAAGATCGTGACTCACCTCTGCAAATGGCAGTCTCACAATTGAAAAGGAGATTTTGCTGTAAATTAAACTGTATGTACTAAATGTCTTTAGGTAAAACATGGCATATATTTAAGGTCACCAGATGGCAAACAATTGACAATTATCACTGCAAACACAAAGTTTTTGTCACAAAGTAGATCATTTTACTCTGAACTTAGAGCACTGCATGTCTCCAGAAATTCATATTGTGCATGAACATTTATTATAAAATATACAGCACTTATCCTTCAAATAGATAACAGGCAATAAAGTGTACCAAAACAAATTAAAATGCTGATTAAGAATGCATTTTTTTATAAACTCAATCCTGAACAAACCATAAAGTCAACTTTATATTCATACTAGGGTTATCTGATGGTTGGCCTAGTGTGAGCATGGTATAAACTGGACTGCATTTTTTTAATTATAAATGATGGCTTTGATTCACCAATACTGTTATATTGGAACCATGATTCAATTATTATCCAAACATTCTAATTAATTAACAGGCAACTACAAAAACCTAATAAAAGAGTGCCAGTCAATCTAAGTAGCATCATCTTTACTTTGAATTATAATATATACACTATTAACAAAATTTGTCATCACATTTTTTATTGGTAACATTAAAAGGCAAAAGCAGAATGAGGATTCCGAAATCATGATTCCGAGACAGATTTGAACAATGCACCCCTGGACAAGGAAATGGTTTTGAAAAGTGTGAGTTAACCACCTGAGTAAGCTTATACACAACAGCAGTGTACCTGAGTATGGAGATGACATGGTAATGATACCCAGGGTACCGTGTATACTTGCTTATAAGTCAAGTCCTACTGCAAACAATATATACACTAATTTGCCATTGCATAATGTGCTGGTATATCAGGGTCTATGTTGTCTGTTCTACTGATTGGTTGGTTGATTTTTGACAGCACTGTCAACACATTTTTGGTTATATCATGCCAAAGAAATTGGAGCTAAGTGCCTTTCCCAAGGACACACAGAGGCAGAAGACATGAACAGACTGGGAGGGTATCAAACCTGTGAACCTTGGATTACTGACTTACTAAGGCTTCTGTCGTGGTGGAATAAATTATACCATTGGTACAAAAGGTATTGTACACAGGACAACAACCCATTCAGCACAAATATATTGTTCTCACACTTAAAAACAAAAAAGCAAGATGATGGACACTTCAATATTGTACAAAGGGCCAGAAAATCCATATCAAAGTGAAACTGTATTGTACACAGGATAACAACCTATTCAGCACAAATATATTGTTCTCACACTTAAAAACAAAAAAGCAAGATGATGGACAGACACTTCAATATTGTATAAAGGGCCAGAAAATCCATATCAAAGTGAAACTGAAGGTACAGTTCCTACATATGTATATAACTAAAACCTTAAACACAAACTTAACCTGCCATCTACATATAATAGGCCTTAAATTCAAACTTTAACCTGTCTACATATAACAGGCCTTATATTCAAACTTTAACCTGCTGTCTACATATAACAGGCCTTAAACACAAACTTTAACCTGCTGTCTACATATAACAGGCCTTAAATTAAAACTGTAACCTGTCTACATATAACAGGCCTTATATTCAAACTTTAACCTGCTGTCTACATATAACAGGCCTTAAACACAAACTTTAACCTGCTGTCTACATATAACAGGCCTTAAATTAAAACTTTAAACTTTAACTTTGTCTAAAACTTTGCACAAGAACAAAACAATTCAATAAAATTGGGTAAACATGAATTCTGCAGAATGCTATGTTTTGCCTGTTCAGCTGTGACATAATCCAGAAGCCTTGCATAATCTCTATAGCAGAAGATCACTGACCTTAACAGTAGATCATTGAGGTGATTAATATTCCTAATGTAAACACACCCATCAAATTTCATGACTGTATACACAATGGTGTCAGGGAAATTAAGCTAAATGAAAGAACCTAAAATAATCAATGATGCATGAATAATGAGAAGTATGACATTGTGACAATTTTGCCCATGATGAATAGGACCTTGCAAGATGAATATACTCATCAAGTTTCAATGACTGTACATAAAAGGGTGTCAGAGAAACTGAACTCAATGCAAAAACAATGTAATCAGTGAGGCATGAAAAGCAGGTCATTGTGATCTATTTTTGCCCATTGTGAGTAGTATCCTCCATGATGAATATAATTATCCATCAAGTTTAACAACTGTACATGCAATAGGCGAGTGAACATGTAGAATGAATTGTCTTAGCTTCATAATGATTCATGCAAACTATTATGAGAATCTATTGTGGGATTTAGAAAATAGATGAAAATGGAAAACTTTAAGAAAAACCATAAGAAACTGGCAACGATGACAATGATGTGCTGCTGAAAAAGTGACTGACATGGAATTGACAAATAATCAAATAAATTTTGTTTTAAAAATTATCGAGTATGGTCAGGCATATGTTATTAAAACACAAAAGTCGAATTAAAATGCATAGTACCTACAACAAATAATAAAAACCTTAAACACAAACTTTAACCTGCTGCCTACATTAAGCAAAATTTTAATGCTAACTTTACCCTCAAACTTTCTAGACACATGCTATTTAACACACGGAAGCGAAATTTAAATGCATACTTCTTTCCTACAAGCCATAAATAAAACCTTAAACACAAACTTCAACCTGCGGTCTACATATAACAAACCTTAAATGCAAACTTTTTTCCATAATTTGCACCAAAAATCTGTAAAATAGGGTAAGAAGTATTAAGTAAAGTCAAGCATATGATATTAACACCCAGAAGTGAACTGAAATCCATAATTCCTTCCAAAAGCAATAAACAAAACCTTAAACAAACTTTCACTTCAAACTTTTCCACATAAATTGCAAAAAAAGCCAATAAAATGGGGTTTAAAAAGTATTGAATAAGGCCAGGCACATGCTATTTAACACACTGAAAAGAAATGTACATGTGTATTTCCTTCCTACAAGTCATAAATAAAACCTTCAACACAAACTTTATTCTGCTGTCTACCTAGAGCAAACCTTAAACGCAAACTTTCACTCAAACCTTTCCCCACAAATTGCAGAAAATAAATTAGTAAAATTGGGTAAAAGAGTATTAAATATGGACAGACATATGGCAATGAACACACAGCAGCAAAATTTAAAACTATAGTTCCTTCAATACAAGTCATAATCAAAATCGTAAACAAACTTTAAGCTGTGGTCTAATCTGCAGACTGTGATGCCAATGCCACTGGGATCTTAGCATAAACTCTCCTGTATTTTACACCGGTGAGTTAAAATCAATGGAACCTTTTAATCTGGTAGTTGTGGTTTGAGGCTTGCTGGTAATACTGTTGTTATACTCTTTGCTACTGGAAATCAAAAAATTTTGATCAGAACATTTTTACAAATTTATTTAGGAATACAATTGTGTAAAATTTTATTCACACTGATTGCAACAGAAATAGTCAACATGCATACTGCTAATGAGCAAATTACAAAATTACAATTATCCTGAAATTATGGGGATTGTCATGCATATAAGAATTTAATTACATGGGTATTTTACTCCCTGGTTTGAAACTGTATGTGTTGAAATTCAACTGCTATTTTGTGATCACCACAAAACAGAAACTTGCAATACCAGACTAAGTTTTAATCATCAAGATGTTAATCAGTCCTTTTAAATGCATACAACGGCTTAGTGACCAAGACTAATTCAGGGTAAATTCCATTATATGAGAGAGTAGACTCACTTGTGCTTACAGCAGGAGCAATACACTGAGAGCTTTGACTAAATGCTTAAAATTACATCGCTTTGCATAATTTGAATGAATTAAAAAATTTCTTTATGCATGTTTAATCAGTTTTTTTTTTAGCAAAATATGCCAATACACTGCTAATCTTGAGTTCTGATGACGTTTTAATGATGCAATAATTTTTGAATAAATAGTGTTAATCATCCGACTTCATGTGTTCAGACTGACTCAACAAATCAAAGTATTGAAAATACTGATGGTTTGGAGAATTCAGGTAGTATGGTATATTAAACAAGATCAAATGGATGAACATCAATTGTGAGACACCGATCATTATGTTCCTCTTTTCTGAACAAAAGCAAATACCAATATCCCTCTAAATGTACATATGTAATCTGAATTATACGTTTTAAATCCTCTGTTCTCATTATTTCTTAACTGAGAATTAATTTTAAAAAATTCATAAAATATTTTGTAAGAAAATATTTAAGCAATTACCTTTTAAAAGTACTTTCTATTGAAATTAATCTGTATTAAGTACTACACAGAAGAAATCAAACTTGTCTAGAGAGATAACCACTTTGAGCCTAATCATATCCTCCAAGTAATCTTTGGATTTGTTGTTTTGTCTCTTTACATAGCTAGACTGTCTTTTCAAGGCCCAAAGGGCAACAGAGCTAAATATAAAAATTGGCATATTATTAGAAACACAAATTATTGTAAGTAACAGAAAAGTAGACAGCAAGCCATATTCTTGGGAGGGATTTCAATCCCATTCAATCCCTCCAAGCCAGATGATGAAATCGATTAATTTTGCTTCAAACAAGAGGCAACTAAATAATCTTCATTCCTATAAACTATCTGGTTCAGACAGCCTCTTAAATATCATTTCAGTTTCCCTACTGAAAACAGATTAAGCCAGTGTGATAGCTGAATTCATACACATTCAGTTAAGAAATAATAATTTTATCAAACAGGAATAAATACATTGATGATACTGGTGTAGTAACTAGTTAGGAGTAACCATGTAAACACTAAACAGCAGACATATCAGTGATGTTCAAAAGGATCAATAACTTGTTCCTGATTTTGACAGGCTCTCTTATATGCTAGCATACTGTTTTATGCTTTGCATCAGACAATTTAGCAAGGTGTGATGGTAATTTCAATCTGCAGTCATTTCAGTTTTTATTTTATAAGCAAAAGATTTCTATCTCAGTTTTTAATACACATTGAAACTGTTCTCAAGACCACACCATCTGCCAACAAAAAGCGGTCTATCAAGTTTGGTGGACTCTCTGCAGAAGTCATCATATTATCCAACAAAGTTGATGCAAGCATAAAAACTCTAGTTATATGTGCCAGGTGCTTTTCAAAAACAGGTCTTTATACATATAAATATTACTGTATATACTTGCAAAGACCCAGATCTGCCATCACATAATGCGCTGTCATTTTGTGCCTGCAAGGCCCCATTTACGCAGATTGAAAGCACCACCCATGATCTGTTGCCATGACAAACATGGAAGTTAATAAAGTAGAAGCTGGAGCCCAGGATGGTGATAGTGTCGCCCGCTACTGATGATGGCAAAGTCACTGGCATTCTGCATCGTGGCCCAGCAGTAAAAGCCTGATGCGTTTGGCATAGTAGTCCTGCCAACCGCCATGGTACTGGCCATGAAGCACATGATCAGCCTTGGTTGTATACTGGGAGAAATCACCCAGCAAGGCACCAGCTCTTTGTGAGTGACCATAGATGTCTACAGGCATGCCATTCTATAATAAGACAAGTTCGTCTAGTGTGTAAAAACTCCAAGTGTGAAACAGGAGAGGCCATTTCAGCATCAAGAATTGCTAGGCTGTAGTTGGTAAAGGGTTAACAATACACTCATATATGCCCACGTGGTTATGAAAGCAACCCTTAACTGGTTTAAATTCATACAAAGGTGTTTTTTGTGGCTCGAGGTCAGGCATCTCCCTGAGCCCATTTGTGATGATATGCTCACCCCCCCAAACCGAAAACCTATGTAGTACAGTTTCCCATCATCCCAACCAACCCACCTGCAAAGCAAATTTCCATATTTTTACTTCGTATGGCAACCACGCCTCCAACCAACCATTTTTTTTGCTGTTGGCAACCCTCGAAGTATTAGCACTGTTGTCAAATGCATTATGTGGGTGGTTTTCACCCAAAACAGAACTTGCATGAACACAGAAGTTAGAGTTATAATCTTGGGGGCAGTGGGCTCCATCAAATTCAAGATCTTGTTTGAGGCCATGTCCAGGGCTTCAGCCATGCTGCCACCGACCTTGGAGACCTTGAGCGCATCTTGGCAATTATCAGATTCTTCTAAGGTCATAACATATAGTTTCCTAGTTGCATCATGATCCCTGGTGGCTGCCATGTTTAGGCCGCTAGCTATGTTATCACCAGCCCTAGTAACTTGAAGCAAGTCTTGGCCATCAACATGCTTTTGTGGCCATGCCCTGCTTGTCAACAAATTTTTTGTGTCTCAGAGCTCAAGGAACTCTGCCACGTGCATAAACTTATTTGTGTTCATGTCCAAGGTGCTGAACATACTGTCTCGTCCCTTGAGCAAGCCTTTTTTGTCAACATACCTTTTGCTGCTGCATCTTAATCATTGATGTACCCTTTTACCACTGGGTCTGAGGCACAGATGCGGTTGCTGTAGGCCACAAGCTCAGCCTTGGTCACAATCTGGGAAAGGCCCACTGGAATGCAAGGTTGTGGATCACAACTGGCAGCTTTGTTTTCTCCAGTCTGATGCACAGCTGGAGGTTCTACACGTTGTGCGATGCACCGCATTACTTGCCTGTGATGTGGCAGTGGTCCCACAACCTGTCATACCCCAGGGACTTGCTGCAGATGTGCCAGCCCTTTGCTTTCTAGAAAGACTTGATGGCGGCCACATCCATAACCAGCTTTGCAAGGTTCTGGAACACCCTGCGAATCTCTTCCATCTCACGCTTAATGCTCTGTAAAAAGGTAGCAGCCGCCTCTTTGCCTCTGTATAATACAGGCTAGTTGGCATCCCCATTTCAGTTGACAACCATGTAGCATAAGCCCCATGTCTATTTTTTAGGACAAAATTTGTATTGCTGAATCAGTGTTATACTCAGGACCATTTACTGTTGCACTCCCGATACACTATCATTTCAGCCCACGGTGCTTTTGTACACCCAATATGCTATACACCAGTGCCAACATGCTTTTATGTTTCCTGCTATCCTTTAAAAATTATTCTGTTAAATATTCTGTTGCCTAATTTCCAGCCCTATGATGCCCCTATCACTCGAATGACACCCTTTCTTACCACTACCTGAATATGCAATTATGTTAATCCAGGATAATTACTCACTCACCAACAAACCCTTTGATGCTGGTTGAGACTTTGCAATGAAAAAGTCACGTGATCATCCTGCAATGATGGAGTCTACTAATAGTGTGCTATATTTCAGTCATTTCCACTACCAGCTCAGGTGACACGTGTTACTTTTCAAGTTAAAAAATCTTTAGTGCTCATTCAGTTCAATGGACAAACCACCATTACAAAATATGTCAAATTACCCAGCACCTGGCTAGCCCCATGCTGGCTTGGCTAAGAAGATTAGCTCACAGGCACTCATTTCTATCAGTAAGAAAAGAAAACTATTGATAACACCCATTCCCCTTCTACGAATTAACATAAGGTGACATCTTGTGCTGTTTGAAATATGCCTCCTCACAAGTTTCATGCTAATATTTCTTATATCTAATATCATCATCACATTCAGACACTCATACATACAGGAGACATTCTAACATTTTTCCACATTTACAATTAAAGTATCTTTTACTGATCATTTAATAGCCCCTTTTTTTTATCTGAAATTTAGTGTATACACTTCCAGCACAAGAGTGTGTTGAGGAACAGGCTGTCAAAGAGGGTGGTCAAAGAGGGTGCTTAATTACCTTCTAACCAGCAGCATAGCTTTTCCTTAAAGACTTTGACTTTACTGTGGCAATAAAAAGATATATGAATGTGAAGAAAAGAAAGATATTTATTATTAAAATTCAAAGAATGAAATGAGTTGTGGCATGAAAACATGATTTAACTATGGGAAAAAAAAGACTACTTATATCAATATATGTACTTTCTTTTATATTTCATTTTTTTAACTTTTACGATAATGCATTTGTTTTTTTAAAAACAGTCTCTGGTCAATGGGATGTATGTATCTGTTCTGTGGATAAAATTTGTGTTCATAGTCCCTGCTCAGAAGTGTAACAAATGTAAACAAGTACATGGTTAAAACAGTGTCTACAATACACACAGGAGTTGATACATTCTATTTTTGACCAAAATCTGCTACTTTAGAGGATACCATTTCAGCTGCAATATAAAAGCAGTACCGGTACTTGAGCTAGTCTGCTTTACTGTACATATCAAAGCAACTACATACTACATGAAAAATAACTATGTGCAAAAGCTGAAGAAATATACTAATAAAACACATATTTCATAAGAATATTTTAATGGTAAATACATCTTTTAAGATGGAATATAAGTCAAATGCATGAACAGTTTCACCTACAAATTTTAAAAAGTGCTGGTGGTAGAGAAAGTGGATGGATGGGGTACTTATACAGGTGGTTGTGTTTATTTGGTCAAATATGATAATTTACATTGAAATGTAGATTTATTTTTTTAAGTCACCATGTAAATTGGTGGTGGTAGGAATTTAATTGGAGCTAGAATTTTTTGTTTGTTCCCTAATAAAAATTATTACTTTATAATTATTGTTGATTACATGTATATTGCTGACACAACAATTATTTAATGATAATATGTACAAAGTAATCAGTGTACTATACTAAATGAAAGTTGTCATCTTGCTCTTTTTATCTTGATTCTTTATTTTTTTTTTTAAAAGAAATGTCTGTCCACATTGCTACTTCTGATTCATTTTATTTTCCTTATAAATTTTACTTGTCTAATTATATTTTGAGAAGAAAATATAAATGTAAATATTCATTGTGAAATTATAAGTATTATTATGACATCACAACTCTTGACAAAGGCCCGTTCTTCCAAAAAAGTACCCTTATGATAATAAGTGCCCTAACTTCAGCACTATAGTAGTACTATAGTTAGTGACATGCACTTTATTCTGATTTACAATATGCAGCATATGTTACATGTTGATTTATGGAAACCAGTAGCCTGACTCAATTACTTCTTTTTTTTTGTTCACCTGGATTCATAACAATCTGCAACCCACCTGCAGACCTTCCTCAGTGATCATGGTTACCATGGATTAAATAAAAGTCTGAAGTGTTTATATCTGGTTTTGCGATGTGGTCGTTCATAGCAGTGTTGAAATATGCGTTTCCCTAAAAATCGTCGCTACTGGTCATGTTCAGCAGGTAGTTGCTTACAACAGTGCATTTTATAAAACCAATCCATGCATGATGATTTTGGACATAAATTACAGGTGGTCGCTTATAGCGGTGGTCACTCAAATCTGGTTTTATTGTATACAAATTTAGGGTTGTGGGGAGTCCTCAGTAGATCGTGAAGGGTCATCAGAAGAAAATTTTAAATCATATCATAAGCCTGAGGGTTGGGAGGTCCTGCTGGTGGCCAATTTAGGGTCACAGCAAAATAAGGTTGGGAACCAATGGATTAGACAAATGAGACTGTACATTTGTCTCTTCTTCATTTGAGCTTGATGCCTCATCATATTTACTTGTAAAGAAAGAATGAATTTTCTGTTGTTTTTACATGTAACAGCATGTAGTCTGATACCCTGATTTTTGCTTTAAGTTCAGTCAACAATTGGCATAATGTACATTACCAGAATTAGTCTACTCAACATCAATGAAATGCTTGAAAGAGTGTTTTATTGACATAAGCCGCTAATAACTACATGTAATATATCTAAACTCAATCAGACAGTAAACATTTAGCAGAACACCTATTTAGTTGCCATCACACATGGGATTAGACAAATGAGACTATATATCTGCCTCTTCTGTATTTGAGCTTGATGCCTCATTATGTCTACTTAAAAAGACCGAATTGATTTTTTGTTCATTTTTACTGGAAGCAGCATGTAAATATAGTCTGATACCCTGATTTTTGTTTTACAATTGTTTTTATGTTTGCCTTAATGAACAGTACTAGAATCAGTCTACTCTATATCAATGAAACACTTGAAAGCATGGATTCTCTACATAAGCTGCTATTAAGTACATGAAATGCTTCTAACTTCAATCACGCAGTCGTCAATCAAGTCAGGATTTCTGAATGTATGACACAGTGGACACAAAGGAGTCACAAATATATGCCAACCACATGATTTGCTGCTGGATTATCTCGATTCTGCACTCTAGATATAACACTGTACTATAACATCATCACTGACATTCAATTATTCAAAACTGCATTTGGCTCAAATGAATAGGAAATTGAATTGAGTTTTATCCCTTTTGGCCTGAAAAAATTCTTCTAGACTGCCATTTTTGTCTTAGAACTAAATATTTATTAGTAATAAAATCTGCAACTTTCTTCTCAAGATTTTCATACTTATGTTGAAACATTTTTTTATTAAAGTAATGGAATATGACAATTTTAGGGCAGGGTAAAGGGTAAGACAAGAGTAAACCAAATGTTTATCTTTCATGCCAACTCATTCATATGCTGAACCTCACTGATTTAATCTCTGTTCTTCAATATTTTTTTCCCATGACACAGTTGTCTCCATTTAATAACAGTTTTGAAATCAGAGACAACTGTGGTATGGGCAAAAAATTGTCTAACAGAGACTACATAAGTGAGGTGATATCTAATAATTATTCAACATAAAGATAAACAATTGAGCTAACAACCTCTGCAACTCACACATTTTCATGGATCCTTGGTTATGAAATATAGGCTGGCAAATGTGGACCTTGCAACAGGCACTTTGACTCTGATGTCACCCTTCATAATGAGATCAAACTTCATCAGTAGAGTAAAATCAGAGACTCAGATTAGGTTCGGTGTATCCAGTATGCTAAAATTATGGATTGGCTCATTTTCCCAGATGGCTACTGAATTTGATGAAATAGTAAATTTTTGCTACTAACTTTT
The DNA here is from genome assembly GCA_029931535.1 of Margaritifera margaritifera. NCBI lineage: Eukaryota > Metazoa > Mollusca > Bivalvia > Unionida > Margaritiferidae > Margaritifera > Margaritifera margaritifera. The sequence continues at coordinate 2,061,681 of JAQPZY010001528.1, forward strand.
TACCTTCCTTTGTCTTATGTAAAAAAAAAAAAGGTGAGACATGTTGTGAAATCATTACCAACAAAATTTAGATTATTTATGTAGAGGTTTAAAGTACAAGTCATACAGGTCATATAGGTGTTCAGTACTGACAATTTCAGTAACGGGTGTAATTTTTTTTAGAATTTTATTAGATCTGATTTAAATGGCAATTAGTTACTTTATTTCTATCCTCATACATCCATATTCCTTGCAAAGTCATTACATACATGCCCCAAGAAATACACATGGCAAAATCAATGTTAAAGTATGTGGACATTTTTGGCTGAGGTCAACCTAAAGGTGTGATCAAGTACAAAACGGACTGAATGTCATGCACTGTCATGTCACAATGAAAGCTGCACATGTTGAACATAATTCGTACTACCCTGTTATTTGTTATGACATACTTGACATCTTCTTTTCTTGACCCAGTTTAGTATTTGGACACAATTGTAAAAGTTCATAGCGATCAATAATTTTCATCAGGAAGTTTTTGATGACATTTTATGAGCAGAGCATTCAATAATCAGAACTGAATAGATTTTGGTTAAAGTATCATCCAACCTCCTGATTTTGTTCCTGTCTTTCAATTGTGCGCCATGTTTCTCACGACCTAACGCGCTTGTTTCGAGATAATGATGTCATCAACTGTGTCACCAGCATTCTTCAAGTGTGACAGCAAGTATTTAATAAGTAAAATCAGACAAAATGAGATTTAAACAGGTAATTTCATGTCATTTAAAAAAATCTGAATGAAAATCTATATTTTCATTAATGCCTTATTTGTGTCCAACATTTTGGCCTTGAATTTTGTATTATATGCTAAAGATAGGTCTGCTGATCACATGTTGGCTTTGTTTACATATCTTTAACAGGAAAACCCACTTTGGGAATTTATACAATGGCAAAGCCATGTAAATATTTGGTTTTAATCATGTGGGGTTCCTATACAACATATGAAAAATTTACACTGGAAATGTATATTCACTGTGGACTTTTATTTCGTTTCAGTATTATTTCATAATGAACATATATTCTACATCAAAAGATATTGAATCTATTATAATAAAATGTGTATCCATTCAATAGTGTCTATTTTTTACATTTCTCTCTCCCTCTATCTCTCTCTCTCTATTGATTCATGTATTTATATGGTAAAGAACAAGCAAGCAGTAATGTAAGTGCACAAACTGCATATAGAATGAACGGAAAAAAATCTTCGTTATTAAATTTTATTTTATTTCAAAAACATGGAGACACTATAAACTAATAATATCCATTCCTTGGCCTAACTGACACATTCCAGTCATATGCCACGTTACTTATTAATCAGTGTCACGAACCATGGACATACTTCTGGAAATAAATAAACTTACACACACTCGGAAAAACAGTAATTCTGAACTAATGCACATGAATGCCAAATTTTTTTTTAATGATGATTAAATGAAGTTGATATAGTTGAACCCTTTCTATGGTTATTTGAATAGATTTTCACAATATTATAACGAATGCATTAAAATTCACATTAAGGGCAAGAAATATGTCTGTTCGAGGATATGTTAGTTTTAAATTTTAAAACAACAATTAATATTTAATTTAAGATGAGTAAATGTACCTACATAGTCATACAGATATACACTTTAGTTGTGGCTACTAATGGACATTTTTAGTTGTAACCTAGACAAGGTCGCATTTCACATTATAAATTTAGTGTTTGGAAACAAATTTTAAATGACACATGGACAAATTTGTTATAGATAAGTTAGTCCTATAAAGACGTCGACCACGATATGTATGATTGTAATACATATCAAGGTCAACATATTACACTGTATGACTATGTATGATTGTCATACATATCAAAGTCAACATATTACACTGTAGGACTGTTATGATTGTCATACATATCCATGTCAACATATTACACTGTAGGACTGTTATGATTGTCATACATATCAAAGTCAACATATTACACTGTTGGACTGTTATGATTGTCATACATATCAAAGTCAACATATTACACTGTAGGACTGTTATGATTGTCATACATATCAAAGTCAACATATTACACTGTAGGACTGTTATGATTGTCATACATATCAAAGTCAACATATTACACTGTAGGACTGTGGATAAGTAGGACCCTGTATCCTATTATTATGTTAGGCAATAAAGCAAACGATTGACAAAGACAGTGACAGTTCAGATTTTAAAAGTTGCAAAATGCAGAAGTACTTGTTTATATTACAATGTAAAACGCTGACAGAGAAAATTATAATGGAGGAGGGCGGTGGACAACCCCATCATGACTATCAGGGGCGACTTATATATTGTAGGGCTAAGTGGGCTCGACTTATACAGTATACTGTGTATTGTAGGACAGTATTTTAAGTTTCTTGAGCAGGTGGATTCGTGATAACATATAGGCCAGGGAAACGCTTTGTCAACTGCAGGAACTCGGCTCTTTTATCGACACTTTTCAAAACAGCATTACCTTTCATTCACAATACATAACGTTTCTTGGATCTTGAGTTCGATGCTGTAAGTCCACTTCCTGCAATTTCTTGAAAAATGGCGAATTTTGGCCACGACATTATTTTTTCCGAAAATAAGCTTCAGCGCGGTACCGGAAATAAACTGATATCAAAATTGTGTCTGGTATTCACCTGTCGGCTATTCTAACGCACTTCAAAATGTTTCCCTATTTAACCAGTGTAATGAAATTAGGTGTTTATTGGAGTATTTACATCTGTTTCTCATCATATGAATCTCAAGTTCAAGTAATCGTTAAAGTCGGTGAGAGATAGAGAGGGCGGGAGTGAAGGAAGAGGGGAGGGGGAGAGAAATGTTGTAACAACATTTAGCCTTCGTTTGACCTTGTACGCATTCAGATGCGTTCTGCCAACTCACTGATGTTTTGTATGCAGCATATTGCAAGCATCTGCAGTTGTGGTTTGTTGTTGACGGAAAATTACAAATTATAAATGTGACAACATACTGTACATTACAAATAAGATTCTGGTATCCTTTTTTTCTTGTTTTTTTTTTTTTGGCGGGGGGGGGGGGGGAGAGCGACCACACAGGTTCGGCGAAAATTTCTCACTTTTATCCTCTGATAAAAGAAAAGAAATCCGCATTTAATGGAATAACGTAGGAAATCAGTAGGAGCAAGACAGGGACAAGAAAATATAAGTTCAAAACAAACCATCCTACCTTTCATTCAGAATACAGAACGTTTTTTGGACCATTATCTTCAAGGCCCCCTCGGGTTCAGATAGCTCCTGATCTCACAAACAAAACGGTTTTTATCTGCGACAATAAACACTGTATGTGTATTGTTTATTTCTTAAATAGCTACTTAAGTTCTGTCCAAATATGTTTTGAATATGTTACATGGTTACGGACTTTATTTTGAAACCAAAATGTCAAAATGTTCAAAACTATTAGAACTATTATCTGATCACGACATTAAGTTTACGTTACACGAATATTGAAGATTTCTTGAAAGGTTGGCGGTAGTGGTCCTAAACACAGTTTGTCACTGGCACTTTTCTATCAGATTACAAATAAAACAATTACCCATGTGCAAAAACGTAATCGGACAGAATTAACTAGTCTGGTTGGATGAAATAAACGCTTGAGACATTCTAGTAAATGACAAATCTCTAGAACCAGACACCCAATAACAAATATTAATTGGTCCCTCACTATACAGATCCCCAGTATACCGCTGCTCCTGTTACAAAACAGGTATGGACACGAATCTCATAAAAGTGGTAAAATTTGCTTTATCGTCGCCACTTAATTTATTTCATGACAGTATTTTAGTTCTTGGCTCAAGCAAACCAATTATTATATGATTTCACATTATTAATGTATACTATACGGTTGTGTTTTTGAGCACTATCAGGACACAGCCTTGTTAGAACATCCCTCGGTATAAGACTCTCCCACAGCTGAAGATCATGCTAAATACATTGGTGTAGACATCAGTCACTACTTAAAAAGTAACCCCCATATAAAGAATGACAAAACAGGGCCAATAGAACTTTCGACTTTCTGCCAGGAATCATCAAAACCAAACATGAAGGAATACGCGAAATTCTTTATAACGCCTTGTATAGAGCGCATTTTCAATACACATCCACTGTCTACAGCCCATACACCAATCTGAACATCCAAAAAATATTGAAACAATTCAAAGCAGAGCAGATCGATGAGTAAAAAAAACAAACTCGCAGACTGTTAGTATCACTGATACGCAAAATAAATTACGTTCTTACACACGCTCAGTTGACTGATTGGTAATGTTCTACAAAATTGTACAAAAACTGGTAAATATTTCCTTACCACCTTATATAAAACAACCGGACAGAATGGCAAGACATATACACCCTCTTTCATTCGTCCAGATTCAGGCAACGGCCAGTTATCATAAATATCGCCTTTTTTCCTCTGGCTATTAAATAGTAGAACAAACTCCCACACAAAAAAAATCATTCTTGCCTGATCTAGCTTCCTGCAAATCAGCAGTTTGCACAGTCTGTAATTTTATACTCTACACAAGAACACACACCCCACCCCATTGTGTTTCTTATTTGTATCCTAGTTTTGTAATTTGTCCCTGATATGTACAGACGTGTAAGTTCATAAAATCAACGAGAGAGAGGGTCGAGGATAGATATATTGACAGATAGATTCTAACGGATCAAATTGTAAAATTTGAGGTTGAGAATCATAAGATGGATCAGAATGGACTCGAAATTAAACTTACATTAAATTGTTTCAAATTTGTTAACGTTAAGATTCAGCTGTGATTTTGGACTCGATGATTGAAAGATAATTTGATTAAAATGGCTTATAACTCTGGTAATAGTCTAAAAAGAATGTTAAATATTATAAAAGAATTTTATGCCTAAGATTGCACTTGATTTTAATTAGCATTTCCTTCCGCTAATAAACTTATGGCAGACATTTTGAAATAAAGCAACTTCAATGGCTGATCACCACAAATCGACATGCTTTTATCCATATTACCCTCCTCCCCATCGACACTGAGACAAGGCAAGTGATCCAAAACTCGATTACAAGATACGTTGTTTTTTTGTTTTTTTGGAGACGCGGTAGCTCATTTGGTAGAGAGTAGGACTCGTGATCTAAGGTTCGTGTCTTCTTGTTCTTGTTATGACTACGTATAGAAAGTCCAACAATCTCTTACAACAATCTTTTACATATGTTACCTGTCTTCTTATTATGACAACATATACGAAGTCCAACAATCTCTTTACGACAATCTCTTGTATATGCTACGTCTCTTCTTGTTCTTGTTATGATTACACATAGAAAGTAAAACAATCTCTTACAGCAATCTCTTACATATGTTACGTGTCTTTTTGCTGTGACTACATATACGAAGTCCACAAATCATTAACATATAAAAACATGTGTTGAACTCTTCCTGCTATGGCTACACATACACAATGACATTTGTACATGTGTGTGTGTGTGTGTGTGTGTGTGTGTGTGTGTGTGTGTGTGTGTGCTTATATTTAGTAGGAGGTTATCAAAGACTAATCATTAACTTGCGTTATCATATACTGGTAACTATTGATCAAAGGGTATGCTCAGCACTAAGTCTTATAATTTTAATTCACTATGCTCTGTATACCTAATTGTTTTCCAAATGCCTTAACCTGGAGATATGGTGATACCCTCTGTCTGTCAGTCCGTTTGTTCCAAATGCCTTAACACTGGAGATATGGTGATACCCTCTGTCTGTCAGTCCGTTTGTTCATTACCACATGTCCTTCTTTTGTTATCTTGTCGCTTGTCCATCGGGTAACCATGTACAAGATGGATAATATTCTTTCTCTCCCCGGGTGTCAGTGTGAAGTGGTAAAAGGTCAAATATATAATTTAGCGACATTTCCATTCATTCATTCATTCATTCTATCTATCTATAATTCAATTAAATATTTTTTTTTCCTTCTTCTTCTTCTTAAATATAAAAACGAATGACAGGATTGTCACCAAAAATTGTTTTCACAGACATACATGATACAGCAAATGCCATATGACAGGTGATACATATTTTATAGTCATAGAAAAAGAAAAACATATCTTTTAAATATCCTAATAATTCACACTAAGTATAAATATATTGTTTCATTTTCACATATTTATTCACATACCAATTCACACACAAACACACACACACACACACGTACACACACACACACGCACGCATATTTATATATATATATATACACACACACACACATATATATATAATATATATATTAATGATTTGTCTCTGATAATCTCTTACTAAACAGAAGGAAGTTTTCTGATGGCGGACGTCCTTTGGAGAGAAAGAGTTCAACTTTTACATGACGGATTTCCTGTGGAACCATATACTAAAATAATATCAATTCAAATTCATGACTATATATGATCTTTGATATCTGCTCAAGGTTATTTCCTATGGTATAGATGTATCGAGACTACAAGAAGAGTAGACCTTTGCAGCAGATATCAACATTTCGATTGTTGTTTAGTCACCTGTTTCCGTAATAAATAAATGCATGAATCGATTGAAAGATTATATATATACATATATATATATATATATATATATATATATATATATATATATATATATATATATATATATATATATTAATTTCAAGATGCAGATAACTCTTAAAATAACTAGACCAGCCAGATTTAAATATTTCAAAAAATAAAAAATGTTACACGAGTCAGACTATAAAAAGGTATTGAACACAAAATAATAATTGTAATTTTGTTTATCATGCGTTAAATTATGACACAAAACAGCGAGATAAACGGAGATAGAGATAAAACATAACTTGAGCATTATATAAAATCGTGACGTACTTGTATGTATAAAATAGTGAAGTAAAACACGTGCAAAATAGTTGCTAAATATATATTACATTTTCTTTGCATATAGAAAAGTAGTGATATAAATTGAAATAATGTTCGTTAAATAAATAAAAATGAACACTTCGAGACTTGATATGCCAATAAAAAACAAAAGTGAGGAAAAAAGTACGGACCCCATTTAATAAGTCTTCTAAATAGACAATAATTAAGACGTAAAAGTAGAGAGAATTTAAACAGAATCACAAAGAAATTTAAACAGAATTACAAAGAAATTTAAACAGAATCACAAAGAAATTTAAACAGAATCACAAAGAAATTTAAACAGAATCACAAAGAAAAGACCTAAAGATTTATTTAAGAGAAGTGTCAAAGAGTGTAGATTACCATAGTACACAACCAAGTGTTCCAAAACTATCATTTACATTGAAAAGCAAATGAAAATATTTTATTCACAAAATATATCTGAGACCTTACATACAGTTAGATTTAAAACTGAACAAAATTCAGACTCGTCTTGTTCGATCAACAACAATGGTTCTGGTCACATAACAGTCATTAGAATACAAGCCTGAGACACAGCGCAACAAATAATTTTCAGAAAGACGTTTAAAAATTCATGAACAACGCTGTATTCGGTAAACAGATGGGGAATTTGAGGTAAAGAAAAAATACAGATATACAATATGTGCAGCTGAAGATCAATTTGTAATGTGCCTAAAATATGTCACTTGCAAAAAGAGAAAGAATTGGTGTTAGTCAGTTTGAAAATCAAGAAAATCAAATTAACCAAACCAATTTACAGTGGATTTACAGTGTCAGAGTTATCTATATGGCTAATGTATGAATTTTACGTCAACAAGTTGCAAAACAAATATGGTGACAGGATGAGAATGATCATGACTCATACAGATTCATTCTTATATATATATTGTTAGACATAAATGATATCTCTTGTTCGTAAAATTGCACTATATATTTTTACGACTCTATGGCCTAAACAATATGCAATAGAAATAAAATGAAACCAACAAAGTAAGTAAAATCATTAAGCAATTTCTTTCTAGACAACTAACGTGAAAATTCAAAAGACACTTACAATATTGTGAATCAAAATCCAAATAATCCAATAATACTCAATGTCCTAATCACAAGTCCTAAATATATAATGTACCGAACAAATAAAAGTAGCCTTGAATGTCCTGATGTGCCAGTAGTCTTGAATGTCATGATGTGCAATTAGTCTTGACTGTCCTGATATGCCTGAATGATGTAATCCAGAATATCTTTGAATGAATTCACATAAATCCCAAAAAGTCCTAAAATATAAGAGCACTTTAGTATTTGCAATGAATATTTTAAATAAATAATTCTTCTCTCTGAATTGGCTCTGATTCTCACAACATATCTATAAACATCTGATTATTAAATCAAAGTCCTTAAAGGCTGATAGTTAGCACAAGAATGAAATACTGCTTACCAAACTTCCTATATATAAACACAGGTCACATGACAGCATTTCTAGAAAATCATATGGCTTACCTGACAAATATCTAGTGGAAAAGGATTACTTTTTCCTCCAACATTGAGTAAAGAAGCCTAGGAAGGTGGTGTGAGATTTTTTTCTTCTTCTGGAGTGGGGGTGGATTGGGTAGCCAGTCGGGATGTTCCATACGTCTGAACTTATCCTGGATTTTCATCCAGTTTAAATTCAGGCGTTGAAATTCCTTTTCTTTCCTGGCCTGTTCCTTCTGACTTCTTTCGAGAGCCCACAAGATCTTAATGTGGGCTACTTCTTGCTCCAAAACTTTTCCTAATAATAATTTTGTCGTGTGAAGATTTATCTCTTCACGCCTGACGCTACTGGCGGGTGGATAGATCCAACAATCTTCCTTCACTTGGTGTAGGAAGTATTCCACCCCATCCAGTAAGTCGAGGGCCGACTTGATAAAACCCACACGACAAGGACCCGAGGAAGTCTTTTGCGATTCCTCCACCAAGACATCCTTCACCAGCCTCCTCGCTGAAGTGAGAGCCGCTAGTTAGCTGGTGACGTATGGCTTGGTGGCAGGATATCTCCACCAACACTCCATCCTTTTCACCAAAGACTCCACACCCACCATGACATCCCAGGCTTCCTGCAATAATTCAATGCTATTCATTCTTCAGTTGAAGTGTGAATGGCGCAACTATGGAAGACGCCGCTTTATATGCTCGAAGCGCGGACGTGAAGGAAAACATCATTTTTACCACAACATACATTTTTTATCAAACATACAAACAAAACACACAACACACCATCCTTTTTTCTTTTTTTCTTTTTTAATCAAACACACTCTATACAAACAGACTCTGCAAACACATACCAGGGAATGTGACTAATTTTGTTTTGGAGTGGGAAAAAAACAAATACACTCTATACAAACACACAAACATACAAACACCTATGGCAATTATGAAAATTAATCTTTTCTTGTGAAATGGGTGGCCCTGAAAAGGTCCGTTTGGTTTTTTATTACATCTAGAGGTGCGGGCATCTCCCTGGTTTTGCCCGACACGCGGGACAGCTTCCCCTCCATGTTTCTGCACTCATGCAGCGCTTGTTGTTTTTCAAAGCAAACGGAGGATGGTACGCTTCAGGATCCCAATTTTCTTTTTCCTCCATCATCGGGTGGGGTCTGATGGGGATATTCTTCTCCCTCTCCTCCTTTTCCCTCTTTTCCAGGTCGTGTAGAAGGTGCCACGCCACCTCTTGATGCACTCGGACCTGTCTCACTGTTTCAGTTTTGTTCATTCTGTTGAATAAGTGGGGTAGCTCTATCGGGGAAGGTGTTGTTTTAATATACTAGAAGCGCGGACGTGAAGGAAAACATCCCTTTCCAAACAAAAAAACATTACTCACACTACCCGCGTCTGACGTCATCTCTATGACGTCATTCTAGGCTTCGCGTGTTTTACACTCCATCACCCCTTACCCAAAACAAAACAGACCCAATGCGCGGACCTAAAAGAAACTATTTTTTAAATTTTTTTATCAAACATACAAACACACCACCCTTTTTTATTTTTGATTTTATTTTTATCAAACACGCACCACACTATCTATACAAACATTATTTTTTGGGAAAGGGAATTTTTTGAAGGGGCAAAGACAAACTCAAACACACAAAAACATATATATATATATATATATGGCAATGATATGAAAATTAATCTTTTCTTTATTAATGGGTGGCCCTGAAAAGGACGTTGGGGTTAAGAAGTTATGTTGTTTGACTTCTAGTTGCAGCAGCGGTAGCAGCCGCAGCAGGGCGGCCACGTTTAGCCACGGGTCTCACGGCTTTAAGACAAGCTCTCTTTCTGGTAAAAGAGAAGGCAAACTCATCGCAATCTATCTTACAGCTGACTTGTCCGTCGGGTAGTTTCATGGACTGCAAGAGTTGTTGTTGTTGTCTTTGCTGCTGCTGTTGCTGTTGCAGTCTTTGTCTCTCCTCCCATTCCGTTCTGTCTCTGATGATTTCTTCCCTCATGACTTCTTCCACCAGATCATGAGCCATTTGTAGGAAGATCATTGTCTTTCTCTCAGGGTTGGTCTCCATCAAATGATGCTTCACCCTCTGCATGTTCACCATAGCTTCGTTCAGTTTGCTTATCTTGGCTGCTGCCATCTTCTTGAAGTGTTGTTGAGATCTTGACGAGTCCACGAGAGTGACTACACTAGCCAATGCACCGCTTTTCTTCGCCTGTCATCATCAAACATTGGTCGTGTTGTTTCTGATTGGGATGATCAATTTGACATCCATGACAATGTTCTCGGGTCAGGCTGTTAATTCTTTCAGTCAATTCCTTAGCATAACAGGAGACTAAATTTTTTTCTTGTTCAGGCCATCGAGAAATAAATCCAGCAAACTCGGGAACAGTATTATTCTCTTCTTTTTTAGGTTCTGGATGAATGACTTCGTCATCATCATCATCAGTGGTAGTTTGTGACTGCTGAACTTCACAAAATCCCTCGTCTATTTCCATAGGTTCTTCTTCTTCGTGTTGCATCTTTTTTTTCTTCTAATAGTCTAGAATCATTTCTCTCAAACTGTTGATCTCTGGAGTATTATCAAATTCTGCATACAAGACGACGTTCACTGTCTCGGGTAGAGGATTTGCAAACTGAAGTTCCACACGAAGTGGGCCTGATTTTATAGGGTGGAAATGTCCTTCGTCGCTGCCTTGGTCAGGAGTGAAATCAAAACCCCACAAGGCATACCCTCCTGCATAATCCTGGTACGAAATACCGTGGCTGGTGTTGGTGCCTAACTGTCCTGTGGCTTTAAACGGACTCAAGTAAGATCGCAAGTAATTTTTCTGGGTAAAGTCAGGTTCAAAAGGTCTGGCACACAATGCTTTGCCATCTCGACTGACTTCTATCTTTTTGATGTCAAAGTGCTTGAAGTTGAACGGATTTTCTTTGTGGGATCCATTGAAGGCTGAATTTTTGACGATGCCAATCAGCAAACGTTTGGGCAGCTGTCCTTGGAAGACGTGATCTTCGACTTTGGATTGGGCTCCAGTGCCAATGGTAAATGTTTTCACTTCCACTCGTCGCACAGGATACTTGGCAGTGGTTCTGTTCAAGGTTTGACTGATGTCGTTGGCTACTTTAGGTAAGACTTCTACACAGCGCACGTAAAGTCTGGCTTCTTCGATGAAGGTTTTCCACGGGTTGTTGTCACCAGCGACCATCAAATGGAAAGCAGTACTACTGCGATTCAGTCTCAGGCGTACATCTACTCCGTTCAACAAATACTTGTCTTGCAACCACATGTCCAAATGCAAACGATCCATCAGTTCTAAACTTTGCCCTCTGATTTTCTCTCGACGGGCGTTAAATCCCACATTGTACGGGGTTTCTGGAGTTATATTTTCAGTTAGATCGTCACCAGCCTTCGTAACCTTCGCCGGTACAGTCGCAAGTGTGTCGTTGAAGATATCAATAATCTTTGTATTAGAGGTGGGGGAGGGGGCCTCCTTTCTCGTTCCCGCGGTGTCTGGTTTCCAGACCACCGAAGCATCCAGATGAGTGTTCTTGGCTTCTTTTCCGTACGTCAAGAGATTTTCCAAGTAAGCACGGTAAGGGTAAGTATCCAAACTGCTGCTAACCAGTTTGTTATTCAAGTACAAATCCACTCCGCTGAACAAGGAATGCATGAAATTATTGACGGGTGCCACTAGGTTATCGGCATTTGGAGAGGCACCACCCTTCGTTTCGGCCACTTTGAGTTTCAGGTACAAGTAGCTGTTATTCAGATCGATGTAATCTTCGGTTTGTCCTTTGATTTCAAATTCGATAGGAGCTGAATCCGTCAAAGACGATACAGGATGAAATTCTACCCATTGGGATTCTTGCATCGTCATCATGGTTGGAGGCATGGAAAACAGATCCAGTTCTGACTTGGTACATTCGCAAGAATCTCGGTGCATCATGTTTTCTAAGGCTTAGTAATCAAACACGTCTAATTCTCTGACTGTTTTTCTTTTCTTATTCTTTTTTGAACCACCGTGTGTTTTATGAACTCTGAAGGAATTTCGACGTCGTCTCCTTCTACCTTGTCCTTGCTGTGAAGTGGAGGAAGAAGTAATGCCAGGGCCAGAAGCGTGAAGTGAATTTATAGGACTCTCTTGAAGACCCAAAAGATCTTTGCCAGTGTTCATCAACACATTTTTGCCTGCTCTCATAAAGGCTTCTTTAGGATTTTGTTTGTCAATGAGGACGTTTTGCAAAAATTATTTTCCTTGAGTCAGAGCGGCATCTTTTAAGGCATGGAATCCTCGAGTCACCATGGGTTTCAAAATAGGGGCTACCGTCCGAAAAGCCGATCTTAACATATCTCCTAAACCGTGTCCTCGTTGTCGAGCCACTCCTCGGTACACTGGATACATTTTGTTTGGGTCAGTTACAATTCGCTAGAGAACTTTTTTCGAAAATGTAGTTTCACCGTGACTTTTCCTTTGTCAATGAATGGAACATCTTGTCCCAAATCTCCTTTTATACTAATGTTGACACTGTCAAAATACGATTTACTGACTGGAAGATAATGAGGATGTACAAATTCACGGTGAACGTGAAACGTGTTTCCACCTTCTTCATACGCACCAGCAGCAGTATCCACTTTGAAAGGAATGACTCTCAGTAAGGGAGCAGCTGTGTGTCCCACCACGTTGTATTCTACCACATCAGAGTACACAAACATTAAATTCAGTCCAACGTTCAATTCGATAGGGGTGCGAAAAGCCTCTCCGAAATCTGTGTTGGTGTGGACTGTTCGATCACCATGATAGCCTTTATTTCCACTCAAAATTTCAAACAACCCAGAAGAAAAAGTGATGGTCATGAATTTTCTGTCGTGAATCTGAAAGTTGTCTTGTCAACTTTGTCGTCGAATGGCTTCCCCCCATACCCTTTCAAAAATTGCAAGACGAAACGGCGTGCCACAGGATAGTATCAGATCTCTACCCATTTTTGTTTTTTTTCCAAGGCTTTGCCAAATTGGGCCTCGAAGATGGTTTCAATCGTGTCCACCAAATGTTGAGCACTAAAATAATACCCTTCAGGAATTCTCATGCGATAGGTCGAGTAGGGAGTATTGCCTTTTTGTGTACCTATTTTTTTCCCAATTTCAGGATCATGGGCGTCCAACTCTTTTTGCACTTTTTCGTTATAGATTGCTACGTCAAAAATGGTTTGATTTCCAGACACATTCTTGATTTGCGTAGGATGAATGATTTCTACCAAAGCCACTTCTCAATGAGCGTCGTTATCCAATTGGATGGCCTGAGGTAATTTGGCCGTGAAACAACATAATTTGTTGTTGGGAAACACATCCATGGAACTGTCACTGGGTAACGTTAAATAAAATTGGTCATTCATAGTAGGTCCAACGTTTTTTTGCTCTCCGAGGAGTCACTCGAGTTCAAAGGGTTCCAAAAGAGGACTACTATGGTGACTGGAAGAAGGTGGTGGACTGGCGTTGGTCGTACTACCGTTGTGGTGAGTGTTGTCCGTCGTTGTAAATTTCAAAGAGGGACTGGGTAAAAGATAACCGATGCAACTGCTGAGTAAAATGGTCCACAATTGTTTGTCCCCTTGTTGCAAACTCAAATTGGCAATAGCTGCTCCGATGACACAATACACTACAAAAATTTGGCAGAAAAAGACGATTTGATTTTTAGGCACACGATCTCCTCCCCACACCCAGAGCGGTTGTTTTTGTAATTCTTGAAGAGAAGAACTCTGCGAAGGAGTCGAGGTCGTGGTTGTATTGAATGGCATGTTAGGTTACTTCTTCTTCTTTTTATAGTCGACGACTTGGGAAGCAGCAATCCAAGAATCAAAACTAGGAGGATATCCTTTCCAACGTACTTTGACTTCTTCTACTCGTCGTTTGCCTACTTTGCGTGTTCTTTGTTCGAGAATGCTTTCGATGTCGTACAAGGCGTCTTCTTTTTTGGTCACTCGTTTTAACTCTGGCAAGTAAAATGTTCCTTTGAGCACTTCACCGTGCATGTCTTTTTTTCTGGGGTGGTCTCCTCTGGGGTGTACCAAACAATCGATCAAACACGGTCACTTCGTTTTCAGGGCTGACCTCTTCGGGGGCACATCCGATGCTTTGATGGTACGATTGATTGAACGCTTTGACCAAACGGGGTAACACGTCGATGTACTTGAGAGTGTGTTGATGTGTAAAATATTTCCACATGCGTTCTTTCAAAGTTCTTTGAAAACGTTCCACGATACTGGCTTTGGTTTCAGGATTTTCGGTGGTAACAAAATGAATCTGTCTTTGTTTCAATTCTTTTTGAAAAGCTTGGTTTAGAAATTCGGTGCCTTTGTCAGTTTGCCATCGTAAAGGGTGACGACCACTTTGTTTCAAGACCAATTTTAAGGCACGTACCAATTCGGTACTGCTTTTAGAAGTCAAAGGCACGACCCAAGCAAATTTGGAAAACACGTCGATGACACAAAACAAATATTTGTGACCACAATTGTAGGTTGCCAAATGAGAGACGTCAGCTAAATCGGCTTGCCATTGATGATCGATGCCTTCCACTTGGATTGGACTTCTAGAAAATTTTCGTCGAATGGGTTTGTGTAACGTATACGTCGATTGTTCTTGTAACCATCGTCGTACTTCGGGCAAACGTACACTTTTCAATTTACTTTTGGCAGCTCGATATAATTTTTGAACTGCTCCGTAACCAGCAGCATGGCCAGGATTGTAGTAAATGGTTGCTAAAAGTTTCTCCATGATTCCTCAATAAGTCAACCACTGTTCGATGCTACTACTTTGAGTGTCGTGAAGTTTGGACGAAGCGGCTTGACGCGTTCGACGAGCCACAGGAGTGGGTAGTGAAGAAGGGGTGATGATGGTAGGTTTCTTTTTGGTGGTGTCTTTTTTCACTTCAGTCTTGCTGTCTTTCTTTTTTTCTTCTGCTGAAGAAGGAGTGGACATCTTCTTTTTAACCCAAGCTTTCATGGCTTCTCGATGAGGGGTAGGAGAGGGTGTCAACAAGGAAGCTGCAATTTGACTAGGTATGCCAGCAGACGGAGTTTGAAACACTTCTCGGGGAAAGTCTTCTTCTGTTGTCCCCGTGGCGGTGTCTGTTTTAGTGGTGGTGGTGGTGGTGACTTTAGGTTCGCTTTTCATCAGGGTTTTGAAATCTCTCAGAGTGGGTGGAGCTGTTTCGTCTACAGCTTTTTGATCAAAGAGTTGCAGACGTTGTAAGAGTTGACCGTACCGTTGGGATTTTTCTGTTTCTGACAAATCGCTTCGTTCCATCAGCGTTTTGTAATTCTTGTTGTAACTGTGACATTTCGTTGAGATTAGGATTGGGTGGTAAATGAGGTATCCGTTGTTCGTTCCAACGATGAAATTCCATCCATCGTTTGTAAGGTACTAAAGTCAGTTTTCGTCCTTCCATTTCATCCAAAGGTACAAAAATGTGTGGTCTTTCCAGAGAAGGGTGTCCTTTTTATCTTCTTTTTTTATCGCATGACACCTCCTAAAAGCGGTCCAGCAATCGTTCCTAACAAAGGACCCGCTATTTTTAACAACGGTCCTAACAGCATAGGTAGAAAGCCTCCTCGTTGCACCAACATTTTTTTCTTTTGTTGGGGAGGTATTTTCTTTTTCACCATTTGACGAAGAACGTTCCGATGTTTACCTAATTTTTGTTTCTGTATCTTGGACAAAGGTACCGTTCCTTTCAAGACGTTCAAACAACATTCACACACGGTATCGATGATTTCTTTGGGGGCTGTTTGAATGAGTTGTTTTCGCATGGGAGGATTGGATTTGGTCAGGACAGACAAGACGTCCCAATGTTTCGCCAGACGAGGTGGAAGTCCTTTTTTGGTTTTCTTCTTCTTTTGGTGGTGGTAGTGTGCCCGTTTGGGAGCCATCTTAGAGGTTAGGAGTAAGTCTGAAGTCTCGCAGGTCACCCTTCTATTTTATACTGGAACACGTCTCCACTGATTGTCCGCACGACGTACCATCTTCATGACAGGCCTCACTCGACGTTGAGGTGTTTTCAATGGACTAAATCGTCTCAATTCTTCTTTGGATAAATCCACTAAACTTTGTAACACGCCGGTTCTTTCTTGGACTTTGGTTTTAGGAGACGGTACTTTGTTCGCGGCTGCTGCCATGGCTAGATCAGCCGATGTCGAGGGTCCCGAAGTGGTGACTTTCGAAATGGGTTTCCATTTTTGCATCAAATTAGGAAACACTTGTCTTAAGTCCGGTTTGGCAGGCATCATCATCATGAAGGGAGGTGAAGAAGACGAAGAAGTGGACGCAAAAGGAGATCTCGTCACTGCTGGCTGTTGTGGTGGTGTCTTGCGGGTGTACGTTTGCGTCCTGGCAGCAGTACCTCTCTTGCGGGTGCCAGTGGTGGTGGTGGTGGTGGGTGTTTTCTTCTTCTTATCAGAAACTTTTCTTTTTCTTCGGGGCTTTCTTCTTTTTAGGGCTTTTCTTTTTTGTGGCTTTCTTTTTAGGGCTTTTCCTTTTTTTTTTTTTGGTGTTTTGGGTTTTTTGGCTTGGACATTAGGATCCCATTTCAAAAGTGAACGAATCATGACCCCTCCTAAAGAACCGCTCCCTCCAGGGGTTAAAATGATTTGTTTTTTAGTCCGTGGATCGATTCTAGGCTCGGTTAGTTGTGACAACGCCCCTTTATGTTTTTGAAAAAAACGTTGAGTTTGATGAGGGATGTGAATGATGCCTTGCAGTAATTGACGTGCCGTCAAAGTAAACCATTGTAACACTTCTTTGAGACTAGCTTCTAACAAATGAGCACGGACTTGTGCATTTTTTTCGCGACTGATGCCATACAAGGCACGAATCAATTTAGCCGGAGGATGAGATTGAAAGGAAGTCATCTCGAAGACTGTGAGACAGAAATGACGCGGTAGATGTTTTTATAGTTTTTTAGAGAGTGGCTGGAGGGGACGTGTAAATGACAGGACCTCCTTCTTGGCACCAATGGTGAAAAAATTGGGCACGAAATCTCAAATAGTCGGGAGTGGTATCGTCGTACGCATAATTCAGCCAAGGAGTGCCTAACCGTTTGGCTAACACTTGCACTTGAGATTTGTCTCTGGGGCTTTTAAATAACACCACGTAATGAGCGTTGAGACTGATGGTCCGATTGGCTTTACTTTGTTGAGATAAATTTTGAGTAATGTAAATGATGCTGGCATTTCAATGGTGTCCTTTTCGTGTGAACCAAAGTTTAATTTCTTCTTCGTCTTCTCCTAACATGTCGTCAAAGATGACTAGATGTGTTTGACTCACGTCAGACACGATCCCATCGTCTTCGCGAGGGATGCCTTCCACAAACGAAATGGCTTCTCCTTGACTTTCACGAAGTAAGGTGTAAGACGATTGCCACTCTTTGTAACACCACACGATGCGTTGAGGTGGACGATCGAACAAATGAGATTTGTGTTCGATCAAACGTTTGACAAATTCGGTTTTGCCTGAACCACTCGGTCCAGCAATCAACATGTTAAAGGGATGGCGCAGATACAAAGCGTCCCAACTGGGACGATCTAACTTTTCGCCAATCACTTTGACCACAGAGGAAGTAGAAGAGGCAGACGAGGCAGAAGAAGATGTAGCCATGACTGAGGTAAGAAGATTTTTGAGAAGAAGACAAAAGACCCAAGACATTTTATACGTTTCAAACACGTTTATTTTTTTTTTTTCAACACAACAAAAACATATTTTACAAGTCATGAAGGACAAAAATGCAAACGGCAAAAATGGTCAGGTACAAGATTAAGGCTACCACTAAAAGAATTAAAGTTCTGTATAAACAAGTCAATGTACAACAAGAACAAAACACTGTCCTAGGAATGGAAGGCACAGGCACTGGTGGTAGTATTCTTCTGCTCGTCTTTGTTCTGGTGGTGGTAGAAGAATGAAATGTCTCTGACTGTAAGGAGGAGGTGTGTTCCTCAGGGGGTTGTATTTGGACGACGACGACGGTGTGGTCTTTCTCTGCTGTGTCAGGTTCTTCTTCCAGGATTGTTTCTAAGGTCATTTTTTTGACTTAGGTTCCCATTTCACTTTTGAAAACTTAGTGACGTTCCAGATCTTTGGCAAATTGGGCCACTTCTTGTAGCCAAACATCGAAACCAATTTTTCTCCAGTCACGTACATCTTTCCAACCGGTAAGTTGTTGGTGCAACCAACTAACAAGGCACACTTCTTGAAACGTGTCAAAGGTAGATAAAGTATGACTAATGTCTTCTTCACACGGAGGTACCCCACTTGTCTTCATCAGCACTCTCAACACTTTGAGTACAATTTGTCTTTCGTGTACCGATAAAGCATGAATGGTCATGCTTTTTTGTTTTTTTTTATGGTTCATCAAAATAGTCCAAAACAACCACGGGTCCTCCAAAATAATCCAAGACAAACACTGATCCTCAAATATACTCCATAACGAATGTCCTGGAAAACGAAATCCAAGAAAGGTAGTCACTAACACACACACCGCATAGCGTCCAAAATTCAATGGAAACAGTTCTTGTATCAAATGTTTATAATCCTCTAAGGTCTGAACACGATAGTTGACTTCCTTCCACGGAATACGTTTCACGAGTGAAGACCACAGTCCTGACATGGTGAGATTTTATAGGGTGAGATTCACAAGGTGGGTATCTTTTGTAGTGGGTTTTTATATCCAGGTTCCCAAGGTTGGTATCTTTTGTGATAGTCTTATCCAAGGTGAATGCGATAGAATCTTCCCAAAATCAGTCTTCTTATGCTTTGGAAGTAGCAATGGTTTAAAAATCGAGGAATGACTTTGAGTTTGCGTTTCACTAGTATCTGGACAAACTCTTGGTAAATCCGTTCTAGCAGCTCCAAAGGCAAACCACGAATGTGTTCTGGTAAAGTTTCCGACTTGGAAAGAAGTAACTCTCTTTTGTTTTCTTCACGATAGCTGTGATAGTTTCTCTCCAGAATCATACTTCCGATACGGTGGAAGTAGCAATAGTGCGCAAATTGAGGAATGACTTTGAGTTTGCGTTTCACTTGGATCTGGACAAACTCTTTGTAAATTCGTACTCGCAGCTTCGAAGGCAAATCACGAATGCGCTCTTCTAAGCTAGTCTTCTTGGTGACAAAATAGTCATACACTTGACAAAAGCCATCGGTGGGTAAAGATTTTCCAAGATGTTCAGTGAGGACCGAAATACACGTCAGACGATGTAAAGGCATTTCATCTTGAAGTGACACTTCTTGTAAACGTTTTTGGTATTCTTGTAAGTTGGTTGTTCCATGGAATTTTGTGTATCACTCCCACATGGTAGGTGGTGCCATCCAATTCCTTACGAGACCAATTTCTTATTTGATCAATGTCTGACCATTTGAATATTTTCAAAGCAATTAAACTTCTTATAGCATTCAGATACAACTGGTTAAATTGTTTGTGTCGTAAAGGATGTAACTGATCTTTACGTTTCACTTGTATCTGAATCCATTCTCTGTAAATGTGTTCTCGCAACTCCAAAGGCAAACCACGAATGTACCATTGTAAAGTATCATCCGACATGTTACTTCTTCTTTGTAGGTATGACATCTGGCTCATCGTACCCGTATTCGTCTAAGGCTACTAAAGGTAAGAACTGACAGTGCGGAGACCATCTGGCATGTTCAATGTAAGCTGAGTCGGTAGGCTCCCATTGGTGAAGTCTCACACCGCAACTGAAACACTGAACTTTATCTCCTTCTCCCAAGTAGATAAATCCAGATCTGGCTAAAGCTTTGGCAGTAGTTGCTTGTAGTAGATATTTAGGCCACTTGTCTTGGAAACGTCTGGAGTCGCTTTTCAAACTTGGAATAACCAGGCAAAGCCACAGGTATTGTCAATTCTTTACTCCTGTAGGTATGACAATTATGTGTACGATTAATAAAGAGTAAAGGTCGTCCTGCATCGTTAGAGGGACGGTGAGGCACACGCACAGCATCGCTGATGTCCAAGCGTACGGAATCCGTCTGATCGTGTGAATCGCTGATGCCAAAGCGTACGGAATCCGTCTATTCGCATGGCACTGCATCGCACTCCAAGTCGTGATGGCCCTTGGAGTTCACACTAGATTTCTCCCTTGGTGGGTGGGTGGCATGAGTATTCTTATTCATCTTTGGTGGGAGGATGACAAAAGCACTCATCTTTTTTTTCGTCTTGCTCAGTCAACGTTGAAAGTCAGAATGAATGGTTAGGCTTGGAAGTGGTTCCTTTTTTATACCTGTCGACTGTAGCATCCGCAAAGTACTGTAATGTAATCGGTGGAAACGCCAAAGAAAGGTAAACACAGTTTGGAGACCATCTGACATGTTCCAGGATAGCTGAATTTTTAGGGTCCATGCGAATGGTTACACCACAACTGAAACATTGCACTTTGTTTCCCTGTCCAAAGTAGACAAATCCTGCTCTGGCTAAAGAGCTAGAAGTAGGTAATCCATTCCATTGAGGCCATTTTTTGAATGTGTTCAATCGACTGGCACACTCACAATAGTCAGGCAAGACCACGGGAAATTTGTATTCTTTCAACTTGAGGTCTGCAGTGGATTCATCACACGGTGTTGAAGTCATCGTCAATCTTGGTGTTGGCTTTCTGTTTAAGGGGTCGTTTTTTTATACTGCAGATCGGCGTGTCCGTAAGGCAAAGTGGTGTGGTCTGGAAGTCTCACTCGTTTCTGGTACACGATTTGGTACACTTTTTGTAAAGGACGAGTGACAATTTGGTGATTAGGTAACCGTACGATCTTGTGAGGTTCTAACGTGTGCACTCGAAAGTCTTCCACTTGTCCAGACAGCAAAGCATTTTTCAAAACCTCAAAATTAACCACTCGGCTGGTTCGATAGTTCAGGGTCAATCCTTTGACTTTGCATTGGGTGTGAAGTTGGCCTTCTTGGTCTCGGTATCGGTAGCCGTAATGTTTAGGGCCAGCGCTGGCAAAACTCAGGATGGTGTCTTGAGGGTGCTCGTCTGTCCAGGCTCCTAAACGATCTCCTTGGATGGTAGGGTGTGGGCAACCGGGGCGATGGATGTACATACAACTGTCGGTGTCAAAGTACAGGACACGATCTCCCAAGACTTCTAAAGCTTCGTAGTACAATTTCAGGCGAGCATGGGCTGTCACGTAGGCGGCAATGACTACGTTGCTAAACTTGTCCGGTTTTACAAACTTGGGTTCTTCTTTGAAATTGACTAAGATCAAATCATCACGGACGATTTCGACGTGTTTGACTAGTACACTTTTGTCGTCCACCAGTTGAAAGTAGCGATAAGGATCGGTCACGTATTCCGTCTTGGTTAAGATGGGTCGTTGGGCCATTTTTCCCCACAAACAATTGAGCATGACTTTGGCAAACGATCTTTTTCCTTCGTTCTTTTCCACGTCTTCCAAAGTGATGCCTTCGACGTCACGGTACTCTTCTTTGAATCGGACTTGGTCTTCGGGAGTCTTGCACCACGAAGGATAGCCGCTGGCTTCTTGTTTCAGTTTTAAAAATTGGTTGACGTACCCCGAGAAAATGCCTGGATGATTCGTGGCGTCGTCCTTTTGGTATTGTGATGGTTGGAAAGTGCCAGATTTCGTACACTTTCAACAAACGGTATCCTCGATCCAGAGCTCGAAACAATTCGGCGCTGACCCACGTTCCTGTCAAATACCGTTCTTCCTCCGTGTGGTGACAGAGGTGATCTTGGTTGCATGTTTCGGCACACGTACGGCATAAAGGAAACATCAGTTTTCCTTGGCAATGGTGAGGTAAGATGGGATGGTACAAGTCGGTCGGAGGTAAGACTTTACATTTGATCAATCCTTCGTATTGACAAATGTGTTCCACATCGATGTGTTCTGTCAAGATTTCTGGGTGTCCGGTTGGAAATCGTTTGTATTTTCACACCCAAGGATACAACGAACACACGTCGATGTATTTGATTTCTTCTCCTTTGGATTCTTCTACGTTGTACAGCAAGCGAGTGGCATTGGTTCGTCCTCCAAATAAACTGTGGCGCGGATCCAAAGGTTCGATGTCGGCCACGTCGTAACTTTCGGTGATGCTCTTAAATTCAGGATCGGTTTTCAAACGTCGATCGTAGTCGTGCTCCCACATTTCAACCACTTGGTATCCTTGACTTTCTAACTTGAGTCGTCGTTGGTAAGTGCGTTCGTACAACTGTTCCATGGTAGAGTCTGAATAAAGACTTTTCATGTCTCGATCAGGATAACAGGTAGGACATCCGTGAAACAAGCAACCCTGAAATTCTTACACCGTGTGAGGGTTTTCTAAATCCCAACCATCCACGGAATAAGATCCAATCTTCTTTTCTCCTCCTCCGTTTCTGGCATGTTGTATCCATTTGTCTTCTTTTTGGCACAAGTAATGGAGCCAACGTAAAGCTTTGGCCGAATATTGACGACTGGCAAAGAGAGACGTGTTGGAGTCGATGATGGCTAGTTCGTTCTCGGGCATGAAATTTTGGGTGTACACTAAGGAACAGGCTTTGGGTAGGGTGCACGCATCTTTCAAAGGATCGACATCTCCATGATCTAGAAATAACTCTCGAAACTTTCCACAGCAACGCCGTAAAATGTCCACATCGGATCGACAGTACTTCAACATTTCTACTTGGAAGTCAAACGGTTCTGACTGGTGAGCGCGGTACCAAGCGTGAAAGGCTTCTCGCTGTTCGGGGCGCATTCCGTCGGGGTCGTAATAATGGAGGTCAGGCAAATGAGGTAGGACGGCATGTTGATTGGCTTCCGTATTGAAGAAGTGAGGAAAATAGCCTTTGGCCATTTCTGTCATGCCAAATGTTTTTGGCATTCGACTCAAAGGCATGGCTAAATAACTCATGGAATCTTTGAATTTGACTTGGCCCACTTTCATGTAGATGAGTTTTTTTCCGTTCATGGTGACTTCAGGGCGTTCGGTACCTTATCGCAAATAATAATTTAACAAAAACTGTCCATCGTATCCCGAGAAATTGTGAGCTATGACGGTCGCATACCGATGACAGTCTCCGTAACGTTGAATGTCCTCTTCGCTCCAAGTGTCGTCGGTAGGGTCTAAAATCCATTCAGCAAACTCGGACAAAGTGTTAGGACCCCGAAAGATTTTTTCACGTCCTCCAGGAATCCGACTACAATGAGGACAGTGAAAATGGATCGTTTCTTGAATGCACTTCTCACAAGCCCGATGAGCCACGCAAAAATTGGGAATGTGAATGCCTGTTTCTTGCATAAAACATTGATGATCAAAATCCACGATCTGGTAACAAATAGGACATCTTTTCTTTCCAGCACAAATGTGTGCCTTGGGGTTGTTGGTTCGAATCTGCTGTCCACACGTGGAGCACAATTTCAATAAGTCGCAAGCACATTTTTGTTGGTGTCCTTGTGTTTTGCGATGCTGTTGGTAACAAGAGGGACTGACAAAAGTGCGTCGACACGTCTCACAATGGACGTGGTGTTGTTCAGGAAGGCATGGTTTGTTCGCAAAGAATGTGTTGCTCCCGATTGTTAAATCCTTTGTCACATTTCTCGCAGTAGTAAGAGTGTCCCAGAAATCCTGTGATACTGGTGATGGCATCGAAATGTTCTTGGTGGTAATACACGTGAATGTATTTTCCTTCGGGGAAATCGTGGCCTCGAAACAGCAGAGCTCCGCGCACTTCTTGAGGGTGTACTTTCAAAGTGTAGCCAGGAGCCAAGACGTCTTGAAGTTGTTGCATTTGAGAAATACCACACACGGTCTCTTTGGGGATGCCTGCTTGTCGTAACAGGAGTTCTGCTTCGTTTCGTTGTTTAGCTCTGTCCGATTGTCGAATGTTCTCCCAGGCTTTTTTCCATTCTTTGCTCTCGTTCTTGTTGGAGCCATGGTAATAGGTCTTTTTTGGTCAGGGGTTCTGGTGGTGGTAGTGGATTCTTTGGGTTGGGTTTTTTGGGTTTCAGGCTCACTCATCTCTTCTTCGAAATCGCTAGCATGGACTTGAGCTAGCAGTTCAGCGAGCGGTGTTTCAGGCGGCACGGACAGTCTTCGTCGCCGTGGCCTCTTCGTTTCTTCTTCTTCTTCTGGTTTCTCATAGATTGGGAGTGATCTTTTCATCTTGAAATCTGATTTAGATCTGATGGAGTTTCACACAGGAACCCATATATAGAGAGACCTTCTTACCTTCAGAATCAGTCTTTGTGATTGAACTTTCAAACTGTAAAGATGGAAGAGTCAAGAAGACAGATTGCTTTTTTGGTGAGAGATTTGCAGACAGTCCTTCGAAAGTATACCAGTAAGACTAAGGACTACTCCTCCTCCTCTACCTCTCGAGATAAAAGTCAAGATACTTGTTATATCTGCCAAGAGAAAGGACATTGGGCTCCAGAATGTCCACAACGTCAAAACCAAAACAGAGATAAAGGAAAAGATACTTGTTATCATTGTAAAGGAAAAGGACATTGGTCTTCGGAGTGTCCTCAAAAACAAGAAGAAAATCTACCAGAGAGGGAGGAAGCCGAAGGATCTTCAAACCTAGAAGAAGAAGAAGAACATATCGTCAAGAAAAGCAAGAAAGTTAGATGGATGGAAAACAATGAGAATGAAGAAGAAGAACCCTTGATTCCTGTGAAGAAATTCAAGAACAAGAACAAGAGAGACAGACAGTGAACAATGAACTTTTTTTGGAGTGTGGTGTTATGTTCATGGTGAATTATTTTGTAAAAAAAAAATGAGAATAGACCAGAATGGAAAAAAAAGTAAGTGTTTTTTGTGTTATTTTGTTTTAGAGTATGGATACACGCACGCACGAACTCACTCTTACACAAATGGAGATTTTTAAAGTTTTACTTGATTTTTTTGGCAATTTGATTTCCTTTCAAGAGATCTGGGTGGCCCTGTAAAGGACCGTTTGGGGTGTTTTTTGTTTGTTTTTGTTAAAACAAACTTATGGAGTTGACATGATCAACTTCAATTGTCGTAATCCTTTTCCACGACCCAGTCCAATTCCTCCTGCTGCTGCTTTGGTGGTAGTAGTAGTGACTGGTGGTGGTGGTATCATCTCAGTAGAAGTAGTGATGAGTTTCGTATGTTTGGCCCGTGATGGTCTTTTTCTCTTAGGCTGAGTTAAAGAATATTGATACAGATTTCTCAGATGCTTTAACTCGGATAAAATGTCTTGGAGAAGAGTCACCGTTTTATCTTCCTGACTTTCTTCTTGCAGTTCTTCACTCTTCTCCTCTTCTAACTTTCTTAGGTCTTCTTCTTTTTTCCTCTTCTTGTTGAAGAAACACTTCTTCCGCTTCTCTCTGTCGCTGTAAAAAAATTTCCAATTCTTCTTGTTGCCTCTTTTTGAAATCGTCCATGACAGGCAGCAAAGAGGTTGGTACAGCAGCAGTCGTAGTGATTTCAGGCTCAAATTCTTGAGACAGAAAATCTAAATTAAAATCTTCCGGTTGGAAGTTTAACAAAGCAGCATTCGTTGCAGACTCACCCGAATACATACTGGTCTTGGTAGTCTCCATTTAGGCTGTCCCAAAAGTAAAAACCCTGCAAACGCTGTGATGCCTTTATACCCCAAATGACGTCACACCCCTACTCTCTTCCCATTGGAAGAAAAACCGACCCGCTTGTAACGCGCGCTTGGATTGGCAGTTGATTTCGATGCATTTCAATCCGATCGTAGAGTATATATACCACCGCTTGTCTCGTAGAGCTTCACCGGTTTTTTTCTCCAAGACCACTCCAAGAAAAAAACAAGATGTGGACAAGTGTGGAATCATCGACTATCATCTCGGGGATGTTGTTTGACCCAGCATTCCCTATGTATGTAAAAGCCTCATGGGCCATTACTAAAATCACAAAGACCGCCATATGGAAACGTCGGATTTATGTGGAGAGACAAGGCTGCCTGAAGAGGGTCTTGATGTACTGACCGGAAGTCCGTAGAAGTTTAAGGAAAAGAAAACAACCCTCCAGGAGATGTGTATGTTAAACCAAAGAAAAAACCAATGGCTCTTTTCAGGGCCACCCATTTTTCAAGAAAAGATTAATTTTTCCATGATTGCTCTACTTCTATCTCTCCCTTTGTTTCCTTTTCCCGCTCTTTCCCGTTTGACCCCCAAGTACCCCACACACCTGTTCGATTCCCGTTTGACCCCAAAGTGCCATCTCCATGTTAAATTCCCATAGACCCCCAAGTTCCATCTCCATGTTAAATTCCCATAGACCCCCAAGTGCCATTTTTGACCCCCAATACCCACATACAACTACTTATACACATTGACAGTTCTTCAATGCTAATTTCTCCACTTATTAATTCATTTATTTCTTGCCCATGCGAAAAAAAAAGATGTGAAGTCATTTTATTTAACTATATTAAAAGAAATATCGAATACAGTTATTATTGTTTGTTGGTTTTATGATTCTTTTCAAGGTTCTTTCTTACTTATATGATATGTGGGCGTGTGGAGACAACAGGATGAGCGCGTGATACTGCTACAATTATTCGAATTTAAATTATCTGAATCATCTGTTTAAACAAAACAACGTCATTCTCTCTCTCTCTCTCTCTCTCTCTCTCTCTCTCTCTCTATATATATATATATATATATATATATATATATATATATATACTGTAAAATACCACATATCTTCATCCTCATGTATCAATAACAGTATTAACATTCATATTAATGCCGATTTGAAACACATTCTCTGATTGATCTAACAGTTGTTAGTTTCCGGATCTTTGAAGAAAAGAACGTTTCTTTTCTGTGTATAAATTTACTACTGACCCATTTATTAAAAATATTATCAGTTAGACTTCATCATTTTTCATTGGTCTGATGATCCCTGCTTTATGATCAATATAATTTTTAAAATGCATTATTTATCCGAACTTTAATTGTCTGAATTACTATTTAAGCCCAAAACACCCGCATCTTTGGTCTACAAGAAAAACCAATGAAAAAAAATCCTGATAAAAATTGGATAATCGGGGTTTCACTGTTTTGGACTTTATTCACTTTTCGCTTGCTGTGTTTTTAGTGTTACTTCTTGGGAGCCTACTTAGGTTTGTCCAGAAACTTGAGAGAGAGAGAGAGAGAGAGAGAGAGAGAGAGAGAGAGAGAGAGAGAGAGAGAGAGAGAGAGAGAGAGAGAGAGAGAGGGGGGGGACTTATTCCACTCATCTTACCTTTGCAAAGATAAAGCATGATGTTCGTATTTATTATTTTGAAAATACAGAAAATTAAATTATTATAAGCAGATATAAGCAAATAGATTAGCTAAGTCCTTCACATCCTGACACGCTGCAGGCTTGGGGATGTAAAATAAACCCCGATATGCTCTCCTACGTGTGGTAAGAGGCGACTAATGGAGGAAGGTGCCGTGGTGGCTCCATGGCTGGCACGCCGAACTCGTGACCGAAAGGGTGCTACAGTGGTATACCCTTGGGTAAGGCACTTTACACCAGTTGCCTCGGCACTAAAAAACCTACTCGTATAGATGTAGCCAAAATGTATGTCCTTTTTTTAATTTACTTTTTATTATTTTTTAAAATCTTTATATTCTTTTTTACAGAAAAGTGTAATAGATACATAGCAAATTAGAAAGGCTACAAAAGATATATACACGCAAATGACCATAAATCATGAAACGTAATAAAATATACATGCTGTAAATGAACATACATTATAAAACATACAGCTAGCTATACATACGGATAGAAAAAAGGGGTACTAAAACCGAATTTACGTTGTCAGAGTGTATTGTTTCAGTCAGGTATTATGTCGTTCATTAGATATGCTTTTGTTAAATCACCTGTGTAAACATATATAACAAAACTAGATTTACAAAATTTGACTGACAAGATTAATTCAAATCTCCAAATGAAAATACATTTCGGAAAACTACTCAAATTTAAATTCTACAGAACATTAAAAATCTGACACGAAAATTGTTTCACAACAGCACAGTTGCAAAATAAATGCTTCATGTTTGTTCCTCACTATCAAAAAAGGAACACCCCTTATCAGCTACAGAACATATTTTGAATAAGACACTATTACAGAAGGAACACCCCTTATCAACTACAGAACCTATTTTGAATAAGACACTATTACAGAAGGAACATCCCTTATCAACTACAGAACCTATTTTGAATAAGACACTGTTACAGAAGGAACACCCCTTATCAACTACAGAACCTATTTTGAATAAGACACTATTTGAAGTCGTTATTTCTACAAAAATGTGACCAGATGTTTTAAGGATTTTGCATGTGTTACCTTTATATTTAATTTTACCTACCTTTTATATAATTTTAGCATATTTGTTCTTTATATTCTATCTTCTTATTCTTCATGCTTTCATTTCGTTGGAAGGGTTAGAAATCTTTATAGGGTTTTGGGTGCAATTCTTCATGTATTCATTTTCGAATTTTGCTTTCAGCTGGCACCATATAGCCACAACATACATTCGTACATACTACGATGGAGCCACCACACTTTTGTATCCAATATAATTTTATAAGGAATCGAATGAACTTTAGTCCAACAATCTCTGTTTACTGGTGTGTTGATTTTTTAAAACAAAATGGAATCTTTAACTTTTTGGACACTGAAAAGAGGACTTGACTAAACAGTATATATATATAATTTTAAAAAAAATAACACAAACGCCGATAAATGTGTGCGACTAATTTCGCATTTAGTGTATGCCTATATGTATCGGTATATAGCCATCTGAGTTGGAAACGATTTGGATTGACTCCATTGCATAAGCGCATCCTTCTGTGCTCTCTCTGTCGTCCTCCAAACTCGCTATCATCTTGGTTTGAGAGATTTTAAAATGAATTATCTTCTGCTTCTAACTCTATCTCAGAACTTGTGTTAATGGGTAGTCTCAATATTGATTTAATGAATGATCGGCAAAATAAATGGAATAATATTCTACAAATATATAATCTCAGACAAATAATACAGTCCCCTACTCGAGTCACTGACAAGTCGATGAAGTTAATCGATCACATTTATTCTACGCACCCTGAATTAATAGTCGAGACATTCGTCCCAACATATCCTGTTACTGACCACTATCCAATCTGTGCCACAAGAAACAAGTTCTGGAAACCATTAAAAAAGACCCATACCTCTATTAAGTACCGATCCTATAACCATTAAAAAAAGACCCATGCCTCTATTAAGTACCGATCCTATAACCATTAAAAAAGACCCATACCTCTATTAAATACCGATCCTATAACCATTAAAAAAGACCCATACCTCTATTAAGTACCGATCCTATAACCATTAAAAAAGATCCATACCTCTATTAAATACCGATCCTATAACCATTTTCATGAGAATACCTTTATGACCGACTTTAAATATGCTCTAAGTAATTGTCAACCTACTTTTATAAATCTAGATCTTGACATACAATGTTGGACTGCATATTTTTTTTTTTTTAGCAGTCCTAAATCGGCACGCTCCAATTAACTGCAAACGGGTCAAGAGAACCATGCATCCTGACTAGTTTAACTGTGAAATAAGGGAAGCCATGAAACGGGGTGATTAATGTCACAAACAGCGTGACAAACTGTTACAAAAAGTGCGTAAATTTAGTAAAATGTTTAATAGCTATAGCTAAAAAGAATAATTTTTCAGGATTAATTGACAATAAAAGTGACTGCAGAAAAAACTTTAATTCGAGTTCAAAAGTTATTTATTTCCCTTCAGAATTAAAAACCGGTAGCCATACCAGTACAGAGCCATTAGATATTGCAAACGACCTAATTACCTTTTTCACATCATTAACTTCAATACTTGGAAAACATTCTTCCACATCACAAGAGTTTTCACTCCTTGTAGATTTTGTGGATTCGAAAGTCCCGTTTCATATATCATTCCAGATCCTTTAAATATGTCTTCAAGATGTTATAGATGTTTTAGAGAAACCTGATGGCAACAAAGCAACAAGACTAGATGAAATCTCACCAATAATACTCAAACTATCAGCTCAAGTTGCTGCCCCTTAAATTGCTAGCTTGATAAATACAAGTATTGATACGGGCATCTTTCCAACTAATCTAAAATTAGCCAAAGTGTTCACAGTCTTTAAACAAGGTGATGGATCGTCAGCAAACAATTATCGACCTATATCACCTTTACCAATCTTATCTAAATCTTTTAAAAGAAGTAAAATCTTCTACATAGATCACAATCAGGTTTCAGAGAAAGCATTCATGTCAAACTGCTCTTACAAAGTTGGTTGATAATAATAATAATAATAATAATAATAATAATAATAATAATAATAATAATAATAACTTTATTATCTGAGGATAATAAATTTAGTTCTGAATCAATCAACCAATCTTAGTCCTAAAAAATATAATATTAAAACTATAAATGCAACGTATATGTACAAATATATTTCTACTTACTACAGTGTCTGACACACTCACATGCAATTATAAAATATACACACACACACGCACACATACATACATACATGCATACATACGTACATATATATGTACAGATATAACCCCATTTACTACAGTGTCTGACACACCCAAAAGGATCATAAAATACAAATAAACATACACATAACACATACATACATGTATATGTACAGATATAACCCCACTTACTACAGTGTCTGACACACCCATGTGTAATCATAAATACAAACACACATACACATAACACATACATACGTGTTTATGTAGAGATATAACCCCACTTACTACAGTGCCTGGCACACCCACATGTAATCATAAAACACACACACACACGCACGCACACACGCACACACACATATATAGATTATACATGCACACACATACATACACGGGTAGCAGTTATATATGACATAAAAAAAATCGGAGCAATTTATTTAGATTGTTAAAGAAAGCATATGATTTAATAGGTCATGAAATCTTGATTTAAAAAAATCAAGGCATACAAAAGTGTACCAACTATGTGATGATTGTTTATAAATATATAAACGTTTCTTTCAAAATATTTTGTGATTGAAGAAGCGTATATATATATATATATATATATATATATATATATATATATATATATATATATATATATATATATATATATATATATATATATATATATATATATATATATATATATATATATGAATGAGAATCCTTGCGATCCAGAAGTTGAACTTCAGTATGCTTTGGAAGAAAAAGTCGCATCTTATTTGTATTTATTTATTTATTCTGTGTAATCTGATTTGAAAAGCCATATAACTCACAAAACCTTTCATACGGTATATATAAACCTCACTCGTCAAAGAAATGATATACAAATGCCCCTCCTCCAGTTCGACAATGACGATTTATACAAAATGCTCAGTGAATAATTATTATATTTCTTGTCCAGATGCCGTCTTGTGAAATTTCAAAGAAGTCTGTATCTTTTTCTATTTTAACAAATTATGCCCAGGCAGTGGCGTAACTTCAAACTGTGCCCTCCCCCTGCAAACATTTTGAGTGGGCCCCAATCAAATTTATGTAAAGCGTGATTTTAGGCCCCCTTCTTACGCCCCCCGCCTCCCCCGCATTTGCCACTGTGCCCAGGCTAAAAATGTACATCCTTCAAAAATATATATTTTGTAAAAATATTTTTTTGTATAATCCAATATTTGCAAATAACTTATCTCCAAAAATGTGCAAAATGATAACTCATATTTGTGTAGAAAATAATAGATTATATTCTGCAGTTCAAAATGCTTAATCAACGGACGCTTTACCCAATATTAATTTTTGAGACTTTATAAAAGATGACAGATATTTCATATGTAATCAACTTTGATCCAAATTATTAATTGTTAATGCTCTATTAATATAATAAGGGGAGTTATTCCACAAAAATGTATAACATCTGAGGACTTTGCCTACAATGTTTTGGGGTATTTCTGCTTCTCAACGGTAACCTATTCGACGCAGCTGGGTTTTTTCTTTTTGTTTTCTCTTTTCTTTTTCATACAGTTTTATTGTCGTATTTACATGATAAACGATAAAAAAATATATCAACAATAACATGTACATTATATATATATATATATATATATATATATATATATATATATAAACACAAAAAGATTTTTTTTAAAAAGTGTATCCACAATAATAATATATATATATATATATATATATATATATATATATATATATATATATATATATATATATATATATACACACACCAGACAGAGCGGAAAGTGCTATCCCTGGATCCCACATGAGGATGCGTGATAATACATAGTGAAATTATTCTATATTGAAAAAGATAATTATAATACAGGTTGGAAAGTATTTTTTTAATTTGTCCCCTACCAAGACTCGAACCCAGGTCCGCGGGTTAAGGCAACGACGCCTTGCCTGCACGCACCAACCCGTACACCCCCTTGACCATATTGTTGCCGTAACCCGGGGACCTGGGTTCGAGTCTCGGTAGGGAACATTGTAAACAAAATACTTTAAAGCGGGTTCAGCCCAACCACAACAGTTATTGACGATGTGTTTCTGACCCACACCAATAACAAAAGAAGTGACCAAATGCAATAAAAGTACCAATCAAGTTCATATAACACTGGTCTACAGCCAAAATGCTTCCGCAATACATGTTGTCAAACTTTACTAATTCTGGGTCACTGAGAACGAAAATGATGCTTAAAATTGTTGATTGGCTCTAGCTTTAAAGATATGATACTGGGTCAGTATATACGACCCTTGACTTGGGAATGGCGGACAATAAGTGAGTTATAAAGGGAAGGGATCTCAATTTAAACCAGAAATGACTAAAATACATCTTTGACTGGATCCATGAGTAAATCTATGACTGGGTTTGGACACTACTTGCTTTTTAGGCAAAACAATGAATGATGCAATCTGAAGCTGGTATTGCGTCATACATGATATGAATTGCATCATGTTATTCCTATAAGTCAGGGATGATGCAATCATAACTAAGCATACATCACTCTGCTGAAGAAATTGCCCTATATCAGCTCTACAAATCATACAGTGTCGTGCTCTCTTATTTGTCAGTGTTTGATTCTGCAAAGGGACACATTTCTGTTTAGCCAAAGTGAACAGAGATGCCTCGTACTTGTGCGAACAATGCAGATAACTTCTGCTATGCTTGTGGTGAAGTGGCTTTTGCATCACAAAAGCGTAGTATAACCACTGTGGTTAAGAAAGTCTATCACCTTTATTTTGGCTGCAAAATTGGAGATCAGGACAAGAGGTGGGCCACACACATATGCTGCAACACTTGTGCAACAAATCTTCGCCAGTGGTTGAACAGGAAAAGGAAATCTATGCCTATTGCAGTGCCAATGACTTGGAGAGAGCCAACAGATCATATCAGCAATTGTTACTTCTGCATGGTGCCTCGAGTTGGGAAAGGTGTGTCAAAGAAGAAAAAGTGGACTGTACATTATCCAAACATTCCATCAGCTATATGCCCAGTACACCACGGAGAAGGACTGCCGGTTCCTGATGCACCAGAATCATTCTCACTTGAGTCAGACAAGGAAGAGGAAGAGGATGAAACTTCTACTCCTGAACCATCAATGTTACATGACCCATATTTTCTCCCATCCTCCTCCTCCTCTGAACCACACCCCATAACACAAGGTTAACTGAATGACCTTGTCCCGGATTTGGAACTACCCAAGAGTAAGGCAGAGCTGTTGGGCTCCAGACTACAGCAATCGAATCTCCTGGCAGGTGATGTTAGGGTTTCCATGTTCCGTGACCGTCAAATGGATCTTGTCCCATTCTTCTTTATGGAAGGTGATCTTGTAGCCTGCAACAACATCGACGGTGTGATGGCAGCCCTCAACATCGTTCATGATCCAGATGAGTGGAGACTGTTCATTGATTCATCGAAGACGAGTCTTAAAGCTCCAGTTGGTCATGCAGTCCATATGAAGGAAACCTATGAAAACATGAAACAACTTTTGAGGTGCATAAACTATGATCAACATCAGTGGCAGCTTTTTGGCGATTTCAAGGTTCTTGCTCTCTTGCTTGGTCTGCAGACTGGATACACAAAGTACTGCTGTTTTCTCTGCGAATGGGATAGTCGTGCGAGAGATTCCCACTACATCAAGAGAGATTTGCCACTCCGACAGTCATTGGACCCTGGGATGAAAAGTGTTCAGCATCCACCACTTGTTGAATCAAAGAAGATTTTGTTACCGCCCTTGCACATCCAGCTGGGTCTGATGAAAAACTTTGTCAAGGCCATGGACAAAACACAAGCAGCTTTCAAGTACCTCCGTGGAATATTTCCAAGGTTAAGTGAAGCTAAGATAAAGGAAGGTGTCTTTGTTGGTCCTCAGATTCGTCCTCAGATTCGTGAACTTCTTCGAGATGATGCATTTCACCGTGTACTGCGTGGCAAGGAAATGACGGCATAGAAAGCCTTTCAGTTAGTAGCAGCAACTTTTCAACAACAAGGCAGACAACTACAGGGAGTTGGTGGAAAACCTCCTCAAGGGATACAAAAGCCTTGGTTGCAACATGTCACTAAAGATACATTTTTTGCACTCTCATCTAGATTTTTTTCCACCCGAACCGCGGAGCAGTGAGCGACGAACACGGCAAGCGATTTCACCAGGACATTGCAACAATGGAGAAACGCTATCAGGGCAAATGGAGCTCATCAATGCTTTCAGACTATTGCTGAACAGTGACAAGAGATGCTCCATTTAATGAATAAAAGAGACAAGCCAAGAAGCGCCGAGTAGACACTGAATAAGGACTAAACTATGTACTTAGATATACATAATAGTTTTTTGACTTTTGTTTCAATATATTTTTTATTTATATAACCCTTTTGCTGTTTTTTAAAGTGTTACATAAACAGGACAAGTGAAAGATTATCATGTAAAGCAACCGTAAACACATGAAAAGACCTAGGTTTGCAATTTATGATTAAAACTCTACTATGTACACAATATACATAGACGTAAAATGTAAAGACTTAAATATCTTGGAAACAGTAGCCAATCAGTTGTTTTAATTGTCATATTTGAATTTAACACATCAAAATCCCTAATAAATAGTACATTTTATCTCTGAAGCAGACGACTTCGAAAAAATTGTAGACCAGTGTAATCTTAGAATTTAAAGCTATTGGATATATAGTATCCAGACGATGAATCCAATATGTTTCTTTTAACAAACGTTCTATGTCCGAATCAACAATATTAATTGGCTTAAATAACAAATCTTGTGCATTATGGAAGCCGTCATTAAGGTGTGTGGAGACATGGGATTAAAAGATGGATCGATAAAGTTATTTATGTCAAATCTATGTTTGTTCATGCGTTTAGATACTTTCTGACGGGTTTGTCCAACATATTTCTTTTTACAAGTTATCAAACAAATAACATTAGATGTTTGCACAATTAGTATCATAACGCATCTTAAATGTTTGGGTTTTTTTTTTTTTTTTTTTTTTGGTGAGTATTAGGCTACTGCTACTGAAATGAGTATTTTCATTCATGAAAGAACAGTGCGAAACATCTGGGTCTATTATATTTAGTTGATGAACCATGACTTTTAAACATTTAACAACCTTAACTCATTTAGTATTGAAATATGCTAAAATTGTGAAATCTTAAGTCAGAATCAACATTCCCTACTCTCCAGCTATATCTTGCATACTTAATATACATACATATATTTCATCTTCGCCTCCAATTATCATTAATGATTATATACATATGTTAAGTTCTTCCATTAAGCTTTATTTCATCATTGAGTTCCTTATGGAATATATGTACATTTACAAGACAACGTAGGTAATAGGAACCTATCCATTCTGTAATTACATTGTTCCTTTTTGCTTCTATCATACTCTTCTTTATGCGATTATAAAACTTTCTCGTATGTGCTACCAAATATAAGACTTTTCTGTACAATACCAAACAGCGCCATCACTTCATATAAAAAATAATGTGTTAAAAATACCCTTCCAAACAAACCATGCAACAAAAATTCTATTCAACAAACAAACTAATTCCTTCCTTTTCACACATTTCATGCATATTAACCTCAGTAACAACTTTGTTACATGCCATTATTCTTGCGTTCTCTTTAGGTACTTTTATAAAGGACCGATCATATTCTTGATGTTTTAGTGTTATAGACATGTATATCACAGTCTTGAATTAAGTTCCAATCTGTACAGATTACAGTCGTGGGGTTTTCATATTCCTTGATAATTGACTCCATTGCGTCGAAAACTATCGAGAAATCTTCGTTTTGTGGACAATACTTATTAATAAACTTCATTTGTCAGTGGCGGATCTAGAAATATCGTAGGGGGTGGGATGGAGAAACAAGTAGGCGAGTGACCTGTGGGACGGAACCCTCTAAGGGGGCCCAGAGGGCGAAGCCCCCGGATGCTCCTGCATTTTAAGCGTTTCTAGGGCATAATTATGACCATCTATCTGTACAGAAGACTTAGTCTAGGAAACGTTTAGGTTGTTTCGCGCTGGATTTGGAGGGGTGTGTGAGGCCGTCGGCTCTGCCCCCCTCCTGGATCCGCCTCTGTTTGTTGACCCTAACCTTCCATATCAGGAAGAGTTATATTTCCTTTACTATCCTTTAATATACTCCAAACTTTAAAACCTTTATTATTGTAAAAGAGTATCACCCTATCACTAGATCTGATTGCACCAAAGCTAAATTAACATTTTTACACTTCCACTCAGTTTAAATATGTGGTTCTGTTGCTTCTATGAAATAAGTACTTTAAAAACAATATATGGAACTTTTTTTCTTTCTTACAAATTCAAGCACCTTTTATCGTTTTTGCCAATCCCCTAGTCCCTTTGTATTTAAAGACAAAATACTGACCATTTTCAATTACGACAAAAGTATAATTCTTACAAGTATTCCCATATAACAAATGGTAAATATGGGGCTAATGAGTTACATGCTGTGGAGGATCCACTGAATGACTAGGCAAAACAATGATCTTAAAGTGTATGAATAAAATAATATATACAAAATTAAAATTAAAGTAGTCGACGTATAGATGAAAAGAGAAAACAAACGAAACAAAAATCAACGTCAAGGTCAAATTATACCTCATTTTGGAATGTGAGCACGATGTTTTTAAAAATCTATTGATTTATATTAATACATATGAGTAAAAAATGCCATCTATTATCAATATTACGTCAAAAAATTAGATTAATAAATACCATATCACTAGTATAGTGTGACACTATAGAGACAAGGGGCGATCCTATGTTAAACAGGGCAAAAATGTTATAGCGACAAGGAGAATTTAACATTAGGCCGCCATTATGAAATGCATAAAGAAATATTATTGTCTAAAAAATGGTCTATCGTTTTTCACATGAGGACTCTATCCTGGCTTAGCAAAAATAACTGTAACATTATGGGTCTGTCTGCCCTCTAAAAGAAATGAATATTACGTCGTAGGTTTATCATGTGTGGTGAGTCAGTTCTGGCTGGAAATGTAAAAGTGTAATATATTCTGTCTGATAAGTGAGAACGATTTTATGTTTTAACCAATTCACTGGCAGCAAATCTTGTAAAATAAATGGCTGCCCTATCTTGTATTGCTTGATGAATATATTGTCACAAAAGTACATCGAAGTGGTGTATCGTAACATGGATGTGTGTCTGTGTGTGCGTGTGTGTGTGAGAGAGAGAGAGAGAGAGAGAGAGAGAGAGAGAGAGAGAGAGTTAAAATTTAAAAGAAAAAGAAGAAAGAACTAGTCAACACACCATTTTTCAAAATCAAAAATTTATTTTAATAAGCGCCGCTCACTTGAACATCAATAAACAAAGAGGGATAATTAGGGCTAGTCCGTTCCTTTTCATGTACACATACCAAATATTAGATATGAACATATTTATAATGTTGACAACGTTGTAAAGTAATACTAGATTTCCAATGAGTTAGTACAGTGTCATTTTGCCATCGATGCACACTTTGCTTTGCGGATAAATAAAATAGATAGCCATAATGTTCACAAACCATTTTTCTATTTTATCATCATTTCTAGAGAATCCATGACCGCGTTGATGAAGAAAATATACACAATATTAAAAACATAGAATATAATCTGATCCTTTTAATCGCACATTATTGAACAGAGCGGATACTGCATTTCGTCTCATAAAGTCCATGATGTCGTCTTCCCGATGAGGTCATCCATAGGAATCAAAATATTCCACGCTGTGATTGTCGGAAATGTAGACGGCTACCCAATGGGTCCCTGAATGATGACTGTCGTCTGTGTTGATGACATAAGCTCTAACGTCTTTAGGTCACTAGTTCACGCTTGACTTTTTCCTTAAAAAGATCTGTCAAACACGTCGATGAACGGGCATTCTTGGTACTCAGTTGCAAGAGAGCCTCGATGTGATTCGTCTCCAAAGAAGACAATGAAAGTAGGGAATGCTCATGTATGTCTCTATACCACTCTTTCAAGCTTTTCTCTTCTGAGATTATGGACCATGCGTCTTCCAGATACTCTTCCAACTGTTTTTCTTAATTCATCATTAAATATTTGTCGTGTTGCAGTTGACTAGGATGATGGATTGGACAACCATAACAATGTTATCTTGTCAGGCGTGTGATTCTTTCAGCCAAGTGGCGAGCAAAAGCATGAGATTAAGTGTTGTTCATGTTCTGGCCATCGCGACATAATGACTGTATCCTTATCTTCTGCACTTGTATACTATAACTGCTGTTCTGGTTGGAAAACATCAACCTCTTTGTTTACACCCATGACTTTGTGTTTCATATCTTTCTTTTCTTCTTCTTCTCCACTGAGTCTGCGACTGCTGCTTTTCCGGATAGAAAACTCCACTTCACCTATTTCAAGGGGTTCTTGTTCTGACTTTTTAATAGTTTAGGATCACTTGTATCAATCTGTTGATTTCCAGAATATAGTCGAATTCTGCATACAAGATAACGTTCACTGTGGTTACCAGAGCCAGTGCAAACTACTGTTCCACACGGAGTTGTCCTAATTTTATAGGGCGGAAATGTCCTTCGTCCCTGCCTTGATCTGGAGTGAAATCAAATTCCCACAAAGCATATCCTCCTGAATAGTCATCGTACGAAATAAAGTGGCTACTGTTGATTCCTAATTGTCCAGTGGCTGCAAACAGTCAAGTAAGATCTACAGAAATTTTGTTCTGGGCAAAGTTAGGTTCAAACAGTTCTGATACACAACGTTTGACCATCTCAGGACTTCTATATTGGACCCGTCAATGAGTTGGAACTCGAAAGGATTTGGCTCTAGAGCTCAGTTGAGGGTTGCATTGTTTACGATGCCAACGAGTACAAGTTTAGGCAGTTGACCTACGAAAACATTATCTTCGATTTTGGATCAGAGTCCAGAGAAAATGGTGAAGGTTTTGACTTCTACTCGTCGTAGAGGATACTTGGCTGTCGTTCTGCGCAAAGTTTGACTGATGTCGTTTCCCACTGTAGGTAAGATTTCCACACGTCGCACGTAAAGTCTGGTATCTTCGATGTTCGTTTTGTACTCGTTAGCATTAGCCATAAAATACTTTGATTTAGTCTCAGACGTACATCCACACCATTCAACAAATACTTGTCTTGCAACCACATGTTCCAGTGCA
This sequence comes from Margaritifera margaritifera, assembly GCA_029931535.1. NCBI lineage: Eukaryota > Metazoa > Mollusca > Bivalvia > Unionida > Margaritiferidae > Margaritifera > Margaritifera margaritifera. The sequence continues at coordinate 2,101,860 of JAQPZY010001528.1, forward strand.
AACGATCCATAATTTCTAAACTACGTCCGTGTTTCATGTCCTTTCGGCGGTCGTTAAATCCACAGTGTGAGAATCGTCATACATAGTCAAAACTGTATCGTTGAAGACATACAAAGTTTCCACACCACTGAGGCATCCAGATGTGTGTTCTTGACTTCTTTTCCGAACGTCTAGAGAGTTTCCAGGTAAGCTCGGTAAGGGTAAGTGTCCATGCTGCTGCTGACTAGTTTGTTGTTCAAGTAAAAATCTACTTCTCTGAACAATGAATTCATGAAATTGTTGCCGGGAGCTACTCTTTCATTGGCGCCTGGATTGTTACTGTCCATTTTGAGAACTTTGACTTTCAGGTGCAAGTAACTGTTATTCAGATCGATGTAATCTTCGGTTTGACATTTCATTTCAAATTTGATAGGTGCTTTAGTAGTCAAAGACAACACAGGATGAACTTATACCCACTGGGATTCTAGCATCGTCATCATGGTCGGTGGCATGGCAAACAGATCGAGATATGACTTGGAACATTCGCAAGAATCTCGGTGCATCATATTTTTGTAGCAATCAAAAATGTCCAGCTTTCTGCCTGCTGTTCTTCTTTTCTTATTCTGAACATGTTTGTGAGGGTTTTCGACGTTTCTTTCTGCCTTTACCTTGCTGTGACATAGAAGAGGAATCGATGCCTTCGACAGGAGCGTGCAACAAATTTATAGGTGAATCTCAGCGACCCAAGAAATGTTTTCCTGTTTGAATAAACACATTTTTCCTGCTTTCACTAAAGATTGTTTAGGACTTTGTTGGCCGATGAGTACGTTTTGGAGAAATTCTTTTCCATGCGTCAAAACTCCATCTTTTAAAGCATGCAGTCCTCGAGTGACAATTGGTTTAAAAATGGGTGCTACCGTACGAAAAGCTGATTTTAGCATATCTCCTAAACCATGTCCTCGTCGTCGAGCTGCTCCTCGGTACACAGGATACATATGTTACAATTCACTGGAGACTCTTTTTCGAAATTGTAGTTTCACTGTAAGTTTTCCTTTCGAGAATATAATAGTTTGTCCTAGATCTCCTTTTACACTAATATTGATACTGTCAAAATACGATATACTGACAGGAAGATAATGACGACGTACAAATTCTCAGTGAACGTGATATGTGTTTCCTCTTTCATCATAAGTAGCTATGGCGGAATCCACTTTGAAAGGAATGAGTTAGCAACAGAGCAGCTGTGTTTTCTACCATGTTGTATTCAACAACATCAGAGTACACAAACAATACATCCAGTCCTTTGTTCAATTCGATGGGGGATAGAAAATACTTGTAGAATCGTTCGTTGAAAAACTCGGAGAAAATTTGATAGACACGAGTTTCGATGTCTAGAAAATTTAACTTGAGATGATGAAAAGTTGGATGGTACACGATCAATACACGTTTGTTGGTGTTTGTCGAGTGCTTTGCCAAGTTGATTGTTAAACATAGTTGATGACACAATACACCACAAAGATTTGGCAGAAAAAGACGATTTGAGTTTTAGGAACACGTTCTCCACACCACACACACAGATGTTGTTTTTAATAGTTCTTGAAGAGAGGAACTCTGAGAAGGAGAGGTAGCTGTTGTATTTAACGGTATGATGGTTACGTCTAATTCTTAAAAATGTCGTCCTAATTGCTGTTTCTATCTCTGCGTCAAAGGAACCGTTCCTTTCAAAACATTCAAACAACATTCACACACGGTATCGATGATTTATTTTGGTGTTTTTTCAATGATTTGATTTCGTGGATACTTGGATTTGGCAAGAGCTGACAAAACATCTCGATGTTTAACTAAATGAGGAGGGAGACCATGTTTTCCTTTTTGGAAGGATTCTTTATACAATGGTGTAAACTTTATGACATCTTTGTTCAGGAGGAAAACTGAAGTGAATTTTGTTCAACACATCTTCTTTAATACGGGAATTTATCTCCACTGATTGTAGAGACGTCTTATGAACTTGATCTTAGGTATTCCTGGTGTTATGAACGGACTGAATCGTACCACTTCTTGTTTGGACAAATCTAGTACACTTTGTAACATACCTGTTCTGTCTTGTACTTTTGTCTTAAGAGAGGCCACTTTTTTGGAGTAGAAGTTTCTTTATAAATGGGTTTCCATATTTTCATCAAATGAGGAAACACTTGTCTTAAATCGGGTTTTCCGGGCATCATCATTATCCTAGGAGAAGCGGAAGGAGAGACAGTCACAGGGCTAGGTTTTCGTGAGTACGTTCCCATTCTAGCGGCGGTACCATTCTTTCTTGAAGGAGATGTTTTCTTTTGAGTTTTCTTATTGGAGTACTGTCCCTCAAAGTTAACCATCTTAACACTTCTTTGAGACTAGCTTCTAACAAATGTGAACACAATTGTGCATTTTTTGCGCGGTTGATGGTATACGGTGCACACATTAAATTGGCAGGAGGATGAGATTGAAAGAAAGGCATGTTGAATACTGTGTAAATGGTGTTTTTTTAGTTTTTTTGACAGACAAATGAAGGTGACGTGTAAATGACTAGTCCTTCTTCTTGACACCAATCGTGAAATAAAGCCGTACGTACGAAATTTCAAATAATCAGGTGTGGTAGGTTTTAAATGGATGAGTAAATTGGCATGTGGCAATTGAGTAGTATTGTTATAAGCGTCATTTAGTCAAGGTGTTCCTAACTGTTTGGCCAACACTTCCTAACTGTTTGGCCAACACTTGAACTTGAGATTTATATCTTGGACTTTTAACAACACCACATAATGTGCATTGAGACTAATGGTGCGATGCGCTTTACATTCTTGAAATAAATTTTGAGCAATGTAAATAATACCAGCATTAAGATGATGTCCTTTTCGTGTAAACCAAAGTTTAATTTCTTCTTCGTTTTCTCCTAACATGTCATCGAAGATGACAAGATGTGCTTGACTAAAGTCAAACACGATCCCATCGTCTTCACTAGGAATTCCTACTTCAAATAAAATGGATCCTCCTTGACGTTCTTGAAGTAACTTGTAAGAGGATTGTCACTCTTTGTAACACCACACGATACGTTGTGGAGGACGATCGAACAGAAGTGATTTGTGTTCAATCACAAGTTTGACAAATTCGGTTTTGCCCAAACCACTAGGTCCTGCAATTAACATTTCAAAAGGATGGCGAAGATACAATGATTCCCAACTTTGACAATCTGAGCTTTCGTCAATCACTTTGAGAACGGAGGATGCAGCCATAACTCTTGTGTTGTGTTTTGAAATTCTGAGATTTCATAAATGACCCAAGACTTGTATACATTTTATATGTTTAATTTTTCTTTCAGAGTACAACAACAAATTCACATTTAAAAGCAAAAAAGTTAAAGTTTTCTTCGTGGTGTAACCAATCTACATTTTAAAAAAAAAACAAAGTTCATGGTACAACCAATTTATATTTTTAAAAAATACAGTTCCTGGTGTAACCACTTCTCATTTCTCCAAATTCAGTTAATGTACAACATATTGACATTTCAAAAAAATACAGTTCATCACACGTCACAAAACATAGTTAATATTTTATCTTTCGTGGTACAACCAATTCACATTAAAAAACAAAACAAACAACAACAACAGCAACAACAACAACAAAAAAAAAAAAAAACCCACAAAAAAACAAGAAAATATATTCTTTCAAAACACACAGTTTATATTTTTCTTTCATGATGTAGTCATTTCACATTTTTAAAAAATACAATGTTCATTGTATAACATAGTGACCTTTGAAAAAAACACAACAAAGTTCATGTTTTATTTCTTTCATTTGTCACACAATCTCTTTGGCATAATCAGTCACCTCTTGTGGCCCCGTGTCAAGTCAAACACTCGTGGATTATATTCAGGACCAATCAAGGGAAGATAGTGACAGCACGGAAACCATCTGGAATATTCAAGGTAAGCTGAATTGTTATACTGGAATATTCAAGGTAAGCTGAATCGTTATACTGGAATATTCAAGGTAAACTGAATCGTTATACTGGAATATTCAAGGTAAGCTGAATCGTTATACTGGAATATTCAAGGTAAGCTGAATCGTTATACTGGAATATTCCAGGTAAGCTTGATCGTTATACTCCCAGTAGTGAAGTTTCACACCACAACTGAAACATTGTTCTTTATCTCCTTCTTCCAAGTAAACAAATCTTGCTGTGGCTGAATATTTAGGACTAGGTCCTTCCAGATATTTAGACCATTTCCCTTTGAACGTCTGGAATAGACTTTCAAAATTACTATAGTCTGGCAAAATCTCAGCAAACGTGCAATCTTATTTGGCTTGTAATTCTCGATGAATTTGTGATATTCAGAGTAGTTTGTGAGTGTGTGGATGCAATTCGTAGAAGGGCACACTAACGGCATCCCTTTCGAAAGTAGAGTGGCAAGTGCGTGCGGCATCACTGACGTCGCAGGGTACAGCATCACGCAGGGTACTGCATCGCACTCGATTTCGTGTAACTTTTTTTAGGATCCATCATATTGTTTCTGCGTGGAATTCATCTTTCTAGGTCAGAGTCTGTACTCACAATGACCTTTCTTTATTTTGTTGAAACATTTTTTACTGGAGATTGGTGTGCCCGTGCGGTAACCTGTTGTAATCGGGAAGTCAGACTTGTTTGTCGTAGACAATCTGATAAACATTTTTCCAAGGGTCGACTGACAATTAGATGATATGACAAACGTACAATTTTGTGAGGATATATCGTGTTCACACGATAGTTTTGATCTTGACCTGACTTTAAAACTTCTTTTAAGACGTCAAAGTTCACCTTTCACTTTACATTTGGTATAAAGTTCTCTTTCTTCGTCTTTGTACTGGTAGCCGTAATCTTCAGGATGTTCGTCTATCCAAGCTCCTAAACGATCGTCTTAGATGCGTGGGTGATAGCCTCGAGTTCGATCGATGTAAATGCAACTATCGGTGTCGAATTAAAGGACGAAGTCTCCTAAAGGTTCCAAGACGGAGTACAATTTTAAACGGGCGCTGGCTATCACGTACACTGCAATGATGACATTGTCAAACTCGTGGGGTGGTGCAAACTCTGGGACTTCTTCGTAACTCGCCAAAATAAAATCTTTATGTATGATTTCCACGTGTTTAAAGATGTTTCCTTTATCGTCGATGAGCTGAGAGTATCGACTTGAATCTACCAAGCATTCCGTCTTTGAAAATATTGGACGTTGAGCTGGTTCTTCCCACATACAATTCAGCATGACTTTTGCAAACGATCCTCTTCCTTCCTTCCTTTCCACGTGTCCCAAAGTAATATCTTCTAAGTATCGGTATCTTTCTTTCAATTTGTCTTTATCTTCTGGAATCAGACACCAAGAAGGTCAGCCGCTAGCGTCTTGCTTCAGTTTCCGACATTCGTCAACGTAGCCTGAAAAAAAATCCCTTCACTAGAGTCGTCGTCATCTTGTTGGTATTGCTCTGTGGTGGGAAAGTTACAAATTTCGTACACTTTTAACAGTTGGTATCCACGATTGAGAGCATGAAACAACTCGCCACTCACCCACATTCCTATCAAAGCGCGTTCTTGGCCTTCGTGGCAACAAGGTTAGTCTTAATTAGACGTTTCAGCACACGTACGGCATAAAGGAAACATCAGTTTTCCGTGGCAATGATGAGGTAAAACAGGATAGTACAAGTTCGTCAATCACAAAACTTTACATTTGATCCAACCTTCATACTGACGAATATGTTCTACATCGATGTGTTCTGTCAACATTTCAAAGTGACCTATGGGGAATCGAGCATATTTACATACTCAAGGATACAAGCAACATACATCGATGTATTTGATTAGTTCTTGAGATTCGCCCACGTCGTACAGCAAGAGTGTAGCATTAGTCCTTCCTCCAAACAAACTGTCGCGTGAATTCAAAAGTTCGATGTCCACAACGTCATATTCTTTAGCAATGCGTCTAAAGTCTGGATCTCTTTTGAAACGTTGAGTGTAGTCGTGGTGGTATCCCTGACTTTCCAAATTCTGGCGTCGTTGGTATTTTTGGTTGTACAACCCTTCCATGGTCATGTCTCTTTGAGGAAAACAGGTAGGACATCAATGAAATAAACATCACTGAAATTCGTATACTATCTGTGAGTTTTCTAGATCCCAACCATCCACAGAATAAGATCAGATTTTCTTTTCTCCGACGCCGTTTCTAGCATGTTGTATCCGCTTGTTTTGACTCTCACACAAGTAATGTAGCCAGCGCAAAGCTTTTACTGAACAGCGACCACTGACTACGTTAATGGATTGAGTTGGTATGATGGCTAGTTTGTTCTCGGGCATAAACTACTTCGGTACACGAATTCACACGCTATAACAATGGTAGAAGCTTCCTTCAAGGAATCGATACCTCCGTGTTCCATAAATTATTGTCGAAATTTTCCACAACAACGTCGTAAAATGTTTACATCGGATCGACAATATTTCAACATTTCTTCTTGAAATTAAAAAGGGTCTAAAGAGTGGGTTTGGCACCAGGTGTAGACTGCTTCTCGTTGTTCTGTGTGCAACCAGGTGTAGGCTGCTTCTCGTTGTTCTGTGTGCATACCGTTAGGTCGTGATAGTGAACTTCTGACAAATGCGGGAGCACGACGTGTTGATTGGCTTCAGTATAAAAAAGTGTAGAAAATAACTTTTAGCCATTTCTGTCATTCCAGCTAAGGGTATATCTAAATAATTCATGGAATCTTCAAACTGTACGTGTCCCACTTTCATGTTAATGAATTTGGCTCCGTTTATGACGACTGATTGAAATTCGGTTCCTTGTTCTGAATGTTTCAAAAGAAATTGTCCCTCGTATCTTGAGAAATTGTGAACCATGACTGCAGCATATTGCTAACAGTTCCTGAGCAGCAGGGGGGGGGGGGGGGCCAACAGACCAAAAAGGGGGACCGTTCACCACGTAGCAATCAACGCTTTTATCAAAAAATGTCTGCTGCTGCTAATTGCTCCCAATTGGCCTGATTCACGAATTAAAATCCATAAAAAAAAGGTTTACGTAAACCAACGTAGCAATCAACGCTTTTTATCAAAAAAATGTTTGCTGCTGCTAATTGCTCCCAATTGGATTGATTCACTATTAAATACGCTTCTTTAAAAATGTTGGCTAGTTGGTCCCCCCGAGCCGGTTGACTGTATGTACGTGCACGTGGTAAATTTATCCGTAGATCTGATCGAGACCAATACGATATCTTGTTACTGGATTATGTAGATGAATAGATATAAATCCATAAGGTTTTTTTCTGAGCATGCGAAAAGAAATTTTTAAACCTATTTAGGTCCATATCTCCCGAGCACCAGGTCCAGTGAATATTTTTAATAGTGTGGGTATCAACGCCATTGAATACGATTAATAAGTTACAGTTATCTCTGATTACCTTAGGAATTTGGCAATATCGCTGCGTCACATAAATAATATCCGTATTTTTATGTCTTCCTCGTGAAAATATTCTCGCGGGATTCTTTTGATTGTCAAGCATAACATCATCATATACAACAAGATTATTAACACTGCCATCAAGATCCTGGACTGATGGTGCTTCGTCAATGTCTGTGATAAATTCGATAAAGTCTTTATCGTCCAATGTTTCCCCTGCTTTATCGTTAAAGTCTTTGAGGACATTATAACACTGCTGGTCATCTGCAGATGGTGCTACTAAATAAAGCTTGTCCCATTTTAACCATCTCATTATTAGATTGAGTAGCAGCTGAGTTTTACCAGATCCAGATGGACCAACAATAAAAATTGCTCTGATTGAATTTGGTAACATGGGATGATGCTTGATTGGTTCTTTTTCCTGGGTTGCTGAGAAATCAATTACATTCATCGTATAAGTATATCATGAATTCATATTGTGTTCGATGTAAAAAATTTACCAACACCAAGAAACTGAAAACAATAACAACAAAAAATAACAGGCTTGCACGTACAGGTATATGTGTGATATGCGGCATAAAGAAATACACGTTTATATCGCCTGCGTTCCAGGGTGGTGATACCGCTGCTGCACTTGGAAAGTTACCAGGAGCTCCATGGGGGAAGTATCCTGGTGAAAAACACCTTCCTGGATATAATTACTGTGGTCCTGGAACTAGGCTTGATATCAGACTTGATGAAAAAAATCAACGACGACCAGGCGAATTCCCAGTAAATGCAATTGATCGAGCGTGTCATACTCATGATGTTGCTTATAAAAATGAAAATCTACAACAACGTCATATAGCCGATATTAACCTGATTCACGAATTAAAATCCATAAAAATAAAAACATGAGGGAGTCACTGGCTAATTGGCTGATTAGATCAGCTATGCGTGGTAAATTGGCGTTAGGAGCAAATCTATCACATTAATTTTTTCAAGGTAATTAAAAGTTTGGTAATTAAAATGGAATCAATTTATTACAGTCCAGGAGGATATTGGAAGGGTATATCAGCAATCAATAAACTTGCCAATGCAGCAGGTGTTGCTCATAACGTTGCCTCAGATTGGTTGTCTAAGCAGGCAGCATGGAAGATTTATCTACCTCCGCCTAAAAAAATTCAATACGGGTGGTTTGATGTTAGCACCCCCAATGAAGTTCATCAGGCAGATATTTTGTTTTTACCTCATGACACTATTAAAAGACGTACATACAAATACGCGCTGACCGTTGTTGATGTTGCGAGCAGATACAAGGAAGCTGAGCCGTTATCAAATAAAACAGCAGCTTCAGTCGCAGATGCGTTTAAAAAGATTTACTCGCGAGGGCCTTTACGGTGGCCACGTTTGCTACAGGTTGATCCTGGAAAGGAATTTCTAGGTGCAGTATCATTAATGATGAAACAACATAATGTCAAAATTAGACGCGGACACACCGCAATACATCGTGATCAGGCAATTGTCGAACGATTTAATCGAACGCTTGCTGAACGATCGTTTGGATATCAGTATGCAAGAGAGTTACTTTCTGCTGATACTCGATCTCGTGAATGGGTTATAAGGTTACCAAAAGTAATCGCCGCGTTAAACAATGAGGTGACTCGTGGGATCTCAATGAAGCCAGTCGATGCAATAACAAAAACCCGCATACGTATTAGTGGCCGGAGCACTCTGCCCCCACAAAACCCATTACTCGGTAACGTCACTGTCAGGTATTTATACGAGCCTGGTGAACTTGAAGGTGGTAAAAAAAGAGCAACTGATCCTGTTTGGAGTGTAACCACCCATAAAATTTCCAGTTTAGTAAGATCAACGGATAAGCCCGCAAAATACAGATTAGATGGTGCTCCGACGCGGTTGTTTGTTCGTGAGCAATTACAAGTAATTCCTGAAGATACACAATTACCACCAGAATGGATTAGTCGTTGACTTCTCGACGTTTGCTGCATTCAAGACAATTCAACCTGACATTTACAAGTGTGTAACCCAAATTGCTATCAATTCTGTCCACGGTAAATTGTCGCGGGTCATCAGGAGAATATTGCCATAGCATTATTGTGTTACACTTCGTACACTGATTATTTTGACTTTGTTTTAGCATAATAACGTGTTCCACATCAATATCAAACGCACGTTTATTTTTTTTGTCACTACGTTGATATACATCCAGTTTTCTTTTTATCACAGTTTTATTAACATTTTCTTGGACAACTGTTGTTGCAACGGTATAAATCATCCTACGTAACTGAGACATTTTTGTTACTCGAGAAACTGCCAGATATCCTAAATTTGACCATTCGACGTAATCATCAACGATCCAAACAATGGTATCTGAAATTGTCAGCCCTTGCGATGAGTGTATTGTTATTGCATACCCCAGTGTCCAGCATGTTGGTTCTTTCAAGGCTTCCTCAACAGCGTCGATATCAACAGTGACAATGTCATTAAGAACGAGTTTTTGTGTTTCTTGTCGTCCGGGAATAACAACATCAATATTTTGTTTGCGAGTGTCCACTGGGCGATAACACAGCGGCACCGGATTATTTGGAAATTTCTCTTTATGGAGTGAAAATAATTTTAATTGGAGTGTATCACGAACTATTTTCCTAGATGCAACAATTAGGTTATCAGGATGCCATAACTTCCAAAAATCATCAATGGTGGTTTCTGGAATATGACTGCGTATCAGTGAACATTGGGTCTCGTTTGATTTAAGCCTCATTGTGACTTTTAATTGTTTTAATGATTCATCAATTGCTCTATGATCTTCCAGCATCTCCTTGTAGTAATCAACGTTGTCGATCAACCAACAATGAGGTGATTTTCCTGTGAACGGTGGAGGTTGACCATGATCGCCGCACATGATGATTGCAGTTGATTTTGTTTTTAACCAATTAAGAAATGGTTGCAACGTTTCCAAAGACACTGTGCATATTTCATCCCAGATAATGATCTTAGGAATATGTTTCTGTCCCATTCGCGATGGATTCCATTCGTCACCGCGCCATCGAAAGAAACTGTGATGAGTACAGCTTTTAACACCTCGATTTTTCATTTCCCTGGCAAGTCTGTGGGTCGGAGTTAGTACCACAATATCACATTGTTTGAGTAATTCAATAGCACGTGTTGTTTTACCAGAACCGCCAGGACCATTAAGATAGACTGTTTTATATCTGGATATGGGATCATTAGCTGATGGTGCCAATGATTTATCGGATATTTTCTCATTTTTGTAATACTCTGCAGCAGTTTTGAAATCCGCAAACTAGGAATAACGGTGGATTAGTTCGTTCTTAATTCTCCACGAACCCCAATCAGCTTCATCTGAAAGGTTTACCAGCGACGTTGTCAACAAGTTTGATTTACTGATATAAAACGAATCCGTTGCAACTCTGACAGCATTGATACCGTCAATAGCATTAGTAACTCGGGTTATCATCGATAAGAGGTTTATTGAGACATAAGCCAACATCGAGAATCTCAAATGAGTAAATTGTGGTGAATCATCATCATTGTAACTGATAATAGTACCAAGCTCACTTCCGTTCTGCAATATTACTCGCTCAGTGTTTAAAAGTCCTCCTCGTTTAATCGTATCATTGATTACAAAATCCAATTCTGCTTTATCAATAATCAACCGTGCACAACATCGTTTACTGCCAGATGCAGCACCGCTTGTAAATTTACCAATAATCCTTCGTCCGATATCCTTTGAAAATGAATTTTCCCTTTTATCTTCGCATTGTTCTGGCAGCCAAACTTTCTTTTGTGGTTTGTATGAAATTAACACTTCGTTTACTGTCAGACGCACCAATATTTTTGCATCGAGCATGTATCTTAACAAAACTATGGGAGCCCAACGATAATCTGTAAAATGACTACCAAACCAATTGGGAATAATCGGATGGACGCAAGTGTCAAATTCAAATGATTCAATCGAGGCAAATCCAGTCATATCATAATCAGGTAATTCGCCATTTACAGCAACTCTAGTCATTTCATGCGTCGAATGTCCGAATCGTGAGAAATAAGGACTACATTCACCAAGTCCGAGAAAACTAGCAGGATAGCATGCAACCATGTCCACTGAGATAACGTCATTATGATCATATGTTGTATTCCACAATCCTCCATGTTTATACTCAATACAAGAGTGCTGAACGTCCTCGAGAAATTCAAATGGTGTTGGTCGCCATGAGTTTTTTCGCCTGGCAAAATGAGCAACAACAGATGGTACCGTAAAACAGTTGCATCTTAATTTGTTTACAAAATCTGTAGCACCCGCGGACATATCAAGGATGGATTGGATTGGTGATGGATTGAAATCGCTTAGATCGTTGTCATTGACAACGCCGTCGTTATCGACCGGGACATCAACGTTGTCATCGTTGTTTTTAACAACGTCACCAGTGTATTTTAATGCAACTTGTTCCATTTCCGTCTGAAGATTTTGTCTGCGATAAATTGACCCAGATGGTAATACGAACTGATCAAATTCTCCCGCTTCATCACTGCGAAACAACCACACTGAAACAGGATCAGTCCTGCTGATATTATAAATTTCTTCCATCATCTCACCATTGTAAATCTTGATTTTTCTCAAGGGGGGGGGGATATTGTCACTCCTCTGTCCATGCGTGGGCGTTATGGTGAATTATCATTATTGGAGCTCCCTTCGTCCTATATTTACCAGAATCATATAAAATCTCATTGGTTAACGTTTGAATTTTTATTGGGAATTTTAATTTCTTTTCCAGCTCGGCAATATCCGTAATTCGCGCTCCTGCTGTTTTCACATCTTCGGACCATTTGTTTATTGTTTTGATTCGCGTATCTGTTAATCCCTTTCCTCGCAACGAGTTTGTGAAATACTCTATTACTCGCTGAGCTGCACAATTTAAAACAACGTCTGCGGTCTTTATTGGCGCGAGGGCATTAATGTCAGGATTATTCAGCGGATAAATCGCATAAACCACAGCAGTGACAGGATACGATCTTTCATAATACAGTTTATCAATGCCTGTTAATACCCCTGGTTGAGAATGTTTATTCAGTATGACACCCCCACCCCCCCCACCCCCCCATTATTTGGATTACGGCGTCCTTTCTTTGAAAGGGATGTACCCCGGATAGGATCACGTTTATCTCGGACGATCCACATGGGTGAATCGTTGTCATCATCAGTGGACGCTGTAATAACTTTAATTCTAAAATGATATTGTGTATACGCATCCAGATAATCAATAATTTTTGCTGCCCGCGTGTCATTCATTGTGGCGTCAATAAAGACATCCGCCATATCTATCCGAAATGTCGACCAAACATGAGCTGCATTATCATCACGAAACTCCCTCTTGGCCTCACTTATGTAATCGTGTAATTGCAGATCCAAAGGTATTCTTGGACGTTCTCGGCGTTTCATTAATCGGTCAAAGTCAAACCGCCCTTCTTCTGTTGTCGTTATCTTTGATAACGTTGACAACTGCGACAGGGCAACGTTGTCATCCCCATTGTTTTTAATATTGTCAACGTTGTTTTTAACCATTGACCCTGTCAACGACGATGTCGTTGTTTTTAACCCTGTCAATGACAGAGGGACAGTAATCGACGGCGCCGGTTGTAATCCATTGCGGACCACTCCCCCTCCCGTTGTCCTCGACATCGTATTTGTCAACGTCTTGATATTGTTTTTAACCATTGACTTTGTCGACGTTGACGATGTTGTTGTTTTCGTTGTCTTCCTTGTCTTTGACAAGGACAACGACAACGACGACGGGACATTGACTATGACCTTCTCAACGACAACGTCTTTGAATGTAAACTGAATTTTTACACCCATGGTGGGACCATGGAGCTTTGATCGCGCTGATTTAGTCACATTACTCGCTACAGACCAGACAGCACCTGGATAAATGTCGTAATGTTTTCCAGCGGCATGTAATGACGGAAATTCAATTACTTCCCCTGTTTGCATGTTTGTTCCAATAACGGCACGCCCATTTCCTTTTCCTTGAAACGGTCGAATATTTTTTCCATTGGCGTTTTTACCCGCCATAACATTTTCCTGCTGATTTACCACTCTGAGATTTTCAATTCTGTTATCATTTCTGACGCCATTAATATGATCTATAACAAGACCATTATCAATCAAGCCGTTAAAACACTCGTAGACGAATCTATGAGTGCAATACTTTTTATTTGTTTGATTCGTTGTTTTTAACAACGTTGACTTTGTCAATGTCCCCGTTGTTTTTAACAACGCGTTGTCGTTGACCCTGTCAACGTTGACAACGTGGGACGGGTACACTGTAATCATCACATAATTGTTATTGTGGGAATAACCAATGGATTGTTGGGCTCCGTTTCTGCGTCTGATTAAACCATCAGAATTTGCTTCGTAATTATCAAAAATTGGATGTTTCCGAAAATCATTGGCCACTTGTTTCATTTATATAGTAATATTATTTATTTAATTAATTTTTAATCGCGATACATCCAGTAAGAATTAATAGTACATCCATGTTTAGCAACAAAATAGGAGTCTCGATCGCCTAACCCCGTTGTATTGACCCCATTGACTTTGTCAATGTCGTTGTCTATGATATTGTTTTTAACACGGTTGTCTTTGACAAGGGCAACAACCTTCTCATCGTTGACGACGTTGTTTTTAACAACGACAACGTCCTTGTCATCAGTGTCATCGTTGACGTTGTCAACGTCCGTATCTTCGTTGTTTTTAACAACGGGTCCCCGTTGTCTTTGACAACGACTTTGACCCCTTTGTTGTTGACAAGGGACATGTCGAGGACGACTTGACCCTCGACAAGGTCGAAATGACAACACTGACAAGGGGATTAAATCAAGATAATCTTGTGCATTTTTTATGACGGCGCACCCCCCCCCCCCCCTAGCTGACAGGGTTGACAACGTGGTGATAATATTTCAGTGATCTGTATTTTTTTCCACCGCATGAAACACAAAGATAATGTTTAGGATCATTACTCTGGCCTTTAACACCCATTCCACATGTTATACACGGTTTTGGTCCTAAACTCCCCCGGCGCACACTTTGCATATGAAGGGCACAATAATCACCGCGGCGATTTCTTCCACATGAAGTTTTTGATCCCATCATCAGCCATTTACAATTACCCGTTGTTGTCCTTGTCTTCCCCGTTGTTGTCGGTGACAACGATGACAATGTCTTCGTTGTCTTTGACAATTTGGCCATATTGTATATATAATAATATTATAATTTAATATTTAATTTAGCCGGCGTTGTTAAAAACAACGGATCCTGATCAACCACGGATATACAAACTCACGGTTAATTCTTCACCGCGTAAATCCAGCAAGTGATTATCTTGATCCACCAGTGAAAAATACATGCGCGACAATGACGGATTATGACATCGTAGATAAACGGGATTAACAGGTACTGATACAATCAAACTACCAGGAGGTACTTCCGGGGAAAAACTATAAAGAATGTAACCCTGTCGTGATAGTCTCCCATCGCGTGCATGCACGCCGAGACCGCCCGCTTGATAACTTCCATCGACGGCGTCACATATGAGGTTTACAGAAATCGTTGACGTAATATTGACTATACCTGGCGATATGTGGCGGCCGCCGCGATCAACCCCGTTGTTATGCCGCAGAATCGTTGGTGGAGGTGCTATTTTGTTCCATGCGGCTTGAATTTTATCAAAGTGATCATCGATGGTCGATTTGAGTTTATTTTTCTTTTCATCGATGTCAAGATTGGGTATCTTGAACGTGGGTAATTTATCTGCGGTTATCTTAAAGTATTCGAGAAATTTATTTCCTATGATTTGGAATATAAAGGGTTGGTTAAGCATACCTATCGCCCTGTACTGAAAACTCTCTACGTTATCGATCACCATATTCAAATGCTGGATTGTCGCTATAATTTTTTGCAGTAAGTTATCGTTCGGATATTCAGACACGTATTTCTCAAATAATTTTTCCAGATTAGTTATATACGCGTTATACTCCTCATTCATTTTATTAATAATCAGATCCGCGGAGATTTCTTTTATTTCACCCGGTTTCCTTGAATACGACCCTGTCATTATCAGGGAGGAGTCTATCACCAACGGGTAGTCGTAATTTAAACTATATACGAAGAGGGTTTTTTTAGATTCATCGCTCCATGATGATATTTTTTGATACTCAGGAGTTTCTATAAACGCCTTGATGTCTGTCGAATAATCAGATCTCCCTGGTTCTGGTTGGTGGCTATGTTCATCGCTACTGGGTGGTGTGTCAGGCCATCCCAATACGGTTCTGATCGACGATTGATATATATCAACGGCGTAATTATCAACCGGGTCTGACGACGTGGATATTTCAATGGCAGAACTGAGTGTTGGTTCGTGGACCGTTATTGCAATTTTTGATTTCTTTCCTGTGATGGACTTGATTCGCCGTTGAAACTCCTCGTCGACTTGTTCAATCTGATAAGCTCCCGCTGGAATACTAACAACGTTCCAGTCGGGCGTACCATCGGCGTTGTTTTTGTACGAAAATACCAGTGAATTATTGGCATCCAATCCGCCAAATGATTTTGATCTGATGTTTGGCCAGCTGTGATACACTCGTAATTGCGCCAATGCAATCTCTTCGGACGCTATCGGTGTGGAAAAAATAATATCAAATTCTGATTGCGTTGACACCGCTGATACCATCGTATTTGTCCACGGAGTAGTGTTAATAGAAATCTGTTTTAACAGTGTTATTATCTCCTCCTGTTGCCCTTGTGTTGTTTTTAACATTGACGCTGTCAATGACATTGTCGTTATTTAATAACATACAGATTCTAAATGACTGGCATGCATCATGATAGACAACACTGATTGCATTAAACTCATCATCTGATATAACTCCATCGTTTAAACTTTTTGATATTAGCAATGACATCTGTGCATGTGCATTCGTTGCATTTGATAGCAGCGTTGTATATTCGTGTAATTTATTGACTGCACATGTTGACACTCGCTTTGCAATGATGTTAAGAACACCAAATATACCGACGAAAATAGTAACTCCAATTCCAATGACAGGAGCGGTTATCGAAATCGCTGACAACGTGCCCATTAATGTCATTGTTCCAGCAACCACTGCGGATACCGCGTAAACCACATTATCGATAACAACGATACGTCTACTATATTTTTTTTTGTTTTATCATGTAAATGTCGACGATGTTTTTTCATGATGCATGCCATTTACTTACTTGATTATACCTGTAAAACTGGGTACGATCATCCAGATCAAACGTTCTATCATTGTTTTTTTACGTTGACGTTGTCGGGGCGATATCCCGGTGCTGTCCATGTCTTCGTTGTCATTTTATATTAACACGAATCTGTCTAAGACGAGTTGACTGCAGATTCAAGTAATTAATGGTGGTGTTGCTGCAACGAATTCTAAACACCACCAGTACAACGCTGCATTTAAATTTTTATCTTCTGGATCCAGTATAAATATTTCCTCAGTGGCTTCATTTAGCACAATTGACACTGATTCCGGAAATGTATCGGTTGAATGGCGCCATGGGTATGTGGTAAATATACTAAATTTTGCGGCACTGAACACTGAGAGCCTATGCACACCAGTAGCTTCTGCGGTATATTTGATAGTGTTGTTTTGTTTTGACCATGTTGCTGATCCAGATTTTACCGCACGTACACGAAAGGGATGTTCGCTCTCAGATATCCTTTGAAACGTGTTGATATTTTCCACGTTGTTTTTTATTCTGGTAAGATCACTGTGAATATCAGCTAGCTTTGCTTTGACCACTTTGGGATTTCCAAAGAAATCATCACTGATTTTATTTGTATTTCTACGAAAATTCGTAAACATTGCTACGTGACTATCATAATCGGCTTGCAACTTGTCTAGTGCCACACTGTGACTGGAATCATGTTCATCCACGTATTTCTTCGTTGCAGCATTATTGTCTAATTCTGGTTCTCTCAGGAAAACAATTTGATTTCCACTCATGTTGAGCTCACCCGTCATTGTATCACCGGTTTTAGCAACGCAGAGTTTTCGCACGCTGTTGATCTGATCTCTGATTGTTGCAATTGATATACTGGAATCTTTGATTCTTCCGGTATCAGTAAATACAGGTATGTTGTCTACGACAGCACCTGCAACACGTCGGATAATATCAATCAACCGGATATTACTCGTTTTTAACCGCCCATGTTGATCTTGGAAAACAACAAGTTCATCTCGATCGACACCGGCCAAGTTCATAAGATCAGCAAGATCGTCTTTGGTCACATATTTTGATAAATCATCAGTGGTTTGTGGGTCCGGTCTGCGCCTGGATCTTCCGTAAATATCAACCATTATAAAAATGAATGTGTTTCTAACAGTCACGCACGGTTGAATTTACCGGCTGTATATTCATGTACAACTTTATGTAGTGGCGTGTAAATACGCTGTGAACGAGATAGCTGACCACGAGA
The DNA here is from genome assembly GCA_029931535.1 of Margaritifera margaritifera. Classification (NCBI taxonomy): domain Eukaryota; kingdom Metazoa; phylum Mollusca; class Bivalvia; order Unionida; family Margaritiferidae; genus Margaritifera; species Margaritifera margaritifera. The sequence goes on from JAQPZY010001528.1 coordinate 2,119,831, forward strand.
CTTTGATATTGCTTCAAGAACAGAAAGCGATTCTGGACCACAAACTGGTAAATCTGTTGTTTTTTGTGTTGGTAACGTTGAATACCATGGAACACGCGGATAAATGTATTTCAAAAATTCTACTGGTGGTGCTAGCCCGTATGAATCAAAATAAATAACACTATGTGGATCAATCGCATAAGCAACCCAGTGAGTACCTGGACCACTTGATCCATCACGGTGGACTGCGGAATCAAGATTAATGATGCCAGTTTCAACGTTGTTTGGTCGCTTTGGTAGTTGATCTCGCATGAAAACACCTCTGAAGTTTCCAATATTTAATCGCTGTGCAGCATCAAGTAAATCAAAATTGGTCATAGGAATTATGTTCCTGGTAATCTTAGACCCCGACCTAGATAGGCTCCTGGCAATCTTAGACCCCGACCGCATATATCCTGTTTTCGAGGGTATTTTTCTATTATTTTGGACATAAGACCGGCTAAGCTTCGACCTGTGTAGGTTCCTGGCAATCTTAGACCCCGACCCGATTTTTTGGGGGATGTTTTTGAACGCTGTATTCCATGACCTGTTGCCTTTTTTAATGCCATTCCAGCGGCCGTTCCAACTGCACCAAGTGCGGCTGCTTTTGCAACAGCTGGGGCTGCAGCTGCGAGTATTGCTGGTATAGCTAAAAGAAATGGAAATATACCACCAGTTGTTGACATATCTTTGACCTCAGCGGCGGAGAAATCAAATCTAAGCCCAGTTCCTCTTCTTTTAGCAGTGCTGTAACGATTAAACTGATTAGTAGTCAATGATAGTTTTATTGGGTCTTCTACCGTTGATTTTAGCGATATCGTTGTTCCGCAGTTATATTTTGCCGCAGATTGCAGTTTTTTAATCTGACCAGGTGTCAAATTAACATAAACATGATGATACGACATTTATACGATAATCATAAATTTCAATTGAAGCTATTTATAGCGCTAATACATGTTTTTTTACATATTCTCGACAGGAGCATCAATGACTTTCATTCGCCCGTCAACACCCTCGAATAACATTGTTTTATCTGATAGTATTACAGCAATTGCTCTGTAGGAAACAGCAAGAGCTGGCATCGCACCTACACGAGCTCGGAAATGTATATCAACGACTGACTGTCTGAATAAGTCTAAATGTTCCAATGAGAAATAATAGATCGGATAGAGTGTTGCAAAATCATGCTGAGATATTTGTAAACCAGAATCGATGTTCTGATCGCGTCCCATAAATGTCATCAAACGATGATACGCACGTGCAACATGATTATTAGGAAAATCCAATAACACCTCTTCGGATGGTTCTTGATGACCGTTTATTCTCAAAGAAACTTCACTCACTTGGAGATTATCAAATACCATCGGGTTGCGTGTCTGGGAATCAGCTCGCCTGGAATCCTGAAAAGCTATGAATATATGCCGTGGTGCTGAAGCTCCCTGTTGTGATGCGATCTGCCATGCAAAAGTACCAATTGTTGAGCTTGTGACTAAATCCGTGGTAAGGGTTAGCCACGACAGTGTTGATTTGCCACCGCGATCCATAAATTCGAGTAATCGTTTTTCTTCGGCGATTGACGGTGTCATCGTTGGCATCCACAATGCAAGTCTTGTCAATGTTACTTTACCAGCATCACCAGCGGGACGCCATATTGCATCATTGTCATACCCCCTTCTCACCAGTGCGATAGTGTGTTTGGCTCCAAAGATGACTTTTCTAATATTCCTGCAGAAACCAAAAATATGTGATAATGGAATTGCACAACTAAATCTTCCATCAGCGTTAATTTGATTTTTACGTGCTGCGAATCCTAAGTTGAAATTTGGGTTGGCACTCTGCAACACTGAAAAAGCAGCCGCAGGTCTAGCTTGTGGATCAACAGCGGTAGCCTGTGGCACTTGTACCGTGAGAAATGGCCTATGATCGAGGTGGTCAGTAATATCCTTTGCGAACATCATTGATGGACCAGCAGATCGCGAATAATCGTCACTGTACCTGGCTAACCCAATAATTGTTGTGGCAATGTCAATATTATCGTGACACACCTCGATTTCTCTGCCATCAATAATATATCGTGCACTGTTGAATAATGCCATAATACCATTGTTAACAAGTCCACATTGCACACCTGCTGCATATGCAGTATCATCATCTTTTGTAAGTCTGCCCTGAACTTCAATGAATGCCTCCGCGGGTAAGAAATATCTAGATGTATCTTAGACCTGTATTTCAATCCTCCCGCGTTGGTTTGGTTCTCGTGCTTCGTAAGAATAATACTGATGATCACGTACAGATTCGTCTTTGAGGATAGGTGCGTCCATGTCAAATGCAGGATCAGATATGCGCTTGAACATTTTATTATATTCACAGTTGTCTAATATCGACGACGAGTTATACCACTACCCGCTATCATATTCGCAGTGATATTCTGAGATTCATTGTTAGAAATACTCGCATTTTTGACTAATTCTTTTAATCTCTCATTTGCAGCTTGGTTTACTGCTTTACTAACATCTGCTGGCATTACCTCAGTGCTGGGTAGTTTTACTTGCGGTCTTCGTCGTATTAATCGTGTAAGTCTGTTTTTGATTGCTGAAAATGCTTTACTGGCAGCATCACCAATAATATTAATACCCTTATCACGAATAACATCGATAGCTTTCATTCCAAGTTGTTTTGCAATCGGAATCGCCTTTGGAGCTACCGTTCTAAATAATCCTTGAACAACATTACCAAGTCCATCTCCGTAGGTGGCTTTATATACTGGCGATCGTGAATTTATAACCCTAATCATGATTGGTCCACGTTGAGCATTGTGTATGATCACGTTATTTTTATTGCCGCGGATCTAATTGTGACTTGGATTAATCGTAGTCGCTGTAATAATCATCAGTAATTTCATCAATTAATGCCCGATAAACGCTAATATCCATGACACCACCTGTAAATAATCGCTGACATATCGCAATGGCTTCGTTGATGATTTCAGGAGAATTGTTACCGGCTCTTCTTCCACCAATCAGAATTTCTAGTCGATCAACATCGGCAAGAATATTATCGGGACAGGATGGATAATTACCGTTGTACAAGGGTTTTTGTTCCCCATGAGTTATATTGTAACCCTCCCCTTTCGTAGAAAATAGGCCAGGTAGAAAACGCTCATCCTCGTCCTCAATATCTTCTGGCTGTGGTTCCGGAGTAGACTGGCGTTTATATGACCTAGTTGCTTTCTTTTTTTCAGATCGAGTTTGCACACCTGATTTTCTCCTTTCTTTTGCTACTTTTTCAAGTTCACGGTCCCATTCATCCTGTTTTGCTCTCCTAGCTTGTGATAGTTTTCCTTCATATTCATTTACTGCTTTAGTAAAGATTCTCAACTCATTGATCTCTACATCAGATCTAACTTGCTGAATATCATATGCAACACGAAATACATCCCTAATCCAATCGACAGATTTTAAAGTCTTGATATACTCGGGTTTTACATACCTGTTCCTTTGACTCCACCCAAACGCAGCAATATCCATTATTTTGGATGGCTCTCTGATAGCGTTAATGCCTTCTTCAGTAAATTTATCAATTATGTTAATTTTAACTTTTGGCGGTGGTTGAACTTGAAGTTGCGGTTGAGTTTTTTGTGTTGCCTCAGTTGCTGCAACAATTTTTTTGGTTGGTTCGACAATTGGTTTAAATAACTGCTCTGCACCCTCTGTAAATTCCACTTGAGCTTCCTGACGCTGTTGTAGCTGCTGTTTGACAGAATCACGAACAGGAAGATATTTCTTAATAGCATCTAATCGTTGTTGTGCCAGTTTCGTTGTGCGAGATTCCATGGTTAGCGCAGAATCACTCATTATTATTAATAAAATGCCATTTTAATACGTGTATTTTTTGATTGAGTAATCCTGTTAAAAAAACAGGGGGACCAACTAGCCAACATTTTTAAAGAAGCGTATTTAATAGTGAATTAATCCAATTGGGAGTAATTAACAGCAGCAAACATTTTTTTGATAAAAAGCGTTGATTGCTACGTTGGTTTACGTAAACCTTTTTTTTTTTATGGATTTTAATTCGTGAATCAGGCCAATTGGGAGCAATTAGCAGCAGCAGACATTTTTTGATAAAAGCGTTGATTGCTACGTGGTGAACGGTCCCCCTTTTTGGTCTGTTGGCCCCCCCCCCCCCTGCTGCTTCCTGTAACGATGGACCTCCTCTTCGTTCCAAGTGTCGTCTGTGGGGTCTAAAATTCACTCCGCCAATTCAGTAAGAGTACGAGAGCCACGAAATATCTTTTCTCGTCATCCTGGAATCACACTACAATTTGAACAGTGATGAAATAAAGGTCCTCGAATGCACTTATCGCAACCACGATGAGCTACACAAATATTATGGATGTGAATTACAGTCTTTTGTAAAGATTGAAATAAAAAAAAGATAAAATCCACACGACGGTCCTGTTTCTTGTTCTTCTTCTAGTCGTCATTCGATTTTTCCTCCAGTTCGTTTTCATATCTTTGAATGCCACAAAAACGACATCTTGTCTTTCATGCACAAAGGTGGGACTTTTTGCTTATTTGTATAAATATGTTGTCAGCAAGTGGAACATACTGTCAATAAATCGCAAGCACTTTTCTGTTGTTGAAATTGTTTCGTGCGATGTCGCTCGTAACACGTTAAACTGACGAGTGTTCGCTTGCAAGTACAGCATCGAATCCTTTCTCATCCTTAAGGAATGCGTGGTCTGGATCGCAAACAATCACGACATCTCTCTCCACGATGAATATGCTGCTCTCGATTGCTAAATCAATGGTCACAGTAGTAATCGCATCCGAGAAACCCTGTGATGGTATCAAAGGCATTAAAATGATCTTGATGATGATAAACGTGAATGTATTTTCCGTCTGAAAAATCAGGTCCCGGAAACACAAGATCTCCACGAACGACTTGAGGGTATACTTTAAACGTATAACTAGGTGCCAACACGTCTTGAATTTTGTGCTTTTGAGGAACGCCACACACGGTGTCTTTAGAAATTACAGCTTGCTGCAAAAGAATTTCTGTTTCTCTTCGTTTTTTGGCTCTGTCGATTTTCGAATATTCTCCCAATATAATCATTTCCATTCTGCTGTATCGTTCTTCTCGGCATAAGTTCGATCCACCACGATGGCACGGGCTAAATACATCTGGTCTTGATGATTGTCAATCTGGACGATACTATGTTTGGTACTGCGAATTTCATCCACCAATAAAACTTTGCTTCGTCCGCTGCCTCTTGGAGGTGAAATGTGTGTAGTGTGAAGAGTCATTTTTCCATCGGTGATGTTAAACTCGTCGTTAGATTCCTGAACGTGTTGAATTTTTTCTCTACTTTTGGATGGTGTTAATTTTGCAAGTGTACTAAACTCGATCCAGACAAGAGACTTCAAACTTTCTCTGGCGGAACTCGAGACTTAAACTCTTTAAATTTCATCGTTAATGTGTAAGCTGTCGTTGGAAACTTTCTGGAAATTGCTTTCTGAGTCGCTCGAATGTGAAAATGATCTTCAGGAGCTACCGAACGAATTTCTTTCTTCCTGGATCTCTCTCAGTCCGGCGGCGGAGGTAGATGGTGTTAGATAGGGATCAATTATGTCTTCTTAAAAATCACTAGCTTGAGCTTGTGCTAACACTTCTCTCATTGCATGGGGCGACAGCGAACGTCGTCGTCGCTTAGCTTCTGGTTTCACATTGAATGGTGTGATCTTTGATGATTATTGTCGATTCAAGTGTGGTTTGACTAGGTTACTTCTCTCTCCAAAGCCCCCCCTTCTCTCTCTCTCCAAAGCCCCCTCTCTCTACCTATGTTTGTGTATGCCATAGTGATCAAAGGGAAATAAAATAATGTGTTACTTTAGTTTTCCTTTTTCAAAACTTGCACAATAAAACGATTTGCAACCTTACAGCAGTTTAGCTTGGTGAAAAAATTATATCCAAAGTGTCACAAGAAAAAATGAACTGACAGTAGTTGTACCGTTTTCCGAAACTAGCACAGAAAATTGTTAGAACTTTACAGTACAAGAAAACTTAACTTCATACAGACAAAATTCCTGTTTCAGAATGTAGCAAAATATTGCGGCTCCCAAAAACAGTTCATAGGTAATATTTTGCTCTGCGTATTTTCAATCTAGAGCAAAACACAATATTTGAAGGAAAAAAAAAAAAAAAAAAAACAATCGGTCGGTATATGCGACCCGATTGCTTAAAAAATTATATGTAACAATTTAATAATCGAATCTGACGCATATGCTATTAGACCATCGCCAGAGAGACTCGCGAAAAATGTTCAGTACGTGCCTGTAGTAAGCCGAAGTCAGTCAGTTTATAAAAATCTACAACTGACATATCGTAAGAAAAAAACTGATGAATGAAAAATGTGGTTGACACAGGATTATTTTTCTGCAAAACACAACGGAATGTCAGTAGGTAGTGGATATTAGTGAAAACATTACATCTACATTTGGCTAAAAGAAAGGGAATAGCATCGTCACAATTCAGTCATGTGTGATTTTACAAGGCTCTGATTCCACAAGACGATACGCTTCCTTTGAAGTTTGGATGACATGTCGTGTGTGTGTGTGTGTGTGACTACATATCTTGGATTTCGTTTACCTACAGATTTTTTTGTGGTAAATTTATGACTATTTCTTTAATAATAGAAAAAAGAAATTCCTGTGACTTTTTGTGACATGTTTTTGAAATTTTATTGTAATTTTTATTCAGGAAAATGTACTAAAAAGTAAGTGCGTCTTTTTCTTGATTTTTTTAAATTTAAAAAAAAAAAATATGAATAATATATTCACACACATTCTCTCTCTCAATCTTTGGGTCAAAATGCTCTCAATAATATGAACTCTGCCAGACTCAGAGCTAATGTCAAGTCGCGCAAAGATTGTCAACGATTGCGATGAGTAAAACGAGAAAATATACGATCACCCTTTCTGATCAAAGTTTTTTATCTCTCGCTTATTTTTTTATTTCTATGGACCCTGCATACCCACCTAGTTAAAAATCAATATGTTCAGATATAGAAAGAAATGTACCAAACATGACAAAGATGGAACATTTTTATTCTATGGGTTACCTTCCCCACACCCATCTCTCACAGACACCCGCAGTCTCCATGTTCAAATCTCTCTCTCTCTCTCTCTCTCTCTCTCTCTCTCTCTCTCTCTCTCTCTCTCTCTCTCTCTCTCTCTCTCAGACACATACCTATGTTACTATGCACCACTTCGATGTACTTGTATGTCAATATATTTATCAAGCAAAACAAAATAGGGCAGCCACATGACATTCTGTCTGAATAAAATATTATAACACGATCAGAAATCTTAGCACGTAAAAATTCTGGTTTACTAATAACACAAAATTTGCTGCCTAATGATTTTCAAGCCGTGCATTGATTAAACCTAAGTTGTAGTCAATTGTAGGGCTGTCAGAATCATAACAACGTATTTTTTGGCACATGCCAAATCGTAGGCCAAGCTCCCAGTCTGTATATTGATGGAATTGCATCAATGTAATTTATGGCATACGCCAAATCGTACTGTGTTCATTCGATAATTTCTCAAACTGATAGTAAAGTAGGTATATTTGTCACTCAAACCAGCGAGATTGATAGTGAATGTTTAAAAAGAAATGTACCAAACATAACAAAGATGGTGTATTTTTTTATTCAATGGATTACCCTCCTCTCTCTCTCTCTCTCTCTCTCTCTCTCTCTCTCTCTCTCTCTCTCTCTCTCTCTCTCTCTCTCTCACACACACACACGGGCACCCATGTTACGCTACACCACTTCGATGTACTTTTATGACAATATATTTATCAAGCCAAAGAAAATAAGGCGGCCATATATTTTTTTTTTTTACACAATTTGCTGCTAGTGAATTGGTTAAAATAGAAAACACTCTCGTAGTGTAGTAAATAAGGTGTTATACACAATAGAGTTAGATGGTTGTTACAACATTATTCATCTAATAATAACAGCTTTAAACATCATACCAAATTTTGTATGGTTCGTATATTACTTAGAGCATTCTTGTTTTAGTTTTAAACCGTTATATAAAACAAGATATAAGTATATCTAAACATATAATATTACATATATGGCGATTACAAATATTTCGTTTAACATACAATTTTCATTTCATGAATAATTATGAATCATACAAATGGAATTCAGCTTACATAAAAATATACATTCCATTATTAATTGACTGTCTACATGATAACTCTTCTAAATTTACACAACTTTAAAAGCTCAAATCGTTAAAAAGTAATATATTTCGCCTTCTATGATATTTATTTGTTAGGCAGAAGTTTTCTTTAAGTTTTGAAATTAGGACACTTAATATGTAATGAAATTCATCGCGTAAATCGTTGTATAATATACATCATCTTTCGTTCGTTGGAATATTTTACCATCTGCCAGTTTCAATTGGTAAACTGTGGTTTGAGGTTCTAAATATAATGTAAATAATTCAAAAGTTTTGGGGTAAAGAAATTAACTAATCTTTAAACTGAAGGTTTGTTTTAAAATGTTCATAGGTGTTTCCCTTGCTACATACATTCTTGTATGCGTTCCATGTCTGAAGATACGTGTCCGCACCAGACATGATCAACCTACAATGTAATATTCATTTTAGTTAGAGGGCAGACAGACCCATAATGTTACACTGTTAAGTTTCCAGCCAGGACAGGGCAGTTTTTAGACAGTAAATTTTGTCTCTATTCATTTCAAAATGGCGGCGTAATGCTAAATTCTTCTTGTCACTATAAACTTTGTACCCTGTTAACATAGGATCTCCCCTTGTCCCTATAGTGTCACACTATACTACTCATACGTTATTATTATTATATTTTTTAATCTACCCATGTTTAAATAAAACCAATAATTATAGGGCAAATATTAAACTTTATGAAGGCAACTACAAATCATGGTGATCATTCTGAGCTGATTGTTTCACTTGCAATGTTTCATAATATCGTTATAACCGTGGTATTTTCAAAAGTTGGAATACTTTTGATAAAATCTTGTAATAAGGTATCGTAAACAGAGACTAAGCTTTTTATTTGTAATATCTGATGACCTGCAACACATAGGATCAACGTTCTATATTAAATATGCATATTTATTTACTGGTTCAAGAGAATTCCGCTCCCGTTAATGTGTTACTAGCAATATATAGGCAATTACTTTTCTCCGGAACATCTCTACATTTATCGTAGGTAGTGATTGCAAACATGGGGAAGAGGAAGAGAACACGTGAAACAGACAAAAATAGGGAAAAAGAAAATGTAGATAAACAAATTGAAACTCTACCCGCTATAGTATATTCTGATGAACCTCCTAAAAAACAGGTACGAACTATTAATCTTTTGGTGTTATTAGACACGGCACTTCCACACTGAATTTCACTCCCGCAAGCACATGTTCAATACAAATAACATTTATTTTGAGTGTAATAAAGGTACAGTCAAACCTCTCCTAACGGTCATGGTTACTCAGTGGTCACTTGTTCAAAGCGTCTACTCTAATTTATTCCCCGGCAAATTCCCTATATAAATGTCCTTTATGTAACGGTCAGCGGCCAGGTGTTTCCCAACCAAACAATGGTTTCTCCCTGCCTTAAGCGGTCACTGACGCGTATCTGCAGTGACCACTCAGTCTATACAAAACTAAATTTTGCTTCACGAGGAAGACGTTGTTTAGATAAAAGAATATAATGTGAATTGATTAGTGCTACGTCTTACTTCTTAAATAAATGTCTGTGTGGCGTGATCCCTGGTCGACTGACAGGGGAACTAGAGGTCACATTTTCAGGATTTTCTCACACACTTGGCAGCCCATGTTGACACTTTTACACAAATTAAAGTCTGATTGCTTTAATCGGACTATACTTACTCTGATGTCTTTTTCCAAACGGAATCAAATTCTGACACGTGCAAGTGGACACCTTATTAAATGCCATTGACATACATTTCAGTTGGTTGAAATGCGATGGTAGCCACGGTATGCTGAAGTCGGTTAAAGTTGGAGTTTATTTCTTTAACGAAACAAAGAAAAATATACTAATGTTGATGAAAGCGATTATACAGCTACGTTTCATTTAAGACAATTATCTCGTCTTTATTGACTTCGGCATTCTTCTGCTCCCATAGCATTTCAACCAACTGGAATGTACCGTATTTAGCTGTCTATAACGCGCACTGATGTATAACGCGCACCCCCATTTTTGACCCAGAATGAGTGGAAAAAATGTAGTTCTGCCATATAACGTGCATGTGATATAATACATTTCAAAATCATTACTATTTCGCTCCGTTTTCATAGTGCAACAACAGTTGGCCATTTTGGATAGTGAATGAAAAAAGTGGCAATATTGAAATTATATCTTTCCGAATTTATGGTTGGCCCGTAAAAGGGCCCTTTAAAAGTTTGCCTAGTTGATGGAGTTCAGTCTATTGCATCAAATTCTGCAAATTCCTCTTCGGCATCTTCACTCTCGAATAGTCGCTGTATGTCCTCATCTGTCATCATTCCTAGTGTTGCTGCATGATAGCTTTCATCTTCGTCTTCATCCTCGCTCTCTGAATGGTCTTCACGCTTAGCATTGTGCTCTCACAAGATGTCATCCTCAATGCCATCCATTTTATTTGAGATGCAGCACTTTTTGAAGGCTTGGATGATGATGCATGGCAAGTTGTGCCGTCATAAAAATGCATAGGCCCAGCTCACAGACCCCTTGTAGTCGTCTATTTTCTTCTGTTTTGCAATCAATATTGCCTGAAAGCAAATCTCTGTCTTGGATACTGAGATTCCCTATTTTCTTCTATCCATGACACATTCAAGGACTCCACTCTCTACATCCGAATACTTTGCACTTGTCCCTCTATCTGCCTGTTTTGTTCTCGGTATTTTCTTTCATTCTTCTCTACTCCCTAAAAGAAGACTCTAGTACATTAAACTCCCTCCCAGCAGCTCTGTTACCATGTGTTTCTGCATAGGCAATGATGGTTAGCTTGTCTTTCACATTGTACAAATTTCTTATATCACCCATGTTGATACTTTGACTATATTCGTTCAGATTCAAGATCGAACACAATATTCTATGTGAAAGTTTAGTTTCTGGCACTGATTACCGTGAATATGCCACACAGAGTCAATGAAGCATTGATCACTGTATAGTTGCAAAGATATCTCAAATACTATGATTTAAGATGAGAAATAAAACTAAGAAACAAGTTTATTTTCCAAAGGAAAAAAAAAAATGTTTTTCGACTTCATACATTAACACTGTGTCAGTGTTACCGTAACAGGCTAACCGTAGCCACGAAAAAATATTATATTTCAATTCAACCAAGAATAAATGAAGAAAAAATGTATTAGATCAACAGTTATGGAATACTGAACATTTATGGAACAAGTAAGGTAATCCTCACAGTGGTATTTGTTCCGCTTCAATGCGGCACTTTGCACATCTTTTGAACAAGTTGCCAGTCGTTATGTACATGTATTTCCAGTTGAGGCACAGAACAAAATGCTACACAGTGATGTGAAATGAAACCAGTTTATTAACATAAGCAATCAAAGAACAAGACTATTTGTAAGCATTATTTATTTCTTTAATACGGCTAGTACCGGTAAACAATTTAGTTACAATGCAATGTACAACGGATTTAATATTTCACAAGGAGTGAATGTGACACATGTAGATGGCTATAGTGCCTTTATCCTATCGTCAGATTGACCTAGAAAAAATCTTTTTTTATAGTTCTTGTATAAAACACGCACCCATGACTTAAGATAAGAAAATTAGGTGAAAAAAGTGTTATACACAGCTAAATACGGTACGTCACAGGAACTTGAAAAGGCATCCACTTGCTTGTGTCAGAATTTGCTACATTCACTTTTTGCCTCAACAAACTTTAACCAACTTCTCCACAGCAGGTCTAGGATCATAATTAAGTTTTTCAGGGCATTTCTCCATCATCCTCATCAAAATTTTGTAAACTTTCCATTGGAAAAGCACACTGTTGATAATCACTTGAAAATGAAAGTATATCTGCACATGACAATGAAAAACAGCTGATTTTATGATGATGAACATGGGAGGATCAAAATAAGTCCAAAACTTTTTGCACTATTTTTCTAAATATGGTGTACAATAAAATGCAGATGTTCCAAAAACATGACAGAAGGATTTAAAGTACATGTATGATGGATTAAAGTGTGCTGAGTGATGCTTATCAAAGTGAGTTGTCATAACACGTGCATGTAATTAGTATTTTGATCACAATCTTTACTTGCAATATTGTATTTTGACATCATTTAATATATTTCAAAATTTTAAATTGAATTTTTTTTAAATACAATTTTTATTATGGAGAGTTTTTTAAACATAATTGAACTTTATGAAGAGGTGAAACTAATAGAATATTTCTTTTGTCTTTATTAGGCCTGAGACTGTAAATAACAGCAAGGCCTGAGACTGTAAATAACAGCAAGCTATGTCCTGCCATTGTATTTTTGGCTGACTTCAAATAAACTTGTCTCACAAATAACTGATTTTATAACACCTGCAAAATGTTATGACATCAATGAAGTAAGATAAATTAAAAACAAAGGTAAAAGCGGATGCAAATATAAACCTATCAACGTGCCTATAGTTGTTTATTTCGACATGCCATTATTATTTTCTTTCTTTTTCAAGAGATTATGATAAATGATCATTTTACATGGATCTGAACTCATTTAAATTTGCTGGTTTATCGTTGATACCCTGATAAAATACTTGTATCCGTCCAACTGAGGATACATGTTAACACGGCATAAAGAGCGCAAATTACTCCCTTCAATCACTGAGGAAACTTTGTATAAATTGTTTATTTATTTATTGTATTTTTAATGTTTTTCCTAAACACAATTAAATTATTAATTGATAATAAATTTTAAAAAATTTGTATCGTGGATCAGAAAAAGTACTTAGTTTTTTATTCTTACTTGACAATTATACATGTACTATATAAATTGAACAGGTGCGAATATTTGATGAAAGCTTTATTTTAAATTTAAAAAATAAAGAAAAAATATTACTGAAGTTGTACTTGAAATTTTGATTTAATTATTAAACATACCCAACTTTGCAAGAACAGAAAGATTCTGTTATTTTGTAATCATCTAGCGAAATGTCTACTTGAAGTTTGTGAGGATGTTCGTTCTTTCTCATAGACCGCCAGCAACGTGCTGCAATTTTCACTAGATTTTCACCATCGAAAATCCAAATTTCATGAATATATCCTCATGTGTGTTCAAGCCTTTCTTTAACACACAATCTGAAAGATTCTTGCAATCAGGTAGGAAAGTTTCAGAAATATTGTCGGAAATATTTACCAATGAATCTGCTGCTGATGCTATTAAATCCACCATTTTGACAATAGCTTGTGCACTGGAGCAAGAGTAACTACCCAGTAAGTGGGCGGCGTTTATTGCTCAATATCAGAACTATCCATAATGGTTGATACACACTTTTTGTGTGTAGAATTGCTTATATTCAACACATGGCCAGAGATTCATCTTCCAAGGTATGCTTGGTCTTGTGTGAAATGCTAAATGACTTTTTGACTATTTTACTTCTAATGAACCAAATCATATTTTTTGTGACATTCCATTTCATGCTTTTTTTTAATTGAAGATGGAATATACCTAATTTTAAATAGTGTTCAGTATTCTAGTTTGATGACATGTGTCTGCTTGGTAAATATTCTGCAAAGAAACCAATCCTTTAAACCACAGAACTTTAATTTGGTATGAAAATAACTAATGGTGCCATATAATCATAGGGCTGTTTATTCCAATTACACTTGTAATTAACAAACAGAATTATTATCTTACAGCCTTAATTTATATAATATTAGATGAATAAACAGATACATTTGTTTCATATTAAGGACTTGTTATTAAAAAAACAAAAATTTTAATACCAAGAACACAGCAACAACATCAGCAACTTCTACTACCACTACTATTTAAAAAGGCAACTTCTGTACAAAACGAGAACAAAATTTTATAACTACTGGTACATTTGGTTTATAATTTAAATTTTTTTATCTGCTATAAAAGGAAAAATTCCCAAATCTAGGGGATGGGGGCCCAAAAAATGTTATTGTTGGAATCATCTCTGCTAGTCATTGTTATTGTCAGTGTTTATATTTCTATAATAGCTGACTCAGTAAGAGTTTTTTCTTGGTGAGAAAAATATTTAGTATGACTGGGCAAATGGATTTTTAGAGATTTTTCAACCCCTAGTCTGTGCTACACCCTTACACCCAGTGGTCATTGTGACCTACATTTTATGCTTGACTAACATACAGTAAGTTTTTTAAGTGTTTTTGCTTTACTCATGACCACATAGATTTTTTCATGCCTTATTCATCCTAACCTACACAGAAGGCCATTTTTGTCCAGTGCAGTTGGAAGTAGGAATTCAGTGGTAAACTTTCCATATTAATGACTATACATTTTACTTTTCCAGCATAAAGTTCTATATTTACCTCTCCATGACCACTAGATGTAACTACACATGTCTGCCATTAAGGTACTGATTATGGTTACTAGGGGTGAAACAATACACCTCTGCCACGCATCGATACAATTCTCGATACACAGCATACGATATGATACATTATCGATACACATATCAACTTGATGGTCTTTTGATCTTTAGAATGTCTGTCAGTGGTAGGGTGGTGCCATTTTTTATGTGTTGACATATTGGGTCCATTTCCAGTATGCAGATTACCAACAAACATAGACTTATCATCTATTCATATGCCATTCTCATCCTTGACAAGATTAAAAAAAAAAAAATACTCCTAAACAGACTAGCTGTTAGTGATTTTTATTCACCCTTTTAGGCCATTTCAGGCTGCTGCATTCAATCATATGCATGACTCATCCTGGTCACCACGCCCTTTGTTTTACATTGAATGAATGTTTTTAAAACATCTTATTACCAGTTTCATGTCTTCACTTAAATTTTGAAGAGATTACGGTATTATCTTCAAAAGAGAGGAAACAGTGCAATTTCCTTGTGCAAGGAAATTCTTATCTTTAACAAGTCCGAGTGTGGGAGCGGAGATGACTAATAGCCAAATCCTTCATATTGTACTTCCTGCAGATGCAAATCAACTGCTGCAGCCACAGACATTTGTTTCTGTCAGTAAAAAAGGAAATTATTGACAACATCAACTCCCTTTCTACCAATTAACGAGGTGGCTATAACTTCTCTGGTTTGGAATCTGCCCCCTTGCCGATACTGTTTTTTTTTTTTAAATCCCATCGGCAGGTTCGGTTGCTGACAGTGGCGTAGCAAGGGGGGCGAATGGGCGGCACTTTCTAGGGGGTGGCAATTTGGTAAGAGTACCGTATATATCATAAATAATACGAATGGAGTGGGGGCGTAAGTTTGGTAGTTGGGCTTGGGCAGCACTTTGCCTCGCTATGCCACTGGTCGCTTATTACATATATCAACGTAAAAGGAGATATTCCAAACTTATTCCCCATGTACGATTTAAGTACTTTTTTACACATATCATTTAATAGTCACTCTATGTTGCTTTGTTTCTATTTGGATAGAGTTTGGATGCCAGTATTTCGGGTATGTCACGCAGTGAACACGCTACAGTTAGTTATGATTGGAGGTTATTGTTTTACCCTGGACTTGAACAAACAATATCCACTAATCAGAATTCCATGTAACACTGCATGACACACCGGATGTGTAGCCTTCAATTCGATCCAAGTTGACAAGATGCGATGCAACGATAAATTTCGTGTACAAGTGGTTATTAAATAATCAGTAAAGTACTTAAATCATACATAGAGAAGAAATCTGCAATGTCTTCTTTCCGTTGTTATATGTTATCAGTGGCTGAAGATGCAGAGGAGATAAACTAATTAGCATGGACTTGGGGTCAGATTTCGAACCACATGAGTTAATCACCTGATGTTAATTTGTAGAAGGCGAGTGTGTGTTGTCAATTGCTTTTATTTTTTACTGACAGAAATGAGTGCATGTACTTGCTACGGCTGTCTCAGATGAAGTTTCAATTTAAAGAATGAAAAGGCAAATGACCAATAATTATTCACGACTGCTGAAGATTAAAGAAACTTGCATAGAGTAAGTATCGTTTTGTATCGATTCTTCCCCACTTGTATCGATACAGGTATCGATATAGAAAAGGTATTGATACATCGATATATCAATTAATCGTTTCACCCCTAATGGTTACTGACTACATATGTGTCTGAACCCAAAAAGACTAATTTTTAAAAAAAAGGACACCACAAACATGACTATACAGTGTATAGACCCTTACAGTGGAAAGTTCTGTATTTACCTCCAATTGACCACTACATGTCACTACATGTCTGCCATTAAGGTACTGATTATGGTTACTGCAAACACTTCCATATCACTTTATTACAATGAATAAACTCTATTTCCACAGGACACTTGTGTTTTTGTATATTTTCATGTCAGATGAATAAAATACTGGTGATATGGAAATTGACACAATAGTTGACGTTTTACTTTGATATTAATGCACTGTATTGAAACAATAAGGAGTGACTGGAATGGCACAAAATCAAGGCAAGTGAAATGACAAAATAATGAATTCAGATTTCTGTGATCAATTTTGGTACAACTGAAATTCAGTTCTTCACTAATTCTGCTGTTGAAGACTTTAGGTTATTTTAAAAATATCCACAGTTTTGGCAAGACATTATGTAGACAAATTAATCAGTCATTGATCACTTAGAAGAAACTGATGACTAATTATGAATTTTTGTTCTATTCCCAACACAAAATTTCAGTTTTTAGTTTACATTTACATTTGTATGTATGATTATTGAAATTTTGTTTGTTATCTCTGTTGCAGACCAAGTGGACCAACAAACAGAGGGTATTAATATTTTCCTCAAGAGGGATTTCTTTTAGAGCACGTCATCTGATGATAGATCTTCGCACACTGATGCCTCATTCAAAGTCAGGTACAACATACTGTGTAATAGGAAAATTTTGTCTTGCCTGGATAGAATTAGCAAGATGTATGGATCACTTTGCTGACAGTTATCATCATAGACGACAGTGTTGTCATAGACAACAGTGTTGTCATAGACAACAGTGTTGTCATCATAGATGTCAGTGTTGTCATAGACAACAGTGTTATCATCATAGATGACAGTGTTGTCATAGACAACAGTGTTGTCATCATAGATGTCAGTGTTGTCATCATAGATGACTGTGGTCATCATATATGTCAGTGTTGTCATCATAGACATCAACATTTAGTTTTTGCATTTACCTCCATTTCTGTGACTGCTTGATGTACAATCATGAAACTTGATGGGTTATTCATCTTGAGAGTACTACTCGTCATGGGCAAAAGTAAATAACAGCAACCTACCTCGTATCCTCCCGTGATTGTGTTAAGTTTTTGCATTTAGCTCAGTTTCTCTGACAACGTTTTATGCAGTCATGAAATTGTATTATCTTGGAGGGTACCACTCACCACTGGCAAAAGTAGGTCATAGGGATCTACTTTTCATGTTCCATAGATTGCATTAAGTTTTTGCATTTAGCTCAGTTTTATGCTATCAGGGAACAGAAATAAAATCCTTAGAGATTTCATTGCCAGTCCAACAGCTGAAAATCTGAATAAATACCAGAGATACTGAGTTAAAGTTTGTCGTACCATTACAGTGAGCAAGAAGAAAACATGGAGGTTACCCTTTTCAACATAAAAATTAACAGCATAGTCAGATGCCTTAATGCAGGAACTGACTGCTGATTACAAGTCAATTACTTTTTGCCTTAACAGTTTAGAAATGGTCAGAAGAAAATGGGTTAACATTTTTGAAATCTAAAACTGTATGCACTTCTGCTGATTACATAACATTTCTGATGATCCAAAACTCTCCTTTTGACAGCTTTCATATACTTGTTGTGGAGGAGACTGAATTTTTTAAACAAATTTTTGACTGTAAAGTAACTTTCCTTCCACATATTAGATACCTCCGGGACAAATGTCACAAAGTCCATGATTTAGTACAAGTCATGGCAAACACATATTGGGGAACAGATCAGAAGGTCTTGCTCCGGTTGTACAGAACTTATGTAAGATCTAAACTTAACTGTGGTCCGATTGTGTTCAGATCATCTCGCAAATCTTGCCTGCATATGCTTGATCTGATTCACAATCAGGGACTTGGACTTTGCCTGGGAACATTTAAAACATCCTCTTCAGAAAGCCTTTATGTTTAGGCAAATGATCCATTACTTTTTCTATGATGAACGAAATGTGATTTTCAGCATACTATAACACTATCCTCTAATCCATCTAATTCCGCTAATGATGTCATCTTTAGGCCCAAATACCAAACCTTGTATACTCGGAAACCAAATTTCATTCCATCTTTTGACATACAAATTTGTTCTCATCTAGAAGCCGCAGAAATCAGTCATGCCAACTGAAAATTTGTCAACAACAGCAGTAAAACAGAAATTATCCATAATCAGTTGTATAAACTTTTTACTCATGTTGCCCATACAAACATCCTTTGGAAATTACAGTGTTTTAATTATATTATTAACATTTATTTTGGATGATCATTTTCCTGGCAAAGTTTGTGTCTCCCATAGACTTTAGATAATTGAGTTTGACTGTCACTTATCATGTTTATTATTTTCTTTTTAGAAACAAAAGTAGATAAGAAAGTTATATGTAGCTACATATGAAAGGCGGGACACTTTTCTGAAATGATTTCTTATTATTGTTTTCTTTTAGAATCAAAGATGGATAGGAAAGATACACTTTTTATTATTGTTTTTTTTTTAGAATCAAAGATGGATAGGAAAGATAAACTTTTTATTATTGTTTTCTTTTAGAATCAAAGATGGATAGGAAAGATAAACTTTTTATCATCAATGAGGTAAGTAGAGATATAACAATCGTGAGTTTCAAACTGTTAAATCTTTATGATATTGTCCCATGTGCTTTTAAAAATAAAACAAGAACTGTGTGTGATCCTGCCAGTCCCAGTCAATGCATACTTCACTACCCTGGGCACCAGGGCTGGAAAAATCCCAAAATGGCCAACTTAAGAAAGCAAACTTATTATTACACTGCATAAAAATCTAGATTTTTCTTCATATTATGTATAAAATTCTGAGCAAGTGATACACAATTTTACTTTTTGAACAATGGATTTTTCCGTCCCTGGTCCACTATTACGGAAGTGAGTTATTGAAATAAGTTGTGCCTGTGTGTTAGCATGTTTGTGTGTAAATACATGTCTGTAGAATAACCTGAGAACTACTGTGAAGTCACTATTTTTCATGTTGTACCGATTTTCTTGGATTTCATGGCTGCTAAAAAACCACAAATTAAAGCCCCAATGAACAATGATCCTTCTATTGAAACAATATGACCCCTTTCCCAATCAAAGAATTTTATTGCCGTTGAAAATGTGATTTTTGTTTTGCATAACTACAAAAATTGGTTCTCTTGAAAATATATGAATTCACAGTACATGTATTTGGTTGAGTTAATGTAAAAGTTGGTATGATTATTTAGTGTAATATTTGGAAGAAATGAGATTTTGGAATTTCTTTGTGAATTACTGCTAAAGTATTGCCACAGTATTTACCATAATGATAATAAATATCTGATCATTAAAAAATAGAGTGCCTCCACCCAAGAATCAGTAACCCACTACTGTGTTGAATACATCAAAGTACTGTATGTTAATGTTAATTGTGAATAAGAAAATGTGGGTCAGCATGCAAGAATTGCATCTACAGATGCTCTTCTAGTTGGATGTGTAATTGACTTTTTTGATATGTCAATCAACCTTATTTAGCACTTTCTTATTACGTAGAATAATTTGGATGGACCAAAAAAAAAAAAAGAAGTATATACCGGTAGTAACTTTGTTCTTAAATCAAGCTATGAGTCTGCAAATTTTATAATTTGTTCATTGCAAAAGATTTTCTTCTATAAATAAGTGAGAGCAGGCAGGTTTTAGCTCACTTGGCTTGGCTGTTATGGACTGGCCATTTAATGGGGGGTGGGATTTTCTTTCGAACCAGGATATTATTTTTCTTTTACCTCAATTTTTTATCCTTCAGCTGATATAATGGATATAATAGGTTCTTTTTTCCAATAAATTGGAGCAAGAATATTTTTTTCAGGCTATTTGACCACCCAGACATTTTTTTTTCCAAAAAAAGTCCTAGACCCCCACCCCCACCCAATCCCCAAACTTAAATGGTTGGTCCCTTAGGCCAAGTGAGCTCATGCTCTGGTCCTTCATGCATTGCCTGGCATCCATCAACATTTGCTATTTTAAACTTCTTCGCAAAACCACTCAACCAATTTGAACCAATTTTGGCAGAGAGCATTCTGGCATAAAGTGCTTTCAAACTTTCCCCAATCATGCTGATTGCCATCAGATATATGCTCCATTACTAAACATAGAAAAACCTTTAAACAACTTCTCAAAAATTGCTCAACAGAATTTGACCAAATTCAATACAATAGAGATCACTGTGGCATGAAGGACTTTCAGGTTTGTACAAATGATATTGATCTGCCATCAAATATGGCTGCCATTACTAAAAATAGACAAATGTTTAAATGACTTGTCAAAAACTGCTCAACAGATTTGGAACCAAATTGACAGAGAGCACCCTGGCAAAAGAGCTTGCAAGTTCATACAGATGATGCCTCTCTGCTGTCAGAAATGGCTGCTGTTACTAGAAATAGAAAAACATTAAAATATCTTTTCTTCTCTAAAACCACTGAACAGAATTTGGCCAAATTTGAAATAAAGCACTCTGGCATAAAGGGCTTTCTGATTTGTACAAAATAATGATGCCAGTCTGGCATCAAATATGGCAGTTGTTACTAAAAATATAAAAGTTTGCATGATTTCTGTTCAAAATTCGTTGAACAAAATTGGATCAAATTTGAAAGAAAGCACCCTGGATTAAAGGGCTTTGAAGTCTTCCAATCTGCCATCAAATATGGCTTCTGTTGCTAGAAAAACAACCTTTAAACCATCTCTTTAAAAAAATCAAACACAGAACATTATTTGACCACAGAAAACATCCAGGCAGGAAGGGATTTCACATATTTACAAATGATACTGATTTGCCATCCGATATAATAAACATTACTAAAAATAGAAAAACTGTCAAACAAATTCTTCTCAAAAACTGATCAACATAATTTGACCAATTTGATAGAATGCATCCAGACTTGAATGGCTTTCAAGTTTTACAATGATGCTGATCCACTATTAAAATCATCTCTGTTTCTTAAAATAGAAAAACCTAGAAATGATTTCTTTTCAAAAATTGCTGAACACAATTTGACCAGATTTGACATCCTGTCTTTCAAGTTAGCAAAAGTGTTGGACATTCACCATCGATTAAATAATAATATAATTAATTAAATAATAAAATTATATAATAGTAATAATTACGGATAAAGATACATAAAACAGAAATCTTTAAACAGTTGGTTTAGTAATTAAGGCTGTGATGTTTAACAAAATGTCTAAACATGCACATGGTTTACAGTAACCGAAATGATGCAGTTTTATCGAAATAATCAGAAACTCAACCTTTTCCCTTACCTGTTATGTGTACAAAACAGCTGACAGCTATTATAATGTACCTCGCTCAACTTGTGATTGTTTCATTTGCCATTTGTCTCTTGCCTCTTATTATGACAAGATTCAGCTTGTATCATATATCATTGTCTTTTCTGTTTCTCTCTATGTATGTAATCATGAAATAATGTTGGTTTAAAATATTCCTATGTCATTCAGATTTAAAATGTAATGCTTTAGAAGTGTAATTAATAGGAACAATATCAATATAAAAAGAAACAAATATATGAAATAGCAAAAAAAGGTATGATAATTCGGATTTGTGAAAAACTTATTTGTTATATTGAACATACCATAAGTTGGATTGAAAATTGATGGTTTTAAGTTGTTACATTGAACATACTGTAAGTTGTTTTTAAAATTGATGGTTTTAAGTCATTACATTGAACATACTGTAAGTTGTATTGAAAATTGATGGTTTTATGCATTTCTGTTTTGATAAATGATGGAAAAAATTAAGAAAATATGTCATGATTCCTCTAAGGTTCCTGTATTTTTCCCTTATTTATGGAAAAAATTCTGATATTCCTATATTTCTTGCATCAAGATTGACTTGACGCCCTGATCTGTTGACTTGTATATGTGTTTATCTATAATATACACTTTAAATATTGCATGACATTATTAGTGATGTTTCTTTATTTATTTTCATGCAGGTGTCTGAGATGAAAAATTGCAACAAATGTCTCTTTTTTGAAGGCAAGAAGAAGCAGGACCTTTATTTGTGGTAAAATTTTTGCATTACTTAAGTCTGTGTCATGTTAGAATTTTCAGTGTTTAAAACCTTACCACCCAATCTGTTTGGAATATTGTTACAACTCTCCCTTGAGCAAGAACTACACCTATTTTTGTATTATATTAGATCTGCTGGAGATTTCAATAATGGAAAATTCACCTTATATATATCGGTGCCTAGTACTGCAGAGATTCTGACCTGAGTTAATCTTGCTTGCTGTGACAGTCATGGGTTTGTCTTTAATGGCACACTTAGTGTGTTACTATTAATAGCATGCAGTTAAAGACAGAGCCTGTACTAAACAGCACTTGTGAAGGTTGTTTACTGGCAAACCACATTTTGGCTTGTGTGAAGGTTGTTTACTGTCTATCCACATGTTGGCTTGTGTGAAGGTTGTTTGACTGACAATCCACATGTTGGCTTGTGTGAAAGTTGTTTACTGGCAATCCACATGTAGGCTTGTGTGAAGGTTGTTTACTGGCAATCCACATGTAGGCTCGTGTGAAGCTTGTTTACTGGCAATCCACATGTAGGCTTGTGTGAATGTTGTTTACTGGCAATCCACATGTTGGCTTGTGTGAAGATTGTTTACTGGCAATCCACATGTAGGCTTGTGTGAAGGTTGTTTACTGGCAATCCACATGTAGGCTCATGTGAAGGTTGTTTACTAGCAATCCACATGTTGACTTGTGTGAAAGTTGTTTACTGGCAATCCACATGTTGGCTTGTGTGAAGGTTGTTTACTGGCAATCCACATGTAGGCTCATGTGAAGGTTGTTTACTAGCAATCCACATGTTGACTTGTGTGAAAGTTGTTTACTGGCAATCCACATGTTGGCTTGTGTGAAGGTTGTTTACTGGCAATCCACATGTAGGCTCGTGTGAAGGTTGTTTACTGGCAGTCCACATGTAGGCTTGTGTGAAGGTTGTTTACTGGCAGTCCACATGTAGGCTTGTGTGAAGGTTTTTTACTTGCAGTCCACATGTAGGCTTGTGTGAAGATTGTTTAATGGCAATCCACATGTTGGCTTGTGTGAAGTCTGTTTACTGGCAATCCACCTGCTGGCTTCAAAATTTCACGACATTTTACTTTTTACATGTGAGTTCACATGTACTGGCATGATGTTATTTGAGGGTTACAATTGCTTGTCAGGGCTCAAATTTTACATTTGCATGCTGTATTTAAGGGTTACAGTTGTTTGTCAGGGCACAAATTTAACATTTGCATGTTCACAAAATGCGAGTTATTTGTGGAAAATAAAAGTTGAGATTTCAAGCTCTTGACTCTTTTTGTGAATGCTAAATTTTCCATTGATGTATCAATAGTAAAACTCCTTAAAGTTCATAAGTTCTTCATCAAAAAACACATGCATGATTCCAAGACATTAAATGAAGCTTGTTTTGATGTTCTTTCCTTCAACAAGAGATACGCTTAGCATGTAGCCTAATACTGTGACCATACATGTACTTACTGATAATACACAGTGGACCAGGTTATGTTGCCAAGGGGAAGTGGGATATCATTTTTGTGCCCAACCATTTTATTCACAATTATGGAAATATTTCTCCAATATTTAACTGGCCTGGATTGCTGTCGGAAAACAAAAGACAAATCCGCCAGTTGTAAACAAAGGAGAAATCAAAACAACCAGCTTGCCAAAATCAAAAGTGGAATGAATAATGCGTGGAAAATTATCATTTTGTGAAGCCGAAACATTAAACTAAAATGGATCAATGATGCTCTTAATCGATCTATTCAGAATTTTAACATATATTATATATGACAAGTTATTGGAATTTATGCTGGTTATGTGCTTTATAAAATTAAACACGCGTGCCTTTTCATATAGATTACATCACTTTGTAGGATCGCTTATACCACTGAAAAACAGTAACTGTTGAGCGCGTGAATCCAAATAAATGAAACAGCAATGAACGTGTAGCTGAAATGTAATCTCGAAGAATGCGATTTGGTAAAAATGATGAATAAAGCAAAATCTGCATCGAATATTTTTTGGAATAAACAAGGATATAAGTGACGCCAAGTACGATTTGCACTGTGTAATTACTGTACACTATAGTACAGGTCTTCCCTTAAATGTAAGCGGCCCGTGAATTATGAAGTCTTTATTTACCTTTATTTTAAATCATGTTGGAGAAATCGGAAAATATGCACATGCAAAATAATAACATAAACAATCATAGTAGTGTATAACAGTTTATTGACGAATGACGTGGTAATTGAAAGAGCTCGTCACTGCTGTGTGACGTATGGCGATCTTCCCAATTTTTTCTTTACATTTTTTGTGTCTACAAGTTTTGGGACACCGAAAATTGTATATATTTTACAGGCATATAAGTCTTGGGACAAGAAAAAAAATAATTATTTTTTCGTGTCCCAAGACTTACCATGATTATGGTAATTCTTCTGCAGTCATTGTTGGTTTCATTTGAAATAGACAGAAGATTTTGTAATTCTTCTGCAGTCATTGTCCATTTCATTTGAAATAGATTTTGTAATTCTTCTGCAGTCATTGTCCATTTAATTTGAAATAGACAGAAGATTTTGTAATTCTTCTGCAGTCATTGTCCGTTTCATTTGAAATAGACAGAAGATCTTGTAATTCTTCTGCAGTCATTGTCCATTTCATTTAAAATAGACAGCAGATTTTGTAATTCTTCTCTTTTGCAAATCTTGCATAACACATTCACATATTTATACTTAAGTCAGAAACTTTGCATAAACAGAAATATAAGGTTTCAGTAATTTATTGACTGCTACAGTGTTGCACACTGAGCACTGGCTCCTGGGTTTCCTGCATTTTTTTGGCTCATGTCCCCCAAATCTTGACCCCGTGCACCCCCTGGGCACATTAATTTTCGTCGGAATCAAAAAAATCTAAAAATACACCTACCACTTTTCATTAGTGGATGTCCATCCATGTCTCTGTTGGCGCTAACAATGGCTAAAGTTGCAAAAGTTGATAAAACTGTAAGATGGCAATGAATATCTATTCTAAAACAATGTATCTGGAAATGAAAACATTCAGGGTTTGTGCTAGTTGTCTGAGTTGCAATATAAAGTGTTTGGCGGCCGTTAGTGTAATGTATTTTCGAGGTTAAAGTCACCCCGACAGTGAGGAAGATTTAATATATTTTGAGGTTGAGATAATGACTAAAGAGACTAAATTATGCGAATACATGAGCTATCATTCAGTTAATGATTTCTTAATTTGGAAAGAAAAGTAATTCAGAAAACAGGTATTTATTATAATAAATGATGGTAGATAATGAGTGCACACTAAAGTTAAATGACAGCAAGATCTGGAACAGAAAACTCACTGGTGCAGCACATTTCAGGTTAACCAGATATTCAAACATGTTAATGTTTTCATGAGTTACTTAAGGACATGATAAAACTTTTATTACAATAATGTAAGTGTTCAAGGAAAATATGCTAGTACAGTGCAGATCACAAAGTTAAGGTGGCAAAACTTTCAAAGCAAACAAGATTATCTTATTTTTATAGCACTATTAGTGCATTATGTACTATTGTTTTCATTTGTCCCTCTAAAATGTTGTGTGTCCACCAAATTTGGAAGGTGGGGGACACAGTGTCCCCTGTTCTTTGGATCCTATGTGCAACACTGACTGCTGTCATAAAATAAAATATGAGAATTGCACAGTCTTGATTTGATTTATCAGATGAATGTGAAATCATTTTAGTAGCAATATTGACATGAAATTGTTGCAAGAATAGTCAAATGTGAAGAATTTTAGTAGAAATGTTGACATGAAAATGTTGCAAGAATAGTCATATGTGAAGAATTTTGAGAACTATTATTATTAAATCGGAATGTTTTGTCTTTGCAGGGCATCAAATATTCCAAGAGGGCCTTCAGTTAAATTTCTCGTGGAAAATGGTAGGTAAAGAATTAAATTATTTAGTAGAACACCATAATTACCATATAAACTCGCGTATAAACCGGATCCAAATGCAAACAACATAGACCCTGATCTGCCGTCGCATAATGCGCTGGCAGATCAGGGTCTATGTTGTTTGTTCTACTGATTAGTCCTTGCAAACTGCATAGACCTGGATCTGCCTGCGGATTATGCAACAGCAGATCTGGGTCTAATGCAGTTTGCAGTTGGTTTCGGCTTATATGCGAGTATAGACGGTATATTGTGGTGATATTGTGGTTGTCCATACCCAATAGAGTAATGTAAACCTCACAATTTTCACAAATTTAGAAAGACAACAGGGTGCACAAAAGATGTACTTCATGTTAGTTGCAATACTTACTAATATAAACATTTGTATAATTTGTATCGCCATTGAGAAACTGGCAAATATTGTATGTCATAATATTATGGATTTATTCAATTCACAAAAAATCAATGCTGCTAAAATAGTATGGTTTACAGTATTCTTTTGGTTTTAAACTCGGAAGCGAAAGTCCAATTACAGACAATCATAATAGTTCGAAGTCCAAGGACCATGAGAATCAGTTCCATAGGTTCATAGTTCAAGTGAATGAGATAATGTTTCTGAGTGATGATTGTTGATGGTGTATTTAATGCTGAAGTATATAGTGTAAAATATATATGGCATGAGCCTTTGTTGTCGGTTCCTCTCAATAACACCTTGGTATTACCACTTCAAAAGTGAACCATTTGATGTGAGACATGTCACTAACTTACTACTGAGACTTTCATTAT
Source organism: Margaritifera margaritifera (assembly GCA_029931535.1). Lineage (NCBI taxonomy): Eukaryota > Metazoa > Mollusca > Bivalvia > Unionida > Margaritiferidae > Margaritifera > Margaritifera margaritifera. Next base: position 2,147,085 of record JAQPZY010001528.1, read on the forward strand.
GATTAGACTAGGTTGTTCAACACTGGAGGAGTGAATCCTACTGATTATCAAACCAAGCGACTCAGGTTTGAATTCATGAGTTCAAGAAAGACCTGTGCAGGCCATCCAGATCACTTTTTTATTTAAAATTTAGAGATTCTGTCAGGACTTGAAATGCAGTTCAAGCAAAAATCAGGCTTGAGCCAACAAGATTCTACAGTTCAGGAATATGGTTATGTGTAATTGTAAGATAGGAAAAATTCTTGTAGATCAGTGCTAAAAAAATGATCAGATCATGAACTAAGTTGAAATGTGACTTTTGCAAATGTATAATATTCAGCATTATCTTGTGACATTGCATCCAATCAAATTCTCATATCGAGATTACAACAAAGCAATTGTTGTTTATATTGAAAATTTTAAACTTATTAAGTAATTCTGTTGTTGCAAAATACCATAAGTATTTCTTGACTCAGTTGAATAGCAGAGGAAAAAGATATTTTTTATTATTTATTTTTTTAAAAACAAATTTTGTTGTCTTTTTAATTTTTGTAACAGTTCACACCATGTCAGAATTGAAGATGACTGGAAATTGTCTCAGAGCTTCAAGACCTCTTCTGTCCTTTGACCCGGTTTGTATAGCTTTGACCCGGTTTGTATAGCTTTGACTTTTTTTTAATACGATAACATGTCAGCGCAGAACACATACTTCTCAAAGCTGGTTCAGTGAGTCCTCATGATAATGCTGTTCAAGGGAGTCCTAATATTGTAGTGTGTTAGAGGTGAGGTGGCCTTATACTGGGGTACAATATTACATAGTTTAGAGGGGAAAAGGTGGGGAGGGTACAGAGGGCAGAGGTGGGGAGGGTACAGAGGGCAGAGGTGGGGAGCACTCAGTTTCTGTCTAGCTGGAGCATTGAGTTGGTTTATAGAATTTTAAGGTAATACCTTAGTATTTATTGTATAGTTTACATTAAAAATGTGATTGTAGTGACTGCCTCATTGTTAGCAGTACAACATAGTCATGTGATTTGCTAGCATATAAAAAAATCAGGAGCAGTCTGTTTCTTTCTTAAACCATGTAAAATTGAATTTATAAAGACAAATGCAATGGAACCAGAAAATATCAGAAGAAACCTGTTTGAAAAAATCACTAAAAAAAAACGACATGTAACACAATTGTTTCTTCTATTTACCATGTGTACGTCATACATTTAGACCATATTAGCAGATGGTATGGAAAAGTCTGATAAATCAGCCCCCAAACCTATATTGGTGTATTGGGTGTTTTGGGCTATGATCTCACCTATTCATAAAACTCGCCAATTATTGCAGATGGATTTGTCTGCAAGACACGAGTACACATACAGGTCATTTTTAGACACTTACCAGTAATTCTTGCCACTCTTGGGTTATGGTTGGATGAAGGGGCCTTTCAGTGATCTGTACAGCATATTTCCATATCAGATTCGATGTGTGACAACTTGTAAACCCATGCAGAATAATACAATCCTACCTCTTGTCAGTTCAACAAAGTGTCAGATTACAAAATGGATAGATTAATTTTACATTGTAACCAAAATTGCTCAGAACACTCTCAATTACTGCACCCAGTATGTAATTTAACACATTGTTGAAGCATGATAATTATTTTTATTAGAAATATAATGTGACTTAATATGCCAGATGAATAGTTACCTGCATGTTTCTGCTTTATTTAGCTTGTAAAATATGTACAGGTATATGTCATGATTTCACCATGTTGGCTGGCCAGTGGTATGCTTAAACATGAATGGTATTATCTTGTTGTATTGAATGAAATTGATCATCTCCAATCTCTGCTGTGCATATTATTCCTGTAATAATAGATACTTAAGTGCCAATTTTATTATACCCTTGCTTCAGTTTTAAGCATGGGGATTTATCCTGTCTGTCCATCTGTCTGTTGCCACATCTTCTAAAAGGCTTAGAGGAAATTCAAAAAAGTCTTATAGTTATCTTGTTCACATGGTAACCACATGCAAGAGTGATTATTATTTTGGCTCACTATTCTTGAAATGTGTTTTTCCCTTGTTACAGAACTTTGATAAGGAAATACATTGGACTTTAATGAAGGAACTCTTCACTCAGGTAAGTGGGGAAATTAATTTTTTTTAAACATTAGTCATATTTGATTGTCAGCTCATAACAGCACAGTGTTCACTTTCAATGTTGAAATGATCAGTGTAAATCAGGGAGAAAATGACCTGGTAGACATATAAGCACTGTAGCGCCGAAAATTTTCATTGTCATGGAATTGTCATGAATTTAGCAAACAACAAAATTGGCAAAAAACTTGTTTATACAAAAGGCAACATAGTTGTGCAACATGTAGCTTGCCATGGAGCTTGGCATTATAACTGTATGTGATGAATATAGACCCTTTTCAAGAAAGGTTAGCAACAGTAGATTCTAAGACTAAGTGGTCATAAATTTACCTGTATGGGGGATAAGCTCAACAAGGCATGCTGAGACAAATCGGCTCACAAATTACTGATATGGATCCAGAAAAAAAGCAAGTTTTCTACACTTAATATTGATGTATGTCTTGTAATATTTATTATCTACCAATATGGTCATAAATGATGTAATCAGAAAATGATACATATGTGACTTATTTATTTCATAAACATATACCGTATATACTCGCATATAATCCGGGTCCAAATGCAAACAACATAAACCTACATCTGCCAGTGCATTATGCAATGGCAGATATGGGTCTATGCAGTTTGCAGTTGGTATCGGTATATACGGTAATGGTACCTAAATACTGTGACTTATAGTATTCAAAGTATCATATCTGTACTCAGAAATATGATGCTTTCATGTCAGTACCAGAAAGATAGACCTATGCTCAGAATATCAGTGATTTAAGAGAGGTCAATGAAATGTAGCTTGGCACATGGATACAATAAGTTCATGAAGTTGCAAAATATGCTTTTCATATGCTGTTACAGCTAAAAATGCACAGTCCCAATGGTAGTACTTTCATTCAAATCCATTAAGGCTTGAGCTGACAAGCATTAGGCAAAATCCTCATGTAATGTGTGAAGTGTTTGACAAGTCATTTTCAAGCCAAAGTCTTGGATTTACATGAAAAAGTGTGCCACAATAAAGGTCAGTCTGACTTTTCTTTCAGACAACATATGAACCTAGAAAGTAATAAATTGCAAAGAATTTTTTTAAATAGTTCTCCATTCAGAAATGAGAAATACTTCAAGGTCATAAAAATATTTGTCCATCCTTTTGCAGATATTTAGCACACCCAACCATCATCCCAAGAGTCAGCCATTCTTTGACCATGTCTTCACTTTTTCCATTATGGACAACCGGATCTGGTTCAGGAACTATCAGATACTTGAAGAGGATGGATCACTGGTAGAAATTGGTAAGTTAAGCAGTAGCCGGTCAAAACTGTTAAATTTGAACTGTTATGTTGATATACAAAGCTTTCACACAACTTGTATGAAGTACTTTTTTAGGGCACACATAAATGATTTGGCATTATTTTTGAGGACAAGAAAATTGGAGTACCAGGAATAAAATCCATACTGTATTTTCTTTACAAGTCTAAGAGAGGGAGACATATTGATTTGAGTGCTATCCATCTGTGTATCACAATTATCTTGTAAGCACGATATCTCAGAAATTATGGAGCCAAACCTGACCAAATTGTTTATTTAAATACCTTGACAGGTTGAAAATTTACTCAAGCAGCTTGAAATGGCGAGGGAAAATTTCTGGTGGTCAAGGGAATTTTCCAGTCACTTGCCTATCGGGCAAGTACTGATTCAGAGCTGACTGGTGTTTCTCTATAATCAAGAGGATATTGTGTCGAGAATATAGCTGTCTACCAGTCTGTACCCTATTTAGTTTCTGCACAATAACTTGAGTTCTCAACCATCTGCCATTACTAAAGTTTGTAAATAGCTTTCATTTGGGGTAAGGAAGAATCCTATCAATTTGGGGGTCAAAAGGTCATTGTGACTAAAAGAAGAAAAATAGTTTTTGCACAATAACATTAGTTCTATATCATGAACATAGATCAAACTTTGTAAATGGTTGCACTTGAGGTAAGAAAGAAGCTTATTAATTTGGGTGTCAAAAGGTCAAGATCACTGATTGAAACTTGAACCAAAGTTTGTGGATGGCTTGCACATGAAGTAAGGAAGAAGTCTATCGATTTGGGGGTCAAATGGTCCAAAGTCAAGGTCACATTGACTGAAAGAAGAAATACGGTTTCTGCACAATACAGTTTTTCCAGCAGCCTTAGTTTTTCCCACGTTTTTTATCAGACTCAATAATTTTCTCTACTTTTTCCAAAATGGCCCTACTATCTCTACTTTTCTTCAATTTATGTTGACACATGATAAAAATTGCTGATTTGCTAACTATATGTTGAGAGTCTTCAATTTTGCCTGTCAGTATTTTTCCTTTCGCATGACTTAAAAACTAATTCTACCACATAAGTAATCTGGAACATCTCTTTTCTAAAAAAAAAATAATAGTAATAAACTAGAAATGTGAATATATGACACAGATGCCCCCACAAATATGGTGCAATTGAAGAAACCTGGACTAAAGAGACAGTTATTATGTGAGTAAGAGCATGCTTTTGTTCATGATGGTAATTTAAACAGAGCTTTTATTTTTTATGTAATTTAGATAAATTTCATACTATTTTTCATTATGAAATATCCTTATTTCCATCTACTTGTTCTTTACCTTTTTTAAAAAGTCCTACTTGATCACTACTTTTACACAAAGGGTTTCTGAAAAGACTGCACAGTAGCAGTTCTACATCACAGACCTAGTCCAAACTTTGTGGGTATCTTGCACATAGGGTAAGAAAGGAGCCTATCGATTTGGGGTCAAAAGATCAAATGTCAAGGTGACTGGCTGAAAACTTTACTTGTGCATATAATGTACCATTTTCATTACTGTATATACTCGCTTATAAGTTGAATTCAGCTACAAACAACATAGGCCTAATATGCCAGCAGATCAGGGTCTTTGTTGTTTGTTATGCTGATTACTCCTAACAAATTGCTTAGACCCAGACTTGTCGGCACATAATGAAAATTGAAAGGGAAGTTTTGAAGTTATGACCATTTGAATTGGTTGGTATATATTTTATATATCATCACTGACCTTTACTTTTTGCTTTGTCTGGAGAATTCATGTACTAATGAAAATTAAAATTTTTCCTGAATATTTTGTCTGAAAGAATACTACCTCTGTTGTCAGGGTTGTGTATCCATGTGCCTGGTATGTTCAGTACTGGTCAGAAGTGGTGTAGAACACTTTCATGATGATGTTTCAGTGTTTTCTTTTACAAATAAAGATATCTGGTTGCATGTATCTGGTGGTTGATTTTCTTTTTGTTTTAAAACTATATCACTGTTCCTTGCATACATGTACTGCCATAGTTAACAAGTGAACAGTATCCATAATATCACCAGTGACCAGCCCTAAAAGATATAATTACTTTCATTGCTGTAAACTCGAGGTAAGTTTATGAACCATGGCAGATATCATGTTAGGTGTATTAACAAATTTGATTAAAACCCAAGAAGTCTCAGTCACTGTCAGAAATTGATATATGACCTTGACTGATAATAACATATGCAGACGCTGATTGGAATGATATTGACAGATAATAACGTATGCAGACTGCTGATTGGAATGACCTTGACCCATAATAACGTATGCAGACTGCCGATTGGAATGACCTTGACCCATAATAACGTATGCAGACTGCCGATTGGAATGACCTTGACCCATAATAACGTATGCAGACTGCCGATTGGAATGACCTTGACACATAATAACATATGCAGACTGCTGATTGGAATGACCTTGACCCATAATAATGTATGCAGACTGCTGATTGGAATGACCTTGACCCATAATAAGCAGAGTGATTGGAATGACCTTGACTCATAAGAATGTATGCAGACTGCTGATTGGAATGACCTTGACTCATAATAGTGTATGCAGACTGCTGATTGGAATGACCATGACTCATAATAATGTATGCAGACTGCTGATTGGAATGACCTTGATTCATAATAATGTATGCAGACTGCTGATTGGAACGAGTTCTGATATCAAGATTGTTTCATAATGTAAAGAGTGTCCTTGACAACAGAATGTATTGCCAAATTTAAATACATTTATTTATATTATCTTACCTCTGAATAACTGAAAGGTAATCCATATTTTCCTTCAAAAATGCTTGAACTGATCTTGACACTATAACTCCAAATATGGTGATGAGTGCCTTAAATATGCAAATGAGCCAAATCACTTAGACTGGTTCAGGAATTTAATTACAATACCATTATTTCGATTCCTACTATATGTATGAAGACTGACCAACTATGTCCAATATGAGGTTATCAGGGGAAAAACTTTGCCATTGAATAAAACTACAGTGACAAGAAATTGTGAAACGTGTTGGAGATGTTGGATGCTTTATCACAGATGTTTACCCATTTTAGCTTACTGGAAAAGGGAAGACAAAGACATTTTTAAACACTTTTTATCACACAAGTTAATCCACTTTACTGAGAATGTGAATTGCCTACACCAAGTCATAGGGTATATTACATCGAGTAATCATGAGTTGTGAAGCGTGTCAGCTGTTTTTATTGCTACCAATTGACAACACCTTCAGTTAATGCAGTAATATCTGTAATCAAAGTCATTTCTTGGTTTGATTTTTGTCTATTCAGTTACCTGTTTTTGAGTGCAGGTAAAACATTCCTTAGCTAACATTCCAACTTTGATCTTTTATCTTTCATCAGGTTTAAATAATATACTTAGTGTCTGGAAATTTTTTGTACTACTTCAGATTATTGCAACATTTGAAATTATGGTGTCCAGAAAATTTGTGGGTCCGGATATTTGGGTTAATGATGGTAGTGCTACTCATGACAGTGTCAGAGTTGCTCCAATAGGCCAGGTGACAAGCTTTTAGTCTGGCTGTGAATTACATAATGCTCATAACCAGACAGCGATAACAGTGGTTAGCAGACCAATTTTAGTAGCTGTCTGTTAACATTTGATTGATAGGTGGGGAAAGTCAGTGATCCATCAATTGTTCGTGAGGTTTGTTTGTAAATTTGAGGTTTGTAGCATCCACAGAATCCATCAAACTTGGTTTTCTACTAATGAAGGAAATTCATACTATTTTTATATGAATCACCATACACTTACATCCCAGAAAGAAAAAAAAGGATTTTGGTATAAATGCTGTTTTGAGTACATGACTTGATCATTGCTAGGACATTTTTGGTAATCTGTTAGCTGAATGGACACCATGGAAACCTTAAATTGCATCTTAAATGATCAACAAATTTTGGTTTTAATAACACTGATGAAGCACTAGTGTGATTCTGTGAGACAATACTTTGCCTGCAAACTTAACAAGTTAGGGTTGGGTGAAAAACATGACAAAGCATTTCTTACTTTTATTCCAGTGAAACTTCCTCTATTTGCAGGTCCCCGTTTTGTGTTGAATCCCATTCGAATGTTTGAAGGCAGCTTTGGAGGCACAACCCTGTACGTGAATCCACACTACATTTCACCCAATCAGGTAATTTAACAGCAATACCCCCCCCCCCATGGGTCATACAGGATTTGCATGAAAAAATTCAAGGACATTGTAAAGGAATTAATGCCAACATGAGCTTTTCAAGACTAAAAATCAGTAACAGACACTATAAATATAGAGTAAAAATTACGAGCTGGTTTGAATGTTTGCAACAATGTCAGTATGGATCTTCAATTGGTGTTGTACCTTTTTATGGCGTCTGCCATGAACATGACATCAGCCATATCCATTCATTCCGTACGTACGTAATGCACATACTTCCCAAAATTCATGTATGTGCAACTACTCCCACATATTTCCATAGACTGGGTTGAAACTTGGCAGGTAATATTGCCATGGGTTCAACATACGCATATTGTTTTGTCATTACCCACTGATGCATATTTCCAGAGTTATGCCCCTTTTGGGTGTTAAATGTGTATACTATCTATGCGATTTCTTGTGTGTGGAACTTGAGTGTGAAACTAGTTATGAAACTTGGCAGACATTATTGACATGATGTCAACATGCACATATTCTGTCATTATGTTCTGATGCATTTTTCCAGAGTTATACCTCATTTTGGTGTTAAATGTACATGATATGTATGATGATTCCCCTTTTTGGTGTTAAGTGTTGATTTTATATATATATATATATATATATATATATATATATAGATATATATAGATATGATAATTCCCATGTGTGCAACTGGTCCAACAGCAAACAGCACTTAATGAATTGCCCTGAAACTTAGCAGATATTATTGAAATGAGGTCAACAAGTACATATCATTCTTTTGTCACGCTATAATGCCTTTTCCAGAGTTGTGCCCCTTTTTATTATAATTTTGAATATAAAAAAACAAATATATGTACAGCTGAATTGAGCTTTTGTTTACAACCAAAGTTTGATTTAAACACATGTCCAGGTTTGTATTTTGGAACATGTAAGGCTCATGAATAATTAGCCTCACAAGGATTGAACAAGAACTTATTAGTCAGTATAATATGTGACAAAAGTATCACTGATTAACTGTCCTACAAAAAATTATTGGCAGAGCAAGTCATCAGAGGAAACATATTACCAGACTTTACCTAAATAAAGATAATATCGGATTGATATTTCCTTTCTTGTAAATAGAATGGTTAGGTGTGAAAGCGATAACCTGCTTCCCTGTAAAAACATAATAGTTGTGCCCTAGTCCACTGTGTATTATCAGTAGGTACGTGTATGGCCACAGTGTTAGGCTACATGCTAAACTACATATCTCATGGTAAAGGAATTAATGCCAACATGAACTTTGTTTTATGTCTTGGAATTATGCACATGTATTTTGGTGAATTTACATACTTAAGGAGTTTTCATTATGTACCAGGTTTCACAATGATCCATAAAAAAAACTGCATGACAAGTTGCATTCACAAGATTCTGTCTTACAAAGCATTCAAGTTGCAGGAAAAAAAGGACAACAACTCTAACAAAAGTTGTGAGAGCACAGTGATTGCTCTATATACGCAACTTAAGATGATGACTATAACATGTACAAAGTTTCCTGTCAGTCGACTGAAAACTGAGACTGGTTGTGTTCACAATATTCTCGCCTACACTAAATCCAGCTCCAAGTCAAAACAAGCAATAACTCTAACAAAAATCACAGGACCATAGTGATTTGTCCATATGATCCATCAAAAACTGCAGGGCTAGTTGCATTCCAAGATTTTGTCATACATGGCTGCAAAAGAAAAAGGGCTGTAACTCCAACAAAAAATGCAGCAGGATAGTGATTTGTTGATTTGCATATCTTCAAATGATGACCACAACATGTACAAAGTTTCTTGGTCATCCTATATATGATGTGGTCTTTAGGGGCAAGTACCAAACATTGTACATTTGGAAACCAAATGAAATTCCACCTTTTAGCATTCAAATTCTTCCTCACCTGGAAGCAGCAAAAATCGGTGTTGCAAATATTGCAAAATTCTGTACCGGTTTTCCCAAATCACCACCAAAACCTCCCAGAATAATATTTGATCTTTACAAATTCAAAAAGTCCTCAAGTAATTGTATGCTTTTTCAGAGTAAATTCAATGAAATCAGACATACATCCCTGTATACAGAAGGTTTAAGAGATGGAGATGAGGTTGGAGCTGCCATTGAAACGCCCCATGGCATTATCTCAAGCCAGTTATTGAATGCAGTCTCAGTTTTTACTGCAGAAATTGCTGCCATACTAAAAGCTTTGAAATACATTGAAACCTCTCCAAACACAAATTTCATCTTTTCGGATTCTCTTTCCACATTGAGAGCCTTGCAAAACCTTACATCTGACAACCCATTAATATCCCAGATACTACAGAGACATGATGTTCTGATACAATCTGGGAAAAGTATTTTGTTGGCTGCCTAGTGGCAATGGTATTGAGGGTAATAAAAAGGCAGATAAAGCAGCCAAAGCTGCACTCCAGTCACCTTTTCTGAATGGAAGATTCCATCTATTGTATACATTGATGTTTGTCATACTTGGCAAAATATGTGGAATGAAAACTCCACAAAAAAACTGCAGAATATAAAATCCACTATTGGAGAGTGGCATCCCTCGTGTAGAACAAAATCACAAAGTGGATGTTTTATTGTGCTTATCATGTATCAGATGCACATACCTGTCTTGTGCATACCTCCTTGAAGGGTGAACCTTGACCAGAGTGTATACCATGCCAGAGTGTCCACTGACAGTGGAACACATTCTCGTCAAGTGTGTTAATTTCCACCCAGTGAGACAGAAGTATTTTAACATGAACTACATGAAGCAACTGTATGAAGATGTACCACCCAGTGTAGTCTTGGACTTTTGGTGAGATTGTGGTTTATATTAAAAAAATTGACCATAAGTTTTTAAGGATTTTACTTGTGTTATGTTTGTCTTTTATTTTATATACATTTTGCAGGGTTTTGATGTCTTTACCTTTTATATTTTATCTTGTTGTACCTCATGTTTACGTTTGTTTGGAAGGGTTTATCTTCTTACATTTTTGTACAGTTCATTTTTTCGGTCTTTACTTTTAGTTGGAACCATATGGTCACTATTGTGCTGAGGTGCCATAAAACACTACTACATGCATACATTAATGGGGATCCACTAAATATTCTAGGAATAGTTGCATTCACAAGAGTCTGTCATACACTTCATTAACTCTATAAAAAATTGCAGGTGCTCGGTCATTTGTCGAAATGTGCAACTTAAGGTACTGATAATATTGACCAAGACTAGTTTTACTAATAAGATTATTTGCCAAACAGATACACAGCATTCATTTGCAAGAAAAAAAGGGCAAAAACTCTATTAAAAAAAATTGAGAATCAAGTGATTTGTCGATATTTGCATCTTTAGATGGTGACCATCATAACATATAGGAAGTTTTATGGTGATCCAATGAAAACTCTGATACTACTTGCATTCACAATAATTTACCATACACTGCATTCAGCTGCAAGTCAAAAAGGGCAATAACTCTTATAAAAATTGTGTGAGCGAAGTCATTTGCCAATGTGTGCATCTTCAGATGATAGCCATAATATTTACTATGTTGCCACCATAATATTTACCATATTGCATGGAAATCCATTAAAAAAAAATGGGGGCTAGTTTCGCTTGCAAAATTATATGCAGGAGAGATGCACTGCATTCATCTGCAAGACAAAAAAGGGCAAAAACTCGTCCAAAAATTGCAGAGCAAATTGATTTGTTGATATGCACAACTTCAGATGATAACCATAACATTTACCAAGTTTCATGGTGATCCATTGAAATTCGTGAAAACTAGTTGCATTCACAAGATTTTGCCATGCACTGCATTCATCTGCAAGTCAGTAAGGGCAATAACTCTTAGAAACTTTGTGCGAACAAAGTGATTTGTTCACATGCTTATCTGCAGGTGATGACCATAATATTTCCCAAGTTTCATGGCAATTCATCAGAAACTTTTTCTTTTTTTTTTTTTCTTTTTTTTTTTTGATGACCCCTTTTGGACCTCTTGCTGTGTTAATCAAATTCCTTGGTGGTTCTATCAGTTTACTTAATTTGTTGTTTCTGTATATTTCTGGCATATTACTAATTACGTATCATAAAAATATATAAAGCCGCACACACAAAATGCTTTCTTGTCTGTAAATTCCTTATTCTATTTATCATATATGCTATCTTTATATATTTCAAAAAAGGTATGCCAAGCCCTCCTATCTTCGGTTTGTAAAGGTGCTCTTTTGGGAGAAGGTGCATTCCACATCCCCATATAAAGTGAATTATTTTTTTTATCTAAAATGTCCAACCAGGTATCTTTAAAATTTATTATTTGCATTATATACCACAGATTACTATCTATGTATATGTGGGCAATCTGTGTCCTTTCCATCAAGTTTAGGGGCGAACATAGCCATATTTCTATTTGTGATTGAATTTTGTCTATTAAATACTTATAATTTATCTCTACTGCATTATTCCTGAAATACATCGCTAAGGCCTTTACTCGGGGTTTTATCAGTTCCAGTGGCAAACCCGGATGGTTTCCACGCCAGTTACCTGTCAATAATATTTTGGTCTTAGCATGATTAATTTGGGAGCCTTCCCAAAATCATAAAATTCTTTTTCAAAGTGTTTAAAAGAGAAACCATCATATATAAAATTTGTTCAGTCATCTGCATGTTGGATCATTTTAAAATCATTTTCTAAATTCTGTATTTTAATTCCTTGTATATTTTTGTTATTATTTATCTTGGTACATAATACTTCTATAGCTAATACATATAGTAACATTGACAGGTAGCATCCCTGTCTTACTGATCTTTCAATTTTAAAACTCTTAGTTCTCACCCCATTTATTTGGACTGCAGGTGTTATATTTTTATATAGTGCTTTTATGCATGTACAAAAGATGGGTCCAAAACCATAATTTATTAATATATGATCTATATAGCTTCCTTCTATACGATCAAAAGCTTTTTCCTGGTCGTATAGAATCATCGCTCCTTTATCTCCTTTATTTTCTATATATTCAATCACTGTTTGTATAGTTAATAAATTATTTATAATACTTCTACCCCTCTCCCCACAACTTTGATTTACATTAATTATTTTCCCCATACATGTTTTTAATCTGTTAGCTAAAATTTTACTGAGTATTTTATAATCGGTCTTAAGTAGCGAAATTGGTCTCCGGTTTTTCAGCTCTTGTGTATCCCCTTTCCACTAATATATTAGTGTGATGATCCCCTCCTTCATTTAGCCCTGCATTTCTTTTTTTATCAATATGTTATTATATACGTATTCTAGGATCGGAATTAATTGAAGTTGGAATTTATTATAGAAGTCAGCGGTGAGGCCATCTGACCCTGGAGATTTACCTTTATTTAGTTGTATTATTGCTATCTTGATTTCCACTGCTGTTATAAAATTTTCAAATTTGATTCTAGAGTCTTCATTAATTTTTTTTAAAGTAGCATTTTTACAATAGCTGTTTATTTCAGCGTAACATATTTTGTGAGGTGTAGAATTCTTTAAAATATTCTTGGATTTCTTACATTATTTCTGTTAAGTATTATGTTATTTTTCTTTAAGGATTCCATGTTTTTCTCTTCTCCTCTCCTTATTTCTTGCCTTCTATATATACCTTGTGCTTTTATATATATGTTGTCGAATTTCCCTGCTCTTACCTTAGTTCCATCTTTTTTTGTAATTTTGCATCTTGTCATACTTCTCCCTAGCTTTATTTTTTTCCTCTTCACTTACTTCATTATTATTGCAGGTATCTTTGCTCGATCCCCCTTATTTTGTCTTGTTTTATAGTTCTGTATTTTTTAGATAGTTTTTTAATGAATTCTTTTAAATCCTCCCACGATTTAAAAATATTCCTTGTTCCTTCCTCAATAAAATTGTTTAAAATTTCTATTATTTTTTTCCATGTAATCACTTTCCAATAGAATAGAGTTATTTAGTTTCCAATATCCTTGACCCCATTTGTTCCTATTTTTTGTAGTTACAGTAAGTGTGACTGGTCTATTGTCCGATATGTTATTTCTTTGAATTTCGCATATATTTACTTTGTTCATTTCTCTTAAGGATTTTTAAATTTGTCTAGTCGACTTCCCTGTCCATTTCCATATTTGTATGTATATTCCATCTTATCAAGATTTAATATCCTCCATACATCTACACTATCATTGGTGTAAATAAAACTTCTTATTATCTCCTCCCTTTTTATTTCTATATCTTTATTCCCCATACCCCCACTCCTATCTATGTTGTTAGTCACCCAGTTAAAATCTCCTCCTATTATAAAATTTTCGATGGAAAATTCTTGTATATATGCAGTAAGCTCTTTAATGAATTGTAACATATTTATATTTGTATTAGTAGGTGTCGGCATTACACATTTAATATGTGTCACCCATTTATTTTAACATGTTTTAGCCTCCCATTAAATTTACCTTAAGTTGTAATATCTTCCTATGTTAATTTTAATGCTATGTTCCTTAAGATTGTCGCTACCCCGGTTCTATTCTCATTTTTACTATTATTTACTAATACTATCGCGTTTACATTTTCCTCTATTCCCTCGTTAATTTCTTATCTATACTGTGGGTTTCCTGTATCTGTATTATATCATATGATTTGCATATTTCTTTTAATTTATCTATTTTATCTTTTATTCCATTTATGTTTATGGATATAACACGGAGGTTTTGTCCCTCCATGATACCATAAACATGTGTAGTTGACACTCTTAATTATTATTGTTTTTACTCTTGTATTTATTGGGTTAAATTTAGACTTATTTCTGTTTCTGCTTCATCTGTTTGATCCTCACTTTTTTCTAGATCATTTCTTTTCATATTTGTTTTTTCTGTACATTTATTTTTTTCTCTATACTCTGCTAGAGTTATTCTCTTTTTGTTTTTGGCCGAGTTGTATGTTCTCGGCAAGGTGGTTGATCTCCCTGCTCTGGGTGATCTTTGTTGATGGATCATCTCATCAACATCCTCCTATGAGGGCCACTCTGCCGACAGAGTGTTGTGTCTCTTTCTTTTTTGAGACAGCTTGGGAGTCAAGGTGGTTGGGAGTGTCCCTTCCATGACCTGACTATAATCTTCTTCCTGCATGGTTATATGTGCACTCTGTTCCTCTGTCTCCTTCTCAGTTCCTATCTCTGAGAGGGCCTTTGGAACAATGTCATTCATCTCCTCTTCTTCCTGCGATAGAATAGTATTCTCTTGATTGTCTGATTCATCGAATGTGGGCTCTATTAATGGATAATATGGAGCCGTCATTCTTTCAATCATAATTGCGCTCTCCTTTTTCTTTTTGAGTCTCCTTTGTTTCTTTTTCTTATTCTTATTGTTGTTTTTTTCCCCTTGTACTACAAGGGATGGGCTGTTTTGTTTTCAGAATTATCCCATTCTAACTGTTGTTCTCCTATTTTAATTCCCTCAAAAGGTTGTGGCATGTTTATTTCCGGTTCCTGTTTGGGATCGTCATCCACGATCGCTTCTACCTCTACTGTGGCTAAGTTTGCTGCTATTTTTGCAGCATATGTATTTTCTTGTTTAGGAATTGGGTTCTGGCAATCTCTGGGCACATGCCCAGTTTGTTTGCATCTGGTACAGGGTCTGTGGTGTATACACCCCCTGTACCATGATTTCAACGGGAACCCCATAACATAGAAGAATGTAGGTAGGGACTTTGCCTGTTCTGTGTCCTATGTGATTACTCTCACCTCCATGTTTATACTAGGGTATTCCCAATACGTTGCCTTCCTTTCTTTTATTACTTTGACCTTGAATTTTGTCTCTAGTTTAGCTACTAATTCTACTGATGAAACCTCAAGCGGGAGTCCTGTGAAGTGGACTTCCACTGTCTTGGGTTCAATTGTTCTCTGAATAGGAGGGGCTTTGGTTACTTTTACTTTTTTCCCTTTTATTTCAAAATTTCCCTCTGGGAGTAAGGGAGTGGTTCCTACTGCATAGAGGAAGTGTCTCCCACTTCCCCCATTTTGAAGGGCGCCTATTTCCTCCACTGGCACTCCCTTCATGACCAATGCTTGCTCCACGTCTGCTGGTCTGGGTCGTTCTGCCTCGGCCCATTCTGTACAGTCCAGCATTTGGCACCCACGAAACCTGTGTGCCAAGAGGACTCTATATCCTTCAGATGTACCAACTTCTATTCTGAAATACTCTTCTAATTTTTTCCCTGACATATTTTCAGAGATCTTTAGCTGTACAATGAATAATATGTGTTGTAGTTTTATGTGATCTACAAAGGTTATCTCTCTAATTTTAGCAGCACATTAATTTTAAACAAAATAAGCAAAAGGCAAAAAAGCTCACAAAAAAAGCAGTTAGCTCAACGTGACATATGAAATTGAAGCACAAAACAGTTGTGTGCAGAACACGCAAGACACAAAAATGTATAAATTAGAGCAAAAGCACATATGCAATAAGCAGCGTGGCAAAAAAAAGTGAACTTGAAATTAAATTGAAAGAGCAAAATAGCACGCCAAACGACGCATGAGAAAAACAAACACAATTAAATTGTAAATAAAGGTACAAAGCTTTAAGGCATAAACGTTCTCCCCAATGGACCGGAGTACTATATTGAAGAAAATTGTGCTAGTGCAATCTAAATGTGGTGCAAAAACTCACATTCCTCTGGTAGATTTGCGAACTGTCTGTTTCGATAATGATTTTCTTTGATTGGGTTGATCTCCTGTGGCAACTACGTTAAACTATAACGAATTTTGGGGATTATTTGCACTATCAAAGTTGTGTGCCAAATGGAAGGATGGAAAGACAGATGGACCCAAGTATTTATATATACATCTGATACTATAGATAGAGGGGTATAAAAAAAATGAAAAAAAATAAAATTAAAGATTTTATCTTACCCCAAGATTCTTGCATAAAATATTTATTTTGAATGGGAAAATCCTTTTAAAGCTATAAATTCAATATAAAAAAATGTTGTCCATATGTGGCTGAGATCAAAGGCTCAATAATTATACATTTACAAGCTATTATCCTTTAGTTGAATTTAGTTGAAAGATATTTTCTTGCTATAAAAGAAATCTATTTGTGAAAAGGATAGAAAACAAGTTGAAAAGAACTTACAAGTTTCCCTCCATTATACAAGTACGAAACAAAATCACATGGCATGTAGATAATAATGAATAACATACTTATCCTGTGGCACTAAGGTGATGGTGATAATGACAATGATTCCACTACTGCTACTCCTACTAATACTATAATACCATTATATATATATATATATATATATATATATATATATATATATATATATATATTAAACAGTTAACATAATTATCAGTGGTTGAGGAAAAAAGAATATCCCTTACTTGGTAATCTTGTTATCTCTTTTAACAGCATAGACGAGTCCTGAAGACCGAAGTTGCTCAAAAATACTTAAACCGAGTCCATGCCAAGATGTCATTGGAAACCAGGAATGTTGGACAGAGCTACCAATTGGACACAACAGATGATGTTTTTTTAACTATTAGACCAGAGGATGCAACTGGTGCAGACAAAAACACTTTCTACCGAAAGGCAGATTAATTCACCTGTGTTTTAGGAAATGAGACTGCACCCATTTTAAGATCAAGACAGGTTTCATGTTTATGCAGGAGTCTATGTGTACAGTGTATAGTATTCATTAAAACTTTCATTTTGGTATAGTTGTTTTCATTCAGCATAACCTATCTTTCACATCTGATTGCCTCTGGTGCACTTACACTTCTTGGTTACGCTTTTGCTGAAAATATACAGTGTATACTCACTTATAAGTTGGATCCAACTGCAAACTGCACTAACCCAGATCTGCCATCGCATAATTTGCCAGCAGATCTGGTAGATGCAGTTTCTTAGGACTAATCAGTAGAACAAACAACATAGACCCTGATCTGCTGATATTTTGTGAAGGCAGATCTGGGTCTGTGTTGTTTGCAGTTGGACCTGACTTGCAAGCGAGTATCGACAGTAGACCAGGCACATTTTTGGGGTTGTTTCACCATCCGTACTTTGGACTGTATTACTTCAAGACTCTTCAAAATTATTATATAAATGCATCTTGAGATGAGTAACTCCATTGTACCAAAAGTATACTACTCTAAAGTATACTACTCTAAAGTGTACTACTCTAAAGTATACTACTCCTAAGTGTACTACTCTAAAGTGTACAATGAAGTATTCTAAAGTGTACTACTCTAAAGTCTACTAAAAAGTATACTACTCTAAAGTATACTACTCTAAAGTGTACTAAAAAGTATACTACTCTAAAGTGTACTATGAAGTATACTACTCTAAAGTGTACTACTCTAAAGTATTTTCTCTAAAGTGTACTCTAAAGTGTACTATGAAGTATACTACTCTAAAGTGTACTATAAAGTATACTATAAAGTGTACTACTCTAAAGTGTACTATGAAGTATACTACTCTAAAGTGTACTATGAAGTATACTACTCTAAAGTGTACTATAAAGTATACTACTCTTAAGTGTACTACACTAAAGTGTACTAAAGTATACTACTCTGAAGTGTACTACTCTAAAGTATTTAAGCTCCATTTTAAGCAGTTGTTGTCTACACATGTTGATGCTTCTTTCACATTTAACTTTCAAATATTACAATAGATATAGAGAAGAAAAACATGATATTAAGACAGCTCATGAAGAGAGATTGATATATTGTAAGTGTTCTTGGACATCTTACAACTGATATTAAAATACATTTGTTGTATCAGCAATCATTTTTGGCCATATGTGCATGGGCTTTAACTTTCTTAGAATGATATACAGTAAAACCTGTCATGAGCGACCTCTGCTATGAGCGACCACCTGACATGAGCGACCACAATCGTAATGCACCGATCAATTATATTGTATAAACGCACTGTCATGAGCGACCACCTGCAGAATGCGACCAGCAACCACGATTTCTTGGCAAAATATGCATTTCGACACTGCTATGAACGACCGCATCACAAAAATAGAGATAAACACAACTGACCTATATTTAACCCTTTGTAACTACGACCTCTTAAAATGTAAAGACTGTTATAAACAAAAAAAACAAAAGCTAAAAAAAAAAAAAAAAAAAAAATTAGGCTGGCGACTGTTTTCTTACATTTTAGAGGTCATGCATGTAGTGCAATATGTTATTGATTGTAAACCAGACTAGAGTACATGCAGATTGGTCATTCGGAAATACCTCGGCTATTTCTGCGAGACTAAAGTATGATCCGTAGGATTTCCAGCGAAGTTGTGAATGGCAGCTTGTTCTAAAATAATACTGCTATGAACGACCCTATCGTGAGAACTGAGACAAACACCACTGACGTTTATTTAATCCTTTGTAACAACGACCGCTTCAAAAGTAAAGACTGTTCTAAAAAAAAAAGTAGGCATCCTTTGTTATAAACTGTAAACCAGACTAAAGTACATGGCACTAACTGCCATATTGCCAAAGTCAATAGCGGTTGCATACATCGTTTGTCTTTGGAGTTGATCTGTAATGCCTGGGGTGAATGAGGTCTTTGTCTTTGTCTTTAATATCAGTAGGTGAGAATCGTTTTCTTGATTCGATTGTCATTGTGAAAGGTTTGTGTTTGTTGGGGAGGGGGGTTGATGTTACACAGTGATTATAGCCCACACACCAAGCCGTCATCTGTTGACCTTAGAGCAGCCAGTTACACCCTTTGTTCATAGAGTTAATCCCTTTGTGTCGTCGGTGAATTAACCCTTTGATTTTTGTCTCTAAATAAATGTATTCTCTTTCTGGATCAGTTAATTATGTCTTTTTATTTCATTCATTGGTACATATACATTGTATATGTATTCCAAATTTCCCCAAAGCCTGATCAAAATTGCTACAGTCGTTATTACAATTGATCCTTATAACATTAAAACCTAGCACCTTAATAACAATGGCAGAACCTCCAACAAAAAAGAGAAATTCTAACATTGGAGGAAAGAATTAATGTAATTGAAACGTCAGTAAAACTCAGATTTAGGGTGTTATAAAAGACGTGTCAATTAGAAACGAATTCATATGCTAATACTAGTACATGTACATGTGATCTTCAAATATAAATGTGATTCATGTTTAATGATAGATGTATATCTTTATTGCTATATAAAATTATATTCAGATGAATGCATGCAATATTTTAACAAGAACTATGAACAAAAAATACAATAAATGCATGTGATTGTGTTTATTTTTCCTTCTTAAACAGTGCTGAATTTCGACCTTGGAAATTGGTCTTTTTGTATAAAAACTGTGATGAGAGACCACCTGTCTTGAGAGACCGCTTTTTGTTGGCAGAAGGGGCGGTCTCTCAAGACAGGTTTTACTGTAGTACACAGTGGCCTATCATTCATGCACGAGTCACTTTTGTTTATTTGGATGTCTGTTTATTTTACCAGTTCTTAGACTTTGTTCATTTTCTTTTACTCTATTGCATCTTGACCCAATAAATGTTGTATGTGGTTGCATCACAATAAAATTCATTGATACCAAATGCTGGACACTGTGACCTAATTTTCTTGCTTGATTAACTTTGTCACCAAAAGGCATTTTACCTCAAGCCATTCACCAAAATACTTTATGAACTCCTCTTTACAAGCACTACAAACCTGTGCAAAAAATGTCAGCACTACAAACCTGTGCAAAAAATGTCAGTGTGACCTACTTTCTTTTGTCAGAGGACAGTGTGCTTATCTATTGGATGACTGACAGATTGACAAAGGACACTTGCATTGCATAAGTTTGTCTTCAGTAATCATTGGGGTCCCCGGGTGGCCAAGTGGTCTAAGGTGTTCACCTGTACAGATTACTGACATCTCACCTTTGTCCGCATGGATTCAAGTCTTGGCCTGGCTAATTTGGCTATGTGAGAAAGCTTGCCAGTAGCTTTCCATGGGTCAGTGATTCTTCCCAGGTTTTTCCTGGGTTCTTCCTCCACCAAATATACTGGCCACCATATATTTATAGCCTTTCATGTGCTGAAAAATGGCATTAAACCCACAAACAACCACAAACCAGTTATCATTGTTTGTAAAGAAGTTAAATAGTTCATTGCTGGAAAACACCTCTGGTGATTACACTGCATTTACATTTTAAATTCAAGCATAATCTATCCTAATCTAACCTAATATAATCTAATATATGCCTGTCTGTGTGAACACCAAAGTTACTTATGGTATACTAATGTGGCACTAATAGAGAGTAATTCCTTCACTAAGTTACATAATCTTACAACAGATTGCATCTGAAGAATCAACTTGCATGCCAAAGTTATTCAAAGTAAGTGAGAAAGTCATAGAAGTGTGAAATTTAGATCACAATAACCAGCTTCTGATAGCATGGCATAGTTCTTTTAGAAATCAACACTGCACGAGGTTTCATGACCCTATCTTGGAAGGTATCTGAGAAATTAATTCAAGAATAAAAATATAAGGTTATAGGTCACAGTAACCTACACTTGAAACACTGGTGTGCTTCTTACTGAAAAGCATCCCTTCACAAACTTCACAACCCTGCCTTGAATAGTGCAAGAGATATATGTTAACTGCCAGAATTGACCCTAGTCGGTGAAACCTGAAATGTAGATTATACTGATGTACTTTAAGAAGACTGGCATAGCGCTAAAAAAGATGCATCCCATTCGCAAATCTACTGTGAATGATGCCTGAAAAATTAACTTTAATGCAAAAATTACCCCCAGTAACTGAAGCATGAAATAAAGGTCACATTTACCTACTTTCGTACTGATCATTTGCTTCTCATAGATATACAGATTATGGGAGTACGGTAAAATGTGTTTATTTGATTATACTTATCCAATCATAATATGTTAGAAGTACATCCACTACATCGTAAATCCAGCCCTTCCAAGCTAAGAAAAACGTTCACCAGGTCTTTGCCTCGTTTTAGCAACAAAAGTGTTAACAAGTCGTCTGCTAGCTGAGATGGAAGTCAGACGAGTGGTTTTCACTGGGAACGAGTGATTGGCACCAAATTACATAAATTGTCATTTACTACTGGAGCAGATGCGCATGCTCTTCCAGAGGTGTAACTGCAAGGAGGGCTCGGGAGGGTGTGCTAATATCATGATGGATATTATCGGAGAATATTTTACTCCAAAAATCAGTTTCCACTTAAAATATCTTGCCAATCGTAATACATTAGGAGAATAGATAAAAGGCAGAGGGAGTTACATCACTTACTCCAGAGCTGGCTTGGGCTCCGATCTTGTAACATACGTGAAGCAACTTTGAGTCATGTGACATACAGGATTGGCACAAGTCAGTGCATGGACATTAGAGAAACATTTTCACTCCTACAAATACGGCATGAATACAGCAACCCGTGTTGTTACAAAGATGTTGAGCGACCTGTGATGGTAGTATGTGTTGTGCAGTTGATATAGGTACTACTGGGTCAAACTGAGCTCTTTGAAATGAAAGATCTCTGAGGCAAAAGCTGCAGAAAGCCATCTCTGACCTCCATTCTATGGCTTGAATGGTGTTGGTTGCTGAACAGTTTTATATGAGTGATATATACTAGTGGCAGCTGCCCTAACCGTGTGAGTCAATATGCATAAGAACTTTTTCTAGTTTTGGGTTAGTTCCTAGTAGGTAGAGCTGATAACCCAATGGATCCAGGAAAACAAAGCCTGAGACCCATCATTCCTTCCTTCGTTTGAATAGTAAGAACAAGTGAGTCTCCATCTTCTGATCAACTCTGTCCACTTCAGGTACCACTTCAATGCTCTGACAGGGTCCTATAGATGTCCCTGGAAGAAGGATCCAGTGCCCTGACAGGGTCCTATAGATGCCCCTGGGAAGAAGGATCCAGTGCCATGACAGGGTCCTATAGATGCCCCTGGGAAGATGGATCCAGTGCCATAACAGGGTCCTATAGATGCCCCTGGGAAGAAGGATCCAGTGCCCTGACAGGGTCCTATAGATGCTCCTGGGAAGATGGATCCAAAGAAGAACACGGTTTCAAGACAAAAGACTGATATTTCCTATTAGCCGGTGACTGTTCTTAGCAATAAAAGCAGAGGCCATCATGAGAGAAACCAAACTATGGTGGCAGAACTGTATATAGTTGAGGTCAACCAATAAGGCATCAAGCTCACAGATTCTGTCTGCTGTTGCCAGAGTTACTAGGAAGCAGATCTTGTATGAAAGGTGATTCAGAGAGGCTCCAAACTGGTTCAAGGGGTGCCATGTTCAACCACATTTGGTATGCTGCTTGATAAAACCACAGCAACAAAGGCTTGAACATTCCATTGACAGTACTAAGGATGTAGGATGTTGTGTTGTACTTACATTTCCCACAACTTTATATTAGCATACCCAGGTAAACCTTGCCAATTGGCTGATGTAACATTGTTCGAACCACCAAGCAAATTTCAAAGCTACTTAAAGAAACACTAACTTCTTGTCTAGCCTGCACATTTAAAAAGTCAATTTTTCCTCTGCATGTGCAGTCAGTGGACTTGGTTATTTTTAACCCTTGAATACGTGTCACATGTTAGACCTTGCTCTGCTTTGTTAAGAAATAAATATTGCTACCACCTTACCACATACTTGTAAAATGTATTTTTAAAAATTTTCTGTTGGTATCAGTATGACATGTTGAGGTGTTTTTAGGCCAAGTCTTTCTTGGCTTACAATCAAGGTATGATCTGTAGGATTGACCTTGAAGTTGTGAATGCACTACATGGGAGCAGATTTTAATTCTGTATCTGAATCTCCGTATAAGATATACCTCAAAATTACGTACGGGGGGAGGGGGGGCAGGGGTGTCATACAATTATTAATCACTCCGTGTAGTTTTAAATTCCTCAAAAGTGCTGGACCTGTAGATGGTTTAGAAGCAAAAAATACAAAAGTTATTTAATGAAATGTGTCTTTAAAGTCGTCGATGTCAATCCCTTTTGTGCTTCAGTTCTGGTAAAATTAGAATTTCTTACAAGAGATTTCATAAACTCAGTGTGTTGAGATTTGATTAAAAGAAGAATGTGTAGGGTTTGACACTTTGGGTAAAGAGAAGCAAAAAATCTGCTGATTGGAAGAAGAAAAATGATCTTTGTATAATAATAGTATGGAAGAGTCCAATTGATTTTGGGATCAAAAGACCAAGGTCGTTGTGGCTCAAAGAAAAATGGGTTTTGCTGAATAAATTTTGTTCTAAAGTAAGTTCCTTGACCAAACTTTTTTGGATGGTTTGCACTTAGCATAATCAAGAAGCCTATAGTTAATGGGTGTAAAGATCACGGTCACAATAACTTTACTAAGAAAATAACTTTTTCTGCACATTAAGTTTAGCCTGCGCAGAGAACAATTAAACATGAGGCTGGTGTATAATGTGGTATTGTTGTTGGATTGTGACATGGTCATACATGCAATACATAGCTTTCGGCATAATTTTCGTGCTTTATATTTTTTGACTACCTGGGGACAAATTTCAATCTGGCCTATCCTAGTCAAATGCAAAACATGACACAACCAAGCCCATGTTGCTTCAGATATGTGTTTCATTTATGGTCTACACCTGACAGTTTCATCTATAATGTGTAATTTCAAATGGTTAAAACTCTGATATCATGCTCTCAATTCCCATAAAAATTTTCACATTCAGTTAAAAAAACATACTTTTTATGTTAAATGGTTACTTTTGAAAGGCAATACTTTGGCTTCATAGTAGATGCTAGTAAGCCTACTTTTCATTTCTTAGGGTTACTCAATTTCAGGAGTACCACGTCTTTTTTTAAAGCCATTTTTTCCTTTTGCATGACCTATATTTTTGTCCTACTGCTCATGGGAAAGTATGCCAATATACTTCATATTTCCCCTCTAAAATTAGTGTCAACCATTTCAGGACATACAACCTTGCACAGTAAATGTCTTACAATAAATGTTCTTACTGTAACCTAGGTTTCTCTTTCTAACCTGGCCTTCTTTGTGTTCTGTTTCTTCCAGCTTATTACATACTGCCCACCTTGGCTGCCACATTTACATCGCTCAAATTTCATGTACTCATTCTCTGCTTTTTGAAGGTTGCTGGTCAATTAAACTAGTTTTTGCAATTTTATTTCAGTTTTTGAAATTCATCGAAGAACCAACATTTTGGCTCGAGTGCACACTCGCATTGCAGAGTTTCGTTACTATAAGGTCTGTCTACATATATCATTTCTAAAATAATTTAAGAAGCCTGTTGCTACTACTTTCCATTTGTTAACAGTTTGTCCACAAGGGAAATAAGTAAAACATAATGACATACAAAGAGATATATATGTTATTAGATAAATGTCTTTTTGATGATGTAGTTCTTCATAATATACAAATGTGTAGGCACAAAAAGGCATTGTTAAAAATGTTACTTTTAATGCATGTTTCTCCAGATATATAACTTTCTGCTCGTCATTTTTAGTTCTACTGGTCACACATGGATTCGATTATGTGATTGTCCCATATACCCCATCTGGTTTCCATCATCTAGCATACATTATCTGTTACGAGTTCGTTGTTATTGCTACAACTCCTATACTGCTTAGAAGAAAGTCATTCATGAAACCTCGTATACAATTTTATCCAGACGTCAAGCTGTCCCTAATAAAAATGTGTTCCACAGACATCCAACATGGCTGATATGGTGGCCATCTTGAAAATTGTATCACTATTCCAACTGAATGGTCAAACCAACAAAATATTGGCTGTTCAATAATTTTAATTTATTGTCATTAAAGCTTAATATCGTCCACCATATATTTGTATATTTTTACAATTTTTGTATTGTAAAAGGAGAAGAACATTATAAGTCATTGGCTTTCGTTCTAATTATTTACCTTCTATACTGTACTTGTAATCACCAATTACAGATTTATGAAATAAAATGTTTCAACTAAACCAACGTGGAGTTTTTATTAGCTAAAAGGTTTCTTATGATATCTAGTTGGTCCCAAATGAAAATAGTGATATGACCTCTATCATCATTGCCAAGGCAGCCTTAAAAAAAATGTCACTACTCGTCCTCAATGGACGCCTATGTTGACCTGTGTTTCCCATAAGACATCTTATATTTAGATGCTCATAGAGGAAAATCGTGTTTTTTGCTGCTCTTTCTGCTTGTTTTAACATGGGGTCTTGATTTAAAACTGACAATATTACACTGAATTTGTATGAAGATGGTGCTGGTCTGACTTCCACCACAGCTGCCATAGAGACCATCTTTGAAATCTTGCTCCTGTTAGTCCTCTCAAACAGATGGTTGTATCAACATGGCCTTTTTTCCAAAAAGATTCCCATTCATAATGCAGATGGTCCTACATGAACATACTGCGAACCTGACCATGGCAACCATAATTGAAATTCTGTTTAAAATTGCCCATCTTAAAAGACTAGTTCCATTGACGTGGTGTTTCGCTAGCAGTGTGCCGCCATTCCAATGGCCTGATACTTACAGTAATTTGATTTGAGAAGACATCATTAGAGGTTTTGATCTTTTTTGTAATGGTAGCCATCTTTAATGACAGATTGCATCATTTGTACAAATTTAAAAAGGCTCCATGCCAGGGTGCTTTTTGTTAAAATTGCTGAAGTTCTATTAAGTGTTTTTTGAGAATAAGTTGCTGAAAGTTTTTACTGCTTTTAGTAATGTGGTCATATTTGTTGGGGGGATTGCCATCAATTGTACATGCTTTTTAGGCCTTCACACCAGGGTTCTGTTAAATTTTGTTAAATTCTGTTCAGCAGTTTTTTTAAAATTTGTTCCAAGGTTCTTCTATTGTTATAAACTGGCCATATTTGATGGTGGATTGGCATCATTTCCACAAATTTGAATGCCCTTCCCGCCTTTCTGTAAAATCGAATCAAATTTGTTCAGTGGTATTTGAGATGTTTAAATGCTTTTGCATTTTTAGTAACAGCACCCATATTGTATTGCAGAACAGCATCATTTGTATAAATCTGAAAGCCCTTCATGAAACAGATGCTTTCTGTCAAATTTGGTAAAATTATATTCAAGTTTTTTTTATAGAAAAAAAGTTGTTTAAAGTTTTTTATTTTGTACTAATGGTGGCCATATTTGATAGTGTATCGTCCTCATTTGTTAAAATTGAAAGGTCTTTATGGCAGGATGCTGTCAAATTTACTTGCATTCTGTTCACTGGTTTTTGAGAAGCTGCTTAAAGTCTTTTCCATTTTTAGTAATGGCAGCCATATTTGATGGTGGATCAGTTTTAAAACTAATGCCAGGATGTGTTCTGTCAAATTTGGTTAAATTCTATTCAGTAGTTGATGAGAAGAATTGTATAAAAGTTTGTAAATCTTTTATTAACAGCAGCCATATTTTATGACAGATTGGCATCATTTGTACAAACTTAAAAGCCCTTCATGCCAGGATCCTTTCTATCAAATTATGTCAAAATAATGTTCAGCAATTTTTGAAAAGATGTAGGTTTCTTTATTATTAGTAATGGCAGCCGTATTTAAAGGCAGATTGGCATCATTTGCACAAATCTGAAACCCTGAATGCCAGGATGTTCTTTGGTTGAAATTGGTCTTTGAGAAATAGTTTAAAATAGCAAATGTTGATGCACACCTGATGTGGGACCATATCATAAACTAACTTAGCCTTGGGGACTGGTGAGCTAAACACTTCAACACATCACCTTAATATTGCCAGTCATTGTCGTGACAATCAGTTTGTAAGCTCATCTTAAACTCTTTTTGACACTTGTGAAACTTTCAATGTTGATGCATCTTAATGAACTGTACACTGCAGTACCAAAAGCATGTCAGTGTGACTGATATCTGATATATGAGAGACTTTTAAGCTAAATATATATTTTAAACTATATTTGATGAACACACAAAAAAAGATAAAAAAACCCATCCACACCTTTTTAACTTTATTACCAAATACAGAACACTTATGTACGATACCAATATACAATACTGCAGCATTATAAATAGTATCTAGAGGCTGATTCTGCATAATGGAAGTACAATACTAGTATGTCTCTGGTCAAGAAGGAAAACTTGGTAATGTTTCACCTCACTATGACCCATTTTGTGTTTTATTTAGAAAAACTTGATACAAAACTAAGGGCATTTTTTAATAATATCACATACAGTCAATGACCTCTCTTGTACTGTGTTTATAAGCACTCAATCCAAAACTAAGCTCATTGATGCTATCACATGAATTATACCACATATAATCAATGACCCACACACAATGTAAAACTAAGGATATTTTTAATGCTATAACATCAATAATACCAGGTATAATCAAAGTTCATTACACTTCCTAATTTGTCTTAGCTGATTTCCAATTCAGATGTTCCCTTAATTTCACAAGATCGACATGAATAGATAGTGCTTTTTTACTGTACTTTTTCACCCCATTTTAGTACTGGCAAACATGTCCAAATTCTATTTTATAACATCTAAATTAATTTAAAAACAAAAAGTTTTATTTGAGAAGCAAAACTAATTCTTAAACTTTAATGATCAGAAAGGTAAGGATGATGAAACCCCCGAGTTGTGATACTAACTGATTCTTCTACACAAGACAATGAAAACAATATAAAATAAACATTTGACAAAAAAGATACACATGTAAATGCAGTGACAATTTTTATACATCCATAATTGCAGATAATAGTACATGAACACAATGATATGAAAAAATAAAGATTTTTTTTTATTGCAAATTAAAGCCTACAAATGATGTCTCATATTTTGATCTGAGTCCTTTACCTTATATCCAACCTCAAAATGAAAAACTAATATAAACCGACCAAAAAAATGAAACTCCGTCTCTGAACAGAAACATAATTTATGTTCAGTTTCACAATTAGGTCTTCAATGCTGAAAATGAAGAATGAATGTCTGTGTTTTGAACAAATGGTTATTTTGCAGTATGCATCTAGTAATGTGAATTATCTGGAGTTTCAAACATTTCCTGTACATCTTCACAGTATTAAAAACCACCAGTGGCTTAAACATTTGAGAACCTAATGAATGTAATATATGAGTCATGACATCATTATCCTGTAAAAGGCAAACAATTCAGCAAAAGATTTAGGAGCTAAACATCAATGTTGTACTGTTCAATGTAAAGTTTTAAAATGAATCAATGTATACATTTACATATTTTTTCCATCTTATAGAATTTTCCTCCTGTTGATATGCAGCTGACGTATTTGTTTGCTCCAGACCTGCTTTAAAAAAACTGCTCAATTTAAGTACATACTTGACTCATTACTTTGTCCCTCTGTAAATTTTCGATAAAGTCTTTACTTAAGGTCAGTATCTCAATCTTAAGCCCACAAATAACCAGCTTGTTTCAAAAATCGTGGTTCAATGCAGTTATCCTATCGTAATTTACAAATATTCGGCATGGACAGTTTGAGCTGAGATTCAAAGTGGAGATATTGTATGAAAGCAGGACCAGTTCTCCAATGGGCAATTCTTGAAGGCTGGACAAAGTTTGTTATAGTTCATTGTTCTTCTGTATTTCTTTCAATCCTAAAAAAAGAAAAGCACAAGTCTTTTTTAAAAAAATGTAATTACTTACTTCACACTGACTAACCTAATACTAAAAGAATACTTTTCATTCATTACATACCCTTTTAATCTTATATGGTTGATCTGGTGTTTGATACAGCTGTTCAATCCATATTTCCATATCACCCAGATTGAGACTATTTAGGTGTTTTCTCTGATGTCTGCACATTTATATTCTTAGATGCACTGAATTCAACTTTTATAAATCCCAATTCATTTGAATTTCATTCCACTGTAAAGCTAAAACTATTTAGAAAGCATAAAAGTGGGGGTCTGTAATAAATACAAAACTGCATTCATATTTTGTTCCGAGTCAGGGAAAGCAATTTGTTTGATATGGCTTATGAACACATCTCAACCTGATTGCCTTGATAGGGTTACTATGCCATAACAAAACCCGTTCTTTCCGCTAACTTCGAACAAAATATTTATACGTCTCCCCACTTTTGTTATTTTTAACTCCAACCCAGCACAAATGTTTCAGTGCCCAAGTTCCGCCATCAGGAGATCGATCATGTTCTTAAATTGTTGTGTATATCTACAGATCACCCAAATTATATCCCGAGGTTTAAAATCTCTATTCTGAGTGTTGTAGGATGAGTTGTGTAACACATGGATGAATATCATTTTATATTTAAATAAGTTCTCACATTGCATGCATACACATATTATCATTTTAATGAGATAAACATACATCCTCATCCTCATCATCACTGATTATTGGTTTCTTGCCCCGTGATTTTCTCTTTAGGTTGGCACTTGATTTCCCCTGCAACAAAGAAATTGAAAATTAAATATATAAAGTACTGACATTATCCTCAAATCAATTAAATGGTGAATGCTTCATGCTACCGATGGTGGGTCAGATACATGAAATCCACGAAAATGGGTACCCCCAAAAAACTGAATTAACAGTTACCAGTCATCTTGCCAGATGAATAGTCTTCACTGTTCAGGAGAAAATGGGGAGTTTATTTTGTATTCAGTTGTGTATATTACCTTCTCAGTGTTTTACTGGAAAAGTGAACACTACAGAGTTGTGATATTGGCTTGAATTGATTACTGTGGAAGATGGTGCCAGACTTTACTTCACCATATTAAGGAAGCCACCTTAATAAAGGTTATTGTTTACTCAAAGCGGCTTCTTATTTGTAAAAGCCTTTAATTCCTGTTA
Source organism: Margaritifera margaritifera (assembly GCA_029931535.1). NCBI lineage: Eukaryota > Metazoa > Mollusca > Bivalvia > Unionida > Margaritiferidae > Margaritifera > Margaritifera margaritifera. Next base: position 2,177,532 of record JAQPZY010001528.1, read on the forward strand.
CAGTAAAAATTATTCCTGGTTTGGGAGTCACATGTCTCAATGGAATACTTTTGCATTTTGAGGAGACAAAGTAACAAATAAAAAACTTTCAGGAATAACACTGACCCTGCTCAAGAATTTTATGATAATCCTATCACAAGAAGGAAAACAAACCTTATCTGATCCTTTGTCTTTTTTCTTTGCTTCCTCCTTAGAACTCTTGGACTTTATTTGTTGACCTGCAAAAAAAAAATGAATCAATGTTATATAATACAGAGGTTCTCAGTTTATGAGACTCCTGTTTAAAAACTTTTTATCCCCTAAGAGGCCACCTCATTCTGGATCAAAGTCGTACATTTTTACCATGCTGACCTCCTAACAAGACCCCACAGCCATTATAGCTCAGTTGGTAGAGCACTGGACTCTTAATCCAAAGGTTTCAGGTTTGATACCTGCTCAGGCCAGCCTGGGTCGGCTGCCGTGGTGTCCTTCGGAAAGGCACTTAGTTCCCATTTCTTTGGCATGATATAGTCAACAATGTGTTAAAAGTGCAGTTAAAGCCAACAAAAACCTCTGATGATACCAAATTTTCATCACAAGGAGTCCACCTCATAAGAGGGGGACTATTATGGGGCTCTCACAAAGTGAACTAAGGCAACTTTGATGACTCACAATTATAAATCAACAAGCTTTTGTTCATACTGCCTAATATGAAACAGTATTTTTTTTACCCTCTAGTCCTCTGTCCTTTTTATAGACAGTAACCTGGGGGAAACATAACCATAAAGTTCCTACATGTGTTATGTATTTCCTTGCTTTGACTGCACATAAAAAGTTTTGTCCAAATATGTTTTTAAATGTCAATGTAATTAAAAATTGTAGTAAATTTAACTTCTTGACCTACATGAGGCCCAAACACCATTATTTGCAAACAAACATCTAAAATTGTGTAAGGAGAGTATGATATCCTTAATTACAACATCTATAATTGTGTAAGGAGTGTGATATCCTTCATTACAACATCTATAATTGTGTAAGGAGAGTGTGATATCCTTCATTACAACATCTATAATTGTGTAAGGAGTGTGATATCCTTCATTACAACATCTATAATTGTGTAAGGAGAGTGTGATATCCTTAATTACAACATCTATTATTTTGTAAGGAGAGTGTGATATCCTTAATTACAACATCTATAATTGTGTAAGGAGAGTGTGATATCCTTAATTACAACACTGCACAGTTTATGCAAGACTGCAAATTAACCTGGTCTCTAACATCAAGCCCTCTAATCAAATGTTTCCTCAGTTCTCTTCATCCACTCAAGATACATCTTTATAATAGTGTCTTAAGATTGTAATGATTCTCTGGTTTTACAAGCTAATCTTATATAGCCAATTATTTTATTTACTTAGAGTGTTACTAGTTATATTTTTATTTTATACTTTTTCTTCAGCTATAAATTGTGAATTATTAATTGTAATCCCTAAAGAATATTATTTTGCTAATTTTTATTCACTGTCTTACTGAAATGTATGCATCTTGTATTCATCATTTTTTATAATGTGGTTTGCATTTTTTGCCAGGTGATGAACTCTTTGTATCCCCAAACATGTGATTCTCCATAGTCAATATCATGCATAACTTCCCTTGCTTTTCTTTACAGAAAGAACCAGGTTAAAAGAGAAAACAAATTAATTGCATGGCATAAGAAATGAGAACTATTTCTAACTGCACCGAATTTCAATAATATTGTCAGAACTTGCTCACAATGAAACTAATTGTATCTTGATGATTTAAGACTATTTACTAAGTACAATAAAAATAATATCAGAAATAGTCACTAATGTGTTGACAAGCTCAGCCAATCAGATGCAAGATCACTTCATCAATATACATTGATTTTACTCATAACTGCACCTATCAAAGAACTAAGACGATTTATGTCTATTTTACCAAACTGACTCTAAATTGGATCAGAGAATGCAGTCTCTAGAGTGGTAACAAGTTGAGCCAATCATATTCAAGGTCATCTCATTAATATGCATGTATCTCACTCATTACTGAACTTGTCCACGATCTTGATTATATAACCATATATGCCAAGTTTGATCCAAGTCAGATCTGAAATATGGCCTCTGGAGTGGTAACATGCTAAGCCAATCAGATGCAAGATCACATCATTATTCACTCTGAAGAAGCAAATTTTCTTTGTATTTTATGCTCAAATGTTTTGGCAAGCAATATGTATAACAGATTGAAGTAGAAGATTTATTACAATATCCTGCATGATAATGTCAGCTGTTTACCGTTTATGTTCTGCTGTTTTGTGTGTATTTACACAGAAAATATTAGTAGTAACATAATTCTCTTTCCTAATTCACGGCCAAAAAAGCACATAAACAAAATAATTGGAGACCCTCCCCAAACCCAAGCATGCTGTGGGATCTGAACTGGGTACTCCTGCCCGACAGGTGGACAGACTTGCCACTAGACCAAGTAAGTAACAAAATGGCAGAACAAATTTCTTGAACATAATGTTAACAATGTCTATTAAGTGCAGTGAACAAAAATATTTTTCGTAATTCACTTCAGTGAATTATCAAAATTATTTCTATCTGAAAGTCCACTAATTCATGGGCTAGCATAAAATAAATAGAGGATATTTGTTTGGATTGAGTGAATAACGGATATATTTCATCGAGTTGGTGAAAAACTCTGTATTTTCACGAATGGCCAAGCCATGAGTAAAAATACTAGAGTTTTTCACCTACAGGACAAAATATATCCATTATTCACTTGGAACAAGCACATTTTTTAATTTTATGCTCAAACATATTGGCTGACAATATGAATAACAATTTGAAGTAGCAGATTTTGTTATGGTATCCATTGTGATAATGTCAGCTGTTTACTGTTTATGATCTGCTGTGTTTTGTGTATATTCGCATGGAAAATATCAGTAGTAACATAATTCTCTTTCCTAATTTATGGCAGAAAATCACATTAAAAAACATTAAAGCAAAAAAAAAAGATCAGAAATATAGCTTCCAGTGGGGTAAAATAAGCTCAGAAAATCAGATATAAGATCACCTCAATAGTATGCATTACTATTGCTCATTACTGAACTCATTCAAGATCTTTATGATATAAGCACTTATTCCAAATTTTATTACAATCGGATCATAAATATGGCCACAAGAGTGTAACAGGGTTAGCCAATCACTTCATTAGTATGTGTGGATCTTGTTCATTATCGAACTCATCCAAGATCTTAATGTAAGCATATATTCCAAGTTTTACTGAAATCAGATCAGAAATATGACTTCCAGAGTGATAACAATGTTAGCCAATCAAATGCAAGATAACTCCATTAATATCCATGCAGCTCACTCAATATCAAACTCATCTGAGACTTTGATGATATAAACCCATATTCCAAATTTGATTGAAATTGGATCAGAAATATGGACTCCATAGTGATAACAAGCAATTGTTGACAGATGGACAATGCACAAGGGATAACAGATGATGGCTGATGCACAACAGATGCAGGGCCATACCATAAGTTCACTTAACCTTATGGCCAGGTAAGCTAAAACTTGTAAATATTTACATAACTGAATAGACAAATTGATCTTGTTTAAATGCAGTATCCTAGCTCATTAAAGAAAAAAAAAAAAAAGGACTCGGGAAGCACGAACAGTTGTGATCAGATAATGTATTTCTCATATTTTCTTATCTTTTTTAATAATGAATATGCATATTTTGAGCTTGAAGCTGAGAGAGAGAATACAACATAACAGCAAGTTAGTCACAAGACGAATGGTTATCAGGACAGACTAGGTGACAACTTCGGTTAGCCCAAATGTTAATAAAATCTTTATTCAAATTATAGAAATGAAGTTTTAATACTAAGGCTAATAAGTGAATTTAACTTGGATTTTATTTGACTAGCATGTTATTAAAGCAAAAGTACACCAATGGAACACCAAAAGCAAAACTAACTTTTGAGTCACAAGTCAGCTGATTTCATTAAAAATATGCATTCTATTTGTGAACCTAAGATCATTTGCTTGAACTGTAACTAGTGAATACAGTATTATCTGTTTCTTTGTCAGATATTCTTTATTTGTTTACTGAAACTATTAAATGGAAAAGTTTAAAGCACAGTCTATGCTGCTTACAGTGCAAACTTGATTTAATCATGAAGGAGATGAAATTTTCTTACTCTCTTCTTCCTCATCTTCATCATCACTGTCACTATCATCACTATCGTCACTATCACTATCGTCTGAGTCATCTGATTCCATTTCTTTCTCAAGTCTTTCTCTGGCCTCTGTAAAGACTGACTGTAGTACTATGGAATCTTCATATATCTGAAATTGAAGTACAAATTTAATTTTAAATGTAAACTAGAGTGTCTGGAAAAGGAATTTCACCACACTTCCCTGCTTTGTCCCATCCACCCCCAATGTTTTACCCTAGGGTCCAGTCTCTGGGGGTAAGAATAAACCCAGAGGCCAATTTTATCTGCATATGTGAATTTATCTTTTTCATGCCCGGTATGGTTATTGGGTAGGGCTCTCAAAAGTTTAAAATTTGTGACCCTGCGGCTAGGTACCAAAGATTTATGAACTCTGGAACCAATGTCAGTTGTATGTATAAATTTTTCATATGCCTCTACTGCTGTCATTGTGGGGCATACAAAAATATTACTACCTTTGTAGCAATACACAGCTTCTGTAGAGCACTTTGTCTTACCTGAGAATAATGGTCTGATGCATGATAAAATACTTGTACACAAAATCTTAACATTGCTAAAGCTTCTGCCATCTTTACATGAAAAAAAGATACCTTTAACTTGATCTTTGCGAATGCAGCAAGAGAAATTTTTATATTTGTTGGACAAAAAGGAAACTGATTAATCAAAAGAAACTGTAAATAATTGATTCCAAAATTAAACCTACCAACAGGTTCTTAAGTGCACAGATGAGCAATACTTATATGAGCTTGCGTTTCTGATTCTTAAAAACATTCTTCTTTGTCATTATTTTACACGTTAGCTAAATTGCTTACAGGAAACACCATTGTACACTTTAGCTAAATTGCTTACAGGAAACACCATTGTAATGGAAGGAAATGCAGTTCATACTCCCCCTGTTCATGTGCTAACCAAGCTTTGAGATCCAGAAATCGAAATAAGATATTTTTATGACTGATGCTATATACACTCTGCAGCAAAATTAAGGGTTCACCTGTCTATAAATGAGTGAATGAAGCATCAATGAATATCCCATTATGCCAATGTGTACAGTCAGAATAAATTGTGAGATTAGGGGGTCAAGTTCAAACAGGTTTTGGCATCCAGAATGCCAATGTAGGTAGAAATGTATATAATTTCCATTCTTAGCATTTATTTCTATCCCACATTTTATACTTAATTAATAGTATTATGCCTGTATTACACCCTCAACCAACATTCAAATTATGCCAATATTTAGGCCTACTGTCACACTGTGCAAACTTGAAACATTTAGGCCTCAACCTACTTTCAAATTATGCCAAAATGTAGGCCTACTGTCACATTGTGCAAACTTGAAACATTTAGGCCTCAACCTACTTTCATATCATGCCAATATTTTGGCCTACTGTCCCAATGTGCTAACATTAAAACATTTAGGCCTCAACCTACTTTCAACTTATGCCAATATTTAGACCTACTGTCACATTGTGCAAACTTGAAACATTTAGGCCTCAACCTACTTTCATATCATGCCAATATTTTGGCCTACTGTCCCAATGTGCAAACATTTAACCATTTAGGCCTCAGCCTACTTCATATCATGCCAATATTTTGACCTACTGTCACATTGTGCAAACATTTAAACATTTAGGCCTCAGCCTACTTTCAACTTATGTCAATATTTAGGCCTACTGTCACATTGTGCAAACTTTAAACATTTAGGCAACCTACTTTCATATTATGCCAAAATGTAGGCCTACTGTCACATTGTGCAAACTTTAAACATTTAGGCAACCTACTTTCATATTATGCCAAAATGTAAGCCTAAACATTGTGCAAACTTTAAACATTTAGGCCTCAACCTACTTTCATATCATGCCACATTTTAGGTCTCCATTTACTTACCACAGATCCCTCCACATTGTACATTTGAGCATTGCCACAAAGGAGCATAATGTCATCTTCCAGGTCATCTACTGATCGATACCTGTGCTCTTTAAAACGTTGCTGTGGAGTAAATGTAAAAGAACAAAATGTCATTAATAGAATGCTTTACTTCAGACATAACAGAACCTTTTCCCTGAGGAATCAAACTATGTTTATTTATAGAATGAGGAGGTGAATGCAACAAATCAAATATATAAATATTTCACAAACATAACTTCCTTTCTTTTGTTGTTTTGAATTTCATAAATTGATGTGATAGTTTCTATTAAGTGTTTTAGCAGGAACCTGCCAGGTCAGTGTCCAATTCAATCCGTGGCTGCCAAGTGAGTTCTAATTAAAAAATTACTATCAGTAGACCTAGAAGGGTCACAAAGAACTTAACATCTGGGACTAACATACAGTATGTCAGTCCCAGATAAAGTCTTGCCCATTTACATGTGTATGTTACAACTAAAGGCCTTTACTAAGTAAATGCACTCACAAATGAGTATTTAACACCAAATACTTTCCTAAAAATCCATAAGCTTCACTTAGCAGTTTATTTGCAACCAGTGAGTTTAACTTTACATTGTACTTCAGTAACAATTATGTGAGACTTTGCTCACTTAAGTTTTGATTTCATTTCACTTTAAGAAATGATTTTACATTTTTATTTCATTCAGTACTATTTTCATATTTAGAAAACAATAGCTTTAACTTTCATAATTAATTCATGTCACAGTACAGTGGATGCAAATAGTTAGATACTCATGTCGTTTTTCATTTGGATCAGCAACTAGCAACTCTAGTGAACTAATAAATTAAAATAACGATCACTGTTCATTCAAGGTGAAAAATATTATTTTGGGTGCTTTGATGAGTCACTAATCTACTTCCTTGGTTTAACTGTCAAACAATCACTTGGGTATCGGTCAATATGTTTAACCACTGATGCATTACACTGTATGCATCTGCAAGGGATTTCCATACACAAACAGCTCATTATAATTCATGAAGGACAAGTGAGTGCTAATTACAGGTAACCAATGAAATATGGAAAACATAAATAGTATTGTTCCATATTCATGTGTCATGTACTTCACTTTGCACACAAAGTTTACAAATTTGTATACGAATATGGAGATAATCTTAAGGATGAGAGACATATGTATGGACCACAGCAAGGAAATGAATATTAATCTTAAGGGTGACAGACATATGAATGGATCCTCAGCAGGGAAATGAATATTAATCTTAAGAGTGACAGACATATGAATGGATCCTCAGCAGGGAACTGGATATTAATCTTAAGGGTGACTGACATATGAATGGATCCTCAGCAGGGAAATGAATATTAACCTTAAGGGTGACAGACATATGAAAGGATCCTCAGCAGGGAACTGAATATTAATCTTAAGGGTGACAGACATATGAAAGGATCCTCAGCAGGGAACTGAATATTAATCTTAAGAGTGACAGACATATGAATGGATTCTCAGCAGGGAAATGAATATTAATCTTAAGAGTGACAGACATATGAATGGATCCTCAGCAGGGAACTGGATATTAATCTTAAGGGTGACAGACATATGAAAGGATCCTCAGCAGGGAACTGAATATTAACCTTAAGGGTGACAGACATATGAAAGGATCCTCAGCAGGGAACTGAATATTAATCTTAAGGGTGACTGACATATGAAAGGATCCTCAGCAGGGAACTGGATATTAATCTTAAGGGTGACAGACATATGAAAGGATCCTCAGCAGGGAACTGAATATTAATCTTAAGGGTGACTGACATATGAAAGGATCCTCAGCAGGGAACTGAATATTAATCTTAAGGGTGACTGACATATGAAAGGATCCTCAGCAGGGAACTGAATAATAATCATTTACCAGTGTTTTTCATGAAGTCTATAATACAAAAGCCATATTTTGTTGTTCAAAATTGTGACAGGCAAATTAGATTAACATTGTAGTGGATTTTGTTATTTTATAGAAGCTCCATGGTCAATCTGCTTATAACATAGCAGAGGCTTGATCTTAAATTGAAGAGGCCCTTGGCATTGGGCTATCCTATATTTAGAGCAATGATTTGCAGTTTCTCTGCTAACATATTTACCTTGATTTTTTTGAAGTCAACAGGGCTTGAAATGATCTCATAGTATTCTGGTAACTCCTTCTTAGATGGCAGTTTATAGAATACTTGACTGAGAACTCTACCATCACTGAAAACAATCAAGGAAAACTTTCATAAGAGGAAATTCTTATTACATGAGAAAATTGGTAATAATATGAATGCAATAGATCTACACTGTAAAAAGTAGAGTTAAATATTTTATAAAGAATTTAATTCTGGACCACATATCTATTAAAAGTATTGCTGTTGGAAAAAGAAATACCTGTACATTTCATAAAGGTTTTCAGAAAGAAGTCTAATTGTTTCTGTAATATACTTTTGTCTAAGAAAAAAGAAAAAGAATTATATCCAAAACAAGTGAAATAAAGAATTTAACACCAACAAAGGAATAAATGAGTGGTCTACAATTTACATAAAAAATTAATACTAATGAAAGACTAAAAAACTGGAATTTAACTTAAAATGTTAAACAATATTCTTCCTTGTAGAGACAGTTTACTTAAATGGAAAGAGTGTGATACAAAATTGTGTACTGAATGCAAAAATACAGAAGATATTCACTGTTTGCTGTATGCATGCAGTAGTGTGAATTAAACATGGAACATTTTCTTTTACAAGCTTTTCTTTCATGTACTCGTACAAAAAAGGATCAGTAGGTAGTCTACTGTTTTAATGTGTCCTTTACATTTTTTGTGGACCGACTCAACCAAAAAATTGATTACAATCAGTCATTTTGTAACTGATAATTAAGCAGCATAATTGTCAATTGAACCAAGTCCTTAACATAAAGCAGAACAGCTAGGCCAACTTCAAGATATATCACAACCACTTGTTGCATAACTGAAGCAAAGACAAACTCGAGTCATTGGCTGGTATTTTGACATGGTGTAATTACATTTGCTGAGTAACTGAAGCAAAGAAACAAATCTAGACATTGGCTTCATTTCTGACATGGAATATCCAACAACAAAATATGTATTTCTTGAAAAAAATACTGAATTCAGGATTACATAGGTAAAATATTCTTCAGAACTCAATTTTGAATCCATTACTGAAAACATTCAGTCATTCAGCCATGCATGGTTTAAGTTTGAAAACACACCTGTCCTTGTAGTTTAGGACTACATCCAATAATTTCTTCAGCGTGTTCGCAAGCTTGGGCGGATTGGGTTTCAGCTTCTCCATTGGAGGCCTACCCCTCTTTTTCTTGGGCTTCGGTGTCTCAGGTTGAGCCTGAACCTCCTCCACTACTTCCTTCTTTCTCTTTCTCCCAGGACCTCCCTTCTTCTTAACTTCCCTCTTCTGCTCTTCAATCTCCTCAAGATTCCCATCCTCTATGGCCTGTTAATAAGAAAGATGGAAAATATGGATTATTTGCAGTATCTAATTTTGCAATAAATGGATGATAAGAATATATCAGACTACCATAACAGTAACCTGGTTTATCCAACCTCCTTGTGGACACAGCCTGGTCACAATCAACGAACTGCTTTCTGTGATTGGAATTTCCTTACACTGGTTGAATTTCAGTAAATATCCTGATTAGATCATCAAAATAATTTTATAAAATTAACATCTCTTTCATTTTTCACACATACAAATATCAGATTTGTCCTGAAACTACCAGGATTGTGTGGTCCTTTCACTGATACTACATACATAATCTTTAATGGTTATGCAGAGAGCACAGTTTTAATACTGATCTTATTGGGGGAGGGAGGGAGAGGACTCTGTGTGATTCTTCATGGCTTGTTGCAATTTGACTAATGAATTATTAATTTTTTTATTGAATAATTGAAACCCCATGTTGATATGACTTTCCATTTTGGAGAAGTAATGATAATAAGATAATTAAGATGGCTGCCATGGTGGCCATACTGGATATCAGATTGGCACCATCTCCATTTAGGACCAACTAGACATCATAAGAAGTCTTTTGGTGAAAGCACAATGTCAATATGACTGGCCATCTAGAAGTAGCAATAACAAGATTTTCAAGATGGACATTGTGGTAGCCATATTGGAAGTCAGATTGGCACCATTTTCATTTACGACCAACCAGACTTTATAAGAAGTCTTTCAGTGAAAACCCCATGTGGATATGACATTCATTCAAGAGTAGTGATAATGAGATGTTCAAGATGGCCACTGTGGTGTACATACTGGATGTCTGAGCAGAACTATTTTCATTTAGGACCAACTGGACATCATAATAAGTCATTTAGTACAAAATCCATGTTGATACAACCACTCAACTAGCAATAACAAGATTTTCAAGATGGCCACTGTGGTGGCTATATTGGATGTGCAAGCACCATTTTTTTTTAGGACCAACAATGGCAATATTACTTTTCGTTCAGAAGTATTGATAACAAGTCTTTCAAGATAGCCACAGTGACGGCCCTACTGGACATCAGATCAGCACCATTTTTATTTAGGACCGACTAGGCATCATAAAAAGTCTTTTGGTACAACCCCCATGTTGATATGACCAGCCACTCAGGAGGAGTACCAATAGCAAGATTTTCAAGATGGCCACTGTGGTGGGCATATCAGACATCAGATTGGCACCATTTTCATGTAGGACCAACTAGATATCATATGAAGTCTTCTGGTGAAAACTTCATGTCAATATTTCCAGAAATAGCGATAACAAGATTTTCAAGATGGCTGCTCTTTTGGCCATACTGGATGTCAGATCAGCACCATTTTCTATTAGAACACACTAGACATCATAAGAAGTCTTTTTGTGAAAACCCCATATTGACATGACCATCCATTTAGGAGGAGTAGTGATAAGATTTTCAAGATGGCCACTGTGTTGGTGGCCATACTGGACATCAGATTGGCACCATTTTCATTTAGGACCAACCAGACATCATAAGATGTCGTCAGGTGAAAACCCCATATCAATACAACTTTCCATTCAGGAGGAGTAGTGATAACAAGATTTTAAAAATGGTTGCTGTGGCAGCCATATTGGATGTCAGATCGACACCATTTCATTTAGGACCAACAAGACATCATAAAAAGTCTTTTAGTAAAAACCCCATGTTGGTATGACCATCCATTCAGTGGTGGCCATATTGGATGTCCACACTACACCATTTTCATTTAGGACCAACTAGACCATGGGATGAATGTGTGTATAAAGTTTCATGGCAATCCTCCAAGTAGTGCCTTGTGCTAACGGACGGTCGGACAACGGATGTTGGATGATGGACAATGGACAACAGACCATCCTATAAGCTCTTCTGGTGTATGACCAGTAGAGCTAAAAACAATTGCACAAGCCGGACCTGTAAAACCAGAGTTCTGGTTTGATCAATAAAATTCTGATACCTGTAATGATAAGTTCAAGTCCTGATTTCTTCATTACTGTTATGCTCCTGAGCAGGACACATAAACTTAATTGCTCCAGTTGACTCCGCTGCAAATGGGTACCAGCATTAGCTGGCAGTTAACCTTTCATGGAAAAGTGTTCCATCCAGGGGGAGTCATGCAACTTACTAGAGTCACTTCATACAAAGCTGAACCTGGTTTATCCAACCTCCTTGTGGACACAAAACAATATGTAGAAAAACAAAAATTTAGACGAACACATTTGGGCTACAGTGTAAGGGGAAATTTCCATGCTGATGAATTTTTGCAAATATATGATTCTGGAAAGTTCTGTGTTTAATTTTTGTGATTTTGGCACCTGGTGGTATTAAGTGTTTTACTCCTTTAATTTCCATGACTTTGTACTTGACTAAAAAATTTGAAACAAATAATAACTACCCAGAAATTTTGCAATACATGGTATTCCAAATCCGCATCATTAGGAGACATACAGATGGCTTGGGTAAACAAATATAATCCAAATGAACAAGATTGAGATAAATGGAGTTCTATTGTAAGTAAGAGGAGGATGTAATCTTTATATCTTACCCTCATCCACTGTTTTTCTGTCAGTGAGTCAGAGTAGTCCACTTCCTTACGCTGACGAGATCCACGGCCAAATAATTTCTCCTCTTCCTCTTCAAATGTTAGTCTATCAACCTGTTATAATCATTAAGATCATTATATCTGTTAAGATACTTTCAACTATTAAATACAAAGTATTTAGCAAAATATAAAGCCTTAATTTTGTAACAACTGACAGAGATTATTGATGTGACAACAATGAATGAAATGTTTTAAATTTAGGTTTAATTTCTACTTGAAAAATATTTACAGTCCTGTACACAGAGCTAAATAAAGATAGAACCAAACATAAGAAACTAAAGTATTTTTAGCTCAGCATCGCAAATGATATTTGTGTCTGTTGCTCAGTGAATTTTCATGTGAGCATCTTGAAATGCAGATAATATTACATAATTTGTTTCGCACAGGAATGATTTCAACAACTTTTGATGCTGAGCTGAACGAACTATAATAACATCCTTTGGGCTTAATAATAGTACTTTTCACTTTTCTTGGTGTTGAAATCATTCATGTGCAAAATGAGTTCAGTAACTTTAGCTACATTTAAAGACACTTGTGAAAATGTACTGAGCTACAGATGCAGATATCATTCATGATGCTGAGCTGAACGAACTATAATAACATCCTTTGGGCTTAATAATAGTACTTTTCACGCCATATTACAAGTAGCAGTTGTAATTAGATAAGTAGATAACATGCTACAGTTATCTTCAAAACAGCCAATAAATAAACAAATAAATAAAGAATGGTTTAAGTACATACATTTTAAAAGTGTAAATCATAATATAGTCAGCTTCTGATCCATGAATTGTACCCCACTTTCAATCTCTGAAAGTATTTACCTGGCATGATTACAATCTAGCTGTGAATTATTTAAACCCTTCATGCTTTACAAATTTGAAAACATACCTTGATCCATCGACCCAAACTTTGTAATTTGGAAAAATATAGTCAACAGTCAGTGCAATATTAAATTCATGCTATTTTTAGGAGATGTGGCAGCTTAATGTACATGATAAACTGCAGGGTTGTGACATGGATTCTCATAGAGGTAAAAAAATAAAAATAAAGTACTTATATTAGTATACTGTATACATTATGCAAAATACCTACTGCTTATGCAGCTACAATTGAAATAAAGGAGAGATTAAACCACAGTGACAAAATTATCTGAATCATAAAATGTCCTATAAGTATAGTATAGATTCATTTATCCTTGTTTGATTACATGCCAAACATTCCACAATAATGCAGTCTGAATAGAAGTGTCTTTACCCTTGAAATTTGTTTAATTCATATTTGAATGGTACTTATCATGTCAGCAATCTGACCAACATTTTAAAGGAATGTGTAATGTAGTCATTATTATTATTATTATTGTTACTATTGCAATACAACAAAAATAATTTCTAGAAAGAAAAAAAAAAAATGTATATATATATATATATATATATATATATATATATATATATATATATATATATATATATATATATATATATATATATATATATATTACTAATATAATTTCTTGATTTCTAAATCTGAATAAATTTCCTAATTTTAAAATGATAGAAAATTCCAGCCATTATTTAAAAATATTATTTCTATTTTAACTTGTATTCATCACTGATTTTGTAACCAAAAATATATTGAGTCATCTGAATCTTTATGATTATTACTTACATTCCTCATGCATTATGTTAATAGTTCTTTCTGTCTTCCATAATAATAATAATAATCAAAATAATAATAATGTCTAAATTAGTTATTTTTTAAATATAGTCAGAGCACTGACATTTTTTAAATACTACTTAAATATGAATTTTAAAAAGTTATAAAGCCACTTCATTAGACTGCATTAATGTGGAATATTTGGCATATAATAAAAATAAAAAAGATGAAAAATCCATACTCTACTTACATGACTTTTTTTATGGTTCAGAGTTTTTTCACTGGCTATATCTCCCTTTATTTAAATTGTAGCCATTATAGCAGTAGGTATCTTGCATGGTGTATACAGTATATATGTACTAACTTTCCTTTTTTACCTGCACAATAGTCCGCATCACAACCCTGCAGCTTATCCTGTATATTAGGCTGCTCAATCTCCTAACAATAGCATGGACTCAACAATGTACTCACCTTTGACTCCTATATTTTGTTCCAAATTACCAAAGTTTGAGGACAGAGCAAGGTTTGGTTTGGTTTGAAATTTGTACGGTATGAAGGGAATAAATAATGCTCAGCTAGATTATAACTGTAGGAGGTAAAATAATTTTGGAGATAGAAGGTTGGGTACAATTCATAATGGATCATTTGGTTTGGTTTTGTGGGTTTAACGCCATTTTTCAGCACACGATATATTTGGTGGAGGAACAACCCTGGAAAACCTTGGGAAGAACCACCAACCCATGGGAAGCTACTGGCAAGCACCTTAGACCACTCGAAAGCTGACTATAGTATAGCATGAAATAAAATTTATTTAATTAATTCAGCATGTTTGTTACATTGTTTCTTTTGGTGATTTGCTCACTTACAATACACAAACTGTAAAACAATTTTCTATTAGGTGTAAAACAAACATGCGAAAAATTCGTTGCCATACAAATCAAGAAATTTGTGATTTACACTTAATGAAGTGAAAGCAAAGAATATGGAAAGGTCTACGACAAACATTACCTCTGCTTCATCCTTGATCATCCAGGCTGGAAGCTCATCCTCTTCTATCAGACGTGGTTTGCGTTTGGGATTACGAGCCTCTTCCCGACGCCTCTCTATATCCATACGCTAGAGTGAAAACAAATAAACAAGTTTTAACATAATATTAAGGCCTATTAGAGTGACCAGAGATAAGCATATCTTAGTGTCACTGTCTAACAAGAAAATGATGCATAAAGGATCTTGCATGGTTGTTTGTTAGATATGTAATTTCTGTAATGAGTTAAATAATATTAAATGCAACAAGCTTGTTGTGGCGAGTGTTATTTAACTAGTTTTATAAATTTCATGACTAATGAAAAATAATTTGAGATTATTACCAGACTGCAAGGACTTTATACAGCAAAACCTGATTGAGTGATCTCAGCTATAAGCGACCACTTGTCATATTATGCTGAACCCACATATATAAAAAAAATCAATTATGATAAACTGAAAGAAATGAGGCTGGTTACTTGTTTTCTTAAATCTATATGTTTTAATCAGATTGCTCTAGATGTAAGGTGATATGTTATGGACAGTAAACCAGACTAAAGTACATGTCACTAACTGCCATTGCATACCTGCCATATTCCCAGTGTTTGGGGGGGGGGGGGGGGAGAGGAGGTTTGGGACTAAAAAAGTGTGTTTTGAGGTCCCAAGGGGGGGGGGAGCAGTGCGCGTGTCCCAAAACAGCAACACTGCCCAATTGAGAATAAATTATCTTTTCATATAAGCCTATATAAAATTACTGTTAATTCAAATCTGATATCTGATAAAAAAGAAATTAGGATATCTGTTTTCCTTGAAGCACTTGATACACTTACAAACCAAAAATAGTTTGTACACTTATCATTGTCCAATATCATCACCACACACACACGTCCACACTCAAATAAACACAACCACACAGATATGAAATAAAAAATATACCAAGTTTCTGTCTTTAAAATCCATTGGACAGTAGAATATTTTCTTAATCAGATGCAGTCTTTGCTGCTCTGAACAGTTCAGTAGGGGAGTTGAAGGTAATGCAAATGTCATTTGTGTTCATCTTTGTACTCATTCGAGACCGGATGGTCCTGTTCTTCAAACTTCCCCGAAGATCTTGTTAAATTTTTCTCAGCATAGAAAATGATCTTTTTGCCTCTGCATTGCTGTGAAGGAGTGTCAAACATGCTGCATTTCACAAACTCCATCCAGGAGTTCTGAAACTTAGTTTTGCTGGGCTTTGCTCACTTTGCAGATGGCTCATCCTTTCCCCTAAATCACAGCTGTGTTTTGACATTCTTCCTTCAAAAATTAATCACACTTGTACACTATTCCGACTACTGCATTAATTGTGTTTTGTGTTTATATATATAGAGTAAAATCTGACTTCAAAGAAATGTTGCCACTGATCACAAACTTGCCAAAAATCTTTAACAATGATGGCTTCAGCATTCTCATTCAAGGCAATGATGTGTAATAACTTTCGTTCTTCAACACAAATCTCTATGATATACCCAACTTCAAACGAATTGGGTTGTTCCACTTAGTGTACTTTACCTATGCAAATTAGCCTAATGGGCCCTCCCACAGCAGTGTTCAAAGGACTGGACACTGCATCACCCTAGCTATTCTCAGCCAATTAAGTAATCTGTGAAATGGTGGTTGCTTATCTCTGACTGCCTTACCTTTTCATTGCCTCTATGATAATCAGCTGTATAAACTGCCCCAAGGAGAGTTCTACATAGGCTCTAAGTGGGACTGTTAACTGTTTATACAGACTACATGCTACGGATGTGTATAGTGGTGATCAAAAAATCTCTCTGTTTTTCTTCTTCTTTTTACCTAAGATTGCTGAAAATCTTGTTTTTCAAAACACAACTGTATCAGGGGGTTTGTGTTTCAAAAATCATGTTTTTCGCATGAAACGTGGTATGGCAGGTATGCCATTATAGTGCCAAAGTCATGTAAATCCCCATTAAGATTAACCGTTCCTTTTTTAAAGGAAGCAATCATGGATCCACATAATCAGTTCAAAGGTTCTTACAATTTACCTACTGTGAAAACCCGTACAATGCAGATAATGTCACAATGAGAGATTGTCTCACCGGGCTTTCAATTTAGAGTGTTGAGTACATTGTTCATTTACAGTATGGAGTTAATATGCAATGCCTGGGTTGCATTGGGTCTGTCTCTAAAAGTTACTAGCATTTTTCAGATGACTTAATTCTACTCATTGTAACCATTCCTATTGTTTGTTTCTTTACTGATATTATAATTATTAAAACCCATACACCAAACCGAAAGTGGCATGGTCTGAGATCTCATCTGTTCACTGTAGTACATCAGT
Source organism: Margaritifera margaritifera (assembly GCA_029931535.1). NCBI lineage: Eukaryota > Metazoa > Mollusca > Bivalvia > Unionida > Margaritiferidae > Margaritifera > Margaritifera margaritifera. Next base: position 2,194,827 of record JAQPZY010001528.1, read on the forward strand.
TACATCATATGCTTTATAGAGTTTTCTAAACCATTTATATCAGTGTATTAAACCTTTGGCTTTTGTCTTTAAATAAAATTTATTACATTTCTGAATGAGTTATTTCTGCATTATTTATAGGTATATTGTAAGCAATGATACAAGCCCCTGTGATCTACTCAAGGTTTGATCAATACCATTACAGTTGTTATTACAACTGATCATGGATATTTCTAATATAAATGTAAATGTTTTATGACAGATGTATGTCTTTGTTGCTGTTTACAATAATTTTAAGATGAATCCATGTAACATTTTAACAAGAACGATTAGGAATAAAGTGTATATACAGTAATTGAGGGTATTACCCATTGAATTTTGACCTTGAAATTTGGCCCTCCTTTACAAACCTGTTACAAGACCCCTAGTCTTGAGACCACTTTTACTTGGCAGAAGGGATGATCTCTAAAGACTGGTTTGACTGCATTACTTCATGACTTTGTTAAGGGTTACATAACAGTCTGTCTGACAAATTTCGATGATGTTACATTATGTGATAAAACTGAACTGCTTTTATATGGTACTGAAACATGCATATCCCCTTTCTTTACCTCTCTTCTCTTTCAAAGTACCTTCTACCAATTTTATAGCTTAATCTGTGTGGCTTTACTTGAGATCCAATTAGTTTAAAAATGAGATGGTAGCCTGGCAGGCTAGCTGAGAAAGTAAACTTAAGCCCAAATTAGTAGCCAAAAGATGGCATTTTAATATGAAACTGTTATCTTCAAAACCTTTCTTATTCAATGTTAAAAGTTCTTCATAATTCTTCTCCTTTCTGGAATCTTTTTAAAGAAAAGTCATGATATAATGTAATGGCTCAATAGGCTATCTGAATTCAATATATGACATCCCAGACCCAGCATTATGGTAGACCATGGGTTCCAGGCAAAAGATCTGCCACACCTGCATATCTCCAGACTAAAATATCCCAACTAGCAAGAGTGGACTTGTATCTCTTGACACAAGAAAATCTACTTGCCCAGTCAGGCAAGTAGTTAATTTTTTGTACTTGCCTAGAATAAACTCAATCAGCTATTACTGAAACATAAAATCTGATGATGCTAACGACCTAAATTTGATCTTGTGAAGGGTTGTTTTCCAGAACTTATTCTGTGACCCTTCTAACACCAGTTGTAAGTAATTAAAAACTGAGACCAGTCCAATCTACCCCTGGTAAGTATTTATCAGTACTTAAGAGTGACAGCGAAGTGCTTTTATGAGCTTGATCAAAACAAATGGAAAACAAACTTCTGGTAGAAAGTATGGACTTTCAATGAACAAAGGGGCAATATTATCGACAGAGCATACTTTTCATTAAAGAGAAACTACTGGTCAGCCCTGAATCAGTGATTGGAACATTCACTTGACTGTTGGAAATTTTCACTCACCACTGTGAGTTGGGCGAGTGAATTTTCAACCCCTGTGACAAACTACAGAGTATACTGACCTGATAGGCATCAAATTCCTCCTCTGTCCTGGCCAACATCTGGTTGATGGTTTCATCATCTGGAACTTCATCTTCCTCCTAAAATAAGGTAAATTATGCATTCAAACTTATTGGATTTACCCACTAAATAACATTCACTCAAGAGTAAACAGCTAAGATCCTGATCTGTCATTACAATGTGTGCTATTAAATCCCAAGTCACTGTCTGTTCTTATCATTCAAATGAATAGCATAGACCCTGATCCTCCTGTACATTATGCAACAGCAGATCCTTGTCTGCACTAATTAAAACAGAAGTCCTTTCGAGACTCTACTGGCTGAAAAGAATTTCCAGGAATTCATGATCAGACCATTTCTTCCTTTTAACTTCTGAGCATTGAAACCATCGCTGATATTCTTCAGCAATAACAAGATTTTAACTGCTGTGGTGGTTATATTGGATGTCAGATTGGCACCATTTTTTTTTAGAACCAAACAGACATCACTAGAAATCTTCTGGTGAAAACCCCATGTCAATATAACCATCCATTCAGGGGGAGTAATGACAACAAGATTTTCAAGATGGTTGCCATGGCAGCCATATTGGATGCATGACTATCAACATTTTCATTTAGGACCAACTATTTGTCATAAGAAGTCTATTGGTGAAATCCGTATGTAGATACGGTCAGCTATTTGGGAAGAGTTGAGTAAACAATATTTGCAAAATGGCCACCATTTATTCAGGACCAACCAGACACCATATAAAGTTTTCTGATGAAAACCCATTGTCAGAATGACTTTCCATTTAAGAGGAGTAGCGATAAAAAGATATTGGATGTCACATCAGCACCATTTTAAGTTAGGACCAACAAGACATTATAAGAATACTTCTGGTGAAAAACCCATGCTGATATGACTTTTCATTTTGGAGCAGTAACAAGATTTCAGGATGTCTGCCATGGTGCCCATGTTAGACATCAGATTGGCACCATTTCCATTTAGGACCAATTAGACATCATAAGAAGTCTTTTCGTGAAAGCACAATGTCAATATGACCAGCCATCTACAAGAAGTAGCGATAACAAGATTTTCAAGATTGCCATTGTTGTGGTAATATTGGATATCAGATCAGCACCATTTTCATTTAGGACCAATTTGACATCATAAGAAGTCTTTTATTAAAAGCCCCATTGTGACAAGTCCATTCATTCAGGAGGAAGAGTGATAAGAAGATTCTCAAGATGGCCACTGAGCAACACCATTTTCATTTAGGACGAAGTCTTTTGGTGAAACCCCATGTCAATATGACTTTCCATTTAAGAGAAGTAGTGATAAAAGAAGATTTTCAAAATGACTGTCCTAGCATCCATATTGGACGTCAGATCAGTACCATTTTCATTTATTACCAACCAGACATTAAAATAAGTATTTTAGTGAAAACCTCATCTTGATATGACCATCCATTCATAAGAAGTAGCAATAACAAGATTTTCAAGATGTCCACTGTGGCAGCCATACCTGATGCCTGTTACGACCCTATGGTATAAAAAACGTAACAAAAAGAAAGTGAAACCAACAAAGTTTGTAAAAATGAACGAACAATTTATTTCTAAATAATTAATGTGAAAATCAAAAGACACTTACAATAACATGTTAAAATCCAAATAATCCAATCAATTATTAGTGTCCTAATCATGTGTAGAAATTATAAAATGTTCCAAATGAATGAATGTTCCGAACGAATGAATCTTCATAATGAACGAATGTTCCAAATGAAAGATTGTTCCGAATGAATGGATCTGGAATGTCCTGATGTACCAACGATCAAGTAATCCAGATCATCTTTGAGAATGTTCAGAGGGATCCAAAAGTCCTAAATACAACTCCAAACGTTTGTGAGTACTCCAGGTAACTTCAATAAATGTTCTAATAAATAATTCCTTTCGAATTATTGATACAGCAATACAGCATTATGGCATTACAGAACTACAAGATTTCAGCACAGCTTTTATTCCAAACATCTGATGATTCCAAAAAGGTGATCGTAAAAACAGATGTTATACACAGGATTTAAAATTGGAATGTGTAAAATTCGTATATCAAGGTCTTAAATACTCTCTGCAAATGACCTATTTCACAACAGGAAACAAGTCATATTATGACCCAGAATGCAATACTAAATGCATCGATTTAATGGAAAAGTACTCTAAGAGTGGTAAACAGCTCTGACCTTGAACTCAAATGTGGTCAACATGTTGTTTATTTGACTAAAGTACAACTTAACCTACCTTAAATATGACTCACTATTTGACACAATTTTAAAGTACAGTCATAGAACAAAAGTTTAGGCACATTATAAATTCCATATACATAATTCTGTAACAATGCCTGAGTGGCATCATTTTCATTTAGGACCAACTAAACCTTGGGATAAGTGTGTGTGTTATTTTCATGGCAATCCTCCAAGTAGTTTAGGAGAAGTACTGATAAGAAATTTGTGCCAATGGACGGATGGATGACAAATGACAGACCATCCCATAAGCTCTTCAGGTCAATGATCAGTAGAGCTAAAAATGAATAATGAGACAATATATGCCCATTATTTTGGAAAGTTATCTAAGTTTCAAAACCAGGTGTAATCTTGGGCTTTTAACATCAGCTCTTTTACATACATATCGGCAATTCCATGAAAACAGTATGGCAGTTTAATCTGAAAACTGTATGTAAAATTTCTCCTTCTTTTCTTTTATTATGAATGATATACATATCTTCTCAGCACAGAATTGCCATTTGTAACATACATTCATCATTTCAACTCTTAAATATTATTCAAAGCAAAATAATGACAAGAAATTTTCTAGGCCAGACTTTTTCTTTTTGCCATGGCATGCAGTATACAAAATTACCACCCAACCCCCTTCTGCCAAAGACGATTAACTGATTTGGAAATGTTGTCACCACTGCTGTATAATGCTTATGTTGGTGTGTTTGTGTTTTTGTGTTTCGAGTGTGTGTGTGTGTTTGTGGAGTAATGCTAACTATATTGTCAGAAAATGCAAACTTAGCCAAAAATAAACACTGCCAATAGTATCCTGATGCAAACATGTATATTGAACTCGCTCTACTTTGTTGTTTTTAAAAAAAATGATCAGTTTCAAGTATCTTGTGTTTCATTGCAATTTTCTTGTAAATATTAAAAGACAGCCTGCTATAGTGACGACATAAGTCACCTGATAGTTTTCAAAACAAAAAAAATGGAAGCCTATCCCTTTGAAAGTATAAAGTGCTATAAAATAAGTTTACTTTGATGCAAACAATTTTTTTTTAACTCCCTGAAATTTTCTACCACCACATTTATTGTTTGTCAAGAAGAAGCTGGTCATGACCTGCATGTCAAGCCCACCCCCAAGGTTTTGGCAAAATGATGTATCCATAAAATGATGTATCTACATAACAAGTAACATAATTCTGTGGTCAACTGTACCTGAGAAACTGACCACTCAACGCGAGTCCCTCAAAGAGACTGACACTCTAATGGCCGAAAAGAATTTAAAGGAATCCAAAATAAGATTGTTTCTTCTTTTCAACTAGTGAGTGTTTAAACTATTTCTGATATTCTTGAATGATAACAAGATTTTCAAGATGGCTGACATGGCAGCCATATTAGATGTCAGAGCAGTATAATTTTCATTTAAGACCAACCAGACACCATAAGAATTCTTCTGGTGAAAACCCCATATCGATAGGACTTTCCATTTAGGATGAGTAGCGATAACAATATTTTCAAGCTGGCTGCCATGGCAGCTATACTGGGTGTCAGATTTGGTACCATTTTCATTTAGGACCAACTAGACATCATAAGTAGCATTTTGGTAAAAAAAAACATGTCAATATTACTTTCCGTTCATGGAAGAGTAATGATAACAAGATTTTCAAGATGCCGTCATGGTGGCTATATTGGAAGTCAGATTGACACCATTTTCATTCAGGATCAACTAGACATCCTAATGAGTCTTCTGGTGAAAACCCCATATCAATATGACTTTCCGTTCAGGAGAAGTAGCAATAAAAATATTCTAAAGATGGTTGCCAGAGCAGCACCATTTTCATTTAGGAATAACTAGATATCATTAGAAGTCTTTTTGTGAAATCCCCATGTCTATATGGCCATCTGTTCAGAAGGACATGGTTCATACAGATATTTCATCAGGAATTCAAGCACTTTTCAAGAAAAGAAAAAAATTAAAGCACTTTGTATAAACTTATGAAGATCGTTGATTATGGTATATGGAGTCCACAAAATTTTATAATTAAGTAATTAATTCTGAAACAAGAAATCCTCAATCTTTCCTGTTAAGCTAGGCCTAGGTGAAGCCACTAGCTCAATGGGTTTTGGGGCATGGTGGTAGAGGAGCAGTGATCTCATCTACATCAATTTGGGAGTTAGCTGTCTTATTTGCCAGAGTTTTTAAGTCAAGTTTTTCAAGTTTTAAGCAAAATATCTTGAATTCATTCCTATTGTTGATATTTCATTCTTTGTATGCTTTTCACTCTTGCCTTAAGACTTCAAAGCACTTTTACTCATTGATTTAGCTGTGGTTACTTTAGCTCTTTAAGTCCATAGTTATACTGACGGTGGGGACTTTAAAGCTAAGGCCAAATACATGGATATAGTCTGAGTTGCTAGATTCCGGCAGTTTTGTACTAGTTCTATGGTATTTCATCATCAATTGTAACTAAATTAAATAAAATACTGTATTCTACAAGCAATTTTCAACTTGTTTTGACTGATTTTAGGGCATCAGGGCAAGAAATATACCAGCTTAAGACTTTAATTTCTTATTATAGTGATCGGAACATATGTCAATGGTAATGTTCCCATCATCAGTATGATTTAAGGTGACCTCAGCTACCTTTGATTCAATGCCTTTCAACAAACACAACATATAGTTCATTGTTTATCGCTTGACCTTACTCATATATACACTGAGTCAAGTGCTTATGGCAATCTCATTTGAAAATATACTTCCCATTGCAGAGCACTTGACTGATTTTTTCATTAGCCTTAATGGCTCAATCAACACAACATCCATTCATTTACATCATGTGATTACAACTGCAAATGAGGCTGAGTACTAATAAGCATGTAAGTGACCCAACTGGAAGTCTTACTGAATACATAAGCGACCCAACATGAGATTAAAATCCCAGAAAGATCGTGTTTCATACTTTTTTTAATGAATCTTTTAGTTTCTTTCTTGATATTTATGTCAGTAAACTATGTTTTCAATGGAATGCATTTGTTTCTAAATCCAAGCACTTTTCAAGGATTACTGATCATTTTCAAGCACTTTTCCAGTACTTTTCTGAAGCCGACCTCAAGTTCAAGTACTTTTCAAGATAGCTGCCAAAATTCATGCACTTTTCAAAAATGTGCAAACCCTGGAGTTGCAATAATAAGATTTTTAAGATGGCCCCTGTGGTGGCCATATTGGCTGTCCAAACGGGCACCATATTCTTTTGGGACCAATAGACCTTGGGATGAATGTGTGTGTAGTTCATGAGGAGTAGTGATAACAAACTCATGCTAACAGACTTACGAGAGATGAACAATGGACGGATAGATGATGGACAGACATTAACAGGCACTCTGTCTTTGACCAAAAGATCCACAAAAAAACTTTAAGACTGAGGTTAATCTAGAATGTGGACGGATGTATTGACAGACATGCATATGGATGCCAAAGTGATCACTATGCTGACCTTCTGCCAAGGTGGGCTTGACAAAATGAAGCATAACTGTGAAGCATAACTGTGAGTATACTAGAACAGACAACAGAAATCAAATGATCTTACCTCATCCTCATCTATTTCTTGGGTCAGCAGAGCTCTCAGGAACGTTTGTCTCTCACTGCCTGTCGACTTCTGATCAAACATACCAGCTTGGATAACCTTCTCGTCCACATTCAGCTTGTAACGAGCTGCAGCCAGGATTCTCTCTTCAACACTGTTCACAGTCATCAGACGTAGCACACGGACCTCATTCTGTTGACCAATACGGTGAGCTCTATCCTGGGCTTGAAGATCCTAAAAAAGATTAATGATTAAATTTTTCCAAAAGAAAGCCTCCAGCAAGTTGTATACAAAGAAGCACAGGCTTATTACTAGAAATGACAGTGTAACATTGGGGGCAATACTTAACTCCGGAGTTAAAATCGAGAATGTTTGAACACACTTTTATTATTGAATTCTTATTAGTTGCTGCACTAAAATGTGCAAAAGTGTACGTACAGTAAAATCTATCAATTTAAACTTTACTTGGATTATCGTACAACTAAATCATATAAAAGCACAGTTGAGTTTAGTTCATGTCAATTAATGTCAGACTTTATACTAAATGTATAATATTACACAAGTTGACAAATTTGTGTACCTGGTGTGGGTTCCAATCAGAATCAAAGATAACAACAGAATCAGCACTCTGCAAGTTCAAACCAAGACCGCCAGCACGTGTGCTTAGCAAGAAAATAAAGTATGGCGAGTCCTCCTGATTGAATAGGAAGAGTAGTTGCCCTCTATCCTCTGACTTGGTTGTCCCGTCAAGGCGCAGGTAGCGGTATCCACGGTACAGGAAGTAGTCCTCCATAATGGACATTAGTGATGTCATCTGACAGAAGAGCAGCACTTTGTGATTGAAGGCTTTCAGTTTTGGCAAAATCCTGTCAAGTAGCTCAAACTTTCCAGCAGCACGATAAAGCTCAGGTCTGCAAAGTTAAAGAATTCAATAAGAGGTTGGTGGTCTATTAGAGATAATTCTTGCTTTTAGTGAAAACCCCAAGTCACTATGACTATCCATTCAGGAAAAGTAGCTATAAAAAGATTTTCAAGATAGTCAACATGGCAGCCATATCGGATGTTAGATGGCTTGTCCAATGGGCACAGCTTCATTTAGGACCAACCAGACATCATATGTAGCCTTTTAATGAAAACTGAATGTCAATATGAAAATCTGTTCAGAAGGAGTAGCAATACAAATATTTCAAGATGGCCTCCATGGAAGCCCTACTGGATGTCTGAGGGGATCGTTTTCATTTAGGCCAAACTAAAGATCATAATAAGTCTTTTAGTGAAAACTCCATGTCAATATGACCATCCATTCAGGAGAAATAGCAATTCAGATTTTCAAGATGGCAACTAAGGCAGCCATATTGACCCTCATGTCAATATGACCATCTGTTCAGGAGAAGTAGTGATAGCAAGATGGCTTCAATGGTGGCCATTCTGAATGTCCGAGGTCACCATTTTCATTTTGGATCAACTAGAACTTGGAATGAATGTGCTTGTAAGTTTTGGGGCAATAGTTTAGAAGGAGTAGTGATAATATACTTGTGCTAACAGACTCAGAATGCCAGACAAAAGGCCATTGCATTAGCTATACTGCTTTATAAGCAGCAGAGCTAAAACTTGGGTTTCTTCTTCAAATACGTTACCCAATCATAATCTGCTAAACATACATGCAAGAGACAGAGGTAGTGACACACTTTACCCTAAAGTTGGCCCTGTTTCTGGTCTCCAAACAGGGTTAGCACATTGTTTTATGCATGGATGCAGTTTAGGGAAAAAAATTCACTCCTGCAAATTCAGCAGAAGTAAAGTAATCTGTGTCGGAATGAAACTGCTTAACTACCTGGGAAGGTAGCCTTCTGTGCTGCTGATAAAAGTCCCACCAGGTCAAACTGAGCCCTTTGGGATGAGAGATCTCCGAGGTAAATGCTTGAGAATGTCGTCTCTGGTCTCCATCCCATGACTTGGATGATACCAGTTAGGAAGCAGTTGCACTCTAATACTATGCTTGGGGCAACTGCCCTAACCTCGTGAGCGGAGATGCACAAGAAATTAGTCTGGTCCTGGATTAGTTTCTTGAATACTGAGTAGATAACCCATTATATTCTGGATGGACAGATCCTGGTTGAAAATATTGTTCCATTCCTTTATGATTGGTCAGAACAAGCAATATCTCCCTCTTCTAATCAGCTCAGTCTGCTGCAGGTACCATTTTAGAGCCATGAAGGGGTCCTAAAGATGCCCTTGGGACAAAGGATCGAAAGATGACAGTGGTTCAAGACAAACAACTGACTGCTCATGAGCGGGAGCCTATTCTTGGCAATGAAGCAGGGGTCATCATGAGTGAAACTGAAACATCATGGTGGATGAACAGATAGTTTGGGTTGACCAATAAGGCATATATCTCACTGATTCTAGGAATTAGGAAGCAGGTTTTGTATGAGAGGTAAGTCATGGAGGCTCTGGACAATGGTTCAAAGGGTGTCTTATTCAGCAATGACAGAACCCCTGGAAGATTCCTTTTTTGGGCAAGGGGCCAAGGTTTTTGGTCCAGACAAGTCAAAATTCGCAAGAAGATTAGAGAGGTCTTTGTTCTGGCCTATATCCTCCTTTCCATGAGGCAAAAGGTATGAGATTGTGGAATGGTAGCCATTTATTCTGATGAGAGCTAACTTCTTTTCTTTGATGAGCCATAGGAGGAAGTTAGCTATTTGTGGCACTGAAGCTTTTAAGGGACACTTGAGTTTATATTTGCACCATGGGAAGAACATTTTTCATAATCCCTCTTACGCTTTCAAAGTGGTTGATCTTTCTGCTCAAACAATTCTGTCCACTAATTGTTCAGATAACATTTTCTTTCCGAGGGGTTGTTCGATACAAGCCAGGTATGCAGATTCAACATTTCTGGGTTTGACTGGAAAACCTGCATTTGTGGTTGTTTCAGAAGGCTAGAAAGCTTGATCTTCCTGGGAATCAACGTTGCTAGGTTCAAGAGATCGCTGATCCATGATTTTTCACACTTGAGGAAAGCAATCGGAATTAGTTGGCACTCTGATTCTCTCACTTTCTGCAAGACTCTGTGAATCTGAGGGGATTGGGGGAAAGGCTTGTGCAGGTTCAGCAACTCTGGGTTCAGACAGAGAACCTGCGTGTCTGGCTGTTCCGGCAGGCAATGAGAAGACAGGACTGTCCTGGAAATCTGTGCAGCTAGACTCAAGCTGTAGCTGGTCCATAATTTTTCATACTTGAAGGGAGTAATCACAATTAGTGGGCACTTGGATTCCCTTGCTTTCTGCAAGATGAAAGGGAATCAGGTGGGTAATGGGAAAGGAGTGTTTACTGAGACTGTTCCAATTCAGGGATGAAAAGGTGTCAACTGCTCTGGCTTTTGGACCTGTGGCGGGCAAGATGAGATGGGAGCTTGGCATTTGCCCCACAGTTGCCTAGAGGCTCATAACGAGTCAACCCGTTCTTGTTGGCAAGGAAACCGACATGAAGCAAGAGCAAAACAAGGGATTTCATGTCTTACTAAAAAGGAATGCTTTGGGCCTTTAAGGTCTCTCTCTCTAAGGTGTTGGGGACCAATCTCAGGGTATCCATGCTGAACTCGGGTGCCCAAAGGTGTTGGTTGAGAGAGCTTTGACCCTGAAACAGACTGGAGTAAGATCCTGGTGGGGTACTCAACCTTTCTTTTCATGAGAATGTTTATTTCTAGTGAGAGACACGGGTTGTCGAGGGAGTGTCTCTCCCATTTTATATTGAAGTGTTAAAGTCTTTCCCCACTGCGGTATCTGAAAAAAGCACCACTTTATTCTGCAAGAAGGTTGCTGAGAAGACAAGCTGGATTGAAACCGGGCATTATATATTATGTCCAGGGTCACTGGGCTGGAATGAGGTTTGCATCTATGGCAACCTGTTTTCTGACCTTCTCTATCTGGCCACAGAAGAAGAGGTTGAAAGATAGAGGTTGCAATCTGAGGATGGCCTTGTAATGGTCTTTATGCAGCACGGACATGGATAGGAATGAATCTTTTACCTAGAGCTAGAGATAAATGGAAGCAACAATGGCATTAGAGAATGAATGTTCAGCTCACCTACTGAAATACATGAGCCATACATGAGACTGACTCCTGCATATGTCTGTTGGCAGGGTTCTCAATGGAGGGATTAAAGATATGTTCAAATTGCTTAAATATAGCCATCGAGACCAAGTTGAGCATGAAGACAATCACTACAATATTACGAACCAGTTGTTGCATGTCGAAAAAGGGTTTCTGGTGCATGCGCAATGAGGAAGGTTTCAACATTTCCAGGCCTGCGATGTCTTTCTTTAAAGTTTGGACTTCTGTGTAAAAGACTGGCATGTGTGTCCTGTAAAAAACTGGGTTCAAGTCTGATGGGAGTTGTCATTGCAAAAAGAGAAACCTGTTGATGTCTGGGTCTAGAAGTTACCTTGTGAAGCAATGCAAATGAACTCAACCAGCAGCCCAACCAGACTGCAGAAGCTATTTTGAAGAAGGCTGATCTTTTTGTTGTTATAAGATTGATGGATATGGGAATTTTGTAAGAGGCCATTGATGGAGTTGAAGGAGGTAGAGACTGGAAGACTACTTCAATCAATGCAAGGAATGCTGGGTCTTGCTTGGACAATGTAAGATTCAGGAAGGAACACGATCATGTGTCTTCGAACTTGTAAGAGTGGGGTGGCAAGGAAATCCATAAAAGTAACAATGATCAAGCTGGTGAAGCGGGGTGTCAAAGACAGTGAACAAGGCTAGGAGACTGTCCATACTGGGATATGGTGATCTCTAGGCATTCACTTTGAATGTTGCCAAATATCTGAAGCAGTTAATGGGTGTCCAGGAATGGGAAGTCACTGTAGCCGGTGCCGGGTCACGGTGGTAGATGGTGCAGATCAGGCTATGCTGGAGCTGGAGTCATGGTCTAGAGCTGGCTTACTTCTGGTGTCCAAGTCTAGAATGGATATGAAGGGGGTGATCACCATAGCCAGTATCGGGGTCTGTATGAGGTGATGACATGTCCAAGACTGGTTGAGTTGGGTCACCTTACCATGTTGGTACTGGTCCAGTAGTTTGTACTGTGATGAAATGCTCTTGCAGTGGCACTGTAAACTGGGTGTAACGGAAAATAGATCAGCATACCCAATCCCAGTAGTTCGAGGCATAGGTTGTGGCTGTGCTGAACTGGAATGGAAGTGGTCAGGGGACAGCTTGTGTCTGGAGCCCGAGTCTAGTACTGGCTATCCCGGGAAAGATCACCATAGCCACTGCAAGGGTCTACCTGTGATGATAGAATATCCAAAGCTGGTCCAGTTGGGCCATCATACCATGTTGGCAATGGCAGTGGCAAAACTCATGGCATCTTCATCCTTGTGCATTTTTTTATTGGCTCTCTCATTCACCTGGGTCAAATGTTTGACTTATGGTAGCCCATCTTTCCTCGGACCAGTGTGAGCACACATCACATGTGTGGTTCAAACTGCACCCATACAATTAATACAGGTGAGGTGATTATCCCCAGCTAGCTTTGAACACATGCACCCCACACACTAAATCCTGCCAATTATTGTTGATACCTGTAATCTGAGAAAGCAAGACAATGGCATATATAGGTAAAATCAGTCGAGCATTGTGCTAAACTTACTGTGGAAGTTTTTTCACAGAGACTTATTTAGCATTTTCTAAAAGCTAAAGTCACTATAATTACACTAACCAAAGACTAACATGCCATTTTTCTTCAGTATTCATAGGTGATCAAATATGAAGATAAACTTTAGAAAGTTAATATGATATGATATTCTATAGCATTCCCACCGCTCACTCCATAATATACAACATCAGTGCAAAAACTGCACAAGAATTTCCCCATAATATCCACTTTTTTAATGCATTCACTGAGACAGCACTATAGCATCTTTCCTGGTAATTGCAACTCTTTGCTCCAAGCAGCCCTATCTAAACTTATTTTTTACATCCTTCTCTATTTCTTTCAATCAAGGACTGTCCATCCTATTTAGCATTTTTACATCTCCAAGCATAATCAGTCCACAGTCAAGTCACAATCTATTGTTTCAAACTATTTTTGCAAACATGTTACATTATGTTATATACATGCATGTCAATTTTTTGCCAATTTAGTACTATTATCCAATCAAACGAGCGGTTTGAAAACCAACATAGCTACTATTAAGGTCAATTTGTTTAGACCATTCTGAATCCTTCAACCAACTGAAAAAAATGTGTTACATTTTTCTTGCGAACTTAAGTCAATGCAGGTGTAGGTTTTACTTGCAAGGTTGGATAAGGGTCAATTCTGGCCCCCAAATTAGCAATAAATTAAAGTTTTTGTAAGAGTATTTGTTATGGTTTATACCATCATCACTATATGTCCACTGTAAAATATATACACCTGGTATAATGATACACTGTGAAATGAACAGTAAAGTTTGTTCCTTAACAGGCATGTGTTCATCCAAAACCTTAAATTCTTCCATATTTCTGCATCTTCAAAAGTCATCGAAAACTACCAGTGCAATCAAGACCTTGTTTGATTTTTTGACAGAAAACACTTTTTGTAACCATCTTATACATGTGCAAATTTCATACATATTCTCATTTGCACTCATCGCTAATGAACAGAAAAATGAAGACAAACTGTATTCTTAGCTCGCTTCGCTACATGGGCCTAGAAAATATACTTCACAATAACACAAAAAATATCGGCCTATAAAATATACTTCACAATAATACAAAAAATATCGGTCAGAATACTGTGATAAGGGTAGCTAAATATAGAAAAAGAGTATAGAGGAAGGCAACCAACAACAATCTTTAACTGATGAACAGGATCATAATATGAGATAATAATGTGAATCACACCCATACAAGCTATGAAAGTACTAAAATCTGGATTGAACCCAGTTAACATGCAATATTTGTTTTCATCATTATTCATTTGTTACCATTTGATGAATTATTTTAATAAACATCTTCCAAGTATACAGAAAACTGACGACTAGATCTTGGTCTACAATAGACTAGATCCTATAAAATGGAGAAAAAAAACTGATAGCAACAGTTCTTGAAGAAATATGTATTGAAGAAAGATTATATTGTACACTTGCACACTTATGAAGTTTAGTCTACTTTTAATGCAACAACATGTATAACACATTTTTTTTAAAAAGAAATGGAGAATCAAAGTTTTGGGATATATTTGCTGTTACCCTAAGGAATCTAACAAGGTCACCTACCATGTATATATAGTAATTTGTCTACTACTTAGCAATACGTTGAGGTGGTGTAGAGGTAAGATGGTCCTGCACTTGATCACAAGTAAATATTAGAGTGGTGGTTTGAGGCTAACTTCCATCCTTAAATTTTATTTTTTAATGTAAATTTTCCTTTTAAATTTTCATGAGATAACAAATATATTTGTGGTAATCTGTTGAACAGTTTTTTTTGTTTTTTTTGCATTCTCTTCTGGAGATCCATTTGAAAGAAAATAAGAAACTAGTTCCTGTCCACTTATCGTTTTCATGTTCCACAAGTGCCTCATATGCTGTATAATTTACAGGTATTGTACTCTCTCTCTCTCTCTCTCTCATAAAACTCATATAAAATGATCAAGTTTTAGGTTCAATCATCATCATAAGGAGTAATTTTATCAAATTGTTTTTAAAATAATGCTTTTCCCCGTATGATACATACACAAAATAGTTTTAGTCACTGATGTTTTGAGCATGTTTAATTTTTCACCGTACACTGTAGCAATATTTGGCTATTACTAATGTACAAAATGTTTGCACAGTATTTTTGTGTAGGAAATGATTAAGAAATGCATAAAGTCTTTTCTGGAGCAATTCTGGCAAGATTTTGACAGCAAAGTCAATGCTAAACATAAACATAAGTGAAATGTTTAAATGAAAACGAAAACAGGTGTAAGAGGTAATCAACCAAACTTAAGGGAAATATTACCATAATTTCAGCAATACTGCAAAACAAAAATCAAGTTTAAAGGTTTCATCATTACCTGTTAAGCATATTGTGTGCAACTACAAAATCTGAGATGACTCTTTTTCAGTAATAAGTTTGATAGGGTTTTATTAGCCCTCCTACTTATAATCCATACAAAAAATGCCACAACGGAGGAAAAAAACATTAGCTTTTGAAAGGTTGTTTTTATCTATTAAAAGTGGTCCTGGACAAAAATTAAATACATATTTAAGGAAGAGAGAGGGGTTTCTTTTACTTGTACAAGTTTCATCTGGATCTGATTAGGGACCAAAATTGGCCCTTATTGTACCTTGCCCTTTACACTGATCTCAGAAGTGATCTATTCAGCACAAAAAAGTGTATTTTTTCTAAAAAGCGAAAATTTTTCATTTCTGCAAACAGAAAAAAGACTGAGTATACTTCCTTTAGGTGAGAAATATCCAAGGAATTACTCAGTTGACGAAAGGGTAAAAAGAAATATCCAAGGAATTACTCAGTTGATGAAAGGGTACAAAGAAATATCCAAGGAATTACTCAGTTGATGAAAGGGTACAAAGAAATATCCAAGGAATTACTCAGTTGATGAAAGGGTACAAAGAAATATCCAAGAAATTACTCAGTTAATGAAAGGGTACAAAGAAATATCCAAGAAATTACTCAGCTGATGAAAGGGTACAAAGAAGATCTATATCTGTAAGGCCTAATAAAGAGGACACTGATCAGACTCTAGTCGAACTAGTAAATGACGATTAATGGAATTTGACACGTATGCCTATATCCAAGGGGAGACCACTGTAGTCTGATTTCCAATACAGCAAGCAGATGACCATTTTGTTCTTAAAACAAGCCAGAATACACAGTGAATGTCTTTTTTAGCTTGGGAGTGATGGATTTGCAGGAATGATGGATATGTGGACATATGCTCCTAACACATTATGATCATGCAAAGTATCTAAAGAAGAATCAAATATGACATACAGTTAAACCGCACTGTTGTATATCGTCAGTTCATCATTAAGACAAATTTTGTTTGTATGTGTGCATGTATGTATGTATGTATGTGCACATACCCAGAAAGGATTCCTCCAGTGTAACCAAGATGATCGGCAATGGCCTCTTCAATATGTTGGAACATGAAGGGATGGTTACAAATCTTCCTCAGCTGCATAATGGTGTTCATCAGAGCTTTGGCACCGCCCTTACCCTGCAAAAAAAAATAACATTGGCATCTTTCAATCTTATTTCACATGTGAAAAAATATCAGCAACATTGAACTGTGAATTCTTTTTTTTTGGGGTGGGGTGGGTGGGCATTATATTTCCTAGTTGTTGGCACTGTAGACTTAGGATCAGAAGGTCATAAGATCAAGTCCAACCACTGCTATTGCTATTGTTTTCTGAAGCAATGCACTTAAACTTCACTTCACCAGTCAATGCAGCTCTGAAACCTGCTACAGATTGGCAGTGGCATCCCATCCTGAGGGAATCACACATTCTCTCATTCCCATACATGTATGATACACTTTGCCCACATGAAAAAGTCATGTGAGAAAGTCATATGGAATACACTTTGCCCATGTGAGAAAGTCATATGGAATACACTTTTCCCATGTGAGAAAGTCATGTGGAATATGCCAAAGCACTCACTGACACTGCAGAGGATGCCATTAACCTCCCATCATCCTCAGTGTCTTCAACATCTGTTGTAGCTTTGGTATTAAAGGACAAATTTTGCCACCCTACAAGCAATAATTCCTGTTAACAACAAAAATATTTGTTGCAAACTAAACTTTCTATGCTCTTTCTAATGACATAAAAAAAAAACTGTAGGAAATAATCAGAATTTGTGGGCAGGAACTTGGCAAAGCCTCATTCTTGCCTACAAATTCTGACTCTTAGATGGGATTTCCCTATCCCACACCAATGCATATGATGAATTATATTATTCTCAGTTCTTTCATGCCATGAAAACTGGAATACACAGTTGTTATAAGATCCACAAGTAGACCTGGGAGGACTTTACCCATCTCTGGTAGATGAAAGGGTGTTCATATAAGTAATGTATGTAAAACAAGATATTGCAGCTGTGTCTTGCTTCAGACCTAATTTTTTTTTCTCACATAGCTATCTTAATATATATTATACATGTATACACAGTAACTTTTTAAAATTTCATAATCCTTATCTATAGTATATTCAATATTCCTATTTTCAACCAACAGAAGAACCTTAGTCATCTAAACTTCTCTAAAAACACAAAAAACACTTGAATAAATAGGAGTATAAATGAACAGTGGATTATACGAAATCTGCAAGCCAAATGGGGGACCCTTTAATATGGTTTGGGATAATAGTCATAAAAGATATATTAGTCCCAATAATGTGAAGTACCATACCTTCTTGTCCTTGTCGTCAGTCAGCATAACTCCCTTATTCTGCATGTGACGGTAGATTAACCTCTGCAGGGCAGACATGTCACATTTGATCACATACTCCACCTGTTCATATCAAACACCATTAATCAATGTTAATGTATAGTTAGGATTCAATAATATACATCCAATAAGGACTTTGACTATACATACACTTGTTATCAAGAGGAAAGGTCAAGCTCATATATACTGTCTATAGATGAAAGTACATTTATATTTGTTTAGTATGTACTTTCTCACACACACATACACACACACACACACACACACACACATGATCATATATACATGCATGAGCTCATATGGATTTTTTCAGTTGAAAGGATAACTGGACACTGGTCATATGAGGATATTAACTTAAGGCAAAACTGGAGTATGTCTATTATATTAAGCTTCAAAACATCCTAAAGTTCAACAATGTTAAAGGAAAAATTCTACTTCCAATATAGCTCACTTGTGATAAATTTTCACAAAATTAACATGGCATTTGTAAAGACAAATAAAGAAAGGAAACACTGTCAATGACTCTATCACTTGACTTATTGACTAAAGTGATTTCACATCTTTGAGCCTTACAGGACAAATTCCATTTCTTTATGAATAAAGGGTATGATTTCATTGTTACATACTCAAATACAAAAGATTCTTCTGTGAGTTAAGTCTTCTCAAAATCAACATAAGCAAACAAAAATTAAAGACTTTTTTCCTCTGTACCTTCTCAGGCAACTGTGATTCCACCTCTTTCTTCAGACGTCTTAACAGGAAAGGTCGCAATACTTTATGGAGACGGCGGATAATGAGTAGGGTTTCCTCTTGATTCAATTCAACCTGTGAGAAAATTATATAAAAAATTTCAACTCATATTTCCAGAAACAAGAGTCGCTCGAAAAGGCTAATGCAATACTGTCTGAAAAGAATGTCCAGGAATTCACAATAAGACCATTTCTTCTTTTTACCTGCTGAGTGCTGAAACCATCTCTGATATTTTTTAACAATAAGATTTTCAAATTAGCCACTATGGCAGCCATATTCAGGACAAAATAGAAACCAGAAGACTGGTGAAATTCCCATATTGATATGACCATCCGTTCAGGAGAATTAGAGACAAGATTTTCAATATCTTCATTGTGGCAGCGATATTTGAGGTCAGACCGGCACTATTTTTAATTAGGTCAAACTAGACATCATAATTAGTCTTCTGGTGAAAACCCCGCGTCAATATGACTTTCCATTTAGGAGAAGTAGCAATAACAAGATTTCAAGATAGCTGCCATGGTGGCCACACTGAATGTCAGATTGGTACCATTTACATTTAGTACCAACTAGACATCTTAAGAATTCTTCTGGTGAAAAACCAATGCTGATATGACTTTCCATTTAGGAGGAATAGCAATAATATTTTCAAGATGGCTGTTGCAATGGCCATATTGGATATCAGATTGGCACAATTTTTATTTAAGATCAACTAGACACCATAAGAAGTATTCTGGTGAAAACCCCATGCTGCTAAGTCTTTCTGTTCAAGACAAGTAGCAATAACACTATTTTCAAGATGGCTGTGGTGGCCATACTGGATGTCAATCAGCACCATTTTCATTTAGGAACAACAAGACATCATAATAAGTCTTTTAGTGAAAACCCCATGCTGATATGACCATCCATCCAGGTGGAGTAGAAATAAAATATTATTGGATGTCGGAGTGGAACCATTTTCATCTGGGACCAACTAGACATCAAAAGAAGAATTTCAGTGAAAGCCCCATGCTGATATGACCATCCATTCAGGAGGAGTAACAATGACAAGATTTTCAAGATGGCTCCTGTGGTAGCCATAATGGATGTCTGAGCAGCACCATTTTCATTTAGGACCAACTAGACTTTGGAATGAATGTGTGTGTAAAGTTTCATGGCAATACTCCAAGTAGTTTAGGAGAAGTAGTGATAACAAACTTATGCTAATGGAAGGATGGACATCGGATGACAGACAACAGATAACAGGCCATCCTATAAGCTCTTCTGGTCTATTACCACTACAGCTACAAATCATCCCAACATGCGACTTACCATTATTTAGGTCAAATATTATCAAGGCCAAATACGAGAAACGAAGAGAATTAAAAGTCATTACATACTGCATTTTTAACAGGAAGAATGTCTTGGAAAGTAGGCTGAGGATAAAACTCCTGGATTAAAAAAACAAACAACATTAAACTGCCCGTAAACATTTTAAACATTCTAACATGCAAAGAACAAATATTTTACTCTGCTTGACAACACAGAGAGATATAAGAAAGCTGTATGCCAGGAATTGAAGGATTACAAGCAAAGGCTGAAACAGTATGTATACAAAAAAGTTTGCATCTAAGTTTGACTGAAGATACCCTTATTCAAAAGAAGTATATACCATCTGTACTCAACATAGACCCTGATTTGCCATCTCATAATATGACAGCAGATCGGGGTCTATGTTGTTTGTTCTACTGATTACTCCTAACAAACTGCACAGACCCAGATCTGCCAGTGCATTATGCGATGGCAAATCTGGATCTGTGCCGTTTACAGCTGGACTCGACTTATAAGTACAAACGGTAGTTGCAAATTTAATGAACATCTTACCTTTTCTCCAGTCATCGCAAATGGCGCATTAAACCACTGTTCAAATGTAACACAGGACTTGAAGATACTGGGTAGCAGAAAGTTCAGTAAAGCCCACAGCTCTGGCAATTTATTCTGAAATATTACAGATGTAACATTTAAAAATACTGCTTGATAAAGAAACTGATTTTACATAGATTCCGTTTCATATGAATCCTAAACAGCTACAATCACTTGTCTGAATGCTCATTTTCAAAAATCTGTCAATGTGAGACATTCTATTTTGTGCAAAAATTCAATACTGATTGATTCTGGAACTTGTCCATTTCATCAATGTCTTCTAACAGTTACCTGGGCAATCCAGTCACAGGAATAAGAGACAGAACAAGGACAATTTAAAACTGAGAAATTCTGAATTACCTGTTATTATGACATGTATATTACATACAATATTTTTTTAAAGAAATTCCCACCATAATAAAATCGAGTACTACTTAATGGGAAATAATAATAGATCACTACATGGACATTTATGGTACAGCTAGCTCAAGAAGATAAAATGACAACAGTTACTCTAAAATCAATATTTTACAAAAGGGTCCATCTCCATAGATGTTGAGAAAGAGAGAGCTGTGTAACAACAGTTTGTGTTAATCCCTTTATTAGTGTTTACAAATGGTAGAAAATGGTAGCAGCTTAAAATCTAAGTGTACACTTATTGAATATTAACAGCAATAGTTACAAATAGGCATATAGAGGTGTCACTATGAACACTTACAGTTGCAATTGCACATAGATTGATATAGTCAACCTTTACGTCAATGAACTCTACTGCTTACAATTGCAACCATCAGCATTTCGTATGACACTTTTAGATGGGCAAACATTACTCATGTAACAACAAAACAAGTTGCACAATTCATCAGCCATACAGGGGAGCTCCTGTAGATACATTGTAACACGCAATACCAACTTGCTGTATTGAGTTTGTTAAAACATCATTCATTGGCTGCCTCTGCTGCATAAGTGGGGTGCCTCTGGGAAAGTCCATGAAGATAATCTAATCTGATAAACATGGTTTGGAATGCAGTGTTGATAACAAAAAGTCCCTCAAAGGGACTGACACTCTACTGGTTGAAAAGAATTTCCAGAAATTCAAGATAACACCATTTGTTCTTTTAAACTGCTGAGTGTTGAAACCATCTCTGATATTCTTGAGTGATAAGAGTTTCAAATAAGCAACTGTGGCAGACACAAATGCCAAATATGCAATATTAGATGGAAAAGGTACAATAGATGCCTTTAACTGACACCGACAGAATAATTTTGTGGATTAAAGATATGGACAATGTACACAATTACTGCACCTTTAAGTTTTTTAAGCAAGACCAATTAAAATGTTGGGTAAAAGACACATTTTCACATCCATATAGCTCAACAATATTCAAATTTTCCAAAACAGAAAAAAATGAAGGCAACAAAGAACATAGAACAGCACTGTAACTGTAGCAAGTTCAGTATTTCATATGTAAACAATTTTCATGGAATGAGCTTCATGTATAATTCTGAAAAAAGCTGGTCAAGTAAATACCTCCACCCCATTGTTTTTGCCACTCTACCTGCCCGTGATGATGCAATCCAGTTGTAAATAGCCTAACAACGATCAAAGAATCAATGTCTCTGTGAATAAACTACATTTCCGAGTTTCTTTCTTTGCATGCCTCCTCAAAAGAAAGGTAGCACTGCAAATGCATTTCAAGCTCTTTTTATGATGCTGAAATATGAAATACAATCCAAAATATCCACACGACATCTTGATAGTACCTGTTGCATGTCAACTGTCCCAGACCCAAAAGGGGAATGTCTGTAAACCTTATTCTTCATTATGTTCAATAACTGACACAACATCCAAGTAATTAAACTATATTGCAGCAGAGTAGCTAAATATGTAAAACTGACTCTGTTTGATCTACGGCATCATGCTAGTCACCTGGATTAAATTCTGCGAGATTATGTTGGTCTAGTGGGCATGACTTAGTCAGGGGCACATCACTGCAAACCAATCAAATTGCTTGTTATATCTCAGGCATGAGCTGCAAAAGCTTTGGGAAATTCCCTAGCCAGGTATGTCAAGATAGGCAATGTAAATGGCAAGTGAGAAAGTTCATGCTTCATCTTCCTTGGCAGTAAATCTGTAACTGAGCTGTGTTACCTGCAGAGGTGTAAAAGTTGTAACTGAGCTGTGTTACCTGCAGAGGTGTTCCCGTTAGCAAAACCCTGTGAGGGGCTAAGTAGTGGGTGTTTAGGACTTGCGTCAGCTTGCAGTGATGATTCTTCATTCTATGACCCTCATCCACTATCATGTACTTCCAGCGAATCTAGAAAAAAGAAAATGTCCATTGTTGTACAAGGCATTGAATATAAGGCCTCATGATGACATACACCACTGACATATTTAGCCATTTAAATACCAAAATGGCTTGGTAAAACATTGTAACTAGATAGTGTTTGTACAACATCCTGTGCTCTAATAGTGCCCCACCCCTAGATTTGTGATCCTAAGGGGGGTATATACATCGTGGTATATAGTTATAGGGTGGGAATCTCAATAGTTTCTGAGTTATGATGCAGGAGCCACATCTCCCCACCCCCACCTGGGGGGGGGGGGATTAAATAAAAAATGTATAAGACCATTGTGCACATCTACAGGCCACCCTCAATCATATTCCAAGTTTTCAAGTCTCTATCTTGAACTGTATAGGAGTTGCACAGCAATCAAAACACCTGAAAATGGTACAAATTTTACATTAAAATTTTATTGATGCAAAAGTGTCTTCACTCCCACCCCCCACCCCAGGATGGAACAAGAATGTAAAACTACTGTGGATATTCACAGACCATCCCCAGTTATATCCCAAGGTTTCAAGTCACTACCTAGAATGGTGCAGGAGTTGTGCAACATCATGCACATACACACATCTGAGCAAAGCCAGAATCACATAATCCATGCCTTTGTATTGAAATTTGTGGGGATAAATACAATCATTAGAGTGCCAACTTCAAAGCATCATGAAATGGACAATAAAAAAGAAGATATTAAAATGCCCACACGTTTTCATGATGGCTTTTAGCAAAATATCCTTTCAGCCATATAATAAATATCTCTGATTATAAGATTGTCAACTGCTGACATCAGTATAAAAAAGAGCTATTTGGGATGGGTGCATCACATAGGGCCCTGCTAACAAAAATATGCTCCACGGAGCCTTAAAGAGAGGAACTTGTGTTGGGAAACTCAATGCAGGAGATGGCCATTCATAGGCCTTAACTCCTCTAAATGATGGAGTGGATTGCTTGCAAGTAATCTCTTTCATGGTTTCATCAGTACAAGCAACAAACCATGTAAAGATATGAAGCTGATTGACAAGGGCCATAAGTCTGTCCAAAATAAATTGGAGGAGACAAAACCCAGCTAGTGTCTAGGAGACAATGTTCTTACCAAATTGCATCAGAATAGGCTGAATGGTTCTTAAGCTATGATGACTGCAAGCAACATTCCATATTTCGTTGTGAAGAAGAATTTGCTAGACAAGGGCCATAACTCTCTCCAAAATGGTGTAGACTAAACCCATAAAAGGCCCATGTAAGTCTACAAGACAATCTTCATGCCCAATTGCATCGGAATATGTTGAATGGTTGTTGTGTTCTATGCCAGTTACAAAGCAACATCACATGTGACTATATGAAGTAAATTGTCAAAGGCCATAACTCTATCCAAACTGGAGTTGACTAGACAAAACCCATACAGAGCACATCTAGGTCTATGAGACAATGTATACACTACATAGGAACAGAATATGTTGAATCATTCCTGAGCCATACTGGTCACAAGGATCTGCTGTAGTGGAGATTTTAAATTCACCAAACAAGGTAAATAACTCCCATCAAAATTTTACCTGAAAAAAATGAAACCTTTAAAAGGCACATCTACATGCAATGGGCAATCCACATACCAAAATGGC
This sequence comes from Margaritifera margaritifera, assembly GCA_029931535.1. Lineage (NCBI taxonomy): Eukaryota > Metazoa > Mollusca > Bivalvia > Unionida > Margaritiferidae > Margaritifera > Margaritifera margaritifera. The sequence goes on from JAQPZY010001528.1 coordinate 2,219,202, forward strand.
ATCCAATTATATTATGTGTAAGGGTTGCAGAGCTATGGTGCTTACAAGAAGTGTGAACAGACGGAAAGACAGATGAAGAAGGTCATTACTATAGGGCTCCTGCCTCTTATGTAATGCCTGTTCCATGCAATGAGTCTTATGTAGGGCCTGTTCCATGAAATGAGTCTTATGTAGAGCCTGTTCTATGAAATGAGTCTTATGTAGGGCCTGTTCTATGAAATGAGTCTTATGTAGGGCCTGTTCATTGAAATGAGTCTTATGTAGGGCCGGTTCTTTGAAACGAGTCTTGTGGGGCCTGTTCCATGAAATGAGTCTTATGTAGGGCCTGTTCCATGAAATGAGTCTTATGTAGGGCCTGTTCCATGAAATGAGTCTTATGTGGGGTCTGTTCCATGAAATGAGTCTTATGTGGGGCCTATTCCATGAAATGAGTCTTATGTGGGGCCTGTTCTATGAAATCAAGTGTCTTGCTCATGAAGGTCTTTATGATGACTTAGCTTCCTGCTCATTTAGGCAAAAAAGTAATTCGTAGAATAATAGGGTACAAACATTCCCAGTTTCAATTGAATACTGCAACTCAAGTAGGTTTGCTTTGGTTTGGTGTTTTATGACACAGCAACACAAGTTGGTTATTTAGAACTGGGGCAATTGGGGTAAAGTGCCTTGCCCAAGGATGCAACATGGTAGCAGACCTGAGTTGATCCAATGGTAGGATTTGAAACAGTACCCTTTTGTCATGAGTCTGGGATGCTAATAACTGAGCCACTGTGGCTCTGCAATTGAAGTAAAAGTTACAGGACTTCCAACAAGAGTGCCTCAAAGGACTGATGCTTGACAGGTTGAAAAGAATGTCCAGGAATCCACTTTCTGTACTTTTATTTTTTTTTAAACTTTCAAGTATTCAAATCATATTTAATATACTTTACAAACTCCAACATACCAAATTTAGTAACAGAAAATATTTTCTTACATGTGTGAGTTAACATGTTCACAAAATACCTGTTAAGTGCAAGTACAAAATTATTCTTGTAATGGGCTTTGATATTGAACCTGACATGATGGACAGAAGATCACTGAACTTATCTCATATGATGTCCAGATATACCCACATGCCAAGTTTGGTTAAATCTAAAATTAATATTTTTTGGAAGAAAAAAATCCCCAAGTTGTTCCATTGGTATCAATCAAGGTATTCTTTAAATACATCCAGAAACTGGGTTTCATACAAATTCATTCATGTTATCATGCTCACACACCAGTAGAGCTATGCATTGCCTGCTTGGCAGCATTACAATACATGCCACAATATGTATCATACATTTAAAAGGCAATACAATACATATATTGATACAGTAGTGATGATACAATACATATCATGATACACATTCCTACCTTGTATATTTGTCTTTGCATGTAAAGTCTATGCTGCTGTGTAATTATCAGAACCCTGAAATATTTCCAGGTGGAAGCTTTAAATACAGCCGAGGGCTTTACGCTCAGAATTACATCAGCCATTTTGGTCTAAGAAAAGCATTAAGGGAACGGAAGTTTATTCATATTGACATTAAATCTACAACTATCTTGCATACCTGAACTTGCAATAAAAAATGCAACTGTTCAAATTTGTCATTTTACATAAGCATATCCAACAAAAAATTATTCAGTTTAACCACTGACTGGTGGTTTCTTTGTTGAGAAGGGTACCAGTCTGTTAACTAATCTCTAGCAGATGAATAATAATACACAAAAGAGCCAAAATCTGTAATACTTTAATTGAAGAGAAATAAAACACTTAAACTTTCTTTGTTTTCTTAACTTTAATTGATGTACATCATGATGCATCACCTTCAAGTGCTACTACATCAATGTAATGTCACACTCAAGATGCAATATGTATTGAGATATTCCAGCAGTAGTACAGATCTCATTGCAGTATATCATTGCAAAAAATATTGCGATGCCTATATGTTATATACGAATTATTACAACTCTACAAGCCAGTACATCTAATAAAATACCCTAAGTCAAGACCTCTGATCTCAAAATCAATGTCAGAGAGTCAACTATCACCTTTTCAGTGGATTGCAACTAAATACAAAGTCTGGTCAAAATTCATTTGTGGAATTACAAATCACTCTGTTCATAAGCAATGAAGTACAAAAATGCCAGCAATGACCTTTGACTGGACCCCAAGTTCAATTAGTTCCAGTTTTCAAAACTCAATCAGAAAAGTGCAGATATTCTGGTGGTCAGATCTGCACAATTTTCATTTAGAACCAATGAAATATTGCATAAAGTGTTTTAGTAAAAACGCCATGTCAATGCCACCATTCATTCAGAACCAATGAAATATTGCATGAAGTGCTTGAGTAGAAATGCCATGTCAATGCCACCATTCATTCAGAACCAATGAAATATTACATGAAGCGCTTTAGTAAAAATGCCATGTCAATGCCACCATTCATTCAGAACCAATGAAATATTGCATGAAGTGCTTTAGTAAAAAATGCCATGTCAATGCCACCGTTAGTAAAAATGCCATGTCAATGCCACCATTCATTCAGAACCAATGAAATTTACATGAAGTGCTTTAGTAAAAATGCCATATCAATGCCACCATTCATTCAGAACCAATGAAATATTGCATGAAGTGCTTTAGTAAAAATAGCAATGTCGATGCCACCATTAGTAAAAACGCCATGTCAATGCCAATATTCATTCAAGGAGTATTAAGAAGATTTTTTTTTTTTTAGATGACCATTTTACTACCATGTTGGAGGTCAGATTAGCACCAATTTCACTACCATGTTGGAGGTCAGATTAGCACCATTTTCACTACCATGTTGGAGGTCAGATTAGCACCAATTTCACTACTATGTTGGAGGTCAGATTAGCACCATTTTACTACCATGTTGGAGGTCAGATTAGCACCAATTTCACTACCATGTTGGAGGTCAGATTAGCACCAATTTCACTACCATGTTGGAGGTAGATTAGCACCAATTTCACTACCATGTTGGAGGTCAGATTAGCACCAATTTCACTACCATGTTGGAGGTCAGATTAGCGCCAATTTCACTACCATGTTGGAGGTCAGATTAGCACCATTATACTACCATGTTGGAGGTCATATTAGCACCATTATGCTACCATGCTGGAGCCCAGATTAGCATCAATTTCACTCAGAACCAGCTACATATTTCTGTAGTGTTTTAGTAAAAACCCTATGTCAATATGACCATCCATTTTGAAAAAATAGCCATATAAAGATTTTCAGGATGGCTGACAAGACAGCCATTCTTGAGGTTGGATAAGCATCATTTTATAACTAGGACAACTATATTTTGCAAGAAAGAAGTGTGGGGTTTTTTTTAATGTCAGCATGGCCATCTGTTCTGAAGAAGCAGCTGTAATGACATTTGTAAAATTTTGGGATGTCACATTGGCAGCATTTTCATTTATTATAAACTACCAAATGTGAAAAGTCTTTTAGTGAAAACCCCACGTCAATACGACCATCCATTGAAAAAAGTAATGATATGATTTTCAAGATGGCCATCATGTTGGAGTTCTGATCAGCACCATTTTCATTTATGACAAACTAGATACTATAAAAAGTCTTTCAGTGAAAACTCTATGTCTATGTGACCATCTGTTCAGTACACTATAACAAGATTTTCAAGATGACAACCATGACAGCCACATTGGAGGTCTGATTGGCACTATTTGCATTTAATACCAGCTAGATATCATAATGAGTCTTCTAGTGAAAACCCCTTGTCACTACAACTATCTATTCTAGAGATGAAACTATTAAGAACCAACTAGATACCATACAAAGTCTTTTCATGAAAATCCCATGTCACTACAACTATCCGTTCAGGTGAAGTAGCAATAGAGATTTTCAAGATGGCCATCCTGGTGGTCTAATTATCACCATTTTCATTCTGGACCAACAACATATCATTAGAAGTCTTTCAATGAAAACCCAATGTTGCTGTGGCCATACTGGATGTAAAATCGGCACCATTTTTATTAAGGACCAACCAGATATGACAGGTCTTTTAGTGAAGACCCTATGGCAATGGCAATCTGTTTGGGAGAAGCAGATTTGGTGGCTATGCTGAATGTCAGATTAACACCATTTTCATTTAGTACCAACTAGACATTACAAGTCTTTTTGTGTAAACCCCATGCTGATATGACCATCTGTTCAGGAAGAGTAGCAACAACAAGATTTTCAAGCTGGCCACTGTGGTGGCTATGTTGAATGTTATATTGGCCCCATCTTCATTTAGAACCAACTAGATATCATGATAAGTCTTTAATGAAACCTCCTTGTCAATATGACCATCCATTCAGAAGCAATAACAAGATTTTAAAGATGGCCGGTCATGTTGGATGTTGTATATCAGCACTATTTTCATTTAGGATTAACTAGACTTCATTGGAAGTCTTTCAGTGAAAAACTCCATGTCGATCTGTCCATCCATTCAGGAGGAAGAGCAACAACAGGATTTTCAAGATGGCCACCATGGTACTGGCCATGTTGAATGTCAGATTAGCACCATTTTCATTTAAGACAAATTAGACATCATATGAAGTGTTTGAGTGAAAGCCTCATACTGATATGAGCATCTGTTCAGGAGGAATAGTGATAAAAAGATTTTCATGATGGTCTCTGAGGTGTTCACATTGAATGTCAGACTGGCACCATTTTCATTAAGGACAAATGAAACATGATAAGAAGTCTTTGAGTGAAAACCATATGTCGATATGACCATCCATTCTTCTGGAGCAGTAATAAGATTTTCAATATGGCCATAGTGGTGGCATATTGTACGTCTGATGGGATGTTGAACAGTCACCATTTTCATTTAGGATAAACCAGACAACATAAGAAGTCTTTCAGTGAAAACCCTGTGTCAATACGACCATCCAAACACAGGGAAAAGCTTTAACAAGATTTTTAAATGGCTGCATGGTGACCATATCAGCACAATTTTCATTTAGGACCAATTGGATATCACAAGTCTTTTAGGGAAAACCCCATGTCACTATGAATTTCCATTCCAGAGAAGTAGCTATAAAAAAAATGTCAAAATGGCCACCATAGCCTTCAAATAGGAGGTCTGATCAGCACAAATTTTATTATGGACCAACTAGATATGCTAAGAAGTTTTTCGTGAAAACCCCATGTCACTATGACTATCCATTCAGAAGAAATAACAATAACAAAATTCAAAAATGGCCAGTATGGTGGTCAAATTCCAATGTTGTTAAGGCCATCCATATAGGAGAAGTAATGATAACAAGATTTGGTGGCCATGTTGGAATGTCAGATCAACATCATTTTTATTTAGAACCAACTAGACATCATAGGTTATTTAGTGAAAAGCATTGTCAGTATCACCATCTGTTCAAAAAGAGTACTAATAACAAGATTTTCAAGATGGTCACCATGGTGGTCATGTTCAATGTTCTATCTGCACCATTTGCATTTGGGAACAACTAGACATCATTGAAAGTCTTTTAGTGAAAACTCCATGTCCATATGACCATCCATTCAAGAGGAGGAGCAATAACAAAATTTTCATGATAGCTGCTATGGCACCATTTTCATTTATACTGGATGTCAGATTGGCACCATTTTCATTTAGGATAAACTAGACATCATAATAAGTAGTTGACTGAAAACTCCAAGTCAATATGACCATCCTTTCAGGAGGAGTAGTGATAACAAGATTGGTGGCCATACTGGATGTCAGATCAGAACCATTTTCATTTGGGAACAATGAGACATCATAGTCAGTCTTTTAGTGAAAAGACTATGTCAATATGACCATTCATTCAGAGGGAGTAGAGATAACAAGATTTTCAAGATGGCTGCCATGGCACCTTTCATTTAGGACCAACTGGACCTTGGGATGAATGTTTTTGTACATTTTCATGAAAATTCTCCCAGTAATTAGGAGGAGTAGCGATAATAAATTTGCACTAATGGATAGATGCTAGATGCCGGACAAGAGGCCATTGTATAAGCTCTGCTGTGCTATGACCAGTAGATCTAAAAACTTTATAAAAATAACAAATAACACTTAGAGTTGCTCAATCTCCTTGAAATTTAACATGCGGCTTTGTGGCTTTGCGGGTTTAACATCATTTTTCAGCACATGATAGACTATACATGATGGCCAGTATATTTGGTGGAGGAAGAAACCGAGAAAACCCCGGGAAGAATCACCGATCCATGGGAAGCTACTGGTAAGCTTTCTCACATACACATGTTGGCCGAACTGAGACTCGAACCCACATGGACAGAGGTGAGATGTCACTGATCTGTAAAGGAGAGCACCTTAGACCACTTGGCCACCCGGGGTCCCAAAATTTTACATGTATGCAGAGATATAAACAGATAATCCCCAAATTGTCATGTTTTAACCTCACACAGAGCAAACTTATATAAAATTCAAATTTTAGATATCTGAGCAAGAGTTCAAATACTGGGCTCTGACAGTTTCATGACAACTGGTCTTGATCTGCTGGCCCATTATGTGATGGAGGATCAGGGTCAATGTTGCTCTCAGTTTTCATATTATATCGGAGTAAATACAGTAAGAAAAAAAAGAGTTTAAAAATACCTTAGATAGAGTGCTCTTGTCCTTGATGATGTATTCGTAGGTCGTAAGCAGAACATTGAATTTGCCAGCCTTCAACTGAGGTGAAAGAGTTTTGCGGACGTTAGGAGAGCCTTTGTATGGAACCTTGATGACAGATGGAGACCACTTCTCAAATTCAATCATCCAGTTGGACAGTGTTCTGCAAATACACACATACACAGAACCCATTACAGATACAAGTACTAATGCAAACTAGCATTGACAAAAAAAGACAGCTGTGTAATAATAATACTAAAGTAAACATGGGTTCCCAAGAAAAAAGTTTTGGAATAAAATATGTTTCTTTGAAAATAGTTACCTGGTCATACTAAATTAGGAGTACAAATCCACTACCTTGAAAATCCAGTCCTCCACAGCTAAAGAAAATGTTCACCATATCTTTTGGCTTGTTTTTGCAGTAAAAGTGCTAAAAAGTTATCTGCTTGCCGATACAGAATTCAGACAAAAGTGGTCTCCCCTTGGATACAGGGATTGGCATCAAATTGTGTCAATCATCAGTTACTACTGGAGTGTATGTGCATGCTCTTCCTGGGAGGGTGTGCCCATATTAACCCTGGCTCTATTCTCCTAACATATGTGAAGTAGCTTCGAATCTCATGTAAGATACGGGCTACGATCAGCACATGGTCAGTGCCTGGATGTGGCTTAAAAAAAAACACACCCCACTCCACAAATCCAGTAGAAATAAAGTAACTGTGTCATTACGAAACTGTAGAACTTTCTGGGAAGGTAGCCTGACGTGCTGTTGATATAGGTCCCACCAGGTCAAACTGAGCCCTTTGGGATGAAAGGTCTCTGAGGTAAAAGCTTTAGAATGTCATATCTATCTCCATCCGACTACATGGATGCCAGTTAGGGAGCAGTTGCACTCAAATGCCATGCTAGTAGGGACTGCTGTAATTTCGTGAGCTGATGTGTGCAAGAAATGTATCTGATCTTTTGTTAATTCTTTGAAGGCTGAGCAGACTGCCATAACCTTTTGAGCTGATATGTGTAAGAAATTTATCTGATCATTTGTAATTGGTTTTCTGTAAGCAGAGCAGATTACCCAACATAGCCATATCATCCCTTCCTTCTATGATTGGCAAAAACATGCAAGATCTCACTCTCCTGACTGGCTCAGTTTGATTCAGGTACCACTTCAGAGCCCTGATGGGGTCATGCATATGCCCCTGGGATGAAGGATCTAAAGAAGACACTAGTTTCATATAATATAATAATGTTTATATAATATTATAAATATTTCAGGAAATTATAAATGTTTCTTGACTTTAATATTTGCTCAGACCATAATATTATGTATTGGGTTTACATGTTTAGCTATTGTCATTGAATTAGGTTGTTTACTTTGTATTTGAGTTCAAGGACGGTTTTGGTAAACAAATTGTTTATTCAATTTGAGATCAGGGTTGATTTTATTTACAGATAAAACTAGAATTTCCTTTAGAGTTATGTGTTAAAAGACACATACATCATATAATTTTCTAGAACATTCTGTCATGTGACCTATCTTTATATATACCATGCTTAGCGGACAGTTTTCAGTTTCAACCTTACCATCAGTCTATAAAGAGTCATTACAGTTGTGAAAAATCATTCCAAACTCAGAGGGAGGAATTATTTAAAATATTCATTGGATTATAAAAGTGCTCATAGACTTTAGGATTTTGTATTCTGAATTGATGATTTTGGGATTTATGTGAACTTATTCAAAGATAGTCTGGAGTACTTCACTCTGAAACATCAGCACATTAAAGACAACTGGCACATCTGGACATTAAAGACCTGGCACATCAGCACATTCAAGGATACTGAATTTCATTCAGAACATTCTATATTTAGGACTTGTGATTAGGACACTTAGGAATATTGGATTATTTGGATTTTAATTCACGTTACTGTAAGTGTCTTTTGATTTTGATTTAAAATATCTAGAAATAAATTGCTTGTTGATTTTTACTTGATTTGTTGGTTTCACTTTCTTTTTGTTACATATTTCTTAGACCATAGAGTCCTAACACTTGGCAATGAAAGCTGAAACTGGGACTTCACCAGCAAAAAGGGTTTGGAGGTCTGCCCTGGAGGGGATCGTTCTAATTTCTCTGGTCTCTGTTAAGAAACATAGACTAGGCACAAGGATGCTGACCCTGCAAGCGCTTTGCCATTGTCAACCTGTTTTCTGACCTCCTCTATGTGGTCATGGAATTGGCTGTGATATGAAGCTGACCTAGTGACAATGTTTTAGCAGTTGGATGTGGATAGGAATGAATATCTTTCCATCAGCTGGACATTAATGGAAGCAGCTATGGTACTGTAGAGTGAGTGTTGAGCTACACTGTCGAGTATACAAGCCACACACAACACTGACTGCGGTATGTCTGTCCGTGGGATCCTCAAAAAGGGGTCTAGGCTATGCTCAGATTGCTGAAATATAGAAACTGAGACTAAGTACAGCATGGAGCCAATTGCTAAGAGATTGTGAACCATTTGCTGCATGTCAAGAATGGACTTCTGGTCCACACACACATAAGAAAATTTTGACATTCCAAGGTCAGATGCTGTCTTCATTGCAAGTCAGGCAATTGGTATATTGGGACGGTAGATCACTGTACCAAATCACAGTTCTGGAGAGCATATGTTGAAAATGTGAAAGAGCTGGAGTGGACATAGATCGGGGCTGGCTTATGTCTGGTACCGAAATCTGGTATCGGCTATTGAAAGAATGATCACCATATCCAGTACCAGGATCTTCATTTTGCGAGTTGTCCTGGAGTGGTCCAAGTAGCCACCATTCCATGTAGATGCTGGACCTGTGGTCTGCTCAGTGCTGATATTCTCGGGTTGTTGCAATGTGGGTGATGGTGGGTTGCATCTGTTTGGGAGGCCCATGATGGTACACACTGATGGATTTTTTCTGAATTGGTGATCTTTCTGCTTAAAGTGATTCTGTCCCAAAAAGTTGGCTACTGAGATGGCATCTGCATCAGTGACAAAACTGATGGTGTCCACATCCTTGTGTTTGCATTTTTTAGCTTAGCTTAAGAAACAACATAGTCAACTGAAGTATAAAATATTTGTCTATGATGATGAAAGAGCAAGATTTTATAGGAATATTGAGAAAACTCCAAAGAATCGCTGAATCTGGTGAAAAGGCACAAAGTGGACGACATTGACAAGGCTTCTTTTAAGAGCCTGCAGACCTGGCACAAGCATAGGTAGTAACTGATTTGGTGCAATTCCAATATCCAAGGGGAGACCAATCATGGATGATTTCTGTCTCGGCAAGCATTTGACTTTTTAGCACTTCTGATACTAAAACAAGTCAAACTATATTGTGAATGTCTCTTTTAGCTTGGGAGGGATTTATAAGGTTGTGAATGTGATTGGTTAACTTATCTGAGGAGGGAACTAAGTCTTGCCTTCCTATCCTGCAAGTTGAATGACTTTCAAAATTTAAGACTAGGACTGTTGTCAATGGCAGTAACACCGTAACTGTCAAAAAAATGATACTTCATATTATATGCAAACAAAGGCAATACAAAATGATCAATGATGAGCAATATTGTAAACAATAGTATACTTTGATCAATCCATCAGGATTTCAAAATCAATTTAGGCAACATTCCTTCAATAAGTTACAAAATTATTTTTACATAATCAACAGTATGAAATCATGATCACGCTGTTAATCAAATAGCAAAAATTACCAATCATCGACCAAATAAATTAACATTTATTTAAGTACTTACGAGAGAGGCACTATTATGAGGAAGGGTCCATTAACTTTCTTCTTCTCCATTAAGTAGGTGATGAGTCCTATGGTCTGAATTGTTTTCCCCAGACCCATTTCATCGGCCAGGATTCCGTTCAGATTGTTGTTGTACAGAGATACTAACCATTCCAAGCCCTTCAGCTAGACAAAAGTAAGATAAAACAAATAAATAAACAAGGATGGTATTTTCTACTTAAATTTATTCTGGAGGGGTGAGATGCCTGTACACTATCTACTTAGAGCAGCCAAAGAAATCCTTGTACTGTCAAACCTGCTACAGCTATGACCACCTGTGTACAAAGACAACCTGTGTAAAAAGACCAAGGTCCCAAGGTTCCATTAAACAAATCCATTTCAAATTTATCTCTTTATAAAGACAAGCTGCTCACAAAGACCATTTTATATTCAATCTTTATGCTATGTTTATAGGTCAGTTACAACCATATCTGAGTAAGGGGGGGGTGGGGTGGAGGAGGGGAGGAAAACATACTGCATATATTCGTGTATAAACTGGGTCCAAATGCAAACAACATAGACCCTGATCTGCCATCGCATAATGCGCCGGCAGATCAAGGTCTATGTTGCTTGTTCTACTGATTAGTCCTTACTAACTGCACAGACCCAGATCTGCCAGCGCATTATGCAACGGCAGATCTGGGTCTATGCAGTTTGCAGTTGCTATCAGCTTATACGCGAGTATATACAGTAAGTCAGAGGTCTCATCTTTACTTGTTGAATAACGCAGTTTCTAGGTCTCGCTTAACTTGCAGACCAGCTCGTTCACTCTTGACAACTGTGTTATAAGGAGTTCTGAGTGTATATCATGCACAGTCATGTTCATCAATCTGTCTGTTCAGCTGTCTGTGCAATCGTCAATCAGTTCTCCTTGTAAGTAAAAGCAAAAAGTAGTAAAAGTGCAGATATTTTACAGAGCATCTCCAGTCTTTTGATTGAGAAGAGTCAATCATACTATTATTTATAGTTTTAATATGAAGCAGTTTTACGCTAAACTGATTTGTAGAGAGTTATCAATGATCAGAGTAACTTATTTTCCCTATTCTCATATGTGAGTAGTGTCATGACTATAAAGATTTATTAACCAGGCCTGGAGATCATAAAACTAAGAGATTAAGTCAGAGATTGTGTTTCCATTATCAGCCAATCAGGAACAAGCTTTCAAAAGTAACATCATTTGTGATTGGTTGAAACAAAACTTCAAGCTCAAACTTGAGCTCAAGAGTTCTATGATTTTATTTAAGCTAAGCAAAATACTTAGCTATTTCTGTGGTTATTGTTTGTTTGTTTTTTGTTTTTTTTTTTAAAATCTTGATGTTAAAAACATTTTCTTATGAGGATTTATTGCATGCAGGCGTTGGCAATCTTAAAAATCCTTCTAGCTTTCATTAACCTTTGAAGGGTTTAAGATCACTACATTTCACTTTCAATATAGTCAAAAACCTGAGTGCAACAAAGTGCTCAGGGACAACATGGATTTTCAGAATTTTCTACCCCTGCAGTCATGAAAAAATGCAAGTAGTAATAAAAGTTGAATTCGAGTCCTGAGGGTATAACTAATAACAATGTATAGTTTGTGCTGTGTTCACTTGAAGTCATATGGCCCAAATACATGGAGTATTAATCAAAAAGGGGACATAAACCTAAAGAAAAATTCAGAAGCCACGTATATACAGCATTATATTTAATACTGTGTTTCACAGAACCATTGAATAAAGAGTCCTCAGTGTATCTACTAGAGTACAGATGTAAAAAGACAATCCTATGCAATATATGATGTCTATCTCCACAGACCTGATATTCCTTAAGTTGTCCATTCATCATGATAGAGGGCTGCTCCGTGATCTCTTCTCTCACGGTGTGGGCCAGTGTGTAGTAATTCCTGGAGTCTGTACGATACTCATCATCCTCTGTAGCTCTGCCAAATGTAGGTAAATAGTGCAATTATATCTTTCGGTGTCAAATCTAGAAATTCTTTCCCCAAATATCCAAACTCATGTTCTGAAGAACGTTAAAGATAATGACCTAAGTTTAATTTTCACATATGAGACATTCTTTAGTTATACTATTTTATTTTCCTTGCCATTAAAGTGGCAAATTCACACAAAATGAATGAAGAATAACATATTCAAGTGATATCTTAACCTGTAGTTCCTCTAATATATAAATCTGTTGAACAAATGCTTCAATCTCAAAATTCTCAATAATAATAATAATAAGATGACAATGACATCATGATGATGATGCTGATGCTGATGAAGGTCGTGGCATGCATGTTGAGCCCACACCTAATGGATCACTTTTAAACTTGTGACTTTCACCTCAAGGTAAAGTAGTTAAGTGAGTGTGATGAAGGATGTGGTCTATCTTTCATAATGAGACGTCCTTAGTATAAACCAGTGCCAACATCAAGGCAGGTACAGAGGGTCGTGGTTCCCCAGCCTCATCTCTGCATGCCCTGCTCCTATTTCTGGTCCTCAATTTGAGGGTTGCAGTGTTTACGTATAAATGGCTTAGTTTAGTTTACTGTCTGTGTATGTTTATGAAATTTGTAACCATGTAAACGAACATGAACATGACTGTAAGTGACAGAGGAATTACCCATTCCAATAAAATGAGATATTTCCATATCTCTGCTTATGAGGCCAGTTTAGTAATATTTTTCTGTTTATTCTTTTCGTAAAGTATGGAAGAGTTTCAATAACATCAATGTGGCATCATTAGGAAAAAGCCCAACCTAACAAGAATTAGTTGTACTGCACATACACAACATTACACATTAGGTTTATTTACTGATAATGTTGACAAAAACTTCTTTAAACTGCACAGTTTGCCTTTGAAAAACAGAATTTATGATGGGTAACATTTTTATTGTAAAGAAATACTGTTTTGAGTTTGTAAGCCACTGCACAGTTTCTTTGTTACTGAAAATCCAACAAAAGCATCATGTTGCATTATTGATTTTTTCGTCATGTATATATATGCAACAATATTACGACAATCCTAAGGATGTTTTACCTAAATTGTCACACATATTCAACAAAGACAAGTCTTACAAACTGAATCCTATTATAATAAGAGGTAAAAGACATTACAGAAAATGAAACAATTGCAAGTTGAGTGAGATATGGCATGCACATTGTTAATGGCCTATATATAAATAGCTGTGTGGTGTAAGTCTAACATGCAAATCGGGGGGAAAGGATGTTTTGAATCAAGCAATCTTTTTTCTGACATCAAGCCCCTTCCAGATCAGCATGTTGTCTCTATATGGTGCACAGCCTAGAATCATCTTTTAGTATCTTCTAATATGATGCACTAAGTTTGTCATTTCTCAAACAAAAACAAAAAGATTAAAAATTAAAGGGAGGGGGGGGGAGAGGGGTAAAACTACTTTTAATTATGTAATACTTACTACAATTATTTTTGTTTGTTACATTTTGTAAATTAACAAGAATCCCTCAAAGGACTGACACTCTAGTGGCTGAAAAGAATTTCCAGGATTTCAAGATAAGACCATTTCTTCCTTTAACCACTGAGTGTTGAAACCATCTCTGATATTCTTCAGCAATACCAAGATTTTCAAATTAGCTGCTGTGATGGACATACTAGACATCAGATTGGCACCACTGTCATTTAGGACCAACAAGGCATCATAAGAAGTCTTCTGGTGTAAAGCCCATGTTGATATGACTTTCTGTTTTGGAGGAGTAACGATAACAAGATTTTCAAGATGGCTGCCATGGTGGCCATATTGGATATCAGACTGGCATCATTTCCATTGAGGACCAACTAGACATCATAAGAAGTCTTTTGGTGAAAGCACAATATCAATATGACCAGCCATCTAAAAGCAGTAGCGATAATAAGATTTTCAAGATGGCCATTGTGGCAGTTATATTGGAAGTCAGATTGGCACCATTTTCATTTACAGCCAACCGGACATCATAAGAAGTCTTTCACTGAAAACCCCATGCTGTTATAACCATTCATTCTGAAGCAGTGAAGATTTTCAAGATGGCCACTGTGGTGGACATACATATTGGATGTCTGAGCAGCACTATTTTCATTGAGGACCAACTAGACATCATAAGTCGCTTAGTAAAAACCCCATGTTGATATGACCATCCATTCTGGAGAAGTAGCAATAACAAGATTTTTAACATAGCTGCTGTAATGGCCATATTGGATGTGCAAGCTGCACCATTTTCATTTAGAACCAAATAGACATCATAAGAAGTCTTCTGGTGAAAACCCTATGGCAATATTACTTTTCGTTCTGGAGAAGTAGTGATAAGAAGATTTTCAAGATGGCCATTTTGGGGCCATATTGGACATCAGATGGCCACCATTTTCATTTAGGATCAGTCAGACATCATAAGAAGTCTTTTAGTGAAAACCCCATGTTGATATTATCATTCATACACGAAGAGTATCAATAACAAGATTTGCAAGATGGCCACTGTGGCATCCAATTTGGACATCAGATTAGCACCATTTTCATTTAGGACTAACCAGACATCATAAGGAGTCTTCTGGTGAAAATATTATGTCAATAAGACTTTCCATTCAGGAGAAGTAGCAATAACAAGATTATCAAGATGGCTGCTGTCATGGCCTTATGAGACATCAGATCGGCATTATTTTTAAATAGGACGAACCAGACAATATAGGAAGTCTTTTAGTGAAAACCCAATACTGATATGACCATCCATTCAGGAGTATGATAACAAGATTTTCATGATGGCCACTGTGGCAGCCATATTGGATATCCAAACAGCACCATTTTAATTTAGGGCCAACTAGACCATGGGATGAATGTGTGTGTAAAGTTTCATGGCAATCTTCCAAGTACTTTAGAAGCAGTAGCCATAAAAAACTGGTGCCAAAGGACAGACGGATGATGGATGACAGATAACAGACAATCCCATAAACTCTTCTGGTCTATGAACAGTAAAGTTTCATGGCAATCTTCCAAGTAGTTTCGAAGGAGTAGTGATAACAATCTTGTGCTAAAGCATGGATGGATGATGGATGATGGATAACCGACTATCCCATAAACTCGTCTGGTCTATAAACAGTAGAGCTAAAAACAGCTATATATTTTTAAATAGGCAGATTTTTTTTTGCAGATGGATATGTACTGTCTCCTGTACATCAATACAAAATTAAATGACCTTTAACCAGAATGTAACATGCTATGTACCCTATTTAGGGGACTGGTGCCCTGCCCTTTTCAGATTCTAGCTGGACCACTGTTTAAAACAAAATTCATTAAGTGGTTTAGGAAAAACTGATATCACTATTATCTGTGGGGTACCAATTTTTGTGAATTTTGTGGTTGCTACTAACCAAAAATTAAAAAGATAATAAACAAGAAGTTAGCCAAGTTCTGCATGTCAAGCCCACCACCGAGTCATCCTCCAAATCCGAGATTAATCTAGGGTGTGGACAGATGAACAGACGGATGTACAGACATGCATACAGACACCAAAATGATCTCTATGCTGATCTCCTGCCAAGGCAGGTGCAACAATAGACCAAAGTGATTTATTTTGGCAGATTGGTTCACCCTTGTGCATGTTTGAACTTAGCTGAACCAACAGCAGACTTGAAACTGAGAAAAGTCAAAGAAGCATGAAATATAGGTCATAGTTACCTACTTTTGTGGAAAGTTGTTGTGCATACCACGACATTATGTCATATCAATTACTATGGCTCTAAGGTCATTAGTATCCCAAAAAATGAACAAAGTGCAAAACTTAAACAAAGTCAAGGAATCATGAAATCAAGGTTGAACTGACGGACTTTTAGTGATTGGGTATTTTACCCAACAAGATGTATCTATGAACTAAGTTGCATGACTCATAAAGCAATAGTACATAAGAAACGGAGGTAACTGAAAAAAGCAACTGAAGTCAGTGAAGTGCGAAATGTAGCATGCAAAAGTGATCACTATGTTGAGCTTCCTTTAATGCAGGCTCTACAACAATGATCCTTCCATGGAAACAAGAGGACCCCTTCCCAATCAATAATTTAAGTAATGATGAAATGTCATTTTAGCATCACCATGAAAATACCCACAAAAATAATTCACAATAAAACCAAATGAAAACATTAACCAAACACTTTACAAAACTGCTGCTGACATTGTGATGGGTGTAGTACTTATCAAGATGCATCTCCTCATTGAGTTTAATGATTCCTGGTATAAAAGTATGCATACAGGATGAAAAAAATCTGAGCCCAACACAAAAACTTAACGAAGAATGTACAACTAATGAACACATATGTATGAAGTTAGTCCCCTCCCCAAAGGGTAGGTGCTATGAAACCCTCTCCAAACTGTTGTCAAGGACCTAGGAAGAAAGAATGTTTGAGATGCAGTGAGGCTGTACATATGTATATGCTTTCATATGTGTCTATGCTGACCACAACACCAGGGGAAGTACAATTGCTCTCATCTACTTTGTAAACGTGAGCTCAGAATTGTCAGAGTACAGTGATTTGTTGCATGGTTCATACAAAAATCTCAGGACCAAATTTAAGGACTTTTCAAGGGCTTTTTATACTTATTTCGAGGGCTTGTTTAAATTAACTTACCCACTGTTAAGGTCAAATTATGAAACTTCTTTAACTGTATTTATGTCAAGTCCATCATCCAAATTTTAAAATAAAATGTAAAAAGTCTGACTTGAAGTATAAACATCAACAAATACACAATATGGGCACTGACAACAAAAGTTACTGTCATTAGTAGAATTTTCCAGTTGCAAGTGTACTTTGTCAAATCATTGTAATGTATCTTCCAAGCTACAAATCATTGTAATGTATCTTCCAAGCTACAAATCATTGTAATGTATCTTCCAAGCTACAAATCATTGTAATGTATATTCCAAGCTACAAATCATTGTAATTTATTTTCCAAGCTACAAATCATTGTAATGTATATTCCAAGCTACAAATCATTGTAATGTATCTTCCAAGCTACAAATCATTGTAATGTATACTCCAAGCTACAAATCATTGTAATGTATCTTCCAAGCTACAAATCATTGTAATGTATATTCCAAGCTACAAATCATTGTAATGTATCTTCCAAGCTACAAATCATTGTAATGTATCTTCCAAGCTACAAATCATTGTAATGTATCTTCCAAGCTACAAATCATTGTAATGTATATTCCAAGCTACAAATCATTGTAATGTATCTTCCAAGCTACAAATCATTGTAATGTATCTTCCAAGCTACAAATCATTGTAATGTATATTCCAAGCTACAAATCATTGTAATGTATATTCCAAGCTACAAATCATTGTAATGTATATTCCAAGCTACAAATCATTGTAATGTATCTTCCAAGCTACAAATCATTGTAATGTATTTTCCAAGCTACAAATCATTGTAATGTATCTTCCAAGCTACAAATCATTGTAATGTATCTTCCAAGCGATGTCCAATCTCTACATTTTACTTCTTAAGGACTCTACCATATCATTCAATTGTTCTTCCAGATTATGTAATTCCTTGGCCTTTTCTTTAGATCTTTTCCTAAGACAGTTTGACTGAATGGTAAATGTTAACTGCCCCGTCACATCTGCCATCTCACTAAGGCTATCAGCTTTAACTGTGATTGCTTGAGAGGGAGATGTGGTCCAAAAACTGTTCTGATCCATCAGAAGAGGAAGGGGGGAAGGGAATTTGTAGCCGACTGATATCAGATTTCTCTTACTCTGTCTTCAAAAAAGAAGTCATCAATGACTGTTTAGAGGATTCCAAAGTGCTTGCAAAAACTATTGGGGTATTTGACTTCTTACATGCATGGAAAGGGCATACTCTCCCATTTTTCCCAAAATCTATTAACTTATTACACAAAGCACACATTGCCATGGACTTACCTTCTTTGAACTCTCTAATCTACAAGTATTTGGGATCTGAGATCCAAATGCAATTGAACACGCACTTCCCCATCATTAAAGACGATGAAGTCAACATTTACCATGCTTCAATACCATTTTCATTAAATTGTTTACCGATAACGACACCTAAACTAAGGTTTTGGCCATAAGGCAAGGGATAAGATATTGAGGTATCTGAATAATAGTAATGTGTGATAAAATGAAGAATTAAAATGATCATTAATGCTCAGTTTTCCCCAAAATAATTAAATAGGTAAAAATGAAACACTTAATAGTTATAAGTCACATATTAGCAAAATTCAAGATCTTTAAAAGGGGCTGTAAAAGCAAACCTAACGTCTTTTCAAGGGCTTTTCCCACTTTTTCTAATTTTTATGGGTTATCCAAGACCAGGCATTAAATTCAACGATTTTCAAGATTTGTGTGCACCATGTGTTAATATGTGTATCTTCCGATGATGACCATAACATGTACAAAGTTTCATGGCAATCCACTGAAAACTGTGAAACAAGTTGTGTTCACAATATTCTGTCATACACTATATCCAGCTCCAAGTCAAAGACAGCAATCACTCAAAACAAAAACTGCAGAATCACAGTGATTTGTTGATATGAGCATCTTCAAAAAATAACCATAATATGTATCCAGTCTCACAATGATCCATCAAAAACTGCAGGGCTAGTTGTATTCCCAACATTCTCTCACACAATGCATTTAACTGCACAACAAAAAGAACAATAACTCTAACAAAAATTTCAGGAGCAAAGTGATTTTGTCGATATGCACATAACATTTGCCAAGATTAATAGCAACAACTTCAGGACTAATTGTGTTCGCAAGATTGTGTGATGGAGGATTCCTATATACCCTGCATCGGAGGTGGCTTATAAACAAACAAACAAACAAAAAGAAAAGAAAAAAAGCAAAAATTAAATGTCAACAATTTTTTCAAACACAATAAAGATCAAAAGGTTCCAACTGATGAAAACAGAATGAAATTTGTCAAGATGTCAACATACACAACTGCTACACTATCTGCCAATTTCTCCCTTCTCAACTCCTCTTCCTCGTCATTCTCTGTACCATAATCATAGTCATCACCAGACACATCTTCAGAGTCATCTCCCTCATCACGAGGAGCCACTTCATATCTGCAACAAGAATACAGAAAAATATAATCAATCATTTATCTTTGGTGCAGACTGGGATATTCAAAACCCTCTGTTTAGGTTGGAAGTAAATTTGTGAAAACTAAACAAGTTAAAGATTAAAGTTTATCCAACACTGTATGTAGCCAAGAAGGCCTTAGCTTAACTGGGTGAATATGTATTGTTTGTTAAAGTATTAAGATTTACAGCACTTGCAAACTAGAAATGTGACCATATGTCAGGGATGCCCCTGTCAATATAATGCAAGTAAAGCATAAAGATCTAAGTCAAACAGGGGTTAAAACTTCATCAAATTTTGCCGGAAAACAGTAACAAGTAACTGCAAATGATATATTATACACCTAATGTGGTAAAAAGTATTATTATGCTTCTTTTAAACCCTCTTTCATAGGTCTGACACTCAGGTACTAAAAGATTTAGTATGTGTTTAACTCACATACTATGTCAATGGTTGCTAAGAGACATTGCCTTGCAATAGTAACTGAAACAAGCTATTTCACTGATCAATGACATCAGTGGGAACTTTGACAGTTATGTCATAGCAAGTCCGAGGCTTATGTGTGTAATGGTATTGGTGGAAAGGTTTGCATTTTCCCTATGGTGTTGTGTGAATTAGAGTTTCATGATGTAACTCAAGTTATTTTGCAAAACCATTTTTTCTTTCAGTCTTGGTGACTTTGACCTCTGACCTATTGACCCCAAAATCAGTAAGTGCCTTTCTTGTCTCAAAATGCAATCCTACCACAAAGTTTGATCATGGTTTGTGGAAAGGAATTTTAGTTCCTTTGCTGAAGCTGTTGAGTCCATCTGACCTTGACCTGTCATCTTTTACCCCCAAAATCAATAGTGTCTTCCTTGTCTCAAACATAAGCCATCTGCAAGTTTAGTTAGTCAAGGCATGTGGTACAACTCCATAACATTTTCCCAGAAAAGTGACAAATCAAACTTGAGCAATTCTTGATGTAATGCTACATATCAAATTTGATTTTAATCCATTAGGCCCTTCAAAAGTTACTGAACAGAAATTAAACTGAAGGACGAAGTTCTAACTAAAATAGGGGCCTTTACTCCATAAAATTCTGCCAGAAAATGGTATGACTTGAATCTGACCTAGGTTTTCTTAATATAAAGCCTCATGCCAAATTTGATTTCAACCCATTAAGTCTTTCAAATCTATTAGGCAGAAACAATTTGTGAAGTGACTGGACATGACATTCATTATGGGCCAGGCAGACAAGGAAAACACTATATTTTCCCTCCATAGATATAGTGGAAGCATAAAAAAGGCACAAAAATCTCTCATGCTGGAGGCTGATGAAAGCTGCAAGTATCCAATTGGTAAACTAGTTGGAATCTATATTATTATTTAAAACAGTGTTGAGCTATACGAGGAATAATTGAGACATATCATTTTCTTTCTGGCTATGTTTGTGTACAGACCTATGAAGAGGCATCAGATTGGTCAGTTAAATACCTGATTGTTTTTATAGTGAGGCCTGGCTAAACACCTATGCAAGTATAAACAATTCTTTCAAAATCCTGTTTTTAAACTTAATTCATTACACTTGGTTTTAAAGTTAACTGTAAGAAAAAATCTGACAACTTAAAATGCTAAGTTTGTCTCAACAATGTATATGGTGGTAATTTATATATATAAGGTGCGAAACTAGAGATATTAGCGATTGGTTCATCACAAAGGGTCCCCCAACCCATAGGGCCTCAAGCGGAGGAACTTGTGCTGGGAAACCCAAGTCAGGAAATGGGCCATGACTTCTCTAAATGATGATCAAGGATTCATCAATACAAGCAACAAGCCAAGTAAAGATGTGAAGTTGATTTACAAGGGCCATAACTCTCTCCATAATGGAGAATATAAGACCAAATCCATAAAAGGCGTATCTCAATTTATAAAAAATGTTCACATCAAATTGCATCAGAATATGTTGAATGGTTCTTGAGCTATGGTGATTATGAGCAACATCCCATGTAAAGATCTGAAGTTGATTAACAAGGGCCAGAATTCTGTCAAAAATGGTATAGACAAGACAAAACTCATAAAAGACACATCTAGATCTAATCTAATTCCATCAGAATATGTTGAATGGTCCTTGAGCTATGCTGATTGTAAGCAACATTCCAAGTTTCCATGTGAAGATAAGAAGTTGCTTGGCATGGGGCATACTTCTGTCCAAAATGGATTAGACGAGGCTAAACCGTTAAAACAGATTTAAGTCTATGAGAAAATGTTCATACCAAATTGCATCAGAATATGTTGAATGGTTCTTGGACTATGCCAGTTACAAGCAACATCACATGTGAAGATATGAAATTAATTTTCAAGGTCAATAACTCTATCCAAAATGAAGTTGATGATATAAAATCCATAAAAGGCACATCAATGAATATGATACAATGTTCGTACCAAACTGAACCAGAATATGTTGAATGGTTTTGATCTGTGCAGGTTACAAGTAACATCCCATGTGAAGATATGAATATAATTGTCAAGGGCCATAACTCTATCTAAAATGTAGTTGATGAGACAAAACCCATAAAAGCTACATATATTGAATCCTTCCTGAGCTATGCTGGTTACAAGTGTCTGCTGTAGCAGACATTTAAACTTGATCAAAAAAGGCCAATAACTCCATCAAAATTGCACCTGAAAAGATGAAACCTTGAATAAGCACATCTTCATGTAGTAGGGTATTCACCTACTAACTGGCTATTCACCTACCAAATGGCTTTGGAAAAGATGATTATTATAGGATTCCTGCATCTTGAAGCAAGGTCCCATAATGGCAGAATCTGGAGCAACTGCTAAATACAGTGAAGCCTGTGCATTTGGTTTATTTAGGGGACAAAACATTTAGGCAAACTCTGTGCAGTTAGCCAGAATACTCAAAATTAAAAACATTCTATAAAGACTTAGCCAAAATAAAATTTGTGGCTACAATAGATAGGAATCCAAGATACTCAGGGGCCAGTTTAGAAAGGTTCCGTTATGCTTGTATGTTACCTCTTTTAATTGAACCCAGAACGAAAGATGTACAAAGAATGAAGCTTAACCACTTAAGTACTCAAGCAAAGAATTCTTTTAAACAATAAATGGAACTGTCAGAAGACAGTAAAGCTCCCCTGCATATAAACTGACTGAAATATAAAAGGTGTACATTTGCTAACACAACTGCTGCTAATCATGACAGAAGGGGTATAGCATAAGCTCTAATGCACTTAGTGCAGACAAGCTAGAGTAAAGGATGGACTAGAGGACATCTGTCACCAATGTGGAATGTTTTAAATGGTGAAGGGGCATTATTTTGCAACCAATGGACATGCTGCTGCTTATGATGTAATTAAGAATAATATTAGCTATTTTGTTGTAAAAACAGACAAAAATATCTTTGCAGTAAAGACAGACAAAGAGATATTTAGTTAACATGGTTCAGAGTCCTGGAGAGTTTTCTTCTGAGGACTTTTCAATGATTTCCAAAAGTCTGTACGGAGTTTTTTTTTACTTGCAGAAACTGAACTTTCTCCATATATTATTTTGTTTGCTGCTTCATATACTGGCATACAAGTAGAAGAAGAAAAAAAACACAGAATGATGACGAGATGGCAGGTGAAGCAGCGCCAGTTGTTGATGCTCTGAAAAATGGGTACAAGGTGCTAGCAGACAAATTTGGCAATGTGGTTCTCTTGTGCTTTTCTCTTTTTTTTTGTGCAATTTTAGTGCACTTTCTCACATACTGGAAATGTCAGTAATTTTGGCATATGCCTTAAACACCTTCACCAAACTGTCGTCACACTCCCATTTGGAATTGTAAAGTCACACTCCCATTTGGAATTGTAAAGTCACACCCTCATTTGGAATTGTAAAGTCACACTCCCATTTAGAATTGTAAAATCACACTCCCATTTTGATTTGTAAAGTCACAGTCCCATTTAGAATAATAAAGTCACACTCCCATTTGGAATTGTAAGTACAGCTCATTCCTAGTCAGGTCACGTTCCTTCCTGAATTAATCAATTTGCAAATGAGATTAGTGTGTCACCACAGCAAATGAACTCAACTCCCATGGAATCTACCTGTGTTGTGTGTCATTTGATCTACCCAAATTTATCCAATTTCATTTGTTTATACATTATTTTTAGAAAATCCACAAATAACAAATATTCGGAATGTAAAAAAATACATATTTTTTTCAGCTTTACAGTTTTGTATTCTCTTAGATAAATTCAAGGCGATTTTAGCAAAATTAAAGTTTTTCGACAAATCTGAAAACGTTTAAAGGATAAAATCAACTTTTTTTAATTTAAGGAGTTTTCAAGGCAAACCCTCAAATTCAAGAATTTTGGTTTTACAAGCTTAGAACATGTACTATTGTGTCACAAATAAACCTAAAAATAACAGGAATTCACAGAAAATAAAACTGTCACGAGATACTTGGGACATCATAAGAGACACGAGCGAAGGGCAATGATGGCAAAGGGAGACAATAAGGGCAGAGGGGAGGAAAATCCCTCTATTTCTAATTAGCTGGTGCAGTGCACTGTGCTATCCAGACTCCAATTTTTGCTACCAAGGCAATGTGGACTGACATGACGACCTACCCCGGATTCATCTCCAACCAGGCATCAAGCTGACTTGCCAGGGGAGCCTCTTCTCCTATCAGAACCTTGCCAGTGTCTGTCTCAATAACCTTGATTCTGATCTCACTCATGCTGGAGGATTCATCTTGATCCTGAATAAGAACAACAAAAGTGCCACATTTTTAATCAGGGATAAGAGTATTTAAAAAAGATGAATTGGGGACCTTTTTCCATAAATATAAAGTGAAAGAAATTTTCATATGTATAGAAGATGACAAATTATCTTCCTAGTTTTTATTTTTTGTACTTTTCAAACAATTTATTGTAGCTATTTTTTCATGATACAATTAAAAAACCAACACTGTATAAAAGGATAAGTAAATCTTTCATTTACTTGAAATGTGTTCATAGAACATGACAAACTAACACAAACCTTAACCAAGGTCTGACACATGAATGGTTGAACAGACAAGGGTAACACTATATACCACTTCCACAATGTGGCAGGGCATAATAAGTTTTCAAGTGGCTACATTAACACATGAACCAGAAGTCAAGTTTAATCCAGAAAATTCTCAATCTCCTTAATACAAGCATATCCTGTTAATTATAGATGAATAAGTGGGCATGAACAAGAATACAATGTTCTCCTCTCTTAGTCCAAAGGATAAAAATATGAATAAAACTTTTGAAGTATCTTTGGGATTTGAACTGAAATAAGTAGTCTTTTTTGTCAGATGGCTTGATGTCACAACCTTAAGGCTCAAAAGAGGGCTCTATGAATGACAACATTTTCTTCTTTCAACTCTGACCTACTTAATATTTCTACCTTGCTTTAGTGAAACTTTCTTTAACAGTTCAAAGCTGACTCAGCTTTCACAAACAAGGTTCCAAGGTACGCTATGTCATTAATGTCAGAACACTATGATAACACAGCTATCCACTACTGTAGCAAACTGGAATCCTGGCATACTAAGGACTCAGTAATACTGTTCCACTAATGCAGCAAACTGGAATCCTGGCATACTATTCCACTGATGCAGGAAACTGGAATCCTGGCATACTAAGGATTCAATAATACCGTTCCACTAATGCAGCAAACTGGAATCCTGGCACACTAAGGATTCAATAATACTGTTCCCCTAATGCAGCAAACTGGAATACTGGCATACTAAGGATTCAATAATACTGTTCCCCTAATGCAGCAAACTGGAATACTGGCATACTAAGGATTCAATAATACTGTTCCCCTAATGCAGCAAACTGGAATCCTGGCATACTAAGGATTCAATAATACTGTTCCACAGTTGAATACACGAACTGATGTAGAATTTATATGACTTTCAAAAACTGTAATGTTGACAAAAATGTTGCTGCTAGAAAAGTAATACCGATGTCTCACTATCTGCTACACAAAGGCTTGGAAAAAACTTACATTTTTCAATATTTTCATTACATTTTTCCAAAATTATTATTATTCGTGACTTTTACTGATGTTTCCTTTTACCTAAAACTTTGGTATTTTCTTATGCAAGCTTGCATTAAGATAAACTGCTGCCTTACATGTGGGTTCTCTAATGTTCAAATTTGAGTTAAAGTTTTTTTTCACCCAAATCAGCTCACTCAATTGGGTGTTTTATTTTGATTCAGACTTCAACTTAAACATTCTTGAAGAAATCTAAGCATTTGTCTTAAGCAACCTCTTAAAACTCACTATAAATTGAATTCAACAGGTGGCAATGTAATGAAGGGTTATTCCAACTTCTAAATTGGGACTAATAAGCAAGTTTACCTGTACTTCTGCACCAGTCTCGTTTTCTTTCTTTTCCTTCTTCTTCTCTGCCTTTTTCTTTTTCCTTTTCCTCCTTTCTTCTTTGACCTTCTTCTTTTGCTCTATTTTGTGCTGCTCCACTAACTGGCTAAGATTGGCTACATACTCATCTGTCTGGTGTAGCAAGTAAGCCAGACGTTTGTCTTTCTTCTGGTCAATAAGTTTTCTGTAGCCTTCTTCATCTTCAGCCTAAGACAAACATATTAGGTGGAAAAAATTAAAATAATACTGTGTCATCTATGATTGATGTAACCCCCACCTCCACCCAAGACTTATTCTTGACCATTTGACTAATCGATCACATAAGATCTTGTAACCCTGGTAACCAAATGGCCCCACTCACAAAAATTTGCTCTGTAGGGTTATCTTTATAGACCCTGGCAACCAAAGAGCCCCACTCACAACAATTTGCTCTGTAGGGTTATCTTCATAGACCCTGGCAACCAAAGAGTTCCACTCACAACAATTTGCTCTGTAGGGTTATCTTTATAGACCCTGGCAACCAATGAGTTCCACTCACAACAATTTGCTCTGTGGGGTCATTACTAAAAATAGAAGCCCTTTAAATGACCTCTTAGAAACTGCTCAGCAGAATTTGAACAAATTTGACAGCATTCTGGCTTCAGGCTTTACAGATCTGTTCAAATGATGCTGATTTGCCATCAAATATGGCCACCATTGCTAAGTTTAGAATATTCCTTTCAAAGACTTCTTCTCAAAAACCACTCAACAGAAAATAAAGATAATTCAATTTCTAGTATTTTGGTCCATATTTGAAGTTTCTAGCACTGTTAGTTCAAAAGTTATAAAAATTTTACAAAACTGGACAACACAACATCTGGAACAATTTTTTACATCACATTCTAAAACATGTACTTCAGTGTGCAGTTTCTCATGTAAATAGGTCACAAATTAATCCTAGAAATCTTGGGAGTAAAATAATGGTAATTAAATCAGTACAATTTTTGCCCAAATTTGAAGTCCACATCATCGCTGTCAGTAATAACAATATTACTTTCATTACGAATAAAAATGTCCACATCACATTGCAAAAACATACTTAATTTTTAAAACTGCCAATTCTACATCAGTTGTTGTCTAAACATCAGCTTTTAAGCATTTATACACCTAGTGATGTGCTTTCCCTGGCATTCTGTATGAACAGGGACAATGCATTCCCTGCAACCAAATTTTGTCACCCCTCTTCTCTCTCCAGGTTGAGCAGCCAGTAAACATTCATGACAGGTTTTTTTTCTTGCATACATTATTTCAATGGTATGTTGTACTGTTCCTCTGGTAGGCTCCGGAACAAGTGCTGCAGCCTTTCCAGCTCTAGTGTCACCAACCAACGATGCAACTAGGTCCTCGAGATAGCTCTGAAACGTTGGCCACATACTTTTGACTTTCTCTGGATTCGTGTCCCGTGCAATTACATATGCATTGTACCCTGAAGTTTCCAATCAATAAAAGAAAACTCTACGCCAACATTTTTTTGACCGGTCATGAAGGTAGTACCCAACCATCTGGGGTCAGAGATCTACTCCCTTCATATTTTGCTGGTAATCTGACAGCATTTTTGGAGCTTCAACCTGTCGCTGAACAGCCATACCAGAACGTCTGTTTACAACGCCACGCGATGATTGGTCATGAAAGTTTGACAAGACACATACAGCTTTTGTATCTTGCCAAACACAAAAGGTAAGTTCATCCTTCTGTGCAACTTTGTATTCGTGTTTGTTCAGTTTCAGCTGTTTTGGCAGCAACTCTTTCGGCAACCCCTTCCTGTTGTTACGGACTGTTCCACAGGCCATCACCCCTCTAGTATGCAAGTCTCTCAATAAGTCTGTGCTTGTGTAAAAGTTGTCGAAATAGACTGTCAGATTTTTTCCGAACATGTGCGAGCAGAGATCCACTACTCTGTAAGCCAGCCCGTTATTTTTTACCGTCCACTTTGCCAGTGTATATTTGGAATCTATGCATGTATCCAGTTGAGCTGTCTGCCATATTCCATAGTTTCACCCCCCATTTTGTTGGTTTTGCTGGGAGGTACTGTCTAAAAGAGAGTCTTCCTTTAAATTTGATCATGCTTTCATCAATAGTTGCATTTGTTTTTGGTATGAAATTTGATGAAAATCTGGTCTAAATAATCCAGGTACCATCTGATTTTCTTTAGTTTATCTGGTCTTCCCTCTGGCTGAGGCTCTGCAGCATGTTCTTCATTGTCATGGAGATGCAAGTATCTCCAAATCAGATCAAATCTGTCACGAGACATGATTTTATTGAAAGATGTGACAAACATGTACTTATTTTGTGGCCAATAATTATGTCTTGATGGAAGTCAAATTATTCCCATGGCAAAACATAAGCCTATAAAGGCATTCATTGTTGGAATATCTACTGGCGTCCATCTTGGTGACTTGGGGGGGGGGGGGGGATTTTTTTTACGCTCCTGTTCAGTGTAACGGTTGGTTTCATCTAGAGACTACACACATACGTAGTAGATTATGACCATAGTCGTATTCAGGATAAAATGGGATACTACGACCATAGTTGTATTCAGGATAGAATGAGGTATTACGACCATAGTTGTATTTAGGATAAAATGGGTTAAGTAGTCTACAGATGTATGCACGTATTGAATTTCACGACTGCAAAAAATCTTTTTTGACTGTATCCTTACCATGAGCCTTCTCATTCTTTCTTTCTCCAGTCTTTCCTGTTCTTTCTTTTGTTCTCTCTCTGTGTTCATGTGATGGGTGGCGACAGCCTTGTTGATCTTGCTGATCTTTGATGAAATATTGCGGTGGAACTCTTTGAAGTCCTTGGCATGCTGAAGAACTGCATTTAGATATTCCTGTAGGAGCAAAAAAGATGTAAATTTACGCTCGGGAGATGGTTGCTTTCAACAGAAATAGACAAACACACACACACCACTCTTAAATGTGCACAAACACACACTAGCACATAACCTTGCAAACATAAAACCCACTTCAATATGCATTGATACATTCAAACATACCTACACTACTCTTCAATGTACATAAAGAACACAAAAAGCATATAAATTTTTAAGCATGAAACCCACTTCAATATACATCCATACACACCCACAAACTAAATGTGCATAAACACATGCTAGCATATAAACATGCAATCATGAAACCCACTTCAATACACATTCATACATCATACACACGAACAAACTCTTAAATGTGCATAAACACATGCTAACATATAAACATGCAAGCATAAAACCCATTATAATATACATTCATACACACCCACACTACTCTTACATGGGCATAAACACAAAAGCATAAAACCCACTGTAATTAACATTCATACACACCCACACTACTCTAACATGTTCACAAACACACAAAAGAATACAAACTTTCAAGCATAAAACCCACTATAACACAGATTCATACACACACACACACACACACACACACTCTCTACTCGTAAATGTACATAAACACACAAAGGAATATAAACTTGCAAGCATAAAACCCTCTATAATACACATTCATACACACCCACCATTCTCAAATGCACATAAATGCACAAAACCATATAAACTTGAAACCACAGACACCTCAATCATAGTCTATTCTTGAAATGAAAATAGGAGGGGGAAAATTCACCTCTCCATTTTAAAAAAAAGGGGCAATATTCTAAACAAAGGAGGAATTTAATGAAGACATAAAGGTAGGACTTCAAAATATGATGCATGATTTTAGCTCATCTGGTTGATTTTTCAGCACGAATTTTGAGAAATTAGCATGAATCTTGCAATCGCATGTCCTAGAATAGACCTTACCTCAATACACATTCATTTATTCATTCAGTAATGATATTGCTACATAGTCAAAAATTTAAATCTGCTGTAAAGTAGTTTTGCTTTTCATCCCACATTTCTCAGCTATTTAAAGCTCATTCCCCCCCTTTTTCACTTGGTCGAACAGTTCAGACCCACCTATTATAATTCTGAAATAAATGCAACAATAA
The DNA here is from genome assembly GCA_029931535.1 of Margaritifera margaritifera. Classification (NCBI taxonomy): domain Eukaryota; kingdom Metazoa; phylum Mollusca; class Bivalvia; order Unionida; family Margaritiferidae; genus Margaritifera; species Margaritifera margaritifera. The sequence continues at coordinate 2,249,193 of JAQPZY010001528.1, forward strand.
ACATTTCATGTATATTTTAAAATCATTTCCCATAACTCTTCAACAAGAAATTAAATCATATGCAATGAATGCACACAATGCATGCTTGACTGGATAAGATCATCAACCCCCCACCCCCACCCCATTGTCCCCCACAAAACATACTTATGTGAAGTGATTTAGGGTCAGGGTAGGCTGGATAAGGGGATGTCATTCCAAAAACACATGCCTGATGTTTCTGTCGTTTCTTTCTCTCCAGTTCTAATTTCTGTTGCTTCTCAAGCTTCTCTGTAACTCTGGCCTCCCTCAGAGACTGTCTCTTGCTCCGTCGATAGGCTTTGGTGTTCAGTGCTGTCTCTAGTGTTGTGTCCCTTCTCATGCAGGACACCACCTCAGTTCGCAACTATAAGAGACAAAATCAAAGTTTGGTTGAAATCTTTAGTCATATTCCTGATACTGTGATGGTACTTTTTTTCACAGGGTACCAATTTTGTGATTCTCCTTGTTCCTACAAACCTCGATTTTTACTACCCAATAAACGATGTGGAAAAAATATGAATTCTACCCCAAAATGCGAATTGAAGTACAGATGTAATTTTTCACAAAACCACGAAACTGATACCCACAAAAATACATGAATTAATAGTATGTGGTCTTACCAGTGATATTTTCTCTTCCAATGACCTTAAGCCCTAATAATTCTAATATTACAAATTGACTGCATTTTGGGCTGTAAATGGTCATGTGATACTAATCTGGAATATTCTGGGGCCTACTTTTGGTTCCCAATTGGTTTTCAGTGCAAACAGTTAAGAACTCCATACAACATAATAATAACAAGAACAACAAGAATACTCCCCCCACCTTTTCAGATCACATTTTCCAACCTGGACAAAATCTCCAATTAGAAGTTCAAAACTGTAATCAGTCCTTCCTGCAATCCAATACTTAACACTGTAGCCAATCAAAGCATATAGCAGGCTTTAAGAGCAACTCTATCTTCATAAATTACTGCAGTTTCGCTTCAATATTGTGTCTCAATCAGCTGTTATTTAGGGTCATGGCCACTATTAATGGATATGATTTATTGTGCAGGAAAGATCAAAATGTGTAGAAAGAAAGAACAATGAATTCTAAACATGTAAAGTATATTTGCTCAACAAAAATCATGCTCATTCTCATAAACTCTTGTGTTGTGATTCTGTATGTGCTAGGTCATCTTCACTAGCCAAGGGTCGCTGATACACTTACTTCCACATCAACGACGTATTAATTGGATCGGCAACTCCTGGATAGGGCTAGGTATTCTGGCTATTATGAAGAGGCTAATAAAAGCAAACTCTGCTACCAAAATCCACTGATTTGACCACAGAAAAGAGGAAAATTGGAATTATAAAGACTAAATGATCATGGTTTGGTATTTATCAATGTGTACATTTTATCTAATCAATTACAAAGTTAACATACAGTCCTTTGGACTTTATTTACTTTGTAAGTGATTAGGTAAAATTTACACTTTGATAAATACTCGACCATGATCACTTAATCCTGTAACCTTTTTGAAAAAGAAAAGGAATCTTTTGTTTCTTCTATCAATCTTTTCTGCAAAGTTTAATGATAATTATATAATCCAAACAAGAGTACCGTAAACACACATTATACACCCAACCCATGTTTAATAGTCCTCTATGCAGATAACTGAAATTTGTGTGCAGAAACCACTTTTCTTCTTTCAGTCACAGTGACCTTGAACTTTGATGTTTTGACTCCAAAATCAATAGGCTTCTTCCTTACCCCAAGCGTAAGGCATCACAAAATTTGGTCCAGGTCTGTGATGTCGAACTAATGTTACTTTGCAGAAACCATCTTTCTTCTTTCAATCACAGTGACCTTGCCCTTTGACTTTTTGACTTCAAAATTGATAGGCTTCCCCCTTACCCTAAGTGCAAACCATCCACAAAGTTTGGTAACCGTTGATGATGGAAAACTCAAGTTATTGTGCAGAAACCATTTTTCCTCTTCCAGTCAGTGACCATGACCTTTAACTTTTTTACCCCAAAATCAATAGGGGTCTTCCTTACCCCAAATACAAGTCATCCACAAAGTTTTGTAACTGCAGATGGTGGAAAACTCAGGTTATTGTGTTGAAACAATTTTTCTTCTTTCAGTCACACTCACCATGATGTTTGATCTATTGACCCCAATATCGATAGGGTTCTTTCTTACACCAACAGCATGCCATCCACAAAGTTTGGTAACTGTAGATCATGGACAACTCAAGTTATTGTGTGGAAACAACATTGGTAACAGGCTGACAGATGGATGTAAAACTTACTAACATAATACTCTCCACCTTATGGTGGGTGTATAACGAGCTATTTAGCTAAAAATGTTTACAAGTTTACAGTTGACAACAGATGAACAATGAAGCTACAACCATCATGTCTTAACTTTGTAACTTTTATCTGAAAAAAGAAAACAATGCACCTACAATGAAATAAAGGATCTAACGGTTAAATTACTATGGTGAAAGATACCCATGGAAAATAGGCATGACTTATGAGTTACTGAAATCTCATTTGCTTGTGGGGAGTCTTCAATACTTTTCAACTAAGATATTCTAGTTTGGATATCATTAGAGGTGGGTCAGTGGGTTAGCATGTTGGATTCTGGACTGAAAGGGTATGGGTTTGAATCCTACCACTGGATCAGCTTGGTTGTCTACAGTGGTGTGTCCTTGCACAAGGTGCTTTACTCCAATTGCCTCAGCACTAAATAACTTACTCGTGTTTCTGTGCCATAAAGTACCAAACCAAAGCTTAAGACAGCCTTAGTGTCCTGGTTTTCTTTGTACATTGATATACAAATAAATTTTCTTTTTGAAAAAAGTGATTATCAATTGACAAAGTGACCCAAGGAGCATGATTGATCTATCAAATACAACTTGCTTCATGTTTAAATTGGAGCTATCATTGAAAATATTTGGAAATACTGATACTGCACCTTACTTTTAGCAAAACTAGTTATACCTGGACAAAAACAAAATATGAATCTGATTATGGTTAAAAATTAAAAAGGCTGAATTCAACCTATAAAAGAAAAATGTATTATCCTGTGTACCTGTCTCTGGAAGTTAAGAAGGCGGAGGGCCCGCTGCTCTATCATTGCCCTGATTTTCATATCTTCAGACAATGTAGCTGGAAGGCTTGACAACTCCTTTATTCGCTGTCCAATGCGGTTAGATATTCTGTAAAACAGAAAACGTTTGAAACTTCAACTGTGATCCTATTGTGCATTTCAATGTTATACATATTCAAGATTTTCTTGCATGATTTCAGCTACCCTTGTTTGGAAATTGTCCCCCTGTTGAATTCTCACTACCTAAGGATTTTGGCAATTTGCACCTTAAAGAGTAGCTAACTAATTATTTGTTGGTCCTTTACACACTTTAAGTAGACCCAGATATTAAATGGGTTAAAAAAAATTTTTTAAGAATTAGCCACAAATTTAAAAAACAAGATGCCAAAGAAGGCATGAGATTGCTCACCTGGCTGACATCTGCCAAATACAAGAGAAGCTGACCAAATATCTGGGTCAGTTGGATGTTTTCTGTAGAATTGTCATCAAATGCTGTTGACTGCATATCTGATGAAACAACTGATTCAAGGTTTTTCTGTTTTTTGGTATCTTCAGCCATACTTAAAGGCACATCAGCATCATTTGCCCATTACTGAAAGGACTCAGGGCCGAGATGCTTTCTGTCACAGTTCATAAAATTGTGTTAAGCATTATTTAAAAATTATAAAGTTGTTATATGTTTCTATTTATAATAACAGTGGCCATATTTGATGGTGGATCAGCATCATTTATATAAATTTGAAAGGCCATCAAGGATGCATTCTGTCAAATCTGGTCAAATTCTGTTGAGCAGTTATTTGAGAGAAGTTATTATTGTTTTTTTTTTAAATTTTATTTTCAGTAACAGCAGCCATATTTGATGGTGGATCAACATCATTTGTACAAAAAGCTGTTCATGCCAAGATGCTTTATGTCAAACTTAGTAAAATTCTGTTGAGTTTTTATTTTAAAATTTGTTTCAAGGTACCAGCTTGTAAGGCCTTCATACCAGAACGCTTTCTGTAAAATTCTACTTAGTAGTTTCTTGAGAAGTCATTTAAAGGCTTTTCTATTTTTATTAATGGTGGCCATATCTGATGGCAGATTGGCATCATATGTACAAATTTGAGAAGCCTTTATGCCAAAATGCTTTCTGTCAAATTCCACCAAGTTATTTTTAAGAAATAGTCTTAAAAGGTTTTAGTAACAGTAACCATATCTGATAGTGGATCACCATCGTTTGTACAAATACGAAAGACCTTCATGCCAGGATGCTTTCTGTCAAATCTGGTCAAATTCTGTTGAGCGGCTATTCAAAAGAAGTCATTGAAAGGTTTTTCTATTTTTAGTAATAGCATTTGATGTCAGATCACCATAATCTGGTTGAACCTGATAGATCTTAATGACAAGATACTTTCAATGAAATTCAGTCAAATTCTGAACAGCAGTTTTTGAGAAGTTGTCATTTAAAGATTTTTCTTTTTTTCATAATGGCAGCCAACTGTAATATTGAATTGGCATCATTTGTATAAACTTGAAAGACAATCATGCCAGGATATCATCTCCCAAGTTTGGTTGAAATTGACTGAGTGGTTTGTGAGAAGAAGTTGAAAATAGCCATTGTTGATGGATAGACGATACATGGCAATACCATAAGCTAACTTTGTCTTATGGCAATATCACAAGCTAACCTGGCCTTACCACAATACCATAAGCTAACTTTGTCTTATGGCAATATCATAAGCTACAGTCATATTAGACATCAGATCAGCACTATTTTCATTTAAGACCAACTAGACATCATAAGGAGTCTTCTGGTAAAAACTTTATGTCGATATGACTTTCAGTTCAGGAGAAGGAGAGATATGATTTTCAAGATGGCTGCTGTGGTGGCCATATTGGATGTCAGATCAGCACCATTTTTCATTTAGAACCAACTAGACACCATAGTCTTTTAGTGACAACCTGATGTTGATATAACCATCCATTCAGGAAGAGAAGTGATAAGATTTTCAAGATGGCCACTGTAGTGGCCATATTGGATATCCAAATGGCACCATTTCCATTTAGGACCAACTGGACCTTGAGATGAACGTGTTTTTAAAGTTTCATGGCAATCCTCCGAGTAGCTTATGAGTAGTGATAATAAACCTGTGCTAATGGATGGACAGACAGACAACGGACAACATTCAGCATCCCGTAAGATCTTTGGTCTATGATCAACAGTGCTAAAAAACCAGGTTAATGAACTGAACAGCCATCAGTTTAGGTATTCTTTTGATATAGCACAAACTGGGTTCATTAAAAATCCATAATTACTTTTTTTTGCATTATGAAGCTCAAAACAATCACATAAATACCCAGGTCAAGACCTCTGACCTTGAAATCAATGTCAGAATGCTGATCATCAACACATTTGCTACAAAAGAACAACATACAGTGTGGTCAACACTAATTTTTATATGTACAAGTTATTTTGTTCCTAGTTCAGTGAAAACTACACAGATGTCCTACTTATTCATGTCCAAAAAATTAGGCACTTCAGTCAAGATCAAATTATGTACTGATTCCCATCTAGCAGCAGGAATACTCCAGTTTAACCTGTAATTTAGTATACAGTGGTCTGGATTCTGCCAGCACGTGTAAGACTGTACATTGCCAAAGAACCGTTTTTTTTGGTGGTATTTCTATAAATAATATATAACAATTTTTTTTTTACTTCAGCCCAATTTGTTTCATTTAAAGTTTTGTCACTTTTAATGTCTGTTGTTCAAAAACATAAAAAAAATCCTTCAAGAAAGATGTTAAATTATTAACCTTGCTGAAGACTGGACTGGTCAGTTGTCCAAGGAATTTGTGTTATGAGATAGCTAACTGCTAGCTGATGCATACAAACAATTAATTCCACAATACCCTTGTTATCTCTGTATTGAAATACTGACAACTACAAAGAGGTAGGGTTCAAAATGAAAAGTGAAACGACTAACCTATTCTCCCTCTCATTCAGAAGCTCTATTGGATCCAGGCCAGTAGGTTTAGCAACTGGCGCAATACGGTTCTGCTTCTGTTGCATTGTCATCATGGCTTGGACTGAGGGAGGGGGTGGCTGAGAGAAAGATGATTTCTGATGGGATGGGGGTGTCCCTGAGGGCTGCTGGACATCTCCCATGGACTGTGGTCCTGTAAATGTCTCACTAGCGGACAAGGGTGGCTGAGAGGGGGTCATCTGCTGGTGAGGAGCCTGGGGAGGGGGAGTGGGCTGATGCTGTGGAAGATGGGGTGGCTGTTGTTGTTGTTGCTGCATGTGCTGGTGTTGTTGCATCCTCATCTGTTGCATCTGCTGCATTTCTCCCACACCTGCTAATATAAGCAATTAAGGTGGGGTTTTTTTCTTTATAATAACTTTTTGTACTTTAACTATCCCCATCCATCCATCTGTCCATTACATATACTCAAAATGGCTATATTTTTTATTATTATTTTGACATGTAACCATAATCAAGGGACACACTTTCATGAAGGACAAATGAGTGCTAATTATAGGCAACCAGTGAAATACAGAGAACATAAATAGTATTGTTTCCTATGTATGTGTCATGTGATTCGCTCTGAACACAAAGTTTAAGGATAATACAAGTATGGAAACAATCATCTTCAGGGTGAGAGACCTACAAATGGAGTGCAGCATGGAGCTGAATATTAACCATTCATCAGTGTCTTTCACAAAGTCCATAATAATAGATTTACATTTCAAAACTCTTTCTTCTGACAGGCAAATTTGATCATGGTTGTGCTGTGTTGTTTTTTGGTCTTGTTGGACAAGCTCAACAGACAAGTAACTTAGAATGCAGGAGGGGCCGGATCTTGAATATAAGGTCTTGGGCAACCCAATTGTGCGCACACTGCATACCCTTACATATGCCACCAATGGGGATCATAGCAGCACCAGTGAGAAGACTAGAAATGTTTACAGAACATGAACACTCTGCCATTCCCTCTTTTGCAAACTTGACCAAAGCTACTGAAGCATTAAATATATGTCACAGTCATCGACTTTAGGTAGAGGGGTGTTGTACCCACCCTAAGGTATCCACACGCTAAGCTGTATGAATCTGCACCCACTGCTTGAGAAACAGACCTAAACATAAAACTTGACGAAAGTCACTGGGTCATTAAATATTGGTCGCATCAATCTAATTCTTGTAGGCTGATGCATTCATCAAGATATATACAAGGATAACCTTGCCTGAGAAACCACCTACTGTAATTAACCTGAATAACAAGACCTGCCAATTTTCTGGACAAGATATTTTCCAAATTTGTAATCAATTTAAATATTTGAGCACCAAACAAGTTTTTTTTTCAAGCCAATGAAAAATAAAAATTAAAGTTGGAATGTAAACTAAGGAACTTTTTTTTACCTGTACTGAAAAACTGGGGAGTAGTAAAAAACTGGTGAGTGAGTAGTCAACTGCCTGGCCATGGAACCACTTTGAGTACCCTAATTATCACATGAATTTACCAAAGGTGTTATCTATAGGCCACAATAAATATAGATGACATGCTCCACAATTCATGATTCATGATCAAGCAGTTCCCGAAACAAAGTGAATCACAAGCTTGTTAAAGGTAATGATAAAGGAAAAAACAACCTTTCATCATAAGACAGTTGGCAGAATACATTAATTGATCACTTTCATAACTGTAAAGTCAGTTGTCATCAGCATTATTTCCAGCCAACATGTTATTGCAGGCTTCTTTTATATTTAATTCTGGATAGCATACAAAAGGAGACAAGCAGCCATGCACATCAATTCCTTTCTCCCTAAAGTGGATTAACTTGTGTGATATGAAGTGTTTAAATATGTATGCAAGTTATTATCTTTGTTTTCCCTTTTCCAGTAAACTAGACTGGGTTTACACTTATATATGATAAAGTGATCAACATCTACAACACACAAGTTTCACAAATTATTGTAGGTCTCAGTTTTATTCAGTTGCACATTAACATCATTACTGACATAGTTGGTTCAGTCTTCATATTAATAATCAGAGAACAAATAATTGTATTCTGAAATTAAATTCCTGAACCAGTCCAAGTGATTTGGCTTCTTGACATATTTTGCGCAATCACTGCCATATCTTAAGGTTTAGTGTTGAGGTCACTCCAAGCATTTTTGCAGTTTTAGCGTTGAGGTCACTCCAAGCATTTTTGAAAGAAAATATTTATTATCATTCAATTTTCAGAGGTAAGATAATATGAAAAAATGTATACTATTTCAGTGATACATTCTGATGTCAAAGACAATCTTTACATTATAAAACAATATCGATATCAGAACTGGGTCACAATCATAAGCAAGTTTCCAATGAGACTTATCACCAACAGCAGTACATGTACACGATGAACAGACTTATAGTTTTACAAACAAAAAGAAACACAAGAAATGCAACCAGAATTCTTTATCTGTAAAAGAAAACTGAAAGATTAGCATGCAAGTGTTCTTTGTTGGCAAGCAGGGATATAGTGCAACCTAGTTTGCCTACACAGATGACTTCTGACTGGCATTGTACAACATTACAGTGAGGAATACTGTAGAATCTCATATTTATGCTCATTTCAAACAATATTTATGAAATTCATTTAATAATTTCAATGTCTTGCTCAGAGATTCACAAAAGATGGAAATCAATGAACTTGTTTCATAAATATAATTTGAAATGAGCATTCATTTAAGATCTTCTATTTACTGCATATCGCATTATGCCAGGTCATCTGATGAAAAGTCATCTATCACAGGAATCATAGATGTAATATTATGAGTTAAAGTACCTGGAGGTCTAGACATATGTGGGAAAGGTCTCTTGCCATCGACTGCCATCTTCAGCTGCTCTGGTACAGGTTGGCTGCGAGCTATAAATTTGTATGCCATGATTTGGGCACGAAGCTGGTGAAGCATGGGTGGTGTAAAATACCTCTGGCTGGATTGACCTGGCATTTGACCCTGCATGTTGGAACCAGGCTGCTGACCCATACCTGGAATAAAAGAGATCATAAAGTTATGGACATCATTCTTCTATTCCAGCTATTGATTTAGACCAAGCTTTATTGTAAATTTTGAAATAAGTTCTAACCACAAATATTAGGTGCTCTTTATGCCCCAGATGTGGGAATTAAGTTGCCTATAAGGTGGAATAATCTAAAGAAAGCAAAGAAATGCTGGCCTTTGATGTGCTAACAATAAATCTTACACTCCAGTTTTGCGAGTCTACCTGTGGATGGAAGAGGTGACAACATGTAAGCACTATAATTAACAAGGGTCACTTTCTGACCCCTCTCAAATTTTCTTCATGTAATGTAAATTACATGCATTATTTTTGACAGAAGATTTGTATTTACGTGCCAGTTGTCATGGAAACAGCATGTTGAAAAACAAGTCCCTCGAAGGGACTGATGCTCTACTGTCCGAAAACGATTTCCATGAATCCAAGACAAAACTATTTGCTCTTTTAACTGCCGAGTGTTGACAAAAATCTCTGATATTCTTGAGTGATAAAAAGATTTTCAAGATGGCCACCATGGTGGCTATATTTGATGTAAGATCAGTACCATTTTCATTTATGACCAATCTGATGTTGATATGATTGCCGTGACAGCTATATTGGATGTGTGAGCAGCACCATTTTCATATAGGTCCAACTAGATGTTGGGATGCATGTGTGTGTAAAGGTTCATTGCAATCCTTCAAGTAGTTTAGAAACAGCAACAACAAAACTGGTGCAGACAGACATTGGACAACAGGCTATCCCACAAGTTCTTCTGGTGTATGACCAGTCAGGCTAAATATATAAGACTGAGAATTTTATAACTTTTCAAGGTATTTCTCATTTAAAGGGCATATCCATACATTATTCACAAGATTAAAATAATATACATATATTTTCAATAAAGCTGCATATTGAGATTTGATTTAAAAAAGGATACAAACTGGTTCATAAGAGTCAATTAATATCCCCAACTTACAAGTCAATTTTAAAATTTTACAAGTTTCATTGCAAAATTAAAACTGTCATTATGTCTGCAATTAAAGTATACAGATGATTATTGTTTTTACAAAAACTTCTTGTCATGAGAATCGAACTGCAATGTCCTGCAAGGATGGTAGCCACCTTACCATTTGAGCTACTGACATTTTGTTGATTTGAAATTACATAAAATTTGGAGCTACTAACATTGCTGAACATACTGTCTGATTTAAAACTAGATATAATTTGGATGAGAAAAGCTGGACATTGATGATCCTCCGCTGCACTCTTTCTTACTTTAATTTCTGATATTAATATTGCAATATGAAACAAGACTGAGTCAATGGAATTTCCTTAAATATACCTTAAGCTTATCCTTAGATATTAACTACCATCAATACTCGTGTATAAGCCAATACCAACAGCAAACTGCATAGACCCAGATCTGCCGTTGCCTAATGCGCCAGCAGATCTGGGTCTATGCAGTTTGTAGGGACTAATCAGTAGAACAAACAACATAGACCCCAATCTGCCAGCGCATTACGCAACAGCAGGATCTATGTTGTTTGCATATGGACTTGGCTTATACGCGAGCATAGACAGTAGGTTTTTTTCATAAGTTGTGAATATCGCCCTTACTAACAGAACAAAATACAACTTTAAAGTGCATCCCTCAGTCCCTTTAAAATTATCAGTAGTGTGTCTAATAACAAGACTCCCCCAAAGGTACTTACGCCAAAAAGAATTTCCAGAAATTCAAGATAAGACTGTTTCTTCTTTTTATCTGCAAAGTACTGAAACCATCTCTGAAATATTCTTGAGTGATAACAAGATTTTAAAGATGGCCACTATGGCAGTCACACTGGAAGTTAGATCAGCACAATTTTCATTTGGGACCAATCTAACATCATAAGAAGTGTTTTGATGAAAACCCCATGTTAATACGACCAGCCATTCTGCAAGAATAATGATAACAAGATTTTCAAGATGGCCATCGTAGCAGACATATTGGATGTCAGATATGCCCCAATTTTATTTAGGACCAACTAGATATCATAAGTCTTTTGGTGAAAACCCATGTCTATATGATCATCCACTCGAGAGGAGTATCGATAACAAGATTTTCAAAGATTACCACTATGGTGGTTATATTGGAGATCGAATCGGCACCATTTTTATATAGGACCAACTAGACATAAGAAGTCTTCTAGTTAAAACCCCATATCGATATGACATTCCGTTCCGAAGGCATGGAGATAACAAGATTTTCAAGATTGCCGCTGTGGCAGTCACAGTGCATGTCTGATAGTGACAGCCCCATGTTGATAAAACCATCCATTCAAAAGGAGCTTGATTATAAAAGTTTCAAGCTGACTATTGTGGCAGCCATATTGGATGTCCAAGAAGCACCATTTTCATTTAAGACTGACTAGACCTTGAGGTGAATGTATTTGTAAAGCATTATGGCAATCCTCCAAGTAGTTTAGGAGAAGTAGCGATAACAAACTTGCGCTAATGGATGGACGATGGACAACAGGTCATTCCATAAACTCTTATGGTCCATGACCAATAGAGCTAAAAAATCAACTCATGCCCATGTGAAGTAAAAAAAAACCAGAAAGTGGGCCTGATATCACTCACCTGCATAGCTGATATATGTCAGATTGTGAACGCAAATTCAAGCATGTATTGAAACTGTAGAGAGGAAAGAAAAGCTTGGAGTTCACTGTTGCTACATTGTCTATTAGTGTTGGTGTAATTAATCTTCTGTCATAGAAAATATAGTCATTTATACAACCAGCATTGTCCCCTGGCATTTTGTACTCATCCCCCCCCCCCTTTGTGATTTTAAAAACAAAATCATCAAGGATATAAGAAATGCACAAAACTTAGTAATTTCATTTAATAATTTATAATTTCTAACCTGATTGTCACCATAAGTCCCCAACACTGTCATATGGTTCAAGTTTCAAACCAAATGGGTGTTTTCAATGTAAACAATAAGCCTGCTCAATGTCCTTCTAGTTAAGGGGTGAGGTTTATAGGATGACACAAACAGAGAAGGTAAAAACTGTGTTGTCTGTATCAAATACTTGCCATGTCTGGTTTTAATGTTTCTCAAAAAAATTAAAAGGGTCAGTGGTGTAACTCATGTCAATGGGTTCGAAGGATGTAGCTTCCAAAGTCACAGAAATGTATGGAATTATTCGAAGCTTATCGAAGATGATGAACCACATCACTACTGTCGTCTGAAAATATAGACTCGCCGATGCAAATATGGTGGCCATGTTGAAACTCCTGTTTGGATTTAAACATAAACAAGATGACAGTGTTAGAGACCATCTAGCGACAGTCAGGTTGGAAATTATACAATAAGGAATTCAATTACTATGTTTTGTGCATTTTTTATATCCTTCATGCTTTCAGTTTTTTAAATCGGTGGGGAGGGAGGTTACAAACTTCTGGGGGGGGGGTGTAGATGAATACTATAACACGTGTAAAGAGTGCTATATCAAGGAAATATTCAATACATAAATGCTACAATTCTTGATGATTAAACCAACCTTGATTGTAGTTCCCAGGCTCTACACTTTGATTTGGAGGGCCTCCCATATGAGGGCCCCCAGGAGCCTGACCCTGGTTAGACACAGGTGTATTCCCCATTGATGTGCCTCCCATACCAGGCCCCATCATTGTCTGGCCTCCCATTCCATGACCATCAGTTACTCCACCCATCTGACCCCCTCCGGTCATCACTGGTCCTCCCATTGCAGGGTTATTTATTCCATGAGTGGGTCCACTTCCACCTATATTCGTTTGAGAGATATGTACAAAGTTATTGCTTGACAAAAATGTGTACAACTATCATATGAATTACTGATAACTGATCACTTTACAATTTTTTAACATAACAATTGTAACAGGAATGATATTAAACAAAAACTTAACAACAGCAATAAATTTAAGAATTTTTTTAAAAGTGAACTAAATCTGTAAAAATGGTATTCATCTTAAAGATGTGATGCAGTACTTACAATAACAAAGAAATGAAGGTAAGGCTTGCAAATATGATGTGTTTCTTGCAGTTTTCCAAGAAAAGGGGTTCTAAGGGTCTGCTGGGTCAAATTTATGAGACCTTTCTCACTTTCAGGGAGCTCCCCCATCTATTATTTAATAACTTACTATGAATATTAACTGCTTTTTACATTACCACAATTATGAATATTTATAATGAATTCCTTTGAAAATACTGCATACTAGTTCCAATTAGTATTTCTCTTTTATACTAACTTATTGTGACATTTTCTAATGTTCCTATTCAGGAAAAGAATGTTTATAGATAAGAACCGAAATACACATAACTTTAATCATGGGTTGTCCTTTCAAGCTGCTACACAGTTGAAAAGAAATTAAACCTTATTTTTAACTTTAGTCACTGTTGAGCCAATCTTTTTACTTTGGAGTCTTAGGAGTATTTTCTTATGCCTTCTTTATACTTCAATGGCTATCATCATTATTTCAGTTTAGTTTCCTATGCCCACTATATACAAAGTAATTCCATTTATTATATATTTCATAATGAGATACTTAAGTGTATCAGTGGGAGAAATTTACTTTGCCACAGTGGCAACAGCACTTTGATTGCCACAGTGTTAATGTCACTTTTGGAACTACTTTCTTTTCAAATTTAGGAAATGTATCTACCCTTATGTATGTTATTCAAATTTAGGAAATGTATCTACCCTTATGTATGTTATTCAAATTTAAGAAATGTATCTACCCTTATGTATGTTATTCAAATTTAGGAAATGTATCTACCCTTATGTATGTTATTCAAATTTAGGAAATGTATCTACCCTTATGTATGTTATTCAAATTTAGGAAATGTATCTACCCTTATGTATGTTATACAAATTTAGGAAATGTATCTACCCTTATGTATGTTATTCAAATTTAGGAAATGTATCTACCCTTATGTATGTTATTCAAATTTAGGAAATGTATCTACCCTTATGTATGTTATTCAAACTTTTATTTCCATATTTAAGCCCATTTTATTTTGCTTATATTCTTCTTCTCTCTCTCCCTCACTTCCACTCTCTCTCTCCATCAGGATGAACATATCTTAAAACATGCCAAGACTGTACATTTATGTAAGCAATGAGAAGGTGCCACCAAAAAATGCCTAACAAACTAAAAACAACAAAAAGTAGGTCTCAAGCAATAACTTATTTAAAAATAGTTTTCTGCATGCAACGTGCAAATTGTCTGTGACTGAATTTACATGACCTTGATTAGATATAACACTCAAATTGTTTAATTAGCAATTTTACCTCTCATCATGCTCCTCAAAATCAGGGATAGATGATGAGTGTTGATTGCAAACCAAAATTAAGTGACAATCGAAATCTGGGTGCAGTGCCTGTTACAGAACTAGACAGCAATATACCATGGCCACACAATTCACATTAGAATGCAGACATAAAAAAAAAAAAAATTTATTATAGGTAAACTCAGAATCATTAAAATCTTTTTTTAATGATGTTATACTCTGAAGTCTGTTTGATACGACCGCTCTTTGATGATTCTACACTACCCACACAGCACCAATATTCATTGTATCAATCTGTGCAAGAACTTAATTAAATGAATCAAATTAAGATTGAAGAAAGGGAATGATGGACTGTGCAAACCAATAATGCAAACAATTACATGACATGATTATTACACATGTGGCTGGTGAATTTAAGAAACCAGAGGAAATAACCACAACAGTTACTTCCCTTCACATGACACGTGAATTGTTGCCTGTAGTATGTATATAAGTGTGTGAGAATGGCCAGAATGTTTTATTAACATAGTACTTACTGTAATATTTTCCACTCTTTTACAAAATCAGTACATGATAAGACCTCCTGATGTATATATTTAACTCTGGACAGCAATGAAAATATTCATGTAAAACACCGACTCCTCATGCCACAAACCTGCATGTTGTACTGGTCCTCCCATTGATGGAACTGGTCCACCCATGCCACTCATGTGGGACCCAGTCCCTCCAATGTTCTGTCCGCTATGCATACTCATATTCTGTCCAGGTCCTCCCATATTATGTCCTACGCTGGGGCCTCCACCTCCAATGTTTGGATTATGGCTGCCTGGCATCATGTTAGAAGAGTTCATGTAATTGCCCATATTAGGACCTTGCATTCCTCTCCCCATACTGGGCCCCATTCCAGGCCCACCACCACTAGTGCCCATGGTAGGGGCTGTCATATTAGGTCCACCCATGGCTGGGTTGGACATGTTGGGTATTGGTCCAGGCATCCCCCCTGAAGGTCCACTTGGCATTCCCTGTGGGTGCATTCCACTCATTCCCTGTGGTGGCCCTCCCATTCCTTGTGGGGGACCTGACCCTGGACCACCCATCCCCTGGGGATGCATTCCTGATGAGCGAGGTCTGTCAGTCATATTCATCATAGGGTTATAGTGAGACTCATCTGGAGGTCCCCTTTCTTCCATTTAATGTGACCTATGAACAAAAAAGATTATGAGCAGATTGAAAAGATGAGAGAACAAAAGCAAGAATCTGGGATGTGATTGGTGCATCTCATGATTTAACCAAACAGATGCTTCCTACCCTGATTATATCTTCTATTAATTGATATGTCTAACAACTGACTGGTAATATTTTCAGCTGTATTTTTTTCTCTCCACAAGACGTGCTAGAGAGTGAATCTAAATATCATAGGTAAGGCCAAATAAAAAAATATGTGCGGTTCTGGTTACCCAATCAACCCTATTTTTTCCTGATAACCCTAAATTGGAGTGGAGGGTGGGGGGTAATTTCTAAAATGAAAAAACAAAACAAAACAAATTCAACAATCAAAGGAACATAACTACAACCAATGTTATATTCAGGATGCAAATGATGCTTGTTTTCTAGTTTTTGCCATATTTAAATCAGTCCAGGAAAAAAGTTTGTACCTACCTACCTAACCTGTTTTTTTTTTCTTAATGTAACCAGAACCACAGATTTTTTTTATTTAACCCAATGGACAATTCTACTTCTGCCAATTAGCTGAGAATCTATATACAACAGAAAATATATCAAAGAAACTCATAAATAATCACACCTCATTATGCTCCTGTAGGTTTTATAAGCAACCTATAGCGCATATGTATGATGGCAAAAAAAGATAAATGCAAATTATGTATACTTCTAATTACAGGTACCAAACTTTCCTGTTCAAATTTAAATCCTCCGGAAAGCACACTTTTTTTATTCACACATTTTATTCCAAAGGAAAAATAAGACTGTAAAATAATACAACTATTGCTTGAAGCACAAATACTAATTAAACACTATGTATGTACACTGTACTAAAGTTCACACTTCACTGATTTTCTGACCAAACCATTGAATCAAGTCTTTTGGTACACACGTTTGTCATGTAAATAATCCCAAAACTGCAAAACTACACCACAAGTATAACTTTCTCAAAGTCATGGATAATCAAGACCAATCTCTCACACATATTATCTACAGCTGCTTTCCATCAATACACATCAAAGGTTGCTACAACCTGCTGACTGCATCGAGTAATACAGTTGGTCACATGTTTGGTTCACATATGGAATGATGACATTATCTACATAAAACGACTGTCAAACAGGGTAGACAGATTTCTCATTTTCATGAGTGCAACTTTATGGACAATGGTTTAAGAAAAGGATCATAACGATATGTTTCAGTTAACTGCTTGGGTGGTGCTGTTCAGATGCTGGCTGTGTTGGCTCATTTGATGTTGAGCACTTGGATGAAATATGGTGTTAAAGATTGATTTTGACTGGTGTTTGATTTGTGCTCATACTGATGGCAGTACTGTTTTAACCACTGAAGCTACCACCATTTTTTGTCGGCATATTTTTGTACCTTTGTATTCTTCATTTTTGGCACTGCAGAGGTTAATCTCCGAAAAAAAATACCTATAAACATGCAAACTTTGACAGCAGAAAATCCACAAATTTAATTACACACAAAATATCCTTTTTTACGAAACCACAAAAATAAATAATACCACAGCATGTGAAAAGGAGTGCAAAAATATATATATCTTTATCTGTAATTTCATGTAGGGAGTTCCTTGTATGGGCTTTGGATCATGGCAAACATACTTTTTTTATTTTATGCTAGGCCGTGAATTACTGGATTTTCCAAGCTAAATAATTGTGATATTTCACTGGCCGTCAATAGACATTGATAACATTATGATTAAGAATTTACAAGCTTTTGTAAGATGCTTGCATGGTGTAAAGGTAAATATGGCCACCTTGCATCCAAACAAACCCAGCAATAGGCAAATATTTTTTTTAATATTTTTTTTTTATCTGCTGTTTTAGCTTGAATTGGGAAGGAGCATTATGTAACTACTGATATTTTATGTGTAAATATACACAAATCAGAGCAGAAAATAAACGGTAAAGCGCAGACATTATAACGATATACAGTAAGAATCAGGTACTTCAGTCTGTTGTACAAATTGCTAGATAATACACTTGAGCATAAAAAAAAAGAATATATGCTTTCTCCGAGTGAGTAAAGGTTTTATTTCATCTTGTGGGTGAAAAACTTCGCAACTCATAAACATAGTGTTTTTCACCCACTCAATGAAATATATCCGTTATTCACACATTTCAAGCAAATATCCTCTATTTATTGTCGTAAAATGCTGGTTGTCCTATTGGGCTTGGACTGTGAGTACTCGGGTTGTCCAATTTTAATTTTAATTTGTCCAATTTTAAGTTGTCCTAGGCTAGGGTTTCTACCCCCGATACACAGGCACTCGTTCATATCGGTATACAATGGAAAAATATTGATATCACCCAGTGTTGATTGGGTGGAGGAGATTGAGTGTTATCAGTTGTTTTCCACTTTATTTTACTAACAGAAACGAGTGCCTGTACCCTGATATTGGTCCTGTACGAGACAATAAATCTACAAGACAAGAAGCAGCACTGACAGAGAACTTTCTTGCGAGAGAGATAGACAGAGTTCTCCAGGTTTTTGGACCTGAGGATAAACATTAAAAATAAATGCAAAGACTATAAACATTATTCAAATAAAACAGACGTAGTTCAATATACTGAATTATAGCCTGTGAGACTCCATCAACAAGCGAACCAAACAAACCCCACCACTCCGATCGAACAAAAACAAAAAATACACATGTGTAATCACAAACCGTCCACTGGCGTACCCTGTGACGATCATCAACTGTGTACGCGAATACACAGAATCGGCTAAAAGCCTTCGTTGAAGCACCGGTCCACTTACGATAGCAATCCCACTTGATGGTAAAATTCGCGGTGACGGTGAGCAGTGAATAGGTCTGACGCGCACATCTTTGCGCATGGAAAGCGCTTTGTTCGTAGGTTATAGTCAGTTTCAATAAAGTTGAAACACAACAATTGGTTACCGATCTTAGCAGAGTTCAATACTTTCCCATTCTCCACCTCCCAAAAATGGAAATATTCATACTTTTGTATTTCAATTACTAGATAAATATACATATGAAAACAAATCTAAAATAATATACAAGTCGTGTAGGGAGAGTGGAAATCTCTTATTTTAGAAATGACGGAAAATGTAAAGGACAGCCCACAGGGTCCAGCATACTTAATACACAGCCACAGTATGAGCATAGTGGATATATATATATATATATATATATATATATATATATATATATATATATATATATATATATATATATATATATATATATATATATATATATATAAAGAAGCAAACACTATACTGTGGCTGTGTGTGAAGTATGTTATAGCTCTACTGGTCATAGACAATAAGCGTGTATGCGATGTCCTTTCGTTTAGGGTCATGCGTCCGTCAGCGCAAATTTATTATCGCTACTCTTAAAGTACTGTGAGAATTACCACCAAACTTTACAGACACATCCATCCCCAAAAGCATTTGACTGTTTGCCCCACAAACTCATCCTCCAGACTCTAGCAGCATATGGACTTTCAGCTTCAGACGTAAACACTATCGCAAATTACATCTCAAACAGAAGACAAGGTGTTAAATAGGAAACTCGACTAGTTCATGGGCACACACACACACACACACACACGTATGGATTAATTCTCGGACCCGTATCTTTATTAATGACATCATATTTTTCATAAATGTTTCTGATCGATATAACTATGCCGATGACAACACACTTGCCTACGCTCACCACCACTTTAATATAATAAAATCTACTTTGAAAATGGAGTGCAACATTTTGAGTAGATGCTTTATAGACAATGAAATTAAAGCAACGTTTGATTAGATGCTTTACTGACAATGAAATGAAAGCAAAATTTTGATTAGATGCTCTACAGATAATGAAATTAAAGCAACGTTTTGATTAGATGTTTTACAGACAATGAAATGAAAGCAAACCCTGTTAAGTTCTAAGCTATCGCACTCGGAAAGAAAACTAGCGAACAGGTTGAAACTTTCTCCTCCAACGAGACTAATAAATCTTGTGAAGACTTAGTCAAACTACTGGGAGTCACTTTGGACTTTATGCTAAACTTTAATCAGCAAATCATTGAAATTTGTCAAAAAGCATCGAAGCAATGAAATGTGCTCAAACGAATTGGAAAATACCTCACAACTGAAGGACGACTGGCTGTGTACCACTCTTTCAGCATTTATTGTTCTATGTCCGGAAGGGAGGCGCAGACTCCCACTTAGGCCAACACAACCAACACTTAAACGAACCAGGCCACACCCACAGCTTTCAACCAGCAGATGTCAACCAGCTAGTGGAGAAACTCGACCCAGCGCCGGATCGTGGCACGGAAACGGATCCCCAATCCCAGGAAATGGACCAACTACAAGTTCAACAAATGCACAGCTACAGTCGCTCCACACCACTACATCAGGCGTGCAATACAGAAATGGACCAACTTCAACTTCACCATCCATCTATAACTACCACCAACAACGGTTACCCTGCGAGGCCGAATTCATCCTGCCACCAACACATATCCAGGGAAATCAAACCGCAGCAAACCCTATACCTGCCTCCCAACCACAACAGCCCCCAGACTTATGTCCAAAGGAAAACCGACCGAACAGTAATTTATCAAATACATCACCAGATAAACACCTCACCAACAAGAATCCAAAATGGACCACTAATGCAACATATTCCTACATGCATCCTTGTACCAAGCCCAATTCCGGCCCAACACAGGACACATCGATTACAACAAACCACTTACCCATTGAGCCATCATGGACTCTGGTCACCCTCAACTGCCAGAATGTGAGAAGCAACGTCGTATACCTAGAAAAAGAACTATCAAAACTTTACATCGTGTATATTCAAGAACACTGGCTCTTTCATTTTGAAATCAACATCCTTGCAGAACTTTTTCCCCAACACAACAACTTTTCAAAAAGTGTGGACGATGAAGACCCAATTCCCCCCCCCCCCTCCCAAAAAAAGGATAAGAAACTCTGGCGGGATGAGCAGGAGAATATAAGCAATCAGCATACAAACGGTATCTGGTCTGTTCTGTCTCATCTCGGTGTACATGCCCAGCAGGGGAAAGCATTTTCCTTGTCATACTTCCTGAATTCCATAGCAGAGCTGCAGAAGATCTTTGGCAAGTACAGTGTAACCCATACAATCTTAACTGCAGGTGATCTAAACAGTTTCATGCACAGTGAGCCACCTAACGAATTTGATATGGTCCAGCAGTTTGTAGAAGCCAACAATCTCGCCCCCACAGTAAGCTACCCTACCAAACCTACCTTTTACTATCACAACGGATTATCGCTGTCCCAGATAGACTACATCCTAACTAACTGCAACGGCAACCTTTGTGCTGTAAATGTAGCGTCACACGACCCACTCAACACATCAGACCATACAATTGTAACAGCACTTATTAGGGGTAACCTCAAAAACCACCGAGAAGTAAGCAAAGGTCGGGGAAAAAGGCCAAACAAGCCCAGGTGGAGCAATGGCGACCTAGACATATACAGAGACACCATCATTAAACATCTTGACCTGAAACAACACTGCCAAGGCAACAATAGCCCGTTCCAGAACACACTAGATGTACTCCATCTGGAAAGCATCCTGGAGCAAGCCACATCAGCTGCCATCCCAGGCCAAGGACGCAAGAAGAAACCAAAAGGCAGAAGCCCCTGGAATGAAAAGATATCAGCTGCCTGCCATAGATCAAAACAAGCACACAAGAAATGGTAAGTGAAAAGGTGCTCCACAGAACAGGGATGACCCGCTGAATATTAGCCGCAGAAGGGCTAATACAGGATTTACGTAAGCTGGCTGCACGGTGTAGAGACCAGCTATATACTAAAATCATGCTAGCAGATGAATTTAATCAACAACTCTTCTATAGACTGGTCAATAAACAGAGGAAATCACTTTATGTACAGACAGAGCTCCTCCTCATGGATGATAACAGATTAGTACAGCCCGAGGAAATATTACAGGGATGGAGGCGCCTTTTCAAGCGCCTAGCAGTCCCACACAATAAAGGGAACTACGACGAGTCGCATTATGAAATTGTTTCCAGCGATCATCCCCTGCTTGAAAATGCGAGTTATACCCTGTCTGAACCCCTCCCTTTACTGGAAGTATCAGAAGCGGAGCATTCTATCAAGAAGCTGCCGAACAACAAGGCTCCAGATCACCTTGGCATGACCGCAGTACATCTTAAGTATGGCGGCCTGCCCATGGCTATATACCTCACCAAACTTCTGAACAACATCACCCAGAGTGCAAGTATCCCAGAAGTATTAAAAGTAGTGATCATCACACCAGTGCCAAAAAAGGGAAGGACCATATTCTACCCAATAACTATAGGGGCATCACAGTGTCAACCGTCCTTAGCAAACTAATCGAAACATTGCTTCAACCCCACCTAGACGGTAAGCTGACCGCTAACCCACCCACCCACCCACCTAAAAAATCCAAAGGGTTTCACAAAAAACACCTCCCCTAACCACGCAGCACTGCTGGTATTCGAAGTAATCAACGAGGTTGCAGGCACACCCTCTATGGACATCCGCCTCAACGAACCCACGAGTGGTAGCGGAAGCAGCCATCAAAGCAAGGGTTCTACCAGGCTCATACACACTGCAGTCTAACAGATACAAGTTCAATCAACATTATGTCTCTCCTGTCTGCCCTCTGATGTGGGTTGATACGGGAATTAATATTACGCCATAGGTTTACATTATGGATCAATATGGACCCGTACGGAAATTTAACGTTGTTGGTCGATATGGCCCCATACGGGAAGTTTACATTGTGAAAATATGTCCCCATACGGGAATTCAACATTGTGGGTCGTTCTGGGGTATAAGGGTAAACGTAATGTTAAAACTACATCTACTATTCAACACTTGGTTATCTACTATCCAACACTTAGTTATATACTATCAAACTACCTATTTTAGATATACTATCAAAGACCTATTGTTCATATACTATCCAACACCTATTTTTATATACTATTCAACACCTCACACATACTATCCAATACGCCATTGTAGCGACCAAGACCCCCCCCCCCAATTACTAACCAAGGAAAAGTGTAGGAGTGCTTGCACCCATTATACTTACAAAGACACACAAACATACTATCATACAAGAGTAACAGGATGTAAAAGAAGGAGAATTAAATCACACACACCATCACACACACAAAAGGGTAGGAGTGTTTATATACACAAAACATAAAAGGGGTAAGGGGTTTAAAATGTTAGTTGGTTGTGAACAGACAAAAACATACACAAACATACAAGCACATAGATTTGGCAATGATTTAATAATATCCCTAATTCTAAGAGAATTGGGTGGCCCTGACAAGGACCGTTTGGTTTTTGCCACACTTGCCTTTAGTGGCTGCACCTCCCAGGTCTGGTTCTGCAAGCAACACATCTCCTACTCCATCGATCCCTACCCCGAGGATTGATAGCCACGGAGTGAGGATGGTAAACCTCACTTTCCCAAATCCAATTCTCATTTTTCGAGATGATGAACTCTTGATGCTGCTGCTGCTCCTTCCGCCTCATAGAACTTACTTTACAAATGGAGCGTACTGGTGATGGTTGTGGACGCGGTAGCTCCTCTCTCCATTCTTCTTCTTTCTGGCGTAGTCTCTCTTGTACCCTCATCCAATTTTGATCGAGGCGCCAGAATTTTTATCTCACGCATCTCTTTCTCCCTCCCCCCCGATTCCCTCTTCTCCTCCGCCCAAGGCCTCTGTATCTTCTTCACTTCTTCATCCATAACTTCTCGCATGAGTCCCATCGCTGTTCTGAAAGCGACCATTTCGCTCTTGAGTCGACGCTTGTTCCGATAGTACTCCATTTCCTTCACCCGACCCAGAAGGCTGTTCTACTCTGTTAAGCAAACACATGGCTGCGCTCAACTTCCCGACTTGCACTGGTCTAGTTTAGTTTTTTCTTCTTCGTGAATGAGTCAACGATGGATGGCAACACTGGCGAACGCACCGCTTTATATGTTAGAGGCACATATGTGAAAGAAAAAAAAATCTCCTTAGAAAAAAGATGAAAGATAGACAGAGAGAATGTGAATGCATGTCGAAAAGATTTTGTGTTGGTAAAAAAACAAAAACAAGCTAACATAATCTTTTCTAAATCAAGATTTTTAGTAATAAGCCCCACTAACTTAAACTAAATGAAGAGGAAGGATTCGGGCTAGTCCATTCTTTTTCGTTTACAACTGACACACACAAACACAAAATGTTAAACATGAACTTATTTACAAGGTTGACAAGACTAGACTTTCAGTGATCTATTACAGTGTCATTTGTCATCGATGCACACGACGTTTCTGTGCTAAAGAAAATATATACCCATAATGTTCACAAAACTACTTTCCCATTTTGTCATCGTTTCTAGAGAAATCACTTCTAAAACAAATCTGTACACGTTGAAATGGAAAACCGAGGCTGCGCTGATGAAGTAAATATACACAATATTGTGCACACACTATCGAATCTGATCCCTCTAATCTCACATTATCGAATTGAGTAGATACAGCATTTCTTCTCATAAAGTCGATGATATCGTCTTCCAGAGAAGGCAATCCATAAGAGTCAAAATATTCCACACCGTGGTCGTTGGGAAAGTAGGCGGCTACCCAATGGGTTCCTGGGCGATGATTGTCGTCTGTGTTGATGACATAAGCTAGAACGTCTTTAGCTTTTCTATGAGAAGGTTCATCTTTAGAACACACTACTGGATTCCAAGAAGCTGTGTATGAACTGTGAGTCAGAAGGTAATGAAGTTCTCAGGTATTCATTCTTCACAAGTAATGATAAGTCATCATTTCACACTTGACTTTTTCCTTGAAAAGATCTGTTAAGTAAGTTCATGAACGGGAGGTCTCGGTACTCTGTTGCAAGAGATCTTCGACGCGTTTCGTTTCTCGAGAAGTCAGTGGAGTTAGGGAATGGTCACTTATGTCTTTATACCATTCTTTCAAAATCTTCATATCTGGTGTGAGAGTCCATGCTTCTTCCAGATACTCTACCAACGTTTCTACTTGACTCATGATCAAACATTTGGTGTGTTGCACTTGACTAGGATGATCGATTTGACAACCACAACATTGTAACTCGTCATAAGTGTGATTCTTTGAGCCCAGTGGTGAGCAAAACAGGAGACTAAATGTTGTTCTTGTTCTGGACATCGTAACATCATGAATGTATTTTTCTCGTGTTCACTTGTGATCTGTAGGTGACCGCTGTTCTGGATAGAAAACATCATCCTCAACTACCTCCATGTGTTTGTATTGGTGCCAATTACTGTCAGTCCGATGTGTTGTTTCCCCAATTTTGGCCGCCTCACTGTCAGTCCGATGTGTTGTTGCCCCAAAACTAATCCAGTGTCATTGCTATGTGACAGCTAGTAAGGCGGCCAAAATTGGCACCTAAACTGAAAATAAAGGAACTTAAGGCGGCCAAATTGATAGTGACTTTTTTTAATGTTTTTTTTTTTTTTTTTTTTTTTTTTTGGGGGGGGGATATTACATACGTAATTGTTTTTACAATTTATTTTAGTGAGAATTTTTAATTTCCATTTCCCGCCAAACAGACAAAACCTATTACGTTGTTATCACTTCTACCCAGACAGATTCGTCCCACATGATAAACCTACGACGTAATATTAATTTCAGTTAGAAACCACCTATTCCCGTCAAAACAGAAGCAACTTCTAACATTGTTACCATTTCTAACCAGACCGACTCATCCTGTGGAAAAAAGAAAAACAAACGAACAAAAAAAAAAAAAAAACCCCCAACAACGTATGAATCAGTTTGTACGATTGCATTTCCAGCCAAACAAAAACGTTACCATTTCTAACCAGGCAGACTCGCCACACACGAAAAACCTATGAACCAATTTGTAGACAATACATTTGTTTCCCTATACATTTCAAAAATGGCGGCCTAGTGTTAATTTCCCGTTTAGCACTAAAATCTTTTTACACTATTTAACACAGGATGCTCCTCGTCTCTTGATCGCCATCATATACTACTCTCGGCATAATATAGCCAATAATGTGTTGAAAGTGCCGTTGAAAACTGACCAACACCCAACACTCACCCCGCCCCGTCAATTTTCCCTTAATTTCCCATTTCCTGGGTATAATATTGCAAATAATGTGTTGAAAGTGACGTTAAAAACTAACCAACACACAACACTCCCCTTGCCCCGTCATTTCTCTTAATCACTCTTGCATTATGGCTTCCGCACCAAAGCATCAATCGTGTTTCCTATTATAATTAAAGTTTCATTCGGATTGATTTGTGTTCTTCCTTATCGGAACCGGCGTCTATGGAAGCGGGGATTTCGACGTTGTAAATTTGCTTATACCTAACGTAAGTTTCTTTTCAGTTCTTCTTCACGTACTTTCTTCATGACAGTGTCAAATTTGCTCTATTAATCATAAAATGTAGGCATTTCCAGAAATGTTAGGATTCGTGATAAATTACTTTTCGTTGTAAAAGTTGGTGCACCTGTTCCGCCAAACAAGATTTGACAAGAAATTCGGCCGACGACAGAATTTGAAAATACTGAATTCGGCACTAGTTTTGATTTATATTTGATCATGTTCTTAATTTTATCCAAATTAAGAATCAAACTTATTGATTTAGTTTCTATGCATCAGAGTTAAAGTTGAAGTTTTCGACAGGTTTTATGCACTTCTCCCGTTATTCGATAGAGTCTTGCATTTTCGTGACCCGCAGTATGATATAAAATGTACTCTTGCGTCAAAACATAGGCCACTTCCATATTAAAATATAAAATTTATATCGTTATACGCAAATTAAATCGATTTGTTAAAGTACATAGTTTGTTAACAAACCATATTTAAGGAATTCCCTAATTCCATTTGTAAAATGTTAAGCCTTATAATAGTTTTAGTTCTTGTCATTTTGGCAGGAGTTGTATTCACCCTTTGGCAAACTTTTATCTTGATCAAAAATATTGTAGATTGTATGTTATGATACTTGCTTCCAGCCATTGACCTTCAACTTGCTTCCATTGTTTTAACATGTTTAAATAGCCGTTTTGACAAGGAATGCTCTCTGTGAGACAATGACATGTACATTAACCCTGCTTGTTTATGTTTCCTGCATTTAAAAACTTCTCAATGTACAATCTTCCCATTCCTATCATGCTGAAATCACCAACCGCACCAATAAAAGACCAAATAAACCTAACACTTGATGGAATCCTATGTAAATGTTGTCTCTTGAAATTAATAAATTGAAGAGTGACACAAAGATCATTTCAGTGTTATACCTAAGCCTGGTACTGATTTCTCTCTTGTCTGATGGAGAATCAAACCCTGGCCCAGAAAATTCTGTGTGGCAACTGTGGACTGGAAGTCATAGATGATGAACATGCTATTGCTTGTGACAAATGTAGCTAGTGGTTTCACATAAATTGCCAAGGCACAGGTCTAGAGACTTATTAAGAGCTCCTTAGTTATGACTCCTCTATTGGATTTGCCTAAATTGTGACTATTCAAATTACTCCAAAAGACTAAATTCATCACTCACATCCATAACCACACTAAACATTGAAGTCTCCTGAATGATGAAATAATCAACCCAAAAGCACATTCCATTCCAAGCAGGTCCAAAACAAAGAAAAGTTTAACCCGACAGTCTTGAATATGAATTGTCCATTAATCAGTCCTCAAAGAATTTTTTTTCAGACACATGCCCAGGGTTGGTGACTTAAAAAAATCACAAGCCCTGACTCAAATTCCACAAGCCATGACTCAAATTCCTTGTGCCCAAATGGTCCCTATTTTTTTTATATATTATTTGTCACACAACGTTGCAACTTCTGTACTTTAAATATGAAATGAAATAAACAAAATCATATTAAATTGACTTGTGTGTTTATTCAGATTTCAAAATATTTCATGTAAAGCAGTGTTTTCCTCCCTGTCCTGATGTCAATCATTGTCCAATTGCTTGGTCATTGTCCTCCTTATTCACTGGATCAGCAGTGTTGATGTTCATTAGCATCTGAAGCGTGTCTTGCTTTATACAGTTTCTTTTTACACTTTTGATGTTGTTCATAGCTTAATGTTTAACCAGTGTTGCATTACTCTAGTGTAAGCGTGAGCAAGGGACAGTGCAATTATTATTCATTAAACTTTAACTTGAAGCATATTGAACAATGCAATAGCAATTAAGCAAGAAAAAAAATCAAATCAAAATACTTACTCAAGTGTTTCTGCCAAAATCATTGTTTGGTCTTTCCTTTTTATCTCACCTTCACCAAAGGATAACCGATTTTTAATCAAAGACTCAAAAGCCATCATGGACCACCTTTGATTCCTTTATTACTTATAACACCTAAAAAGAACATCCTGCATTTGGCTTAAACTCTCCAGATTACAACAATAAGGTAATCAATTAAAAGCTTGTTGTTACACATGTTAACCGTAATCTGATTACTCGGCCAGGCATCATTGTATGGTCGCAATGACTGCTGGAACAGTTCCAGTCCCAAGTAGACTGGTTATGGCTGGTATCTATAATGCATGGATAAAATGTGTAAAAACAAAAAAAAAATCTGTCTCTTTTAAATAAAAAAAAAAAATCTGTTAATTTTCAAAAGTGGTAGATTTAAACTATACAATGGTATTTGTGGTAGATGTCCTAAATAATTTTTAGTATAGGTATTTTTGTCCAACTGCTGGTAGAATCACATGTATGTTAAAGCCAAGTGAGCACTAATTATAGGTAACCCAGGCAATCTGGTCCCCATTCATAGGTCACATGCTTCATTTGTACACAAAGTTTATAGCGTTTGATAGAAGTACGGTAAGTAGACAATCTTCATAAGGGTAAGGAGCATAATGGGGATAAATATTAATAATGAACTAGTCTTTCAACAATTTGAACATACAAATTCGCATTTCATCAGTGCGATAGAAGTTTTGTCAGTCAAGATAGATCTTCTTTCTTTCGACAAGTACAATGGGCACTTCACTTAGAATACAGAGGTGCCTGATCTGAAGTTAGAGGGGCCCCAGGCATTGGGCAATCAGATTTTTTTTGCACTGATCAATTTTCAACAATAAAAGCTGCATTTTTAACCATTCTGAATAGAGTAAAGCCCCCGCTATTGCACGATGGTCGTGGTCCACAAAATGAGATTGTGCTATGTCACGAACTGTGCTATAACCAACCATATCATTTTACCTGAAGAAAATGTTACATGCATGAACAAAAAAAAGGGGGGGGGGTATAATAGCGGGCACAAAACTATGTGCTTCATTGGTAAAGTTACCATCTTAAATCAGGATGGCGGGGCAATACTACAGACTTGATTGGCGCAGTTATAAATTTGTTCCATATTAAACAAGAACTACTTAAAACGGTCATTACATATATAATATTTATTTTTATGAATATGAAATCGGCAAATAAAGCGTAAGTAGTTAAGAGTACATGTACTCACCGGTCAAATCTGGTTGTATCCATAATAGTAATTCCATCAAAAATGTGCACAAAGAAGCATAATATATATTTTAAAAAATGTTTGATAGATCCAGTCGAATCATAATATTTAATTTTTTGCTAATACATTCACGCAAACTTATGACAATGTTTTTTTTTTCTTCCTGCAACATTCATATATGCTGGACATGTCCAAAGGGTCTGATTTCTGACCAACAATAAACTGCATGATTCAGACATTGGGGTTTCTAAAAAGAAACCTGTATTAGGCTTGAAAAGGACATTTTATTTGAGCTGAAAATACATCCAGGAGGTCAAATGTACTGAATTGACCTCGTAATGTACTTGTGATGAGAATTCTGCAGGTGTGTGTATACATGTAAAACTGCCTGAACCCAGATTAGGAGTAAACCATTTGATTGTATGGGTACACAGTGAGTTCCATAAAAACAGTCGAGTCATTCTTTTTAACGTACAGAGGAAAAAAGTAATAAAATAAACCCAATATTCATTTAAACTTTTGTTTATAACTAGGGCATAACCGACTTTTGATCCGGAAATCGGATTCCACCAGATAGTATGAACTTCCGATTAATCGGAGTCGGACAAGGCAGGAACAACCGATTCGGATAATAAAAATAATAAAGTTGTGTTCGCGTTCTCATGGCAACTTTAACAAAACCTGTAAGAGTCGGAGATGACATCGGAATACAGACCATGCGGGCGGACATGCTGAAAGATTTGCGTACACGTTATGAGGAAGTGGAGACAAACAAGTTGTGTGCACTTGCAACGGTTTTGGATCCCACTTACAAATTGTTGGTTTTTAATGCGCATGGGCATGACGCTGTAAAGCGCATGTTAATGGACGAACTACAGATCGAGTATGAAAAAACAATCACCGCTGTCAACATTCCAGCCTCAACAGAAGTGGATCCAGGACCTTCAACTTCGACTGGCCTAGATTCCTACTACCAGGAGTTATTTGCCTCTAGCACATCTGACCAAAATCTCGCCTCTGCATCCCTGTCATCTGAATTCACGTGCCAGCGCGAATTGGATTCGTATCTAGCTGAGAAAAATCAGCCGAGGACTTCACCACCAACGGACCCAGTTATATACTGGAAATCCCGGGAAAAAACTTTCCAGCTTCTGGCAGCTGTCGCTAAACGTTTTTGTTCAATACCGCCCTCTAGCGTCGATAGTGAAAGAAGTTTTAGCACCGCAGGTGCTATTTGCAGCGACAAACGATCGAGCATGTCTGCTGAAAAAACGGAGATGCTACTATTTCTTGCAAAGAACTTGGAAGTTATAAATTTTGATTATTAAATTTCTTTATTATCTATTAAACTGCGTGTTTTTACTTAGGTAGATGAAACATGGCAGAAATAAACTTTGAATTTGGCTTTGAATTTCGTTGCATTTTGCTATAGTCCTGCCATATCCTTCCCCTTGTGACATCGGTGTGATATGCAAAACGTGTGTAACACGGTTTAAAAAGTTAATTTGAAAAACCTTTTAATTTAGCATTTCCGATTAATTGAATCATATCCGGAATCGGAAAAATTTCATGCCCAAAATCCGGAATCGGAAATCAGTAGAAAAATGCTAATCGGTTATGCCCTATTTATAACTATGACTTTGCTTCACTGCAGAGCCCATGATAGACTCCACTTTTGGTATATATGCCACTGAAAACCGAGGGATGGAGCGACCATTCCATTTGTATTAGTTGATTTTTTCGGGATCACAAATATGGCCTCTAAAGTGGTACCAAGGTTAACCAGTCAGATGCAAGATCACCTCATTAATATGCATAGATCTCACTCATTACTGAATCCATCCAATATTTTGATGATATAAACTCATATTGCAAGTGTGATTGAAATCAGATCAGAAATATTGGGTTTATTATCATCAAGATAATGGATGACTTTGATTATGAGCAAGAGACTATGCTTATTAATTATGCCTATATGTTTAGAAAGAATTTTTATTAGGATATGGTAAAATAGGTAAAATCAACATGATATCAAGTTTGGGAGAGAGTTTACAAAGGAGGTGTTCTTACAATACTACATAGGCCTGCTTAGTGAAATGATCAACTGTTAAGTTATATAATCAGGTGAACAATATCAGACCTGCTTGTGCCTCTTGTTTATTATCTATAACTTACTGGAAGGCAATTTGCACATATACTTTTATTTCTATCACTTTATAAGATCTTTAAACCACAGGTGTGCAGGATTGTTTTCTGAGCCAAAGAAGATATACATGTAAGTTTAGGGTGTCATCCAATTACAGCATACAGTAAAAACCTGTCTCCAGCAGCCACCTATGAGAAGTGAGAAAAGTGGCATTTTATGAGAGGTTGTTGCTTGATAAAGGTTCCATTCTTCATTAATTGGTTTATAGGATTTTGAAAAATGATTGTTTAGGACAGGTTATTGCTGATTGTTTAGGACAGGTTATTGCAGATTGTTTAGGACAGGTTATTGCTTAATACATGTGACCTTAACAGTAAGGCAGGTTCTACTGTATGTCATACATATATTTGTATGCATTACTTTTTACTACATTTCCAAACTTGTTTGAGTATCTTTACATCTATTGTTGATTACAATGAATTCTTTGGGTAAATTTCTCAAATAATGTAAATGTAGTAAGGTCCTTAGCTCACCTGGCGGTAAGGCCAAGTGGACTTATGGTATGGCCATTCATCTGTTGTGCATCTGGCCATCAACAATTGCTTATTACCACTCTGGAATCCATATTTCGCATCCAGTTTCAATCAAACTTGGAATATGGGTTTTTATCAACAAAATTTTGAACAAGTTCGATAATGAGTGAGATCCATCCATATTAATGAGGTGATCTTGCATCTGACTGGTTAACCTTGTTACCACTCTGGAGGCCTTATTTCTGATCCGATTTTGATTAAACTTGAAATATATGCTTATATCATTATGGTAATTAACTAGTTCGATAATGAGTGAGATCCACACATACTAATGAGATGATCTTGCATCTCATTGGCTGAACTTGTTACTACTCTAGAGGCCACATTACTGATCCAATATTTTTGAAACTTGGAATATGTACTTATATCATTGTGGCATGGGGGTGGTTGTGGTTGTGGTTATCGTTATCTAGAGGATGATCGACCTCGGTGTTATTGCCCGGATTGAGTAAATAACAATATAAATTGTGAAACTTATAGATGGAATGAATAGAGATCTGAGCAGATATATAGAACAGACTAAAACGAGCCCCCGTATATGAAATATAACAATTTAATCAATTACATAAACAACTGTGATAATGCATTACAGTAGGAAGATACACTTCTCTTTGAAATAAATCATTCACCGAATTTTAAACCCAAAAATACTTATATAAATAGCCGATCTGTTTAAATGATAGAATTAATTCATCATAGAATCGAGTGAACAATCGAAGTCATTGCTTTGTACAGCTTCATAACCTGGTTTCCTCCAGTTCACCGTGCTGTTCAACTGGTTCCTTCGCTTTATTCTCACTCTGACTATCTTGCCTCTGTCGGCCCTCAAACTTTGTGTAGGTAGGTGGATACGTAGGTATGTAGATACGTAGGTACGTGGATACATCAGTGGATTACGTCAGTGGATTACGTCAGTGGAGCTATTTCCCCTTTCAAAATAAACAGAGAAGCAACCTAAATCTTCTGTCAGATATCCTACTGGGAATAGATCATTACTCCACTCTCTCGTTATGTCAGATATCATATCCTATCGGAAGTCAAACAGATACCAAAGGCTATCTGGTCAAGCCAAACACGGCAGGCCATAAACAAACAAACCTTGTTTCATAAGATTAATCTATTTCCTAACGGCTATTTCATCACTGACTCACATTAACATCACACGAGACATAACAGTTCCGTTCTCGATTATACAAATGAATGAATGAAATTCATTACATGGCTTAACCACGTTAATTTCAGCGAATACACACATTCAAGTCTTTAGCGTCCATGAAATCTCACTTCATGGCTTAATGACGTTAATTTCAGTCGATACGCACTTAAGTTTTTATCATACATGAAATCATCTAAGATCGGTGAATTCACACGGATTCTCATACTCATATCAACTAAAGTAATGCATGAAATTCTTAGAATACATGATTCCTATAACACTCAAGACAACAAATTCAAACAATCTGTCAAACTTATATATAAGAAGATCATTGTACGAATTCAGATAATGAACTCAAACACAGTTATACTCATATCAAGAAAATTGATCTACGAATTTATACAAATAAATTCATGCAAATATAAGTAAATAAATTCAGGCAAATAATTATATTGGTATCAACGAATTACATGAGATTGATGCAAATACCTTGTGCTTTCAAGCCTTGTTCGCTTCTACCGCCAGAATTGTGTCCGTCAACTTTCCAGACATCCGGTCCCTTGGATAATTGTTTTACGAGATAATTTCTTGCAAATTCAATCTCAGAGCCAAAAAATATCTTCCTCTTGCAGGAGTTTAGACTGACTAAATTTTGCGATGTGGCATATTAAAACTATGAAATTTCGTGTGGGAAACACGCCCCTTATTTAGCGTAGCCAATCAGGATTAAATATATCTACCACCCTTTTTATAAATAGGCGCCAAAATTTGCGGTCATCCTGACCCTCTTGATTTCCAAATAACTGATTCTGGACAATCTCAACTCTGACATTTTCGATACAAAGATTGAGTTAACCTTTTCCCTTCCAGTTTCTCTGACTGTTAAATAAACGAATGCTTAATTAAAAATCGGTTCCTCTCACAACACAGACCTTAAAATCCTCGCAGCATAGCGATTAAATACGCACCCTTTCCTCATAAATCTAATTAATTGTTCTCTGTCCAAGTTAATGTTCTCTTTATGGATCGACAGAAATTTGCACCCTTACAATCATTAAGATCTCAGACAAGTTCATTAATGAGTGAAATCCACACATACTAATTAGGTGATCTTGCATCTGATTGGCTGAGCTTGTTACTTCTCTTGAAGCCATATTTCTGATCTGATTTTGCTGAACTTGAAATATGGAGTTACCTATATCATCAAGATCTTGGATGTGTTCCTTAGTGAGTGAGATCCACACATACCGATATTACAGAGGTGATCTTGCATATGATTGGCTTACCATGTTACCGCTCTAGAGATCAGATTTCTGATCTGATTTAGATAAAAATTGGAATATATGCTTATATCATTGAGATCTTTGACGGGTTCAGAAATGAGTGAGATCCAAGCATATCAATGAGGTGATCTTGCATCTGATTGGCTGAGCTTGTTACCACACTGTGAAGGCCATATTTCTGATCTGATTTTGATAAAACATGGAATATATGCTTATATCATCAAGATCTTGTACAAGTTGGATAATGAGCAAGATGCATGCATATTAATGAGTTGATCTTGCATCTTATTGGCTGAGCTTGTTGCCACTCTGAATACCATATTCTGATCCCGTTTTGATCAGATTTTAAATATGGGCTTATATCATCAAGATATTGGATGAGTTCAATTATGAGCCAGAGCCTGCATAGTAATGACTGGATCTGGTTGACTGTACTTGTTTGTTTGACCCAATAGGAGAGTGCCTGACTCCCTGAAATGCATGAAAATGAGTTTGAAACTTTTGTTCAAAATTGCAAATAGCATTAGGACTTTTGATAAGACTTTTAATGCTGAAATCCTTAGAAAAATTCACTGCATGTTGTTTTTTTTTTTTTTTTTTTCTTTACAGGGAAATGTCTTTTATAAAATTAGGAAAACCGCATTCATCAAGCATGCTGGCAAAGAAAAAGAGGACAGTGAAGAAGAAGCCACAATGGGATGTAAGTCTGTCATTAGCATTGACTGAACACTGATATACTACTACAATATGACAATGTTTATTTAGCATGCAATAATGTGATGTAAGTTAAAGTATAAATGCTATTTTACATAGATCACAGGATTGGTTTTTACAACGTATGAAACATAGTCTCAAAGATGTAAATTTCAGTGAGAGGCTGTCTTTGAGGTGGATAATAATAATAATAATAATAATAATAATAACAACAATGATAATTTCTTTATTTGAGGTGGGTGCATCAGTTACATAGAAACTAATGTTCCTTGTGACCATCTGTTATGTACAATATTAACAAAAAGAGCTACTGACAATTTCAGGTGCCAAGGCAATTGGAGATGGTTTGCCTACTATGGTGTGTCCCTGCACAAGGCACTTCACATATTTCTTTGGAGAAACATGAACAAATTCAAATTTTTATATTGACAATGATCCACAGTACAGTAGCTTATATGGCATCACATCTTACCTATAAATAAGTAAACTGAATAAAACCGAATTTATTGACTTACCACTAAAGAGAAGAGATCAATATTTTGGACACTGAGATCTGGTTGTCTCTAACATTGTATAATTTATGCCAAAACAAGAAAATGCAAGTGAGCAAACCATAATTGATGGTGTGAGGTGTTTGTCCTTTATTGGAAACTTAAATCTTAAAATCTTTGATTGTATATTAACTATCACAGAGAGGGAGAGAGAGAGGGATTAATCTTGCAATCATGAAAATTTTCCTACATCATTGTTCATTTCAGCAATACATTTAATTTAGTTTAATTGTGGACAGTTAACAGACTTCTGCTGTTAATTGCTGGGTTATAATTGGGGATGTTAAATATGATGTGCCAAATCAAATGGCTTTGTGTAATATGAATGACACCTTCCCAAGCCGAAATTGACATATTTGTTTGATGCTAATTCTTGTAATTATTTACAACAGTATTGACTATGGCAACTGCTTTGATTCTGTACAATATTTGCTGAAGTCAAGTCTGTTAGGGACAGACCATTCTAGTTTCTAACGTGGGGGAGAGAGGTGATTCTTGTTGAAAAGCTTGAAAACATTTGTCTTGCTCAGATTTGTTGGGAAAAAAGGCCTTACTCTGTACTTCAGTTTACTTTAAAATAAAATTTTATCTTGTAGTGAAAGAAAAAAACCTGGTCAGAAAGAAAATTCCACTCCTTGCACCCCTTCCCTTCCCCCTCGAAAATTAAATGGTCAGTCTCTTATCATACACATGCAGTTGGCCCTGTTGCATCAGAATCTATCGGGCGCAAAGTTGTGTATATTTCAATCTCATGAACACATGCAGTTGTTGACAGTGTGTACTGCCATTACTGCTTAAGGACTAAGCACATGGTTCACATTTCTGTGTAAATTCAGTGTTTTCTGTTCTTTTTTTGTTTTTTAAATAGCAATTGTTGTCATTTGGAATTTAACCGTCCATATTTTAGAGGATTACTTTTCCTTTGTAACAATAGGATAAATTAATGCTGTTCAAGGGAAGCCGAAAGGTATGCCTCTCATCAAGTTGGTGCATACAATTTTTTTCAGATTCTTTGAATAAAGTAAAAACGTAAAATTCCTAAAGTGTCAGTGATCTAACGGTACTTTCCACTGATTATAATGTAAAATTCTTGGACTACAGTGTTTAAATTTAATTGGGAATGCACATGAAGTTTTGACATCAGCAATAATTATAAATAGTACCGTAGTATTGCAATAGAAGCCAATCTGCTTCTTCTAAACACATGTATTGAATATACAATACTGTTTTGAAATGATTTTTTGTAAAAAACATAAAGATAATTGATTCTTCAAATGGTATCCAATTGTAAATCACTCTTAATGGTGATTTGTAGGTATTTACCCCTATACAGTAGAGCGAGCATTGAGGGGATTAAGTGCCCCACAATGATGCATGGACAAACAAAATATTGCATAAGCTGTACTGTATGGGTAGGAGGAAAGGCCTTTCTTCCTCCTCGTCTAGTCGATCCCAGGATGGTATGGGATCCTTCTCTGAGCCCCTCAGGACTCAGAAGAAGAAGACTTCTTGATTCCAGGAGGTTATGGGATCCTTCTCTGGGTCTTTAGAGGTTCAAGAGAAGAGAACTCCTTGATTCCAGCAGGGTATGGGATCTTTCTCTTCTGAGGAAATTATAAGGCCCAAGGATCCCTTCTGGTTGATCTGATGTGATTAGTGCCGGCTGGGATTCGATTCAGAGTCCCTCCCAAAGGTGGAAAAACACAGGAAGAGAGTGGGTGTGCCCCCCAGTAAGGGTGTGAGCAGCACTCATGCACAGAGAGCAAGTACCCTCACCCAGTTAAGGTGTGAGCAGCACCCTCTCACAGAGAGTGAGTCCCCCAGCTAGGGCATGATCAGCACCCTCTCAAAACCCTTAACTCAGTCAAGGTGACGAGCAGATCACACCACCCTGATAGGGGAGAGCATCGATCACGCTTTATAAGTTGTGAGGAAGGCTCCTCCATCAGATAAGAGTTGTCTGACTGGGTACCGGTCATGGGTCTTCGAGTACTGGTCACCGGTCATTACAGCCCCATCATCAGTATGGGGACAGGGATTGGGTTGGTATTACCCTGTCTCTATGCTGCCGATCAAATCCTGTTGGGAACAGGGAGTTGGCGTATATGCATCTGACTTTGGAAGGTGATTGGATCGGCATGCACCCCTTCCCAATATTCTCAATTAATTCCTATGGGATGTGGGGGCATCCATTTCAGAGAAGTGAATCTTCCTTCCCATTTATGGTGCCATGGATGCTCATACCTTGGCCTCATAGCAGTATTCATGTTGTGGGTCACAAACTCACATTGTCTACTTGTGTGGAGTCAAAGTAAAAGGGGGGGTGAGTCAGATGATTGAGGAAGAACAGGAAGCGTTCTTGACCTCCTGGGAAGTTTGCTACTAGGGGCAGTCCCATCACTCTCTGTGAGGAGTTTCTGGATGAGGATACTTCTGCTTCAGGTCTCCCTCTCAACAGAGAGACATGGAAATGGAAAGTTTTGCCTCCCATCAGGGCTGAGTCTTGGTGGACTCTAGTGAGTTGCCAAAGAATAAGCAGAGATGGTTTTTCTCCTCCTTTTGGGTCCTCTGTCTCCTCTCACCTGTCAGCTCAGGCGGCAGAGGAGGAAGAGATCTGGTTCATCCTTTACTGCCTTCTCCCCCCTCCCCCACAACAGATTTGTGTTCCAAGCCCTCAGGCTCAAAGGAAAATTCTCTCCAGTTTGGAGAAACTTTCAGGAGTTGCATCATGCCCACATCTCCTTTCTTTCCCCCACTAGGCTATGGTCAGGGAGCTCTCAAAGGTTTTTTACCAGGGTGATGGGAGTAGTTGCTATCCACCCAAGGGCTCTGGTAATCCCCATCCTCCAGTATTTTGATGACTGGTTATTGCACAAGAGCCTCAAAGAGTCCTGCTGGCAGGATCAATCCCACTGCTGGTGCATGGTGACCTGGCTATACTTATTCCAAACCTAGAGAAATCAGAGCTGATCCCTTCTCAGGATTTTGTTTATGTGTGGATGAACTTCCTCACCAATCTACGGCAAGTTGGTGTTCCTCTGGACAGGATAGACAGAATCCTGGCTCTTTTGACAGTTCTTCAAACCAAGACCTCGTAGGCTTGCCTTTGCCTATCCCTCCTGGGGACCTTGAACTCGGCAGCTGACCTGGTTCCCCTAGGAAGACTTTACTTGCGCCCACTCCAGTTTCGCCTTTTGGTGGACTGGAAACTACACAGAGATCCCCTGTCAGCTTGGATTTCTCCTGGACGAAATTTTCATCACCACTTGAGTTGGTGGGCCAGTCTGAATTGGTTTCTGTCTGGAGTCCCGATGCATGCCCCCGAACCCCACTCCTATCTGTACACCAATGCCTCAGACTTGGGTTGGGCAGTTAGAGCCAGAAGGGTTAGTTCTTCAGGAGTTGTGGTCCCGGGAAGAAACTACCCTTCACATAAACATTTTGGAAATGAAGGCAGTATTCTTAGCCCTACAGAGGTTCTCTTTGCTTGGAGGTTTGGAACCTCCTTTGACAGGCAGCCTTGGAGGGGATTACCCTCCATTCACCATATTCCGGGCAAGAAATATATTCTGGCAGACAGTCTGTCCAGGAGAGGCAAGGTAGTCCTTGTGGAGTGGTCTCTGCACTAGTCTGTAGCAGAGTCCCTGTTCAGACTGTGTGGGAGACTCTTAGTGGACTTTTTGCTACAAGACTGAACAACAAGCTCCCCTTTTATGTCTCCCCAGTACCAGATCAGAGGGCTTGGGGAGTGGACACCTTCAATCTATAGTAGGATTGCCTGTTCGCTTATGCCTTCCCACACTTCAAAATGATTCTGCAAGTACTCCATAAAGTCAGGACTTTCACTGCTCAGCTCAGTCCTTCAGTGGCCCCAACAATTGTGGTTCAACAATGTACTCAACCTTGTTGATAGACTTACCCAGGATATTACCTCAGAGGAAGGACCTGCTGGTGTCGTAGCACAGGGGTTCACAGTAGCCCACAGATTCTGCACCTTCATGCTTGGCTCATCTCAAGCGATCAATCCGCCCAGGACAAGTTTTTGAGCAAAGTTGCCAACTGCATCATTCAGACTAAGAGACAGTCCACATCCAAGGTCTACAATGCAAAGTGGAGAATCTTCTGTTATTGGTGCAGTAGGAAGCTCATTGATCATAGCTGTCCCTCTCTAAGTGCAGTGGCAGACTTTTTTCTCCTCTTCCTGTTCAAAGAGAGAGAATGTTCTGTCTCTACTGTTAAGGGCAATAGGACAACCCTGTCTAACATGCTCAAGTTCTCCAAGGGTCCAGCCATTGGTTCCGATCATCATCTCTCCAATCTTTTAAAGTATTTTGAACTGCAGAGACCCGTATCACACTCACTAATGACTAAATGGAATCTCAAATGTGTTTTGATGGCTTTGTCAGATCCCCCTTATGAACAGTTGGGGGAAACTTCTTTCAAGAACCTTACCCTTAAAACTGTCTTCCTGCTCTCTTAGGTGTCTGTGAGGAGAAGGAGTGAGGTTCATGTCTTGTCTATAGAAAAAGGTTGTTTACAGTTCATCAGTAATTATGAGTCCATTTTCTTTGTGAACCAGGTTTTCTGGCAAAGAAACTGCTCCCTTTGGTTTGCTCCACTCGCTATTGAGATCCCCAGTCTCAGTCGTTATAAAAATGGAGTATTTTTGGTGGGTAAAACTAATTCTAATGAAGTAATAATATTGCAAGATTCTCTCCTCCCACCCTGCTCAGATGTCCAACAAGTAGCCAGGATCCAAGTAAAAGAGGATGATTACTGCGCATGGGCCTACACACATGAATGCACGCGTGTGCACATATACACACACACACACACCTTAAAGTTTTTACAGGGGGTGGAGTGGAAGGTGAGGGTACTTTTAACATTTGGACACCTTTTAAGTGACATGGGCCCTTTATTGAGAGTTGTGATGTCATAATGATGTTATAATTTCACAATGAAAATGTACATTTATATTTTCTTCTCAAACTGTACTCAAAAAAGTAGAATTTATAAGGAAAATAAAACAAATCAAAGCTAACAATGTGGACAAATAAGTGTTTGTAAAAAAAAAAAGAATCAAGATAAAATAATGTAAAAAGCAATAGTTTACATTTTGTATAGCGGACTGTTTACTTTCTACACATTGTCATTAAATGATAACATGTTAGCAATATACATGTAAACAACAATAACTATAAGCAATAATAACATTTATTAGGGAACAAAGAACATATTTTAGCTCCAGTTAAATTCCTACCACCACCAATTTACATGGTGACCTAATAAAACGATTCACATTTCAATGTAAATTATCATATTTGACTGATTAAGCGCAAACACCTTTATAAGTATCCCATCCCCTCCACTTTTTAAAAAAATGTTTAGGTTGAAATTTTCAGGCAATTGGTTTATTTTCCTTCTTAAAGATGTATTTACCATTAAAATATTCTTTAGAGATATGCATTTTATTAGTAGATGTCTTCAGGTTTTGTGCTTTGGTGCTTTTTCATGTAGTATGTTTATGCTTTGATATGTTATGTAAAGCAGGCTTGTGTCTTGCAACTGGAGTGGCATCCTTTGAAGTAACAAACCTAGGCCAAAAATAGAAGATGTCAACCAAATGACACTCCTATGTACACTGTAAACACTGTTCTGCATGTACTTGTTACATTTGTTACATGTATCAGATGTGCGGGGGTGGGGTGGGGTGGTGGTTTAAGAAATACAATTTACATCAAGTATTTACTGCAAAATTGAAATAGACCTAATATATTAGACTAGTATGACTACCTGTTGAAGATCAAAATATAAAAGGTGCAGCAAGGTGTTATCAACGATAAACTAAGGTGTTATCAACGAACAAGGTGTTATCAACGATAAACTAAGAAAAGTTGTACACTATCATAATAGGCATCTGAATTATACAGGAAGTACGGGAAGTATTCTTTACTCAAAAACATCAACTATGCTGTCAAAAATTGCAGTATACCATGATCGTAAAAAAAAAGTTTTTATGGAGAAAGTGATGTGGCACTTATTCATGATGGGTTTATTTTATTGCCAGTTATGCAGCAACTGGTTTAATGTCAATGGCTGTAGTTCTGTATTTTCTGTATATTTATTGATGCAATATTTTATATCGTACTCACCAAGTATATATAGAGCCCCTCATTAACTATTGATTCTACATCAAAATACAGCTGACCAGTGAGCACAGGGTCATGTTTCAGGTATATATGGCAGGTAGTGATAAACAGCAACAGCACAGATTTCATGAAGAAATTAAATGCAAACAAAAATGCTTTCCTGCCCAGAATATCAAATCTTTGACACTTGTTATTTTGTGTCAGAAAGAACAAGTGAGTCATCATTGGGGTTAGTGAACTTTAATGAGATCGATGCTTCCAAACTGAACTGTATGTGGTTGAAGTTAAGCACAGGGAAGGACATACACCTGCCACTTGGTGTTTAATCTGAGTAGTGTGATTTGCAATCAAGTAAGCATCTGATTCAAGTTGAAAAACAAACAAAATAACCAATTTAACTAATGAGGCATGTGGAAAATGACACAGTGTTTATAAAGATGCCAATTTTACAGTTCAAGAAGGCAGAGGGGTGCACAGTGGGGGCAGAAGGGCTGGCCTTTTTGAGGGGCATGGTGGGGCATTCCTGAATCTGATCACTGTACATCCATCCATCTGTAGATAGATGTACATACATACACTTAGATATAAACATACAATATTTAAATTATAAATGATGTAGTAAATTATTTGCCAACCCAATTCTCCCTATGACTTAAAAAATTTGGACATAGCTTGAGCCCTGTCATTAATAGCTCTAGTTTCTGTTTGAATGCCACTTCTCAAGAGCTTCATTTTATTTTTGTTGGCTGCTAAATTGCAAAATATGTTCAGTTCATTTTTTAATGTTTTTCCTATTTATTTTTGCAGGATACAACAAATGATTTAACTCAAATGAAAGCCTCGCCAGATGAAATTGTAAGTGGTCAGTTATATGCACAGTATAAAATTATCTCGGTGGAGTTTTCCCTGAAAATTGTTGAAGCGGTAGAGGTAAATGTGAAAGCTGTTTTGGTCTCCTAAAGAGTCCACTTTACCTTGAATATTTAATAAAAGTACTATAAATACTTTTTAAAATAATGGGTTGATTATTTACAATAGTAAAATAAGTCTTATAAAGTAAGTCTTGTGGTGTGATGGAATACTTACATAAGATGTGATAAGTAATGAAGGTGTAGTGGTAACTGAAGTTAAGGTCTAAGAAGGTGTAGGAGTAACAATAGAGCAGTTTCTTTGCATGGAGGAACTAATTCAAATACAAATACATGTTTTTTTCCAAGGATCATGATCACAAAAGAAGTGGCTCTAAGTTCTTCACTGTGGTATATGGCAAATATCAAATGGTAATCTTTATTCAGTGTGACATCACTTTTAAACCAAGAACATCAGCTGGAATCTGCTGCTTCCTGCTTGGTTTGGTTTGATGTTTTGCAATTGGAGTAAAGTGTTAGCCAACCCGGACTAATTTGATGGTTGGATTTGGACTGACACCATTTCGGTTACAAGTTTGGCATGTTAACCGATGTGCTACCACAGCTCCTGTCTCAATTAGTTTCTTCTTGCAACATACAGGAAGGCACATTGAGATTATTCTACATTCCCGAGCCGACAGGGGACCAACAAGGTGAGTGGAGACAACTAAGACATGGCACCCTTTTTATGGGTTAACTAGACAACCAGTTGTTATCGAGGCCTAATACCAATAATGAATAAGCTGTTCTAAAAACTTCGCTTTTCCACTTTCTTTTATATGTGGTACAAAACAGGGTACAAGCATATAAATATAAGCAGTTAATGAAGGTCATAGAAGAGAGAGGAAGACCCCCAACCCCAATAGAGAGATAGAGCTGGTAATAAATTTGTAATTATACAAAGATTGTTTTCTTGTGTTTCCAGGAGCACAGAAAAGATTTACATCGATCTAAGCATTCTGTAGGAGTTCATTTGAGCAAGCACAGCAAAGGTCACAAAGGTAATACTGTATATTAAAGCATTGTGCATCTGGAGTGTGCATTTCATAGCTCATACAACTAAGTCTGATGCAAATTATTTATTACCTCAGAAATATATAAATCTGATTAGTCAGTTACCAATGTGTAGGTTTCTGTATGTTTATCAAAGGATGCCCAGAGCAGGTTATATGAATACTGAATGGGTCATAACTACATCATATAATAGTCCTATGGTGTGTAAATAAATCACATTATCTTGAAGATCACAAAAGGAATCTTGGGCATTTTAGAGATATCTGATTTGATTTGTTTATTGATTTGAATTCTGTGTTTAGTTTGCTCATAAGAAGTGCATTTAATAGATTTCTGTTTTAAATTTTTTCCACAGAATGAATATGATAAGTTTTATCTATAATTTTTAAATGATATAGATTTAAT
This sequence comes from Margaritifera margaritifera, assembly GCA_029931535.1. NCBI lineage: Eukaryota > Metazoa > Mollusca > Bivalvia > Unionida > Margaritiferidae > Margaritifera > Margaritifera margaritifera. The sequence goes on from JAQPZY010001528.1 coordinate 2,293,311, forward strand.
GAATAAATGGCATCAGTGATTTTCCTAAGTTATGTAATAGATATTGAATTTAAAGTACATACATTTGCTTTTGACGGTATTTAACATGGAAATGAGCTCTGATGTTAAGGAGTTCTTCAAATAAAGATTTTATGGCAGTTTTTGAAATGTTCAGGAAAGTATAGAGCATAGAATGATAAGACTCATTTTAATGTGTACCTTGTATATGAAAAGGTAAAAATGAGATTTCAAAGACATAAATATGATCACAATTAAAATCAACATAGAATTTCTGTTCTTGCTTAATTAGGCTTGACCATCACGTCACATTTTCTTAAAGATGTGCTACATAAAAGCACATGGATGACATGAATATATTTCCATCAGCAGCAATCTCCTATAAATAAAAAATGTAAAAAGCAGGTAAGTTTTTTAGTACTATGGAGTACCAATTTTTGTGATTTTGTAGTTGTTACAAAACACGAATTTGTAGACCCAAAGAATAATGCTCCTTCTGAGGGAACAATGGGATCCCTTCTGTAATTCACAAATTTAAGTACAGATGAAAATGTTATTTTTTATATCTACAAAAATAAAAAAATAAATCAATTCATGCCATCTTCCTTTTTAATTTTTGAAGTTTTTTTAGGTTGCAGGCAAGAGTTATTGAGTTTGCATGTAAACTGATCTTTTTTTTTATCAGGAAAAGGCAGTAGCCCCTTCCGTTCTGGTGCTGCCAAAGCAAGACAGACTGCTATAATGAAAGAGGTGTTGTATGACCAAAGTCAGGTACAATATCAAAATCATTATATCATTATCATCTAGCTTGACCTATAGCTACTGAATAAATAGTCAACCATTACTAGGGCACCACGCAACAAAGTCAGCGGAGCTCTACAACTAATCATGTCTGTCCATCAGTCCATCCATCTGCTTGGCTGTCTGTGTCTTTTAACAATTAGGTTCCTGCAAGATAACTTTACTGGAAATACTTGGACTTTAACCAAATTGGGTATGCAGCCTTATATTTATGAGACCTCAAAAGAGTTTGATTTTCAGTTGTCATCGTTTAGAGGGGTTATGGCCCCAGATTGCCTGTGTTCCTAATTTCATTTCCACAGCTCAGCTTCAAAGGTCATTTATGGATAAAATCTTCAAAGTGTAAATTTGTCATGCTTTTTGTTGAACTTTTTGTGTAGGTTAAAAATTGGTTTATCTGGTAAAATTTGGATTGTCCGAAATTACCAACTGCATTACCTCCCTTGACTAAGGCTTCGTTACATCATTCTAAAACAAGCTGACCAGCCATTAATGTAGAAATCTATTGATTGCACAGTCATTCAAGTAAAACTGATGGATTTTTGTGCAGTATATGGTCACAAGTTGTGATTAAAAAAAAAAAGGGTGTTGTTTTCCTTGTTTAATTTTTAAATGAAGAAAGACACAAAAAATAGGGATCTACCTATTATACTGTGTCAGATGGGGAAGTATTATGAAGAGCTTTCCAAGTAGGCCCTACTGGTCATTTTAAGTATGTTCCAAGCATATTCAAGTAATCAAATCATTGCCAATACCTCTGAAGAGGATTTAGATACATTATTTAGGCAGTCATCAGAGTTTTCATGTATGGAAGAATAAAAATATAAGTTTAAACAGAAACTTCCATATTTAACCTTTAACAAGAATTGTTGAAAATCAACCAAATTTTTCAGACAGCTTTATGTTGATGAACTTTAAAGGAGTTCATTTTCCAAGGTTCTATGACATCATTTACAAGAGTTATGTCCCCTGGATTGCCTGACTTCTTAACTTGACCAAGGTTGGTTAGATTTCAACCGAATTTAGCTTGCAGCTTTATATATTGATAAGACCTTGAATGAGTTTGATTTCAGTATTCCATAACATAATTTACAAAAGTTATGGCCCCCTGATTGCATTTTCTCTTTACTCTGGTTTCTGCAGCAAAATTTTTACCAAGGATTATTAGATTTCAACTAGATTTGGTGTGGATCTTTTTCTTGATGAGTGGATTAAAACTAAAATCAGTGAATAGATCTTGAGTGAGTTTGATTTATAGCTCTTGATAACCCATCCTCTTGACTTTGGTTTCTGCAGCATAACTTTATGTTGGATTTCAACCAGATTTGGCATCCAGCATTTTATGAGACCTTCAGACCTTGATTGAGTTTGATTTATATAATTCCAGGTCATCATTTAGAGGAGTTATGGCCTCTGATTGCCTTTTCTCCTTACTTTGATTTCCTAACATGATTTTACCATGGATTGTAGGATTTCAAGTAAATTTAGCCAGCAGCTTTATATATGTGAAAACTTGAATGAATTGAATTTTCAGCCTTCCAGATAAACTTTGGTTTTTGCATCATAACTTTTTTTTTAAGGATTGTTAAATTTCAACCATATTTGGCATGCAGTTTTTTTATTAACAAAACTTAGATAAATTTGATTTCTGGATTTCTACATCATAATTTAGAGGAGTTATGGACCCTGGTTTTCTCTCACCTCCCCCCCCCCCCCCCACTCGTCCCACAGCATAATCTTACCTAGAATTGGTGGATTGCAACAAAATTTGGTGTGCAGCTTAATATTAGTGAGATCTTAGGTGAGTTTAATTGTCAGATTATTTTTTATACTACCCATGAGATTAATGGTAAGGATACAGTGTCATTACTTGGTGAAGTGATCACCCATTTTTTAGCTCTACTGATCATAGACCAGAAGAGCTTATGGGATGGTTTTTCATTTGATTTTTGTCCATTGTCTGTCCGTCCGTTAGCACACGTTTGTTATCACTACTCCTCCTAAACTATATCGAAAATTGCCATGAAACTTTACACACACGTTCATCTCACAGTCTAGTTGGTCCCAAATGAAAATGGTACTGCTCAGACGTCCAGTATGGTCACCACAGCAGCCATTTTTGAAATCTTGTTATTGCTACTCCTCCTGAATGGATGGTCATATCAACATGGGCTTTTCACTAAAAGACTTCTTATGATGTCTAGTTGGTCCTAAATGAAAATGTTGCCAATCTGACTTTCAGTCTGGCCACCATGCCAGTCATCTTGAAAATCTTGTTACCGCTACTCCTCCTGAACAGAAAGTCATGTTGACATAGTGTTTTCACCAGAAGAGTTCTTATGATGTCTAGTTGGTCCTCAATGAAACTGGTGCCGATCTGATGTCTAATAGGGCTGCCACAGTGGCCATCTTGAAAATTTTGTTATTGCTACTTCTATTGAATGGATGGTTATATCAACATGGGGTTTTCACTAAAAGACTTCTTATGTCCAATATGACCGCCATGGCAACCATCTTGAAACTTTTATCACTACTCCTCTGGAATGGAAAGTCATTGACATCGGGTTTTCACCAGAGGACTTTTTACGTAGTCTCATTGGTCCTAAATGAAAATGGTGCCACTCAGACATCCAATATGGCAACCACAGTGGCCATCTTGAAATCTTGTTATCACCACTTCTCCTGAATGAATGTATATATCAGCATGGGGTTTTCACTGGAAGACTTCTTATGATGTCTAGTTATTCAGAAATGACAATGGTGCCAATCTGACCTCCAATGATGCATAATATGGCCACCATGGTGATTATCTTGAAAATCTTGTTATTCCTACTCGTTTAAAAGGTGGTCATACCAACATGGGGTTATCATCAGAAGAGTTTGTATGGTGTCTAGTTGTTGAAAATGATGCAGATTGACCCTCACTATTGCCACCATGGTGGCCATCTTGAAAATATTGTTATCACTTCTCCTCCCAAATGGATGGTTATATCAACTTTGGGTTTCACCAGTAGACTTCTTATGATACCTAGTTGGTCCTAACTGAAAAATGGTGCTAATCATACATCAAATATGTCTGCCACGAGGTCTGTCTTTCTGTGGCTACTAACCTGAATAGATGGTCATATTGACATGGGTTTTCACCAAATGACTTATAATGATGGATACTTGGTCCCAGATTAATATGGTGCCAATCTGACATCCAATATGTCCACCACAGGAGCTAATTTGAAAAATATTTTATCACTGAAGAATATCAGAGATGGTTTCAACACTCAGAAATTAAAATGAATAAATGGTCTTATCTTGAATTCGTGGGAATTCTTTTTGCCCAGTAGAGCATCAATCCCTTCAAGGGATTCTTGTTTAAAATTGTGGTCTTTGCACCCTAAAGAGACATGGAATTATTGGATTTCAAGCAAATTCCACCCAAAGCTTTAAATTGTCGAGTTCTTGCATGAGTTTGATTGCTGACATTTTAAATCATCAGTTTGTAGAGTTGTGGCTAATTGCTAATATCTCTAGCTTTATTTTATTATTACTTTTTGTGTCACCTTGATTGGCAGATAACACTATTCTGATGGTTGCAGCAGTGTCAACAATGTCAAGATTTTGTGTCAAAGTTTTTAAAAGTCATTTAACAAACTGTTCACAGGCAAAAGGTTCTGTTCCACTTAACCTTCTTATCTTAATAGAGAAGTTCAAGTAACAAAATCCATTTTTGTTTAACAATGGAAAGGAAGGACAAAAAGTCTCAGAAAAGGTTGTAGAGTAAAACCTGATTTGAGAAACCTCTGCTGTGAACAACCACCTGTCATTTATGATTAGAATTGTTGTGCATGGATTAATTGTCAACAAATATAGTCTTTATTGTAGACAACAGAAAGAAATATTTTTGCATGATCTACAAGAAAATGCTCTGCCCATGTTTTGAAATTAAAGATTACAGTACTGCATACATATTTTATAAAGTATTATTAAAAGAATGAGTCCTTTGAAAAAGTACATTCTTGATAATAGTGAAAAACTAAGTAAGCTACTAAATATCGACACATATCCTCTGAAGAATTTTTAAAGGCAGCATTTTCATAAGAGCTTAGGAAAATATGTTAAAATTTCAGAATATTTTCTTTATTTATTCGCTTGTTAGCTTCTCAATCAGTAGTTTCTTATATGCTTAATTTTAGAACCTGTTTATACTGTTGATTGTAATCAAGAAATAAAGTTGTCCTATTTGGAATTCCTTTGATGTTACCCTACAGACAGCTATGACTATGTCTGTTTGAATTTCAACAATTTGTCTTTTGGATTAAAACAATTATGGTCAGGTACTACTCACCAAGGGTAAAAATACGTCACAGTGTGCAACATACTTTTTATTTGCTCTAGCAACTTTGCAATGTTTTGGGATTTTTATGCCACAGTTAAGCATGTGAGACATAGCATTATGTTGAATTCTTGTTGTGCACAGATGGTTTGTGATGATAAGGCCTGTGCTAGACTTAATTAGGACCAAAACTTTTGATTTATATGATAATATAGCTTTAATTTTTCATCAATAGAACTTAAATTTTAATTCAGATATACTTGCAAATGTTAATTGTATTTATAATCAGTTCATTTTCCCTCTAGCTGCAGAAAGTGCTGTCTAAAACAGATCAGATGATGGCCGTTGTTAAGGACCTTTTTGGGGATGACCCCAAGGTAAAAAGTTAAATATTGAACTCCTGTCGTCGATGTGATACACACACTGCATGCATAAGAAATCATTACTTCGGTAAATGTTCGAAGGTTGGAGGTTGAAGTTCATTATAATAAGCGCACATCAACAAAGTCATGAACAGTGTCCCCATTAGGTATCACAGTACAAATTCTGTAACCATAGACCTTAATATTACTGTTTTGTTAAATACTGTAGTTACTCGTTTATAAGTCAAGTCCAGCTGGAAACTGTACAGGCCCAGATCTGCCATGGCATAATGCGGCAGCAAGTCTGGGTCTATGTGGTTTGTTAGGAATAATCAGTAGACCAAGCAACATAGACCCTGATCTGCTGATGCATTATGTGACAGAAAATCAGGGTCTATGTTGTTTTCTGTTGGACTCGACTTACAAGTGAGAATCGATGGTATACTTTCTGCCCTACTTTGGCAGGTACATCATATACCTTCCAAGAGAGCCATTGTTGATCGTAGTTATAATGAACAATAATTTGTTGTGTGGTGCACACAACGGAATTGAGCAATAATCTTCTTTTTTCTTGTGCACACTTACAAGGAGGAATCAAATGGCGTATAGTGGAACAAATTCAAAATTAAAAAATTATCCAGATAGAAATATATATGATTTAAAAGTAGCTAAGGGACTCAGCTTTCTTTTAAGAACAACAATAGCTATGACTCTTGCTAAATAAATTAATCATAAGCTAGCCTTACCATTTTTTTATGATTCTAGTATTCCTACACATTAAGCTCCACCCAGTTCCCATAAGTAATTAGTACCATTACACTATGATGTCAGGGCTGAGCAAATCCCATAGCCCGACGTCCTGGACTATTCATTTTCGAAGTTGGGCAAGTAAAATTTTCCAGTGATGATAATTACAGTGGAACTGACGAATTCAGGATTGAACCAATGAAGTCTGATGACATGTCTGGACCCCACAAGGCCTGTGCAGCACAATATATTGAGGTCTTTAACCCAGACACAGCTATCAACTGCTGACTTAGTGCTGGTGCAGGTGGAAGACATAGAGATGGACATTTTTTCAAATCCATCAGCTAAAACATATAAACATGAACATGAATAAACCAAATGTATAACAACCAATGTTTTTGAAAAATTCAATTCTTTTAAGAAATAATTATGTTGTATATTATTTCGTTTGTTTTTTCTATGGATTAAGTACATACATCTCATCAAATCTCTACAAGTGATTACCATTTGGGACAAGTGAAAAGTAAGGTGGGACAAGTGAAGAGTAAGGTGGGACAAATGAATTTTCTGAAACCACTTGTCCTGGACTAGTGGATGAAAAAAAAATTTGCTCAGCCCTGGATGTGTATGTATATACCTGAAGAGGAGCTCCCTTTGTCTATGTTGAGAGTTATTAACTTCAAAGGTTTATTATTTCTCCCCAATATGGTCATGCCCAATAAAATGCATGTAAGATCTGTTATTAAGACTGATTGAACCCACGAAGTTAACTGGTAATGAGACAGTAGGAATCATGAAGTTTAAGGCATATTTTAGCAGCCACTACCCTCCCTTGAGGCATGCCAGGATCAAGACACATGCACTTATGTGGGGCTTGACTAAAAATGAGGGGGGTGTAGGCTTATTAAGGCATGTACCAGTATTATGTTGAATATGGTAAATTTCTTGATCTGTGTGATCTTTTACTATTAAGAGTGTGTGTGTGTTCAGTGCAAAATATAAATCATGAATAAAAATATAGCAAGTAGACATCTTGTTTGTCCAGACCTTTGTTATGCTCATTAGTTTTCATGAGCTAACACAGATCTTTAGAAGTCAGGTAAATGATTATCAATGATTATGGTCCATTCAACTTAGGATTTTTTTTATGGGTGTTTTATAGCAATGAAATAAAGCATTCAGTGTGGCTAAGATTTATCAGTGTTAATTATTACTACTTGTATTCTGGGTGTTTTACAACACTGAAATGAAGCATTCAATGTGGCTAAGATTTATCAGTGTTAATTATTACTAATTGTATTCTGGGTGTTTTACAACACTGAAATGAAGCATTCAATGTGGCTAAGATTTATCAGTGTTAATTATTACTACTTGTATTCTGGGTGTTTTACAACACTGAAATGAAGCATTCAGTGTGGCTAAGATTTATCAGTGTTAATTATTACTACTTGTATTCTGGGTGTTTTACAACACTGAAATGAAGCATTCAGTGTGGCTAAGATTTATCAGTGTTAATTATTACTACTTGTATTCTGGGTGTTTTACAACACTGAAATGAAGCATTCAATGTGGCTGAGATTTATCATAGTTCATTATTACTACTTGTATTCTGGGTGTTTTACAACACTGAAATGAAGCATTCAATGTGGCTAAGATTTATCAGTGTTAATTATTACTACTTGTATTCTGGGTGTTTTACAACACTGAAATGAAGCATTCAATGTGGCTAAGATTTATCAGTGTTAATTATTACTACTTGTATTCTGGGTGTTTTACAACACTGAAATAAAGCATTCACTGTGGCTAAGATTTATCAGTGTTAATTATTACTACTTGTATTCTGGGTGTTTTACAACACTGAAATAAAGCATTCAGTGTGGCTAAGATTTATCAATGTTAATTATTACTACTTGTCTTGATTAATTACAACAGATATCAATATTCTTTTTAAAGAACTGATTAGTGCTGGTGATGTAATTTTATTTTCTGAGCAGAAAAACTTGAATAATATGGTCTAAGTGATTCAAGTAGATGTACTTTTTGGTCCTTTTTCTATGTTTTCAGGATTTTATTTTTATTGTTTAAGGTTTTTTGACACAAACAAGTGGCTTATAACTACTATTTAAGCTCCAGAGACACTTGCACACAGTGTTTTTTGTCTATACCCCATTGTGATAGCAGAAGGCGGCATATTGTTTTGCTGTTGTGTGTTTATCCATCTGTGTGTCCATAAGTCTGTACATTCATTAAAATTACATTTTAGTGTGATAGCACAAAAACTAATGAACTCAGTGTCATTAAATTTTATATACTTTTATTATAGTCATAAGTAGATAACCTGATTAGATTTTCAGGTCATTACTTTCAGCTGTTTTTAAATTTTTTTAAAATTAGCTTTTTGACGGAAACCTTCTTACCATGATTAAACAAAAACAACCTGAGGTAGACAAATGAAATTTGATTGGCATATCTGTATTCGTATGTTGATGACCTGATTAGATTTTCAGGCCATTACAGCAATTTTTAAATTCTTTACACATTTTGGAACTCTTTGGACTGAGACTTTTTTTCACATAAATCTTGTTAGCATAATTAAGCAAAAAACATTTTGTATGCATCTTTGTATTTGTCTGTAGATTGCTTGATTAGATTTTGATGTCATTATAACCATTGAAAAAAAAGTCTACATTTTTTAATCTTTTTGGATTTAGAAATTATTGGTTTGCAGTGACAGCATGTTTTTTTACAAACACAAATCTTTTTTCCATTTTTTTGGTTTCCAAAAATGTAAATTCATGAATTTTTATTCTTAATTTCACTAGTCCTTTTGCTGAGCATGTATCATAGAGTATCATAACAAGAACAGATTACTTGTTTATAGCCAAATTGACAGTTGCATGAATTTACATCGTCAAAGAAAGTTAACAATAACATTTTAATCATTGGTCTTAATGTTCAATTATCCAAGGCACAAGTATCATGTGAAATCTGCTTGTCTGCTGAAAAATTTGCTTGCTATTGTCAAGTACACAAGCATAAAAATCAAACCTTTATTAAAATCTTATTTAATTAGTGAATGAATGGATTAATGTATTTATTTGTTCCATTTTATTATTCATTCTTTTTATTAACTTTTTTTTATGTTCACTTATTACTTTATTTTTTCTGCCCTTAAATGTATAATTTAAATTGGTTTTGTATTTGATGGAAAGATTTGAAAAAATATTGCTTTGTTGGCAGAATTTCATTTTAACAAGACATGGAGGATGGTAATTTATTTTTATATTTTTCCAGAGGTTCCTTGGGTTTCCTAATGTTACAACAGCACCACATGCAGAGGGGGCAGATAGGTAAAAAAAAAAAAATTCTCTTCTTATTTGTATCCATATGCTTTATCATTACATATACAGTAAAACCTGTCTGCCAACAAAAAGCGGTCTCTCAAGACAGTTGATCTCTCATAACAGGTTTGTGCAAGATGATCAGTTTTCAAAGTAAAAATTTAACAGGGCTTAAGAAGGAAAAATGCCCACAATTACTGTACATGCATTTTATTCTTTATTTATAGTTCTTGTTAAAATATTACATTAATTTCATCTCAAAATAATTTTATAGCATTAAAGATTTACATCTACAGCTGTACTAGTATCATAAAACATTCACATTTATATTTGAACATTAGGTGTACATTTATTAGTATATGAATTGCAAAATTAACTAAGGTAATATTTATTTATCCTGTCCATAAGTTAACTTGACATGACCATAAATTTCAGAGTAACTTCAAATGTAGCATAAGAATTGCACAGTTAGCTATGATAACACTGACTCATCCTGTGTATGAATTAGCAGTTTTGATCAGGCTTTGGGTAAATACGGAATATATATGTACCTGTGAATGAAATTAAAAGACAATTAACCCATCAAGAAATAAAATAAATTTATTGAGAGGCAAAGGCTTAATTCACCGATGACATAAAGAGATTAACTTGATAAACAAAGGGTGTAACATGCTGCACTACAGTGAACAGATGATTGCTTGGTGTGTGGGTTTTAATAACTGTACTTCAAAAAAGGAACAAACAACATGAACCTTTTACAATGACAATCAAATCTGGAAAATGATAATCACTTATGACAAAAAAAATAAGACCTTATTCATCCCAGGCATTAAGGATCGACTCCAATGACAAACAATGTACTCAACTGCTACAGTGAATCCATTTCAGAAGGTTTCTAATTATGACATTATTGGGGTTGTGCGGTTTTTGCTAAAGATAATGAAACAGTATGAACTGCTGAATTGACTATGTACATCCTTGACTGCTCATTTTGAAGAAGGAATGGTTAATCATAATGTGGATTTACATGACTTCAGCACTACAATGGTTGTTAGTGACATGTACTTTAGTCTGGTTTATGGTCTGTAGCATATGATGCTACGCTCTACCTGTAGGTTTTCATAAACTAGTAACCAGAATTGACTTTTGTTTTGTTTAGAACAAACCCACTTAAGAGGTTGTGGTTACAAAGGATTAAATAAAGGTCAGTGGGGTTTATTCCTGTTTTTGTGATACAGCCGTTCATAGCAGTGTCAAATCATTTATTTTGCCAAAAAATCATGGTCACTGGTCATGTTCTGCAAGTGGTTGCTCACGACAGTGCATTTATATAATAAAATCAATCCATGCATGATGATTGTGGTTGTAAATGATAAAAGGTCGCTCATAGCAGAGGTCGCTCAAGACAGGTTTTACTGTATTCTGATACACTCACTCTGTACATTAGTCCATCTGCCTTGTTACATAACATTGTCTCTTCCTAAATCAAAGGGTGGAAATTCAGCAAGTTTGCTGAGTATCTTGCTGTATGGTTACCATGTGCAAGAGGGGTAATATAATTGGATTCCTCCCCTGGGGTCTCTGGTAGGGGACCAAAGGTTTAAATGTTACAAAAATTTCAATTACAGTAATATTTTATACACTTTTGGGGATCAAAGATTTTTTTGAACATACAGTTGTAGCAGGACGTAGTGATGTTATCATGAGCCTAAAGTTGTATAGCTATATCACCACTTTTTTTACAATATCATCACGAGTATATCGCAGTGTGTATACTATTTCATGTCAGTAAAACTTGGGAATCAATGTATCTGTTTGTTTTTTGCACATCTAAATGTGTCATTCACTAATAAGTGCAAAGCCAATGTTACAGCTGGCAGAAGATCACATTGTTTTTCCCACTGACCATTGCCTCTAGATTATTGCTATTTATATCTGACAAACATGTGTCAGTTGAAATGTACTAATGCTGAGGACACAGCTGATTACAGTAAACATGCTACTCTGTATTAGTGCTCTGTATTGTAGTGAATTGGAAATGGATTTATGTGGGTGGGGAGTGTATCTCAAATCTATATGACATCGCTGATCCATATTTTATTGCTGATAGCATCATTGTCCATGATGGTACATTGCAAAGGTAATATAGGGTAATATCACTAGCAGGAAGAACTTATTTTAGAGAAGATATTTGTAGCGAAAGGTATCTTAAACAATGGATTCAGAAATTTAAAGTTACCATTGTGTTGTCAGTTTTCATGACAGTGTTGAAGTGCGCATGGATTTATGTCAACATTGCCATTTTTTATATAGGAGTATAAAAAGCAATAGTGATACAAGTTATGGATGTTGTCAGTTGATTACTTAGAAGACCACTTTACAGTTTGCTGCAATCTCTGTTGACACTCTTTTCTGATTATTGTTGGTCATGAGTGAGTTATTTGCACATCTGGTCATTAACTTTTATCTGAAATAGATCACGTTACTTTTGTTATCTTTATTTTTATATTGTGCCAATGAAACTTGCAGGGTATTATTGTTTACTCTCTGTCCAGGTGGGATGTCGGGTGTGCATGCACGTTTTGGTTTCAGGGTGATGACAAAAGTACTAGGGAATAGATTTGAATGCAACTTTATACATTTGTTTCTCTTATTCCAAGGAAAAACCCTATTGAATTTGGGGTTAGTAGTTCTAAGATCAAGGACATTGTTGTTAAAAATAGATTTTGACTGTGGATTTCATTTCTGTATAGTAACTTACATTTTTGAGAACAGAGTTTTAAATTTTTTTAGTACATTTGTTCCCCTTAGCCCCATGAAGAACCGTATTGATTTTGGGGTCAGGAGCTCCAATATCAAGATCACTGTCACTAAAAATAGATTTGGCCATTGCTTTTCATTTCCAGACAATAACTTCAGCACTACACATTGCTTTTGTATGAAATGTTGTACATGTGCTCCACTCTGCATAAGAAATACCCCTGTTGATTAGGGTAGGGCAATGTCAAGGTCACTTAATAAAAAGTGCATCTTCTTATCCTTTCTTCCCATATAAGTAGTTTGCATATCTATAGTTTATACTCATGTCTACTATAGAGATAGCTACATACAGGAAAATACCTCAATTCTTGGGAAATTTTAGACTGGGAACAAATCCCAGATGGGTGAAGATTGACCTAGGAGTATCATTGGAACTGTGTTTGTACATGTCTTTTAATGAGTACTCAAGGTATACCACAGAAAATATATATTCAGGCAAATAACTTCATGTTGGCAGGTTATCATGTGCTATTTTTACAGTACTGTTGTTGATAATGTGTTCATTGCAACACCACCTAGTTATGAACGGCAGAATTAATTTGAAATTGTTTTTAGGAAAGACAAGTGCTAAAAGTTCATTTTATGGAGAAAAAAAATGTTGAGATAGCTTAACAAGACCAATCCTTACGAATACAATGATTCTAATCCAGCCTTCATGTATTATAGATCATTGTCCACTGTGACTCTAATATTTAGTCCATGGTAGCCTCATTTCAGTTGATTTAACACGAAGTATTCTGACTCACTGCCCATTCAGTCTTAAATTTTTGGTCCCCTTTATGACTGGATTTTGCTGGATCCACTGTAACTGTTACTGTGTAGTGTAAATTATAACAGTTTAAGGAATATGGTGATGAAACTATAGTCATGAAAATATTGTTTGCAAAAAAATGATATAATGAAGTATTAAGTACTAGTTACTTGCAAATTTGTATATTAGTAACATGTTAAATTGTCTATATTTGCAAAAATATAATGACACTAAAATACATCACTACCTCATTATAACACTGTCCATGGGATTCATGGAATGATACTGCCTTATAGTGAGACCACCTTATAATGAAGTACATTATACATATAATCTTGCAACTACATAATAAAATTGGATTCATGGCAATACCCAATTTATAACAAGAGATGTGTTATAATGAAGGGCCTTATAGTGAGGGAGTGCTGTATAATGATTACATTATTTAAGACTGGAATTCTTTAGTGCAGCATCTTGACATTTGTTAATCTTTCTTATCACTGCAGATCGAAGAGTCTTGTAGGAGACTATCCTCCCATCCGTACGAGGACTGAGGTTTTGAGTGATTCTGTAATGGATGCTTCAGCATTAAATGATATACAGGATTCCGACTCTGGTAAGAAAAGGGCAGGAGAAAAGATTATTGCTAGCAACATATATTAATTTAAAACAAAACTAGGGATCATATATTAATCTGTTGATCTTTATGTCCTAATAATGTATGAATACAAGTTTGCTGTAATGACACAGTGACCCAGTTCCTGCCTTTCCAGTATATTTGCCCTACATTAGTCATAATTTATCATCAAATAAAGTTGTACAAAGAAATAATGATTTTGTATGTAGACTTTTCTTGGGGTTTTAAAAGAAAATTTCAGACACAGGCCCCGGGCAAGTGACTTTAGAAATAGTTACTTATCCAGACTCCAGTTCCACTTTTCTGAAAAGTGCACATTCCCATTCTTTTCACCCTCTACTCAGAAATTTGCATTGTCTGAACATGTACATCAACATGCATATGAAAGTTTAAAAAATCGTCACATGCTGTTCAAGTGAGGTTTAAAAAGAATGAAGTTGAAGGGTCATGATTCACACATATTTTATTTCAATCAGAACTAATTTCATCTTTTGAAAACAAGAGCACTAAGTTTTTTGCTTTGACTAGTTCAAGTCACAGTACAGTGGACTCCAAGAATTAAAGAAGATACTCACGATGTATGTCAGTATAATCAGGGCCCAGCAACTCTAAACCAAATGGATTAAAATAATGATCACTGTTCTTTTAAGTGTAAAACATTGTCTTGGGTGTTATGATAAGTTACTAAATACTAGGTTAGATTTACTGTCGCACAATCATACAAGAACTGGTATACCTGTTTAACCAGTGATGTTTTACACTATAAGTACTGAGCAATAATTATAGGTAACCAATGAAATACAGAGAACAGTATGTATGTATTAGAGTTTAACAGCATATCAGCACAATAATGGCTATATGGTATCAATTAAAAACAAAGTTCTGATACAATTGAAGATTCGCACAATGAGCTTCAGGAATATAAACCCTTCCAAATAAATGTAAACATGAAGGACAGAAAGATAAAAGATAGAAGGTAAACATGTCAAGATTCTGTAAAATGTATGTAAAATAAAAGCTGAAGGTAAAGAATATAAAATCCTTAAAATATAGGGTAAATACAGAGAACAGACAAAACTTTACCATGTATAGGTCACGTGCTTTGGTTTGTACACATAGTTAAGACTTTGTACATACAAGTATGTGGACTATTTCTATGGGTGTGAAACCTATGAACAGGAGTCACAGCAGGGGGCTGAATATTAATCATGTTACTAATGTCTTTCTGGAAGTTCAAAATGAAGATCAGCATGATCATTTGTTTTTTTTAACAAGCCTAATGGGCAACTTACTAAGAATACAGGAGGGGCCTGATCAAGAATTGAAATAACCTTGGCCATTGGACCGTCCAATTTCTTTTAGCACTGCTTCTTTTTTACTTTGATGATGGCAATTGTTTTTATGTTTGTTATAAAAGAGGACTTTAACATTCTTACCTCCATTTAGGAACTAGTTGCCACTTCTCACAAGATAATGTGTGGTTTAATGGTGACCGGGCATTTATCAAGTCAATCCCATTGAGTGAACAAGCAAAATGCATGAATAAATGTTTCATATGAAGAAAAAGAATGGTTTATAGTAAATAACTTGAAAACAAATAAATAGAGAGGATATCTACGTTTTTTTGTAGATATAAGGGAATATTTCACGATTGAAGTGGAAACATTGTATTGTCACGAATGATTTCGCTACTTGTGCCAATACAAAATGTTTCCACTTCATGTGTGAAATATTTCCTTATATCTACTAAAAAAATGTAGATTTTGTTTTTATTACACATTTTTTAAGGTTAAACCATTGATTTGCATAGATTAATGGCTGCATTACTACATTGATAAAAAGAAGTTCTGAAACATTACAATAATTTTACTTGAAGCCTACCATCAATACTCACTTGTAAGTCAAATCCAACTGCAAACAACATAGACCCTGATCTGCCGTCACATAATATGTCGGCAGATCAAGGTCTGTGTTGTTTGTTTTACTGATTACTCCAAACAAAAACTGCATAGACCCAGATCTACTAGCACATTATGCGATGGCAGATCTGGGTCTATGCAGTTTGACAGTACGAGTAAAGACAGTACTTTCTGTTCTTTGGAGTTCGTTGTTAGGTATTTCTTTATGATGTCTTCTCATTGATTACATAATTGTATACTAGAGGGTCTATAGTCTTGACACATTTTAAGATCTGTTCATCCTGATGGGGAGAGAAAGAGGAAGGGAGGGAGAGAAAGAAGGAGCAGAAGAAGAAGATAAAATAAAATAGGCCTAAATATGGAAGTACAGGTTTGAATAAAATACATAAGGGCAGATATATTTCCTATATGGTAAAAGAAAGTAGTTCCAAAAGTGATATTGCCACTGTGGCAATATAATTTTTCTCACTGATATATTTCAGTATCTCATTTTGAAATATATTATAAAGATACATACAATGGTGCTAGCGGATGATGATAAATGATATTTTTAACCTGCAACTTTTAAACCAAAATGATAGATTTACTTGATCACTTTCAAAAAAATATTTGTATGCTTTCTCTTACAAAGTTTCATCAAACTAAGGTAAATAAGTTTTCATCTCATGTCAGTGTTATAAAGAACATTTGAAAAAAATCATCTGATGAATGGTATGAATTCTTGTAAAGAAAGTCGCAATGAATGTTTCTTTCGCTTATCGTCATTATTATTTCATGTGCTTAGAAAGTTGACCATCTTGCCTTCCAAGCATTTATACAAAACACTTTATCAGTAAAATGACCATAAATTTGCATTAGAAATAATTATCTTCATTTAGAACAATGAATTTTATATTAATCCCAAAAAATAAATATAATATTAAAAAATAAAATTATTTTCTCAAACCATTGTATGTCCTTCTAAAAATTCTTTACTACCTCCACAAAAATGTAGCATTCGTCGCAAGAAATTATGTTTGGTTGTGATGAGCTATTTTCATAGAAATTATACATTTTTAGAGAAACCTCTGCATCATTTTCTCAAGGACAAATTATAAGACATGGTTGGCCAGGATAAACATTGTTTATTGGAGAGAAAGAGAAATAGAGAGCATTTTATGCAAAACTGTTAAAAAAATAGTTTGATATCCCCTAATTATGTGAGTATATGTTTTCATTACATGAAAAAAATTCAAATACCCTTAGCAATTTTTCCATGATGGATGTATCAATTTAATTATAAGATTTTTATGATGATTTTTTTCTTCTTCTAAATAATTGTTATTTAGACTGTCATTAAACAATCTAATTAATTCAATTTGTGATTTGACCAGTCTTTTAATTGAAAGGAAATCACAAAGAAACAGATGTGAGTAGCATAAGATTGAATGAATGAATGAACTAACAAGCAAACAAACAAATGAACAATAAATAAATGTATGAAAAGAGAGACAAATAGTAGAATTATGAAACATCTTACACATGAATCAGAATGAGCAAGAACATAAATAAATGAACATTACAAGAGTCTAAGATTAAAAGATCAAATAAAACTGGCTCATATTTGCAAAATGACACTTCATTTTGTAAATGGGCATTCCAACAATAGTGAAGCAAGGAAGGGGAATACATTTGCAAGGCATAAATTACAAGAATGAATGGTTTTTACTTTTCAGTGGGGGTTTAATTTTGTGTCTTTATTAGAC
Organism: Margaritifera margaritifera; assembly: GCA_029931535.1. Taxonomy (NCBI): domain Eukaryota; kingdom Metazoa; phylum Mollusca; class Bivalvia; order Unionida; family Margaritiferidae; genus Margaritifera; species Margaritifera margaritifera. The sequence goes on from JAQPZY010001528.1 coordinate 2,310,758, forward strand.
TGAGCAATTAAACAATTATCTTAGCTGTCTGCCCTTAATTGCACACAACATACACTTTAAACATAGCTGAGAAGTCACTAATCTCCTCTCATTAGAGAACTTGGAGACAATAAAGCAAGTCTTCATTTTATTTAATCTACTACATCTAGTGTTGATTTTGTCCTTGTGTGTTCTTTATACACATTGATATAAGCAGAGCAACAGAATTTAAATTAGATGTTTGACAATTTACAGGTGATATCATAAATAGCTGGCTTGTTTAAAGATACCTTAGGTTATTAAAATCTTGTTGATCTGTGATACATTGAGGATCCATATTTGTTATTATACTTTTTAAAATAAAGTGTACTCGTGTTTAAAACATAAATTTAAGATGTTGCAGAGTGCAATTCTTCTTTACTGGCAGTTTCTAGATGGACTACGAAGTCGCTGATAGCTATGTTGCCTCAAGTGAAACCTTGAAAGGTCTATTGTATCTTACTTTATGATGACTCAGTTTGCAGACTTACATACGAGCCATTATATGGCATTACAACCTACTATCCAAAAGAGGTATTTTCTAATTATTCAGTGTTTTGATATTCTGCTTTTTGGTCACCTCACCAATATTGCAATAATGAGATTTTCTGTCAGTGGCAGCTGTCAAAGAAAAATTTCTGATTTGTTTGTCGCTAATGATAATACAAAAAAATAAATTCTCAAAAAAACTAAGAAATTTCACTTGTTTTAGGCCTAAAAAAGCAGGAAAATTTGCTGGAACTCTCAGTCTTCTGGAATTTGAAGTCAGGTTGAGAAAATTGAAGGTCCATTTAAAAAGAGAGTGAGTCCAGTATTAGACTGAAACTTGTTACATTAATGGCAGATGACTTAAACTTTATGGGAATAAAACTTGTTTGATGTTACTCTTCATTTTATTATATTCATGACTAGGTCTTTTATACATGACCTGTTGGAAAACAATATCTGCATCCTCAGGATTTGAAGCTGTGGAAAACTGGGGTACCAACAAAGTTATTGATGACCCCGGAGATGCACAGTCTTAGAAACAGAGACCCAAACTAGTTTTTGAGGGGCCAGGATGTACTGAAGGCATTTACAGAGAGTTCTGGAACTGTTGTAGAGTTCTAAAGACTGCATACTTTCGTACATTTCTAACAATTATGATATTTGCTACATTCTAATGACTGTTTTTGCATGGTAAAATAGGAAAATCCAACCTTTTTGAAAATAATTTGTGTAGGTAACAATGGTAGCTGAATCTTTAGCACAAAATATTTACTTTTCCTCCAAGGTTAGAATCTCCCTATCATGCTCATGTAGATATGGATGATTCTTTTTCTTGCAAACCAAATCTACAAAAACTCTGTACTATGGGTTAATAAATGTGCTGGTCCGATTCAGTTTTTAGCTCACCTGGCCATAAGGCCAAGTGACTTTATGGTATGGCCCTGCATCCTTTGTGTCATCCATCACCTGTCATATGTCATCCGTCTGTCAACAATTGCTTGTTACCACTCTGGAGTTCATATTTCTGATCTGATTTCAATCAAGCTTGGAATATGGGTTTATATCATCAAAATCTCTGACCAGTTTGATGATGAGGGAGATCCATGCACAATAATGAGGTGATCTTGCATCTGAATGGCTAACCTTGTTACCAATCTGGTGGCCATGTTGTTTATCTGATTTCGATCAAACTTGAAATATCGGCATATATCATCTAGATCTTGGAAGGGTTTGATACTGCACGAGATCCTTGAATATTATTGATGTAATCTTGCATCTGATTGGCTGAGCTTGTTACCACTCTGGGAGCCATTATTGTGATCCAATTTTGATAAAACTTAGAATGTATGCTTATATCATAAAGATCTTAGACAGTTTTGATATTGAGTAAGATCCATGTATAATAATGAGGCAATCTTGCATGTGATTGGCTGAGCCTATTATCACTCTGAAAGCCATAATTCTAATCCATTTTTGAACAAATATGGAATATGGGCTTTTATAATCCATGCATATTAATGAGGTGATCTTGCATCTGATAGGCTGTGCTTGTTACCACTATTTACGGCATATTTTTGATTTGATTTTGATCAAACTTCAAATATATTCTTCTATGATAAATCTCCTGCATGAGTTGGATAATATGTGGGGTCTATGTATATTTATGAGGTAATTTTACATATGATTGGCTGGGCTTGTCACCACAGTAAAGAATGTATTTATTATCAGATTTTGATCAAACCTGGTCAGTGGGTTTAAGTCATTAAAATCTTGGATGAGTACAATTATGAGCAAGATCCATGCATATTAATGAAGTGATTTTGCTTCTGATTGGTTGAGTTTTATCAACACTTTAGCAACTCGTTTTCTGATCATCTTTTTATAACACTTGGTTAATAGGCTTATATCAGTAAGATGTATGTTTTTTTATTATGAGCAAGATCTATGCATAATAATGAGGTGATCTTGTACATGATTTCCTGAGCTTTTTACCCCTTGAGAGACTGTATTTATGACTTGATTTTCATCAGACTTGGTAAATAGGCTAATATTATCAATAGGTTTAATGATTTGTATTCTGTGTAAAACCTATGCATATTTATGAGGCGAGCTTGCATCTGATATGGAGATTTTTTTTACCACTCTAGAGGCTGTGTTTTTTTTTAGGATTTTGATAAAACTTGGTATATAGGCCTATATCATCAAGATCTTGTATGAGTATGATTATGAGCGAAATTGATGCACATTAATGATATCATAGTCATGGACAGGTTCTATAATAAGTGAGGTCAGCACATATTAATAAGATACCTTGCATCTGATTGGCTGAGCTTGTTACTTCTCTAGATTTAGAAACTATGTCTCGAATCCAATTTCTGTAAATCTTGGTTAATGGTTTTATATCTCCAAGATCATGGATGACTTTGATTATGAGCAAGACAGTGTGCATATTAATTGTGCCTTTATCTCTTGAAAGAATTTGTATTGGGATATAGTAAAATAGGTACAAGCTGCATGATACAAAGTTTGGGACATAGTTTACATAGGATGTGCTCACAATACTACATAAGCCTGCTTAGTGAAATGGTCAGCTGTTAAGTTATGTAAGCAGGTGAGTGATATTAGACCCACTTGGGCTTCTTGTTTGGATCATTGTTACATCCTTAAGAAAAGCAATTAGCATTGACAATTATGCAAAAAAAAAATAAAAGGTTTCTTGGGAATCGTGGGAAAAAATCACACATACCAATTTTGACGTTAAAGGACACAAAAGAATTTTTAAGTATGGCTATGCACATACAAGATCCAATCAAATATAAGAGGAATTGATAAAAAATGCATAACATTCACATTAGGAAATATGCTAAATATAACAAATGAGTATAGCATCGAGACATATCTTAATATGCAGTGAAGTTGGGGTGCTTTTGGAATACAAGGTCTGTAAATTAATTTTAAATTTTACAGATGGAGATGATAGAGGGGGTGGGAATGCTCCAGATCCCATTTTGTATCAGCCCAAGCTGAATCTGGAGAGATTTCAACACTTTTTGGCAGCAGAGGAGAGGAACCATACCCTCAGCACCATCAGTGGTCATGCAGGGTTGAGTCACCTGGGTCCTGGACCTGTACACAGCTCCCAAATACCAGATTCTTCTCGTAAGTTTGTCTACCTTATTTATTTGTGTATAACACAAGCCCAACTATGAACAATTTATACCCTTATTTGCTCTGAAAGCTATTTGGAGTTGGATCCAGATTTACCATTGCATATGTGTCAGCAGATTATGGACTGTGCTGTTTTCTTGATATCATGCACAGAATGAACATCATATACCCTGATTTGCTTCACACTGTGTGATGACAGATCTGGTCTAAATCTATTCAGAGTTGGATCCAGATCTGCCATTGCATATGTGTCAGCAGATCATAGTCTGTTCTGTTTGCTTTATTCATGCACAGAATGAACATCATATACCTTGATTTGCTTCCTACTATGTGATGACAGATCTGAGTTGGATCCGGATCTGCTTTTTAAGCCTAACTTTTAAATTCAATCTTAATGTGAATAAATGTTCACTGGATGTTTTACTGTTTGTAAGTTACATTAGTATTTACAATACACCATTTTGACTTTGACTTTGACTCTCATTTTTCGTTCAGGAATGTGAGAAAAATAATCCTTCATTTTGTGTTGACGTTGGATACAAAAATTCTACCTTTGGGATCAAAGCCTCATGTCTGATACAGAATTCTGACTCAGGGGTGGAATTTTCATATCCTATACAGATGTATATGAAGAATTTGATTAGTACTGCTTGTCAAAAGCATGTCATTTAGAAAATGCAGCATTTATGAATCTGCATCCACTATTTCAATCAAATATGGGTGGTAGCAGTCATTATAAGTTCTCAAGGGATTATCATTATCTGTGATAATTAAATTTAGATAGGTTATGAAATATTGGAAAACTTAAGTACTGTGTGAAAGCTAATGAAAAATATAAATTCTTTGCATAATGCCTTTTGAATTTGGAATGATTTTCATTGGATAATAATATGAATTTATGCCATAGAAAAGTTTTGATAAAACAAATCCTTACATTTCCTGAATATAGAAGGGATTTAATGAAGAAATGAAGGTTTGGCTTGAAAATATTATGCATGAATTTCATGCATTCTTTTTTTTCCGGAATGATTTTTTTAGAAATTAGCAAGAATCTTTTAATCACGCATTCTAGACTAGACCCTAGATGAGACACAACGAAAAAATGGAAAACAGTAAAAGAAACAGGTATGCAGAGGCAGCTTGAAAGAGATAGTTAAAAACAAAAGCAAAACAAGAATTAATGAACAAAAATGATGAACAAAATGTGAACAGACTTAGGAATTAGACCTGACAAACAAACAATATAGTTATAATTAATTTTTTTATATTTATTTCAATATTTAAACAGAAGATACATTCCAAACACCAACAAGGGAACAGCATGATGAGTCAATTGCCATTTTACGCTCACCAAAATCAGCTATCAATGATACTGGGAAGGTGAAGAAAGCCAAGAGCAGAGTACCTAAAGAAGAGAGACAGGCCAATACCTCGTCAAATTTCAATCTCACAGATCTCAGGAAGGTATGACAATTAGCATTTACAGGTAATGTTAATTATCACATGCAGTCAAACCTGTCATAAGCTGCCACCTCTGAGAAGTGGAAAAATGGGCTTCCAGAGACAAGTGATTACTTAATAGAGGTTTACCGCTACAATAACTTTGTTTAAAAGACCTTGAAAAAAGGTGTCTGTTTAACATAACATAGATACTCGCTTACAAGTTGATTCCATGTACAAACTCTACAGACCCAGATCTGCAATTGCATAATGCACCAGCAGATCTGGGTCTCTGCAGTTTGTTAGGAGTAATCAATAGAACAAACAACATTTGACCCAGATCTGCCAGTGCATTATGCAATAGCAGATCAGGGTCTGTGTTGTTTGCAGTTGGACTTGACTTAAAAGCAAATATACATGGCATGTGATTGCTTAATAAAAGTGACCTTTAAGGCATGCTTTCACATACATTAAGATTAATTTTATACAGTCCGTATAGTGATTTCTCTAGGATTTTCACACAGAGGGGGAATTCTCACTCTGCTGGTTTTGTAAGGGGGAATTTTCATTTTTTTTTTTGGGGGGGGGGCAGTTTTATATGAGAGCAGTAGTTATGAATAGACCCCTTGCAGTATGTTATATTGAAAATGTGTGTCTGGTAAATAAAGATAAAGCTTCCAATTGTTTATCTTCATTATCAGCACAGCAGCAGCAATTGTGTTACGTCAATGGTTGTATGTTGTATACATTAGATGTGCGTGCAATAAAGAGACCTTACCACAGATACCAAAAACGACATGTCTGCTGTTGCACAGTCTTGTTTTTAATGGGAAGAATTTATACAGTACAGTATAATTAATGAAAGCATCTCGTTGCACAGTTGCAAAATGTCCTTTAGTAAGCACTTGATTTTTGGTGGCTAATCTAGAATCAAGCGCTTAGATGATCAGAATGAGCTGTTTAATATTAATGAAGGTGACAGGTTTTGTTAGGCTCACTACAAATCTTCTGTGCATAATTTTTATGTACTTTATCTTTTTTAAGGAGGGATTAATTAAATTTAGTGGGGATTTGCACTATTGTGACCGACAGAAAACTATATATATATATATATATATATATATATATATGCAAGAAAAACTGACAACGAGCAGTGAAAAACTAGTTTTAAATTATCCTAAGCACTTTTGACTCTCATTCTTTCATTGAGTCATTGTCGAAGGCAATTACAAAGCAGAGACAAATAAGACAATAAACACAAAAGAAAGCATTGAATTTATGCAAAAAACTGAGAACGAACATTGCAAAACTAGTTTTTAACTAGCCGATGCACTTTTGACTCGTTGATTCTTTGTCAAAGGCAGTTACAAAACAGAGACAAACAAGAAACACAAAAAAAGTGTTGAATTTACAAAAGTTTACATGACTATATGTAATGGAAGAATTGTTTGAAAATTTTAGATGTTGCACTTAATTGGTTTGAACTCCAAAGAAATGACAGAAATGGTTGTTAATTTAAATTAAAAGCTACATATAATGGTTCATTGTATTTTTGCACACTGAATTTGGATATTTCAACTATAAGCACAAAAATGAAGACATCTAGGTAATATTTCACTTTATCTCTCCTTCCAGCCTTAGGTAATGGGACTAGAATAAAGTATAGAGCTATCAACAAAGATGATTATGAAGAAAAGATGTAGGCCTAGATAAATTCTTCACTTGGAAAAATGCTGCTTCAAGTATGGTTTGGATGTTGTATTGTGTTTTATGGCACAGCAACACAGTTAGGTAATATAGTAATTGGAGTAAAGTACCTTGCCCAAGGACATGCCATGATAGCCGACCCAGGCTGATCCAATGTTAGGATTAGAACCCGCATGCTTTCAGTCGTAAGTCTGGCACGCTAACCACTGAGCCACAGCGACTCCTACAAGCAAGATATGGCAGTCACACACACTAATCACTGAGCCATCGTGGCTCCTACAAGCAATGTGACTGTTGTTGCCTAGTTAATTTTATTGTCTTGCTTGTATAATCACATAGTGATACAAATACTGTAATGATTTTGTTTTCAATATATAATTTTCATTCTAGAAATGGAGTAACTTTCCTTCTTTATTGGAATAAATAGGTGTTGGAGTGTTTGGAGAATGAGATATCTGACTATGAGAAACAGACTGGAAGAAGGACACCAGCAGAACGACTAAGGCAGGAATCTTTCTCTGGATACACTCTTGCCATTGTGGAGTCTGTCACCAAGCTCACCAGATATCTGAAAGAGGTAACATCTCTTGTAGTAGTTAAAAAAGTGTATTGATGTACATTGGTATCATAATGTTGACATAATAATTAAAAGTGTATTGATCTATATCAGTATTACAGTGTTGACATGATAATTAAATGTGTATTGATTGATGTACATCAATATTACAGTAATAATAATAATAATAATAATAATATTAATAATAATAATATCCTTTATTTATCCAGGGTGACATAATTAGCAAATAGCTAGTTTCCGTTAAGACCCTTTAATTATCATGCCAAGTGTAGGCATGATAATTAAAAGCGTATTGATATACATCAGTATTACAGTGTTGACATGATAATTAAATGTGTAGTGATTTCATCAGTATTACAGTGTTGACATGATAATTAAATGTGTAGTGATTACATCAGTATTACAGTGTTGACATGATAATTAAATGTGTAGTGATTACATCAGTATTAGTGTTGACATGATAATTAAATGTGTAGTGATATACATCAGTATTACAGTGTTGACATGATAATTAAATGTGTAGTGATTACATCAGTATTACAGTGTTGACATGATAATTAAATGTTTTGAATCACAGAATTTTAAACAAGCATCAAATTCATACAAATTCATCAAGATAACAAATATTTGTGAACTTTTATTTACATTTATAGCAATGTAACAAAAAAATATATTGTTATTGCAAATGAGTATATTCCAAAAATTGTATGTGGTTAGTGAACTAAATCGATGAAACTGTCCCACAAGTTATAATATGCAGTAGTCGTTGAACATGTTGTGATATCAAAAGAATACAGATCACAAGCAAAAGAGAATGTTCTGTTTTAATACATACAATTTGGAATATTTGTTGTATTTGAACATCATTCATAATGGATAGTTCTGGTTTGAAATGTAAATCTCAGTTTAGTATTAATAAAGCACTGAATAACCTTGCCTTACGTTATTGTTTGACAAACTCTGATATTGGTTTTTGAGAAGTGCTGTCGGAATTTTTTTTTTTTTTTTTTGCAGAATGAGATGAGACTTCAGGCAGAGGTAACTGTAAGAGAACAGCTTTCCCAAGATGTGTTACAGTTACGGGCCCTGATTGATGCTCTAACTTCAGTAAGTACAATGAAACTGCTACTCCACCCCCCTCCTCCCAGATGCTTTTGCAGACTGGTTGAATGTTTTGGTACCATACATACCATTCAGACCGTTTTAATACTTATTAAATATCTTTTTACAGGCCACCTCAATAAAACAGCTGGTCCCAACAGTTTCCAGTAAAGGGAAGATTTCCTTTATGTAAAACTGAAATCCATATGGAAGTACCCAGGCACAGCTTTCCAAACATGCCCAAAAATAAAATTCCACTTCATTAGTATTAGGCTCTTTTAATAATTGTAAATGAGTATTTTAAAGCCAAGGATTGCTTTCTATTAATCTCTATCTGTTGATTGATTAATCCATACATCTTCATGGAAGATGTAATATTTTCATACATTCTGTCTGCATAACATTTTAGACGATCATATAAAAATGTACCACATCTTTTTTTTACCTCCTCAATGAGTTATTGTTTAATAAAGTTTCATTCCTTTCAGTAACTTCTATGTTTATACTATGGACTTTGCGGCATACAGAGAAATAGCAGATTTATGAAACCACTTTTTAGCATCTTGCTGTATGACATAAATATATAAATGAAACCATCTTTCTTATTAGATTATTTCTAGTCATTTGCATTTTCTCAGACAGTTTGAAAATTCCTTACAGAGTTTTGTTTAAACAAAAAAAACATAGATGAAGATGTTACTGAATTTTATGAGAACTAGCTTTGAAAACACATTATAAGTTAAACATTGATGCAGACAAAGGGAAAATCAAGGTCTTTTGTGTGGGGGCAAAAAAATGCAAGTATGATATATTGATGTTTTTAATTTATACAGTACAATCAATATTTTTCTCAACAGTTATTGTTAAACAGTAAAGCATCATTTATCTGAACTCCTGGGAAACAGAAAATGTTCAGATAAATGGGAGCTGGATAAATTAGTTTGGGTTGTACTAAATCTTCAATCTTATGCAGTTAAGAGAACCCAATAATTCTGATGAATAAGGTTCAGATAAACAAGTTTTGAATTACAGTATACTTGCTGATAAGTCAAGTCCAAATGCAAATGCACATACCCAGATCTGCTGTTGCATAATGTGCCAGCAGATCTGGGTTTCTACAGTTTGTAAGGACTAATTAGTAGAACAAACAACATAGACCCTGATATGCTGGCACAGTATATGCTGGCAGATCAGGGTCTGTGTTGTTTGCAGTTGGACTTGACTTATAAGCAAGTATATACAGTATTTATTACAATCAATATTTATTTTCCTTTTTGCAGGACATAATTTTAACTCAAGAAGAATATGGGAAATTGGCATCAGAATTTGAGAGGTACAAGTGTTACACACAAGAGGAAATGCAACGATTAAAGGTGATGTTATATACCTTAAAACTGGTACTTTAATTGTGGATGTGCATTAGTAAATGCAGTTTATCAGGGTAATTTCATCAGTAGCCCAGTGAATTTAATAAGAGAAATATTATTGGGTTTAGCAAAGTTTTTTGTGAACTTCACAAAGCTGAGTTCACTTACACATTAAATTAAAAATGCAGTCTTGCCCTAGATTTCAGCTAAAAATAATGTAGCATGTTTGGACCTCATTTTCTTTAGCAATATGGCAGGTAACAGTTTTACATCAAAAAGTTGCATTGAAATTGTAATGAAAATGGTATTATGTATGTATGTATAGGGTTTAACAACACATCAGCACAATTATAAATGTACATTGCTGAGGAAGTTTAGGTATCAAAACAAAAAAAGGCACAAAAAAAAAAGATAAAGCCCAAAATGGGTAAAATCCTTTAATTACGAAGTACAGTTTTTTGAGGATATAAAAAGCACAAGTTTCATTGTTTTATACACTTTTGCATAAAATGTACTTGGTGTTTAAGACAAAACAAATGCTGACAGGAGGTGGTTTGTAGAGTTTAAAAAAACCTGAAAATCATTTTTTGGTCAAGGGGGTTTGCCCCCCTTCACTCCTGAATGCCTTATGGGGAGCACTGCTCCCTCATACCACCCTCCTTCTTTATAGAACCTTGACCACTCACAGTCCGGCATATTGCAAGGCATGTCACTCTGGCATTAATATAGGCCACAGCAGAAGATAAGAAGATATGACATGTGTACACACATCAAGCCATCAAAATCAAGATATGACATGTGTACAAACATCAAGTCATCAAAATCAAGATATGACATGTGTACACACAGCAAGTAATCAGAATCAAGATATGACATGTACTCACATCAAGTCATCAAAATCAAGATATGACGTGTACACACATCAAGTAATCAGAATCAAGATGTGACGTGTAGACACATCAAGCCATCGAAATCAAGATATGACGTGTACTCACATCAAGTCATCAAAATCAAGATATGACATGTGTACACACATCAAGTCATCAGAAAACATTAGGAAACACATATGAAACCAGCAAAGATTAAGAAGCTTCTTACGTAGTAGCAAGACATTATCACGTTGATGCTGTTATGAAGGCAGAATGCTTTGTTACTAACTTTCTTGTGGAGCATAATACACCAGTCTTCTGCAGACCACTTCACCATACTCTTAAAGGAGGTCTTTCCTGATTTCCTGACAGCCAAATAATGTGAATCACTTTAAATTCATGGGGTTTTCATGTGTAAGCTAAGCCACAAATTTAAAGGCCCAACAAAATATGAACCAAGCTGATATTGAAAGTGCTTCCCCCAAACCCCAGCCTGCTGTATGCATGGTTGGTGTGTCCTTTACTTCACAAAGTACATATTATATCCATTTATAATAATGACTACTCTTGGTAGGTAGGTAGAAAGGTGGTTTAATAATATGTCAGCACATAACTGGCTATATAATGCTGATTAAAAGTAAAAAATTTACAATTTTGAAAGATTAAAAGTTAGAATATAAAGAGAAAATGTGCCAACAGTTCATTGTTGAGATTGTTGTAGTCTGAAGTTATGTTCTGATAATTCATATTTGCATTGGTTACTGGAGACTACTAAAATCTTTGTCGAAGTGAGCTATGTAATTGTTTATTACTCTCTAGGTATTTTTCAGCTACTGTATGCAAATGAGTACAAAACTATTCAGGATAAATTGATTGGACAAAACTGAAATAATAATTTGTCATGAATATTGGATCTACCCAAAATAAATTGGCCATCATTTCAAAGTGAATTCCCCTTTTTTTGCTTAGCTGAGAGTATAGTGATTACATTAAGGTATTTATAAAACCTCATTTTTTAATTGGATAATTACACCTTTTATTACAGATTTTCATCTTGAAAGTTACATACTTTGGTCCCAGATTACAGAGTTCTGGTCTGTTGATTACAGATTTTGCATCTTGAAAGTTACATATTTTGGTCCCAGATTACAGAGTTTTGGGCTGTTGATTACAGATTTTCATGATTGGCAACTCTGCAGATGTATTTTTGCAAATTTTGTGTTATTCTTCATTTACATGATACAAGTTGAAATGAACACACCCATAGCACAGCTGGTTTGTGCCCATGTTTGATAAAATAAAAGGCAAACAAATTTGCTCTTTCATCACATTTTTAAGCTGTTTTGATGAATATCAGAGTAATTAAGATGTATTGTCAAACCGAGTATCTTATTTTCTAGGCCAGCTTTGAGGAAAAGGGGGATACAAGACAGTCAGTCTACCCAGAACTTGCCTCTTACCCACCACCTGTTTTGACCATGACCCCACCCAGGTCACACTCAGAGGAATCATCAGGTTCACTTTTATGTCTTTTCTGGTTATCATTTATAGTAAATGCAGCTTGGAGTGTTCCACCTCCACTCAAAAAAGCAAACTTTAATGGTAACATAGCATCTTCATATAGAACCTTTTGGAAAAACCTTGATTTCCAGTATTCCATTTTTTTAAAAAAAAAATGATTTACTTTGGAAAAGAACTATGCAGATTTCAGAAGAGCAACATAAAATGAGACCAAAAAGACTGATTTTTTCTAGGACAATTTCACAATTTGTAAAACCTATGCTTTTAGATAATGAAAATATCAAAATTCATTGCAACACTAGAATCCTTTCTTTGAAATGGTTAAGAACATGTTTTTGCCAAAATGAAAAACATTTCCTTCATGTCACATGATATTAATCAATAAACATGTGACAGTAAGCATGGTGGGCTCACTTCCTAGAACTTGCCTTTTTCAGATTATGATTAGACTTTTGTATTTAATTCAAATCAGGTCACCTGTAATCAAGTATTTTTTGTTTGTGGATCAATCATAATTTATTGATTTATACGTGGATTTTTTGTGTGCCTGTTCTAGCAGATTGTATTAGATAGATATAGGTATTAATTTTCAGGAAGCAATGGCGTTTGTATCAATTCCAAGAACAATTTTCAGATTTTGTGTAAAAAATTTGTAAGTTATACAACATACATCACAGTCCTGTTCCACTGTGCTTTTGTTATATTGCAATTACTACCATTTCTATACCACAAAAACTATTTCAAGTAAGTTATATTATCATTAGCATTACAAAAGTACAGAATGATGACTTGAAATAATGTTTTAGCCTCCAAAGACAATGAGAATACAGAATACATGGGAACCCTGCAATAATGAGATAGTTGAGGTTCATAAGCACCAATTGTATTATTTACTGAACTGTGGTATAGCATGAATGATTGAAAATACAATTAAAATGCATGCATGACGGTTTTTTTTGTGGGGGAGGAATAAACAAAACATCAAATGTGTAGCAATAATTGTGCTAAAAATTATTCACTGCTGTGTAAGAACATTAACAATGATCTGTAAGCTATAGGCTCCTGAAACTTAACAGAATTATTTTTATCTGTTTGTCAGCTTGGGTAATGTTTAAGTAGTGTCAGGGAATAAGGGACATCTAGAACCAAAAGATTGGGAGCCATGATGCAACCATGTTATATCCAAATTCATGTTATAATGAAGTGTGTTATAGCAGGGTCCTGTAATTGCATAAAAGAATTATGCCCCCACCCCTCACGTTCACACCTCCCAGAGAGTAGGGGGACATTTTTTTGGACTGTTCCTATAAGCATTAGCATATCACTAGTTTGTCTGCAAGACTGCAGGCTCTATCTAAAACTGTTTCATCACACCCTGTCAAACATGTAATGAAGTTTTCTTTGGAAGGTCCCAAGAATTGATCAGATTTTGGTGACCTTGATTTAAAAAACTGTCATTAACATGCTGTGACAGAATATTTGGGACAAAAAAAAGAGTGGCCTCTGTTCATATGAGTCTGGTGTTCATTACATAAACTATTATTATAATAGGATTTTTATTTGGATGCTTAAAAGTGTGCATTGTTAAAAAGTGTCCATTGTATGAAGATGCATATTATGGACAAGTTCCACTGTACTTCAGATGATGGTAAGATTGTATAATGCAGCAAAAAAAATCTCTTTGCAGAAGGGTATCTACCACCACCACAACCTTCCAGGGAGGTATCTGCCATCCCCGATCATATGCAGTCCATGTTGTCAGCAGTCCTCCTGTCCCCACCAGTCAGAAAAACTCGGGTAGCAGAGCCCAATAGAGGTCCACAGACACAAAACACTGTTGAACCAAGTAAGGGAGCATTCAGTCATCATAGACAATTTTTAGCTCCACTGGTCAAATTCAAGAAGAGCTTATGCAATGCTCTGTCTTCCAGTATCCATCCATTTGGCTTCTGTCTGTCTGTTAGTACATATATGCTTTGGTTACACTTTCTAAACTACAGAGATGATTACTGTGTGAATGATTTGGATTAACATAGTTTATTGCCTTACGGCATTTACGACAACTTAAGGTATGCACGTTTGCTCACTTATTGGTTTATGTGTTTTCTCGCAAAATATTATTTAATGCCTCCCAAAGCAAGCCACAGGAAGAAGGGCACCAAGAAGGCCGACACCCCGTCATCCACCTGGAGGGAGGGAAGTCCACGGCACCCACATCCACGAAGTAGCTGGTCACCTTGGCATCACCCTTTCAGACTTCTGTCCGCCTTTTTCTGCCTTCCAGCTGTTTCTTTTGTTTGAATTATGTCAAATGTATGCCCGCTGGTCTATTTTCGTGGGCGGTCCCTATCCTATTGCCGACAAACGTGGTAGTCACATTCCTGATTCAAATAAACCGGAGTTGTGAATTTTCCTATCAGGTAATTTGATTCATTTTGTGTACTGAGCATTCTTATTATTTTTTGAAAAGGTACCAAAGAGTTTTGGCTCAAAGTAGCTGCGTGATTTTTGTGATCTTAATCTGGGTTTTGCGATGATGTTAGCTTTATGTCACCAGTATGCCAATCAAGTTTCTTTTCAGGGCCACTCAGTTGTCACCTAAAAGGTCTTTCTTCAGTCAGAAATGAAAGCCCTATGGAATAATGGTGTGTGTGTTATATTGTTGTGTGTATGCTATACTTTTTGTATTTTGTGCGACATTGCTATATGTGTGTGGTATGCTAGCAATGTCGGGTTGGGATGGGGGGTTTTACTAGATGTATGTCATACTTTCTAGATTTTGTTGGGGGAGGGGTATTTCTTTTTGCTAGATGTTTGTGATACTTTGAGGATTACTGTGAAACTTCACAGACGTTTATCCCAGAGACTAGTTGGTCCTAAATGAAAATGGTGCCCTTGAAAATCTTGTTATTGCTACTACTCCTGAACAGATGGTTGTATTGACATCGGATTTTCATTAAAACACTTCTCCCCATATGTAATAGGTCCTATATAGCAGTGATATCGATTTGCCCCACCCCCCACCCTGCAAACAGCAGTCATTGTGAAAAATCTCATTACAGTTTCTTAATTAAATCTAGGGCTGATCTCATTCCTGTTTTGTTCTTGACATTTGGTCTCAATCAGTCTTACACTACAAGACTTTATGACTCAATCAGTTTTACACTACAAGACTTTATAACTCAATCAGTCTTACACTACAAGACTTTATGACTCAATCAGTCTTACATTACAAGACTTTATGACTCGATCAGTTTTACACTGCAAGACTTTATGACTCAGTCAGTCTTACACTACAAGACTGTATGACAGTCTTACACTGCAAGACTTTATGACTCAATTAGTCTTACACTACAAGACTGTATGACTCAATCAGTCTTACACTACAAGACTTTATGACTCAATCAGTCTTACACTACAAGGCTTTTTAACTCAGTACCTTAGCAATTAGAAGCTGTGATAAGAACGAACTGTTTAATTACCAAATATTAGCTGTGGAGATTGCTTAGAAATAGCAATAACTTCAGTTTTCCTCTTATGATGTCAGTGCAAGTGGCTACTCACTTTTGACCCAGAACTGTGGGTGTTTATATATTAAAATGATACCGATCCAACATCCAAAATGGCTGACTTGATGGCCATCTAAAAATAACTCTTTATGGCTACTTCTTCTTCATATTGACATGTGGTTTTCAATAAAACACAATTGCAATATGTAGCTGATTCTGAATGAAAATGGTGCTCATCACACCTCCAACATGGCACCATAGTGGCCATCTAAAAAATCTTGTTATCACTACTCCTTTTAAAGGTATGGTGGTTTTGACATGGGGTTTTCACTTAAACACTTCTTGCACTATGTAATTGGTTCTGAATGAAAATGGAACAGATCTGACCACCATATAACCACATCTTTGTGAAGGAGTTTGAAAATCAGACCTAATTGACCTTGGGTTCAATCAGAGGTCATTGCTTGCATTTTTGTACTTTGCTGAGCTTATGAACAAATTGACTTGTACATATACAAATAAATTTTGACCAGACTTTGTATTTAGTTCCATTCCAATAAACAAGGTCAAAGTCAGCACTTTGACATAGATTTTTTAAAATCAGTAATGGCTTGTGAACTTGAAGAATACCTTGAATGATGCCAGTTCAATAACTTGAATTACTTTTAAAAATAATATTAAATATAGACTTAACCTAACTTAGCACGTCAGTATATCTTGACAGTGTTTGACATAAGTTCAGGGATCTTCTATCAGTGACATCTTTGTTAAAGGTCAAAGGCCATGACAAAAAATTGTGTACACCACATTCAGGTATCTTATGAACATGTTAACTCAGACATATAAGAAAATATTTTTGTTAGCAAATTTGTCATGTTAGCATTTCTCAAGAATATCTGAGATAGTGTCAATACTCAGCAGCTAAAAAGAATAAATGACAGGAAGAAATGGATTTGGGAATTCCTAGAAATTATTTTCAACCAGTAGAACTTTAGTCTCTTTGAGGGACTTCTGTTTGTATAATCTCCTCTGGCTTGCCCTTCAGGGATTATGAAAAATTGCAAAAGTGACAGGTGATATTTATCTATTAAAATAGATAACTCTTTTTAAGTCATTAGTTTTAAGTCTTTGTAAAACTGTTACATGACCACAATTTGAATGATTACATTTATAAAAGGTCATCATAAGTGCAGACATGATAATTTTGATCTGTTGTGGTGTCTTGGTGTAAAAAATCAGGGTTTATGCTTTTTTTATTTAGTAATCAGCAATACTAAGCTAATTAAAACATTCAGATACTGTAAACTAATACACTTTTTGTATTTAATTAACTTGACTAAAACTTAACCTTAAACAGTACTGCCATTACTGACTTTTGCAGAAATAGGTTACTCTCATCAGGCCTACAACACATTTATTCAGTCTGATAAGAACTAATTGATGCAATTCACCTTGACCTTGCAAGTAGAATTCTTCTTTAGATACATTATCATAATACATTAGGAGTACCGTATTTATTTGTGTATAAGCTGGGTCCAAATGCAAACATAGACCCTGATCATACACATATGGTGTGGACTCTACCGATATTACTGCCAATGCTGCCTCCATCGCCAACCTTCTAATGACTGAATCTCTGCAGGCAGAAATATATCTACTACAGAAGAAAATCCAGTGATCTTTACCATCATGGGCTTCTCACACAGCTACAGTTCTGTCATTGCCCCTGTTACCACAACCAGTAGATATCATCAGGCACAGTCAATCGGGCCAGTACTGACATGGTATGGTGGCCCAACCAGACCAGTCATGGATATCCCATCATCACAGGCAGACCCTGTTACTTGCTATTATGATCTTTCTCAGGATAGCTAGTACTAGATGTTAGCACCAGAAACTAGTCTGCTATGGATCACATTTACTCCAGCTCTGGTACAGCCTCAACCTACATATTCGACTACAGAGATTAGGTATGGTGATTTATTTACTGGTATACTCAGTCCACATTGTCACATCCAGAGTATCCCATCACAGCACAGACTACCAGGCCAGTACCAACATGCTATGGTGGCCAACCTGGACATTTCATCACTTAATATAGACACCCAATACCCCCTGTTCCTTCTGTGGTAATCAACCCATAAATAGCTGCACCAAACTTAGCAACCAAAAGTCAGCCAGCCCTGGACCACGACTCCAGCGCTGACAAAACCTCTACCTACACCATTTACCACTGGGACTGGGTTCAGTGATTTGTCTTCCCAGTATACCAAGTTCCGGTCCCAAAACAAAGACAGCATCTGGTATTTGGTCACACCAGGTCCAGCCCCAGCTTTGTCATGGATGCCGAGCATAACTGGCACTGGATTTTGTGAACTATTCTTTCACTATTGAGTATGGGACACATGGAAATATCATAGACTGGCACCAGACAGATCCATCACCTGGCTCAATTGTGACCCAATACTGGCTATGACAACTCCACATTCCCAGACAACTAATAACCACCTCAGATCTTTAACAACACTGATGTGAATGCCTGGAGATCACAATTTGCAAGCATGGACATACTTCCAGCATCTTTCACCATCCCTGATACCAGTTTAATCATCATTACCTTCACAGGAGGCTTCCTTGCCACCCCACTCTTATGAGTCGGAAGACACAAGCTCACATGCTCCATCTTTTTTCCTCAATCCAGTGCTGTCCAAGGAAGACCCAACCTTCCATGCATCAGTCAAAGTAGAGACACATGCCAATCTTTTACACTGAATCCCCAGCTGTTGACAAGGCATCGCAGGCCTGGGTATGACAAAACCTTCCTTTTGTGCATGGACTGGAAGCCCTTTTTGACATGCAACAACTGCTTTGCAATGTCATAGCATCTGGCTCCATCTTCAAAGACCGTCACAAGGCCATTCTCAGATTGCAATTTTTATGTACCAACCTCTTATTATTGGTCAGATATATGATGTCGGAAAAAAGGCCACCAAAGAGGTGAACCTCATGCCAGTCTAGTGACCAGGGCAATAATACAGGGCGAGAATATCTGGTTTTGACCCAGCTTCTTTTCATGGCAATCTTCTCACAGAAATCAATGCCATGTCTGTGTTGACTTTTTCTCGAGGGGGGAGGGGGAGAAGTCTTTAACACGAAATAGAAGAGACCCTACCTCAAACAATCCTTGGCTCTTATTAGAAATAAACACTTTCCACTCGAAAAGGGCAGTTGAGTTCCTTCAAATCACAATCCCACAGGATCTTACTTAATGCCTTTTTAATATCGAAGCTCACTCAACCAACACCTTTGTGCACCCATGTTTAGCACAGATACTCAGAGATTTGTCCCCAGCAGAGCAAAAGCAGAGGATGAGCATCCTTTTGTAGTTAGACATGAAATCCTTTTTTCTCATGCTTTGTTTCAGATTCCTTTTCAACAAGAACAAATCCTATCTCAATACACTCCAGCTTCCCATTCATCAGGTCATGGTGTCCCATTTCTGCTTGGAAGGTCAGATCTTCACTCAGGAATCTCGTCACCTGTTGGATCTAATTGGTGCAGCTGTGAATCCTCTCGCTCTGTACCACCAGTTCATGAGACTCCCACAGATCACCCTCCTATCCCAGTGGTCCCTGAAACTTTACCTACTAGACCCAGTGATGAAAGTTTCGGACTATATGAGGTACCATCTCAACAAATGGGATGACCTCCCCTGCATCATACTGGGTGTCTTGCTGAAGGTTCAGCCACCAGAAATCATGATCTGCACAGATGCCAGCACAACTGGTCATGGTGCCCACCTCGGGCCCTCCTTTCAAATGAATGAGGTTTGGTCCCTCCAGTAGTGCTCCACACATATCAACTCTCTGGAGATGAGGGTCATAGTGAATGCCTTTCTATTGCAGCAGGAGATGTTATCTAGAAATGGTTCTTTCAATTGTCCCATCACTTCAGCTGTCATAAATTGCTTCAGAAGGCAAAACAGAACCAAGTCCTCAGGCCACTTCCTTCTCATTTGGAATTTTTTAAAGTAGCATCCTCATTGACAAATCCACATTTAAGTCTGCCACACTCCAGAGATGCTCAGGTACCCAGTAGAACGCAGTCCCGATGGAATCAGCCATTTCATACTGCATGGTTCTGTCACTCATCTGTCTGAAGTCAAATCTGACCCTGGGTTGACCCTTGTGGGCCTCCTTGTGACAAGGTGGAGTGTCAATTTCCTGACTCTCATCTCATCAGCCACAAACCCAAAAGCCTGGGCAACCAGTGCTCTTTCCCTGAATTGGACTGGTCTTGATAAGAAATTCGTTCCTCTTTCCCCTCTGAGCAAGGGAACATGAGCACCTATTTATCCTGATTACTTCCCTCAAGCGGGAAAAGTCATGAATCAACTACCTCAACCTAGTGTCAGATATTCCCAGGTCAATCCCACTTTCTTGCCTGCCAAAACAGCCACACACATGCAGGTTCTCCATCTGAAATCATAGTCACTTTCATATCAAACTAACCCTCAGAAAGAAACATTTCTGTGATCAAGTGGTAGACAGAATTGCTTGGGCAAGAAAAGCCACCACATTAAAAGCCTATGAGAGGAAATGAAGAGTTCCTCATAGTGGTGGGAGCAAAGACACATCTCTGCCTTAAAAACTTCTGTACTAGTGTTAGCAAACTGAGGAAAAGAAGTTAGATCTTCTAACAATAAAGGGCTACTCTTCCACATTTTCAGATATGTTTTGCCATCATAGAAGGGAGGATATAACCAGAGGACAAAACCTCCCTGACCTAGCCAATTTTGACTCATCTTGATTGAAGGACTTGGCCCTCTGTCTGAAAATGGAATCTACTGTGAGTTCTGACATGGCTGAACGAGGCATCATTCTAACCACTGTTCAGAACCTCTCTGACTCACTTTTTATGCAAGACCGGTCTTCTGGTCACTCTGGCTATGGCAGGCAGAATCAGTGAGATCTGTGCCTTATTGATCAACCTGAACTGTCTGCAGTTCTGCCATTATGCTTCAGTTTCTCTCATGATGGCCCCTGATTTCATTTTTAAGAACAGGCAATTATGCAGATAACTTTTTGTCTTGAATCCACTGAAGTGGTACCTGAAGTGGACTGGGCAGATCAGAAGAACTCAAAGATGAATTTCCTACATGCATCAGGTCACAAGCATATGTCTCTAGAATAGTACTCAACTGCAACTTTTCCCTGACTGACATCACTCAAGTCATGTGATGGTGGAGAGAGATGACTCTCTCCCTCTTTTACCTAAGAAATATTTCATCCCAGTTCGACCTGGTGGGACCTATATCAGCTGCAGGTCACAAGCATATGTCTCTAAAATAGTACTCAACCGCATCTTTTCCGTGACTGACATCACTCAAGTCATGTGACCTATTGGGACATATATCAGCTGCAGAACAGGCTGCCTTCTAGATTAATCAGCAGTTTTGGAATGATGCAGGTTACTCTACTTCCACTGGATTTGCAGGGCAAATTATTTCTCTAAACTGCATCCCCGTAACGACCATGTGCTAACCCCTGTTTCTCACATGTGATTCAAAGCTGCTGCACATATGTTAGGAGACTGGAGACAGGGTCAACTCCAGGTTAAAAGGATGTAAATCCCTACTCCTCCTCTTACCTATTTTCCAAACATATTATGATTGGGTAACATTATCTGAAGAAGAAACCAATTTTTGGAGTAAAATATTTATTTGATAATACTTATCCTATCATAAATTGGACACACCCTCCCAAACCCTCCTAGCAGTTACATCCATTGAGGAGCATGCACATCCACTCCAGTACTGACGATTGACAGGATTTTGGTACCAGTACCTTTGTCCAAGGTGGGATCAATTGTCTGACTTCTGTCTCAGTAAACACTTTTGTTCAGATAGGCTGAAAGACACGTGAAACATCTTGCATAGCTTGGAAGGGCTAAGTTTGCAAGGTAGTGGATGTACTTCTAATGTATTGTGATCATATAAGTATTATCAAAAAACATATTTTACTCACAAACAAATGTATGTACTGTAATTGAATGAAGTGCTTAGTTGTAGGGTTGTGTTGTTAAGGGTCATGTAAGTAAGAGTTCTTTATATTTTATTTATTATTTATTCTAAGTATTGCAATAATTTGCATTTATTCATTGTAAATTGGGAACATGAATATTGATAGAGCACTCCCTCAGTATAAGGCCCTTCATTATAACACAGTTCCTGTTATAAGGCAAGTATGGTTATGGTTTCCATTTCATTAAGTGGTAGTTAAATTGTATGTATCATGTACTTCATTATAAGGCCGTCTTACTATAAGGTGTATAGTCAATGGTTCCCATGGAGAGCATATATTGAGGGAGTACTGTATAACTCAAGTTATGATTTGCCTTAGACCCAGCTCAATATATCATTATATATCCCTTGCATGACTTACTTTTGCATCGAATGATCCAGGATGTTTTGCTTTTTTGGGACATTGTCAAGTACTTATTGCATGCTGTTCAGCACATGAAAACCCAATAGGTTTGTTGCTATGTAATGTGACATCACAACATAGGGCTCTATAATAATGGTTGCCCTATTGACTAAGGTCAGGACAAGTGAAAGCTACAACTGCTTTTCTGACTAGGCAAGTGACTTTTGAGTGTTATCGATATAAATGAAAGGAATTGTTTTGTAGAAATTCTAACTCGAGTGTAGAGTAAATTTGTACTCCACACCATTTCGCTCTTTTACTCATCTTGATAATTGCAATACTTTCCTGAAATATTTCATTCTTTACTGGAAATGAAACCCTTCTCCTGATGTAATCCACACTGCCATAAGTCTATCTTGATCCATTCCAGTCTGATTGATGCTTGGATATCAGATCCATGATTATAGACATCAAATATAATTACAACATTACCCTATTTAAACTAGATAACATATGTACTCACTTATAAGTCGAGTCCAACTGCATGCAACATAGACCCTGGTCACATAACGTGCCATTAGATAGGTTCTATGTTGTTTGTTCTACTGATTACTCCTGACAAACTGCACAGACCCAGATCTCCCAGTGTATTATGTGATGGCAGATATGGGTCTGTGCGGTTATATATGGTAATTCAATTAAGATCTGTAATCCAAACTAGCAGATTTTGTTATATTTGTGTGGAAATAGCTTAATTTTTCTCTGTCTGTCAGATCTCAAGTAACCTTATTTTATGACAGACAGACCGATGTATGGCAGTTTACATGTGCCAAGCTTATAGGTGAAATGTCAGATACGGTTTATGCATGGGTTTTAGTCATCAAAAGAAAAGGAAGATATAAGGTAGGAAAAAATGAAAATAATAGAGAATGTACTGTTAGAGAATATGAAAGTGACAAGCATAGAACAGAATGTCTGACAAAATGGAAAGAGGAGTGTCTCGAAGAGTGGATTGATTTTGATGAGGAGTACTATATCTGTTCAGAGATTTATACTAAAAGACCATAATAATTTTATGATCCAGTCCTCTGTGCATATTTTGTTATATTTTTATTTATATTTGTCATGCAATGGTAAATTTTTTATTGTTCTTTCTGCAGTAATTTCTCATCATTTACAATTTCGTTTTTATTTGAAGTTTATGTTGATCTAGATTCATTTTTTCCTGAAAGATCTATGAAGTTGCTGTATTGGAGTTTTATTAACTGTACATTTAAATGTGACTATAAGTCAGTCAAGTATCAGTAAGTTTTGCAACTATTTCGTTTCCTTTTCCTTTTGACCCAAAATCTGGGCAAGTATGCATTGGTCTGGACAAATAGGCTCTGGGAGAGCTTGCCCTACTGGGCAAGTGATCTCAGAAATGAATGTCGAGCCCTGCAGGAGGTCTTTCATCTTTCATGATGCAACACATGTAAAATCATGTTATGTCATACTGTATATTTATTCGCGATTCAGTCTTAAAAATAATTAGAGTAAGATTTCTTTTCAAACATATTCATTAGCTCTCCTCTACAAAGTAGAAGGGAGCAATTGTAATACCCCCAATGTTTGCATCAGCATCTGCACATATAAAAGCATATACAAATTTACAGCTTCACTGTATTTTAATAATTTTTTTCTTCCTAGATCCTAGGCAACAGTTGGGAGGGAGTTGAGGGGGTGAACTGTGTACATACATGTACATTCTTGGTTAAGTTTTTGCATTTAGCTCAGGTATTTTGCACCCTGTATACATACTGTTATACCTGGAATTATGAAACTTGGTGAGGGGATCTATCTTTTTTAGTACTTCACCCTCATCACAAAAGTAGGTCACTGTGATGCAGATTTCATGCGTCTTAGACTTTTGTTAAATTTGTTTTAACTGTTTATGCTAGAATAATTAAACATGATTGTATACATCTCTATTACTACTGTGCCTGTACAAAAAAGAAGGTCACTGTTGCCTTCATTTGATATTTTCCTGGCTTAGGTTAATTCTTTGTGTTTAGCTTATGACCATGTAAGTTTTTTCGCATGCTGTGTACATACTTTACTATCAAGAAACCTGAAACTTGTGAGGGGACGCATCATTATGAGCACTACTCCCTGTTTGCAGAAGTATGTCATTTGGCCCATTTTGTTTCACTAACTTGGGTTTAGTTTTGTATTTGATATTAATTTCTTACACACTCTTTGTGCTTGAATCATGAAACTGATAAGTACTACACCTTAAATTGTAAAAAGAGGTCTCTGTGACCTATATTTTGTGATTAAGAGACTTTCTAGAAATTTTGTATTTAAAAGTTAATTTATTGGGTGCTGTCTATACCTGAATCATGAAACTTGATAATCTCGGTAATACAACCTTTCCATATTTTGCATATTTTGATAGGTTATCTTCAACAGGTTTACAGTGTACATACCATGAAAATAAGTATAGGAATTAGATAAGAGGACTGCATACTTTTCTTGTAAGGCCACAGTTATAGTGGCTAATCAAGGTAATTACAGATGTATGAATTATGTTTCTAATACTGGCTGTCACTACAAGGTTATTCAAAGCCTGTGACTTTTACACAGTAAAATCTGGCTTTTTGCTTTGGACAGTGATAATTGCTTCTGAAGATTTCAAGAACATTGACTTAAAAAACAAAAACAAAAATTAATCTCTGGGTTTTGCCAACTCTTTATACTACCTCCACTTTGATATCATGGAAAAGAATGGTCTTTTTTATTATTGTATGTCTTTTAAGCCCGTTTGCAGTATCTATGCATATGGCATGTCAGCACAATACTGGCTATATAGTTCCAATTAAAAATTGCAAAAAAAACCCTTTAGTTGGAAAAGGAGCCAACATTTTGTTGTCGAGATTACTTTAGTCTGAATTTATTTTCTGCACGATAATGTTTACAATGGCTGCTGGAGACTACTTAAAGCTCAACAGAGGCAAGCTATGTAATTATTGATTAAATTCTCTCTGTAATTTTGTGAAAAGCAATTTAAATACAATTTGTCATTAAACAAATAGGGATGTATTATAAATTGCAGTGTTCGTACTTGTGGATATTGTGGTTTTGCCTCAGGTACAAGGGATTCCAATTTTAGCCTTTCATACTTGTGCCTCGTCGACAATATCAAACATTACAAACACAATAATCTATAAATATCAAACTTCCATGCCATCAGTTTTCTGAATACTTTGATTCTAGGAAGGCAAGCCTCCTTGATGGATATTCCTACCTATGTCTCTGATGAGGAGGACACCACCTATGATGCAAGACATTTAGGGTCAGGCATCCCCCAAACCAAGGAACTTCCTCAAACCTCGCATCAACCCCATGTCCATTTTCAACCAATAAATACAGCTTATTCATCTGCTGCACCAACTAAGAGGACAGCCATGTCTACCAAACCTGTGTATACTGTTCCTATGGCAACAGTTAATGTACCACGTCCTGCTCCACTGGTACAGAGCAATGTGGGAATTTCACTACAGGGTGGTGCTACTCAAAAGTTTGGAGTAAGTTAGACCACATTCTAGTTTTGATGATCTGTCACCATTAGATATGATGTCATGAAGAATGACATTTTTGTTTAGGTCATTCAAAATCTATTTATTGACCTTGAAGTTTTTGTTATCCAATATAATGTTTGAGAATGGTTGTTTGATTGTCAAATGGTATGGCTCTGTGTCCATTGTGTGTCATTTGTCATGCATTATCTGTTGTCCATAATCCATCATCAGTCCATCAACTATTGCTTGTTATTACCCTGGAGTCCATATTTCTAATCTAATTTCAATAAAATGTGGAATATAGGTTTTTATTATCAAAATCTTGGACAAATTTGATAATGAGCAAGATCCTTGCATATTAATGAGCTAATCTTCCATCTGACTGGCTGACCTTGTTACCACTCTGAAGGTCATATTTTTGATCCAGTTTCAATCAGACTTTGAATATATGCTTATATCTTCAAGACCTTGGACAAGTTTGATAATGAGCAAGATGCATGCATATTAAGGAGGTGATCTTGCATTAGATTGGCTGAGCTTGTTGCCTTTCTGAAAGCCATATTTTTGATCTGATTTTTATCAAACTTGAAATATGGCCTTATATTGTTAAAATCTTGGACAGTTTTGGTAATGAGCAAGATCCATATATAATAATGAAGTGATCTTACATCTGATTGGCTGAGGTTATTGCCACTTTGGAAGCCATAATTGTGATTTGATTTTGATCAGAATTGAAATATGGGCTTATGTCATAAAGATCTTGGACAAATTTGAAAGAGAGCAGGATCCATAAATATTAATGAGGTGATTTTGCATCTGATGCTTGTTACCATCTTGAAGCCATATTTTTTTATCTGATTTTGATCAAACTTCAAATATAGGTTTATATGATCAAGAGCATACATGAGTTTGTTAATGTGTGGGATCCATGCATGTGATTGCATGTAATTGGTTGATCATGTTATTACTCTAGAGACTGTATTCCTAGTACAATTTGATCAAACTTGGACTTATAACATCAAGATATATGATGTTTTCATTATGAGCAAGATCTATGCATATTAATGAGATGATCTTGCATATTATTGGCTGAGCTTCTTACCACCTGAGATACTGCATTTCTGACCCAGTTTTCATCAAACTTGGTAAGTAGGTTAATAACATCAAGATGTTGGATACTTTTGTCATGAGTTAGACCTTTGCACATTTATAGAATAATCTTGCATCTGGTATGGAGATTTTTTTTCATGATTCTAGAGATTGTATTTTTTATAGGATTTTCAACAAACTTGCTAAATAGGCCTATCTCATCAAGAGCTTGGTTGAGTATGATTATGAGTGCAATTCATACATATTAATGATGTGACTTTGCATCTCACTGTCTGGGCTTGTCAACAATCTAGTAACGGTTTCTGGTCAGATTTTGATCAAACTTGTTAAACAGTCTTATATTATCAAGCTTTTGAAGGAGTTTGATTATGAGCAAGCTCTGTGCATATTATTGACATAATCTTCATTGTTGTGGACAGGATCTCTAATAAGCGAGATGTGCACATATTAATCAGATACTTAAAATCTTCTTACCTCTCTAGAGGCAGAGGGTATATTTCTCATGCAGTTTCTAGAAAACTTGGTAAGTGGGTTTATATCACCAAGATCATGGATGACTTTGATTATGACCAAGAGACTGAGTATATTAATTATGCCTTTATCTTTAGAAAGAATTGTTATCAGGATGCCTTTATGTAAAATAGGTAAAATCAAAATAATATAAAGCTTGAGAGATATTTTACACAGAATGTGTTTTTACAGTACTATATAAGCCTGTTTAGTGAAATGGTCAACTGTTAAGTTATGTGTGTCAGGTGAGCAATATCAGGCCCATCTGGGCCTCTTGTTACTAAGACAAGACCATAATTAATTTTTTGGAATGGTTTTTATTAAGACAAGACTATAATTAGAAAAAGGTTTTTATTAAGACAAGACTATTATTATATTTCTTCCTGAAGCACATGCATAAAAAAGAAAATTACACGTTTCATTTATATATATATATATATATATATATATATATATATATATATATATATATATATATATATATATATATATATATATATATATATATTTAAAAATGAGAATAGGGATTAAAATAAACATCATTTAGGTAATAATTTTGCATTTTACACGTTTCTGTTGATACACTTTGGTCAGATTCATAAAAATATTATATATTGTATGAAACTTCATATTAAGAATTATTTTAAGTAAATAAATGGTTTCCATCATAAGTTATTATAAGCAATACACTTTTTTCTTTGGAGTATTGTCACCTTACTGTTTAGTGATATCATTGATGTAGTTCCAAAACATCACAGATGTTTTACTGACAAATGTTGTATTATGCTTACATATCCATGAAGTACAGTACAACTAATTAATTATGACATTCTTTGTTACCAGATTTTTTAAGATGATGATAATTATGATGATGATGATGATGATGATGATTATTGTATTATTCCCTCAGGGTGGTGGTGACAGAGAGGTTCTTGCCTCACAAATAGCTGAGCTGAATAAGCAGCATGAAGAGGCTCAGAGGAGGTTACAGTCTCTGCTTCATCATCAACAAACCAGTCAGCAGCAGGAACAGCAACTACAGACAAATCTGCAACAGGGACAACAACCACAAGACAATCTACGTACACAACAACCAAATACTAGTCAGTCTGGTTACTCATTTCCTCCAAGCAATCAGCAGCTACACCATTCAAGTAGCCAGACATCAGGAATGTTCATAAAGAGAGATTTAATAAATCAGTCAGGGGAGCCAGTGGCACCTCATTCCCATTTTTCTGGTTCTCAGCAGCAGCAGCACCAACAGCAACAACCAAAACAACAACAACTTCAATGGCAGTTGCAGCAGCAAAATTCAAACATGAATGCCCACAATCAACCAAGCTTATTTCATCAACCACATCCAGTATCAACAGCCAATCAGCAACAGCTCCAGCAGCATTTTCAAAGTCACCAAACAGTATCAGGGCAGTTGACACAACCAACCTTTATGCATCTGTCAGGTCAGCATCTAGCGAATAACCCGGTACCTCAGCCAATAATGTCCTATTCCTCACAACAGACTGCTACCCAACCTTCTGTGTATTCACAGTCACAATCCACACAGCAGCAGAATCAGCAGAGAACCAGACTAGTTCCAGAGAAAGAATCAGGAAGACAGTCTACTTCACAACCAGAAAAGACCCAGCCTTCAGGATTGCCAAAACTTAACCTTAGCAACAGACCAGTAAGGACTAATGTATGTATTTTCTGTACATAAAATGCTATTGTCATAACATATGATACCAGTCAGAAGTTGTTCATGGCTGGAATTTTATAATAAAACCTTCTTGCTCCACCCCTTGTGACATAGATGGTAGAATACCCCTCATATATTCGCCTTGTCTAGTTTGCATTCTTCATCTTCTTTATATTCCTTCAGCTTTATTTTACTTCTTCATCTATTTAAACAGTGTATTGAACTGGTAACAGAGATATTGAGGATGATCCACACACCAACAGTTGGTGTCTGGATCAACTGTAATATCTCTGTTGCCAATTCAATACATCTTTTTAGGGCCCCACATCAAGATGGTGGATCACTACAGTAATAACCTTTTCTATCCATCCATCTGTCTGTCCATCCATTCACACCTCTTGTAACTACTATAGCTTTGCAACCCTTCACATAATTGGATGTCATTTGGTAGGTGAATTGTCTATTACATGTAAATATGCCTTTTCAAGGTTTAGTCTTTCAGGTGCAGTTTTGATGGAGTTATTGCCCATTTTCAATCAATTTTAAGTCTCTACTACAGCAGATCCTTGTAGCCAGCATAGCTCAGGAACCATTCTTGATATTCTGATGCAGTTTGGCATGTACACTGTTTCATAGACATACAAGTGCCTTTTACGAGTAAGTCTCATCCACTCCATTTGGGACATAGTTATGGCCCTTGTCAAGCTAATAGACCCATTTCACATTCTCTCTGCATATGCCTAAGGTCATTCAAGTGATGGTAAATCCTATGAGAACTTCCAAGGTTCCTCATGGAGGGTCTAACCTAGCAAAGTTATCCAGATCCACTGAGAAATAGTTAATAAATAAAGAGCAATCATGCTGTGCAATGTTGTCAACTTGTATTGTATACATTAATACTTCATGCAATGAAAGAAGTACATATATAACAGTTCATTAATAATACTACATTTTGTGAAGGTAGTCTTTGACAACAATTCCAGTGAAATGTTGGAGAATTTTCAGAACATCATATTCTTGTAGGCTAAAAGTTGACTCAACAAACTAATATAATTTTTGAATCTTTATTTAATTTGTGTGTGTGCAAGAATGAATATTGCCTCATTTTTCTTCATGAAGATAAATTTATGGTCAGTGCACTGTGAAGTGTTTCTTATCGATGCATGAGTGCACTGTTACGTTATATGGATGCTTGAGTGCACTGTAAAGCATTTCTTATGGATGCATGAATGCACTGTAAAGCATTTTTTATGGATGCTTGAGTGCATTGTGAAGTGTTTCATATGGATGCTTGAGTGCAATGTGAAGTGTTCCTTATGGATGCTTGAGTGCACTGTGAAGTGTTTCTTATGGATGCTTGAGTGTTCTGTGAAGTGTTTCTTATGGATGCTTGAATGCACTGTGAAGTGTTTGTTATAGATGCATGAATGCACTGTGAAGTGTTTCTTATGGAAGCTTGAGTGCACTGTGAAGTGTTTTTATGGATGCATGAATGCACTGTGAAGTGTTTCTTATGGATGCTTGAGTGCACTTTGAAGTGTTTCTTATGGATGCTTGAGTGCACTGTGAAGTGTTTCTTATGGATGCTTGAAAGTCAGCATTGTAAAGCTTTCCATGTAAGGCCTTCATGAAATATTAGTGACAATAAAGATAGAAACTATATATTTTATTTACAAGGAGCCATATTGTCATCAGATGAACAAAGATGTTCATAATGTTTTTTTTATAAAATTCCACTTGGATAAAAAATGTTACTTAACTCAATCTTTCTGAAAGTACATAATTGAAAAAAGAAGGAATAATTTTTGAAAGTTATAAAGTTTTTATCATTGCAAAGTTGTAGCCCTGACATTAAATTTCTCTTTAACTGATCACATATTTTTACTTTTCTCTATTTGTTTTAAAATTTATTTGCATTCAATCATGTAATTATTTTTGGATAATCATTTATTAATAATTCATTCATCATTCATTAATTCATTTATTCATTCAGTCATTAGTCCATTTGTTAATTATGTGGGATTTGCTGGGATGATGCCCCCTCACTTTGAAATCATGCATTATCTTGTGATAAGTGGAGAGTCATGACAAAGGGAAGTAATAATGTGAAATGAGTCATCACATGGAAACTTGGAATGTTGCTTGCAATCAGCATAGGTCAAAAACCATTCAACATATTTCAATGGAATTTAGTAAGAACATTGTCTGTTAGACCAAGATGTGCCTTTATGGGTTTTGTATAATCCACTCCATTTTGGATAGAGTTATGGCCCTTGTGAATAATTTCACATCTTTACATGGGATGTTGATTGTAATCAGCATAGCTCAAGAACCATTCATCATATTATGATGTAGTTTGATGTGAAATTGTTTCACAGACCTAAATGTGCCTTTTATGAGTTTTGTCTCATTTACTCCATTTTGGACAGAGTTCTGGCCCTTGTCAGTCAGCTCATATCTTTACATGGAATGTTGCTTGTATTGATGACATCTTGAAAGAGTCATGGCCCCTGAATGCTCATCTTCTCCTTACTTTGGTTTCCCAATGCAAGTTCCTCTGTTTAAAGCAATATGGAGCAAACTGTACTAAGCGACCTTTTTTTGTGATGCAGTCATTGCTAATAGCTCTATTTCATCTGCAACACAAATAAGAGGGCATCAGTATCACTTTCTGAGGCAAAATCAGTCCTGATATTAGTGAAGTATTTATTTAAATCAGTTAATAGCTGAAATTGCCCTTAAATTGTTGTATCAAAAAATGTTATTGGATATATTTCTTTTAAATGTGGATATAATCCTTGTCCATTTTGAGAGATGTTTGTGCAATATTTTTGTTTATATATATGATGGGATTGAGAAATTCAGTTACATATATTGATCTTTCTAAAAAAGCTCAACATATATTCATGTGTCATTATCTTTTTGTTAAATCTGAAATCTTGTCAAAGTTTTTACAAGAAAACAGCATAAAAATGATGTTACTTTGAAAATGACACATAGCTGACCCTTACTGTTGGAAATCAGGTTGCCCAGCCTTCACATCTTTTCTGTATTTATGTCACTGTTTAGAAGTTGTTTTGGGGTGGAGTTTTAAAAAAAATTCCATGTGCTCCCACACCCCTTCCATGACCTAGATTGTAGAATACTGCTCATATATTAGCTTTGTCTTATTTGCTTTGTCAGGGCCCCAGATGGCCAAGTGGTCTAAGGCATTCACCTTTACAGATCACTGACACATCTCACCTCTGTCTGCATGAGTTAAAGTCTCAGCTCAACCAATGTGGGTATGTAAGAAAGCTTGCCAGTAGCTTTGCATTGGTCAGTGGTTCTTCCTGGAGTCTTCCAAGGTTCTTCCTCCACCAATATATACCGGCTACCATGTATAGCTTGTCATGTGCTGAATGGCGTTAAACCCCACAAAACCAAACCAAACCATCTGCATTGTCTGTAGATGAGTTTAGTAAGAAGGTGAACTTTTAGCCATGTAGAGGTCAAATAGGCAATATATAATTGTTAACTTTTTCTAATAAATATCTATCACTACAATAAAAAAAAAAAAAATTCTAGTAATAATGATCAGATCTTGTGAATTAATGCATTCAGATTAACCATTAATACTACCATATTCTGTAATTAACTGAAATAACTGGACCATCCAATTTTCCAGACATTATATTTTCAAAATTTGCAACCATTTTGATAATTCTAATTGTCACATGGATTAACTGAAGCTGTTGTCGGTAGGAAGCAAGAAAAACAGCTGACACACTGCACATCTCATGATCAAGTTGTTCCCTAAACAAAGCAAGCAGGGAGCTTATTAAAGGTAGTGATAAAGGAAAACTTACCATTCATATTGAGACAGTTGATGGAATTAATTATTGAATCACTTTGATACTTCTAACATCAATGGTGATCAATGTTACATCAAAGCTGACATGTGATTGCAGGCTTTTTTGATCTTTACCGCTGGAGAGCTTAGAAAGGCAGACAAAGTAGTCATGCACATTAATTCCTATTCTCACTAAAGTGAATTAACTTGTTTGATATAAAGTGTTTAAATATGTATGCAGGTTATTGTTTTTCTTTTTCCTTTTCCAGCAAAGTAAACTGGGTTTACATTTATTTCTGATAAAACTGTTCAGCATCTCTGACACTTGTGGTCACAAGTTCTTGCAGTCTCAGTTTTTTTCAGTGACATATTTCCCATTGATAACATCATTATAGACATAGCGGGTTCGGTCTTCATACTTATAATCAGAGTATAAATAATGATATTCCACGCTTAAATTCCTGAACCAGTCTAAGTGATTTGGCTTCATTACATATTTAGGGGAATGATCATCATATTTGGAGTTTTAGTGTTGAGATCACTTCAAGCATTATTAAAGGAAAATAGAGATTATTGTTTTGATTTTAAGAGGTAATATAATATGAATAGATGTATATTATTTCGGTGATACATTCTATTGTCAAAGACAATCTTTATGTTATGAAACAATATCAATATTAGAACTGGGTCATGGTTGTAGACAAGTTTCTAGCGAGACTTATCACAATTGGCAGTGCACAATGAACAGACTGTCATCGTTTTACAAACAAACAAAAAGAACACCATAAATGGAAGCACAATTCTTTATTTTGTAAAGGAACACTGAAGCATTATCATGAAAGTGTTCTTTATTGTAAAGGAACACTGGAACATTATCATGAAAGTGTTCTTTATTGTAAAGGAACACTGAAATTTTATCATGAAAGTGTTCTTTATTGTAAAGGAACACTGAAATGTTATCATGAAAGTGTTCTTTATTTTGTAAAGGAACACTGAAACATTATCATGAAAGTGTTCTTTATTGGCAGGCAAGGATATAATGCAGCCAAGTTTATCTACCTGGACCACTTCTGACTGGCATTGTACTTGTTGGGTGCATCAATACAAAATCCTGACAAGATATTAATTTTCTAGGTAAAATATTCAGGAAAATTTATAATAGTCATTAGTGCATAAATTATAAGGACAGAGAGAAAAGTAATTATTTTTTTGTGTCCAGATATTTAAATCAATGTTGGTACTTACTGGTTATTCAGACTATTTCATGTTCCTTTTGTATTTCAGGCTGGCTTACCATCCTATCCAGTGTCCCCTCCAATCTCACCAATATCTCAGAAGTCAGAAAGTATGGGGCTGATGCATCAGACTCTGGATAGCCAGGTACATACAAAAAACAAAAAATGGAAAGTTTGACCTATTTTGTTGATTTTAAGCCAATGCCACATATATCCTGTCAATTTGCATCCGTTTGCTTTAGGATACTGTGACACTCTCAATCTGTCGATCCATTTGTTCCTCCATAACTCTGTCTCTTCCTAAACTGCAAGGTGGAAATTTATAAAACTTGGTAGATAAGTTGCCCACATGGTAATCACATGCGAGAGGGGCATAATTTTTTGCCCCTCCCTTGTGGTTCTGGGAGTAGGTCAGGGGTCAACACAAAAATTGCAATTAGAGTGACTTTTTAAAAAAAGTTTACCAAGCTTTATACATAAAGTCAGGCGATATGTGTAACAGATTTTAGGTTATGACCCCTGAATACAGACCAGAAAAGGGGGAGGGAGGGTTTGGATAGGAAGAGGGGGTATGACATAAAAAGCAAGAGGATTTGCCATGGCAAACCATGAGAGTAGCTCTATGCCTGAATTTAGTTTTATAACATTGCATCTTCTTTGATGAAGTTTTCCTGAAGGCCAGGTGAGCTTATGGTATGGTCCTGCATCCACTGTTCAGCGTGTGTCATCTGTAGTGCATCTGTCAGGTTGCTTGTGAAAACTCTATCGACTTCATTTCTGGTCAGATTTTGATCACATTTGGTACATAGGCTTACATAATCAAGATCTTAGAGGAGTTCAATTATGAGTGATATCATGCATAATAATGAGCTGATCTTGCATCTGATTGACTGAGCTTGTTACCATTCTAAATGCTGCATTTCTGATCAGATTTTCATCAAATGTGGTTTGTTGACTTATATCATAAAGATCTCAGACATGCTTGGTTATGAACAGATCTATGCATGTTAATGAGGCATTCTTGCATGTAATTCATTGAGTTTGTTAGCATGTTGGATGCTTCATTTCTGAACAGATTTTGATTACACTTGGTATATAGACTCACATCATCAACATCTTGGACAAATTTGATGAAGAATGACATCAATACATATTGATGAGGTAATCAAGCATCTGATTGGCTGAGATTGTTAGAACTCTTAAGGGCGTGTTTCTGATCAGAATTTGATTACACTTTGTGTGTTGATTGATTTCACTTAGATCTTGGACAAGATTAGCTAAAACCAGCCTTTTTCCACAATAATTATGTATATGAGCATTATTTTAGTAATAAACACAACATACCCGAATAATATTAACTGTTAAATCTATTTGCAAATTAATGACTTGGAAAAGCTAGGCTTGGTAGGACTACATCACGTTTTTTATAGTCCAAGAGAAAAACAATGATGACAGAACACATCCATATTGGACTGCAAGGGGCGTTTTGATTGCCCCACATGCACTATGATGTGTTGTTGGTATTGCCACCTATTGGGACAACTCCTGTAACTCTTTGAACTAGTCACCATATTTTTGTGCTGGAATCCTAATTTTGGAGAATGGACTTCTAATTATGGATATGATTTCTTATAATGGTCATTATATTGGTAAATACTCATATTTAAGGTTTGTACAATTTGTTTCCAAACTGGAACAATGGGTTTCAACTTATAAAAAAAAAAGAGGAAAAATGCTGGTATTAGCTCATTTTATGTATATGTTTTTTTAGTCACCAGTTCGGCCAGTGTTGAGAAGATGCAAGTTAAACAGGAGCCTATCTCATGTAGCTCAGACTTGTCCACATGTAAAGATGTTTCCCAATCATTGTCCACTTAAAGAGATTTTTTAAAAATTAAAGTTATATGAAACATTCTTTAATATTTCTACAGATTTTCCCATCATATTGCAGTATGTATTGCAATACACAGTTCTGTATTTCAGTATATTGCAATACAAACATTCTGGCAATAGCCACCCCTAGCGATTAAAATACAATCAAGGCTCATTGTTTTGAAAAATAGGATCAGTTGGGAGTAGACTTTTTAGGATAAAGTTGTTAAAACAATTTATTATACATAATTTGGAGACTGTTCTTTTGGAATCAGGGCTCATTTCATTCCTACTTAAGTTTTTTTCAGCCACTATGGATCCCTTAATAAGTTATTAGGTGCAGAATATGCGAGATAAGCATTGCAAAGACTTTTCTTTGTTATGAAGATTAACATTGTCAGTGTTTAAGCACATAAAACATATCACAATTACACAGGACTATATAAAGAGAACAGAACCAAAGATATTTTATCACTGTTTTCAATTTTGCAGAGTTCCAGTTTTGTGACTCCAGCAGCCAGAGGAATTACTGTATCCATTCCTCGAATGGACTTGGATTCGTCGGGCAACAGCCCTTCACCACCACACTCTGTTGCCACAGCCCACTGAAAAATAAACAATGCAGACTTATCTGATTTCAAGCAGCATGTTCAGTCTACTCATAGTCTACAGCAAAGTTTCCACAGTCCTTCAAGAAAAGGATAGAACCCTTTGAAAAATTACTTACCTTTCCAGTTCATAAAATTCATTGGAAGAGAAGAAATCATAGCACCTCGCAGAAAATGCATGGAAATCAATGAAGATTATGTATGAGTGGTAATGTTCTCCAGGCTGGGCTAGTTGAAAGTGTGCTGACTTTGAGTTTGCTAGACTTCATAAATCTTATTTGTTCAGTTGAAAGATCTTCATTCAGCATGTGAAATGGCCTTGTCATTTAAACGTGAAAGATCTTCAGTCTGTGAAATAGCCTTGTCATTTAAACATGAAAAATCTTTACTCAGTCTGTAAAATGGCCTTGTCATTTAAACTGAAAAATCTTTACTCAGTCTGTGAAATGGCCTTGTCATTTAAACATGAAAAATCTTTACTCAGTCTGTGAAATGGCCTTGTCATTTAAACATGAAAGATCTTTACACAGTCTGTGAAATGGCCTTGTCATTTAAACATGAAAAATCTTTACTCAGTCTGTGAAATGGCCTTGTCATTTAAACATGAAAAATCTTCAGTCTGTGAAATGGCCTTGTCATTTAAACATATAAGATCTTCACTCAGTCTGTGAAATGGCCTTATAATTTAAGCATGAAAGATCTTTACTCAGTCTGTGAAATGGCCTTGTCATTTAAACATGAAAAATCTTTACTCAGTCTGCGAAATGGCCTTGTCATTTAAACATGAAAAATCTTTACTCAGTCTGTGAAATGGCCTTGTCATTTAAACATATAAGATCTTCACTCAGTCTGTGAAATGGCCTTGTCATTTAAACATGAAAAATCTTTACTCAGTCTGTGAAATGGCCTTGTCATTTAAACTTTAAAAATCTTTACTCAGTCTGTGAAATGGCCTTGTCATTTAAACATGAAAAATCTTTACTCAGTCTGTGAAATGGCCTTGTCATTTAAACATGAAAGATCTTTACTCAGTCTGTGAAATGGCCTTGTCATTTAAACATGAAAGATCTTTACTCAGTCTGTGAAATGGCCTTGTCATTTAAACATGAAAGATCTTCACTCAGTCTGTGAAATGGCCTTGTCATTTTGAACAGATTTTTCTAATAGTGTTTGAAGTGGAAATATAAAATGTTGCAGCTGACATGTATGGGAACAATGCTATAAAGTCAAACAGTAAGATTATATTTATCACATGATCAAAATGGTGAGTTAAAAAATGACACATTTTGGACATTTTGAATTTCAGAGAAATATAAAAATTATGAAAATATTAGAAACAAACATATCCAGTATCTACCAATACAGAGCAACTTGAATAATATTCAGACTGTGTATCCACTATCCAAGCATATTTCAAACTTTTGACTTTAGAATTGTCATCCTGTTTGGATTTGCATCTAGATGTGCCATCTAGTATTTCTGCTGTTGTTAATTACATATGCTAGGGTACTAAAACAAGGGATCATTAATGGTTTGTTAAATTCAAACATTTCTTCAGCACAATGGCAGATTTTGCTTTCAGGTTGTTTTATTTCCCCAGGGTGCTGGCAAATGATTTAGCTCAGTAAGCTGTGTATGATCATTATTCTTGCATGAACAATTACAACAACAAAAAATTCTGCATGAACTCTCTACAAAAAGGAGTTTTGTAAAAAAACAAAAAATGTACTGTATGGGACATGCAAATTTGATATCTGAGTGCAATGGACCTCACAAAATCTTTCATGTTAACACAGTCGGAAGTTGTTTGATTATGTAATAATACAATTTCAGCTCTGCAGTAAAATGTAATAGCTGTCCATTGTAAATTGATTTTTGTCATGCCCACATTAGTGAGAAACAAAACACAGCAGTCACTTTTCTGGTGTCAGTATCAACAGTTTGTTAAGATTTTGGTTAAAGTTTTTCTTTTGCATATATTTTCTAAACCCCTTGATGGATTCTTATCCATTAATCATGAATCATTATAACACTCACTAGCCCCTTTGACTTTGGGGTCAAGGTCACAGTAATAAAAAATGTGCATTCAGGTTTTGGTTAAAGTTCTTATATTGCTTCTATTTTCTAAAATCTCTTGATGGATTCTGTTCATAATTTAGATGAATCATTATGAAGCAAAGACAATTCATTCTTAGACATGTTCATTCACTTCTTTGACCTTGGGGTCAAGGTCATAGTCATAGAAAATTTGTATCAAGGTTTTGATTAAAGTTTTTCTTCTGCTTATAATCCCAAAAACTCTTGATGAATTCTGTTCATACTTGAGATGAATCAACATAAAGATACACTTTTCATTATTTGTCACACTCGCTCAGCCTTTTGACATTGGATCAAGGTGACATGATTTAAAACAATGCTTTGGGTATGGGCCTGACATGCAGGCCCTAGAATTCTTGTTTTGAATGTAAATTGTTTAAATTTTTTAAAATTTTTCTCATCCAACAAGAATGTCAAGATGTAACAAGGACAAATAATGTTGAACAACTGTGTACTTTTGAGCTTATATACGATCAGGGTCCATGCTTGGGGGCGATTCAGGTGAAATAGTCACCCCATTGAATGTCATTTTGCCCATATATGTAAAAGAAGTGAAGTTGACGTAGACTTTTCTCAGGTTGATGTCTTCAACTCTACCCTTTTTTGTGACCATTGAATGTTTTCATACTCCGAGTATAATATCAAATCTTGGATCTTTTATTTCTATTCAGTGAGCAATGCAAAACAGTTTAAACATAGTATTTTTGTGCTTTTTGGTAAACTTTTTTGGATCCTGTAATAAATGGATATTTATGTCTGCAATTATGTTTCAATCTGTGACATTCCTCCACAAAAAGCAACACATCAAGTTTTAAGAAGTGAATGAAATTCCAGTTGTTTGTAGCCCATTTACAAGCAAATTATTATACTGTGGAGGTTTATAGATAGATCACTAGTAAAGATAAACAAGTTTATTTCATATTTAATCTTGTAAAAGTAGGTGGGCTTATACCTCAGTATTTATCACCCCTTTTTTTATAGTAACCTATTTTCTAGGTTGGTGGGTTTTTTTTGCAAAAATAAAGTCATATTGTACAACAGTTTTGTTCAATCAAACTAAGAATTTTGTTAACATTTTCATGAAGTTAATGAGCATTTCTTTTGTTTTTATATTATTTGTCTTACAAGTTTAGTAAAATGGGCCAAGTTCACCTTGCCCTAAACTTTTAGTCCAGTGTGGACCCTGTGCTACAAATTTTTTTGTAGTATGTAAAGCATTTTATGAAAAATCAAGCTAAAATTGTATTCATTAAAAACAATAGTTTTATTGCTCAAGTGCTCATATTACAGATATATTTTCCTGTAACAAATGAACTGAACTACAATCAAACCTGGTCATAATGACCTCTCAGGGGACCAAACAAAAGTGGTCTTTATATACAGGTGCTCATTATATACAGGTCAGAGTTATGTCAGTGGATTTGAAAGAAATGATGAATATAGAAAGATGGACACATGAATGGACAGGCAGAAAGAAAGAAAGGAAAAAAGAAACAAGTATGTAGTCAGAGATAAGTAGACTAGGAAGGTAGATTGATAGATAGAAGATAGGCGAGACATTTACTCATAATAAAATCACTGGTTGCTATACACAGGACACAAGGGTCCACAAAAAATGGCGGTCACTCATCATGTTGTGCTGATGGTTGTTATATGCAGGCAATCTATATAGGAAATTATGAGGGGACTGAAAAATGGTGGTCCTAATGGATGGGTGGTTAGCACATACAGTTGGTTGATAGACTAGGTTTTACTGTATTAGCATCCACTTTGCTAAAGAGGACATTCAGCTGTTTTTCCAGTGGAAACTGCTTCATACATATATAACGAAAGATACATGACATTTTATCTATAAAACATGTGGGGACTGTTTTTAACATATTTACAGGGCTATGTGAATTGTTGAATTATTTTAAGGAAGTCTGTTGCTGGAAGAAAAATTACTTACAA
The DNA here is from genome assembly GCA_029931535.1 of Margaritifera margaritifera. Lineage (NCBI taxonomy): Eukaryota > Metazoa > Mollusca > Bivalvia > Unionida > Margaritiferidae > Margaritifera > Margaritifera margaritifera. The sequence continues at coordinate 2,351,419 of JAQPZY010001528.1, forward strand.
AGATATGCTTTACTGTACATGGGCAGATAAATTTGTAATTTTGTATCTAGACATGTATGTGTTAGAATCAATTCATTATCAGAGATAATTAGTGTACTTTGTAGTCCTAAATTTTATATCTAATTTGTAGATAATTGAATATTATGTAAAAAATATATTTAATTATCAAAGTCTGTACAAAATCTATTTATGTCATTTATTTATGTTATTTATAACTGAATATTAGATTAAAGATCTTTCCACAATGACATTTTTGTACTTCTAATTTTAACATATTAGTCAGATCAAAGCTAAGGAAATTGCTTGCATGGTTGCATGGAACAGCTTGACAAATTCTACTGAGCAGGTAAACATTTATAGCACTAGATTTTGCTCAAAATTGTATTCAAAACTAGAAGAAAGTCAATGGCACACCATTGCAAAATGCCTGCTTTTTCGGAACTTGTATCTGTTTCACATTGAACGTAATTTCAGGTAAAGCAATGGCAGTTGCTCACCAATGCAAATCAACACGCTATTTCCTGCATGTTCAAAACTCCCTCAGATCACCTCACACCCCATTCCCATATACCCGCACCATCCTGGCACCCACCCCCACACCTTACAGTGATCCAGGGGTCATAATGCAAAATCCATCAAATACATGATGCAGCTTCCTGCTGTGATTGCATATATAAAGTTTGGTCAGAAAAAAGTTGAAATTGTCATTGTATTTTAAATGTTTGTACACTGGACCTTTTACCCCCTCCTAGGGACCATAGTGGTGGGGGCCAAGGATGACACCTCACTCAAAGATGGTTACAACAGGCAAAATTTAACTACAAAGTTTCATGAATATCCACCCAGAGGTTTCGAAGGCTGCCGAGAAATTTGGAAACTGTACTGCATTTACTAGGAATGTAATGGACTTGTGTATGTATGCATGTACACTTGTACATACATATGGATGGACACAGAGACAAAACTAATGTACAGCCTTTTTCCTTAAATTGGGTATAAGGAAGAAAATAATTGAAATTTGTGAGCTGTTAAAAATATTTTGATTCTGGGCAAATAATTTTTAAACTTGCCCATACATGCATAGATGCTTGAAAAAAGCTATTTCCAGTACAATCTTAACAACTTTTTTAGTCAGTTCTTATGACTGAGGAACCTGATTATAACATGCTTGGTCAGAGAAAATATATTTTTAATAAGAAGCACTAATTTAGGTCCAAAAGCCTATTTTTTTATCTTTAATTTCACTTGTGGGGTCATTGAGACTTTGGCATTATTGTTTGCATTGGTGTCCCATTTAGTTACAGTTTTAGGGCAACTTGTTATATTTGCTGTATCTCTTTTACTTTCATTACATGGTGGCTATTTTGATTTACTCACTTCTAATTATTATCAGGAACTGGCTTTAATGAAGATTCCATCAGTTAAAAGTTTTTAAAAAATGTTCTAACAACCCAATTGGTTAAAGTTTTGAGGTAAGTTTTATTGGGAGCTGGGGGGCTCTCATTTGATATATTTCAATATCAAATTTGTTTTGGTATTTTCCACAATCAGATACTCATATTCCATACTAATAATATAAATGCCATGACTGTTTAATACATTTCTTGTACCGGTTTAAATAGGGGATCATCTCCACCCCCCTTCCTTTTAGGGAGACTTCTGGGATCAGCCCAGACTATACAAGTCTTGTAGACTGGGATCAGACCAGGTGATTGGTTTTGGTAGAATACATGTAATTTGAAATCAGAATACTTCCTTCATGCTTGAATTAGCCTAGTACTATTTGACTTAAACTGGGATCAATCCAGAATAAATTCTTATGCAGGGATCAGCCTTGCATAGATTTACTTAAGATGGGATCGGCCCAGAATACACTCTACTGCTGGAATCAACCTAGCACACACTCTGCTTAATCTGAGATCATCCTGGAATATACTCTAATGCTTGGATCAGCCTAGCACATATTCTGCTTAAGCTGGGATCAGCCCAGAATATACTCTAAGGCTGGGATCAGCCTAGCACAGAGTCTGCTTAAGCTGGGATCAGCCCAGAATACACTTTAATGCTGGGATCAGCCTTGCACAGATTGGAATCATCATAGTCATGTACAGTGTTTCATTCAGATTCATATCCCCCACAGAGAGAGCCACATATTTTTATTTGTTTAAGTAGTGAAGTTATTGTATATATACATTGTAACTTGGTCAAATATTTGTAATGATGAATGCATTGAATTGAGAGAGAAAATGCAATACTCGTGTAACCTTTATATTCTTATAAGGCATGTATTAAACATTTGTCATACAAGTCTGTATTTTGTTGTGTATAAATGAGGAATTTAGCTGAATGTCTCAGGGATTGTACAGAGTAGAGCTAAGAACTTCATGAACACATGTATATAGGCTGCAATGTGAGAAAATGTCCCTTCTGGCATAAACTTAACTTTCTAAGATTTTGTGTATTTTAATAAAGAGCAATCATCCTTGAATATAATGCAGTTTATTGCATATCATGAATATTAATAGAAATACAAAGGTTTGAATGCATAATGCAACAACAATATGATGTTATAAATCCATTTCTGTTATATCAGTTTTCTATGATGACATCATATAGTCAGAAAGGATGTTTTTTTCATGTCACAGCTCATATCAATTAGTAAGTATATGATCCATTCAGAAGTCGGTTGCTGTGGCCAATATTTCATGCTTCAGTGACTTTTGTCATTTTTTGCATACAAGTTAATTTCTTTGGCACTGTTCATAAACTTGGTCATGGGATGCATCTCTATGAACAATATGCCATTCTTTTTCAAGTAAATCACTGTGACCTATATTTGGCTCAACTAGCTGTATGACATGTCCTGGTGTCCATTGTCTGTTTGTCAACATTTGCTTGTTACCACCCATGTTTTTCATCCAATTGTGATCAAAACTGGAATACAGGTTTACATTATCAATATCTTGGACAAGTTTGAATCAGCACAGGATCTGTGCATATTAATGAGGTCATCTTGTGTCCAATTGCCTGAGCATGTTACCACTCTGGAGGCCATATTTCTGATTTGAATTTGAACAAGCTTGGAATATATGAGTATATCATCAAGATCTCAGACAGGTTCGATAATGAGTGAGATCCATGCAAAGCAATGAGGTGATTTTGCATCTGATTGACTGTTACCACTCTGGAGGCCATATTTCTGATCAGATTTTGATCAAACATTGAATATGTGCTTATATCATCAAGATCTCAGTGTTATGACTAGGGGTAATGTAACAAAAGAAAGAATTGCTCAAACAAGCTTTCAAGATTTACAAACACAAATTTAATTTCTTAAAATTTTAAATATTTCAAACAAACAAAGTGAAAGAATTAAAAGTAACTTACAGTTTAGAAATTCCTAAATAATCCTAAATTGTTCTATTGTTCACTGATCCGGAAGTTATCCAAAATATTCCAAATGAAGAATGTTCCGAATGAAAACACCACTGTGCTGATATACTAACAAGAATCAGTTATATCCAAATATTATTAATTCCAAATAAATCCTTTTGAATGTAGAATATCACACAAGTTCTAAAAAAGTTTCCAATAATTCCAACGGAGCTGAACAATTAAATCTTTAAATGTCAGTACTTAATCCCAAAAATGTAGTCTGGATATATTTCTGAAGTAGATAATCACACACAATGAACCAATCTTGTTTATGACCTCTCAAGCTGATGTAAATAAGAAGAATCCTGAATGCAGGGATTACATTTCTTTTATAGTATTCTATACTGCACCTTTAAAACAAATAAAACCCATTTCTTAATTCCGTCTTAAATAAACATCTTATTATTACGATCTTACAATCTAACTACTGATCAACAAAATGAATCATTCTTTGAATTGCCAAATCCAGGTCAGAACATTCTCATGCGCCAAAATCACGTGACATGACTCATGCTTAACTGACAATATTATTGATTTTCCCAGGACCAATGTACTGGGTCACATTGAAATACTGTATATGTGTACTATACAAAACAACAGCTATTAGATTATAATACAAAGGTCATAAACCAAATAAAACTATATTATAATTTAAAAAGATGATACATAATTCCATAACATCAGATAAGTTTGATAATGAGCAAGATACATGCATATTAATGAGGTGATCTTGCATCTGATTTGCTGATTTTATTACCATTCTGGAAGACATATTTCTAATTTGACTTGGATCAATCTTGGAATATGGGCTTATATAATTGAGCTCTTGGATAAGTTTGATAATGAGAGAGAACCATGCACATCAATGAGGTGATCTTGCATCTGATTGCCTTGGCTAGTTACCACTCTGGAGGTTATATTTCTGATCACAATTTGACCGAACTTGAAATATAGGCTATATGTTGAAGATCTTGTGTGAGTTTGATGGTGAGCAAGAACCATGCATATTGATGAGGTGATCTTGCATCTGATTGGCTCAACTTGTTACTATTCTAGTGATGGTATTTTCTATCCAGTTTTGAGTAGACTGGTAAATAGACTTAAATCATCAAGGTGTCCAATGTGTTTTAGTACATATTTTCTTTACAGTGTAAAAAATTATGCAAGTGAGGTTGTTTTTTTTAAATGTACATTTTAAAATATAAAATTCATAAATTTCAACAAAACAATTTATAAAAATTAGCAAAAAAGTACACTGTAGGGATTAAAATTAATAATTTGCCATTTATAACTGAAAAAAGTATCAAATATAAATATTGTTAGAGAAAATGTACAATTGCATGCTTGCATAATCTATGTGCAGTGTTGTTATTAATTAACAGAATTTCTTGAGACAATTATAGATATTTGTTTGCAAGTAATTGTTGGTTTTTTTTAATAATGATTTTTCTCCATTAAAAACATGTTTCTCGTAAAAACCAGGCCCAAAGTTTATAAATTTATTTGCAGGAAATTATTTATAAAATTTCAGCCACATTTTTAAATTCTGAAATATTTGAAAGCAAGTTTGATATGTTTGGTGAAATAGAGTGTGACTGTTGCTAGTATTGCCATGATAAAGTGCCTGAAACATTTGATATTATTTGTATCACATGTATTGTGCATTGTTTTATGGCATTTCATATACATGTACTAGTATTCAGTGTCATCACTCCAAAATAAATTTGAAGTTTATATTCTGTATTTTTAACATTTAAAAAAAGTATATATACATACTTTTATCCCGAAACACTTCCAAATTTAATTACCAAGAGTAAAAAAACCAATGGCTGTAACATAAAAAAGCCCCATTGTGAATTATAATTTAAATTTGTGTGAAAGCCATGTGACTCTGTAGGCCACAAATCAAAGCTTCAACTGTAAACTTCACTTTTAAAGATCTTGGATGACTTTGAGTATGAGCAAGAGACTATGCATATTCATTATGCTTTTATCTTTTAACAGAATGAAACATGGTGAGGAATGCATCTCTAAGAAATGTTTGTTAGAGTACTGTGTTCTAGATTTTACAATTCACTTACTTTGGTTAGCTTTTGCATGCATATTTATTTGTCAGATGCTATCCATTGTATGATAATGAAACTTGGTGAAAGGATTAATCTGTATGAGTAGTACATTGCTGTTCCATAAGTAGGTAACTGTGGCATATAATTTAAATTTAGTGGAGTCACCAGAGGTTTTGGTCAGTGATGGGCAGCTGAACTTCTACAAACATTGATAATTGAAGACCAGGAAATCTTGTGCAGTGTAAGTGTCCTTAGTCAGTCAATTGTTCAGATAGTCTTGCTATGTTGTCCAACAAAAACTCTTGATTATAAAGAAATTCTAATCTTATCAATACATATTGCACTGACCCCAAGTAATATATTACAAATAGTTTCCAAAATAAGACAATGACATCTATATCTCCAGTAAAGTCTACCTCCAAATGCTTATGTATGTTTTATTTCTGCTTCTGTCCTTGAAAAAATATTGCAAAGGACATTGATTTTTTGTTGGTTTTAATGGCACTTTAAACACATTATTGGCTCTATCATGCCGAGGAAAGGGAGCTAAGTGCCTTTCCCCAAAACACACAGAGGCAGCTGACCCAGACTGACCTGGGCAGGTATCGAACCAGTGATCCTTGGATTATAAGTCTGATGCTCGACCAACTGAGCTACCGTTGGTTCCTGCAAAGGATGAACTCTAGCAGTCACAATATTATCATGCATCTGTAAAGCTTCTTATAGCATCCTCACTACCTGGGATGGGATGAAAAGTGACTGCATGTCTTCCAGTTTCATACTCAAATTCCAGAAGACTATTTTACATTTAGCATGCAGATATAAATAGGTTTAATTTTCTTCCATATATTTCTTTATTTTCTTCCTTTCTTGTTTCATTCTTTTATTTTTATCTTCAGAATTATCTTGTAATCATAGAGATATTGACAAGCCATATAAATTGTTAATATCAAAATAAATGGGTGAGAGGATATCAATGAGATTTTGATGAGTTCCTTCATTTGGGTGAGGTGAAAATTCAGTCTTGATCTTTATGGCAATGATCAAGTTGGTAATTTGAAATGGAATATGCCTCATATGCAATTTATTAAATGTTTTTTAAGGATTTATTTCAATATTGGTAAAAAATCTTTTTGAGGCAAAATTCCAAAATGTTTTTAAAACATTGCCACTAAATTTACACTGAAGGTGCATCTCAGGATGGTTCTGTGTCGTGCACCAAAACTAGGATGCTGTGACCTACTTTCCAAGATTTAATCAAAATTGCTTACAAACAGTGTCCATCCTTCTCCAGGCTATGACTTGTATATTATTACACTTATTGATGTCAAACGCATTCTGTGTTCATCATAGGATAAACATGTCACACTTCAAAACTTGGTCACCATGAACTATTTTTTTTATGTATTAAAAATGTATACCTTTTCATCCATTTTCATCAAACTTAACACTGAGGATACATCTTAGGATGTATGTTTTCTGCATCAAACCTGGGTCACTGTAGTCAACTTTCCAGTGTTATTAAAAATTGCTTAAAAATGATGTCCATCCTCCCTTTTCTCACTGTACTTTCTATACTACTAAACCTATTAACATCAAATTTCCTTTGTGTGCATCTTGGGATGAGCATGTGTCATGTATCAAAACTGCATCACTGTGACATATTTTCCAAGATTTAAAAAAAAATTGGTTACAGGTTCTACAAAAAAATACCTTTTCAAATATTGCTGTGAAACTTACACTGAAGGTGCATCTTAGGGTGAATTCACTAGATGCATCAACACTGTGTCACTGTGACCGCTTTTCCAGGATTTTTAGCATTACTTGAGACAGTGTCTATGCTCTAATTTCAACACCTTTATACGTTTTGCCACAAAACATGCATTGTAGGTTCATCTTGGTATTTGGCTGTGTCACACATCAAAACTGGGTTGCTGTGACCTACTTTCTATGATTAACACTCTTAAAGACACTGACTTGTGCTACAGAAAGGGGGTATCTTGTCAGTACCTGCTTACTAACAACTCTATGTATGTATGTATTTAGTTATTTACTTGCTTATTTATTATAATATTTTGCCATCTGTTAGAACATCACAGGTCATGTGCCTTTATAGATAAATATTCAGGATGAGTGGGGAACTTCTGTATCTTGGTTTTAAGAAGCATCTGACCCACTGTTAGATACTACTGTACAAGATGCAAGATACAGGGTTTACATGCTATTGGAAGTTTCTCAGTAAGAGACAAAAGTGATAGAAAAAAGACAATATACATGCAAACCAGAACTCAGAAGTCTCAACAAGAGGCCAAAGTAGGCATTATGAGATCTTGCACTTGGCTTATACTAGTCTACAAGTCAATATAACACCAATTGGCTTGGTAATTTTGGTTGAAAAGCATTTTTCACAAGGTCACTATGGAAGCTAAGTGGATGCTAGGGAGGTCTCAAAAACATCAACTTTGGTAGAATATTGGTAAAACATGTCATATTAAATATTCCTACACAGTTTTTAGCTCTACTGGTCATAGACCAGGAGAGCTTATGGGATGGTCTGTTGTCCATTGTCCATATGTCCATTTGCACAAGTATGATCTCACTACTCCTTAACTAGTAGGAGAATTGCCATGAAACTTTAAACACACATTCATCCCATGGTCTAGTTGGTCTTGAATGAAAAAGGTGCCTCTAGGACCTCCACTATGGCTGCCACAGTGGCCATCTTAAAAATCTTGTTATTACTAATCCTCCTGAATTGATGGTCATATCAACATGGGGTTTTCACTAAAAGACCTATTATGATGTCTAGTTTCTAGTTGGTACTAAATGAAAATCATGCTCATTTGAAATCCAATATGGCCACCACAGCAGCCATCTTAAAAATCTTGTTATCGCTACTCTTCCTGAACAGAAAGTCATATTGACATGGGGTTTGACCAGAAAACTTCTTGTGATGTCTAGTTGGTCCAAAATGAAAATGGTCTCAATCTGATGTCCAATAAAACTGCTACAGCAGCCATCTTGAAAATCTTGTTATCACTACTTCTGAATGTATGGTCATATCAACATGGTATTTTCACTAAAAGACTTCCTACGATGTCTAGTTGGTCCTGAATGAAAATGGTGCCGATCAGACATCCAATATGATGTGGCTGCCACAGCAGCGATCTTGAAAATCTAGTTTTTCCTACTCCTCGTGAACGAAAAGTCATATTGATATGGGGTTTTCACCAGAAGACTTCTTATGATGTCTCATTTCATTTTTTCATTTCTCCCATAACCTTGCTGGTTGTAGGGGCGCCACTGATGACTGTGCGACAATCTCTCTCCATTTTGCCCTGTTCTCCACTGCTCTTTGTGACTTTGCAAAGTCCATGCCTGTCACTCTTTGATATTGTCTTCCCATCTCTTCTTCTGTCTGCCTCGTTTTCTCTTTCCTCTCACTGTGCCCTGTAGGATTGCCTTTGACAGGCCAGTTGATTGATCTTGGACGCAAGCATGATGTTGCTGTCTTTCCAAATAGGCTTCAGCCTAGCCAGAGCATCTGTTGTCTGTGCAATCCTGGAAAGAACCTCCAGTTTTAAACCTTCATTAGAGGCGATAGCACCTAGGTACTTGAAGCTTGTTACTGTGCCCAGCTTCTGTCCATTCACTCTTATTTCCTTTTGGATGCCACTTGGGTTGTTTGTCATTAGGTTTGTCTTTTCAACGTTAATCTCCATCCCATATCTTAGTGATGCTTGATTGAGACGGTTCACTAAGGTTACCATTTCTTCTTCATCTCCTGCTAAGCCATCGATATCATCAGCGAAGTGCAGGTTGGTGATTGTTCTGCCTCCTACACTGATACTGCCCTCATGGTCTTCCAAGGCGTCGTACATAATCCTTTCCAGGTAGATGCTGAAGAGAGTGGGTGAGAGAAGGCACTTCTGTCTGACTCTGACTGTGGTTCTGAACCAGTCTCCTATGTTGCCATTGACGAGAACTGTACTAGTCGCCTTGTCATACAGGGTTTCTATAGTGCGGATTAGTTTCGCGTTTATGTTGTATATCCACATGGTGGCCCACAAGGTTGCATGCCATACCTTTTCGAAAGCCTTCTTGAAGTCAATGAAGACATGATAGAGGTTCTGTTGATGCTGGAGATATTTTTCACAGAGGATTCTAAGATTGAAGATCTGTTCTGTAGTGCTACATCCTGCTCTGAAACCTGCCTGTTCTTCAGCAATGATGTGCTCTGCTTGGGGTTTCAGTCTGTTGAGGATAATCTTAAGCATAGCCTTGCTTGGGTGACTGATGAGACTGATTGTTTGGTAGTTCTGGCACAGTTCCCTTTTTTAGGAAGAGTCACGATCAGAGACTGGGTCCATGGGGTGGGCCATTCCCCTGTTTACCAGATTTGGTTGCAGATTGTTGTGAGGACATCTATCATGGAAGTTCCTCCTGCTTGAACAAGTTCTGCTGGTATATTGTCTACCCCAGCTGACTTCCCCTTCTTTAGTGCCTTTACTGCAGCCTCTACTTCGTCCCTGAGGATCAGGTGGTCAGCCTCTGATGTGGTTTGTGGTATGTTGACTAGTTAATCGTAAATGAAAATGGTGCTGCTCACACTTCCAATGTGGCCACCACACCAGCCATATTGAAAGTCTTGTTATCACAACTGCTGAATGGATGGTCATATCAACATGGGGATTTTACTAAAAGACTTCTTATGATGTAGAGTTGAACCTAAATGAAAAGGGTGCCACTCAGTAATCCAATATGGCCACTACTACAGTGGCCATGTCAAAAATCTTGCTATCACTACTTCTGTTGAATGAATGGTCATATCAACCTGGGGTTTTCACTGAAAGACTTCTTATGATGACTAGTTGGTCCTAAATAAAAATAGTGCCAATCTGGCCTCTAATATTGTAGCCTCAATGGCCATCTTGAAGATATTGTTATCACTATTTCTCCTAGATGGCTGGTCATATCAACATTGTGTTTTCACTAAAAGACTTCTTATGATGTCTGGTTGGTCCTAATTGGAAATGGCACCAATCTAATACCCAATATGGCCACCATGGTAGCCATCTTGAAACTCTTATCATTACTCCTCCAAAATGGCAAGTCATATCAACATATGGTTTTCACCAGAAGACTTCTTATGATGTTTTGTTGGTTCTGAATTAAAATGGTGCTGATCTGACATTCAATATGGCCACTATGGTGGGCATCTTAAAAATCTTGTTATTTTGCTTCTTGTCTTAAATGGAAAGTCATTTGACACAGGGTGTCATCAGAAGAATTCTTATGGTGTCTAGTTGGTCCTAAATGAAAATTATGAAAACTGACCCTCAATATGGCCACCATAGTAGCCATGTTGATAATATTGTTATCTCTACTCCTCCCAAATGGATAGCCATATCAACATGGGGTTTTACCAGAAGACTTATTTTGATACCTAGTTGGTCCTAGATGAAAATGGTGCCATTCGTACATCCATTATGGTTGCAACAATGGCCGTCTTGAAAATATATTTGTCACTACTCCCCCTGAATGGATGGTCATATTGATAAGGCAGTTTTCATCAAAAGACTATAATATTACTTGGTCCTAAATGAAAATGGTGTTACTCTGACAACCAATATGTCAACCACAGCAGCTACTTGAAGAATATCAGAAAGGGTTTCAACACTCAGCAGTTAAAAGGAAGAAATGATCTTATCTTGAATTCCTTGAAGTTCATTTCCAACTGTAAAGCATTAGTCCTTTCGAGGGACTCTTGTTTTCAAATTGTCCTTGAATTGTTAGAGGTGATGTAAAAATTTCAGTTTCAAGCTGGTTGCTGCTAGTGACTTCACCAAATAAAAGTCAGTCATTATATTGCAATCAAACTATGTCTGCTGCAATCACAAGATTGCAATGAATACTGTGAACAAACTGCCTGACGCAATCACAATATGAAGACAAGGGAAGGATAATTACTTTCATTTACATAACTTGCAAATAATATGGTCTGTTTCAGCATGTAACTATATAGAAAATAATTAGAATAGAAATGAGAAATATCATGGTACCATTTGAGTTTTCGATTTTTGTTTTGAAGTTTGTTCAACAATTTCTAATGGTGATTGTATTATTTTCACTTTTAAGTCAATTTGTTGTTGCAGCATTTATACTATTTTAGGAATGTACGCCCTGCCTGTAAAGTTACATCTGAATATATGTCTTTCAAAATGTACACTTTTCTTTATTATCTCCTTTAACTTATCATCTGTAGATTTGTCTAATTTATTCTTTTCCTTAACTGTATTTCTAAGGTCATTTTGTCCCAGAGACCTTCAAGATTTAGGATCATGGTTATGATCATACAAATTTGGGATTCTTTTTCTGGCACACGTGGTCCGACTTTGGCTTCAAACATGTCAAAACTTTCATTTTGAAGCATTTATTACTCCCATGATCTGAAATATGGCAAAATACTTACATAATTATCTGTATTTTTACCCTATTTGTTTCCTAAGTTTAGGACCCATCTTAGTAAGGTCCAAACTAACGTTTTCAAGCATTTTAAACATAAAAAATTTAAGTAGAAATGAATGGATATTTCCAGAATAATAAAATGATTTTATAATAACTATGATCTCAAGTATCAGCATCATCAAAAATTATTACATTGTTCCTCACACCACTCTACCTCCCCCCCCCCAAGTCCATACAAGTCCTCTGTATATTGATTTGTCTTCACTCATAGAAACATACACAAATGACTGTGATATAGTTGGACAGCAAAAATGGTGCATGTATTGCTCTTTAACTTTCAGAACTATTCAAATTTCAATTAATAATATTAGAAAATTATTTTGTAATATTAGAAAATGCCATTTTTCTTCCATAACAGCTTGCCATAAAGGAATAGTTTTTCTTGGTTTATTATCAAGTACTGATATGTGTTCATTTATGAAAACTTATCAAAGAGGCCCTTCTAGAGAAGTAACACATTTGTTTGATTACTTAAAGACAGCTCAAACAGCTGTTCTGTTATCGTGATAGATACCAATTTTAATGTTGAAATTTAATTACTATTAAAAAATTAATGCAATCACAAGTCACTGAATAAAATGAGCTTCTAACCTAAATACAAAGGATATAAAATGTACAGAATTAACAGAAATGCAGCTGGAAGATGCCTTCTCATATATGTTTGTTTCGATCCATCCAGGCTGAGGACTGATTTACAATTCAAAGACAGAGGAAATCGACCTACAGAGATTACCATTCGTAATGACAAATGACTGATAGCTGGCGTTTATAAATCCACACATGATACATGTCTATCTTTCAAAACAGACTTTACTAATATGTTAGACAAAATCTATAGACAATTAAAAAATTGTATTGTATTAGGAGACATGAATTTTGATAAGCTAAACGCTAACAAGAGTAAAGTCCTTTGATGAAATTTGTGCTATGATAGATCTTCACAACTTGGTAAAAACTCCAGCTTGTTTTATGAAAAATCGTAAACCAGCTCTTGTTGATGTAATTATCACTAATAAACCAGACAAAGTATTAATACCATTTGTTATGGCACTGTTCTAAGTAATTGGCATCATATGTTGATCAGAGTGTTTAAGGGACATGCAGTATCAAATATGAAATCAAAAAGAAAATATTGCTGTTTTACAAATCTGAATAAGGGGTTTCTGAGGGAGCAACTCAATCAAGTACCCTTTTATATGCCCTGTATATTTGATAACAGTGATGTTTACTGGGCACATGGCATATTACTGGATGAGGTACTCTATGAACACCTACCCATGAAGGAGAGAAGAAAAAAAGAGAAAACAGAATGCCCCATTGATAAATGGAGGTGAGACAATCAATAAATCATACAAGGGCATTATTCAGAAAATTTAATAGATGCAGAACAAATCAAAGCTGGAACAAATATAGAATTCAAAGACACTATGTCAAAAAATTAAAAACATACTCAATAAAGGATAACTTCAATGAAAGATGTGCTGGTGGAACAAAATCAACTTATTTCTGGACAACAATTCGCCTGTTTTTAACAAATAAAGGTTAAAATAATGGTAATACTATCCTACTAATAGAGAAAGATATAATTGTATACAATCAGGAAGAAGTATTTAACATTAATAATTCTTTTTTTTTTAATGGTACTAAGGATATTGGAAATGAGACCAGTGGTCTTGATCTACAAATCCAGGCAATTCATGTCAATCTACTATTCCTGATAAAAAAAAATCAGTTTTTAACAAGTTTCAGAAGAATAGATAACATTGTATCTGGAGTGCATTGGAATGAGGAAGACAAATTATTCTGATTACATATCACCTAAGATTCTTCATTTGTGTAATTGTTAGGTCCATATACAAAATATTGTTAATAGAACCATTGATTCAAACTCATTTGTGTAATTGTTAGGTCCGTATACAAAATATTGTTAAAAGAACCATGATTCAAACTCATTTGTGCAATTGTTAGGTCCATATACAAAATATTGTTAATAGAACCATTGATTCAAACTCATTTGTGTAATTGTTAGGTCCGTATACAAAATATTGTTAAAAGAACCATTGATTCAACTCATTTGTGTAATTGTTAGGTCCATATACAAAAAATTATTCATAGAACCATTGATTCAAACTCATTTGTGTAATTGTTAGGTCCGTATACAAAATATTGTTAATAGAACCATTGATTCAAACTCATTTGTGTAATTGTTAGGTCCATATACAAAATATTGTTAATAGAACCATTGATTAACACTCATTTGTGTAAATGTTTATATACAAAACAATTATTGTTAATAGAACCATTGATTCAAACTCATTCCCAACACAAATACAACTAACAAGAGTAACCATGGTGGATAACAACAAAATAAATGATCTTTAGATAAATATAATTATGGATTAGAAAAGCTCCATTTCAGAGCACTCAAATTAGTATATCAAGGCAGCAATAGTACACACGAGGGACTGTTAATAAAGGCAAATTCATGTACTTTGCATGTAAACAGGCTTACGAATATGACTATCATGACCTGTAAACAAGAATGTGACTATTGTGACCTATAAACTGACTTAAGAATGTGACTATTGTGACCTGTAAACAGGCTTAAGAATGTGACTATCGTGACCTATAAACAGGCTTAAGAATGTGACTATTGTGACCTGTAAACAGGCTTAAGAATGTTACTATTGTGAACTGTAAACAGGCTTAAGAATGTTACTATTGTGAACTGTAAACAGGCTTAAGAATGTTACTATTAAGAACTGTAAACAGGCTTAAGAATGTGACTATCGTGACCTGTAAGGTTTTAAATGGCATTCTTGAATGATCTTCTAAAAACAAAAGACTCTAAATATTATAATATGTAAATATGGTATAAATACTAAGATCAAAAACAGTTACAGGTAAATAAATATGGAATAAATACTAAGATCCAAAACAGTATCAGGTATGTATATACGGTATAAATACTAAGATCTAAAACAGTATCAGGTATGTAAATATGGTATAAATACTAAGATCTAAAACAGTATCAGGTATGTAAATACAGTATAAATACTAAGATCCAAAACAGTATCAGGTATGTATATAGTATAAATACTAAGATCCAAAACAGTATCAGGTATATAAATATGGTATAAATACTAAGATCTAAAACAGTATCAGGTATGTATATACGGTATAAATACTAAGATCCAAAACAGTATCAGGTATGTAAATATGGTACAAATACTAAGATCCAAAACAGTATCATGTATGTAAATATGGTACAAATACTAAGATCTAAAACAGTATCAGGTATGTAAATATGGTATAAATACTAAGATCTAAAACAGTATCAGGTATGTAAATACGGTATAAATACTAAGATCCAAAACAGTATCATGTATGTAAATACGGTATAAATACTAAGATCTAAAACAGTATCAGGTATGTAAATACGGTATAAATACTAAGATCCAAAACAGTATCATGTATGTAAATACGGTATAAATACTAAGATCCAAAACAGTATCATGTATGTAAATACGGTATAAATACTAAGATCCAAAACAGTATCATGTATGTAAATACGGTATAAACACTAAGATCCAAAACAGTATCATGTATGTAAATACGGTATAAATACTAAGATCTAAAACAGTATCAGGTATGTATATACGGTATAAATACTAAGATCCAAAACAGTATCATGTATGTAAATACGGTATAAATACTAAGATCCAAAACAGTTACAGGTAAATAAATACGGTATAAATACTAAGATCCAAAACAGTATCAGGTATGTATATACGGTATAAATACTAAGATCTAAAACAGTTACAGGTAAATAAATATGGTATAAATACTAAGATCCAAAACAGTATCAGGTATGTATATACGGTATAAATACTAAGATCTAAAACAGTATCAGGTATGTAAATATGGTATAAATACTAAGATCTAAAACAGTATCAGGTATGTAAATACAGTATAAATACTAAGATCCAAAACAGTATCAGGTATGTATATAGTATAAATACTAAGATCCAAAACAGTATCAGGTATATAAATATGGTATAAATACTAAGATCTAAAACAGTATCAGGTATGTATATACGGTATAAATACTAAGATCCAAAACAGTATCAGATATGTAAATATGGTACAAATACTAAGATCCAAAACAGTATCATGTATGTAAATATGGTACAAGTACTAAGATCTAAAACAGTATCAGGTATGTAAATATGGTATAAATACTAAGATCTAAAACAGTATCAGGTATGTAAATACGGTATAAATACTAAGATCCAAAACAGTATCATGTATGTAAATACGGTATAAATACTAAGATCTAAAACAGTATCAGGTATGTAAATATGGTATAAATACTAAGATCTAAAACAGTATCAGGTATGTAAATATGGTATAAATACTAAGATCCAAAACAGTATCATGTATGTAAATACGGTATAAATACTAAGATCTAAAACAGTATCAGGTATGTAAATACGGTATAAATACTAAGATCCAAAACAGTATCAGGTATGTAAATATGGTATAAATACTAAGATCCAAAACAGTATCATGTATGTAAATACGGTATAAATACTAAGATCTAAAACAGTATCAGGTATGTATATACAGTATAAATACTAAGATCCAAAACAGTATCAGGTATGTAAATACGGTATAAATACTAAGATCCAAAACAGTTACAGGTAAATAAATACGGTATAAATACTAAGATCCAAAACAGTATCAGGTATGTATATACAGTATAAATACTAAGATCTAAAACAGTTACAGGTAAATAAATATGGTATAAATACTAAGATCCAGAACTGTCAAGTATGACAAAACTGTTTAGTTCAGCTGCAAGAACATCTGCTTTTTAAAAAAAAAAAGATTTTAAGAAATTTATGGAAAGTTCGAATGGCATTAAATGCAAATATGCAATGTACAAATAGCTTTTACTTAAGTCATAACTTGTGCTTGGCAAGCTTTTATGCACACTTTTTACAACTGGCTGAAAATTTGTAGCTCTTCTGCATTTGTTGCTTGTTTTTGTTTCTTTTAATTATTAAAATTATTCACAACTTTTAATTCCCTACACTGTCACAAGCCATGGGCGAAAATCTGCTAAGCTCTCTTTTCATTCACAGCTGCTTGTGATATGATTTCCTTGTTTCTCACGAATATGCATTAAAAAAAAACACCATCAATACGCCAATAAAATAAGCTCTTATACATCAATGGAAGTGACCTCTTATCAATCATATGCGATTGTGTTTTGAAGAGAAAAGCTGATTGGTTCACTCAATCTGCATGAACAGTCATGGCGGGTCAACCTTCTGAATAAAAATGTTATTCAGGCTCACAATGATTGGTTCAGCAGGTTTATGCATATTCATAAGAAACGAAGAACTTGTATCGCAGGCAGTCATGAGTGAGAAGTGCTTGAAACAGGTTTTCGCCTCGTCTAGTTTCCAACAGCTAGATGTGATGTTTATTCGGTAATATGTTTGTATATACATGTGGATGCATGTATCATGTATATCCATCTAAAATTATACTAAACTGTGTATCAAGATGGTATATACTTATGGTAATATACAAGTTTCAATCTATAATGTATGTATGTCAGTGGATGTAGGTAGGTAGGTTACATATGTCCCCCCTATAAATAAATTGTGTTTATATCTATGCAATATAACACTTTTTAAGTCTTGTGTAATTATTTGTTACAATATGTACCAATGTATTGACTGCATGTATGTTTGTACTTTGTCTGTGTATGTACTGTTACGAGATGTACAATTACGTATTCATGTTTTTACTACTGTATTGACTACACACAATGTATGTTTGTATGTTGTATTGTTGTATCAATAATCCTCAATATTATTTAAATTATTGTTTTAAATAGTCAATGGTAAAAGCTCAATAGAGCTTGTGTTTTATATCTTGTATGCATATGCGTCATAGAACATTCATATGCATATAAAGGAGAGGTACTGGCAATTTGTATTAATTTATTTGACACTACCTAGGCATTGGATGTGGTTTACTTACTGGGCTTTTTGATGAAAGTCGTCCAAAAAGAACTTTGTCATCAACTTTGTGTGTTGTACTACAAAACATTTTCACCAGAAATGAGTACAAAAGAGTTATTGGAGAGAGTTTACAGTGCGCGTGTCTCTCATTTTAACTCATATAACTCGTCAGCTAACATTTTCCACCTGCTACATAATACCTGGAGGTTATGCATTTGAGTTTTTATCGACTGCTAATGCACACAATAAATAAAATTTAAAATGTATGTGTAGTTACGAAATTCTGTAGCTACTGATGCTCTTTAGGGATAGCAATGTCAACACCTGTGAGCAATATTCTGTAGCTACTAATGTTACAGGTAAGAAGTTATCTAGTGATTTCTATTTGGATTATGATGCTCTTTAGGAATAGCAATGTCAACACCTGTGAGCAGTTTTTATTTTGTCCTCCTCATGTAAGTAGTAGTAAAACTGATACCATAATCTCCCTTTTTAACAACTGATTCAGCATTGAAATACATTGTTAGACAGATTTACAACTCTCCCTTATCCCCACAAAGTGGGACACAGTATCCCTATAGTTAAAGACCTAGACCCCAATGAAAAAGGGAGTGGGTTACCCATTTCTTCTGTATGAATTTAGTTGTCGTCAAGGAGAGTAGTGATTGAAAGATCAGATGTCACTGGTAATTGACTGTAGAGGGGGGCTACTACATCATTCGATTGACCAATATGTGTTTTGTTATTCACATCTTGTTTGAAACAGCTAGGTAATTTTCCCACCAACTCAACAAATAACAGTCCATGAGCAACAACTGACCATTTTGAACTTCTGTCTGTCCGTTCACACTTCTTGTTAACCAGCACAGCTCTCTGCAACCCTTACTCATATTTGTATGTTGTTTTGGTAGGTGAATTGCCTATTATATGTAGATGTTAGTTTGAAAGGTTTTGTCTTTTCAGGTTCAAGTTTGACGGAGTTATTACCCCTTTTTCATCAATATTACATCTCCACTACACATCATTCTAACCAGCGTTGCTCAGGAACCATTGAATATATTATAGTACAATTTGATGTGTACATTGTCTTATAGCCTTAGATGTGACTTTCATGAGTTTTGTCTCGTCAACTACATTTTTTCAATAGAGTTATGGCCCTTGGCAATTAACTTTATATCTTCACTTGGAATATTACTTGTAACCAACATAAATCAAGAACCATTCAACATATTCAGATGCAATTTGGTATGAACATTGTCTAATATGCTTGCATGTGCCTTTTATGGGTTCTGTCTCTTTTAGAAGAGTTAAGACCCCCTGATTGTTCGGTCTCCTGTAAATGATGTTGTGGAATGCGGGAAATCTAACCCACTCATTGCTGAAATCCTCCCAGAAATTGATTAAGTTACCTTGCGGAACCAAAGTCAGGAGGATACACTGAGATCACTTCCGTTTCTGATAGCTCAAGTTTGTCATTAAAATCATTTACCGTTTTTTAAAAGAAAAAGAGTCTCAATTAGGCGGAGGTAGGAGTACGTTTACCGAATATGACTCAAGGGGATGATTCTGGGTTTCACTATTTCAGAATAGCTGTTTCAGGTAATCTTTAATTATTAAAATCCAATTTTATTTTGATTATACATGTATCTAATTTCTAGCTGATGTCTGGTAATTTACTCATCGATATATGTTTAATAATGCTAATATGCCAGTATCAATTATCTTCCTTTGAGAATCAAGTCGAGTCGGTTGTGTTTCGGCATGCAGGAATTAATATGCGATTATAAGACCGTTTATACTCGCTTATAAGTCGAATCAAACTGTAAATTGGATATACCCAGATCTGCAGTCGAATAATGCGCAGGCAGATCTCGGTCTTTGCAGTTTGTTATGAGTAGTAATTAACAGAAAAAACAACACAGAGCCTCATCTGCCGGCGCATGATGCTACAGCAGATCACAGTCCATATTGTTTGCAGTTGGATTCGACTTATAAGTGAGTACATTCAGTAGTTAGATCTGTAGTTACTGCAATCCCAACTTACTTTGCAGATTTGATGGAGCCGCAGTAGCTCAGTTGATAGAGCGTTGGAGTCAATCTAAGGGTCGCGGATTCGATACCCGCCTAGGCCAGCCACAGACGGCTGCCTCGGTGTGTACGCTTAGCTCCCATTTAGTCAGCATGATATAACCAAAAATGTGTTAAACGTACCATTAAAACCAACAAAAAACTAAATTCCAGCTGATTTTAATTACTTGCACCACATAACACTTTAAACATAGAACAAGAATAGTAAAATATAAAAATCATACTTGTTTTAAAATGGAATAAATAAAACCGTTAGGAAATAAAAAAGTTACCTTGATACTTTTATCATCCGACCACTTTTCTGTTGTCCTTCTTTTCCATTACCCTTTAGTTCTCTCAAAATGATGTGCTAGGACCTTGAAAGAAATATGCAATTGAACTCTGTCTGTAAATCATCGGGGCCCAAAATGCATATCTCTCCCCCGCCCGTTTTTATTTTCTCTTCAAAATTTAAAAGAAAACCGCAATAATAATAATAAATACATAAATCGTGGCATGAAGTCAATTTGGAATAATATTATTGAACTCTTCATTTCTGTTTTCTATGTCTTCCAAGCCGCCGCTCAATTTATATTTGACGGCTCTGTCATCCTCTTTCTTTTCTGAAAAAATAAGAAAATAAAGACATTCAATATAAATGCATCTCCATTTTACAAATTCAAAACATTATATGTTTTACCGCGTGGACATAGCATGCATGTTCAAAGTAATTATTACATCATTTTGAAATGTTTATAGAGTTGTAAAAAAAAATTCTACGACTTAAAACAATGCCGTTTACTGTTGTTCATGCAGTTTCAGCTACTTTTTCTGCTGGTGTAGTTGTGTGGTTTTAGGGTACCAGTAACCGGTATTTCACAGAAAGGGCGTTACCATGTGGAATACTGATTAATGACGTGAGAGGTTGTCTCATCTCCGGTCGAAGAGAGAGAGAGAGAGAGAGAGAGAGAGAGAGAGAGAGAGAGAGTAATTTAGCAAGTAACATAAAAGATATACATTCAAAGTTTCTCGTACTTAACCTGTCATCTTATATATGAACGATTAAAGAAAACCTTGCGAAGAGAAAAACAAATTAATCAACGCGAGCATAATTCTAGAATACAACGAGAGAGAGAGAGAGAGAGACAGAGAGAATATATTTTCGAAATAGATTCAGAAAATTAAATGATGGACATTGAAAATTTATTTTATTTACCGTGACATGAACAAGAAAAGAAGAAAAAATAATTCAAATTGCGACAAGGCTAAATTTAATCAACGCGAGGACTTCCCCCCACCCCCACTTTCAACCTTATTAACCAAACCATTTCTCCACGAGTTAAATCCAGAAATATACCAGAGTATTGTCGTTCGTACATTCAGTTTGACATATATTGGCAAGATTTTACTGGTATAATTCAGTAAAACTAATTATAACACAATAAAGCTTTGCAATATTTCCAGGTAAATTTAGGTTGTAAAGTTAGAAATATTGTTGCATTTTCAAGTAAATTTTCCCTCAGCAGATGAAACAATGGCAGTTTTCTTTCAGCAGCGGAAAGGTGTCAAGAAGAAATAAAGTTTCCACGTTAAATAAGATCCTTAAACTATAGGCCTAGATAATGTCTTCACTTCCCGCCCTGCCTTCAACATGTTCTAAAATGTGTGGCAAATGGCCCAGAAGAGTCTTGTTCTAAAAGCATTCAGCACTGTACAATGTACATGTACAAATGACGTGTTAATGAGATATTTGGAAGAGACAGGAGTATAACCACCTGAGCAGTCACAAATTATTGGCAACATTTTATTCTGATAGATGATGCAACATTTAAAAAAAAAAAAAAAAAAAAAAAAAGAAACCTGATTGCCGTGGAAAGATGCGCATGTTGGACACATGGCACCCCATGCGCAAAAAAAAGAGTATGATATAAAAATTGGTAACAAAGCCCCGGTCACCCAATAAATCAGTCAAACAATTTTTCTCCGTGTGGTACCAGCTATATGGTAGGGTGAGGGACTCTAAGAATATTGGGATTTCTCTATCAATACCCATTTCGTCGCCTCACCTTACAATATATCTGGTATCCCACTAGCTCATATCATCTAATACATAAATAGATTTCCTATATGTTTGCTCTTGCTTACAACAGCTATTTAAAAAGGAATAACATGTCTAAAATTCACATACTAGCACATCAATAAAAATAACAAATTACCAATTTTCCTCTAATTCCACCACCCATTCTTGTAGCAAGTAATCTAACAAGCTTTCGTTGGTGGAGAAAAATGGTGAATGTTATTTTGAAAAATCGTTCAGTTCAAAACGTATGTGTGCAATATATATATATATATATATATATATATATATATATATATATATATATATATATATAGGATAGGTTCAAAACGTATGTGTATGCATTACATATATACGATAGGAACTGCTGCAATTGAAATATATATCCTTAGCTTAACGGACAACCTTGTCAAATCAGTCAGGCATACCGACGAAGGCGCATCCTGGCTTGTTTCGAGTTCGTACTTTTCCGTTGACAGAAACTTTTATTTTTTTCCCTTTGAGAACAATAAACGATTTCCACCGATCATTGGATGTTTCCACATGACTCCACTTCAGTTTGGTTTTATTTGGCACGTATCGAACGTGGGTGTGAACAACACGAAGACAAATAGTTCAAGGCGCTAACATCCCAGGCCCGAACTGCACAAAATGGTGGTATTGTAATCATGGCTTTCACTTTCCTCTTAGGGTTAAGAATGAGTCTCTCGAATGTTTCTCTGAGTGGTGGCCTAATGGACCGACCATCGACCATTTTTTTTTTGGGGGGGGGGGGGGGGGGGGGCTGAGTTTCTTTTACCTCAAGATACAAAAAAATTGCAACCAAGTTCTTGTTCTCCTACAATTCTGAGCAATCATATTTTATTCAAGCTAACTGAGGGCCGGAAATAATTTTAACAAATTCTCACCCCCCACTCCCGAAAATTAAATGGTCGGTCCCAAAGACTAAGACATGAAAATTGAATAAAATTCACTTATTTTCGTTCTTAAATTTCTTGACGAAAATTCGGTCATCGCCGTAAGTCTATAAGTAGTATTCTTTTTCCAAGGTCCAATTTGCATTCTCTTGTTTTCAATATCAAGGGTTATTCCAACGTACTTTTGAGCAAGGTCAAGATCTACCAGATGCTTATTTTCCAAATAGGTAACCCATGTGTCCTCTTAACGTAGGCCGATCAATAAACTTCAGTGATGTCAAGGGCATAGGTCCTACCTCTAGGACATAAGGTCACACATTTGTGTATGATACACTGAGGTCACACCCATTTCTTATCTAGGTCACAGGTGGTGACGCAATCATATTTAGGTCACAAGTGCATGTGTAGTTGATGGGGCTATAGTGATCAGGTTACTACTATTGTTTATTCGTGCCTTTTGAAATTATGCAGGAAATTTTCAGGGTTTTACACAAAGTTATAAAGAACCGCCGTGTATAAAATACCGTTTCAAGCAATATTTATTCGTTATTTATACAAGTGTTCGTGCAATAATATTAAAGTTTACTTTAATATAATAGCTTTTGAATGCTATTTCAGAAACCCATCATCATCATCTTTATTTCCTTCCGTAGAAGATTGCATGATATAACAATAAATCATCTGAATACAATCAATAAATAAGTACCAAAATAATGAAATGAATACAAAACAAACAAACACGAGTTAACAAAAAAATAAAAAAAATAAGCAAACTGTGAATCCGGGGCGCCGTAGAACCAACATCAATTACTTCGTGCATACAATAATGTCAAGAGATCTATAGTGTGAATATCATAACATTGTTCGTCTGTGATATAAAATAGAACACTAGAATACAAATTCTTACAGTATATCCATCATTAAAGTGTTCCTCAGCTGCATAAGTTGCAAGTTTAAGTACCTTATTTGCAGAAGATACCTGCACACTGCATGACAAAGTATGCAATTATTCATGATATATTCAACTGGTGATATCAAAATTCGTGTCTAATATTTCGAATTAGGTATTTGAAATAAATATGTGATCTTACGATATTTAATATTCCATTTTCAATATAAAATGTTGAATGCATTTTATGATTAGCATTTCATTCATTTGACTCATCTGGCTTGACTGTGAGAACTGCTAATTTTTTATGCTTTGACTCAAAAAGGTCTTTGGACTGGGTTAAATTCAAGAATATTCATAGCTAAAAGTATAAAATAAGAAGCAGTTGTTAGTTTTCTCTCCCAGTTGTTAAAGGGAAGGTTAACATTTTGGTGGTTATAAACAGTTACACAAATAATAAAGAATCTCAAGCAATAAATTACTGTCCTATATTTTAACCTTTGTTTACAAATATTTTTCTAGCAGCAAGGGGCGCATGAATACATAAGCAGTTCCTTTCTGGTGTCATGAACTAATAAGATCTTCGCTGGCACCCGGCCTAAATTGTCAAGTCAATATGAGCACCGTAAGTGTCACGCAGTTGTAACTTGTCAGTGAATAATAACTTCTAGTTTTCTCCGTCACTTGATGCGATTTTAGCCAATTTAAATGCTTGTCACAAAGGCTTGGTAAAAATGTGTAATTATTTTATCGTAGATTGAAATAAGACCGATTTAAAATATTGACGATATGTAAAGTATATCATCAGTCGAGAGTTAAATATCGGCAAAAGTCACAGTTCAGTAATTTGTCACTTAAGTTTATATAAACATATTTTATTCGTATAGGATGTTATTGTGTCAAAAAAATTTCTTCTAAAGGAAAACATAACTGAACAAAAACAGGGACGTATTAACTCTGAAGAGGAAGAGATTTGTCCGACTAGTTTTCTGGTCGCGCTACCTATCGGATTCAGGCGGAAGTGACTTGACTTTGACGCCTCTTCCCCATTTTATTGGTAAGAGGGACATACTAATCCATGAATATTTTTAAAAGACTGGCATTATTTGTATTTCATGCATTTAAAAAAATCAGCAAAGTTCAATATTAAAACATTGATCGTACAATTGCAACTGAGAATGGTGCTAAAAAAGTTACTTTGTACACTGAATTTTCAACAAAAGACCAATGGCATGTACATCACCAAAATAAAGATTGACTGATTGATATTTATTAATAAAATTAAATGTAATTTTTTTTATGGGAATTATAATATATGTATATACAAATATTAATTACATTAATACTATAGTTAAAAACAATTAGACCAGGACATGCATGTCGAGCCCACGATTGATGTATAGCTGTAAAACCTGTGACCCTGACCTCACGATCAAAAGACTGAGCAAGCATGTCACATAAATTAATTGTCGGAGCTTCATAGCGAATATTACCAGGTGTTGACAAGGCTTGGTTGAGACTATGATCAAATTACATAGCACGTACCAGGTGATATGTAGGTATTTAAAGAGTTATTAAATAGTTACAAACTGTCAGCAAATGTTTGTGAAAACAATTACATCTATACTAACGTTTTAAGTACCAATATATTCCCTTTTACGTGCATGAGCTATCGCGGTTGTGACGTAGGTTGCTGGTGGTCTTGCCATACAAATGACACAAATCCCTCAATGGGTTGAGGAAATACAAGCCCAAAAAATATATAAAAAAATAAATAAAATAGAAAAAGATTTAACCAAAACCTTAACGCAAATTTTGTCTGGCCGTGACCTTGATCACAAGGACAAACAAGTATGTCGTATAATGAATTATTTCAGCTTCATAATGATTCATCCAAAATATGAACAAAGTCAGGGGTTAAGGAGGAAATAAGCAACAATAAATAAATAATTTTAAAAAAAATCGAACCAAAACGTTAGCAAAGTTTCAGTGACTGTGACCTTGACTCAAGGTCAAAGGGGCGTGAGCATATCGCTGAATTAATTCTCTTACCTTCGTAATGTTCACAGATACGAACAAAATCCATAAATAGGGTTTAGCAAATATAAACAAATGAACAAACTTTAGCCAAAACCTTAACACGAATTTTACATTACCCTGACCTTGACTCTATGGTCAGTGTGGCGAGCTAGCGTGTTGCATAACACATTTTCTCAGCTTTATAATTGATTCATTCCATTTATGAACAAAACCCATCAAGAGGTTTAGGAAATATAAGCAAATTTTAAAAAAAAAATTGCGCCAAGTTTATATGACTGTGACTTTAATCCAGAGGTCAAAGGGGCAAATGAGCATATCGCAGAATTAGTTGTCTTAAGCTTGATACTGGTTGATCCCCAGTATGAGCAAAAAATTCACGAAGGGGCTTAGGAAATAAAAGCTAATGGAAAATGACTTTAAACACAAACCTCAACGCAAATATGCTCTGACTATGACTTTGACACCATGGTCAAAGAGGCGAACGAGCGTGTCGCAGAATTAATTATCTTAGCTTCAAAATGATTCATCCCAAGCGTGAACAAATTCCCTCAAAGGGTTTAGGAAATATAAGCAAATGAAAGCATTAACCAAAACCTTAACGCAATTTTTATATGACTTTGACCAAAAGGTGAAAGGTGCAGATTGAATTGTCTTAGCTTCATAATGGGACAGGCGTGAACAAATCCATCAAGAAGATTACGAAATATAAGCCAAAAGAAAAACTTTTACCAAAACCTTAACACAAATTTTTGTGTATGACTGTCACCCAAGTTCAAAGGAGCGAACGAGTGTGTCGCATAATGAAATGTCTCAGCTTTATAATGATTCATCCCAAGTATGAACAAAATACATCAAGAGGCTTAGGAACTATAAAAATAAATAAATAAATAAAAAACAAGTAATAATAATAATAATGAACCAAAACATAAACGCATATTTTCTCTTACTGTGACCTAGATTCAAGGCCCAAGGGGTAAACAAGCTTGTCACAGAAATAATTGTCTTAGCTTCATAATGGTTCATCCCAAGTATTAGCAAAATCAAGTGGTTTAATAAATATAAGCAATGAAGAAAAAAAAACCAAACAAATGAACCAAAACCTTAACGCAAATTTTCTATGACATGCGCAGAATAAATTGTTTTAGCTTAATAATAAGTCACCCTAAGTATGAACAAAATCCGTCATGGTATTTAGGAAATAAAAAAAAAAAAAAAAATTAACCGTAACGCAAATTTCCTAACTGTGACCATGACCTCATCGTCAAGAGGACGAGCGAGCGTGTCCCATATTGAATTGCCTTAGCTTCGCAATGATTCATGCCAAGTATGATGAGAATCTATCAAGGGGTTTATGAAATATATCTAAATGAAAAATTTTAATCAAATCGTTAACAAACTGTTGACGCCAACGCCGACGCAAGAAGAATTGACTGCAATGTCTCTCTTTCCCTTTTATGGAACTGATTATATGAATTTAAAAAAAAAAAATAATTTTATAGCTAAAATGACAAATTAGTACAACTGTACAATCAGCTTCTTACAGTTTTTAAGGAAAACAATTTTTTTTCTTCAATCGCAGTATTGTGTAGAAATAGCGGAAATGTCTCATGGGAAACATCTCGTACAAAAACAAATTGATCTACCGTAATAGATATGTGGGTATATTGATCGAACTCATATTGAGTACACCCGTCCCTTCAAGAGCCTCTAAATTTTTCGCTTTCGGTATCTAACATTATCAAAATAGCAGTCGATTAATCTTTGAATCAAAGGAAGAAATCCAAATGGAAAAAAATAACAAAGACCTGGAGAAATTGACATTTCATTTATAAAAATAAACAAAAATCAACATACCAGTCAATCACCTTGCCAGCGTGCTGCACAACCTATCAGCTATATGTCCAAGTACAAGATGAACACATGAGCACAAAAGCGGAGAATGAAGTGTGCTGCTTTGTGTTCTAGCTTGTACAACCAGTGTGGCTAATACGCCGTCGAGAACTTGCCATAAACAGCAGACTGATTTTTCAACAATGCAATCATATATGAAAAAGACACAATATTTTATATTCCGACAGACGTAGTATGTCAAGAAATGAAATAATGACCGAAATTATTCCTCTATATTAAAGAGCTTCTTTTCGAGGCGGAATGAGATACTCACTTTTGGCGAACTTAGGCTAGCCCCCCCCTCGTTAGTGACGTCATAGTCTATGACACCGAATGCTGGATGGCGGTTCACTCAGTAACAAAGGAATAAGAATTGCTGATATCCACGTTTCAGGTAAACAAATTATTACACGATATTCGTTGATTGAATTTTAAATCAACATATGCAATTGTCATATATCAGTTCGTAAAGATGTTTTAAAAAAAAGTACTGTGCCTCCCGCTTTGGCTTCACTAAGCGGTCGGCTCGGTTGCCTCGAGTAAAAATGGCGCCGGGCATGTTGGTGTTTTTCAGGACTGCGTAGTTCAGTCCGATGTAGCACCTAGACCACGGTGGACGTAAATAGAGAGATAGGGAGAGCGCACTACGTAATTTTCCCCAGTTTTGGCTTATCATTCATTCTAGCCATTCAAATGTAGACTGTCACTTGGCATAATAAGGTTGCTTTACAAAATTGAGTGTGTGTAACCAACAAAGAGGCTCCAACGGGATGTGTATTTAGCACGTGTCAGAAACGTGCTGGATTGTTGGCCAGTGAATCGCTAGTAGAAATTAGGTTGTGGCATCAGTGTGTAATTAGTTGTTAAAAATAAAAGCAGATAAACGAAAATATTGTGCATGGTATATATATATATATATATATATATATATATATATATATATATATATATATATATATATATATACATATACACAGACTTTATTTTTAGCAAGACCCTACTCGGTAATTATGGCTCAGATTTTTTTTAAACGTGTGCTTAACACTGAAGATAAATTTACAATTGAAAGAAAAGAAATTACATTGTTGTCTATCCATCATTTTTCTTTAGATTATTTTTTTAAAGACTTTATAAGATAGATGTTTACCTTGTAGACTTTTATGATATTGTGCTTATAATGAGATTGTTAAGTCTCACTGTTAATTTATCCAAGACCCAATACAACACTGTTCATTGATAAGATTTCCAATTGCAGGTGAAATCTCGAGTTAAATGCTGTCATTCCTATTGAAGAGTGGTTTCTTTATTCCTAGCTTCCTAAATATTTGTCAGAATTGTGCTGGTGATTCAAAAACTTTTCATATAAAATCAGCAGAATAACAAATAAATTTGGTGAATTTATATTCCCACCTCATGTTGATGACCTTTGATCCTTGCCTTGAAAATAAAACTACAATTATGGTACTCATCACATTACCTTGCAGTGATATATTTTATACATAGAAGTACCATTAGTTTCATGAACGTGTCTGAACAGGCTTCAGAATTGTAGAGCTGAAGTGAAAGAGTCTGTACTTTGATCTATGACCTTGATTGAAGATAAGGCCTGAATATGACGCCTTACCTTCTCATAGATATATAAATTGTATTAAGTTTCATTTCTTAATTTCAAAATGCAATAGAGTTACAGGGTAAAAAGTACAAACTGAAAATGCTGACCTTTGATGTTGACCCTGATACTATGACCCACAGTGTAGTACACAACATAGTAATGAAATGCTTGTGTACCAAGTTTCATCAGTTTATCTCAAATTGCATTAAAGCATGGAAATTAAAGTGTGATATACAGATGTGTGGGTGGAAATGCAGATATCAACATTGTCCATTGCTTTTCGCAAACATTTAGCATTCCACAAGTTACACTAAAAATTACTTGCTCAAGATTTTTTACTTAGCTGCATGGCCATTGACCTTTTTTTAACTTCTATACATTGCTTGTTATGAGTCAGTCATGTTTAGACCAGAATAGGTCATCTGCTTATTACATTAAAGCCTGTCTTAGTGGCCATCTCCTTATTAAGAACCCCTGTTTGTAAATGAGATTGTTTATTGGCCACTTTTGTTAATTTCACTCTTTCTAGCAGCCCGAATTTTTCCTACTTTTTTTTGCCATATTCCCAATTTTGCCCAACATTTTAGCAATGGCCTTTCTGTCCCCGTTTTTCTTCAGTTTTATGTTTACATAATAAAAATTGTTGTTTTGCTAACTGCATGTTGAGAGGCTTCTGTTGTCCATCTCATTGCTAAAATAATAACAACAATAAACTAGAAATGTGAATATAATACTCATATACCCCACAAATATGAGTAAAGGTTTTATTTTTTCAGTAATTGACATATATTTCATACTATTTTTCTGTATACAATATCCCTATTTTACCTACTTTTTAAAAAAAAGTCAGTTTTAATCGTACTTTTTTTTTACAAAGGGTTGCTGGAAAGACTGCTTTTTATGAAGGACACCTACCGATAAGGACCAGTTTTTGTGGTCCCACATGTCGTTAATAGACAAGTTTCTCTGTATAATGTAACATTTTTAAGCCTATTGTTTACATTAATTTTTTGAAACTTGAATGTGATATGCATTTCACAAAATAGTTATTTTATGAGACTGGTTCACAAGTTGAGCCCTAGAAATATTATTCCAATACCTATATAAAAGAGCACTGAAGGTATTGTGATACACTCTGTCCATCACTCTGTCTGTTTGTGATGTATCTCTTTCTAAACTGCTGGGTGGAAATTAACAAAATGTTTTAGCTGTGTTACCCCAGACGTAACCATCTGCAAGGAAGGTGTTATCACAGGGATCACTTTTCTAATATCGTTGTTGTAGTAGGTGTCAAAATAAAGTTTTTGGTATTTAATAAATACACATGTATGCTAAAATGTACATAAAAGCAAAATATCCTGAAGTACTAAAACATTTAATGATTATTCACACACTTTTACACCAGTTTTGGGTGTGTTCATCATGTAGGATGGTACTCCAGTGTGGAGGTGTGCGGTATATGGGTTTAACGTGGTATTTTTTCCAGTGGTATGTAACACGGTACTTTTTCACTGTACCGGTACTTCTGTAGTTTCCGTCAGCAGGGAATATATGGAAATTCCAGAGTAATCTTGTTACAAATTTATTGATATTAAAAGCTTATTTTCATTTTTCATGACAAAATAATTTCAAAAATTATTATTGTTTCTTTTTACAAAACATTTGTATTTGTCACAAATTCATTTTGAATGTTGCAAATATAATTGTTTTTCTGAACCTTTAATCACATGTTTGACACATGTCACATATGCCAACATGGTGGCTGAATGGGTTGTTGTGAAAGATATTCAGGCCAAATAACATTTTTGGGAAAAATTGGGATAAAAAAAAGAAGAAAAGTCATTTTTTAAAAAGTTTTTTACTAGCATTTGTTAATGTGTGAAGTACATCTAACCCTTTGTGAGACAGAGAATCATCCGTAGATTTTCAGGAGAGCAGTTGTTTTCTGTTTTAATTTTACATAATTTCTGTAGTCCACTAAATATTTTCTCGTTTGTTGAGTTAGTGTTTTATGTTTACTTGCTCTCTCTGGTAAATATTTGCACGGGTGTTGGCATCCCACTGTTTCCCTGCCTATTTTATCAATAGTGTAGCAAGTATGTTTTAGTGTCCACTTCCTATTTTTATCAAGAGGCTCTCTATTGTCAGCACAATGTCAGCTATAGTGTAAGCTTAATCATCCCACTTTAGTTACAATTTTTAGGTGACAACTTGTACAGCAATTAATATACATGTAGCAAACTCCTCTATTGTAAGTTACTAGCCATTCAATTTATTGGGGGGGGGGGAGGGAGTGCTGCTGTTTTCTCTCAAGCCAAGATATTTTATTTTATTTTGTCTTGAGATAATTCTTTTTTTTTTTTCTTCAAATAATATCATGGATATAATATGGTGTTATTTTTATAGAAGTCAGAGCAAGACATTTTCTAGCTATTTGAGAGCCAGAAAATTACATTCTTGGTCCATAATATAATTGTAATATATATACAATGGTATGTATCACAGTATGTTCAGAAATGCCATGGTAAGAAATTTGTCATACTACCCAACTCTACTCCGATGATTAAGTTCTAGCACTTGGATCAGTTACTCCGACACTATTGTTCTAGTCACCATGGGCAAAAGTAAGTCACAGTGACCCACTTTTCAGACTAGTGTCATGTTCAGTTTTTGCATTGAGATCAGTTTCTCAGACGCTGTTGTATGTACAATCGTGAAACTTTATGGATGTGTTCATTTTGGAATGCTACTCACCATGGACCTAAGTAGGGCACAATGGCCTACTTTTCATGCTCCAGTGATTACATTATTGAATTGTTGTGAATTCACTCCATTTCCTGTGATACACTTTATATAGGTGATTGTTTGACTGGCATAACTAATGGTTTAAGCTAGATTGGTTACACTTTTTCATGTCCGAGACCTAATATGTAACACAGCAAGAAGCAAACCAGTAACACCTCATGAAAATGTCTTGTGATTTGTGAAGCGGTTGAATTTTTTTGTGTAAAATCACTACAATAATTTATACTAACTCAGATTGTTTAAATAGGCTTCCCTCACTTCTTCTTTTGAATTTTTTGTGTAAAATCACTAAAATCATTTATACTGTCCAACTCAGATTGTTTAAATAGGCTTCCCTCACTTCTTCTTTTGAATTTTTTGTGTAAAATCACTAAAATCATTTATACTGTCAAACTCAGATTGTTTAAATAGGCTTCCCTCACATCTTGTTATCCACCATCAAATCCGAAAAAAATAAATTTTTGGAAAGAAATGAGATTGGTGGTAGTAAAGTTGGTGGTATAGGCATCACGGCTTGATGCAACACTGATAAGAATGTTGTCTAAATGGGTATCTCAGACACTATCAGGATAAAGGCAGTGCTATGAAGTAGTGATATTTTTAAAATTATCACACTATCGATAGATATACTTGAAGTGATTCTCATTTATGTATCATTAGATGTTTGCTTTGTAAAATAGATTCAGGTTGCTGTTCAAAGCAATTTGTCAGAGTAAAAAGAACTCCTGAACAGTGAGTAACGACCACAGCATACTCACGAGAGTAAAGCACACTAGGAAAATTAAATTTATTATTCATTGTAAAAATCAGACTTTTGACTTGTATTCAGCAGACCTGATTATCTTTCACAGGTAGTCCATCATAAACATCTAATTTTGCTGTAATTAAATGGTGGATAGTTCCCTATTATAAATATATGGGAAGAGTGCAGATATAATACAAGATCTTGACTTGATTGGAGAAATAATTTTTAATATTAATTTATTTTTAATTGGTATTATAAATTATTAAAAAGCTTTTTTTTAAAAAAAGGAAATATAAACCATGCACAATATTTGCTAATATGACCTGGCCCCATTAGAAAATATCAAGGGGTGGGCCAAACTTCTCTTGAACAGCATAAATTTATACTATTGTTGCAAAGGAAATGTAATCCTCTGAGATATGGACAATTAAATTCCAAATGACGACCGCTTCTGTTAAAAAAACAAAAAACAAACAGAAAGCACTGAATTTACTCTGAAATGCGAACCACATGCTAAGTCCTTAAGCAGTAATGGCATAGTCACGAGGCTGAATATACACAAAGCTTTGAACTAGTTCAATTCTGACTGCATGTGTACTGTAAGTGACTGACCATTTAATTTATGGGGCTAGAATGTTCTTTCAGACAGGGATATTTTTTTTATATCTTTCATCACAAGATAAATTTGTTCAAGTAAAATAAGGAATGGAATAATGTCTTTTTTTTATATTACAGATCAGAGGAAGAAAATTGTTTTCAAGCATTTAAATCCCCCCCCCCCTTTTTTTAGAACATTAAATGATCTCTGTCCCTAATAAAGACTTGATTTCAGCAGATGTGCTACAGAAAACAAGGCAGTGACCATTGTTAACACTATTATAAAGTATTGAATTACATCTTTGTAAGTACATGTAGTTTGGAGCACGACCATTGTCTATTTTAAGCAACTAATCTTACTTCGAATTCTCAATTGTTAACAAATAATCTTAGGTGATCTGACTGATGCAAGGAATGGAAGACAATAAACAGATAAATGCAAAAATTTGATTCTAGCTGTTTTGATTAGTTCACAGATTCTTCTTTCTATCACTGATTTTTCTTTTTACCAGAATCAAACAGTGGAATAGCCTGTGGGTTATACAGTACGATTCAGCAAAATGCTCATTCAATAAAATAATGTTCACTGACCCCCCTCCCCCCCCCCCCCCCAGTACATTGTTTATTGTCAACATAAGGCCAAAAAAAAAAAATATGCGTGTTTCCCATTGCACTGGTTTTAATAGGGTAAGCAGGTATTTTATTTTTTTAAACATATATAAATCGAATAATATTTCAAGCTCTTCAAAGTACTGGGCAAAACTGGCTCAATTAGATGCACAAATCAATTTGGACATCGTGATTTTTTTTATTGTTTAAAAAAAATTGGGTGGGGTGGGGGAAAAGTGCTCGGTTCGGCAATGAGAAACAGGGATGGTCAGCCCACCAGAAACACATATTTTTGTGTGTGCCTAATGGCAAAGAAAACAAACCAGCAGAAGAGCTGCTGTTGTGCTATTAGGTTATCAGTTGATACATGAAATTGACAGGTAACTGGCAAAGAAAATAAACCATGTTGATGGCTTCTGTTGTGCTAGGTTATTAGTTTGCACATGAGGATTTATCTTCAGAAAGTGCATGTGAGTCTACATGTATTTGGATGACATTTTGCGACCACATGCGATAAAAAAACACCCTGCTTTGATAATTAATACAAAATAGTACAGTTTAAATTAAAGTAAAGATAAAAAATCTTAATAATGCTCTCTCTCTCTGACATATATCTGAGACTAACATACATGTATGTGGTGCCCCTGCCCATGCACACAGATCTGTTATTAAGTGAATGAATGCATCTTCTTTTCTTCACAACATATAGAGAAATTCAATATGAGAATGAACTTAACTTCATCATTGTCTTTATATTTCTGGAACAAATTTAATCGAAGTGTGGGGATAATAAAAGTGTTGTTTTTTTTATCACAGTGCTTCTGCAATATTTCTAAAAGTAGCTTTTAAAATACTGTATACTCGCTTACAAGTCAAGTTAAACTGCAAACTGTACAGACTCAGATCTGCTGTCGCATAATGTGTTGGCAGATCTGTTTCTTTGCAATTTTTTAGGAGTAATCAGTAGTACAAACATAGACCCTGATCTACCGGGACATAATGTGAAGACAGATCCGAGTCCATGATGTTTGCATTTGAACTCTACTTATAAGCCAGTATAAATGGTACTTTGGCAAGTGTTAGGGGTGAAACGATACACCTGTGCCGCGTATCAATGCGATTCACGATACACAGCCTACGATACTATACATTATCGATTCTCAGTTTAAAGAATAAAAAGACAAACAACTAATAATTATTCATGACTGCTGAAGATTAAAGTTCTTTTATAGGGTAGGTATCATTTTGTATTGATTCTTCACCTCTTGTATCGATATGGCAAAAGTATTGATATATCGATGAATCGTTTCACCCCTAGCAAGTGTAATCCCCATACTGTTGTTTACAATCACAATGCCTATTTGAAAGAGCAAGGTTAGAGAGATCAATTTAATAAATAATATTACCATCACCAGTATGTGTATTTGTTGTAAGGGCAATTGTGACTTGTACTCTTTATTTTGTTACAGTGAATTTCCCCAAACCAACCCCAGTGTCATTTGGCTTCAGAGCTGTGCAAATATTTCTTTTTGATCCACTTGCCATGGATAAGTGACTTTTAAGAAATCACTTGTCCAGAACAGTTGATTAAAAAATTGTTAGCTTCCAAGGCCAGGGACTAACACTGATCATCTTCCATTTATGTGAAGACCATCATAAATGCAGTTTCACTTGTCCATGGATTTAAGTTACAAAGACCATACATTTCTACTTTTCATTTTATATACTATATATATGCGCTTGTAGTCGAGTCCAACTGCAAACAACATAGACCCTGATCTGCAGCTGCATAATGCACTGGCAGATCAGGGTCTTTGTTGTTTTTTTTTCTATTGATCACTTCTAACAAACAGCATGGAAATGAATCTTCCAGCACATTATGCAACTGCAGAACAGGGTCTGTGCATCTTGCAGTTGCACTCGACTTATGAACAAGTATATACAGTATTCAAATGCCTTCTTTTACCTAATTTGCAGAAATAGTCTGTTCACCTTTTTTTACATAATTTACAGAAATAGTCTGTCCCACTTTTTCTACTGACATCTAGCTAAGCATCGATATTATGATTTAAAAGGTGTCCCAAAACTTCCGACTCGAAAAAAACAATCTGTCTCAGAACTTACAGTGCACAAAAAAATTACTTTAAAAATTAATTTATGGTGTCCCAACATATACGATAAATACGGTATTACATTTCTGCCATGACCATAAAGATGCTAATATATAATCTTTTAGTGAGATTTCACTTGTCCATGGATTTAAAAAACAAAGACGATACATTTCCAATTTTCATTTTATAATTCAAATGTCTTAATTTTGTGGAAAGTATTTCACAAAATTACATAAATATTATGACACCCTTTTTTACATCTATTTAAAACGTTTATAAGCATAATTTTATGCCCCATCACTGTAGGAAGTTTTAGTGCTATATTGTCTGTCTGTCCATTCACTGGTACATCCATCCACACACCTTGGTTAAGTTTTGTGTTTGGATCATTTTAGGCACATTGTGGTGGGGCATCCTTATTTAATGTTACATTAACACATTTCTAGGGTTTTTGTTGTTGTTGAGGTAGATAATAAATCAGAATATAGCAAGTTTTTAACATCCACCAAAAATGTGATTGTATACTACTGTATGTATAAACCTGATGATTTTTTTCTGGCAGTAAATGAACTGAATACATACTCTGGATTCAGTTGCATTGACCAGTTGACCCAATTACCACCTTTTGTTGTGAATTGTTACAGATGATGTTCTTCCTGGCTATAAAGTAACCATCATACAGTCAGTGACAGTAGCCAATTAAGTCTTCCCATAACCTATTTATAACATTACTGCCGAAGGTGTTAATAGCTTGTGATCATCTGAGCATGCCTGTACTTTATGTCTGTGAGTGTACAGAACCTCGTTTTGTTTATATACATAAGAGAGAGAGAGAGAGAAATTAAATGCAGCTTTTGACATATGCAATTTCTGTAACATTTTAAACTGAAATGTTTCTCTAGATAGCAAACCTAATTCTCTCTGTCGTACTTAAATGCTAGCACGGAAGAATATTGACGGTCACAATTCATAACAATAAGTGGCAGCTCGGTTAATTGGACAATGCAGTTGAAATCTGTTGTAATACTAGTAATGGAGATACTGTAATTTTTATTATAGTTGTAAATTTAAAACAAAGAGCAAAAAAAACCCACAGAGTTGTATGATGAATGCATTTATTGATCCATGACATACCTGTCAACTTGTACAGGAATCCTATAATTTGTACGGTTTTTTGGGGAGTTTTGCAGTGTATGGCCGTACAACCATTTTGTACAGTTTTTTATATTTAAAAATAAAATCAGGCAGGTCCTTATTTTCGTGCTTTAATCACTACATCTACCTTTATTTGGTCACTCATGCCCTCTGGGCGTACTGAATATTTGATTCTACCACTCTCCATGTATACATTTACATGTACATCCTGTATAACACCTACAGGTGGTCAGTAATAACTAGGGCATATGTGCACGTTCTGTTACTGCTTGACTGCATATTGGGCTAAGCGACCAAATTATCAGCAAATCAAAACACCTCAAACAAAACAAAGCCGGTATGATTAATTAGCAGTGTTTTAAGCAGCTTTGTTGCACTGTGTTTACTCAAACCAGATCCTCACAAGTGGCTCACTTTGATTTTAATCCAGCGAGTCAGCGTAATTAAATTAATGAAAGGTACTTTACCGACAATTGTGTTGCTTTCCTTTATGAACTGATTAAATGACAGTAATGATTCTTTCATTTTTAATTGATTTTAAAGATGATCAACTTTCACGTGCGATATTGCGTTTGAAGTGAAACAATTATG
The DNA here is from genome assembly GCA_029931535.1 of Margaritifera margaritifera. Lineage (NCBI taxonomy): Eukaryota > Metazoa > Mollusca > Bivalvia > Unionida > Margaritiferidae > Margaritifera > Margaritifera margaritifera. The sequence continues at coordinate 2,389,591 of JAQPZY010001528.1, forward strand.
CTAATTAATGAACTCTGTTCATATTTAAAAGAGAAAATGTTTGTTATGATCACTTTAGAAGTAGTTGTTAAGCAAGCTGATATTTACAATGTGGATAAAATGAGTTTGCTAAATTATTTTCACAATGAAGGTAATAAGGACGATTTGAAGAAGTAAAATTCTTTCGAAAGTGGAGGGATAAAACGTAAGACTGCTACTGAGTGTGAGAATTCCTTAAACCAAGAGAGTGTAAAAATTCTAACAAACATTTCACCAAATGGACCAGAGCTTGAGGTCTTTAACTCAGACACAGCTATCAACTGCTGGCTTAGTGCTGGTGCAGGTGGCAGACAGGTACATGGACATTTTTTCAAAATCCAGCAGCTAAAACATATATATACATGTACCTGAAGTACCCAAACGATTATCAACAACTGTTTTAGAAAAATTAAATTATTTTTACAAATAATTATGTTGTATATTATTTCATTTGTTCTTTCTATGGATTAAGTACATACATCTCATCAAATCTTGGCAAGTGATTACCATTTTGGGACAAGTGAAAAAGTAAGGTGGCCATGTGAAAAGTAAGGTGGGACAAGTGAATTTTCTGAAACCACTTGTCCTGGACAAGTGGGTGAAATTTTTTTTTTGCTCAGCCCTGTCTTTTGTGTAAGGTTTTTCTGGTCTATGTAAGTTTTTTTTGTTGGTCTGGTGTACAGGTTTTTGTCTCAGGGAGGTTAACAGGTATGCCATGATCATATGATGACAAATAAGTTTCCAAAATAAAATTTTCTAGTTACAATGGCCAGGGACTAACATCTGGTGCATATGTATATGTTTATTCTATCTCTGCCATGACCATCAAGATCCTACTGTATGAATCTTTTAATGTACATGTCGTTCCAGCACAATCAACAAAAGTCTTATTGAATTGTACCATTAGCATCTTCCATCTCCGCAGTTTTTCAGTGTTCTAAATTTATAATATCAGTTAAAGCCGTAATATGACGGCCATGAGAGGGCGTCTGCTCCTTGTCAGAATTATCACAACTATGAGTTGGGGTTTACTCTTTGTCAGAATTATCACAGCTATGAGTTGGGGTCTACTCCTTGTCAGAATTATCACAGCTATGAGTTGGCATCTACTCCTTGTCAGAATTATCACAGCTATGAGTTGGGGTCTACTCCTTTGTCAGAATTATCACAGCTATGAGTTGGGGTCTACTCCTTGTCAGAATTATCACAGCTATGAGTTGGCATCTACTCCTTGTCAGAATTATCACAGCTATGAGTTGGGGTCTACTCCTTGTCAGAATTATCACAGCTATGAGTTGGGGTCTACTCCTTTGTCAGAATTATCACAGCTATGAGTTGGGGTCTACTCCTTGTCAGAATTATCACAGCTATGAGTTGGGGTCTACTCCTTGTCAGAATTATCACAGCTATGAGTTGGGGTCTACTCCTTGTCAGAATTATCACAGCTATGAGTTGGGGTATACTCCTTTGTCAGAATTATCACAGCTATGAGTTGGGGTCTACTCCTTGTCAGAATTATCACAGCTATGAGTTGGGGTCTACTCCTTGTCAGAATTATCACAGCTATGAGTTGGCATCTACTCCTTGTCAGAATTATCACAGCTATGAGTTGGGGTCTACTCCTTGTCAGAATTATCACAGCTATGAGTTGGGGTCTACTCCTTGTCAGAATTATCACAGCTATGAGTTGGCATCTACTCCTTGTCAGAATTATCACAGCTATGAGTTGGGGTCTACTCCTTTGTCAGAATTATCACAGCTATGAGTTGGGGTCTACTCCTTGTCACAATTTTCACAGCTGTGTTGGGGTCTACTCCTTGTTAGAATTAGTGCTGTACTTTTACATGTACATCTTTATATAACATATTAAACCATTACTAGAGTGGTACCAGGCTAGTGACGGAAAGGGCACAGGTTTGAATCTTACCATCAGATCAGCCCGGGTATGATACCATGTTGTGTCCTGGGGCAAGGTACTTTGTTCCAGTTGCCTCAGTACGTATAACCTTCATCTGTTGCTGTACTGTAAAACACCAAAAACCAAGAAACCTTTTTGCAGAGCCAACTGAACTCCTTGATGTTTACTGCAAAGTTGCAAAAACTTAGACTGGAATACACAACAGTGGCAGCACACAGTTTGTGACACAGTGGCTGGGAGGTCTGATTGTGCAGTACATATTTGGTGTGTGTTCCATAGAGTGCTGGTACCAGTAGATAGTCCTTTTGATTTCATTAAAAGTACTGGTACTTGCATTTATTAATGTTATTTATATATAGTTGCAACCGTGAGAGATTATGTTGCAGCTGTGAATCATTCATAAATCTTTATCACAATGAAAAAATACCTGGGGGTCTCAATAATTGTGATTTCATACTAATCAAACCTTGTTATATGGGTCACCCAAGTATGAACATCTATTTAACAGTCCAAATTTATGTTCAAAACTGTTTCAGGATTAGGGATGTTTTACACTATTTGTTTCTTTAAATCATACATGAAAAGTTATATCTTTTTGTCTTTCATTACAGTGTAAGAGAAGATACTCAAAACAAGATGAGTGACAATCTAGTGGGAGCCGGTGATGGCCGTATCATGTCTGTGGCAGGGTATCAAATCTTTCAGGCTGGAGATGATGGTAACTTCTGATAGAAGATAGAAAGAAAATAAATGTGTTTGATATTTTTCATTTCAATATTTTCCAAACTTGAAAGTCAAGTTCAACTAATCTGATGCAAACTATTCATATTCAAAATGTTGGATTAAAGGCTGTAACCTGACCAATGGATGAACAAATACGACTTCTAATTACCTGCATGGAGTTGTTTCCCATTATGGCCTTGTATAACAAAACTAAATTTTCAGATAAGCAAAAGTGAGGTGAATGATAAGGCTATGTTTGCACAGTAAATTATGATTTATACAGACACCATTAACTCTCATTATGACATTCATTGTAATGTTATATTCACTTACCAACACAAAATCGGTCAGAATTAACTTGCACACTTATAAATTTGACTGTTACAATGGAAAATATTCAAATTCTGACACCAACATTAATTTCTTGTAACAGACACTAATTTGGTTGTAACAAACTTGCAAATTATATAAACTGACCATTGCAAGGACGATGTCCAGAAAGCCTGAAATCTGCTGACCAGGTGTTCATCCATATAATTTTCAATCAGGATTTCTTATCTACCTGATGTAGCTGAGTGCACATGACACACTTTTTCCCATGCTTCATTCATGCAAGATTCATAGTAAAGTTAGTTTGATTGAATTTTCTATTTCCCATTCCATTCATGTACCAAACTACATTGTGATAATTCCAAGAATGTATTAATTTCACTAGACAAGAGGGAAAATAACATTGATATTTACATTACTATTGAAATTAAATATGTTACTGCAATCTCTATCTTCATTTTTGGTTTATAATATTTTTGTCAGTATGGCAAACCACCATGAATATTGTTAGTAAATATTTTTAAAAACAATTATGTCAAGCGTTCATCTTTTCTTCTTTTTCTCTTTTTCTATATTATTGCATGTTGTGCATGTATTTTTTGCCTAAAAATGCCTAAATTGATTCATTGGGAAGCTTTATATAACAACAGAATTGCTTGAAACCAAGATGGTTGTTTTAACTCACTGTATTTGAATCATTTGCATCAAGAAAGTGTTTCCTGAGCTTGAACTTTGTTCATGGTATTATTATGAAATACTGAGAAATGTATTTTTAATATCAGTAATACAATACCTGTCGTTATTGTGTAGCTTAGCATTTTCCAATATGGAAAACCCGCATCCATGCCGTGTGTACCATCCTCCCATTCTAGAAAGTTCTTGAATACGTATATCATAGACCCAGTCGTAGGCCCTTGTGCAGTAGCGCACTTCGTTTTTTTCCTCTGGACGACGTGTTATGTCCAGATGGAAAAATCATCACTTGAGGAAAAAATACATATCAGCGATGGTTGTTGCTGTTCAGAACCTTAGAATATTGATTCCTCATATCCAGTGAACCCTCAGTACATTAGCTTTCAGAAAAGTTTTTTTGATAGCTTGGTGTTTTTTTCTCTTTTTTTTTCTTCAATCTTTGTTTAAAAGCACGATGAGCCACCAACCCTTCCTGGTCTTTGTCGGTTAGAATAATTCTTTGTTTAGAATTTCAGCAGGCCGTCAAGTCACATTAATATTGCCATTTTGTTCTTATTAATGTGTTTACTTTCTGTGTGGTGGCATGTAGCTACGACTGCACAGTTTGTTTTAGCCTGTTTAGTCTGATAATTCGTCTTTAAATCATTAGGTTTGAGAAGACAATATTTCAGTCTCTCAGTTGCTTAGTAGAGATTGCAGTCTTCTTTTAAAAGTTTTATTAATAATTATTAACTTTCTAGATGACATTATTTTAATCCAGGTTACACCTTTAATAAAAAAAAAACGACATTTGAGGCATTTCTTTGTTTGGTAAGTAGTAAAGATAACAATGGAGTAAGATGCAACAGTCTGGTGGAAAGTGGGGGCATAAGAAAACCCCTTGAAATACACACCCAACCTGTTTGCCATGCACAAAATGTGTACGTACAGACAGATGTTTGGTTTATTGTATTTGGCCAGATCATATTTGTGAACTGCCCGAACGTTAAAGAACTTACTTACAGAGGAAGGAAGGTCATTCTTACTCTCCCTTTCCCCAATAAACTGAATAAAAGAATGAGGAGCAGCACCTTTCCAAAAAGAGTAGCTGTGCCTCACCTTGAGAAAGGATCAGCTCTGTCTCAAAGTGAGGCTGGGATTGAGTGTGCCCCCCTCCTCCCCATATAAGAGACAGGGGCAGAACCTTCCACCTCTGGAGGGTATGCCCACTCGGAAGTGAGCAGTGGCACTCATTAAAGGGTATTGTTTCAAAGCTGGGATTGAGTGCACCCACTCGGATACAGGAGAGAGGGGCAACACCTCCCAAGCATATGGAAGTGTGCTTCCCCCAAGGGGGTAGAGTAATGCCATGTCTTGAAAAGTGACCCACCCCCCTTTTTTTCAGAGGGAGAGCCAACATCCTCTTATGGCTACGGGTAATTTGTGCAATCCTGATATGGATATGCAGCATTCTAGTTTCCTTGGGTCTGGGGAAAATTCCTACCCCAGATCAGTCGCCATTTGGTTCTGAGTCCAGTGACCGGTCACCAGCCACTGAGCACTGGTCATCGATTGTAGCTATTCGATCACCGGGCTCAAAAAGTTTGGTCCTTTGATAAGGCGGTGAATGAAGTCTACCACCTCCTTGCCCCTGATTTATGCCTTAAACCCTCAGGTTCAGGGGATAACAAGATCCTGTCCAGTTTGGAAAGGCTCTTGGAGGCTGCTTCAAGGCCAGATTTCCTATTACTCCCTTACTCTACCATGATCCGGGAGTTCTCATAAAGGTTTTCCAAAGGTCAGGAAATTGCCATGCAACATAAAGGGTGGACAGTTCCACCTTGCTGAGTCCTGTAATCTCAGCATCTAGTTACAAGTTACTCTCCCCTGCCTGGCCCATCAAACCCCCCTCTTTGGACGCCGGAGCTTTGCAAGTGGGGATTTCATCGGCCTGCCTCCCTGTTAAGACATTATAGGCATAGGGGTTGAAGGCAAGGTCAATTGTTACCATAGCCTTGCATTCTGACCTGTTCTCAGCTGCTTCCTTCAATCTCTTGAAGGAGTTATTCCACCTTCATAGGGATGTTTTGCTGGTCACTTGAAAGGTCTTGCTAGATCATAGCAAGAACCTGTTTAGGGCTGCTCCTCTGGAGGCAAATACCTTTTTCGGCGATCTTATCCCTTCTGTTGCTTCCCAGGATATGAGGGATGATCTACATTATTCCCTCGCTTTGGCTCCTGGTCCATTGAAACTGACCAGGAAGCGATCCAGTCCAGACTGGCCTTTTGTGCAGTCAGTTTCAAAAGGGGCTGTAACTGCAACAGTTCAGGAGGCAACTCTTTTTCAAGCCCCATCCTCAGTCTTGTCCACAAGATAGAGAGGCTGGAAAGGCAGGTCAAAGAAGCCTCCCTCCTTCTCAAGGGGGGGGGGGGAGGGGGCAGTCCTAGGGACTCCTACGTGTTCTGCAGTGCATTCCTCTTCCTTCAACACCAGTTTGCCATATTCCCAGCAAGAAAAATATTCTTGCAGACAGTCTGTCCTAGACAGGCGAGGTAGTTACCATGGTTTGTTACCATAGCCTTGCATGCTGACCTACTCTCAGCTACTTCCTTCAGTCTCTTGAAGAAGATTGGTGCTCTAGGAAGCATGTTACTCATGGAGTTTCTCCTCTTCCTCTTTGAGGAGAGAGCATACTTGGTCTCCACTATCCAGGATTATAGGACATCCATTTTGAGCATGCTCAAATTTTCCATTAGTTTGGCCATTGGCTCAGATCCTCATATAGCAGATAAGTATTTTCAGCTGTGGAGGCCAGTGTCTCGCTCACTTGTGCCGAAGTGGAATCTTGCGTTTTGTGGGCCTTGTCAAAACTCAATTAACAACCGTTGGGTGAGGCTTTGATCGAGAATCTTGTGCTTAAAACGGTCTTTCGGCTTACTTGAGCTTCTGCACAGAGAAGCGAGCTCCATGCCTTCTTGATAGAGGAGGGATGTTTACGTTCATTGCTAATTATGAGTCTTTTGTTCTCTTTCCGTCGGGTTTTCTAGCCCAAAACCAACTACCTTCAGTACTTCCATCTCCAATAGAGATGTCTAGTTTCAGTTGTATCTGTACTGGGATCGATCAAGATAGACTGTTTTGCCCACTTAGGGCATTTAGGTTCTATTTGGTAACTTCAAAAGGGAGAAAGAAGGGTAGATAATGGCTTTTCCTTCCATTAAAGGGCTTCACCAATATTTTGGCATCTACCATCTCTAGGTGGCTTACACTCATATAAAGAGCTTATTGGTCCCTCATTGAGAGCAATCTTTCATTCATGAGAATCAACCCCCATGAAATTAGGGCTATCGCTACCTCATTGGCCTATTTCAATCACTTGTCATTGGTGGACATTATGAAGGCAGCATTTTGGCAATCGCATATGACCTCCTTCTTTTACCTTCTGTCCTAAAAACACCAAGGGAAGGTATTTTTTCTCCAAGTCCAATAGTTGTGGCACAACAGTGACCCAGTGTGCTGCTCGCTAACAGCAGTGGATTTGTTCTACTATAAGACGAGTAATTTAATTTTTTTACTCATTTGGAGGCCATTAGTCTCCTTCCTAAATGACAAATTCAGCTACTTAATAGTGACAGGTATTGTATTTTTGGGGGGTGGGTAAACTAATCTTAATTATGTAATACTAGTACTTACCTGTCACTATTGTCAGATGCCCACCTCCCTCCATGCTCTGATGTCCTTCAATAGTCAAGGTCCTAGTAAAGAATGAAGAGCACTACTGTGCATGGGCCTATGACGTGTAGTCAGACTGGATCTGTGATGTACATATTCTTTTACTTTCTAGAATGGGAGGATGGTACATCTGGCATGGATGAGAGTTTTCCATATCAGAATAAGGTAAGCTATACAATAGTGACAGGGAAGTATTACATAATTAACCACCACCACCACCCCCACCAACCCCCAAAAAAGAACCAACTACATATTTGTAAGTTTCTTATTAGCATCAATGTTTATTGATGAATCTGGTTACTGTATACTGTTGGGTTTTTATTGCCCCACCGCTTGTGGTGGGGACATCTTGATTTGGTGCTGACTGTCTGCCCATCTGTCCATACATTTACCGGTCACAGAAAACTTGATTGAAAATCACTTGATATAGACAAATTAAATTTGAGGGGCATGTTTCTAACCATAAGTAGATGATCTGATTAAATTTAGAATTTATCTGTTTTTTTTTCAGCTCTTTTTTGTAAGTTTTAGATTAATTTTTTACTTTTTGGACATTTTTCAGTGTAAATCTTGTTTGCAAAAGTGCTAAAAATTTGCCTAATGTAACCCATATTTCTAACTGTATGTTGATGACCTGATTAAATTTTCACACAATTGAATTGATTTTGGGATTTTTATATTTTTTTTTACTTTTTATGCTTGCAGATAGGATCATCTTGGTCCTGTCCATCAATCTCTCCCGAGAAACTTGTTAGGACACAAACCACTCACTGTTGGCCAATGAAATTTGTGTAGCATATTTGTATGCATATCTAGACGAGTAGATGTTTAGGCCATTAGGCCTAACAAATAATGTGCAGGTTTCCAACTCCATGCTAAAAGGGATTGGATTGGCTGGTCAGAATAAGAATTTGTTTTTGCTCATTTTTCTTCTCCAATTATTGAAAGGGAACTATGGTTGCATGACCCCAAGTTTATTTCTTTGAGATAAAACCTTATAAGTATTACTCGACAAAATGATGTTATATGAGAGTTAGATACGCTCTTTAAACATAATTACTAAAAATCATTTGCATTTATCTGATATAACTTGCTGTAACTTTGATGCTGACCAGAATTAGCAACGAGCATGCACAGGTAGTCGTTATTGAATCATGCTTTCTAGTGCATGTCCACTAGGCGCTTAAAATGCTTGTGAGAAATAGTAAGCGTCTTAATGGGCATGATGTCTTCTAATATAGTCACCTGTGAATGAAAGGAAATCTGAACTGTCACAACATTCAGAAAATCTGGATTTAAAAAAAAAAAAATTCTCTTTTAATGTTAAGAAAATGTATACAGATAGCAGGCAATAAATAGGGCCAGTAGGGAAACCAGAAACAAAACTATTTTTCATTTAAGATTTATAGCAATTTTCAATTTTTGTCACATTTTTGAAATTTGTGGAATTGTACACTTTCAGACACAAACCTTGTTAGGTCGATTAAATAAAAACCACTTGGGGTAAACAATGAATTTAGGGAGCATATTAAAATATGTAGGGGACCTGGTTAGATTTTCAGGCCATTTCAGCAATTTTTTTTTCTGCACAATAACCTTCTGCAGTTACAAACTTTGTGGATAGCTTGCACTTGAGGCAAGGAAAACCCTATTGATTATGGGGCCAAAAGCTTGAAGGTTAAGGTCACAGACAGAAAGAATAAAAATGATTTCTGTACAGTAACTTTTAATGGACCAAGTACAACTACCAGACTTTCTGGATGGCTTGCACTTAGGGTAAGAAATAACCCTGTCAGTTTTGGGGTGGAAAGGTCAGAGGTCAAGGTCACTGACTGAAAGAAGAAAAATGGTTTCTGTGCAATAACTTGGGTTATCCATTATCTACAGTTATCAAACTTGGTGAATTGCCTGCACTTGGGATAAGGAAGAACCCTATTGATTTCAAGGTTAAAGTTCAAGGTCACATTGAGAGAAGAAAATTGATTTCAGCACAGTAAATCTAGTTATCCATCATCATTTGACAAACATTGTGGATGGCTTGCACTTGCACTTGGGGAAAGGAAGAACTCTATAGATCTTGGGGTCATTAGGCCAAAGGTCAATGCCACTGACTGAAAGAAGAAAAATGGTTTCTGCACATTAACATGAGTTCTCCATCATCAATGGTAACTGAACTTTGTGGATGGCTTGCACTTTGGGTGAGAAAAAAATCAGGATTGTGAGGTTAATACATCAAATATCAAGGTCACTGCGACGGTTAGAAAAATTGTCTCTGCACAATAACTCGAATTCTCCATAATCTACATTTACCAAACTTTGTAGATGGCTTGCACTTGGTAAAAGGAGGAACCCTATAGATCTTGGGGTCAGTAGAGGTCAATAGGTCAAATGTTAAGGCCACAGACTGAAAGAAGAAAAATGGTTTCCACATATTAACTTGAGTTCTCCATCATCTATGATAACCAAATTTTGTGGATGGCTTGCACATTTGGTGAGGAAGAACTGTATGGATTGTGGGGTCAATACATCAGATGTGAAGGTCACTGTAACTAAATGAAGAAAAACTGTCTCTGCACAATAACTCTTGTTCTCCAAAATCTGCATTTACCAAACTTTGTGGATGGCTTGCACTTGGGGAAAGGAACTCAATAGATCTTGGGGTCAGAGGTCAAGGTCACTGACTAAAAGAAGAAAAATGGTTTCTGCACATTCGAGTTCTCCATTATCTGTGGTTACCAAACTTTGAAGAAGGCTTGCATTTGGAGTTATTTGTTGGTTTGTTTGGTGTTTAGTGGCATAGCAACGTGTGTAAGTTATTTAGTGCCTATGCAAATAAAGTGAAGTGCCATGCCCAAGGACACAGAACAGGAGCTGACCCAGGCTGATCCAAAGATTAAAACATGCACCCTTTTGGTTGCGAGTCCAGCATGCTAACCACTGAGCCACCTTGGGGTAAGAAAGGCCAAGGACACTGCCTGAAAGAAGAAAAATGGTTTCTGTACAGAAACTTGAGTTATCCAGCATCTATGGTTACCAAAATTTTGTGGATGGCTTGCACTTGGGGTAAGGGAGAACCCTATCAATTTCGGGTTAAAAAGTTAAAAGGTCAAAGTCACTGTGACTGAAAGAAGATAAAAGGTTTCCACAAAATAACTTTAGTTGTCCACTATCTACATTTATCAAACTTTGTGGATATCTTGCTTTTGTGTTAAGGAAGAGCCCAGGTCAGGATCACTGTGACTGAAAGAAGAAAAATGGCTTCCACACAATAATTTGAGTTTTCCACCATCTACAGTTACCAAACTTTGTCAATGGCATGCACTTGGGGTAAGGAAGAACCCTATTTTTTTTTGGGGGGGGGGGGGGGGAGGGGCTTGAAAAGTCAAAGGTCAGTGCACAATAACTTGAGTTCTCCATCATCTATGGTTGCTATGTTTTGTGGATGGCTTTCACTTTGTGTGGGGAAGAACCCTTTTGATTTTGGCATCGAAAGATCAAAATCTAAGACTGACTGAAAAAAATAAAAACTGTTTCTGTACAATAACATCTTTTCTATATCACATCCCTCAGCCAAAGTTTGTGGATGACTTAAACTTGGAGTAAGGAAGAAGCCTAACTATTTGGGGGTCAAAAGGTCAAGGTGAGTGAAAGCAGATATGGGTTTCTGCACAAAAATTTCAGTTATCAACATGGAGGACTATCAAATATGGGGTGTACATAATAATGTGGCATTGACTGTGCTCTTCTGGTTGATTTGTTTGGGTTCGAATCCTACGATAGTATCAGTCTGGGTTTACTGCTATGGTGTCGGGCAAGGCACTTTGCTCCAATGGCCTTGGTACTAAATAACCTACTTGTGTTCCTGTGCCATAAACCCCAAATTACATAACTTTCATTTCTGGGATACTAGTTTTCATGCATTTTATTTTTGCTACACGCCAAGCTCACCCATTATGAACAGATTTTACTTGAAAATATTCTGATCAATCAGAAAAGTCCATTCACACATTTTGAGGAAGATTTCCAAGCATGGAGTAAAACTTATTATTAGACCATCAGAAATTAGCTTTCAAAAGTAAAATCATTTGTGATTGGTCGAAACAAAATCTCAAGTTCTAACTTGGGCACAAAAGTTTTATTATTTTCAGGCCTGCTGTTGCATAATCTGCTGGAAGATCAGCATCTGTGCTGTTTGTTTTACTAACAATAACCCTATTTACTGGTAAATTGCGATACAAAACTCATGATATGGATACGTGTAATCTTCACACTATGCACAAGTCTTTAGCAAGGGCATACATTAATATGGACAGCAAATGGAAGAACTAGCTTTAGATTTAAATGGATTGTTCAAGATCTCAGTGGGTAGGAGAGATGATTACAAGGATATACAACCATATCTTGGTCTTACATTGTAAGTCCTTGTCACACATGCACGAGTTTGCTGGCTGAGTATCAGACCAGTGCTAAAGCATATAGCTGGGCAATGGACAGGGATCCAAGAGTATGGGACTAGATTGAAGAAGGATTTAAAGACAGTGCTAAAGTATATAGCTGGGCAATGGACAGGGATCCAAGAGTATGGGACTAGATTGAAGAAGGATTTAAAGACAGTGCTACAGCATATAGCTGGGCAATGGTCATGAATCCAAGAGTATGGGACTAGATTGAAGAAGGATTTAAAGACAGTGCTAAGGAGTATCAAATTCAAGATGATGAGAGAAGCAATGAGATGACCTGACATGAAAATCAAACTGATATTTCTGCTGTCAGTTATACCACTGTTTGAGAAGTTTCTCAGCAAGTTTCAGACAGATGGTACACTTGTACATTAGAATGACAAAGTTGGTGTACATAGTTTCAAATCAATTTGTCAATGCAGATAATATGAATGCCACTGAACCAGAAGATCTGAAAGGCCTTGAAATGACATAAAAACCAGCTGATTGGTGAAGACATTGATTTTTGAGAATCAAAGAGGGAACTGATGAAGTTGAAGACAGTGTCACAGCACAGAGAGATCCAGAGAATCCATTTATTCTGTTGCAGGCTTCCATTTAAAAACAAGTTGATTAAAGCCCTGGCTTAATTATCTCCAGTTAGAAGATTTGAGACAGGTTATACAACAGAAGCAGAGATTTTAGCAAAGCACCTGGACAAGAATGTTGTTACTAACATTATTTATGAATGGAAGGTATATCAGACAGGATGAACTGCAAGAATGTTAACATGTTGATCACTACTGGAGGCAGGTATTCTCAACAATACAAGAGTGTGGTAGCTTGAAATACAAATTTCATCCAGTACTAGTTAACAGAGCTTTGGTGCTACCTCATGGCAATGCTGACGTGGAAAGGAGTCCAGCAGTGAACAGCAGTGTGGTTACAAAGAACAGATACCATTGCGGATAAAAGTGAATGGGATCAGAATAATAAAAGACACAGTAAAGTGTAGTGATTCTGAGTACAGCCAGCAAGAAGAAATTCCACCTAACAGGGTGATATTAGGGTATTAAATAATGTCCCACAGCAACTACAGACAAGGACTGGAGGAGGAAAATGTTGAAAGAAAAAAAACTCCAAGGGAACAAAGTAAAGGCTTGGTTTGAAAAGAAGATACAGTATGAAGAGAAGGAAATGAGAAAAACACTTTGAGAAAGAAGATACAGTATGAAGAGAAGGAAATCAGAAAAAAAACTCTTTGAGAAAGAAGATACAGTATGAAGAGAAGGAAATCAGAAAAACACTTTGAGAAAGAAGATACAGTATGAAGAGAAGGAAATCAGAAAAATGCTTTGAGAAAGAAGAAGAATTATTGAGGAAAAATTTAAGTTCTGACAAAATTGTGAAGCACAGAGGAATTGATGGAAGAAGGGAACAAATATGCTAAGAAAAACAATTGAAAAAGGAGATACTAAGAGGGCAGATAATACAAATGGTGATTGAAACAGGTACAAGGAAAACTGAAAGTTTAAGAAGGCAGATGAATCATGCAAGAGATACTATAGTTTAAGAAAGATGGAACAGGATAAAAGACAGTTTTTTTTTGGTAGAAACTGTGTAAGACGTAGTGGTTTTCTAGAGAAGAAACACAAAGACACTCAGCCTGCTGAGAAGAAAGCAAAATCAAAGTAGATACTCAAGGTTTAACTTTAAACTTTAACCAAAATTTACCACTGATGTCCTGATGATCCAAACACAGTATAACCCCAGTTGGTAGAACTGGGACATAATATGGATTGTTTAGTGTTTTAACAGTTTGTTATTGTTATTATTCTTTCAATTTAAAGCTTTGTTATCATTTCTTTTTTAATTGAAACTTGTAAAGAATTATAAGTGCCAGTAACTTAACAATAAATATGTAAGTGTGTTGACCAGGGTTGAATTAATCATTTGCTTACAAATATCCCAAGACCAGCAAAAGCATGCATTATTTGTTAGTGCTCACTGTTCTTTAACCGACCATAAATGTCATTTGTATTGATGATTACAGAATTTGGTAACAGATAATCAAGAAAAAAAGAGCATATGGCTTTGAATTTTTTGCTTTTTAGTTTAAAAATACTAAAATGGTCATGTAACTAGATTAAATACTTTCTGATCCGAGATGTATGATACGAATGATTTATTATTGAGGATAATGTGGATGTTGGTGTTTTTCTATAATAAGACTGGCAGCTTAACCATATGCATTCAGTATCGTCACAGTAACCCCTAGTCACAATATATGATCCAAGTCATTGATAGTCTTGTTGGTTTGCTTAATGTCAAAGAAGTTGCTCAGTTTGAACATTTTGTGAAGAACTGTTTCAAATGTTTATGGTACTGAATTCAAGGATAGCCGACGAGTGATAGAAGATAAATTTACCCAGTCTCTGTTCTCATTTTTTCATTGCTGCTGTTCTTTTATTTTTCAAACAAAATTCCTGTATTTTCAACACAATTCTGATATATTTGTCATTGAAAGATGCTTTACACCCTGGTATAGTAATATTGATATAGTGGGTTTCTCTTCAACTACGTTCGAGTATGCGGAACTGTCCATCAAAAGTATGATGCAATAATGTGACACAACCCCTGGAAAAACTGCTGGAGGTTCCAGTAAAAGCCTGTCAAATGTTTCAAGTGGGCAACCTTTGATTGTGGGCATACTAGGCGCACAGAGTAAACAAAAATCTTTATCACCAAAGGCCACAGCTGTCGCACATTCCACAGCCAATTTCATTATTCATCACTTGCATCTTTACATTGTTGTGTCCAACATGGGCTTAAACGTGGTGTTGTTGCTTGGCCCATGATATATTGTACCATCTAGACAAGTCTTCTCTGTAAACTTCAGAGTTATGTGCTGCAAACATAGGCGTTGCCTGAGAATTGCAAAGGCATAAATGTATTGCAGTTCTGTTAGATTGTTAATGAATGGGAAATTCCATCTAGTCCTCCAAAGGTAACTGATAATGCTTCAAACATGTATGTAGCAGCATCAGAAACTGGATGTTATCCACATATTGGCTGCTATGCACACATTATATATAGCTGCTCATAAAGCCCAGAAATTCAATGCTGTTAGTAGACTTTTGGCAGGATCGGAAAATTGTCAGCTTTTTTCACCAGAGTGCAATTGTTACAGGAATACTTGGAGACAAAATTTAGTTCCATACTTAACAAAACACAAACTTATTCAAGAATGTTTGTGCTTGATGGAACTCTGCAGTTGACATGATTGAAGATTTCTGGAACTACAACCAGCTGTATATGCTGCCGCATGAAGTAAAGATCTGCTCAATGTGAACAAAGATGTAAGCACTTTGTCGGAGGCTGATATTAGCAATGCTGAAAAGTATTGGCATGATTGAAACCACTACAGACAATCATAGCATTGTTGTGCACAGAAGAAAACCCCACCATATCCATCATTCTTCCACTGCAGACAATCGTAGTATTGTTATGCACAGAAGAAAACCCCACCATATCAATCATTCTTCCACTGCAGAATCAGCTGTTGATCACACTTATGGTACCATCCGATCATGATTCAGCATTGGTGAAAGACATTAAAACAACTGTTGTGAATGATCTATTGATTACCGTATGTACTTGATTATAAGTCGACTCGACTATAAGTCGAGCCTCCCCTTTTTAGGGCTGCAAAAAGTGATTTTCTCTTTGACCCTCCTATAAGTCCGGGTATATTTTGAAAGTCAGATCCGTCTGAAGGGGTGACTTCTTAGTGAGTCAGAAACGCACTTTGGAAATACAAACAAGCCAAACTGGATAGATAGATAAGAAAATAAAGACAAAACCAGTGTAAAATACAATTATATTATTGAGTGAAATATGTCGCAAATAAATTGGCAACTTACAATTTGTCCATCTTTGTGTAATAAAGTCCATTGAAATCCATAATGCTTGACATTTTAAATCCATTTATATGATAAATCTCCGAATTCAATTATAGGTCACATACCGGTATAAAAATAGAAGTTCAGAATGATCCGATTCACAATATCCCGTAATATGTTAATTCCACACGTCGTACAAATAAACGAAAGTTAAGTCCACTTTTTTGTGATTCACGGTATCCTATAAATGTCACTATCTAAGTTCATCTGGTACAAAGTCCAAGAATTAATCCCCATTGTCTGATAAAGTTCTGAAATCCTACATCGTCGTCTAGTCATTGTAAATCGTCGTCGTCTAGTCATCGTAAATCTTGTCCGACTCCGATTCTCGGCTTTACTGTCATATGCGGGTGCTTATGCAAAGACTGAGCTTGAGCTCTGTGAGTAACACTTTGATCATAAAGTCAGAAATCTATTAAAGGCTGCAACTGAACACATGTCAATTGTGCGGCAAGATCACAGGGAGTTCAAATAGCCACCCTCTGTTACTTGGCACTGAACATGTATCAGACTCGCGGCTTGATCAAAGGGTTGTCATGTGGGAAAACAAAGAGTGTGGTGCCTTTACAAGCAAAGGGATTAAGGTCAAAGTATATACACAGGAAGTTGTAGAACTCTACTTGGCACTGAAAAAGTATAGATTGGCGGCTCGATCAAAAGGATTGTCAACTTGAAAACAAAATGAGTTCCTTTACAAGCCAAAGGGCTATCAGCACACATGCACTGGCAGACAACTTGGGAAATATCACTTGGGAATTAAATCTGACTTGTGGAAAAGGAAAATACAAATTAAATCAAAACTTTTATTGCATCAAGCACAGTCTTTATACAGCAAAACACAAATATTAATAAAAAATACAGGTTGTTCAGACTTGCACGAAAATGGAGGCAATATACTTACTAGTAAACACCCATGGTAAACATTGACGGACACTTCATTTTGCGGTAGGTAGTATTTAATTTACCGGTAATATTTTCAAATTAATAAAATCCAAATACCGTATATATTGGGACAGGATAAAATAAATGATTTTTTTTCCTGTCCCATAACTTATGGTTAAACTTTTTTTCAACTAGATCATATGTCCCAAAACTTAAGAACCGAAACAAATTGTGTTGAATTTGCCCCCCCCCCCCCCAGCACTTCATGTGCTTCTCAGATATCCAATATTGAAAATCTTCTTATTGCTATTCCTCCTCAACAGATGTTCTTGTTGATATGGGGTTTTCATTACAAGACTTCATATGATGTCTAGTTGGTCGTAAATGAAAATGGTGCTGATCTACCCTCCAATATGGCCACTATGCTGGCCATCATGAAAATCCTGTTATTATTGCAACTCTTGGATGGATGGTCATATTGACATGTGCTTTTCACTAAAAGACTTCTTATGAAAATTGTGCCAATCTGATGTCAAATATGGCCACCATGGCAGCCATCTTAAAAATCTTATCACTATTCCTCCTAAACGGAAGTCATGTCGACATGGGATTTTCACTACAAGATTTTTATGATGTCTAGTTGGTCCAAAATGAAAATGATCTGATGTCTAATATGGCTGCCATAGTAGCCATCTTGAAAATATTGTTGTTATTTTATTGTGTTATAAAGATGTATGATAACTAGTTGGTCCTCAGTGAAAATGGTGCCGTATTACATCCAATATGGCTGCTGTGATAGCCATCTTGAAAATCTTGTTATTTCTTCCCCTCCTGAATGGATGGTCATATCAGCATAGATAATCCAAGAATATCAGAGATAGTTTCAACACTCGGCTGTTACAAAGAAGAAACGTACTTATCTTGGATTCATTTAAATTCTTTTCATCCAGTGGAGTGTCAGTGTCTTCGAGGGACCTGTTGCTTATTATTATCCCTTATCATGATTGTACTGCAAGATCTGAATCCTCTAATCATTTCAGTTTGTAGACCAAAGAACTTGATAATCTGACAGAATAATCCTTTAAAACTTTTTTTTTTTTCTTTCTCCTGCAGATAGAACTATTTACTCGTTTGATATGTTTATTATTTTCTAAATAAGAGATATGAATCATTGTATTCACTATGTGTTTTTGTGAAATTGCTCATGATTGCAGTACATAATATGTAAAAAAAGATTTGAAACATAAATGCTGTAAATGTTCAAAACATGTTGATATGTATCTCAATACAGATATGCATATTGCAATACATTTTTTCCTGGCAATACTCCCCTTCAGATTCTACTGGTAATTTCAAGCGAATAGCATAGACCAATGGCCAAACAATTATGTGATGGCAGATGTGGGTCTGTGTAGTGGGTACTGTCTATACTCGCATATAACCCCAATCCAAATGCAAACAACATAGAACCTGATCTGCCATCACATAAAGCGCCAGCAAATCAGGGTCTATGTTGTATGTTCTACTGATTAGTCCTTACAAACTGCATAGACCCAGATCTGCCGGCGCATTGTGCGACAGCAGATCTGGGTCTATGCAGTTTGCAGTTGGTATCGGATTATACGCAAGTATATACGGTACTTGGATAAATGTTACCGGGTATACACATATAAATCCAGTAACTGAGAAAAGTATATGGATGATAATACTTTTCTGTATATTTCAATTTGAAATATGTATATGTACTTGGTCTTAGCATAATTGTATCTAGGATCTTTGAATTACAGTTGTGAGTTGCCATATATATTGTGCCAGTTGGTCAAACATAATGATAGATTGTATTGTTTGCCTACTGGAGTAGAGTAAAACAGGTTTCAGGTTTGTTTTTTTGTTGTTGTTTGCAGGAGTGCCTCCCATTAAAGAGGAACCATTCGATCCAGAGTATCAGATGGCCCTTAATTCTTCTGGTGTATCAGCGTCCAACCCTGTTCAGCAGCCTGTAAGAGTTAAAACAATTTTGTTTGTATAACACATATAATACTAGGCAAAATGGCTTGAACAGCTGATGGATTATGCAAATGAAGTCTCAACACTGGCTGGCGACATCATCCATTCACACAGTGTTGGTATGCTTTTGACTTTTTCTAGTTCTAACATGTAATTGGTTGCTAGTGTCTAAAAACATACTTTGATGGAGGAGTGTTTTGAAAAAATTTAGATTTTATATTTATATATATATATATATATATATATATATATATATATATATATTATTTTCATCATTATTTACAGTCTCCCAATTCTGTAAAAGTTCATTCAGGGGTACTCCATAATGGTTGCACTTTGCAACAGACGGTAGCATTTATTCATGCTATGAATGCCTTTTAGTTGCTTGCCTGTGTTTAGATATTATATCGCCAATTGGTTGTTCAAGCTTTTTTGCCAGATTACTTCATGTAGACCAAACATAGCTCTCTGTAGTGAGAGAACTTGCTTCCAGAACCCAATTTCTGGTCTAGATCATAAAGCCAGAGTTCAAGTTTTCACACTCGGCCAATCCAAAAAAAGGTGTTACAAAAGTGAAGTTTTTTGTGACCAGCTGACAAAATCACAAGCTTAGAAGTTTTATGATTTCCACACCTGGTCCAGGATTCATTATTTTAAAAATTTGATCTACAATTTCCTGTACAATAAACCCCATTTTTAGTTATACTTGAAATAGACTAGAAGAGTTTATGCAATGGCCTGTTGTCTGTCATCCAACCGTTAGCACAAGTTTGTTATTGCTATTTCTCCTAAACTAATTGGAGGATTGCCATGGAACTTAACACACACATTCATAAAGGAAAATGGTGCATATCTGGCATCCAATATGAGTCCCATGGCAACCATCTTGAAAGTATTGTTAGATCTATTTCTCCAAAAATGGAAAGGCATATCAACATGGGGTTTTTACCAAGAGACTTCTTATGATGTCTGGTTGGTCCTAAATGAAAATGGCACTGGTCTGACATCCATTATGGTCACCATGCAGCCATCTTGAAAATCTTGATATCACTGGTCTTAAATGGAAAATTGTACCGACCTGGGCTTTAATAGCTGTAACAAATTACTGTTGCTTTGCTACCCTTTTCCAGGATGCTAAATCACCAGTCCAAGCTAAATATTTCCTCCTCCAGTAACTTAGTAATTGGAGGACCAGAAAAAACTCAAACATGATCCCAATATGATTCATTGGTCATATCCGACATACAGAATATCTTCCTCTTTTTCCTAGGACTCTCGTGCTCATACATGTGTGCCGGATGCTCAACGAAATATGCCTTCAATTTTGTTTATAGGCTTCTTTTTGGTGGTGCTTTATTCATGTGTATCTGTGTCCCTTTTCATTATTTTTCAAGGGTTTTGCACCTCGCTTAAGAAAGTGGTGCCTTGGTAAAATTTTTACCTCTTTTTAGGACCAGTATTAGGGTAAATATCTCCTTTTAGTTCATTTTGTTTTTGCGTGTTTTAGCTCTACGATCATACATCCAATATGGCCACCACAGCAGCCATCTTGAAAATCTTGTTATAGCTACTCCTTCTGAATGGATGGTCCTATCAGTATGGGGTTTTCACGAAAAGACATCTTATGATGTCTAATTGGTCCTAATTGAAAATGGTGCAAAACAGACATTCAGTATGGCCGCCAGCCTGAAAATCTTGTTATTGCTACTTCACCTTAACAAAGTCATATTGACACAAGATTTTCACCTGAAGACTTTTTGTGATGTTTAATTGTTCCTGAATGAAAATGGTTCTGCTTGGACATCCAATATAACCACCACAGTGGCCGTCTTGAAAATCTTGTTCTCGCTACTCCTCCTGAATGGATGGTCATATCAACATAAGGTTTTCACTAAACAACTTCTTATGATATCTAGTTGCTCCTAAATGAATATGGTGCTGATCTGATGTCCATTATGGCTGCCATGGCAGCCATCTTGAAAATCTTGTTATTGCTTCTCCAAAAGAACGAAAGGTCATTAATGACGTGGAGTTTTCAACAGAAGACTTTTTATGATGTCTAGTTAGTCCTAAATGAAAATGGTGCAAAACTGATGCCCAATATGGCCACCTTGGGAGTCACATTGAAAATTTTGTTATTGATTCTACTCTTGAACGAAAAGCCATATCAGCATGGGTTTGTCACCAGAAGACTTATTATAATGTCTAATTTGGCTAAAATGAAAATGGTGCCTCCTGGACATGCAATATGGCAACCACAGTGACTGTTTTGAAAATCTTGTTATCGCTAATAAACCTGATTAGATGGTCGTATCAGCATGGAGTTTAACTAAAAGACTTTTTTGGATGTCTAGTTGGACCTAAATGAATATGGTGCCAATCTGACATCCAATATGGCCACCACAGCAGCCATCTGGAAAATCTTGTCAGTACTCCTCCTGAACAGAAAGTCATATCGGCATGGCATTGTCACATAGAAAACATCTTATGGTATCTAGTTGGTTTTAAATAAAAAATTTGCTGATTTGATATCCAATATAGCCAATACAGTGGTCATCTTTAAAATCTTATCGCTACTCCTTCTAGATGGAAAGTCATATCAACATTGGGTTTTCACCAGAAGACTTTTTGTCTAGTTGGTACTAAGGTGGCGCTCTACAGTTTCGTACTTTGCATAGGATTAGATTTTTAAAGAAAAAGAATTACCCAGGTTTTCCTCACTGGTTGTCCTGGCTATTTAAAAAAGACCTTGTATATCTTAGGTATTGTTTAAAGAACTTTTAATTCCCTTTATTTTGGTGCATGATTGATGGGTGCAATTTGGGTTATAGAGTATACAGCTTGGTCTTACTTCAGATGTGCATCTCTCATAAAACTGCTAGCTCCACTTGGTCATTTTCACGTCCTGGACTTCTAAGGTAAATTTTAAAAAAAGAGCTGATAACTTTTTTTACTCTTTATATATTTTGTAATTTTATCCATTGTACTTTCAGAGGATGGTATTGCCTACTCTGGCAAAATGTCGTTTCCCTATTTTAATAACTGCTGAAAATAGTGTACTTTTGACTAATTCAGGCTGATTTTTCGAGTACTTTGGAGCGGCCATTTCTATTAGCTGTGTGCTTAGATCATGTCCAATTTCCACAAGTACAATATGTAAAGAAATTTCAGCCACAGTACATGAAAGTAGCATAGAGGTATGCCAACATTCTCTCCATTGTGCATGTTGCAGATGCAAACTTCATCTTACACCTGTCACTCTCTCAGAAGCATGTAATATCTGTAGAGCACCCCATAAATGAAAACGGGTGCCAGTCTGACATCCAGTATGGCCACCATGGCAGACATCTTGATATTTTGTTATTCAGGGCTCACAAAAACCACTTGTACTGACTGGGTAAAATTTGGCTGGGCAGAGTAAAAATTTACTATGTACTTGTTCCTGTTCCGAGTAGATACAGAATTGCACCTTAAGAATAAATCTGAGTGCATTTTCTACCCTTAACAAGCGCTGAAGTTAAACATCTCTTAACATTTGGCATGTGTCAGTTACAAATAACCTATGCCTAATCTGCCTACTTGTTATCAGTCTAGAACATGTTCCAAAGAAAATGACTTCGGTTTTTTTTTACACATGTACCTGATGTAAGCTTGATACTAAAATGGGTAAATATTATGAACATATTATGTTGCAGTTTCACACTTAGCCCTTGATTTCCTAATGGTGTTTGCATGTACAGTGATGCTTTTCAGTAATTTAGGCATCCTTTTTGATCTGAAGAAAGATTTCTTTTCAATGAGCATCTTTATGAGTCAGCCTCTGTGAAGTTAAGAGACAGAGAATGTCAAAATTTTTGATTTTTCATCTGGTCAGGCAATGTTACAGTTGCCGCAGGTTACCCGTATTTTCAAGACTGAAGCTTTATTGATACATTGTCATGCCAAAGTGAAGATGCCAGCAGATATTTCTTTAAGCATGTAGTTCATTTTTAACAAGAAAAATGTTGCCAACTTACATACATTTGAAATGAGTATTTTAAGTGTCTCAGCCGATTTCCACCAACGTTCACACAATGCGTGCTGTTGTAATCTATTTATAAAGCAAGGAATGTCGACACAACAGCTGATTGGTCGAAATCTAGCTGGGGTAAACTTGAAATGTTCCAGTTCTTTTGGCCAATCAGCAGTCTTCCTTTTTATGGCGCCCGTGTGTAGCTCTAGAATGGAGGTGTGATCAAAATGGATCATGTAGTATGAAAATTGGTGGAAATTTAGACGGTTGGAATTCTTCTTTCAAATGCAAGTTACTGACATTTGTCTTGTGAAAAGTAATTACATATGTATCTAAATATATGATGGCATCTTTCCTTGGGCGTGACAATGTATTAATAAAACTGCACAGTCATGAAAATACTGGTGATCTGGAGTAAGTATAACGATGTCTGACCATATGAAAATCATAAAAATTTTGACATTCTCTGTCCCATATCATTCTAACTGATAAGGATATGTGATAGTTCATTGAAAAGGAAAATTATGACAACTAGATTGCTGAAAGGTTTCACTGTAAACGCAAGTACAACTGAGAAATCAAGGGCTATTTGTGCAACTGCAATTTCTTGAGTTACATGTTATATTATATGTTTATCTAAGGAGACATGTATTGGAAACATAACATTTTCAAGGTTTTGATCCATTTTAGTATCGAGCTTGCAACAGGTAACTGTGGTTCTTTAGTAAAAACTTAGGCAGTGTAGTTGATAAGTGTAGTGTGTTGAGTATAATGAGGACAGGGACGAGTAACTCTTGTAACTCACTAGTCCCAGGGATGAGTGCTTGGGAAATCTTTTACTGAGCCCTGGTTATTGCTACTCATTCAAAATGGAAAGTCATATCTCCACCAGAAGACTAATTATAATATCTATTTAGTCTGAATGAAATTGGTGCTGATCTGACCTAACAAGTTGCTGCCACAATGAACATATTGAAAATCTGGTAACTAATTCTCTTGAATGACTGGATGGTCATATCAACATGGAATTTTCACCAAAAGTCTTCCAATAGTTTCCAGTTTATTCTTAATGAAAATGGTGCTGATCTTACATCCAATATGGCTGCCTCAGGAGTATCAGAGATGATTTCAGCACTCAGCAATTAAAAGGAGAAATGGTCTTGTCTTGAATTCCTGGAAATTCTTTTCGGGCAGTAGAGCCTCAGTTTCTTCAAGGAACTTTTGTTTCTTTGCACCCCGTTTTGATTGATGGTCTGGTGACAAGGATTGGGTAGATATCCTTTCCCCTTTTCCTATGTTACTCTTTAATCCCAGTGGGGATAGGGAGTCGGGCAATGCTCGTCTGGCTAGGGAAGTGGGTCAGATTGGTATCCTCCTTCCATATGTTCCCTTTTAATCCCTGCAGGATTTGGGGACTTCTACTCAGTAGCGAGTCTTCCTTTCCCCCCATTACATCATGGATGTTTATTTTTTTATTCCAAGGTATGTCAGATGGGGCAGGCTGTAGACCTCCATCCCCTCTGACCTTGTCCAACGAAATGGAGGCGGGCCACCACACTGCTCATAGATTGTCAAGAAGGGATCATTGAGGATAAATCAAAGGGTTAGGCTGTAGCCCCCCTTGAGCGGTTATGGGATAACGAAAACCCCATTTTAGCCTTTCCTTCTCCAGACCAGGAAGGATGAGTTTCCAGAAACACTGGTTGCAGCAAGGTATCCCTTCCAGTAGGGTCCCCTTTTTCATTCCACCTTTTGGGGCAGATAATGGAGGAGGAGGAAGACTGTACTTTTGATGAACTATCCCAGAGCTGTGTCCAAAGCCTTGAGGACACAAGGATTTGCTCCAGTTTGGAGAGACTTTCTTTCTCACTTTCTGATCTTCTGTTGCTCCACACCCAGCAGTGGTATGAGAGCTTACTCAGATGCAAAAGGGGTGGTCTGTTCCTTCTTTTATGCTTTGACCACTGGTTTCTGCCTTGGAACTAAAGGCTAGGACCTTGGTTACAACAGCCACATATGCCGATCTCTTTTCGGATGCACTCTTTCAGCTTGTTGAAGGAGGAATTGATGTCTTGCAACGTTTGTTAGAGGTTGTGGATTAAACGTCCAAGTATACACTTTCAATGTCCATGGTGCTCTCTGCATAGCTTCTCCAACTCTGTAGAGATGTGGCTTTTTTTGTCTTCCTAGGTTTTGCTGGATCATGGCAAAAACCTGTTGTAGGCTGCACTGCTTGAGGTCTAATCCTTTCTGCGGTGTCGCAGGACTTGAGGGACAAACAACACTGGTCCCTGACTGCGACTCTGGACCTGTCTAAACCAGCAAAGAAGTGAACCCACCCCGATCAGTCGATGGAACCTCCTCTCAAGTTCTTCAGACATGGTCAGTTTCAACAGTCGTATAAGCATTCTCAGTTCAAAACTCTTCAGCCTGTCTTTCTCTAGGGGTCATAGTGGCCTAGGGAGGAAATATTTGGATTCGTCCACCTTCCCTAAGGAGGGAGATAGTTGGAGTATCACCCTCTCCTACAGTGTCTCCCTCTTCCAGTATCCAAGTAGGTGCCCAACTAGCCCTCTTTTCAGAGGCTTGGTCAGGCAATACGAATGATGTGTGGTTTCCTTCCACCATAAAGGGAGGTTAACTGCTTTGTTTTCAGGAAACTCTTCCACTTTAGTGAACCCCCATTTCTGTTCACAAGTCCAAACTGGTTCATCTGAGGGAAGGGCTAAGTGGTGAGGGTTTGAAAAATTACCAAAGTCTGGGTTTCTATTATCGGATATTTTGGTGTTAGTAAAGGTGCAAAGTTTTGACTTATAATCGATCTTTATGCCTTAAACAAATTTCTTCAGGAAGAACATTTCAAAATGAGACTACTGTCTCAGTCTGGAATAGCATAATGCCCAATGACTTTGCGGTCTCGTTATATCTTTAGGATGTGCACCTTCACATCCCCGTCTTCCCAGTCCACAGAAAATACCCCCATTTTGTCTGAACCAGAATGTATTTCAGTTTCTGGCTTTTCTGTTCAGCATCGACTCCACCTCCAGAGCTTTTATCAGGGTGACGGGGGTAATAGTGGTTCACTTGAGATCTTCAGGGATCCCCATCCTCCAGCATTTCGACAACTGGTTGATGCACAACATCCTCAGAGATACTCTTCTGAAGGACCTGTCCCCCTGTTGGTTGATCGTGACTTGTCTGGGTCTAATCCCCAACCTAGATAAGTTTGATCTTATCCCTTCTGAGGAATTTCTTCACCGGTCAGGGGGTAGTTCATGTTCCTCTAGACAGGAACAGCCATATTCTGTCCCTCTTATTAGGGTTAGATGTTCCTCTAGACAGGAACACCCATATTCTGTCCCTCTTATTAGGGTTAGATGTTCCTCTAGACAGGAACACCCATATTCTGTCCCTCATATTAGGGTTAGATGTTCCTCTATACAAGAACACCCATATTCTGTCCCTATTATTAGTGTTAGATGTTCCTCTAGACAGGAACACCCATATTCTGTCCCTCTTATTAGGGTTAGATGTTCCTCTAGACAAGAACACCCATATTCTGTCCCTCTTATTAGGGTTAGATGTTCCTCTAGACAGGAACACCCATATTCTGTCCCTCATATTAGTGTTAGATGTTCCTCTATACAAGAACACCCATATTCTGTCCCTATTATTAGTGTTGGATGTTCCTCTAGACAGGAACACCCATATTCTGTCCCTATTATTAGTGTTAGATGTTCCTCTAGACAGGAACACCCATATTCTGTCCCTATTATTAGTGTTAGATGTTCCTCTAGACAGGAACACCCATATTCTGTCCCTCATATTAGTGTTAGATGTTCCTCTATACAAGAACACCCATATTCTGTCCCTATTATTAGTGTTAGATGTTCCTCTAGACAGGAACACCCATATTCTGTCCCTATTATTAGTGTTAGATGTTCCTCTAGACAGGAACACCCATATTCTGTCCCTATTATTAGTGTTAGATGTTCCTCTAGAGAAGAACACCCATATTCTGTCCCTCTTAGCGGCTTTTATGACCAAGACTTCTTCGTTGGCTCGCCTTTACCTCTCAGTCCTGGGAACTCTGCAGCTGCAGGATTAGTTATTCGAGGGAGATGTCATTTGTGTCCTTTCCAGTTCTTGCTTATACCAAACTGGAGAGAGCACAAGGACATGCTCTCAGCTCAGATATCCCTTGGATCTGATATTCGTCGTAAAAGGAGTTGGTGGCTAAATCGGGATTGGTTTCTGCCTGGAGTCATGATTCACACCCTGGAACTCCACTCTTTATCTGTACATGTACCCATCAGAATTAGGATGAGGTGCTCACCTGGAGCCAGAGGGGGTAGTTCTTCAGGGACTGTGGTCTCGGGAAGAATCAACCTTTCATATCAACAACCTGTGGGCAGTGTTTCTAGCCCTACAAAGGTGTGTAAACCTTGTAAGGTGTCATTGCATCATGGTTTATTTGGACAATGCGTCGATTGAAGCATACCTCATGCAGCAAGGAGGTACAAGTACCCCTTCTCTGTGCATGGATGTCTGGAACCTTCTCCACTGGGCATTCTTGTCGGAGATCACCCTGCCATATTCCAGACAAAAAATGACCTGGCAGACATCCTGTCCAGACAGGATGGTATGGAATGGTCTCTTTACCATTTGGTAGCAGAGGCACTTTTTCAACTGGGTGAAGGGAGGCCAATGGTCACCTTGTCGAAGCTGAATGACAAGCTCACACTTTTTGTATCCAGTTTCAGACCAGAAGGCATGGGAGGTGGACAATTTAAAACTGAAGTGGGATCATCTATAGACCTATGCCATCCCACATTTTGGAATAATCCCTCAGAAACTTCCAAGTCACAACTCACCCTGATAGCTCCCCTGTGGCCCCAGAGCTCGTGTTTCAATGATCTCCTCAACCAGTTGGTGGACAATCCCAGGAGATTATCTCGAGAGAGAAACCTGCTGTCGGAGCACAGGGGTCTCATCTATATAACAACCCACAGAATCTCCACCTTAGCACTTGGCTCATATCAAACGATTGATCTGCCAAGACTGGTTTTTGAGCAGGGTTGACAAATGCATAGCTTAGGCTAGAAGGCAATCAACCTCCAAGGTTTATGATGTCAAGTGGAGCATTTTCTTTAATTGGTGCAGAAGGAAATATGTTTATCTTATCTGCCTCTCCCTCCTCCCTTTGACTGCAGTTCCAGATTTTCTTCTTTTTCACTTTAAAGAAAAAGATTGCTCAGTATCCACTGTTATGGGCTATAGAGCAGCCCACACTAACATTCTTAAGCTCTCTATGGATACCACTATAGGGTCAGACCCACATCTTTCTGAACTGATCAGGTACTTTGAGCTCCAGATACCAGTCTCATGCTCATTAATGCCAAGGTGGAACCTCTCATTTATTCTTTGGTTGCAATCTGAACTTTCATATGAACCTTTGATTGAAGCTTCCTTTGATATAATCTTACCCTTAAAACAGCATTCCTCCTCTCCCTAGCATTGGTAAGGAGAATGAGTGAAATGCATGCTTTGTCATTGGATAATGGTTGTTTACATTTCAGTGCTAACTATGTTTCAGTCTTTTTTTTTACCAACTGGAGTTTCTGGCCAAGAATCGGCTCTCTTCTGTAGCTCCTATTCCTATTGAAATCCCTAGTCTCAGTCGCATGGGGACTTCACTAAAAGACTATGATGTTGGACCTAAATGAAAATGGTGTAAATCTGACATCCAATATGGTCGCCATGGCAGCCAAGTTGCAAATCTTGTTATTGCTACTACTCTTGAGTGGATGGTCAAATTAGCATGGGGTTTTCACTACATGACTTATGATGTCCAGCTAGTCCTTAGTGAAAATGGTGCCGGTCTGATGTCCAATATGACTGCCGTGGCAGCCATTTTGAAAATCATATCACTACTACTCCTGAATGGATGGGCATATCAACATGGAGTTTTCACTAAAAGACTTCTTATGATGTCTAGTTAGTCCTAAATAAAAATGGTGCTGATTTGAACTCCAATATGTTCGCCACATCAGCCATCTTGAAAATCTTCTTATTGCAACTCCTCCTGCACAGAAAATTATATTGACATGGGGTTTTCACCAAAAGACTTCTTATGTTGGTCTTAAATGAACATTGTGCCAATCTGACATCCAATATGGCCACCACATGTGGCCATCTTGAACATCTTCTTATCGCTACTTCTGAATGGATTGTTGTATCAACATAAAGTTTTCACTAAAAGACTTCTTGTGATGTCTAGTTGGTCCTAAATGATAATGGTGCCAATCTGACATCCAATATGGCTAAAACAGCAGCCATCTATACAATCTTTTTATTGCTGCTCCGCCAGAATGGAAAGTTGTATTGACATGGGGTTTTCACTAAAAGACTTCTTGTGATGTCTACTTGGTCATAAATGAAAATGGTGCTAATCTGGGGTCTAATATGGCTGCCACAGTGGCCAGTTTGAAAATCTTGTTGTCACTACTTCTCTTGAATGAATGTTCATATCATCATGGGGTTTGCACTAAAAAACTTCTTATCATGTTTTGTTGATCTTAAATTAAGATGGTGCTGATCTGATGTCCAATATGTGTCCATCTTTAAAATCTTGTTTTAGCTACTCCTTTTGAGGGGAAAGTCATTTTGACATGGGGTTTTCATCACAAGAGTTGGATGGTCATATCAACATGGGATTTTCATTATAAGAGTTCTTATGGTGTCTATTTGGTCGTAAACGAAAAGTATATCTCAAAAATATTGTTATCTATACTCCGAAATGGATGGCTATATCAACAAGGGGTTTTCACCAGTAGAATGCATATGATAACCTAATTGGTCCTAAATGAAAATGGTGCCACTCATACATCCAATATGGCTGCCATGATGGCTGTTGTGACAATCTTGTGGTCACTACTCCACCTGAATGGTTGATCATTATGACATGGGGTTTTGACCAAAAGACTTCTAATGATGTCTACTTTGTCCTTAATGAAACTGGTGCCAATCTGACATCCAATATGTCCACCACAGCAGCTAATTTGAAAATCTTGTTATCGCTGAAGAATATCAGAGATGATTTCAACACTCGGCAGTTAAAAGGTAGAAATGGTCTTATCTTGAATTCCTGGAAATTCTTGTCACCCAGTGGATCAGTCCCTTCAAGTTACTCTTGTTTTATTTTAGACCTCCTGTTAATAATTGGAGGAGGGAGTAATGTCCTTGGACTGGGGACTAGCACCAGGAAAAGATGTTGCTATGCATCAATAGCAGGAAAGTGTCAGATAATTAAATGTAGTCTCCCCCCCCCCCCCCCAAAAAAAAAAAAAAGAGAGAAAAAAAAAATCATTTTAATACCTGGAAAGTTGGTCTAGGTTTGTGTATGTAATGACAGAAGAAACTGGAAACTTTGTTGTGCATTAAGTGTTTGTCAAGCTCACATTATTGGTAAGCAAGACGAGCAGTCACTTTTCCAGTGGCATTGGCATCCATAGTTTGTTAATGTTTGGTTGGTTTTTCATTTGCTTATATTTCATAAATCCTTTGATAGTGTCTCAACATAGTTGGCTTGAATCATCAAGCTAAGACAATTTATTCTACAACATGCTTGTTCATCCCTTTGACCTTACGGTCAAGATCTCATATTATAGCAATGTTTTAATTGTAGGCTTGACATGCAGGCTGTGACCTTGTTTCATTCTTTGTCATCTATATCTCGCCCATATGACCTTGGAGTCAAGGTCTTATTCGTAAGAGATTTGATATAGTTTTTGGTTAAAACTTTTTCATTTGCTTTTATTTTCTAAACCTTGATGGCTTTCTTTCATACTTGGTATTAATCATTATGAAGCTAAAACATTTCAGTCTTTGACGTATGTTTGCCCCTTTGACCTTGGGGTCATGGTCACAGAAAATATGCATTAATGCTTTGGTTCAATTTGTTTTCATTTGCTTATATTTTCTGAACCGCTCGATGGATTTTCTTCATATTTTGGATGAATTACTATGAAGATAAGACAATTCATTATGCGACACACTCACTTGCCCCTTTTACTTTGGGGTCAAGGTCACAGTAATAGAAGATTTGCTTTAGGGTCTTGGTTATAGTTTTTTCAATTGCTTATATTTCCTAAAGCCCTTGATGAATTTTCTTCATACTTGGGATGAATAATTATGAAGCTTAGACAATTCATTCTATGATATGCTTGCTCAACCTTTTGACCTTAAGGTCACAAATTTCACAGCAATGTTTTGAATGTAGGCTTAACATGCAGACCCTAGCCTTGTTTCTTTCTTTGTCATCGACATCTAAAATTGACAAAAGGCACTCCCTGTAAATGTGCGTCATATGCACTTACTGATCAGTAAATTTATCCTCATACAGATGTATACACATGCTTTTGTTTGCTAACCTTTACTTAGAACTGACCAGCATAAAGGAAAATCCACAGTTTTTGAGCTGGTTGTGCAGTACAGTCTGTACATGCATTATGTCAAAGGCAAATAAAATCTAGGCAGAAATGTTTAATTTGCCAAAGATGTCTTCTATTTCATGAGCAATATCTAATGTATTGACATACATCGATTTGTACATGTAAATCATACACTGTAGGAGCTTTTAATTTAACCTGTTTTGTTTTATATTGTTACTATCACATTGTATTTTGAAATCACTCCTGCTACAAACAAATAAATGCACATGCAAAACGTGTTCACTTACCCTACTAACCATGGCACAAAACCATGTGCTTGCTAAGACAAAGTTAGAATTAACTGTCGAGAGAAGTGGACATAACCTACATAGAAAGGGGGTACAAAATTTGTAAGCAAAATATAGACAACTGAGAAAAAAAACATTAAAAGTAAATGTTGGAAAAATCGCAAAATTCTTGTGCTAGTAGCAATTACAATGAGAATTTCAACAGTTTGCTTAAACAAACACATTTTGAAAAACATTGAGAAAACTAAGTAATCTTAGTCCATTCTTACCACCCAAGAGACTTGGCCAGTGTGTCATAGCTTGGAAAATATCAAGATCCCGACTACTTAACCTTGTATATAATTACAAGCCATGAAGAGACAAATGTATACACCTGACTGACATTTGTTCTTGGGGCAGTCCTTTCCCCAAGGGACTTACCTAAGAAGCTAAAACTTCAGGGTGGAGGTCACAATGGGGGAAGCATGGAAATTCATTTTTAACAAACACAGAATACTTGTACTAGCTTATGTGTAGGTTTTAAGAAGGTTTTGAAGATCATATAACATACATCAAAGTACATTTTGCTGGCAAGACATGTTGTGAAACCCTCGTTAGGCATAATATGTGAAATTTCTATTTTCAGGCCCCCATCAGTGGTTTGTCAGCGCCCAGCAGTATGGAGGAGAGTGCAGCTGGTCGATTCGACACCTTGCCCAGTCAGAAAATCCGTGACATCCTAAAGAATGTGCTGGACAACAAGAGTAGAGAGCTGACAGTCAAAAGTGTTGTGGAAAGCCTGTTGGAGAGGAATGAGAATGTCTTGTCACAGAACAGCCTTCAAACTCTCAAACCCAATCCTCGGACCATTAAGCCCAAACCCATCGGTGCAACAGAACAGATCGAGACCCCGATGGATACTACCACCATTGTCCCACCAAGGTCCCCAACCAGTTGTTGTAGTATCCCCCAGGATGACATTGCTCACATCAGCCATGCACTTGTAGAGGAGCCAGTTGTTGGAGATAATGGGGAGAAAGTGAATAATAGCCTGCGGTTGGATATGGTTTGTGCCGTTGGGTCAAAGGTCATGTTAATGACCTCTGGTGGACAGTCTTTAGCCATGGACATAACGTGCTACTGGTGTAACTTCTGCAGCTATCGATCTGAAAGAAAGGAAGCTCTTCTGCAACATATAATGGAACATCGTTTCCACTGCAAGTATTGCAAGTATCAATCTTTCTCCCGTGCAGATGTCATCCGGCATTGCAACAAAGAACATGATATGTTTGCTGATACAGCAAAAACTTTGAAATATTGTACCTTTTTACCTGATTACCTTCAGTCTGGGATGATAAAAGAGGACAAAGAAATTGGCAAGAGGAAAGCAGAAAACAGTCATGACAGGGAACCACATACAAAGTTGGCCAAAACCAGTGAAGAGAAAAAGTCAGCAGGTAAAGGAGCAAAGAACACAAAAACTAAGGATGACGAATATGAGGCATTTGATATGGAAGTGGATGAGGTAGATGAAGAACCTAATTATCCTGATGTTGAAGGTGATGATCAAGATGAAAATATATCAAAGGTAGTCTCCCCAAAGAAAACTTCACGTCCTGTATCTTCTGTGCCAATCACTCATGTGGTTCCAGGTTTAAATCCAGCTCAAGCACCACAAACACTGCCAGCTCAGTCATTACCAATTCTAGCTCCAGCCCCAGTTCAGACATTTGTTTCCAGTCCAATCCTCTCCTCAGTATTAAGTCAGCCAGTTGTAGGACTTGTTGGTCAACCTTTACTTGCAACAACCAATCAGCCAATCATCAGTTCTATTCATTCGATTGCAACAAGTCAGTCACCATCTGGGCCATTTATAACAAATGTCATTAGTGGTCAGCAGGCTGTTGCTGCAGCAACTGCAGGAGCAGAACCCATCACTCCTCCTCCTGCACCTGAGCCAGTCAAGAAGCAGAATGTAGTGACTGTGTCATCAGGTCTGTGCTGGAACTGTGGTTATTGTAACTTTGTTACCCTAAGCCAGTCCTACCTCAAAATTCATCTCAATGCTAAGCACCAGGGAAAGGCTCATAAATATGTGGCCATGTTGGTTTCATCAGAGGAGGAGATGAAAAGGATAAAAAAGAGTGATGCTGAGATGATGAATGCCCCACCTGGAGGAGGCATGGTTACCGTTGGAGGGACAAATGTCACGACACCTAGCTATACATTGCCATCTAGCTCTCAGGTTGTCATTGATAATGCTGAAAAAGTGAGTGGTGAGAGGGATGAGGGAATTTCAGAGGAAGAAAAGAAGAAAATTCCACAAACATATAAATGTGCACATTGTAACTTTAGTGCAACCCAGTATGATAGAGTGAAATCCCATTTATTGCTGAGACACCAGTCCTCAGTCATGTATGCACTAGATATGAAAGCTGTCAAGCTTCGACAAAAACGATATCTTTTCTTCTGTCTGAAGAAGGACTGTGAATTCAGTACAAAGGATTTAGAGGATTTCACAAACCACACTGATGAATGTACCCCTTGGTTGGATGGGAACCAAGATGACATTGATACGGGTTTGGTCAAGGCACTGGAACTTACAAGGCAGTTTGCAGCTAAAGTGGCAGGGAATGCACTGTTGGGACAAAAGGATCACAGGTCAGAGAAAACTGCTGAATATGGTTGTTATTATTGTTCCTATGTGTCTAATAATAATACCAGGGTTAAAAAACATGTGCTGTCCAATCACAAGGATAGAAGTCCAATGATCAAAGATCTCATGGGAGACAAAAAAGCCAAGCCAACTGTGTATTTCTGCAGCTACTGCCTTTGGGAAAGCCGAGATGGAAGTGAACTGGAGATCCACTTGCGAGAGCGACATAATGATGTGGCTGAGGCAGAAAAACAAAAAAATCCACCAGTACAACAGTCTCCATCACCAAATATTGTTGATGAGACATCATCTTCATCTCCTTTTCTATCAACAGCTTCTTCTGCTTCATCAGAGAATGATGATGAACAGGAGGGAGATTTAGATTTTGATGGTAACATTCCAGATGAAGAGATAGAGAGGGCCATGGAGGCATACATTACTGATGAAGCCAGTCGTGACATGCAGTCTGGGAGACCAGTTCGTGCTTCAGCTATACGTGCACAGGTTAAAGTACGGGCACATGGACACACTCCAACGCTTTACATGTGCATTCACTGTCAGGAGATTGCATTTGGAGTAAATCTGATACGGAAGCACATTCGAAACATGCATAAGAAACAACCTTTAAGGGCCATTGACGTAAAGCGGAAGATAAATCACCAGCAGAATGTTACATGCATCTGCCCAAAAGAAGGATGCCTGTTCGTTTCACAGGAAGTAAATGACATGATAAATCATGCCACTAAAGAACATTCCCTTGTAAAGTCTGATCCAGACCTCGCAAAATTGCAGGAAAAATTTGTACCTCCTTCGAATGTATTTCCTAGTAAAGGTAACACATCAAAGAACATGAGTACTGAGGTGTATGAGTGTCTTTATTGCCCCGTTTCCGTCACTTTTCATTCCAAGTCGGATATTAAAGAACATATGCTAGTGAAGCACAGCAACGAGGAATTTATATACCGGGATGTTGTAGCATGGAAGAACAAACAGGCCAGTCGATTCTATCTGTGTGTTTCAGACCAGTGCAGCTACGTCAGCACAGAGCAGAAAGATTACACCATTCACACTCTAGCACATCAGAATGCACACATCTATGAGTGTGCAAAATGTCAATGGTTCACAGCAGAACGAAATTTGGTGTCAGATCATGTCAAGCAGATCCACTCAGGTGAGCAGGTCACAACCATGGAGATTGACCTCACATTGGATAGCAATGGAGAAGTTGTTAAGATGGTGGGAGGAACAATTATCAAACAAGAAATCTAGAACTGAATGTTATATTTTAAAACATTTTGCTAGACTGTGTTTGGATGTTCTTACAATTCATCAGAAACTTTTTCTTCTTTGCATGCAATTCAACTGTCGCCATAGCAGGGTAGTTTAGCTGAAATAAAAGATTATCATTGCAAATAATGTGTAGAAAAGATCGATGCTTCAAAGTATGCATATAAATTTCATTAAATTTGCTTTCAACAAAGATTACATCAGAATGAATCTGTAGATTGTGTAATGAAAATTACTGTGCTTGAGTCTGGCAAGTTTTGTATACAGGTACACTTATATTATTATTTACACACAGTTCGCTCTAGGATTGGTCATTTATCTGTAAGAATTTCTAGCAAGAATAACGGGTGTATGGAAATGTCATTTTGTCATTTTCTTAGGTAGTGTTAAAGATAATGTTTCAGATATGTTGCAAAAAACTGCCAAGGGTATATGTGTTTGAGAAATTTTAACTTGTAAATCCAGATGTGTAATGTGCAACCAACTGCAGATGGCATAGATCCAAACTTGCCAACATGTGCCGGCAGATCAGTCTCTGCTCTTTGCCAAGGCTTTTCTGATTTATACAAAGAACTGTGAAGACCCTGGTCTGATGGCATATTATTAAAAGGCAGATCTGGATCCATTCTGTTCACAGGTGGGAATGTATTAAACAGGAGGAAATCAGGCATGTAGAGAACAATCGTGTTTCTGTGGTCTAGAGACAATGAGTCATTTGTTATAATTGCCTCATTTAAATATTCTGTAAAGCTTTATAATCTTAGGTTCTGCATATTGCAAAGATACTATCAATTTCAAAAAGGGTAAATTGCCACAGCAATGATTATTTTTAAAAGTTAATGCTGTTTGGTTGACTTCTCTCTGTGGTCTCTGTATGGCGTCGTGTAGAAACATGAGGCTCAAGTGAGTCGGAGTTCCCTCACCTGGTTTACATGTGCCTAGTAGCCAAATGCAAGAGCAGTTGGCCAAGAAATATGGGTCATTAGGATGTACAAATTTTTTCCGTGCTGTTGATTGCACATGTTATAAAACAATTGTTGCAAGGTTTCTTTTTCTTTTTTGGGTATCTCTAACCATATTGGATGGCACATAGCATAATTTTGCGAGGATGCTTTCTTTCAGAGTTGGTCAAATTCTATTCAGTGGCTTTTGTTAATAGATAAAATGGTTTAAATATTTGTCTAATTTTAGTAAAGGTGGCAATAACTGATGGCAGATCAGCAACATTGGTATAAATTAGAAAGGCTTTCAACCTAAGATGCTTTCTGTCAAATTTGGTAAAATTCTGTCAAGTTGCAGTTTTTGAAGTTGTTATTAAAGGGTTTTTATACTTGGTAATGGTGGACATATTTTATGGCAGATCAGCAATACAAGTAAAAGTTAGAATGTCCTTTATGCCCAGGTGCTTTCTGTACAATTTGGTAAAATTGTGGAGTGTTTTTTTTCGTCAGAAGTTAACATTTTTTATACTTTTATTTTTTGTCGGTTTTATTATTGACTATTTCATGCCGAGGTAATGTGAGTCAAGTGCCTTTCCCAAGTACACACCGAGGCAGCTGACCCTGGTTAGCCTGGGCAAGTATTGAATCTGCAACCTTTGGATTACAAGTATGATGCTCTATCAACCGAGCTACCACAGCTCCCTATACTTTTAGTAATGGCAGCCATATTTGATGGCAGATCTGCATCATTTGTACAGATTTTAAAGCCCGTCATGCCAGGATGCTTTCTGTCAAATGCTCAAATTCTGTTTACTTCTTGAGAATATATTATTTACAGCTTTTTCTACTTTTAGTAACAGTGGCCACATTTAATGACAGATCGGCATAATTTTCAAAACTTGAAAACCCTTCGTGCCAGAGTACTTTCTGTCAGATTTGGTCAGATTCTGTTTAATAACTTTCGAGAAGTTGTTTATAGTTATTTTTGTTTTTAGTAATGGTAACCAAATTTTATGGTAGATCAGAATCATTTATTCATATTTGAAAGCCCTTTATGCTAGGTTGCTTTATGCCAAGTCTGGTCAAATTTTATTAAGTGGTTTTTGAGAAGTCGGTTAAAGTCAGGTTTGAGTAATGGTGGCCATATTTGATGGTAGATGGGTATCATTTCTGCGGATTTGAAATCCCACTACACGAGGACACTTTCTATCAAATTTGGTCAAATTGAGTTGTTGAAAAGTCCTTTGATGTTGTTCCTTTGTTTAGTAACAGTGGCCCTATTTGATGGCATATTGGCAATTTTTTATATATATATATACATACTTGAAAGCCATTCACAAAAGGATGCCTGCTATCAAATTTTGGTAAAATTCTGTTGAGCTGGTTTTTGAGTTGTTAAAAGGTTCTATATTTGTGTAATGTCAATTATATTTGATGGCAGATCTGCATCATTTGTATAAGGTTTAAAGACCTTCATGCCAGGATGCCATCTGCCAGTTGTTTACAGATGTAGGTCCGTAAGACAAGCTCATATAGCCTTATGGCCAGGTGAGCTAAAAATACTCTAACCTTTTGTATATGGCTTCTTTGCCAATGTTACAGTCCATTTTAGTTCTCGAGAATGATGGTCTGTAGACCTGTGAAAATAGAGCGTAGTGCCCTCTGCTGTACCCCTTGGATTCAATGGGCTAATTTAACATTTGATAACTCTGATCGAGTTGTCCCGAAATAGACCGCATCCTTGCCTTGTTTTCGATAAGTCAGCGTCATGTTTAAATTGTCTATTAATAGGATTAATCATCATGGAAAACACCTCACATGTCCCCAGGCATCGTTATTGCGGCAATGTCCCCAGGCATTGATATTGCGACAATCTCAGTAGGGTGCCATTAATTAACGATAATCTATTTTCTACGGATTATTAGCTGGGGAATAAAAAGAAAAGAATATATTGGCAAGCAGACGTATATCGATGACTGTACACAGACTAATGTGAGATTTAGTGGAGAATTTAGATGGGTTTATCTTGCATATTTAATGTGCACAGTTTCTGTTGGATCCAGGAAACTAGACTTTATAGCCCAGTAAATCAGTATACCGTATGATACAAAACCAGCTTATGAACAGTATCGACCCAATGCTGTTGTTGAAAAATGACTGGCAGATCAGGGTCTACACTGTTCTCTCTAAATCACGGGTGGAACAAACAGCATTGACTCTATCTGTTGATGGATTATGCAGTGGCATATCTGGTTAAAAAATGTCAGTTAACTCATATAGGTCATGTGAACTGCAAACAACATAGACCCTGATCTGATGTCACATGATGCACCAGCAGATCAGGGTTTGTGTTGTTTGTTTTACTGATTAGTCCTAACAAACTGCATAGACCCAGATCTGCCAGCACATCATGCGATGACAGATCTGGGTCTGTTCAGTTGCAGTTGGATTCGACTTGTAAGTGAATACTGTACTTTGAAGTTGCTGTTGATATTTCTCTGAAAGCCCATTCTCCTGGACCATTCTGTATTGATCCAAATTCAATAACAGGGTTAGCATGTCAGTTGCAGCTACACTTTAGCATAATTTGAAATGTTAATGTTGATTAGGAAAAGGCAAAACTTGAGTATATTGCTTTCACTATTTCAAAAAGAAAGAAGAAAACAGCTTCTACCTCTATTATCGAGAGCTTATAATGAACTCAAGGAGATAAAATATTATGCTTGTAAGGAGTAAATCCTTAAGTATTTTTCAGTTTAATGCATTTTGTCTTTCATGCACATCTCGCAACTTCTTTATGACTGGATACGTGGAACATGCTTCATTGTTGCTGTTTTCACTGGTTACATTCCTAGTATACGTTTCAGTATATTTGTTACAGACCCGGTCTGACTTTGCACAGGGCATTAGAAATGAACCCATTTAAAACAAAATTTTGAATACATGTATAAAGGGAATCTATGAAAGCCCGACTAATAATTTGTGTACCTCATTTACTTTGTAATGAAATTCTGTTTGTAGTGAAGATATTTTCATGGACTTCAAGTTGTTTGTTACGAATTTGTTGTACTTTACTTACAGACTTTCAAAATAGTTTGACAGGATGAAGGACCATGATAGTTGTATATATCGTCTTGTATAATGGTAATGTGGCTTGCTATATACACTTCTGTTTAGATACCATAATTTGCAGTGAAATGTTATCGCCCTTAACCTGGCTGCCAAGTATCGTGTATATAAGGTGGGACCATTACTCAATAGACAAGTTTCACAATCGCTGATAATAAGACATAACACAGGTTGTTGCATCATCTTGCTGATCAAAAGTGAGGCTTAGGGTGTATTGTCTCCTTCATGTGTACTAGCAACAATAGTGAACTATAACAACCAAACAGCTTACTTAGCTCTGTTTTTGGACATTGCTGGTCCTACTTTGAGAGAAAGCTTTTAAAATTGATAAAGAAAAAATAAAAGGGACCGAGGATCCATTTTAATAATTAGATAT
Source organism: Margaritifera margaritifera (assembly GCA_029931535.1). Lineage (NCBI taxonomy): Eukaryota > Metazoa > Mollusca > Bivalvia > Unionida > Margaritiferidae > Margaritifera > Margaritifera margaritifera. The sequence continues at coordinate 2,429,395 of JAQPZY010001528.1, forward strand.
TATGTTATTGATCTTATTCCCGAGGCCAGCAATTTGAGTGAATGTGATGTGCATCATCAACTTGAATTGCAAGTCACTTTGATTTTACAAAATTAAATAACCTGGAATGGCCTTTCATTGTAAATCATTTTCTCAATGTAACTTTCATCAGCTGTTTGACTTGTTAGTAGTTAGGACATGGGAATATGGTCCAAGAAAATTCAGTTGTGTTTGATGTGAGAAAAGGGGATTATCTATTCATTCTTTAAGAAAGAATGTATATCAACTAGTGAAGAGTAAATATGAGATTAGGAAATAAAATTGTTGGAAAGTTAAAATGATTGCTTCAAGAAAACAGGAGGAATACAGTGCGAATTTTTTTTTTTTAATGGCAACATTTTATATGGACATACGTGTGGACATGCCCTCTCCCATGATTGACTTGTACAATGTAATTGTATCCATATTAATAAATTAAGTAAAATATTCAGCATATATACTAACTGTATATTCTTAATTTAAATGAAATCTCACTTGCAGAAAATAAATACCTATACATTACAGTGATTTGTGTGGGTAGAGTGGGTGGATGCTTGGTATAGAACAGGATTGTTGACACATTTATTAAGAAGAAAAAAGGGCAAATAAAAATTGATCCAATGAACTAAACGGGTTATCATTTTTTTTAGTTTAATATATGAGAGCAACATGTAATGCGTGAAGCATGGTCTTTGCATCACACTTCTGTATGGCAGTGGCTTTACACCTTTATCTTTGTTCTCAGTACAATCCTAGTATCGAAGACATGGTCAAGGATGCTTTGATTGTGAAAAGGGTCTATTGATTATATTGACTTGACGGTATTATGGTTATGCCATTGATTTTAATTATGTTTCAGGAAATTTTTGTTATTCAGTAATACACGTGCATAAAATGCAGCCTTCACCATTTTCTTTACTGTATATTTCTAAACAAAAATGTGTGCCTGTTGTAGTCGTTTAGGATTATGAACATGGAAAGAGACGATTTCATTGTTATTGTGTGATGATGTCAAACTGTACATTAATCTTTTTATGTGCTATACAACTGGACTTCAACGGTCCTTCCTTTGTACACTTAAACAGACAAAAACTGGTTTCCAGAACTGAAGAGTAACTATCTGTAAAGAAGTGTATTGTAAATGGGGGTTCTAAGGATTCACGGGTGAGATAGATTTTTGTAGATGCAAGTACTAAACTGTGTCCAAATAGAGTTTAGCACTGGTCTTTTTAATTTTTTTTATATATAGCAACTTAATTTGAATGTGAAATAAAAAAAAACGGTACATAACAGTTATTCAGGATGACTGCCATCCCGTCTTAAAATAGGTAACAAAGAAACAAGAAAAAAAAATTTCATGCATGAAATTCTGTGAATTAACAATTTGTTGTGTAGTACCAATTTTCATGGGGTACCAATTTTTGTAGATTTTATGGTTGCTATAAAGCTCGAAATTAAAGACCCAATGAACAGTATTTCTGCTGTGGAAACAATAGGACTACTTCCAAAAACCATGAATTTAAACACTGACAAAAATGTCATTTTTTAGACAACCATGAAAATTTATAGCCACAAAAATAAAAAAGTTCAAAGTACTGAATTTTAAGAAATCAACTAAAGTAGAACTTTCATGGCTGCGACCTTTCTTCGAGAACGGGATATTTTATTTTTAAGAAGTTGGTGAGTTTTCTTAATAAAATTTGGTCTCGCTTTTCCCCTCACTGATAATGAAGAAAATGTTAATGCAAGTGAAAAACAAAATTTAAAACCTATTTGAACAGAGCTTAGTATATGTGTAAATATAAACAAATCTATTGTATATATGTAAATATTGCTGTAAATTGAATTTTTTTTCCTACAAAATTTTCCAACTTCAATTGGAAAATATGCTCTGTACACATCTGCTGGATTTGTTTTATGCAAGTTATTTCCAAACAATTTGACCATATATATGTCGTATACAAGTCCAAGTTGCCACAGGGGACTTTGAAACCTTTCAAATTTTTATTGGTGGACTACAAGACGAGTCCGAGATCTATTGGAATCTTCTACAAGTTTAAGGTGAATTGTTTTGAAAAAATTTGCAAGAATATGAAGTAATTTTTATATTCTGGACTTGAAGGAAAATAGAGGGCTGTATAAATCTAAAAATATGCTAATAGCTCAAAATAGTGATTTTCATAACATTACATAATTTTTCACATTTTTTATTCATATGGCATAGTACATTTTTGGGAAGTAAAAGGAATTTTACAGTTGGGAAAATTTTCAACTTGTCTGGGACTGCTTTACAGAAGTGTTTTTCCAACCTCAGTTTTGTCAGTTTTTGACCACCTGGTTCAGTAGTTGCACAATCAAGCATAAAAACTGAACATGGATGCAACTTCATAAATTGGAAACAATGATTCTGACATTGGTAAAATTGCGCAGATATGTAGTACCACCAAATTGTGCTAATTTTTACATTTTGTTTCTTCTACCTTTCTCCCAAGTGAAAGTTTTGTTTTACAATGTGACTTCAAGGGCTGCTTAGTCAATTCCTTATTATCCAGAGTTGCTATGGAGCTTGAAAATGGTTCACATAATAAAGAGTTTAGAATTTTGATCAGAACATCATGGCACGATGGGGAAATGATATTGTTTGGATAAATTGTTAATTTGGTTTATTAGTGTGTTAATGATCAAGGCTTTTACCGTACTCAAGGATATGAAACTTGTATGGTAGTCTCAGGGTATACCTGACAAAAACTTCTGGAACTTGGAGCAATGCTTCTCATATTTCGTCAAGTTGTTAATACTTCAGAGTAAAAGGAACATGTAGCAAAAGGAATATCGCAGCATTTCCCCCCCCCCCCCCAAAGCATAAATCATAAGTTGTAATTAAGAAGTTTAATCACCGAAATTCTTGGTGTATGTTCATAGCAAAGAATTATTGATGTGAATGTTTTAGCCTACAAAATTTTATGATCAGAGTATGATGCTATTAAAGTTTTCAATATTGTATACATCTGTCTTGATTTGTTTTCCTTTTGTCATGTAGCTAGGACAAACATATCACAAAATAATTAATTGCTTTGTTTACTCTTCAGGCCATAGATTTGATAGTATACTGACTAGAAACGAACTTAAATGTAAAAAAGAAAGAAAAAAAAAAATCACTTTACCTACTTCATGTACAGTGTTGTAGTACTCTTCAAATTGCATGCACATGGAGATTTTCATGGCAAGCAATAAAAGCAAGTGTCCCAGAAAATGAGTGTAAAATGATCATTGTAGTGTAAAAAGTAGGCCATGGTGACCTACTTTTTTATATCAGTGTATTGCTCTAGATATATGAAGTTTCATGACTGCATACACAATGGTGTTCCAGAAACTGACCTAAATGTAGTGCATTATCATTCAAGTTTGAAAACGAGGTCACAGTAACCTACTTTTGGTATGGTGGTGGTGTACTCCGGATGTTCACAACACATGTATAAAATTTAACGACTGTACAAGCATTAGTGTCCAAGAAACTGACCCAAATATAAAAGGTATACATTTCCCAACACCAACTCTGGATACACTGGGGGTATTGTAGCACTAGGTCTCCAGCACTTAGTGCTGGTGAGGTAAAGAGACTACTTAGCCATCTGACTAGAACTTACAGAAACCCATTGGTTTTTAGATAAAAGTGCAGGATAGCTGCTGATACTATGCCTCTGACATCACAGTTATTATTGTTATTGATGGGCATTAACAAATACCATAAATAGTGTAATACCTACATATGCTTCAATAAGCGCACATCCCTCTTTTTCTGTCAGAACTTGTAACAATGTCCTTTATTTTAAGCAGCAGTGTCTCGATCCTAGTATAACTAGTGGAAATGAAGCAACTGCTAAAACCCGCCTAAAATTTCAAGATTGTTACAGAACTTGTCATGCATGACTTGTTCAGCAAAACTGTTGGGAGAGAGAATGTACCTTTAAAGAAGAGAGATAACTCTTCTGAAATGTAAATACGCATTATTGTGACATTACCGTTTTCATTTCATTTTTCATACATTTCACAAAGGGCCCCGGGTGGCCAAGTGGTCTAAGGCGCTTTGCCTTTACAGATCACTGACATCTAACATCTGTCCATGTGGATTTGAGTCTTGGCTCGGCCAGCATGGATATGTGAGAAAGCTTGCTAATAGCTTCATGTGGGGTGGTGGTTCTTTCTACACCAAATATACTGGTCACCATGTATAGTCTATCATCTGCTGAAAATTTTTGTTAAAATCCACAAAACCAAAAAACATAATTTCACAGTGCGAAAATTGTGAAGAAAGAGAGGAAAAAATAACACTTGGGAAGTGATTGTGTAAAAGAAAGAAGGACCTGACATTGAGGAGGACTCCCAAAACATCTACATGTTCATCAGTAATAAATTAAGTCGCCCGACATGTTCGAGCTAATGCCATCATGCACTAGTACAGTATGTTGTTTGAATTTGCTTTTATATGTGTGTATTGCATTAGACAAGCTGGAAAAAAGATAACTGACATAGACATAGGTATTCCATAATCACACCTTTATTTGTACAACTTGTCATCCAAATAAAGTATGCCTAATGTCCCTACAGGACTTCAATCCAAATGAATGAATGTAGTACAATTGCTTTATATGTAAGGGAGATATTTCCTCCCTTCATGCCATTTTGCTGAATGTTAATGAGAAAATGGTAATAAATTTGTATTAGGAATTATTTTTAAAAATCCATGATATTCCTCGAGTTTCAAAGATATGTATATTTAGGATTTAAATATTCATAATACTGTATATACTTGCTTATAAATTGGATCCAACTGCATAGATTTGGATCTGCTATTGCATAATGCACTGGCAGATCTGGGTCTATGCAGTTTGTTGGGACTAATTAATAGAACAAACAAACATAGACCCTGATCTATGTGAGCATTATGTGGCAGCAGATCAGGGTCTATGTTTGAAGTTGGATCCGACCTGTAAGCAAGTATACAAAGTACTTGTATCCATATGTACTCAATTTAGTTTCAATCCCAAGGATCATATACACTGCAATATTGTCACTTTAACATTTAGCATGCTGTGTTGTTTTCTGTACATGTAAAACGATGTCTACATTCCTACCAAGGAAAAATGTAGTTTTGGGGGGTAAAACGAATACTAATTAGGTTATACTTGCCTGCTATTATTACATTCCTATCTCTTTTCTGGGTGCAAGTCCCCAAAGGTGAAAATTCACTCCTCCAGTTAGTAATTGGCGGTCTAGAACAAAATCAACATAGTCCCAGTCCGATGCCTTAGTTGCTTCTGATCATTTGGATTATTGGCCTTCTTTGACTTGGGAACAAGAATAAAGGACATTAGAACAGGGAGGGAGGAGGGAATCTGGTAATAATATATTACCTAGTTAAAATTACTTTATCTCCCCAAAACTACATTTTAACAACAGTAATACATGACTTGCTATTATTACATTCCCAGCTAGGAGGGAGGCCATTGGCCTAAACAAATAGCTGTCAGACAAAACTTGTCATCTCTTCACAGCAGGATGATACTGAAGACTGGAAGATGATTTGTTAAGCAGACACAATTGGGCCTAATGCATACATACTCTTACTTTAATGTGACATCAAATGGAGATCGAATGAGAAGAAAGTGGAATGAGAATGCCAAAAGGCAGCTTTCATGACATCATCCAGAGGGGACTGGGCCGTCCATATATGACATCGCACAAAGGAGGGGGGGGGGGGGTAGGGGGTTTTGAAAAATGTGATGTCACAAAAATGACATGCGCCCTCTACCAGAGAAAATGTAGACTACGTAGCATCGCAGAAAAAGTGTGCAGTACCGGAGGCACTTGTGCAGTGGTGCACTAAACGCTAATTGGTTGATTGATTTACTGAGAAACAATACTCCTTGCCATTCCCACAGTGTGACAACTGTACTATCTCCGATCATTCTACACAGAGATCAAGTCCCACTAGTCTCTACATTTCTCTGCTTACAAGTAATGGTTGCATGTTTTCTGCACAAATTCCCCATTTTAACGATTTTGTTAGGGGTGGTGGTGTCAAAGCTTTGTGACATCATATATGAGGCCAGATCCGAGTTTTTGTGACGAAATGTGACAATGGAGGTCAGGCAGAAAATATGAAAGGCCCAAGGTGCAGTAATAGCTTGATCCTCATGGGCTTTGATTCTCATGAAGGAATGATCTCTCTCAGTGAGAGATTCATAGGATCTTTTGATATTCAAACTAATCCACCTAAATACGGTGAACTTCAAGATATCAAAAATACCTTTGAGAGAGAGAGATTTCCTACCATTCCATTTCCTTTTGATTAAGTCAAATAGAAATGCAAAGAACAGGCAAGCAAGCATATTTTGATCATTCCTAGCACAAATGCAACTGACACTAGGGATTTTAATTGGTTTGGGAGCTACCAAAGGTAGCCAATTCTTAGCCATAAAACTGTGTTGGCACAGACGAGGGACTGAACTGTATTTGCCACTTAAATGAAGGCAACCCTTTTCCACATATAAGGCATGAATTTAACTCCTCCCAGCCGATGCTAAAGAAGGAAAACCGTCCATATTCTCAAAAGAAGCCTGAAAAAGGTTCAACTTACTGGTAGGCATTAATGAGCATGAAAGTGGTCTCTGGAGTACAGAATACCTAATAAGAGATGAGGGTCTGAACCAGACGTGGAACCCATCAAAAACATGTATTAGGATGGGCTGCTCTATATCCCTTAGTAGTGGAAACCGAAATCCTTTTCCTAAAAGGAAAAGAGAAGGCCATCTGCAACTGTTGTTCAAGAGGAGTAGATCAGATCAGTGCCCAGTCAACAGCACCAATTACACAAACCTCCAGTAGGTAATAGTAAACCTTGGAAGTCAACTTCCTGCTAGCCTGAGCAAGGCAGTCTGCAACCCACTTAAAAACTGATCTTTGTGGATAGATCATTTAATATTAGGTGTAAAGGTGGAGAATCGGTGGATTTTTATAGAGGGATCTTTGCTCTGACAGGAGATCCCTCCTTGGTAATAACTCCAAGGGGGTGTCCACCAACAGGTCATGGAGATTGTTGAACCACTACTATTGGCACTACAGGGGGGGCTATCAGTATGTGCCATGATGACAAGGTCCTGACACTGTGAAGGACTTGAAAGATTATTCTGAATGTGGGTCCATGCAAGGTCTTCAATTTACTAACAGTAGAAATTAGAGGTCTCGTATGAAGTCTTCCGAGGGAAACTAGATCCACTGTTGTATTTAGGGTTCCCAGGAGAGAATGGTAGCGGTGAGCAGACAATCCTCTTGAACACCCTTGTTGTGATGGGGAGTATCTGTGTAATCATGTCCCTTCATGTGAAGTTTCGAGAAGGAATTGGATCTGGCTTTTTTAGCTTGGGGATAAAACTCAGACAGGTCACTGTCTTCAAATAGAGTGATAGATTGTCGAAATACTGGATGATTGGAATGCCCCAACGATCTTGAATGAGCTGCTGTAATCTCCATCGCCCTGGTAAAGATCTGGAGCGAGAAATCTAGGCCAAAAGGAAGAACCCAGAATTCAATGACTTTGTCCAGACAAAATTGTAGGAATTTCCTGTGGGACGGAAAGATGGCAATGTGAATGTATGCATTCTAAAGGTCTGTTGAGGCTGTCCAATCATATGGCATTCCCAACTGACGCTGCCTTCTTCATCTTGAAAGATTCTTCCTTAATAAACTTGTTTAAGGGGGAAAGATCAATGACAAGCCAAAACATTCTCCCCTTTTTTGTAAACCAAAAAGATCTTTGAATAGAATCCAAGACTTGGGTGAAAGAACATAAGGGGTGGAGGTCTTGATAAAGGTGGAGGTTCCCGGAAGCGATTCTTAGTTCCAATCAGGCCTAAAGAGATTCGGCCTGGCACCTACAGGGATTTCGGGAAGATCGGTGCTTGGCAAGAGGAAGCTACTCCATAGGGCTGCTTCAGTCTTTGGTGTGTGCGTGTCCATAAACTTCCTGCCCTGGCCCTTAAAACCGCCCAATTTAGCCAAGGATGAGCATGATGATACTGCTTTAGCATCTGTTCAAGTACTTCGGTGAGGGACCCACTGACTCATTTCAGAATGAGGGAGCTTCTTTGCTGACTATCTGGTCCTAGACCCAATCCATGGACCAGTGCTGCTGTTCTCTCAGATCCCGAGATGCCACCATGGCAATATGCCTGCTGAACAAAGATTCCACATTCATTGGGGGCTGCCCTCAATAGGTTGTTGCTGCGGTCCAGCTGTATCTTAGAAAAATTTTACGCAGCATCCTTACAAAGATGTAGCATTTCTATTGCAGAACCATTGACAGTGAAAGTGAGTGCCACGCTGTTTTGGTTATAGCCTCCAGGAGCCTCTGTTGGGCAGCTGGAGACAAAGATTCCTTCCTTTGAAGTAAAAGACAACCGTGAAGAAAAGGTTGGCAAGTGAGGCTATGGTGACTAATGAGCACTCCACAAGGTCTAAAGTCTTAGAGTGTCTTTACAGGTATGTGAACAGGTCCCTGCGGAAAAACCCACTTGAGATACTCCAGAGTCCAAGACAGGAGACAAGTCACCAAGTGGGTGAGTGAGCCTTGAACCTTGAACACTCCATGGTGGCAGAATAGACTGACCAACCCTTCTGCCGGACTTCTTGGCCTTTTGCCAATCCGTCAGCGATGCCCTTTATCACAGCAGGATGGGGAAGAAACATAAGATCTTTTATGCCTGGAGAGTGTCTCCAAACTAGACAGAATTCTCGTATCCGAAGGCCCTGAAGGTTTTGGACACAGCTCTGTTTGGAGAAGGTGGTATGTTGACTGGCCTGTCAAAAGTCCAAATATCCTTATCTTCTATCACCCACTTGGCATGGAACAGAGATAAGGACACTAAATGGGGAGAAGGCACCAACTCGATTTGCATCTTGAACTTTTTAGAATGTGTCTACTGTTCAGGCAAGAGAGGACTGTCTGGTCTCCTCCTGGGCTCATCTACCAACAGGTATTGTAGGTTGTTGAACCACGACCTTTGGGGCTACAGGGTTGTTACAAGGATGAACTGAGAGTGGAGATTCTTATGTGGCAGAGAACCTGCAGAATTATTTTGAAAGGTAAGAAGGCATATGCATACAGACAATCCTACTTTGGACTAAAATGGTCCACTGCCCAGGCCCTCTGATGTGGTACTGGTGAGATATAAAGAAGGGTAGTGAACAAGTAGACTTTGGTCTGATTCACAGTTGGAAAAATGGCTCTGCTACAAACTGTTGCAGAGGCCTTTCCATGAGGACCACACAACACCATCTGGACAGACTGTCCACCAGGATATTTCTTTTGCCAGAAATATGGACTTGGAGAGTTATCTCCTCTGACGCTACCCATCAGACGAGGTTCCAGACTTCCACACAAAGAGGAGCATGTGTACCTCCCTCATGCCAGCGGTATGCAACTAATGACATGTCCAAATTGACCATAACACAATGACACCTTATGAGGTTGACACAATTTTGTAAGACTAGGAACAGTGCCCACATTTCCAAGTTGTTTATATGAAATGTACCTTCTTCCCAAGACCAAAATCCCTGAACTGGCCCTCTGGCTCCAGGTGAGCACCCCATCCCGAATCTGATGCATTGGTGTACAGAAAGGTGTGTGGTTTCGGGGTGTAAATTGGGACTCCAGTCAGAAACTGGTCCCAATTTAGCTACCAACTCAGATGGTGGTGACACTCGAATTGCAGAGGGTTCCAAACTGATAGTGGATCCTTGTGTGTTCTCCAGTTTGCTAGAAGCAGGAACTGGAGGTGGCACAAGTAAAGTCTCCCAAAGGGAACCAAGTCCTTGGCCCAGTTCAGAGTTCCCAGAAGAGAGAGGTAAAGGTGAGCCAACAAGGTCTTAGCCAAAAGATCCTTCGATGTCTCCAAGGCAGCATCCCTGCGGAGGCAAAGAAGTTCTGCTGAGAGTGCAATTGACATAGCACACGACGCAATGTCTTTACTATGGCCTCCAGCAATCACTGAAGCACCACTGGAGACAATTCCTCTTTCAAGAGACTGAGGGAAGTTGCCAAAAAGAGATTGGCATGTAAGGCGATTGTCACTAAGTGCTGGTCTTAAGCTCCAAGGCCTCTATAGTTTTAATCAAGAGGTGAGCCCAGGCCCCAGCTGATATCACCACTTAGGACACACCTGAGTTCAGGGGGGTGGGGGGAAGGTTAAGGGGCCAAGCTGGAGAAAAAACTTGAGATGAGTGACTGGAGTGTAGAAAGGGGGACAGAGCACCCTTTCTGCTGCCTGTTGAGCTCCTGGCCCTGTGAAAACTTCTGTGTAAGCTCCCAGGCTATCACGGTGTGCAGGAGCAGCAGAAGATCTGGGCAAAAGGAGGCCCCAGAAAGGATCTCCAGACTGGAGAAACTTCATTTACTGCACAGGTGAGAAGGAACAAGGGACCCCATTAGAGGGGTAGGAACCATTGCTATTGCTTCCTCTGAAAACTTGAGACCATTATCATCCAGAGTTTACTTCTTAGGCAAGATGGGACTGTCCTTCCCAGTATCTCTCTCTGGAGAGGGAGATGTAGAAATAGGGCTAGGAGGCGAGTTGCAGCCCACCTCCTTTGCTGTTACACAAGGCCGGAGGCAAGGGAGCAAGTCCACAGCCTGTCATATCCACCCTATCTTAAAACCAAGGCAGAGACATCCATGACATGATTTACATCATAGGGGGAAAGGAGACTTGCTTCAGGGCAAGGGGGGGGGGGGGGTCTCAATCTGATCCCCATCCCTAATTAAGCAAGTACAACACAACTTATCTACATAGGGGTTAAATGGTCATATAGGAATGGTGGGGTATTCAAAACCTGTTGACCAGTACATCATGTCTGGTGACTGGTAAAAAACCAGTCTCCCAACAAAGATCTGATGGACAAGCCCACATCAAATTTGCCAGATCAAGAACGCTGCTCTTCCCTCACATGATTTGCTTATCTGTTGCTGGGACACCAATCTTGAGAAAGCACTGTTCATCCCTAACCAGGAGGCATGACTCGCTCTCGGGCATTTCCCCTCCCTTGGGAGGGGACAAGGATTGATCCTTCAAAAGTACCGACGGCTTTGCAACGAGTGTCAGGGATTCTTGGCCTTTTAGCGATCTATGAAACATGGCGGTCGCAGTATATTCTGCCCCATAGGAAGAGATCCAGACTTCTCTTGGAAGTGGAGAGGTAATATGTGATGACAAGGAGGAAGAGGGGCCATTTGTTCTCCCTCTGTGTGTGTGGCGACTTTCCATTAAGTCCCACAGTTGAACTGTCCAGAGACAACAAACTGGATATCTGTCCATGTGTGCACAACCAGTGCATGATAGGTAGATGGGGTGTTCCACACTGCCTTCCTGTACCTGCAATTACCCACACATATTAAGCTCTGAAAGAGAAAAAAATCGCACGAAACAAACAATCCGGAACCCAAACAGGGTAGACAATACTTACCATAGCACTGGAACTATAAAGAGGAATACAATTTACTGAAGCACTGCTTGCTAAGCAAGTCACAAAACCCCATCAAAATTAACAAAAGAAACGTAGAAATCACAAATAAAGCAAGGACTGAGGAGATAAGCACTCAATTGACATAAAAAGGCATGTGATGGGCTTGTAAAGACTACAATAAAGGTAAATTTTGATGAGCACTATAACACACGTGTACTATGTATGACTAAGGAGTCCGACTGGAATAATTGGATTGGACTAGGGATAAGGAGTCCCAGAAAAAGGAAAGCAATGCAGTAGTAGCAGATATTGTATTGCTGCCATCAAAACATGTTTGTCAGAGGTAAGTAAAGTAGTTTAAGGAAATATTTGTGAGCAAGATCAGTAAATCAATCTGATGTGTAATGTTGTGTAAAATGCAGTACAACTACTGTCATCACCTTCAGCTTTCCCTAGCAATGCAACATTCTATTTGTATATCATCTATACTTTAAGAAAAGATTTAAAAACAAAATTCTACTGTACAGTTCTCTAAAGCAGAGATGTGTAAATATATAATTTAATTGGAATGGGTGCTTCCTGCATCACTGACATTCACTTTCATGTTCATTGACACAGTTATTACCGATTTCGTAAACAGGCAGTAAACTAACCTAAGCTGCTTACATGTGTAAACGTTGCAGCCTAATCAGAGGGTGCCTGTGATCCCTGCTGGGATTGGGAAGGTGACGACTTTCTTGTGAAGAGGAACAAGATGGTTCCATCTTCCTACTTTTGTAAGAGTGATGACTCAGTTACATCCAATATTTCTTCTATCCACAAAGCACAAGAGGGGTGTCTGTCTAAGTGCTCACACTTGGTCTACACAAACGAGGTGGGGTGGTTGTCCTATGATGCTTTCTTATAACCACACTTACCAACTAGTGGCATTGTTGCAAGGCTGAAAGACAATGCCAAACAACAAAACAAAAACCAGAACAAAAAAGTCATGGGTAAAACTAACCCAAATGCTGGTATCAACTGGGATTCAATTTATAGTAGCACCACTAAACTAGCATGCACACAAGATATGTTAAAAAATAAATTATCTGCCAAAAGAAAAAAGTCGTGAGAAGTGTAGTTGTTACTTTGTATTCAAAGATTTTACACTTCTGCTGGCAAGAGTCTCATTGGTTATTAAACAAGAGTCCCTTGAAGGGACTGATGCTCTACTGGTTGAAAAGAATAATATAATGGGAGGTTGGAATTATGAGCTTGAGCATTGAAACTTAAGCAATGCAGTAGTGACAGCTATTGTATTACTGCTATAATATGATTGTTTTCACTTGCAAGGGGCTTAAATTCTATAATGCAAAGCTCATGTGTACTGAATCCTGATGTTGTGACAGAAGAAAAGAAAAAACTCTGATTTACTGATGGTCAAGGAGACTATTTCATCAGTATTTGGAAAATGGAATACATGAATTGTTGTAAATATGTCAACACTTCATCCAAATTTAGCAATTTTTGAAGGATGCTGGAATGTATTAAAGATCAATACCTGACGATTTTGATGTACAAAAAGGCCCAGATTCTTGTACTAATTTTGATGTACAAAAAGGCCCAGATTCTTGTACTAATTTTAGTTTAATGTACATTCTACTGAAAATATATAGCACCTTTCTTACACACTGGTGTAATGGATAAATTGTTAAAATAAAATTGTCAGGCAATAAATAAGTAATTCTGTAAAAATCTGCTTTATTTCTGCCTTTTTTTTTTTACAATACAATATTCATATGTATACTTTAATTCTCAAACACATAGATCTTACAATTTCAGTTGTATGATATATTTTAGTACCAAAAAAGTATTCTTTTTATCAATTAACTACGTAAAAAAAAAAAAAGAAATATTACTGAATATACTTGCTTTTAAGTTTGGTCCAACTGCAAACAACGTTGACCCTTGATTTGCTGTCACATAATGTGCTGGCATATCAGGGTCTTTGTTTTTTGTGTGGGTAGGTTGGACTCGTAATCCAGGGGTTGTGGGTCTGATACCTGTCCAGGCCAGCCTGGGTTGGCTATCTCGGTGTGTTGTCGGGAAAGGGACTTAGTTTCCATTTCCTCAGCATGATATAGCCAATAATGTGATAAAAGTAATGTTATAACCAACCCCCTGTTGTTTGTTCAACTGATTACACAAACTGCATAGACCCAAATTTGCCAGCACAATATGCGACGGCAGATCTGGGTTTGTGCAGTTGGACTTGACTTATAAGTGAGCATATACAGTACTTGGATCCTCAAGAGCACTACACTAGCATACCAAAATGTTGATCACTGTGACCTACTTTTATATATTTGATATGCATGTCAGTTTCTTGAAGAGAAGTGTGGGTTCCCAGCACCACTTTCATACAACTTCTCAGCTCGAGTACATGTTCATCTTAAACTTTGGCTTTTCCGCAAGAGACAATATCTTGATGTTCCGTTAAATGATTCAATTGTTATAAATCACAATGCAATTATTCTGTTGCTCCTTCCAAATAAATTTAAGATCTATAGTAAAGTACTGACTGAAAGTTGAAATTTGATGCAAGTGGAACCAGATCACAAAGCTGTAAATGTTTCATTGAGCAGTAGTAAGGAGTGGATTTGACTCAAATTTGGTACATACCACAAACATACAAAACAGAAACTAGTATACATGTAGAACATAGTTTAATTTAATATACATGAATAATCATCAACTGAAAATATTAACATGCTGGAAATAGTTTGTTCACATTACAATATTATAATTTCAGTCCAATTACACAATTCAGATAATATATTATTTATAGCTTCAAATACCATATTTGCTCATGTTTAAGCCGGGTCCAAATGCAAACAACACAGACCCTGATCTGCCATCGCATAATGCGTCAGCAGATCAGGGTCTATGTTGTTTGTTCTACTGATTAGTCCTTACAAACTGCACAGACCCAGATCTTCCAGCACATTTTGCAACGGCAGATCTGGGCCTATGCAGTTTGCAGTTGGTATCAGGTTGTACACGGCTATATACGGTAATCATTATTTTCATAACAGTAACCAATACAAAGGACAAGGAGTCAGTTGTAAAAATTTGTTTCTTCAGTTACATTCAAACAATTCTAGACAATTGAAATTCAAGACTCTAAATAAATATCCCCATCAAGCTTTGTGACATGAATTCTATAGTGTACCGTTCACATTCGCTTACAAGTTGGATCCAACAGGAAAACAATACAGACCCAGATCTGCCATTGCATAATGCACAGGCAGATCAGGGTCTATGCTGTTTGTTCTACTGATTAGTCCTAACAAACTACATATTGTCAAATCTGCCAGCGCACTATCCAACATCACATCTAGGTCTATGCAGTTTGCAAATGGATCCAACATACAAGTAAGTATATACGAGAGTTATCTATATATATCCCTGAAATATCATGATCAAAAACATTTGTTTTACTCATTCCTGTGGATTAATTTACTATGTATTGCATTTCCATGGTAACATTTTAAACAGACAATTGTCCAGACTATGTCTTACAATCGATATCATGGTAATGATAAATAAAAGAAGCACATCGAAACTTAACAGTCTTCTCAAACACCTTTACAATCATTATTTGGAATAATCAAGTTTTTCTCTTGGCCCTGCAAAACAATATTTAAGCAAGTAAAACTTAGTAGAACATATCCACTAATCCTGTGGTATTGACTGCACTGCTGCCTCAAAGTCAAAGTCGTCGTCCATCATCACCTCTCCTGAATCACTATGCTGAGATGTCTGGGAAGTAGTTGGTTGTGATTTGGGAGTACCCTGGGATGCTGGGTGCTGAGATCGGTTAGCCCCTCCTCCTGAAACTTAATTTAATTTGAGGTTGAATGTATGTCCCAAACATCTTGTACAATATACTTACAATAACACAAATTTTAGTGTGTGATCTTGCTGAATATCAAGGTACAACCACTTTACTTTCCCAACAAAGCAACAAGAGTACAGTAGGACCCCGCTATAGCACGATGGTCAGGGTCCACAAAACGGGATCATGCTATGTCCCGAACCGTGCTATAACCAACCTAGACAAAACCAAGTCATTTAACTGAAGAAAATGATGCATGCACCAAAAAAATGGGGGGGGGGGGGGGGGGGTAAATTGTGGGCTCAAAACAACGTGCTTCATTGGCACAGTTACCATCTTAAATCACTGCATAATAAAAGATAAATACACATGCAGTGAAAACAGAGATTGCACATATAATATTTTACTTGATTCAGAGAACCATGCATTGGTACATTTATATGTACATGTCTATTGTATCATGAATAGTTAAAGGATCAACACGTGTACTCACCAGCCGATCTCATAGCATGCGTAGGAGTGAGTCCATAATAATTCCATCGAAAATATGCACACAGAAGTATAATATCATTGACTGATAAAGTTCTGAAATCTTACATCGTCGTCTAGTCATTGTAAATCGTCGTCGTCTAGTCATCGTAAATCACGTTCGACTCCAATTCCTCAGCTGTACTGTCATATGCGGGTGCTTATGCACGAGACTGAGCTTGGGCTCTGCAAGTAACACTTTGATCATAAAGTCAGAAATCTATTAAAGGATGCAACTGGAACGTGTCAATTGTGTGGCAAGATCACAGGGAGTCCAAATAACCACCCTGTTACTTGGCACTGAACAAGTATCAAACAAGCAGCTTGATCAAAGGGTTGTCACTTGGGAAAACAAAGAGTGTGGTGCCTTTACAAGCTAAGAGATTAAGGTCAAAGTATATGCACAGGAAGATGTAGAACTCTACTTGAAAACAAAGTGAGTGCTTTTACAAGCCAAAGGCTTATCGGCCCACGTGCACTGGCAGATAACTTGGGAAATGTCACTTGGGAATTAAATCTGACTTGTGGAAACACCGGACTTAATCCTGTCCATGGCTTCAAGCTTCTCTTTAACAGAAAAAGCTTAATGTTTCTGTGTACTGTTATCCATTGTAAATAACTACTAATTAAAACTCTGACACCTATTTGTTTGAACGACTACAGCAAGAATAATTGTTAATCAACAATGGGGTCATTTTTATAGGGAATGTACAATATTATTCACTGGTCAACTGATTGCGTGGTGATTGTCTAACAACACCGCCAAGCCACGTGCGCATTGGCGGCTTTCGTTTTTTTGAGGTTTTATAAATCATTGCCGCATGGTTTGAACAACTTTAGCTTTGAGATTGACTTTGATGATTGTCAATGACTTTAATTAATTGATTTATAAATTCAGGTGCGAATCTTTTATCAACCACCGCATTGTTTGGTGCTTGGCTGTGTATGCAGTTGAATGAGCAAATATATGTCGGCTATTGTTTGAGCAACGATTGTACACAGAATGTATTGAAGACAAACACAAAGAAGACTTAACGACTTTATTGTTCATGTATCAGTAATAATAAGATTAACACTTATCAGCTTTAAAATGAGCTGGCATCTTTCCAAAATAAACTAAGATCAAAGTGCAGTGACTGACTACTGACACATTTGAAATGAACATTCACAAATAGAAATGTTCAGCATCTTTATTCATATAAAGAAAGATGCAATCATAAGACACTTTTTCTTCAAGAATACAATACATATTGCCATATTATTAAATCAAAATCTTGTTTATTTTGGCACAAAACTTTGCAGTAGTTCAAGAAATTCGCGAAATTATTGTAAAATTTCGGTAGCCACGCCACGATCGTATTATATCTGAATTCATACACGATCTCTTCCCCAAAATGATAATTAATTTTTTACACATTATTTTTCGTACTTTGAAAAAATAATTTTGTTTCATGAACGAAAAAATAGATGAAATTTCGGGAGCCATGCCACGATCGTGTTATATACAAATTAGTGCTATAACGAAGCGTGCTGTAGTGGGGTCCTACTGTACTGTGAACAGTACATCATACACCCACTCAATGCTTAATAGTCCTCTATTGAGGCACTAGTAAAGCATGGTCAAGTCTGGTGATTATCAGCCAACGGGGTTCAATGACCTTGACCCTTTTGGTCAAGGTATGCCACATTAAACTAAAGACTATGTATTTATTAGTGTTTAATGCAACATCAGCACAATAGTGGCTATATGGTGGCAACTGAAAGTACAATTTGAAAAAGGTAAAATTGAAGAATTGCACAAAAACTCTGGGAAGAGAAACCCTTTCAAATAAATATAAACATTATGTAAACCAAGAGAGAATGTAAAGAATAAAGAATTAAAATTCTGTAAAAGGTATATAAAATAAAAGATAATGGTAGCACATGTAAAATCCATAAAACATCTGGTTACAATTTGTTATACAAACTGCATTCCTTCAAAAAGTCCAAGATTTTCTCAGGTGGTACATCATACAATTTCTTCATCGATTTTGCATCAAAATACTTCCGTCTCACAGGGTGAAACTCGACACGCTTGACAAGAATGTGTTCCACTGTCAATGGACACTGGGATGGTGTGCACTTTGGTTGAGGTTCACCCTTCTAGAGGTATGCACAGGTCTGGTATGTGTCCAATATTTGATTGACACAATACCACCTGATCTCTGTCGTTTGTTCTATACAAGGGATGCCACTCTCCAATAGTCTGTTTCATGTTCTTAAGTTAGTTAGTGGAGTTTTCACAAGTATGAAGAAAATCCTGATTTGAATAATATTTTAAGTCAGTATGTGGAATCTTTCATTCAGAAATGGATGACTGCAGGGAAGCTTTGGCTGCTTTATCTGCCCTTTCATTACCCTTTATACCAATGTGACAATGCAGCCAGCAGTACAGAATACTTTTTCCAGATTCTATGAGCAATTCATGTTTCTGTAATATCTGGGATATTTAAGGGTTGTCAGATTGAAGGTTTTGCAAGGTTTTCAGTTTGGAAAGGGAATATGAAAAAATGATGAAATCTGATTTTTTTTTAGAGGTTTCTATGTACTTCAAAGCTTTGAGTACGGATGTAATTTCTGCAGTAAAAACTGAGGCTGAACCAATGGTATACAGGGACATATGGCTCTGATATCATTCAATTTACTCTGAAAAAGGAGAAGATTTGTTGAAGACTTTTTGAATTGTTAACGATCAAATATAATTTGGGGGTGGGGATGTTGATACACAAGATAGTGATTTTTGAACATTGAATTTTGCAGTATTTCCAACACTGATTTTCCCTGTTTCTAAGTAAGGATGAATTTGTATGCTAAAAGGTGGAATGAAATTTGGTTTCTGAGTGTACATGGTTTGGCATTCAGACCTAAAGACTACATACTATGTGGGATTAGATGGATTAGATGAGAGTTCGATATTATACTTAAGAGCCACGTTTGCTTGTCCGAGATAAAGCAATGGTTCATTTGCCTCAACATAGAGGTTTTCTGAAGGGGAAGTTTTAAATGCACCCAGTCCAAGACTGTGTATCGGATCAAGTATCTGGATGTAAATTTTTACAGCCACTGTCAAGTTTAGATCTTACTAATGACCTGCATAACCAGAGAAAGATCTTCCAATCTGTTCCCAAATATGTAGTTTGCCATGATTTGTATTAAAATATTAAAATGTAGTTTTTTGGGGAGGGTGGCTGATGACCTCAAAAACAAAAACTAAAATAAGAAGAATGCATTTACCCTTATTGTAGGCTGGTAGATTGCTTGGCCATGTGTTGTGCTGTCACAACTGGACCCAACGAATAAATGCCTTTGCTCAGGTGCACCAAAGATCAAAGATAAAAGGATGAAACGGTAGAGTTAGATTGCCAGACAGCAGCTCGCATGACAACATGCAAAGAGGAGTGATTAAAGTAGGCCCTAGATGCAGCAATAGCCATAACCGCCTGGACTTTAATTCTCATGAAAGAAAGATCCCTCATGATGAGGGACTGATAAGCTCTTTTAACAGAGAGGACAATCCATCTGGAAAAGGTGGCCACCAAATAAAACCTTAATGCTCTAACTGGGCAAAGGAGCCTATCTTGACCATCCCCAGCACAGATATGACTGAGACTGGGAATATCAATAGCCATAGAGAAGAAAATCTCCAACTGTAGTTAAAGAGGGACAGCTAGGATCAACGCATTTCCTACTGCACCAATTACAGAGATTCTCCACTTTGCATCATAAACTTTATAAGTGGATTGCAATGCAGTTAGCAACCTTGCTTAAAAACTGGTCTTGGCATATTGATTGTTTGAGATGAGCCAAGCCTGTAGGTGAATAATCTGCAGATTGTTGTGTACGAGGGACCCCCTGTGCTGCGACAGCAAATCCCTCTTCAGTGGTAATCTCCTGGGCTCAACAACCAACAGGTTGTGATGATCAGTGAACCACAACCATTGGGGCCACAGGGGGGCTATCAGGATAAGCTGAGACGTGGAAATCCTGACCTGGCATAAGCATACAGATGATCCCACTTAAGACTGAGAGGGTCCACTGCCCAGGCCCCCTGTTCCGGTACTGGAGACATAAAGAGGGAGCTTATTGTTCAGCCTTGTAGAAAATAAATCTACTACTGGACTAACTCACGGATGAAAAAGTGACTCTGCTACCTACTGGTGCAGAGACTATTCCATAATGACCACATGACTCCATCTGGACAGGCTGTATACCAGAATATTCCTTTTCCCTGGAATATGGCAGATTCTGAAAGTGCCGTCTGATGACACTGCCCATCAGAGAAGGTTCCAGACTTCCATGCAAAGAGGAGGGGCACGTGTACATCCTCGACGCCCGAGGTATGCTACCATCAACATGTTGTCAACGGCAATTACCATAATGACAGTAGGTCTTGGGACACCTTTAATTATTTTCGATTTTTTTATGACCTATAAATGTTGGGACATGAAATTATAGCAATTTTTACATGAACTGTAAGTCTTCTCCTGATCGCTTAGTATATTTTACAGATTGTAATGTTATTTAAAAAAAGAAAAAAAGACTTTGCAGTTGTTAAAGAACTATCATTATGAATTATTAGATTGAAATGTTATAAATTAATATAATTTGTTTGAAAAGTCAATCAATATATTTCATTTTCCTATGTTTTTGTATAATTTCTACACATTTCAAATATGTATAATTTCACTGGACAATGACAAGCACTGAGCATTAGCACGATGTTGTACCCATATCAACAGTAACTTCTCCCAGTTTTGCTCTAGTTTACTATTGTTAGTTTATGCATTATTGCATTAAAATTGTGAAAAGTCACCAGTAATGACATTTTCTGCCTTAAAATTGTAAATACCTAACTCGTTAAAATGTGGTTCCAGTATTAAAACAACAAAAATAGTTTTGTACATTGGTTATATGCCTAATATATTTATAAATATTCATTAAACACATGTTTCTTCATATAGATTACATCACTTTGTAGGATTGCTTATATCACTGAAAAAGATCACTCTTGAGTGCGTGAAACGAAGTAAATAAAACTGCAATGGATGAATAACTAAAATGTGATCTGGAAGAACAAGATTTGGTAAATATGATGAATAAAGCAAAATCTGCATCTAATATTTTTTGGAATAAACAAGGATATAAGTGACACTAAGCATAATATGCACTGTGTAAGTACTGTACACTATACTAACTATAGTAGAGGTTTCCTGGTAAACTCCAAGTGGTTCGTGAATTAGGAAATCTTCATTTACCTTGATTTTATTTCATGTTGGAGAAATCAGAAAATATGCACATGCAAAATAGTAACATAAAAACAATCACAGTAGTTTATAACAGTTTATTGACATGGTAACTGAACAGGAGCTGGTTACTGCTGTATGACATATAGCAATCTTGCCGATTTTGTCTTTAAATCTGTGTTTCTATAAGTGTTGGGAAACAGAAAAATAATAATCATTTCTTCCTGTCTCTAGACTTACTGTCATTATGATATAACACAATGATGCCTTACGAGATTAACACACCCCTAAAGGGCTAGAAACACTGCCCACATTTCTAGGTTGTTGATATGAAAGGTCACTTCTTCCCAAGACCTGAAGATCTACTGCCTCTAGCTCCAGGTGAGCACCCGAACCTGAATCTGATGTGTCTGTGTAAAGGAATTGGGATTCCAGTCAGGAATCAATCCTGATCTAGACACAAACTCAAGTGGGGACAAAAATGGGAGGACAGGGAGATCCAAACTGATAGTGGGTACTTGTGCAGTCTCTGGTTTGCTAGAAGCAGGAACTGGAGAGGGCGCAACTGAAGTCTTCCTAGAGGAACTACTTCTGCAGCCACGTTCAGAGTTCCCAGGAAAGAGAGGTAAAGATGAGCCAACAATGAAGTCTTGGCCACAAGACCTGCTATGAGGGACAGAATCTGAGCAGTCCTGTCTAGTAGAACATGAACCATTCCTTGATTAGTGAGGAAATTCATCCTTATGTACATAAAGTCCTGAGAAGGGATGAGATCAGACTTTTCTTGGTTGGGTGATTAGACCCAGACAAGTCACTGTCAACCAACAGAGAGCTAGGTCCTTCAGGGGAATATCTCTGAGGACATTGTGCATACATGTGAACCTCCTGCACAGGATGGTTTTTCTCCTGAGATCAGGGGTGTCTCCCATCCCTCATTGAAATCTGTCGCATATGCAAAAGTATTGGTGAAAAATATTTTTGTTTCCATTTTTGTCACATTCTGGTTCCAGTGTAGTATATTTACGGTAATACTGCCTGTGATCATGTGACTGAACTGGCTTAAACAGGGAAAGACAATGTAGTTGCTAATTTCACCCTTTGATCCTGTCGGCATGGTCGGCTGGCTTCATTGTTTGAAGTTTGTCGAAGTGGATTATACTATGTGTTAGGAGAACTAATTCGGAAAGGATTCAAAACGTTAATTGATTATGGTTGGGTTACTTAAGAGCCCAATTACTTTGAATCTCTCCACAAGGCATGTTCTGCTTCAGTGCTTAAAGTTGTCCAGATGGATTATAGTCTATACTATGTATGATCAAAAGTAATTTGTACAGAATTAAAGATGTTAATTGATTGTGGCTAGATTACTCAAGAGCTCAAGTGGCATAAAACTGGGTCGGTTCGACTTCGGTGTTTAAAGTTTGTCGAGATATCTAAGCGTGCTAATGTCAAAGCACCAAAATTAAAGCAACTGAAATATCACAAAATCCAATGATGATTGGAAACGGGAATTTCAGTGGTTGCAATTGCATTCAAAGCATCATGAATATGCATCCTGCTCTTCCTGTAAAGCTCATTTTAAAGTCTGTTGTGGTGGCAAGAATGACATCACGCGTCATGCAGAATCCCAATCTCATAAAAGCTTATTAACCGTGAAAACAAATATGCCATCACAGAAATCCATGTTTCACAGAATATGCATAAAATGTGGATAAAGTTAGATGTGCCAAGACACTATTTGTCAACTTTATAGCTGAACATAATCTCCCATTTCTGGTAGCAGATCATTTTTCAGATCTAGTCAAAATAATGTTCCCTGGCTCATAACTCGCAAAAATGTTCTCATTCAAATGGACAAAAAACTATTCACATAGCGATTATTTTATTGTTCAAAAGAAATTATCTTAATTTTATAATAATAATAATAACAATAATAATAATTTATTATATAAACTCACTGTCATGAGTAACCATCTGCAGAATGTGACCAGTGATCATGATTTTTATGCAAAATATGCATTTGACACTACTATGAACGATGGCAAAAACTGATATAAACACCACTGACCTTGATTTAATCCTTTGTAAACATGAAAGCAAACCAGACTAAAGTACATGTCACTAACTGCCATTTTAATCTGTAATGCCTGGGATGAATGGAGTCTTTGTCTCCGTTTATAATACTAGTAAGTGATAATCGTTTTCCGGATTCGATTGTCATTATTAAAGAGTGGCGATAGTGATGATAATGATAACAAAGGTGTCTACAAATTAGGCTTAAAGTCAAAAAGGCTGTGATGGTATAATCTATGTATTTGTGCTTCATGTGAAGAATCTTACTGACATTAAAAAATATTAGAAATAGACCCAGACAGTACCAATCTTGAGAAGTTCTGGCAGGCTGTCAGCAATCTGAATCTACACACAGACTGGACACGATTTCAACTTCTTGGTGGAGTTGTACTGACATTGCCACATTCCAATGCAGACACTAAAAAGGACATTTTCCATTCTGAGGAAAAATCAGGCTGACTCGAGAGGAAAACAGGATCCAGTAACAGTACATCATCTTCTAAGTGTTAAGATCAACAATGACGAGGACTGCCATAATCCACCATTGATCTAAGAAATGCTAAAAATGCTCGTGGTACATATAAGATGAGTATGAACTGCAACAGGTTACCGTGTAAGGACTGACTTGATGAGATAATGTGCATTTTTTAATATTTCAAAAATGAATTAAAAAATGTAAATTTGTTAAATAGTTGTAATTTTTGTCCATTTGCATGCTAAAAATTGGGTCGATGAAAATCCTCCCTATTTTGAGGTCAAAACTCCTGACCAAATTGTGGAAATCTCCTGATCTGGCCTGTCTTTTCTATCACATATATGATTGTTCATCAACCAGTTGTCAAAATACTGGAGGATAGGGACCCCTAAAGATCTGAAGTGGGTTGCTATTATCCCATCAGCCTGGTAAAGGTTCTGGAGGCAGAGGCACGGCCAAACAGACAAGACTGAAATTGAAATACCTTCTGGTAAAGACAAAACCTGATGTATATCCTGTGGGGCAGAAAGATGGGGATGTGAAGGTACACATTCTGCAGATCTAAGGAGATCACCCAGTCATAGGACCATACAGCATTCCTGACTGTGTTGGTAGTCTCCATTTTTAAGTGTTCTTCCTGAAGGAATTTGTTTAAGGTAGAAAGATCGATAATGAGTCTAAACTTTTTGCCTTTTTTAAAAACAAAAAATATCCAGGAATAGAAACCCAGACTTTGGTTGTTTACCACCCTCTCGACTGCACCCTTCTGTAGAAGGGTGTGCACCTCTTCCCTTACATGAACCAGTTTGGCCTGGTGAAAAGAAATGGGGGTCAGTGACAGGGGAGATTCCCAGACAAGAAGCTGGTAACTATCCTTTCAAGTGGAAAGGAGTGGGTAGGGAGGAGGGAGGAATGGGGGGGAACCCTACTATCTTTCCTCCTTGGCAAATGGGATTGATGATCCCTTCTCAACAGTCTTGTTTGTCAAAGGTCCACACCTCCATCACTTGACCTGTAGGGTGGACCGAAGATGGAGACCCCAAAATAGGAAAAGGGCCCAACAGAACTGGTTCTTCTGGGAACTCAGCTGTGTCAACCAAAATTGAAAGTTATCATCCCATCTTCGTTCTTGAGGCGAGACAGGACTATTCATCTTATCTCCCTCCTTGGAAGAGGGAATGACCTGCCCTGTCTGCCGATCCATGTAGCCATGACAGTCATCGCTGGTGTCATGTGGGGAGGAGACATAGCTGACTCACCACCAAGTTGTGGAAGTACCGAAGCCACGTGGAAATGAGGTGTAACAGTGTTGACCTGATCCCTTCCCCTAGACAGGTCATGTAAACTTGAAGCAACTTTCCCCATAGGGATTGAACAGTAACATAGAGAAAGGGGCTGGGGGTAGGGTAACAACCTAATCCCTTTCCCTAGACTGGTGGTCAAAACTTGGAGCCTGATGACATGAGACAGAAACTGGGAGATCTGGTGAAAAGAAATGGGGGTCAGTGAAAGGGGAGGTTTCCAGACAAGAAGCTGGTAATTATCCTTTCAAGTGGAAAGGAGTGGGTAGGGGGGAGGGAGGAATGGGGGGGGGGGAACCCTACTATCTTTCCTCCTTGGCAAATGGGATTGATGATCCCTTCTTGACAGTCTTGGAGGAGAGTGGTGGCCCACCTCTTTCTTGTTGGACAAAACCAGAGGGGATGGTGCTTGTCCACGGCCTGCCACGTTAAACATAAGTTGAAATAAAGGCAGAGACATCCATAATGTCATGGGGGGGGGGGGGGAGGGAGGGGAAACCCCTACTATCTTTCCTCCTTGGCAAATGGAATTGATGATCCCTTCTCGACAGTCTTGGAGGAGAGTGGTGGCCCACCTCTTTCTTGTTGGACAAAACCAGAGGGGATGGTGCTTGTCCACGGCCTGCCATGTTAAACATACGTTGAAACAAAGGCAGAGACATCCATAATGTCAGGGGGGTGGGGAAAGAAGACTCATTACTAGGTGGTGGGGGTCCCCAAATCCCGTAGTGCTTAAACAGGGAAGATAGGAAAGGTGGATGCTGATCTGATCCTCTTCCCTAGACAGAAGACCAGACCTCACGCTACTGGCTAGGGCAGGGGTGCACAACATATGGCCCACATGCGGCCCTACTACACATTTTGTGCGACTCGTGTCCTTACTTTATGCCGGTGTATTTATGCTTTTATTATAGACACAAAACTTTTGCAGTGTGGGCCGCTTAGTTCCAATCAAGGTCTATTCTGGCCCTTGTAAACATTTGAGTTGTGCACCCCTAGTTTAGGGTTTGGGTGTTTTTCCCCCACAACGCAAGATTGTTATTTTGTCACCTGTGCTTCCACCCACCGTTAAGCCCAACAAGGGGTCCAATATTTACACTCATTTATTGCACTTCTCATCTCAGGGTCACAAAGGGTGATATAATCAAGCAAAAAAAGATAATTTACTTGATTGACCCTTGCCACTGCCCTCAGGGTCCATGTCTTTTCTAAGGTTTGAAGCAAAACATTATGTTTATTTAAACACAATGGTGATCTTTAAAAGTATGGTACAGATAATGATGACTTGAATCTATACTTCCAGAATATACCATACAAGTTGCTATTTAACATTTAACAGAATTAACCCAAATCTGTCACATTATGCACTAGAAGAGTAGGTCCCAATCTTCTGGCATATTGTTTGCCGTTCAGTATATATAAGCTATATAAGTGTAAATATGGTAGTCATGAAGTATACTCACTTGTAAGTTGGATCCAACTGCAAACTGCACAGTCGCAGATCTGCCATCACATAATGCACCAGCAGATCGGGGTCTATACAGTTTGATAGGAGTAATCAGTAGAACAAACAACACAGGCCCTGATCTGCTGATGCATTATGCAATGGCAGATTAGGGTCGATGTTGTTTGCAGTTGTACCCGATTTATACACAAGTATATACGGTATTCATACCCATTTTGTTTCCATTGAGCTCCTTTTGACTATCATCAAAGTACTGGCTGGGATGATTGATTCCATTATGTGTATCCAGGGGGAGGTGATGAATAGCTTCAAAATAGTGTGTACATGCCAGCTG
This sequence comes from Margaritifera margaritifera, assembly GCA_029931535.1. Lineage (NCBI taxonomy): Eukaryota > Metazoa > Mollusca > Bivalvia > Unionida > Margaritiferidae > Margaritifera > Margaritifera margaritifera. The sequence continues at coordinate 2,456,268 of JAQPZY010001528.1, forward strand.
GTAGTGGTTACCCTTCAAGTCACTCATGATCTGAAAAATAAAAAAGCTGCAAGTATCCACAATTTTCACAACAGTTTTGCTACTGGCATTAAATCAATAATTTGGAGACCATACAGCACTCAATATAATGCCGTCCATGAGAGCCATAGAGTATACTGCCATCTAGTGAGACAACCTTATAATGAAGTACATGATACAGTACTACCTCATTATAATGCTGCATGTGGGAGTAATAAATTAGATTGCCTTATAGGGACGCTGCCTTATAATGAAGAACATGATGGAGTATTCCCTCATTATAATGCAGTCCATGGGAGTCATAGAGTATACTTCATTATAAAAAAGAAAATACATATACTTCTACTGTTGAATAATGAAATGGTATCCATTATCATACCTGCCTTATAAGAGTGACTGTGTTATAATGAAGGTCCTTATAGTGAGGAAGTGCTGTATTTGAATTCACTTTTGTGTTAATCATCGAGATCTTCATCATCCAGATTGTGATCATGGAATCGTCATCATCGAGATAGTTATCATCTAGATCGTCTACGTCGTCATCATCGAGATCGTCATCTTCGAGATCGTCAACGTCGTCATTATCCTTGATGATTATCCTTTTTGATTCTATGACTTTGATAACAAATATGATACTTCTACAGTGCCTTTTTTTGATATACAAGACTTATCTCTTTAAAGCTTTCCCTTGTTTAGCCAGGTATCACACCTGTTTGGGTATGTAATATTATGCAATACTCGCTGGTCAACTCCGTTGAATGACCCACCTACGAGATTACAGCTGAAAATACAAAAGTCACAAGTGCATGAAAATTGGGTAAAACTGACCTAGATTTGGTATGGTTGAGTAACTTTCACTGAGATGTACTTTCATAACAGTTTTCATGTGTGTATGTGAAATTGGGTGCAAGAAATTGGACACTGCTGAAAGAAAATTTCCAAAACAACAAATTGAAACAAAATCATAAAGGACAATACTTACCCCAACACTGATACCAACAAGGGAATAAATTTATTGCAGCACTGCTTAAGTAGCATGTGCACAAGATACAATCAAAATTCAACAAAATGACAAATGGGGATAATAAAAACTGAAACATGATGCAAAGACTGGGGAGAACAGGCCAACTGCAATACCAATAATGGATACATCAGTAGCCTTTCCTAATTTTCCACCAAGTCTGATGGTGACAAATTTTGGATCCTGAGTAGATCAGAACAGATAGGGGTCCTTGTGAGGTCTCCAGTTTGCAAGAAATGGAGAGGCCACATATGAAGCAGGAGAGGGTGCAACTCTCTAGTATGACTGCCTCCCTCCCTAGGGAAGTGGGAGGGATCCAGACTTTCTCCCCTGCCACCCCCCTCCGCATCGTTGTGTGAAAGACTGGTTGAAAGGAGTTTTAAACTGGGTCTGATGGTTCTGCTGGGACCCCTGCTTAAAACGTTTAGAAGTGGGAGATGTGAAGCTTTTCAAAAGCTTTGGGATGGGCTTGTTTCTTCGCCCGTTTAGCCAGGGACTGGTGTTGCTGATCCCTCAAGTCTTGTGAGGCTACTGTAGGGATTAGCCCTCCAAAGACTTTTACTGTGCTCCAGCAAAACCTGTTATCTCCATGGTAGCATCCCTAAGGATGTGGAGAGCTCAGCAGCAAGTGCCATTGACATAAAGAGCTTGTGTCTCAATATCTTGGCAACGGCCTCCAACAATCTCTGCAAGGTAGCCAGGGACATTAATTCCTCCTTCAACAGACTGAATGAGGCAGCTGAAAAAAAGATCGGCATGGGAGGTTTTAGCAACTAGTGACAAAGGCGACGTGGGTCCCTTCTTCCTGACCATTTAGGCATGGTAAGTTTCTGCTAATTCCCATACCTCATCAGACCAAAGGCAACAAAAAGGACAACAATCAATGTGTACACACATTGTGCACACTAAGCAGATGGGGTGTGAGTTCCAAGCAGCCTTTTTATGACTACATTTACCAACACCTTGAGGCATACTGAATGCTGAAATGAAATACAACAAACAATGGACCAGAACAAGAGCTGGGCATATAATACTTGCCCTAACAAGAGTAATTAAGAGAGGGATAAAAATAAAGCACCGCTTTGCTAGCCAAGAACTCAAATTAAACAAAAAGGGCGACAGATAAAAGACAATTATGCAAGGACTGAAGAGAAAATATCAAATACAACACAAAAAAGGATACGATTGACAGTAGAAATGCCAAAAGACAACTTAGATGATGAAAACATAGAGTGCCAAAAAGACACACAAGAACTGCATGAAGTTCAAGGAAAAGAAGGACAATAAACCTTTCACTTGATAACTCGCGCACAACGTTGTCCAAAAACATAGACCGCACTATAAGCAAGGGCGCAAGTTACCGAGGGACCTAAAAAAAATTAAACAGGGGATACCATTCCTGCTTGACATTGAAACAACTGCACGGGGGGGGGGGGGGGGGGGGGAAACGGGGCTGTTTAATGGCTGAATACTCGTTTTATAATTACATTGGGAATAATTGTCAATAAAGAGCTTTTTCTAATGTAGTTGTTTGCTTTTCTGTATAAATTACCTTTATTTTCAAGATAACGAACCTCTGAAAGATCGTGAACAACATTAGTCCAAGCGGTTTCAACAACACGTGTACGCGAAAAATATTGTGTATTACATCACTGCTTTTTGTTGTTGTCGATTCACAACTAAATAAGATTCCTTTTTTCAAAAACTAGGGGCATTTATTATGTCAAACAACCGTCAACGTCGAAACTCAATTTATTTATTGTTCTATTAATAAAATATGAATGCTGTAATTTCATATCAAGTAACAGTGAAACTTCCTCTCATCCTTGAGGAAATCCCCGAGTAGCAAGTTAGAAATTTTAAGTTCAATACAAACTCTGGAACTCGCTTCTCTGTAATGAACCGTATCCGTAAAACAAAGCTTTTTATTCACCAAGTATTTGGCTTGGTTGCCTTACTATTTTTGATCACGTTTGTGAATGAGTAGGCTAATTTAAGGTAGTTTAATTATATTACTTACATAATAATATTTATAACAGTGTTCGACTGATCAATTGAAATGAGTTGACCCAACACATGGCTCTGTGACCTCTTACGCAGGCATGATTGCATGCCTTTTAACTTTTCTGTTATTCCACCCCCTTTGTTTGATTTGATACAAAAGACGTATTTAACGTGATAATACAAAGCAGGTCTACTATTAATTAAGTGTAACAACACAACAAATACTTTCGCAAGTCGGAGATAAAAATGAAACGGTCGGCACTTAATTAGATTCTCATGGAAACGCTTGCGGCGATAGCTTGGTCGATTGAATTATATTGTTCACGTTTGAATACAAGAGGGCATATTACATTTATGATGATTACACTGAAACCGAATTAAAAGATATAACTAAAACACATATTTCACTTGACAAAACTTATTTAATTGGTATTTATTTTTAAAGTGTTGCCACCAGTAGGTTTTAAAGACATTTTCATTGATTGAAATTTCGTCAAATATTGTTATTTATAGTGTACCGAGAATGTTGCTTGGAAAGAAAATTGAACAAAATATATGACTTCTTATTAAAAGTTGAAAATTTCATGATGTTGATTCAAATTTCCGGGTACTAACCACTGGTTTTGACGATAAAACAATATATCAAGGTTTCATTTACTAATTTTGATCGAGATTTTTTTTACCTTCAACAAATAGGGTCCTTTTTTTTTTCTTTTTTTTTTTCTAGTTTAAAAAAATGGGATCCACGCCTGACCCTCGTTATAAGCGAGATTGCGAGTTATCCGGGCGCGAGTTATCGAGGGAGCGGTGTATTCCAAATGACATAAGTTGATTAAGGTATCAGACTGGGATCATGTTTTTTATTTTAGACCTCCAATTACTAATTGGTGGAGGAAATAATCACCTTGGACTGGCAACCAGTGCCAAGATATAGCAAGAATTGCTGGTAATGTACTACTGCCATTAAAAAAAATTTGATGACCCGTTGCTCTAGTTACTAGTTATGGAAATAGATATACCTGAGATATGCCAATAGATAAACAAAAGTTACAGTGAGTAACCAATTACTTTAATATAATTATTTATCTTTTCAATTTATTTCTCTATTTGGAAATTAGCAGGTAAGAACAAAAAAAAAAAAATAGACCCCTTGTTTCTTCTATCCTTGGATTTTTGCTAATGTTGGCAATCTTACTGCAATCATTTTTGGTAAATTAAAAAATTGCAACACAAAAATTATTCAGAAAGGGCAGAAAGTACTTAGCTCCCATTTCCTTGGTATGATATTGCCAATAACGTGTTAAAAGTGCTGCTAGAACCAACAAAACCAAACTGACAACAACCCATGTATGAAAATAGAAGGCTCTTCATAGCTCTCAAAAATATATTCCAAAAAGCTTAACAACAATTTACCCTGTGACCTCTGATTTATGGGGGGATTTTCATGATCGCGCATCCTAGATGCAACCCTTGTTGTGACCTAGATCTTGAGACAGGGGGTATATAACTCTGAATATGCAACCCTTGTTGTGACCTAGATCTTGAGACAAGGGGTATATAACTGTGAATATGCAACCCTTGTTGCGACCTAGATCTTGAGACAGGGGGTATATAACTGTGAATATGCAACCCTTGTTGTGACCTAGATCCTGAGACTAGGGTATATAACTGTGAATATGCAACACACTGCTAAGTCAATTTATTTCTCTATCACTTGAAACAGGGGATATAAAACTGAATATGAAACCCTTGTTGTGATCTGGATCTTGAGACAGAAGTATATAACTGTGAATATGCAACCCTTGTTGTGACCTAGATCTTGAGACAGAAGTATATAACTGTGAATATGCAACACTTGTTGTGATCTAGATCTTGAGACAGGGGTATAGAACTGTGAATATGCAACCCTTGTTGTGACCTAGATTTTGAGACAGTGGGTATATAACTGTGAATATGCAACCCTTGTTGTGACCTAGATCTTGAGACAGGGGGTATATTACTCTAAATATGCAACCCTTGTTGTGACCTAGATTTTGAGACAGCGGGTATATAACTGAATATGCAACCCTTGTTGTGACCTAGATCCCGAGACAGGGGGTATATAACTGAATATGCAACCCTTGTTGTGACCTAGATCCTAAGACAGGGGTATATAACTGTGAATATGCAACACACTGCCAAGACAAGGTATAAAAAAGGCTAACGCTTCATAAAAATAGCTTAAGTGGTTCAAATGCTACATGGACAAAGGTCACTTATTTATATTTTTATCTTGACTGATGTAGGGGCATGACTATGGTATGTGACATTCTGTACAGTCATTATTTATTTTTGGGGGGTTGGTTGGTTTCAATGGCACCGTTAAAAACATTAATTGCTGTCATTCAGAGGAAATGGGAGCCAAGTGCCTTTCCCAAGAACACACAGAGGAAGCCCAAAAGGACTGGCCTGGGCGGGTATTGTACCTGCGAACCTTGGTTTACAAATTGGATGCTCCACCAACTAAGCTACCATGGTTCCCACATGGTCATTATATATAACTCGTTAAAGTTTCATTAAAATATCTTTAGTGGTTCAAAAGTTATACTTTGGACAAGAATACAAGTCACTGAATTACATTTTCCCTTGCCATGCTCTTGACCTTGAGACAGGGGCATGCCTATGGTACAAGACATGCCATCTAGTCATAATATATACTTGGGTAAAGTTTCATTAAAATATCTTCAGTAGTTCAAATGTTATACTCTAGACTAGGATACAAGCCACAGAATTATTTTTTCCCTTGCCATAACCTTGACCTGGGAGGGGGGAGAGATAGCTATGGTGTGCAACACATTGTCTGTTCACGGTATATACATACGCCAAGTTTCAAAAGTTACACTCTGGAAAAGGATACAAGTCACAGAATTACATTCTCTCTTGCCGTGATCTTGTCCCTGAGGCAGGAGCATGGCTGTGGTATGGAACACACTGTCTTGTCATACTATACTTGGGCTAAGTTTCATTTAAATATCTCAGGTTGTTAGAATATTATACATCTAACAAGGACACAAGTCATGGAATTACATTTTCCCTTGCAATGATCTTGACCTTAAGGCAGGGGTTTTAGCTATGGTGTACAATGCACTGGTTAGTCATGGTATATATTCTGGCAAAGCTTCAATAAAAATATCTTCAGTAGTTTTAATACTTTCAGATTTTTTCATTTTTTTTCATGTTTATCCATGACTAAGAATCTTCCATTAATCTTTTCAGTGATCTATTTTTTCCCTATAAATTAGTGGTATCTATATATACATAGGGTTTAATGGCATGGCAGCACAACATTGGCAATATGGTGCCAATTCAAAAGTTAAGTTTCAAAAATGTAAAGATAAAACCCGGCAAAAAAACTCTTGGAAGATACAGCCTTTAAAATAAATGGAAATATGTTGTACTACAACATAAAAGATAAAAGGCAAAGATGCTACAATTCTGCAATAAAACATAAAGGTAACAAAATATAAAACTCTTCCAGGTGAATGCATCCATACAGTTTCATAAGTGCATACAAATTTTAGAGAAATAAGGCTAAATACAGAAACTCAATGTTTCATGCCTACAGTCACAACAATAACAATGTTAACAAAATCAATAACCATATTAACAAAATCAATAACAATGTTAACAAAATCAATGACCCTATTAACAAAATCAATAGCAATGTTAATAAAATCAATAACCATATTAACAAAATCAATAACAATGTTAACAAAATCAATAACCATGCTAAAAACATCAATAATAATGTTAACAAAATCAATAACCATATTAACAAAATCAATAACAATGTTAATAAAATCAATAACCATATTAACAAAATCAATAACGATGTTAACAAAATCAATGTCATAGAAAAGAATTATACCTATAATTGGCCTGTGTTCTACACTAGAGGCAAAAAAATTAAATGGTGCTTCACATCATTTATTCTATTATACCTTATCTAAATATTCTCCACCAACATTTTGAGCTCTTAGCTTCTGTTTAAGTAGGTCTGCATCCATATGTCGAAATGGACAACCTGAAATGAACACAGGAAACTAGTGAAAATACAAATGTTGTAAGTTTTTGGCTAGTCACATCTTATTAGCAGGTATTATTTTTGGCTTTTAAAATTTGCTCTACTTTTTGCTGAAAGTAAAAAGCCAAAATGACACGTACATCTAAGCGCTGTTCCATTAAAATACATGGGACCAGGGGAAGGCAGTTTTGAATATGGGTAGCCACCCTAAAATATGATTAAGGCCTTTCTGGATCAACCCATAGAATTTATTTTAGGTGAAAGTTACCCACCAACAGAATTTTTTTATACAGGGTCAGATATCCCAAAATGGCTGTATTTGCTGGAATGACCAACAAATGAGCTCAAATTACCTGACCATTTTCTAACATGACATGTCGGACACTGAGTACGAGATGTCCATAATTATCCCATGCAATTGTTTCATCATATTTTCTCATTTTACATGTATAGTTTTACAAACTGCACTTAGTTTTTCTTTGGTAAATATGGATTTTAAGATTGGAGTTATAAATCCAATGTGCATTTCCATATGACTGGCTCTAGTAGACCAATTCCAGTTGGGTCATCATTTCCACATGACTGACTATAGTAGACTAACTCCAGTTTGGTCATCATTTCCATATGACTGGCTCTAGTAGACTAATTCCAGTTGGGTCATCATTTCCGTATGACTGACTCTAGTAAACCAATTCCAGTTGGGTCATCATGTTTATGATAGACATAGTGTAAGAGGGCAAGGCACTTTACCCCCATTGCCCTGCCACAAGATAGCCAATAAATCGATTGATCAGTCTCGCCTTGCTTATGCATACAGTTCACATGCCAGTGTTCCAAAATGAAATACATATCGACACCTAGCTACCAGATTGAGTGACTATTTCTGGTCAATGTGTTAATAGGAAATTTCATTGGATATGATAAGTCTTTGCATCCGGTAAAACTAGCTTCTATCTTTATTAATGTGAATGTCATTGGAAACATTAAGCTTTGCGGAGTGCACAGTAGAGTGAGTATTTCTGACAGTGTCAAAAATAAACACATTCTGAGTGGTAGTTGACCGATATAAAGGACAGTGTCAAAAATAGACACATTCTGAGTGGTAGTTGACCTGTATAAAGGACAGTGTCAAAAACAGACACATTCTGAGTGGTATTTGACCTGTATAAAGGACAGTGTCAAAAATAGACACATTCTGAGTGGTAGTTGACCTGTATAAAGGACAGTGTCAAAAATAGACACATTCTAAGTGGTAGTTGACCTGTATAAAGGACAGTGTCAAAAATAGACACATTCTGAGTGGTAGTTGACCTGTATAAAGGACAGTGTCAAAAATAAACACATTCTGGGTGGTAGTTGACCTGTATAAAGGACAGTGTCAAAAATAGACACATTCTGAGTGGTAGTTGACCTGTATAAAGGAGTGCTGTCAAGAAATAGGTTTTATCATGCCAAGGTGTAGACATGTCATACTGCAAAGAGGATTGTTACAAATAACTGTTTCAATTTGCATTATACTTTCTTTCATTCTTTTTTTACATCTAGTTTTTCTTCTGAGTGCTAATTAGCATTGACAGTGACTCTTATGTCCTACATACTACACTAATCCCTCTCTATGATGCTGTTCATAACAGCCATAAAAGTGTAGTCATATACTGGGTCCACACTTGGGGGCAATTCAGGCAAAATAGCTGCCTATTGCACCCACATACACATATGATTGTGTAGTGTACCAGCAGAACAACAACAACAATGATCACCTGCTCCAACAGAAAGATCTCAAGACATTGATTAAATGGAGTCACACATGCCAGATGGAATTTAACTTCGAGAAATGCACCATCAAGCAGATCTCTAGTAAAACATCCAAGCAGCAGTTTACTTACACTATCAAAGACCAAGTTCTTCATGTTGCATAGCACCATCCATACCTTGGTGTAGAATTGAGTGATAACCTGATGTTGCACAGCACCATCCATACCTTGGAGTAGAATTGAGTGACAACTTGATGTTGCACAGCACCATCCATACCTTGGAGTAGAATTGAGCAACAACTTGACGTTGCACAGCACCATCCATACCTTGGTGTAGAATTGAGTGACAGATTGATGTTGCAAAGCATCATTCATACCTTGGAGTAGAATTGAGTGACAATTTGAAGCACAACCTACATTTTAACAACAACACCAATAAAACTTCAAGTGTGCTGGGATTTCTTAAATGTAATTTAAGGAATTGTCCATCTGAAGTAAAAAGAGAAGGCCAACTTCAGCTTAGTAAAACCAGATCCATGATCTGGAACCCTCAACAAAAGACCCAGATCAAGCAGATGGAACAGATCCAAAGGAATGCAGCCTGTTTTGTACTAAATAAACCATACAACATGTACCACCCTAAAAGAGCTTCCGCCATGATTAACACATTGCAATGGCAATTGTTACAACAATGGTGCATCTACACAGATGTGACCCTATCATATAAAGTCATCAATATCTTGGTAGCTGTACCATGCATCTACCACCCAAACCCTGCATCAGTAAGATCTACAAGATACAACCACTCACAGAAGTGCATCATGTACTAGTGAAAGGTCAACGTTTACCAGCAATCATTTTTTCCTCTGACAGTTGCTCACTGGAACCAATGTTCTGAACATGCAGTGACAGCTCCCAGTCTGGATGCCAAATCTGTCATCCAGCACATACCGTTTAAGGGACCAACGATCTAATTTTCTGGGTAAAGATGTCCCTGGGATTTTGTTGAGAAAAAAAAATTCCGGCTTTCAAATAGCCTGAAAGCATATTCTGGCATTGATTTATAGCACAAACACCACAACCTATTTTATACATTATATTAGTTATAAAAAAAATTATTTTTTTAAATCTTGAATTAAAAAGAATATAAAAAAAACAACAACAAAAAAACCATCTCGAAAGAAAATCAGAGGACCCCCAACCCTATTAAATGGTTGGTCCCTAAGTAGATACTATATGAAATTATTTGTAAAATGTATATATGTTATTTTTTAAGAAATGTTTCCACCCTGCATGCAGGCACTATGTTCTCCCTCGGAAGCTGATGTCCGTCACATGGACTTTTACTGAGTATTATACTGAAGTGAAGTCGTATAGAAAACACTGCAACCAACAGGGTTAGTAGAGAAATTAACTTTAAAATCTGAGGGTTTTTTAAAGTTTGTCCATGGTGACATCGATGCTGCCAGGATTTTAGCTAAAAGAGGGAGCTCCCACCCACCCCTCCCCCCGTCACCCAAAAAAAAGAGGGGAGTAGGAGATAAAAGAGGGGGAGGAGGAAATGGCCATAGTTCAATATTTACCTAACACATAAATAGCCATCTCTTTCATTCTTCCTGCTCCACTCTGTTAGAACTCTACTGAAAGCAAAATCCTCAAAAGACGTCTCCTCTAGTCATATAAGCATTACTCTGTTGAGTGTTTCTGAGCTTAATCTGTTCTTTATCTGTGTATAAATATTGTTCTGTGCTAAGAACTCTCTTTCACAATCTGCTTTCTGAAGGGACATATGCATAGCTAGCCAAGCCAGCTTGAACAAGTTGGGAAACTGTTCTTTATGGTTGTTATGTACAATTTTAAACAGCTCTTGGGTATTGTCACTTGGATATCTCTGCTCCAAAATAAGATTTTTCACTAACAGGAGCTCTGCCAAAGTCTCACTTTCTTAAATCAGTCCTTTGCTGACAACTATGCCAGATTTCTTATCTGTTCTGTTATGCTGTATAAGGGTTTTAAGTCCATCAAAGCCACAGTATGCTTGTTCAGACAGAGGTATTTTGATCAAATAAATATCCTTACTTTTTAATTTCCTTTTAGATTCTTATTTATTAAATTTTTATGTTAACCAGTACACTGCCATATAGTTTTGTAGTAAAAGATCCCTCAGGGCTGAATTGTTTGAGGAATGAAAATTGCACTCTACTTTTAAACTGCCTGTATTTTAATTAGGCTTGGTAATCTGCCTTTTTAACATTTAATTTTGAAATACCCCAGAATTGGGGGCTGACCGGCATGCCGTCTGTTTTTGTCCATCCAGCATGTACATCGGACTTGTATTCAGCATTATTTTCAGTTTAAAAGTCACTCACTGGTATTTCCAGTAACACTTTCCGAATTCAATAAATTTCATATACTTCAAAACTTAAAAAAAATTTGCAATTATCATCGCTATCATCAGCCAGTATTTGCCGAACGAAATCGTCATCTGAAAATGAACCATGTTGGGAGTCAGCCATTTTGGGGTTTTCTAGGTGGCCCTTATTTTAAACAAGCATTTGTAAAACTTCCTTAATGAATGCAAGGTTCAAACATGACAATGCATGTTCGAGGGCCCAATGTGCCAATCAAATTTAGTTTAACAACCATTGATATCAATCCAATGTACTCAGATGTGTAAACAATTCCCTACCTTAAAAAAGACAGATGTCAGGACAAGTGTGCTGAGAACCCTAATGACGGTGTGGCTTTTGTCACAACAAGCACTTTCAGGGTTAACAGTTAAATAAAAATTGTATACTGTGCAGAGTACATTTTTATATGTGCAACTTTAAACTAACTTGTGGGAGTTCTCGTACATCACTGCTTTCCAAGTGCAAAAATTTGTACAAATTTTGCGTGACTCACGCACTCTGGCAGTATCTCTGTGGTGAGCATAACATTTATGACAAATCTGAATATCCCCATAAAGAGAAAAGGGACTCTGTTACGGAGCAGTGAAGAGACCATTCCATGACGACAGTTTTGCCTGACCTGGACAGACTGTCTGCTAATACGTTCTTCTTCCCCAGAATGTGGCGCTTTACGAGAAATGTGGCTGGCTCAGAGGGTTATCCCTTTCCGAGGAATCCAGCAAAGGAGGTTTCACCTCCACACAAAGAGAAGGGGCATGTGAGCCTCCCTGACGTCCGAGATATGCTATGATGGACATGTTGTTGTCAGAGACCATGACACAAAGGCCCCTTACTCTGTCAATGCACCCTAAAACACTTCTGGTAAAAGAATCTTAATCTGAACAGAGGTTGTTGAAGCAAATGGACTTCGACCTGTGCAAAGATGGAAGTGAACACAATGCTAACGCTGTTGATGATCCAGCAAAAATGTGATGTTATAGGTCTATCAAATGAATGTAGAATAAAATAACTGGATGTCTTTAATTTGCATGATTTGCGTGCTTTCTTCACCGCTAGGCTAGCCTAATGAAAAACCGTCTGCAATAAAGCATTTTTTGTGGGGTCAAGATAGAGCCGTTCATCATTTATACAAATTTATAGTTTTTTTTTTTAAATTTAGGTTTCCTTCAGTTTTTTGGGGGCTATTTTTTAGGTTTCTAAGGTCAAATTTAAATTTTAGGGTTTTTGAAGTCTGCTGCGGACCCTGAATCAATCATTAGCTATTTGGATGCACGAAAAAATTCCATGCTGATAAAACCATATGCAGGACTGTATCATTATGCAAGAGTAATCAAGAATGCAGGCAACAAAGTGGCTATCTCATTAAATGGGCATTTCTCATTCTTATAAATCAAGCTTAAAAAAAACCCAACCTAACAATCTTTCTGAAAGAGTATGAACTATAAGGAGCATGGGCTCGACCACTGCAGTCACTAACCAGCTAAGTTTGATCATTTTCACAGCCTTTCTTGTATCCAAGAGCATGAGACAACATTTTTTATATTTAATTTAAATTTGTTTATGATTCAATAGTGTCCGCTGTGATATAGACTGGTCGCCTGTAATTTTTTGGCTAATGTAACAAAAGTAATCCAGTAGCTGCATAAGGGCCGGGTACTAGGCTACTATTGTGACATCATGTTCTAGGCTTGCCCCAACCTATTTATAGCTGAACATTGAGAATGTTTTTTTTTGTATACATCCAACCAAAAGCAACAGACACAGAGACACCCATTTTCAGTCATAGACTGTTCACTCCTTCACTGCAATGCATTGCAAATCTTTTTTGTTTGATGATGGATTTCTAAAGTGGAAGTTTTTAGAACATGTTTGGCTTGCACATTTAGGCCGACCTACCCAGACAGTTATTTCAGCAACCCATAGAAGTGATTTTATGGAATAAACAACCAGGGACAGCAGTAATTTTGGACCCCAACTAGCCTGGAATATATTTTGTTTAAACTGCTGTCCTCAGGTCCCATGTATGTTTTAATGGAACAGCCCCAAAGTGGATGAGAATGTTCCTTAAAGCCAAAATCAATTTAAAAAAAAACAAAATTAAACTCATAATGTATTTTTAATCTCAAGGATGATGATGATTTACTCTTAATTTTTGCTTTTTTGTGCTATAAAACATTTTGACAATTTGATGCCTCTGTGCAATATAATGCAGACTGAAAAAGAAAAGTAAATCATTAGCATTTCCTTTCGTTAATTATGTGAATATAAGTCTGGACTGATCTGGAAAATTATCGTCTTAACAGTACACCATTTTAAACAATAAAAAAAAAAGAAATAAAAACTAAAAATACAGGCTTTCACTGATATCTGAAGTCTGAGCAAATACATTTTGAGACTGGTTTCCATGTCCACTTTAATATGAAGAGTACTGTAATCACTCCTGTCTGTCAATGTGTGACAAGACCGGAGTAATTTAAGAACAACTGGATAGAATTTACTGAAAGTTGGCAAGATAATGTGGAAGAAATTATTAGATTTGGACCTTGTTTGAAAACAACTGCTAGAGTATTTGCTAAAGTAAATATTACTATATGTATAATACAAAAGCAATCTGCATTATGCTAGAATTACCTCCTTCTATAAGATTAATAACTTAATCTGTCATATATACAGAATATCTATATGTAAATATTCTCAGCATGTGATACAGGCAAGCTGGTGGGGTTGGCATTTACATATGCATTTCTAAGGTTATACTTTTTGATACTGCTGATTGTTGTTTCATGTCATAGTTCCAGCACTTTTAAAAAGACAAGAAAAACTTCAATGGCAGTATGGCCAGTTTGCATTGCTTTGTTTTGTTTAAGTGGTGCATCCTATGTATCAGTTTAAACCAATCTGCACTTAACGCTGATCACTGGAAGATGCAATATAGGTCATAGTGTAGTTTGATTGAAGCATCTAGATACCAAATTACATGACTTTGCAGGCAGTAGTGTCTGAGAAACTGAGTTAAATACAGGTCACTGTCGTGGGAAATATAGGTCACAGTGCCCTAATTTGGACTGAATGGGTTTAGTACTCCTCTTGATGCATCTTCATCTCAAGTTACAGGACTCCTCAAGGAATAGTGTCATAGAAACTGTGTTAAAGGCAAACCCTAACCTGGAGAAACTGAGTTTGATGAAAATGTAAGCACAAACAACTGAACCATCAAATGTCACAGTGACCTATTTTTCATAGATGACTGTAGTATTCCTCTTGAAACATTTACATATCAAGTCATGTGACTCTACAAGCAATAATGTCTAAGAAAACAACCTAAAATCATTTGGTTTTGTGGGTTTAACGCCATTTTTCAGCACATGATAGGCTATACATGGCAGCCACAAAATTTGGTGGAGGAAGAACCAGCGAAAACCCCTGGGAAGAACCACCAACCCACAGGAAGCTATTGGCAAGCTTTCTCACATACTCATGTTGGCTGAGCCAAGACTTGAACCCATGTGGACAGAGGTGAAATGTCAGTGATCTGTAAAGGTGAGCGCATTAGATCACTTAGAACGTGGTAACTTCTGAAACATGTGGAGATATGTTGCTTTGCTGATTTTTGTGGGTTATATTATGCCTCTGTAAGATTAAAATATGAATGAAATCAGAATATTGTCCACTGAACAATAGATAACGGTTACATTATCAGACAAGAAAATCAAGACAATTCTCACACTAAAAATGATAAGCAAGGTAAGTGAAGGTACCTTATATACTCGATTATAAGTTGAGCCCAACTTCAAACTGCAGAGATTCAGATCTGCCATCACATAATGTGCCAGCAGATCTGGGTATATGCAGTTTGTTAGAAGTAATCAGTAAAACAAACAACACAGACCCCAATCTGATGGTGAATCATGCAATGGCAGATCAGGGTCTATGTTGTTTGCAGTTGGACTTGACTCATAAGTGAGTATGGTAGTGATTGTTTTTATTTGAGATGCTTTGTTCGATCTATTGCTCACTGTGCCAATATTTTTCTGCCATCAACATTTAATCATACTGAACCTCAGTATAGTGCCAAAGTATTGGTCGACATGCAACGGCTTTAAACATTAAACAAGACAAGACAACCCACCGTGATTATCTCCTGCACCTGGGGCATTGGACATGATTATCTTCATACAGCTGTAAGGTGTGTAGTCTGCCCGCTTTCCTTCTTTGCCATAATTGTGTCTGATGTTATAGGCATATTGCTTATCAAACTAGAAAGACAAGAGCACATTTGTGAAATTTATAAGGCAGAACAAAGGACATCCAACTGGATCTAAAACTTTTTCAATGGCCGCGACTTAAAATTTGTTTGGCTCTTTTCCCCTCTTCACTTGACAGTAAACAGTGATTGTCAGAGGCACAAGAATTACAACACTCCGAAAGAAATGATTAAACTGATGTTAGTAAGTATTTCTTTAAAGTAAAATATTTGTATAAATATAAGAATTTACAGCAGTACATGGAAACCATAAAGCCAATGTAAAAGCCACTAAAACTGACTGGATATGGTCAATATTGACCTCGAATGTCACAGGTTATCCCGAAGTTGTACCTAAAACTCAAAACCCAAATCTGTAAATATAAATTGTATTACCTGTAACCGAAGTTGATGTAGTCTTGGTAATACTTGACCTCTGACCTTCCCGTACATAAGAATGTTTCATATCTTCAGTAAACTTATGCATGAAATCCTGTGACAATCGATTAATGGAAACACAAGAAAGAGACACTTCCATAAATTTCAATCCTTCCTATAAATTTTAAACAAGTATTGTGTGTCACTGATCTTTAATTCTTTGACCTGCCCTTCTTTGGATATTCCACACTCCAAGACAAATCCGTATGCAGTCTGATTAGAAATCCATGGAAACATGTGAAAAGGTCATTTTAAAAACTCTACCCAACTGACCACAATTCAAACAGCCCATTGTGACTTAGACCTTTCATAATTTTTTCTTCAAAATTCAGTCTTTGGAGATACTCAGTGAATCTTGGTTACATTGTGTGCAAACTATGATGATGATCAACTGATACAAACACAAGCTATTGGCCTATATAAAAAAGATTCAACCAATCTTTATGCCAGATGGCCAGCCAGACAAACATGGCTGCCATGTATTGCCTTTGGCAACATACCTTACAGGTGAAACTACCATATATATGAGGAAAGTTTCAGCCCTGTTAAATTTTAACTAATTTCCATTCTTGAAAAATCCATGTTTTATTTTGTATTTGTGAATACAATTTTCCAATTATTTTACTTCATTTCCATGTGGTTTAATTTTCATGATTTGTGAACAGGTTGCAAGAATTGCAACACAAGTTAAACCATGTAAAGACTACATACTGTATAATAAATAGGGCATGTTTTCTCTTGCCTAGGACATTATGTGCCAGAGTTTGGTGCTTATTTGTTGGCCTTAACTTTATGCTGTGTAAAACTAAAGTCTTGCCCAAAATGGACGATGCTCTGATGAAAGGTGGATTTTGATAACTTGTACCGGTATTGAAACCTATGAGCCATCATTAAAAAACAGTATTCAGAAAAAAACTTAAAAAACAATTTTACTAATAAATGCACTTGATCTTATTTCCAATCAAACTGATTCCTATCACTGCAGACTTGGTCAATAAAAGACATTAAATGCCAAGACATGATGATTATATATTACGGTGTTTGTGCTGCTGGATATTGTGAGCGACATCGAAGTACAACACAGCGAGCTTGCGAGTCCCATGTATTTTGAGTGAGACCACAATATCCAATAGAACAAAAACTATATAATTTATTTATTATATACCCACAAAATTACCCAAATTTTAAAAATGATAACTAGTTTCTACATTATTTTCCCCCCAAAATGAATGCAAAATTTTGAAAAAGGAACCTATTTTTATGACTGAATTGCGCAAAAATATATGGTATCACCTGACTTGATTTTACCTGATTTTTGGTCAAGACAGACTTGCCGTGACATCATGTTGTATACCAACAAACTTGCTGGGTCTTCTGCATGCTTAACAGCACTAAATAAAATACTTGACAATGTCCAATAGGAACAAAATATACCAAATCATCTAAAACATACATTTTGTTAAACTTGCTCCAAGTTTGTTCAGCAGTTTTTGAGAAATCATTGTTTCTTCTATTTCTAGTAACGGAGGCCACATTTAATGGTGGACTTGCACAATTTTGTATAAACCTAAATGCTTTCATTGCCAGGATACTTTCTGTCAAATTTGGTCAAAATCTGTTGAGGCCTAAAAGAAAAACACCTTTGTTTTAGTTTCCCCACCAACCCTATTTTCGAATGTTGACTACAAAATGTTTTTAGACAAAAAAAAAAAAAGAAGAAGTTTTTCTGTATGTTGCGACTAGACAGGATTTCATTTTATTCATAGGTAACAGCATTAGACATCACACATCACATTCATTAAGATGCTTGTTTTTTTTCCATATATTTTTAAGCACCTAATTGGCATAAACAAGAAAGCATGATTCAATTATTATTTGCACATTGCTTGCTAATCGTGGTCGACTTCAAATTTAGAGCAAGTTATAGGAGACAAATGCAAATTATTTATGCGATTATAAAGAGAGTATATATCTAATGTTGAGTAATACTGACAAGGTCTTTTTCAAATGAATAAAGTTAGGTCATGCATTGTTCACTTCCAGTAAATGCTTGTAGGTGGGAGGTGCGAGTGGGGAGGGGTTTAACTGGGATTTGTGGCATAATGGGAGGGATTGGTGGGTTAGGAAGGCTCTGCAAATAACACACAGAGTCACTCTACCCTCCACTTCACCACCAGTCCCCTCCATTATGGTTCAAATCCTTGTTGAAAAACTACGGGGAAAATCTCTTTCTGAATGACCGGACCATTTTTTTTTTTACAGCATGAAACCAGAAACACATAATTTTTTTAAAGGTCTGCGTGCTTTTTGAGAAGAAGTCATTTATAGCTTTTTCTATTTTTAGTACTGGCGTCCATTTTTGATAGCGATCAGCATCATATGAGCAAATTTGAAATACCTTCATGCCATGATGCTTTCTATCAAATTTGGTAAAATTCTTTGAGCAGCTTTTATGAAGTTTTCTAAATGCTTTCTATTTTTAGTAATGGTGGTTATATTGGATGATGGATCAGAATCAATTGAACAAATTTAAAAAGGCCTTGATGTCAGAATGCTTCCAGTAAAATCATGTGCAAATTGGTCAAGCATTTTTTTAGAAGTTATAAATAACAACTGTGAACCGATGACATAAAATGGATAAAGGATCATACCATAAGCTAACTGCATTGTGCTGCTTGAGCATGACTTTTTTTTCCTCCCTTTGTTTCTATAAAACTCCTTTGTTTTTGGTAATTCTAAACAAAATGTATGTGCTGTATATGGTGTAAGAATAATGGTCACACATCGTTTACTAAGTTGAAATGGTTGCCAAAACAACCCACCCACCCCACAAACGTAACAGATTGAAAGCTAAAGATTTCCTTTTGGGCTCAAAATCTTTCCTCACATGCTGCAAATGTTTGAATACAGCAAAACATGTAGGATATCTCTATTTGATACCTTATCTCCATCCATAATTTTGGTGAATTCTGATCTCCAGAATTTCATTGCCTCATCCAGAGATAGTCCAATGCCCTTTAAGAAAAGACCATACTGCATCCTTCCGCCATGCCGCAGATGGTGGTTCTGGCGAAAGGCTTGGTGTAGTTGCTGCATACATGGTGGAAATGACTTCTTACTCATCTGGCAGACAAAGAGAAAAGAAAAGGTTGATCTAAACAGCTATGTTAAGCAAAGTTCAATTAAAAGTGTACCGTTTCTGTTAATTGTTTTCTGATTTAAATTGGAAGCAGACATTATATTCCCATTTATTAGTCATTTGGCAACAACATGCAAATATCTGTACATGCAGACTATTCTCTAATTTATAACACAGGAATGTATCACTTGTGATCAGTTGTGGCACTCAGAATTATGCTCTCTCTGAAACAAGGTATACTCAACAGGTGCATGGTAAGGATTGCCTGGAGCTAACAGTTTCCCATTTGATAAAGGCAGCTGCTGCAAAGCTCAATCCAAATAGGCAGTATTTGATGTGAAAACTATTATAAAGTCAATAGCATTTTCAATAGGCAAGATGCCGTGTCCCCCTGACCAACAAATAAGGAAATAAGGGGATGCAAAAAAACTTCAAAGGGACAAAGAAAAATACTGTAAGAGATCTTAAATTTTGTAATAAAAAGCTAAAAATGCACATGTACTTTTTGTAGCATACAGATCTTTACTTACCGTTTATACTTGCGTATAATTCAGGTCCAAATGCAAACAACATAGACCCTGATCTGCCCTTGCATAATGCACCGGCAGATCAGGTTCTATGTTGTTTGTTCTATTGATTAATCCTTACAAACTGCATAGACCCAGATCTGCTGGTGCATTATGCACCGGCAGATCAGGTTCTATGTTGCTTGTTCTATTGATTAATCCTTACAAACTGCATAGACCCAGATCTGCTGGTGCATTATGCACCGGCAGTTCTGGGTCTATGCAGTTTGCAGTTGGTATCGGCTTATACGCGAGTATATACAGTAAGTTTAAATCAATCATCTATTCAGTTATTGAAAGAATTCTATGTCTATCTCTGCTCTCCACAGCCTAGGAGCAGGTAAGAAGTCATAATCCTCAACTCTTGGACCATTAGACAGATATTCATTAAACACGTCAATCTATCTTCTGCTAACTGGCTGTTTCACCATCTTTGTGCCATTTTGTATGTGCTAAATCCATGTTTGGAGGAAAGACAAGAACAAGATGTATAAACTTCAGCGTATTTTGCAAGTTTTAAGCATGATTGGCTGCAAGCATTCTCCACAGGGCTGGAAAACTGTACTTGGGATAGTTACCATCTTTAACTACTTCTTTCACAATACTGAAATTGTCCTACTGCTTTCACCACATTACCATAGTGAGCAAGAATCATCTGAATTTTATCACTGCCATGTAACACTAAATCATCCTGTGAAACAAATGAGATGTCTCTTATTGATAATTCTTCCTGCGCTAATGTGAGGGAGAGAGACTCTCTAGGAAATCTTGTTACAACATTTTCCTTCAGGTTTGTAACAAATTCTGTACCTGAAGTGTCAAAGTGAGCTCTCTGGCCTTGTCTTTAAGTTACTTTCTATGTCATTATGCCAAAAAAAAAAAAAAATGTGTGTTTCCTATTGCACTGGTATTAAAATTAGGGTAGGTAGGTAGGTAGGTTTTTTATTGGGCAAAACCGGCTCAATTAGATGCACAAATCAATTTTGGCAATGTGATTTTTTTTTGCGGGCGTGGGGAGAAAGTGCTAGGGTTGGCAACGAGAAACAGGGACTGTCGGCCGACCAGAAACACATTTTTTTTGGCCTTATAGAAATATTTCCCATCAACTTGTTTGATGTAATTTTTAGAATCTTCAAATATCTCACAGTCTTAGTCAATACATCAAGTTAATACACATAAGTCTTACAATTGGACTGATGGCAGCTGGATCAAGATCTTCTCTCTGAAATTATATGCTCAAGGCTGCTATAACAGGAATAATATTGATCAGAAAATGTGTCATAGCCACAAATGTGTAATATGTAATTGTCTTTAGCAAGCCATTTGCCTTTGTATCTTTGGCAGCTACAAAACCCGGAGTCTGAACAACGGCTTCCCAACACTTGCATCCAAAAAGGCAAACCATCGGACTTCATACATCTCCTTTACCTTCAATCTAAAACTTCCTGTCTCCAAGTCTCTCTGTTCTCGAAGATGTGGATTGAAAATAAGAATAAAAAGAGGTCAAAGTTTCTTTGTATTTCTTCATTAGGTTGACTTTATATGCTGCCTGTTGGGAGCATAAAGCCAGCTTATGAACAGCACAGTTAAACTGAATTATGAAAGGATCTGTTTTAACTGTGCCCCAACACCAGTTTGCTTCCCCATCATAGCAGAGGCACCGTCTGTCCCCAAGGACATTTCCTTAGACAAGTCAACATTTCCCCATCATAGCAGAGGCACCATCTGTCTCCAAGGACATTTCCTTGGACAAGTCAATATTTATTGATCTTAGGCACTACTTTAATTTCTAGTGATACAGAAGGAATCTTGTCCTGTATGTCATAGTCCCCAAGAAAGTAGTTACCACTTTCAAGAGTGCAAGGGTTAACATTTCTTCCAAACACTATCATACTGCCAGTCAGATATATCTATGGTTTCATCACATGACACAGACAAGAAATTACTTTTAGAAATTTTGTGGTGAACTTCATTATCAATAGCTTGGCTTAGAACAGTAAAAAAACTCCACAGCTATCCTACGTGATCTGTATTGACCCTGTGAAATACTCGTATTTTCTGATAGGTAATTCCTCCTTTGTCATATAATATACAAACTCTCACTGCCTTAATCACAGTCTCCTCTCTATCATTAAGCACGCGACTGACAACCATATTGTAGCAGCCATATTGGATGTCAGATCGGTACCATTTTCATTTAGGAACAACTGGACATTTTAATAAGTCTTTCAATGAAAACCCCAATGTTGATATGACCATCCATTCAGGAGGCATATCAATAACAACATTTTCAAGATGGTCGCTGTCGGACATAATGGATGTCCGAGCAGCACCATTTTCATTTAGGACCAACTAGACCATGGGATGAATGTGTGTGTAAAGTTTCATGGCAATCTTCAGAGTAGTTTAGGAGGAGTAGCGATAACAAACTTGTGCTAACAGATGGATGGATGATGGATGCAAGACCATCCCAAAAGCTCTTCTGGTCTATGACCAGTAGAGCTAAAGAGCTAAAAAAAAATTGCAGGAGCAAAGTGATTTGTTGATATGCATAATATTTAAAGTTTCAAGGCAATCCATCAAAACCTGCAGGACTAGTTGCGAGATTGTGTGCTGGACAGATGGATGGACACAAAGTTTCCTATATTGGCATGGGTATAACAATTAACTTTAAGACTTTCTTTGCACAAGTCATTAATTATCATCTTCCTTTTTGAAATATTTTTAGTCATGTTCTGACACAAATGTAGACAGAGAGAGTGGGTAGGATCACATGGTTCTCCAATTTATTTGAAACACATGGTAAGTATTAGTTAAATATATTTTATAGTCACCTAATTCCAACAGAGTTTAAGAAACTTCTACTCATGATGAATGGGAAAACAATTAAGTTAAACAGGGGCCATAACTGAGTCTTTCTATAGCAACTTTCAGGGCCAAAAATGGACCTCCAATCCCAATTTAAATGGGACTATATCCCTGTAGGAAATATGCCCAATTCCAGAGTTTAGAAATTAAATCATGAAAGATTTATCCTCTCAAAATTGAGCCCCCCGCTTCCGATGAGCCAATCACTCAAGAAACTAAGTCTTTTTGTGAAACTCGAGTTCTAAATGCAAAACATAACTAGACAGATTGATGGATGGACATGGGTAACTCTATATGCTTCTTCTGTATTAGCGGATGAGCATGAAATGAAAATATAGAATTTACCATTTCTATCATATCAGCCGTGATCTGACCAACATTAATTTTCTTGTTGCTATAATCCTGACCTAGGTAACGCTTGCTGAGACCACAAAGCATGGGGAGTAATCTATCATCTTCCTCTAGATGAGGCAGGGCTCGGGATGTCACCTGAAACATTAAGCTTTAAATTAAAAAGAAGTTCAAATCTTATTTACTTTATGTTCATTGTAAAAAGATGTCTAACTGCAGCAGAATCTCAATGGCTCAAACCACCAAGGTGAATCAGTTTGAGTGAACAAGGTCTAATAAACTTATTATCATCTGGCCAGAGCCTGAACACCAGTTTTGAATGATCCAGGTTTTTCTAGCCAACCGTGTTCAAGGCAACAAAACTGTAGTGTACTTATATATGTACTCGAGGTGACTTGGATCTGAAAATCATAAAACACTGAGGCAAAGTTTGAGATTGAGTTTCTAATCTCAGCTGATCAAAAATGAATTTACAAACCTAGTCTTTTGGGACTGGTTTCCACTCTCAGCCAATCAGAAGTGATTTAAACAAAGTAAAGCCCTTTGTGATTAGTTTTCACTCGCAGCCAATCAGAAGTGACTTTATAAAAGGAAAGTCCTTTTCGATTGGTCTCCTCTCTCAGCCAATCAAGTGAGTTTACAAAAGTAAAGTCCTTTATCATCAGTGGTATGCAGGGTCTGGCAAATCTTTTGCCCGAAGTGCAAGGGCTACCATAATATATCACTTTTTCTTAATAAACACATCTATGAAAATAATTTACAAAAGATACAAATTTCTAATGATACATAAAAAAGTAAAAGCAGACATGCCAACCCATGAGCATGCTTATCAGGAATCCTAGCATCAATTTATCAGAATCAAGGCAGTCCATTTGGATATACCGTCTCTACTCGCATATAAGCCAGGTCCAAAAGCAAACAACATAGACCATGATCTGCCGTCACATAATCTGCCAGCAGATCAGGGTCTATGTTGTTTATTCTACTGATTAGTCCTTATAAACTACATAGACCCAGATCTGCCGGTGCATTATGCGATGGCAGATCTGGGTCTATGCAGTTTGCAGTTGATTCTGGATTATACGAGAGTATATAGAGTACCTGTACAGTCAGTAACAATTAAAGTTTAAGGTTCCTCCAATATCCAAATCTTGAATTTCTTAACTATTTTTGGCCAAAACAATAACTATAAGCATTACTTTTTCTCACGATTATCTGCATCGTCCTTAAATCTCTTTATCTCTTCTGGCATTTTTCACCTATTTACAATATAATGTACTGGTTTCGAGTTATCTATATTTGTTTTTCAGAGTGAGACAC
Organism: Margaritifera margaritifera; assembly: GCA_029931535.1. Taxonomy (NCBI): domain Eukaryota; kingdom Metazoa; phylum Mollusca; class Bivalvia; order Unionida; family Margaritiferidae; genus Margaritifera; species Margaritifera margaritifera. Next base: position 2,480,464 of record JAQPZY010001528.1, read on the forward strand.
TACATTCTGTGTACCAGTCTATCAAATTGGTACTCGAGCATTTTTCTCCGTACCTGTGTCCACATAGAAAAATCCTGTACAAAATTTGATCCCAACAAATTTATTGTCTGGGTCAGATGGATGTTTTCTGCAGAAATTTCTTCCAATGCTGTTGTCCATTTTTTAAAGCTGCAATATCTGTAGTGATATCAAGGCAGATAAGTGGTAATGAGGTGGAGACTGCCCGATTGGTGAAGCTGTTGTAAGTTTGAACATGAACTAGCTACTTTTAAACATTTATCATACCCTAAAATGATCAGAAGGTGAAATCATGTTTTAATCTACATAAACAGCCAATGGTTGTTCCCAAAATATTCACATTGATTTATTTTCTGCCACCATGTTGAGCTATTTGCATATTCAGAAATCCCCAAATATCCTGAAGTAATGGAGAAATGTTAAAATTCCCTAAAAATAACTCTGGAAAACCCGTTTATTTTTTAACCAATGTTATGGAAGAGACTTGTGAAAAGATGAATTTAAGCAAATCTGATGGAATGTGTAGATTTCAGCCGGTTCTAAACTAATAAAAAATAGAGACATTTCAGCTTTAATTACAGAATAGTATCATATGTACAAATTGAAAGCTTTTCAACCCTTGAAGGTACCATATATACTTGACTAAGTCTGGTCCAACTGCAAACTGAAGAGATCCAGATCTTATTCTATGCAGTTTGTTACAAGTAATTAGTAGCAAAAACAACACAGACCCTGATCTGCCAGCATATTATGCGACAGCAAACTAGGGTCTATGTTGTTTGCAGTTGGACCCAACTTATACGCAAGTACGGACGGTAATACTGATATTTTAATTTTAATTACAGAATAGCATCATTTGTACAAATTGAAAGCTCTTCTTGCCAGTGTTTTCTGTCAAATCTGGTCAAATTCTGTTGAGCAATTTTTGAGAAGTGGTTTAAAAACATTTTTCAATTTTTAGCAAAGGTGCCATATTTGATGTCAAGTTGGAATTATTTGCACCAACATAATTGCCCTTCATGCCAAGATGCTGTCAAATTCAGTCAAGTCCTTTTTGAGAAGTGGTTTACAGCTTTTCTATTTTTCAGTAACAGCAGCCATACAAGGGGTATTTGAAAAGTTCTGAATATTTTGTTACAACTTTTTTGTTTCTTTGAACCTGTCACCAGACGAATGTAGATATATGCATATGACATAATATAGGTACATGACAGTGACATAAAAATGTCGTTGGAGAACAATTCTGCTACTGTGCAATGAGCATACTGTCAAATCCATGTGCTCTTTTGGTACACACCAACTGATACCAAGGCTGACTTGGATAAGTATGCATATGCAATTCTCTCAAAGCCTACAATTTTGAGATGGTTTCATCGCTTTAATGAGGGTCGTGAATCCATGGAAGATGACCCACGTTCTGGAAGACCACTGCCAGCAATTGGCGAGTGGGAAGTGGCTGCTATGAAGGAGGCAATTGATGAAGATCCTAGATACACAGTGAAAGATATTTCTATTATCTGGGGTGCTAATTCATCAGCTGTTTATATATATGGAAGAATCATTTGAAGCCCAAAAAGGTTTGTGCAAGATGGGTCCCCCATTTATTGATGGCTGATCCAAAACAGACTCCAGTTGAAATCACCAAACAGCCAATCGCCAAAATATGAAGAGTGACCTGAGACATTTGAATGAGATTGTCAAAGGTGATGAAACATGGATTTACTTTTCTGAACCTGACCTGAGAGAAAATAATAAAGTTTAGATCAGAGAAAACAAGCAGAGACCACAAATCGCTCAATGTAGTTGGACTGACAAGAGAGTTTTATACGCATTATTTTTTTATGCAAAAGGCCTGATCATCCAGGTTCCTGTGCCTGACTGCAAGAGCCACTGGACATTTTTTAATCCCTCCAAAGTGTTGCCAAAAGTTGTGGAACACTACCAAACCACCTGTCCATGCACTGGTACACAAGGTATCCTGCTACTCCATGACAATGCACCAGCACAAAAATCTGCCATTTTGATAGAATTCCAGAAGGAGCACAGCATCCAGGCTTTGCCACATCCCCCATACAGTCCCGATTTAGCTACAAGTGATTTTTGGCTGAATCACATGATCAAAGATTCGTTGAGGGGCAGACAATTTTGAAAGCTGCCATGCAATTGGAAGTACAGTTTTCCAGTGTATGAACAAAATACCAAAAAGCGAATACAAAATGGCATTTAATAATTGGATAATCGAACTGAAAAAGTCTTTAGAAGTGCATGGGGAGTACTTTGAGAGGATGTACTGATGTACTGTTCACTAATAAAGAACTTTGTTGTACAGTGCACTAATATTCAGAACTTTTTAAATACCCCTCATATTTGAGGGTGGAGAGGCATCAATGGTACAAATCGGAAAGACCTTTATGCCAGGATGCTGGAGTCAAATTTGGTCAAATTCTGTTCAACAGTTTTTGATAAATGGTTTAAAGTTTTTATTTTTAGTAACAATGGCCATATTTACTGGCAGATCAGCATTATTAGTACAAGCTTGAAAGCTCTTTATTCCACAATGCTTTCTGTCCAATTTAGTCACATTTTTCTGATCAGGTTTCTAGAACAAGTCATATAAAGGTTGTATTATTTTTAGTAAAGGTGGCTAAATTTTAATTATGAAAGCCCTTCTTGCCAGAACTCTTTCTGTCAAATTCTGCTAAGTGGTTTTTGAGAAGAAGTCATATATAGGTTTTTCTAATTTTAGTAAAGGTGGGCATATTTGATGACAGATCAGCATGATTTGTATAAATTTCATGTTAAATTTTGCCAAATTCTGTTGAGCCGTTTTTGAAAAGTGGTTTATAGATTTAGCTATTTTTAGTAATGTCATCCATATTTGATGGTTGATTGGAATCATTTGTATCAACCTTGTTGCCCATCATGACAGAATGTTTTCTACCAAATTTGGCTGAATTCTCTTAAGTGGTTTTTTGATAAGTCAATCAAAGGATTTCTATTATTAGTAAAGTCAGCCATATTTGATGTCAGATTGGCATTATATGTGCAAATCTTGAAAGCCCTTTATGCCAGGATGCTTTCTGTAAAATTTGGTCAAATTATGACGAGTGGTTTTGGAGAAGTTGTTCAAATGTTTTTCTATTTTTAGCAGTAGTGCCCATATTTGATGGTGGATCAGCATCGTTGAATAAATCTGAAAGCATTGCAGATGGGCATTTTATGTACAAAACCTGAAAGCCCTTCATGCCAGGATGCTTTCTGTAAAATATTTTCAAATGCTATTGAGCAGTTTTTGAGAAGTCGTTTAAAGGTTTTTCTATTTTTAGTAGCAGCAGCCATATTAGATGGCTAAAAGACATCATTTGTATGAATTTGAAAGGCCTTCATGTCAGGATGCTTTCTGCCAAGTTCAGCTGAAAATAAAAATTGTTGGTGGACACGGAGAACACAATGTGACACAGGGCCATGCCATAATCTCACTTAGCCTTACAGCTAGGTGATCTAATAAATCTTTCCATCATTTCCACAAAAACTTCTAATCTTTTCATGCCATAAATTGAGGATCTCTCATGAATAGTCTCCAATGAAATTTATGAAACAAGTTCAATAATTTAATCTTTTCCAAGCCTTGGCAAACATAAGATAGAAATTATTCCAATCATTTCAGAAATTTCATTTGAAATGAACACAAACGAAAGATTCTAATTATCACAAGACAAAAAGTACTTATTTTAAAATGAGTAAAACCACAATATAGTGTAGTGAAATGATTAGTATGTGTCTTCCAATGGCTTATACCTTATATTATGTCATCATGTTATCATGAATGTTATTACATGTAATATTATATAGTGTATTACATGAGTTTATTAAACTAAATTAGTTGTATTCATGTGATAAATAGTGGAGTGAGGTGTTATGGTGGAGGGCACTGGAGAGTCTGAAAACACCAACACACAACAGACTAACCCACCAAGAAACCGAAGTTTTTGCCATAATATGCTTTACTTTAACTTTATATAAAAACTTGTGGATAAAACAGAAGTAAAATAGGGAGGGATTATAAAAGCAAATATTGTTGGGGGGGGGGGGGGGGGGGTAAAACTTATTTTAATTATATAATACTTACCTGCACCTACTGCATTGGTTTCCTTTGCCATGACTCTAATTACCAGTCCAAGCTAGTTATTCCATCCTCCAATTAGTATTGGAGGACCAGAATTTAAAAAAAAAGACAACACACAATCCCAGTCTGACTTTTTAGTCACAGCCAACATATGGAATACCATCATCTTTTGACTCGGACTTAAAATACAGGACATGAGAGCGGGATGGGATAAGGGAATCTTTGCAATAGCAGTAGAGAAGTATTACATAATTAAAATTAGTTTTACCCCACCTCACCCCCATTTTATTAGCAGCAATACATTACCAGCTTACTATTGCATTGCTGAATTTACCAGTTAGGAGGGAGGCTGATGACTGCAACAAATCTGGTATGGAAAACTACTGTACTTACTCTTACAGTAGGAGTGTTCACTACTGTAAGCTAGTAGAATGTTGGGCCACATGCTGTACCATCACTATTGGGCCCAATGAAAAAATGCCTTTGCTCTGATGCACCAAAGATCGAAGGTAAAAGGAGAATGTGCTGTAAGACTGCCAAAAGACGGCTCTCATAATATCATCCAAAGATTAGTGATTCAAATAGACCCAAGATGTATTAATAGTCCTAACTTCATGGGCTTTAATTCTCATGAAAGAAAGGTCCCTCTCAGTGAGGGACTAATAAGCTCTCTTGATAGTGAGGACAATCCACTGCGAAATTGTGGCCACCAAAATATCAGAGGAACCCTTAAGAGATAGGTAGAGATGCTTCCATCCCTTCCTTCTCCCTTTAGAAGCCTAATAAAACCATAAAGCCCTAACTGGGCAAAGGAGCTTATCATTATCATTCCAAGCAAAGATACAGCTGACACTGGGGATCTCAATCAGAAGTGGAGTTAGTGAAGGTAGCTGATTCTTACACAGAAACCTAGGTTGGCAAAGAATAGAAACTTAGTCTTAATTACTGTTGAACGGTAACAACCCATTTCTACTGACATGGTATGAAGCTTGCTCCTTCTCACTGATGCTAAAGAGAACAGGAAAACAGCCTTAAGGGTAAGGTTCTCAAAGGAAGCTTCCCTCAAGGGTTAATAAGGGGGTTTTTATAACACCCAAAGAACATGCAGAAGATTCCATCTAGGCATTAGTGAGCAAAATAGTGGTCTCTGAAGCTCAAAATATCTGATGAGATCAGAAAGATGAGGGTCTGACACAATGGCAGAACCCCTAGAAAACTTGAGTGTTAAAAAGGGCTGCCCTATAGCCCTTAATAGCGGACACTGAACATTCTGTTTCCTCAAAATGGAAAAGAAAATCTGCAACTGTGCTCAAAGGGGGACAGCTATAATCAACACATTTCCTGCTGCACCAACAACAGAAGATTCTCCACTTTGCATCGTAAAATCTGGAAGCAGGTTGCCTCCTAGCCTGGATGATGCAGTTGGCAACCTTGCTCAAATACTAGCCTGGATGATGCAGTTGGCAACCTTGCTCAAATACTTGTCCTGGTGGATTGATCGCTTGAGATTAGTCAAACGTGAAGGTGGAGAATCTGCAAGCTGTTGCGGAGGAAAAGCCCCCGTGCTGCAACAGCAGGTCCCTCCTCTGTGGTAATCTCCTGGCCTCGTCTACCAACAGGTCAAGTAGGTCGCTGATCCACTACCATTGGGGCCACAGAGGCTAATAGGATGAGCCAAGCAGTGAAGATCCTGACTTGGTGGAGCACCTGCAGAATTATTTTGAAAGAAGGGAAGGCGTATGCATACAGACAATCCCACTTTAGACTGAAAGCATCCACCACCCAGGCCCTCTGATCTGGTATGGGAGAGATATAAAAGGGGAGCTTGTTGTTCAGTCTTGTAGTGAACAAGTCCACCAAGGGTCTCCCCACAGTTGGAAAAGTTACTCTGCTACTAAATGTTGCATAGACCATTCTGTGAGGACCACACGACTCGCTCTGGACAGACTGTCAGCCAGGATATACCTCTTGCCCAGAATATGGCAGACTTAGAGAGTGATCTCCGAGGAGGCTACCGATCAGAGGAAGTTACAGACTTCCACACAAAGAGAAGGCACATGTGTACCTCCTTTATGCACGAGCATATGCTACTACTGACATGTTGTCTGAGGCGACCATAATGCAATGATGCCTTATGAGGTCAACATACCCCAGTAAGGCTAGAAATACTGACCCAACTTCCAAGTTGTTTATATAAATGATTGTTTCTTCCCGGGACCAAAATTCCTGAAGAACTACCCCCTGTGGCTCCAGGTAAGCACCCCATCCTGAAACTGATGTGTACAGAAAGGAGTGGGGTTTGGGTATGTGAATTGGGACTCGCAGTCAGAAAACAGTCCCGATTTAGCCACCAATGCAGGTGGTGGTGAAAATCAGATACTAGGGGGATCCGAGCTTATAAAGGATCCTTGTGTGGTCTCCAGTTTGCTAGAAGCAGGAGAACTGGAGATGGGCACAAAATAGTCTCCACAGGGGAACCAAATCCACATGCAATTCAAGAGTACCCAGGAGAGCTGACAACAAGGTCTTGGCCTGAAGAGTTGCTATGAGGGACAGGATTTGGTTGATCCTGTCCTGAGAAACATGAACCCTCCTTAGGCTGGTGAGGAAATTCATCCCCACATATATGAAGTCCTGAGAAGGGATGAGATCTGACTTCTCTAGGTTTGGGATAAGACCAATAGGGGACACACTTGACCAATAGAAGGATAGGTCCTACAGAATAGAATCTCTAAGGACGTTGTGCATCAAGAACTCATCAAAATACTGGAGGACAGGAATCCCATACAACCACAAGTGGGCTGCAACCATCCTCATAACTATGATAAATGCTCTAGAGCATGCCCATAACTATGATAAATGCTCTAGATGCTCTAGGGGCAGACCCAAGGCCAAACGGAAGAGCTCAAAATTGAAATACCTCTTAGTCAAGACGAAACCTGAGGTATTTCCTATGTGGAGACTGCCCAGTTATAGGGCTTTATGGTGTTCATGACTGAGGCAGTAGTCTCCATCGTGAAGTGTTCTTCCTGTAGAAATCTGTTAAAGGTGGAAAGGTCGATTATGAATTGAAACGTTCTGCCTTTTTTCGACACCAGAAAGATCTGGGAATAGAAAGCTGAGTCTGGTTGTTTTCCACCCTCTCGACTGCACCCTTCCGCTCAAGGGTGTGTACCTCTTCCCTTAATTGAACCAGTTTGGACTTGTGAAAGAAGATGGGGGTATGTGATGGGGAGAATGTTCCTGGAAACAAAGCTGGTAGCCATCCTTTAAAGTGGAATGGACCCACACATCGTCCATGATGTCCAACCAAACCCCTGAAAAAAGGGCTAGGCAAGCTCCGCCTGGGACGTGTTGAGAAAGTTGCTGCAGGAGAGGGTGCAATTCCCTGGGGAAGGGGGGAGGAATCCAAAGACTTTCTGCCATGGCCTCTCTGACTGCCTCATCCAGCGAATGATGGGCAACAGAGAACTTTGAACTGAGACTGCATGTGAGACTGTTCCTGCTTGAAGAACTTGGGAGAAGGACCCATAGGCGGTCAGGCTTTTTGTCCTGTTTCGAAGGTCCTGTAGCTGCTGCCAGGTATCTGTGTTGTTGGTTCCTTAAATCCTGTGATGCCACAGAGGGGATGAGGCCTATGAGAAGCATCTCTGCCTCAAGTGGTGCAGATCTTAAAAGGTTCTTGCTGTAGTTCAGACCTTTGATGTCTCCAAGGCGACATCCCTGCAGAGGTGAAAAAACTCCGCAGAGAGCACCATTGACATCGAGATTGCATGACGCAATGTCTTTGCTACAGCCTCCAGCAAACACTGAAATGCTGCTGGAGACAATGATTCCTCCTTTAAGAACCTAAAGGCTGCCAGAGAGATCGGTATGCAAAGTGATTGTCACGAGTATGGGCCTTAAGCTCCAAGGCCTCCATGGTTCTAACTGGGAGTCAAGCCGATGTCTGGGGGAGAGGGACCACTTCTTCTGCTGCTTGGCAAACTCTTGTCCCCAGGAAAACTTCTGTGTAATCTCCTGGACCATTACCAATTGCAGGAGCAACAGAAGGTCTGCCCCAGACAGCCTCTTCACACTGGAGAGAATTGTCTTGTCCTCATTGCCAGAAAGCTTAGGACACTAGTTTGGGGCAAGGAGGTGGTAAAAAAATTCTGTTCACTGACATACTGAACTTCCAAACTTCCTCCTCCTCCAACACCTGTCTGGACAGTTGGGAAGAGGACAGGAACTGCAATGGAGGGGGAAGGACTGTTGCAGAACGTTCTTGCCCCACAGGGGCAGTAGTCTTCCCCAACATGGGAAGGGATCCAGACCCCTTATGGGAATGGAGGGGTTGTCCAATCAAGATGAGGAAGAGGGGCTCCTCTTCCTCCCCTTATAAGTGTGGCAACTTACCAGAAGTCACAAACCTAGTCAGACCATAGAAAACAAATTGGACAACTGTAAATGTGTGCACACCATATGCACACTAAGCAGGTGGTCTGTAAGACCTTCCTATGCCCACACTTGCCCACACCTTGCGATATTAAAAGCTCTGACAGATAAAAATTCAAGCAAAACAAAAATTAGCTGGAACCAAAAAAGTGTTGACAATACTTATCCTAGCACCAGAACAATGAAGGGGGATACAATTTAATGAAGCACCACTTACTAAACAAGGCACAAAATAACCCAATTTTTTTAAAGAAAGAACATATATAACACTGAACTAAAACAAGGACTGAGGAGACAAATACTCAGTTGCTACAAAAATGTAGGTGAAATGCCAAAATGATGTTAAAAGACAAAAATGAAGGCAAACTACGATGAACGATATAGCAAACATGTAACCTGTACATCATCCAAGGAAAAAAGAGGATGGTATGTGACTAAGGAGTCAGACTGGGATCATGTTCTTTTCAATTCTGGACCTCCAATACTAATAGGAGATAATGATTAGCTTGGACTGGGGACTTGAGTCCCAGAAACAGGAAGCAATGCAATAGTAGGAGGTACTGTATTATTGCCATTAAAACTGCATGTACAGCCAGATAAATATCTAGACTAAATATTTAATTTACAAACAATAAAGCAACACTATACAATAAATGTAAAGTTTACATAAAGAGCCCTACTGATACATAAGCTGTATAATTTATAACTAGTAGTAAATCTAACATTTAATTAATTCATTAAAATTATTAATATTAATGAAGTTGATGGTTTAATTTCAGTTCTATTGGATGAAAATCAGCTGCCACAAAATTTAACACTACCAAAGATATCAGTCATTTAAACCTTTATCAAATTTTAAAACCCAATATATGCCAAATATAAGTGTGACCAATAATTCTAATTGAGAAAACTAAAAAATGTTGGCATTGCTGGTATATAGAGTTATACTGTAATAATTGATATAAGACAGCTTTTAAAAAATAGTAGTGTTGGTAATTAGTCAAATTATCATAAGCTATCATCAGTTTTTGCCAACCAATCAAAGATCAAATATAAGTAAAATAATTTATGCACATGATGTCTTGCAAAAACCTGGACTATTTTTCAAATAATCTAAATTCCAAAACTGCAATAGTGGTGAACTGAATTTCAAGAAAAAGTCAATCACAGAAATAAAAAATGATTTAGATTTACCGTAACTGGTTGCACAATGCTTAACGAAATTAATTAATCAGACCAACACTACAAAACAGAAGATAATCCAGTAGAACCCATTTGTAACCTTTGGAACCAATTAAAGGTAAAAGCTATGCAATGAATTTGATTAAACATGGATAAAATTTAATTGTTTACATGGACCTAAATCAATACAATGTTTTACATGGAAATTTTTAAAGAGTAATTACAAATGGTTTCTGCTGTTACTGAATGAAACTCACTGCCAGAGCTTGAGACAATTTTGTCCGGTACACACTAAGCAAAATGGACACCATTTCTTCATATGGTACATATGCTGATCCTTGGTGAAGGTAAACTTTTCTTGCTCGTACAAGATCAAGAGCCTCTGTGAAAGGAACCTGTTGGAAAATAAAACTGATAAATTAATGTCCCAAAACCTGTTGGTAAATATAACTGATAAATTAATGTCCCAAAACCTGTTGGTAAATATAACTGATAAATTAATGTCCCAAAACCTGTTGGTAAATATAACTGATAAATTAATGTCCCAAAACCTGTTGGAAAATATAACTGATAAATTAATGTTAATAAACAAAATGTAAACATGGGTTCCATAGAACATGATGTCTCACCTGTCACCTGTGCAACAATGTATCCTGGCTGTATCTGACTCACATGAACACCAAGCTTTAACATAGGATTTTTAACACCGACAGTTGAGACAAATGGCAGTTTGATATTGTTACATGTACATGAACTTATTGGCTCAATGAACTTCACTCTTTTGGTTGTTGATAATGAACTAGTCTTGTGACACAACATGAGAATTCTACATTTTATTCTTGCCAGTGTACAGCTTGAATCTTTTGTCATCCAAGTTTGATGAATTTTTCAAGTAGAGACAAAAAGTGAAAACTGTCCATAAAGGACACTGGAAGGAGCAGAAAACTGTCCTTTGTAGAAAACTGTCCTTTGTAGAAAACTGTCCTTTGTAGAAAACTGTGTCCTTTGTAGAAAACTGTCCTTTGTAGAAAACTGTGTCCTTTGTAGAAAACTGTGTCCTTTGTAGAAAACTGTGTCCTTTGTAGAAAACTGTCCTTTGTAGAAAACTGTCCTTTGTAGAAAACTGTGTCCTTTGTAGAAAACTGTGTCCTTTGTAGAAAACTGTGTCCTTTGTAGAAAACTGTCCTTTGTAGAAAACTGTGTCCTTTGTAGAAAACTGTCCTTTGTAGAAAACTGTGTCCTTTGTAGAAAACTGTGTCCTTTGTAGAAAACTGTGTCCTTTGTAGAAAACTGTGTCCTTTGTAGAAAACTGTCCTTTGTAGAAAACTGTCCTTTGTAGAAAACTGTCCTTTGTAGACAAATACTGTCTATGTATCCACATTACTGTGTATCTAATAACATTACTCCATAAGTAACCACATTACTGTTTATGTATTCAAGGTACACTATGTGTCCACATTACAGTGCATGTATCCACATTACCATGTATGTATCCATATTACTGTAAACTGAGTTATTCCAAGGGTTTTTTGTTACTGCTAGATTTCATGGTTCATACAGCCCTGGAGAGTTTTCTCCCAAGGAAGTTTCATGGAGTTTTCAAGGCAACCCCTCAAATTCAAGGATTTGTTTCAATTTGTATGAACCATAGATTTGCAATCAATCAGTCTTTCACAACTATGGTTCCTCAGAGCACAATGCCTCACCATTCTCGGACTCAGCCATCTGCACTTCTGTTTAATTTCCCCTCTTATGCCAAGTGTGTGTGCACGCGCGTTTTTGTGCGCACACACACACACTGTTATGGTGGGGTTATGAACAGTTTCTAAGTTATATCACATGGCCACGACCCCAGGGAGTAGTAAGAGACCCAGGGACCAATGCTGGTTGCATAAAATGACTTGGCCTTTTCATGACAAGAAAGTATATACATATGGTTACTAGGTGGGAATCTCAATGGTTTCCAAGTTATGACCCCTTGGAGGGGGGAAGGACAGATACAGCAACATATGCTCACTGCATAGATCAATTCTCCTTGCAAAGCATACAAAGATAATACATTGCCTCAGACCACAAATAGTAGGTCTCAAGGCTGACCACAACCAGGAAGATATTCCGAAAAAATAGTACCAAGTTCAGTGGTGTGTTTCAAAACTGATTTGTTTAGAAATGTTACAAACTATGTTGATAATAAAAGTGTTGACTTCAAAGTTTACAAAACTGTATAGATTGTTAAAATTGCTTGCTCTGCAATGAAGACAGTGATATATAAAATGTCACCTAATTGCATGTCAGTCAAGCACTTTTGTTACATCCCTTGAGCAAATCTGTTTACAATATTAATACACAAAAATGAGCCAGTCAACCCATGAAACTTTCACGATATCCTGTACTAAAGTGACTTGGTATGTGCATAAAGTTACAACGTTCTATCAGTTATAGTAACAAATGTACAATAATGAATGGTTAAAAACATAACGAAGAAAATAATTGTGGTCCTAGGCCATATACATACATACACACACATATATATATACATACACGTTAAAGAATTTTTAATTTATCCCCTACTAAGAAATCATCTACTAGAAACTGAACCTGGGTTTACAGATTACAGCACCCATTGCCTCAACATGTGGACCCTCTTGAGAAAAAAATATCTACTTCAAGCAGAAACCTAGTCAACTTCTATGGCAAGTGGTCTGCCATTCTAAATCTTGTATGGCTCTTAACTTCTCCATTACGTAGAATGTATTTTTCTTGCTCATGTATTGAAGTTCATTACATGTTGGAAATGTTTAAATGAAATTAAAGATTTAAAAGAAAAAAAGTCAGTAAAATGGTTGTTACTATTTTTCTTAATGACAGCCGTATTTGAGGGCAGAACAGTACCATTTGTGCACATTTTAAAACTCTTTATGCCAGGATGCTCTGTACAAAATATGCTCAAAATTGGTCTGGTGGATCATGAGAAGTTTAAAATAGCAATTGTTGACATATGACACACACAGTATGTATGTAGGTATCAGCATTTAAGGGCACTTCAGCACAAAAATGGCTATATAGTATCAATTATTAGTAAAGTTATAAAAATACAAAAATGAAGAATTGCACACAACTTTAGGAACCCTTCGAAATAAATGCAAACATGAAGTGCAACAAGGTAAAGATGTTAAAATTCTGTAAAAGGTATAGAAAATACAGATTAAGGTAACACATGTAAAATGCTGAAAAACACAGTCAACATTTTTTTTATACAGACTGCATTCCCTAAACAAAATAAAAGGTTTTCTTGGGAAGCACATCATCATACAGTTTCTTCATCGAGTTCACTTCAAATTACTTCTGTCTTGCAGGGCTGAAGTCAACACTCTCAACAAGAATGTGCTTCACTGTCAGTGGACAATGGCATGGTATGCACTCTGGTCGACGTTCACCCTTCATGAGGTATGCACAAGTCAGGTACACGAGTCCAATACATGAATGGCACAGTACCACCTCATCTCTGCAAATTGTTGTATATGAGGGATACCACTTTCCAATAATGGGTTTGATGTTCTGAAGCTTATTTGTGGAATTTTCATTCCACATAATTTGCCAAGTATGAAGTACATGCTGATTTATATAATATTTTAGGTCAGAATATGGCATCTTCCCTTAGGAAATGGGTGAATGCAGGCCACTTTCACTGCTTTATCTGCACCTTCTTTACCCATAATGCTAATGTGACTAGGCAGCCAAAAGTACAGAATACTTTTTTCCAGATTGCATGAGGAAATCATGTTTCTGTAAGATTTGGGTTATTAACAGGTTACCAAATGTCAGGTTTTGCAATGCTTTAAGTCTGGAAATGGAATCTGAAAAGATGACAAAATTTTATTTTTGGGAGGTTTCAATTCAATTCAAAGGTTTGAGTATGGCTGTAAGTTCAGCAGTAAAAATGGAAGCTTTATCCAGCTCAAGATGGTGCCACAGAATGTTGCAATGCAGCTCCAACCATGTCTCCATCTTTCAAACCATCTGTATACTTGGATGTATGGCCACAATAGGAGGCTCTGATTTCATTGAATTTACTCTGAAAAATGAGAGCATTTGTTGAGGACTTTTAGAATTGGCAAAGGTCAAATATTGTTTTGGGACGTTTTAATAACCATGGTGGTGCTGTGGGAATACAGAATTTTGCAATATTGGAAACACTGATTTTTGCTGTCTTAGGTGAGGACAAATTCACATTCCAAATGGTGGAATGAAATTTGGTTTCTGAGTGTGCAAGGTTTGGTATTTGGGCCTAAAGACGATATATGTGGGATTAGATAGATTAGAAGATAGTATGGTGGTATACTGAAGAGCCAATTTCATTTGTCTGAGATAAAGTAATGGTTCATTTGCCTCAACATAGAGGCTTTCTGAAGAGGAAGTTCCAAATGCTCCCAGACAAAGTCCAAGTCCCTGATTGTGTACCAGAGTAAGCATCTGCAGGCAAGATTTACAAGCTGATCTGTACACAATCAAGCTATAGCCGTGTTTAGATCTTACAAATGACCTGCAAAAAATAAAACAAGACCTTCTGATCTGCTCACCAATCTGTGTTTGCCATGACTTGTAATAAATCCAGGGCTTTTTTACATTTGTCCCTGATGTACAGTCGAAAATAAACCCCTAACAATTTTTGTCTCCTCCACAACTGGTATAAGACAACCATCAAGACAGAATTTTGGGTCATCAAGAACTTGATGTATTTGGCAAAAGTGCATACAGTTTTACATGTCAAAAATTTAAAAATTTAAACCCATTTTCATCTGCCCTCTATCTGATCTTATATGTAATTGATATTTAATATCTATAGCAGATCAAAAAGTCATCAATATATAATGAGCAATTAGTTCCTGGATTAAGGCATTTCACAGAACTGTTAATTCTGATGCTGAATTGGGTGACTGACAATATGCTGTCGTAAGGTACACACCTCTCTTGAGGGTAGCTTTCAGAAAGGATGCTGCCTACCTTAACACTAAAATTTCTTTTTTTCAAATTTTTTTAGATAAAGTTAGGTAGACAGCCCTTTAGATCTAGGCCGAATAGGTCATTCATTCTGTTGTACTTCCAAGTGGCATACCTGCCAACCTCTACAGAGGTATAAGCGTAACCTAAGTGGCAAAAAAGTGTAATCTGAGCATAAAAGTTTCATCTATATATTACATGCCATAATTAGAATAAACTGTATGAAAAATGTACATTTATTTTTGCTACTAACCTGGATCTGCAGCTGGTTAAAGTTCTTGTCACAAATGGGCAAAATCCATGTGGATTAGTACCATAACACAAACCACAAAACATATTGACAAATTATATATACACAACACTCACTTTAACTAGTCTACATGTCTAACTTTCGTTGTGTGATCGTAAAGTCAACAACACAAATTATGTAACGATCATTAGCATGTGCTCAACCTGAGTGCTGTATTACCCCTCTCATGTTCTTTCTAAATTTGTAAAGCACTATTGATTTGTCTTTTTTCTGATCTGACATGTTTTCAAGTTTAAAAAGATCCGTCTTCTCTAATATTTTTCAGTCATATAACATCCAAGAGTCACATCGATAAAGCCTGTTTCACTTAACATCTGCCACCATTTTTTAAAGTATAGACTGGTCTGCTAACAAATTCCGTGTATTAATATAATGAATCTGTGAGACAAGATTTCAAATTGAAGAAACCCATTTGTTTTCTTGGAAATGTATCATATACAGCTGCTATAAATAGAAAATAAGGACAGTACATGGAGGTCTATGACAAATGTACTCTTACACTATTCAAATGCAGCAGTCTTCTTTCTTAGAATATTCTCAAATTTATATGATGTGTGGGATTAAAGAGATGATAATAATAATGACAAACAACTTTTTATTGCTTTATTTTTATTTTTTTAATGTACAAAAGCGTAATCCATATACAGGTGAACGTAAGACGTAATTAGGTGGAAAAAAACGGAATGATTACGCCAAAAGCGTAATGGTTGACAGGTATGATGTGGTGTCATAAGCTTTCTCCACATAAAAAAAGACATCAACTATATGTTCTTTCTTTATGAAAGCTTCTCTAATAAATGCTTCAAGTCTGACAAGATGATCTTTGTGCTTCTCTGGCATCTGAATCCACCCTGAACATCTGATAGTAGTTTGTTGGATTAGAGATACCAGAGGAGTCTATCATTTATCATCCATTCCATGGTTTTGCAAATACAGCTTGTTAATGATATGGGATGATAGTTGGTAGGTACTAGTATCACTGTTAATTCTCGCCAAGACTGTGTTAAGTCAACAGTTTCCCTAACTTTAAAAAAAAAATGCTTAGCAGTGTTCTGAGAGCTGAATCAGGTAAGAGTGTCAGAAATTAATAGTGGATATCACATGGTCCTGCTTAAGTGTCATGGGGTAAATCAAAATAGTCGTGTAATTCTCAGCAGTAGCAGATTACAAATTGAGAGGAACCTTTTCTTTCAGGATTTTTATATGGCATCTGATGAGTTTTTTAAGAATGTTTCAGCCAATATATTTGAGATTTCTGGTATGGTCGTGACCATTTCATCAGACTTCATTAGGTGTTTGATTCAGCTACTGTTATTTTTGCCAACAATTTTTCATACCATATTATTTATTGATTTAATAGTGGAGTGAGAGTTCAACCTAGAAATATAGAACCTCCACGTTTTCCACTATCTCTCTTTAATGGTGCAACGAATTTTAGCTATATATGGTATTTATTCAGATTTTCAGTTGTTGGATTGGCATTGAAATGTTTAAGACCCTTTTCCATTCCCTGATGGCATCTTTTAAGGCGTCATCAAACCATGGTTTGTTGACACGTCTAGGAATCGGCAAAGTTTTTGCTATTGTATTCCCAGCAACATCCTGGAGTATCTTTGTAAATAGGGGTATTGGATCTACTATGTTGTCAAAATGAACAGCTTTCAAATCTGGGCCTTGTTCAATTTCCATCGCTACCCAAGCCCTTGAGGTTTGGGAGTATTATTTCTAAAGTATATTAGAAAGTGGTCACTAACACATAGGTCATCACCAACTTCACAACAGAAATCAAGTGAAAGAGATGGACTGCAGATGGTCATCTCTAATGACGAGCAGCATTCTGTGGCAGGATACATGTAGGTATATGGCTTATCATTAAAAAGGCTAAGATTATGTTTTGAAACAAAGTCTTCTTCCCTCTTTTGTTGATACTTTTACAGCCCCAAAATTTATGGTGGCTGTTAAAGTTGCCAAGTAAAACAAAAGGTGTTGGTAACTGTTCAATAAACTGGTCAAGATTAGATTGATTGGCATGCTTAGCAGAAAATATATTAAGCAAACTGTAAGTTTTGTTGCATGGACAAATGACGGCTATAGCCTGTAACATAGAACAGATATTAATTTGGCTGTGAGGAGTTTTGTTTTTTATGATGATGAACACTCCTTCAGCAGCCTTATCAGCATTTCTTGAAAAGTTGTTGTACATTGCAAAGTTTTTAAGATTAACTGTATCGTTTTCTTTTAGAAAGGTCTCGTGAAGGCAGACAGCTTCTGGCTTATGTTCTTTAAGTAGAAGACTAATTTCAATAATATTAGCCTTTTAACCTCAGCAATTGCATTGTATTATTGTGTCAGACATTTATTGAAGTGGAGGACATACAGGACTTCTGGGAGCTTTCACCTGGTGAAGTTCCAGAGGACTCTCCAGAGTCAATACTCTGCAAACTTCCAAATTTATTAAAGAGTTTGACAGCTTGTCATTTCCTTTGAGAAGCCTAGTAGACTTTTTAATTACTCTTTATCTGGCATGTATTTAATCCACTCTTAATAGCATTATTTCCACTGGGGCCAGTGCTCTGCTGCTCTTTTGGTAGGACAGATCGAAATGGTTTCTCAGTAGTAGAGATCGGTATCTTATGTGATACAATGATTCTTTGACCACTGAGGCCAGTGGTTTGCTGGTCTTTTCATTGGCTGGATTGAGGTGATTTTTGATTTGTAGCATTAGGTTTCTTAATTGGTATACTGTAACATTGATTATTCAAGTTATCTACTTTGTTCCCAGTATGGGCGGTTTTAGTGGCATCAAGATTGAATTTGCTTTGACCTTCAGGCCAGGTAATGTCTGTCTGGGTACATAAAATATTTGTGGCAGGTTTCTCTTCCACTTTAGGTGCACAGGTGTAAAATTTGCCAGCTGTGTTAAGTGGAGGCATGGCTTCCACAAATTTCCAGGCTTCAGGGAAGCTCATTCCCGTCTCCTGTTTCACATGTTGGATCTCGGTCTCAAGTTCCACTTGGAGTAGCCTCTCGAGTACAAGAAATGTTGTGCCTGGCAATTCGCATAAGAGATTTTCTCTGAGCAAGATGATCCATCATGACCATCCTGCCCACATCTGGAACAGACTGGTTCCTCTTGCAAAAGCGGCAATGTTTACGCGTGTAAACAGCTTAGTTTCATTTACTGTTTATAAAATTGGTAAATGTGTAAATGGACATGCACATAGCTGTCATTTACACAGGAACAACCATTTCCAATTAAATTAGATATTACCACATCTTTGCTGAAGAGGATTGTTTAGTAGGATTTTTTATGCTAATTCTTTTCTTAAAGTATGTAGCTATGATTTTCACATTGAATGTGGCCATACTAGGAAAAGAGCATAAGTTAAATGTGAATTTGTTACAGCGCACATTACACAAATTTTACACATCAATTTCATTTTCTGATAATACTAGTTCAAATTTTATTTTTGAAGTACAGTATTTACCTTTCAACAACATTTTTGTTTAATAGAACCTTCCATTAGTAACATATAAAAAAAACAAAAGAAACATCGTTTCAAGTCTGTAAGCCACTGTAGTTCCTTGGTCATTGTATATCCTACAAAAGCATCCCATGCGCATGTCTAGGCAGTACATCTGGATCCATTATCAATTTTTTCATCATATACATATATGTAACAGTAGGAAATAAAGTCACTATAATCCTAGGGAAGTTTTACTGAAATTGTCTGATATATTCAAGAAAGACAGGTCTTAAAAACTGAACCTGTCATAATATGAGGTGAAGGACGTACAGCAAATGAAACAATCACAAGTTGAGCGAGGTACGGCATGCACGTTATATTAGCTGTCAGCTGTTCAGTAAGATTAGAAGGTAGATATGGGGAAAAGTTGAGTTTCTAATCATTTTGATTAAAAGGCTTCATTTCGGTTATTGTAAACCGAGTACATGTTTAGACATTTTGGTAAATGTTGCAGCTTTACCTCTTGCAGCCATCTTTGTGGTGGCCATATTTCTGGCAGTTGAAACACTACAAATGATTAGGAATGAAAGGATCAACAGGGATGTTCAAGAACCGACTTTGATGTAGGCAAAGTGACACAGTTGAACATCAGGATGTAAGAGATTGTGGAAATCGACTTGCCGTTACTGCAAATGTTGATTCGTTTCACTTTGTGAGATATTTTGAGCATCTCAGTCTCACTGCAGCCATCCAAATCTCTAGACCGAGCAACACTTCTTGACGAGTTGAGATTTGTGTAGAAATACTATAATGGGTATCTCCACAAACCACTTTGAGTGAAGTAGATTGTCAGAGTGAGCTTTGCAGCTACACTCTACAAGTAGTTGCCCCGAACTAAGTGTTTTTACACTTCTTGGCTCTCCAGCCAAGCTCTGAAATGCTTGAGCTATCACAAAAGGTAATAGCTTGGTTAGTTTTTGGTTTTCATCACTGGATTAAATGATGAGAACATCACTGGATTCAATGATGAGAACATCCCTGGATTCAATGATGAGAACATCATTGGATTCAATGATGAGAACATCACTGGATTCAATGATGAGAACATCACTGGATTCAATGATGAGAAATCTTGGCCAATTTCCCTGTCTTGGATGAGTTTCCTCATCCGAGTCGCTGGTTGAATTATTCCTGGTCCTTTTGAGACCAGGTCTCACACTACTGATTGAAGTTTTGATTGTTTTTCCCATAATCTAAGATTATTGTTTCATCACCTGTTGTCCCAATCCACGGTGAAGCCCAACAAGGGAACAGAGATTTACACTTCTTTACTGTGTTTCTAATGTCAGTGCTACACAGGGTGATATACTCAAGCAAAGAAGAAACTTTACTCAATTGACCCTTGCCTCCACCCACAGAGACTATGTCCTTTGTTAGGTGCTGAAGAACAACACTATGTTGCTTTAATCACAAGGTGACCTTTGAAAATTATGCAAATAAGCAAAAGTGAAGGTCCTTTAACATAGCCCTGAATCTTGGCATGACTAACCAATTGATTAGACTGGGTCTTCTGACCAACCTTATAGCTGAAGTTGAGGTCAAAGAAGTGTGTTAACCAATTGATCAGACTGGGTCTTCTGACCACCCTTATAGCTGAAGTTGAGGTCAAAGAAGTGTGTTGTATCAGATTGGCAACCATAGACCTCTCCTCTACTCAACTACCACGATCCTCTCCTCCAACGAGACAGTACACAAATCATGGCAAACAGGAGGCCTCCATTCAGTCGCCTCTTGCGACATATAGAACACATTGGTCTGATTCTACATCCCCGAACCTG
Source organism: Margaritifera margaritifera (assembly GCA_029931535.1). Taxonomy (NCBI): domain Eukaryota; kingdom Metazoa; phylum Mollusca; class Bivalvia; order Unionida; family Margaritiferidae; genus Margaritifera; species Margaritifera margaritifera. Next base: position 2,500,843 of record JAQPZY010001528.1, read on the forward strand.
CAGGGGAAATATGACACACACATAAGCTCACTTGGCCTAATGGCCAGGTGAGTTAAAAAAAAGCTCTGGTTGGCGACGGGAACTCTGACAATAATTAGGGTAATCAAAGTAGCTCCACAGCCTGATGGTAATCTATTCAATCAACTGTTTTTGAGTATGGTTAAAATGTTCCCAAGTTCAAGTTCCAACTTTAATTTATTTTTCACTGGCTTTAACAAATATACTTGGTGACCGGAAATTGTTATGTACTATTGAACATTACATATGTTAACAAATATGGTGTTTGGAATATTGAATGGTCTGGATATTTAGATTAACGATAGTATATAGGATTACAGGGTAGGGATCTCAATGGTTTGTAAGTTATGTCCAAGGGCTGGGCCCCAGAGGGTAAGGACTGACACAGAGGCATGACCCAGGTGAAATGTTGGTTTGAAAGAAAGTTTACTGTTTACTTATGCAATATTCCCAAGATAAAAGCATGCTTCATTGCATATGCTTGTTGAATTCCGTCAAAATATGAGGAGATCAGGTGTATATGATATTTCTCCCTACTCCTTCCAGTTGGGTGAGATTCAATTTGCTGGAGAAAAAAAAGATGCAGTTCTCACTTTCTAAATATGAAGTGTAGCAAGTTTCATGAAATTCCTACCAGCGGTTTTAGAGTTAGAGACTTGAGCAAAGTCTTAAACATTGAGTTGAAAGTGCCAGTGGTGACATCAACATTGCCATTCTGTAATAAGGTGTGACAACATGTGAAATTTTCCAAACTAGATATTAAGACTGCAATGTTTACACGTGTAAACAGCTTAGTTTAGTTTACTGCCTGTAAATATTTACAAAATTGGTAAACATGTAAACGAACATGCATGTGACTGTCATCGATGCAGGAACTACCCATTCTAATTAAATTATATATTTCCACATCTTTGCTTCAGAGGATTGTTTCGTAAAATTTTAATCCTTTTCTTAATGTCTCTGACTTTCACATCGAACGTGTCATTGCTAGGAAAAAAGCAGCTGTTGATGAGAAATTACACAAAATTGCACATATCAGGTTGATTTACTGATAATGCTGATAACAAATTTCTTTAAACTACAGTATTTACCTTTAAACAACATATCTGTTAACTTAACTTTTGATTAGAAACATTATCTTAAAGAAAAACCATTTCAAGTTTGTAAGTTACAACATAGTTTCCCAGTCATTGTAGATCTTAGAAAAGCATCCCATGCACATGTCCAGGCAGTACATCCAGTTCCATTATCAATATCTTCAACATGTACACATATCACTACAATCCAAGGGATGTTTACTGAAACCGTCATTGAACCAAAAAACATAAAAACTCATCCTGTCATAATTTAGAAATAAAGGACCTACTGCAAATGAAACAATAGCATGTTGAGCGAGGTATGGCATGCACATCATAATAGCTGTCAGCTGTTCAATAAGCAAAGGGCAGAATAATGGGAAAAATTGAGAATCTAATTGTTTTAAATAACAACATTGTTTTGGTTATTGTAAACCATGTACACATTTAGATGTTTCGGTAAATGTTGCAGCCTTACTAGAAATGCGTTCAAGGGCAATGGATGTCCCACCAGAGTCTGAAAACTGACTCTAATGCAAAACTTGAGCAAGGTGTGATGGACAGATAAGAGTAACACTATATGCACTACCACTGTAGTGGTGAGGCACAATAAGTTATATATTAATGAAATATGAATAATACATGAGACCCCCTTTTTGTCAAAATAGACTTTAGCTAGAAATGATATACGTACAACTTTTAACATTTAAGTTCATCTAGGGTGTGGACAGACAAACAGATGAACTCACACTGATGCCAGTGATTACCAAGGTGGAATCAACAAAAATTATGTCCAATGCTCACCAAAATGAAATCAAAACACTGCGAACATGTCATAATATTGGAATTGTGATAGTTTGTCACCAAGAAAAATCTATGTACAGTAACAAAGAAGCACTACCATATATACTTGCATAGAAGTCAAATCCAACTGAAAAGAACATTGACCCTTATTTGACATTGCCTAATCTGCTGACAGATTAGGGTCTGTGTTGTTTGTTTTATTGATTACTCCTAACAAGCTATATAGATCCAGATCTGCCAGAGCATTATGTGATGACAGATCTTGGTCTATGAAATTTGCAGTTGGATCCAACTTATAAGTGAGAAATACTCTAAGTTTATTTGTCAGATTTTAGACAACATATATACATTATGATCACAGTAACGCGATCTTGATTGTCAGATCACGTCAAGTTGTCAGCATCAGAAAATCCGGATCATTACGAGACCTGAAGTGTCAAGTCATGATCCAGATTTTCTAATGCTGACAAGACGTGATCTAGCAATCAAAATCGCATTACTGTTATAATGATATTTTTGTTATATACCTATCAATTTTCAGTTAATTTAAAAAAATCACTATATGTTGCTGAAAAACACAAGAAATTGCTAATCATTTCAACCTCTTTAATACGAATTTCATCTTAGAGTATAAACCAAATTACATTTTGAAACGCTGACATGCACATGAATATTAATTTTATGAATTAAGCTTCTGAAACAAGTCACTTGGTTTGACTACCATCACTGTCAGTAACACAAAATCTTCAACGCTTGGGTGCAGCAGGCTCATATATGTGATTTACAGTTATTATTGTGCAGTTCTCAAATTTTGCATCATGGAAGATTTCACCAGCTGAATGACTCTGGAAGTTTCTTTCGAAGGCTAGGTTGATAGTGGCAGGACATTATAACAGGCTCCGATCGGGACTTTAATTGGGAATGTCTATTATTTTGACAGTTATTTACAGCAGGATTGGACACATTGTTGGAACTTGATGCTACAGATTTGTTGCAGAGAATGTTACTCATTTATAATTTTAAATTCATCCATTATGCGGGTAACTCACTAATGTTACCAATTATGAACTTCCGTAAATGGGTTGTACTGTATAGTAATGCTTTGGTACGCGATTTCTGAATGTGATCTTGTTTCAGACGAACCTTTTGACTGTATTTACTACTTCATAAAAAAGGAATACATGTTTTTTTATTGCTGTAGTGACAAAAACATGATTTGGACCTTTCAGATATTTTACATATAAAGCAAGGTTTCTTAACTAACGTCGCTGTGAAAAGCTTTGTTTGCTGCTAGTGTTGGTATTCCATTGCTAGGGGCATTGCTATTGTCACCAGGAAACCTCGAGGATAAAGTAGTTCTAGCCTCATTTGAGAGTATGGTAATACGGAATTAGAAAATGATAGTACCCTTTTCCTGCTTGTAGAAAATGACAGTAAAATTCTGGCTCTTTCTTGTGTAGAAAATTGATAGGTATATAATAATAATATTTTTAAAAAATACTTGCTGAAATACTATCTTTGAACTGCAATTCATTAACGGGTGTCAGACTTTAATTCCAGTATTTAAAAGCCTTGTTTCATTGTGCAATCTGTTTTCTTCTCTGTTGACCAACATACCTTAAAATATTCCAGTGTGTTCACTCTACCAGCATCAACTTTTCCAGCTTGTGCAAGCTGTTCTAGTTTTGAATTTTTCTCTGTATCTGATATCTGGAAAAAAAGTATGAAATGGAACATTACAAGTCAGCAATGAAATATGTGTAATCCAAACACCATTTCTGACGAGAGTATTATATTAGGAATTGACAAAGATATCAAATATGAAAGTTCATTTTAAGAATAAGTTCATCAATGGATCTCAAGTGTTGGTTCCGATTTGAAAAAAGTCACGAATAACTAGGGCTAGTATTTTAGAGGTTTCAAAGTGTAAGACGATGAGATACAATCTGGATACAACCATATTCAACAAATTGATCTTCTATCATTCAATGACTAATTTTTTTTATAGTGCATTCATCAACCAAAAATGTGTTCATGGTACTTGAATGCCACACCAATCTTGAGACATAAAAGCTCCATCACAGTCCTGGGACATAAAAACCCAATCAGTCTAGGAACATGAATGCCCCATAACTCTTGTTGGTATATGCATGCTCCTTCACTGTCTTGGGATATGAATGCTTCATCAGTCTTGGAACTTGAATGCTCTATCACTGTCTTGGAACATGCATGCTCCATCACTGTCTTGGAACATGCATGCTCCATCACAGTCTTGGAACATGAATGCTCCATCACAATCTTGGAATATGAATGCTCCATCACTGTCTTGGAACACAAATGCTCCATCACTGTCTTGGAACTTGTATGCTCCATCACAATCTTGGAATATGAATGCTCCATCACAGTCGTGGAATATGAATGCTCCATCACAATCTTGGAATATGAATGCTCCATCACAGTCTTGGAATATGAATGCTCCATCACAATCTTGGAATATGAATGCTCCATTACTGTCTTGGAATATGAATGCTCCATCACAATCTTGAAATATGAATGCTCCATCACTGTCTTGGAACATGCATGCACCATCACAGTCTTGGAACTTGAATACTACATCACAGTCTTAAAACATGCATGCTCCATCACAGTCTTGGAATATGTATGCTCCATCAGTCTTGGAACATGCATGCTCCATTGTCTTGGAACATGCATGCGTCATCTCTGTCTTGGAACATGCATGCTCCATCACTGTCTTGGAACACGCATGCTCCCTCAGTCTTGGAACATGCATGCTCCCTCAGTCTTGGAATATGCATGCTCCATCACAGTCTTGGAATATGTATGCTCCATCACAGTCTTGGAACATGCATGCTCCATCACAGTCTTGGAACATGAATGCTCCATCACAATCTTGGAATATGAATGCTCCATCACAGTCGTGGAATATGAATGCTCCATCACAATCTTGGAATATGAATGCTCCATCACAGTCTTGGAATATGAATGCTCCATCACAATCTTGGAATATGAATGCTCCATCACAGTCTTGGAATATGAATGCTCCATCACAATCTTGGAATATGAATGCTCCATCACTGTCTTGGAATATGAATGCTCCATCACAATCTTGAAATATGCATGCACCATCACAGTCTTGGAACATGCATGCACCATCACAGTCTTGGAACTTGAATACTACATCACAGTCTTAAAACATGCATGCTCCATCACAGTCTTGGAATATGTATGCTCCATCAGTCTTGGAACATGCATGCTCCATTGTCTTGGAACATGCATGCGTCATCTCTGTCTTGGAACATGCATGCTCCATCACTGTCTTGGAACACGCATGCTCCCTCAGTCTTGGAACATGCTTGCTCCCTCAGTCTTGGAATATGCATGCTCCATCACAGTCTTGGAATATGTATGCTCCATCACAGTCTTGGAACATGCATGCTCCATCACAGTCTTGGAATATCATGCTCCATCACAGTCTTGGAACATGCATGCTCCATCACAGTCTTGGAACTTGAATACTACATCACAGTCTTAAAACATGCATGCTCCATCACAGTCTTGGAACATGCATGCTCCATCAGAGTCTTGGAACATGCATGCTCCATCACAGTCTTAAAACATGCATGCTCCATCAGCCTTGGAACTTGAATGCTCCATCACAATCTATAGATTTTCCAAGATGCTTATCCCCTGGTGATGCGGCTTTTAAAACTGGCACAATGGCTAATGTGTTAAAGAACTCATTCAGGTAAAGGACAGGCTTGGCCAAAGGTTAGAAAACACAAAGACTAAGAAAGTTTTGACAAAAAATTTTACTCCTTTAATTTGGTATTTTTGGAACAAAAACACAATTTTCAAGTTGTAATGTCAAGTGCTTTTCAAAAGCCAAGTGTCCATGGAACAAGGACATTTGAAAATAAAAACAGAACCATGGCAAATATTGCATAGATATGAATAGGGACACTTTTCTTAAAAACAAAGGAGATTGTTAAAGTGTTAATTCCAAGACAAATTCCTCTGAAGGCTGATACAGCACAGCAGATGCATTGAGCCTTGACCTGCCACAACTGCTTTAAACCACCACCACACTAAAAACATCTAGCTGAATCACCTTTATTGAGGAATACTGATTATTTTATCTATCTCCTTGGTAAAACACAGTACAAATAAAAGTTTCTCTTTCTTTTACTGCTGAGGATTAGATATTAAATAGCTAACTTTTTTCCACACTGAAGCTAGATATAATTAAACTTACTGATTCATATTTCAAATTGTTGATCTCAAGGAACTTTTTTCTCTCACTAAGATTTGTTTCACACTGAAAACGAAATCTGAAAAAGTCCAACTCCTGTTGTAGAAACCAACGTCTTAATTCTTCTCTGAAAAGGAATAAAATATGAATACGGGTAAAACCATATTTCTCCAACAATAAGACCCCCTTTAAAGACAATACTTTTCTGAAAATAAACCCACCTCCTATTTCAGTTTGTAATTCATATCTGAAAAATGATGAGCTGTTCAATTATTCTTGTTAAATGAAACATCATCCTCTCTCTCAATTTTGAATGCTTTTTTTCTTTACACGTGTTACATCTAATGCATGGCAATACAAAATTAAATAAACCTACCACTACTATATGTACTTCTTTATAAGTGAGGTACAACTGCAAACAACACCGACCCTGATCAGCCATTGCATAATGTGCCAGCAGATCAGGATCGGCAGTTTGCAGTTGGATCTGACTTATAGTCAAGTATATACGGCATATTTTCTTAAAAATTACTAGCCAGAACCCTGGTATTATTATAAGACAAGAAATATGTCCATTCGACACAGATGCCCCATCAATATGATGCAAAGGAAGGGCAAAGTTCTAAGTTAAACTGAGGTCAAAACTCGTTAAAATTTTGTCAAAAATCGCTGAAAGAAAAACTAGATATAGATCCTCTTAATGTAAAACACCAAACCAAATCCCAAGATGCGGCCAGGAGTTTATCTAAAACAAACCAAATCCCAAGATGCGGCCAGGGGTTTATCTAAATCAAACCAAATCCTGAGACGCAGCCAGGAGTTTATCTAAATCAAACCAAATCCTGAGATACTGCTACGAGTTTATCTATATCAAACCAAATCCCGAGATGCTGCCACAAGTTTATCTATATCAAACCAAATCCCGAGATGCTGCCCGGAGTTTATCTAAATCAAACCAAATCCCGAGATGCTGCCAGGAATTTATCTGTATCAAACCAAATCCCAAGATGCTGCTTGGAGTTTATCTATATCAAACCAAATCCCGAGCTGCTGCTAGGAGTTTATCTATATCAAACCAAATCCCGAGATGCAGCCAGGAGTTTATCTAATGGAGGGATCTCTCCCCTTTTCACAAAACAAAGGGACAAGAAGAAAAAAAAAACAAAAATGGGGGAAAAGAGGAAATTGCCATAATTCATTATTTACTAAACAATTAAATATCCATCTATCTTTCTTCCTGCTTGGTCTCTATTGAATTCAAAATCCCTATAAAATGCCCCCTCTAATATTAATCTGTTGATTGTTTCTGAGCTTAACCTGTTCCTTATCTGTGTATGAATAGTGTTCTGTGCGAAATTTTGTACTTTGAAACCAGGAATCAACCTGTCTCCTCTAGAGAAAGGGACCAGGTTGACACCTCACCTTCCATTCGATCCCTATGGGATTTGGGGACTTCAACTGCCAGGTGGTGAGTCTGGAATATTTTCTTTTCCTCCACATGGCACCATGGATGGGTTTCCTATGGCTCCATTGGCCAGTGGACCAGGCTGGTAGTAGGCCCCCCCATCTGCTCCAGTTTTGTTATCAAAGGAACAGGATGGTGGCTGCCACTCCTCTCCTCCAGCATTGAGAGAGGATGGCCAACGCTCTACTCCAAGGAAACAGACAGAACTGCCCCAACCCATCCGCAAAGACAGGATGATGAACTCTTCATTAGTGAACTCAAATGAGTTCAAGGAGGCCTTGATTGCATCGGTTCATTCTACTCTAGTGTACCCATCTCCATCCCATCCTGCTGCTCAGGCATCGGAAGATGAAGTATGGACATTTGATAAGGTGATAAATGAAGACCACCTTCTACCCCCATATCTGTGTCCAAAGCCTACTGGATCTTTGGATACTAGGATCCTCTGACTTTCTGTAGTATCAGTACTCCCAGGATTGCATAGGATCCTCTGACTTTCTGTAGTATCAGTACTCCCAGGATTGCAATCAGATGTTTTAATCACGGTGTTTCCTATAATCAACATGCTTGTGTTCATTATCCAATTCCGTATTGTTGAGAATTGGATGTACCCAAAATTTCACCCACAAACTACATTTTAATAGCATTAATATATTACCTGTCACTATTGCCTTGCTGAATTTGCCAGTGTGGTGGGAAGCTGATGGCCTCAATTAAACTGGTACAAAAAATGACATACTCACCTTTATGATAGGAGTGTCCACTACTGTAAGTTGGCAGCAGCTTGAGCCACATTTTGTGCTGCAACTATTGGGTAGAAGGAGAAAGTAGTATGTAACCACCAAAACGTGGCTCTTTAACATCTCCAATGCCGATTGAGTAAGATAGGTCCATGAAGTAGCAATAGCCCTAACTTCATGGGCTTTAATTCTCATGAATAAAAGGTCCCTCTCAGTGCGGGACTGATAAGCTCTCTTGATAGTGAGAACAATCCACCTGGAAATGGTGGATGCAGAAATATCAACAGAGTCCTTAATCGGTAGGAAAAAATGCTTCCTACCATTTTGTATCCATTTAGAAGCAGCCAAATAGAACCATAAAGCCCTAACTGGGCATACAATTCTATCTCAATCATCCCCAGAGCAGATATGACAGACTGGGGATCTCAATCATCCCCAGAGCAGATATGACTGAGACTGGGGATCTCAATCATCCCCAGAGCAGATACGACTGAGACTGGGGATTTCAAGAGGAAGCTTCTGAATGCAACTGGTTCTTTGCCAGAAACCCAGCTCACAAAGGAGAGAACGGAATCAGAATCACCAATGAAGTGTAAACAACCCATTTGTACAGGCAAGACATGAAAGTTCACTCCTTCTCACAGACACTAAGAAAAGCAGGAAGACAGTTTTAAGGGTAAGGTTCTCAAAAGAAGCTTCATCCAATGGTTCATTAGGGCGATTTGACAAAGCAGACAAAACACATGAGATTCCATCTAGGCTTAAGTGAGAGTCATACAGGTCTCTGCAGCTCAAAGTACTTGGTAAGATCAGAGAGATCAGGATCAGAGCCAATGGCCAGACCCTTGGAGAACTGAAGCGTGTTAGACAGGGCTGCTTTATAGCCCTTAATAGTAGAGACAGAACATTCTCTCTCTTCTAACAGGAAGAGAAGAAGTCTGCCACTGCACTTAGAGAGGGACAGCTAGGATCAATGTGCTTCTTACTGCACCAATCACTTAAGATTCTGCACTCTGCAACGTAAACCTTGAACATGGACCACCTCTTAGCGTGGACAGTGTAGTTGGCAACCTTGCTCAAAAACTTTTCCTGGTATATTGGTCACTCGAGACAAGTGTGAAAGTGGAGAATCTGTGGGCTGCTGTGAAGAAGAGACCCCCCCCCCCCTGTGCTGCGACAAAAGATCTCTCCTCCAAGGTAATGTTCTGGTTAAGTCTACCAACAGATCAAGTAAATCACTGAACCACGATCGTTGGGGCCACAGAGGGGTTATCAGAATGAGCTGCACACTGGAAGTCCTGACTTTATGGAGCACTTGTGGAACCATTCTGAAGGGTGGAAGAGTGTCAGCGAACAGACAATCCCACCCTAGACTGAAGATGTCCATTGCCCAAGTCCTCTGATCTGGTAGATAAAAGGGAAGCTTGTTATTTATTCTCATCGTGAACAAGTCCACTAAGGGTCCCACCCCAACCCCAGTCTTAACAGGGACTCTGCTAATGAAAAGTGCAGAGACCACTCAGTGAGGACTATCTTGCCTCTCCTGGACAGACTGTCTGCCAGAACATTTTTCTTGCCTGGAATATGGTAAACCCCTTCAAGGCTGCCCAAATCTCCATGCAAAGGGAAGGAGCATGTGTACCTCCTTGTCTCCTGAGGTATGCTACTATCAACACGTTGTTGGAGGAAACAATCACATGATTCCTTATTTGGTTTATCAGACCTGCCAACCCTAATGAGACCTTCTCAGTAAGGCAGTCAATATTTTTCTGTAAGTTAAACCAATTTTCATCAAGGTGTAACAAAATATTATGTACTGCTATTGTCAACTTGGAAAACATGCATTTAAAAAGTTCAGAAGTGTGTTCTGATACTGATCAGACATGATTTTGGTGCCTGAAAGAAAAAACTGAAATTGTTCTCCCCCAGTGGGGTCTCAAGGGGCAGCACCCCTGATCAGGGGGTCCAAGGCCCCCGACCAAAATGCATTTTAGACTCTGAGAGCATACAAAACTGCTCCTAGTGGCCCTTATTATCATAATATTTTGCAATGTTGTTACTTCATTCCAAAAAAAAAATAAAAAAATTGAAAAGTAACAAACTTACCCAACTTTAAACAATACTTGAAGAATTTCACTACGTTCATTGTCACATCAACTTGTTCTCCAATAATATTAGTGCTGAAGTTATTGCATGTACATGTCAGTGTTCACAGAATAATTCAGTCAAAATAATTTGTTCATTTTTGCAGCACATATTACATGTAAATCACACTTTTCTCTTCTCATAACTAATGTTTTGTTTTTTTTTTCTGGTAAAAGTTTAAATTTATATACATCCACTATATAAAAATATTCAGATAAATTCACTTGTCTTTTCCCCCATTGGACACAACCTTTTGATACTGATGTGCTAGTCTTGCTTTTTTTGCAGCCTTGGCAAAGATCTTTTTTGCTTTCCTTTTTGCATATTCTAACAGAGTTGCTTCTGCCCTCTCATGTAAGCAATCTTTCTTAAAATAGTGTATTGCACTTTTCCTGATGCCTTTAGACCATATTTGATGTTCTGTACCGAGTTGTAGGTTTCTATATTTATCCTGCCTGATCTGGAATCAATAATATCATTCATGACATTGAAAGATGATTCTACTTGTGGGCCAGGAAAGCAACTCAGTAAAGACATGACCATCTTTGACAGACACAGGTATCTGGCAACAATATCATCACTTTCCCACAAGTGATCTATATAGTGTCCCTCCTTAAATTCTGGACAGGAATCAGTTTAGAATTTTCTAACTTCCAAATCATTCTGGTTCAATTCGTTCTCAGTTAACATGTTAGACGCTAGTGTTGAGTTGGTAATAGTCGTTCAAATCTTTCTGGCAAAGATCGCAAAATGCTAGTCCTCTAGCATTCAGTTTTCTTACAAATTGACCAAATACGTTCCCATCGACTTTACGTTCAAGCCATTCCCATTTCCACACATTTTTCAAACCTTTATTCAAACTTTTTGTGTCAATGTCTCTTTCAATAATTCGAGATGCCATGTTTGGCAAGCATGCTTATTTCCATCAGTTTCCGTTACATGAAGATTTATTGGACAAGTACAAACTTTTGACCAATCAGAAAGCTCTTTACAGTGATCCTCTGTTAAATAATACATGGAACGAATACTATTACAAGGATCATTGCGGAATGGGACCGGACAGACCGTTATTTGAAAACCGGATCGGAGATGATATAAAAAAATGGACCATATTGAGGAAAATTGGATTCAGGTCGGGAGAAAAGCAAAAATCCCCTTTAAAACAGGGAAAAATTCTGTCTGTCTAATGCAGCAAAGACAAACATTATGTTCAACTTAAAAGTCTGTAAAGTACACTTAGACCTTAATTACCTCCAGTTCCAAACTTCATGGAGCTCAAAGGCTTCTTCCTAGATCTCCCAACTTGATGTAATCGTTTGGATTTTTTCCCAATTTCACATGGCGACTGATTTTATCTCTCCCACCACAAGACATACTCAAATCAACACATGCTGTCCAATAAACATAATTGTTGCCTTTCGTGCTTTTTTCACCCAAGAATCTGAATATTTATTTTTATACTTATGTGCTGATTGTTTAAACTTCTTAAGAGGCTTACTGTCCCTTTTGTCTCAAACGTGTTTTCATTCATTGGATGCCATTTCTAGAAAATGCTGTATAAGCAACTGCTTGATCATGCAGGTGTTTTGCATGAAAACTATGGGCAATTGAAACCGTCAGAGGTGCTCTTGTAAAGATAGACTGGTTCCCTAACCAACTCCACTGAATCTTATATGAAAGCTGGATCTTTATCAAACATGGACAAGCCTGTATCCAGATTTGACTGCAACAATCATATTTTCATCATTTTTTCTATTATTCCAAAAGTCCATAATTGAAGGCTCATTTCATTAAGACTTATGGTCAAATCGTAAGGGTTGGAAGGTCTGGGTTTCTGCATCCCTGTGGGCTAAGAATACTGCCCTCATTTACAAAAATTGTTTATGTGAAGGGTAGCTTCTTCCTGGGACCACAAGCCCATTAAGAACTACTGCTTCTGGCTCTAAGTAAACACCCCAACCTGAAACTACTGTGTCAGTGAACAGATAGGAGTGGGGATCAGAGGCATGCATTGAGACTCCTGACAGTAATGGGTCCCAATTGGCCCTCCAACTCAAGTGGTGATAAAAGTCTGGTCCTAGAGAAATCCAAGCTGAAGGGATCCCTGTGTGGTCTCCAGTTTGCCAAAAGGAGAAACTGGAGAGGGTGCAAGTAGTCTTCCTAGGGGAACCAGATCTGCTGTGGAGTTCAAGGTCCCCAGGAGGGATAGGTAAATGATAACTGAAAAGGTTGCGGCTTGAAGAGTAGCCAAAAGAGCCAGGATGCTGTTAAGTGGAACACAAACTTGCCCTACATTGGTTTGGAAGTTCATCCCACATAAACTAAATCCTGAGAAGGGATTAGCTCTGATTTCTCTGGGTCTGGAGTAAGTCCTAGCCAGGTCACCGTGGACCAGCAGCAGGACAGAACTTGCAAGAGGGACTCTTTGAGGCTCTTGTGCAATAACTAGTCGTTGAAATACTAAAGGATGGGGATCCCAGTGCCCTCAGGTGAGTGGCAACTACTCCAATCACCCTGGTAACAGCAGTTTCATTGGGCCAGGAGCAGATGTGAGGGACCAGTGTTGTTGGTCCCTCAGGTCCTGGGATGCCACGGAGGAAACGAGACCTCCGAAGAGCGTCACTGCCTCTAAGGCAGCAGCTCTAAGAAGATTTTTATTGTGATCCTGTAAGTATCCAGGGCAACATCCCTGTGGAGGTGGAGCAACTATGCCTTGAGGTTTTGGCAACCACCTCAAGCAAGTGCTGCAGTGTGGCTGGAGACGAAGATTCCTTTTTCAGAAGACTGAAGGAGGCTGCCAAAAAAAGATCTGAGTGACCTAGCCTCAAGTTCCAGTGCCTCCAGCATTCTAACTGGAAGGCAAGCCCAGGTCCCTGGGTGGAGGGTCTTAAGGGGTCAATCAGTGAACTCCTGCCCTCTTGAACACCTATGAAAGAGCTCCCTAAACACCAATGAAAGAGCTCCCTACCCATAGTCCCATGGGAGAGTAAAAAGAGATATGGGCATGAGGCAACTTCCATGAGTCTCTCCAAACTGGAGTCATTTTTTTTCTTTTGAGCCCGAGGGCGTATGACAAATCTGAGGGGAGAAGGCCAGAAAGAACAGATCTCTTCCTCCTCCGCTGCCTGATCCATCAGGTTGAAGGAAACAGGGGACCCAAAGGGAGGAGGAAGAACCATCTCAGGGTGTTCCTCTGTAAACTCATTAGAGTCCACCGAGACTGACAGGACATCGTCGTGCGCTCAACCCTGAAGAACGGCAGGACCTTCCATCCCCACGTCTCTCGACAATGAATACTTCTTGCCCTTCCTTGTTCGTCCGGGGGAAGAAGGCCTGCCCCCCTCCTTCCTCTTTGATTCCACACAAGCAGACAATGTAGCTCCATGACCTGTAACATCACGACTGCTATGAAGCCAAGGCATAGGCATCAATGGCACCATAAATGGGAAGGAAGATTCACTTCCCTGAAATGGATGCCCCCTACCCCCATTTCACAGGGATTAAAAGGGAACATAAGGAAGGGGAGGATGCCAATCTGATCCCTTTCCCCAGTCGGACGTGTACAAATCAACTCTGTCCACAAAAGGATTGATCAGCAGCATAGAGATGAAGAGAGGGGTATCGACCCAATCCCTATCCCCATACCAATGATGGGGCTCTAATGACCAGTGACTGGTACCTGAAGGCAGGTGACCAGGCACTGGTCAGGCGACTCTGGACTGACGGAGGAGTCCTTTGTCACCTTCACTGGGCTAAGGGCTTTGTGATAGTGCTGTTCCTTCCTCACTGGGGGGCGCGACTCACTCTCAACCCGAGTATTTCCTCCCTTAGGACTGGCCCTGGATAGAACCCTAACTGGCACTCACTGCATTGGATCGACCGTCAAGGATCTTTGAGCCTTATAATTTTTCTCCAAAGTGAAAGATCCCATACCCTCCTGGGATCGACGAGTCTTCTTCTAAGCCCCTAAGGGTCCAGAGAAGGATCCCATACCCTACCGGGATCAAGGAGACAAGGAGAAAGAAGGGCTTTTTCTCTCCTCTTACGTGTGCACCAACACTTAAGGTTCCAAACCTCGTCAGATCAAAGACAATAAAACATACATCTGTCCATGCGTGCACAATTTGTACATGAAAGGCAGGTGGGGTGTGTGTCCCATAGGGCCTTCTTATGCCCACAATTCCACACATTCTGCGACATTATTATTATTCCTACAAAGGAATAGCAATAAATATATGGTGTTGACCAAGAATGGTGTGAAACCTCTGAAACACAATATTGATGGTAAAGACTGGTAAGACCTCCAAAGAGCATCTTACAGAGTCATTATACAATACTGTTCAATGTACCATCATAATATATATGAAAATATATAAATATGTTGATACAGTACTGTTCAATGTACCATCATGATATATATGAAAATATATAAATATGTTGATAGGTTATACAAATTCTGGATGTGAAAGGGCATACTCACTCTAAATATTCCGGAACCAACCAAAATGAAAAAAAAAAAAAAGATGACATGGGGCTATAATATGATTGCCAATATGAATAACTATTACCTACCCTATCATTGTAAGCTGGGGAAGGGTATAACAGGATTGGACCCCGCTAGATAAAAACAGCACAATCTAAGAAGAGGGCTTATAAAAACACTCAATTTACAATGGACCGAGTATTATCACTCAAATAAAACAGAATAATGATTATAATGCTGGAAAGCAACTTAGGACACAAGAAAAATGCAATTGTTCCAAGAGTAATTTGAACATCGACTGATTAACAATGGCATCCATGAAAAAGAGGATGGCTATTGTGCACAGACCTATGACATGGTGGTCAGACTGAGTCTGTGTTCTTTCTAGTTCTTGATGTTCTGGGAGGACGGAATTTTCCAATTTGGATGAGGGTAATTCAATACCAGAAAAGGTAATCAAAGCAACAGAGACAAATATTGTATTACTGCTATTAAAACACATAATTACACCACTACAGCAATGGAACACCACTCCATCTGGTAACTACCAGTGTTGTGTGCCTTTTAGTCCACCCAATTTTATCCCATTTGATTTGTGAAACAAGAGTCCGTCGAAGGGACTGCTACTGTAATGAAAGAATTTCCAGGAATTTAATATAAGACATTTTGTCAGATCAGCATAAGTTTCATTTCGGACCAAATAGACGTCATAAGAAGTCTGTTACTGAAAACCCCAGGTTGATATGACCATCCAGTCAGGAGGAGTAGTGATAACAAGTGAGCAGCACCATTTTTTTTTAGGACCAACTAGACACTGGGATGAATGTATGTGTATTGAATTTCATGGCAATCCTCCAAGTAGTTTAGGAGTAGTAATAAGAAACCCATGTTAACAGACATTGGACAATAGGCCGTCCCATAAGCTCTTCTGATCTATGACAAGTAAAGATAAAAATTATTTTTGGAAATTATGTATAAAAAAAAAATTATAATATGCAAAGATATATTTAGTTCAGTTGGGCTCGTTTTATTCACATGATAAAAAGCAAAACCTCCAATGCAAGATTGTATAAAAATACAAGTGCTGTGGATTAACCAACAATCCACTTCAATCCATCAAATCAAATCCCAAATGCCACAACCACCTTTAAATGGAAGCGCACTGAAAAATTTTTAACTTACGATCTACAATAGGCCAATCTAAGGATAAAGTGAGAAATGTGGTCCAATCGTCTTGCCTTGTATAGGTCATCTTCAGAAACAATGTCACTGTGCTGAAATATAAAACATGTCTGAACAAAAGTTCTCCAGAATGCTAATGTCTTGCTTGCTCTGCTGTGGAATAATCCAACTAGAAATATGTTCACGGAACACAAATGTCCCACCAGTGCCTGAAACCACCCTAAATGCAAAACCTAAGTAAAGTGTGATGAACGTAGAATTTTGGTACAATGTTAATTACATAATTCCATGACACATTCAGTGCAAGAATAAAAACTTGGGCAAGATGTTTGTCTTTGTCATTTTGCCATGGAATGCATCCTGTGATGGTGTTCTAACTGAGGTCTACAGGATGTAATAAAAGATAAAGTCTCAGAATCATATTGTGGCAACCAAAAAATTGCACAACCACTTTCTAATGAGAAATACATACCACGCTTTGTTTTACACTAAATACATTTAGCAAATATAATTTAATTTGCACCATAATCCCAAGTCAATTGTGAAACTGCCAGTTTGGGAGATTAGGTTCGCACTGGAAAAACATTTGACAAAAGATTATTTACCTACCTGGGCGACATAATTGTTTTGTGTCACTGCTTATTCATCCCTGGGCCATGTAGATGCCGATGCACACCTGGGCCATGTAGATGCAAATGCAGACCTGGGCCATGTAGATGCAAATGCAGACCTAGGCCATGTAGATGCAGATGCACACCTGGGCCATGTAGATGCAGATGCACACCTGGGCCATGTAGATGCAAAAGAACACTTGGGCCATGTAGATGCAAATGCACACCTGGGCCATGTAGATGCAAATGCACACCTGGGCCATGTAGATGCAGATGCACACCTGGGCCATGTAGATGCAGATGCACACCTGGGCCATGAAGATGCAGATGCACACCTTGAGAATAAATCTGTGCACGTTTTCTACTCTTATCAAGCACTGAAGTTCAAAACTGCTTAACAGGTAGTGTGCATCAATAATCAACCACTTTTTCCGACTTGTTGTCAGTCTACAACATGTCACAAAGGAAGCTGACTTTTTTACAGTTACCTGATGCAAACTTTATACCAAAAATGGGTAAAAATCATGAAAATATTATTCATAATGAATACAGTTGGTTTAAAACCCTCCAAATCAATGGCATCTTAGATAAATACAAAATATGAGACAAGATTTTATTACTAACTCAAGAAATCAAAGTTTCACACCTAGCCCACGATTTCTTGTTGGTATTCTTCCTGTTTACAGTGAGACTTTTAATAATCTAGGCATAATCTGAACGTCGAGAAGCTTCCATTACAAAGAACTGTCACACATCTTTATGAATTAGACATGCGAGACGAAAAGGCCAGAGAACGTAAATTTTTTTCTTGTCTGTCCAGGCTGTGTGACCCTTGGCCCAGGTCACCAGTATTTTCAAGACCGGGCAGCTTTATTGATTCATGGTCACTACAAAGAGAAGACACCAGCAGATATCTCTATAAGTATGTAATTACTTTTTCACAAGAAAAATGTTCCTAACTTACATTCAATAGGAGCATTTTAAGTCTCTCAGCTGATTCCCACCAACTTTCACATAATACCCAGCCAATGTAATCTATTTATAAAGCACATAATGTTGAGACAACAGCTGAGTGGACGTAATTTAATTAGGGTCATGACATAATAACCTCTCAATTTTGGGGGCCAATCAGAAGTCTTCCCTTTGATAGGCGCCCTTGAGTAGCTCTCTAGAAATGGAGATTTGACTAAAATGGATTACCTAGTACAAAAGTTTTTGGAAAATGTGGACATTTGAAATTTTTCTTTCAAATACAAGTTAGAAATATTTTTCTTGTGAAAAGTAAATGCATACTTACAGCAATATCTGCTGGTGTCTTCACTTTGTCATGACAATGTATAAATAAAGCTGCACAGTCTTGAATATACTGGTGACCTGGGCTGAGGGTAACACAGCCTGGACAGACGTAAAATAAAAGGAAAAATTAATGGTGAATGCAAATAATATTAAGAAATTGTGCGCCAGGTATGAAACTGCAATTTTTCAAGTTTAAAACCTTGTCTCAGATTTAATATTTATATAATGGGGTTTTAAACCCAGTCTTCACTCTGAACATTGCCAAGATTTTGGCCCTTATTAGTTCCAAATTTATGTCGGGTATCTGTGGTTTTTTTATTAAGTGAGTAAGTAGTGAAGTGTATAAGTACTTGTTGAATAAAACTATGACAGGGACAAGTACCAGTTGCAACTCACTTGTCCCAGGGAAAAGTGCTTGTAAATTGTTTTCCTGCACCATGTTTATTGGTATGCTGGAACAAATGTCAACATGTTAAATTTAAAAACCAACAAATATTTGGATTTTTCTATCTGCAAACCCCCTTTTGTGGCAGCTCATGAGGGGTAAATCTGACACGTTTTGCACTAATATGTCGTTATTGTGGGATACTTCTAAACACAACCTTGTCAGTGCCAAGGAATTCTGGCCATATAGAGTGGGTGACTGCTGGTCAGAAGGGGGGGGGGGGACCACTGTATAGTCCTTCATTTATCTAACTTCAATAATATTTGTGCAACGTTGCTGACAAACTTCTTGGTACAGACATGGCTGGACAGATGTCACCAATTCAAGATACTATTGTCATGGCCCAATAATTCTTTTTCAAAGTTTCCTACAATATGTACAATATGCAAAATATGTACAATATGTACAATATGCAAAATATGTACAATATGTACAATATGCAAAATATGTACAATATGCAAAATATGTACAATATGCAAAATATGTACAATATGCAAGGGTTATTGCTGGTCAATTCCAAATAATGAACAAACACACATTAGACAGAGAAAATTATCTGGATGATTAAGTGCCACTAAATTCAGGAAGTAATTAAGAACCTGGCTGTGCTATAAGTTGGTTATTTAGATCAAAATCCAATTAGCAGAATAGTTTTACAAAAATATCTAGAATTCTCTATGTTCATACTCCTGAAGTATGTCTAAAAAATATTTGCATAAATCTAATAAATACTTGCATGCACATGTCTTTTCTCACCTTTAAAAGCCTTTTGAATGGGGTCTTGCGAATCTCCAATTCCACATGATCACTGTACTTTTCAGATCCTTTTACATATTTGGCACCAGCTGTTTCAATAACCTTTAAAACTGAAGAAAAAAACACAATTTTGTCCATTTATATTAGAGTTTTTGGAAGGATTTTGATTATAAGAGTCCAGGAACAAAGGTTTCCAAACATTACTGGTACAGTTTATAAAATAGATACAAAATTTTTTGAAGTTTATGCAAGTCTAAGTCCTATGAATACCTTCTGATAACAAAATTAGAATGATGAATCATAATTATATTTTTTGCTTTTAAATAACTTTTCTCAGGAATAGATGTAGTGTCTTGCTTGTGAACAGCATCATAATCACACAGCTTCTGCTCATGCAGGTAAGATAGGAAACTCAAGCATCATTTGGAACATCCTTGTCTCTTTTCGATGTGAGTCAAATAATTTTGACTCTTAATGAGACTCAGATGTCATAGCAGTGATACTTTACAAATTGGCAAGTTTTTGGCAGACAAATATCCAGCTAGATGTGGAAAGAAAAGATCAGCATAAAAAGATAGGTGCGGAAAATAACATTGGACAATGTTTCAACAAACAATAAAATATTTGCGCACTTTAGTTTTAATGTTAATCATGCAACCTTTGAATGAAACAAGAATTCTGCCATGGAAAAATCCAAACATTGCAAAGTCACAAGAGTAAGAAAAGTCAGTGATTTACCTTTGCCCATTGTGAAAAGTATCTCATCAAGATAAATGCATCCATCAAGTTTCATAACTATACATGCAAGAGTGTGAAAGAAACTGATCTAAATGCAAAGAACATGATCAAATTGAGCGTCAAAAGTTGGTAGTACCCTTCAAGATGAATAAAGTATCAAGTTTTATGACTGTACATGCATGTACGACAGTTGTGCAAATCCATGTTAAATTGAATGAATCCACCCTCATAAAAATGAAGAGATGTAAAGAGGAAGCTTATTGTCCAGCTGAAGCTTGTTGTCTCTATTACTTACTGGTGTGGAGACCATTCCATGAGGACTGCTCACCCGTCTAGACAAGTTGTCTGCCATAACATTCCTCTTGCATGAAATGGGCATACTCTGAGAGTAATCTCCAAAGATGCTGTCCAACAGAGGAGGTTCCAAAACTTTCAAGCAGAGAGAAGGGGCATGAGTGCCTCCTTGGTGTCTGATATAAGTTATGTCCGACCGACATGTTATCTACAGCTATCATGTCACAGTAATGCTTTATGTGATTGATGCACCCAAGCTAGAAAAACAGCCTGCATTTCTAGATTGCTGATGTGGAAGACCACTGGCCATGCAGAACTACTCCCTCTGGCTCTAGATAGGCCCGCAAGCCCAACTGAGACATTGGTGTAAAGGAAGGAGTGAGGTTCTGGCATGCGAATCGGAACTCTGATCAAAAACCTGTCCTGATTTTCCCGCCAACTCAGGTGATGCAACTTGTGTCCTAAGGGGATCTGGGTAGACAGGATGTCTTTGTGAGGTCTCCAGATCGCTAGAAACAAGAAATGGTGGTGGGGGGGGGGGGGGGGGTTACGGAACCGCATATGAAGCCGGCATAGGAGATCCAAGTCCACTGTCATGTTCGAAGACCACAAGAGAGAGAGAGATTCAGATGAACTGACAATGATGTCTTCTTGCTAAGAGAGCAAGCAGCTATGAGATTCTGTCAGGAGGAACACGGACTGTTCCTTGACAGGTCAGAAAATTCATCCCTATGTACACAAAATTCTGTGAAGGGATAAGATCCAACTTCTTCTGATTGGGAACTTGGCCTAGTCGAGTCACCGTCTCCCAACACATAGATCTCTCTGCACGACACGACTGTGGATGTTGTGCATCAATCAGTCATTGAAGTAGTGGAGAATGGGAACCCCATATAGTCCTTAAATGAGCTGTTATTATACCCATTACCTGTCCCAGACAAAACTGAAGAAATTCCAGTCAGTTGGGAAGATGTGAATGTGGAGATAAGCATCCTGGAGATCTATAGAGACCACCCAGTCATTCGACTTAATGGCATTCCTGACCGACTTAATGGCATTCCTGACCGACTTAATGGCATTCCTGACCGACTTAATGCCATTCCTGACCGACTTAATGCCATTCCTGACCGAGGCAGTTGTCTCCATTATCAACTGCTCTTCCAGAAGGAATTTGTTCAAAGCTGTAAGATCAATGACGAGTCGAACCCCTCCACCCGCCCTTGAAACTATGAGATAAAAATCCCTGACTTCTAATGTTCTTCACCCTCTCTAATGTGCCCTTCCTTAGATGGGAGTACATCTCTTCCTGCCGAGATACCTGTTTAGACTGGTGAAACTGAATAGGAGACTTTGAAATAGGCCGAGGGTCCTGGAAGTGAAGCAGGTAACCTTCCTTTATTGTGGTAAGGACCAATGCATTATCTGATAGGTCCAACCAAGCCTCTGAAAAAATGCTTCATCTGGCACCTATTAGGACATTGGGCACAGGGAGACTATGCAGGAGAGGGTGCAACTCCCTTGGGGTGACTACCATCCTCCTTAGGAAAGGGGGAGGGGTCCATAGACTTCCTACCCTGACCCCTCCTGCAACCTCGACATGAGAATGACAGCTGGAAAGGGTTTTATAAACTTAGAATTATTCTGATTTTGATTGTTTCCCTGTTTCAATCGCTTCCAGAACGGGGGCACTTCTTCACCAGTTTAGCTGGGCCTGGTACCACAGCCAGGTACCAGTGTTGCTGATCCCTTAAATCCTGAGAGGTCACTATAGGAATTAGACCTCTGAATAGCATCTCTGCATCCAGAGAGGCGACACATAAAAGGTTTTGCTGTCGTCCAGGAGGTGGTTGGTTCTTTGATCCTCTCTCCCTGGAGAAAGGGATTGGCGATTCCCTCTTGGCAGCGGCAGTCCCCTCCCCATCCTTCATACTTTATAATGAAGTAATAGGAGGCCGGGAAGATCTATGGTGTGCCTGGTCCATTGATCCAAGGCAAAGTCATCCATGGTGGAATGGTCAGAAAAGGAGACATGGCTGACTCACCACAAGCTCCATAGGGGTTGAACAAGAACATTGAAAAGGGAGTGGTATCGACCCTATCCATTCCCTTAGACTGGTTCTCATGATTTGAAGGCAGTTCCCTACTGGGTTAAAAAGGAAACAGAGAAAATTGGGGTTAATGAACCGATCTCTTCTTCCTGCTGTCTGGTCCTTAGACTGGTGGTCAAAACTCGCTATCCAGTCCAAAGATCGATGTTTGATGATTGGCGTATGTCAACTGGTGCTCAGCACCCAGCAGTCTGTGCTTGGTGTCCACTGCTCCATAATCAGTGACCTGAGACGGAAAATGGAAGATTGGCACCATACGCCATACATGGTGATCAGTGCCAAGTGGTTGCTGCCAGTGCCCAGTGACAGAAACTTGGTAAATGTCACCTTGGACATTGCCTGGTGACCGGTGTCCAAAGCCCAATGCTCACTACCTAGTGACTGGCGCCAGTATTTGGTGACCAGCGACAGACCTTCTATAAATGTCACTAGCCACATATCCCAGTGATGGAGCATGGTACCTGGTGACAGACCTTTGCTGTCACACTACCCAGTGACTGATGACCAGGCAATGATTGGTCCGAAGATGTTGACATTATCAGAAATTCTGTTTGCGAAAGTGCCATCCATGAAGCAGGAAATTTCCATACACAGTGAAGTACCATACCCGCAGACAACTTCATTACGCCAGGCAGAGCCACAGCAACCTCTCTCATTTAGTCAAGTGACTTCTGTACACCGGGAAGTGCCATTCCCTGGGAATGAAGAGGGTCCTATAGGCCTGGCAACTTTCTGCACCTTGTCAGATCACAAACAACATGTGACAACCATCTGTGCACACACGTGCTGTGCATGCAAGAAAGGTGGTTCGAGTGTCATACGCTTCCTTTTTTTTCACACATTTGCCAATGCCTAGAGGTATTATTGAAAAGAAATATATAAATACAACAATGAACTGGAACAACAAAAGGGCAGAAGATACCCTGACACAGGTTACTATTTGAGGGATGAAACACAAGCACCATAAAGGAATTTTTTGTTGGTTGTATACAAAATGTTCACGAAGTCCTAGGGGCGAGTCAAAACACCTATGCCATGTATTAATATGTATCGTGATACACAACCTATGAAACGATACAGTATCAATACACATATCAACTTGAAGGTCTTGACATCTTTAGAAGGATTGTCATTGGTAGGGTGGTGCCATTTCATGTGTTAACATATTGGTCACATTTCCAGTATGCATATTACAGATATAGACATGTCATCTGTTCATATGCAATTCTTATACTTGACAAGATAATAAAAATACTTCCAAATAGCCATCGGTGATTCTAATTCAACCTTTTCAGCCATTTCAGGCTGTTTCATTTCACTGGATGCATGATTTATCTTGGTCACCAAGCCCTTTGTTTTGCATTGCATGAATGCTTAGGCAAAAAAAAAAATGTGTGTGTGTTTCCTATTGCACTGGTTTGAAAATTAGGGTAGGCAGGTAGGTATTTTTTATTTTTTTTAAAAACATTATACATAAATCCAATAATATTTCAAGATCTTCAAAGTACTGGGCAAAACTGGCTCAATTAGATGCACATATCAATTTCAACAATGTGATTTTTTTGGGGGGGGGGTTGGGGTGGAGATGGGGATAAAGTGCTAGGGTCAGCAATGAGAAACAGGGACAGTCAGCTGACCGGAAACATGCCTATTTTTTTTGGGACGTGTAAAACGTCTTATTAGCAATGTCTTCACTTAAATTTGGTAATAGTGTTATCTGCAAAACAGATCTTATCTAAAACAGGTCTGGGAGCAGAAGCAGAGATGACAAACTGAATCCCTCACACTGTACTTTCTGCAGATGCAAAACAACTGCTATGACCATAGGCACTCATTTCTATCACTGGAAAAGGAAAGCTATTGACAACACCCACTCAGACACTAAATAGTATTATTATTATTGATCCTAATGTTGCTTATGCATAATACAGTACAAGTTAAACAAGGGGAAAAAGGTATGAATAAGAAGAAATTCAACTTACATAAAGCTAAAAGCAAACCAACGTACAAAACTGATACAGTAAATATAATCATATCTACCACAAATACCCATTTCACAACTAATTTTGCATAATAATAGGCATTTCAGTTGAATTGCGAATAAAGATGATGATATGATGGATGTCCAAGAGAAATTAACTGCTACTGCAATATGGAAAGAAAAAAAAAACACCATTATTTCCACCATCCGCACTTACTAACTGGCCTCACCCTTTTTTCTATGCTGTGTATATGTACATCTTCAGAGATTTAACCTTGGTTTATTATTGCTTTTAATTCAACTTAAGAGCCGAAAGTTTGTTATGTGACTTTAAGCTTAGTTTTGGTTCCCAAAGATTCAGTGCCGTTTGAGCAATTATGGACATAATTTCAGTATTTTTACACTGCTGGTATAATTGCTAAACCCTGTATAAATATCCATTTGGTCTGCATTCTTTGTCGACAAAAATTTATTTGTATTTATGTCAACTTCTTAAAAAGAATAATTGGGCCAAAATGTAACAAATTAGTAACTAACCTGATAAACAATATTCACAAACAGTTTTGCAGTATGTCATAGAGGTTGAAAGAATGTAATGTATAAAATAATACATACAAGTTTATCTCCTGAAAATATTTAAGTGATTATGCTTTTTCGTCACTTTTGCCTGTCCATTTGGTAATATTAAACTCGTCAGATGACCACAAACAATACTAAGTATACTTTTTAAGTTGTTGGTTATAGAATGCAGCATCATGTGCTTCATAAAGTCTGCCTACAAACAGTAGGTTTACAGTAAAAGGTAAACATGTGTCTAGTTTCTGAGAAAATGTGTCTCATGAACATGTATGTTTGGGTCGCAAGCACTAAATGGATGCTGGATTAGGAGAGGTTGTATTTTGGATAGTGCTGTGTATATTTCATTGTGTGGGAACATGTTAAGCAAACAATTTAGAAGTGATTAGGGGAATGAAAAAATAAATCACAGCATTTCTCACATTTTTTATTTTCATAATGGCATGAAACCCGCTAATACTTACGCATTTCTTTTTCCTTTCGTTTGTTTAACAGCAGAATCTCTCTCTCATTAAAATTACTATCATTAAGCTTTTTATATTTTGTGAAGCACCTAGTCTCAGAATTCTTTGCTTGGAAATTTACCTGACATCTCTTGCAATATTTAACGGCATTGTGTTAACTTTAGCATTCTGTGCTGTGCATTGTAGCTGATCCGACAGGTCAGTTTCATGCGATGTAGTGGACGCCCATTATTACATAATTATAATGCTGCGACTTTCTAATTAGGGCAATAAAACTTAATCAACTACGAGCCATGATGTGACAATCTATGACGACCACAATATCTGGTCTGTAATGGGAACAGTGTGGACAAATTAAGGTCCACCAAGGGAATGTGGATTTTCCATAATCCACAATATGTGTACTGTAAGGCAGCCAAAGTTGCCCGTTTCCGAATGGAACATTCCATATAATGACTTGAAATATTGTATGAATCAGCAATTTGGCAAAATATGTGGAATGAAAACTCCACAAACTTAAGAACATCAAACCCACTATAGGCGAGTGGTATCTCTTGTATAGAACAAATTGGAGAGATGAGGTGGTCTTGTGCCAACCGTGTATCGGACACACATACCTGACTCGTGCATAAATCATACCTGTGATTCTACCGGCGGTAGGCCAAAAATACCGTTTTAAAGACCGTCTACCGCACATACCGTTTATAGTTGAAATCTACCGGTTTTGAAAATTTCAAGGAATATTTTTTTTTTTTTTTTAAACCCGTTTTTTTTACGCGTTGTATCAACACATTAGATAAACCAGCCAGAACCAGTCTACTGGGAACCGGAAATCGGTGCGACGATGCGTGGTTGAGTAGTAACATGTGTACAATAAAGCGGCTAATTGATTACCTTATTGTTGTAATTTGGAGAGTTTAAGGCCAAATGCGGGATGTTGTTTGAGGTGTTATAAGTAATAAAAGGATCAAAGGTAATCCATGAGTCTTTTATTAAAACTGGGCCGATCTGACGTGGAAGGAAAATAAAACGGAGAGACCGACCAAAAATGATCTTTGCAGAAACAATTGAGTAAGTATTTTGATTTGATGTCTTTTAATTGTTCTTGTATTGTTCACGATGGTTTAAGATGAATATTTAAGGGCAGCTTGTATATTTTTTTTTCAATTCATGTCAAAATGCCGAAACGTCCGCTTTCTCCCAACGCTAAAAAGCCACCAGCTAAGAAATACTACAAAAAGTTTAACAACGCTTGGATACCAGAATTTAAGTGTGTCCAGGCGAGTAGCAAAGGTCCTGACTTTGCATTGTGTCTTTTTAGGCTGGTGAATCAGTGATTGGACATCCACATGTAGAGATGACCAGGCTGCTAAGAAAGCTTCTGGGAAAGTTTGTTTCAACCAAGATCATCACCAGTGAACTAGATATTAGTTATTACTAATGTGAAGTTCAGACTTCTAGAAAATCAGCATAAAAGCACAAAAATTATGTTCAAGTCCTAGATAAAATATATCAGCGAGTTAAAAATGTATTACTTAATATTTAATTTTAAAGTTGTGATAAATTATTAAAATCATGTGTTTTTTAACTGTTTATTTCAAGTCTAAATCTAATTTGTTTAAAATTAATTACAGTGGTGAAACTTGCCAACCGATTTTTGGACATACCCTTAGAAGAGAAACAAGCCCTTGAGGATGAGGCTCAAGAATACATATTAACTCCAAGCCAAGAACTTCCTCCTCGGGGTGAAATGAGCTTGGAGCAGTATTGGAGATCAGTCAGCAGCCTCAGAAACCCAGCAACAGGAAAACTGAAGTTAGAACTTCTTTCCAGACTGAGTGTAGTTGTCCTATCATTGCCACATTCCAATGCTGACACAGAGAGGACATTCTCCATTCTTCGGAAAATCCAGAGTGATTCAAGGGGAAGTCTGGACCAGAAGACTATTGAGAGCCTGCTAAGTGTGAAGGTTAACAATCACAGTGAATGTCACCAGTGGTCACCAGACAATGATCTTCTGAAGGAAACTAAAAATGCCTGTGGATTTTATAAAAAAAATCTTTGCTTGTAACATTTTCCATCAGATTCTGAATCCGAATCATGTGCAAAATTGTGTGTTGTATTATAATATGAAGAGAATACATATTTTGTGACAAATTGAACTTGTTTTGTTTTCAATTCCCTTAAAACACGTAAAATTTATGCCGATAAAAAATCTCCCTTTTTAGAAGCCAATCTACTGATCAAAATTTGTAAATCTACTGGTTTGAAATCCTGGTTCTGTCACAGGTATGATAAATCCTGCTGGGTGAACATCGACCGGAGTGTGTACCGTGCCAGTGTCCACTGACTAGAATCACATTCTTGTCGAATGTGTAGATTTCCACCTTGTGAGACAGAAGTATTTTAACATGAACTGCTTTAAGAAACTGATGAGGATGTACCACCTGAGAAAATATTGGACTTCTTAAGGGAATGCAGTTTTACAAGAAATTTTAATCGTGTTTTAAGGATTTTAAATGTGTTACCTTTATCTGTTATTTTATATACATTTTACAGATTTTTTTTTACATCTTTACGTTTTATATTTTATCCCGTGGTGCTTTATTTGGAAGGCTTTATCTTCCTAATTTTTGTACAATTCATTTTTACTGTTTTGGAACATAACCTTTTGTTGGCACTACATAGCCACTTTTGTGCTGATGTGCTGTAAAGCACTACTACATAAATACATGATTTTGACTTCTTACAAGCAATACATGTAATACAAACAGAAGTGAACCTGCCAATACCTAGCCCTAGACAACATCACGTGCTGGTCATTTTGTAACCAGGATGTTTTTTACCCAGTATTTCTGCACATACTATTGGATTTTCCACTAACATTAGTTGCATTTAATAGAAAAGAATTGCGAATGTTTATAATTATTGTTAAGAATGAAAAAGTCAAATTTAAAAACTGTTGAAAGTACAATAAAACAATAAAATCAGAATAATACAGAATGAGTCTAAAATGGATATAAAAATAACAGTTTGTATACATAAGTATTATAGTGCATAAAATCACAAGAATAAGTTTATAAATAGTGTTTAAAACATGTATAAATAGAACAGAACAACTTATTCCTTTTCACAGTGGAGCATAATCAGACAGGCAGTCATGTATAACTGGAAATTTGTTCAGTCAGTGATGTATCAGCATGAGAGTAGGCACTGACATTGGGCAATCTGGCTTTACAGGATAAGTTTTTCAAATAATTTTTCAAAGTTATGTACCATTTTAAAAAGCATACAATTTTTCTTTAGTCATATTTTTTTGACTGAAAATTTTCAGATGTAAATAAATTCAGTTGAAAGTAAAGTTAAGCAAACAAAAAAAAAACACGCTTTACATTTTCTTATAACTTACTTTCAATGCAATTTTTGTATCTGCAATAATCATTTTAGCTCATTTATGTAAGTGTATGAAATGTGGAGAATTTTACACAGTTTCAGAAGGTGAAAAAATAAAAATCCATAAAATAATTCAGGTTTTTTTCCAAACGTTGGCTGTCCACATTTCTCAAAAAGTTCTGCAATTCTTACTTTTTTGTGTATTGCAGTTTGTTTTCCGTTCTTCAGTGTACAGGTACAATCTAGTGCACTGATCACCTAATACAAATGCAAGTAGACTGTTTATCAAAGTTTCTTTTACAAACGGTGAAATGTATACTGTGAGAGGGGTTAGAAATCACTTGGCCCTACGTCAGTGTTAACATAACTAAATACAAAACGCATGGAAAGGTCAAATTCATTAGTGATG
Organism: Margaritifera margaritifera; assembly: GCA_029931535.1. NCBI lineage: Eukaryota > Metazoa > Mollusca > Bivalvia > Unionida > Margaritiferidae > Margaritifera > Margaritifera margaritifera. The sequence goes on from JAQPZY010001528.1 coordinate 2,530,097, forward strand.
ATAGCAGTTATCTTCTTGTACAACGACCGGATTACCTACCGGAAATAGTAAATACCTAATACGAGCATTTTAAGGGACATAACTAGGTTTCTGATAGTGGCTACAGGCTGTTAGGCAGCAAGAAAAGTATTTACAAAGCATTCAATCAGATTTAAATTATAAAATACCGTACTTAGAGAAAAAAATAATAATGGAAATTGACTTTTAATAAAAATAATGAAGCAGTAATTAGAATAATTAAGTAATAAGTATAGAAGTATCGTCCCACACCCTATTTTGACGCAGTGCCATAAACTCCTAGTTTTCGAGAGAACGCATCTTTCAATGACATCACAACCACAACATTAATGTACACTGATCAACATCGAGTCACACAGACTGAAAAATTTTAGGAAAATCCTGTCCTTATCGGTTGTGAAATGAAACAAAGACACATACCATGAAAAAAACACCATTTCACTAATTCTCTTTTTTTCAACCAGCAAGTCCTCATAAAAATCCTTACTAACTATTCTGATGGGGCAAATCAACTTCCCGCCACAATAGGCATCCAGTCTGCTACTCAACATGTGTTAGCAACGTGACTCACAGCTGATAACTGCATCAGTAACACTGTTTAGAAAGGTGTACAATGTTATACAGTTTCATGTGGATGTGTCATAACTGATTTTCAGAGGTGGTTATTTGTTATTATAATTTGTGGAAATTTACAAGAAACATATACTTGTACGATATATTTAATAATTAAATTAGTATCCTTTACATTTTTGCTTATTTAAATCAATTATTAGGATTTTTTATCTGATAATTAAGCAATTTTACTTTAACAGTAAATTTTCAATAATCTTTTAAGACATTCTTGATCTTTAACTTGTTTTGACCAATTTTTTTCTTTAAGATTTGTTTGATAATGGCACGAATGATACATAATGAAAATAAAACCTTCTCCTGTAATTTTATGTCTTCTGTCTTTGATTATTTGCATTCTGGATAAATAAGTTGTGAAGGATGCAAAACAGTTTAGATGTTCCAAAAACAGTACATACAAAGATTGAGGTTCTGCATGTTCACAATGCTAATTAAGTATTGGGAAAAAGGTCACATGCTGAATCAAATTATTTTATAATTATAACTACACAATTTTATAATAATACCATCATGATTTTTCCAAATTTGATTATTTTTCCTTTCAAGACAAAATCTGCACCAAAACCAGATTAATGATAAATGTAAGAAAAGTTTAGGAATGCCAAGTTAAATTTCTGTCTGTAATTTTTCCCATAAACTTGAGTTTTTTATGTCCTATTGATGTTCCTCTGTAATATAGTTTTTTTCCCGGCACACATGTACAATGGTGTCACTAGTAGAATAGACTTCTGTGAAGTGCGTCATTAAGGGTGACGTAATACACAAACTTTCCAACGAGGGGTCGTCTGGTTGAAATCATACAAGGAAGAGTATTGGGGAATATACGGTTACTAGAAACACCGAAATACACTGAAAAACCGAAATACACATGTATTTACATGTTCTCTCTGTATATATCAGTATACACATAGGAATTATGATTTGTTTTTGTTTGAATAATAATTTAAAGCAAAATAAAATATGATTTATGTGATTTTGATACGAATTATTTACTTTTTTCCTATTTATAGCACAATTCATGTAATGATGTCACTTGGTCGTACTTGATTTGACAGACCTGATACATGGCGAATCGTAGTAAAACATACACGGAGTGAAAGTGAAAAGTATCGAAATATCAAAAGTATTTGCCGAAATTATATTATATATTTACTTTAACTTTTAATGATATAGTTTTTGACAAATAAATAACATTTAATTTTTGTTTAAAAGGTTTCCAAATATTTGCCAATAGTGAAACATGTACTTATATATACTGCTTTTGATGATATGACAGTTGATTGTAAGGGTGTTAAGAAAGTCTTCTTCTTGGAAATGTGTGAACGGGGGATAGTCATACATGTTTGAATAATAATAAAAAGCAAAATAATTTAAATTTATATGAATTATTTACTCTTTACTTGATTTGACATATATATGATAAACGGCGAATTGAAATACATACACAAAGTGAAAGTGAAATGTATCAAAGTACCAAAAGTGTATACGATAGTATATGCAAGAGTGAGATTAATATTGTGATCGTAACAAGCCACGATATATGATGATAGACAAAGACAACTCAGGAAAGCATTTTTGTAAAAAAAACATCTATTATTCATTATTTGGCAGAATTTAATATTTACATTTAATTACACACATAATGTATCAGGTTTCAATGAATGAATAATTTGAGCACGCAGATGAATTAATTAATCCAATAGTATTCAAGATTATGTTCCTCTTGAAAATCGAACTACAAGTCATGTTGCACAAGACAAGGTAAAATAAACCTAACCGAAAACAGTAAAATATAGCACATTATGACGAAATCTCTGGTTCATGTTTAGATTTTTTAGCTGTAATTGTCACAGTTCGTACATTAATTTTTCGTTTCCTTTGTCCAGGTTTTCGTCCATTAGTCCTTGGTGCAACAACAGTTGTTTGACCATCCGTAGAAATCATGTATTAAGTGTCTATGTCGATGTGTCGATTTTCCTGAAATTCCAGCACTCATCTAACGAGTCATCTACATTTACAATGATTATATGCTCCTTGTTTTGATATAACAGAGGCACAAAGTGATTGGGTATAAACCCGTTTGTTCTTTCTGGGACAGACATTTGTGTCCACATTATGCATGCTGCGGGAGATGCGGATTTGTTCACTGCGCAGTTAACGAATAATGACAACGTTGAGCAAAAGGGTGCCTTTTCTTTAATGTGCGCGACATTTGGCTTTAACTTGAGTAAGAAATGGGTTAAAAGGGATGACAATAAAGTGTGTGCAGTCAATTCGAAAATGAATTAAGCGACTTAAAAGATGAATTACGCCAACTTTCACTGTCCGTTCCAAATTAAGCGACTTAGAAAAAAAGATTGTTTTCTTAACTTGAATAAGAAATGAGATCAAAGGGAGAACAATAAATGTGTGCAGTCAATTAGAACATTAATTAAGCGACTTGAAACAATATGAATTAAGCCGACTTACACCGTCCGTTCCGGAGATTACCTCCGTTCCGGAATGATCCTTCATTTATCATACCACCTCCGTTTCGGAACGATCAACCTGTCCAATAAAGTACGACCAGTTGACGAGTGCTATAACTAGGAAAAAGTAAATAAGTCGTGTCAAAATCGCTCAAATCATATTTTATTTTGCTTTATATTACTCTTCAAACAAAAACAAATAATAATTTGTGTGTAAACCGATATATACAGAGAGAACAAGTAAATACATGTGTATTTCGGTGTGTTTCGGTTTTTCAGTGTATTTCGGTGTTTCTAGTAACCCGGGAATATATCATTGTCATTTTTTATGCATGCTTTGCTAAAATAACTAATGTTTCTATACTAATGAGAGGCATCACTATGAAAGGAGTATATTTCTGAAAAGGTGAAAGTTCTTAAGTGCGTCAAAATATGGTAGTCCAGGATATATGTTCTGATAAAACATTACCAAAGAATGTATGAAATTAAATAATAAAAACATCTTATAAAATTGCCGGATAAAATCCCGGTTACGAAACAACCTGGTTACGAAACGACAGACATTCGCACCATCCAACTTGTGGGTATACTTTTCACATGTAACACATATGATGCTCGGGGTATGGCATAAGTACCACTGCACAGGGAGACTACTTTAGGCTTTCTTTGTAGCTTAAGGTGTGCCTTACACCTCTACACATTACAGCTGCAGAAACGGAAACCAACCTTTCAATCTCTCAACGGCATACTCCTCAAATTCTTGCAATGATATCGTTTCTGCAGGAGGAATACTGTAAAACTGTAGATTGTGTTCTAAAGACTGATCTTGTAAGCCGTCATTTGAATTCTTTACTATTCTAGATCTGCCCTTATTTCTAGACGGCTTTGCAATTTCCATCTTTCAATTCTGACCCTAAACTCCCGCCAAATTGGAATTATTAGAGTTCCGGTTGTTACAAAAATGCAATTAGTAAAAGCAAATGTTCACTCTAAGGCGTCTTAATGATTTAGCCCCATGTTTCAGACTGATTCCATTCTATAGTAAATAAAAGTGCTATGGCTGCAAACAGTATGTTAACCAGGCATAACCGACAAATTGGTAAAAGTTTGGATGTTATCGCGTAAAATGTCAGAGTCACAAGCTTGAGATACACTCTCATGTAATAAAAACCATAACAAGAATGTCATCAGCAATTCCCAGCTCCGTTTTAGCAATAGGCTGGATTCCATTTGTAGTACTTATTGTGGTAAGTGAGGAAGGTCATTTAATTAATGCTTCTTAATTTTTATAGTCGTGTCTCATATTCATGCGGCTTCCATTATGTCGCGGTAAATCATATTTCCATAATTAATACAATGGTGCGACACCTTTCTGTTGTTTATCCCAATAACAGCGGAACAAGGAACTTATCGAAGAGTTTGAACACCAAATATCAAAGAAATGTTTTGTTTTGTGATCAGTTGGGAAGTAAAAATTAAAGGATAGAAAAAACAATGAAAATTAAATCCACCTGTATACCCTCCTTCACCACTACACCTCTAGCAAACACAAAAACAGTAAATAATTTTCCCAGTTAACAGAAAATGGTCGTCTGCTTGTCAACGAATGTTACTGACGTATCAGAATCACATGACAGCTTACCGCATCGCTCGGTGAGGTGATCAAAAGTACGGTAGAAAATAAGGGCCATATCTCTATTGAATCCTGCACACTTCTTTAAGGCACTAAAACTAAGTTATTTTCATTCTCTGTTGTTTTTATTCTTATAATAAAAATAGTAATGGTTAATTATTATGTTTTCATATCTGAGAAAGTGAAAATATTGCATAATTATGAAATTTGACATTTATGTAAGCATCAAACTAACAAGGGTAAAATTTTGTAACAGTATGATAAGAATTGACTTTAGAAACATGAAATATGAAACATTCAAAGTGATACTCAACTTACCGCCCTTCATACACCAACCACCCTAACAATATATCATGTCAATGACTTGAGTATTGTGGATACTTTTTATGACCTTTCATTCGTGTTAATACCCTTCTGAGCCGCCTTAGGGACAAATACTCATTTTCCGTGACATTATGGTAACCTCCCGTTAAAAATGATGGCTGTCACCTGGCGTGTTGATGAGTGGAAAATTAACTCTAATCTTTTACAGCACTAGGAATATATTTGTGCCAAATTGGAAACGGCAACAACAGAATTATAGTCAGGTTAGTCTTTTTTAATAATTTATAACAGTTCACTTAGTTAGTACCGCGAGATTATGGAACACCGGTGTACATCTTCTGTCTTGAATGCTGGTTGATTCGAACCGTGGCTGATTCGGCCCAAATTACGGGCTGATTCGCTCCAAATGCCTGGCTGATTTGGACCATGTGAAATAATTTGTAAGTTTCATCTTGGATTTAAAAGTGATATATACATTTGTTTCAAATATGATATTTCTCATTATTTCTGAGGTACGTTCAGCGGTCCAAATCTGCATTTAATGAAACAAACCCCGATTTTACACGAGATAATGGCATTGTTATATATAATGAAATTAAATTATGTATGACTTTATCTTGTGCACCTTTGTGCAAAATTTAAATAGTTTACTTGATTGTATTGTGAAATAATAAAATTAATAACACAGAAAAACAATCGTCAAAACAATGGCCATGTTGTTAATGTGTTTTCGTCTATATATATTGTCCAACCACCTGATGTCGTGTGCCTCTTCAATCGTGCGCCATGTTTCTCGTGCCCTAACACGCTTGTTTCGAGATAATGATGTCATCTACTGTGTTACCAGTGTTCTTCAAGAGTGACCGGAATGAATTAAACAGTAATATTTAAACAGATAATTTCATGTAATTTTAAAAACTCATAATGAAAATCTATATTTTCACTAATGCCTTATTTGTGTCAGACATTTTGGCCTTGAATTTTCTATTATATGCTAAAGATCATGCTGCCGATCACATGATGACTTTGTTTACATATTTTGAACAGGAAAACCAACTTTGGGAATTAATACAACTAAATAGCCAATGTAAATATTTGGTTTTAATCATTTGGGGTTCTTGTACAATGTAAGAAAAATTTACACTCGAAATGTATATTCACTACAGACTTTTTCGTTTCAGTATTATTTCATAATGAACATATATTCTACATCAAAAGACATTGAATCTATTATAATAAAATGTGTATCTATTCACCAGTGTCTATGTGTCTATTTTTAAATTTCTCTCTTCCTCTGTCTGTCAGTGTGTCTGTCTCTCAGTCTATTGAGTCATGTACAGTAGGACCCTGCTATAACACGATGGTCGGGGTCCACAAAACGAGATTGTGCTATGTCCCGAACCGTGCTATAACCAACCTAGACAAAATCAAGTCATTTAGCTGAAAAAAATGGGGGGGGGGGTAAATTGTGGGTTCAAAAACAATGTGCTTCATTGGCACAGTTACCATATTAAATCAATGCATATTAAACGAGAAATACACATGCAGTGAAAACAGAGATTGCACATATAATATTTTACTTGATTCAGAGAACCATGCATTGGTACATTTATATGTACGTGTCTATTGTATAGCATGAATAGTTAAAGGATCAACACGTGTAGTCACCAACCGATCTCATGGCATGCGTAGGAGTGAGTCCATAATAATTCCATCGAAAATATGCACACAGAAGTATAATATCATTGTCTGATAAAGTTCTGAAATCCTACATCGTTGTCTAGTCATTGTAAATCGTCGTCATCTAGTCATCGTAAATCACATCCGACTCCGATTCCTCAGCTTTACTGTCTTATGCGGGTGCTTATGCAGAGACTGAGCTTGGGCTCTGCAAGTAACACTTTGATCATAAAGTTAGAAATCTATTAAAGGATGCAACTGGACACATGTCAATTGTGCGGCAAGATCACAGGGAGTTCAAATAACTACCCTCTGATACTTGGCACTGAACAAGTATCAAACTCGCGGCTTGATCAAAGGGTTGTCACGTGGGAAAACAACTTGAAAACAAAGTGAGTGCTTTTACAAGCCAAAGTCTTATCAGCCCACATGCACTGGCAGATAACTTGGGAAATATCACTTGGGAATTCAATCTGACTTGTGGAAACACTGGGCTTAATCCTGTCCATGGCTTCAAGATTCTCTTTAACAGTAAAAGCTTTACATTTCCGTGTACTGTTATCCATTGTAAATAACTACTAATTAAAACTCTGACACCTATTTGTTTGAACGACTACAGCAAGAATAATTGTTAATCAACAATGGGGTCATTTTTATAGGGAATGTACAATATTATTCACTGGTCAACTGATTGCGTGGGGATTGTCTAACAACACCACCAAGCCATGTGTGCGCGTTGACGGCTTTCGTTTTTTTTTTATGTTTTATAAATCATTACCTCATGGTTTGAACAACCTTTAGCTTCGAGATTGACTTTGATGATTGTCAATGACTTAAATTAATTGATTTATAAATTCAGGTGCGAATCTTTTATCAACCACCGCATTGTTTGGTGCTTGGCTGTGTATGCAGTTGAATGAGCAAACATATGTCGGCTATTGTTTGAGCAACGATTGTACACAGAATGTATTGAAGACAAACACAAAGAAGACTTAATGACTTTATTATTCATGTATCAGTAATAATAAGATTAACACTTATCAGCTTTAAAATGAGCTGACATCTTTCAAAAATAAACTAAGATCAAAGTGCAGTGATTGACTACTGACACATTTGAAATGAACATTCACAAATAGAAATGTTCAGCATCTTTATTCATATAAAGAAAGATGCAATCATAAGACACTTTTTCTTCAAGAATACAATACAGCTTGCCAAATTATTAAATCAAACTCTTGTTTATTTTGGCACAAAACTTTGCAGTAGTTCAAGAAATTGGCGAAATTATTGTAAAATTTCAGTAGCCATGCCACGATCGTATTATATCCGAATTCATACACGATCTCTTCCCCAAAATGATAATTAATTTTTTACACATTATTTTTCATACTTTGAAAAAAAATACTTTTTTTTCATGTACAATAAAATAGATGAAACTTTGGGAGCCATGCCATGATCGTGTTATATCCGAATTTGTGCTATAACTAAGCGTGTTATAGTGGGGTCCTGCTGTATTTATATGGTAAAAAACAAGCAAGCAGTAATGTAACTGCACAAGCTGCATATATAATTAATGGATTTTTGTTGTTGTCATATTTAAACATTATTTTTTTTTTAATTTCAAAAACATGGAGACGCTATGAACTAATAGTATCCATACCTTGACCTAACTGGCACATTCTGGTCATATGCCACATGACTTTTTAGTTTGCGTCATGAACCATTGACGCGACTTCCGGAAATACGCAAAATGACACACACTCGGAAAAACGATAATTCTGAACTAATGTACATGAATGCCAAATTATTTTTAACAATGATTAAATGAAGTAGATATAGTTTATAGGGGTTGGTATTTAATTGAAAATCATATTGCGATATATTACAATATTATGTGAACTATTGCAATATTATTGCAATATATTGATTTAAGAATGGAATGATCACCTCTGCAAACTGCTTCCTACCTGGAACATTGTATCGAGGGTGAAGTGTATGTAAAAGGTCTCTAAACGCTGGCGAATCCACTATTCGGTATGGACGCGCAAGTCCTTTGTGATGAATCTGCATACCTTGTCAGTTATCAGTAAAGCACATGAAGAATGGGAGGGTATTTTGTGCCAAGGAGCCCTTGTAAGATTCTCTGGGTTGGCGATGACACTTTAGCTTTAGAAATTAAAATTATCATCACACGATGAACTCCAATCAGTAGACGTTGATGATCTATTGTCTGTCTTCTTGTAATGACCAATTTTCCCAGGATGGTACTTGTTCTAAATATTTTTAGATCTTTCACCGGTTAAAATGAAAATAAGTTGGTTTACTGGTTCGAGATTTTACTTAAACGATAAAAATGTAATGAATACAGTGAAGTACGTTATACTATTATGTTACTCATCAATGACTCTTTACACAACATTTTTTAGAGCAAATATAATGCGAAGAAAGCACAATTTGCATGAAAAATCAATAAAAAAATGGTAAATTTATATTATATTCTCTTACTATGATTGCGAAAACAGTAATAACTTCTAAAATAAATCAGGTATATATATATATATATATAAGAATAAATGTTACTGCATGGGCCATGTTTTCAAAATTTTTTACAGTTAATTTGCATAATATTAAATCATTCATTATGAATTCACAGAAAACAAATAACATAATGTGCTATAAACAAAGATTTGTAAAATATATTTTATCTTTCAACAGAGATAACACCTCCATTTACCTTTTTTTTTTTTTGTTATTATTACAAGATCCACAAGATTAGCATAATATAGATGTATAATATTGATGTATGATATTGTATTGAATTAAGTCATAAATTTGACAGAACCACTGTTTAATTTTTTAGTATAATATAAATAAGCCAGAATTTTGCCCCCCCCCCCCAAAAAAAAGTGCAATATTTCACTATTAAATTGCCGATGCAAGATAAACAGTCTTACATCATTATAACAACAGCATCATCTCACGTAAAATAGAGATTTTGTTTCATTAAATGCAGATTTGAACTGCTGAACGTACCTGGGAAATAATGAGAAATATCATATTTTAAACAAATGTAAATATCACTTTTAAATCCAAGACGAAACTTCATAATATTTTCCGAATCAGCCTGGCATTTGGGCTGAATCTGCCCATAATTCTGGCCAAATCAGCCCGTGATTTAGGCCGAATCAGCCTGGTCCAAATCAGCCTGTTCCCTTCTTTCTTGTACCCAAGATGCACTCGACTCTGTTTGCATGCTGGATCCAAAATCGAATGGGTCATTGGGCAAGGCCCTTTACTCCAATTGCCTCAACACTGAAATAACTTACTTGTCTTGCTGTACCATAAAACACCAAACCATCTTGTTCGCAAAAGGATAATTCATTCGCCATGGGATGCCTTCAAGGAACGTTTCAGATCGCGTCATTAAATTCTCTACATGCGGGCCACACGTTTTTTTACCTCGGTGTGGAACGTAGTTCCTGCATCCCGGGTTTCTTCATACTGTTTGTTTTATAATAACTCTTTATGGTAATAATTTTGTATCAACATACTTCTTGTGTCAGTTTTAAGAACATTTTGATAAAAGATAGACATAGATAATTTTTGGCAAATACGTACAAAGGTTTAGGCTTTCTTACCTTTAATACTTTCATTATTAGTAGCAAGCTCTATGTAGGTCATTGGGTTTACAGCTGGGAATTATAATTATACTATCTTCTTGATGTTGTTTGAAATGCTCTCCTCAATAAACATTGACCATTCCGTATCGAGTACCACGTTTATTTTGTGCAACCTTTATCCAATTCTGTTCTTCACATTAGTTTTGTGCAACCTTAATCCAATTCTGTTCTACACATTAGTTTTGTGCAGCCTTAATCCAATTCTGTTCTACACATTAGTTATGTGCAACCTTTGTCTAATTATGATCTACAAAGATACCTGTAATAATTGGCATTACTTTCCTTCAAGGAACGGTCATAATATTGATTCCCTTGCAACATCCTAAGACTTTACTATAGAATGAATTTGATTTCCACAAGGCACCTTAAATGTATTTACTTGTATGTCTTTAAATGCGTTTTTAAATTCTGCACAACCGAAGCAAATGACCTTTATGACGTTTTCTGTTCTATATTTCTATATTTTTCACACATAAATTGCTAAAAAATTATAAGCATACTGAATATCATGTAAAGAATCTTTTAATTTTTGATATATTTGCACCTGAAATTTCTTGTCAAAGTCATTGCTTTTATATTTAAAACATTCACTTACCGCATTAACTACAACATGATTCTCTATTGCTCTAAGAAGCGGTAACTTTCTCTTTGCCGATTCCCTAAAGGCATCAGACATAGACATTTTTCCCATATATTATTATTAACTACCTTACATGGTCCCATGAAGGAATGTCTCCATGTGTACTATTGCTAACAGTTCCCTGAAGAATTTTTTTAAAATATAAATCTGTTTGTTTCTTTCCGGCACATTGAACAACCCAGTGTTAAAGATTTGGTTGCCAAAATGTATATCCATCGCAATGATACGTAGGTGAATATTACCATATTCATTCAGTACAGCTCACACGATTTATCGAAAACCTCACACTTTGTGCTGGGGGTAGAGAGAGAGTGGAAAGAATTAAGAAAAAAAAACTCCACCATATCTCTACACATCCTGACGGAGTTGCAGCGGCGTCACGTGGAGAATAGCACTGCATACCTACTCTTTCTCGCTGAGTCACATCTGATGACCACTGTGGAGTGGACATGGTCTCAATAATATGGGCATGGTTTACTGTTTATGAGAGAGAGAGGCACCAATTTATCTACATCGTTATCTTTTGGGATGCCCACTGAAAAAAACATAATTCAGTTTTATTATTTTCTTATTATTCTAGTTTGGTTTTCTAGTTGAATCTGGTCATAATTAACATATACAAACTTAAAATTTCAGACATTTTTATAGATTGAAAGTTGATTGAGCCAGCATTACTGCAATAATCAAACTGAACACAGTGACAATATTCGTGATGACCTTAGAAAGGTTCACAATAAACAGGAAATAATTGGGATTTACAACCTTTGAAGCCAAAACCTCTTCCACCTCCAGTTTGAAGTAGATAATGAAATTCTACTCGGGATACCTGTTTAAAGCCATTAAAAATATGAAGCCATGTATTAATAGCAATCAGTGCAATTAGAGATAGATTTTATAGCCTTGGCAAACACATGGCTTAGCAAGTTCGGGTGATATAGAAGGCATTATTGATAGATACGATGTATTCAGCTTATGCATAATACAGTATAAGTTAAACAAGGGGGAAAAAAGGTATGAATAAGAAGAAATTCCACTTATATAAAGCTAAAACTAAACTGATGTACAAAACTAGAAGCGATTTATTGTACAGTAAATACAGTCAGATACCCATTTCACAACAGTTTGCATAATAGTAGGTATTTTGGTTGAATTGCAAAAGATGATGATATGATGGATGTAAAGAAGAAATTAACTGCTACTGCAATATGGAAAAAAAGAAGAAACATTTTTTTTCCCCCATCCGCAAACTGGACCCACTCTTTTTTCTATGCTGTGTACCTGCATATCTTCAGGCATTTAACCTTGTATTATTATTGCTTTTAATCCAGCTTTGGAGTCCAGAGTTTGTTCATGTAACTTTAAGCTTAGTTTTGGTTCCCAAAGATTCAGTGCCATTGGGCGATTACGGACATAATTTCAGTAAGTTCACATTTTTGGCCTAATTGCTAAACCCTGTATAAATACGCATTTTGTTTGTGTTCTTTGGCAACAAAATGTTTTATTTGTAATCATGTCAACTTCTTAAAAAGGATAAACAATATTCGCATGACATTTGGGAACAGTTTTGCATTATACTGGTCATGTGGATTGAAAAAATGTACTGTACCAAATAAATTATATTGGCATCAACTAAAAATAATACAAGTTTATCTCCTACTGAAAATATTTAAGTGATTATGCTTTTTCATCACTTTCACCTGTCCATTTGGTAATATTAAACTCGTCAGATGACCAAACCAGCAATCCTAAGGATATTTTTTTAATTTTTGGAAATAGAATGCAGCATCCCATGCTTGTTAGAGTCTGCGTAAAAACAGTAGGTCTACGGTAAAAGTAAATACGTGTCTAGTTCCTGAGAAAATATGTCTCGTGGACATGTATATTTGGGTTGCAAGTACTAAACAAAGGCTGGACTAGTAGAGGTTGTATTTTGGATAGCGCTGTGTATATTTCATTGTGTGGGAACATGTTAAGCAAACAATTTAAAAGTGACTGGGGGAATGAAAAAATAAATCAAAGCATTTCTCGTATTTTTTATTTTAATAATGGAATGAAACCCACTAATACTTACATGTGATTTTGTTTTCCTTTTGTTTGTTTAAAAGCAGCATCTCTCTCTCTCTCTCTCTCTCTCTCTCTCTCTCTCTCTCTCTCTCTCTCTCTCTCTCTCTCTCTCTCTCTCTCTCTCATTAAAATTACTATCATGAAACATTTATGTTTTGTGAAGGACCTAAATATTCTCAGGATTCTTTGCTCGGAAATTTATTTTCATCTCTCGCAATACACATATGTGAATGCGCTTTAGTGGGTGAGTCTTTGAATTTTAAACGGCATTGTGTACAAATTTTAAAGAGCATTATGCTCCATGTACTGTATCTCAGTGGACAGGTAAGTTTCACACAATGTCGTGGACATCCACTATCACATAACTATATTGCTTCAACTTTCTAATTGGGGCAATCAGACTGAATATGTCCACTATAAGCCATGATGTGAACATCCACGATGACCACTATATCTGGTACGTGACAGAAATGGTGTGGACAGATTCATTTCCACCATGAGAACATGGATTTTCCATAATCCATGATGCATGTACTGTGTATATAACTAGTACACAGAGAGATTCTTATGACACTGTTATATGTCTGTTTAGCCAGTTCTCTGGGGGAATCTTGCAACACACTGTTTATCTATTTATCTGTTCAGTTCCCATATATGTCTGTTCCCAATTCCTGTAGAATCTTGCCACACACTGTTATATATAGCCAGTTCCCAGAGGGAATCTTGCGGCTCTTACCTGTTACTGATATGTAAATAATTGAACACAGGGGTCTGTTATAAACATAAACAGATTTGACGATAATATCCGATACTATGTTCAAATACAAGTCTTCATATGACAATATAAAGAACAAAACCTAAAGTTGTTTTTGAGTGACATTGAGACTTGAACCCAATTCTGCATCAACTTATGTTTTACTGCAAAAACCTGGATTTTTTTTTTTTTTAAGTTCCTTGTGTTTGAGTTTCAGTAATTTCATGGTTCTTTCCTCTATTTAAGGGAATGATATAAATTCAATTCACCCTTGAAGGTTCATGGCCCTTTTGATACATTTTTAGTATTTTGTACTAATATTCAAAACTAGTCTCATTGCCATTTGAAAACAACTATACATCTCTGAATACCTTGGCCTTTTCCAGGAAATGTAAAATGATTTAAAGTCTATTTCATGTGTCTAGGGTCTATTCTAGAATTGAAAATTAAGGGTGGAAATTCCCCCTTCCATTTGAAAAGAAGGGGCGGGTGAATTTTTTTAATGCAGGAGGGAATTAAAAAAAAAATTAAGATATGGCTTGCAAACATGATGCACGATTTTCATTCATTCAGTTGATTTTTTAGGCATGATTTTTTTTAGAAATTAGCATGAATTCCACAATCATGTGACCCAGAATAGAGTCTCTTGTAAATTAAATGGATAAACTATAATACTTTTCAAAACAAAATTGTTCAATTACTTAAAAGCATTTTATTTCATTCTTTTTCATTTTTCAAAGATGAGAACACAACTCCACATTAAAATAGGTTTCATGTCTTGTACAGTCAGGGCTCCTGAAAACCCAGGATTGGTATTTCACACGTAGTTCAAATTTCACACATGAGAAATTGCATACAATGGGTAAATTCACACATGAAAATTTCTAATGACATGCAGAGATAATAAATAAAGATAAATGTATGATCAAATGTCACACTGATCATTCATTCACGTTGTTAAGCTGTCATGTGAGATGAGAAACATGGAAAATTACACGATTCTCTATGTTGGCATTTATAGAGGTGGTAATCAACATGTTCTTAGTGATTAATATCAGATGCAGTATGTGGTTCTGATCCAGATGGACCCAGAAAAAGATATTACAGAAATCGAACGATCATTAGGGCATTGTGTAAGTTAAAATACTAAAACCTAAAGCTTGGAATGGATAAGAACATATATTTTATATTTGGGGAAGAAGTGAGGAGAAAAAGAAAGTAATAATGATGAAAATTAATTTGCTAAGAATATTTTCACTAGCCCAAGTAAAAAAAATCATGTAATACTGCAATAATTAATTGAAGTTTTTATTTCCATTTCATTTTCTTTTCTACATTTAGAGTGGCATCCCACATGAGAATTTTAAATATTCACTGGACAAATTGAGTCTGATTGATGGTAAATTAGACACTGAAGGCAATTTTGGTAACATCTGTTTTTCTATTTGTATAAAGCATTGGTAAGATATTTAAATACAAATACTCTTATTTGTGGAAAGCTATCTCTCTATCATGATGATGTTTTTTTCCCCTCACTTTTTTGATCTGAAGGATCGCTCTCAGATTTCCAGATTTCACCCTCAGTTTTTGACATATATGGGTATTTTGCTTCCAGTTATGAAATCCTATTGATAATCCTGTATACATTTCTGCTATTAAGATAGGAATCTATGACCATCCATTCCATGTTTGAAAGTTCTGAAAGTTTGTACTTCTAACATGCAGTTTCTTGCTTGAGCTCTTGTAAGCTTGCTCACAATCGGTGCAGTACTATTGATTACAATTTCTTGTTGAATTGTAGCATTTTGTATATGTATATATAAGACAGTTTCCTTTTAAAGTGTCTAGCTACTTACTTTTTTACTTACATTTTTATGACTTGCTATACAAATCAATCACTCACGCCGCCTTTATATATAGCAGTTTTTCATGTGTGCAGTTCTCACTTGTACTAATGTGCTTTTGTATAATGCAACTCTGGATATAATGCAGTACCACTATGTATATGAATTGGTTTGTCAAATTTATGACAATATGGGTTGAAAGAAAATAGCATGAAACTTTGTTTTATATCTTTATTTCCTTTTTAAAACCATATTATTTAACAAAATTCTGTCATTCCCGCTATACCGCAGTTTGGCAAATGCATGGTTTTGCTATATCATGGTTTAATTTATAATGCTGTACTTGCTATACTGTGGTTTAATAAATGACATCTGTAGTTATATACCCCAAAAAACCACGTTATAATGAGGGAAAGATGTATTCCTTTATGTACTCATAAATGTGGGTGAAACAAGCCAACTGCCAGTACAATAGTCAGATGTGTGATGGCACTGCTGGTGGATCAGCGGAAACACAATTTGGAATAAACTTTCATAAAAAATGTTTTAGGCACAATTCTTTAGTACCTTGATGCATTTTAGTCTTTTATTTACTGCTTGCAGTCACAGAATAAATATTATTTTAATATTTGAGTATGATTATTTTCAGCTGATTTTGGTGTTCTCCATTGGCTACATCAAGTATTTCACCAGCAAGCATGACAGTGAGCTATCGACAACCATCTCCGCTGTTATAGCCCTGAGCATCACCCTGCTGACCACAGGACTAATCCCTGTAGATATTTTCCTGGTCTCTTACATGAAAGATTCAAATGGTACTTTCAAGGTATGAGTAAAATGGACTTTCAGATACAACTTGGTCTTTCGAAAATGTGAAAAAATTGCAAAATATAACTAATGACTGATGAACACTAGAAAACAGGCAAAGTAAGAGAAAGCAGACTTAAATATTTACATGTATGGTCACTCTGTGAGTCGGTGGATCCCTCAGTTAGTTCTCCATGTAACTTTAACACTGCCTACACCCAAAAATAAGTAGATCACAACAACAAAGGTTTAAGATCATGGATGTACTCCTGGGGAAAATTTATATATATATATATATATATATATATATATAATTATTTATGGCTTACATCTCTAGTTACAAGTTTGCTAAAAAAACAAGTTTGATGATATATTACATAAGGTACTAAAGGATTGATACATTGTATTTATTTACCAGACATACAAACAATTTCCATGGATATTCTTGTTCTCAGTGAAACAGAAGTGCAAAAAAAAAATTCCTCATGACATATTTAATTAAATCAGAAATACGTGTTAGCACAGGGATGATGTTTAATGGTTCACATTATTAATTAATCAAGTGTACACATTTTATATTTTTAGAACTTTACTTTTGATTGCTACCATGTAGCCATTTTTGTGCTGAGGTGCCGTTAAACACTAATACATACACACATACGTACTACCGTATGTACTCCCTTATAAGTCTAGTACAACAGGAAACACACATAATGTGCCGGCAGATCAGGGTCTGTGTTGTTTGTTTTACTGGTTACTCCTAACAAACTGCAATCCTAACAATCAACAAATTATTGATTAAAAGTAAATGATCAAGTCAATAAAATTATGAATGTTTATGTGATTGAAATTTCAAAATCCAGCATCAGAGCCGTAATTTAAGAAAAGCAATTGCAAATAATATGTTTCTACTGATACAAATACTAATTCTTTTCTTCAACAATTTTCTCAACAGGATTGGGCTGTAGATAATGAAGTAAGAAATTACATAGAGAACTCTGTGCTGTATGGATATTACGGTAAGTAATTAATTGTACCATTATATTTACATAATGTATATACATCAACAGATAAGTAATGTAATGTACCTTTATATTTTCATAATGTATATACATCAACAGATAAGTAATGTAATGTACCTTTATATTTTCATAATGTACATACATAAACAGGTTTACAACTCTGTGTAACTTGCAGATGGTATTTACATTAGTATTTATAAGATTTTGAAATACCTAAAATAATACAAAAGACCCAATCCTGAACAACTATAAGTTACACTTGCCTTTGTAGGCTGAGATAAAATCAATTCAGAACATAAAGAATAATGTGGAGTAAGATATTTTTAGCTCACTTAGCCTAAGGGCAAATGAACCTATAGCATGGTCCATCATATCGTTTGGTTGGTCATGCATCGACCATCAGCAATTGCCATTTTCAGAATCTCAAAAACTACTGGACCACTTAAACCAAATTTAGCAGAGAGAATTTTGGCTTGAGGGTCTTTCATATTTTTGTACAAATGATCTACACTGCCATCAAGTATGGTGTTTGTTACTAAAGCTTAACTAAAAAACAACATTTTAAATGACTTCCCAAAAACCCTCGAAAAAAAATTTGACCAAATATGACAGAATTCATTCTGGTAGGAAGGATGATGCAGATCCACCATCAGATATGGTTGTCATTACTAAAAATATAAATCCACCATCAAATATGGCTGTCATTACTAAAAATATAAATCCACCATCAAATATGGCTGTCATTACTAAACATATAAAAACATTCAAACAGTTTCTCAAAAATTGTTAAATGGAATTTGTTCAAATTTGACTGGATTCATTTATTTTGAAGCACTTTCAAATTTATAAAGATGATGTGGATCAGATATTAAAAATAGCTGCTGCTGCTAATAATAGAAATTTGTAAAACTTTTAATGACTTATTCTTGAAAACAGCTTTACACAGAGGGAGAAAAATTGTGAAAATCTATGGTTGTCTCAGGGCAACCAACTTTGAAAAACTGGTTGCCCAGCAGATTTTTCAGGTTGCCCAGTAAATTACTGCAATTGCCCCCAAGATTGCTGTAATCAAAATTATTCAACAACTTTTTCATATATATACCATCAGTCCCACTATATGGAAAAGCATCACACATCTTTACACACTTATTTAATCTGTTTGAGATCAGCAAATTAAAGATAATCGAACAATTTTTTTTTTTTTATGGTGTTTTATAGTCCTATTAATCTGTTAATCTGCCCCCAAACCTGTAATGGTATTGATGGGTAACCACTCATTAATATGAACACAGGTTTGGGGGGCTCACTTATTGGACTAGGTGTCTTGTTGCCTATCAGCTTTCTAGTAGTTGGTCACCACTGACCTGAAACATATCTATATGTTATGTTTTATCAGAGTTTACATCATTACGGTTCATGTTGTCACTAATCCCATACTATTATTCCTATGTCTAAACTGAGGTAAATGTAAACTTTCCACATGGGATTTTTGCTTAGCTATTACCCCACAAGCCAATATAGTATGCAGGGATTTACAAAACTGCTTGCCTCAAATTCGGCTCTGGGAAAGCTCAAGTTTCCCAGGCACTTGCCTGTGGGCAAGTCCAAAAAAATGAGAGAGAGAGTTGCACAAAATTTTATTTAACGTCGGTGGTCTAGGTAACATACATAAAGCACTAGCTCTGTGCGAGCTATTTTACAGACAAGGGGTCATGTTCAGTTCGTAATGCTTCATGTTCTGCAAGTTTTATACCCTGAGATCTTGCCACAGTACATATATCAGCACCTTTATTTAGTGTTTATATGTACCACATTTTTTTTCTACATTAGTGGCCACAGTTTCTTTCATCTATGTTCCATAGTATGTCATTTCCATCTTGTAGTCTATGTCAAGGTCAGCCTCACATTTTCTCGCGCAGACCTGATAATGTGATTAGTTACTATTTAAAGCAAGTTTTGACAAATAAGGAATAAATATTTAAATTTTAAATTATAAGTTACATCTTAGTCATAATATTTGTACATATCAGGGATTTGACGACTTACATCCTAAGTTAGCTTTGGGCAGTTTGTCAGCTTGTCAACTCTAAACAGTCGGGTCGTCAAAGATTGATTTGATGCATGTCACCGATTTTAAGGCGAGTAGGTGTTAGTTTTTAATAATATAACTTGTGATATTTCTATGACAGGTGTGTGTTGGAAATAAAAGGCACTCGTCTCTAATGATTAAACACCAGGAGGATTTAGTTCAAAGTGTGATTGATGTTACAAAAATCTAGCACCCACAAGCGTTGTTTACATAATAATTAAAGGAGACCGATACATACTTACAGCTTGGCAAACAATTAAATGGATAAAAATAAGTGTTCTCAAATCATTCTAAAAAGTCGGCTTGTGAAATATTTTGATGGATGTCGCCGATTTCAAGATGACTAGATTATATTTGTTGATGTGGAAGTGGAAGCAGACATGAGTGGACATAACACTCCCCAGAAAAAAAGCAGAAAGTGAAGTCATTGATATTTATGGAATATTTTAGTGATGGACTCATTTTTACCTTTCTTTGTTTACTGGATGGATACTTAAATCTGTGTCATCATTTCAACTTAAGTGGAAAAGTAGATAAAGAAAAATGTTATATATTAAAACAAGATTAAAATTAAATTAACACTCTCCTTTTATTGGTTGTTTAATTTTTCAGTCCAAGGTATTTTACCTGAAAATCTCCTCTCTCTCTTACTTAAAATGTAGCTATTTCCAAACCCTTTTCTGCTTATCCATTTATCTGTTTATATGCATGTACATGTCTGTTTGTGCTCTTCTAACTATATCTGCATTCTTTCTCATCTTCATATCTATCTACATGTATTAATTACATATATATATTTTTTTTAACTTGAATTATCGGCATATGTTTTTAAGGTGCCAACAAATATAAAAAGAAAAGTTAAAATAAATATAACACAATTTCATTAAAATATCCCTTTTATATAATTTGTAAATCCCTGGTATGCACCAACAATTGCAGTTGGTTTGATTCTTTTATACTTGCCATATTCCTCAAGATAAAAGCTAGCCAAAAGAAACAACTGTCACATGCTCTACAGCGAGTGCCCATTTCTTCAACTGTGTAAGTGTACTACTAGACATAGGCATTCAGTGTGGCAGGTCAAAGACGAAAGATATTGCTACCATTTATGTTGGTGTGTTGACAAAAGACAAACATTTGCAAGTCTTGTTTCTTTAAGGGTTCACCCTGAGGATCTAGTGGTATGGAATGTGATTACCTAATCAGATAATGAGTAGCCAACACGTGGATTAGTGTGGCTCCTCTATAGAAATCACCCAACACTGTACTATGGAATTATATGGAGATAATCTGGGCACCCTGCTATACAAACCTGGAAGAACAATTTAAGGATCAAATGTTTGTTGCTGGAAAAAATATAAAATTCCATTATAATTTTTAACGTGATAATTTATTTTTTAAAAACATTTCAGTTGCCCAACCAGGCTTTCACATTGGAAAAAATGGTTGCCTGGCATTACATAATTTTAGCTCATTTGACTGAAAGCACCCTGCAATAATGAACTTTTAAATCTACACAAATGGTGCCAGTTTTCCATCAAATTTTTCCATCCCATTTACTAAAATTAGAAAAAAGATTTAAATAATTTTATTTTTAAAAAAATGCTGAACAGAATCAAACCAAATTTTACAGAAAGCAAAATGGCATTAAGACCTTTTAGTATTGGATAAATGTGCCATTAAACATGAATTAAGATACAAAAAGTAGAGAAACCTCGAAAGAATTGTTTTCATAACATATTCAATCAACAGCTTTGAAATAAATTTCTTCAGAAAGTATGCTACTGACCCAGATTTCTTGGCCAAATGTTCTTGCATTTGGTGGTTAGGCAAATGTCATTATGGTGAGTGATCTCAGGACCACTTGGACCTCATGTTTTCAGATGAAATTGAAAATTACATGCAGTAAGATTGAACATTGCAAATAGATTTTTTCAGGTCTAAAGTTTTTGAATTTGAGAACAACTGTAGTATGATGTGAAGAATTTTTCTCACATTCCCACATGGTGATTATGTTTTCTGGTGTAGATCATCAGTGGAGAATATCTCAATCTCTCATCACATGGCTGCTGTCTTTCATCACACAACCTTCTACTGTGATCATAATGGATCCAGACTGGCAAAAAACTCTATTATCACTGCATTCTTTCACAAAAATGAAGATAAACATTCATTGTAGCACATTTACATTCCAAAATATGAACCAGTTGAAGTTAGTATCACACAAACATGACATGTTGTACTGACTGACCTCTGTGGTCTGGTTTCGAATCGGAAAGGAATTGTTATAATTGTTATTTTTAAATTCATCTTTTTATTATTATTTATGAAAGGAAAATCAATTCTAGATCAAAGTAGAATTGAGGACTGTATCATTATGTTTTGTCAGTCTTGTTTAATATTAAGAATTAGAGTCTACTTTATTTTTTGATCTGTTCATATTTGTATCATTGCACAAGCTATCTACAGTACACAATTTTACACAGTTTTGGGAGCTATGTATTGCCTTTTCTTGATGGCATCTATGATTGTTCTGTGAATGTGTTAAAACATCATTTAGAGTTTACTCTTCATATTTTTTGTGTAAATCTAAATTTTTGCTTTCTATCTTAAGGTGTCAAAATTTTCACACTTTATGCTCACAGAAAAACCTGAGGTGTTTTGAAGGTAAATAGTGTGGACCCAGATCTGATGTCACATTATGTGATGAAGATCTGGGTCAGTGCTGTTTGCATTTGTGCACATTTTATACACATGTGGATACAGTATGGCTACATTTCATTTTATCTGTGTTACAGCACTGTACAGCTTGATCACCTTCTGCCTGTTTGTATGGCTACCATTGATGTATTTCTTCTATGAAGAGAGGGATGAAGTCTCCACATGCAAATCAGTAAGTAGGTATATGGAATATCCTCATCACTTAGGAAGAGACTCAGTGGTACAATACCCACAATACAGTTTGCACAGTGCTTTTTCAGTTCATATTTCAATGAATGTCCAAAAATGAAATGGCCAATCCTTAAATACACTTTCCAATCACATCAATGTTAGGGAAATAAACTCTGCTACTTCTGGAATCAAGCCCTCCCAGAAAGATGAAAATTTTGGTCTTTCCTGCCTATATATCATATAGACAAAGGGAAGAAACTCTACACAATTACCTCCCTTTTCCACCACTGGGTGGCTGGCTACCTGTGTACTGAATATTTAGCCAGTTTAAGCTTTTGTTGTGGTATGAGTGACACTGGAATGCTTTGTTTCTTGACATCTGTATGGATCTTCAGTTATCCTACCCATTCATTGGAAAGTTTGACATGGTGACTAGTTAAAGTGTGTGTTGTATATACAATTTGTAAATGTATTTTGTGTTTGTATTCAGGTACTAATCCACATCAAATTTGCCCATTTGTGACAGGAACTTTTACCAGCTGCAGATCCAAGTTAGTAGCAAAATTAAATGTTCATTTTTCAGACAGTTTATTGTAATTATGGCATGTAATATATAGATTACACTGCTCAGATTACACTTTTTTGCAACTTAGATAACGCTCATACCTCTCTTGGGGTTGGCAGGTATGGAGTGGATGGAGTACAGCTTTACAGTGGCAGTTGATATTAACCATATCTATCCACTGTTTGAATGTCCAATACTGCCATCCACAAGCCAGGTATATAAGGTCAAGGTCTCTGTCGATGTTGAGGATAAGGATGAAATGTCCTCCTTCCATCTACAGCTGGAGTCAGCAAAGGTCAAGTAAATCTCTGAGCATCTGTTGGATACAGTGCAACACCCTGGGAATTCCAAGACATTATTTTCAGAGAACCAGTTTTCAGGGTCTTTCTTTTCCCACTGTTACAGCACACACTCACACACAGACAATATGGATATTCTGACTTTATTCTGAACATTGTGGTGGTGAACATGACAACCCCCCAGTTCTGTAAAGTAGATCACTGTGTTTTTTGTGCTACTTCCAAACCTATGGAGAATATGGTGACCACATTATCAGTGCTCAACTTTTCATCTGGCCAAAAAATCAGGCAGTGGGCATGCTTGGGAGTCCACTGGCTGCATCATCAAGCTGATTAATAGGGTGGTGCATCACTCCATGACCAACACCTTGACGGCTTCTTGCAATCTAGATTGGGTGAGGCGAGATGCCTTTCTCTGCTTATCTTCACCAAAGCCTCACAACACACTGGCCCTACAGTCATTGCCTTCTGGCTTACCACTGCTGTTCAGGAGCCATATCAAGTATGTCTGAAAGCAGGCAGCAGAAGAGTTGCCTCTCGAGCTCTCCTTACCACCTCTGCCAGTTTTTTGCCCACCTCAGTCTCAGCCTCAGTGGAGAGATGATCATAGGCAGAGGGAGAAAAGGATGAACTCCACTCAACAGCAGCATTTTTTTTACCACAATCTAAATTCCGGCAGCAACAGGCCCCTCAGGTTTGGAGGCAATATAATTAGGGGGACAGGAAACCATGTTTCTCCTTTCCCAAGCCTACCAACAATTGCCAATGACATCCCACCCTAACCGACTGCCAACAGCCTGTCTGTAGGAACTTGACTACTTCATCTTAGCTGGCTTGGATCAAACTTTCTCCACAAAATGAATGGGTGATCCTAGTTGATTTTGATGGATTTCGGATTTCTTTTATCCAATCCCCTCCCCTTTCATCTTCTACAATGACAGAGGTTCCAACCAATCTGAGAAGGTGGAAAATCTACTGAAGGAGATCAGTTCTTTACTCACCAAGAGGGCATTATAGAGAGTTCCCAAACCAAAATCTCCGGGAATGTTTTCCAGGCTTTTCTGGTTTGAAAAGCCAACAGAAAGCTCAGATCAGTGATTGATCTCAGCTGATTCAATAAATACATAGCAGTACCAAAGTTCAGAATGGAGACAGCATCATGTGTATGACTTTGCAATAAAAGGGCGAGTTTGCAATATATCTCAATCTGACCAACACATGCTTCCATATCTCTATCCATCTATCTTCACACAAGTTTCTTTGATTTGCATCAAAGGAACTATAATCCAATTCATGCATTCCCATTGGTTTCAACCTGAGCCCATGGGCATTTACAAAAATCATAGACTGAGTCATCATCCTGTTCAGGTCAGCCTCATCAACAGCATGCCTTCTACAAAACATATGGTAAGTTCAGTTTTATTGCAGGACATGAATAACCTCTCCCTTTTCTCCCAGCTGTGCTAATCAACTGGGAGAAATCAGATCTCACTTTCTCTCAGCACTTCATTCATCTAGGTATAAAATTCATGACCCAGCTCAACCTTATTTGTCTACCTCCCATACACATTGCATGGATTATCAAGCTGTCAGTGTCGATCTCCAGCAGTGAATGGATTTCCATTAGAATTTTTGCAATTCCTTGGCTTACTCAGTGCAGTGACAGACTTGATCTTCTTTGGCCCCCTTTTCATGATTGCACTTCTGGATCAGTGGCACCCTTTTTTTACGTTTTATTGATACAGAGTTATGATCTAGACTGAGATAAAACAGTTCCTTTGTAAGTGGTAAGATGGTATATGGCAGAAATTCCTTGGGAAAGAGCCCCTACTGAAGATTATGGTCTGTTTGGACAGCAGTTCATTCAGTTGGGGAGACCACCTGTTGCTTGGCTTCACCATGGTTGGTGGCCAATAGGGGGCAGGGGGAGAGTTCCCTTCACATATACCTTCTGTAAATGAAGGCTAATTAACATTTCTGGAAGGACCAACTTTGTGGAAGGGCAATCCTTGTTATGTAAGATAACTCTGTGGTAATGACCAACCTCCTTAAACTGGGAGGGGGACCAAATCACCCAACCTCTGAATCCTTTCTCTGTTGGTGCTACTAACACGGGAGTACAATCCAGATGAGACTCATTCCTAGCAGGTACAATATCCTGGTTGACTCATTATCAAAAAGCTGCCAGAGCCTTCACACCAAGTGGTCCATTCATCTGCTGATCTTTTTAATATGATTTGTGAGTCAATGATAGATCTCTTTGCTATGAGGTAGAACCAAAAACTGCCCACCTTTGTCTCCAGTACTGCACCCATAGTCTTGGTCCATGGATGCTCTGTCAGTCGGTTGTGATGGGTTTTGTGGCTACAACTTTCCCCTCAGCTTTTCTGATACATGGGTGTAATGCAAAAGAACGGGGCCAGACCTGCCAGGTGGTTCTCAGGTGGGACAAGTGACCACCTTATATCATCACCAGAGTTGGGTGGGACTACTTAATACGCTGTATAACTACAAATTGTTTTCTCACATTCTTATATGTGTAGGACCAAGTTTTCCAGTGTGATACACTCATGCAGGATTTTTTTAATTATATCTCACATGACTGTTATTCTACCTCACATGATGTTAAACCAGGGTTTTGATTTGTGTATCACTGCTCTGACTTGATTGTATGTTGTTACTGTGACCACCACCTGTTGTTTATTTCAGTATCTACATTTACAAGTTTACGCTGTAGTAAAATACTTTGGTGTGAATCAAACCTGGTATCCTCTTGTTATGCATCCAAAACATTTTCAAAGGATATTTGGTCCTTTAATGCTGAATAGATGACCATAGGGTGTCATTTTGTCTGTCACCAATGTTTTTGAACTGGGAATATGAAAAAAAAAATAATTAAACGTGCACTGGTGTGGACTAGGGAAATCCCACCCCTAGAGTCATAATTCATGGGCACAAGCTCAGTAAAGCCTTCTTCCTGCCTGCAAATTGTAACCTTGTGGGTGGGATTTTCCATGTCCACAGCAATACTTAAAGTAGATTCTTTGAGTGGGATTTTCCATTTCCACAGCAATATTTAAAATAGATTCTCTGGGTGTGATTTTCCATGTCCAAAGCAATATGTACAGTAGATTATATTTGCACTATCACAGTAAAATAAACAAAAAGTGATTTCTTTTCTTCTATTTTTCAGAGGTGCTGTGGTGCACTGAAGTATTGTATTGCATTTTTGATCATCTTGGTCACCCTCTTTTTGATAGGGTAAGCTGATGGTATTGAATTACATTCAACACTATAGGTCATTATTAAACTACAGCATACTTTAGCATTCTGAGATGTAACATGAGAAAGTAAGAAGTTGACATAATCAGCCTTGTAGGAGTCTTTTGCCTTCTTGGCTTGTTGGTTATTTTAGTCTAAGGTCATTCAAATGTATTTTTGTAAATTTTTGTTGAAAAATCAAAGTCCATAGCCACATGTCTACTTTTCAATGCAGATACTTTATAGGGTTCAAGTTAGTTTTCATTGGGCACATATGTAAAGCTTAGATTCTACAATAAAAAGGAGAAGACCGCACTTAGGCTCATTCTAAATTTGATGTTGAGGAAAGCTGCTCTTTGCCAGGAAATAATTGCCTGATTGGTCTTCGCAATTTCCTGACACAGTGATTGACAGGCGAAAGTTAACTCCTGGCTGATCACCTATTGGTCTCAATTAGCTGATATACTTCAAGTCAAGTAAAATTTATTTATATTCAGAATACATAACATTAACATAAACTCTACTGAGCTTTTATATGGACTTTATTGAAAGGTTTGATATAAGACATGCCATGTATGCAAACATTAAAAGATATATCATGTACAAAGACTCATGCATATTTAGAATGACAAATTACCAACATAAAATACTAAGACTCATGTAACAGTACAATTTGGCAATTTACCTACATAAAATACTCAGACTTGTGTAACAGTACATTTTGACAAATTACACACATAAAATACTAAGACTTGTGTAACAGTACATTTTGACAAATTACATACATAAAATACTCAGACTTGTGTAACAGTACATTTTGACAAATTACATACATAAAATACTCAGACTCATGTAATGGTAATATCTGACAAATTACATACATAAAATATTAGGACTTGTGTAATGGTAATATCTGACAAATTACATACATAAAATACTCAGACTCATGTAATGATAATATCTAACAAATTACATACATAAAATACTCAGACTCATGTAATGATAATATCTAACAAATTACATACATAAAATACTCAGACTCCTGTAATGGTAATATCTGACAAATTACATACATAAAATACTCAGACTCATGTAATGATAATATCTAACAAATTACATACATAAAATACTCAGACTCATGTAATGATAATATCTAACAAATTACATACATAAAATACTCAGACTCCTGTAATGGTAATATCTGACAAATTACATACATAAAATACTCAGACTCATGTAATGATAATATCTAACAAATTACATACATAAAATACTCAGACTCATGTAATGGTAATATCTAACAAATTACATAACATAAAATACTCAGACTCCTGTAATGGTAATATCTGACAAATTACATAACATAAAATACTCAGACTCATGTAATGATAATATCTAACAAATTACATACATAAAATACTCAGACTCATGTAATGGTAATATCTGACAAATTACATAACATAAAATACTCAGACTCATGTAATGATAATATCTAACAAATTACATAACATAAAATACTCAGACTCATGTAATGATAATATCTAACAAATTACATACATAAAATACTCAGACTCATGTAATGATAATATCTAACAAATTACATAACATAAAATACTCAGACTCATGTAATGATAATATCTAACAAATTACATAACATAAAATACTCAGACTCATGTAATGATAATATCTAACAAATTACATACATAAAATACTCAGACTCATGTAATGATAATATCTGACAAATTACATAACATAAAATACTCAGACTCATGTAATGATAATATCTAACAAATTACATACATAAAATACTCATACTCCTCTAATGGTAATATCTGACAAATTACATAACATAAAATACTCAGACTCATGTAATGATAATATCTAACAAATTACATAACATAAAATACTCATACTCCTCTAATGGTAATATCTGACAAATTACATAACATAAAATACTCAGACTCATGTAATGATAATGTCTAACAAATTACATAACATAAAATACTCAGACTCATTCAACACTAAAACTTGACAAATTACATACATAAAATACTCAGACTCATGTAATCATATGTTTTGACAAATTACCAACATAAAATACTCAGACTCATGTAATGGTAATTGACAAATTGCATACATAAAATACTCTGACTCATATAATGGTAATATTTGACAAATTACATAAATAAAATATTCAGACTCATTCAACACTAAAAATTGACAAATTACATAAATAGCATCATAATAAACAAGGTAGAGACAGTACAACATATATGACAATTAGACACTACAGGCACATAATCTGGAATGAATGAAATGACATGCATTACATATAACATATCTCAGTTGTGTGACATTACAGCAATATACATGCAAAAAAGAAAGCATAACTTGTAATTAACTAAAGGAAGACTATTATCATTTTTAACTTAGAAAGCTTATTAACATGGTATATCATTGATATATCATAAATCTAAATCACAGGAGAGAAAAATCAGTGTTGGAAATCTGTTCCAATTTCATGATTGATTGTCAATTTCCTGTACCTGATAAATATTTGATTAATAATCGATTTCCAGTAATTTGTCCACATGTCATCTTGCTGAAACCAGAAATTCTTCTAGATTCCTTTCACAGATAACATTTTGGATCTTATTTAGACCGAAATTACAATAGTAATCTACAAGAGCAATTTTTAAAATGAATTATTTTTTTTATTGTAAAAAACTTTAACTACAAAACAAATTGACCAGAAATCTGCTTAAATTTTTTTTAAAAATAGGGTTTCTACTAGACCACAGAAGTAATTTTAAACTAAAATCCATCATAGAAATTATAATCAATTGTCATAGTTATTTGACAGAGTTATCATAGGAAAAGTACTGTAATTGGTCTTCGCACTGAAAATGACCAATACTTGATAAAATTTACTAATCAGAACAGCACTAATTTTTTTTTTTTCCTCTTTCTCTCCAATTTCAATCATTTATCTTTCACTTTCAAATAAATATTACATATAACTGGTGGGACTATTTTATTTAGACAGGGGCAGAAAAATCCATTGCCTGGCAGCCCAGGACAGATAAGTGTTAGCATTGGGAAACCAAGCATTTCAAAGTAACAGCCCAGTCAGGCAACTAGATTTTGATGTCTACTCAGCATGGTTTGATTACTATGATACAGAATCAATTGAATCGAATGCATACAGGTCTTTTTGTTGTCATTCATGTCAGGTTTTAATATTTACACAAGTTTTTATGCCTACTTGAATATGCTTAATAATTCCACTATCTGCTATAAGAGGTTCAGGACCCCAGATGCAGGACTGGTTAATGCCAGATGTTGAGCTCAATATACCAGGCATGTTCACTTTCTGACACTGATTAGGGTATTGCAAAACCATTTCCCAATGAAGACACACCAAGAACATATCTTTACTCAGTATAATGACATTCTCTTCATCCACCATTCATAGACCGTCACATTCTTAGATTGTAATTGTCTTCAAATCTCTCACCTTCATATTAGTACTTCATATAGAATATATGAATGTCTTCAGAAGACAGTAGCTCTTTATTAATTCTATGCAGAAACATTATAATGATAAATACTTATTTTGTGTTTTGTTTTTTTTTTTCTTTACTCTTTTACAAGGATAAAGAAAAAATGAAACCAAGTAATGTATACATTTTGTTTAAAATTAAAATTTTAGTGACAGAAAAAGAAAAAAAAATTGTTTTGAAGCACAAAAGAAATTGATTTGGCAGGTATTTAATACTTATACATGTATCAGGAAAGAAAGCTTGTATAAATTTGATACTAATAGTAATTCTGAAGTTATAAATAATACTAAATCTATGCAAAATACACAAAGAAAGATTGGACTGTCACACTTGAGAAAATGTAACATATACAGGGCTAAGTCAAATGTATAGACATCTGGAATGATGTCTATTGCAGAACTTTGAAATTGATTTTATGTAAACGCTTAAAGGACATTAAGGAAGTTGATGAGTCATACATTTTTAAAATCATGGTGTTGATTAACTCATATTTTTTTTCATACCTATTTAGTCTTACATGGTTAATCTGGCATTTGATACAGATGTTCAGTACATATTTTTGTATCGCACACCCAGATTGGAACTATATAGGTGTTTTTACTGATGTCCACACATTGATATTCTTAGATGTACCAAATTAAAATTTTATAAATCCCAAGTCATTTTGAATTTCATTCACACTGTAAAGCTAAAAGTATTTAAAATGCATAAAAGACGGGATTGGTAATAAATTAAAAAAATGCATTTGTTCTTTCAAACAACTCAGAACAAAACACACATGTAGTTTTGTGTATATATCATTTAATGACAAATGAAGGAAATAATTTGATTACACATTTGGCCAAAAATTTTATTTACTCATGATTGATCATTATCATTGGAATTGTATTAGGTCATTTCTAATGCGTCTGATTGTCCTGTGGGCAACAATGCTGTTTGAAAATTGGTCCAGTCTTATTAGAGTTGGATGTACCCTTGTGTTGCGTAAGCTCTGGGCTTTAAATATATGTCCAATGAAAACTAACTTGAACCCTATATACTTGCTTATAAATCAAATCTAACTGTGCCGGCAGATCTGGGTCTATGCAGTTTGTTCAGAGCAATCAGTAGAACAAACAACATAGACTCTGATCTGCCAGCGCATTATGTGATGGCAGATCAGAGTATGTTGTTTGTGTTTGGACTCGACTTGTAAACGAGTATAGATGGTATCTACTTTTTATAATGCATACTCAAGCAGGATTGGCTAATTTGACCTAAATTAGTAGTGATTATTGGTCCCATTATATTAATAAGTAAGTGATTTTTAATATTTTTTCAGCAAATACAGAAAAAGGACTAAAAATGAACATGAAAATATTTGCTTGGACCTTGTCCCACACATCACACCACACCATCCTACCTTGCATGACATGATTCTTTTCCATAACACTATAGGAGCTTTGTTTCAGATAATCATAACATCAATTTCATAACTTTTGTATCAATAATCATTTTTTTACCTGTATATCAATCAAGTAATAAGTTATTATTAACTGGCCCTTTACTCAGCTGTGAACAGCATAGACTGCGATCTGCCATTACATAATGGTCCAGCATATCAGGGTCTACATTTGTCTTTCTGCATATGATTTCAAACAAACAGTGCAGACTTGATTTGCCAGTGCATTAAATAACACCAGATCTGGCATTATGCTGTTCACATTTGTGTGTGCCATATACACAAGTCAATACCATATTCCAAGCAAACAACATGATCCTTATCTGCCTGTGCAGCAGCAGAGCTGGGTCTATGATGTTTGCAGTTGGGTGCAAGTGTTGCATGACAAATGTGATAGATTTTTGACACTTTAGAGACTTCAATTAGAATTTCATATTCTTCATGGCTGTGATCAAATAACACTCTTATGATTAAATAGACTTCAATTAGAATTTCATATTCTTCATGGCTGTGATCAAATAACACTCTTATGATTAAAGAGACTTCAATTAGAATTTCATATTCTTCATGGCTGTGATCAAATAACACTTATGATTAAAGAGACTTCAATTAGAATTTCATTTTCTTCATGGCTGTGATCAAATAACACTCTTATGATTAAAGAGACTTCAGTTAGAATTTCATATTCTTCATGGCTGTGATCAAATAACACTCTTATGATTAAAGAGACTTCAATTAGAATTTAATATTCTTCATGGCTGTGATCAAATAGCTCTCATGATTAAAGAGGAAAAAGTTCTTCTCCATGTTGGTATGTTTAAAACTTTGTTAATGTTTGGCAAAAAGTGAAGAGATAAATGAAAATCTGTCTTATGCACAACTCTTGTTTTAATATTTTACAGGTTCTTTGTGCCAGGAAACAGCCAGCCCAAAGACAACAACACTACAGAATGGAGAAAAATTGCAGTGCTCTTTGAAGATCTAGGAAATACAAGTATGTACTAAATTTAGTCATCTTATGAAGGTTTTACTCTGATTTGCTTATTGCTGTTTTCACTAAAGTTTCATTGATTTTTAGCTCTCTTGGTCATAGGCCAACAAAGCTTAAGCGATGGTCCTGCATCCAGTATCCAGCATCTGACATCTGCCATTCTTTAGCAGTTGCTTGTTATCACTGCTCTTCCAAAACTACTTTCAAGAAAGTCATGAAACTTGGCACAGAGTTTCATTCTGAAGTCTAGTTGGTCCTAAATGAAAATTGTTCCCCTTGGACATCCAAGATGGCCACCATAATGACCACCTTGTAAATCTTGTAATCGCTACTCCTTCTGAACCGATAGTCATATCGGGTTTTCACTAAAATACTTCTTTTAATATGTAGATGGTCCCAAAAGAAAATTGTGCAAATCTCATTTCTAGCATGGCTGCAGTGGTGATTCTTTAAAATCTTGTTATCACTACTCCATCTGAAAGGATGTAAGATTGACATTGGATTGTCACTGAAACACTTATTATGACATCTAGTTGGGTCATACACCACTCCCTCGATAACTCGCGCCCTGATAACTCACGAACCCGCTTATAATGCAGGGTCAGGCGTGGATCCCATTTTTTATACTAGAAAATGCCAAAAACATTGGCCCCTATTTGTTCAACGTGAAAAAAACCGTGATCAAAATTAGTAAATGCAACCTTGATATATCACACATTTTATCGTCGAAAACAGTGGTTAGTACCCGGAAATTTTAATCAACGTCCTGAAATTCTCAACTTTTAATAAGAAGTTATATATTTTGTTCAATTTTCTTTCCAGACAACATTCCCAGTACACTGTAAATAACAATATTCGACGAAATTTTGATAAATGAAAATTACACTAATGTCTGCTGGTGACAACACTTTAAAAAATAAATACCAATTCAATAAGTTTTGTCAAAAGAAATTTGTGTTTTAGTTGTATCTTTTAATTCGGTTTCAATGTAATCATCATAAATGCAATATGCCCTCTTGTATTCAAACGTGAAAAATATCATTCAACCGTCACAGCTATATATATTAAGTGCCGACCGTTTTTTTTATATCTCTGACTTGCAGAAGTATTTGTTGTTGTTACACTCAATTAAAAGCAGGCTTTTTGTATCAAATCAAATCAAGGGAGTGGAATAAAAGAAAAGTTAAAAGGTGTGCAAATCCTACCTGTGTAAGAGCTAGCGGTCACGACCGTGTGTCAGGTCAACTCATTTCAGTTGATCAATCGAACACTGTTATAAATATTATTATGTAAGCAATATAATTCAAGTACCTTAAATTAGCCTACTAATTCATAAATGTGATCAAAGATAGTAAGGCAACCAAGCAAAATGAGTACTTGGTGAATAAAAAGCTTTGTTTCGCAGATACGGTTCATTAGGGAAGAAGCAAGTTCCAGAGTTTGTATTGAACTTAAAATTTCTAAATTGCCACTCAGAGATTTCCTCAGGGATGAGAAAATTGTCACTATTACTTGCAATTAAATCACGGCATCCATATTTTATTCATAGAACAATAAATAAATCGAGTTTCAAGTTTCCCAGTTGTTTCGCGAAATATATGTCCCTAGTTTTTGTAAAAAAGGAATCTTGTTTTGTTGTGAATCAACAACAACAAAAAGCAGTGACGTAATACACAATGTATTCGCGTACACGTGTTGTTGAAACTGCTTGGACTAATGTTGTTAACGATCTTTCAGCAGTTGGGTATCTTGAAAATAAAGGTAATTTATATTTTAAAAAAAGCGAACAACTACATTAGATAAAAGCTCTTTATTGACAATTATTCCCAATGCAATTATAAAACGAGTATTCAGACATTAAACAGCCCCTTCCCACCCACCCCATTCATTTCTTGATGTTAAGCGCCGCTGGCAGCGGGGATGGCATCTTCTTCATTATTTTTGTTTAGGTCCCTCGGTAACTCGCGCCCTTGCTTATAGTGCGGTCTATGTTTTTGGATCCCATTGTGTGCGAGTTATCGAGGGAAAGGTGTATTTAAATGTGGCCACCATGGTGACCATCTTGAAAATATTGTACTCTTCATGAACAAGTCATATCAGTATGGTGTTGTCACTGAAGGACTTCTTATGATCTGTAGTTGGTCATAAATGAAAATGGTTCCAACCTAACCTCCAAAATGGCCACCATGGCAACCATATTGAAAATCTTGTTATTCTTAATTCTCATGAACAAATACTTTTTATATTATCTAGTTAGACCTAAATGAAAATGATTATGGCAGCCCTCTTGAAAATCATGTTTTTGCTTTTCCAACAGAACAGGTTGTTGTATTGACAATGGGTTTTCATTCAAAGATTTCTTATGACTTGTGGTTGGTCCTAAATGAAATTCCAATCTGACTGTCAGCATGAGTGCCATGGCCACCATCTTGAAAATCTTTTATCACTACTCCACTTAAATGGATGGTCATATTGACATGTGGTTTTCACTATTAATATACTGTTGTCAGCACTTAATTACTGTACCTAACTCAGTGCCTTTGAGTGTGGCTTATCACTTGTACTGCAGTCATCATGGACAGATGACCAACTTATCATTCAAGTGCATAACTGCCCAAAGCATGAAGGTATAGTTGAACCTTCTTTATCCAATCTTTCTTCATTCACATGATTAGTTTCTTAAACATGCACTTAGTAGAACTTAAACTCATTAATCTGAACTAATGGGCATCAAAACAATTTTGTATTCAGGGCAGTACCTTCAAAAGCAGGGATTTCTTTAGGATGAGTGGGGCAACCTTTTTCTATATTCTAATAATTTGTGAACAATTTTGGGTGGCCATGACCACCTTAATAACCCTTGTTCAGACACCCATATGTTTATCCTGACATTTTAGCTCACCCCTACAAAGTAGAGGAGGGCTATTGTAATACCCCCAACATCACCATCTGCATCAATATTGGTGTCCACACAGATTAAAGCATATACTTATGTACAGCTGCACTGTATCTTGACCATTCTTTCTTTCAGGGTCCTAGGCAACAGTTGGGAGTGGGTTTCAGAGCACCTACCCCTTGGGGAAGGTCTAACTTTGTACATACATTTATATTAGTTGTTCATGTGTGGTTAGTTGTTTGTTTTTAGCTCAGCTTTTGTGTCCCCTGTATCCTTACTATTATACTTGGAATCATGATACTTGGTGAGGGGTGCATCTTGATGAGTACCACAACCTCATCACAAAAGCAGGTCACTGTGGCCCATATTTCATGCTTCACAGACTTTGGCTAAATTTTGTATTTTAATTGTTCATGCTAGAATCATTACACTACATGATTGTATACAGTACTATTAGTACTACACCTATACAGAAAATGTCACTATGACCTGCATTTCACATTTTACTGGCTTAGGTCAAGTTTTTGTTTTTAGTTCATGATCACATAGGTTTTTTGCATGCTGTGTATATACTATCCTATCTGGAATCATGAAACGTGGTGAGGGGATGCTTCTTGATGAGCACTGCACCTTGTTGCAAAGGTTGGTTTTTATGGCTGATATTTTACACTTCACCGACTTAGGTTACATTTTGTGTTTTATGTACATTTCTCTGGCACTGTTCATGCTAGAATTATGAAAGCAATAATGATATGCATCTCTATTAATACCACAACCCTACAACAAAAGAAGCTTATCATGACCTGTATTTCATCTTTTACTGGCTTTGTTAAGTTTTTACATTTAGCTCATGACCACATGAATTTTTTAGCATGTTATATGCATTGTATCTTACCTAAAATCATGAAACTTGGTAAGAGGATGCATCTTGATAAGTACTGCACCCATATTAAAAAAAGAAGTCTCTCTGAACAATATTTTATGCTTCAGTGACTTTGTTGAAAATTTGTTTTTAAATTCATTTATTTGATGCAGTTTATGTTGGAGTCATGAAATTTGATAACTTAATGCATTTCTGTTAGTACTACACTCTTATAGCCAAAGAAGGACTCTATGACCTACATTTTATGTTTTACTGAGATACATTAAATATATGTGTTTAGCTTATGATCACATATATTTGTCCGTGCTATATACAGCCCTTTATGACCAGAGCAGTTAGAAGTAGGAATAAATAGGTTTATTCAGTGGTAAACTTTCTATATTAGTGCGTACACATTGTGTACTGTGATAGGTTACCCTCAACAAGTTAACTGTGTATTGTACATGTGAATGTGTATTGGAATAGTTGAGTGAACTTCATGTTTTTCATGTCAGGCCTCGGCTGTAGTGGCTTATCAAGGTAATTTACTAATCTATAAACCATGCTTCTAATAATGATCATACTGGCTATCACCCCAAGGTTACTCAAAATTGTGACTTTCATCCAGTAAAATCTAGTTTCTAGAGGTAAACAATGATAATAGCTTATGAGGCAGATTTTAAGAACAATGATTTTTAAAGAAAAGAACAACACAATATCTGGTTTTTATCAACTCATTATAGTACATCTACTTTGATATCGTAGAAAAGAATGTTGTTTGTTTTGTTTTATGTCCTTTATGTGCTATCACAGGGGTCAATATTTCATTGTCATTTCACTTTAGTCTGAATTTATTTTCTACATGATTATTTATGTTTACAATAACTACAGACTCCTATTTCAAGATGCTTGGAGCAAGTTGTTCCAACACAACGACTGGTTGCCCTAGTTAGTTTCGGAGAGGTTTCAGATCTCATTTATCCAGCCCCAGCCCCTTTATCCTGATCCTTCATGACGGACACTCCAAGCGATCCCATGAAGGCAGAAACACTACAGAAGGAGATCAACACTTTGAAATGGGCAGTAGATTTAGTTCAAAACTTGGTGTCCCGGGGTTTCTATTCCAGACTCTTCCTGGTTGTGTAACCTAACAGGAAGTTACAACTAGTATTAGACCTGAGCAACCTAAATCATTTCATCAAAGCACCCAAATTCAAAATGAAAAACCACAAGGTCTGTCCATTTGTTTGTCCGCCACGACAAATATGCCATAAGTCTAGATCTGTCAAATGCATATTTTCATCTCCCCATTCACACCAAATCCTGCAAATACCTTCATTTTGGTTACTGCGAAGTGACATACTAGTTCCGAGCGCTCCCGTTTGGCCTCAACATCAGCCCTTGGGCTTTCACTAGGACAGTGGACTGCATAGTGACCCACTTCAGACTAACCTCATCATCCATGACATTGATGTACCTGGATGATATTCTACAAAAACATTTGGTAAGTACGGTTTTGGTTCAAGACATGAACAAACTCCTTTACCTCCTTCGCAGTGTTGAGAAGATAGTAAATCTGGAGAAGTCGGACCTTGTTCCTTCTCAGAATTTTCATTCATCTAGGTATGGAGTTACTAACCAATATCATTATTATTCATCTCCCTTCCATGCGCATAGACCGGTTTGTTCTAGTGTCTCAGCAGACCTCTTCCAAAAAGGTTATTATGGCAAGAGAATTTCTTCAGCTCATCGGCCTCTTCAGTGCGGTGGCAGATCTCGTATCCTTTGGCCATTTTTACAAATCATGGGTGACTGATCTGCTCGATCTAGCAACAGATGTGCCCATACAGATCATAGTGACCCTGATGCTGCTGAAACAGCCGAGGTTGCCGGTATTCGATCCATGTCTGGAAAAGCAACACCTTCACTCCTGGCTCTTCTCTGGCACATGTTGCATGGAAAGAAATTTGATGCTGCAGTTGTGGAGAGGATCTCGTCATCTAGACAGCCCTCCACTCTAAAAGCATACAAGGGAAAGTGGCGAGTCTTCACTGACTGGTGTCACTCACATGATGCCACACTTGTCATCCTTCATTCCACAACTAGCCAACTTCTTTTTCTTTCTCTTTGAAGAGAAGAAGTTAGCCCCTATAACAATTAAGGGATATTACTCCATGATTTCCGATACCTTCAGACATCATGGAATAGACGACATTGGTCACAACAAGAACCTTTGTGACCTGCTGACCAATTTTGATCGATCCCGACCACAATCAAGGGCCCTGTTCCCAAAGTGGAACCTGTCGTGGGTTTTGACATGGCTCAACTCAAATAAGTTTGAGCCCTTATATACCACTTCGCTGAAGCAGCTATCATACAAAACATGTTTCTTGATAGCCTTCGCTTCCACATCAGGAGTGAGTGAACTACACGCCCTTTCCATAGATCTGAACTATCTACAATTTCGATCCGATGGGTCAGTCACTTTAATGACACAGCCTGGCTTCATCACAAAGAACTGACTGCTCTCCCCTCAATCAATTCCTTGAGAAAAGTGAACTTACAGGACCCAGTCCGTGCTCTCAGAATCTACCTGAAATGCACAAAGAACATATGGTCCGGATGCAAAAAACTCTTCTTGCCACTTGAGGCAGGAAACAAGATAAAACCCCACAAGACCTTGCAGCTTTGCTCAAGGGAGTTATTAAATCCACGTACTCTGACCTCTCACAGGACCAGGTACAAATTATGAAGATTGCAGCTCATGAAATTTGGGTGATCTCTACAAGCTTGGTGTTTGAATGCAACATCTCCATTAAAGACATAGTGGAGTCAGTGGGTTGGCATGCCCAGTCTACTTCCTTCAGCAACTACTGATGTGACAAGTCCTCTCAATGATCTGAGCTGATCAAGTCAGATCTCTGGTTGCCGTGCAAACAGCCACCATGCCATGCCAACAATAGCAAAACCTCCTAATCATGTATGAACAATCAACTTTTGCTGGATTGAGCCCACACATTTTTTTTAAACAATTGACGTGTGTGGGAACCTGCAGACTCTTCCCTCACACACATATGACCTCAGTCATACGGTTGTGCTAACTATTGTTGGGAGAATTTCATCCTTTTAGTAGAACATTTATTACATTCGTTCAGGGTGACTAAGGTAGAGGACAGATGCTCAACATTTCCTCCTCCTCGTACCTATTCTCCTAACATTAATGTGATCAATTAATGTATTTGATGGAGAAAGTAGATATTGTATTAAATTATGTTTCTTCAAACATACTTAACTGATTTCATTACATGTAAGCCCTCCCACCCATCCCTGCAAACGTGAGCATCTTGTCTCATGAATTGCTAAAGTTAAAAGCTGACGACATCCGGGAATTATTATTATTATTATTATTATTATTATTATTATTATAACCATCATCATTGTCTTCTTCCTCTCTCATACCCAGTATATAATATAATATAATTAATATTAATTAAAGCTAATTTGTAAGAAAATATTTTTGATACCTGATTTGATATGTTGGAGTTTCTCAACAAAATCAGAGATGCTTTAAATACTCATTAGTTAAAAAGAATAAAAGGACAAGAAATGGACTTATCTTGGATTTCAGGAAATTCTTTTTGGACATAGAGCATCAGTTCCTTGAAGGGACTCTTTGCTTTTACATCCTGTGAGATTAAAATGTTTGTAATTTGTGACCAGGTCAAAAAAATTGAAAATATTAAACCCCATGGAAATTTTCCTCATGGTCAGTATATGTTTTGGTTCCATTTGATCTGTTGTTTTTTTTCAGATGGTCCAGATGCACTCTCATTCATTATCAGTGTCCTCAGCCTGTTTGGAATGCTGGCACTTCTTACTTACACGGTAAGTTTCTGTTAATTTCACTCAGTCTCAGCAAGGTATGAGTATACATGTAGAGAAAAATATGGTACATAGATGAAATTTCAACATGGTTTAATTTTGATGGTCCCTTTACTTGCAGTGGAGGCATTTTAATTTGGACCTCTCCATCCATAATTTCATCTGACCATCTTTTCTGGGTAGCTTATTAGCATAATTATATTTTTTTAAAAACACGGTAAAATTTCATAGGCTTGTTTTCTATCTATATATAGATAATATGATTAGAGATTCATGCTGTTTGATTGATTTGATGATTTTTTAAAGCATTTTTATCCTGACTGGTGCAATCTGTAGACAAAGTGGTTAAGTTTGCTGTGGGGGTGGGGGTGGGGGGGTTCTTCTCAAACCTCATTTGTGCCTGACCCATGGGTAGGCAGAAGCCTGTTGATTTGGGGGTTGGTCCAAGGTCTAGGTCAGTGTGACAGAAAACACTGGTCTACAATTTTTTCAAAGTCGTCGGCTTCAGAGATAAAATGTGCTATTTATTATGGATATTGATGTGCTGAATTCAAATATGACAATTAAAACAACTGATTGGCTACTGTTTCCAAGATATTTAAGTTTTTACATTTTACATCTATGTATATTGTGTACATAGAAGAGTTTTAATCATAAATTGTAAACCTAGGTCTTTTAATGTGTTTATGGTTGCTTTACATGATAATATTTCACCTGTCCTGTTTATGTAACACTTTAAAAAACAGCAAAAGGGTTATATAAATAAAAAATATATTGAAACAAAAGTAAAAAAACTATTATGTATATATAAGTACATAGTTTAGTCCTTATTCAGTGTCTACTCTGCACTTCTTGGCTTGAGTCTTGTATTCATTAAATGGAGCATCTCTTGTCACTGTCCAGCAATAATATGCAAGCATTGATGGGCTCCTTTTGCCCTGATAGCGTTTCTCCATTGGTGCAATGTCCTGGTGAAATCGCGCGCCATGTTCGTCGCTCACTGCTCCGCAGAGTGCAAAAAATGTATCTTTAGTGACATGTTGCAACAAAGGCTTTTTTGTATGCCTTGAGAAGGTTTTCCACCAACTCCCTGTAGTTGTCTGTCTTGTTGTTTTCAAGAAAATTTGTTGCCACTAACTGGAAGGCTTTCCATGCCGTGTTTTCCTTTGCACGCAGTGCACGGTGAAATGCATCATCTCAAAGAAGTTCACGAATCTGAGGACCAACAAAGACACCTTCCTTTATCTTAGCTTCACTTAACCTTGGAAATTTTTCACGGAGGTACTTCAAAGCTGCTTGTGTTTTGTCCATGGCCTTGACAATGTTCTTCAACATACCCAGCTTGATGTGCAAGGGTGGTAATAAAATCTTCCTTGATTCAGCAAGTGGTGGATGCTGAACACTTTTCATCCCAGGCTCCAATGACTGTCGGAGTGGCCAGTCACTTTTGATGTAGTGGGAATCTCTCGCATGACTATCGGATTCGCAGAGAAAACAGCAGTACTTTTGTGTATCCAGTTTGCAGACCAAGCAAGAGAGCAAGAACCTTGAAATCGCCACAAAGCTGCCACTGATGTTTGTCATAGTTTATGCACCTCAAAAGTTGTTTCATGTTTTCATAGGTTTCCTTCATATGGACTGCATGACCAACTGGAATTGATGGCAAAACACTGCCATTATGCAGCAAAACAGCTTTAAGACTCGTCTTCGATGAATCAATGAACAGTCTCCACTCATCTGGATCATGAACGATGTTGAGGGCTGCCATCACACCATCGATGTTGTTGCAGGCTACAAGATCACCTTCCATGAAGAAGAATGGGACAAGATCCTTTTGACGGTCACGGTACATGGAAACCCTAACATCACCTGCCAGGAGATTCCACTGCTGTAGTCTAGAGCCCAACAGCTCTGCCTTACTCTTGGGTAGTTCCAAATCCCTGACAAGGTCATTCAGTTCACCTTGTGTTATGAGGTGTGGTTCAGAGGAGGAGGATGGGAGAAAATATGGGTCATGTGACATTGATGGTTCAGGAGTAGAAGTTTCATCCTCTGACTCAAGTGATAATAATTCTGGTGCATCAGGAACCGGCAGTCCTTCTCCGTGGGGTACTGGGCGTATAACTGATGGAATGTTTGGATAATGCACAGTCCACTTTTTCTTATTTGACACACCTTTCCCAGTTGGAGGCACCATGCAGAAGTAACAATTGCTGATATGATCTGTTGGCTTTCTCCAAATCATTGGCACTGCAAAAGGCATAGATTTCCTTTTTTTCCTGTTCAATCACTGGTGAAGATTCATTGCACAAGTGTTGCAGCATATGTGTGGAGCCCACATCTTGTCCTTATCTCCAATTTTGCAGCCAAAATAAAGGTGATAGGCTTTCTTAACCATAGTGGTTATACCGCGCTTTTGTGATGCAAAAGTCACTTCACTACAAACATAGCAGAAGTTATCTGCATTGTTCACACAAGTACGAGGCACCTCTGTTCAATTTGGCTAAACAGAAATGTGTCCCTTTGCAAAATAAAACACTGACAAATAAGAGAGCACGACACTGTATGATTTGTAGAGCTGATATAGGGCAATTTCTTCAGTAAAGTGATGTAAGCTTAGTTACGATTGCATCATCCATGACTTCTAGGAATAACATGATGCAATTCATATCATGTATGACGCACTACCAGCTTCAGATTGCATCATTCATTGTTTTGCCTAAAAAGCAAGTACTGTCTAAACCCAGTCATAGATTTATTCATAGATCCAGTCAAAGATGTATTTTAGTCATTTCTGGTTTAAATTGAGATCCCTTCCCTTTATAACTCACTTATCCTCCGCCATTCCCAAGTCAAGGGTCGTATATACTGGCCCAGTATAATATCTTTAAAACTAGAGCCAATCAACAATTTTAAGCATCATTTTCGTTCTCAGAATTAGTAAAGTTTGACAACATTTATTGCGGAAGCATTTTGGATGTAGACCAGTGAAATGTGATTTTCCTTTCTGCATCAAACTTCATAGCAGACTACACTTTGGTAGGGGCAGCTTCCTATTAATTCTGAGGCTGAAAGGTAAGGGTCACTAGAGCCAACATTGTAATTTTTCTGCTTGATAAATCAATTTTCATCAGACTTCATGGGTTTATCTACACTTGGGCAGAGTCACCTCACCTCCCTTTTGATTCTCAGGCCCAGCGGTCCAAGGTCAAGGTCACTTGAGCTACAATTGTCATTTTGAGTTCCACATAAGTCTACTTTCCTCAAATTTTCAGCACCCAGTCTTTATCAGCTTCATAGTTGTACTACACTTTGAGGAAGTACTGCACCTTATTGAGTCTGCAATCATTATTCAAAGGCGATGATCACAGGACATGAAATTGCATTCTTGGTTTCTGCATTATAACTCAACTTACATGAAGCAGCACCTTATCAACACAGGCACATACACAGCTAAATAGCATGGACAGATTTCCATCTCATGGTTAGTCAAAAACTCAGACCTCATTTTGACTGGAGTTAAGATTTTGACTTGGTTCATGCATAACAATATCAGGTAAAATCATTGCAGGCCAAGGTTATTTGAGGTAAAACTATGTTTATTTTACATTTATAAGAGCTATAATAGGTTGGGGGGGATCAGCAGTTCTACTGATGGCTATTTTCACTTTTTCAACTTTTTTACTCCTCATACATGGATGTTCATATCAACATGGGGTTTTCACTAAAAGACTTCTTATGATGCCTAAATAAAAATGGTGCCAATCTGATGTCCAATATGTCCGCCACAGCAGCCATCTTGAAAATCTTGTTATTGTTACTCCTCCTGAATGAAAAGTCATATCTTGAAAATATTGTTATCTCTAATCCTCTCCAAATGGATGGCTATATCAGCATGGGGTTTTCACCAATAGACTTTTTTATACCTAGTTGGTCCTAAATGAAAATAGTGCCAGTCGTAGATCCAATATGGCTGCCACGACGACTGTCTTAAGAAATCTTGTTGTCACTACTCCTCCTGAATGGATGATCATTATGACAGGGGATTTTCACCAAAAGACTTCTAATGATTTCTATTTCGTCTTAAATGGAAGTGGTGCCAAGCTGACATCCAGTATGTGCACCACAGAAGCTAATTTGAAAATCTTGTTATTGCTGAAGAATATCAGAGATGGTTTCAACACTTGACAGTAAAAAGGAAGAAATGGTCTTATCTTGAATTCCTGGAAATTCTTTTTGCCCAGTAGAGCACAAGTCCTTGAAGGGACTCTTGTTATTTTAGTTTGTGGACTAATATACTTTTTCAATGCAAACCTTGTCATCATGACTATTGCAAAAAGCACTTGACCCAGTGTTGCATCTGGAGTACATTTTACATAATTAACACATTTTTGTGACAGCTTGGTGCAAAATCTTTAGTCCTATGGATCATTTGGGGAGTAAAATATCCATGGTTAACCAAAAATTCCTAATGCATTTTCCATTTTTTAAAAAATTATTAATTGCCTCAAGAAG
This sequence comes from Margaritifera margaritifera, assembly GCA_029931535.1. Lineage (NCBI taxonomy): Eukaryota > Metazoa > Mollusca > Bivalvia > Unionida > Margaritiferidae > Margaritifera > Margaritifera margaritifera. Next base: position 2,574,917 of record JAQPZY010001528.1, read on the forward strand.
GCTTGACTTAATGGAAATTTTCAAGCTTAATAGAGCGTTTCCCAGAAGTAAAAACTTACTATACCTTTCTTCACGTGGCCAGAAACCTTCAGAATTCTCCATCATATTTCAGAACTGTAACTACACTATATGATCAAGCTAAGATTAGTAATAGACTACAGTGTATGGTGTTGATCTCGTGACTCTTTGGAAGCTAACTTGCAGTTAGTGAATGAGCAACAATTAAAAATGTATCAAAAATATCTCAGATTCTGTTTCTAAGGAATGGGATGCACCAGACTCCTTCTTTTTCACCAGATCTCATTCATCTGGTCTCTTCCACTTTCATCATCACCCTTCATGACGGAAATCCCAAGCGATCCCATGAAGGTGGAGATACTACAGAAGTAGATAGAACCTTTGCATGGGAAGTGGGTGGTGGAGATGGTACAGAAGCCGTATACACAGGGCTTTTATACCAGGATCTTTCTGGCCATGAAGTCCAATAGCAGATTGAGACCTGTAATAGACCTAAGCAGGCTCAATCAATTTATTTCTGCCCCAAAATTCAATATGGAGATGGCAAAGTCTGTCCATTTTTTGATCTGTCAGACACATATTTCCACGTACGAATTCATATAGCATCACGAAAATATTTCTAATTCGCATATCATTGGACAATATACCGATTCTGTGCTCTTTTTTTGGCCTCAACCTAAGTCCTTGGGCCTTAGCAAAAACATTAGACTGCGTAATATCCAAGTTCAGAACAATCACCTCCAAAGTGATGGCAGCGTACCTGGACGACATACTTCAAAAACATTGGTAAGTTTGGTTTTGGTCCACAACGTGAACAACCTTCTTTCCTCGTATACAATCAAGGGTGGATAATCAATGTGGAGAAGTCTGACCTTATCCCCTCTCAACAGTTTATCCATCTAGGTATGGAGTTTTTAACATGTCAGTTTGGTTTGTTTCCTGCCAAATGCATCACAAGTATTGTTCATGCATCTGAGAGGATGTCAAATGAGATGTTTATTTCAGCGAGGGATTTCCTTCAACTCCTTGGCCTATTAATTCTGGCGGTGGACTTGTTACACCTTGGCCACCTTTACACATAACTCTAACAGATAGCCCTTTTGGCAAGATGGCGACCGATTATGGGCTGTCTGGATCCCCACATGCTGATCTTGACCAATATCCTTATACAGTGGCAAGATATTAAGTGGCTAACAGTGGGAATAGCCCTAGAAAACCCACAACCGGAAATAATGATTTGTACAGATGCCAGTTTGTTGGGTTGGGGAGCACACTTGCTACCGGACTTTGCAACAGTTTGTTGCAATTGGACACTTCAATAGAAGGCTGTTCATATCAACATTTTAAAATTAAGGCGATTCTTGATGCCTCCCACTCTTGGGTTAAGCGCATGCGAGGAGAGACGGTCCTGATAATGTCAGACAATTCAGTCATGGTTACATACCTCCACAAACAAGGAGTGATGAAATCACTGGACTTTTGCATCATGGTATGGGATTACCTTCGATGGTGTGCCCAATACCAAATAAAATATTCAAGTCCAACACATACTGGGTCAGCTTAATGTATTAGCTGGCTCATTATCAAGGAGGGGACAACTGCTTCACACAGTGGTCTCTCCACTCGTCAATATTCAACTGGGTCTGTGCCCTATGAAGCTGCTTGAAGGTGGAACAACAAATTTACCACCTTTGTCCCCCATTTCTGGACCCAGAATCATGGACCATCAATGCTCTTTCAATCAGCTGAGAGGGAATGTGGGTATATATGCCTTCCCTCCATCAGTCTATATTCCAAAAATTACTTCAGAAAAGGAGGGGCACAGACCACAAAAAAGTTCAGATTGCCCCTCTATGATGGAACAAATCCTGGGTCAACGATCTTGTTGCCTTAGCAGCAGATGTTCCCAGGAAAGTCATAGTGACCCCCACCCTGCTCAAGCAGCTGAGGTCGTCACTATTCCATCCATGTCCTGAGAAACTCCTCCTTTACACTTGGCTCTTGTCAAGGATCCCCTGTGCAAAAAGGAGTTCAGAGCTTCACTCGTGGAGAGGATCACAACAGCTAGAAGTCTCTCCACTCCAAAGGCATATGAGGGAAAATGACATGTTTTTAATGACTGGTGTTACACCAATGACATCACAACACTCTCCGTCTCCATTTCCCAACTGGCTAATGTCTTTCTGTTTCTCTTTCAGGACAAGAAGTTATCCCCTATTACAATTAAGGGATACTGTTCCATGATTTCCGACATGTTCAGACATCATGGAAGGGATGATATTGGATGCAACAAGGACCTTTCCTACTTGCTGTCCAATTTCAACATATCCAGACCATGCTCACTCACCTCATTTCCAAGATGGAATCTCTCATGGGTCTTAACACGACTCAACTCATATAAGTTTGAATTTCTTGTCTTCCACGTCACTAAAGCAGCAATCATATAAGACTTGCTTTCTGATTGCACTAGCTTCAGCATGCAGGGTGAGTGAGCTATATGCCTTATCCGTGGATCCGACTCATATAAGTTTGAGTTTCTTGTCTTCCACCTCACTAAAGCAGCAATCATATAAGACTTGCTTTCTGATTGCACTAGCTTCAGCATGCAGGGTGAGTGAGCTATATGCCTTATCCGTGGATCTGAACAACATGCAGTTTTGTTCTGACAGTTTAGTTGCTTTAATGATGCAAGCAGGTTTTATCTCTATGAACAGTTTGCTGTCACTAGGCAACCAACAAATAATTTTTTACTCCCTGTCTTTGATTGATACATCAAGAAAAGCGAAGCTGCAAGATCCCATACACACTCTCAAATACTCTCTGAAGCACACAAAAGACTATTCCTACCGCTGAAGGCAGGAAAACAAGACATAACCCACCAGCGCTGCCCGCTTGGTTAACGGGGGTGTACTCTGAACACTCTCAGGATGAGGTATGACTAATGAAAATTTCAGCTCATGAAATATGTGTGATTTCCACAAGCTTGGCTTTTTAATGTAATGTCTCAATTCGAGACATAATGGAGTCTGTCGGATGGCATGCCCAGACTACTTTCTCCAGCTTGTATCTGTGCGACATGGCCTTGCAAAGGAGAGAACTGAATCTCATGAGGCCAGTGGTAGCTACCCAGACTGACCACACCCATTTATGAAAGCACAACCTTGGACCCATGCAAGAATTGGCCACTTTCGCAGGATTTATCTGGAAAACCTTTGATGCTAGGACAATAATCAAGTGCAGAACCACACAGGGATCTCTCTTGCATGTGTATTAACAAATTGTCTTTGATTGTGCGAAATTAATGCTAGAAGTTCATCTTTTAGTAGAGCAATCATACTTATACTGGGTGACAGAGGTAGAGGCAGGATGCTCAGCATTTCCTCTTCCTTGTACGTATTCTCCTAATGTTAATGTGATCAGGTAATGTATTTGATGGAGTAAGCAAATTTTTCAGTGAATTATGTTTCTTTAATAATTCTTACCTGATCACATTATTAAAAATCCCTCCGACCCTTCCCCAAAATGCGAGCATCCTATTATAGGTTTTGCTCAAGTGAAAACTGGTTACATATGGGTATAACAGTAGCCACCTAGCAGGTTAAAAGGGAGTTAACCTGTAAGAGTTGCTTCCCTTTTGTCTCTTTGCTAGCATTACTGAAGCAAGGAACATTGATTTCAGTTAAACTTTTCAGTTTTATAATGATGAGATCTTGAATGAATCTAATTTCCAGCATGCCACAGCATCATTTAGAAGTGTTATGGTTTCATTCTCCATACTTTTGTTTCTGCAGCATAACATTACTTATGATTCTTGGATTTTTACTAAATTAGCATGTACTTTTATATTCAAAATACGTCCTTGATTTAGTTTAATTTCTAGCATTCGAAGACATCATTTACAGAAGTTATGGCTCCTGATTGCTCCTGACTTTGGTTTCTTCAGCACTACTTTTTAACTAAATTTGGTATGCAACTTTATACTTTAGACTCTGAATGAGTTTCATTTCCAACATTCCACAAGAAGAGTTATGGCCCCCTATTACCCATCCTCTAAACTTTGGTTCTTACAACATAACTTTGCTAAGGAACATTGGCTTTCAACTAAACTTGGCATGCACCTTTATATTATGATACCTTGAATGAGTGTGATTTTGAGTATTCCACTTCAAGACTGTGAGGAGTTATATCCCCAAATTGCTCTTTCTCCTAACTTTTGTTTCTCAGAATTAGTTCCTCTGTTTAAGGCTCTGCAGAGGAAATTGTTCTGAGTGGAACCCTTTGAGACATCCATTGCTAAGAGATCTAGTTAATGTCTTCACTCTGTTTTTCCCATCACTTCATTTTTAACATTGTTTATTATATACTTAGGAGTGAAATATAGAAAATTATTTGCGAAATAATTTCCATATTTTTTTAATTCCTATATTTTCATGTGAAAAATGTATCCTTATATTTTCATGTGAAAATACAAGATTTCCCATCATGCCATGTGATGCTTGATTACTTGTGTGTATCTATGTAACTGCTAATGGTACACCCAACTCTTGATGAAAATTACTAGTGTGTACCTAGGTAACTGCTAATGGTACACCCAACTCTTGATGACAATTACTAGTGTGTACCTAGGTAACTGCTAATGGTACACCCAACTCTTGATGACAATTACTAGTGTGTACCTAGGTAACTGCTAATGGTACACCCAACTCTTGATGACAATTACTTGTGTGTACCGGTGTAACTGCTAATGGTGCACTCAGCTCTTGATGACAGTTACTTGTGTGTACCTATGTAACTGCTAATGGTACACCCAACTCTTGATAACAATTACTAGTGTGTACCTATGTAACTGCTAATGGTACACCCAACTCTTGATGACAGTTACTTGTGTGTACCTATGTAACTGCTAATGATAGACCCAACTCTTGATGACAATTACTAGTGTGTACCTAGGTAACTGCTAATGGTACACCCAACTCTTGATGAAAATTACTTGTGTGTACCTAGGTAACTGCTAATGGTACACCCAACTCTTGATGACAATTACTAGTGTGTACCTAGGTAACTGCTAATGGTACACCCATTTCTTGATGACAATTACCTCTGTATACCTAGGTAAAAGTGTAAATTTTCAACCTTTTAATTACATTATAATCACTATCCTCAAATAAAACATGCTGAAGAGTGAGTATAAAGAAAACATTAGAACATTAAACATTTACACTATCAACAAATCATTTGTCCAGTGCCTGTAATGATGATTCTGTATCATATTGCCAGGCCTATGGTATGGCTGCCCTACCCATAGGATTGATTAAAGGAAGGAGGGATGTGAAGACAGAAATAATGACTGTTCGGGAGAGAAAAGCTGAGACACAGTCTAGAATCAGAGCTATGAGAGAGAAGGTAAGTGAGATAGGATTGTCCTCATGGGAATAGTGTCACTAGGCACTTACCTGTACAGAAACAGCTGACCGTATTTTATGTATGTTACATTTATATCTCTACGTAACCTGTAGGATACCTGTACTTAACCTGAGTATGTTTTTTTTTGGGGGGGGGGGGTATTTTATCAGCACTTTTAACATGTTTTTGGTGGAAGTGGCCCTTGAAACATGGGCTTACAGAATAAAAGCACAAATTACGGAAATATGATTGTTGCGGTAAAATCCGGACTCTGGCTTGTCTGTGTTTGATTTAGATATGGGTTTCATATTAGATTCAGTGGAATTGGTAAGGGAACCAGACTAACTTTACACGAGTATCTCAGATGCTTTAAACTGCACATATTTTTTCATGCAAAACATCTGCATGATCAAGTTGTTGCTTATAGAATTTTCAAAAAATGGCATCCAACAAGCGATACATGTTCAAAATGAAAGGGGCAATAAGTCTCTTAAAAAGTTTTAATAGTCAATACAGAAGAATAAAAAGGAATATTTAGATTCTTGGGGGGAAAAAAGCAGAAAGGGCAACAGTTATGTTATTGGACATCATGTGTTGATTTGAGTATGTCTCATGGTGGGAGAGATGATTGCCATTGCCACATGAAATTGAAAAAAAAAGCCAAAGGTTACATCAAGTTTAGAGATAGCAAGAAACCATTGAGCTTCATAGGGTTTGGAACTGCAGTTTGTGAAACTGTACTGGAGGTAATTAAGGTCTAAGTGTACTTTACAAACCTTTTAGTTGAACATAATGTTTAATGTCACTGCATCAGTCTTGAATCACACTTCTGAACTTTTTAAACACGTTTTCCAACTTGACAATAGCAGTACATGATATTTTGTTACACCTTGCTGAAAACTGGTCTAACTTACGGAAAAAAATCTACTGCCTTACTGAGAAGATCTTGTTAGGGTTGGCAGGTCTGATACGATGCTGAGGAAATGGAGCTAAGTGCCATTCCCAAGGACACACTGAGACAGCCGATACAGGTTGGCCTGGGCAAGTATTGAACCTGTGATCCTTGTATTAAGAGTCCTATGCTCTACCAGCTGAGTTATCAGGGCTTCCTCAGTGTAAGGATGATAAAATGTATATAAAAATAGGAAACAGTGTAAGGATGATAAAATGTATATAAAAATAGGAAACAGTGTAAGGATGATAAAATGTATAAAAATAGGAAACAGTGTAAGGATGATAAAATGTATAAAAATTGGAAACAGTGTAAGGATGATAAAATGTATAAAAATAGGAAACAGTGTAAGGATGATAAAATGTATATAAAAATAGGAAACAGTGTAAGGATGATAAAATGTATAAAAATAGGAAACTTTGTGCCAGAAATCTCATTATTTCCATTGAATATGGGTGAGTTTATGCCATTTCTGTAATAAAGGCAAAAGATGGGAGTCGTGTTTGTGCTTGATCATATTGTGTATAGAATAATACTAAAATTATTTAAAATAATTAGATGGGTGATTTAAAATGGGGAGGGGTATAGGTCATTATCAATATTCAGTATGTATTTCCTCACAGTGTATTGAGAAGATATTTTTTTAAAATTCACTGGTTATAGTAATAATAAAAGGAAAGAAAATTGCAATTTAATTTTCTTGTTATTGAACATACCTTTTGATGGTTGACATTTCTTTCTTTCATTTAATTTTGTGTTACTTTGCTCATCTTGTTTATGCTCACACAGTGTTACACTACCATATACAGACCTAAAGTAATCAAGCACCTATGTCTTTATGTTTTAGAAGATCTAAAACAATCAAGCACCTAAATTGTTATGTTTTACAAGAAGATCTAAAGTCATCAAGCACCTAAATCTTTGTTTTACAAGATCTAAAGCCATCAAGCACCTAAATCTTGATGTTTTACAAGAAGATCTAAAGTCATCAAGCACCTAAATCTTTGTTTTACAAGATCTAAAGTCATCAAGCACCTAGGTCTTTGTTTTACTAGAAGATCTAAAGTCATCAAGCACCTTAATCTTAATGTTTACAAGATGTAAAGTCATCAAGCACCTAAATCTTTGTTTTATAAGATCAAAAGTCATCAAGCACCTATGTCTTTGTTTTACAAGATCTAAAGTCATCAAGCACCTAAATCTTTGTTTTACAAGATCTGAAGTCATCAAGCACCTAAATCTTGATGTTTTACAAGAAGATCTAAAGCCATCAAGCACCTATTTCTTTGTTTTATAAGAAGATCTGAAGTCATCAGGCACCTTATTCTTAATGTTTACAAGAAGATCTACAGTCATCAAGCACCCAAATCTTTGTTTTACTAGAAGATCTAAAGTCATCAAGCACCTTAGTCTTTGTTTTACTAGAAGATCTAATGTCATCAAGCACCTAAATCTTTGTTTTACTAGAAGATCTAATGTCATCAAGCACCTAAATCTTTATGTTTTACAAGAAGATCTAAAGTCATCAAGCACCTAAATATTTGTTTTACAAGATCTAAAGTCATCAAACACTTTAGTCTGTTTTACAAGATCTAAAGCCATCAAGCACCTATGTCTTTATGTTTTACAAGAAGATCTAAAGCCAACAAGCACCAAAATCTTTGTTTTACAAGAAGATGTAAAGTCATCAAGCACCTAAATCTTTGTTTTACAAGAAGATCTAAAGCCATCAAGCACCAAAATCTTTGTTTTACAAGAAGATGTAAAGTCATCAAGCACCTAAATCTTTGTTTTACAAGATCTAAAGTCATCAAGCACCTAAATCTTTGTTTTACAAGAAGATCTGAAGTCATCAGCACCTAAATCTTTGTTTTACAAGATCTAAAGTCATCAAGCACCTAAATCTTTGTTTTACAAGATCTAAAGTCATCAAGTACCTTAATCTTTGTTTTACAGGATCTAGTCATCAAGCACTTAAATCTTTGTTTTACAAGAAGATCTAAAGTCATCAAGCACCTAAATCTTTGTTTTCCTAGAAGATCTGAAGTCATCAAACACCTAAATCTTTGTTTTACTAGAAGATCTAAAGTCATCAAGCACCAAAATCTGTATGTTTTACAAGAAGATCTAAAGTCATCAAGCACCTAAATATTTGTTTTACAAGATCTAAAGTCATCAAACACTTTAGTCTGTTTTACAAGATCTAAAGCCATCAAGCACCTATGTCTTTATGTTTTACAAGAAGATCTAAAGCCAACAAGCACCAAAATCTTTGTTTTACAAGAAGATGTAAAGTCATCAAGCACCTAAATCTTTGTTTTACAAGAAGATGTAAAGTCATCAAGCACCTAAATCTTTGTTTTACAAGAAGATCTGAAGTCATCAGCACCTAAATCTTTGTTTTACAAGATCTAAAGTCATCAAGCACCTTAATCTTTGTTTTACAGGATCTAGTCATCAAGCACCTAAATCTTTGTTTTACAAGAAGATCTAAAGTCATCAAGCACCTAAATCTTTGTTTTCCTAGAAGATCTGAAGTCATCAAACACCTAAATCTTTGTTTTACTAGAAGATCTAAAGTCATCAAGCACCTAAATCTTTATGTTTTACAAGAAGATCTAAAGTCATCAAGCACCTAAATATTTGTTTTACAAGATCTAAAGTCATCAAACACTTTAGTCTTTGTTTTACAAGATCTAAAGCCATCAAGCACCTATGTCTTTATGTTTTACAAGAAGATGTAAAGTCATCAAGCACCTAAATCTTTGTTTTACAAGATCTAAAGTTATCAAGCACCTTAATCTTTGTTTTACAGGATGTTAATCTTTGTCCACATTACTTTACTTTCATGGTAATAATGGAACAACATGCATACATCGTATGAACAATATATCCAAGGGCAAACTTTTAAAATGATGAAAATGATACGCTTCTTGCCTTGTTTTTGAAATAAATTCCCTTGTAGGTGCTTACTATAAAAATCCAGTCAGGTGAGATCACCCTATTCACACCCAGTAGTATGTTTGTGGCAACATCTATAAAATTAAAACTGTTTTAGGTTTAGGCCTATTATTGGGTACAATTAGCAATATGTAGGCTTCTTCTAAAAAATGACATTAATTTTTTTGCGGTAATTATTTACAGTCAATCAGCAAACTTCATTCTTTTAAATATAGTATTTAATATACCATCACAAATAGACTGGTTCTGTAGCTCAAAAAATACTCAGTTGCCTGTGATCATATGACAGTTATGGTTATGGATCAAATTTCATTAAGTGGCAGTCAAATTATATGTATAATCTTTTTCATTATAAAGTAGCCTCACTACAAGACAGTATACTCTCTGACTCTGATGGACAGCACTATGAGGGAGTACTGTCTTATATAACATACTAAAATATAATATTTAGCTAATTCACATGGCCGTCTTATAAAGCATACTAAAATATAATATTTAGTACATTCATATGGCATATTTATTGAGAACAGCAAAGTTTGAGCAATTTTATGATAGTTTCCAATCTAATACTAATCTGACCCCAAAAATATTGAAATTCCTTGAATAATAAAATATTATTTTTTTACAATTCATTTCATAAATTTCCTATCAAATGCCCACTCATATAAGTCTTTGGCCACCAGGTCATCATTTCACAAAACATACACAACCTACAAGTAGTTGTCAATCCATATTTGACCCACACATAAGTAAAATTATCCATTTCATAATGCATGCTTTAGTTACAAGTAGTTATAAATAACTATCTAATAAATATATGTTACACAAGCCCTATAACTCATGTAAAACCTTCATAAGCTACTTACAATGGCTACACAAACCCTATACCTTTTGTAAAACCTTCACAAGCTACTTACAATGGCAACACAAACCCTATACCTTGTTTAAAACCTTCATAAGCTACACAAGCCCTATACCTCGTGTAAAACCTTCATAAGCTACACAAGCCCTATACCTTGTGTAAAACCTTCATAAGCTACACAAGCCCTATACCTCGTGTAAAACCTTCACAAGCCACACAAGCCCTATACCTCGTGTAAAACCTTCATAAGCTACACAAGCCCTATACCTCGTGTAAAACTTTCATAAGCTACACAAGCCCTATACCTCGTGTAAAACCTACATAAGCTACACAAGTCCTATACCTCCTGTAAAACCTTCACAAGCTACACAAGCCCTATAGTACGTGTAAAACCTTCACAAGCCACACAAGCCCTATACCTCGTGTAAAACCTTCATAAGCCACACAAGCCCTATACCTCGTGTCATCAGCAACACAAGCCATATACCTCATGTAAAACCTTCATAAGCCACACAAGCCCTATACCTCGTGTAAAACCTTCATAAGCCACACAAGCCCTATACCTCGTGTAAAACCTTCATAAGCTACACAAGGCCTATACCTCGTGTAAAACCTTCATAAGCTACACAAGCCTTATACCTCGTGTAAAACCTTCATAAGCTACACAAGCCCTATACCTCGTGTAAAACCTTCATAAGCCACACAAGCCCTATACCTTGTGTAAAACCTTCATAAGCTACACAAGCCCTACACCTCGTGTAAAACCTTCATAAGTTACACAAGCCCTATACCTAATGTAAAACCTTCATAAGTTACACAAACCCTATACCTCACATAAAACCTTCATAAGTTACACAAACCCTATACCTCATGTAAAACCTTCATAAGTTACACAAACCCTATACCTCATGTAAAACCTTCATAAGTTACACAAGCCCTATACCTCATGTAAAACCTTCTTAAGTTACACAAGCCCTATACCTCATGTAAAACTTTCATAAGTTACTTACAATGGCTACACAAGCCCTATACCTCATGTAAAATGTTCTTAAGTTACTTAAAATGGCTACACAAACCTTAAAACCTTCATAAGTTACTTACATTGGCTCACATCCAATGTTAGTAAAAATGGTTGCTGATGAATCTTGTAGAAAAAAACAAAAAAAACAATTGATTACAGGAAATAACATTAAAGAATGCATATGAATATCCTTTTCAACTTCACAGGTTGTATGAAAGTTTAAGCATGCAATTTTGGAAACACTCATATGTAGTATATACACACGTACCTGTTGCAGTGCACTAAATAACCAAAATGTGGTCATATTCAACAAGACAAATTTGATACTGTACCTGTCGTATGTTTCCAAATGTTGTCAGTTACAAATTCAAAAATGAACATAGTACAGAAATAATCATTGTAGAGTAGGCAGATGAGAGTGCTGGACAGTAGATTGGTAGTTGTCCTATGCAGAAGAATTACCGTTTTAATGTGCATGTTTTTTGCAGAAATGAAAATATATCTTCTGCCTTTTACAAAAAGTATTTATAAACTGTCTCGTATTAAAAGCATGTTTTGCCATTTTAGTATTCCAGTCAATCAGTGTCCACTCGTGATCGCCAACAAATAACAGATCTCGAGGAATCAGAGCACTTGATTGAGAGACAAGAGCGCCATCTGGAGGCCAAAGAGAAGAGCTGCCTGGATAAATGTTTTAAGATCCTACGACCATTTGAAATTGTTTTTGGGATATTTTTCATCCTTCTGACAGTTTTGATGTTCTTATCTCTTTTGCTGACCAAGTAAGATCTCTGTTTACTCGTTTATAAAGTCTAATTTTTTTTAAAGAGAACAAGGTAAAATATTTGAATGTTCATGCAAAAAGTGTATTAATGGATACCAGTTAGTTGTGTATTATTGGGTACCAATTAGTTGCATGTATGAGGATTTTACCTTTCCAAAAATACACTGTTATTGAAATAAATAATGTATTACCAGATGAAGTTTCCAGTTTAAAATTTGAACATGTGTTGATACATGATTGGAGTATGTTAATTGCTTTTCTTCATTGTTTCTGATTCGAGTAGTTTTAGTCAGATTAAATTATCATTAATGATAAACTGATCTCTTAATATAAAGCTGTTAAGGGAAGTCATACAAGTGTATTGTGTCATATGTAAGGTTGCCTTGTAATGGGGTATATTATACATAGTATTACTGTTACATACTGTAATGGGGTATATCATACATAGTATTACTGTTACATACTGTAATGGGTATATCATACAGAGTATTACTGTTACATACTCTAATGGGTATATCATACATAGTATTACTGTCACATACTGTAATAGAGTATATTATACATTGTGTTACTGTTACATACTGTAATGGGGTATATTATACATAGTGTTTTACATACTGTAATGGGGTATATCATACATAGTATTACTGTTACATACTGTAATGGGGTATATCATACATAGTGTTTTACATACTGTAATGGGATATATTATACATAATGTTTTACATACTGTAATGGGGTATATTATACATAGTGTTTTACATACTGTAATGGGGTATATTATACATAGTGTTACTGTTACATACTGTAATGGGGTATATTATACATAGTATTACTGTTACATAATGTAATGGGGTATATTATACATAGTGTTTTACATACTGTAATGGGGTATATTATACATAGTGTTTTACATACTGTAATGGGGTATATTATACATAGTGTTTTACATACTGTAATGGGATATATTATACATAGTGTTTTACATACTGTAATGGGGTATATTATACATAGTGTTTTACATACTGTAATGGGATATATTATACATAATGTTTTACATACTGTAATGGGGTATATTATACATAGTGTTTTACATACTGTAATGGGGTATATTATACATAGTGTTACTGTTACATACTGTAATGGGGTATATTATACATAGTATTACTGTTACATAATGTAATGGGATATATTATACATAATGTTTTACATACTGTAATGGGGTATATTATACATAGTGTTTTACATACTGTAATGGGGTATATCATACATAGTGTTACTGTTACATACTGTAATGGGGTATATCATACATAGTGTTGCTGTTACATACTGTAATGGGGTATATTATACATAGTGTTTTACATACTGTAATGGGGTATATCATACATAGTGTTACTGTTACATACTGTAATGGGTATATCACGCATAGTATTACTGTTACATACTGTAATGGAGTATATTATACATAGTGTTTTACATACTGTAATGGGGTATATTATACATAATGTTTTACATTCTGTAATGGGGTATATTATACATAGTGTTTTACATACTGTAATGGGGTATATCATACATAGTATTACTATTACATACTATAATGGGGTATATTATACATAGTGTTACTGTTACATACTGTAATGGGGTATATTATACATAGTGTTACTGTTACATACTGTAATGGGGCATATCATACATATTGTTTTACATCCTGTAATGGGGTATATCATACATAGTATTACTGTTACATACTGTAATGGGGTATATCATACATAGTATTACTGTTACATACTGTAATGGGGTATATCATTCATAGTATTACTGTTACATACTGTAATGGGGTATATCATACATAGTATTACTGTTACATACTGAAAGAGGCCCCCAGTGGCCGAGTGGTCTAAGGCGCTCGCATTTACAGATCACTCACACATCTCACCTCTGTCTGCGTGGGTTCAAGTCTCGGGCTTGGCTAACGTGGGTATGTGAGAAAGCTTGCCAGTAGCTTCCCATGGGTTGGTGGTGCTCAAAAATGGCATTAAACCCACAGCAACAACAACAACAACTACATACTTTAATGGGGTATATTTTATACATAGTGTTAATGTTACATACTGTAATGGGGTATATTATACATAGTGTTACTGTTACATACTTTAATGGGGTATATATTATACATAGTGTTACTTTTACATACAGTAATGGGGTAAATCATACATAGGGTTACTGTTACATACTGTAATGGGGTAAATTATACATAGGGTTACTGTTACATACTTTAATGGGGTAAATCATACATAGTGTTACTTTTACATACTGTAATGGGGTATATCATACATAGTATTACTGTTACATACTGTAATGGGGTAAATCATATATAGGGTTACTGTTACATACTGTGATGGGGTATATTATACATAGTGTTACTGTTACATACTGTAATGGAGTATATTATACATAGTGTTACTTTTACATACTGTAATGGGGTATATTATACATAGTGTTACTTTTACATACTGTCATGGAGTATATTATACATAGTGTTACTTTTACATACTGTAATGGGGTAAATCATACATAGGGTTACTGTTACATACTGTAATGGGGTAAATTATACATAGGGTTACTGTTACATACTTTAATGGGGTAAATCATACATAGTGTTACTTTTACATACTGTAATGGGGTATATCATACATAGTATTACTGTTACATACTGTAATGGGGTAAATCATATATAGGGTTACTGTTACATACTGTGATGGGGTATATTATACATAGTGTTACTGTTACATACTGTAATGGAGTATATTATACATAGTGTTACTGTTACATACTTTAATGGGGTATATATTATACATAGTGTTACTTTTACATACAGTAATGGGGTAAATCATACATAGGGTTACTTTTACATACTGTAATGGGGTAAATCATACATAGGGTTACTATTACATACTGTAATGGGGTAAATCATATATAGTGTTACTGTTACATACTTTAATGGGGTAAATCATACATAGTGTTACTTTTACATACTGTAATGGGGTAAATCATACATAGTGTTACTGTTACATACTGTAATGGGGTATATTATACATAGTGTTACTGTTACATACTGTAATGGGGTAAATCATACATAGTGTTACTTTTACATACTGTAATGGGGTATATTATACATAGTGTTACTTTTACATACTGTAATGGGGTATATTATACATAGTGTTACTTTTACATAATGTAATTGAGTATATTATTCATAGTGTTATTGTTACATACTGTAATGGGGTATATTATACATAGTGTTACTGTTACATACTGTAATGGGATATATTATACATAGTGTTACTTTTACATACTGTAATGGGGTATATTATACATAGTGTTACTTTTACATACTGTAATGGGGTATATTATACATAGTGTTACTTTTACATACTGTAATGGGGTATATTATATATAGTGTTACTTTTACATACTGTAATGGAGTATATTATACATAGTGTAGCTTTTACATAATGTCATGGGGTATATTATACATAGTATTACTGTTACATAATGTAATGGAGTATATTATACATAGTGTTACTTTTACATACTGTAATGGGGTAAATCATACATAGGGTTACTGTTACATACTGTAATGGGGTAAATCATACATAGGGTTACTGTTACATACTTTAATGGGGTAAATCATACATAGTGTTATTTTTACATACTGTAATGGGGTATATCATACATAGTATTACTGTTACATTGTGTAATGGGGTAAATCATACATAGGGTTACTGTTACATACTGTGATGGGGTATATTATACATAGTGTTACTGTTACATACTGTAATGGAGTATATTATACATAGTGTTACTTTTACATACTGTAATGGGGTATATTATACATAGTGTTACTTTTACATACTGTAATGGAGTATATTATACATAGTGTTACTTTTACATACTGTAATGGGGTATATTATACATAGTGTTACTTTTACATACTGTCATGGGGTATATTATACATAGTGTTACTTTTACATACTGTAATGGGGTATATTATACATAGTGTTACTTTTACATACTGTAATTGAGTATATTATACATAGTGTTACTTTTACATACTGTAATGGAGTATATTATACATAGTGTTACTGTTACATACTGTAATGGGGTATATTATACATAGTGTTACTTTTACATACTGTAATGGAGTATATTATACATAGTGTTACTTTTACATACTGTGATGGGGTATATTATACATAGTGTTACTTTTACATACTGTAATGGAGTATATTATACATAGTGTTACTTTTACATACTGTAATGGGGTATATTATACATAGTGTTACTGTTACATACTGTAATGGGGTATATTATACATAGTGTTACTTTTACATACTGTAATGGGGTAAATCATACATAGGGTTACTGTTACATACTGTAATGGGGTAAATCATACATAGGGTTACTGTTACATACTTTAATGGGGTAAATCATACATAGTGTTACTTTTACATACTGTAATGGGGTATATCATACATAGTATTACTGTTACATACTGTAATGGGGTAAATCATACATAGGGTTACTGTTACATACTGTAATGGGGTATATTATGCATAATGTTACTGTTACATACTGTAATGGGATATATTATACATAGTGTTACTTTTACATACTGTAATGGGGTATATTATACATAGTGTTACTTTTACATACTGTAATGGGGTATATTATATATAGTGTTACTTTTACATACTGTAATGGGGTATATTATACATAGTGTTACTTTTACATAATGTAATTGAGTATATTATTCATAGTGTTACTGTTACATACTGTAATGGGGTATATTATGCATAGTATTACTGTTACATACTGTAATGGGGTATATTATACATAGTGTTACTTTTACATAATGTAATTGAGTATATTATTCATAGTGTTACTGTTACGTACTGTAATGGGGTATATTATGCATAGTATTGCTGTTACATACTGTAATGGGGTATATTATACATAGTGTTACTTTTACATACTGTAATGGGGTATATTATACATAGTGTTACTTTTACATAATGTAATGGAGTATATTATACATAGTGTTACTGTTACATACTGTAATGGGGTATATTATACATAGTGTTACTGTTACATACTGTAATGGGGTATATTATACATAGTGTTTCTTTTACATAATGTAATGGAGTATATTATACATAGTGTTACTGTTACATACTGTAATGGGGTAAATCATACATAGGGTTATTGTTACATACTGTAATGGGGTAAATCATACATAGTGTTACTGTTACATACTTTAATGGGGTAAATCATACATAGTGTTACTTTTACATACTGTAATGGGGTATATCATACATAGTATTACTGTTACATACTGTAATGGGGTAAATCATACATAGGGTTACTGTTACATACTGTAATGGGGTATATTATACATAGTGTTACTGTTACATACTGTAATGGGATATATTATACATAGTGTTACTTTTACATACTGTAATGGGGTATATTATACATAGTGTTACTTTTACATACTGTAATGGGTAAATCATACATAGTATTACTGTTACATACTGTAATGGGGTATATTATACATAGTGTTACTGTTACATACTGTAATGGGGTATATTATACATAGTGTTACTGTTACATACTGTAATGGGGTAAATCATACATAGTGTTACTGTTACATACTGTAATGGGGTATATTATACATAGTGTTACTTTTACATACTGTAATGGGTAAATCATACATAGTATTACTGTTACATACTGTAATGGGGTATATCATACATAGTGTTACTGTTACATACTGTCATGGGGTATATTATACATAGTGTTACTGTTACATACTGTAATGGGGTATATTATAAATAGGGTTACTGTTACATACTGTAATGGGGTATATTATGCATAGTATTACTGTTACATACTGTAATGGGGTATATTATACATAGTGTTACTTTTACATAATGTAATGGGGTATATTATATATAGTGTTACTTTTACATAATGTAATGGGGTATATTATATATAGTGTTACTTTTACATAATGTAATGGAGTATATTATATATAGTGTTACTTTTACATAATGTAATGGAGTATATTATACATAGTGTTACTGTTACATACTGTAATGGGGTATATTATACATAGTGTTACTTTTACATAATGTAATGGGGTAAATCATACATAGGGTTACTGTTACATACTGTAATGGGGTATATTATACATAGTGTTACTGTTACATACTGTAATGGGGTATATTATACATAGTGTTACTTTTACATACTGTAATGGGGTATATTATACATAGTGTTACTGTTACATACTGTAATGGGGTATATTATACATAGTGTTACTTTTACATACTGTAATGGGGTATATTATATATAGTGTTACTTTTACATACTGTAATGGGGTATATTATACATAGTGTTACTTTTACATACTGTCATGGGGTATATTATATATAGTGTTACTTTTACATACTGTAATGGGGTATATTATACATAGTGTTACTGTTACATACTGTAATGGAGTATATTATACATAGTGTTACTTTTACATACTGTAATGGGGTATATTATATATAGTGTTACTTTTACATAATGTAATGGAGTATATTATACATAGTGTTACTGTTACATACTGTAATGGGGTATATTATATATAGTGTTACTTTTACATAATGTAATGGGGTATATTATACATAGTGTTACTGTTACATACTGTAATGGGGTATATTATACATAGTGTTACTTTTACATAATGTAATGGAGTATATTATACATAGTGTTACTTTTACATACTGTAATGGGGTATATTATATATAGTGTTACTTTTACATAATGTAATGGAGTATATTATACATAGTATTACTGTTACATTCTGTAAATGGGATCCATGACTATACCCACCTTATAAAAGGTTATACTGATGTGCTTTATAGTGAAGGAACACTGTATTAGGAACATTAATGATTAATGACTGTATGGAAAAGTAGCATGGGTAGAAAAAAAAACCTTGGCAAGTTATACCCTGTATTCATGTCCGTGTCACACATATTATGAAATTACTTAAATTGCTTTGTTGAATTAGATAATATATTCACAGTCAGTTACTTTAAATCACAACATTTTAACAAGCATAAAGTTCTAAATTTAGATAGGAAATCCAACTTGCAAAAATGTATTTTATGCAACAAGTCATACTTGAAGAACATATTTCCATTTATGCAAAAATGTGTATGTTGTGAATTGCTGAGGTTAAGAAAGTCACAGATATAACTGATATACTCACTTATAACTTGAATCCAACTGAAAACTGCACAGACCCAAATCTGCCATCGCATAATATGCTGGCAGATCTGGGTCTATGCAGTTTGTTAGGAGTAATCAGTAGAACAAACAACAAGGACCCTGATCAACAGGCGCATTATTTGATGGCAGATCAGGTCTGTGTTGTTTGCAGTTGGACCCAACTTAAAAGCATGTATAGACAGTATTGTTACTAAAATGCTGTGATTTACAATCCTTTGCTGACTGGTGGTAATTTTCTTTTCATCTATTCTGTCTTTAGCATTGACAAGGCCATGTACAGCCAGGGTTACCAAACAGGTTATGCCCTTCGAAAAAGAACCCTGCCCAACCCAGTTGACATAGTCCTCGTATTTTGTCAACAGGTATGTTTTATAGTTAAAAAACCTTTAAAAATAATTTTATCTGCACTTGTGTGGATATATTGTGATTGATAATATCCATTGATCTGACCACTGTCCATTAGTGTGTCCATGTGTCCATCCATCCATCTGCTCATTGCTCTGTTTTTGTAAACTAAACTCCATCTACATTGACTAAATGAGGATGATGATATTGAGTATATTGTTTCAGGAGGATTGATTGATTTGGTGTTTTTGGCATAGCAACACAAGTAGGTTATTTAGTGTCAAGGCAATTGGAGTGAAGTCCCTTGCCCAAGGACAACCACAGTAGCTGACCCAGGCTGATCCAATGGTAGGATTCTAACCCACACCCTTTCGGTCATGAGTCCAGCATGCTAACCACTAAGCCACCGTGCCTCATGTTCAGGAGGATGAGGAGCTCGCAATAAAGGTTTCAGATCCTGGATTCAGCTCCTATGGTCAGTTGGTTGGTTGGTTTTTCACAGCACTCCAAATACCTATCAAACTTAAGTAGACATAGAGTGATCTACTTCAGGATTTTAGTGGTCATTTCAAATTTTAGGTTCTCGATCTGTAATAATTTGGTTGCCTTAGACATTGAAAGCAAAAATACATTGAGTGGTAATTGATGACAAAATATGATAAAAAGTGAAGATTTTAGTTAAGGCGAATTAAGAAGTAATTATACAAAAGGATAATTTTATTTTTAATAGTATTCCATGATCTGTCAGACAGAACTGTCAACAGTCATCATCTGCTTCATTCTCAGGCAAGCCATTAAAATTCACTTTTTTTTGTTCTCTTAAACCATCTCCCTACATTTTGCCTGACCTAAAATTGACTGACAAAGACCCATAACTTTCATTTTCTTCTGATGATTGTTTATGTTAATAAAACCTTGACCATATCTGCATGTATGGGAGTTGGACTGACAACATTTTCTATATTTGCATCCATATCCACATTTTTCCTGATCTGTACCATTAACTGAGGTTGATTGCACAGGTCATTTATTAGACAGGTAATTTCAGTAGGCTGTAAGCCAGACTGGTTGCATGTAAAGATGGCAACTTAGTGTAGGAACTGGCAGTCTCGGAATCAAAAAAGGATTATGCTGCGAATTAAATTTTATCTGTCAGATGTTTTTAGCATGATACATTGTACATGTAATTAAAAAGTGTTGATGTCATTGTGTAATTGCTGCATTTTGATTCACAAGGTCTCCTGAGGGCTACAATTTCACTTGTCAATTTTGAATATATAATCACAAATGCAGCCATTTTAGTCACTGTTTGGAGCACTGTTTGAACACATTATTAGCTATATCGTGCTGATGAATTGGGAGCTAAGTGCCTTTCGCAAGGACACACTGAGTCAGCCGACTAGGGCTTGCCTAGACAGATATCAACCCATAAGCCTTGGATTATGAGTTTGATGCTGTACCATCTGAGCTACTGTGGCTCCTGAGGTGGCAGTCAAAGGTAACATTTCCATGGGTAATATGAACTCTTCCTTGTAACCTGAACTCCATCTACACCAATTGAGGGAGGGTAAACCTATTTGGGATGATGTTTTAAGTGGATGAATAGGTGACAACAAAGGTTTCAAATTCTTCGAGTAACCTTGATGGCATAGGTTAGGGCATAGGTGGGTTTGGGCTGGGCGGTGGTGTTTATTTCATGTAGATCATACAGCAAGAACACACAATTAATATTACATACAATAAATACATTCAAACATGTCTATAAGGACACTCAGAGGACCATACATTTTGTCCTTTATGAACAGGTGTCATGTGCGTTGAAGTTAAATATGTTAAGGAAATGAAGAAGAGATTTCTTGGTTGTCCTGTAAGGATGTCTGATTTAGGAAAATCAGAGTTTACTGTGCAGCTCAAAATGATGTGATCATTACATTTTGACATCATAGATATGATATCACTTGTTACCTCAGTGTATCATAGTGTTATTAACTCCAGCAGAGATTGTACCTAAAAACAATTGTGGTTATGACTTCTGTTTCAAATTACCTAATGAGAAAGAAAAATGTTTATGTGAACTTAATAATCACAATAATTTTCCTGTGAAAGAAGATGATCAAATCAACAAAATGTATATGAGACCTTGGGAAATCTTCAGCAATTTATGACCTGTTGTAAATCGGCTGCTCAGGCTTTCTGTTGTGGAAAACCGATTTGATCCCAATAATTACATCATGATGAAAAAATTCACTCACCAACAAAATACACTTTCCTGCGTGTATTTGATAAGAGGAGTCTGTGATTCTCAACCTGTTGGAAATGCTCATACAGCAATCATTTTTTTTACAATTAGAAACAGGGTACTTTTCTATGTAACATCCTTGTTTGATTTTGGATTGTTTGGACCCTTAATGATGCAAAAATGCAATTTTTTTCACCAAAAAGTTAACTACTCCAACATTTCAAAAACAATCCATACTAAAAACAGATGTCTTTTGTATGGAGAAATCCACTTAACACAGATTTTTCTGTATTTTTGGCAACCCAGGTGTTTGCATCTCTCTTTGAAGGAGAGGATACCAGTGAACCTGGAGAAAATCACCAGCCTTGGATAGATGACCATTCACCTTTGCATATTTCAGAATTAGAAATTAAACCTGGAACAGCAGAGGTGTAAATCATGCATCATATTCAACGTTTAATACCCAGCACTGTGCACTTGAAAAATTATTATTTCATTAGGTTTTTAGAGCTCACCATAATTAACACACTGACAATATCATAAAAAGTGTCCCCATTATGTGTATGTACATACTAGAAGAATTAGCTCTCTTTGTGTTGAGAGCTTTCCACTTTGAAGGTTCATTCTCTATCACAATATGGTCACACCCAATCCATTCTTTAGACTGATTTTACCCACAAAGTCATTCCAAGACAACAGTCATGTGTGATTGTAGGTTGTAAGAAAATCATGATGTTATAGGCAGATTTTAAGAAGAGGCATGTGTGGTTGTAGGTTGTAAGAAAATCATGATGTTATAGGCGGAGTCTAGCATTTGCTTCCTTCAGTAAGGCATGCTAGGATTGAGATGAGTATGCATAAAATGAATAATTTTTATGTGAGTTGTTATCAAATGAGGGGTGTGCACTTACTGTGGCATGTGTGGGTATTACATTGAATATGGCAAGTTACTGTGTATATATACTTGCTTAAAAGTCAAGTATAACTGCAAACAACAGACCCTAATCTGCTGTCACATAATGCACTGGCAGATCAGGGACTATATTGTTTTTGTACTGATTGCTCCTAACAAACTGCATAGACCCAGATCTGCAGGCACATTATGCAGTGGAATATCTGGGTCAGTGCAGTTTTCAGTTAGACTCAACTCATAAATGAGTATATATAGTATTAAACTAATGAAATCTCACATTTTTGTTTTTACAGTGAACCTGATCAAACCAGTTCTCATAGCATCTCCTTAAAAATTGGCATATAAATGACTGAGGTTGAACTTGTATTTTGTAACTTACCTTTAATTAACTCGAATTCTTTCTTTGAGCAAAAAACAACAGTTTTGGTTAAAAGCCAGAGATTTTCATCCACAGATTTAGGTTAGCATTAGTATTCATATAAGCAGCCATAATGGACCATTTGCAGAATAGCTTAGAATCATGGGAAAAACAAACCCCAAAATATATAATGTAAGCAATTTGGCTCAAACCACCATGATTGCATCAATCCTCAAAGTGACACTGAGCATCACTTTGGGGGCACATTCCCATGATACTCTGATACTTTGAAAAGTCCATTATCTCCATGTTTTTTTTCAGGTGTTCCCTCTGGACTATATTTTGTTCTCTGCCCTGGTGTTGTATCTTGTGTTTTGTTCCATGTCAGGAATCAGAAACATTGGAATATGGTTCTTTTGGCTGAGGGTAAGTAATTTTTTGTGGGGTGCAATATTTAAAACCAATTTATCTTTATTATAGTTATAATAGTATCATGTCAAAGTTATAATACTTTACTGCTTTCTTTGTATGTCTCATGGCACGGGTATGATACTTTACTGCTTTCTTTGTATGTCTCATGGCACAGGTATAATACTTTACTGCTTTCTTTGTATGTCTCATGGCAAAGTTATAATACTTTACTGCTTTCTTTGTATGTCTCATGGCAAAGTTATAATACTTTACTGCTTTCTTTGTATGTCTCATGGCACAGGCATAATACTTTACTGCTTTCTTTGTATGTCTCATGGCACAGGTATAATACTTTACTGCTTTCTTTGTATGTCTCATGGCACAGGTATAATACTTTACTGCTTTCTTTGTATATCTCATGACACAGGTATAATACTTTACTGCTTTCTTTGTATGTCTCATGGCACAGGTATAATATTTTACTGCTTTCCTTGTATGTCTCATGGCACAGGTATAATACTTTATTGCTTTCCTTGTATGTCTCATGGCACAGGTATAATACTTTACTGCTTTCTTTGTATGTCTCATGGCAAAGTTATAATACTTTACTGCTTTCTTTGTATGTCTCATGGCAAAGTTATAATACTTTACTGCTTTCTTTGTATGTCTCATGGCACAGGCATAATACTTTACTGCTTTCTTTGTATGTCTCATGGCACAGGTATAATACTTTACTGCTTTCTTTGTATGTCTCATGGCACAGGTATAATACTTTACTGCTTTCTTTGTATATCTCATGACACAGGTATAATACTTTACTGCTTTCTTTGTATGTCTCATGGCACAGGTATAATATTTTACTGCTTTCCTTGTATGTCTCATGGCACAGGTATAATACTTTAATGCTTTCCTTGTATGTCTCATGGCACAGGTATAATACTTTAATGCTTTCCTTGTATATCAGCTGCAACATTAGAAAACTTACCTTCTCTCAGTTTTATGTCGAAGCTCAAAAACTGATGTCACATGAAGAAATTTCTAACACTGTTACCTTATTGCATATATACATCCGAATGTTGTATCTGTTGATATTCATGATATTTGCATGAAATAAACCATATTAAATTTTTGGACAAATATTTTGTACAAAATGTCAAAATATCAAATTCCATTTGAAGGGACATTTTCTCACATTGCAGTTCATATATATATATATATATGTCTGTCTGTGTGTGTGTACTGATGCCAAGAAATGTGAGTCAATAATTGTGCATATATTTCAAGTAAGTTGCAACCAAAGCATGAAAAATGCATGTATAATGCCATATATACTCATGTAAAAAGCCGGGTCCAAATGCAAACAACATAGACCCTGATCTGCCGTTGCATAATGCGCTGGCAGATCAGGGTCTGTGTTGTTTGTTCTACTGATTAGTCATTACAAACTGCATAGACCCAGATGTGCCATCACATTATGCGCCGGCAGATCTGGGTCTATGCAGTTTGCAGTTGGTATCGGCTTATATGCGAGTATAACCGTACTTCAAAATGACCAACCATGGGAACTCCATGTTTATTTCCTTGCAAACTTGGTAGACATTCATATGCTAAGAAACCTGTCATCACAGTATTCCATATTTAACTAGGATAAACTTCCATATGTATACAAAAAAGTCTCATGACATCAA
The DNA here is from genome assembly GCA_029931535.1 of Margaritifera margaritifera. NCBI lineage: Eukaryota > Metazoa > Mollusca > Bivalvia > Unionida > Margaritiferidae > Margaritifera > Margaritifera margaritifera. The sequence continues at coordinate 2,600,216 of JAQPZY010001528.1, forward strand.
ATTAAAAGATAATGCCTAACTCAAGAGAAAATTTCAGAATAGCTAGGTTCTATTTCTTGTTGCCAAGTTTTTATGTTGAAGTTGAAAACATTTAGGAAACCATAAAACTGGAATGAATTAGAGATGCTGCTAGGGCGCGCAAGTGCATGAATTGCACAAAATTGGTAAGAATTCGTGCACTTGGAAAGCAGTGATGCACGAGAACTCCTGCAAATTAGTTTAAAGTCGCGCATATAAAAATGTACTCTGCGCAGTATACAATTTTTATTTAACTGTTAACCCTTAAAGTGCTTGTCATGGCATAAGTCGCGTCACCAGTAGAGGTCTCGTAGTGCTTGTCTTGTTATCGGTCTTTTCCGGTAGGCAATTGTTTACATATTTGAGTACTTCGGCTTGACATGAACGGTTGTTAAACTAAATTTCGGTTGGCACATCGGGCCCTGGAACAAACATTATTGATGTTGAACCGTGCATTCAGGAAGGAAGTTTTACAAATGCGTGTTTCAAGTAAGGGCCCCTAGAAAAATCCAAAATGGCTGACTCCCAATGTGGTTCATCTTCAGATGACAATTTTGTTTGGCAAATACTGGCTGATAATAGTGATGATGACAATGATTTTTAAAGTTTTGAAGTATATGAGAATATAGGAGCCCAGAAAGTGTTACTGGAAATGCCAGTGAGTAATTTTGAACCTGAAAATGAGGTTGAATACAAGTCCGAAGTACATGCTGGATGGACAAAAACAGATGGCATGCCGGTCAACCCCCTGTTAAGCGGTCCTTCGAAATTAAATGTCAAAAAGGACGAATACTAAGCCTAATTAAAGTACAGGCAATTTAAAAGTGGAGTGCAATTTGTCATTTCTTTTCTCAAACAATTTTGCCTTGAGGAATATTGTGCTACAGAACTATATAGCACTCTAAGGGTTGAGATAAATTGAATAAATAAAAATCTAAAAAGAAATTAAAAAGTAAGGATATTTATTTTTGATCAGAATAACTCTGTCTGAACAACCTGACTATGGCATTGATGGATTTAAAACTCTAATACAAAATTGTGGAATGTATAAGAAATCTGGCATACATGTAGTAGTCAGCAAAGCACTGATTCAAGAAAGTGAAGCTTTGGCAGAGCTCTTGTTAGTGAAAAATATTATTTTGGAGCATAGATATCCAAGAGACAATACCTATGAACTGTTGAAAATTGTACATAACAACTATAAAGAACATTTTTCAAACTTGTTCAAGCTGGCTTAGCTAGCTATGCATATGTGAAAAGGGGTTCTCAACACCAAACAATATTCATACACAGATAAGGAACAAATTAAGCACAAAAATGATCAACAGATTAATGCTAATACAACTAGAGGAGACATCTTTTGAAGGTTTTTATTTCAATAAAGCAGGAAGAAAGAAAGAGAAGGATATTTATGTGTTAGGTAAATATAGTACTATATCCGTTTCCTCCTCCCCCTCATTTTTTTGCTACTCCCCCTTATTTTGGTGACATGGGGGGGAGCTCTCCCTTTACATATAATCCGGGCAGCATCTCTGATGAATCCAGCATCTTCTTTTTGGACACTGCTTTTATCATCATTGTAAAACACGATAGAATTCTGAACAATGACATCCATTTCTTCTTGTGATGACATCATAACAGATGGCCTTCCAACCACTTTGTACATTTCTATGGGGTTTAAATGGGTGTCATGACATCGTTACAAAGAAATTAAGGTCAAAGATTTTATATGCAAGCCAAAAGGCATACCGTATATTGTTATGATGTCCATCCATCTGTCTTTGCATCCATCTGTATGTTCACCAGTCTATGAGCTTTTTTTGTTTCTGCACAATAACTTTATTTTTAGACTATCTACCTTTACCAAACTTTGTGGATGGCTTTGATTAGGGATAAAGAAGAAGCCTATTAATTTGGGGATGAAAAGGTAAAATGTCAAGGTCACTGTAACGAAGCAGAATGGTGACCTAATGATGGAGACTTTCATGTTAGGGGTCAAAAGGTCAGTGGTCAAGGTCACTATGAAGAGGAAAAATGCACTTTGTACAATAACTTTAGTTCTCTATCATAAACCTAAATTTTATGCATGACTTGCACTTGGGATTAGGAAGCAGCCTGTTGATGTTGGGATCAGACGTCAAGGTTACTGTTGCTGACAGAAAAATTGGTTCTGTATAATTACTTTTGTTAACTGATCAAACATTGTGGATGGATTGTACTTAGAGTAAGAAAGATAGGGTGACCATGACAGCTAGGAAAATGTTTTCATAAAATTATCTTTCATGGGAAGGAAATGCATTACATAGTTGGGTTACACAGTGGAAACATCAGGGTCACAATGACTAAAAAAAACACAGCTGATTTTCTTCACCATCTTTCAATAAAATTCACACATGGTTTACCTTTTAGACAAGGAAGGAACCCATTGATAGTAGGGTTAAAAGATCAAAGTTAAGGTAATATAGACCCATTAGTCAGTACTGTCCAAAGTCAACCATGCCCTACTAGTGCCAACATCCAAGACTGTTAAACAGAAGGGGAGCAAATAATGTTGCTCATTGTACTTGTTTTGAATTAAGGTAAAACGAAAAGTTGAACATAGTTTCTGACAAAGTCAAGAGCAAAAGCTTCAGAAGAGCAAACTTTAAAGATGTTATAAAATTTGGTATTGCATATCACCAATACAAATAATATATTGATAAGGTTAGTTTATTGTAGTTTATATATTATTTATTTTAGATGTACAAGATTCGTCCTCGGCGTACTCGCCCACAAGCCCTGCTGATGCTGTGTATGATTCTGATGTTTCTGATGCTGGCGGTAAACATAATAGTTTATGAGCTGACCCCACAGTATTCATCCTATGGTGGACAACATTATGTGGTAAACTTCACTGTTAATTCTTTTTATTTTTGACTCTACTGGTTGAAGACCAGAAGAGCTTATGCAATGGCCTGTCATCCGGCATTTTGAAGGCATTTGTCCATTAGCACAAGTATGTTATTGCTACTCCAAAACTACCGGGATGATTGCCATGAAACTTTGTAAACACATTCATCTCAAGATGTTGTTGGTCCTAAGTAAAAATGGTGCCCATTGGGTATCTAATATAGCCACCATGACAGCCATCTTGAAAATCTTTATATCACTACTCCTTCTGAACTAATGGACATAGGATTTTCACTAAATGACTTCTTGTGATGTCTAGTTGGTCTTAAATTAAAATGGTTCTCATCTGATGTCCAAGGTGGCCACATAGTGGCCATCTTGAAAATATTGTTATTGCTAATACTGAACAGATGGTCATATCAACATGGAGTTTCATTAAAAGACTACTTATGACATTTAGTTGATCCTAAATAAAAATTGTGCAGATCTATATCCGATATAGCTGCCATGGTGGCCATCTTGATAATCTTACAATTGCTTCTCCATCTGAATGAATGGTCATGTAGACACAGAGTTTTCACTAAAAAGACTTATTATGATATTCAGTTGGTCCTAAAGGAAAATGGTGCTGAACTGACTTTCAGCATGGCAGCCTTGATGGCCATGTTGAAAATCTTTCATTGCTACTGCTCGTGGACAGATCGTCTTATCAGAATTGGATTTTCAGTGAATGACTTTTATGATATGTAGTTGGCCTCAAATGAAAATTGTGTAAACATAACATCCAACACAGCTGCCAGGATGGCCATCATGAACATCTTGTTATTGCTACTCCAGTGTAGTTCGTTCTGTATGAAAATGGTGCCAGTTTGACCTTCAGCATGGTGGCCAATTTGAAAATCTTGTTATCACTACTACTTTTAAGGGGATGGTCATATTAACAGGGTTGTTTCACAGAAAGATTTCTTATATCTAGTTGGTCTTAAATGAAAATGGTGCTCCTTGGTCATCCAACATGGTGGCTATCTTGAAAATCTTGTTATTGCAACTCCTCCTGTACAGATGGTCACAGATGGGGTTTTCACTAAAAGACTTTGTATGATATATTGTTGGTCCTGAATAAAAATGGTTCCAATCTGACCTCCAACATTACTGCCATGGCAGCCATTTTTAAAATCTTGTTGTTGCTACTCTTGAATGGCAGGTCGTATTGACATAGGGTTTTGCACTGAAACACTTATGTGGAGTTGGTCCAATGCAAAGATGGTACCAAATGGACCTCAGTGTTAGAGTGATACCATGATACATCCCTTCTTCCACCTGCTTAGAGTGATACCATGATACATCCCTTCTTCCACCTGCTGCTGCTGTCAGCAAAAAGAAAGGAAATTTCAGACTATCTGTCAGATAAAATCCATGTTCTGGAATATTCTAAAGCATTTTACTCAGAAATTCAAATACCAGCAAATCTTTCATCATGCTGGTATATAACACATTTGGACACATATACCACTATGCTTCCAACACTAGATAAGAAGGTAGTGGTGGTGAATATGACTACCCCACTGTTTTACAAGGTGGATAAGAATATCCTTCATGCAACCTTTAAGCTCATGCAAAATATTGTGGCAACATCTGCAGTATTGGATCTAGCATTGCTAGCCATTTTCGGCTTGCCAACAGCAATCATACCTGGGAATCCATGTCTAGGATTGCCAAGTTCTTTAACAGGGCTTTACACCATTCTATGGCTAATGCTCTGATGGCCTATGCCAACTTCAATTTGGTGAGATGAGATGCCTGTCTTCACTTGTCATCACTTAAGTCACACCATTCCTTAATGCTCCTTGTGACACCTTTTAGGATAGAGGAAGTAAGGAGGCAGTCAGCACAGGAACTGCCCTTCCAACTGGCTATGCATCCTGCCCAGGCATTCAGGCTGAATCAGTGTCAGCCTCAATCAGGGCTGAGCAAATTTTTTGTAAAACCACTAGTCCAGGACAAGTGGTTTCAGAAAATTCACTAGTCCCACCTTGCTCTTCACTAGTCCCACCTTACTCTTCACTAGTCCCACCTTACTTTTCACTGGTCCCAAAATGGTAATCACTTGCCGAGATTTGATGAGATGTATGTACTTAATCCATAGAAAAAACAAACGAAATAATATACAACATAATTATTTCTTAAAAGAATTTAATTTTTCAAAAACATTGGTTGTTATACATTTGGCTTCTTCCGGTTCATGTATATATGTTTTAGCTGATGGATTTGAAAAAATGTCCATGTATATGTCTGCCACCTGCACCAGCACTCTGTCTCTTAGTAGTGTCATATTTGACATTTTTTTGCCATCACAGATTGTTGCTTATGTCTCTTTGGAGAAATAGCTACTCAGTATCAGTCTTCCGTTTTATTCCTCCACTTTCAAACAAATTTTCCTTCTCCAAATCGCCGTTATTACAGCAAACTCATTTTATCCACAGAGTAACTATAAGCTTGCTTGACAACTACTTCTAAAGTGATCATAACATATATTTTCTCTTTTAAATACGAACAGAGACAGCTCATTAATTAGTGTAATTTTTTTGCTTCAAACGCAGTATCGCACGTGGAAGTTAATCATCTGTATAATCAATTAAAAATTAAAGAATCATTACTGTCATTTAATCAGTTCATAAAAGAAAAAAAAACTGATGTCGGTAAAGTACCTTTCATTAATTTAATTACACGGACTCGCTGGATTAAAATCATAGTGAGCCGCTCGTGATAATCTGGCTTGAGTAAACTCAATGCAACAAAGCCGCTTAAAACACTACTAATTGATCATACTGGCTTTCTTTTGTTTGACGTGTTTTGATTTGCCGATAAATTGGTCGCTTAGCCCAATATGCAGTCAAGCGGTAACAGGATGTAAATGTATACACGAAGAGGGGTAGAATCAAGTATTCAGTACGCCCGGAGGGCATAATTGGCCAAATAAAGGTAGATATAGTGATTAAAGCACGAAAATAAGGACTAGCCTGACTTTTTTAAAAAGCACTTGTCCTGGTCTAGCGACTTGGAAAATTTCACTTGCCCAACTTCAAAAATGACTAGTCCGGGACATCGGGCTATGGGATGTTGTTTGCATTTGGACCTGGCTTATATATGAGTATATACGGTAGTTATAAGTTTAGATGTACCAAGACTGTCTTACTCATATTAGGTACTAACTTTGACACAACATATAAAAAAATCAGTATAGGTTATGTCACATGTTCTGGAAATAGTTACATCTGGATGAAATGACTGGAATGTTTTTGTGCAAGTCATCCTTTTAAATTGGTAGAAACACACTGTTTGCTTTGCTGTGATACACAGAAGCCCAGAGGCTGACCTCAATAAACATTTTGTTTGCTGTTTAGGTTTTAATACTGCTGTCTATTGAATGCAAGTAACATTTTTTCACTGGTCAGCGAATCTCCAGGAAAAATCAAAAGAAATATTAATGTTTTCTTAGCAACTGTAACAAGATGTAGTAACAGCTGATTAGCTTAATTTGTATAGTGTTACCTTATGACCTGATAATTCTTATTACAGATGAATGTGACGACAGGAAATGTGACAAAATTCGAGACCAAAGATTGCAGTGGAGACACTGATGTCCCTGTAGGTGAGTCCATATGGCACACAAGGACAGTCTGACCTTGAATAATAGACTTCTTGTCTAATTTAAACTTTTCTTTTATCATCATACTTAGGAATAGTATTTTGAAAGTGATTCAGAAGATAAGACACAGATGTGGGGCATTACTGTTTAAATAACTTTGGCAATGGCAACAGGGTCAGCATTCAGATTTTGTGTTTTTGAAATAAATCCATTCATAGCTTTCTATGGAACCTATGTACAGTGAAACTTCCCTAAATTGTCCTTTTTGTAACTTAGATTTCTTTGCAGACTGGCACTATATTTTTGGACCCAATAAGGCCATTCAAGTGATAATCATACATCTGTATGCTGGTCACCTCCACAAGTGGCCAGAATTTTGGTCCTAATTGTGTTTGGCATAGAGAAGTTTCATTGTGTTTGACAATCATATTTTTGTTCATCGAATACATTACTTGATCACATTTACGTTAGGAATTTAACTTCTGCTACCTACTGAATCCTGCTCTAACTTAAGTTGCCTACTGAATCCCTCCCTTCCAGAAAGACAAAACATTTGTCTTTGCTGTATAGATGCTATATAACCTATAATAATAGTATCTATTGGAACAAACTCTTCCAAGATACCCTTATAATTACCTCCCCTGTCTCTGCTAAGTGGCTACCTGTATACCGAATGTTTTTGCACAGGTAACATAATTTCTGTCATCAGTCAAAATCCGATGGATTTCCCAGGAAATATTAGCCATCCACTGTCTGAGTCAGTATTGTTTTATCGCCCTCAGTTTCTTTTAGGAAATTGTGGCTTTATTTTTGTACTTTATTTTTTCAGCTTTCAATTTTATTTTTTCTCTTACATGGACAGCCTCCATCCAACCATTTTTCTTTTTGTTGTATGCATGCATTAAATAGCATTTCTTTGTATCAGTCTTGGCTTGAATTTTGCTCTAATTGTGTATTTTACTACTTAGTGCAATTCAACTGCTGTATTCATTGTCATTGTAGGAACACAGTGACAACTAGGTGCATAATGTGTAAGAAGTTCAAGGCTTCAGAGGACATGCAAGAGACTTGTCTTGGGTGTACAAAGTGTACTGCAGTGCCCACACAAGGTGTTTGGAGGAGACTTGGTCTACAGTGCGTAGAAACAGTCAAAAGACAGAGAAGGGGGCCAAAATATCAGTCATCTGACACAGAAGTTCTTAGACTTGATACCAGTGCAGCCTGTTGCTAGCACAGAGGGGGATATATATTTAGTCCCTTTCTGCTTGCCCCCCCCCCTCAGATTTTTCCATCTGCTAACCACTGGTTGCAAACTTTTTCCACACTTTCATTCCTTGTCGGAGTCTCAGTTAAGAAGAATTAGTAAAGAAGGTATGTCACAGATGTTGGCATTGGTGGATTTATTATCTTGCCTGTATTCCAGCTGTTCCCACCTTTCTACAGCTGACCCCCTGCAGGCTTGGTTTTGCGTGTTCTAAAAGGTGACTAATGGAGGCAGAAGCTGCAGTTGCTCAGTGGTTAGCATGCCAGACTCGTGACCGAAAGGGTGTGGGTTCAAAATCAGAATGACCCTGGTTGGCTACAGTGGTTTGTCCTTTTGCAAGGCACTTTACTCAAATTGTCTTGGCACTAAATAACCCACTTGTGTTGCTGTGTTGTAAAACACGCAACTAAACCAATTCTACAGTCAGCTTGGATACACTGGGAAAAATCACCTCCTTCCTTTTATCAGCCCAAGTGCACAAATCCCAACACTTGCCAGAGCAGGGCCATAGTCCCAGTCAGACTTGGCATATGAGGTTTTTGACTGACCTCTTGGGAGTTTTCCATCAGTCACATCCACTGATTGCAACTTCTTCAAACATTCTGGTTTCTGACCAGCATGCCCAGCTAGCCAACTGGCCATTCTTTAATATGTATGATCAGGTGTTGGTTGCTACAACAAGCTGAACCACAAATCAGCTGACCATCTGGTCAGTCCATTTGCATAACAATCCAACTATTACCTCCATTGGTTCTTTCACCAATCCAATCACCTTCAGTTTTCTATCTGCCCATTTAGTCAACAGGTCTGCAATTCAAGGCATTTATTACGTGGGTATGTACCAACATACCACCATTGGGGAAAAATATGATCAGGTGCAAGAACCAAATATGCCCATGGAAAGGATTGAGTTTGGTTTTAAGGCTGAAGAGATTTATTGAATCTTATCTCCCACTGAATGACCTCCTTTTCCTTCATTGAGTCAGGCATACCATAGCAAGGCATAAGCAGATGCAGATTATGAAGATTATCATCTCTCCTTCCATGTACTGCCTCAGTCCCTTAAAATTAAAGTGATTGTCAACTGTTTGTCAGAAATACTATGGAACTCTGGTAATTCCAAGGTCTTTTTCATGGATAGACAGCTGCCACCATTGTACTCTGCCCACTGGTAAAAGAGACATTAAGACTTTAATCATGTGGAAGTCCCTAATATGGATATGGATATAGCAGCAGTCAGTGTGTCTTCTCTCTTTTGTAAGAAGGTGAATTGCTGAGTGTCCCTTGAAAAATTGTGAAGCTAGTTAGGTCTTGGCATTGCTTGCTGTATTTAAACTTGTGGAGAAAAGCAAGTAATGGACATGTATGGGAGTATACATGCTGCATTACCCAACTTATTATAGGGCAGTTCACCATACTATGGTGAATGCCGTGACTGCTTTGTGTAATCTTGACTTGGTGAGATGAGATTCCTATGTTTGTGGTCACTCAAGCTTCGCCATTTTAGTGGTTTTATGTTCATTGCCATTCATATCTTCCCAAATATTTGGAGGTCATATTGTAGGAAGCAGGCTGCTGCACAGGAATCACCTCTCCAACTTGCTCTTCCTTCTTCTTCCTGTTTTTTGCAGCATCTGTCTCAGTCTCAACATCGTGAAAAACGTCACTAGATGAAAGCAAACAAGGTCAAATCAACAGCAGTCATTTCTCTACTGCAATAACAATCTCAATGACAGCACTCTTCCCAGTGGAGAAATGATATCCCAATAAGTGTTAGACCCCTTCACTTTGGACAGGTGTGGATGGATTTGTTCCCAGACTGTGAATATATGATCCAAGTCATTTCAGAGAGATTCAGAATTTTGTTCTTTCATTCCTCTCCACTTTTGAATTCCCTCTCTGTTATTGAGGTCCTAACCAAACCAGAGAAGATGCTGTTATTGGAGAAGGAGAGTCATACTTAGCTCACCAAGTGGGTGGTGGAGATGGTTCACAAGCTGGACTCTTCAGGCTTCTGTTCTTGTCTGTTTATGGTGCCAAAAGCAAATGCAAAGCTTTGACTCATGATTGATTTGAGTCAACTGGCTATTGGCAGGAATTCCTATGCAAACCCCTTTACCAGAGGTTATGGTCTGCACAGATGCCAGCCACACTGTTTGGGTGCACACCTATTGCCTTGTGTAACTACAGTGAGCATCAACTGGAGACCAGAGGAGAGGGTCCTTTTAATAAATATCCTGGAAATGATGGTCATAATCAATGCCATTCATTCTTTGCATAATCTGTTTTGTGGAAGGATTTTCCTCATAATGTGGGACAATTCTTTGGTATTTGGTTACCTCTGCAAAAAAGGGGAACCAGATCACTGGATTTCTGAATTTTGGTCTTGGATTTACTTTGTTGGTGCTTCCTATATCAAACTACTGTTCAGATCAGGGATATTCCAAGTTTGCTAGCTGATTCTTTATCAGGTAGAGGTCAGACACTGCACACTGAGTGATCTCTCCACATCTCAGTTTTCCATTGGATTTGCACACTTTGGGGTCATCTGATGGTCAGTCTCTTTGTGACAAAGTGGAATCATAAGTTTTCCACCTTTGTGTCTCCTGTACCAGATCCAGAATTTTCAGCAGTGGACTCTCATCTGATCAGCTGGGACAATGCTTTCACCCCACCCACCCCACCAAACCTGATCAGCTGGGACAATGCTTTTACCCCACCCCCCACCCCAATGCACAGTCCTAACTCCCAGGGTGTTTCAGAAAGAAGGAACAGAACTGCAAGATAATCTAGTCACCCTGCTCAGATGTGACAATTACTGGATCATATATTCACTTGATCTTATGACATATTCACAAGAACATTCAGGTGTTTCCCAACCTGCTCAAACAACTTAGAGTGGCAGTATTCTATCCCTGTCCAGACAGACTTTGCTGTCACACAAGGCTTTTGTTAGGAAAGCCCAGTACAAAAAGACGTTCAAACCTTCAGTTGTGGAGAAAATCGAATGAGTCAGAAAACCCTCCACTTTTAAGGCATATGAGGAAATGTGGCATGTCTTTTTGCCCAGGTGCAAAGACAACAATATTGTTCCTTTGAAGGCTTCCATCTATCAGTTGACTAATTTCTTTCTCTGGCTCTTTGAGGAGATATAGTTACTGATTTCTGACACTTTAAGAAACTGTGAGAGAGGAGAGAGTAGATGTAGGCCAAGACAAGGATATGTTTAATTTATTGGCCAATTTTTATCTGAGTTGGCCACAGTCACTCATATTGTTTTCCAAATGGAATCTATCATGGGATCTTACCTGGATCAACTCTTATAAGTTTGTAAACTTTGTCTAGGTCCTTACTGCAGCTGCTATTATATGAGACATGCTTCCTTGTAACCTTGTGTTCATCTTGCAAGGTGAGTGAAGTGCATGCACTTTCAGTCATTCTGAACTATTTGCATTTCCACTCAGATAGTTTGGTTGTTATAATGTCGCAGCTGGACTTTGTGGCCAAGAAACGGTTACCATCCATGAGTACTCAGAAAGTTATCATTAGTCACGCTTGTTGCTCATTCCTTCTAGAGAGGTGAAACTTGTTCATGCTTTGAAGTGACACTTAAATGCACTGAAAGCACTTGTCATGGCTGCCAGAGACTTATTCTTCCAGTAAAGGAGGAAAAGCAAGAAATCATTTCCAACGCTTTGACCTCTTGGCTTAAGTGGGTGATTTGTTCAGCATATATGCAGGTATCGCATGAACAGTCTCTTGAAGAAATAAGCATATGAGATAAGAACCATCTTGGCAAGCCTTGCATTCAGTTGTAACTGTTCTGTTTGGGATATTATTGAAGTTATCAGCTGGCACATACCATCAACTTCAGTTTATACCATTGGGATATAGCCCTGCAGAGAAGGGAGCTGAATATGGTGGGTCCAGTGCAGTTGCCCAGACATTCACTGGACCATATTGATGCCAGAACAACCTTGTCACAGGCATTGCTTTAAAGCTTTCACTGGATTCAAACACAATTTTTTTTCTTTGTTTCCATACATTTCTCCTTGTTCTCTGAAAAAAACTCACAGTAGTTACATATTGCTTGATTTCAGAGTTATCCCTCAGTTGTGCTGCCTCTTTTTTTAGGAGAATGGTCTTGCATGAAGATCCCTGTCATTACATTCTCTTGTGGGTTACCAAGGTAAAGTTAGGATGCTTCTGCATTTCCTCTTACCCTTACATATTCTGCTAACTTAAATGTGATCAGATCATGTATTCAATAGAGACAGGACATTTTACGATAAATTATGTTTCTTTGAGAATACTTAGCTGATCACCCAAGAATTCTTGCCTGATCACCCAAGAATACTTGCCCTATCACCCAAGAATACTTGCCCAGACATCCACCAGACCTTATTGTTGCCGAGACATCCACCAGACCTTATTCATGCTCAAACAACTTCTTCACAGGCACTGGTTTCAAGTTTTCAGAGGATTCACCCACAAATTTACTCTTGATAAGGAAACTATATATGATTCTCCAAGTTCTTTGATAAAAGCTTAATAGTAGTTATGTGTTGCTTGATTATTATGCCTCAGTTGTCCTGCCTCTTTGTTAGGAGAATGGCCTTACCTATTACATGAGGATCACCTTCATTATGTCCTCTGGTGTTTTACAAAGGTAGAGTATGGATGCTCTTGCATTTTCTTATCCTCTTACCTATCCTCCTAAAGTAAATGTAATCAGGCCATGTATTCAATGGACAGAGGAAATTTAATTATAAATGTAATCAGGCCATGTATTCAGTGGACAGAGAAAATTTAATTGTAAATGTAATCAGGCCATGTATTCAATTGACAGAAGAAATTTAATTGTAAATGTAATCAGGCCATGTATTCAGTGGAGAGAGGAAATTTAATTGTAAATGTAATCAGGCCATGTATTCAATGGACAGAGGAAATTTAATTGTAAATGTAGTCAGGCCATGTATGCAATGGACAGAGGAAATTTAACTGTCAAATAATCAGGCCATGTATTTAATGGACAGAGGAAATTAAATTGTAAATATAATCAGGCCATGTATTGAATGGAGCAAGGTAATTTAACTATAAATATAATCAGGCCATGTATTCAATGGACAGAGGAAATTTAACTGTAAATGTTATCAGGCCATGTATTCAATGGACAGAGGAAATATAACTTTAAATATAATTAGGCCATGTGTTCAATGGACAGAGGAAATTTAACTGTAAATGTAAAAAATATTCAGTGGAGAGAGGAAATTAAATTGTAAATGTAATCAGGCCATGTGTTCAATGGAGAGAGGAAATTTTACTGTAAATAGAATCAGGCAATGTGTTCAATGGAGAGAAGAAATTTAATTGTAAATATAATCAGGCCATGTATTCATTGGAGAGAGGAAATTTAATTGTAAATGTAATCAGGCCATGTATTCATTGGAGAAAGGAAATTTAATTGTAAATATAATCAGGCCATGTATTCAATGGACAGAGGAAATTTAATTGTAAATGTAATCAGGCCATGTATTCAATGGACAGAGGAAATTTAATTGTAAATGTAATCAGGCGATGTATTCAATGGAGAGAGGAAATTTAATTGTAAATGTAATCAGACCATGTATTTAATGGAGAGAGGAAATTTAATTGTAAATGTAATCAGGCCATGTATTCAATGGAGAGAGGAAATTTAATTGTAAATGTAATCAGGCCATGTATTCAATGGAGAAAGGAAATTTAATTGTAAATATAATCAGGCCATGTATTCAATGGACAGAGGAAATTTAATTGTAAATATAATCAGGCCATGTATTCAATGGACATAGGAAATTTAATTGTAAATATAATCAGGCCATGTATTCAATGGACAGAAGAAATTTAATTGTAAATGTAATCAGGCCATGTATTCAATGGAGAGAGGAAATTTAATTGTAAATGTAATCAGGCCATGTATTCAATGGACAGAGGAAATTTAATTGTAAATGTGATTAGGCCATGTATTCAATGGAGAGAGGAAATTTAATTGTAAATGTAATCAGGCCATGTATTCAATGGACAGAGGAAATTTAATTGTAAATGTAATCAGGCCATGTATTCAATGGACAGAGGAAATTTAATTGTAAATGTAATCAGGCCATGTATTCAATGGAGAGAGGAAATTTAATTGTAAATGTAATCAGGCCATGTATTTAATGGAGAGAGGAAATTTAATTGTAAATGTAATCAGGCCATGTATTCAATGGACAGAAGAAATTTAATTGTAAATGTAATCAGGCCATGTATTCAATGGACAGAGGAGATTTAACTGTAAATGTAATCAGGCCATGTATTCATTGGACAGAGGAAATTTAATTGTAAATGTAATCAGGCCATGTATTCAATGGAGAAAGGAAATTTAATTGTAAATTATGTTTCTCTGAGAATAACTATCAGATCACACTTCAGATAAGCCCTCCCACAAAAGTAAATGTTATTGTGTAAGTATTCTTGGAGAAAGATAATTTGCAATAAATATTTACTATCTCTTGTATTGCAGTGGTTTACCACAGAGTACAGAGACCAGACTGTACTTAAATTATAAACTTTCTTTGACTTATTCAGTAAGTTGCTATAAATAGTGTTTGATTAATTTGTTTGTGAAATTCAACTTCAAAAATGTTATTGTTTCAGGTTTTGAATGCAGTGTGATTTGAGTAAAATTTATGTTTGATTGGAAAATATCTATGATGATACTATGATAGTAGAAAGGATTTTTAAAAAATGAAAGTACTTTGCAGGCTTCTCATTAGCTGCAGGCAATCGGTTAAGAAACCCTAAACATTTACAAGTTTTAACATCATAGTCATCTATTTGTACAACACTAACATTTTTTTTTATATTGTTGCACTGACTTAACCTTGTACTTTTAATTTTTAGCTTGCTACTTCAAAAAATAATGAAAAGGCTGCTGTAGGAATTTTTCAGATATTTCATTTACATCGGATTGAAAATTTTTAACTTTATAATGAAGATTGCTAATTTTCTTAACTTTGTGCAAGATTGCTCAAACTTTTAGTATGAACATAGTGTCTAACTGCATTTTCTTCTCAGCAAATTTTCAGTGAGATATCAGTTTGAATGTAAGCATTAATATTTAACAAGAATACAAATCTGAAAATCTCTTTCCAGAGAAAGAAATAAAATCATGTAGGTAAAAATTTTGGATTTCCCTGCTTTTGTAGATGTCAGAAAGAAAGCTTTTCTTAAAATCTCTTTGCTGAAAACAAATAGTATTAAAAGCTATAATTGTGAATGCAATTTTCCTGAACTATGAAGATGATTAACAGTTGTGATACACACTATAGTTCTATGATCTAGTCAGTGTCTAATAGATGTTTCAGTGAATTGCTGTATAATCTGCCTCATGGTTGGCTTTTTTTTAAACAAAAGGCAGACTTTTCACATATCATATCGATTTGAATGAATGGCATGAAAGTTGTAATAATGCTTCTTCAACAAGTGGACCATTTCCAAAATAAAGAAAGTATTGAGTGTTCCAAGAAGTAAAAAATGATTCAAAGTGTCAACTCAATTTTTGATAGCATCACTGAGGTCTGATTCCCATTACTTAGGTGACATTATTTGGGGTGCATTTTCTTATTCATAGTCATTTTAAAAATGGTCCACTGGTTGGTTATTCAGATATCTTTAAGTAAACACTGGCATTTTGTGTCATACAACATGGCTGCCACAATAGCCATCTTGGAAATTTCAGGTCTGGGCTCATATTCAAGAAGTTCCTTAACTTGAATCTCTCTTGATTGGATAGAATTTCTTAAATTTTCATAAGATAAAACTTTGTGTTAAACAACATTCCATAACTAAAACTATTGTGACCGTGAAATCTAGATGAGTTTTTTCATAGTTGAGTAGAAACACTTGAGTTTGAGTGTGCACTTAAGGTGGTTCATCAAAACAGAGTCTGATATCATGAAAAATGTTCTCAGTTTCTCTCATCTGTAACCACACCTTTTTATGTTCTAGATGATTAGTTACATTGATATAGGATCTTTATTTATGATGTAGAAACATCCTACAAGAAACAGGGACCAAACTGTTGTCCAGGATGGCAACGCCAAGTGTGACCAATTTGAAGATCTGACTATTTCACTGTTTTCAGTGGTTGGTCATAGTGACATGGGACAATTGTATTTGTTGATGATATGTACATTAAAACACATTTATAAAGAACTTCTTGGGACATCCAAAATTACTTAAGTTATGTATAATTTGTTATATCCTTGTTATAATGTTATACTTCATTGGGAATGCAAATTATTTTTTTACTAACCATAAATTTCTATTGTCTGTGTTCATACTAACCATGTTTTTCTGTACTTCTTGTGATCACTGCATATTGGCCTGTTTTTTGTGTGCCTCCACCATGTATGTTGAGGTGCCATAGAATTATTCATATCTGTCACATCAATCACAGATTTTGTTTCTGCTCAATAACTTTTGAAGGACTTCATGCATTCAGTTCAAATAGACTTCATGCATTCAGTTCAAATAGACTTCATGCATTCAGTTCAAATTTGGTAGGAGGCTTTACATTATGAAGGTCTAGGTCTAGTTCAGTTTTCACTGTTTTCTGGCAGATTTTATGGAGTTATTGTCCCTGTTTGACTTAGAACTTTGCTCCATCAATTTCTGCTCAGTAAGTTTTGGAGAAGTTAATGGATTGAAACCAATTTGGTATGAGGCTTTACATTAAAACCAATTTGGTATGAGGTTTTACATTAAAACCAATTTGGTATGAGGCTTTACATTAAAACCAATTTGGTATGAGGCTTTACATTAAAACCAATTTGGTATGAGGCTTTACATTAAAACCAATTTGGTATGAGGCTTTACATTGAAACCAATTTGGTATGAGGCTTTACATTAAAACCAATTTGGTATGAGGCTTTACATTAAAACCAATTTGGTATGAGGCTTTACATTAAAACCAATTTGGTATGAGGCTTTACATTAAAACCAATTTGATATGAGGCTTTACATTAAAACCAATTTGGTATGAGGCTTTACATTAAAACCGCAAGTTTTGGTTTCCACTCCTTTCCAGCCAGTTGTTTGGAATTATGGGCCTGTTTGACTTAGTCCTTAAGCCTTCAATTGTATCATATTGGCAGCAGCGTCCATGTTGTATCAACACATTTCTAGTATCTTCCAAGACTGCTTGTTATAAAGCAGATAAATGAAAGGTAGATAAAACAGCTGAAGCACCCTTGCAGTCACCTGTTTCTGAATGGAAAATTCCATATACTGACTTTAAATATTGTATAAATCAGCATGTTAATCGTACCTGGCAAAATATGTGAAAGGAAAACTCCACAAACAAACTTAAAAGCATCCAACCCACTATTGAAGAGTGGTGTCCCTTGTATAGGACAAATCAGAGAGATGAAGTGGTATTGTGTTCTCGTATAGGACAAATCAGAGAGATGAAGTGGTATTGTGTTCTTGTATAGGACAAATCAGAGAGATGAAGTGGTATTGTGTTCTCGTATAGGACAAATCAGAGAGATGAAGTGGTATTGTGTTCTCGTATAGGACAAATCAGAGAGATGAAGTGGTATTGTGTTCTCGTATAGGACAAATCAGAGAGATGAAGTGGTATTGTGTTCTCGTATAGGACAAATCAGAGAGATGAAGTGGTATTGTGTTCTCGTATAGGACAAATCAGAGAGATGAAGTGGTATTGTGTTCTCGTATAGGACAAATCAGAGAGATGAAGTGGTATTGTGTTCTCGTATAGGACAAATCAGAGAGATGAAGTGGTATTGTGCGGATTGCGTATTGGACTCGCATAGCTGACTCATGCATACCTCCTGAAGGGTGAAACCTTAACCGGAGTTTGTACCCTGCCAGTGCCTGACAGTGGAGCAGATTCTTGTCAAGTGTGTCGATTTCCAGTCTGCATGACAGAAGTATTTTGACATGAACTGCTTGAAGAAACTATGAGGATGTACCACTAAAGATAATCTTCGACATTTTAAAGGAATGCGGTTTATACAACAAATTTTAATGTTTTAAGGATTTAACATGTTACCATTGTCTTTTGCTTTATATACATTGTGCAGAGTTTAAACTTTTTTTACGTTTATATTTTGTCTTTTTGTACTTCACATTTACATTTATTTGGAAGGGTTTATCTTCCTGGATTTTTTTGCAGTTTCAGTTTTGGTGGCGCTCTCCAGTTTCGTACTTTGCATAGGGTTAGATTTTTAAAGAAAAAGAATTACCCAGGGTTTCCTCACTGGCTGTCCTGGCTATTTAAAAAAGACCTTTTATATCTTAGGTATTGTTAAAAGAACTTTGAATTCCCTTTATTTTGGTGTATGATTGATGGGTGAAATTTGGGTTACAGAGTATACAGCTTGGTCGTACTTAAGATGTGCACCTCTCAAAAAACTGCTAGCTCTGCTTGGTCATTTTCACTTCCTGGACTTCAAAGATAAATAATAAAAAAAAGAGCCGATAACTTTTTTTACTTTTTAGATATTTTGTAATTTATTCATAGTACTTTCAGAGGCTGGTATTGTCTGCTCTGGCAAAATTCGTTTCCCTATTTCAATAACTCCTGAAAATAGTGCACTTTTGACTAATTCAGACTGATTTTTCGAGTACTTTAGAGCGGCCATTTTGTCTGCTGTGTGCTTAGATCATATCCAGTTTCAACAAGTACAATATGTAAAGAAATTTCAGCCACAGTACATGAAAATAACATAGACGTATGCCAACATTCTCTCCATTGTGCATGTTGCAAATGTAAACGACTTCATCTTACACCTGTCACTCTCTCAGAAGCATGTATTATCTGTAGAGCACCCCCTTTACAATTTTGGAGCATCTACCATATTGCGACTATTGGACTGAGGCTTTATAAAGCACTAGTACATGTATATCATTTTTATACAAGCAAGGAAAGTGAACAGTTGTTTTTTGTTTTGCTTTATGCATCTCTCCTTTATGCTTCTTTCCATTCTTTAACAGCTGTAACAGTCAGCATTCTGCCTTTTGCTACCATGACATAGTGTTGGGGCATCTTGGGATTCATGTGTGCAATGCATTATAATTAAATCTTTGTGACCTGCTTTGTAGATCATGTTTATAAGCTATATTTATAACATATGCCGCTTAAATGGTTGGACTGCACATGAATTCAGGTCAGAAGACCTACATTGACAACTTTATTGAACTCAAACAGAACTGGAAAACTTTAGCTTGACTTTATTGTCATTACTGTTTAATCCTGTTGCCATTGAACTTTAAGCTGACACAAATTCTGTTAAAATTGTATGTATTTTAATAACAACATAATTTTAATACCATGATGATTATTTAAATATTTTGTCATATGACATGTTTATTAAGATGTTTCCTAAATCCCTTTAATATTTATGGTATAACATACATGCAATATCTTCATAACACAAGGTATAAACATAACATACAAGGAATTTGAATGTGATTTAAATCTCAATGCTGGCTTCATTTTAATAATTTATTGGCTAAAACATCAGTATATCTTATTGTGTTTGCCCCTCCTCCCCACCCACACCCACACACCTTATTATACTGAGCATAATTTTTTCAGGGGAGTGTACACTGACAAGAATGACCCTGCTTTTGACGGTTCTTTTCTATAGGATGTGGTTCTTTGGTGCAGCCTACTACTGGATTACCTGGGCCTTTCTTCTGGTATGCCTTGTAAAACTTGAGCAAACCTTTCTTAAGTATGTCTTACATTAAATTTCTCTAACCCTGTAATTTCTCATACTCTATGAAGATGAATATGAATTGAAAAGTATCAAAGTGTTTTTGTGCAGCTCTGTTCTTATTGTTCTTGCCTTTTTTTGCAGAAAACAAGGGGCATGGATCTGTGTTTTCATCCATCCATCACAATTTCCTCTTCTAGTCGAACTTTAGAGCTGTTTTAGGTGGATGAATGAAACTTCGTATACTTATATATCATTGCTAGAAACTGTTTCACATAACACATTTGGGGTTTTATCTTTACAGTCAAGGTCTATCATCAGTGTTTCTATTTTTTTTTTCCTTTCTGCTCTATTACTCTAACACTTTTTGATTGATATGGAAATTGGTATACTTATGTACCACTACCAAAGAATGTGTTGTATATCACATTCTTGTCATATTTTCATGGTCGAGGTCAAAGGTCAGTATCAGTTACTGCTCTGAAATTTTGCAGCTTTTTCAGACAGGGATGAAACTAGGTGCACTGATGTATTACTCAAAGTATGTGTTGGGTGCAATATTCAGGATCACATTTTCAAGGTCAAAGTCAAATTTCAACATTATTTTTCTTTTGTTTCTACTCTACATACAACTCTGCAATTGGTATAGGGCATAACATTTTGTACATTTGAATTACTACTAGCAAGTATTTTGAACATCATATTCACCAGCCTATCTTTGAGGTCAAGGTCACAGGTCAACATTACTTGTTTTGGTTCTCGCTTTTGTAACTTTAGAGCTGTTTAAGATAGAAGAATAGAACTTGGGATGTTATATACATTATCACTTTAACAGAGTGTGTTTCATACCACAGTTATGGTTAAATCTTCTATATCAAGGTCACAGTCAGTGTTACTTATATTATATGTCTGCCCTGTAACTCTACAGCTCAAGGTCACAGTCACAGTCAGTGTTTCTTTCATTATATATCTGCCCTCTAACTCTACAGCTCCAGGTCACAGTCAGTGTTACTTACATTATATATCTGCCCTGTAACTCTACAGCTCCAGGTCACAGTCAGTGTTACTTACATTATATATCTGCCCTGTAACTCTGCAGCTCCAGGTCACAGTCAGTGTTACTTACATTTTACATGTGCCCTGTAACTCTACAGTTCAAAGGTCAAAGTCAGTATTCATCATTCATTGTACATCTTTTTGTGACCCCAACACATCCGGTAGACAAAATTAAAATAATTTTTGGAGTGAAATTGATTGATTTTCTCAAAATTGAAACTTAAAACAATCTTTTGGCTTGCCACCCAGGAGTTGTTGCCTTAAAATTGTCCTTTTTTTTACCTGGAATACAGCAGTTTTCAGTGTGCATGTCATTGTTACCTGTTATTAGCTCACCTGGCCAAAAGGCTAAGTGAGTTGATGGTATGGTCTGTCATCTGTTGTGCATCTTTTGTCCGGCACCCATCAACAATTGCTATTTTCTTCTTCTTCATAAAACCTGCCAGACCAATTTCAACCAGAGCATCCTGGCATAAAGGCCGTTAAGATTTATACAAATGATGCCATTAAATACGACCGACATTGCTTCAAATAGACAAACCTGTAAGCGACTTCTTCTCCAAAACTGCTGAACAGAATTTGATCAAATTTGACAGAAAGCATTCTGGCATGAAGACCTTTCAGATTTATACAAATTATGTAGATCTGCCATCAAATATGGCAAACATTACTTAAAAAGAGAAAAATCCCCATTGTCCGTCAACAAAAAGCTGCCAATATTCTTTCAACCAAACTTGGCTCAGAGCATCGTGGATAAAGGCCTTTCAGGTTTGTATAAATGATGCCAAACCACTAACAAATATGACCAGCACTACTAAAAATAGAAAAATCTTTTTAAAAAACTTCTCGATTACAGCTGAACAGAATTGATCAAATTTGACAGATAACATCCTGGCATGAAGACCTTTAAAAAATAGAAAAACAGTAAACAACTTCTTCTCCCAAATCAAAAAATATAATTTTACCAAACTTGGCAGAAAGCATCTAGGCATGAAGACCTTTCAGTTTTGTACAAAGGATGCTGATCTGCCATCAAAATACAACCACTATAACTAAAAAGAGACAAACCTTTAAATGACTTCTCAAAGTCCACTTGACAGAATTTGACCCAATTTCACTGAAAACATCCTGGCATGGAGGGCTTTCAAATTTGTACAAATAATACCAATCCACCACCAAATAGAGCTACCATTACTAAAACTAGAAAGATCTTTAACCCTTGTCTGTTCATCAGTCTGGAGGTTGAAGTGCCTAATTTACACAGTATTTATCCATTAACATATATACTCGCATATAAGCCAAGTCCAAATGCAAACAACATAAACCCTGATCTGCCATTGCGTAATATGTATTATATTCTGTATTACGTATTTTATTATATTGTATGTTTTATATTCTGTAAATCTAAAACAGCACAAATTTTCTGTTAAGCAAAATTGTGAGTCTTAAACTTTAATGATAAAGTGTCACATACCTCACTTTATGTTTAACTCCATTTAGTATGATCATTGTTGTTATTGAGTAAATTATTCAAAAACCAATATTACATTAATTTATCTCTTCTCAGTATCCCTTATTAATGAGTTTTCTAATTATATGAATTTTCAATGCCAGAAATATTGTCACATTTTCAAAAATCTTATAACCTGTTAACCATCTTACCCTCTCATAATCAATGCAGAATCCAACTTGAAATGTGTTCTTGTAAGCAGTAATTAAAAATTGCTGCTGATTAGAAAAAAAAAGTTTTGGCAGATCTTTGAAAATATGGGATGAAAGAAATCCAAACAAACATGAAATCAGTGTTGATTTGCAATCTGTAGTATATGTAACAATTTTAATGGTTTTCGAAATGTGAAATGCTTGATTCACTCATTGAGGAACCATTGTGCATCAACTTTCTGTTGAAATTCAGTAAATTATAAAGGTTTAGAAATTATGTGTGACATTAAATAAAGATTTAAAGGTATTGAAGCATATTTCTCTAAAGACAAATCCTCACTTTTATGGTGATAAACATGCATTATTGATTAGCTGAGTCGAGAAGAATTTGATGTTACAAGTGACTAATGGTTTTCCCTTGTTTCTAAAAATAGACCAATATTCAAGGACTTCATTTTTATTTTTTTCATATTGCTTGGTATTAAAATTAGCAAGTAAATGCTTTGCAAATATTGAAAGTACATATTTTTTTAGAAATTGGTGGTTCTTGGTCATATCTTTTTGCTGAAATGATGGATATAAACTTAAGCAGTGAACACATGTCAGTAAGGTATTTTTAGTGCATAACCTCATTCCAGAGTTCAATGTTTGCTCTAAGCTTCCTCTATTTTGATGAAACCTTGATAACAATTAACTGAACTGGTTCAAAGAATGGCATATTCCCATCCATATTTTCAAAAATCTTTCAACTGTAATAGTAAAATTGTCAAATGACTTCACATCATAATTGCAGGATACAGAGCACATGTTGCAAATGGCAGTCAAACTGTTACATGTAGCGGATGTGTGTAGATTGAACTGCACAGTTGCTTTAATCCTGTGATTAAACTAATGACTTACTTCATATTTACTTTCTAGATTCATTTTCTCAGTCATGTAAGTGATAGTTATGGTTGTAAAGGCATTATTTTGGTAGTACTGATATATTAATTATTTTGGTAGTACTGATATCTTAATTATTTTGGTAGTACTGATATCTTAATTATTTTGGTAGTACTGGATATCTTAATTTTGTCATGAAAGGCATCAGTGTGTAGTAAAGGGGTCGGCATTAAAACATTATTGTGCAGTATAGGGTTAAATGACTTCTTCACAAAAACGCTGAATAGAACATGAACAAATTTGACAGAAAGTAACCTTGCATAGCGGGCTTTCAGTTTTTGCAAATTATGCCAATCTGTCATCAGAGATGGTCACCATTACTAAAAATCAAAAAAAACATTTATGTGACTTCTCAGAAACTGTTCTGTTATTAAATGCTTTCAGATTTATACAGATGATGTCAAATTGCCATCAAATATGGCTGCTGTTACTAAAAATGGAAAAGCCTTGAAACAACTTCCCAAAAACCACTGAAGATAATATAACCAGTTGTACAGAAAGCATTCTAGCTTGAAGGGTTTTTGAATCTGTAAAAATGATGCCAATCTGCCATCAAATATGGCTGCAGTTGTTAAAAATATAAAAAGCACTTTAATAGCATTTTGTAAATATCAGCTTAAGAGAATTTGACCAGATTTGACAGAAAGTGTTCTAGTTTGAACATCATCCAGATCTATACAAATTATGCCATTACACCAAATAAGCTGCCTTTACAAAAAGTAGAAAAACATTTACACAACATACTCAGAAAAAAACACTGTACAGAATTTTATCAACTTTGACACAAAACATAGTGGCACAGGGGCATATCAGTATTGTACAAATGATGCTGATGTACAGTCAAATATGGATGTAGATACAAATTATGCTGATGTATACAGTCCAATATGGATGTAGATACAAATGATGCTGATGTACAGTCCAATATGGATGTAGATACAGATGATGCTGATGTACAGTCCAATATGGATGTAGATACAAATGATGCTGATGTACAGTCCAATATGGATGTAGATACAAATGATGCTGATGTACAGTCCAATATGGATGTAGATACAAATGATGCTGATGTACAGTCCAATATGGATGTAGATACAAATGATGCTAATGTACAGTCAAATATGGATGTTGATACAAAAACAAGACAAACCTTGAAACAATTGTTTTCATAACATATGCAATAAACGGCATTAGCGAAATTTCAACAGAAAGCATCGTACTGACATTTCTTGGCCAACTGCTCTTCTTTTTGGTTATTAGGCAGATGTCAGCCAGGTGAACCACTTGTTTAGCTCACCTAGCCACAAGACAAAGTGAGCTTATGTATAGCCCTGCAATTTCTCCTGAATACATCATGCATCTGTCAACAAATTTTATTTTCAACTTCTAAAACACCACTAAACCAATTTCAGCCAAACTTGGCAGACAGCATCCTGGCATGAAGGCCTTTCAGATTTGTATAAATGATGCTGATCTGCCATAAATTATGACCACCATTATTAAAAATAGAAAAATTTCTTCTCAAAACCTGCTCTCAACATAATTTGATTAAATTTGATAGAAAGCATCCTGGCATACATGGCTTTTAAATTTGTACAAATGATGCTGATCAGCCATTAAATATGGCCACCACTACTAAAACTAGAATAACTTTACCAACTTCTTTTCAATTCTTGCTCAACAGAATTTGACCAAATTTGACAGAAACCTTCCTTCCATAGAATGCTTTCAATTTGATACAAATTATGCTGATCTGCCATCAAATATGGCTACCACTGCTAAAAATAACAAAAAAACTTTTAATTACTTATCATGAACGACTGAACATAATTGGACCAAGAATGACAGAAAGCATTCTGGCATGCAGGCATTTCAATTTTGTACAAATGATGCTGCTTGCCATCAAATATGGCTGCTGTTACTAAAAATATATGAACCTTTAAACAATAATCCACAGAATTTTACCAAATTTGACAATGCAGATTTGAACAGCTTTATTCTCAAAAACTGTAGAATATGATGAAATTTGACAGAAAGCATTCTGGCTTAAGGGCCATACATATTTGAACGAATTATTCCAATTCTCCATCAATTATGGCCACCATTGGTGAAAAAAGAAAATCTTTGAGACAGCTTTCTCAAAATCCCACAAAAGAATTTGACCCAATTTGACAGAAAACATCATAGCATGAAGGGTTTTTAAGTTTGTGCAAATGATGCCAAGTTACCGTCAAATATGGCTGCTGTTACTAAAAATGGAAAAGAAACATCTTCTCAAAAACTGCTCAGCAGAATTTGATTAAATTTGACAGAAAGCAGACTAGGTTGAAAGCCTTTCAAATATGTACAAACGATGCTGATCTGCCATTAAATATGGTCACTGTTACTAACAACAGAAAAAAACATATGAGCAACTTTATCTCATAAAACTGCTCAACAGAATTTGAGCAACTTTGACAGAAAGCATCCTGGCATTGGGATCTTTATTGGGCAGAAGATGCTGATGTGCCATCAAATATGAATGAAGATGCCCAAAATAGGGAAATGTTGAAACATTTCCTTTCATAAAATGTATCAACAGCCTTGGAAGAAATTTATGCAATAAGCATTCTATTGACCAAGATTTCTTGGCCAGCTTATTGCATTTGGCTATTAAGCAGATGTCAGTCAGGGGAACAATATCAGGCCCACTTGGGCCTCATGATGATTTAATGTGCAACAGAATTTGTATGGTAAATGTGAATATACAGATAGTGTTGCAATTGTTTTTTTTCATACAAGTTTTAGGTAAAACTTATTGTTAGGCAAGGACTCCCCACCCTACCCTGCCATACATAACCCCTAGCATATCCTAAGGTTTAAAGTCTCCATTTTGAAAAGTGTAGGTGGATGGGCAGTATCACATAATACCTGCATTTCTTTGATAAGCATGGATTTAATTATATGTATTAGAAAAATTAAAATAGTGAATGAGTCTGGCAAAATTATTAGTTTTATCCAAACCTTGTAATAAATACAAATATATGAAAGAATGTTGGTTCAAAAAGATGATTTTAGAGTTTTCCAAAAGACTTCACATTTCCTATTCGTCAATACTATACTGTCACCTCCATCAGTATGTATACTCCTTGGTTGATATCATATCGTTTCTAGCACTTCAATAGTCAAATACCGAGTTTTTCACCCACTCAATGAAATATATCCATTATTCACTCATTACAAGCAAATATCCTGTATGTAATTTATCATGTTGTTGCAATTATGCTGTTGGGAGAAAGTCAGGCTATGGTAAAATGTGTACAATAGTGCAGAATCTTGCTACTCTGCTACCATTTTTTCTTTATTTAGAAGAACAATTAGATTTAATTTAAACTCAGTTCACACCTCAACATACATAAGATGGTACCAGACGTGGGTGGGGCGACATATTTTAACTTTAACTTAAAGGTCTTGAAATAACAAAATTCTCACAAGCAGACAATATTTGCTAATCTTTCAGGGAAATTACATTTATGGAAAAAATTATGATGCAAACTTGAGTACATTCATTCAGTACTTGTGAAAATTTTATGTGGAAAATATGCTTTATTTACAAAACTTTTTAAAAATTGAATGACACTTATTTGATTATGATTTACATTGTTATACCACATTGCAGACTTTCTTTGAACTTATGTGTTACATAAAAACCCATGTTTTTATTTTAGGTCATCCTGCTGGGTTTCTTGATTGCCATTATCAGAAAAAGAAAGTCTGCAATAGAAGGAGAGGTGGAGGAGGATGACTTTGACGAGAGCGATGATGAAATGCTAAGACCTTAGATGAATGAAATCCTGTTCAAGCACATCAGTTGCATTTAAGACACCACTATACACGAGATTATTGGAGTATCAGTATGTACATTCAGAACAAAGTTTTTGTAATTATAGTTTGGATTCATTCTGGATTTGATTGGATTCTAAATTTCTGTTACATATGTGACTCACAGAGCATATATTTGATTGTTGCAACATGTGCTGCATTTTTAGCATTTTTTAAGTTTAACATAATAATAGTAAAACATTAGTTTAGATGCCTTATCTACTTTAATACCAAACATTAAACTTTTTCATCAGTTTTTTTGTTGATGTGGATCAGAGGTTTATATTGTAAAATAGAAAGGAACATGTAAATTGTGACACTTGTTAGCTTTGCTTGTCAAAGACCAAAAGAACTTATGGGATGACCTGTTGTCTATTGTCCTTCATCCGATGTCTATTAGTCCATTCACACATGTTTTTTACTGCTACTTCTCCTAAACTTCTTAGAGAATTGCCATAAAACTTGAGACACATGTTCATCCCATGGTCTGGTTGATCCAAATGAATATGGTACTGCTCAGACATCCATTATAGCCACCATAGCAGCTATCTTGAAAATCTTGCTATTGTTACTCCTCCTGAATGGATGGTCATATCAAAAGGTCGTTTTCACTAAAAGACCTCTTATGATATCTAGTTGGTCCTGAATGAAAATGGTGCCAATCTGACATCCAATATGGCCACCATGGCAGCCATCTTGAAAATCTTATCATTACTCTTCCTGAACCAAAAGTCATATCGACATGGGGTTTTCACCAGAAGACTTCGTATGATGTCTGGTCTTAAATGAAATTGGTTGCACTTAGACATCAAATATGGCCACCATGTTGGCCATCTTGAAGTCTCAGCATTACTCCCACTGAATGGATGGTTATATCAACATGGGGCATTCACTAAAAGACTTATGATGTCTAGCTGGTCCTAAATGAAAATGGTGCCAATTTGATGTTTAGTATGTCCACGAGGGCAGCAAACTTAAAAATCTTGTTATCACTTCTACTCCTGAATTGAAAGTCATATCAACATGGGGTTTTGACCAGAAGTCTTCTTATGATGTTCAGTTGGTCCTAAATGAAATTAGTTCCATGTATGGACATATCAACATGAGGTTTTCACTAAAAGACTTCTTATGCTGTCTGGTTGGTCCTAAATGAAACTAGTGTTGATCCGACATTAAATATAGCCACCACAGCAGCCATCTTGAAAATCTTGTTGTTGTTACTCCTCATGAACAGAAGTCATACGGTTTTCACTGGAAGACTTCTTATAGTGTCTAGTCGGTCGTAATAAAAATTCTGCCAATCTGATATCCAATATGGTTACTACAGTGGCCATCTTTAAAATCTGATCACTTTCCTCCTAGATGGAAAGTTATATCGGCATTGGGTTTTCACCAGAAGACTTCTGATGATATCTAATCGATACTAAATGAAAATAGTGCCAATCTAACATCCATTATGACCACCCTGGCAGCCATCTTGAAAATATTGTCGTTGCTTCTAAATGGAAAGTCAAATAGACCTGGGGTTTTCAACAGAAAACTAATTATGATACCCAGTTTGATCCCTAATGAAAATGATGCCAATCTGACCTCAGATATGGCTGCCACAATGAACATAATGAAAATCACTAATTCTCCTGAATTATGGTCATATCAACATGGTTTTTTCACCAAAAGTCTTCTAATGGTGTCTGGTTTGTCTCAGTATAATATTAACACGAACCATGCAAGTGGCTATAAAATGCTAAATTGGTACAAATTACACAGTTCATAGATTAGTGTTTTTCCAGTTTACAAAATCTTCGTTAAATAGAATTACAACTAATGGCAAAACTGTAAATACTGCCAATGTAAGCAATAAGGTCACTCTCCTAGCTTCATCACATGACACCTGGCAATCCAGATAAGGGAGATTGCTCCTGCCTTCCACACATGCCACCTGGCAGTCAGGCTAAGGGAGATCACTCTTCTCCCTTACATGCCACCTGGCAGTCAGGCTAAGGAAGGTCACAGTCCTACCTCCCACACATAACACCTAGTGGTCAGGCTGATGAAGATCATTTCACAGCTAATCACAGTTTCTCAAAAGAAGCATATTACTTTAGTATCATGGCCGACTTTTATAAAATTTCTTCAATGGAGTATCATTTCAGTTTAGATCTACATCTTTTTTCAAATTCTATAAAAAAAAATGTATGATTAGTATTTGTATTTTATTCTTAATAGTAATTCCAGTATTTGATAAAGTTTTCTTTCTTTATTTTTTATTTTTTTTTTTAAATGACACATTTGAATATGTAACAATTATTTAATCGTTGTTTTGCGGCATATTATGCTTGGATACAATTTCTTTTGTCATCCCTTTTTCATGTAAATTCATCCCAGATTATGTATATGATCATTCATTATAATCTTGATGTAATGCTTTCTGTGGTATATCTTCTTGAAATGTTTAATTAAAATAATGTTTGGTAGTTTTATTGTGATTTGTATTTTGCCATAATGTATAATGATCTGCAGTTTTGTTTATGCATGGTAAAATATACATGTATTTGTAATGTGTTTGTGAGTAGACACAGATTGGTAAAATATACATATATTTATAATGTGTTGTGAGCGGACACAGATTGGTAAAATATACATGTATTTATATTGTGTTTGTGAGTGGACACATTGGTAAAATATATATGTATTTATAATGTGTTAGTGAGTGGACACAGATTGTTAAAAATATGTACTGTTTATAACTTGAATCAGCTAATGGGATTGTAAAAAATGTTTTAGTTTTGATATGTTTGCTGTATTTCAGAAATTGTTATTTTATGTTATGTTATATTATTTTATGTTGAGTAATGGCCTTGTCTCATTCATCTGTGCATCCAGTCCATTTGACAGTCAGTATGTTTCTTAACAGTTTGGTTTTTGTGTGGTAACTTTAATTTTTCTTTATGTACTTTCCCTAAACTTTGTGTTTGGTTTCCTCTTAAAGATGCAAAGAAACCTAAAAAAGTGGGGTAAAAAAAGTCAAAGGTTAAAGAAAATTAAAGGTCAAAGCCACATTAACCCAGCAAACTGGTTTCAGTGCAGTTCCATGAGTTTTACTGAACACATCTTCATAAAACTTTACAGATATACTGTCATTGAAGAAGCCTATACAAGGAAGTCTTTTGAGTCTGGGATGTAAAGGTCAATGGTCAGTGTCAATGGACTCAAAAAAGGGCATGTATGATACATTGAGTTCTATTGAACATAGCATAACCAAATCTAATAGATGTATTGTTTTTGATTGTACAAAGAAGTCTGTTCATTTCAGTAGCTAGCTACCAGACAGTATACCAAAAAGTTTAAACACTTTCCACATTATTGTTTGAACTTTGTTGCATACACCTTCACCAAACTCCACAGGTGAGTTGACATTGACAGGACAAAGATTTGGGGGTCAAAAGTTGATGGTCAAGGTCACATGATGAAAACAGACTGGCACAAGTATATGCTGTACTGTTTTTGGTACTCTGTGTCAAAAACAGACAGGTGCAGGCATATGCTGTACTGTTTTTGGTACTCTGTCAAAAACAGACAGGTGCAAGTATATGATGTACTGTTTGTGGTACTCTATGTCAAAAACAGACAGGTGCAGGCACATGATGTACAGTTTTTAGTACTCTGTAATAAAAACAGGTGCAAGCATATGATGTACTGTTGTTAGTACTCTGTAACAAAAACAGACAGGCACAGGCATATGATGTACTGTTTGTGATACTCTATGACAAAAACAGACAAGCACAGACATATGATGTACTGTTTGTGGTACTCTATGACAAAAACAGACAGGCACAGGTATAATTTGTACTGTTTGTCATTATCTAGTTTTCCAGTGTGTATCATTCATTGGAGCACTGTTTAATATCATTGAAGTGATTTAAAGTGTTATCTAATTTTTCTTGATTATTGATAGAAAGTTGAACCCATTATTTGTCTGTTTGTCTGTCCCGTTCTCTCTCTCTCTCTCCCTCCCTTCTCTCTCTCCCTCCCTATCTTCACATGGATACATTTAAGATATGGATAAAAAATGTGAGTGGGTCCTTTTCAAAACTCGTTCGCTTTCATGACCCTTTGTTATTCTGCCTCTTGTAATTCCATTGTTTGTTTGTAACTTTGTAACACTTCATATCACCAATAAATTGCTTTATTGCATTGCAATGCAGAGTCAAATACTTCATTGTGTTTTGTTGTAAATATTACATTATGACAGTTTTGTTGTAAATATTACATAGTGATAGTTTTTGTCGAGTCCACATCAGTGGGAAGAGAGACATAGCAGTCACTTTTATGTCAGCATCAACAGTTCAGTATACATGTGACAGAACCAGGATTTCAAACCAGTAAATTTACAAATTTTGATCAGTAGATTGGCTTCTAAACCAGTAGATTATTTATCGGCATAAATTTTATTTGTTGTATGGGGCTTGAAAACAAAACAAGTGCATTTGTTGCCGTTATATGTATTTTCTTCATACTAGAGTAAAACAGCAAGTTTTAAACATGAATCATATTTAGATTCTGATGGAAAATGTTACTATAATAATTAATTAATATGAGTCGGTTTATTGTCAATTAATGCAAAAGGAAGAGTTGTTTATCTTATAGTTCACTAGAAATATTTTTTTTAATAAAAATCTAATAGAATTTGTTGTTTCCTTCATAAGATCATTCTCTGGTGATCACTGATGACATTCACTGTAATTATTAAGCTTCACACTTAACAGACTATCAATAGTTCTCTAGTCCAGATTTCTCCTTGAATCACTAAATGTATTCTGCGAAGAATGGACAATGTCCTCTCTCTATCAGAATTAGAATGTGGCAATGACAGGATAACCATGCTCAGCCTGCAGAGAAGTTCTAACTTCAGTTTTCCTGTTGCTGGGTTTGTAAAGTTGCTGACTGCTCTCCAATACTCCTCCAAGCTATGTTCACCCCGAGGAGGAAGTTCCTGACTTGGGCTTAAGATGTATTCATGAGCCTCATCCTCAAGGGCTTCTTTCTCTTCATGGCTGAGATCCAAAAATTGGTTGGCAAGTTTCACCACTGTTAATAAAAATAAAAAAAATAAAAGATTGATTTAGACTTGAAATGAACAATGAAAAAAGTACATGATGTATTTATGCTTTTATGAATAATTTATCCCAACTTTAAAATGAATTATCTTGTAATATATATTTTAACATATATTTTATCTAGGACTTGAACTTAATTTTATGTGCATGAAAACTTCAAATAGTTTATGAAATACAAAAGATGCATATCTTTCAAACACACAATGCAAACTCTTGGCATAAATCATTATGATGCCAAGAAAATTCATTGTGACATATTGCTTGCCCCTTTGACCAAGTAGTCAAGGTCATGGTCACAGAACATGTCTGTTAAGGTTTTGGTTAAGGTTTCTTCATTATCTCCTTGCCAACATAGCTGGGAGGGATATAGCATTTTGCCCATTTGTTCATGTGTTTGTTTATTCATTACCCTTGCAATATTTCATTACCTCATTAATATCTCGGACCCTATTTCACCTCAACTTATGAAAATTGGTATGCGAATGCATCTCAGGAAGATTAACTCATCCTTCCCAAAACTAGGTCACTATGACCTATTTTTCATGTTTGGGTGACTTTTGCATTTTCAGCTGTTCATTCGTTACTCCATTAATATCATGGACCCTGTTTCACCTAAACTCATGAAAATTGGTATTTAGATACCTCTAAAGGAAACTAACTAAACCATACCAAAACTAGGTCGAATTGACCCAATTTTCACACTTGAGTGACTTTAGTATTTTCAGCTGTCTGTTCATTACACCTTCAATATTTTGGACCCATTTTCACCTACACTGATGAAAATTGTTATGAGAATACATCTCAATAAAAGTAACTCAACCCATACCAAAACTAGTCGGTGTGATCCAGTTTCACTCTTAAATGACTTTTATAGTTTCAGCTTTCCATTTCTTACAACTTCAATATCTTTGGCCCTATTTCACCAACACTTGTTGAGTGTATATTCATATTTGAGTGACTTTTTTATTTTTAGCTATCTGTTCATTTCATCCTCAATAAATTAGACCTTTTTTGACCTACACTTATGAAAATTGCAATGTGGATACAGGATCTATTCAAAGATGCACATTTGCAAGATTTATGCAGGTTTCTTGAAAATCAAACTAAAAAATCAACTGAATTTGCAGAAATTATGCATAATAATTGCAAGCCCTACCTTTGATTACTTCCATTTGTAAACAATCTAACATGTCAATCTGCCTGTTCCAATTTCTTCAGAATCGAGAGAATTTTATATATACTTGTCTTGACATACAAGAAAATGTCAGACTTAGTTTTTATGTACCACTAGTGAACCAGGATAAAGTATTGGGTTATCCTTAGATGAATATACTGTATTTAATGCCTGACTGGCATGCAGGTAAATGCTTATTAGCCACATTCCCACTATGTAATTTAACATAAACTAGTGTAAAGTTGCACACATGAACTTTGCAGATGACTTTCAGTCATGTTTAGAGAATTATATCAGACAAAGGGTAATTTTCCCTCCCCCCAAAAAACTCTTACTCCTGCCACAGGGATATCTTGGGAATCAATTCCCCATGTTGTGGAAAATAAAATCCTAACGACACATGGTCCACATATTAAGAAGTTTGACTCTTACAAAGCCCTCCAGGAATTAGAATGAAAGAAAAACAGGTGAATCTTTAAGAAATTCAAATTTGGCAAACTGTAAGTCTTTTAAATTGTGTGTTTAACTGATTCTAATGCATAAAAGGCCAGTAAAAATTTATGATGTTTTACTTTTTGCTGAATCTCCCCCTTTATTTAGAAAATCCCCCATTTTTTAAAAAGAGGGGAATATCCCACTTCCCATTTTCTGTTCTAGAATAGACCTTAGGATGCATATAAAAGTAGGTAATCCTACCATATAAAAACAAGGTTATTGTGGCCTAATTTTCATGCACAAGTTATTTTTGTTTTCAGCTGTCCATTTGTTTTGCCCTCAATATTTGGACCCTTTTTTATCCACACTAAAAAAAATTGGTATATGGATGCTTAACTTAACCATATCAAAAGTAGGTCACTGTTACCTAATTTTCATGCATGAGTGACTTGTAATTACCAGTATGTATATTGTCTGCTACTCCAAATGTGTTCTTGTTGGTGAGAGCTTTGTGTTTATGACTAAACACCTCCTATGCTTATATTCCCTAAACCTCTCTGATGGATTTTGTTCATACTTGGGATGAATCAGTATGAAGCCAAGACAAGTTATTCTGCCACACACCAATTCATCCCTTTTGACCTTGGGGTCAAGGTCACAGACAAAATTTGCATTAAGGTTTTCATTAAGATATTTTCATTTACTTACATTTTCTAAATCCTTTAATGAATTTTGTACTTGGGGTAAATCATTGTGAAGCTGAGACAATTCATTCTGCAACTCACTGGTTCACCCCTTTGATCTATAGTCATAGAAAATTTGCATTCGGGTTTTGGTAAACTTTTTTTCATTTGCTTTTGTTTCCTTAACATCATCATGGATTTTGTTCATATTTGGAATGAATTATTAGGAAGCTATGATAATTCATTCAGCGTCATGCTTGCTTAACTTTTTGACCTTGAGGTCAAGGTTACATGTTATACATTGATGCATTGATTGTGGGCACAACATTCAAGCCCAGGCCTCCATGTTCACAATTGTTTAAAAAAAATTATATCTTTCATTACATCTGCTTTTTAAAGCTTGCTCTGCTTCTCTGTTAGACCTGACCATATTATTTGTACAGGCATGTTGTGTGTAACCATCCATTATTTGTACGGGCATGTTGTGTGTAACCATCCACATATCTGTCCCCTAATTGACAAATTTCATTTCTGTTAGTAACTTTTAAGGAATTGTATGGTTTGAAACCAAATTTGGTTTGGTGCTGAATATGAAAAAGACCTCTAAGTCACGTTGGCTCTGTATTTTAATTCCCTCAAGTTTTGACAACATTATGGCTCCTGTTTAACTTGGGTGTTTGTACATCCATCAAGAATTTTGCTTGATTGATAACTTTTGAAATTCAACCAAGTTTGGTATGGGGCCTAATAGCTAGAAGGCACAAGTCGGTGACAACTTTTTTCAGCTCATCTGATCAAAAGCCATATGAGCTTATGGCATGGACCTGCATCAAACATGCATATGTCATCCATTGTACACCTGTTCACAGTTGCTTTTTTTTTACTTCTTAAAAACTCCTGAGCCAGTTTGGATCAAGCTTTGTAGGAATGTTTATTATTGTATTCTGTACCAAAATTATGATTGGGGTCACTCCTTGACAGATTCCAACCATTCCAATGTTGACAGTATAATTCCTATTTTTAATCTCAAATTATGCCATTACAATGACTTCTTTCAGATTTCAATTTCACTGTCAAATAAAGTTTTATATACACAAGCCACAATTTGAGCACTGGTATATCTAGATCACTGATATGCTTCTGTCTGACTGTGTCACTGAAATGCTTCTGTCTGACTGTGTCACTGATATGCTTCTGTCCGACTGTGTCACTGATATGCTTCTGTCTGACTGTGTCACTGAAATGCTTCTCTCTGACTGTACTCTATAATTCTTATATGAAAACATTCCAAAGCACTTGTATCACAAAAGCAATTGAATATCAACCAGTCAGAAATCACAGTGGCTATATGCCATGATTATCCTGAAAAAGTTTGAGAAAGATATTGAAACAAACATCCGATGAGATTATGTCTCGATGAAAACGTATGTCGTGTGTGCTACAGAAGTTCCAAAGAGAATAGGCAAGGCATCAAGATTGAATGAATATCAAATGTTTGCTGCCTTTTACTTGTTTGACTTGAGGCATGTCACATAATGGTAAAGATGATTGTAGGAAACATTTCAACCAAGAAGCACAATGAATCATTGATGTTTAATTCTTAAAATAAATTATTCAATAAAATTTTTAAGTCTTCCTATTTTTTTGTTTGGATTCCAGATTTTAAGGTTGTCATGTCTATTTCATCACATCAGTAAGGGTTGACATCTCTCCTTCCCTAACAATATTGTGACTTCCATAGCAAACATATGGAAAACCTGTTTTCAGCTTCTCTAGAATAGCTGGGCCAGTTTTTAACAAAATTAGTTAGGAATGTTTCTTAGGACATGCGTTATCAAAATTGTGTTTGGGATGGTTCCCATTGCAGTAGTGTTGCATTAGTAGCACATCATATGGAAAACCTGTTTTCAACTTTTTTTCAGAACAGCTGACCCAGTTTTGATCAAACTTGGTAGGAGTGTTTCTTAAGATAAACTCTATCAAATTTGTGTCATGGGCAGAATTCAAGCTGTTTAATAAAATACATGCAAAAAACACCATGCTTTTCAAGTGCCAATTATTACATGTTTTGTGTGGGTGTTTTTTGTTAAATTCAAGATAGTGATCCGATGTCCCACTTTTAAACAGAATGAGAAGAATCAATATAATTAAAAGAATGTTGTGTCCATAGTGCATATAAATATATTTTCAACTAGACCGTCCCTTTAAACTTTTTTTTACATTTGTTGCAGATTCTTAATCATTTGTTCTCCATCATAGGTTATACAACTTGTTGCAATAAGTATTGGGCAATAGTATTTATTTAGCATACCTCTTTTTATTATTGCCCCATCTTTTTCTTTTAAGGCATGTTACTGATACCTTTGTCCATGTGTTTGTACATCTCTCTTTTTCGCACTCAATTACTTCGGTATTTTTATTAGATGTACCTAGTTTTGTTGATGTCAACCAACATTTTCCCCTGAAATTAAGAGATAAATGGAAAAGATGACAGATAATTGAAACAGGTCATGCAGGACTCTTGACTGAAGTAGTTTGCAAAATATGGCAATAGATTAGGAAGGCAAGCTAAGAAAGCCTTTAAAGATAAATCACTATTTAGATTTATAGTTGAGTAGCTCAGTGAAAAGTAGGAAAACAACTAGTATTTCACCAATTTCTTTTCAAGATAATGTGACACCATCTATGATAAGCTGAAGGAACAATCTTCAAGAAATAATGGAACGATAAATGAATCAAAATTCTA
The DNA here is from genome assembly GCA_029931535.1 of Margaritifera margaritifera. NCBI lineage: Eukaryota > Metazoa > Mollusca > Bivalvia > Unionida > Margaritiferidae > Margaritifera > Margaritifera margaritifera. Next base: position 2,637,477 of record JAQPZY010001528.1, read on the forward strand.
CATAAGTATAGGTGCTTTTGGATTTTGTTTGTTTTTACAAATTGCCCTCCATTTGGCAGAGCATATTATGCTATGACCCTGTCTGTCCGTTACATTTTCCTTTTCTACATAGTAGCTCCATTTCTCCATTATATGCTATTACCAAACTTTGTGGATGGCTTGCACTTGGAGTGATGAAGAGGGAGTGTCATGTAGTTATTTATCATTAAATTCGAACATTTAAGTTTTCACTTATGTCCAGCATTCAATGAAAATTGTATTTACAAAAGGAGTAGACTAATTGAGAGAAAGAGAGAGAGATAATTTCACAGTTTAAGTAAAACGCCAGAAGTTCTCTTTCCAAATACCCATATGTATTTCCATGTCAAAATTTGTCATCATCCTTTATTTTTTGCTTGAAGTTCGATAACAAGTAATGAAAAGAAGGACCTATGGACTTCGTTCCATTCCTGTCTTACCTTGCATACAGATCAATGATGATGTAGCCTGTGCAAAAAGCTCAATAACAAAACAAGATCTATATGCTTTTCATCAAAAATGTATCTTTTAAACGAGAGTCCCGCGATGAGACTGACCCTCAGCCGGCCAAAAAGAATTTCCAGGAATCCAAGATAAGACTATTTCTTCTATTTAACTGGAAAATGTTGATGCCATCTCTGATATTCTGGAGCGATAACAAGATTTTAAGATGGCTTCGTGGCGGCGATGTTGGATGTAAGATCGCCACCGTTTTCATTTAGGGTCAACTAGACATTCAAAGTTGTCATTTGGTGAAAACACTATTTTGATGTGACCATCCATTCAGAGGGAGCAACGATAACGATTTTCAAGATGGCCCTCGTGGCAGCCGTATTAGACGCAAGATCAAACCTATTTTCATTTAGGACAAACTGGACCGGTGTTACGAAACACCCAAATCCACCCAAATCCGATCCAAATCCACCCAAATCCACACCAAATCCAAACCAAATATACGAAATCTTATTAAGTCTACCGTCTCGTCTCTAAATTGCAACGCACTCCCATTTTTTATTAAAAGTCGACGTTCCTGTGTTTGGTTGATATATAAATACAAAAGGACTAAAAAATATTATAAATGAAATGACAAATTGTAGTTAATAAACTTGCATATGTGTACGTTTAGTCATTAAATAAATTTATATTTTTCCCGCGTAAATTGTTCTGTTATAACTTGTTACTTTATAACTTACATGTATTACTTTGCACAATATATTGCGCATGTCCGTTATGATTCTCATTCAAAGTCGGGTTTCACTATGTCCTCCAACTCAATGCATCATTACATGTGCTAATATAACGGACTCACCCTTAGTTGTGTCCCTATATTTCGCGTTGTGACAACTATATATGCCGAAAATTGTTACTAAACATTTGGATTTGGGTGGATCTGGTGTGGATTTGGGTGGATTTGGTGTTGATTTGGGTGGATTTGGTGTGATTTGGGTGGATTTGGTGTTGATTTGGGTGGATTTGGTGTGATTTGGGTGGATTTGGGTGTTTCGTGACACCCAACTGGACATCATCAGAAGTCTTGTAGTGAAAACTCCATGTCAATATGCCCATCTATCCAGGAAGAGTAGTTATTTAAAAAAAAAGAACATAAAATTCAAGACGGCCCGGTCAAATTGGATGCCAGATCAGCATCAATTTCATTTTGGACCAGCTAAACACAAAATTCACAAGTTTCGGTGTTTTTCAAAACGGATCACTTCCATTATGGGATTGCAGACCACATGCAAAGTTGACTTTCCTCCGAAATTGAAGAGCTTGACAACGTTTAAAAACTATGCACCTCCGAAACTGAAGATTTTACAACAGAGTGCTCCAATGAGCATATGCAAATTTACTTTTTGCAAAAACACGTTAGCATATTTTTACAAAGAATTTTACTTACTTCAAATTACAAACAACACATATAAGATTGACCTTAGGAAGTCATCACAACAAGCCAAGTAAAGGAGTCAATTGTTTGGAACTATTTTGTCAGACTCTTAACATACATACATGTCCGCCAAGGTTGTCGTTGGGATAATATCCAAAACTTTATAGTAACTCGCCAGATAACAGAGGCGCTTACTTAGCGACGATGATGAAGAGTGCAACTAGATGTAATAAGAAGTGTTCTGATGAAAACCCCATGTTGATATGACTTTCTGTTCAGAGTAACGATAACAAGACTTTAAAACTGACCACCATAGCGGCCACATTGGGTGTCAGATCGGCACCATTTTCATTTAGCACCAAATATAAATCATAAGAAGTCTTTTAGGGAAAATCACCTGTTTAGGAGGAGCAGCGATAGCAAGATTTTCCAAGATGTCTGCCATATTGGAAGTCCGAGTGGCACCATCTTCATTTAGGACCAACTAGAACTTGGAATAAATGTGTAAAAGTTGCAAGGCAATCCTCTAAGTAGTTTAGAAGGAGTAACGATAACAAACGGATGGACGGACGCCAGAAAATCCCATAAGCTCGCCTGGTCTTTGAGCAGTAGAGTTAAAAATATAATTATATAATGCTTTCTTGTTGGCATTATGTCGTCGCCATAAAATTTTATTTTTCTAATTACAACTGCTCATTTGTCACTGTTTAAACTGAATTGCGTTAAATAAAGGTATTGCCTTCTTAAAAGATAGACACTCCATGTTTCTGGAAGTATGAGAGTGAGAGAACAGTACAGACGGACAAATACACGCGAGATTTGAAGATGATCAACGTAAATTTTATATACACACAGACCATGCTTTTCATATCATTAAGAAGATTTATTTCATCACACATTATTTGTGAGAAAGGTATGTAGCGCCAGATTTTCGCCGGTTCACACTGTTTTAATTAAAAATAAATAAAGAATGTGAAAATGTTTTCAAAAATGAAAACTTATATCTGCAAATTATTTTACATGCTAAAGTTTTCAACGGGATGTTACTGTGTAAACTGAGTATAAAAACAAGCAAAAAAGTCGTTCCACACAATTCGCTCTTTGTAATAGAGGAATAAATCGTGGACGCTTTGATTTTGTTTTATCGGATTTAATTTGTTAAAATACGGTTCAATAAAAAAGAGATTTTATAAGATTGGCGATGAAGGGCAAATGTACAAAACAGACAAAAAAATAAAAAAATAAAATAACAAATTCACGATTTTCTGAAACCCGTCAGTCGGTGATTTGCATAGTCAAGAAGAGACAATGTTAATATGAAGGAAAACAAAAAAGGAATTGTGAATAATAAATTGAACAAATAGTAATATATACCATTTGCAAACTTATATAATTATGAGCAAGGCACGAATAGTATGAATCCACAAGAAAAGAATGGGTTTTTTGTAATGTTTCCAGTTAGAAAAAAAAGTATTGCATATTGTACTCGGCATATTGTATCTCTCAATCATGGACAGCCGGGCATGTAGAATATAAATACAGTCATGCTCAGACTCGAATTCAAATCAAAATTCTGACGTCTTGTTGGTCGGCACTTGAACATTAGCCAAACAAACGTCATATTTTTTTAGTTTGAGCACAGGAAACAACCCCTGGGCCAGCTTCATTACCGCAACTCTCATCATCAAATCGATTCATCCGCACTCTAATTATCTGCATAATTTCGTCACATTTCGTATATCCAAGGCACAAATTGTAGTATAAATGGCGAGTCGCCCTTTGTTTTTTGTTTTTCCTACCGCCATATTCGTATGTTTGGGGGGGGGGGGGTAGTATTTTACATTAGTTATCTAGCATTTTTTTTTTTTTTTTTGGGTCAAATACAAAAATGAAAACGTTGCACCTTTTTAGCCATAGTGGACGACGCTTTGATCGAAAAGCCCACGACAGGTAGCTTAAGTCATGACGCATGAAGTATGACGTCCTTTTATATTGCGTATCAGGATGCGCATAAGCAATAGTGTGATTTTTCTTTAAAAGGCATATTTGCACATATTTTAGTGTGTACATCAAATGGAAGCGTACAGTGCTATTTTGAAAAATTTAAGAATTCTGATTTTATGTACGGTTCATGAACATGGAAGGACATACGCACACGCACTCTAATACACGCACAAACACAGAGAGAGACAAACAAGAACTTTCGTCACTGTTTTGTGAAAGTTTACCTACCAAATGTCGTCAAAAATTCACATGATTACTGGATGTGTAAGCTACAAGAAATGCGAATGGACGCACATAAAAACAGATATATGAACTTATTCAGTTATTGATACAATTTATTACTACATTCCCGAATTTTTTATGTGCCCTTCCTAACTTTTGATATTTGGTATTAATCACTAAACATTACCCCCCCCCCCTTTTTTATTTTTAAATGTAGCTAAGCTGTCGGAAAGAACAAGTGAACTTTTTTTTTTTAGTTTTAGTTTCATAAATACTTTTTTTTCTTTTTTTAACCTATGGTTCAGCAAGAGTTTAAGATTTGAATTTTGGCGCAATCTTCGAGCGTCAACGTCACAAAATGTATTGATTTCCTTTCACCTCAATTCAAAAATCGGTTATAATTTATCAGAGACCTGTTTCCATCGAGACTTATTTTTCTTCGCTCTCCACCACGAGCCTATTCAAATGTACGTTGGGGTGACCAAATACGAACCAAAAGGCGTACACGTGGACAATGTGATGAGGGTTTTCTTCAATCATCTAAGGAGCTTTGAAGCAGAATTGCAAAAGAAAAACTCAAGTTGATTCAGCAAGATTTTTATTCATTAATTTTTACTATGATGCCATAGTAATTGACTTCTATTTCACAATATCACAAATAGATTTCGGATTGAATATCAAATACACAAATCTTGAGGATTTCACCAATTGCATTGAGAGAGTTGTATTAGAAAGAATCTGTTCAGCACCATCTATCATGCTAAGTTGACCATTGCCGAGTTCTTACAGGACAATTTGGCAGAAAGTGAACAATAAATGTCACAAACAAGATTTATTGTATTTTCAAATAAAAATTTAGGAAAACTTTATGCATGAGCGTAATATTTTATAAACCATCCTTTGGACCAAAGTTGATGCAAATGCTGAAGATTTCCAAATGTTTTTGACGTGGTCATGTGATAATTGTCCGGGCTATTTAGTCATGGGAGTTTCATATTTGATCTTGTTACTCCACCTAAGGTGCCACCCAGTCATAAGAGTTTGGACAGATTCTCCCATTTACAACAATGAAATTAAATAAAGCAAACGATGTAAACGGGAATAATTCGTGTCCAAACCTATCATGGGTGCTAACCTAACTGTTCCAACAAGCATTTCTTGAGAACTTGTAAGAACTATTCTTCTTAAAAATACATTAGACAATTTGAAAAATGTCTTTTTCATTCATGGGAACAAATTGAAGAAAATCTGAAAATGTCAGTGCAGTTTATCTGAACAAGTTATTATTAGTTTTGTTGTTGTTGTTTGTTTTTTTCTAATTATTATTTTATTTCATTTTTAGTTTTAATTTGATTTGTTTTGAAACATCACCCCTCATATATGATTGAAATCCTTGTGAAAATTACGACAGTGAACAAATTTCTACTGAGCCCCCCCACCCCTTCTTTTCCCCCCAAGATAAATAAATATTGCAAATAACTCATTACTTGCATACAGCACCACCATATACATGTAGACAACAGCCGAAACTTCTCTGAACATTTTGAATACATGCCTTGTAAAAAGCATTCAGAAGAAATACAGGGCTTTAAACAATCGATTTCCCAGAAAATTTAATAAAAGAGACCTTAGCTCCCTTTGCCAAAAATGTCGCAAAGAACAAGTTTTTTTTAATCGATGTAAGTTTACTTTTTGTTTTACAAACAAAAATATCCTTGCTAGATTTTCTTTTTTTTAATTAGAATTTGTAGCTTATTGGTCGACAAGACCATGTCACCTGATGAACCATTAATAGGAAGATGCTTGATGTGAAGCTGAATTTCAATTCCATAGCAAAAATAGCTTAAGTCTTCCAACATGGCGGAGAAGAGAGATAAATGTAACAAAACAAAACTTTGAAAAAAGGCTGTTTCATTTTTTTTTCTTTTTTCAAATGTAATTCAGATGTAATTTTCAATATGATTGCAGGTATATATTTTGGAGCATATAAACAAACTTTTTTTCTGGAAAAGAACAGTTTAACTTGAATAATAAATTATCACTGGTCTACAGCCAAAATGCTTCCGCAATAAATGGTGACAAACTTTACTAATTCTGGGTCACTAAGAACGAAAATGATGCTTAAAATGTTTGATTGGCTCTAGTTTTAAAGATATTATACTGGGTCAGTATAAACGACCCTTGACTTGGGAATGGCGGAGGATAAGTGAGTTATAAAGGGAAGGGATCTCAATTTAAACCAGACATGACTAAAATACATCTTTGACGGGATCTAGGAATAAATCTATGACTGGGTTTGGACATTACTTGCTTTTTAGGCAAAACAATGAATGATGCATTCTGAAGCTGGTATTGCATCATGCATGATATTAATTGCATCATGTTATTCCTAGAAGTCATGGATGATGCAATCATAACTAAGCTTACATCACTCTGCTGAAGAAATTGCCCTATATCAGCTCTACAAATCATACAGTGTCGTGCTCTCTTATTTGTCAGTGTTTTATTTTGCAAAGGGACACATTTCTGTTTAGCCAAAATGAACAGAGATGTCTCGTACTTGTGTGAACAATGCAGATAACTTCTGCTATGTTTGTGGTGAAGTGACTTTTGCATCACAAAAGCGTAGTATAACCACTATGGTTAAGAAAGCCTATCACCTTTATTTTGGCTGCAAAATTGGAGATCAGGACAAGATGTGGGTCCCACACATATGCTGCAACACTTGTGCAACAAATCTTCGCCAGTGGTTGAACAGGAAAAGGAAATCTATGCCTTTTGCAGTGCCAATGATTTGGAGACAGCCAACAGATCATATCAGCAATTGTTACTTCTGCATGGTGCCTCCAGTTGGGAAAGGTGTGTCAAAGAAGAAAAAGTGGACTGTGCATTATCCAAACATTCCGTCAGCTATACGCCCAGTTCCCCACGGAGAAGGACTGCCGGTTCCTGATGCACCAGAATCATTCTCATTTGAGTCAGACGAGGAAGAGGATGAAACTTCTAGTCCTGAACCATCAATGTCACATGACCCATATTTTCTCCCATCCTCCTCCTCTGAACTACACCTCATAACACAAGGTGAACTGAATAACCTTGTCAGGGATTTGGAACTACCCAGGAGTAAGGCAGAGCTGTTGGGCTCTAGACTACAGCAGTAGAATCTCCTGGCAGGTGATGTTAGGGTTTCCATGTTCTATGACCGTCAAAAGGATCTTGTCCCATTCTTCTTCATGGAAGGTGATCTTGTAGCCTGCAACAACATCGATGGTGTGATGGCAGCCCTCAACATTGTTCATGATCCAGATGAGTGGAGATTGTTCATTGATTCATCGAAGACAAGTCTTAAAGCTGTTTTGCTGCATAATTGCAGTGTTTTGTCATCAATTCCAGTTGGTTATGCAGTCCATATGAAGGAAACCTATGAAAACATGAAACAACTTTTGAGGTGCATAAACTATGACAAACATCAGTGGCAGCTTTGTGGCGATTTCAAGGTTCTTGCTCTCTTGCTTGGTCTGCAAACTGGATACACAAAGTACTGCTGTTTTCTCTGCGAATGGGATAGTCGTGCGAGAGATTCCCACTACATCAAGAGAGATTGGCCACTCCGAGAGTCATTGGAGCCTGTTATGAAAAGTGTTCAGCATTCACCACTTGTTGCTTCAAGGAAGGTTTTGTTACCACCCTTGCACATCAAGCTGGGTCTGATGAAGAACTTTGTCAAGGCCATGGACAAAATACAAGCAGTTTTCAAGTACCTCCGTGGAAAATTTCCAAGGTTAAGCGAAACTAAGATAAAGGAAGGTGTCTTTGTTGGTCCTCAGATTCGTGAACTTCTTAGAGATGATGCATTTCACCGTGCACTGCGTGGCAAGGAAAACACGGCATGGAAAGCCTTCCAGTTAGTGGCAACAAATTTTCTCGGAAACAACAAGGCAGACAACTACAGGGAGTTGGTTGAAACCCTCCTCGAGGCATACAAAAGCCTTGGTTGCAACATGTCACTAAAGATACATTTTTTGCACTCTCATCTAGATTTTTTTCCACCCGAACTGCGGAGCAGTGAGCGACGAGCACGGTGAGCGATTTCACCAGGACATTGCAAGAATGGAGAAACGCTATCAGGGCAAATGGAGCCCATCAATGCTTGCAGACTATTGCTGGACAGTGACAAGAGATGCTCCATTTAATGAATACAAGAGACAAGCCAAGAAGCGCCGAGTAGACACTGAATAAGGACTAAACTATTTACTTATATATACATAATAGTTTTTTGACTTTTGTTTCAATATATTTTTTATTTATATGTCCCTTTTGCTGTTTTTTAAAGTGTTACATAAACAGGACAGGTGAAATATTATCATGTAAAGCAACCATAAACACATGAAAAGACATAGGTTACAATTTATGATTAAAACTCTACTATGTACACAATATACATAGACGTCAAATGTAAAAATTTAAATATATTGGAAGCAGTAGCCAATCAGTTGTTTAAATTGTCATATTTGAATTCAGCACATCAAAATCCCTAATAAATAGCACATTTTATCTCTGAAGCAGACGACTTCGAAAAAATTGTAGACCAGTGTTACCAATCCTAACCTCTAAAATGATTATCTCAACATTTGCAGCTTTCTGCTTTATTGTATTCAGATATCAGAAAATTAAATACAATTCTCAAATGCTCTCCTACATAACTACAGCTACATCACAAACATTTCTGTAAAGTGGGTGGAAGGTCTCTGTTGGAGTCGTTTATATTTCATTTATACGAAATAAGTGCTCAGGGCGGCAAAAACCATTATCAGTAGGCTGGTGGCTTGAAGGGTTGGAACTCCGTCTGAAATCAAACCAAAACTCATAATTAAACAAGGAAATTTAGCAAGAAAATATTTTGTTTAAAGAATTAAAAATAACATTGAATTTTTTTTCGAAAATAATGTTCATCGTGATATTTTAACGACTAATGTAAAAAGACATTTTACTGTGACGCAATGCACCACCTTCTATTATTTCCTCTATGGAATCTCGCTGTATTCGAGGCGGTGAAAGACTATTTGTTTCTTCAGATGCCATCTACAACTTGAATGAAAGAAGTAAATTCTGCAAACCTCTTTTAAATTGCAGGTGCTAAATTTCGCGGTTTCCTAATGTCAAACTTTATTCGCGAATCAGCCACGTGTTTTTAATATTGCTTCGAAATGAACATTCGCGGCTACTTAATTTCGCGGATAGTTTCTCCTCGTGAATTCCGCGAAAATAAGAAGTGCACGAATACAAGACGGTTTACAGTTATTTTACATCATTTTCCTCCACAATTAGGACGAAGTTTTATAAAAAAAAAAGGTAATGTAAGTTACATCCCTTTCTGGCAAGGGATTGCCTCCCCCTGGGTGTGTTTGTCGAGTACTTTGAGACTGATATTTTTTGCATGTGAAGTGATCTGTGTTATACTCTTGAGATAGAGGAGTTCAGTAAGGATGATAACTTTGTTTTCACTTTACGCAAAGAAAGAGTTACTTCAGAATAATCAGATGTTAAAAGACAAGACATTATAGAATGACTTTAGCTAGTCATCACAACAAACAAAGTAAAGGAGTCAAGTGTGTGAACTATTTTGTTACACTCGTACCATATGTATGTGTCGACAGAACTGGTCGGCGTAGGGATAATATACAAAGCTGAATAGTGAATCGCCAGATAACAGAGGCGCTTACTTAGTGGTGATGGTGCAGAATGACGGGTAACAATGCCATCCAAGAAAGGGAATCAGTCAGCCAAAATGACCTCTCGGAAAAACGGAAAATGTTCCGCTCGCTAATTATCATAACTATTTCTTTTAAATCGGCGTTCTTCTCTTTGCAAACAGTTATGGTGACTGATAGAGAACTGGTGTAGTTAAATTTCAAGAAAATCTGACGTTAGATGCTGAAGTTACACAGATTAAAATTGTATGTTTTATATAAACGAAGCCGTATAGATGACCCACTGGACATTTGACTGACTGCTTGGCCAACGAAAATAAACACACAAAAGTGATTAGGTAAAGATTCACATCTGGCTGGGCAAATAGATTGGTCAGCGGGCCATTAGAATTCGGTTTTGCGATATTTGATTCACAGTCGCCGCACTTGGCTAAGAGGTCAGTTGACATGAAATCAGTGAGAATTTAATTCGGTACCTCTGAGATATAAAACAAGTAACATTTTCAAATGGTTGGATCCCTTTAACGGGTGATTTAATTATTTGGGTATTTCTGAAGAGATGCAAGACAGTCAATAACCTAGAGAGAAAAATACCGAGTAAATTACCTCTCCGAACGAACTCACGAATCCAAATAGTCGTCTCTGATTGGTTGAATGTCAGTTTTGACGCACATGTATTTATAAAATTATGGATTAATCGAAATTCACTTATTCTTTCTTCTGCTCTTTTTAAAGAGCGTGGTAATTATAACCATTTTAGTTAAATAACTAGGCAAAATGCAAGTTGTATTGGTTAATTTCGTGTCCCGGTGTCCCGAATTACGAATGTTACATACAAAAATATTCCATGATGGCGCGACGTAGTATTGAACTATTTTCGGGCTCGTCTTCATGGGAGATAAATTTGAATCAGAGAGATTAAAGGTCTAACTGTCCGTTGTGTTTATCTGTAAAGAAAGAATGGACTTCTTGATAGTTAGAAATTTTGATACTTTTGCAACGTTGTCTTAACCTTCTAAAGAAAGAAAGAAAAAGACACACAGATATACAGATAGACTTACTGATGGTCAAAACTGTGGAAACCTCCATGGCGTTGTCCCAACCGTCATAAGTGGCACGGCAGATAGCTGTTTTCCCGGAATATTGGTGGCTTATGAAGAGTGGAAGGCGGCTAATAGCGTCGCCATAGCCTGGAAATAAGTCAGATAAATAAGACCGAAGGCTAAGGGAATAAAGGCAAGGAAAAAAATACAACATTTAGTACGCATCAGTTATTAATTCATGTATAAATACATTTAGTACGTATCAGTTATTAATTCATTTATAAATACAACATTTAGTACGTATCTGTTATTAATTAATTTATAAATACAACTGTACTTCTCTATCCCTCGTGTCCCTAGCCAATCTTCCTTTTCATTTTTTTTTTTATTAATTCCTGTTTGTTCTTTTCTTCTCTTATGATACCTCGATCGATTATAATTGCATTTTCTTTCTTCTTTATGACGTTTCAATGACTAATCAATCCATTAAATATATCGGTATTTAGAGTAAGCGGATATATCTTACAATTCACAGGGCAAATAACAGTCTTTCCAAATTGCACTGGATGATAAAGATCGTGTTGGTCAGGAAAAATTTATACATGAAAAAAAAAAAAAAAAATGACAAACAACAGTGCAAACCTGGTGTGAAACCAGCCCAAGCGCTTTCAGAATCTACCGAATACTTTCTCAAAGGCACAAAGCTACATAACAAGAGTACACAAAAGATACAAGAACAAAAAACAAAAAAGGTAATTACTGTACAGAATCTACATGATGTTTGCACTGGATGACGCTCGTAAGGCTTAAGTTGCGCCGTACAACCTTGTTCCTTTTATTCTTTATTTATTGTATCTTTTTTTTTTTTAAATATCTACAGCAAAACATAATTTAGATTTTGTAAAGTAAATCGGTAGAATACTTGGGCTTGCTTGACACCATTTTTTCACTGCTGTTTGACATTTTTTTTCTTTCATATATATATATATATATATATATATATATATATATATATATATATATATATATATATATATATATATATATATATATATATATATATATATATATATATCTCGGGGAAAAAGTTGTTCCTTACTTTTCGACTTAAATCAGGTCTTTCTCAGGGGACGATAAAAAAAACATGCACAAAGAAGGTTTAAATAATTCTGGATTATCTAGAGGACAAATGAATGAAAACCCTTAGGTCAACACACACAAGCAATGACAAGAAAAATAAATTAAAAAGACATCAACATAAACAACGACCTAGGCTCTGATAGGCGCCAGACTCCCACGATGTTCGAAACAAAACGGACATGCAAACCAACAGCACAAGTGTTATATAATCAAACAAAAGCTGGAAAACGGCGCAGATTAATAAAAAGGTTTCCCAAATTTAAAAAGACACCAACATAGCCAACCACTTATGCTTCGATAGAAGCTCAACAGAAACAAAATGGGAACACACACACACACACAGACAGAATACAAGCCAAACAAGTGGGTCAGAGATTCAGCATACCAATCAATTTATCAATAGGTTCATTCTTTAAACCTACCGCTTGAGGTGAGTGAGCTGGTTTCATAATAATCGCTTGGAGAGAGATCCACCCCGTCGACGATCCAGGTGATTCGCGCTGGAGGTCGGGCGTTGGTAGCCTTGCAGGTCAAGTTGACGGTCTTTCCACTGTCTGGGTTATTCTGCCAGTAAATTGTCATGTTTGTGGGCAAAGCTGTTACAAAGAAAGATTTTGCCATTGTCATATGTATTTACTTCATCTATCTATCTATCTATCTATCTATCTATCTATCTATCTATCTATCTATCTATCTATCTATCTATCTATCCATCTATCTATCTATCTATCTATCTATCTATCTATCTATCTATCTATCTATCTATCTATCTATCTATCTATCTATTTGTTATTTATTTGTTATTTATTTGTTTTATTTATTTGTCTCTCTGTCGAATTGTCCGTCAGAGAAAGTATGTCTGCTGCCCCGTTATCCTGCCTTGTATCTGTATGTTTACTTCCAATCTCTCTCTTTCTCTCAATTCGTAGAGCGTCGGACACGTAATCCAAAGTCGCGGGTTCGATACCTGCCCAGGCCAGCCCGGGTCGGATGCCTCGCTGTGTCCTTGGGAAAGTCACATAGCTTCCATTTCCTCAGCATGATATAGCCAATAATGTGCCGTATTTACCAAAGTTCTCTCTCTCTCTCTCTCTCTCTCTCTCTCTCTCTCTCTCTCTCTCTCTCTCTCTCTCTCTCTCTCATAAAACTAAAACATTAATAACATAATTATTTGGATCATACACAGTAAATCACTAACCCGGATAATATCTTAGTAAAACAGAAATAAAGCTAAGTTCAAAAAGCTTACAGACTGAAGTGAAGTAGGCATCAAAATTTGTGAGGTTGTCTGAGGCTCCCACGCTGCATCTGTACTGTCCATCATCTGATGTCGCCACGTTTATTATGGTCAGATTGTAAATGTATTTTATGGCGTATTTCGTCGTCGACGCCAGAACGTTCTCGTTGAAAGTCAGAGCGGTGAAACTCGAGGAACCTGTGGTTTTCTAATAATAATAATAATAATAATAATAATAATAATAATAATAATAATAACAATAATAATAATAATAATAAAAGTAACACGCAATTATTGGCTTTTGTTTCAATACATTGTTTTATTGAACTGTGAAATATTATTTTGGTCGACGCAAAGTGGAGGCCAATATCTGTATTTCACAGCTCAATAAAACAATGTATTGAGCGCAGCAAAAGCTCGTAATTGTTTTGTTACTTTCACACTGTGACCAAAACATTTCCCCACATGAGCACAATACGTTGATGTGCAGAGCTGAAATCACTATGAGGAAACTCATACGTTGTATCACTGTTGAGCGCGTGTGATCCGTGGAGCCAATCATAATTCATGATAGTTTTATTTTATGAAAATAATAATAATAATAATAATAATAATTATTATTATTATTATTATTATTATTATTATTATTATTATTATTATTATTATTATTATTATTGAGATATACAAATATAGAACATGTTACGAAAATCTCCATGTTTAAACTGAATGATTCAAAAGTTACTTCGTATATTTAAAATCTAGGGCTTTCTAAAGATTGTGCATATGTCGTGGAAATGCAGGTCATAGTTGTAAGAATATTAATCTGTACACATGGCATAAATAAGACATATTACCTTACATGAGATTACTTTCATATTTTTGTATCAATACCTGTTCATAAGAGTTCCTGTTAAAATGTTACTTCTGTATTTTAGCCCAGAAAAACTTTTTTTTCCCCCGAAATGCCGCTGACTTGGACCTTCTGCAATCATTTCTGGGGGAATTCGATTTCGATCAACGTACGCACGTTGTTTTGCTTTTTTTTAGTTAAAAGTCGGTACAATGCGATAAGATGTAAGCGAACTAGGTTTTTCAAATTCGAGTTTCCCTATAACGGGTTTATGATAATTATTGTATCTTGTCTTAGTAAGATACAGTTCAGTGTAAGATACTAACTGAATGAATAAATAAAAAGAAAGTAATTATATAAATCTGTAAGTAATAAATACATACCACTTTCCACTGGACACTTTCTGAGTCCGCTTTATTTGTCACGATACAAGCCAACGTGGCGTTAGTACTAAGCTGCGCGGATGAATTTGTGGGTGCTAAAGTCATCAATACGGCATGAGAGACTGGAAAGAAAGAAGATCTTCAATTATATGCGAAAAAGACACCATTATGTGTCAACGAAGTGTGTGTATCTTACAGCCTAATCCTATAATTCTTGGTAGAAAAAGCTTCCAATATCAGTGATATATTTACAAGTATAGATCAGGAAATTCAAAACTTTGATTTCTGCATTAAGTTTCTGTAGAGAACCCAAGCTCTTTCTGATCACATTTTGACAATGTGTATCTGTGGTACATTTAACATTAATGGTTTAGCTTCAAAATATATAGAGTTTAGTTACTTAGGAAAATAGTTATTCATTACAGATTTTTATATAGTCACGTCGTGGCCTTTTAAAGTTTGTTACATAGATCAAACTTTAATTGTTACAATCGATAGTCATGTGTGCTTTAAGCAGACTATGAACGAGAAAAGGAAAGTAAGTTACATATCTGCTTTTTCTACACAGAAAACAATTTACGCCATTTCAGAATGAATTTTGAAAAGCCTTTAGATGAAAAATATAAGATTAAAAAGTACATTAATAACTAGAAAACAACATGGATAATCCGTACAAAATATTTTCCATTTATTTATTTATTTATTTCGAAAGAAGAAGAAAGAAAGAGAGAAAATATATTGAAAAAGAAAGAAATATAAATAGCATCATTACCTTGGAAAAATCCAGCAATCACAGGAAGTATGAACATCAACATAATTGTTAATTTACTGGAGCACTTCTCTTATTCTGACCATAACCTTCGTTTATGACGGACCGTGACCGGCGTTCTTCTTTTATACATCTCTAAGGTATCCATGGTTTCTTGCACAATAATTTGCAAATTAATTCGAAAATATTTAAAATCGGATAATTAGGGATATTTACTCATCGCCGTGAGTCCAGTGTATCAGCTGACTCCGTATTAGTACGGGGACCTTTGTTTAAATTGAGTACACTTATTTGATTCACTTTGGTAAACAGTACATATATTATCAGCTAATCATCTGACAGAGGATAAGTAAAACTTGTGTACACTGACGCCTTGT
Organism: Margaritifera margaritifera; assembly: GCA_029931535.1. NCBI lineage: Eukaryota > Metazoa > Mollusca > Bivalvia > Unionida > Margaritiferidae > Margaritifera > Margaritifera margaritifera. The sequence goes on from JAQPZY010001528.1 coordinate 2,653,116, forward strand.
GTGAAAACCAATCTTAATAATTAGATGGATCAAAGTATATATGACTGTAATATTAGCAAAGTATCGTTGGGTTGATATCACATAGACGTACACAATTATAAATCTGACGTTATTTCCGAATAGTGTCAAACAATTATGTCAACAGCAATTATTAATAAACTATATTTTTTATTTAATAAATACATAAAACAGTAGCGTAGCCAAAAATGTATTAAGAAGGAATTCGACCCTGTAAAAAAGTTGGACGATAAATTATGACACATGGTGCGATCCCATCGTAACTCACAAATACTTTATGGGATCTGCAAATCTATTAAAACAAATAGGGCTAGATTTGTTAACAATAAATGAAAACATTGTTAGGGAATATTATTGATCTCCATTAAAAGGAGATGGAATTAGAGAGGAAAGAAATAAAGAAATAAGATAGAAATACATAAATCTACTGAGAAATACGACGGAAAAGGACTGCAGTAGTCTTGATATAAACTAGAAGAGTATTTTCATATATATTTTACTCTTTTCCTTTTTTATGAAATTTTACGAAATTTAGCGCATGTGATCATAACGTTAGTATCACTCGCAGCTACTCATATGCAACATTATTCGTCGCTGTCTGTAATGTTTGCAATAATAAATATATTTAATCTTCTTTTATCGACTATATAGTGTGGAGACTTGAATAGTATCTATGCAATAATAAATATATTAATCTACTTGTATCGACTATATAGTGTGGAGACTTGAATAGTATCTATGCAATAATAAATATATTTAATCTCCTTGTATCGACTATCTTGTGTCGAGACTTGAATAGTATCTATGCAATAATAAATATATTTAATCTCCTTGTATCGACTATCTAGTGTGGAGACTTGAATAGTATTTATGCGACTTTCTCTGTACGTTGTGATGATTGACGTTGAGAAGTTGGTAGCAAATTATGAATGATTGCATTGTGCACTCAAACCCGTATGAATTCTACTTAAGGAATACAATCAATATTTACCAGGAATGGAAGAGGGCGGAGAAGGAAGGGGGGGGGGGGGAGATTTTGGAGGTCAGGTATTTTTAACATTATTTTTATAAACTTAACAAAATGAAGCACATTTTTGATTGGTGCAAAAAAGGTCGTATACAGCTGTATGTCTCATAATAGTGAATCCAATTCTGTGAATGGCGTTGGAGGAGAGATATAATTTCTATGCAATATGATTTACAATAACACTCCACCCCACCCAATACTCGTTAATACATAACATGCAAACTTTGAATCGTTGGACAATAATACTGTATGTAAATCAATAACAATAGTGTTAACAGTCTTTGCTCGACTTATGATTACTATCGTTTATGGCACTAATTATACCTGGTTCGTTGTTGGTTGTTTTTAAACGATACTTTCGGCACTTTACTATATATATCATGCTGAGGAAATGGGAGCTAAGTGCCTTTTCCAAGGACACACCAAAGCAGCCGATCCGGACTGGCCTGGTTGGGTACTGAACCCACGACCCTTGGATTACAAATCCGACGCTCTTCTAACTAACTTAACACAGCTATTTGGAAATAAACTGCTATCAAAATTAAAATTGCTTTGGGGGGGGGGGGGAGGAGATGGGGATTTGAAAGCGATGACCAAAATGCCAAGGATTGTTGTGTTTCGCCTGCTCTGCCGCTACATAATAAAAAGTTGGTCACTAGAGTAGAAAAGATGGTCACTATGTCGCACTTTTAAGGGTTTCGATAATAGTCTTCCAAAATTAATGCACTTATTGAGTTTGGTGACTGTACACCGAACAGTGTCAGAGAAACTGAACCAGATGCAAACATTTAGCATAATCATTGCCACGTGAAAAGTAGATCAGCGTGACATACTTTTGCTAGTGGTGGAATGTATACCTTACGGTGAACGCCGTCAAAAGGTTTCATCACTGTATATGCAAGGCTTTCAGAGGAATATAAGTAACTGGAAGAAAAAGAGTAACTTTACGGCTTCGCGAACTATGTCTATAATACCACCACCGTCATCAGAAGTGTGAAACATATTCTCGCCTATGCTTCATAGGAATACTAGCAACAATTTATGAAGATTATTAAGTTTACGAGGATAGTAATTTTACAATGACAATGTTGTCTCAAGTGCAAATTGACTTAATCCTTCTCATCAAATTAAATGAAGGGGTGGACATGTGCGGGAAAAAAAATACCGATAGGGAAAACAACGCCCTCGTTACAGGACGTGTCGAGGCACAAAATGAAATTTTCCATGGTAAACAACATCAAGTGCTTATGTTTACTTGGTACACATTTCACGCGAGTGTTTCGTAAAGGAAATGATACAGGATATCACAAGGGCATTAGATCAAGCACAAATACCATATGCAAATATATCATAGACTTGTACACAAATTACATTAGATGAAATTCTCAACAAGTCATTCTGTAGTCCATGGTGACAGCCAAAGCTTTGCAAACGACCAGTTAATTTCAGTTGGACTATAATAAACAGTCTATCCGATATATGAAAATTTCAAACTCTGAAAATTATTTAAAAATTGTCATCAAATAAAAATTGATTTAAATCTGAATTAACAAAAACACTTTCTGATTGATTTTGAGGTCAGTAGGTGAAGAACCTCTAAATTTATATAAGTCACTAGCTCTTTCATTTCTTTAAGAAGGGAAATTTAATATCAGGGTGTATGGGATATCAGGGTGTATGGGATATCAGGGTGTATGGGATATCAGCATTGGGAGTATAGTTTATCAATAACCCCTGGGTAGTTATTACTATGTATAGATAGATGTCTAAGCTGGTTCATGAATACTTGTTCTCATTTGCTGTCGGTAGGAGTTGCCTAGAAAGAGTGATTGTTTCAAAATTATTACATCGAGGAAGACTTTATATATTATGTTTTGGGCTATGTTTGAAAACAAGAAAATCGAGATTTTTTTATCAACGTTCCAAGGTGCTGACAACAAATTAGTTATATCGAACTTATGACCTAGGTATTAATCATGGAACAATATTGATTTTTATCTCGAATTCAAAAGTATGCAAGTGACATACCGTGCATGATCAAGTAAATGTCCATATGCTTGCTCTGGAATATCTATATCTAATTGGCGAACGATATATATGGAGTTTGGATTATCTATATATCTATCTATGGCGAGTACCATGAATATTGGTCTAGTTTGATGTTTCTCCGAGTCGAGACTAATACAGTGTCATACTTCTTGGCCATTGGTAAATTACCACGTCTTAAAGTCCTACACAATTGCTTGGTAGGTAATATTTTTTGGGAAATTCTTTTTAATAAAATACTCGAACGGACAGTTTCAATTCATTTAATTTAGTCTCGTTGTTAATTGTAAAATTATAAAGATAAACAAATGCTTGTCTGATGTCGAACGAATCATATGAAGTCAAAACCGCTAAATATGTGAAAGATCAAATTGTTATAACATCCATTATTACATGTAATGTAAAATATATTATTGGTATTAAACTTTAATTTTTTCCTATGTTATGAAAGAGTTGCTATATGACGTGATTATAATTCTTATATTTGATCTATTCATAATTAATACGTTTTATTATTTAAAAAAACATTTTATTTTTTTATTTTTTTACTATAGATGTGTATGTTATGTTTATTTACTTTTAGTTTTTAACGAGGAACTTAATTTTGGCCGAGACTGTATCTTACGCCTGTAGTTCAGTAAGAACAAGGGCGATAAAAGGGTGAATGGTGTGTTCTCATCAACCTTCAAGTACCTTTTAGTCAAGTTTAATTCCGGTAATTCTCTCTTCCATATATATATATATATATATATATATATATATATATATATATATATATATATATATATATATATATATATATATATATATATGCCTCTGAGTGATATTTGCGAACACAGGGCCTATATTATTCTAGTCTATATTTACTTACTACAGTGTCTGACGTATTACATGTAATCATAAAATATACATACACACATGCAAACATACATTAAATTAAAACAATCGTAAATTATCCGTGTAGATTTCCGAGATAGGAAGGTGGTTGGGGTATCCAAGTAAGGTATCTCAATTTGTTTATTTGTTTGAGATTTTACATAATCAGAAAGAAGAAATATGTGAAGCGCGCTCTTAAAAGAATAGACTGTTGGTGTTTGTTTAATATCATTGGGAATGATATTCCACAACACTGCTGCTGAATATGTAAAAACTATGTTTTGTACAGAGTCGTTTTGCATTTAGGCAAAGAAGATTAGAATACGAAATAGACAAATAGACCTATATATATATAAATATATATATATATATATATATATATATATGTATATATATATATATATTAGTTATATAAATATGTAGTTGTATGTATGACTGTTTGTCTCTACATTATAATTTCACTATATATATATATATATATATATATATATATATATATATATATATATATATATATATATATATATATATATATATATATATATAAAAGAAGAAAAAAAAAACAAACATTCTGATAGTGTTACGGAATTATATATCATTTTTCTTTTAATAATGGTATAGTTTATTAGTTTATGATCTCTGTTCTTGGTCTAACAGCTGTCGTCTTGCCGTGAGTACACATACGGTAGGCTCGATCGATATTTCAATGAAGCTTTCATGTCACGTGTTTTCAGCGCGTGAGGTTTGAACTTTTGACCTAGATTCTATGATTTATATCTAAAGTAAATACGTTATTGACTGTTTATAAATGATATTACACTGGTACTTTAGAGATGTCATGCATAACCTAATTTCTGATTGTTTCGGAGAGGGTTGCAATATTTCGAAATGTCCAGTTATCAAAGACGTAATGGGTTTTTATTTTGTTTCTCCGTAGTGGGAGACTATATAAGAGGATTAATAGCAGTATTCTGGCATTCTTCATAACTACACTGGATTGAGAGGTCATACACGAATTTGGTTCTTTTTGTGTGTGGGATATTCTACTTTTGTGATATTATGATACAGTACATTCTGGATTAGTACTGTTTCTTCAACTTTAATAATCATACAGCTTTGTGGAATTATCGGAAACATTTCTAGAACTTGTGATATTCCATATTTGCAAGGATTACTTGGATATAACTTTTTCTTATTAACACATTAGAACAGTGAAAGTTACTTCATTCGGAACATACTACATTCGGATAATTTGGATTGACTTCCAGATCAGTGAACTTTAGAACAATTTAGGACTGTTAAGGATATTCTATACTGTAAGTTATTTTTAATTCTTTCACTTTGATTGTTTGTTGAAATATTTTAATATTTTAGGAAATTAAATATTTGTATTTTAAATCTTGAAAGCTTGTTTGTGTCTTTTCTTTTGTTACATTACCCCTAGTCGTAACAATAGTGTAAGGTTTTCCTTTTGATGGTGACCGATAAAATGACCCATATTGTACAATACGAAAGGGTTATGAAGTGCTGATATTCAGAGAGGGGCATTCCCGTAAAAAAAACGATATAGAACGTGGTGACGTAAAGTAAAAGCAATGCGTACTGTAGTGACGTCAAGTAATAATAATACGTAATGTAGTGACGTCAAGTAAAAATAATACGTAATGTAGTGTCGTCAAGTAATAATAATACGTAATGTAGTGACGTCAAGTAAAAATAATACGTAAATTCACACAACTCTTACTCAATATATTCCACATCAATTCATTACATTCGACATTTTTCTTGCACGTAAGTGAGGCTATCGGCTTTTCCACTCCTTAATTTTAAGGGATGCTGTCCTCCATATCGAAAGAAAAACAGTTCTTGCTGTAAATGGTAATCATCATTATCATCATTATATAGTCGTATCTTCATGAAACCGGATTTAATACAAGTTTTAATAATGTTCAATAACAAGAATTCTTTCATCAGAGTCCTAAGCCCATAGATACACTATATATATGTCAATTAAAAACACCAATTATTATAAACGAGATACGCGTTTTATTTAAAAGCATTTAAGACACAAAATCTAATAAAAAATACACCTATTATCCAGAACAGTGAAAGAGGATTTAGTTCCAATTTTATATTACACGAAATACCATTTTGACAATTCTAGATAGAGTGGTCTATTATTCCCACTGGTTCTTCTTTGACATTTTCGCAATAATTACTCAGAGCTAAAGTTAATGCACTTAGAAAACTTTATGAAAGCACTGTTCCATCTGTTTAAACCTTATAACTGAAGCAACTAGTATGATAGCAAATTACAAGCTTTCTTTGTACACATTTGCTAAAGTGTGACCATAGGGTGCGCAGTGCACAGACGAAAAATTTTGATTCAAATAATTTAAACCAGACATTAAAATAGAAACGCCCAAATTTACGTAGAGGCCTGTTGACGCCAGTACACATACATCTGGTAATAGTGATTATAGAACAGGGGAGGAAAAATTTGCAGCCAAGCGAAAGAATATGTAAGTTTGTGCCGTAAATTCTTAAATTCCGTTTGCTTCAAAAGGTCTATCTCGAGTTTGTAACTATCCGCAAATTAATATTTTTAATCCATTGCTTGTCATAATAATTATCACATGATTAATATATTTATTGAAACGATTGGAACTTTTCTTAAGTAAAAGTCCAGCTATTTTCTTATTCTTATCTAATTAATGGTAAATTTTCCAATCAGGCATTATTCATCTCGAAACAGTAGCCATCGATTAAGCACTTTACTCAGGCATTTAGACATCTCGAAAAAGTTGTAAACGACTAATCATTTCAATCAGAAAATGTAGACATCTCGAAACAGTAGCCCTTGACTAGTCATTTCAATCAGAAAATGTAGACATCTCGAAACAGTAGCCCTTGACTAATCATTTCAATCAGACAATGTAGGCATCTCGAAACAGTAGCCTTTGACTAATCATTTCAATCAGAAAATGTAGCTATCTCGAAACAGTAGCCCTTGACTAATCATTTCAATCAGAAAATGTAGGCATCTCGAAACAGTAGCCCTTGACTAATAATTTCAATGACCCTTACTAAGACGTTTGATCTTAATATGCAATTATTTCTGATGAGCTCAGGTTTTACAAAGGTTATGTTAACAACGGAAAAAAATGCACGTTGGATGATTTCCTAACGGAGAGACTGATATTCCAACAACGGAATTTTTTATGTATACATCGTTTTATACTTTTCACATAAGAAAATTTACAAGAGTTTTCTTTTTCATGAACTTCCAATACTTCGACATCGGCGTAGCAGAAGGAGTATACATGCCAATTTCTGTATGCATCAATAAACTTAATTAATTAATTAATTAGTTTCAAACATGTCCCGGGAGACTAACAAAGATTGTTCTAATATGTTTCATCTCATAATGATAACTCATTCATTTGTAATACATTAATCCTTGACTCTACTCGCAAAGGTACACTCCTATTATCAGGCTAATATTGGAGATGACTGTCTTGAAAATAGTCAAAGGATCCATCTATGTTAAAGTTCACTTGTTCCAACCAGAAGCTTAAAATATTTAAATCAGCAATTTGCTAAAAGTTTCTGTGAGTTTTTTTACATATCATGTCGACTTATTCACATTAATTTATTTATTTCAGGGATTTGACAACAAGAAGTTTGGGATATACTGGGTGATATTTACTCGCTTGTCTTCCGAAGCCCACATATCTTACGATTTGACCATATTACCAAACTTGCTGCAAAAGTCACTATACTAAATCATGTTAATCTCTTCAGAAGATCTTAATCCGTGGCAGATAAAGGTCAAAGGTCAATACATTTATTTTACATCTGCATTTTGTTCCGGATATAATGTGATCGATCATTTCAGTCCGCCCGCCAGTCGGTTCTCCCTAGTACCTGAACGTTTACACCAGTTTATTAAGGATTATCATATCGGGGACCTTTTTTAAAGAGGATGAGTAGATGGCATCTAAAGTTTCGGATCCTGGATGCCGGGAAGAGGGGAGTGGGGTGGGGTGTTTTTCTGAACTGCATGTACACCAAATGAGGGAATCGTCATCATAATTTTTGCATGATTTTAATTTGAGTGAGCATATGATAATACAAGCTTCTAATGTTGATACAATCCCTAGAATGGGGATGGGGGTGGTAAGAGAAAGTCTAAAAATAAACGGAATGCAGATTTGTTAAAATCCGATATGTTCCATTTTTAGTTGTCGAGTTGTCTTATCAAACATTCATGTTCCATCTCTAGTTGCTGAGAGTTGCTGAGTTGTCTTATCAAACATTCATGTTCCATCTCTAGTGGTTGAGTTGTCTTATCAAACAATCATGTTCCATCTCTATCATGTTCCATCTCTACTGGTTGAGTTGTCTTATCAAACATTTATGCACCAACCCATCTTCAAATATTATCAGTCTCTTTTAAAAGTGTTATTTTTGGCAAGATAACGGCTGATGGAAAATGTTACCAAGTTGTATATATACCAAGTTGTATAAACTGTTTACACATTTTGCAAACTATTACATAGTCCACACAAGTTTATGACGCATTACTCATTTCTCTTCTAATAAATCATTATGCAGAAAATCTAAGTTGTTACGCGGTAAAATTTTTGCTAGAATGAATATTAATTGCGGATTTTCATATCTGTTCAACAGAAAATCAAGAGCGAGTAGTTTTGTAGCTAATATTTATATTTTTCTCGGGAAACTGCTCATAAAACGTCCTCCTTTGTTCGGATGATCGCTCCGCTTTTCGGGTGATCACTCCGCTGTTCGATAATCATTGTTACATGTATCATGATATTGTTAAGACAGTTTTATACAGGGGAATGAGTTATCTGACCCAACATTTATGTGTGATAGTAGCTGATTCTTGATTTTGTTAGTCTGAAAACTTTAATCTCTCTCTCTCTCTCTCTCTCTCTCTCTCTCTCTCTCTCTCTCTCTTGGGAGCGTCGGTAGCTCAGCTGGTAGAGCTTGGACTCGCGCTCCAATGGTCGCGTTTTCTATACCCGCCTAAGTCAGCCTGAGTCGGCTTCATCTCTCTCCTTGAGAGGGCACTTATCTCCCATTTACTCGGCGTGATATAGTCACTAATGTTTCGATAGTGCCGACAACCCCCCCCCCAAAAAAAAACAACCAAAACCAACTCTATCTCTCTCTCCGTCTTTCTCCAAAATACACACATATCACATACACACCCATAGCGCTCATATGAATAACTACAAATGATCTCTTCGTTGTACGAAAATAACGATTATATTGACGGTTTAATGTTAAATGCAAAGTGTGAAAAGGACAATGAACTTACTCAATGCCCTTTATTTCGCAAAACTTTATTGGGTGTCCCGATTTAGATCCAAGAAAGCGAACTCTGTTCTATTAATATCCTTAAAACACTATTTACAAGATGGACTAACTGAAATGTAAATAATCAAACGTGTTTTTAGTCACATTTCGGTTATTTGGTTGTGCGACTCTATTTCTGACCATAAAATTGTTAGTTCTTTGTTTAAATTATTTGATTTTATTTTATTCCAATTTTTTCTTCTTTTTGTACCCTATTTAGAGTTAATAATAATAATAATAATAATAATAATAATTAGGACTTTGTATAGCGCCTAATCTTTAGAAGCTCTAAGCGCTTTACAACATTAGATAACACCTAAAAAACATATATAATGATATGATTACGAAAAACAAACACCATGAAATTAGAAAACAAAAACATGCTGAAAATAGTTAAGGTAAGAAAACATTAAGTCTTTAGGTCTATTCTTGCAGTCGAAATAGGTGAGTTTTAAGAGCACTCTTGAATGAGATCACTGTGTCTTTGTGTCTAAGTTCAGTGGGCAATTCGTTCCACGTTGCTGGGCCGTGGTATGCAAAAGAACGTTGTCCGTATGACTTCATTTTGGTATTGGGAATAATGAGAATACGAGTGTCGGAAGAGGAGCATAAGTATCTTGCTGGTGTGTACACATGGGTGAGGTGAGATAGGTATGTTGGACTGGAGCCAGTCAATGAAACGTAGCATAGAGAACAAATTTTGTGTTTGATTCTGGATCAAATGGGTAGCCAGTGTAGGGTACAGAGCAAGAGGAGGTGTGCTCTGTTGGTGGTACTCTAAGAATGATCCGAGCAGCTGTGTTTTGAACTTTTTGATGTTTCTGGAGTAGATACTGAGACGAACCAGATAGAATTTTTAGCATTTTTGTTGAATACCATGTTAGGAAGATACAATAAGAAGATTGACATACCCGAGTAAAACATTTGGTTGACATGTTTCAAAGCATATGTACCAATTCCCATTCAGAGTATATAGTCATTTAATTACTTGAATAAGTTTTATTAGTTGGGGCATATACGTCTTACAAACACAAACATACGTAAAGTTTAAGTCATTACAGTGGACTTTTCAGAATTTGTAGAGAATCATGGGTAAAATAAACAAGAAGATAAAGCTGCACATAGTTTATTCAAATCCACCTGAAACTAAAAATTGGAGACATAAACTTAAAAATTGATCGAATCGTGTTTCTGTGTGTAAATATATTTTTAAAGTACATAAAAAATAACAATAAATATTTTACAGTGATTAACTGGGATTAACAGTGATTCGGGCATTGAGAGACTCTATGACGTGTTGTATGTATGTGTTTATTTGTGTGTGTGTGTGTGTGTGTGCTCTGACGCACGCTACCTGATTCAATCAGAAAGAATACATTGGTTTTTATTAATATGATCAATAGGTCGGGCATTTTATGACCAAGTTTTGAAGTTATCGTGTTGTTGTTGCTATTGTTGTTGTTGTGTTCATCATTTGTTGTAGTCTATCTTGCAGGTGCTTTACAAGATTTTATTTTATCTCAATACTTCTACTGGGGTATGAGGGTATAAACAAGTATAACAAGTGAACAAGGAACAATGGTTGAACAATAAATTTGAAAACTCAAATTAATTTAAAATATATGTACAATGAACTGAGTTATATAGAAGGTAGGCAATTGAAATTTAGATAAAATGATTTTACAGAATTTGGCAAGTTTTATATACATATAATTGTTACTACAGTTTACGAAGTTACAACATTTTTCAACCTTCGGTCTGTGGTAGTATTCATGAGCTAGGAATCTTTTCCCCTCAACTGTGAAAAATTGACATGTGAACAAATAATGGAATTCATCACCAGTTTCATAGCCATCACATAGTTAACAAATACTGTCACTTCCATTAACACTATAAAAATACACCTTCAACAGTAAGCTTCTGATTTAAACATCTGAAATAACATAATGTTCTTGCAAAAATATAGGTGGTAGAAAATGAAAGTACTTTTCGTGACAGTGTGCAAATTTAAATATTCTATCATTCGTCCACTCATGGGAAGTGAAAACGTCAACTTCACATCCTTGCTTGAATACATCAATCAACATTTAACAGCTTTGACAGATCAGAAAACTTGTCCCAAAAAAATAAATAATAGGTAATACAAAAGAATCAAATAAATGCAATTGAATAACAACAGAAAGTGATTGCTTCATAGCATTTTAAAACAAACTAAACATAGCCTTTCTGGCTTGCTGAACAAGGTTCGACATATTTTTTTCTTCTTCAAGTTATCATTTGAGAAACAAGTGGCATTAAATATTTAAAATATGTGAATTTGTTTGTTTTTTCTTTACCATTATAAGTGAAATTAGAGACATCACCAATTTAGTTCTTGAAAATATATCTACATTTGTCTTGGAAACATTGACTTAAAGTTTCCAGGTTTGACAATATGGACATATTGCATTCAATTCAGCTTGCAACTCTGCAAGTGACTGTGTAAAAATCACAGTACCATAAGTATACAACAACAGGTACAATTTTATATATACTTCAGTATCACTACCTTCAAGCAAAAGATGCTGATATCATTTGGACCATAAAAAAAACTTTAAACATAAAGTCTACAAGGTTATTGACAAAAACAAGGAGAATTGTATCGGTCAAAGATTTTCACCCTGTCGGACACCTATATTACTAAAGAAGCAGTCAGAGCATTTTGTTTGTACTCTAACACATGATTTAACATTCATATAGAAACTGTATATAACCTTATGTAATTTCCCATTCAAAGAGTGTTAAAAATGTTGAGTCTATAATGCTATTCAATTCACAAAACCAAAAGCCTTGTTACAATCAATAAAGGCAAAATATAATTGCTTTACCTCTACACAAATACAAACCAATAAGACATTTTAAATTGAAAAAATGTTCACCGGTGCTATAAGATTAATCTGAAAACCGCTTGCGCCTCACAAAAGCAGATCCACGTTTTCAAGCTATTGATTATGTCACTTATTTAAAACAGACGTGAACAATTGATATGTGATATTTTAACAAGTAATTAACTACTTCCAAGAAAAGAACAAAGTGAATCTTACGCAAAGCTTTTTCTTATATGTATAGATGTACGAAATTTGCCGGGGCCCCGGGTGACCGAGTGGTCTAAGGCGCTCTCCTTTACAGATCACTGATATCTCACCTCTGTCCGCGTGGGTTCGAGTCTCGGCTCGTGGTATATGAGAAAGCTTGCCAGTAGCTTCCCGTAGGTCGGTGGTTCTTCCCTGGTTCCTCCACCAAACATACTGGCCACCACGTATAGCCTATAATGTTCCTGAAAAATGTTATTAAACCCACAAAAACCAATCCAAAACAAAATTTGCTTAGGGATATGTTTGATAAACGCACTTACATCATTTCGTACGATTTTCTTACGCTTACAACTTACGAATTTTGTACAAATGTCAACTTTCCCGCTCTTGACGATTACCTTTTTGAGTTCATGTTTAACGTTGTATGTATATAGCATTTGATAACCACGCAATATTTGTAATATGTAATCTATAAGCATGTAAATGCTTATGATAATAAACTATTGAATTGAAGTTGTTTAGCGGAAAGGGGACCTAGTTAAGCGTTGGAAAATGTTACAAAATTACGCAAGTGCGTTTCTCAAACATATGCGTAGGAAATTATCGTACATTTAAGATCTTTTAGGCGTAGTCCCGCCCCCAGCTTCACTAAACAACATAAGTTTGCATACAAAATTTTCATAAGATTTTTGCATAAATATTTCTGTATAAAATATCTGAAGTAAGATGCTATGTCCAGAAATAGAGTCGCACAACCAAACCGCCGAAATGTGAACAAAACAAATCAGTCTTTGCACAGTTGTTTATTAATAAAATAAAATGTGGCTAAAACAAGTCTTTATTTGCTAGTTTGAAATTGATGAAATTAACAATGCACATATATAATTTGCAATTTACCTTTCAGTCGGTCTATCCTATGAAAAGTGTTTAAGGGATATTAACATATCGCAGTTCATTTTCTTAGACCTTGATCGGGACACCTAAGAAAGTAATGCAAAATTATGAGCACAGAGTAAGTTGAAAGTCATACACTTAGCATTTAAATAAAGTAAATCGTATATATAAATGGAATTTTCCCACACAAACAGATAGTTTTTAGATATAAATATATGCACTATGGGAGTATATGTAATATGTGTATATGTGTATGTCTGGAGAGAGAGACAGAGAGACAGAGGTTAAGTTTCCAGACTAACAAAATCAAGGAACGGCTACTATCACGCGTAAATGTTGGGTCAAATGACTTGAAAAGACTAAAGTCATTCCCTATATCAAACTGTCTTCACAATACCATGGAACATGTAACAATGATTATCGAACGGCGGAGCGATCAAACGAGCAATTCATAAAGTTTGTGAGCAGCTTCCGGAGGAAAATATAACTATTAGCCACACAACTATTGGCTGTTGTTTTACTGTTGAACAGGCATGCAAATCCACTGTCTCATATTCATTCTAATCAAAACTATTGGCTGTTGTTTTACTGTTGAACAGGCATGAAAATCCACTGTATCATATTCATATTCATCCTAATGAAAATTATCTCATACCAACTCAGAAATGTTGTAACATGGTTTATAAAAAGAAAAATTAGAAAATCCGTAAAAAAAAAAAAAACTTGTGTGGACCATATGACAGTTAGTAAACAGGTTAAATAACTTGGTATAACTTTTCTATCAGCCGTTATCTTGCCCAAAATAGCACTTTTAAGAGAAACTGGGAATGTTAAGTGAAGATGGAACGCTTCCCTCATTTACATGTCAGACGCCCCATTACCCGGCATCCAGGATCCGAACCCTTCGATGCCATTTACTCATCCTCTTTAAACAAGTTGCCGGATATGATAATCCGCAAGTGGAAATGATCAATCGCAATACAACCGGAAATAAAGTTCAGATGTATAACCCGGAAAAGACACGGAGTGAAGAACACTTACAGTGTAGCATACATTAATTTTGTAGACAGATTAAGAGCACATAGATCGACAGTCATATAGATTAACATTATTCTATAGAGTGATATTTCCTGCAAGATCGGCAATATGGCCAAATCGTAAAGTATGTGGAGTTCGGAAGACAAGCGAGGAAGTATCATAGTATAACCCAAACTTCTTGGGTAAAGAACTTGAGTGTGTCAAATACCTCACATAAGTAAATGACTGTGAATAGGTCCACATGATATATAAAAAAACTCACAGAAACATTTAGCAAAATTTTGATTTTAAATATCTCAAAGCTTCTGATTGGTACAAGTGAGGTTTAACATAGATGGGTCCTTTGACTATTTTCAAGACAGTCATCTTTGCGAGTAGTGTCAATGATGGGGGGTGGGGGTGGTTGGTTACTAGCGAATGAGTTATCATTATGAGATAAAAATTAGTTAGAACAGTCTTTGTTAGTACTATCTCTTAAAGAATTTAGAGAGGGTTGGGGATGGCTCATTGGAACCCCTGTTTTTCAGTAAAAGATAACACTTTTCGGTGTAAAAGGAAGATATCTGGCCAGTTCATGGAAAACAAACCACTGCTTTTGAAGTATATATATATATATATATATATATATATATATATATATATACATAACTTGGATATTTCACGTATTGTGTGTACAATGTGGAACATTTTTCACATATGTGAAAAAGGATTATACATATGTGAAGTACAATATTTGTTTTAAATATGTAAAAATTCATTTGACATATGTGATACACAATTTGTCATGTGTAAAAGAATTTGACATATGTGATACAGAATTTGATATATGTGAAAAGGAATTTCACATATTAAAAATAATCCTCATTTCACATATGTAAAAGTATTGTTCACATATGTAAAATATTTGTTTTCGCATATGTGCAATAGTATTTGACATATGTGAAAATAGGAATTTATGCTAAAACTGCTTGCCATATCTCACTGTACGAGTCAGAACCAAAGGCGACGAAAAACATGTTTTGTTTATTTAAAATACATACAGCATAGCTCAGACGCAATATGTTATACCTTCTTACATTTTTTTTTTTTTGTACACATTATAATTGAATTCAAATTGTAGGATTTATCAAGACATCAAAAGTTAATGTTTTCGGAGTTACGCACAAATGACTTTTCAATAACATCATACGAAACAATACATAAAAATAAAGCATTGTTGTAAATTTTATATGAAGTACAGATTTGTTTTTATTTTGGTATGTATTAATGTATGTAATAAAGAATGAGAGACAGACAGAGAGAATAAACACACTCACATAGACATTGACAAAAAGAGACGTAATAATGTGATAATGCTTTACGATTCCGTGCTTGTTTATAATCTCATGGCAGTTCTTTGCATTCGTCTAAATACCATGAATCAAGTTCATACCACAATAATGCCTAGAGCAATGTTTGTTTCATTATCCGCCAGGCTATTCCCTAACGACCACCTACACCCCATTCCTTCGTGTTCGGATTAATCCTGAGCTTTCATAGTAGTGGTCTACACTAAACAGGGTAATTACGACGGATATGCCAGTACCACGATGTTAAAAGGCACTAATCAAACTTTTGATTTCATGGCTCATGTTAGTGTCACTATTCGCCAACACGCCAATACGTTATATGTGAAATTCCTCCCTGACCATATTTAATCCAAAGCTTTCCTCCCCGGTGATCACGTATTGGATTTTGTCCGCCTCAAGCTGAAATGGAAATATTGATAGTGACAAGTTAAAAAGTTTTTGACATGCTCAAGGATATTTGGGTGTTATTTGTAACAGGTTATCATTAAAACCAGCGTAAAGATAATACATGCCGCTAGTAAATGGTTCGATTTTATACAACTTGTGTAGATTCTATTGTACAGACATTGTTTTTACTAATTATTACTGGTTTGCTTTTAGTTTCCAATACCTATCGCCTCATCTCAGTTTCTTTTGTTGATCTTTGGTATGCATAAAGAGTATCCATTGTAATAGATATACGTTTTGAAGTCGTTTTAATGTGTTTATGTTAATCCGCGTGAGTAAATAGTCAGCGAACACCTTATACATCTATCAGTAATCGCGATATTTAAACAAGCGGTCTGTTTTTATGTATGTATGTATGTATGTATGTATGTATTCAGCAAACGTATGTTATAAAGACGATGTTATTGACCAGTCTTACTTTTCGTGGCCAACTTGGTTTATGAGTAATATCTCAGAGCGGTGTTCTAAATATGCTTCCTGTAGCTGACTCGTGGGTAAAGCTGTTGTTTCCTTCGTGGAGTACCCGGATGACAATGTCATTTGCTTCTTAAATTTGTTTGTGGATTTCTTCTGACTTGATTTGCTGTTACATGATTGAGTTCGCGATGGTATTCTTATAACATCATGTGGTGTGTCGTCTGCTTTGAAGGAAACAAGAGTATCACTGTATGTCCTTGGAAGGAAAGTGAATCTCACATATATGCCATCATCAATGGAATCAGATTGATTACTAATTTCGCCATTGGCGATATGAAGTTGACAGACGAAATCGGCAGATTCAGCGCCACCTCCAGTGACGTCTGGCAATCTTGAATTAACATTTCCATTTTCCGTATTTTTCATCACGTCTGGCAGGCGTCCTAGGGAGTTAATGTGACCCTGACCTTCCGAACTTTCCTTGTCGATGAGGCATACATTTTCCTGGTGAGGAGGGAACTCGCCAATACGGTGCCTATACATCCACACAGGAGGCAAAATCTGAGGTCCAATGTACTCACTGATGCTCATTTCTACCTCCTGTTTACGGCAACAGTAACAAAAGACTTTAATGAAGAATTTTTTTATCCTTACGATGAGAGACCTTCTCAAAAGAATATAAAGCCACGGGTCCAAGGTCTGGTTGAAGCTTGCCATCCTCACAGCTGTTAGATCCAGGAGGTGATTGGTTTCTCCTGTTGAAACTGTCAGTATGATCCTCAACTGAAATGGAATCAACTACATGGAAGTTAACTTGTCAGATGTTTTGAAAGCGTCCAGATACCTTTGTACATATGTTTTTCAGCGATAAAACATTTTATTTCTTATCTGTTAGACAAGCGCCAGTGACAAAGTTTGTTTTGACGACTACCGCCAACTTCTCCGAAAGGTTCCAACATAATATAATGAAACATTGACAGTAGCCGTCTTGAACAAATAAAAAGTTATCGCCGAAAAACATTTACAAAATCGTATTTGCACAAAGTTTTTAACATATTGCAAACTGGTTAGTACTCATGCCGAGAAAGAACCAAGACACTTGGGTGTTCTACTTTTCCATTTTTTTTTCTTTTATTGTAAATGTATACATTATTCTACCACCTCCATACATTTTAGACCTAGATTTCGCACTCAGATGCCATATAAAGAAGCTTATACAACAGAAATTTAAAGACAAACGAAATTCGATTGAACTCAGCTGAATACTGTGTTAAATTGAAGAATAATCTCCCCAAGAAAAAATAAAATCCAACAAGAAAACACACACACACACACGCACACACACACACACACATGGAAAGTAAGCGATTGAAATTCAATAGTGAAGTTACACAAATAATGAACTAAATATTTCTTTGCGTGCAGTGGAACTCATCCACCTCTGTTTTCTGTCGCTAGATGGCATGAGTGTACTATGGGATTTCTACATTCGCAACTTCGAGGTATATTTTTGCCACGCAGAAATAGCCGTGGTGGTGCGAATGGGGATCTAGACTGGTTATGGGTTTCAAACGATTTGTTCATGAGTAAGATTGCTGAAACAGCGAACCAAAGGGTCCATTAGTTCACATACACCTTCGAGGGGATAAATATGTGAGTGAGTTCCATACGAACTGGTTATATCTTATTGGAACTTCTTAGGGAAATGGATTAATTAGGGGTTGCACACCTTACACGCACTGCTCCTTTATTTTATTCGATACAGTTGCGAATCGTTGCTTCCAATCAGACCTCGTACTTATGAAATTTTAAATTCACAATGTTTTGATCAGATGAAAGTTCGAAGTTAACAGATTCGATAACATTAATCATGTTGGAGTGACGGAAGCTTCGAGTTACATGTATTTGAAAGTATCCCTTTGTGAATCTTTGGCATACCTAAGTTTGAAGTCCGATTTCGTCCGATTTTGGTGCGACGATAGTCTCGTAAGCATGTCCCAATGTTTGTTTGGTTTGTTGGTTTTAACGACACTTTGAAGATATTATTGACTATATCGTGCCGACGAAATGGGAGCTAAGTGGCTTTCACAAGGACACACCGAGGCAGCCGACCCGGGCTGGTCTGGGCGGATTGGGTTTCGTGGTGCCACCTTTATACAGACGGACTGGTTGAAATTAACGGAAATTTACAGTGGCAACTAGGTTCTATAATGGTTCGATATAAGGTCGGTACTTAGAGTAATTATTTTTCTTTTGAACTTTCTAAACTAGTCTTGCACTTAGTAAGTTTCTTGAATCGGACTATGATTCAATCATTTGAGTGCCGATATAATGCTAAATAACAGAAACTTTGAATACATAATTTGTGGTGGCAGCAAAGCTGCAAAAACCTGCAATATGGTCCCCCTCGTCTTCATAAGACGCATTTTATGTTGACTGTATTAGACGGACGCTTAATTAATTAATCGTTTGGTCCGGATGAGAGTTTATTAAACTGGAATTCCTAAAAATATTACACATATTATATTGAATAAGTAAAGACTGAATTTCAAAAGCTTAGAAAAAATTTGGAAACCTTTTAAGTCGCACGTAATTTATGAACTCTCTGGCAAAGTGTAGTGCAAAAACTCTATATTGATTCTTGCCTTTGAAATATGAGAGAGAGAGAGAGAGAGAGACAGAGAGAGATAGAGAGAGAGAGAGAGAGAGAGAGATTTTGATGTACTTTCGAATTATAACTAAATTCTGACAGAATCTGACCAGCTTCACCATGTTTGAGGCATGTGATTGTTTTCCGTTAGCTTCTTTCAAACATGGGAATTTCACGTTGGCTTCCATATATGTTCGTTCAGAGTATTGCTATATATACAGCAGACGAGTCTTGGTAAAGATAAGATATGTTTAGTTGCAAGTGTACATTACAATGTAATGCGCCGAATAGCCGATTGGCAAAAAAAAAAAAATTAAAAAAATAATAATAATAAAAAAAACGATATCCACTCAGCAACATTGAGAGAAACGAAAAAAAAGTAAGTAGTGATAGTTTGGGGAAATAAATGGGTAAAGTGTTTGTTCATAAATTTAAAATAAAGTCATTATTTGATTAAGAATATCACACATACAGTGGGAAACAAGCGGCCCAAGTGGTCATGCGATAGGTCACCTGGCTGACATCTTGCTAACAGCCAAATGCAAGAGCAGTTGGCCAAGAAGTCTGAGCTAGTATAATGCTTTCTGACATGTAAAGGTTTAATGGTTGGCGGATCAGCATAATTAATGCAGACTTGAAAGTCCTTATACCAGGATGCTTTCTGTGAAATTCGGTCAAATTATGTTGACCGGCTTTTGAGAAGAAGTCATTTCAAAGCTTTTCTTCTTTTTTTTTTTTTTAGTAACAATGGTCATATTAAATAACGGATCAGCATCATTTATGCAAAATTTAAAGGTTCTTATGCCATAATGCTTTATGCCAAATTGATCTTATTCTGTTGAATAATTTCTGAGTAGAAATCACTTTCAAGTTTTTGCTTTGTTTTTAACTTTCAGTAAGGTGGTACCAACTGGCTTTTAGTGATGATCTATATTTGTATAACCTTTATGCATATTGTTAATTAAACACTTTTTTATGACCTTGTCTCTTTATGCTCAAGGTTGAGATAGAAGAAAAGTGCTTGATATAATAAAAGGCCATAAAAGAACACTCAAACACTTTAAAAGGCAATAAAAGAACACTCAAAAACTTTAAAAGGCAATAAAAGAACACTCAAAAACTTTAAAAGGCAATAGAGTATTGAATATTTTACGACGTGGTGGAAACTTATAGGATTGGATAGTGACGTCACAAAGGCAGATAACTTGTGAAATGCCACAGCAAAACATGTTTGCTGGGAAATTAGTCATGCATCGATATACCATCGGTGTGTCTTTTTCGTTTGTTGCAAAATCCGTTTCGTACAGAACATGGAGAGAAAACTTTGACCAGCCTTTCGCTTGGCAAGCAGGAGTTAAGGAAAATGAAACGAAAAAGTGATTTGTTTTAGATATTGTAAATTCAAGGCATTAAGTTTTTTTAATTTTTTATGCTCTTTAATCATGTCTACTCATAGCTGACAAACACATTATGAAATCTGAATGACAAAATGATTGCCATAAATGCGAATTATTTTAATCATTGCATTAATATTGTTTTTCAGTGCAGTGATAACAACTATTCTTTTATTGCTGCTGTCTTTCTACAAACAAATACAAACACTTCTGACATTTTTTCTTTGTCCATCCAATGTACATACAAAATAGTTAAATGTATATTGACATATTTCTTTTTAACAAGTCAAAATGAGCACTCATGATACTTGATATGCCAATACTAACACAAGTGAGATAAAAATGACAATCATCTTTAACAACCATAGTGAGCACATTCTCAAACTAGAAAAGAATTCAAACGTGTGAAGAGACAGAATTTAATAAAATTATCACCAACAGACTTAGAGATTCATTTGAAAAGAAATGTTAATGGGTACAGATTTAACGGTGGTAACGATCAAAGATTTGTATGAAGTCTTCAGACCAAATTTAAGAAGATCATCAGTAAGAAAATTCGGTTATTTGATTCTATAAAAACAGGAAACATCTAGACTTAAGTGCTAGACTTATGAAGCAGAAGAAGACGAACAGGTTGAGAATAGGAATTTTTATCACAGAACCAAAAAGTCTATAAATATATTAAATAGAGTCGAAATTGATAAAGTTCATTTTGGACAGAAAATAAGGGAAAGTACAAGATGGATGTTTGATTGGATATTCTATTTAACGTTTCACTTAGATAGGTATCAGCCGCTCAGAGAAAACTCGTAAATAAATTTGAATCAATGGGCTAAGGACAAAAACTTGTATTATTGTGGAAAATAAAGATGATATGTGTTAAATACATCAAAATATCATGTCGATAGACCATCAAAATACAATTTGGATAGATAGATGCAATCGTTGGTTTGATAGGTGTCCGGTAAAAATAGAGGACATAAGGAAAATTAAAAGACAAAAAATGGACATATCTGTAAATATGTTTGAAACATTGGAAGGGGAGACAGCGGTATGGAAAGAAACTATGTTAAATATATTACAGTAACTGAAATAGAGATAGAAAGACGTTTTGACATGTTAATTATATTACATTATGGTGGTCCTAATGGCTATAAAGAATGAAGAAGCCATTACGTTGGAATAAAATATTTTTAAAAATTGGCATCTTCACTGACAAATAGACATCACGAAAAAAACACATTTGTAAAAATGCTCGATTTTTTTTCTCTAAAGTAGAGAAATTTTCAGAACACAAACGATTATGTTACAATGTAGAGTACTCGATTGATATAATACCTGAAGAGAATTATGTTATAAAATTCAAAAACTGCCAGCATCAGTTATAAGTTCTGTACGCTATTTATTGTCATTTTAAAACAGACATCGTGCCAGAGGTATAAACTTGTACTCAGCAATCTGACATATTCTGGAGAAGAGAATCAGCTAAACATATTTCATCAGGGTTTGTATTTACCTCAAATCAATCCACAACGTAAGCAAGCCAACAGTCTAGAAATGAACAGATTGCATTAAAGTATTGTACGATGCGTCGAGTAAGATTGCAAAACTAGCGTATGTAGAATTAAGACCAAACGAATGCAACACCTTGTTGTTAACAGAGGAGAATGAACGACATTTCAATTGAACAAAATTATGTTATATTTGTGAGAGAAGAATAACAGATTAAAAGGCACGCGACCATGACCATTTATCAGGCAAGTATAGAGGTCCAACACATAACGAATGCAATTTGGAATTTTTAAATATAAAAAATACACACCATTGTTCAATCATAGTTTGTCGGGTTATGACAGCAAACTGCTCATCAAGACACTGGTTAAAATGTACCCAGATGAAGAGATAAAAATCATACAAAAATGCTGAAAAAAAAAGTTTAGTTAGCAAGGATTTCATACCTGATAGATAAAAGAAGGAAAAGACAGTCATGATTGTGGACAGTTTCAGATTCATGTGAAAATTTAGGGAACAACTAGCAAAAAAACATTAACGAGTTCAAATT
Source organism: Margaritifera margaritifera (assembly GCA_029931535.1). Lineage (NCBI taxonomy): Eukaryota > Metazoa > Mollusca > Bivalvia > Unionida > Margaritiferidae > Margaritifera > Margaritifera margaritifera. The sequence continues at coordinate 2,675,793 of JAQPZY010001528.1, forward strand.
TGCAGAAACACTGAAACAGTTTACAAATAAGCCGTCCAAATATCCGAGGAAATACATTAACCCATATCATGAACACACTGATAGCTTTGAAAGGTTCAATGAAACAGCAGCACGACCAATAGCAAGGTTTTACTCATCACTTAACTATTTAAACATATCAAATGACGATTACCATAACGTTTAAGATGCAATTGAACATTATAAGATTTAAACACCTTGAAATTTACATGACTATTACGACATGAAATATTGTGTGACATTTTTGACGAGCTTCATAATGTCTGTGTGAAAAATTACAAACTGGAGCCTGCTAATTATTATAGGGCACCTGCACCAGCTAATGATGCAATTTTAAAGACATAAGTAAAGCTTGGACTTCAAACCAGCTATGACGTGTTCTTGATGATTGAGAGTGAATAAGAGGTGGAATTAACATGCTACCGGCTTAGATACGCCGAAGCAAATCATGCTTATTACTTGGACAAAGACGAAAAGACAAAGTATAATGGTGAGTACCAAACGTTAAGGTCAAGATTATTCATTATGTATCTGGATACTAACATCTTCTATCGTTGACCATGAGCAACACATACCGGTAACAATCTTTAGTTGGTAAACTAGATGGATAGAAGAACATTCAATAGAAATACAAGACGACTATGATAATGTTTGCTTCTTAGAAGTGGATTTGTTGATTCCACCAGCTCCAGAGAATTTAATTTCAAATGAAAATGTTTTATATCTGTTGCAAAAGAAGTTGATTGATGATTACAAAGGCACAAAACCAACTTTACTAAAACTATTATGCGCATTGAAGAAAAAAAGAAAAATATGTAATTCGCTTCAGAAATCTGACACACGCTTAGTTTTAAATTTGACAAAGCTAAACACTATTGCCTTGTTTGATGATCAGCAAATTGTTAAAACTCTATGTTGAACTGAATACAAATTTGAGACAAAAAGCAACAAAATATTTTCAAAAAGACTTCTTCAAACAAAAGAATAACTCCGTACTCAGCAAACAGATGGAAATAAAACAGTACAAGAATAAAAGTAAAAATCTGTACAGATGAAATTGTTTGCAGATGTCAGAAAACTTTATCACTTGCAAGAAGAACAATTATTGACGATGACTTATTACTGGTTAGTACGGAAAACAAAAATATTAAATTAACCAAACCAATTATCGGTGGAATGTCAGTGTTGGAGTTATCAAATTGACTAATGTACGAATTTTATCACAAGCTGAACTGAAAAACAAACATGGTGATAAAATGAGACTACTAGTAATTGATACAGATTCACTATATATCTATGCTGAAACAAAAAACTTTCACAGTGACATGAAGTTTTATGACACTAGTGACTATTCCAACGACAACATATTTTGTGTCCGACAAATGAATAAACATTCATGGGCTTTAAAAAGATGAGTTGAATGACGTTCTCATCAAGGAGCTTTGTGGGTTAAGGTCAAACCTTTATTCATTCAAACGGATAAATACAAAAAGAAAGTATGTAAAGAAATAATAAATAAAAAAATTTAATAAAAAAGAATTGAAACTTTCATGTATACAAAAATTGTTTATTTAATCACAAGGAACTTTACCCGAAAATATATGTACTCAGGTGATACAGCCACGAGATGTATAACATCAAAAGGAACAAAGAAGCGTTGTCTTTGTATAACAGCAAGCGTCTTTTTGGTTGACAACGTCCATAAGTTACCTTACGGACACTTAAGAATGCCAAAGGCAATGTGTATCTGAGGTACGAGCATCTTATATTGATTGGGAACCCCTAAACGCATTATCAGTGTTTTGCTTGTTTGTCTGTTTGTTTGTCTATTTCAAAGGATCTACAATTTCTCCTTTCATTTCTTCTGGAATGACAACGTTTTCTTCAAATGTTGCACTTTTGTCCTTGCTGTAAAAACAACCAAATAACGAGTATTTGCCCTGAAAAATCATATTTTACAGAGTTGTATTTCTGTCCGATAACCCACACACATACTTCAAAATGTCTACCACTAAAACCTAGTTTGATTAGGTTAGTTGCTTTCTTTTTTTACATCGTCAGGAATGCCACAGTGATCAATCATAAACAAAGTATATGTACCTTGGTACAGATCAGCCAATAACTATACCCATTTATCTAATTAATCCTCAGGATCTATCACTATCGCCTTTATATCTTTGAATATTTACTTTTTATCGAAGTCTTGGGGAACAGAAAAGTTGGGCAGATGACAACTGTATAGTCAAAAAAGCTTTGGTATTCAGTCATGTTTTAGTTCAAACATAGTCTTTCCACAGTTAGCCACTCCACATATTATCATGTTCTGAGGCTCTTTCAAATATATTTATTGAAGACTAATTCACGATTTAAATAGTTGATTATTTTTAATGTTTACATGAGCGTTAGACACAAAATAAATGTACATATTAAGTGCATCTACATTTTCTTTATTACTGATTTGAAAGCGAATACCTTGTTGAACGTTAGCTAATTTAAGACAACTACTAATCAATCTATTATCATGTGTACTTCTCAAATCAAGGAAAACACAATGGTTATCAGTGTAAAAATTGCTAACACTTGTGTTAATCACTTCAATTTGATTTTGTTGTTCATCAAATAAATACTTAGTGGCTTCTTTACATTGTTGTATTAACTAGAAACTCCTGGAATAAATCATGTTTGGCATATGTTGTATAGTTACTGACATTTTTCTCCATTGTCCAGGTGTAAAACTTTTCTGAATCATTTCTCCACTTTTCTTACAATCAAGTGTGAATTTCGTTAAAGTTTTACTGTCTGATATATCGATAATTCTCTGTCTTGTAATGAAGTCGTAAAAGAAGCAATTCCGTCTTTTTCCTTGTCACTTACCTTTTGTGCAATTGATTCTGATGTAATCATATCGTACTCAAGACAAATATTTTCGAGTTCGTAATTCTGGTCACCATTTTCTATCACTTTAGAGGATTTTGCAAGTGTTATGTTAAATCTGAAATGCCGAGGAGGAGCGCAAGGATACAATGGACAATCATTTGCCAGAATCTGAAAGTCGAAATGTATTCTAAACTTTTTACCATTGACTGCGAATTGAATAGTTTCTTTACCAGTGTTTTGTACATTACGCGCTCATGAGAGTAACTTTCTCAATTTTACACTCTTTATTCCTTGTTTAATCCTGTTTATTTTTGTCTGACTAAAGCAGGTAATCACGCATTACATTAGAAACGGTGATGTCTTGCACAAGCATTCTACCTATATTGGCTACGGCAGAATTATTAGCATATCTTTTCGTCTTCGTATCAACTGGCATGAAAAAAACAACATACAACACAACTCGTGCAATTAAAATAATTCGATTTAGCTTTGGAATTGTTATCATTAAAGTTAATTTTTAGTGTCATGTTGCTTCGAGTATATGTGAGATGATGATGCGTGCGACTGAGGTATTTAATTCTTTTTGGTATCTTGTCATGAATTATGAGGAGTTACTTACCGTATGTTGCCATGTTATAATTTATGATGCGAAAAAATAATAAAAAGCGGGTGCGTAGCGCAGCCTTTTTTTGTGCTGCAAAAGCACGAATAGTTACAAAAACAATGTACACACAAACACCCATCACAAGTATTTTTCCTGTTTATCAGAAAATTGACAGAAAGCATTCACCTTTGCTGTCGTAGTTTTTCAAGTTGTACTTTTTTTTTCTGGGTGAGTAGATGCATCAGGATAAGAACATACTCCGGGATGCATATACAGTAAAAGTATCATCCAGGTTGTTTCAACACTGAGTCACCAAACCTTGTTTTATCAATCTTTCATTCCAGTAATCCAATGTTTTGGGTCTGTTTTCATTCATCTCTGCAGTTTTTCTCTGCATTTATCATGTACTTTTCTTTCCTTTCTAGATCCACCAGAATTTTAACAAATAGCTGCTTTCTGCAAATGGCAGAATCGTAAACTATTGCTATTGCTCTCCCAGTTGTTAATCCTGTTGCTGCCATTTTGCTCTGCAAATGAATCGCTATTTATCTAGCGACAAAGACTATGATTTTGCATTTGCTATAGCTATTCTATTTTGCTGCATTGATCTGACGATACAATCACGTTATTTAAGAGTAATGAACTGTGATTCTGATGCGCGGGTTAAACGGAAAACAGATAGAATTATCATCAGTATCATTTTAATATTATCCCAAGAATTAAAATATTGTTTTCTTCCAGACAGCAAGTCTTTGATTCTATTTAACGATACAAATTAGATTCCTTTTTTTTTGTAGATTCAATGCATAAGTAGTACGTTGCAACATACAAGTTATATATATATATATATATATATATATATATATATATATGTAAGTGATTTTTAAAAAATTGAATGACATATTGATGTACTAAACCTATTGTAACTAACTTGAATTTATCATCAAAGCACGATGGTGCATAGTTAAATCCATAAGTTTGTACCAATTTTTGAGGTTGTACTGCAGACTTAAAAAATATTCAATAACCCTTTTGTTTCTTTATTATCAATATGAATACCATAATATATAATATGTTGGTATTCTTTTATACATTTGGTCCCCTTTTTGAAAATACCAACTAATTCAATACTACTCAGATAATGCTGACTCGGTACAATGCGAAAGTCTTAGGGCAAAATATATCCAGGCATAATATTTACTATCTCCTCATACTCCTTTTTTACTATCGATTTCCTTTTGTATTCATCCATTATAACATTTAATGCAAGTCTCTTGATGCCTATTTCCGTGTTCAATTCAGTTTTAAATGTCTCTTTGTTTGCTTCTACCTAGGTTTCAATAGTATAAATTCTGCCACTTAATACCAGAGTCACGGTATCTATTTAAATTTTGAATGTGTCTGTTTCAATTGTTCCAAATCATTTAAATCTTTTCTCACACAATTTGTCTCTTTGTCTATTTCGTCATTACTATCTTGCACCACATCGATTTATGTACTACTTCTCGATCAACATATTATTTCTTATCTGTGTTAGATTTTTGAACCTTAGCACGTAATTAATTATAAATTCAATACTTGTACTATTATAAAATCAATACTGTAATATTATAAATTCAATACTTGTAATATTATAAAATCAATACTGTAATATTATAAATTCAGTACTTGTAATATTATAAATTCTATTATAAATTCAATACTTGTAATATTATAAATTCAATACTTGTAACATATATCACCGTTTCGATCTTTTCAGTCAGATCCGCAATATAAAAATCGTAAACTGTCTTTATAGCTTTTCATCGTGCGTTTCTTAAGATTTAGGAGAATGTGAAGCAGGCGTTTGTTGAAGAACTGTGAAGCCAACTAGAAATAATTGATGCGAACTTCGAGAACATCGAGGAAAACTTTGCATCCTTCAGAGACTCTGTGTACTCGACTGCATCCAAAACCCACGGTCCCACCACATGTAAACATCAAGATTGGTTTGATAATAATATAGCTGCCACACGGAGACTATTGACTGAGAAATATCAGCGCAAAAAGGCCCGTTTAGAAGACAGCACTTAATCATCTAAGAAGGCAGCCTTTAATGACATCAAGAGGACTGTCCAATGCAAACTCAGAGAGTTGCAAGACTCATGGCTGATCAACGAGGCAGATGACATTCAGTCCTACGCAGGCAGGAATGACATGAAAAACTTCTATGATGCTTTGAAGACAATCTACGGCCACATTCATCATTAACATCTTCAATGCTGAGTGCTGACGGTACCACACTGTTCACTGACAAAGAAACAATACTACAAAGACGGGCAGAACACCTCAGCAACATTCTCAATCAACAATCATCCATCAGTAATGAAGCAATTGATCGACTGCTGATCCTCCAACGCTGACTGAAACTGAAAAAAGCAATTGACCTGCTGTCAAATGGCGAAACGCCCGGAACAGATTCTATACCAGTAGAAGTCTACAAAGCCTGAGGCTCGCACATGGCCTCGCCAGAATTCTGCTGAATCGCCTTGTGCACCAAATCGATCATGTGCTCCTGTCCGAGAGTCAGTGTGACTTCAGAAAAGGACGAGAGACCACAAACATGGTATCTGCAGCTCGTCAACTCCAGAAGAAATGCCAGGAACAGAACTCCAATCTGCACACGACATTCGTCGACCTGACAAAAGCCTTTGACACAGTCAGTCGTGGGGGCCTCTGGCAAAATGTAGTTGCCCAGAGCAATTCATAGTAATGGTTCGGCAATGGACGACGTTGAGTCATCTGAATCATTCTCAGTCACCAATGGAGTCAAGCCAGGCTGCGTGTTGGCTTTAACTCTCTCTAGTGTGATGTTCTCTGCCATGCTCTTCAATCTGAGGAGACTACGGGAAAGGAAGTTACAGGAAGTGACTGTTCGTGATCTCCTATTTGCTGACGACTGTTTCCTGAATGCCAAATCTGGGTCTGACCATTTCTCTCCAGCTTGTGACAATTTCGGTCTCACAATCAGTATCAAGAAGACAGAGGTGATGAACCAGCCTGCACCAGGAAAGCCTTACGCATGGCATGACATCACACTAAATGGCCAAACGCTCTAGGCAGTGGACAAGTTTACCTATCTCGGCAATATACTGTCACGTGCAGTCCACGTCAATGACGAAACCAATGCCAGAATTGGCAAAGCAAGTGTGGTCTTTGACAGATTACGCGCAAATGTGTGGGAGTGCAGAGGTATCAGTCTGCAAACAAACCTGAAGGTGTACAGAGCCACTGTGTTGCCGACCCTGCTGTATGCATGCGAAACCTGCACTTTGTACAGGACGCCATGACAAGAACCTGAACCATTTTCACACGGGCTGCCTGAGAAAACGGATGAGGATAAGATGATAAGATGGCAGGGCAGGATCTCAGACACTGAGGTTCTCACACGGGCAGGCATTCCAAGTAGCCGTACTCTGCTGATGAAATCACAGGTGAGCTGGGCAGGCCACTTCACCAGGATGTCAGACGAACGACTACCATAGAACATCTTCTACGGCGAGCTGAAGGAGGGAAAGCGATTTCAGGGAGGTCAGAAGAAACGCTTCAAAGACTCCCATAAGTCATCCTTGAAACATTTCAGTATTGACCCTGAGTCTTGGGAGGATCTCGCACAGTATCATTCCACCTGGCGCAGTCTCATCCATACTAGAGGAACATCCTATGAGCTAAGGAGAACTGCAGAGGCAGTGCAGAAGCTCGAGCAGCGTAAATCGGAACTGCAGGACATTGATTAAGCAACCCCAAACGGCATCTCCTGTCCAATGTGCCACAGACAGTTCAGAGCACAAATTGGCTTGCTCGGCCACTCACATGCTCCCAGAAACCAAAACAGTTAGTAATGTCATGGTCATCTTTGTACTGGAACGACGAACAACAAAACAACAACATTTGGGGCTGAGGGTAGGGAGTTTGTTTGTGTTTTTTTATACTTCCTCTATTATTCGGCTATATCTGTTAAATCATTCTTCTTCTGCAACTTTGATATTGTATTAGTGTTGGTAGTTATCTTTGTGCTGAAGGCAGTAATTTCTGTGCTTAAAGCACGCATTAGCTTTATTATTTCCTTGGGAACTGTGATTGTGAAGTGTAATAGTCTGCAACAGATTTGTATCTTCCCGATATCACTACGCACATAATCTATTGCGGTGTTTATACTTGGCCCGATTGTATGTAGCAATTGTTGAATATTAGGCACTGACACAGCCTGCACTGTTTGTACGGCACTAGAAAAGGTTCTGAATCTCTGTGCAAGCAATTTTTGTGCATCTCTGAGACTTTGTTAGTTCTTTCATTACCACTTTGTCCAATAGCTGTTGGTGTATTGTCAACTTGTTCTCTCCAGATTTTGATATATTTCGAATTATTCACCTCCAAAGTTTTACGAATGGATGTTCCAACAGATCCTTGTACAAACATACTAGTAGCTGCAACAGTTAATTTAACAAGATCAAGTCTATTTGTAATAATGTTATTGTTGAGGTTGAAAATCAATGTTAATTGTTTGACCTAGCGTTGGATATTGTTCAGTCTACTACGGTACAGCTATCGCTTTTATCTCAATATTTAATGGTAAAAAGAACTCAATAGGAACTCTCTAATATATCGCAAAATTATGTCATTTATCTAGAGATAAAGGCTGCTTTGCCCAATGTGCACTACATTATTTTATTATTTACTTTACATGAAAAACATACATTACAAACATACCGTGAAAATCTATAACATTTTCATCTTCATCTTTTATCTTGATATTCACTGTTAATTGCAATCTTCTGTAATTACCTGTAATGACCATTAATGTAATGACGATTAACACTGTATGAAAAAGTCGCCATAAAACACACTTTTAGCAGCAAAGATTCGAAGAAATTTGCATAGTTCAGCTCTACTGAGGCCGTGCCGTTACCATTGAAATAGATCTTTTTTCTTTTTGTTGTTGGTGTTAATGATTTGGTCAAGGTAAATGTAAAATGTAAAATATTAGGTTTAAAAACTCCACAAACTGTATCAGAGTCAGTAGATGCCCTGATAGGTATCTGGCTATTGAATCCTAACAATTTAGAATTGTCATTTGTGATATACACCATGTAATTGTTACTCGGAGTGATTTTAAATTGTGAGCCGTGTTTCATACATTCAAAATCAATACTTTCTTCACTGACACCATTTGCAGTCGTTCCTTCTTTCCCTTTATTCATGTACATTTCGAAGTTGCAAAAGATAATCGAATTTAAAAGTAATTGTTTTTATTTTTGTGGTAGAAATATTGTTTTAAAAGTATTTGCTTTTATTTTTGTGGTAGAAATATTGTTTCTTACCAAATCGGAAATAGTGTAATACCCAAGGTTGCTGAGATATAATTATTTCTCAGAGAGACCACCTGACTTTGGCTGCGCTGTCCGTTGTAATATAGCTCTCAAATGTGCTCTCCAGATGATACCCTATTAATTTAGCGACAAAAGGTTGTCTTTAAACAAGAGCACTTTGTGTCCGTTCGCTCATGCGAAACATTTCTCTAGCAAAAACACAAACAGCCAAGAGCAAACGTTTTTCTGTTCAAAATGTATCCTTTGTTGTAATCATGATAGACTTTCTGTTCTCTGTAAGGTTCTCCAAAATCTCTTTCTCTTTCATTTTCTCCCTGCACTAAGTCTCCAACATTATGGTCTGTACATGTTTGGCCAATTTTTCAGCCTTAAAAACAGAAACAACTCTTCTTGTTTACAACACGTCCACGCCCCCATGCCCACCCCCAAAAAACAACAACCCCCCCCCAAAAAAAAAAAAACAACAACAACAAACAAACAAACAAACATCAAGACACCTAAAACAGCTATCAATTAATAGATCGTGCTGTTTGAACTAGCATAATTTCTTTCTCGAAGTGTTCTGTGCACCAAAGTCATACTGGCAACATCTTGTGATGTTTTAGAGTCTTCATTGTATCTTCTTTAAGCGTTCAGGTTTGGTTTTTTAAATTAAATTGATAGTTGTGACAATCCACCTTGAAATAGTGGACGCCGAAATATCTGTGGAACCCTTTATAGGTAGGAACAGACGCCTCCGACCCTTCCTTCTCCCTTTATAGGAAGCCAAATAAAACCTTAAGGTCCTAACTGGACAAAGAAGTCTATTGTGGTCATCCCCGGCACAGATATGACTGAGATTGAGGATTTCGATAGGAAGTGGAGCTAATGAAAGTAGCTTGTTCTCAGCCAGAAATCCAGGTTGACAAAAAAGAGAAACTGAATCATAATTATCATTGAACCGTAAACAACCCTTTTCTACTAACAATTCATGAATCTCGCTCCTTCTTATCGCTGAGGCTAAAACGAGCAGGAAAACCGTCGTAAGGGTAAGGTTTTCGAAGGAAGCTTCACCCAACGGATCGTAAGGGGATTTTGACAATGCCCAAAACAACACCGCAAGAGAAATTCCAACTAGGCATTAGTGAACGATATACCGGTCTTTGAAGCTCAAAATACCTAATAAGATCGTAAAGATGAGTGTCCGAACCAATGGCTGGATCCCTAGAAAACTTGAGAATGGTTGAAAGGGCTGCCATGTGGCCTTTAATAGTGGACACCGAATATTCTCTCACCTCGAAAAGAAAGAGAAGAAAATCTGCCACTGCGCTCAAAGGGGGACAGCTAGGATCAAAGCGTTTCCTACTGCACCAATCACAGAAGATTCTTAACTTTGCATTGCAGACCTTGGAAGTGCACTGCCTCTTAGCTGGACGATGCAGTTTGCAACCTTGTTCGAAAACTGGTCTTGGCAGATTGATCGCTTGAGATGAGCCGAGCGTGAAGGTAAAGAATCTGTAAGCTGTTGTGGAGCTGAGACTCTGTGCTGCGACAGCAGGTCCCTACGCTGTAATGATCTCTTTGGTTCATCTACCAACAGGTCAAGTGCGTCGTTGAACCACGATTGGTAGGGCCACAGGGGGGCTACCAGGATGAGTTGAGCAGTGGAGATCCTGACTTGGTGGAGAACCTGCGGAATCATTCTGAAAGGTTGAAAGGCGTCTGCGAACAGACGACCTCACTTTAGACTGAAGGCATCCAATTCCCAGGCCCTCTGATCTGGGGCTGTGGATACATAAACGGAGAGCATATTGTTCAGTCGGAAACAAGTCCACACAGTTGGAAAAGTGACTATGCTATCGACTAGTGAAGAGACCATTCCGTGAGGACCACTCGGCCCCTTCTTGACAGACTGCCCGCCAGGATATTCCTCTTCCCGGGAATATGGCGGACTCTGAGCGTTATCTCCTCCTAGGCTGTCCAACGGAGGAGGTTCCAAACTTCCACGTAAAGAGAAGGAGCATGTGTACCTCTTGCATATTGAGGTACGCTACTACAAACGTGTTGTCCGAGGAGACCATCACGCAGTGACTCCTTATGAGGTTGACACACCTCTGTAGGGCTAGTAATACTAGACGCATTACCAAGTTGTTTATATGAAGGGTAGCGTCTTCCCGGGACGAATATCCCTGAAGAACTACGCCCTCTAGTTCCAGCTCAGCACACCAATCTGAATCTAATGCGTCGGTGTACAGAAAGCAGTGCGGTTCGTGTGTGTGAAATGGGACTCCGGTCAGAAACCGGTCCCGATTGAGCCACCAACTCAGCTGGTGGTGAAAATCGGATCCCAGGGGGATCAGAGAGAAAATCACTGTGCGGTCTCCAGTTTGCTAGATGCAGCAACTAGAGAGGGCGCAAAGCCGATCCTGTCCGGAGCAACACAAACTCTCCCGAGGTTGGCGAGTACATTCATCCTCACATATACGACGTCGAGAGAAGGTAATCCGACTTTTCTAGGTTTGGGATAAGACCGAGACGGGTCACTGTTGACCAACAGAGAGACACGTCCTTCAAAAGGGAATCTCTGAGGACGATGTGCATAAGCCTGTCGTCGAAATACTGGAGGATGGGAATCTAGGGGCCTCAGGTTGGATGCGACTAGCCCCGTCACCCTAGTAAAAGCTGTCGGAGCGGAGGCAAGTGCGAATGGATGAGTTCGAAATTGAAATACATCATGGCCGAGACAAAACCGTAGGTATTTTCTTTGTGGAGGGAAGATGGGAATGTGAAGATACACATCCTAAAGATCGATGGAGACCAGTCGCAGGGGCCTTATGCCGGTCCTGATCGAAGCGGTAATCTCCAGGTTGATGCGTTCTTGCTGAAGAAATTGGTTTAAGGCGTAAAGTTCGATTATGAGCCGAAATTTTCCGGCTTTTTTCGACACCAGAAAATTCCGAAAATTGAAGGCCGGGGCCTGGCCTCTCGACTGCACCATTCTGCAGAAGGGTGTGTATATACCTCTTCTCTTAATTATGCTGGTGAAAATTGATGGGGGTCCATGACAGCAGAGGGTGGTCTTGGAAACGAAGCCGATAGTGATCCATTAGAGTGGAAAGGACCCACACATCGGCCGTGATGCTCTTTCAAAAGCCTTGAAAATAGGGTTAGTCGCACTCCAAGGGGACGCCCGGAAAAGAAAGACACGGCAGAAGAGGGAGTTAGTCCCTAGGGCCGGCCCTCTCCGTCCTTGGGAAAGGGGAAGGAGTCCGAAAACCTTCTCCCTTGGCCTTTCCGGCCACCTCATTTAGCGAACGACGGGCGAGAGAGAACTTTGAATTGATGCTGCTTATCTGCTTATCGGGACACCGCCCATGAGAGGGTGCCTCTTCTCCCTCACGAGGTGGCGCGACTCACTCACTGGCGTTTTTCTTCCCTCGGGAGCGACCCAAAATCGCTCCCTCACCGTCACTGACGACATCTGATGGAACGTCATGGATCATTGGACCTTATGAGACTTCCGAACCACAGAAGGCTCAGAACATTCTTGTCCTACAGGGCATTATTCGTTCCCACAAGGGAATATGATCCAGAAGATGAGGAGAAAGGTGGCTCCCTTTTCTTTCCTTATACGTGCGGCGACTTTCCGCCAAGTCCCACACTTCGTTGAACGACAGACAACAGATCGGACAAACGTCCATGCGTACGCATCCTGTGCACGCTAAGCAGGTGTAGTAAGTCTACCATGGGGCCTTCTTATGCCAACACAGTCCACAACTTGATACATTAAACTCTGAAAAGAAAAATGTATACAAAAAACACAAAATCCGAAACTAAAAAGGGTAGGCTATACTTATCATAGCACCGGTACAATGAAGGGGGATACAATTAAGTAAAGCACGACTTACCAGAGGAAGTGCAAAAGAAACAAACAACCCATAAGTTAACCAAATACGGTAAAGATAACATTCAGTTGTAGCAAGGGTTATGGAGACTAACACTCGATTTAAACAAAAATATAGATGGAATGCCGAAAAAACGAAGGCACTTTCCGGCGAGCAAAATTGCTTACGTCTACCGCTTACATCGTCCAAGGAAAAAAGGATAGTAACCCGTATGTGGATTGTGAAGCAGGCGTCAGACTGGGATATTGTTCTTTTCAGTTCTAGAACCTTCCAATACTAATTGGATTGAGGAATAATGTAGAATCATGTAGCTTGGACGTGGGACAATGCGTCCTGGAAAGGTAAGCAATGCAATAAATGGGGTTTTATAGATGTGTTAAATTGTACATGGAAAAATCGAGTCCAGAAAAATTGCATAATTGATGGGGTAGTTGGTACGATTGGTTTATCTTGTTTGCATAAAATTCGAGAGAAGTTTATTTGCCCTAAAGATTGCTTCAACATTTATGTGATTTTCATTGCCTTGTCTTTACACTCTATCTGCTTTTCAGCTTGGTTTTTGATGTAGTTGGAATCAACTTCATTCGTTTGAATGTTATCTCTTGTCATTTCTTCATTAATATCATTTAATAACCTGCCAGGTCATTGTCGACATTATAATTGTCGTATAACGTTTTTCATGTATACCATTTTGTTATTTACTAGTGATGGTTTTGGATGTACTTTCTTCTTCCCCTCTGCTTTGTGATCAACATAAATTCGCATGCCGTGCATGTTTTAACTCCTTCATACTATAATGTGCTGGGGGTTTTTTCTGTTAGATTCTGTAAACACGTTTTTTTCTTCAAAAATTCATTGTTTTCATGCTACTTAATATTGATATCTATGTATTTTGTGCATCCTCCAGTTCCGCTGCTCTCCTCGATGGCGTAGCCTCCGATTTGCAGGAATTGGATGTCATTTATTTTAATGGCATAATGTTTTCAGCTGGTTCACAGCTGCTAAATGAATCATTATATACTTTCTTTTTCACGAGTACATACATGTACATTTTACTGTTCATTCCTTTGGTCTTCAAAATCTGTTCAACTTTATATATGCCATCTCGTTTGTCGATTAAAGAGGACTTTTGTACATAACATGTACCCTCTATATTTTCTCTCTTCAAGTATTCCAGTTTGTAAACGACCGGATCGCCTAAAATTACTTCCCTGATTTTAAATACTTTCTCGGTAAAATTAAGAAGGTAGACCTTTTCAAAAAATGTTTTGTATTTTGAAATTCTGACAGTTTCGCCTATTTTAAATTTAGGTGTTTCAAATGTATCAGTTGTCAAGTAACCGAATAGGTTGATACACACTCTTGATCTGTTTTCTTCCTTGCTTGCTTCATTTGGAGGCATGTCTACTGATCTGTGATGAGTTATTGTATCCCTCAATTAAATTTGGCAAAAGGTCAACCCAATCTCAGGATTCATTTTTAGTGACATTCTTCCACACTTTAGTCTTTGATGTTCTGTTATACCTTTCCCCTACACATGCCTTTAGTTCCGTGTAAATTTTAAAGTATTTTTTTCTTTTCCAGCAAATTTGCAATTTTTCTGTTTCCTTCTTCAAACTTGATCTATTCAAAATGTATTTATATCCATTTTTGTATTTTTATATGCTTGCATGTCGATAACATCTGCCTGCCACTGGTCATTAACGTGACTAACATAGACCATTTTATATGAAAATATACTTCGCTCTTGCTTGTGTATTTTTGTGAAAGCTATGAGGATGAACTCAATACACATTTTATTTCCTGCTCAGACTTTAATATTGCTTTCTTTTTAATTGAATCAATATTCTTCATTGGTTAGCAAATCTCCAGAAAAAAACTGAATCAAATCTGTAACGATTTTCTTAGGGATTACATTTGAAGATAATAACAGATGATTGGCCCAATTAGTCTAGTGATACCTTGAATACTGTTCTTTGTAGATCATTTAAAACGGTTTAAAAACAACAATACTTTGTGACTGATAAACTGTCTTTAGATATTATCAACAGGCAAACATCATGACCGTCTTCAACAAGCACTTTTTATTTTCAACAATTTGCAACGTTTTTTCAATTCTTTCAAACGTATGAATTACTTCAGATATATGTCTAAATGTTGTCATTCGTATAGTTATTGTAAAACAGCTCCTTCATATACTGAGCCACCATGTTTGTTTTAAATTTAACTATGTTCGTCATAATTCTATGTCTGTTGTTCATGAATCTTTGTAGTTTGACCTCATAATTTGCACAGGATCGTCAAGTTGTACTGTAAATTTAGCCGAATACAAAAATTTGTGTATTTACGCACATCAAATACATAATATATTCCTTATTTGTACCGCACTGTTATAACGATTTTGCTATCAGGGTTGATGTTGCTTATTTCAGTATTATCAGAATTTAATGTAATCTGTAATTCAGAATGTACATCTTTTCTTAAACATTGGAGTAAATATTTTTATGTTGGAAATCAACAAATTAACGTTTTCATTTTTTTGAATTTTATTCTTCAAATCAACTAAGTTTTTACTATACAAACTTGTAAACGAACAGGCATTATATCTTGATACCGACATTGTTGCATTCTTGTCAAACTCGTGAAATATTTGTATCACCTCTCTGAAAATTTTGAATTCAGTACAATGCAGCTGTGTATCATTATTTATAACGTCTAAAATATTAAAATCATTCTTTGCTAATTGTCGTCTTAGCGTAACTGTTCCAGTATTTTTTTTTAATTTGTGAAATAGCCTCGATTCCTGCTGGTCCAGTAACTTTTTAAAATTTCGATTTTTAATGTTCTTATATCTCTATACGATATGGCGATACACAAAAATATGAGTGGTCTAGTGATTTTATTTTCATTTTCAAAATACACCCACGTGTTCCTGCACTAACAAAATTTAAACTTTTATTTTTAACATTCTCGTTTTCCTATAAGGGACGTAAAAACACAAAAATATGAGTGGTACATCATTCTTTCTGTATATTACTACAGGGCCATACCAAAAACTCATCTGGCTTTACCGCCAGGTGCGCTAAAAATTGAATCCCCAAGCTTGCATTTGATTCTAAAATCTTTTATTTTGCTCCAGCATGTTAGAACTTGCAAACCGTGTGTACTATCCATGTACTGTATATCAAATTCTGACTATTAAACATTCTCAAGGGCAAAAGCGGGCGCAGAGTGTGCTTTGTAGTGGAGAATCCAGATAAAGGTACTGGAAATGATGAATAACCTGTACCCTTTGCAAATGACGGCATTTCTAATATATTTGGGGTTAATATTGGCAAACATTATTGATGCCGAGTAGGTATACTGGTATAGTATGTTTGCTGTCCTGGACTGGCTCTAACGTTCATTTTTCTTCAGATTATGAATATCCACGCGATTGTCAGCCAACTCTGTTTTAAACGTGTTCCTGTACATAGTCCTTCATAATTTTCCAGAATTCCGTAATATCTGGTTTGAATTTGTGCCTAATACTGAATTTGTGCCTAATACTGAATTTGTGCCTAATACTGCAATTTGTGCCTAATACTGCAACAGTTCATAAATGAGCACTTTTGCGGAATGACCACACATAGATTTCACAACATAAGGGCATGATATGATTGCTAACCAAGATAACCTGTCTTGACTTACACGTGACTATTGTGCAGGCCTAGTTATGGCACCTATTCACCGACAATGACCACATGGTCACTGGTACCAGACTGTGTACTGCCTGTTATTTGCTGTTCCATTTGTGTGGACAACCTGATGTGCTAGCGGCATATTTAAATGATGTAAACACAAAACAATTTTTTTTTTAACTTTAAATTTAAAACTTGCATAACGCATATGTAAGTGGTTGTACTGATGATTCATTTCAAATAGATTAACATTTAAAAATTTGTCCTATAATTTCCACGCTATCTAAATGTTATGTCCAGTCAAGGTACAGCAAACGAACTATATTTAGTTTTTACACGATGTCTGGGTCTTTCAAAATAACTTCTTATGAATCACTGTCTGTCACTCCAAGAAATTGTATGAAATAACCGTGATGCGATGAAAAATGATATTTTTCAGACGATCATGTGTCTAGTACTATCCGCAAAATACCACAATGTTAATATGTGTATATATGTATGTGAGTGTGTCTGTCTAGCGCAGGTTTATGATATGTGAGAAATTAGTATTCTAATGTATGACAAAAACATAAAATTGAAGCAGAAGATTGGGGACAAAGATGTCGATCTGACTGGAACTGAAAACCATCTATTCTTACCATGAGAGGCGCCCAACAGACGACAAAAACACTTGTTATCGTGAACATCAAAACAATCATCTGGATTTCAGCGTGGCCCTGCTTCCGCCTCAGTTGCCTACTCTGTGGATTAGAATCCTTCCGCCCAAGCGTACCCAGGTCTCCCCGTCTGAGAAGGCACACGTCGATCAGCTTCGTGATGACGTATCCGTTGCAAAAGATCATGATGATGATGATGGCTAAGTTGATCCCGGAGTAACAACAGGCATAAACGTTTGCGGCAAGGTCCTTGGAGTGAAAGTCAAGATAACACCAGGTTCCTGGGTACTGAACCTTAAAACGCCCAAAACTGAACATGGGCAACATTGAAAGGAAAATTACAATAACCCAAAGACTAAGTACCACGCCCTTGGCTGTTCCAGGATGACATCTGTTGGAATAAAAAAACAAACAACCTAGTGCAAGAAATCGTTCCACAGCCATGGCACATATAATAAAAGGAGTTGAGAGCCCGAAGGCGATCATAGCAAATCCGTGGAATGTACAGTGCCCCAGTCCTCCCATCCATTTCCTTTCGTTGAGATATGTGGCTATGGGGGAGGGCGTCGTCATCAAGATGCCTAGCAAGTCTGTACATGCTAACGCTCCAACAAACGTGTAAAATTTAGTGGTTCTAACGTCTTTTTTCATCTTACAGAGCGTCCATAGGGCCAGAATGTTGCCAAAAACTCCAGCTAAAGACATAAGGATTGGTGAAATAATGGTTGCTCCCATGGCGTGACCACAGCTTTTTGTTACGTTGCCACTGGAAGACACGTTACAGTCCAGGTTTATTGGGAATGAGGGAGCAATGTTGGTAGCATTCAGCGTTAGTTCTGATTCGCTAATCATGTCCATCCTAGTCGTATAAGTGGCTTGACCTACAGGAGAAAGACACTTGTGAACATCCAATAATTGATACAGTGTGTATAGCTAAAGTCGAAATGGTACAAACAATCTGGACAATCATAATATCAAAGCGCATGCAGAAAATGGAGAGTCATTCACCATGTGTTCAAATGATATTAATCGAGCGTCATATTGGCCCGATATTGTGCGAACACATAGTGAATGATGTCGATTGCCTGCCTGAGCTTTGATACTTTGCTTGCGTTAGACTTGATTGTTCGTGCCTGCCTGAGCTTCAATACTTTTCTGCGTTAGACTTGACTGTTCGCGCCACTTGGACTTGTGCATCTGAGGAGTTGAGTATCTGTATCTATTTTATACAGTGATTTACGTCTTACCGGGAATGGGATGCAAATGAATGGTTTACTAGGATATTGGTATGTAAGAAAGGAGATACCGCACAATGAAATTATACTGTGACAAATGCTATCTGTTCATCTATCAATCTGTCTATAGGCAAACTCCCTCCATTATGAAATAACATTCTCATCTTCAATTTTATCTTCACAATTTTCTATATATTTTCTCTAAATATAGGAATTTCTAACATTCGAACACCAAACGCTCTTTTCTGTTCAACGACAGCTAGTAAGTAGAAAACCCAGCGATAAGAACTATTTGCAAAATATGGGAAGTTAGGATTGCGAAAGAATAGTGCTTGAATGCCCGAAAACCCATGCACATTATCGCCTTAAATAACGGAAAGTCTTCTTTTCTTCCGAACCAGAAATAACAGCACTTGATCGAAAGGACACTTATTAGACAGCGATCTGCAAATATAGAATCCAATGGGGGGGGGGGACCTTTTGACAATTGTTGGTGTCTTGAAAATGTAAATTAGTTTTCTGAAAATTTAATGCTTTGTCCGATCTGTTGAAATTTCAACTTTGTATACATAAGTTGAACATGTAACATACGTAAAATAAATTTTCAATAAACCATGTCAAATTTTCAATAAAGCATGTCAAATTTTCAATAAAGCATGTCAAATTTTCAACAAACGAAGTTGAATGCAAGAAAATTTCTCATCACTCTTTATAACGAAGGATTAGTGTTGACTTGTAAATATAAATCATTAAAGGAGAAGTTTATCCTGAATCTGCTGCGGATAGAAAATGTTTTATTTACAAACAATATAATTGTATTGCATACATTTAACAGGCCATGCAAATTACAACAGAAAAACTAGTACACATTACAAAAACGTACGTTATATTGTCAACCCGTGAAATTGGTTTCAGAAAAAAAACAAACATTTAATTTATAATTAACCACCTTCAGAAACATGATGGCAGAGTAATTGTACGATGATCTTATAAATAAATTTAAAAATCGACACTATACCAGACTTTTATCGTATATTTTTTCATACGTTTGCTGTCAATTTTACAAGAGCACTTTCTTTTCCAAACTGAAAATCTCTAAGTACATTGTTAATGTCCCGAAATTGTTTGGTATTCTGGGCTTCTATTGTGTACGTACATATGTATGTATGTATGTATGTATGTATGTATGTATGTATGTATGTATGTATGTATGTATGTATGTATGTATGTATGTATGTATGTATGTATGTATGTATGCATGTATGTATGTATGTATGTATTATTATTAACATACGTAGCCTTTGCTTGACAGTCACACCTATACGCCTTCATTTAGTTTGGAGAAGGTTTAATTTGTATCTCTGAAACGATATCTTATTGTCACTGTATCGAAATTCATATGGAACAGTGGTCTAGTGCTATTGGTGTGTGATTCTCAGGTGATGATGATCATGATCATTACCATTATTATTGTTATTGTTGTTGTTGCTGTTGTTTTGTTACACACTTTTTAATTAAAATTTATATTTTACATTTCTTTATTGTTCCACATTCGTTATAATGAATATTTTTTTTTTACCGCATGGACGATTTTCATTTTATCTTTTAGACAGTTATAATTACGCTCTTTTATTTGTATCAAAATACATTAAAATAATTTTTTAACCTTTTGTCTACATTCTTGAGTACAAATATTACTAAATGAGCTAATACAGTAACTTCAAGCAAACACAATCATTTGATTGCATTCGTTCTGCTGTCTCATTATCACCTTTTCAGTGTGTCTCTTAACAGTGTATAAATTGTAGGTTTTTTCCCATGGATATTGCAGAAGTTAAATTTCACAACATATATATTATATACAAATATTATCATTAAAAAACCACGTATATACTCTATTGTCATCTTTCAAATAAACTTAGATGCCTGTAGTGTTTGACATTTACTGTATAATGGGACCTCTCCAAAACCTTCCTATGTCCCCTTAGGTCTTGTCTTGTCTGCACATTTGGGGATGTATTGTGATCAGCTATGTATGTCCGTCCCCCCGTGAGTCCGCCCGTGAGTCCATCAGTCAGTCATATATCCGTTCAACTGGGCCCCTCTGTGATAAAACTTTACTAAATTCCAAATCTTATTTAAAAAGTATTCTGACGAATCAGAAGGCTGGATTTGTTGATTTCGAGTAAGGTTTCAAAGTATCGAGTTACAGTTCATGCTGGAAATGCCCAGTTAAGTTTTATGACGGAGAAGCCTAGAGATTTTTCTACACCAACCGGGGGAGAGTGATCCTATTTGATACGATGCTTCATGAGAATAAGTAGATGACAACAGTTTGGGATCCTAGATGGACGCTCCTCCCCTCCCACCACCACAACCATAGGGAGGGGTTGGAAGATCGGGGTCAAAAGTTCAATTTAAGAATATAATGTTACAGACAGAGAGACAGACACGGATACATGTATCTATTAAGAAGGATCGATACTGAACAACAGACCTCAGCGGGTTTTAGTACAAACCATCAGGGATAATGGCCAAGTTGACCGCTATTCATTACGTTCTTGTGGAGTTAGCAGCTCAGAGTAACCTGACATTGTGAATCTTTGTATTTGAAACATGATATGGTCTAGGGCATAATTAAACGACGTGGCAGTAGTGACGGTTAGCCATTTAATTCAGCATGGCTACTCCCACAACACTAAACAAAAGGCTAAACACCCCAATATCGTCTGGAAACTGTCGAATTCTGTTATATAATTTCAATTCATCACTCACACAGCAAAGTTTAATTGAGAAATGTTTCAGAACAAAAATATTCATAGTGTATCAAATCCATTGTATGCACATCTTCAAAACGCTTCGTGATCATTTTTAAACTTGACAGAAAAATAATGCATGGAAGAACTTTTGTCGAATACATTTTATTTAAGCAAGCTGTGAATGCCTATTTCTTACTATTTTATTCAGCTTTCATGGTGATAAAAGTGTGTATGACATTTTAAAGATTTTGATTATATCTATGAGGGAAAATTACACAAATCGTTGATTTCAGAAAATCTTGCTTGGTAAGGGCTGGTTAAATTTTGTATTTCTGTTTACAGTTGTCTGATCTGCAATGAAATTAGCGGTTTCCGTTGGTTTCTGTCACTGTGATGAATAATGATTTTTCTTAAATGCCATTTCAAGTATTTAAGATGGAAAACAGAAAGACATTTAAATAGCTAACCTGCAGATAGACAGAGTTACGGCTAGATAGACTGAGGGACTGATAGAATGTCGGTAAGCTGCTGAAATCAGAATTATGTTGACATGGATTGGATGTTGAAGATATCAATGAAGAGTGTGTTTGAAGCATGTCCGTCTGGAGCGGGTTTGCCTGTGTATGTATATCGGCAGTTTAATAGGACCCTTCAAATGAGCTTTTCAAATCTTCCTTTGTTTTGAAAACATTATTTGAGAGAGAGAGAGAGAGTCCTACTTAGAAACTCATGGAATCACAGATAAAAACGCGTACACGTCTATGATTCCATCCTACTTAGAAACTCATTGAATCACAGATAAAAACGCGTACACGTCTATGATTCCAGCAGGATACCACAAGTTTTTGTAAACTTTGCATTGAAATCTGATATAAAAATGAAGTCACATACAAAAGAAACAAATAAAGAAAAGATCTCAAACTGTAGAGAGGATAAAAATCATAACATTTCGCTAGATTCTGTGCAATGAATTATTATGTATCAAGTTATGTAGAATATTATACTTACGAATTAATTCTTTAATTCCTTATTTTCCTTCTCCTACGAGCGACATCTCCCTATAGATCCTACAACACTACGTGTAATGAATTCCTACGAGTTATACCTATTTATAGCAGCAGCAGTAACACATCAGCTTGAGCTTGCCGATTACGCCGTGTTAGTTATTATGAGTGATCTTTGTCCGCTCTTCGAATTGAAGAGCGCGTTCAAATTGAAGAGCTATTGTTAGTGCATGGTACGGATCATCAACAACCAAGGCATTGATTAAACGATGTACGCAGCAAATCGGAAGCGAAAACATCGTACCTGTTTATGTGTACTTTCTGTAACAATGTAATTGCTATTTAGGTATTGTTTAAGCCTGAAAAATATAGGACATACTATGAAGACTAAGATTAAGAGTATATTAAGTCCCGTTAATCAGTTCTTCATTTAGGAAACATAAATAGTCCATCAAAGATGAACAGGAAGTAGACACATCTTGCATTCCTCCCCCACCCCCACCCATTACGAGTAGGCAGTAATATTTGGGGAAAAAATGGCGGACATGTTTTCCTCAGTCGCTTCGGTTATGACGGCGATACGATGCCTATATCACAGTCTCGTATCTGTACAACTACATACATAAAATATTTATCAATATACATTTTAAAATGCAAAAGAGCCACTCTTTAAATTTAGGAGAGACTAAGAAGCATTCATATAATAGGCCACAGTATCTACATGAAAAATTTATTTTACAGTTCTACATGTCAAAGGAGGTTCGACAAAATAAAATTGTTTTAAAGATAAAATGCAACATGTTATCTATAATTAAAATTTCTCTACATTATGCCTTTGCCTTATGTTCGGGAGATAAAAACTGTTTGGAAATGATTGCTACAACTTTGAAAGAGCAAAAGCATGTAACTTGAAACAGCAAGTCGATCTGTGCATTGATACCAAAACCAAACGCAACATTTGTTCAAAAATTGAAAGTTGATAGCTGTTGACAAATTTGAAGGGAGTAATTTAGCACAATAATCAATTTTTTTTTTTAAAGTGTAACTAACACGATAAATACAATATTTTTCACGTTCTTATCACAGATAACGGAGGTGATTAAATATAAAAATAAATAATAAAAAACCAATTCCTTACCGAAGAGTAAAATAGACTGTTCCCTTCATTCATCATGCCCATTATATATATAGTAAGTCTTAGGCATATATATTTAGTCACAGCGCACAGAAAGGTGTGTCAAACAATATAACTTGATCATTTAGAGTCAAGTCAATCTAATTGTAAAAGTCTAGTAAACAGATTATTTACCAAATTGGCATTGTTTGGTATCAATCGGAATGTCCTCTGCTTTTTCCTTCGCATGCTAGAAAAAAACCATGCCTCTCACAGCTCATACTCTTGTAGAATATATCGCTGTCGGAAGACTGTTTTGACACCAGGGTAATTTAAACTTTACTATGTTGTCTTTGCCCATAAATACTATAGTACTTTGACTGGATCATACAATATTTCTATAATCACACACTGAACTCCAAACAAAAACAAGGGAGAAAGAACCACCCAGATAGTACGCTTACGTTGGGCCAACGTTGGCAGATAATCGTACGGTCGACGTTGGGCGTATGACGTACGGCCAACCTCGGACCATTCTTCAATTGCCGACGTTGGAAAAGCACTGTTTGATCAATGTTGTTCAGCGATTGTAATTCCAATGTTGGAAAAACACTAGTAGTTGGGCAAACGTTGTTCTGTGTTTGTAATGTCGCCAGTGGGCCAAGTTTTTTCCAGTTTAATATTTTCTATCTATAAAATAAATCACATGACACCCACCCCCACCCCCGACACTAGATCTATCGAACCCGTAATGATGCAGAATACTTGTTTGAACGGTTCAATACGTGATCGTTTGCTTATTTTGAAATTGTACTCTACAGGAATACTTTTCATATATTGTATCATGTCAGTAGATTTGTTTTCATGAATTTAGGATTTGTATATTTACTATGTATAGCAGAATCAATAATGGCACAGAAATTACAAAAATGTTCGTGGAAACCAGAGGGCATGGTTTTTATTCAAGCATGCCCTGGCCGAGATTGTAAAGTTTGACCGTTTATATAAAAGTTTTGTAACTATATCTGTAACTTGTGCTTCCTAGCCGACTATTGGTATATCACTGTACTGTGAAGTAACTATTGGAGGTGCACATGCCTTACATCAATTCCAAGAACATCACAAGCCCGAAATATTTAAATCACAAAAATATCCAATGATAGCTGAAAAAGTCGCATGACAGACTTAAGTTAGGAAATTTGACAGGGGCCAATTTACGAAACTATCCCCTGCTAGCTTAGGTTTATTCACGGAAAAGGG
Source organism: Margaritifera margaritifera (assembly GCA_029931535.1). Classification (NCBI taxonomy): domain Eukaryota; kingdom Metazoa; phylum Mollusca; class Bivalvia; order Unionida; family Margaritiferidae; genus Margaritifera; species Margaritifera margaritifera. The sequence continues at coordinate 2,700,253 of JAQPZY010001528.1, forward strand.
CAAGGATGCTCCAATTGGAGGCTATGTAAAGGGGTTCCAATTTATCGGAAGTTACATATAATCCAGAATGTGCATTTCAACACTGATTCTGATCTGAAAGGAAGCAGATGTTGGGTTATATTTCAGCCATCTTTAGTGTAGCAACATTTGCAAGGCCGTTTGTAGAGGATCGATTGAAAAAAAAAAGAATGATTGCATCCTAAAACGTCTGAAATTAATTAACGATTTTCTAAGTGATGATTTACTAATGAAAAATCGTTGCAAATACACAACATAGCAAACGTATAAAATAAAATACATATGATCTCCCCAGGGAATCGACGTGGTTAAATGATGCTGTAGTGTTTGTTTTACTTTATTTGCATTGGAAGTATATACCAATTATGTTATGACAACGACCTTTTATATGCAGACACCCAATGCACATTCACTAGCTAGTTAATGCATGTGACAATGTAAATTAGATATAAATTGTAAATCAATCTTGTAAGATAATGCTGTAGTGATTTTGTGCAATTGCTGAGTGTGTCTCAACGGCAACTATTTAAATCTCGAATCTCCGAAGTTAATTGACATCAGATGTAAGGGCATAAAATATCATACATATGATCTCTCTGGAGAATCGTGAAATCAATGTATGGGAATGGCAAGGCTATAATCTTTTAATGGGGTTGTCCAAAAAGTATATCACAGCAATATCTATCTGGGTTTGTGTGTGTGTCCATTTCTTATCAGTTTTTAATAAGGATCTCGAAAGAGGACAAAGATTGCGTTAGCAATACCTACGGCAAAAATTGTAGAACATATACATAGAGTAAATTATGATAATAAAGAAAAACAAATAATATATATTTCGATTTCTTATTACGTGTATTGAAGAACAAAAATATACTGGAAAATATAAAATGCAGGAGAATAAGAAATAATGCTATAGAAATTTAAGCGTAATGTGCGATGCTTGTATATGCAAATTTATACAGTAATTATCAAAGTGTTCCAGCTTTGCTTTTCTTTTCATGGGGTAGCTAAGTTTGTGTGGTTTCATTATGGCTTTTTGGATGTAGAATTATCAACTTATAAACAAATGACATAATTCTGTGTCTGTATGTCATGCTTTATAAGTACTTACTGGGGTGGGAGACTATGGTGAGACTTTTAAATAGTACGATCGTTTTTTGACGTATAAATTTAAACCGCATCATCAATATATTTCCAGAAATGTCAATTCCGCAGCCTCCCCCCTCCACCATCGACTTCCACCCCCGAATTACTCAAAATACACTCGATTTCCCAGACCACATTCTAATCTCTTGCTTGTGCATTGAGAAAATGCATGCATGCTATACACCAATAGACATCCTGGAAGTTTTCGATGTATTTCAAAGTCATGCAAATTCTAACATAAAATCAATAAACTATGCATACATAATTATGTATTATAACAGAACCAGAAAACACATTTCTGCATCTAATTTGAAATATACTCGACTATTGTTATTAACATTTATATCGCTAGGTCCAACGGTGTGAAGCAATGATCCCTGAGAAACTATTTCAAGCATTGCCTTTAGTCACTACTATATCAAAACCTTAGTACATTATATTTAAATCATCGTACTAGTAATGCATGTAGGTTTTAAACTGCAGATATTACAACACAGACAGACAGATAAACGGTCAATGACAAGGGCATACCTTGGAGAGACCTCACTTTATATGTTGATACAGAGTAACAACTGTATTAGTGACTTCTATAGCTCAGTCGGTGTGATGGTTGGATTTCAGGCTAAGAAGTTTGCAGTTCGAATCTTGGCTCCGCCAAAATATTTGTCGGAATAATTTGAGATATACAAAAATTTTTAGTAGTCAATATTCTCGCCTTGTTAGGTCTTGACTGAGTTCAAGTTAGAATTTAACTCATAGCATGAAACAAAGCATAAAACAAAACACAAAGTGGATGAAAAGCAGAAACACGAGGATAAGTCAAAAGAAGTATAAATAAATACTTTCCTTTAGAGTGTTCTATGTATTTTAAGTGTTTCATGTATTTTAAGCGTTTCATGTATTTTAAGTGTTTCATGTATTTTAAGTGTTTCATGTATTTTAAGTGTTTCATGTATTTTAAGTATTTCATGTATTTTAAGTTTTTGTATTTTAAGTTTTTCATGTATTTTAAGTGTTTCATGTATTTTAAGTGTTCCATGTATTTTAAGTGTTCCATGTATTTTAAGTGTTTCATGTATTTTAAGTGTTCCATGTATTTTAAGTGTTTCATGTATTTTAAGTGTTCCATGTATTTTAAGTATTTAATGTATTTTAAGTGTTCCATGTATTTTAAGTGTTCCATGTACTTTAAGCGTTTCATGTATTTTAAGTGTTTCATGTATTTTAAGTGTTCCATGTATTTTAAGTGTTCCATGTATTTTAAGTGTTTCATGTATTTTAAGTGTTCCATGTATTTTAAGTGTTTCATGTATTTTAAGTGTTCCATGTATTTTAAGTATTTAATGTATTTTAAGTGTTCCATGTATTTTAAGTGTTCCATGTACTTTAAGCGTTTCATGTATTTTAAGTGTTTCATGTATTTTAAGTGTTCCATGTATTTTAAGTGTTCCATGTATTTTAAGTGTTCCATGTATTTTAAGTGTTTCATGTATTTTAAGTGTCTTTTTGGTTCTGAAACGTTTTTCCCAAGAAGTCAAACGTTTAATGTATTGAAGAAACCAGTAATGTATTATAATGTATGTTGCATTTTACCAATGAACAATTTAGTTCTTTTAAAGTTTTGATAATGTGGGATGTTGCTATGATACCAAGTGATACAAATGCGATTTTGTCCAAAGTTGTGTAAATGCTATCTATTGCTTTGTGCCACCTACCAGAGAATTTTGTTAGAAAAGTAAAAATATCAACTTATCAAATAAAGCCACTTAAAAAGTAGGCAAATGTGCTCTTCTTTTCCTTTGGTTCGTCGAGTTTTGAAGTGTTCATTCTCTTTCACAGATTCTACTCAATTGGATTCATTTCATTTTCAATATATATTTTTCTTTACATTGCAAATTGTTTAGCTGTTTATGTGAAAATTTACTATATTTAACTTGTTTTATACATTTTTGCAAACTGCCACCTAGGACACCACTTACGTTTTGTATTGAAGGTCTTTCTCTACGATCGAACTGTGTATCCCGTTTTTGCCCACACTAGAGCCTGTGTTGCGCTTCTAATATGTAATTCAGAATTAATTTTGTTTTATTATTTAAATGCTTTTTTATTTGTTTGCCTTCACGCTTTGTATGTTAGGCACACATATTACATATTTCACGTACAAATGAGGCTGTGTCACTTTTCTAGTACGTTAGCAGTACAATTAATTTTGTTTTATTTATTTATTGGCTCGTCGTGCATTAAACCTCTCGGACCGCGGAGTGTATATTTTGATCTGTTTTTAGTAACCAAATTTAGATACAGAGGTGGGTTTCAATTAACACAGAAAAAAATATCTCGGCTTAATCAAGATTCGAACTGCCAACTTCTTGATATGAAATAAAACCATCACACAGACTGATTTATGGAAGTCACTTACTAAGACTGCAATTGTTACTCTATATTAACAAACAAAGCGACGTCTTCGACAAGGTATGACCTTAACATTCCAATATTGGTTGCCTAACAGTCTGTCTGTGTTATAGTATCCACAGGGGCTCGTTACAAAAGAAATTAAGAGTATCGGTCAATGGATAGAAAATTCCACACTTGTTGGCCGATTTCGGAGACTTATAAAGTACATGCTCCGAAGTTGCCGTTAGCATTCGGATATTATTGGATTACACCCTTGACGGAGAGGTAATTTCTCCAGTATGTCATAATTCGAACGAGGTCTGTTGAGATGTTAAGAAAATTGATCCATTTTTGATTACAGCTGGTGTAAGTTTTACATTAGGAGACGAAAATAGGACAAGCTACCAGGTTGGAAATACCTAGGGGTGAGGAGTCCTGTCTTCCCTTGTGTTATATTGTTACAGGTTGCTCCCCCCCCCCCAAAGATGTCTATCCATTGATTTATACTCTTAATTTCTGTTGTAAAGAGCCCCTGTGTTAGTATCTGCACTTTAAGACATTCACTCATGGTTAGCATGGCGATTTAAATATAATGAAGTATAGTATTGATATGGTAGTGAATAGAGAAACAGCATGACATAATTTCTCAGTGATCATTATTTCATTTATTGTGCTTGGTAAAATTATATGTTCACCGTTGGATCTTGTGATATAAATGTTCACATTAATAGTCGACTTTGTTTTCTGGTTCTGTTCTAATACATAGCAGTAAATGCTTCACTGAACGCATACTTAATTGATTTTCTGTTGGAGTTATCATGACCTTGGATTATAGCCAAAGTGGATTATAGCCCAAGCTGCCATGATGTGTATTGATGTTTTTTTTTTTTTTGTTTGTTTTTTTTTTGTTTTTTTTGGCCTTATGTCTTAGAATGTCCGCACTTTACTGAGGAGATTAGACTGTGGTTAGGGGATCGAGTGTATTTTGATTAGTTAGGAAAATATGAGTAGTCCAAGATTCGAGTGTATTTTGAGTAGTTGGTTGTGGGAGTGCAGAATTTTAATTTCTTGGAATTTCTCAATGCATTTTTAATTTACGAGTGGGCAAAAGTCCATGGTAAATAGATCGTACTATTTAAAATTGCACTATAGTCTACCACTTCAACTCCATAACAACTTTCATATATTTGGGAAACCTGATAGAGTGCTAACTCAAAGTTTACCGATTTCTTTTCGCATTTCCAAATTATGCATAATCATATTTGAAGAGGAAAAAAAAAATAGGAGTTTAAAAGGATTTTTACCGAGGTTTCCTAATTTTTGTATATTGGCTCATCTCTACAAACCCCTTCAGTACCTACTTGTACCCGAATTCGCGGTTTTGCTTCACGCGATCAATCGACTCGCTGAACATTAATGAGCCGCCTGGTGGCATGACTTAATGACGTCGTAGAAGGGATTCTGGACAAAATTCAGTTAGTACACTGCACATACATCGATGTAACATTTTTGTAAAAACACGTAATATGTGAATTTATCACAACAATTTGATCGTCTAGCAATCTAAATAGACGTATGCCTATTTATTTGAGCTCTTTGATATTGATGTGTAGAGTACAGTATGCATTATGTAAAACTTATATGGTATCTATGTATGATACACCACATTGGTAATTCATACTCGTTGTCATTTAGACACACCACATTGGTAATTCATACTCTTTGTCATTCAGACATTTGTATGAGACACCACATTGGTAATTCATACTCATTGTCATTCAGACATTTGTATGATACACAACATTGGTAATTCATACTCTTTGTCATTAAAAACACCACATTGGTAATTCATACTCCTTGTCATTCAGACACACCACATTGGTAATTCATACTCTTTGTCATTCAGACACACCACATTGGTAATTCATACTCTTTATCATTCAGACATTTGTATGATACACCACATTGGTAATTCATACATACTCTTTGTCATTCAGACACACTACATTGGTAATTCATGCTCTTTGTCATTCAGATACACCACATTGATTATTCATACATACTCTTTGTCATTCAGACACACTACATTGTTTATTCATATTCGTTGTCATTCAGACACACTACATTGGTAATTCATACTCTTTGTCATTCAGATACACCACATTGGTAATTCATACTCTTTGTCATTCAGACATTTGTATGATACACCACATTGGTAATTCATACTCTTTGTCATTCAGACATTTGTATGAGACACCACATTGGTAATTCATACTCTTTGTCATTCAGACATTTGTATGATACACCCCATTGGTAATTCATACTCTTTGTCATTCAGATACACCACATTGGTAATTCATACACTTTGTCATTCAGATACACCACATTGGTAATTCATACATACTCTTTGTCATTCAGACACACTACATTGGTAATTCATACTCTTTGTCATTCAGACACGACAATGGTAATTCATACTCTTTGTCATTCAGACATTTGTATGATACACCGCATTGGTAATTCATACTCTTTGTCATTCAGATATACCACATTGGTAATTCATACTCTTTGTCATTCAGACACACCACATTGGTAATTCATACTCTTTTTCATTCAGACAAACCACGTTGGTAATTCATACACTTTGTCATTCAGACATTTGTATGATACACCACATTGGTAATTCATACTCTTTGTCATTCAAAACACCACATCGGTAATTCATACTCCTTGTCATTAAGACACACCACATTGGTAATTCATACTCTTTGTCATTCAGACACACCACATTGGTAATTCATACTCTTTATCATTCAGACATTTGTATGATACACCACATTGGTAGTTCATAATACTCTTTGTCATTCAGACACACTACATTGGTAATTCATACTCTTTGTCATTCAGATACACCACATTGGTTATTCATACATACTCTTTGTCATTCAGACACGCTACATTGGTAATTCATATTCTTTGTCATTCAGACACACTACATTGGTAATTCATACTCTTTGTCATTCAGACATTTGTATGATACACCACATTGGTAATTCATACTCTTCGTCATTCAAATACACCACATTGGTAATTCATACTCTTTGTCATTCAGACACACCACATTGGTAATTCATACTCTTTGCCATTCGGATATTTGTATGATACACTACATTGATAATTCATACTCTTCGTCATTCAGATACACCACATTGGTATTTCATACTCTTTGTCATTCAGATACACCACATCGTTAATTCATACATACTCTATGTCATTCAGACACACCACATTGGTAATTCATACTCTTTGTCATTCAGACACCACAATGTTAATTCATACTCTTTGTCATTCAGACATTTGTATGAGACACCACATTGGTAATTCATACTCTTTGTCATTCAGACACACCACATTGGTAATTCATACTCTTAGTCATTCAGATACACCACATTGGTAAATCATACATACTCTTTGTCATTCAGACACACTACATTGGTAATTCATACTCTTTGTCATTCAGACACGATAATGGTAACTCATACTCTTTGTCATTCAGACATTTGTGTGATACACCACATTCGTAATTCATACTCTTTGTCATTCAGATACACCACATTGGTAATTCATACTCTCTGTCATTCAGACACACCATGTTGGTAATTCATCCACTTTGTCATTCAGACATTTGTATGATACACCCCATTGGTAATTCATACTCTTTTTCATTCAGATACACTACATTGGTAATTCATACTCTTTGTCATTCAGACACACTACATTGGTAATTCATACATACTCTTTGTCATTCGGATACACCACATTGGTAATTCATACTCTTTGTCATTCAGATACACCACATTGGTAATTCATACGCTTAGTTGTTCAGACATTTGTATGATACACCACATTGGTAATTCATACATACTCTTTGTCATTCAGATACACCACATTGGTAATTCATACTCTTTGTCATTCAGACATTTGTATGATACACCACATTGGTAATTCATACTCTTTGTCATTCAGACACACCACATTGGTAATTCATACTCTTTGTCATTCAGACATTTGTATGATACATCACATTGGTAATTCATACTCTTTGTCATTCAGACATTTTAATCATATCTAATGTAAAGTTTATGACATGATTAACATAACATTTCCAGTTATGCTTAGAATTTTAACTATTTGTTTATATTCCGGAATAATAATAATAATAATAATAATAATAATAATAATAATAAGACGATGATGGTGATGATGATAATAGTTACAATTATATCATGATTCTTATTATTATTCCTAATATTATTTATATCATCATTATCATCATCCTGTAATCTTTTTATGGTTTACGCCATGTACGTTTTGGTTTTACTATCGGTTATGGTGAAGCGAAGCTTGCTGTTCAGTAAATTTGCAAGTTGTTCAAGTTTGTTTTCTTTGTTTCAGTTTTGACATCACCTCGATATAATTACCAACTTGGTCGCTTCTGAATACGCAGTCCAAACCTAGAATACATATTAGAAAAAGCTTTCTTCTGATCCTATGAGTTACGATATATATATATATATATATATATATATATATATATATATATATATATATATATATATATATATATATATATATATATGTGTGTGTGTGTGTGTGTGTGTGTGTGTGTGTGTGTGTGTGAGTGTGTGTGTCTGGGGGATACAGCTCCATTTTCCACCTAATGCCATCAGTACACAGGTGAAATGGGCTTCTAATCACAATAAATTAGTCATTTTTTAAAATACAATACCCCAAAGAGTCAACAACGGTCATTGTAAAATTAATATAACGAAAGTTGTTAATTTGAAATCTATAACAGGGTTAATCTGAAAGAAAGAAATATTAACGAGTGTCAATTAAAAGATGAGGAAATACTAAGTATACAGACAAACACACAAATAGGTATGATCTTTTGGCAAAGGATGAATAAGAGCACTAATTCCTGTATACAGTTGTTAACATATGAAAAAAAGTAAAATAGGCGTGGGAGTTTTCAGCGAATTTAATTGCCAAAATGTGGGTTTCTGATACAGTAGTGCATGTGAAATTATGTTTGTTAGTACGGAAGCGTTCAAAGATTGAAATCGTTTATTATACCAAGAGAAAAAGTTACTTTATTTGATAAGTTTGGTTTTAATCCAGTGCAATTACATAATGAAGGTCATGCGATGCGGACTCCTCCCTTGACGCCACACGCTCTCAGTTGCTAAGTCGTTACAGATAATATGCATATTATTCTCGCCTGATTTTGGGGAAAATAAGCAGGGCCTCGATGATCAGGATTTTTTCAGTTGCTTTTATAGTTTTTGGATATTTGTATTTCTATAGCTAGCATAAAAATGTAAAACTCTAGAAAGAAACCCTTTAAATTAGATGCTCATTAACTAGCAAACATACTAAATAACAAACTAAGTAACTTACCCAAAAATAATAATAGCAATCACCTTGTATGCTAAAATGAAACCTCAATTTCGAAACCTACTTTAGTTTATAAGAGACTAATCCAAATGTTCTTCTCTATCCTGTCTTCTCCTTTGACATAGACATATTGATTATTGTACCATAAAAGCTTAAAATGACCATGATACGCGAGGTATCTACCTTTTGTATGGCAGTAACGTTATTTACTAGTACGTGAACGTCATATCGTCATATTCGCGGCGTGATGCAGCTTGAATGAGGATTTTAATTTTGTTAAAAAAAAAATTAAATCGCATTTTTTTATACATCTAATTGATTTAATATGGTCTTAATATCACTGCATATTTTTTAGTCAGCTCTGACGATGTAAAATGAACCCTAAAGCCATACTTAATAAATACGCAATAAGAAGCATTATCAACATTCAGTTACTGGCGTTCTTTCATATTTGCAGCAGCTATCAAGATTGAATGATGCCTGTTCCTTAGTATTCGCCAGACTCCAATAAAAAGACGTCAAATATTGTATAAGCCTTAGAATTTGCCGTAGCAATCCCTTAAAAACCAAAAAGTACGGACATTAAGCTCTAAAGTGTTGTATTCTCGTTGTTCATTCTTATAGATGCTCCTACAGTCAGCAAATATATAAATCAAAATTATTGGAATTTGCCAGAATTTCATGAATCCTTCGACTTCACTAGAACCAAGGTGGTCTTTAAAAGAACAGGAAGAACACCCCAAAAACCTTTTTTAGTCCAATAGATCCATACGTTTGGACACTGACGACTTCTGAAGAAAAATAAAATCGCAAAATTTAACAGTATATGATGTACGTCTGATCTACATCGCTCGATGGATGAAATTTAAAATGAAATATATTAATGAAACTGATAAAGATTTTGCTGCCGAATGGTAGAAAGTTTGTAGAAAATACCACTGAGGAACCAATGAAGCGTTTGGAAGTAGATTTTAGTAATAACTGTAGTTCTTATAATCTGAATCTTATTTATATGGAAACATTTTTGGAGTCAAAGTAAAAACGACAGAATGGAGGAAAATAGTTGGATTACTCTCTTACAAGCTGAAAAATTAAATATATTTCTTTCATTTATTATTGAGGTATGGTGCTGTCTATTTTTTGTACAAATTTTGTATTTTATTATTTTTATGCGCTGTCTTGATATCTACACGTATATGCTTTGTTTATTATGCGCTTCTTTTTCTCATACAATATCTTGTTATCCTAAAAGAAATGTCAGAGGACAGGTTTAAAATTCCAGACAGAAAATTTTAGTCACCCGATGCAAAGGTTAGCCTGCCCTTAAAGCAACGTTAGATCAAATTATAAAGCCCTATAAAAACAAATACCCGAAGCATAGCGAACTCACATTTAATTCTTAAGAAGAAGGTAGCACATTATGTCAATAAATAATTCACGTAGTTTTATACATTTAAATTACTGGTTGATGTAAAGAAGAGAAATATAATGTGATTCTTCTACGTAATATTTTATAAAGCTTTTCGGTTTTACATTAAACGCCATAAGGATTTTAACTGGAGTATTTCTGAACAATTTGGCTTATTCTTTGTTATATACTAAGACCTGGTAATAAATAACATTCCTAGAAATAAAGATGTAATCAATATACACCAAAACAAAAGCAAGATAACTTTGCCCACAACGAAACTGTCGATTAACCCCATTTCCATAGTGTGGAAATGATGATGTAGCGTTAATGTCATTCCATAAGTTCTAGGGATACCAACAAATAATGCAGTCATCAGCATGCACAGAAACATAGGGATCGCACACTATTTGGTGTATTCAAACATTTGGCAAAATACCAGGTAAGTCGTTCCATATAGAAAAACTTTACAGTTCAAAAGGAAAAACAGCGACAGCTAAATTGTTAAGTATTCCTAGTTAATTAGTATAACGTACCTGAAGAAGAGAACTCCAGATGATTCAAAAACGCTAGTAGCATATACTGTGTGTGTGCATATATATATATATATATATATATATATATATATATATATATATATATATATATATATATATATATATATATATATATAAGAGAGTCATACATGCCAACACTGCCAAATGGATACAAATCATAACATTTTAGAAGCAAAGGAACGAACTAGGATAGATCTTAGAAATACGACAGCGATTAACTTTGTGAAAAGTTGTTTGGGGCTAACGGTCAATTTATTCGACATACTCCTTATTTGTGATAAATAATATATGGGGATATATACACACTGTCCCATTAATTTGGAAAATAACAGTCTTTAATCTTTTGTGTTAATTATGTCCAAATTTCCAGATTCTGAGAAAACATACTTAAAGGGTGCAATTTGAATAACACGGAATTTCATTAGGTAGCTTTTTAGCTTTGGTTGGAAACATCATGTTGGTCCCAAAGGAAATCAATATTTATTGGAACACTTTTATATACATCCTGAAGTCCTTAACTAAATGGCAAGTAAATTGTTGAAAGATGCGTAAGATCTGAATACCGCCAATGTAGATGGAGCCCACACGGTTGAAGCATGATATTAAGCTGATTAAATAGAAAAATTTATAGATGAGACTTAAAATCACCTTTCACTGTTGATAACTGTAAAATACACTATTCATATCAAGCTAGCAGTGCTGTTCATATCTTTTACAGAGAAACGATATTATTTTAACGCGTAGGCATTAGTGAGTTTTGTACCGTCTGCGCGTGATCAAGCAATGAGATATACCTTCTACAAGCAGGAGCCAATAAACATCGATAATTGTTAATTTTATTACTTCCTAATATCATAGTTTAATCAACAGAATATTACAAGTGTGGCTTTCTGATTACACTCGAACCCGTGAAACAGGTGTACGGGGTTTGCAACAGTTAGCATCAGGTACATGAAGATCTCGATTTTTAGGTTGCCGAGACTGTACTGAAAATAGTGGCCGAGTTCTCTCAGGCTCAGTTTAACTTCAGATGCCATCGAGGGAAGTTGGAATTTTTTGGAATCTGATTGTCTGCTTGGCCTAGGTTAGTACCTGACACATTGACTGACACGTAAAATTTGACACCTGACTAGCACATATCAATATTAATTTCCTGTGGAGGGGGGCTATTTAGCAAATAACTGCGTGCATCTTGAGACCAGTCAATAGGCGTTAGATTTTTCGCATTTTATTTAATAAGGGCTAGATAAAAGAAAAGTTTTATCTACTTGACTAATATGGTATTTACCCTTGCTAGCTCTACCAGTCGATTTAAAACTCCGTCTTTAACTGTTTGTGAGGAACGTCTGTGTGGGTGGCTGGGTGGAATTCTGCTATGTCATTTTAATTTAAATGTCAGAGACAATTACAAACAAAATGCAAAGAGGCATAACTTGCAGAAAGTTCTTAACTGGATTGTGTGATAAATTCCGTATCAACTGAGTATATAGTACACTAAAGTAACTCCAGACTTAAGTCGTCGGCAAGAATGTACTGCATGACTGCATGCAAGAGTAAACGTGTTTTAGTGCGCATGCGTGCAAGTACATGGGTGTAAATAAAATATTGAAAATGAAAGACAAAACTCGAGGAGGAAAGATAAACCACGTGATGAAGCTACGAGGGAAAATGAACACCTGCTATTAAGTGGACAAAATAATATAATCAGTGATTTTATCCTCCACGTCATCCCTGCTACTGAACAGTCATCAGTCGATAGTTTTTCAGCTGAAGATTTTATTTTACTAGGGAAAAATCTGCATAGCTCCTTCAGCTTTAGTTGTAACTACGACCCTGAAATAGGTTTACTTTATAATCTGGAACAAATCTGTGTCATAAGAGGCATTTTATTATTTATTTTCCCATTCTTCAAAGCTTATTTTTAAATAATTTGGAAAACCTGATATTGAGAATTTTAAGAGAGAAATAGGATAATGTCTGAGTAAACCGACTGTTTTCAACTAGCGGACACAGTGTTCTAAACCATATGTTAGAAGTGTGGATACTAGCTGTTTATGAAACAGTGTTCTAATCCGTATGTTAGAATTGTGGATTGTAGCTGTATACGAAACAGCGTTCTAATCCGTATGTTAGAATTGTGGATTGTAGCTGTATACGAAACAGTGCTCTAATCCGTATGTTAGAATTGTGGATACTAACTGCCCATGAAGGAGTTGTGGAAGATAAAGCCTGGCCTAAAACTATTCATGAACGAGATGTCGAACACTATCACACGCAATCTATAATTCGCATTTTGGCACATCAGAAATGAGCATTTACGTTTCTTATTTTGATCGGTACTCAATAGACAGCATACAAACCCGTTAACATGGAAAGAAACTAATTTCCTATGGAACATTTGTGCTATTATGATGTGTTCTGTACTTTTGCGATGCTAAAAATAGTTGCTAGCATATGTCGATTTTTATACTTTGTAATACATACATTTTCTCCTCAGTAATAAAATGCAAAGCTTTAAAATTGCTAAATCGATGTATAAATATTATCGAAAGTATGTGGTGAATGACAGTGAACGGTTGGCTGATATACACAGTGACTGCCTAAACGCACATTAAAACTTTTCTAAATCGGACGCGGTTGGGACCATACATTTTTGGCTGTTTCATAGAGGTGGTGGTGGGGGTACAGGAAGGTACGATTAGCATCAGAAAAACCTTAATGCGACCAAAATTATACGACCCATGTATGCAGAGGAAGTTACAGTGGGATCACTTTAAAGGAGTTTCACTGTATACTGGAACAAGAGCGGAAATGAACAGAGGAAAACTTGGTTATATTGAGACATCGGTAAAAGCTGCATGTTTTTAAGAATAAAAATCGGTAATTCTTATAGTATCATGCAAGTAATAGCTGTTTTGACTTATGTGTTGGTATTTTGTAAAGTATGCCCTTTGAAAGATCATGCTTCCTCGTAAATATTTTTGTTAATAACAATTGCTAAGAGTTTTTAAAATAAATTGAGAGATTAGTTTTCGTTTCAAATTTGTGATAATTATGTACGATAATTGTCCTTTCTCGGTACAAAGATAATTTGATGCAATCACCATGCACTTCGATCGTAAAATAATTTATCACGTGAAGCAACCATGGATAAAATTTATCACGCAAAGCAATCAACCCATGACTTGCTGGAAAGAGAAAGTGCACGATTTAATTTAAACGTGTTTGAAATAACTAGTGCGTAAGTAACTATACAAGCGATAATACAATGTAAAAGGACAGAAATAGAACTTGATATAAGAAGCAGTTTATAGCATATTTATAAATAATAAAACTGTTCTATTCAAGATATATTTAAATAATCTCTATGGGATAGCAGTTTTAATTGTATCCATTGGTGATGGTACTCTGAATAAGACGCGAGATTTTAGAAACTATTCATTAACGATCTGCGTAGTATGTATGTATACTACTGTGCGCAGAGGAAGTTACAGTGGGGCCGCTTCAAAGAGCTTTCACTATATACTAGAAACAGAGCGGAAATGAAAAGAGGAAAACTTGCGGAATATTGATTTTCGAAGATATTGATAAAATCGCCACCAACGCTAAAAAATTAACACCCCGAACACCAACGCTAAAAAATTAACACCCCGAATAGATCCTCAACACACAAGAATGGCAAGCCGTTGTGGACAAAAATGGTCATTTTTAAAATTATAAAAGCACATTTGTAATTTTAGAAAATACTAGAAAAAAATAATATATATATATATATATATATATATATATATATATATATATATATATATATATATATATATATATATATATATATATATATATATATATATATAACCAACGTGTTGTAGTAACGCTAAAGAGCGGAATAATTGAATATAAAGATAAACTGGTATATAAGTCTGTTTTACCAGGTGCATTTATAATAATTTGTTCTTTTTAGTACTAATTAGATGACTTATATTTCTTAGATGACTTATATTTCTTAGATCACATTCTTAAAATGTCTCTAATTTTATAATAGTAGCAAATTATTTGTTTACACTAATGTATCTGATGTTATAATATTTAGAAATTAATTTTTAATATTATAAATTGACTTTTCCAGTATTAGAAAATTATTTTCAAATAAATGAAAATCAAGTTATAGTATTTGAAAATCATTTATATATATTAGACAGTGGCGTAGCAACCGCTCAAGTAACACCTGCAACTGCGGGTGGAGGGAGTACAGAATGTTTTGCTACACCATTGGTATTATAATTTTTTATTATCAGAAAATTGATTTTAATATAAGAAAATTTTCTTCTAATACTGAAAAATAAATTTCTGAGAAAGTAATGTTATACTATTAAAATCAGCTCTTATTCTAATATCAGAAAAAAATGTTAGTAAATGAGTATTTTGTGATACAAGAAAATACTTTTATTTCTCCACAAGAAAACAATTTTCTTCTAATAGTATATCTTGTTCCTATGTAAAAAAGAAATGCATATTTTTGTCCACAAAGGCTTTCCATTTAGCAAGCGGAGCGCCCCATATAATCCCCATAAAATGCCTATTTGAGAAAACTGCCACAAATATGGCAGTTGTAGATAGTACTAAAGTCTTACAGCTTTCTTTCAGTTTTGTCTCTAACAGTTTTATCCGGTAATGGGAGGAATATGATGATATAATCACAAATATTTTTCCAGCCTTTGTAACAAGCGTTTAGACTGGTTAAAATCGCATCATGTTACGCAAAAGTTAAAAACTGTTAGTTCATAATATCAGAAATGAACTACTTGAGTATTCATGCGCTCTTATTGTGTGATTAACAATCTTTAAAAAAATATAGAAATAAAATATAGTTCTGATAGTTATTTATTGAGATTCGTTATTGTCTTATAATTATTTGTAATTATAATCATTGAAATTGATATTTTACAGGATTTATGAAGTAATGAAGCAATCGCTGCGCTACGGCCATTAATGCAGTTTATGATAAATTTCTAAGCTTCATGGCTTTATGAATCCAGTAAAATATAAAGTTCAATTCTTATATGAACGTCAACTGTGGAAAAATGTTTTTTGATGTTGCTATGATTAAAAAAGTCTTATTTTTGTCCACAACGGCTTTCCATAAACATGTGTACTAAGCTCATCAAGCATTTAGCCAGTGGAAGCGCCAAAAAATAATCCCCATAAAAATCCTATTTGTGAAAACTGCCGAAAATTGGCACGACCCATATTAAGTTCTATATCGTAGTAAAGTCTTGTTAAAAAGCTTCCAACATTTTGATCAGGTAATGAGTTAAATCCAATTATAAGAACATCAACTTATAAGAACATCAACTTTCGAATAAGTCTGTTATTTACAAGATGCATTAAAAATAATATAAAATTTATAACACTGTTTATTGAGAGGATTATTTTTGTTAGAACTCATACTGAAAAATCAGATACATCTAAGTACGTGTGGCTTTATTAAACCATTGCTGCCACCATGTTTCTCTATGCTACAGTGCAGATTCTTCATTATTACATGGCATATGCCCAGTTACCATGTTGATTCTTCATTATTACATGGCAAATGCCCAGTTACCATGGAGATTCTTCATTATTACATGGCATATGCCCAGTTCTGTATTCTTAAAACTTTAGGGCACAAAACCCAAACCCATCCTACAATTTACGCAGATTACCAGCATAATCGTGCACTTTGGCTCTCTAAGACAGATTTACACCTAGAGGTATTTTGTTCTTTTTTTTGGGGGTGGGGGGTGGGTTAGGATTGATCTAAAGCTCTGTGTGCAAACGTTTTCAAGAGTATAGCATCAGTTTCTCCAGCCGTCAATATCAAAGTGTACATGTCTTATACCCACACTTGTCTAACAAGTATAGCATTGACAGTGACCTAGAGACGTCATGGCTTCATTTAGTGGCAGCTGCATTGATGATATCGTCTCCAAAAGCCAAGTAGTAATCCTTTCACATGCCAGTGCCTGGGATCGAACCTAATGCCGATTATGTGCAAAGCGAGTGATTGAATAATTACGCCATCCTGGCTGCACCGCACCATTTTTTAAAAATAAGTATCCTTTCTCTGTACTGTAAGGTCATCTAAATTTTGTATTTTCCTTTGAGTCCAGATTCGGAATATGTTTAAAATATGTGAAAAGTATCAGTACCAGCTGTAAGTAAGTCAACGCATTGAATATAGCCTATTCACTGCGTGACATACCTGATATGTATACAATCAAAACTGGATCCAAGTAGACAAGACACAAAACAACGAATTTACGTTGCCTAAAAGTGGCCATTACATGAATTGTAAAGTAATTAAATCATACGTAGGGAAAAAGCTTGGAATGTCTCCTTTACATTGATATAAGTTATAAGCGGCTGAACAGGCTGACGGTAAATGAAAATAAGCCAGGAATCGGCGAGGGGCCAGATTTCGAACCAGCGAGTTAGCAACCTTGTGTTGATTGGGAGTAGGGGGGAGAATGTTATCAATAGTTTTCCTTTATTACTGACACATATGAGTGTCTGTGTCTCCGCTTAAAGTTATGCTACCATTTTCATTGCTGTTGGCATGTCAAATCAGACTCCATAAAACTCGAAAAGATTCAATTGTGGACATTATTTTCGAAATTTCTCTCCAGATTCATGTTAGATTGAACTGATTATTTTGTTAATTTCTTCCTAGAACTCCTCCATTTACTGTGTGTTTAGCAATTAGCTGAAACTTTACGAGAGTGCTAGAAATTCAACTGGTAGCACTGTGTAGGAAGATACTCGGATTATTGCTAAAGTTTGCAGTATTATTGATACGGAAACGCAAACACGGGGATTACAGTTATATAGCCTTTCTTCATGATCAAGAGGTTGACTGAATATGTTCAAAAAGGCCATAAAAAATGTATAAGTTGCAGAAATGTGTTCCCCCCTCAAGTGATGTAATCTGTAATCAATATATGTGGTTTGATGATTAAAACATGGATATTACAGTGTTATGCTTTGCGACATAGTCTAAAACTACATCGAAAACATGGAATTAACGTTTATGTGCCTTTCTTGTTCATTACACAATGTGCCTTTCTTGGTCATTACACAATGTGTCCCTGATCAATACACCATGTACCCTTCTTGGTCATTACACCATGTACCCTTCTTGGTCATTACATCATGTACCCTTCTTGGTCATTACATCATGTATTTGGCCATATGACTTCTAATGAGCATAGCAGAAACTATGAATTGTAAATAATTCCAACCAATAGGAGTACCTAGATTACATTGTTGAAATTACAAATAGGTATAAATAGTAAATCAAATGTAACCAGATTTTTGTAAAAAAAATTTCTACTTTTCAAAACTTCACCAAATTTTGACAAAGTCCAAAAGATCCAGATTATGTCCTGAATTACCCCCCTAAACATGTAATTGCAAAGTTGAGGTTATTCTTCAATAACATGAGTGACCACTATAATTTTAATAGATGAACATTATGGTGTGAAGACACTTGTGTACGTCCTGTCATGTACATTTATAGGGGTTGTGTCAAAATTTGTTTTGAAATGTTTTTGACTCATTTTCTTGTGAAGTTTTAGAAACTAAAATGTGTGTTTTGAAAATTACTAGTTTTAAGTGATAGTTGATTAAATATTGTTACCTATATGTAATTACAATACTGTAATCTAGGTACTCAGTTGAAATTAATTACAATATATAGTTTCTGTTGGAAGTCATATGGCCAAAATACACGGTGTAATGACCAAGAAGGAAACATAAACCTTAACGTTGAACACATTCCTTATGATAAAGTGGAGTGTTGCCGTTGCTGTTCGCAGGCGAATGATTTTAGCAATGGCAATACTTCGCATTAGGAGATGAATATACATACATGTATAGATGTCGCATTCTGAATTTTCATTTAAATTCTGACTTACTCATCTCCCTCCAGAATGTTCTTATTATTATATTGTACTTAGTCAGCAGATACCACTTCACAATAGTTCATGAAGTAGATAGTTCCCGATATGCACTTTTTGGAACGAGTTATTTTCCTTGTCAACGTCATTGCTTCAGTCAAATCAGACAACCAGCGTGAAAGCAGAAAATGTGTGTTGGACTGATTGTTTGAAATTCAACGATGAAATTGGTTCCTTCTTTCTACAAAAGTGCAATTTACTGTTTTTTATATCACACTAGATATCACATTGGTCCCGAATTGATAATTTTCTTTTCCCTTATAATACAATGGTGACGTTAACTCTAAAAAATGGCGGACAGAAGATACGAAGGGATACAACTCTAGAGCTGATGAAAACTCTCTATTCGATGGGAAACACTTCTGGTACTTATAGGTTTTCATCTTTCTTGGAAAGACAAGAAAGGCCACGCAGCTACAGATATTGAGCCCTTCAAACTAATTAAAGCGGTGACTGAATTTTTCAGGAAGATGTCTTTAAATGGATAAATGATTTGCTTTAGAATGGATTTCCTGGGATTGAAGTAATCGATCTTCATATTTCATATACTAGAATATGCACGTTATTATATGAGAACTAGAAATGCTTCTAAATGGAAAACAGCAATCATGGATGAAGCAATTTAAGTAGATTAGTTGCACTAACAATGCTTCCTGTTTATTTTCTTCCACGTTCGTAAAGCGTTATTTGATGACCAAACGTAAGTTTAGAGTGGCAACTGCATCCCAATACTGAATTAAAACACGTGACAGAAAGAGGAGTGTGTCGCTACCATACGAAAGATGAATGGTTTATTAACATGCAATAATCAGTAATATTGGAAATTAGCATATTAAGATAAAATTGTATTCTCAAATTTCATTCCAGTTTTAACTCTAATTCTTTCCCTCTCCCTCTTCCTCAGCCTTGTTCCAGTCTAATTAAAATTTTAGAATGCCCACAAACAATATAATTACTCCCACAAATTTCACATCATCCGGGGAATTATATTTAAATAGAAAATAAAAGCTAATAGCCCATTTAAGCTTTGTTCAGTTAATTATTCGAATTTAATTGTTTATTTTCATCCAGTGAAAAACAAATATTGTTAATTACCTTGCTCTACGATAATTTTAGTAGACGCGAAACTTCAAATGGACATAAAACTACCATGGTTGAATTCTTTATTAATCAGACATGAAACTATTGTGGTACAATTTGTTGTTCTTCCGTACCGGGGTACTTTTTTTTTTTTTTTTGCGCTCAATGCAAGAATTCAGTTTAGCCTGAATCACACAGCCTGAATTCTAAACACGCATCCTTTTCTTTTCATCATAACCAAAGTCACCAAGCAACCAGTCAACAATTAGGAGTGAAATAATTTTCAGGTTTCAGCGCCAAAACGTACATCTGTCATGGTGTCACGTTTGCTAAGTAAGCAATATCAGCCTCATAACGAGAAAAAAAAACCTAATTAAGGAGAGTGACATGACAGACAACTGTGTTGTTAATAAACAACGCTATTCAGCAGATTTACAAAGTTAAATGCATTCTACATACAGCGTGTGACGGGTGCAATAATGACAAGTGAAAAGTGTGATAATACAATGCATATAGCTATCAACTTCTACCGTTGGGAAAATTTGACGTCATTCATTACTACCAGCTCGAACTGCATTAAAAAGCAAAGAGATTCATGAATATTACCGTACTAATATACATAATGGTGCTTCTTAACCCACAAGAACGAAAAGTGATAATGTTTCATGATAAATGGGACTTGAATGCTTGGAGTAGTGTAGAATATGATAGTTCTAGCACTCTTGATAAGTATTCACTGATATTTCAGTGTATTTTATTATATGAAATTACTTAAATTAAGTCAATTAATTTTAGTAGACTCGTAAACTTTGGCTTTATTGGCGAAGCTTCAACTGGACATAAAAACTACCATGGTTGAATTCTGTATTAATCGGACATGAAACTATTGTGGTACAATTTGTTGATCTTCCATACCGGGATACTTTATTTATTTATTTGTTTATTTATTTTTTGGCGCTCAATGGAAGAATTTGGTTCAGCTTGAATCACACAGCCTGAATTCTAAACACGCATCCTTTTCTTTTTATCATAACCAAAGTCACCAAAGAGCCAGTCAACAAGTAGGAGAGTGACGTGACAGTTAATAATGTGTTAATAATAAACAAAGCTATTCAGCATATTTGCAAAGTTAAATGCACTCTTCACCTAGCGGATCACGGGTGCAATAATGACATGTGAAACGTGTGACAACACAATTCATATAGCTATCAACTTCTACCGTTGGGAAAATATGATATCGTTCATTATTACCAACTCAAATAACGTGATAAGTATTAACTAATATTTCAGTTAATTTTATTATATGAAATTACTTACATTAAGCTGTCCGTCGCTCCACTGTTACGCCTTACCCCATTGTATTGTTGTTATTACACGACTTTATAAACCTTAACGACAAAATGACTTGTTATATCAAGTACACAAGTAACTTTCATATTCTATACTAAAAGTGATAGCATAGCAGAATGGATGGAAGTCCCGGAATCTACCGGTGGAAATAGGATGCCGTAGCTTTGCATCACAGACCTTTTGGCGTGCCTTGTGAGTCATCAGGTTTACATGACCTAGCCGCAGGAATTTGGTCACCAAGGTTGGCAAACAGGTCGAGGAGGCCTGACACTGGATTTGGCGGAAGAGAGAGGAGCGATGGAAAAGCTAATCGGTTCCGGGCTGAGTCTGATCAACTTCATCGGCGCACCCCTGGAGAGCGTTGTGGGTCAGCGCCGAAACGCTCAAGGAAAGGGGATCCCCACCTGATGATGGAACCGGCTGCAGTACAGAACCGTATTCATATATTGCCATATGGAGTCCCCAGTGACTATTAAGAAAGACTAATTGGCAACCGTGAACAGAATGGTGACAGCAGGGAGAGACTGCTGACAATAGGGAAATTAAGGTGAACAGGTGTATGATGGCCTAGCAAGACCGAGTACAACTCCTGTGAAGGAGAAACCTACAACTTCGATATAGATAGTCATGTTGTGAGATACCCCAAGGTCGTGCGAGAGTAGGGGAGGATGATCGACCAAACGGCCAAACCACGGATACAAACACGCCTGATCAACGGACAACGAATCAGAATACGGACACATCTAGAGTCGGCAGTTATGGTAAAACATGTAAAAACAAGAGGGGGCTTAAAATTCACCATACCAAGATTGGCTGTCCTCCGATCCTGAATCTAGTACAACGCACAGGGCAACCCGATGAGACAGAGGCGGAGTTGGACCAGGATACGCACCACAGTGTCCAGCACCTCCAAGTGCTAGAGGTTGAAAACGGGTTCAGCAACGGGGTGGAGAATATGGATGGTTCGGTGAATTTGAGCAGGAGACAAAAGTTGGATAGTCAGGGAAGGACTAGAACGGTAAACGAGAGTGTTAGTCAACAGAAACTAAGAGTGAAATGGCATGTGAGTTCCAACAAAACAGCATGAAGACAGTTTCATGAGTACATAGACCAACTGCTGGAAATAACATGGGCAGGAAGTGTTGACACAAAGGTAGAAGCCATGACCACCATTATTTTGCTCTATCTAATGTTTTATGTATCTACTAACATTTGTACTGTTTCTTGTTAGTTGGTTCTTTTAATTTTGTTACTGTACTAAATGACATGTTTGTCTTTTCAACAATGTTTGATCGAATGATTTTATTAGTTCTATTTGTTGGTTGCTTAACTCTAATCCATCTTCGAGACTTTCAACGTCACTGAGTTTGGTAATGCTTCACTTAAACTGTATATTCGTGTTGATAGAGGCCATCGAAGGATATGTTTAAGTGTCTACCAGGTCTAGCTGTTATATATTCAGTAGACTCCGTTCTAGAACTTTGTTTTAAAATTTGTAGCACACGAGAAACGGGTAAATATTTTACAATCTCACTCATTTATTATCTAATTTGCGTTTCATTGCCTTTTATCTCTTTAAATATTCTACCTAATTTTGCTTGATAAAAACCGGATTTAAGGCCATAGATAACCATTTGTATGTTTTCTCAAATTGGTCTGATTTGCTGACGTTCCTCGCTGAAATTTATAGGGATTGTATCACCATTACTTCATCGTTTTGCATAATGCTTCACTGTCATCTCTTATTATGTCAGTGTTTCAATCATTAACAATATTTCATTGTCTACTGACCCGCAGCCCACCACTTCATTAGTTCATTCATCATTAATTATTCTTTTATTCTTTTATTTTTATTTACCTCCAACGATTATTTGCATTCATCGTGTCCCAGAGGAAAAACAAGATACTTTTTTCTTATTTCTTTTTTAAGTCTTTTTGGATACATAAACGGAGATGGTATATCAAACTGCCTCGTGATTTTATAATAAGTGTTTCATGGCACTCCAGGATTTTTTGTAAGCTCTTCTATGATCCTATTCATCCCTAATTTAGAGAAAAAGTTCAAAATTAAAAGATATCTTTTTTGTTGGTCTATTTTGTTTTTCTTGGTGAAGGATTTAATATTTTGATTTAATTAATCCGATTCCAACACAACTCGTTTATAACAGAAAGAAATATTTCCTGAGACATTTTGTATTTAATTGTTTGAAATTATATTGACTAGTAATATTAATATGTCTCATTTAAATAGCCATAAGGTAATGTATTAATATTATCAGTAAATATTTTTTTATCATCATGAGTTGACAAAGCAACCTTTCTTATCGTTATGTTGTAGATCTCATGAAAAAAATAAGTTTATTCCTTGAAAGTTTTTCTTGCGGCTGAATAATCAATCTTTGTACATATAAATCTAAGATTCTTTTTAATTACTCATTTCTAATATAAGTCAATATCTTTTTCTTTACATCAGTCTTAAATGAATTAAGTTTTGATCTTAGTTTTGTAGAGCCGTTTAATAGGAGCAGGTGCTAGTTCATCTCTTTGAAAACGCTGGGTATCGTTTTATTCATTTGAATGATACCTGGCATGTAGTCCTTTGGATCATCGCTACTATCATAGAATTTAATGTATGCGTCGGCTATAATAAGTCGCATTAAATTACATTAGTTTATGTAGTCGGATTCGTACATCAGTCATTTCGATAGCTCCATGACCATAAACTCGCAGTAAATAGGTCGACTAAGTGCTATCCTTTCGTTTTTTGATGCTAACTAAAACCAAAATCATCATTTATTATTGTTCTTCTAGTGAATGAAAGATCATTTTCGCATTTGAAAAATTTCTTTTCATTTTGACATATTTGAACAGTTGTTAATTTACTCAGATTCTCCATCTATGTCCCCAACACATAGTTGTTCATCAATTTAAAGAAGTCTCTCTCAAAATCGTTAGCTTCTTTTTGTCTCAAACTAATATTGAGCCCAATAATAATAAAGAGCAATTCTATGTTTGTCAATTTTAGTCGTAATTGTACACACACCTTTAAGTTTCAGTAGAATGTGCTTGCTTTTGGTTTTTAAGGTTGGTAATAGATTAGATAATGTTGGCTTTGTTTTTGTGTCTATTCTTTAAATAGTCTTTGAATTTCAGATCAATAACCCATACTAAGTAAAAGGTTTCCGGTGCAAGAGGGTAATCTGTGAAATTTTCGTGTAAGCGAGTTGGTACGTCTAAATCAGCTTCTAAAAAAAATAGAACCAGTATTACTGTCTTCCGGTACATATATATATATATATATATATATATATATATATATATATATATATATATATATATATATATATATATATATATATATATATAATATATATATACACACACACACACACATACACAAGAGTTCCTTCTGCACATCTAATTTGTTCATCATTTGCTGATCTAAAATTCTTAATAGTCATTTATAGGAACATGGCCTTACCATACCAATTGTTACAGATCAGATGCTTGAAGGACTTGGTTTAGAATTGTCGTGTTCGCCATCATTTTTATTTTTGGCTTGACCAAGCGTATTTATGGTTGGCTTAGGCGTATATATACGGTATCATATTGATTCCCCCCTCTAATTTCAGATTCAATCATCAGGAACAAGTCGTAATATGCTAACAATGTTTATTTAACTCCTTTACTGGCCAGTCTAGGGGTATTGTAGTTTTATTTAACAATAATTTTGAATATAAATTAAACAATTTGATTAGATATTCAAGCGGAAAGAGGTTAAGTTTAGATGTAATAATAGAAGGAAAATAGTCTGCACTGATTAATATATGTGGTCCTAACTGTGGATCACCGGAATACAGAGATATGAAAGGAAATAAGTACATTTCAAAACGTACATCACAATGTTTACTTAATTATGGCAGGCTATTTTAACCCAGTTATGAACCCTGATAATGATACAGAAAATTATGTTCAAATAAAGAACCCTAAAACTAGAAAGGGTATAATATTTCCCTCAACAGAAAGAACATATTCATGATATCTTAAGAACGACTTATTAAATTCCATATGTTCTACTTTTTATTTCGCCCCTTATTTTTGTCCTTAAATCAAGCAGAATTAAAGAGTGACCAGATCTGTATCCTGCTTCAGTGCTGGCTTTTTCCACATCACATATCAGTTTATCTGAAATAAAGAAGAAATCAAATTTTGCCTGTTTAAGTGGATCTTTGAGTCTCCAAGTAAATCTGTTCTTTTCCATATTTAACTGTCTCCAGATATCAACTAAATTTAATTCATGTGTCATACATACTACACTCAGATCAAACGGGTTTCATGTCTGGTCGATATATAGGGAACAATATAAGAATAAGAATTATTTATGATCTAATGCAATGTGCAGCAGAGAAGGATATCCATGGTCTTATTCTCCTGGTCGACTTTCAAAAAGCTTTAAATTCGGTTTCATGTAAATATTTATAGATGAAGTTCTTAATTTTTTAAATTTTGGCCCAATGGTTAAAAATTGGATTGACATATTTTACAAGGTTATCAAATCATGTGTAACTATGAACAGTCCAGTTTCTCAATGGTTTCCTATTGAACGCAACTGCAGACAAGGTGATCCCCTTATCGCCATATATGTTCATTTTATGTGCTGAGAAATTTTAGGAGACATAATTAAGTTAAATCCCAAGATCGAAGGTGTACAACTTAATAATATAGAATATGTTTTATCCCAATATGCAGCTGATACCTTTATTATTTTAGATGCTACAGAAATATCATTCAGAGCTACCTTAGATACATTGAAGTTTTACGCAACGATCTCCGGCTTTAGCATTAACATTAAATGGAGACGTGATCTTAGCTTAGACGAGTCTTTTGAATGGAAAAAAAAACCTATTATTCCATAAGTGTGCAGTTTAAACAGAATATTTTCCGTAGAGTTCTACCTACAAAAAATATTCTTTTACACAAATTGAGAATTACACAAGACAAGTTATGTTTCTATGTACATAAATTGAAGAATCACTTTTTTGTATGACTGCAATATAGTTCAAAATTTTTGAATACAATTGTTCAGGTGGTTGAGAGATAGATGCACACACCTTGTACATTTTAACTTCACAGCAGCAGATACTACATTAGGAATAAATAAGCAAAAAAAGTCTGAAGAAAAATTTAAATTTGATTTTTTTCTTTTAGGAAAGAATTACATATATAATCAGAGTTATCTACCATATAAACTTCCTTCTTCCTGTACTAGTATGTTGTTGCTGTTGTTGTTTTAGAAACGACTAGAAATTGATAACAATCAAAGCATACATTTAATTTATTGTTTAAGTATGTGTCTGTATCAAATTCTCTGTAAGGTAGTCTGTGGGATGGTACTCCGATCCATGGCTACACATGTATGGGGTTTATTAAGTATTAAAAAAGATAATACAATATTTTTTTAAAATTAATATATTGAAATGGAGTGGGGCATAGCAGCGGAGCAACGGAGCCGCGAGCTGCGTAGCTCAAATAGAGTTTAATTTAAGTAATTTCATATAAAGAATTGAAATATCAGTTAATAGTTATATAAAATGCGCCAGAAGTCTCATATTCTGTACTACTGCTTGGTACTACTTCGTCTGTAGATATTGTTGTTGTTTTAGGTGTTGAAAGAAGATTTTTTTTTATGTTTACAGCTACCAAAACCTGGTATTAAATATGTTCATACCTTTAGTGATATTTGCAATATTTAGTCATTAATGGGTCGGTCTAATGTAGTAGAATAACACAGAAGCTCTAGAGAAATTCGCATACTAATGAACATCATGTCAGCTTAGGCGTTAATTGTGTATCTGCATTATAATAGATACACAACAGAACTCTAATATGTTGCATCATAGTGAACATGTTAATATTTCTTTGTATTAATTAGTTTATGTATTGTTTCCTTTCAACTTATTACTGGCCGCTTTACTTTGTACGATTGTCTGTTCTCTCATATAGTGTCAATCAATTCCATCTCCACCTGAAATGGGCAGGAAGATTAAATCTCTAAAATGTATTGTTAAATCACGTTCATGCAGTTTGTTCATCTGCAAGGGATGAGGCATATTGTATAAATCTGGATTCTTACCAAAATCTGGCTTAATTTGTTTTATTCATCAACGTCCAAGGTTAAAATGAATGGAATAAATAAATAAACAACACACATTGTTTGTATTTAAACAATAACCGTACACGTGAGACTATTTTCAACAGCACTCTTTGCAAAAGCTATTTGCGGATCAGCACAAATGACCAGATTACCTAATGGATCCAAAACTAACGACTTCATCAGTTGTGCCTAATGACAGATTTATGAATAATACATTGCTTTGCAACTATTAATTCTTAAAGAGGCTTCCAATATTTGTCTCCAAGGACTTGTATTGACCACAACAGTGATCTTTGACATTTCAGTGTATCTGCGTACACTTGTCCGTACAGAATTTAGTACAGACTTTCATATGGGTAGTCGCTGTCGGTATTGGTAATCAATATGACCGATTATAAGTACTAGCAGGAACGATGTATTCTGCTACGATGTCAAATTGATGAATCAGAAGCAAATCGATGAGGCCCAAACACTGGTTCATTAGATTCGTACCAATTTTCACTTCCGAGAATCAGGCTCACTCATGAACCTGGCGAAATTATTACTTGTATGTCCTTTTATGGAACATATTTGGATCAGTGATGTCAAGTACGTTCATAAGATCCACAAGGCTTTGCCTTGAATTTCAAGAATATGACGATGAGTTTGATTGAGTATTTTGTTATGTTTTGTTTTAAGAAAAATATAACACATGAACGTAAATTTTAAAATAAAAAAAATCAAGTATTTCCACGGACTATTAGCATAGAAGTTTTGGGGATGAATAAAGAAATAGAACCCAGATTTTAGAATTCTTCTAAAAGTATTTGAGTTCACAGAAGAATGCCAGATATTTGTGGAAATATAACATAAATGTCTTTATTTATCATAATTACAGCTTTTTGCCAGGTAGATCTCATTAAAAATAAAAACGAGCGGAAGGTTAAGTCTCAAGTGCGAGGGACAGCAACCTAATATAATATTTCGTCTCAAAAATCCTTCCCTCTAATTACTTTCAACAAGAAACCTTGGAACTCCTTCGGTTTTTATTTATGAATTTTGTAATTATTATTCAATCGCATACCTGGTCAAATTAAGATCTGTTACAAAATTATGACACAAAATAACTTTAAGTACGCCAAAAGACAACGAAAAGTATTCACTCTTGACACAGAATTGGAAATTTTACACCCCGTAGATTCTGGTTATAAGTACAAAGCCATTGTAATGGAATATGGCATTTATTCCAGTGTTTTCAGCACCATTATTAAAGTCTTTCTCTACATGGCCCTTCAAAAAACGACGGCAATTGATCCAATTAAAAAACAGGATTAGAACATATAATTACGTTGGTGTTGAAAACACATTGTTTGAGAGGATTTAGTTGAAATCTGGAGCTAGTATTTTCATTTTGACATGTGTATACATATGTTTGCTTTAAGCATTGGTGTGTTTGGGTTTTTGTGACGTCATATCCACTGCCTTTCGTGAAGTTTCCTGACAATTATAACGAAAGCCGATGTAACGAACATATTTTGAGGGTTCATAAAGTGTATTTACGTAAGTATTACTGTCACCATTCGATGTAGAATTCGCTTTATAAAACCGAATTTGCCTCGAATATGAGATCTGGTGATTAGTGTCGGAAAGATAAATTATATAAAAACTGCAGCGAAGAAATAGAATAGTTGATACAGCTATATTATCCAACACAAAATCTTGTGTCTCCTCCAATCATCCTTTAGAAACAGAAAAAACTATCCAACAAAAAACATATCATATTGGATTGGTGATGTCTATTTCGGCTATTTTGGCGTTCGCTTCAATCCTTTTTGGATTGACCAGTACGAGGTATATAGACTTTAGATGGTGAGCATTTATCTGTTGCATGAAACAGTTGCTCTGGTTCACAGTGCACGCTTATTATTCACATTTTACGGAGCGATTTTCAATAACAGGTGATAAATAGTGACTGCTAGAGAATCTCACAGTCGATGCTAATCAATTAATTTTTATAAATGAGCTTGACAGCGTAACACTTGTTCAGAATCATTCATAGAAATCCCTCGACAGCAAATCGGTTTTAGTGGCAAAGCGCTTCGTGTCATTTCTGTGATTTGATGTATGGTTTGTCTTAGTAAAACCAGATCTTCATCATGCAACTTTTACGATTAGTTACATGTTTCCCTTCCTAAACTTGAATCATAATCGTATATAATGTCAAGTAATTTGTGGAGGAGAGATATTTTTGACCAAGTGCCACAGTTGGAAATAGACCAGTTGAATTAAACATATTGATTAAACCGAAAGTAATTAACCTGCAAACACCTAACAAAGAGAGAAAATAGTCAAGTAGAATAATCCACAGAGAGAAAATCGTCAAGCAGAGTAATCCACAGAGAGAAAATCGTCGAGTAGGGTAATCCATAGAGAGAAAATCGTCAAGTAGAGTAATCCACAGAGAGAAAATCGTCAAGCACAGTAATCCATAGAGAGAAAATCGTCAAGTAGAGCAATTCATAGAAAGAAAATCGTGAAGTTGAGTAATGCATAGAGAGAAAATCGTCGAGTACGGTAATCCATAGAGAGAAAATTGTCAAGTACACTAATCCATAGAGAGAAAATCGTCAAGTAGAGTAGTTTGTATCTGAAAAGGGATGTTCACTCAGGTTATTTTTGGCATCAATTTCAATGATATTTGGATTGTCCAGTAAAAAGGAACGTATACTACCAGCACAAGTGTAGAAACGTATATTACCAGCACAAGTGTAGAAACGTATTTTACCAGCACAAGTGTAGAAACGTATATTACCAGCACAAGTGTAGAAACGTATTTTACCAGCACAAGTGTAGAAACGTATTTTACCAGCACAAGTGTAGAAACGTATTTTACCAGCACAAGTGTAGAAACGTATATTACCAGCACAAGTGTAGAAACGTATTTTACCAGCACAAGTGTAGAAACGTATTTTACCAGCACAAGTGTAGAAACGTATTTTACCAGCACAAGTGTAGAAACGTATATTACCAGCACAAGTGTAGAAACGTATATTACCAGCACAAGTGTAGAAACGTATTTTACCAGCGGAAAGATTTGATCCGGTTATCGTCGAAGTCATTTGGTAGATGTTAGTGAGAGTGGATGATGACCTAAGACGAACGTTTTAACACAGTACAAATACAATCACTTTATGTAATTAGATCCAAAATGCAGCTGCTACCTCAGTCAAATTCTTTGAACCGTTTCAACATTTTTCAAAAACTCTAGCTTACCAACATATGACCTTCACACCATTTCCAAACTTTTTTTTTAAAACACTCGTCTAGGAATATGATAACTATTTCAAAACTTTTTGGAGAAAAGCTGGCTTACCACCATGTTCAAAAACAGGGACATTCGTACTACTTTTAAAATTTTGAAGAAAATCTGACCCATCACCATTTTCAATTTTTAAAAACAAAAATAAGGGCACTATTTCTACTTTAAAAATTTTGGCAAAAAAAATTACTCATATTTTCAACAATATTTTTCGGATTTTAAAGTTAGACCAAACTATATTGTTGATGATGATGGACTTTTTTTAATTCCAAGTTATGTGCTGATGAAAATAGATAGCATATTAGGTTGTAACAAAAATGTACACAAAGCATCTGATGTACTTATTCTTGGATTAAATACTGGTGTAAATACTGACCTGGTAAGGATTTTAATACCAGCAGATAATAATCAGTATGTAACAAATAGACATAAGATAGATTACAAAGTTAAAGTAATCTAGAATCATGTAGATAAAGCAAAAGTTATTTACACAATTGATGATAAATAAATACATATATATTATTATCACAGTAACGCGATCATGATTGCTAGATCACGTCGAGTTGTCAGCATTTGAAAATTCGGATCATTACGAGACGCGAAGCGTCGAATCATGATCCGGGTTTTTATGCTGACAACGAGACGTGATCTCTTAATCAAAATCGCATTCCGGTGATAATGATATTTTGTTATATACCTATAAATTTTCAGATAATTTAATAAAATCACTATATGTAGCTGAATAATACAAGAAATTGCTAAACATTTCAACCTCTTTAATACGAACTTCATCTTAAAGCATAAACCGAATTACTTTTTGAAAAGCTGACATGCGCGTGAATATTAGTTTTATGAATGAAGCCTGTGAAACAACGCTCACTGAGTTTGACTACCATCACTGTCAACAACACAAATTCTTCGACGCTTGGGGCAGCAGACTCATATGTGTGATTTACAGTTATTGTGCAGTTCTCACATTTTGCATCACGGAAGATTTTACCAGCTGAATGACTCTGGAAGTTTCTTTCGGAGGCCAGGTTGATAGCGATTGAAACGTTTCTGGTGGGACATCGTGAGAGGTTCCGATGGGGACTTGACATGGGAATGACAACATTATTTTGACAGTTATTTGTAGCAGGATTGGACAAATTGTTGGAACTTGATGGTACAGATTTGTTGCTGAGAATGTTACTCATTTATAATTTCAAATTCTTCCATTATGCAGGAAACTCACTACCGTTACCATTTATGAACTTCTGTAAATGGGTTCTACTGTACACCTGTAATGTTTTGGTACGCGATTTCCGAATCTGATTTTGTTTCAGACGAACATTTTGTCTATATTTTACTACTTCAAAATAAAGGAATAAATGTTGTTGTTTTTATTGTTTTATGAAAAAAACATGGTTGAGACCTTTCAGATATTTTACACATAACTCAAGGTTTCTTAACTAACGTCGCTGTGAGAGCTTTGTTTACTGCTAGTGTTGGCATTCCGTCGCTAGGGGCGATGCTATTGTCACCAGGAATAAAGTAGTTCCAGCCTCGTTTGAGAGTATGGTAATACGGAATTAGAAAACGATAGTATCGTTTTCCTGCTTGTAGGAAATTATTCTGGCTCTTTCTTGGGTAGATAATTGGTATGTATATAATAAATAACAAAACTGTTAGCGTTGCTCACGAAACAAACGTAACTAATTATGTTTATGACTGTAATAGTTGGTATAATTTACCTTTTAAAGTAGCAGCGTACAAACGTGCTTGCTAGCTATGTTCTTGTTTTCTTTTTCTTGCTGTTGTTACGATGCTTTTGATTATAGTAACAAATCAAATATTGCAGCCACAATAGGAATAACACATTCAGATATTATAAAAGTAATTTATCCAGCTGACTTTATAAGCCAGCTTATTTAACTGCAAGTGATACCAGGCAATGCTGCTGCTTTTTTTGTTTCTAGTTAACTCAAGCAAATAGTTTGCAATACTCATCAAACCTTTTTTCAATGCTTCAAGGAATTTATCTATAGTATTTCCACTTCTAGGATTTGTACCACCGCTAGGTTGTTTCGCTGCTACTGTTAAACTTCTTACATAATTTGCTATATATAAATTTGTAGTAATTGTTAAACTTTTTTTCCTTGAATAGCTGCTTTTACCTTCACATAATGGTACTTTTTCTCTAACTTGGGAATCAATGTTATTACTAATTTCTCTGTATTTTTTTTCTTCTTCCAAATACGATAACTTCCCAACTACTAGTGACCTTCTACTTTTATTAATTTGTAGCGAGTCCTCTAATTTTCGACTCATTTGTTTATTATGAAATGCCATTTGTAAAAATATCTTCTATGTCTTTATGATACATTGGTAAATCAAGATTCATATAAGGTAATTTTGATATTAATAATGAACAGCATTTGTATAGGCTGTAAATTCCATTTTAAACATTTCAACCTTTTTAATACGAACTTCATCTTAAAGCATAAACCGAATTACTTTTTGAAAAGCTGACTCTACCTCTCTCAACTATAGATCAGTTTGTTCCATTTCTATTTCATCTGCATCTGTAATTTTTTGTCTTTGCTAGCTGTTGATGCAAATTAATTAAGATCTTTGTTATGCACTCTTGCAATTCATCTGCCTCATGTTCTTTCAGTGTTGTCCATCTCGTTTCCTTCTCGCACAATTCCTAATGACTTTAAAAATTCACTACTACCATATAATTCAATAGATCTAGGTGATAACATACTGTTTAGTTTACCCTTCTTGAATCTGGTAATTCTTTAGCATCTACTTACTTGTAAAATATTTGTTTTGATGAAATGTTTTAAATGAGTTTAATTAATTTTTATACTGATCTTAATCTATTCCTGAATCATGCTTAATCTCCTATTTGTATAAATTAATTATATCTATATATTATAATTAATTATATCTATATATTATAATTAATTATATCTATATATTATAATTAATTATATCTATATATGCCAATGATTGTGTAATATTTTAAAATTCCTAGCCAATTAAATTATCAATAGAAGCTTACCTGTTCCGGCATCTTTACAATTTTATCAAACAATAATAATATCATCGTACGCAGGATTTTCAGATTAAACCATAATCTGACATTTTTCGCTAGTTACATGGATTAAAAACAACTTGAAGAACAACTGGGTTCTATTAATCTAGTAAGAGAACAAACCACTAGCTAACTAGTCCTAGAGCAAATAGAATACAAACAGGAATTAAATATTAAAATTACAAATGGAGTATACAAGGAGATAATCGGTAAACATTTAACAGAAAACTATTTAGATAAAAATGGATGGGAAAAAGCGGAAACAAGGTACGAAATGTTTGGAAATGCTAGATCAGCAAAAATATGAAAGTCATTATTAGAATATAATAATACTTTGGACAATATCTCTAGTTAGTAAATTTCTTCCAATGGATAATTTAAACACTTTACAGACAGCAAATATCATTAGACAACGAAGGGAACAAACATTTTGCTGGGTTTTTATCATTTAAACCAGGATTACCTCCATATCTGTGAAGTGCTCGTTTAATAACATTTAAACATTAATTGTAAGAAGACTGAACAAAGCATGAGAGATGTTTCTGATTACATGAGAGAGAAAGTTACTGAAATTATTGCAAAATAAACGTGTATTGGATGTTTTATAATAGACCAATATTTTCCACTAAAAGTTGGAGTAACTCTTTGAGTACTTTCTTTGTACCATATAATTAAATATTCTGTAATAGGAGAACAGAAGAAAAATTAAAAACAAATTAAAAAAGGTAAGAGAGATTGTAAGTCATTGATCAAAGAGATATGATCTGATAAAGTTACTTCTAAGAACATATTCGCAAGCTCACTGATGAATTCAAGATGAAAGTGAGCTGAGAAAGAAGTGAATAATTTATTGAGTACAATTGCATAAGTTAGTTAAAGTTCTTATGAAATAATTTAGAAATGGTCTTTGCTTTTTTGCAAGTAGCATTTAAAAGTAGTATTTTTTTTTACTTCATAATTTGTTCTTAATTAAATGGAAGACGGTAAAAGAAAAAAAAACAGCGAAAGAATTGGATATAGTTCAAGACATTTCTAAGGAAAGTAAGGTGATTTCGACAGAAACAAAGATTAACGTAGAGTTGAACTTGAAAGACAGCGTAGAAAATGTCATCAAGAATTAAAAAAGGATAAAGCAGAAAAGAGCAAGCTGATAAAAAAATTCTTTTGGGAAACAAAAGAACAAAATAAATATTATTTTTGTATTGGTGGGATAATTGCTGTTACTGGAATAATTTATTTAATTTATTCAAGGAGTTATTTTAAGACTTCTATAAACAGAGAATAAATTCTATCAAACAAGTTGCGTGTTAGCAAGCAAGTATATAAGCCTATAGTTTTAGTATTAGAGAAAAATGTAAAGAGATAAATGCCCAGTGATCGAAGACAATAAGTTCTTACCAAAAAGTTGTACAAATTTTTACATTTTTATTAAATAAGTGGCAGCTAGTGAGCCAACCTTAATAGCTAACACTGTTTTTTATGCATCATTAAATTCAACTCTTACAGTTGGACACAGTATGATTTTAAGAGGTTATTTAAAATGTCAATAGATTCACCCTCAGACATGAGTTTTCAAGAGATTATCCCAGTTTTGTTAAGTCAGTTTACGAGTAATTGTCTGATAGCACCGGTTTACTACGATATTAAGTAATCAACTAAATAAATGACTAACCTTAGTGGACCTAAGACGTATTAGGTATTAAGAATAAAAATTATGAGAAAGAATCACACAGTCCTCTAGTTCTAGTGAGCATAGGTAACAATTTCTAGTACAGCATTTCTAATATTATTAAATGGTTGAAACTACATGTCCTATTTACATAACAGTAGAAGGTCAGTCTAATAAATAAATATATTTTTCAAATCCAAATGATAACATAAATGGCAAATTATAAATTTCACTAAATAGAATAGATTCCCACCAACCCAACATATTATATTAGATTAATGATAAAAATGAAACAAAAACTGTTTTATTTCTAGATACATTGTATAATCTCGAAATGTACATGAAAAAGTCAGAGGGAATGACAGTTTGTAGCAATAATGAAGAAAATATTTGATATTGAAAGTTTAAAACATAACTGAAAAGTTTTAGTAACTCCTAGAAATATACAGCGTGTATAAGAAACTACAAATCTAAAATACAAGGATTTGATAATCAAAGATCTATACAGACAAATTTATATATTTTTCTTGGCCAAAAATTAGTAGCACAAAAATTATTTTAATGGTAGATACTCTAATTTACTAGAGTCTTTACCAGTCAAAAATTGTGTTCACTGTGATTTTGTTTCATACACTAACCTTGATGAAAATTACAAGCAATTACAAAGAAGTACCATAAATAGATTCAATATTAACATTAGCGATGAAACTTGAAGGTAATAGATTTTCACGGAATGCCTGTAACGTATTGTTTTCGCATTAAGAAGATAGAATAATGTCTGGAGAAATATGATTAGGAGGTCCTAGTGATTTTCATTTTAAATCAGCTGAAGAGGAGAAGGGCGAAGAGAACAAGTCGTTAGATAAATCAATAAGCAGTAAACTAAACTTAAACAACAACATTATTAAAAATTTAGGTGATTCTGAAAAATTAAATGAAGTAGCAACAAGGGAATTTAGCAACTAGGGAACGACATACGATTTATCTATTACTGATTTAAGTGATACATAAAATTGAGAAACGATCAGATTTTTCCAACTTTTAGAAACAAAATTAACTTACTGCTGCAATTTAAAAAAAAAACAGAAACAGATACCAAAGAATGCATTGATCGAGAAATTCTTAATAATATAGGTGTCGTACAAAGCAGTATTGATGCATTACATAAAAAGGTTAAAGGATCAAAACGTTTCAGTGATATTGAACAAAAGTTAACAACAGAAACAGATTAAACGACTTTTAAAAATCAGAATAGAAGAGAATATAGAGACATTTAAAACTGATTTAAACACAGAGACTGGAACAAGAAGTATTGTCATAATAGTAAAATTGAAGAAATTTAAAACAGGTTAGAGAGAAGCGAACACATTTTAACAAATTCTTTATAAACTAGATACCTAACTAATACCTAGTAGTGTAATACTTAATGATTTTACAAATATCAAAGATGTTGGTGTTGCAACCTTTGCAGTAAAACCACAAGGAGTTTCTTTCATTAGAGTTGAAAAAGGCAAATATATAAATGAACATGGTTGCTGGCTGGTTTTTCTCTCTTATATTAAAACACCACATACTATATTTAGTTAAACATATTGTTTTGGCCATGCCATCACGTATACTGAATACAATTTACAAAAAAATTGAATATTCAGTGTTATGTAATTCAAATAAAGACAAAATATATTTAAAGCTTAAACAATAATTCAAAAACTGATGGGTGATATATATCTATCTTGAACGTTAAATGTTACAAGACAACCTAAAGATAAAAATTAAATATCAAAGAGTAAAAGAATCAAAAGCATATCTTGACGAGAACACATTTTTTATCTTGTGCAATGGAAAACACGTGCAGAAACCTTCAAATTCTCATTTGGTTTATGAGACAGTATAGCGACGGCAACAACAGCAGTTATGATTGGTGGTGTAGTTGTTAATGCTATAGAATTCACAGAAAGAAGATTTATATTTCAATTATTTGATGAAAGAGGAAGACATGATAAATTACTCCAGGAACTGCACAAGAAAACTTGATTTCCAGATGCAAACAAATCATTGTCCATTGTATCTTTTTGTTCTTCATCAAGACTTAAGATTTGCGATTGCATTGGGAAAAGCATCTGAAGTGATAGATGGTGTTAATCAGGATACTTTGTTCAGTACGATACACTTACTTCAAATATAATGTCTCACATGTCTCACTCTATTAACGAAAAAAAAAAAAAAAAAAAAAAAAACAAGGCTGATCATAGAAGTATTTCAAATCAGCAGTAGAAAAAAAAAAGTGTTACTGTAGAAGGATTTCCAAACATGCTTTATTGACAGGGGTATAAAAAGAACAGTTTAATGAAGAAAGGAAATATTTTTGATGAACAACAAAAGCATACTAAGATTAGTAATATAAATGTAAAATAATTTTTTTATACTTATCACCGTTGCTTATAATTGGATGTCAAAAAGCACTTTAGATAATATATTACACGGAACACGACAAAAATGATCAAATATTCAGTAAGGAATATACATGTAGATACAGATAAAAGAACGTAGACGCACAAAAGATGTATATTTATTTCGTTTCTGATGCATAGGTATATATTCAGAACATCAGGATAAAAATATAATGTTTTGGTTCTTTTCTATTTACAATTTTACAATTTAATAACTGGATTGCATGTTCAAAAAGTGTGTTGTATGTAATAAGAATGGATTAATTGATGATGAATGTATAATATGTGGATATGCAAAAATGAAAAAAGAAAAACAAATTAGTATAACTGTTCAATTAACATATTTAAAATCAAAAGTGTTAAAGGGAAAATAAATTGTAAAAGATCGTATAAGTTGGTTGTAGATTTAGTTAAACTATTCTCTAACTTTATACAAATACGACGTTACAATCGAAAATCTGTCAACTATTCATTCTTTTTAAACAACTTTTTTTAAAAAATTTATTCATCTAAGATACATTCAAGTTATTTTTTTTTTAAATCATGAAAATTCAATCTCTTCTAATATATCTGATAGAAGTGGAACTAAGTTTGTTTATCTGATAGAAGTGGGACTAAGTTTGTTTATCTGATAGAACTGGGACTAAGTTTGTTTATCAAGTATAATCATCAGTCTCTTCTAATATATCTGATAGAAGTGGGACTAAGTTTGTTTATCAAGTATAATCATCAGTCTCTTCTAATATATCTGATAGAAGTGGGACTAAGTTTGTTTATCGAGTATAATCATCAATCTCTTCTAATGTATCTGATAGAAGTGGGACTAAGTTTGTTTATCTGATAGAAGTGGGACTAAGTTTGTTTATCAAGTATAATCATCAAGATCTTCTAAAGTGTTTATATGGAAATGTTTTATGACATCTTTTATGTATTTGTAATCACCTTCACTAATTCTTAATCATGTTAGATTTGAAAAAAAAAATCAATTTTTTAGGTAGTTTAGTCTCATTAAACGTTTCAAATGAATCTATATATTCAAAAGAATAGATGTCTTTTTTTTAAAGATCTTTAGCTTCATCCTACAAGTATAGTTTCGGTAAATTTATTATCACTTAGAGTTTTGGCAAGATGCTCTACAAAACCCTCTTATTCATCTTTCTCAAACTTATTTACTACACAATATTTGAACATCAAATATACCTTTCATCATTCTTTGGTAACTTTGTGTTCAGCATCATTGTTTTCCAATATCTTTATGAATAAATGTGAATCATATCCAGATAAGTTATGGATAAATAGAAATATATATTTAGGATATTTGTAATTAAAATTACAACCGTTATGTGCTGTTTTTCTGTATTAACCAATTAAGTCGTTGTGAACTCTAACTTTATAATTTTTGAACTTGTTCGCATTGTCGTCTTGTCCGTTAATTATTTTTTCAAGAATTTGTCTGCTAGAAATTTTTCGCTTCTCTCTCTACTCTGTAGAACTTATTTCTTTTTCACAAATGTGACAAAAGTTAGTTGAATTATAAAATTTGTTATCTTCTTACTGAAAATAATTTTGTAGCGTCTTTTGGACCTATATCAGATAGTTCCTGCCTTCAATTGTAATTTCTCATAAAATTTTGCATTACAATCTTCTCATCTACATACTATTGGCTCATATTGAATTTATAACTGACTTTATGTGTGTACAAAATCCTGATGAATTATGCTTAGCTGTTTCAACTGTTCATAATTCATTAGGAGTCTGTTTGCAATTATCTATTGGGACAATTATACTCTCAAAATCACAATTCAATACGAATAAAACTTTAACTTTGTTTTGATAATTTTGAAATTTTGTTACAGATAGCTTTTCAGACATTATATCATCTACCTATTTAGATTAAAAAAATCTTTTATCCTGAAATAGTGACAAGTTTTCCCATCTGTCACAATTAGCATAACTACGTATGTATATCTTTCTGTTTCACAAAAATGTACCTTGTTTTATGAATTTGCTTCTTCCTTGTTAGCTCTCGCCTATTACATATAAATTTACTGACATATTAAATTTATCTTAAAAATTAATAATATCTTGTATCTAAATTGGGTACTCACACAACAAATGTGAATATTTTTCTAAATTATATTTTGATGGTCTGTAAATAATTTTGCAAGTGGTAATAATAACCTATTGAATCGCATAGATAAAGAATTTGTTACCATCTCTATTCTGAACATTAATAGTCTTTTTACATAGTCTGGCAGATCTATTTCGGTGTCAGCTTTTAAAGGTCCTTATCTATCTACATGCAGAGTTAAATAGTTTGCTCTATTAAAATCCCAGTTTGAATTACTACTTATTTCTTTACGAAATTTAGTGTGTAATATATAAAGCATTATTCGATAACATCATCCATTTTTATGTTTATTATGTTAATATTTCCAGTCATATGGAAAATATTTTTAGTATCATCATTATATTGATCCTACATTGCTAATATAATAGCTAAGTAGTCACGTTGTACAGATACAGATCTAAACATCCTACATTGCTAATATAATAGGTGTCAAGTTGAACAGATACAGATCTAAACATCCTACATTGCTAATATAATAGGTGTCAAGTTGAACAGATACAGATCTAAACATCCTACATTGCTAATATAATAGGTGTCAAGTTGAACAGATACAGATCTAAACATCCTACATTGCTAATATAATAGGTGTCAAGTTGAACAGATACAGATCTAAACATCCTACATTGCTAATATAACAGCTAAGTCGAGTTGTACAGTTACAGATCTAAACATCCTACATTGCTAATATAATAGGTGTCAAGTTGAACAGATACAGATCTAAACATCCTACATTGCTAATATAATAGGTGTCAAGTTGAACAGATACAGATCTAAACATCCTACATTGCTAATATAATAGGTGTCAAGTTGTACAGATACAGATCTAAACATCCTACATTGCTAATATAACAGCTAAGTCGAGTTGTACAGTTACAGATCTAAACATCCTACATTGCTACTATAATAGCTCAGTCAAGTTGTACAGTTACAGATCTAAACATCCTACATTGCTAATATAATAGCTAAGTAGTCAAGTTGTACAGTTACAGATCTAAACATCCTACATTGCTAATATAATAGCTAAGTAGTCAAGTTGTACAGTTACAGATCTAAACATCCTACATTGCTAATATAATAGCTAAGTAGTCAAGTTGTAAACAGTCAGATCACCTACATGCATTACTACGATCATTACATTACATCCTACATTGCTAATATAATAGCTAAGTTGTCAAGTTGTACAGTTACAGATCTAAACATCCTACATTGCTACTATAATAGCTAAGTCAAGTTGTACAGTTACAGATCTAAACATCCTACATTGCTAATATAATAGCTAAGTCAAGGTATTCCCTGTTACACCGCTCTCCAATCCTACCAGCTAATATAATAGCTGAGTCAAGTTGTACAGTTACAGATCTAAACATCCTACATTGCTACTATAATAGCTAAGTAGTCAAGTTGTACAGTTACAGATCTAAACATCCTACATTGCTACTATAATAGCTAAGTCAAGTTGTACAGTTACAGATCTAAACATCCTACATTGCTACTATAATAGCTAAGTCAAGTTGTACAGTTACAGATCTAAACATCCTACATTGCTAATATAATAGCTAAGTAGTCAAGTTGTACAGTTGCAGATCTAAACATCCTACATTGCTACTATAATAGCTAAGTCAAGTTGTACAGTTACAGATCTAAACATCCTACATTGCTACTATAATAGCTAAGTCAAGTTGTACTGTTGCAGATCTAAACATCCTACATTGCTAATATAATAGCTGTCAAGTTGTACAGTTGCAAATCTAAACATCCTACATTGCTAATATAATAGCTAAGTCAAGTTGTACAGTTGCAGATCTAAACATCCTACATTGCTACTATAATAGCTAAGTCAAGTTGTACAGTTGCAGATCTAAACATCCTACCTTGCTAATATAATAGCTAAGTCAAGTTGTACAGTTGCAAATCTAAACATCCTACATTGCTAATATAATAGCTGTCAAGTTGTACAGTTACAGATCTAAATATCCTACGTTGCTAATATAATAGCTAAGTCGAATGTACAGTTACAGATCTCAACATCCTACATTGCTACTATAATAGCTGTCAAGTTGTACAGTTACAGATCTAAACATCCTACATTGCTAATATAATAGCTAAGTCGAGTTGTACAGTTGCAGATCTAAAGATCCTGCATTGCTAATATAATAACTAAGTCAAGTTGTACAGTTGCAGATCCAAACATTGAAAGCTAGTCTAGCAATTTGTATAACACACTGAAGTAGCTGATTTCTTACTGCATCCTGCGCATTAATGTCAGCAGTTTACCATTTATGTTCTGCTCTGTTTTGTGTATATTTGCACATAAAATATCATTAGTTACATAATGCTCCTTCCCAATTCAAGGTAAAACAGCAGATAAAAAGAAAATGAAAAAAAATATATTTGTCCATTGCTGGATTTGAACCCGGTTCGCGAAGCAGCCATCTTAACCTTTACACCACGCTAGCGTCTTACAAAAAGTTTGAAATTTCTTAGTTATAATGTTATCAATGTCTATTGACGGCCAGCCAGTGAAAAAATATGATGTTTTTTCACTGCAGTGAAATATCACAATTATTTCACTCGGAAAATCCAGTAATTCACTGCCTGGCATAAAATAATATCTTGTCTTGTATGAAGCCTAATTAAAAGTCGTAATAATTTAAGTTATTCCGATCTTGGAATTTTACTCTGTAATAGTGAGGGCATTCATTTCACAACTTTTCTTCAATCATTTTTTGTTTAACGTTTGTTTTCGGATTTTTTTCTCACTATTTCTATTTGTTTCTGAATGGTGTCGGGTCATTTGTTAGTGAGTCGGCTCTATTTTGCAAATTTTTTAAAAGTAGT
Organism: Margaritifera margaritifera; assembly: GCA_029931535.1. NCBI lineage: Eukaryota > Metazoa > Mollusca > Bivalvia > Unionida > Margaritiferidae > Margaritifera > Margaritifera margaritifera. Next base: position 2,743,279 of record JAQPZY010001528.1, read on the forward strand.
AATAATAACTTTATTTTTGTACATTTTTGGAAAATGATGTTTAGCCAAATTTTTAAAAATAAAAAACAATTTAAAAAATAGTAATCACACCTACAGAGTAGTTGTCTTTAAAAACATTTTTGAAAATGATGTGGGGGTCATATGTTGGTAAGCTAAGATTTAAAAAAAAAAAAATTTGGAAAACCGGTTAAAAGTGGATTACTGAGTTAGAAGCTCCGTTTAATATCTTCTGACGTTCCATTACTTGGAAAGAAATTGCAAGTTATACATTTTAATTTTACTACAAAATATTGACATTTACAAGAGTCGTAAATTGACGTGATAAAAATCACACGCCACACTGTGAAATCAGATAAGAGACGGTGCAGATACAGTACCACAGGGGAAATAAACCAATTGTTAGAACCATATTTACCAAAATTAAACACAACGATCCATTGAAATGCTAAACAAAGGTCAAAATTCTTCACGTTGGAAAAGTGACGTCCATTTGTCCTATTTTTGTATTATTTTCAATAACACTAGATTGGACTATGACGATTCGGATATGATATATGTTGTCTTATGTATTATTTTATCACGCAAATTTGACAGATGTTATACTTGTTTGGTCCAAAAATATGTTTACTGAGACAATGACTATTTGGAATAGATCCCATTTTCATATAGTTTTATTAGGCCGGATAAAAATGACGTTTTAAATATCATTTGTTTCTACAGTAGCTTGCAAGGAGACACAAGTTAAAGCACTCGATTCATACATTTTAATCCTATGTGTTCTTATATCAAATGATAAAGATGTCCATAAACAGATATATCGAATTAATTTTGCCTTGGAATGAGTTCAGTACACAAACCTGAGCCAAGAACTTTGAACATATTGGCTTAAAGTTTGATGATGACCTAAGTATTGTTAATAAAATATGACCTCTTCGAGAGAACCAATATAAATTTGGAAAGTTTTAGCAATATTTAGTAAGAGACCAATACAAAGTAAAAGAAATGTATAATGTATTTACCTGAAGAATATCCATGACGATGATGCAAAAGCGCTTGAAGGAATAAAGGATGAACATATGACTGTTATCCTGTTGAATTAACAAATATTTCTATATACGAACTGGCACATAGCCATATTCACTTTTTCATATATATATATATATATATATATATATATATATATATATATATATATATACATACACACCAATACCTGGCTTCGAATCTCCGTAGAGTACGAATTAAAATTCTCTAACCTGCATGATAATATTATTTATTCGTATTTAAACATTCTGTTAATGTTATCAAGCATTCTCCGGTAGGATCCAGGGATAGCACTTTCTGTTTGGTGTATATTTGTAATTTTATATATATATATATATATATATATATATATATATATATATATATATATATATATATAATTTATATAGGATATATACACATCTAACTACACCATGTACCAATATACCCTGAGACTATTTAAGCAAGTTAAATAAGTGACATAAATAAGTGCTTGGTTTTGGAATTAACGACATGTGCAGCCATTCGGCCATGTACGTCGGTCATAAATAATTGTGTTATTGTGCAGATTAATTCCACATTAATGAACCTTATCTTGAGGTGTCCTGAATCGTCATAGTACGTCCTTCTTTTATATTTTTCTCTACTGCAAGTTACCACGACATAAATAAGCCTTACAACAAAACAGCATGACCAAAATAATTCATATCAGCTGCTCGATAACACGTGTGCTGCACCGATGAAATATAGCAAGTCACTATAAAGATTTGATTATAGATTATATACATAAATCCTTAATCTGAATGGGCATAAAAGAAATAAAACATTTGCCCACATTGAAAAAAAAAAGACAACAACAATAAAAAGATATTTCAGTGACTGAATTCACTAAAATGTTAGTCACTATCTCATCACCATTCCTAAAAGCAGACGACGCAGTCGGACAAAGCGTATCTTGTTCGAAACTTGATACTCACTTAAAATATGTTGCTATTCATACTCCCTCAGTTTAATACTGGATCAATCACTTACCGGAAATGACAATTGCCAACAAGGTTGGTGTAGAATCTATTTTGTTTCGTCAAAAAATGTCATAAACAGGCAAATAAAATTACTGTTTGGTCTGCTTGACGGAAGATTATGCAGATATCGAATTCATCCAAAACTCTTCTATAAAGTTATCACTTGGCATACAAGTGACTTATGGGGGGAAAATGAAGAATTACAGATATACACCGTACCACAACTATATGACAATGTTTCATTATTTTTCATTAAATCTAGACATCAGCTAAAACAAAGCAAGATATTGACAGATTAGGGGCCCCATTTTATATCTACTAGATAATTTGGTACAGAAAAAAAAAATCACGCACGAGCTGTATTATGTCAACAAAGAAAGCTTGTAATAAAAAGATTAAAATGCCATTATGACTTCGTTTCTTTTAAATAAACGACATTGAGTTATCTACTGAACAGCCACTCATATAAACTTTTGCAACCTTATACTCCAGGCTAAATACAGAGAAGTAAAAAAAAAAAAAAGTGAATTAATTGTAAAATGTCACAGAATGCAAACACACTAACAGAAAATACAAGACCTCCATTCCGTTGTGCAACGAGTTATGATTAGTTGCAACCTCTGTTGTTGTCGTTTACGTTCCTGCTATTTTCTTCCTTCATCCATTAATTTGTTCTGTCTGTTTTTCCTTCCTTCCTTCTTATTTCTTATTTCATTGTTGCAATAATCTTATGTCAAACAACCACCTCTCTTATCAGGTTAATATTATTACTTTCCGAAGAAGCGACAATTAGACTCTGTGGAAATTAATTAGTAATGGCTTGTGGAAATTAATTAGTAATGGCCTGTGGAAATTAATTAGTAATGGTTTGTGCAGTAATAAAAAGTCACCATCAGCTTGTCAAATGTTAGTGTTCCAAAGCACTCACTACACGATCTGAAATATTTATACAATTAAATACCTCCACATATTGCCGGCTGAAGTAGGAAAGTATACCATGTCATGCAAAACACCATGTCATGAAAAGTCATATACAAACCCAGAGTCGGCGCGAGAGGGGGACGATTAGGGGTCGGGAGGGGACAATTGCCTCAATCGCCAGGCGAATGGGGCGCTGTCGGGAGTTTTTTTTTTTACAGCTGAAATCTTCATAGTGTTTAACATTCACCTTAGTGTAACGAGGGCAATTCTTCACAAAACTTATATTTAAGAGGGGCGGGGGGAGGAGGGAGGTTGGAAACTGACATAAAAAATATTCTGTTGCAATCAAGGGGCGCCACTAAAGAACATTGTCCCCGGGTACCTCCGTAGGGCCCACAAAAGAACATTGCCCCCGGGTGCCTCGAACCCTCGCGCCATTACTGTACAAGCTTTTACTTACTACCTACCTATATATATATATATATATATATATATATATATATATATATATATATATATATATATATATATATATATATATATATATCGATCAATCGAGAGATCTATAATAATTACTCAACAGTCGATCGCCTGATGCTATAATAGAGAATGACGTAAAGCCAGTGCAATCAGATATATCATTTGCTTGGGTTGATGAAAATTTGTCAGTGTCAGCTTTATAATCCCAAATTATCGCTATGACAGAGAGTCAGTTTCACTTCAAATCCACTGGAGAAAAAAAATCGTTGCAATAGTCATGAAGCGACATTATTCCGCCAGAATTCCAAAAAATATTGAAAATATTATCCAGAGTTCGTGATAACGAAGAAGGTTTGGCATAAGTTATGAAGTGGGTTTCTATATTGGGATAGGACTTTACAGCATTAGTGAAAGGTGATCGGTACAGTCTAATCCAAAACACTTACGGTAATCAAGGTGTAGTCGTTGATGTGCTTTATTTAGCTATTTACAGTGCAAATGATTGACACGTCATTTTAGTGACTTTTGTTTAGAAATCAGACATCCACTAAAATACTTGTTAGTTTGAAACTTAATAATCTTGAGTATATATCAGACTTACATATCTCTCCTACTTAAATTCCTGATAATGATCCAAACCTCATGTAAATACCATAGAATGGAAAGACCTCAATTTTCCTGAAGGCTGGATTTTCTCCTGAATACATGATGCTGATTGCTTTATTCCTTTTAACTGGTCAAATACAGTAAGAAGTTCATGCAACTTTAAAGCATCGGAACTAGATCATATTGGATAAAATAAGTGATCATTACTTGTTCATTTATGATCCCGAAAGGTCAGTCCTGAAAAAGTTTTGAGGCGTGTTAACAGCATGTTTGTTGTTAGGTAAGTTACCAGAAAGTACTACTATTAAAGTACATTGCAGGATTGGTACTAACTAGAGGTAAAGTCACCATAGTCGAGGATGCAAATTTTTTAAAACTGTTTATCATTGGATGAATTAGTATGAAATCAAATGAAATTTCCCTTTCTTAACGGGAATCGAAGGTATTTTAGAAATGTATATTTTTCTTGTATAGATCAAAATTGTAAAAGGTCCAATCATCATAGGTATCTAGCATAGAAATAAGTTACACAAAATTCATGACCAGTAGTCAAAGTGTAATAATTATAATTCTTCACATTCTAAGTAAAAATGCAATTAAAACAAAACATACAAAAATTCCTAAAATTATGTTATGCGATTTAAATATATCATACAAAAATGAAAAGTTATTTCAACAGTTCAGACAACCACAAAAGACTTAGCTTTTTGGAATAATAGACTTACTTTTAGTGACATATTAGGCATTTGAAAAATTGACTCACTTTTAGTGACATATTAGGCATTTGAAGAATGGACTCACTTTAGTGACATATTAGGCATTTGAAAAATTGACTCACTTTTGGTGACATATTAGGCATTTGAAAAATTGACTAACTTTTAGTGACATATTAGGCATTTGAAGAATGGACTCACTTTTAGTGACATATTAGGCATTTGAAGAATGGACTCACTATTAGTGACATATTAGGCATTTGAAGAATGGACTCACTTTTAGTGACATATTAAGCATTTGAAGAATGGACTCACTTTTAGTGACATATTAGGCATTTGAAAAATGGACTCACTTTTGGTGACATAGTAGGCAATAAAAGAATGGACTTACTTTTGGTGACATACTAGGCAATAGAAGAATGGACTTACTTTTGGTGACATAGTAGGCAATGTCGATAGAAGAATGGACTTTCTTTTGGCCATTGCAATGTGTTGACATGATTATGTAAGTATGATGACAAACTGATATATCAAAGTTGTCTTACAAGTTGTCGCAATATATATGTAAATAATTTGTTGTCATGTCAAAAAATACAATCGGTAACTCGTCCTCCTGAAATAGAGACGTCGTCTTGATCACGCATGTAATAGAAATATCTCATCATGCCGACGACAGCTTAATATTTTTATAGGCGACATACTATACGGCGCAGGCACACACAAAAAAAAGAAAAAAAAAGAAAAAAGAACATTATATTTATCGCACATATTCAGTTTGTTAATGTTACTCTATTACCTTATTTAACCGTGTATAACAACAATCCAACTGTATACGGCATATACCCATATCTTTCGTGGCATAACATATAGACCCATATCTTCCGTGGCATAACACTCCTGTAGATCAACGTCTACGTTCTTCGTTGAATATCATAAATAAAATGAAATATTGTCAATAAAGGGACGACAGATCTGCATCTACGCTGTTCACAGTTGACTGGGAGTTATAAACAATTAAATACTGTAACCTATTGCAGAAAAGAAAATATAATCCTAAACCCATATGGGAAATAACACATTTTCATTTAGACTGACCAATATACCGGGCATTGTCTAGCCAACAGCTTACATAGAAAAACACCATTGCATGGCAGAAAGTTTCATATTGAAAAAGTAAATCTAATTGATTGTGTTTTCGTATTCGATTTATCATCCAAGTGCGGAATTATTGACTGTTCCAAGAAATTCTTACGAAATATGCGCACGTGGAAGGAATGTTTTATTACTTCATTATTATGAACACTTATTTAGTCTGAAATTAAATTTGTAGAGATAAGAACATCACATAAAATGTTTCTCAGTAAGAAATGGAGTCATTAGTAGGGATTGGTCTCTAATGTCACGTGCGGCACAAGATAACAAGACATCGGCAAGTAGCATTGTTTGGTCAGAAACGTATGATTTTGCTTCGTATAATAAAGTTGTCAGCGTTTTTCTTTGACCCCATATGGAGAATACCTGACTCTCAGAAATGTGTGAAAATCAGGTTGGGACTCCAAGCATCGGGACTACTAATTGGACTCTCTGTGCCAAATTCCTAAGATAAATCCTGATCAGCCCATACATACTTGAAATAAAAGGATTGATCTTTCGTAATGGTAAACTACACACCAGTTCCCTTTAAATCATTGTAGCAACTGAAAGGCTGACGTTCAGCCTCATGCTAAAGTAGACCCAACAGGAACTTCATAGGTGCCTACTTTATTTCTAAACTCTCTCATTTTTGTCTCTTCGAGTCACGTGGATTTGCAAATCGGTTCTATTTTTGTTTAGTCGGACACCGTAACGTTCAGAAGGAAACCAGTAATTTGCATATAACTAGAGAAAAAAACAAGCCTTATTCATCCAAAACGATTAAAAATCTACAAATGTAAGTAATTTTAAATGTCTGATCTCAGTTTTATCCCATTTGTTGGATTTTCTTTACATGCCTTGCGACTCCGAATTCGACTGAACCTTGTTTTAACCATTTATGTCTACCACGGATGTATCTTTAAATGTTAATTTCTCATTGACTGGGGAGTAATGTTAAGAAGTACATTCGATGTCCCGATTCAAGAGTGAACAACGAAAAATTGAGAAGATCTTCGATATGTTCATAAATGTTATCGACCAATCGGTGACGAGGTTACAGTCAAACACAGCTGCACACAATTTCTTTCATGAATGAAGTGACAAAGTTGAATAAATTTTATCGTAGCATGGCACCTAAATGAGAACTGCAAACGGTCTACACCTAAGGTGGTCATTTAAAAATACTTGCATTTGTAAATATTTTAATCATTTTGACTTGCATATTCACTGGACTACAGGAACCAAATAAATGAGAGAGCTGAGAAACAAAATAGGCACCAACTGACAAACTTTTGCACGAGGACAACCCCTTACAGTGAAAGTTCGTCTTTCAGTTGCAACATTGAGTGAAAATTGACTTGTGGGTAGTGTGTCACAAAGTAAGTTCTATCCTTGTATTGTAGTTAGATTATACAAAGTATGTAAGATTGTATGGATGCTTGGCATGACTAGATCAAGTATATAAGATTGTATGGCTGTTTGGCATGACTAGCACAAGTATATAAGATTGTATGGCTGTTTGGCATGACTAGCACAAGTATATAAGATTGTATGGCTGTTTAGCATGACTAGCACAATTATATAAGATTGTATGGCTGCTTGGCATGACTAGCACAAGTATATAAGATTGTATGGCTGCTTGGCATGACTAGATCAAGTATATAAGATTGTATGGTTGCTTGGCATGACTAGCACAAGTATATAAGATTGTATGGCTGCTTGGCATGACTAGATCAAGTATATAAGATTGTATGGCTGCTTGGCATGACTAGATCAAGTATGTAAGATTGTATGGCTGCTTGGCATGACTAGCACAAGTATATAAGATTGTATGGCTGCTTGGCATGACTAGATCAAGTATGTAAGATTATATGGCTGCTTGGCATGACTGGATCAAGTATATAAGATTATATGGCTGCTTGGCATGACTAGATCAAGTATATAAGATTGTATGGCTGCTTGACATGACTAGATCAAGTATGTAAGATTGGATGGCTGCTTGGCATGACTAGATCAAGTATATAAGATTGTATGGCTGTTTGGCATGACTAGATCAAGTATATAAGATTGTATGGCTAGCACAAGTATATAAGATTGTATGGCTGCTTGGCATGACTAGCACAAGTATATAAGATTGTATGGCTGCTTGGCATGACTAGATCAAGTATATAAGATTGCACGGCTGTCTGTCATGACTAATCAATCAATCAATCAATCAATCTTTATTTCCTCCATAAGGAGAGTTCATTTACAAACATAGAAAATAGAACAGAGAGAGATACATTTAACAATTTACATTGAAGATTACGGAAAACATTCCAGAAAGTCAGTGATACATATTACACTAATACAGACGAGGAAGAAACAAATACAATATCAATAGTTAGGAAATACATGCAAACATACAAAATAGCACATAATCTTTGTACATAAATCTATAGGGAACCCCCCCCCCCAAAAAAAAAAAAAAAAAAAAAAAAAAAAAAAAAAAAATAAACTTTTTATTACGGTACTGATCCATTAATGATAATGACTTTGTTTTTAAAGTAAGGTCATATAGGTAGAGAGTTTTGGCAGGAGCTGAATTGGGAATTTTTGCTTTTGACACATGTTTGATCTTCAGGCTATGAAGTAGACTCGTGATACAAGGACGAGAAATTGGAATGAACAGATCTGAAAATGGTGAAATCGTGTTTTGTCAAGTCTACTTTCAATGTCAGTTCTTAACAGTTTTAGCAACTGTGATTCGTCGTTACTTTGGGTAAGTTCTATGTGGAGTTCAAGTCCAAACTTGTCCAACACATACCAGTGAAAGTCGTCGGCAATTTGTCTTGTTAATATACATGATGTGACCACATGCTGAAGGAGGTCGGTATACTGTTGACCACATTTTTGACAGTGAGTAACGTCATGGCCTGGCTTTAATACCCACAGGGATGCTATAAACCTGGTTAATTTGCGTTCATAATTATTCCTCGCAATATAGTACAGAGTGGAAGGGCGGATTTGTGTTTGTAAGTGTTGGAATCTAGAAAAATCAGGATGTCTATTGATTCTGTCGCGCCAGGTAGTCTCTTCCTTTTCAAGTAAAGTCATGTTGACCAATTGTTTCCACTGAGATTTGTTAGGGAAAATTGATTGATTAATGAAGTTCAGGAGGAAATCTGTAAGCTCATACTTCTGAAGTAAATTCCAAATATCTGGAATAAAACCAGATTGTACAGATTGGGTGCTATCAAAATACATGTGAAGACGTATGAGGAATATTTGTTTGGAGATGGTGTTATTGGACAGGGTGCAGAGTTTACCTAGGAAGAGAAGTTTACGTCGATCAATTTCGGTTGTGATTCTTATTAGTCCCAGCATTGACTCACACATATCTGACCGCGTTTGTTCAGAAAATCCCTGAATTCTTTTTGCTGTAAAATGTTGCAATTTGTTGAGCTCCAGTAGATCGCATTTTTGAAGCTCATTCCAAAGTTCGCAGCCATATAGTAAGGTTGGAATCACGATTTTCTTATATAAACTCGCGGATGTTTTGGGGTTTAGGTTTGGGGTACCCATCCCAACGTTTGCAAGACTAAAAAAGACCTGCCTTGCTCTTCTACAAGCGTTGCGGGTGCGGTTGATGGAACGACGTGATTTATCCTGTAGTATTCCTAGGTGAGTGACGGAGTCAGTTTCAGTAATTATTTCTTCGTCAAGTGTTAGAGACAGCTTATAGTTAGAATTTCTTTTCTTGCCAAATATTATAATATATGACTTTGTAGAGTTTAGTTTGTAGTTCCATTTTTTAGAATATTTGAGAACAATTTCTAGCATTTTAGCTAAGTTATCTGGAGAATTTGACAGGCACGTGAGATCATCTGCAAGCGTAGGGCAGCAGCACTCTAAACTTCCAATTTTACATCCCAGTGTGCTTTTTACTAATTGCTGTAGCAACTCGTCTATAAATACCAGATACAAAAATGAGGACAGGACGCCTCCTTGTCTAACGCCTCGCTTGATATCGAACCATCTAGACTGGTATTTGCTAACTACGACTGCACTTTGTACACTTTGATATGTATTCCCTATTATTCTCCAGATTTTCCCCCGAATTCCCAAATTATATAGTTTCAAGAGTAGAGCAGCGTGCCAAACGGTGTCAAAGGCTTTTTGAGTATCGAGAAAGGCAGCATAGGTAGGGCTACCGCAGTCAGAGTTATAATTAATGACCTCTTGAAGATTAAAAGAGGCCGTGAGGCAGCTTAGATTCTTTTGAAAGCCTTGTTGTTGTGGATTAGGGAATATGGTTTCCTTCGTCACCAAGAAGTTATTAATCTTTGCTTGCATAATTTTTTCAAATAATTTGTACAGCACTGGTAACAAGGATATTGGCCGATAACTATCGGGATCAGCTCTGCTTTTCCCATTACCTTTGTAGATAGGCACGGTAAGACCTCTTCTCCATGTACTTGGTATATATTCATGCTTTAATATCGAGTTGAACAATTTTAAGATTGTTTTATTTAGCTGAGGACCACCATAGATAAGGTGCTCATTTTGAAGGTGATCATGACTTGGAGCTTTCGACTTTTTTAACGTACGAAGTGCGCTGCATAGTTCTTGATCAGAGATTTCATCATCTAAAGTTTCTTGTCTATGTACGTGCTTCTTAGAATAATGTTTGAGATCACAGATTGTTTTCTCTACTGAGTTATAAAAGTCTTTGTCATAAATATCATAATCTTTCGGTGTGTACAATTCAGAAAAAAAATCTGCAAAAGCACCAGCTACCGAAGATGGGTCAGAATAGGTCTTACCACCATAAAAAATTTCAACACAAGATTTGTGTTTGTTCGGTTTGCTCTTTTTAATTAGATGCCAAAAAAGGCGTAAATCGCATTCGGCCGCTTCTTGAATTTCATTCAGGGAGTTATTCAGAAAAGATTCACTAGCTATTCGTTGAGCGTTCCTGAATTCACGCTTTGCTTTTTTATATAGAGCATATGTTTCGTGCTGCAAGCCTCTTGGTCTGCCTTGTTTCACCCAGACTATGCGTGCTTCACGTTCTATTTTATGACTCCGCTTTAATGTTTCATTCCAGTATGGCTTTGTGTGTGGGTTAAAACGCTTAATGGGAAGCGCGTCTCGTGCAGCTTGTAGCATGCATTCAGTTATATCAGTACACAGTCGGTCTATTTCGTGCGGACCGTTAATCTCTCTTGTTAGGCGGTCTTGTAAGTTACGTGCTAGTGCGTTTTGATAGTGACAAATCTCGTTGTTGCCGACTTTGTGCCATGCCGTTAGGTCGTGCAGTTTCGATACCTTTGGGATTATATTGTTTTGGATCGGAACTGAACAGAATACAGGTAAGTGGTCTGATGTTGTAGAAATTTTACCTTCCTGGATTATTTCACAACGTTTAACATTGGAACTAACGATGCTGTCAGTCAATATGTAATCGAGCATGGTTTGAAAAGGGGCATATGAATATTTTGGACCGATACAGTTTGGTGCAGTATTTATCGCCTTTATCTGATTTCGGCCCACGAAGTCCTTTAATTCTTTACATTTACGGGCGTTAACTCTAGAGCAGTCTATCAAACTTGCGTTCATGTCACCTGCAATAATGACATGCCCCTCTTCCGAGAGGTGCTCGTACAAGTCATCAAGAATCTCAATTATTTCACGGTAGTGCTTAATATCGTTCTCTGAGGGCATGTAGACACAAATTAAGTATAGAGGTTTGTGAGAGAGACCAACAAGCTTTGCACCTATAATTCTGTCGTTTATGTTTTCCATTGGTACAATTTTTTGTTCCAGTTGTTTTTTGAACATAATTGAGACCCCTGATTTGCCACATTTGATTGGCCCGAAGGGATCTGATGTCTCCTGGCAACAGGTGAAAGTTGCATATTTGGAATGTATGGAATCCATAAACGATGCATTTTGTGGACGAAGCTTGTGTTCATTTATGAATGCAATGTCACAGTCATACTGATCCAATAAATTGCCGAGACATATTGTCGATGACATTATGCCTCTGACATTCCATAAAAGTAAATTTAAAGCCATTGTTACACTTAGTTTACATATGTAAAGAAATAAAATTGACATTGTAGTTTCAAAAATCATATAAGGAATAGGTTAGTGAGATATAATAAAACAGAATATGTTATCAATTATTGTAGTTTTTAACAGGTGATTTGACCCTTTTAGCAGGAGATTTCCAGTGAGTGCAAATGATACCATCGGGCCAGGAGAAATCTTCCGATTCTACTATTTGTGCATATTGTGAATTAACATTTATACGTGCATATAAGGTTCCAGATTTGCTGCGGTACAAGGCCAGAGAGCTTATTTTTGCGCCATTTTTTTGGAAATGAGCATAGATGCCCGCCCTAGTGGATGAATTATCAATTCCCCAAATAAAATAGCTGACATTTCTTTTCCTATATACCCCTATGAAAACTTCACCGGGATTTTCAAAGTTTTGTTCCTCCTGGTCTAATAGATTGTGACCTGTTGTTGTTGATAGTGGGTGAGATTTTACTGTGTTTGGGGATGCTGAATTACTTGAAGAATTATTCGAAGAATTATTTCCATGCGCTAAGTTAGATAGTTTTTCTTGGATTGACATTTTGTTTGTTTGTACATGATTGGTTTTCATACATACCTTAATATCCTTTAAACTTGCTCTTGTTTGAGATTGTCCATCAATGGCAAGAGACTGAGTCCGCTGATCATGTGCTTCATTTGCAATATCAGTACTTGAGATTATGCTGAGAGAAGGTGCACTCCGTTTGGGAGAAGTGTTTTCATCATCATCAGAAGTAGATACTGTGCGGCGAGTTTGTGTGACTGAGTTGATTGTCTCTGATGGCCTCAGAGTCGCATTCAGGGCATCAGAGTATCTCATGCATGTTGACGTCTGGAGATCGCCTCGTGTGGGGTTAATCGTAATATCCTCTGGTGGAACATTACACACTGGTTGTACTTGAACACGTGGTAGTGAGTTAGGAGTTGACCTTGTAGATGATGCTACTGGGTCTGAATTCATTTGGTGTTGAGATTGCTGTTGCCCGTTGCTTCCCGTGTGTTGATTTTGTAGATGGTCACGTGCTGTCTGATTTGCACTGTGATTGCCATCTGAAATTTTACCGGTAACAACAGAAGATACATTTGTATTAAGAGAGTGTTTCATTGTGCTGTCATATTGCTGAAACTTAGTTGTTACTAAGGTCTCTAGTCTGAGTAAGGCATGCTTAAGATGTATGTTGTCGGTAGAGAGTTCTTTGTTTTGCTTTTCAAGGATGCCAATCCGATTGTTCAAATGACCTATTATTTTATTAAGTTCGTGTTGCACTGAGTTCAAGTCACTCTTACAGCTGTGTACGATTGCTTTAAGTTCTGCTGTTTCCACTCTATTATTCAGTGAGTAGTTTTCATGTGTGGAGACATTTTCTAATCTGTTGTGACTACGTGTCATCCGACCATTGAATAATTCCTCTATAACATCGGGTTGTTCTCCATGAATAAAAAGCTGTAAATTGTAACAATCCTTTGCATATTTATATGATGCACTGAATTTTGTTGAATTGCGTCTAATAATTGGCGCACCATGTGGACAGTTTGGCAACAATTGCCCGACTTATTAAAATAGTCCTGTACCAGTTTATAAGGTTTTCTTTGTTGTTTGTAAAGTTTACGAGCTTACCCACATATACACCCGCTGGCTCTCCATTAAAGAATTTGTCCAACATGTCTATATATTCCTGATTAGGAATCTGTGATACTTGCGGGTTATCAGTATCCTCAGGACGAGAATCAAGATCATAGTACGCAATATCATCTTGTGTATAATTTTGAGAGAAGGGAGCATCATCCGTGCTGTTGGACGTCGGGAGTAGGTGCAGGCAATGGTGGCTAGCAGGGGATGATGTGGGTGATCCACGAGCACATGGAGAAGACGACTGATATCCATCACTGGTATTCACTGACATGAAATTCTTTGCAGCGTTTAGCAATGGAAATCTTCCTGGACTTAATTCATGTATTAAACACCCGTTAATATCGCTATAGCTTTCAGATTGCACACAGTTTTCAGAGCGATGCGTCTGCCGTGCATTGACTGCTGCCATCTTGTCGACAGGTAGTCTGTTATCAAATATTGCCAAATATTATTCAAAGGATAATTAGAAATTAGGATGTGTGGAGGGTTACAAGTTCATCAGAGAGATACATTGTTCGACGAAGTTTACAGTTATGAAATAAAAATTTGAATAATAACCGCGTACGTTTAATCCATAATAGCAAATAACGGGGTCCCCGTCTCCTACTAACTTGCGATGAAAACTGAAAAATTTTCTGAACATGAAGTTCATGCCGAATAACCAAAACAAATGGTCAGCTAAAAATAGTACAATGTTACTGTTCAACTTATACTATCTGGCAGATACAAAATGGCAGGGATAACCATAATGGAGGTCAATTTTATATAAACCTATAAATTATTGTACAAACTAATGAAAGGAACTTTTAGTTTGTAAATTTTTGTTATAAATTTCACAGATGATCGTGCAGAATCTGAGAATTATTTTGCCCGGAAAGAAGGTGATTGCATAGACTAGTAGTGTTGTTTTTACTGCGGTAGAAAGACTTGAACCTCTGGGAGATATCCAGATGGACGTTAATGACGCCACGACATCTTTTCATAATGCGGCTGTACCTGCAATCTTTATATCGTCAGTGAACTCGTAAATAATTCAAGTTTTGTCAGCCATCGGCATGAAGAGTCTCTGGTGTTTGTCACCATGTCAGCGGAGAACGGTAATTGTTTTCAAAGTCCTGGATATATTTACCATCGAAATACCGAGGAAAGTTTCGGGAATGAAAGCATACTAAAATGCATAAGACACACACTTAAATTAGTATATGTTATTAACTGAGTATTGAAAAATATTGGATCCGAGGTCATGTGATGTTGATATTAGGAAAAATGACGCAATACATCAATGAAAATGGAAGATACCATTATGAAAAGATGAACCAGAAAAATTCACTCTATGGTTATAGTTGTGATTGTCTCAATGCTACTGTCATGGTGGCGGATAAATTTGAAAGTGCAGTGTGCGTTATGATTGTTGCCATGATATTGCAGTCCATGGTCTTGGATAATAACTAAAAAAAATGATATAGATTCATTTTGGAGTCGCTTGTATTTTTCTTTAAATTTCGAGTTAAGGATAAAAGAATGCAATTCAGAGTGGATAAAAGTAAAATGTTTACGTGAAAGAGAAGTTGTTGACTGATACATTGTATCAAAGGTCAGTCTCTCTCTCTCTCTCTCGTACTAACAGCAGCAACTAGTGATCATTAGCCGTAAATTTTTAATATTGTTACAAATCATATTTGTTTATTTGTTTTCCTTACAATTTAAATCTTTGGATGTATTCAGATTTTCTTTCTTTAATTTGGATGATGTATATTTTCTTTTGATGAGAGCTAGATCTATTGAATCTCCAGCACAGGATTCAAGTAGAAAGGGTTTCAGTCATTGTCGGCCTCTGATGGCCATCAGATTTATGACGTGGTCAGCGTTCCACGTTTCCGTCGCCATTTTAATTTAGCCGTAGTCAGTAGTAGTTCATCGAATGCGGTCACGTGTTTACCATAAAAGTAAGCGGTAAATATTTTTACTTAACTACGGTCAATACCGCTGGATATTGACTGGTAGCAACAATTTTAAACTAATAGGACTATTTATGAAGTTTATAATAATGTCGCATATTGCCCAATACACTTCACACTGATGTTAACAGTAAGTCGTAGTGGTTTATTCGATGTTTACGGAAACAGAGAAAAATCTGACAAATACATCCTGCTCCTGTCATTGATTTAGGTCAAGACAATCTTAAGTGTTCTAGATAGACTAAAGTGCACATGATTGGGCGACTCGCCGCATCCATCTGAAATATGCTATAAATGGAAACTACGATAACCAACACTAAGATCTCGCAAAGCGTGTCAGATATGTACCCCTGTTTTTACACAAAAGCGTGTCAGATATGTACCCCTGTTTTACACAAAAGCATGACTATTTCAACAATACGTCATACAGAAGTAGTACAATTTACTTAATGCTGCTGGAAATATGTTGACACATAAGTTTGTATGTAAGGAGCGCATGTTAAGGTAGTGCACTTTTATTTTTCAGAGCTGTATGACAGAGATATTATTAACTTCAGATTTATGCCTTAGAGATAATCATATTCGACAGTCCTTAGATTTGCGCGGTAACAGAGAACAAGCGGTGCCATGCGATATCAGTGAAGACATAAATGATAGTGAGCTAGTACCAATTATAGATTATTTTTTTTTAAAAGTCCACCCATACCGGCGGGATTGTTAGAACTGAGCAGCCTACATATAAAGCTGCAGATGAATGTCAGTTATTGTTCAGAAAAAAAGCGAACTATACCTTTTTGGGTACTTATATCATTAGGAACGCCATTGCTACTTACTATAGTTTTAGACATCAAAGAGCTTCAGGTCGAATGTCATACAGAGTAAAACCATCTCCGTTAAGAAGGGATATCAACCATCATATGCCATACTAACCCACATTTTTTATTTTATTTTATGCATTTGTTACTTATTTTGATCAATCAAAATTGACAATGAAGTTGTATATATATATATATATATATATATATATATATATATATATATATATATATATATCAAAGTAACTGTATTTGTGTTTTGCATGTACAATACTAAGACTTAATTTGGTTTTATATTGTCCATGTAATTTGGTTTCATACTATCCATGTAATTTGGTTTCATACTATCCATTTAATTTGGTTTCATACTATCCATTTAATTTGCTTTTATACTATGCATGTAATTTGGTTTCATACTATCCATGTAATTTGGTTTCATACTAACCACGTAATTTGGTTTTATACTATCCATGTAATTTGGTTTCATACTATCTATGTAATATGGTTTCATACTATCCATGTAATTTGGTTTCATACTAACCACGTAATTTGATTTATACTATCCATGTAATTTGATTTTATACTATCCATGTAATTTGGTTTCATATTATCCATGTAATTTGGTTTCATACTATCCATGTAATTTGGTTTTATACTATCCATGTAATTTGGTTTCATACTATCGATGTAATTTGGTTTCATACTATCCATTTAATTTGGTTTTATACTATCCATGTAATTTGGTTTCATACTATCCATGTAATTTGGTTTCATACTAACCACGTAATTTGGTTTTATACTATCCATGTAATTTGGTTTCATACTATCCATGTAATTTGGTTTCATACTATCCATCTAATTTGTTTTTATACTATCCATGTAATTTGGTTTCATACTATCCATGTAATTTGGTTTTATACTATCCATGTAATTTGGTTTTACGGAGCAAGATGTAAATCTAATAGAAGTGGTATATCTTTGCAATCGTTCAGCGAAGGTTTCACGTTTTGCATCTGATTAAATCAGATATCTACAGACCTACGTTACTTGGAGATCTGATGGGTATCCTTCAGGGGTTATGTTCTGACGACCTCGATAATATCCATACTGAATGAACTTATCAACCAATCAGATAACCCCTTTTTAATAGCTTTAATCTTTGTTATTATTCATTATTACTCGTACATTTCTTTTCTATTGCAATATATGCAGAATGGCTTGATTGACTTTCAGAATCCTGAAAACTGCAGCTTTATTGGGTGATGGCAAGGTCGCAAGTATGTGATACGCGATGAGTGTCTGTCAGAACCTACATGTCCATTAGGTCTAGGGACACCATATTTCAATCAGTACCGTAGATTACAAACAGAATAACCCATAGATGTTATAGGTATTCCTGCTCGGTTTCAGACACATCTCATAAATACTACGTTTTCTGAATGTGTTTGTCAAACTTATGGAAGCTCTACAACAAATCATATAAAACTCTGCAATTATAACCTAACAACTGTAATTCTGTTTCAGAGAATAAATGCTATTGAGTAATATATTACCATAGTCAAACATCGAGTCAAATTAGTTTTGTAATTTACAGTACTGCCGTCGGGACTGGTGAAGGATGAAGGCTTAAGTGTTGGAACTTCCCATGCAATGTTGTCGTTTATTATGCTGTCAATTTTGTTGCACGTAAAACACAAGAAACATTATTATAAATTGCATCTGATTGAACGGAGATTAAAATATGACCATTATTAAAGTGGGGAAGGATGTTACGTATTATTCCACCGGCTAGCAAAATAAATCATCACATCAATGTTAATGGCCCATTTTGCCCTTGTAGCAACAAAATCAACATCAACCTATGATTTTTGTTGTCGCGTTATTGGCTTAGTAATATTTGTCTTGTAGTGATAACATATCTCGCCTTATACAATCTGTGCAGCAATTAGGAGTTACAAATCTTCTGCGTAAACAATTTATTGAACATCATCCAAAGGAAATGTGAAAATGAGGCACCCCCACCCAATGAAATATGTATGTAATGTATGTAAAAGGTTTTAATGGCACGTGAGAACAATCCTTTTTTCATAGTGCCGATTAAAATAATAGTTCTAAAAATATAAAGGGAAAACTTGTGAAAAAAATTAGGAAGATAATTCCTTCCAAATAAACGTAAACAAACGTAATACGGTAAAAAAAAAAAAAAAAATCAGCATGTTTACTGTATTGGTTTTCACAAATTTATTTCGAATGGAAAAGTATGTAACTTTTAAAAGGGTGTGATACGTCTCCAGTACTGAACAACGATATCTTATGAGCTTTTCTTTGTTTTCTTAATCATGCTTGATTATCAGATACCCATCAGAGTCACTAAAGTCTGTGTACTCATTACTGTCTGAGTTGTATGTATTAAGCACCAGCACACGCGCTTCATAAACGTTTGTGTGTTGCAATGGCATCCTTTGCATATTTTCTTGCACATGCATTTTTGTACATTTACTTGCATTCTATTTTCTGCCTTTTTCCCTTTCAAGGTCTAGAACAAAAAGTCTTGAGAAATCATGAAAACAATAGTAAGTTCGTGTATACAATAACAACTCGTCAATATGATTAAATATTAGGTCATAGGAGATTACAGTATGGTACCATACTCAAGAAGGATTATTCAATCCATCATCACAGCACAAAAACATTTGTTATTAATTTTCTCTTTACAATAATGTATCGAATATCAATATAACACAATAGTTCTGAAAGCTCTCAAAATGAAATTAAAAAAAAACACGTTAAGTTGTTTTCCTTTAAGGCCGATTGATAATCTTATTTGTCTAGGAACACTGACAGAAAAGCATCCTGTTTTGATACAAGAATATATTGCCGAATTCATCATCATATATCATCGATAATGCATAATGCATTTTTTTGTTTTCATTCTGAGTTCTCTGAAACAGGTTTTGAAATATCGAAAAGATAATTATCAAGATAAGACCCAGCAAGTTTTTGTTAAAGTTTACAAACGACCACAATAAAATACATGGGTTGAAACTCATTAATATAAGTTTCTGTTACATACCTACAAAAATACATATAGTACTTTTTTGTTAGTTTAAGAACAACATTTTCCTATAATGGTGCATACTCTGGTATAGCATCAATTGCATCTAAAATTTAAACTCAGAAGAAGCGAAGTTTTCAAATAATACATGATATAAATTCATTCGTGTCAAAAATATAAGCAGTATATTTTAATAGAAATGTAATGAATACAGAACTGCACAAAAACATCCTCACCCGCATACCACAGAAAAATATATATATACAAAGGAGATACAAAAATTATAATAAAAAAGAAAGTGATTTGCAGTTGCGTTGCATAAACTGAGTTAGTTCACTAATATAATTGATTCCATGTGCATTTGTGCTTGATGCACATGTTATCGTCATATTTTTGTTTTGTAGAAAGGATCAGCAAACAGAAAAAGGTCCCACACACCAACTGGCCACACTAAGTTCTCCTTTTCTCTTGACCCCCTCCCATGGACCTCGGGGGTTGAAACAAAAGATGGCACCTTCTTGGTGTTGTCATGAAAACCATTGGAATCAGGAAAATGCACTCTCGGCTATCTTACAAACATACCAACGCAGATCCAAGGGCAATTCAAGCACGACAGTTCTAGGAAAGAGATATGTTTGTAACGTATGTCTCTTTATTCCCATTGTTTGATCTTTCAGTTGAATAGGAATCGAAGAACAAGAAATGAAGTGTTAATTTTACATAATAACCAACCAAAAGAGCCTAATAGTAAACAAACATAAAACGATGCAGAAGCTTGAAGTTACTGAACAATAGACACTTATTCTTTAAGTTAGAGTAAAGGTGTTTGTGTTTCATTGTATTGTATATCTGGCGATCTGAGAACTTTAGGGGCCACAGTAGACGCAAGCGAATGCTACAGTATGCAGAATGATATCTGCTTTGTGCGTCTATTGACTCACACATGCGCTTGTATATGAAAATGTATTGTAAACTATGCAAGAATGAGCACCCCTTTATCAGACTGATTGATTCGGAAGTTCATATTTATTGTGAACGATTCTCCAGATTAGAATACTTGAGAATCAGTCTAGCTTTGAGTCAGTTCGTATGCAGAATGCTACATAACAGAACCCTTTATGTTAAGCCTCACACGATGGACTAGGTAATGCCCTCTGACCCTTCTGTCACAAAACTTGTATTCAACTTCAAACCTTACGTGAAAATATTCCGACCAATCAATATGTAGAATTTCCCAGTCTGTAGTAACATTTCTTGCTTTCTGGTTTAATTAGTGAAAAGGCGTATATTTCTGGTAATTTCTTATTTCTTCAAAGATCCCAACCTGGTATAATCGCACACTTGTGTACTGCGTAAAGATATTGTCTCTCTACTCCACCCACGCTGCGTAAAGATATTGTCTCTCTACTCCACCCACGCTGGCAAAATTTATTTCCCTTGTTTTATTGATAAATGGAATTGTGAAAGCTCCATAATTTGCGACCTATTTAAACTTAAAAACCGGCATAAGCCATCCATGGAATAAAGATTATTAATCTGACCACACGTCAGTGTATCAAATGATTTCAAAGATCTCGGGAAAAGCAGTATTCGCAAAGAAATTCGAATTTATGGCTGTTCCATAGAGAACCTTGTAAAATCAATCCAATATTTATCTATATATATATGTATCATTTAATGCCAAATTCGTGTATATGATGAATACATCTGACGTATAAACCAGCTGGAGTAATGTGAAAATTAATAAAACGGTAACTTAGTAGCAGGATGTCTGGCCAGTACAAACCGTTCTTTTCGATGATTCATTCATTTAACAGAATTGATCATCAGGTGGTACTTGAGATAGCAGGAATTAAACATTATACGTTTCATGACATGAAGTCAAGGTGGGACTTTTTAACAGATAACATCGACACATAATAATTTTATGTACAAAATGGGAGAAATTAAATAAATATACAAGTTAAAAAAGAAAGCACGATTACGATTCGCCTGATTAACCTGATTTGCATCAGACATACATATTCTAGTCTTTTAGTAGTGTTCTAGTGAGACAACATTTATCGCTGCACAAACGCTGACAACATAACAACAATAATGGGTGTTTTCATCAATATTGTGGACCCTCTTTCATAAAAAATCACAAAAGGATACAATATTTCCGACGAAGCATGTTATATTTGAATTGTAATGCTTTCTGAAGTTTTGTAAATATTCGTTTATTTACAAAATAACGGATCACACACATCATATAGTATTACAGATTTATTTAAAATGTTTTATGACATTGTTTCGCAACTCTGTTTCAAGATGGCACACGATAGCTCTTTTTTGGTACAGTTTTATGTTAAAAGAACACAGTCACTCAATGAAATACCATCTGCTGTCAGCTTTTATAATTGGTACAAATTACGTCACCAACGAGACGCTGTCCATTCTAGATTTACTTGTGTTCCCGTGCCACAAAAAGGTTCTAGATACATACATCACACATAGATTATCCTTGTTGGAACATTAATTAAAGACGCTTTGGTAACTGTTCCTCACATCTAGACATCTAACGTCTACTGGACGTTGGATGAGTATGCCCTCCATACTGTGTCTAGTAATTCAAGTTTTGCGCAGGAAACATTTCACGAGCGTTAACCTAAGAAGCATAGAGGACGTGCAATATGATAGATGAACTGTTATAATCGTTTTGTTGTTATTTTAAATACTATTGAAAATCTGACTCTTGAACATCAAAAAAGAAAACTTCCTGGACTTTACATTACCTGACCAAGCAAAAAAAAAAAAAAAAAGAAAAAGAAAAAGAAAATCAACAAGTCAAAGAATTTGAAATTGTCTAAACATGTTGAGTAAAAGCGCTTTAACGCAGAATCCTGTTTAGATCGTAACATGTCAGAAAGTGTAGGTATAAATAGGTTACATATACAAAAGAACTTAATAAATTAAAATAAGCGCCATGAATATTATTTATTTTGAGGATTGCATTCTGTTACCAGAGCATCACAAATTTGCGGTAATCTCTATATACATCGGGTTATACACCGTACTTACTCGACTCTCACACTCCAATTTCATCATGAATATGTTGTTATTTTTAGGCACATGTCATTTTACATTGCTTTAAATCATAAAATTATGTCGTGCGGTCATCTTTGTCCTGTAGAGGTCACTCATCTCAGAATAAATGAGCTCTACAATGTACAAATGACTAGAAGTATACATACAAATATATTAACATTCGTAACGGCTCTAAAAAAGGTATGAAACGTCAATTGAATATTTGCAGAGATCACCACGTCTACTCATTAGAATAGCATATCATATAGAATTATTGTTTTATGTTGATACTTACCCCATTTGAATTAGTGTTAATTTATTTAGTTTATACTGAAATTTTAATGCAAATGGTCGAAAAAATGTCGAGGTTATGATCATTTCAATTTTAGATAATATTGATTGACAATCTGCAAGGTAACGGACACTAGGCCTGAATTTCCGACAAGTTTCCAGTGCTCCTAAAAATCGCGTGATGCCTCACACCTTAGCCAGCGATAGGAGTGTTTGTCGATCCGTAAGTAATCAGGTTTGACTGACTTACGGTGATACGTTAATTTGCGATGGGTAGAGAAAGTCTGATTCTCAACTCTTGTATTATCTATAGCGATTTCAACAACTGTAAAGAAAAAAACATCTTGACCACAGTCCGATTAATAGCCCAAGAAAGATGAGAATAAAAGAATGAACAAACTGTTTCACAATAACATATCAGATTTGAAGCTTGGTACTTAACAAGGCTAATATGACATTTGTTTCAGAAATGAAATGATTGTTCAATGAATTTAGTTTTTTTTTTTAAGGAAATAGTATTCTATACCTTGACGGGCCTGGTGACTGTCTCGTAGTAAACTACAACTTTTTTCGATCATACGTTTATTTCATAACATCATTCATTCATTTTTCTCGTTCTTTCTTTCTTTGTTTCTTTTCATCATCGAGTTTTATTCCAGATTTGTCTAGTACTGCCTACCTAGGCAACGTTCTGATAAGGGATTTCAGAGGTTTACTTCACCTTCCAGCAGTACATACTCGGATAAATCTAACGGCGGTCAACACATACGTTCAATCAGTACTGCCGTGCGGCATCAAATAATTTCCTGGAATATTTTCCGGAAACAAATATTGGATATAATATTGACAAATTTTTTGTTAATACAGTACACTTAATTGTTTAAAAGTTACTTCATGGAATTAAAAATGTATACAAGATCAATAATAGAGTGAGAAGTTGAGCTGCGTGTTTGCGCGCGTGTGTGTGTTTTGACAAATCGAAGCTGGGGTTTTTATTGACATCCACACTTGGACTTTTTCAAAGGCATTGAATTGAACTTTTATAAATACCAATGTGCTTTGACTTTTATTTCATCTATGAAATAGTATTTAAAATAATTGGACGAATGTAGAAAGGGATACATAATAAACACAAAACCAAATACGTTTTTTGAATCGAGTCGGAAGGAAGAAGTCGTTTGGGTAGGATAGTCTCGATCTAACGACCTCCACGCATTCATACACCATATCAAACTTTTTCTTTGCCGATTTGTATAGAAACACGTATGCAGTTTTGTGTACACATTACCACCTCATAAAGAAACACGTATGTAGTTTTGAGTACACGTTACCACCTCATAAAGAAACACGTATGTAGTTTTGTGTACACATTACCACCTCATAAAAAAACACGTATGTAGTTTTGTGTACACGTTACCACATCATAAAGAAACACTTATTTAGTTTTGTGTACACCACCTCCATACACACACGTGAAGAGAAATTCAATATGGTTTTTAAAAAGAAAGATGATTAAATAAAAATTAAATATGAATTTTAAAGAGAAAGATGACTAAATTTAAATTAAATATAGTTTTTAAAGAGAATAATGACTAAATAAAAATTAAATATGGTTTTTAAATAGAAAGATGACTAAATTAAACAAAAGAGAGTATGTAATAAAATGCAAGTTTATTTTTTTCATTGGAAATAACATTGAATTTAATCAAGCTCGGTTCAAGCCTTAAGATTATCAATTTTTGCAGTCTACAGTACCAAAAGGGCAACAATTTTAACACTTTGAGAAATGACATTCGGTTTCTGTTGAAAATCAGTGAATTAATAGCCAATAAAATTACATAAGTGAACTTTAGTACAAAACGGTCAGAACTATTTATAACGATATCGCCGTAGTACATCGGCAGCTAGTAAAGAAAGCTATGTCACAAGAGGAATTAGATAAACAAATCGTCCAAAATGATAGCCGTCGTTCCATCAATAGTATCAGAAAAACTTGTAGCAGATATTTTCATACTGGTAATACCCATAAAGAAATTTTTTTCCATTTAGGTAACTAAAAATTAATGAATTACTCAAAAATTCAGAATGACTGCAAAGTCACTAAGCATGAAATTTTTGTAATGTCTCTCAAAAGTAGCGTAAATACACGTATTTTTGCGCTGGGTGGCCCTAATGAACACGATATTTTGTTCGCGTTATATTATTATTATTATTATTATTATTATTATTATCATCATTGCAGCAGGGTTAAAAGATTATATAAGCTAGGACACGACTTCGTGAAACACTGGGAAATCAAGGACCATGGTACAACTAAATAAGCTGCAAAAATAGATATCCAGTTAGCACATTAAAACGGAGCAGTACGAATGTATTTGAAAAGTTTGTAATATTTTGTTATATCTTTTGTTTCTTTGAACATATCAATAAATTTAACACCGATCGATATAGAAGATAACGTTCTTTAAAATGATATGCAGATGCACGTGCAGCATGCCAGACACCTGCAGATATATGCGAGTGACGTAAAATAGGTAAATGACAGTGACGTAAAAATGTTGGAAAAGGAGAAACTATTCTGCTGCTGTGCAAAGAGCATACTGTAAAATCTTGGTGTCCTTAGGGTACTTTCAAACTGATATCAAGGCCGACTTGGATAAAGTTTACGGGTGTAATTCTCTGTCATATTGTTACAATTCTGAGTCGGTTTCATCATTTTAAAGATGGTCGTAAATCCATGGAAGATGGCCCACGTTCTTGAAGACCGTTGTCTGCGATTGGTGAGCGGGAAGTGGCTGCCGTGAAAGGGACAATTTGTGACGATGTTCGATACACAGTGGAAGATATTTCTATTTTCACGGGCATTAATTCGTCAGCTGTTTTTAATATACTGAAGAATCATTTAAAGCTCAGAAAGGTTTGTACAACATGGGTCCAGCATTTGTTGACGAATGATCAAAAACAGACTCGGGTTGAAATCGCCAAACAGCTACTCTCCAAATATAGAAAGAATGACCAGAGATGTTTGAATGAGATTGTTACAGGTGGTGAAACATGGATTTACTTTTCTGAACCCGACTCAAGAGAAAATAATAAAGTTTGGATCGAAGACAATGAGCAGAGACTACAAATCGCTCGACAAAATCGGATTGTCGAGAGAGTTTATACACATTATTTTTCGATGCAAAATGGCCTGGTAGTCTAGATACTTGTGCCTGACTATATCAAGGTGATGAAAAAGAATCAAAACTACATTGTTCACTTTTGAACCTTGTTTGAAATCTAAGCATTGTCGTGAATATTTTTTGTATATCACGATTATTTCAATATCTTCATCCTATATATTTACTAAAACTTTTCATTGGAGCTACAGAGCCATATTTTGACAGTGTATACCATGCACTCTTTCAGTCGATAGACAACCAATTTGCATAAAGGACTTTCACAATATACAGTATGATATGAATCTTGGGATGCACTGTTTATATATATATATATATATATATATATATATATATATATATATATATATATATATATATATATGGGTATGAGTGGATGGTCGAGGGGGGTATGGGGTTGGGGACGAATTAAAAATTCTCTAACCTATATAATAATATTCTTTCTCAATATATATATATATATATATATATATATATATATATATATATATATATATATATATATATAGCTTGCTTAATGTGTCTCATGAAACTTAAGCTGTGTCAGACATGGAAGATGTGATTATCGTCAAGAAAGAGTGGCAGAAAATAGTCTGTCCAGAGACATGGAAGACGTTATCATCCTCGTGGGAGAGCTGGAGAATTAATAAGACGTGATCATTCGGTGGGAGAGCTGGAGAATTAATAAGACGTGATCATTCGGTGGGAGAGCTGGAGAATTAATAAGACGTAATCATTCGGTGGTAGAGTGGGAGAATTAATAAGACGTGATCATTCGGTGGGAGAGTTGGATAAATAATAAGACGTGATAATTCGGTGGGAGAGTGGGATAAATAATAAGACGTGATAATTCGGTGGGAGAGTGGGATAAATAATAAGACGTGATCATTCGGTGGGAGAGTGGGATAAATAATCTGTCTAGAGAAAATAGGATTGTAAGAAATGCAAAACTTGTCCAAAATTTACAAAATAAAGTGAACTAATGCAAAATGCTGCTTTGATCAAAACTTGTCAGGAAACAGAGTAAAAAAAATTATTTTACATTGAGTATATCAAAATTAGTATATACAACATTTTATGTCTCTTTCACATTTACCTGATTATTCTGAGAATTGCCTTATATTACACATTTACCTGGATATCATGCGAATTACTTTATATTACACATTTACCTGGTTATTCTGAGAAATGCATTATTTTACAAATTTACCTGGTTATTCTGAGAATTGCTTTATATTACACATTTACCTGGTTATTCTGAGAATTGCATTATTTTACAAATTTACCTGGTTATTCTGAGAATTGCTTTATATTACACATTTACCTGGTTATTCTGAGAATTGCTTTACCTTACACATTTACCTGATTATTCTGAGAATTGCTTTATATTACACATTTACCTGGTTATTCTGAGAATTGCTTTATATTACACATTTACCTGATTACCCTGAAAATTACCTTCAGGTATGCATTCACATATTGGTGATAATCTTGTCTCAGGTGGTATACAGCGGTTGCTTCATTATAATGCCCCAATTTCCTCGACGATTTTGCGTTCAAACAGAAATCTAATGATTTTTTATGTAACAATATCGAGTAATGTCGCTATTTTCTTTCTTTCTTCTTTAAAACTGAATACAACAGACACCGCGTATCATACCACTAAGAAGTAGGCGTATACTTGTATATCAGATAGAGTGAACGTAAGTACATTTAACATAAATCCTACAATTTTGGCGACTATCCGGTCATGTATGAGAACAATTCATTTATTAGTACTTGACTGATGTTGGATGAAAGAGCCATGTGCGCCTTGACTCATGACGGGATTAGTGTCTGTCATATAAAACTGCCACAAATTAATTTAATTACTACGCATTCTTGTGAACTCTAATTATTTTCGATCATGCTTTTATTTCTTACGTCATTCATTTATTAATTTTTTATCATCGATTTCCATTCACATTTGTCCAGGAACACCTTCCATAGCAGCATTCCATTTAACCATTGAACTATTTAGGTATATTCAGTGACATTATCGCGTCATTATCCTTCGATACACCGGATCAAACTTTTGTAACAACTATTTCTTTCAATTTCATTCACACTGTATAGCTAATAATAATAATAATAATAATAATAATAATAATAATAATAATTTTCTTAGGAGACCGTTTATACTTTCGTATAAGTCGAGCCCAATTGCAAACTGCACAGACCAAGATCTCCCGTCACATACTGCGCCGGCAGATCTGGGTCTATGCAGTTTGTTAGGAGTAATCAGTAGAACAAAAACATAAACCCTGATCTGCGGGCGCATTATGTCTATGTTGTTTGCTCTTGGAGTCGACTAATAAGCGAGTACAGTTGGTAATACATTTGTTTCAGAATCAACTAATCTTACATATAGTCCTCAAATAATAGAATATTAAAACTATAAATGCAACGTATATATAATCTATTACTTACTACAATGTCTGACACACTCACATGTAATCATAATATATATATATATATATATATATATATATATATATATATATATATATATATATATATACAATACACACACACACACATTAGAGTAAAATAAACATAAGATATACATGTAGATTTGAAAGATGGGAAAGTAGGGGGGCTATCCAAGATAGGTATCTTATTTGTTGGAGCTATGGCATAATCAGAAAGAAGAAATTTGTGAAGCGCGTTTTTAAAACAAGAGAGTCAAGTGTTTATTTAATATCATTGAGAATGATATTCCACAGCATTGCGTTGGAATATATAAAATATGTTTGTACAGAGTCGTGTTGAATTTAGGCAGAGGAAGGTTAGAGTTCGAAATAGGTCGTAGATTGTGTGAATGGATACTGGACGCTGGAATTTGGAGATCATTGATATGTTGTGGAGCCATGTTATGAACAGATTTATATGTCAAAATAGCTTTAACGTACTTTACTCTATAATTAAAAGGTAATCACTGTAAATTAAGGAATAAATGAGAAGATGGATAGTCTTTTCATGTAATAATTCTAGCAGGTCTCGTTTTTGGAGTTTAATTATCTGGTTAAGATTATTAGCATTGCAATTCCCTAATATGGTGCATCCATAATCAGACAAAGGCAATATATATCCATTATAAACCATTTTAGCATAGATTATGGCACATACGAAGACAATCTGTTCAATAAGGCTGTTCTAGAGGATACCGCAGAATACACGCTCTTTATTTGATTGTTCCACGATAAATGCCTACCTAAAATCACTCATAATTTAGTTCCCTGAACAAAAATATTGATATCCTCGAAGTTACTTTATTTTTTGTCTTGATCCAATTGTCATATAGTTGTTTTTTTCTGTATTTAATTGCATTGTGTTGGTTTCGCACTACAGTATAACAGCCTCAACATCTTGTTGTACATTTTGTTCAAGGAAAGGGATTGTATCACTGATGGCATGTAACACCATGTCATCCGCAAAAAGATCAGTTTCAGAGGCTTTCATATGAAGTAGTAAATCATTAATGAAAAGGAGAAAGAGCAAAGGGCCAAGAATAGAGCCTTGATGGACTTCACGTCTGATGTATTGCAAACAAGATGTAGTCTTGACCACAGAAATGCACTGTTGCCTTCCAATTAGGCAAGAAACAAACCAAGCAAGCGAATCATCACTGATTTTGTATGCCTTGAGTTTTTTCATCAATATTTCATGATCTACTAAATCAAACGCTTTTTAAAACCTAAATAAATTGCTCCGATTATTTTCCGCTCATCTATAGCTGCTAGCCATGTACCGACCAACTTTGTGAAGGCATTTTGGCATGAATGCTTTTCCCTGAAACCTGATTGTGAGTTATGTAGAGGATTATATTTCTTTGAAAATCGGCGAAGATGAAGGGCGATGTGATTTTCATAAATTATAGATAAGGTTGATGAAATCGATATAGGTCGATCATTGTTTGATGACGATCCTTGTTTAAAGACTGGGAACACTTTGGCTAATTTCAGACTAGTTGGAAAGATTCTCTATCAATTCGTATATTTATCAAGCTAGCAATTGAAGGTGCAGAAACTTTAACTGATAGCCAGAGTATTTTTGGTGAGATTTCATCTAGTAGTGTTGCTTTGATGCCACCTAGTTTCTCTAAAATATCAAAAACATCTTGAACATATGCAAGGGATCTGGAATGATACATGATATGGGACTGTCGACTCTACAAAAATCTATAAAGAGTGAAAAATCTTGTGATATGGAAGAATTTTCTTCAAGTATTGAAGTTAATGATGCGAAAAAGGTATTTCGATCCTTTCCAATATCTGATGGCTCTGTACTAATATGACTACCGTTTTTTTAATCCTGAAGGGAAATCAGGGACTTCTGAACTTTAATTAAAGTTATGAAAATGTTTTCATATTTTTCTGCAGTCACTTTTATTCTCAATTCATCTTGAAAAATTATACTTTTGTTCTTTGGCGATTCAATTTTTTACTAAATTTTGTGTTTTTTCTAATTAATTTGTCGCGCTGTTTGTGATAGAATTCACGCAGTTTCATGGTTCCCTTATTTCAGAGTTAAACCAGTCAGGTTATTATCTTGTCCTTTTTGCATTGAATTGGAGCATGTCGAATTAGGACTGCAAGAAAAAGTTGTACGTCAAGGTCTGGATTTATGATAAAAGTAGGCTCGCAATTACTTAGAGTATATTTCAAGTCGGTCAAAAAAGTATCTTCATGGAACTGGTCATAGGATCGGTGCTTTATAGTGGTACGGGCCTTTTTGAATGGTTTCTAGAACTTGTTTCTTGTGGCACATACAGGATAGTGGTTACTAACAGAATATATTCAGGGTGCAAAAAATGAATGAGATCGATTAACGTCATCGACTTGTCAGTGATTGGAGTAGGGGACTGTATCGTTTGTTTGAGATTACATAGTTTTGTAGAATATCATTCCATTTACTTCGCCGGTCATTCATTAAATCAATATTGAGATCACCCATTAACAAACGCTCTGACCTATAGTTAGAAGCAGTAGAGAGGTCATTTTCAAATATCTGAAACCAAGACGATAGAGAATTTGGAGGACGATAGAGAGAGCATAGGAGGCCGGGATTAGACGACGGTTGTTTCAGTTCAATCCAAATCGTTTCCAGTTCGATAGCTGATATAACGTAGAACATATATAAAGAATCTTTTCAGTTTCTCTCTGCATTGTTCTAATTCTTTGACCGTCTCTGTAACTCTTCTTTGATATTCTTCCCTCACACGTTGGCAAATTTCAAGTGAAACATTATAAACGCATGAACAAATATAGATTTGACATTAAAAAAGATTAAGCCATCCATCTTTCTCGTCTCACGTTACAACACACTTTGATGAAGGCTTCCATGAATTACAAGATTTTTATTTATGCTAATTGATATTATAAATTCTGAAATGGAACGTCTATTAAAGGAAACACATTAGATAAACCGTTTGTATACTGTCTATCCAAAAGGTTTAAATTCTAAGATTATATATAAACTTCATTAATTGATTAATTAATAATATTTAATAAATTCTAGATATTTAAAGAAGAAAAAAAAATATTTGTCTTATATATATATATATATATATATATATATATATATATATATATATATATATATATATATATATATTCAACTGTTATAGATTTATGTATCTTTAATTTGTCGTTTGTCCATGCTATTTATTCATTTAAGACATTGTATAAAAGTGTATCTAGAACATCTCAGATTCATGCCATGACGTCATTTAGTTTTGGTCTCCTAGAAACAAAGGGGTTTAACGACGTAAACAATTATTTTAATTCTGTCTGTAAAAGCAATAAAGCAAAACCGGTCATGGATTGTACCTGTAGTTTACTTTTAATAATTATTTTGATATGACTTAGGAATACGTCATGATCTGACAGCCTCAGTGCATCCATGCGCCATAATAAACTCGTTCTTTCCGCCGACTCGGAACCAAACACATGTGGTGGCGCTCTCCAGTTTCGTACTTTGCATAGGGTTAGAAATTTAAAGAAAAAGAATTACCCAGGTTTTCCTCACTGGCTGTTCTGGCTATTTAAAAAAGACCTAGTATATCTTAGGCATTGTTAAAAGAACTTTTAATTCTCTTTATTTTGGTGTATGATTGATGGGTGAAATTTGGGTTATAGAGTATACAGCTTAGTCTTACTTAAGATGTGCACCTCTCAAAAAACTGCTAGCTCCGCTTA
This sequence comes from Margaritifera margaritifera, assembly GCA_029931535.1. Classification (NCBI taxonomy): domain Eukaryota; kingdom Metazoa; phylum Mollusca; class Bivalvia; order Unionida; family Margaritiferidae; genus Margaritifera; species Margaritifera margaritifera. The sequence continues at coordinate 2,775,501 of JAQPZY010001528.1, forward strand.
GTCATTTTCACTTCCTGGACTTCAAAGGTAAATAAAAAAAAAAAAGAGCCGATAACTTTTTTTACTTTTTAGATATTTTGTAATTCATTCATAGTACTTTCAGAGGCTGGTATTGTCTGATCTGGCAAAATTCGTTTCCCTATTTTAATAACTCCTGAAAATAGTGCACTTTTGACTAATTCAGGCTGATTTTTCGAGTACTTTAGAGCGGCCATTTTGTCTGCCGTGTGCTTAGATCATGTCCAGTGTCCACAAGTACAATATGTAAAGACATTTCAGCCACAGTACATGAAAGTAACATAGAGGTATGCCAACATTCTCTCCATTGTGCATGTTGCAAATGCAAAATACTTCATCTTACACCTGTCACTCTCTCAGAAGCATGTATTATTTGTAGAGCGCCCCCTATGTAGATTTGTATATTTACCTCAGCTTCCTGTATTACGGACTGAATAAATCTTAGATTTGATATGGCGTTCAATACATATCTTTAATCTGTATTGCCCTGCGGCATTAACATATATTTCGTTATTCACACCCGTGTTGGAACTTTTAAGCACAAAGAAATATTCGATATAATATTTACTCAATGTTTGCAAATAAGTTATAGATAGGTGTTTCCAAAACTACTTAATGTAATTAAAATATGTCTAAGTAGTTTCAAATTGAGAAAGAATTTCAACAGTGTGTGTGTGTGTGTATGTGTGTGTATGTGTGTGTTTGATCGCCAAATAGAAGCTGTAGTAGGTACTTTTGCTGACGTCTGTGCTTGGACATTTTTTGGAGCCACTGAATGATTCCCAATGTGTTTTGAATTTTATTTTATTTGTGAAATAGTAATTGAAACATTTGGCGAGCGTAAAAAGGTGTGAGTAATAAACCACATATATGTTTTGAATCGAATCTGAGTAAAGAACGCGTATGGTTTAAGATAGTCTCAACCTGACGACATCGACGTATTCATACGCCTTATCAAATTCGATCTTTTCTTCGATTTAGAAAGAAACGCGTATTTGGCTTTGGCATTACCACCACATAAATATAAATTAAATATTGTTCTTCAACAAAAGATTGCAAAAAACTAAAGAGTGTATGCGATCAAAAGACAATTTGTATTTATAATAGGAAATAGCAGTTGAATTTAATAAAGCTAGGTTAAAGTCTCAGCGTAATTATATTTTGCAGTCCGTACCAAAAACAGAATCTCTGGAGTTCGTCAATACTTGTAATGCTTTGAGGAATGACATTCCGTCTCTGTTTCAGTCGATAGATAACCAATTCGCATAAAGGACTGTGGCGTAGGGGTGGTTGTGGTTGTGGTTGTCGTTATCTAGAGGATGATCGACCTCGGTGTTATTGCCCGGATCGAGTAAATAATAATATAAATTGGGAAACTTATAGATGGAATGAATAGAGATCTGAGCAGATATATAGAACAGACTAAAACGAGCCCCCGTATATGAAATATAACAATTTAATCAATTACACAAACAACTATGATAATGCATTACATTAGGAAGATACACTTCTTTTGAAATAAATCATTCAGCGAATTGTAAACACAAATATACTTATATAAATAGCCGATCTGTTTAAATGATAGAATTAATTCATCATAGAATCGAGTGAACAATCGAAGTCATTGCCTTGTACAGCTTCATAACCTGGTTTTCTCCGGTTCACTTGGTTTCTTCGCTTTCTTCTCACTCTGACTATCTTGCCTCTGTCGGCCCTCAAACTTTATGTGGGTAGGTGGATTCGTAGGTATGTAGATACGTAGGTACGTGGATACGTCAGTGGATTACGTCAGTGCGTGGATAGGTAGGTAGGTGGATGGAGCTATTTCCCCTTTCAAAATAAACAGAGAAGCAACCTAAATCTTCTGTTAAATACCCTTCTGGGAATAGATCATTAGTCCACTCTCGTTATGTCAGATATCATCCTATCGGAAGTCAAACAGATACCAAAGGCTATCTGGTCAAGCCAAACACGGCAGGCCATAAACAAACAAACCTAGTTTCATAAGATTAATGTATTTCCTAACGGCTATTTCATCACTGACTCACATTAACATCACACGAGACATAACAGTTTCAGTTTCGGTCTCAATTATACAAATGAATGAATGAAATTCACTTCATGGCTTAACTACATTAATTTCAGTGAATACACACACTCAAGTCTTTAACATACATGAAATTTCACTTCATGGTTTAACAACGTTAATTTCAGTCACTATGCACTCAAGTTTTTATCATACATGAAATCATCTAAGATCGGTGAATTCACACGGATTCTCGCAACTCATATCATCTAAAGTAATGCATGAAATTCTTAAAATACATGACTCCTATAACACTCAAGACAACAAATTCAAACAATCTGTCAAACTTATATGTAAGAAGATCATTGTACGAATTCAGATAATGAACTCAAACACAGTTATACTCATATCAAGAAAATTGATCTACGAATTTATACAAATAAAATCATGCAAATATAAGTAAATAAATTCAGGCAAATTATTATATTGGTATCAACGAATTACATGAGATTGACGCAAATACCTTGTGCTTTCAAGCCTTGTTCGCTTCTACCGCCAGAATTGTGTCCGTCAACTTTCCAGACATCCGGTCCCTTGGACAATTGTTTTACGAGATAATTTCTTGCAAATTCAATCTCGGAGTCTCTTACACTCTCACGGAAAAAAACGTAGACTGGCTAAAATTTGCGATGTTTCATATTAAAACTATGAAATTTCGTGTGGGAAACACGCCCCTTATTTAGCGTAGCCAATCAGGATTAAATATATCTACCGCCTTTTATAAATAGGCGCCAAAATTTGCGGTCATCCTGACCCTCTAATTTCCAAATAACTGATTCTGGACAATCTCAACTCTGACATTTTCGATACAAAGATTGAGTTAACCTTCTCCCTTCCAGTTTCTCTGACTGTTAAATAAACGAATGCTTAATTAAAAATCGGTTCCTCTCACAACACAGACCGCAGCATAGCGATTCAATATGCACCCTGTCCTCATAAATCTAATTAATTGTTCTCTGTCCAAGTTAATGTTCTCTTTATAGATCGACAGAAATTTGCACCCTTACAAGGACATTCACAGTATACGGTAACATATGAATTTTGGGATGGACTGTTTATTGCTGAGAGAGAACAATAAAATGCTAGCAAACAAAAATATCTTGGTTCCAAGATTTACCTGATAAAAACGTAATCTATGGCAGGCATGGAAAACCTAATGTTCTTCATGGAAGAGACAGTCTAGCTAAGAAACAAACCACAAGGGAAATTAAACGGCTGCAATAGCTACAATATGGAGCAAAATAGTTTTGAATTCTTTTTCAAGTATGCTGCAAAAATGAAATAATTATCCGATTGAGTATTAAAAAAGTTATATTGCAAACTTGATACGGTTGGAATGACATTTTTCTGTCGATTAAAAAAAGGTAAATAGTCAATTTCATTTGGTCTAAATTGTTATATTTAACTTGACAATGACAATAACATGTTATGAAGTAATTTTTCTGCAGTGGGGACAGGGAAGAATATATCGTCGTTGGTGAAGACTGGTTTATTCTCATAATATATAAGGGCAGACACTCGTGGTTTGAATACTACATTGCAATGCAATGCAGCTGATTAAAAAATTGTTTCTAAAATGTCTGAATTTTTAAATTTTGGCACCCACTGTAATGAGTGGAAGTTGAAATTTAGAATCTCGAGTCGAAATAAGTTGCATGTGTTTTGTATCTGTCATATTTCCTAAAAAGAAAACTATGATGACAATGACAAGCGAATGGGAAAGTGTAAAATTGGATAGATTTGAGCTTGAGAGTTGAAACTATTTGGCATTCGTTTCACTTAGTATGTCTTTAGTCAAATAATATTTAGGCGTATGATGATCTTTTTTGATCTTGCAAGTGGGGCAGAATTTAACACCTGCCAGGTCTACCTATAGCTTAGCAAGGTTAATGCCTTCTCAGAGTTACATATAATAAGCATGTTATTTGTTTTTGGAAAAAAGAAACTTAAACACACGACAAATAATGTGTCACCGATGTATGTACATTTCACTGCCACGATATGAAAATTGCTTTTCATAACCTATCAACTTATATGAAAACACAAAGTCTTCGTAAATTTGTAACATGATTTCTATGTCTGTGATATTAAGTTTAATAAATGAACAAATTTAAAACAATGTCTTGCCATATCTTGTACTTTATAGAGGGATGCATGAAATACTTTAGTGTATATCTATAAAAACGTTCAGTAAAACCCATTAGAGCTAACGGACCTGAGTACCACGCATATGCCATTACAGCAGATGTTTATTTATTTTTATTTTTCGTTCAATCGTATTTTCAGTTACATATTTGTATAACATCTATACCTAGACGCAGATATAAACATAAGTCGAGATGCTAAGCCTGGCTGCTGTTTCAGTCTGTGCAAAAGAAAGCAGAAGTGCCAAATGGCAAACAGAAAAAATAATAAAATCTAAATAGAAATAATAAGAAAAGAATATTTTAAGAAAAAAAAAACTGCTGGAGTTTATGCAACGAAATAAACCCATGGGATCTGACATTTCTCGTTGGATATCCATCAGTGAGATTAAACACCTCAGAACGTTTTAATATGTTTTGTTTTATTTTCTATGCCTACTAGAGTCCGCATTACATAGTTGATTATATATATTATCAGATATTTAATCATCATTAGATTTTTAACCAGAACGATATCACACATCACTCCACTAAAAACCAGAATTTTCACTTGACACAGGGTATCTAGTTGTTCTCTGGGAAAGATAATTTAGCCCATAGCCCACGTGGGAAATAAAACATTAGCAGCAGCTGCAATGACTAATATCTGGAACAATATCCCACATACAGAAGAACTTTGACTAACAGAGCGTTTTATATTGGAAAAAAAATGCTCATTGATGGTATTGTTTAACTGGATTACATTGCAAGGAATGCGTCAATAACATTTCGATTGGAATATTACACATTCCTTATGCACAGGTTGAAATTTTGTGTCACTCCAGTAAAAAGTGGCCCACCTGGTTCCCCCCCCCCCTTTCTACCTAAAATGAAAATTACGAAGCACAGATTTTTTTAAAATTAGTTTTGCAAACCAATGACTCTATCAATAGGGATTGACCTCGAAGATGGAGTGGAAACGAAGGAAACTCAAGATACTGGTTAATGATTAATGATACATGTACTTCATACTGGTGTACATTACACCATATGAATAATCATGGAAACCCCAAAAATTTCTGTATGATGCGTAAAGCGGGTCATGTAAATAAGTGCTACTTGTGTACAGAATTTACTATTCAAGTATATTTTTTTGAATAATTTTGATTTCCCAATAGGAAGTAGAAGACTATAGAATTGTATAATGCAAAATTGATAGGGCTTTATCAATAAATCTCGAAAATGTACTTTAATTAAATATTGACATGCCATGTTATCTAACACAATGATAATTGGTTTAATTTAGATGTTGGAATAATATACTTAAAGGTCAGGCGTAGTAGGTGCCGAGAGATGCCGTCCACTGTCTTGATAATAGAACAGATAATATTGAAAAAGACTTTCGTTTCAGTGTGTAAACGATGGTAAGTGAATCTCGTCCCAAACAACATGTCAACAAGAATTATTTTTTTTACAGAATAACCCTACTTTTATAGTTTCTGTCAGCTTTTTAAAAATATGAAATAGAATAGAAAACAACTTTATGTTACTGACGCTGACGTTGTCATAAATAGTGTACTAGTAGTGAACCATGGAAACATGTGTTTCGTCAAACTATGCCTTAACACATATATCCCTGATATAGAACAAATCGCAGAAATGAAGTGGTATTGTGTCACTTGCGTATAGGACCACGCATACTTTATGCATACCTCCTAAAGGGTGAACCTCGACCAGACTGCATACCTTGCCAGTGTATTGACTTTCATCCTGTGGAACTAAGACTGCATACCTTGCCAGTTTATTGACTTCCATCCTGTGGAACTAAGACTGCATACCTTGCCAGTTTATTGACTTCCATCCTGTGGAACTAAGACTGCATACCTTGCGAGTGTATTGACTTCCATCCTGTGGAACTAAGACTGCATACCTTGCCAGTTTATTGACTTCCATCCTGTGGAACTAAGACTGCATACCTTGCCAGTGTATTGACTTCCATCCTGTGGAACTAAGACTGCATACCTTGCCAGTTTATTGACTTCCATCCTGTGGAACTAAGACTGCATACCTTGCCAGTGTATTGACTTCCATCCTGTGGAGCTAAGACTGCATACCTTGCCAGTTTATTGACTTTCATCCTGTGTAACTAAGACTGCATACCTTGCCAGTTTATTGACTTCCATCCTGTGGAACTAAGACTGCATACCTTGCCAGTGTATTGACTTCCATCCTGTGGAACTAAGACTGCATACCTTGCCAGTTTATTGACTTCCATCCTGTGGAACTAAGACTGCATACCTTGCCAGTTTATTGACTTCCATCCTGTGGAACTAAGACTGCATACCTTGCCAGTTTATTGACTTCCATCCTGTGGAACTAAGACTGCATACCTTGCCAGTGTATTGACTTCCATCCTATGGAACTAAAACTGAATACCTTGCCAGTGTATTGACTTCCATCCTGTGGAAAACTCGACTAAGAAGCTTTTTGATGATATACTACCAGAGAAAATATTAGACTTTTCAACCGAATGCGGTTTATATAAAAAAAATTTACCCTCTATTTTAAGAATAGTTCTTTCTTACCTTTATCTTTTATTTTATATACCTTGTTTCCTTTATCTTTTATTTTATATAAATTATTTCCTTTATGTTTTATTTTATATACCTTGTTTCCTTTATCTTTTATTTTATATACCTTGTTTCCTTTATCTTTTATTTTATATACCTTGTTTCCTTTATGTTTTATTTTATATACCTTGTTTCCTTTATCTTTTATTTTATATACCTTGTATCCTTTATCTTTTATTTTATATACCTTGTTTCCTTTATCTTTTATTTTATATACCTTGTTTCCTTTATCTTTTATTTTATATACCTTATTTCCTTTATCTTTTATTTTATATACCTTGTTACCTTTATCATTTTTTTATATATATACCTTGTTTCCTTTATCTTTTATTTTATATACCTTGTTTCCTTTATTTTTTATTTTATATACCTTGTTTCCTTTATCTTTTATTTTATATACCTTATTTCCTTTATCTTTTATTTTATATACCTTGTTACCTTTATCATTTTTTTATATATATACCTTGCTTCCTTTATCTTTTATTTTATATACCTTGTTTCCTTTATCTTTTATTTTATATACCTTGTTTCCTTTATCTTTTATTTTATATACCTTGTTTCCTTTATCTTTTATTTTATATAAATTATTTCCTTTATCTTTAATTTTATATACCTTATTTCCTTTATCTTTTATTTTATATACCTTGTTTCCTTTATCTTTTATTTTATATACCTTGTTTCCTTTATCTTTTATTTTATATAAATTATTTCCTTTATCTTTAATTTTATATACCTTATTTCCTTTATCTTTTATTTTATATACCTTGTTTCCTTTATCTTTTATTTTATATAAATTATTTCCTTTATCTTTTATTTTATATACCTTATTTCCTTTATCTTTTATTTTATATACCTTGTTTCCTTTATCTTTTATTTTATATACCTTGTTTCCTTTATCTTTTATTTTATATAAATTATTTCCTTTATCTTTAATTTTATATACCTTGTTTCCTTTATCTTTTATTTTATATACCTTGTTTCCTTTATCTTTTATTTTATATAAATTATTTCCTTTATCTTTAATTTTATATACCTTGTTTCCTTTATCTTTTATTTTATATAAATTATTTCCTTTATCTTTAATTTTATATGCCTTGTTTCCTTTATCTTTTATTTTATATACCTTGTTTCCTTTATCTTTTATTTTATATACCTTGTTTCCTTTATCTTTTATTTTATATACCTTATTTCCTTTATCTTTTATTTTATATACTTTGTTTCCTTTATCTTTTATTTTATATACCTTGTTTCCTTTATCTTTTATTTAATATACATTGTTTCCTTTATCTTTTATTTTATATAAATTATTTCCTTTATCTTTAATTTTATATGCCTTGTTTCCTTTATCTTTTATTTTATATACCTTGTTTCCTTTAACTTTTATTTTGTATACTTTGCTTCCTTTATCTTTTATTTAATATACATTGTTTCCTTTATCTTTTATTTTTTATACCTTGTTTTATACCTTGTTTCTTTTAATTCTTATTTTATATACCTTGTTTCTTTTAATTCTTATTTTATATACCTTGTTTCCTTTATCTTTTATTTAATATACCTTGTAACCTTTATCTTTTCATTTATATACCCTGTTTCCTTTATCTTTTATTTTATATACATTGTTTCCTGTATCTTTTATTTTTTTATACCTTGTGTCCTTTATCTTTTATTTTGCATATCTTTTTTCCTTTAATTCTTATTTTATATACCTTGTTTCCTTTATGTTTTATTTTATATACCTTGTATCCTTTATCTTTTATTTTATATACCTTGTATCCTTTATCTTTTATTTTATATACCTTGTATCCTTTATCTTTTATTTTATATACCTTGTATCCTTTATCTTTTATTTTATATACCTTGTATCCTTTATCTTTTATTTTATATACCTTGTATCCTTTATCTTTTATTTTATATACCTTGTATCCTTTATCTTTTATTTTATATACCTTGTATCCTTTATCTTTTATTTTATATACCTTGTATCCTTTATCTTTTATTTTATATACCTTGTATCCTTTATCTTTTATTTTATATACCTTGTATCCTTTATCTTTTATTTTATATACCTTGTATCCTTTATCTTTTATTTTATATACCTTGTATCCTTTATCTTTTATTTTATATACCTTGTATCCTTTATCTTTTATTTTATATACCTTGTATCCTTTATCTTTTATTTTATATACCTTGTATCCTTTATCTTTTATTTTATATACCTTGTATCCTTTATCTTTTATTTTATATACCTTGTATCCTTTATCTTTTATTTTATATACCTTATTTCCTTTATGTTTTATTTTATATACCTTATTTCCTTTATGTTTTATTTTATATACCTTATTTCCTTTATCTTTTATTTTATATACCTTGTTACCTTTATCATTTTTTTATATATATACCTTGCTTCCTTTATCTTTTATTTTATATACCTTGTTTCCTTTATCTTTTATTTTATATACCTTGCTTCCTTTATCTTTTATTTTATATACCTTGCTTCCTTTATCTTTTATTTTATATACCTTGTATCCTTTATCTTTTATTTTATATACCTTGCTTCCTTTATCTTTTATTTTATATACCTTATTTCCTTTATCTTTTATTTTATATACCTTGCTTCCTTTATCTTTTATTTTATATACCTTGTATCCTTTATCTTTTATTTTATATACCTTGCTTCCTTTATCTTTTATTTTATATACCTTATTTCCTTTATCTTTTATTTTATATACCTTGCTTCCTTTATCTTTTATTTTATATACCTTGCTTCCTTTATCTTTTATTTTATATACCTTGTATCCTTTATCTTTTATTTTATATACCTTGCTTCCTTTATCTTTTATTTTATATACCTTATTTCCTTTATCTTTTATTTTATATACCTTGCTTCCTTTATCTTTTATTTTATATACCTTATTTCCTTTATCTTTTATTTTATATACCTTGCTTCCTTTATCTTTTATTTTATATACCTTGTTTCCTTTATCTTTTATTTTATATACCTTGCTTCCTTTATCTTTTATTTTATATACCTTGCTTCCTTTATGTTTTATTTTATATACCTTGCTTCCTTTATCTTTTATTTTATATACCTTGTATCCTTTATCTTTTATTTTATATACCTTGCTTCCTTTATCTTTTATTTTATATACCTTATTTCCTTTATCTTTTATTTTATATACCTTGCTTCCTTTATCTTTTATTTTATATACCTTATTTCCTTTATCTTTTATTTTATATACCTTATTTCCTTTATCTTTTATTTTATATACCTTATTTCCTTTATCTTTTATTTTATATACCTTGCTTCCTTTATCTTTTATTTTATATATATACCTTGCTTCCTTTATCTTTTATTTTATATACCTTATTTCCTTTATCTTTTATTTTATATACCTTGCTTCCTTTATCATTTTTTTATATATATACCTTGCTTCCTTTATCTTTTATTTTATATACCTTGCTTCCTTTATCTTTTATTTTATATACCTTATTTCCTTTATCTTTTATTTTATATACCTTGTTACCTTTATCATTTTTTTATATATATACCTTGTTTCCTTTATCTTTTATTTTATATACCTTGTTTCCTTTATCTTTTATTTTATATACCTTGTAACCTTTATCTTTTATTTTATATACCTTGTAACCTTTATCTTTTATTTTATATACCTTGTTTCCTTTATCTTTTATTTTATATACCTTATTTCCTTTATGTTTTATTTTATATACCTTGTTTCCTTTATCTTTTATTTTATATACCTTGTTTCCTTTATCTTTTATTTTATATACCTTGTAACCTTTATCTTTTATTTTATATACCTTGTTTCCTTTATCTTTTATTTTATATACCTTGTAACCTTTATGTTTTATTTTATATACCTTATTTCCTTTATCTTTTATTTTATATACCTTGCTTCCTTTATCTTTTATTTTATATACCTTATTTCCTTTATCTTTTATTTTATATACCTTGTTTCCTTTATCTTTTATTTTATATACCTTGTTACCTTTATCATTTTTTTATATATATACCTTGCTTCCTTTATCTTTTATTTTATATACCTTGTTTCCTTTATCTTTTATTTTATATACCTTGTTTCCTTTATCTTTTATTTTATATACCTTGTTTCCTTTATCTTTTATTTTATATACCTTGTTTCCTTTATCTTTTATTTTATATACCTTGTTTCCTTCATCTTTTATTTTATATACCTTGTTTCCTTTATCTTTTATTTTATATACCTTGTTTCCTTTATCTTTTATTTTATATACCTTGTTTCCTTTATCTTTTATTTTATATAAATTATTTCCTTTATCTTTTATTTTATATATCTTGTTTCCTTTATCTTTTATTTTATATACCTTATTTCCTTTATCTTTTATTTTATATACCTTGTTACCTTTATCATTTTTTTATATATATACCTTGCTTCCTTTATCTTTTATTTTATATACCTTGTTTCCTTTATCTTTTATTTTATATACCTTGTTTCCTTTATCTTTTATTTTATATACCTTGTTTCCTTTATCTTTTATTTTATATACCTTTCAAAGAGTCTTTACCTTCTATCTTTTATTTCGTAGGAGTATAACTTTATTGTAACTAAATTGTATTTCTCTATGCTGAGCGCTTTTTGTTTAGTCATGCTCACAATCTCTAGCATGTTATCAGCTGAAATGATAGTTCACACTGATACCTGTTACATAAATAGATTTTATTAGATTAAGATTTTTTTCCACATGAATATGGCATGTTTACTTCAAAAAGATGGGTGATTATTTCTTCTTTTGTGGTCTTAAACAACGCCGATTGACATGGCATTCATTTCCATCTACATACACTGAAAATGACAGAGAAATTTGTTATTTTAATGAACTAATTAATATTAGGCATAGAATGGAAGAATTTGTTTAGATACTGTTCTTCATTAATTTGTTTAGATACGGTTCTTCATTAATTTGTTTAGATACGGTTCTTCATTAATTTGTTTAGATACGGTTCTTCATTAATTTGTTTAGATACGGTTCTTCATTAATTTGTTTAGATACGGTTCTTCGTTAATTTGTTTAGATACGGTTCTTCATTAATTTGTTTAGATACGGTTCTTCATTAATTTGTCTAGATACGGTTCTTCATTAATTTGTTTAGATACGGTTCTTCATTAATTTGTTTAGATACGGTTCTTCATTAATTTGTTTAGATACGGTTCTTCATTAATTTGTTTAGATACGGTTCTTCATTAATTTGTTTACTTTATGTAATGTTTGCATTTACATAGTAGGTGTTCAAATGTATCATTTAACCACAACCACTACAAGAAAGTTAATCGTAATCATACTGATTAGCAAGGTTCACATGAATAATGGACTGACCATCTAATTTTAGGGCGGGGTGGGTGGGTGTCTAAAAATCTGAGGCACGATACATTATGACAAAGTATAGACAAATGAATTCAAGGGATGATATAATAATAGTAATAATAATAATAATTATATATAATAATAATAATAATAATAATAATAATAATAATAATAATAAGCTCATTGCCGTTTCAGCCATTTCCATCATCGACGGTTGGATAAAATTGTCAGTTATACATGCAATTCACCATTTGATATTTAATTGCATATTTTAGACACAACTTGGAGTAATAAGACAAATTCTTCTCTACTTTGATTGGAGTTCCTGAACATTTTCAGGGAAGTTGCTTGAAGAACAAGCTTACTGGTAAAAAATGGATCAGTTTGAATTAAAATAGTTTTTGATCTGTTCTGTCTGTTCATAAAATATTGCCAAAATCGTTAAGAAGATACATATTTCCAGATAAAAGTAAATATGTATCTGTATGTATATTTCAATGATTACAAATGATTTTTCAATTTGTATGATTATTCATTTTTGTTTTGCATAGCCTTGAAGTGGGGAAAAATAAACAGTGGTGACATATATTTTTTATGAATACAAATTAAATCTGTTTCTTATAGATTGTAATTTCTGCAGAAAGGCTGTCCACAGCAACATGTTCATACACAAGTGGATAGAGTGATGCTTGCAGACATGTTACAGCCGTTCTGTACAACATCTGGAAAATGAAAATGAGATAAATTCCAGTTGACATCGCTAATACAGCATTACCGCAAAATTGGCATCAACCTGGGGAGAGAAACTGAGAGGATCCAAAGTGGATGATTTATATACATGGGTATGAACATGGCAATTCCCAGCTATCTACAAAGGGTATTAAGTCTGCAAGGTACAGCCCTATTCCAGGCGATGCCGTGTTTAATGTGAGTGAGCTTGTAGACAAACTCCAAGATCTGAACATATTATTCCCCACTGTGGTCAGTGGTTCTGAGAGAAAGTGTTAATACATTGTGGCACATTTGTGAATTGCAACATTTTGTTATCAACAAAGAAATGTCCAGTGACTATATACTAAATCTAATGTCCAGTGACTATATATTAAATCTAATGTCCAGTGACTATATATTAAATCTAATGTCCAGTGACTATACATTAAATCTAATGTCCAGTGACTATATATTAAATCTAATGGACATATAATTACCCATTAATAATGTAATGATAAGTAATGTCGTGACAGTATTGATTAAGAGTCAAACAATAAAGTTTGAAACTCTAATATTGAATGTGAAAGAAAGCCAGAAAAACACAGTCCAGAGAACCCAGATGGCACAATATTAGAAAGGACTTCATAACGGCAGCAAATGCCAGAGAGCTTGTAAAACTTAGAAAATGCAATGCTTAGTGTTATAATGGTTTATTTATACCAGTCACATCATGTCATAGTTATGGCATCAAAGTACATGCACTTAGAAAACTGTTTACCTATTAAATTAATTTTCATGTACAAAAATATATTAAACCTAAAGATTCAGCACATTGCTATAAATTTGAAATATAAAGTATTGTACTTTACAATGAACTTACTTTTCATCAAATAAATCATAAATTTTAAATGTTTTGCCTTGAAGATCACTCAGTCTGGTGCTTACTGCTACAACTTGAAACTTAAGTTGACGCCCGATATATACTCGTACTTGCATATATTTGCAGCATATGAATATTATAATGAATATGTCTTGACCTATGCAACACTTGCAGCACACGAATATTATAATGAATATGTCTTGACCTATGCAGCACTTGTAGCACACGAATATTATAATGAATATGTCTTGACCTATGCAACACTTGCAGCACACGAATATTATAATGAATATGTCTTGACCTATGCAACACTTGCAGCACACGAATATTATAATGAATATGTCTTGACCTATGCAACACTTGCAACACACGAATATTATAATGAATATGTCTTGACCTATGCAACACTTGCAGCACACGAATATTATAATGAATATGTCTTGACCTATGCAACACTTGCAGCACACGAATATTATAATGAATATGTCTTGACCTATGCAACACTTGCAGCTGGGAAGATAAAGATACCTATGTTCAACAACTTTCTCATTCGGATACCAAATTGTCATCGACAGACAGCGAAAACTGAACCGAATGTTTAAGAACCACCAGACATGTGACCACAGCTGCCATGAAGCATGAATTGGAATCGGAACGGTTAGCAGCAAAGGAATACAACGAGGTAAGCAGCAACTATAATCACATTTGAAGCAGATAAGTACTGCTTAACAGATTTTCACCTAATTGCATCTGATTGCGTCAGGTGCTTAGCAGCTATACATCGGCACTTAAGCTCAAAAGCAATATTTATACATTCTAGGTGCAGTTGAAAATATTACAATTATACGAAACATTCACAAAATGTTTCAATATTTCAAAATTTAAATGAATTTTTCAAATTCAGATTTTGCATAAATGTTATGTACATTACAATTTAGGTGTATCATATTTCTTCTAATAAACTTTCGAGGGCACTGCATTGTCCTGCAAGAGGATTGATTATTGGAATACAAAATGATTAGGCTGTAAAGAAACAAAAAACTGCTCAGATTGTCGTCTTGAAACAAATTTAAACAACGAAACGTGTAGAACCTGCTCAAGAAATCAAGGAGAATTATATTGATTGAATTAAAGGTCGCTCCAGTATGGAACAACGTTATATTTAAAACAAAAATTTACTTTTCATTGTTATCATATGATTTTTATTTTTTTCTAAATGTTTTTTTTCTTCTTCTTTTCTTCTTCCAGAGACTGAATGACAGTGTCAGGTTGTACTCAAGTGTCATAATCGTGAGCCCATTTTGTTATTGGCTGGCAGCAACTCCTGACCGAAAAGTCCACAACCCCATCAGGAACCCCCCTTATGATTTGTTGGAGACCAAGTGTCCAGTTGCAGACACTTTACACTCTAAATTACCTTGAGGTCTCTGACGATATATTGAAAGTGAAGACAAACCACAACCACTACTACTAGGTTCAAATGAAGTTGGAAGTTACAGGACTGGATTTTTGTGTGTGGTTAGAAAATGACTTTCATGTTGACACAATTCTGTTTGACAGAGAATGTTGGCCAACTGTCCGGACAAGCTTGACCTCTTCTATTGTAGCTTCAACCTTAATTAAAATTGTCTGTATATTTGTCAACGAATATGCTTTATAAAATATAAACAAGTCATTATTATACGCTTTTTCATTTTTAAATCTTATCTTTCAGAAAACCACAAGTGTTAGTAAAATGACTGGAAGACATTTGCCAATGCGAACCTTTTCACGCTGCTTTTAAAATCTATTTGCATAATTTGGCCATATTAAATTCAGCTCTGTGAGTTTTGCTGTGAACTTGAATCTGTAACCGTTTCTCTGATAGATACAGAACCATTGTGCAAATGAGTTTAACTTGTTAGTATATATATATATATATATATATATATATATATATATATATATATATATATATATATATATATATAAACAAACGTATTTGCGTCAAAATCAAGATGTCAATGAAATGTGGTACCATGTTACGTAAGGTCTGAAAATAAACTTGAAAATTATTGAAATGTTAATAAAATGAATTGTAGATTGTACATTCATGAAGTCTCAGAATCGTTTGTTTCAATTTATAAGTTCTACATGACACTTCTGTGTCATAAAATATTACTTGTTTGTTTAATCCGTGGTCTTTTGAACAAAGTCAGTAAATTTGCTGACTTTGTTCACAATTCATTTACTGACCCAGAAATTGACAAAGATACTGAAGATTATAATAACTTATTTTCAACACCCTCTTATTGTGTCTTTCCACATATATCCTCAGGCTTGCATTTTTTTATTGTCCACGACCTGGGGAGTTTAAGCTGCCCATCACTACACAGAAAGTGTGGTGTTGCAATGGAAACACGAGTATTCTCTAAAACGGTACGCAAAACGAAACCTTTATAGGCCATAAATTAGTCCAACGGCTCTAACAAATCTAGAAGCACAGGCAGCTGTGATTTCCGCATCACGCATGCATCCCGCGTACAAGGCAGATACAAATGTGATAGCACCATGTGGAGCTATCCCTACCAAACCTTTCCATGTGTTGTGACTTTTGTTGTTTGAAAAAGTCTTTGATCCTAGCAATAAAGATGATGATCTTTCTGTAAATATTTCAGTATAGTGAATGATAATTCTGGTTCCTGGGTAGGACACTTGAAATTCCTGAGGCAGATTTGCTGGAACCTGCTCACGACTTGGCCAAATATTTACACCTACAACAAAGAAATACAAATAATTGGTCTGCGTGATTATTTTCCGACTTGCACAATACCTGTAAATATTAAATCTAACAGACATATTTTAAACTTGAATTCCAGATATCAGTCTAAACAAAATCATGAAAAGCTCTTCCACTGGGTCCATTGCTTTTTTCATCCCTCGGCCTCCCTGATATTTATGTCAGCCCCATTCCTACAGTATAACCTCTTTATTCTCACTGCAATAGGTTCGATGCTATGGCAAAAGTTAATAAAAACCTCATATGTGCGAAAACCAGTGCAGAATTTATTTTATCATCACCTGCAAATCAGTTCAATCAAGATTTCTCAATGTTTATTATTGTTTTAAATCTTGCAGTTGCATTTTCTTCTCCTCCAATTCTTTATTTTTTTCTTCTATTTTCCTCGTGTTTTCTTTCAGATCTGTGCTTTTACTTTTGCATATCACATGCAAGCCAGAGGATCTACAAGAACAAAATATAATTTTATTGGAGCTTTTGATCAACATTAGTAAATATGACTGATAAAAAGAAGCGTCGAGCAAAGTTACCATCTCCACTGTAATCCATATTTAGACCAGAGTTTTTACTTTTCTCGATTCTGATTTCCATTGATTATATGCAGATCTCTCTCTCTCTCTCTCTCTCTCTCTCTCTCTCTCTCTCTCTCTCTCTCTCTCATGCATACACACACTTGGAACTAAATGTGCAAAACAAAAGTTATACAACTACATTTTGGTCAACAATCAGCATACCTAAAATTTCTGAAATCTTTTACCATCAGTGAGGATAAGATCAAGCAAATAGAAAATAATTTTAAGGAGATTTCACAATAAAAACAAGAAATGTGGCAGCAATATATGTCACCCCTCACCCCCAGCTAGTCTAAAAAGAGTTTTGGCATACATAAAAACTCGAATGTAAATATTTACCTTCCCTGTTGACGATGCCAGAGCAAGAGAGACAAAACCAGTAGAGATGTCCTTCACAAAAAGAATCTTTATTATGAGCCGGTTGTATCCCATTTTAGTACTTATTGAACTTGTATAGTTATATCATTGTAAGGCAGTTCTCTTTATAAGATTGATATACTATGTGGCTTCCAAAAGAGTTTTCATGAGGTATGACTGTTGTTTGTTATAGTAGAATTCGTTTTAGTAGAAGTGGCTTCCAAAAGCGTTTTCATGAGGTAGGACTGTTGTTTGTTATAGTAGAAGTGGTTTTAGTAGCAGTAGCTTCCAAAAGCGTTTTCATGAGGTAGGACTGTTGTTTGTTATAGTAGAAGTGGCTTCGAAAAGAGTTTTCATGAGGTAGGACTGTTGTTAGTTATAGTAGAAGTAGTTGTAGTATTAACATACTAATTATTATAGTTGATACTCACTTGTTTGATGTAATTGGTGAAGGGTTTTCAAGCATTGGTAGATCAGAATCATTGTACATGTCAGCAAGTGACACCTAAAATTTTTTCAAAATGTTGTTATCCATCTTCAATGGACGTATTAGTCTATTTATAGGTGGTTTTCTCACTTTCCTGTCAGATGTCCACAGACAGGTTAATTAAATAGCATCAACCTTTAAGCACCGTCTGTTAGGTATCCATCTATAGTCCTGTTGTTTAAAGTGTTGAGGATAGACTGCCATATTTGTGCCAATCTAAAACCAGAATTAAACCGTTTTGAGTTAATTAAATTAATCATTGAATAAAAAACAATTATTTATGTGTGCATTTTCCATTCTTTTACACTTATTAATATGTTTGTCAACAGATTTTCATTCATTCCTATCCAGCAAAGTTCTTTCTCTCTCTCTTTCTCTCTCTGGTCATTTTCATTAACTCCTACCCCCTCCTCTCTCTGGTCATTTTCATTATTCCTCCCTCCCCTCCTCTCTCTGGTCATTTTCATTAACCCCCTATCCTCTCCTCTCTCATGGTCATTTCGTTCTATTTTAACTCTCTCTTTCTCTCTCTCTCTCTCACCGAGAGAACTAAGTTAGCCTAATCCTGTACTTACTCGTACATCAATGTATAGCCTCTGTGATATAAAAATGTTGCGTGAATATACACCCAGTTTTCGATTACTACCCCCATCCCCCCTCTTTTTTTTTGGGGGGGGGGTCGGGGGAGAGGGAGGGTCGGGGAGTATATTTTGGAAACCTACCATTAAAAAACACACATACTCATTTGCATCCCTGACAGACCCATTTTCTTTGGATTTTTCTTTAGTTACATCAGCCGGTTGCAAGACAAGACAAGCAAGCCAACAATCATCCCATTCCTTACCTTAAAATTCGGCCTCTCGTTACGACGTAGTGTAATAATCCATTGTTTACGAAGCTCTATCTTCTTCGCATATCAAAGATGGTGGAAGTATTAATCAATATGAATTCTAGCATTGTCATTGCACGACAGAACAGAACAATATTAGTCACGAGTTTTTAGTTTGACAGTGTCAATTGTAGCAGCCATCGTTGCTAGCGAGAATGATACGGGCGTCAAACTAAGCCTCTCTTTCGAGTCGTTGACACAAATTCGTAAATAAATTCTGAGAAGGGTCTATAAAAATGCAACGAAGTTGACCAAGACGGATTGCACATTAAAACGACCGTTGTAAACAATGTGTATATATTGAATTCTCCGACTTAATTTGGCATTACACATAATCTATTAGTGCTCAGGTTCGTTTACCAAGCGATACTGTTTGTAAAAAAGACGCATAACATCAAGTAATTATTCTTGAGAGATTTTCCAGTGGTTTTCCGTTTCGATTGCTATACCCATTGAATACAACTATTCTGTATACACTTACAAATGTTACCATAGAATAATTGTATTGAAGGGTTGGCAATACGGCAATTTTGACTGTTTACTGCGCTTGTCCCATTATAGATGGTGGGTTTATCTGACAATTAAACATGGAGTGTTTGTTCGCGTTGAGTTTTACCGCAAAGGCTAAACGAGCATTAAACGTGATTTCAGAGATAATTTGTTTTAAATTCATAGCTTTGTTTTTACTTGATTTGATTATTGCTTCGGCATGTGCTTCTAGTCATATGCGATATATTTCCAAGTTAGCAGGCTATGCGTATTAGGTTCTATTTAAACACTGACCGCTACCTATCTGAGAACAGTTTGTAAAGTTTGTTCCAGGCAGAAAATAAAATACTTTCTGCATCACTGTCATTTTTAAAATATTTTTTGTTGTTGTTGTTTTTTTTTTGTTCACAAGAGTGATTAGTGGTGAATTCGTTAACAAATCTGCATGGATCAACATGTGCGTGCCAAATATTTTAACCACCGGCAAATTTCGGTTCTTCGAGAAGTTCGTTAGAAATAACTTGTTTTCTAATAATTTGTTTTTTAGAAAAATAATTCTAAGAACACATTATATTTTTAACACGGTTTAAAATGACATAAATATCTATAGATGTAAATTTTATGTCGGTATTGATTCTATTTTACTGATAATAATGTATAAAAAGGGCTGTAAATATTTTTTCAAAACACTAAACTGCTATAATCAGGGGCCAACCTCATCTGTCGAATACAGAAGTTAATAATTTAAATGAGAATGAATGGAATAAGATTTTTCCTTGCCTCACCTGATGTCCTATACTTAAATGCTTTTAAACTAAGATTTTATAAAGAATTTTGCCAACAAATAAGTTTCTTAATAAAATTATTTTAAAAAATTAAAATAATTTGTGCTTTAATTGCGAAACCTCTGTAAAAATGTATCACATCTTTTATGGGAGTGTCCAAAACCAGAATCACTCTTGACCATGTCTACAGAGTGGATAAAGAGTGAGTGCAATCATCTTTACAATTTTTATTCATCAATATAACAATTTCTGCTAGGTACAGCAAAGAAAAAAAAAGCCGAAGATGTCATTACCAATTTATATTACAGTCTAAATTATATGTTTATAACTGTAGATTTAATAAATGAATTACCAAATATTTCTCAATTTAAGAAATAACTGAAACTACACTTTCTGTCAGAAAAGTATTATGCATACACAAATTGTACATAGGAAAATTTCGATATCAAATGGAAGTATACAAAAGTTTTGTAAAACTGAATATGAACTTATCTCTATTTGTCATCCTATCCATAACATGTATGTGTTGATATGTGTGTATACATTAATATGTCAAGTATATATCTCAGTATACCGTGAGGCTTCCCTGGGCCAGCTCATCCTTAGCTGGCTTCTTCTGCAGATGGACAAAACTTATAGAGTGTATGTATACATAAATGTATGTATGTGTATGTATGTATGTATGTATGTATGTATGTATGTATGTATGTATGTATGTATGTATGTATGTATGTATGTATGTATGTATGTATGTATGTATGTATGTATGTATGAATGTACATATGTATGCATGTATGCATGTATGCATGCATGCATGCATGAATGTATGTATGTATGTATGTATGTATGTATATATGTATGTATGTATGTATGTATGTATGTATGTATGTATGTATGTATGTATGTATGTATGTATGTATGTATGTATGCTCTGTATTTCCGTATATATTTATGTATAAAGGTATTTATGCATACATGGCTGCAAGGACGGATGACCGTAAATCCATGAACGAAATATGTAAGAATATGAAAATACAATAAGTAATCTTTCTTATAGGACTTTCTGATGGAAATGAATATTATGTTATCTAGACTTTACCTGGATTTACTAGGCACTAGATAGATAGATAGATAGATAGATAGATAGATAGATAGATAGATAGATAGATAGATAGATAGATATACAACTTCTTTCTGTCTCTCGCAAAACTTCAGGTTTCAATAATAAAAACTTGATTTATTAGATGTACTTCAAGATGGAAGTTTAAATCAAGTATTATGTATATTTCATATATATAATTATTGTTAACGAACCTGGGCACCATAAATGATTGTGGGGTAATAATAATAATAATAATAATAATAATAATAATAATAATAATAATAAATTATTCTGAAAAACATTAATTTCTAACAACTATAAAATCTGTAAGCATATTATAAAAATGCTGTATCGCTCTTGATCACAAAAAGTTTGAATGATTAACAGTTGCTATGACATAAATGAACTGCAACGCATTCCCACTCATATTTCAAATCTACCCACGTTTTCATGATGTGCTTGTAAAAGCTTCTTTGCTAGAAGATTAAATCGGCATCCATAACGTTTTTTGTAACGCAATTATGAGGTCATTACTGGCGTTCATGAAATCATTAGAAGACTTGTGTCAACTCCACACAAGAACTTGCCATGCAATGATATCATTTGTTATCGTGAAAATGTTGCGGAAGTTTTGAGGTCAAACAATCTTAAAAACTGATTGTTATTGAGCAGAAAAAGCTCAATCATAAATCGTAAACACCGCCGGCTGGCATACAAAAAATACGCAATCATAACTCGTAAACACCGCCGGATCGCATAAAAAAATCCTCGTATTTAAGACTATTGAAGTTTGGAAGCCGGATTTTGAAGATGAAGACATGGAGGAAAATGCTAGAGATACAGGCACGTGCCAAAAAATAATGACATCCAATTTACATAGTTCATTCAAATAGGGACAGTGTCTCAAGCGTCCCGATACCGTTTTTTGTCTTTCTAAAATTCAAAAACCTCAAAATCGTCTTTTTAAGCAGCAAATTGTAAGTCTAAATGATATGCATAAGATTATTCTTCAATAAAGCCATTCATATTTGACACCAGTATGCTAGACAGTCATCTGTTGTAAGGTATCAACAGTTCATTTCGTTTAGGTTAACCCAGCATGGTGCTTGGATGGGCGCTTTATTGAAGCTGAATTGAATGTGATGTATCGAATAGATATGGTTCATCATTTCGCTTAACCTGTTCCCCATTGGTTCTAATATACTCGCCGGTGATGAATGGCCGCGCGTTCACTGTTTGAGAAGCTAGACATGCAATGTTTGTAGTGCTCTTCTTTCTTTATTTAAACCAACTTTCATGTTTAAATCATAAGTGTGGCTTTCATTTATTTAAACAATATGACTGACATAGAAGCTGAAAAAGGAAGCAAATTATTAATTTCAAAAGAGGACTGTCTATAGCTGCAATAGCTGGAGAACTACATTCTGTAGCGGATACTCTGGGCAGGGATGTAAAGAGTTCACTCCCTCCATCAATACACAGTTCCTGTAGTCAGTCTTAACTCCATTGTAAAAGCAAGTATGTGATTTGTATGTGGTATGAAGGAAGCTCGGCAAACCTCGTTTCCCTTTATTGAAAAATGTATTCATCTCATGGTATACACATATACATGAAAATCAGTATATCAATAATGGAATGGCTCACGGTAAAAGTGCAATTTTGGAAACTTTCGTAACAGAACGTTTAATTGAAGGATATATCACGATATATACATACGAAACAATGTTCTGAGCGGACAAAATCGCGATTTGTTTAAAAAAAAATTTTTACAGTGTGTAATAGACTACTTTAAAAATTCCCTATATTTCTCGTAATTGGGTCACTAATAAACTGTACAATTAATTGTAATTCCTGCCAATATGAAATTTTTTAAATTTTATTTTCAGAGAGTAGTTGCTATATCTCATATTCTATCAATGTGCATTCACATATATTCTGTACACGCATACATGGTGATAACAACCTTTTCTTTGATCATATTTTTGACATGAATTGCATATTATTGTCTCCCCTCTTATCCAGTCCGGATCCGTGGCAAACAAAACTCTTGAAAATATAGAAAATAGCACATGTTTGGTAGAACAACGGAAGATCAATCGAAACAAACACTCCGCTGCGAAACATTTCTAACTTAAAATAAACAGGATATTAAAGTACTATGCCGTGCTCCAAATACCAGTTGTTGATCCTATCAGAGTCCTAATAAATATATTTTTTTCTTTGTTGATAATGCGTGGAAAGAGTTTATATCAGATATTACTGAATCGCCATTGTAAATTGAAAATAATCAATATAGTTTTTGTACTTGTGTATAGCGGATTCTTAATTGCACACAGCGTAGAAGAAGATCTACATCTGCATAATGCGCCAGAAGATCGGATTTTACGTCGCTGGAAATCATAAATATAACGAAAAGGCTAGACCCGGATCTTCCGGCTCACACTGCTCTTCTGAGTTTGCTGCGAGGTGTACGAGGCAAAAAAAAGGTATTTGCAATGGAAGCACTTTTGTTTTATTAGTTCGAAAAGAAAAATAAGCAGATCAAGTTGTAAATCGGCAAGGCAAATTAATAATACAGCGAGACAGTGATTTTTCGAGTGGACAACAAAATAATGAAAAATGACGGTGAGGAAATTTTAAATTTAACCGGAATTTAATGTCTTTCACTGTTTGTTTGAGACACCAGATGCAAATAAGTATTGCCACTTAATCTCTCATCAATAACAATAAAAGGTGGAGCTTTTAATGAATTAATTTTCCTGTTTTGAAAGTTACCAATAAATTCGACGCAAATACAGTTTAAGAATCTTTACAAAAACAGAAACTTCAACCCACTCTCATAAGAAAGGAGAAGGGGTGGCGTTATGTTCTTACATTCACATGGAGATATTGCAAGGTATGTCAATAACCACATCAAGCAAAATAACATTTCCCAGAATTCAATGCGCTTCCACTCCTCTTGGCGGAACAAAATGACACATTTAAATTTAGTCGGAAGTATATTTAAACAGAATAAATTGGATTAAACTTATTCCAAATAAATTTAAAATTACGCTTACAAATCAAATGGTAATTGTGAAGGGTGTAAAATAAGAAAGAAGGATAATTATAAATGTAAATCTCGTAGTTTACCTTTTACAAGAATCTTGCAAAACACAGAGGCATTGACAGAGGTAAACCGAGCAGAGCGCAATAAACGCTTGGAAAGAATTCAAACGAGGTAAGACTATCACCATACCAATCTATCTTCAGCTCTCTAAGAACAAAATGGTATCCTATTGTATCTGTCTGGTAAAACACTCAATTGTGGTTGAATGTGACTCACAGTTATTCTTTATTCGGAAAAAATGGAATTGCTCACAAACCCAAATTCTTTTTTTCTTGTCGGTTCAGTCCGAATAAAATCTAGATCTGTTATAATAAGTAGATCTGAAGGACACCGATAAGTGGTCATATTTAGTTGACCTTTTGATTCGCCAATCAATTACAGCTTTTATGTTTGTAAAAGTGAAAAGCGTCAATCAGAACATATCATTACTAATAATAACACATCTGACCCCCCTATTCCCCTCTCCCTCCCTCCCCCCCCCCATGAAAAACTACTTTATCTGTTTGTCTGATAGGCTAGTACCAAAAGTCCTAAGTGGGCCTGACATCGTATATATAGGCAAAAAAAACCCTCAGATTTACCGGTTATATCAATAAGACTGATGCTCTGGGTTGAAAGACATCTATGCGTGGATAATCCCAACCAAATTCGGTTGAAACAGGCAGTTTTCGATAAGTTGTTCAACTGTTATCTACTTCTAGTAACAACAACTATATTTAAGGGTGGACTGGTATCTTTTACATCAATGTGAAAATCTACTTCTAGTAACAACAACTGTATTTAAGGGTAAACTGGCATCTTTTACATCAATGTGAAAATCTACTTCTAGTAACAACAACTATATTTAAGGGTAAACTGGCATCTTTTACATCAATGTGAAAATCTACTCCTAGTAACAACAACTATATTTAAGGGTGGACTGGCATCTTTTGTATCAATGTGAAAGCTCTTAATGTTAGGACGATCATGGTCACATTGGTCTGAATTGGTGAGGCAGTTTAATAGCAGCCATATTTGATGGCGTATCAGCATCATTTGTACAGAATACGAAGAGTCAGACGTGATGATAATCAGTATGGACAATAAGTATTATTTTGGATGAAAGAGAAAATAAAAACTGACAGCAAAAGAAATGCATGGACACAGAGACCAGGTAAATGTATGGCCATATAAGCCAGGTAAATGTATGACCATAGAGGCTAGGTAGATGTATGGCCATAGAGGTCAGGTAAATGTATGACCATATAAGCCAGGTAAATGCTTGGCCATAGAGGTCATGTAAATGCATGGCCATTGAGGTCAAGTAAATGCATGGCCATAGAGACCAGGTAAATACATAGCCATAGAGGCCAGGTAAATGCATGGCCATAGAGGCCAGGTAAATGTATGTGGCGTAGATTGTGGTTATTTACGCTAGCCGCAAACATCCCCCAAACCCCGATAAAACTGGAACCCCCAAAGAAAAAAAAAGAAAATAAGGAAAAAGCAAAATTAGAAAAAAAGGAATGCAAACACATACAAAAACAATTGAGAGATAAATGGTCCTGAGATTTAACTTTTTGAAGTCTTTTGATTGTTTAATGTCCTTCCGAGGCTGACATCGCATGTAATTTAATGAACTGCATATCATACTGGAAAAGAAAGGACTATATTTTCCTACAGTATATACTAGTACATCTCTTTCACTACAAAACTAGAATCTAGTAGTAAATATTTCACTTGTCATAAAAATGCACATTAATGTGTCAACATCATTGAATGAGCATTGTAAGTAGGACAGACAGATGGAAAAGGTCATGTTGACATCTTTCATGAGGGAGTAAATAATTCACTGAGACAATATAAGCAGATATTGTTTATTATTTTTAACTGAAAATTATGAACATTAAACATATGAAAATATTGGTGACAAAACGGTGATTTATTGTTATTAGCGGCTTTAATGTGTGTGAACAATATGTCTAATTAGTGGTCTCAGTGTGTGTGAACAACGTGTCTAATTAGTGGCTTCAATGTGTGTGAACAATGTGTTTATTTAATGGCCTGGATGGCCTCGATGTGTGTGAACAATATGTCTAATTAGTGGCCTCAATGTGTGTCCACAATGTGTCTGATTATTGGCTTCTGTGTGTGTCCACAATGTGTCTGATTAGCAGCTTCTAATGTGTCCACAATGTTTCTGATTAGTGGTCTCAATGGGTGTCCACAATGTGTCTGATTAGTGGCTTCTGTGTGTATGAACAATGTGTCTGATTAGTGACTTATATGTGTGTTCACAATGTGTGTTCCATATTTTAAAGAGTATTATCAATGTACTTCCTGATGTAGCCTATGTTTTAGAAAGGTATGGTGTATGATAATCTTATAATTGTCCAATTTTGTCTTGTTTTGCATGATAATAAACTGGCTGTTATTTAAACTAGTTCATAGCATTCTCTGGTCTATATGTTTGGTGTACACGTTGTAACTTAAGGGGCAATTTCAGTGACCAGTTTTCCAAAAATTACCACTGAATTGAGGCATACATGCATCTAATGATGGATTCTGAATACAGTAGAGGTCCGATTTCTTTAATGCTTTGTGGATATACATTTATGTTTGTCATTTATGATGCAGTCTCGGTGACCAGTAGTCCAAAAAATATTTCTAAAGTGAAACATTTGTCAAAGATACTGCTAGTGACGACAATTTGAACATGATTGATATGTAACAGTAAGCTTCTTCGTGTGATGCTATTAGAAGCACCCTGCATCTTATGTAGATACTTGCACATTAAATAGCGAAGACATGCAAGATTGGTTGAAAATAATACAATTTAATTTTGCCGAAAGTGGCTCAGTTTATTAGTATAAAATCATATAATTGGATATCAGAAAGTGAAAGGAACATCATGCACTGCTAGTGAGGTTAGTTTGTATGCACATATGTGTGTTGTCAAAGCAAGTGATGACTTTGAAATCAAGACATTCAGTATTATTGCACACTCATGCCTGAGTTGTAATCGGCAATCATCATCTTCTTGGTAATTGAGAATGTGAACAAAGCTGTGACATATGGAACATATTTAAATTTAAAGGAGTAAGTGCATAAATTTGTACAATTATTAAAAGAGAGAACTTGTGCCTATATAAAACTGACAGCAACTGAGATATTAACATTAAGTGATAGAGTATGTTGCTCCGAGTATGTAATATTGACCCATATACTTGAGTATGTTGCTCCGAGTATGTAATATTGACCCATATACTTGAGTATGTTGCTCCAATTATGTAATATTGACCCATATACTTGAGTATGTTGCTCCGAGTATGTAATATTGACCCATGTGCTTGAGTATGTTGCTCCAAGTATGTAATATTGACCCATGTACTTAAGTATGTTGCTCCAAGTATGTAATATTGACCCATATACTTGAGTATAAGGAATTACAATCTGAACACAGTGGTTGTGGTAGATACAGTTGCAAATGAGCATTACAGAAGTATTTCTGATTATATGTAGGTATAGTAAAGCACTATCTGAAATATATCCCTGTAATTATCACAACTTTCATTTTGCAGTACATTTTGCATATATTTTGTCGGATATTGCAAATAAAATTTCCAAGATTGCGCCTCTACTAAACAGAACTAAATTGTACAGGAGAAACTGTTCAATATAAAAATGTGTCGAACAATACCTGTGCAGTTACAATTGTAAGTAACACATTTAATACTGTGATAATGAATCTGATGACAAATGAATGTACAATGTCATGTCAATTGATGGATTAGCTTGAATACATCATTAAATGGTACGCAAAGAGAAACTAAGTTATAGCTAGTTTCATAAAAACAAAACCAGTATTCAACAAATGTTTTAGATATGTTTGGATTCTTATTACTGACTATAGTTTTGATCATTGACATCCACATTGCATTATTGAATTGTGATTGAAATGCAAATATTGTTTCAGCTGTGTAACATCATTATATTCATAAAGGTTGATACATATTTTCATCCTTCGAGTTCGAAAATGACCATGATATCACTAACTGGTTTGGTTTCTGTGAGCACGTGAGTGGCTGATCAGGTCAGTTGTGCTCTGAACTGTCTGTGGCACACTGGACAGGGGATGCCACTTGGTGTTGCTTGATCAATAAAGGACGTGCTGCAGTTGTGAGATTTACGCTGCTCGTGCTTCTGCACTTCCTCTGTAATTCTCCTCAGCTCATAGTCTGAAGCTCCAGTATAGACGAGACTGCGTCAGGTGGAACGATCCTGTGCAAGAGCTTCTCATGCCAATGTTGAAGTGTTTCATGGATGACTTGATCGAATCTTTGAAGCGTTTCCTCTAACCTTCCATCGTTTTCCTCTCTCAGCTCTCCATACAAGATCTTCCTTGTGACGTGGCATGCTAATCTCATCTGTGATTTTATCAACAGAGTGTGACTACTTGGAATGCTTGCCCGTGTGAGAACCTCAGTGACTGGTACCCTGTTGTGCCATCTTATCCTCATCAGTTTCCTCAGACAGCCCATGTGAAAATGGTTCAGTTATTTGGCACACCGTCCAGGTGTCGCATGCATACAGCAGGTATGGCAATACAATGGCTTTGTAGACTTTTAGTTTCGTTTGCAGACTGATGCCTCTGCGCTTACACACATTTGCGCGTAGTCTACCAAAGGCCACACTTGCCTTGGAAGTCCTGGCGTTTGTTTCGTCATTGATGTCGACTGCACATGACAATGAACTGCCAATGAAGGTTAACATGTCCACTGCCAGGAGGGTTTGCTCATTCACTGTGAGGGTAGGCTCTACGTAAGGCTTTCCTGGTGCAGGTTGGTGCATCACCTCTGTCTTCTTGATACTGATTGTGAGACCGAAATTGTCACAAGCTGACGAGAAATGGTCCATACTCTGCTGCATGTCAGACTCAGATTTTGGCATTCAGGGAACAGTCGTCAGCAAATAGGAGATCACTAACAGTCACTTCCTGTCACTTCACCTTTGTCCGTAGTCTCCTCAGAATGAAGAACTTGCCACCAGTACGGTATCTGATGTCGATCCCAGTGTCTTTGTCACGGAAGGCATCAGTAAGCATGGCAGACAACATCATACTGAAGAGGGTTGGGGCCAACATGCAGCCTTATTTGACTCCATTGGTAACTGAGAATGGTTCAGATGATTCACCGTCGTCCACGACGCAAGCGAGCATACCATTGTGGAATTGTCGAACCATTACGATAAATTTCTCTGGACAACTAAATCTGATCTTCCAGAGGCCCCCCCCCCCCCCGATTGACTGTGTCAAAGGCTTTTGTCAGGTCGATGAATATCGTGAGCAGGTTGGAGTTGTGTTCCTGGCATTTGCCCTAATTTTGACGAACTACAAACACCTTGCCTGTGGTCCCTCGTCATTTCCTGAAGCCACACTAGCTC
This sequence comes from Margaritifera margaritifera, assembly GCA_029931535.1. NCBI lineage: Eukaryota > Metazoa > Mollusca > Bivalvia > Unionida > Margaritiferidae > Margaritifera > Margaritifera margaritifera. The sequence continues at coordinate 2,805,300 of JAQPZY010001528.1, forward strand.
TCGGGCAGGAGCACATGATTGATTTAGTGCACAAGGCGCTTCAGCAGGATTCTGGACATGATTTTGCAGCTATTCACAGCAAGGAGATGCCCCGGTGGTTGTCGCAGGATTGTATCTTGCTTTTCCGCTTGTACATAGGGACGATGGATGCATATTTGTACTCCTGGGGTATATTTCCTTGAGTCTACATTGACTAGAAGAATTCAGTCATTTTCTGTGCCATGTGCGAGCCTCCGGCTTTGTAGATTTCCGCTGGTATATCATCTGCTCCAGGTGCTTTACCATTTGACAGCAGGTCAATTGCTTTTTCAGTTTGGAGGATTAGCAAGAGATATATTGATTTCCACTTCTGGCAGTCGATCACTGATAGATGATTGTTAATTGAGGATGTTGCTGAAGTGTTCTGCCCATCTTTGCAGTATATTTTTTTTGTCAGTGAGCAGTGTGGTACCGTCAGCACTCACTATTGGAGATGTTCCTGATGACTGTGGCCCGTAGATTGTCTATAAGCATCATAGAAGTTCTTCATGTCCTTACTGTCTGCAAATGACAAAATTTCATTTGCCTTGTGCTATGCATGAGTCTTGCAACTCTATGAGTTTGCATTGGACAGTCTTCTTGATATTGTTGAAGGCTGCCTTCTTAGATGATGAAGTGTTGTCTTCTAAACAGACCTATTTGAACCAGTGTTTCTCATTCAGTAGTCTCCGTATGGCAGCATCGTTCTCATCAAACCAACCTTGATGTTTACGTGTGGTGGGACCGATGGTTTTGGATGTAGCCGAGTACACAGAGTATGTGAAGGATGCCCAGTTTTCCTAGACGTTCTCAGAATTATCATCAATTGTTTCTAGTTGGCTGCACAGTTCTTCAACAAACGCCTGTTTCACATTCTCCTGTTTAAATTTGGAGACACCGAGCTTACTGGAGACTTTTTTTTTCTTGTGGTCGTCTGCTAAGCTGAATCCAGATATTGAGTTTGGAGACTATGAGTCTGTGGTCAGTCCAGTATGCTACACCTCTCATGGCCTTCGTCACTCGGACATCCTGCCTGTCTCTTCTCCATACCATGACGTAGTCAGTGAGATGGCAGTGCTTGGAGCGTGGGTGCATCCAAGACGTATTGAGGAACTGTGTTGGTGATTAGGAGGTTGTTTTCAGAGCATTTCCTCAGTTGGAGGAGTCCGTTGTTGTTGAATTTGTTGAATTTGCCAAAGCCATTTTTACCAGTTACACCTGGCCATGTCTGGTGATCTCCTCTCCACCAACTCTAGCAGTGAAGTCACCAAGGATGATAAGCTTGTCTGCCTTCGGTACTTCAGCGATAAGAGACCAAAGGTCTTCATAAAATTTGTTCTTGATCTCATGTGCGTTGGTCATAATGTGTGCACAGGTGCTGATGATAGTTGCATGTCTTTTTCCAGACAGTGTGAGTCTCATTTACATTAATCTGTCATTCACACCCTTTGGGCGATTTGTGAGCTTGCTAACTAGCTCTGATTTGATGGCAAACCCAACACCAGCTTTAAGTCGCTCTTTTTTTTTACTTCGGCCACTCCAGAAGAGGGTGTAGCCGGCTCCTACTTCGGTGAGTTGTCCTTTCTCATCTAGGCGAGTTTCATTTAGGACCACTATCTGGATGTTGAGTCTGACCAGTCCACTATCCACAAGAACTTTCCTTGTCTCTGATCTTTCTGATGTACTGTCAATAGTGTGCGCACATACCAGGCACCGATGGTGAGTGGCGTCACCTATGTCTTCTTGTTAGATTTTCGATCGCTAAGGTGGGATCCCCATCGGCCGCGATATGCTGACCAGGGTTAAGGTGAAGCAGGCAATGTTTATTGCACCTTTTCTAGCCACTTTCTCATGCTACGGAGGTGTGATCTGTGGTCCTAATTGGGCTGCTCAGTCGCCCTGGGGGCTGCCGAGTTACACTGCTGCTTCGGTCATGTGAAAAGCAACCATATTCGCTGAGCCGCCTATGTGCAGATCTGTAGCTACAGCTGTCAGGGTGTCCACACCTGCTGTTTTGCCTCTCGCTCATCGCCACAGGACTTGAAGGTATCGGGAGGGGGGATAATGTCATGACTTGCGCTTGACTTGGATTTAAGTGAGGGAAAGCTGCGCAATGTAACCCTCAGTCAGTCTCTCGTCCAGGCCTGTCTGAATCCACTAGCAACACAAGGTCGAGACGTCTGGAGACGAGTACGGATGCAGTGGATGGCCATCAGGTCTTACTTCACCTGAGTTGAGGCCCAGCGCTATTCACACAGCTCTTGTCATCTGCCTTCACAGCCGGGGGATGAATATATCTGTTTGGCCGCCTGATCCAGAGGGAGGCAGGTGTAACTGTCCATTCTGGTTCAACAGTAATAGGTAGTACCGTCTACAGTTACTTACGGTAGCAGGCTTAGCCTGACCTGATAAGACAATACATATCATGTATAGTTATAAAATAGAAGAGGTTCAGGAAAAAATAAACAATAAATTTCATGGATGAATATCTAATTGAACATAAAAAGTTGCAATTGAGAGATACAATAAAATTGCAACATGTTTAGCATTGGAAAGTCACACATGACTAATATGTGTTGTAGTAAAAAGAAATTGCTACTGATTCTATCTGCTAGCATTTTACAAGCAGAAAATTATAAAATTACATATTTTATGTAGAGGTCCAAGTTTGCGCTAAACATTAAAGACTGTATAAATGGTATTTAAATGGCATAAATCTTCCTTGGATAATGAAAGAACATTGAAAAGGCATGACATTCTTGAGGTAAAAGAAAAAATAGATATATACCAGTACAAAACCAGAATAGACGGACACAAGTAATACAATGACACGAGATAGAAATGAGGAACATGCTCTCCTGATATGGTCGATTGGGGTAGGTGGGGGTTAAGGTTGGAGGAGACTACTCGATATTACAAATAATGGTTGGTTAAGGATATATGTGGATCGGGCTTTATTTGAAGTACAAATTCCTTAAATTTGTTGATGCATAAGTATATCACTTCCTAAAAAGGATCTACTTGATATATACGACAAATGTATCTAAGCTTAAAATGGTCAACATTGGGTTAAAAATGCCATAGAATTGGTTTAGGTCTCAATGAAAAGTTCTTACAATTAATGGACTTGTTATTTCAACATTCTGGTGCATATCTCTAAATGAGACCTTCATAATAAAAGCCACTCTCCTCTCTCTATCCCTCACTCAAGAACAGATTTTGACTGGTAAGCCATTATTATGATAAAATACTCGCCAATAAGTGCTGCGGACACAATACTCATGTTGAATAAGCACTGCGTTTGAGATATTATTGGATTTTTCATTTGAAGGTTATCTTTTATTCTGCCTAGTCAATCAAATCAGTTGTGAAATCAGCAATGCTTATGAATATATGATCTAATATAGTCCTATTGTCTGTTGTGGATTGACATCCAATTTGCTTTAAATAGGGTTGGTTTTCCGTATAATTTAGGTCACTTCCTTTATCCACCTCTAAGTCATAATTGAAATCCCCTAGTACCACTAGGTTTCTATGATCACACACAAGTGGTTGAATCTTTTTGCGAAAATAATCTTTAAAATGTTTCTAGGATTAACCCAAGAGATTTGTAGACTTCAAGTACGTCCAAGTTGGATGTGTCTACTCATACATGCAAGAATATCCATTTATGAGTTGTGTCACTATATTGCCAAATATTTACTGTCTGAATATGTTCATGGGCACATGCAACAATGTCATGTGGCGAACGAGTATGAGATAGTGGTGATTGCCTTTGTCCATTTCTTATTATCTGGAAACCTGGTAGCTGAAAGATTTCAGCAAAATCAGTCAGAACAAGCCTCGATTCTGATTTCAAAATAATTTCACATGCCCGTGGAATGCTATTCGTTTGGACTTTTGCTATATACTATGCAATGATCTGGTATTCCGAAATATGACATTCATTATTCGAGGCTCAGTGCTGTATAAAGGAACGTATCATAGATACAACTGGTGTCTTTGAGTCTGTTCATTTAATCGTCCGCTGCAGAAGATACTAAAAGTTCCTGTCATTGACTTCTAAGATGTAAAGACCTGATAAGCTTCTGACACGATTGAATATAACAGAGTGAATATATAACCCTTTTCTTTGTGAGGACGTATCACCAACAACTTGTTTTAGTGCGTCACCCTGCGATTTATGCTCCGTTTTTACGGCTTCTGGTCTGAATGGGAACTTAATTCAGATGACAGCATTTTTGCTAGTATTGTGACTTACCTTTGAACGTCATATATGGGTGTTGAATCTTCTTTTACATTTGGTTTATATAGGTTATGATACATTTGTCTTCTTTGAGATCCACATTTGGTGTCATCAAAATGATACTAGGTTTTTCTATATTTTCTTGCCTGTGGTATATATACATCACAATTTACCTAACAGCTTTTGTGAGACCATCAGTCACACCAGTCTTTACTGTTATGTCATACTTCAATCCAATAGCTACAGGTAAATTGTTCAGCAATCCAACAACTTTAAAAGGATCTTTGTAAATATAACATTTAATGCATTCTTTACTGCTTGTGATATGTCTCCAAGACAACTGTCTAGGCTTAGAATGTATATGTTATGGGTGTCTATATGATTGAAAAGTTTGTTATTGAAAGAATCAACATTTTCATTTGTTGTAAACATATGCAATGCGTCTTTGGAATAGTTTAAGTCAATGGAGCTTACTTCTCTACTTTTGAAAGTAGTAATATCTTCATCTGTCTGGTTTCCCTCGCTCAGACAGTTCGAAAGCTCTGAAATCATGCATGGAGAATAAATCTTGCCACAGATTTGTAGCTAATGGACTAACCCAAATTGTATGTTCTGAAAAATTAAACCATCCATGACTGGCTGTGCAAATCGCCAGTTAAAGTACACTCGCACTACAAAAGAAAATCTTGTTGACTATTATTTGTTGGGGACTTTCACTAATAAACAAAAGTTGAAAATTACTATCCGTGGAGAACATCAATTATGACTTTAGACAGTTCACGATACTGTTTTATGAGGGTATTGAATGAATCACTATCTAGAGGTTTGCATTGAAATTCTTGACTGCCTAGAATTTTGAATGTTGAACAATAGTAGTAGGCTGCCTTTAGTGTTGATGCACATAACAAATCACAATATTCATCGGGATATTTACATTCCTTGGAATTGAGGTATCTCCAATCAGGATATTTACCTTCCTTGGAACTGAGGTATCTCCAATCAGGATATTTACCTTCCTTGGAATTGAGGTATCTCCAATCAGGATATTTACCTTCCTTGGAATTGAGGTATCTCCAAAGTCCTTCATATATACCTTTAACGACAATCGATTTTCCAACTCTTACTCCTCCAGAAAAACAAAACAAAGCAAACATTGATTCATCTTCTTGTTTTGCCTCAGTGTATAACATAAAGTAATTATTCTTGCCAATTGATGTTTAAGGGCCTAACTAAAGCTAGGTACTGGTCATCTGGCATTATCTTTGCATTTACCTCATTCCCAACATGTTTTGCAGGTAATCCTACATCTCTTCCAATACCATAATATCTCTAATCCAAAGATCTGTCAGGGTCAAATAATACAACGTCTTCACTTTCATTCGAGTCCCACTAGGAATATTCTGCTTCCACCTTTTATGTGCTTGGTGTCAGGTCGTCATTCCGCAAGTAGTGATTTTTTTTACTGCTTATGCTTTCTCATGCTCTTCAGACAAAACGTTTATATTCCATTGTTGTACTTTCAACTGTCGTTTTCTACTTATCTGACTCCTGGCAAAGTGGTTCAAGTATTATTGTCTTGCGCATTGGTCTTCAGACTGTTTTGCTCTTTCCTACTTATGCTTATGTATTTGAACTTAAACTAACTCCAACAGACAGTTATATACATCTGTTGAACATACGACATGGATGTCAATGTATTCAATCACCCCTTCTGTTGAACTGATATTGTAAATAGGAGCTTCTTCAGTTCACATAAGTATATGTGTGTTTGGTGATCGTCAATGTTTTAACTCAAGTCTGTACAAATGATCTTGGAGTTTGGCCATTTGTGCATGTCCACTTTTCAAAAAAAAAAAAAAAAAAAAAGAACCTGTTGAACAAATTTTATTGAGTTGTCCTTCCTGACCTAGGCGAGTTTCACTTCGGGTCGCTATCTGGATGTTGAATCTGGTTCGCTACCAACTAGAGCTGTTCCAACTAGAGCTATTCTCCCCTCTGATCTATCTGCTGAAGATATTGTCCATTACTGTGCGCACATTTCAGTGAGTCAAATTGGAGTTGTCGCCTCCTTTCGATTGAGTTGAATATTACACTCTTGTGATATCCTTCCTCTGTCATCTTCTAGCATCCTTTCTTTGACTGAATAGTATTCTTATTATAACTCTCATTATATATTTCGAATTTTAATGACCAGTGCAGTAGAAAAATACAAACTTCCAGCTAGATTGACACACACTCCCATCTTAAGTCACCATCCTTTCATTGTAAAAATCGTGTCTTCTACACGGTCAGATCTGCTGATTTTTCTCTAAAATGTTGACAAGCATTGGAGAGACATATGGAATAGATGGTAACTGAAGACTGTGAGGGTAGGTTTGGGGTAGTCTTACACTGTTTGGGATTATTATCGTCAAAGTTTGACAATTCATGCACATCAATAATCGCGCATCTGCCGTTTCCGAAATCACTCTCGTGATTTACCGACAACCGTGACTTAAAACAGCGTCCTTACTGGTCAGAAGCTTTCACCGTCTGCATCATATAGGAATACAAATTATTTGCCGGTAAGTTCAAAGAAGAATTACTTTGGCCTCCTCATTCTTCATAATCTTCACAATATCCAGAAAGATGTTGACATACATCTGCCAACAAAATTTACTAACCGCCCCTTGACAGTTTCCCAGCAGCTTCGTCTGCAGCCTTAAAACAAACGAATATCTCTGGTTCCTAAAAAAGCTTTTAACTTTTTCTTCAAGTTGGGAGATTTGTGTTAGTTAAGAAATATGTAGCCTTTTTCAGTAAAAAACAAAAATCTTTAATAGTTTCTATCAAATAGTCATGACAGTAGCAATAATGATGATTATGATGGCAACGACAGTAAAGAAGATAATTATGACAATGACAATCACCACACTCGTACCAATTTGTTGTGTCAATATTACTTTCAGTGATTCTGATTTTAATAGCATTAATTTCAACAAATAGTTGAGTTGATTACCCAGATTTTACGTGTAAATGTTGGAAAGGATCAGTGTCATGGAGCATATGAGCATTACACTTTTTGTTAAGAATTCCCGCTTTTCAGGGGTCACATAAACAGATGGTAATGGTCATGTACCGTGATATAAGCAAGTTACTGAAATGATAGCTCCTTCAAGTAAAAATACAGACAGCATTTTATGCTACTAAAATGCTAATCCCATACGTATACTGTTACCTCATGCTGATTACCATTGAATTTTCACAATCGCACCTCAATATAGCGGTATAGTAGCTCATGGCGATTGATTATACGCCAATCAGATTTAAAAGTTGTGATAAAATAAAGACTTCTCTGATTCAGCTATAAACAATCAATATCCTGTAAACAATCAATATCATGTATTTGGCATTCACGATACAGCCTTACTATGGTTCAAGTCATACTTGGTCAACAGGACACAAGTTGTGTCCGCAAATGGAAAACACTCCAGCCCAGTTGATCTTTGTTTTGGCGTTCCACAGGGTTCTGTTCTTGGACCGGTTCTCTTCATTCTATACGCTCAGCCGCTCTCAAGTGTCATAGATCGTCACCCAGTGTCTCACCAATTGTACGCTGATGACACCCAAATATACAAATCTAGCCAACCAACTGAAGTTGACGCTACCATCCAAGGTGTAGAGAGGTGTATTTCCGATGTGAAATCATGGATGACATGTAACAAGCTGCAGATGAATGATGATAAAACTGAAGCCATTCTGATTACCACACAAAGACTTTCTTATTCACATCCTTTACCTCAAACAATAAATATCAGCAACACCAACATTAAATTCACACAGTCAGTACAAAACCTAGGTGTTACTTTAGACAATACTCTCTCATTGCACCAACATGTCATGAACATATGCAAGGCTACATATCTTGAGCTGAGACGCATCAGCTCCATTCGCAATTATCTTTCAGTTGATGCCACTAAAACACTTTGTGTGTTCCTTAGTACTTTCAAGACTCGACTATTGTAACTCAATTCTATCTGGTTCACCTCAGTATCTACTCCAGAAACTTCAAAAAGTTCAAAACACAGCTGCTCGGATCATTCTTAGAGTATCATGAACAGAGCACACCTCTCCCCTGCTCTGTACCCTACACTGGCTACCCATTCGATCCAGAATCAAACACAAAATTTGTTCTCTGTGCTACGTTTCACTGACTGGCACCAGTCCAACATACCTATCTCACCTCACCCATGTGTACACACCAGCAAGATACTTACGTTCCTCTTCCGACACCCGTATTCTCATTATTCCCAATACCAAAATGAAGTCATACGGACAACGTTCTTTTGCATACCAGGGCCCAGCAACGTGGAACGAATTGCCCACTGAACTTAGACACAAAGACACGGTGATCTCATTCAAGAGTGCTCTTAAAACTCACCTATTTCGACTGCAAGAATAGACCGAAAGACTTAATGATTTCTTACCTTAGCTATTTTCAGCATGTTTTTGTTTTCTAATTTCATAGTGTTTGTTTTTTTCTTTTTTTTCGTAATCATATCATTATATATGTTTTTTTTAGGTGTTATATAATGTTGTAAATGGCTTAGAGCTTCTAAAGATTAGGCGCTATACAAAGTCCTCATTATTATTATTATTATTTATTATCCTATTATATTAAAATATAAAAAAGCCCGTTTGTATGAAAAATATGAAAAGCTGACTGTTGCAGCACTGTGAAGATTTACTTTGATTCATTTTATGCTAGGCTGTGAATTACTGGATTTTCCAAGAGAAATGAGTTTGATAATTCAATGGAGTGGAATACCAGGAATATTTTTCACTGCCCAGTCAATAGACATCGATAACATTATGAGCAAGAAATCTAAGCTAATTTTAGACGCTCGCTTGATCTAGTGGTAAGTATGGCCGCCTCGCATGCAGATGAATCAAGTTCAAATCCCACAATGGGCATATACTTTGTTTCTTCATTTTAGGAGGGAGAATTATGTTACTACTGATATTTTATGTGCGAATATACACAAAACACGGCAGAATATAAACGGAAAACCGCTGACATTATCGTACGGGATAAAATACGAAATTTGCTACTTCAATATGTTATACATATTGTTAGTAAATACGTCTGAGCATACAATAAAAAGAAAATTTGTTTGCTCTGAATGAATAACGGATGAATATCATCTCGTGGGTGACAAACTCAAGTATTTTCAACCACTCGTTGAAATATATCCGTTATTCACTCGTATCAAGCAAATATCCTCTATGTATTAGGAGTGTATAATAAATTACGAATAGAGCCTGTGTGATTAAAATGTCCAAGAACAAATATTTATGTAGTGTTTAAATGTTTCAAAGATGTTTGTTATTGGTCTGTGGATTTCTTACAAAGAAAGAAATCAAGTAAATTTAAACAAAAGAAAGAAAAAGTTAAGACAGAAAAAGAAGAAAAAATGAAAACGTGGGGAATATTAAAAATGCCGACTAAACGGAAGTAAGAAAAGAAAAAGATATGGATTAAGTGACTTTCATAAAACGTGCCCAACTCAGTTGTAGTAGTCTCTCAGCTGAGTATTAGGTCAGCATTTATTTTCTATGATGTAAGCGGCTATCCTTGTGTCTGTTTCATTACAATTAGTAGGGAAAAAAGAAGATGATGATGAAGTAGGTGGAGAAGGGAAGGTGGACGAGGAGAACAGGGATGAGCTGAGACAACCAAGAAAGCTTAATAGAAGTTGTATTAGAAAAGAGGGGTTGTGCATTGTTGAGCATTTCGCATGGGTTACTTGGAGATGCTAATTGTTTGATTATTGAGATCTACTAATTTAGTACAATTGGATCTCATAAATATTTCACCGCCCATTAATCCTTCCCATTTTAACTTCATAACATTAAAAACTAGAGCAACTTTGATGGTTCACCATCATAAGTGAACACTCGGCCCTCCCCAAGATGGTGACTAAGAATTCATAATCCAAAATCCGTCACATATATGATGCGTCTTCCTGCATATATTAGGTTTCGTCAGAAGATCGTGTGAACATGTTCCTGTAAATGAGATTTCTTTACATTTACCTCTGACACCATCCCATGGACCACAGGAGAAGAGCTAAGAATGGTACCCCTGCACCCCGTACATTCTTACCATATGGGAAACTTACGTACCAAGCTGAATGAATTTTCACTGAGCGGATTAGGATAAGTTATTGTGATAGACAGACGAAAGGACGGGTGGACATATGGGGGGGGGGGGGGAATCACAGTATTGCTACATTTGACTCTAAAGCATAGGAATAAGTATGCTATCAGCGATATAAAACATATTCGCTTTAGTGTTTGGAATTAAGAGGCTGAGAAAGGGGATTATTATTATTATTATTATTATTATTATTATTATTATTAATCTGTTGAACATCACAATTTTTATGAACTGAATGCAGAAATTTGGTTAAAACAAAAGGAGGGAACACGTGTCTTTCAATTTAATTATAAGAGAGTTACTGAAATCAATCAGGATCTCGATTTTAAGTTTTCGTATATTTCAATTCGAATAAACTGGAGATCGAATAATCGAATCGTTATTTTTAGGAGATATGTGTTGCTTTGGATTAAACGCAAATTTGCTCTGATAAGGTTCCGACTATTGAGATTCCACTGTACATGCATCATTCACAGTCATTTATAAGTACTCTAAACCAGAATAAAATCAATTTCATCTGCTAAAAGAGAAAATTGTTTCGGTATTCAGGAAACATTTCGGAATACTATATATTTATTTTTCATTCAGTCTTATGCCATTAATTTCTCTGCTACTAAATACTGTTATCATAAGCATTGTTTCAACCCTGTAATATTTGTAAAATTGGTATCATTTATGTTCACGTATGACAGCAAAATAGTTTCTGAAATTAAGACTTTGTTTTAAGAATGACAATACGTATGTATGTGGCAAGGGAAGTAACTCAATTATTTTATGCTTTTTTAGGGTGAAGAGTTAAGTCCATTCTCTACAATAAATAAATAAATAAATATATATATACTAAATAAATATTTAAAATATTCATAAGTTGACATTAACAAATTATCGCTTTTATGCATTAACTTTTATTATATATATATATATATATATATATATATATATATATATATATATATATATATATATATATATATATATATATATATATATATATATATATATATATATATATATATATATATATATATATATATATATATATATATATATATATAGAATTGATATTTTACAAAACAGGAAACTCGTGTTTTTAATGTATTCGGACTCTGGATCCCTTATCTACGCTTCCATCTCCATGTTGTCTAGTTGACCTCTAAGGATATTCAGCGTTCCCTGGTGAATTAATCTTGAACCAGGAAGGAAGGAAGGAAAAAAGAAAGAAAGAAAGAAAGTAAGAAAGAAAAAATGAATGGAAAGTGAGGCGATAGATGAGGAAAAGATGAAGTCGAATAGATCAGAAGGGTGACCGCATTAAGTTTCGGGGGAGAAAATCCGCAGATCAAAATTATGGAAGCAAACAACTGTTTTTCAAAACTTTCTAAATGATTTTTTAAAATGTGTCATTTCCTCTTTTAATAAAAGACTGGTTGTATAAAATATTATTCTGAGACTGAAAAAAATTGCAAAACATGTTGCTTGTTAATTAAAAGCCTCCCCCCACCACCACCGCCGAAAAAGAAGTCCCCATTTTTCTCATGATGCCGCAAAGGTACTAAATGTTCTAATAGTTTTGGAGAAAAAAATCTGTCGGTGCGTTTGGCAGCTTCAGAAAAGGATCAAGAAGTTCTCGAAGAAAGGAAATCTGACTGAGATGAATCTTTTTTCTTATCACATAAAAAAGAGGAGAATCAGGTAGCATGGGGCAATGGAGAGTAAACTGTCTTATCCAATCTGGCAGCATGTAGCAATGCAGAGTATACTGCCTTATCCAATCAGGTAGCATGGAGCAATGCAGAGTAAACTGCCTTATCCAATCAGGTAGCATGGAGCAATGCAGAGTAAACTGTCTTATCCAATCAGGTAGCATGGAGCAATGTAGAGTAAACTGCTGTATCCAATCAGGTAGCATGGAGCAATGCAGAGTATAGTGCCTTATCCAATCAGGTAGCATGGAGCAATGCAGAGTAAACTGCCTTATCCTACCTTTGTGGGTGTAATATTTGGTACCACATTCTTTCTCTAATTTAACTAATGCACAGGAGTTCGGTTTCAGATTCTAATGCCTTATCTAATAAGTTCCTATAATTGTTTGATCCTTTATTAAGCTATCTAAATAAATGGTTTTTTTTTTTCTTTTTTGAAAGAAAACGGCATGAGGATGGGATATTATGAGATGGGATATTATTGTACAGATTTCTGTGAAATATTACTCTAATAACTTCAAGCTAGCACCTCCTGTACACTAATGGTGTCAATGTTTTTAATGAATGACAAATGTTCTCACTTTCCTCTTGTAGTGTTCCTAAGTGTCGAGTTCTCAGCATATGCACGTGCTTTTTGAGCTGTATTTTTAATTTTAATACGAATATTGAAAGCGGGAAGGAAAATACTTGGCGTAACCAATCTCTAAGATGATTTAATTAATAATGTTGCTATATATATATATATATATTCCAGTATTCAGCTAACCATAATATGGATACATACACTAATGCATGCTTCGTAGTCATCAGGCAGCTCTTCTCACATGAGTCAAACTATATTAGTCTTTTATCCTGAAAAAAAGACGAAATTTCATGTTGTGGATAAAATAAAAACGCGACATCACCAAAATACGATAGCGATGAAATTAGTATGGTGATCTATTCATCATTAACAAACATCAACAAAAATTAGGAGTGGGAAAATTAGGAGTGGGAGACAAATAAATATTTTCGAGTGTCAAATGGGCGTTTGTAGTAAAGCCTATTTATACATATGAAAAGAGAGAGAGAGAGAGAGAGAGAGGTCACGGCTATTCATTAGCACTGCAGTGCCTGTAGGCCTAACTTTTTGTATTAAATAAAAAAATATAAAAAAATATATAAAAAATTACATTTAATTGCAGATCAATATGAAAAATACATAGAATATTTCGTAACAAATTTGTTGAAAGACTATGGTTATGAAGTGACAACTTTTTATAATGTTGTATGCTGAAAATTGCCTGTGTGTCGGAGCTACGCCATCACTTGGTCCGCCAACTGACAATAAAGGTGCAGTTATGTATTGATTGATGAAAAACTCTTGATGTCATCGGTCAGCGGTCCACTGGAATTTTAAATATGCAATAATTTAGTGATAGGTACAACAGGTGGGAATTGACGAATCGTTGGATTCACATTGGATCATGGTCAAATGACCATCTCTCGCTGTTCCAAGGGGTACCGTTTGTTCTCGCTTATAAGTTGGATTCAACTTCAAACTGCATAGACCCTGATCTGCCGATTCTGACGGTTGTTGTTACATAAGGTGAGAAAATATCTGATCACGGACCCGACTTATACCCGATTCTGACGGTTGTTGTTACATAAGGTGAGAAAATATCTGATCACGGACCCGACTTATACCCGATTCTGACGGTTGTTGTTACATAAGGTGAGAAAATATCTGATCACGGACCCGACTTATACCCGATTCTGACGGTCGTTGTTACATAAGGTGAGAAAATATCTGATCACAGTGTGTGCCATATGTATTGCTTTGTTTTACCTGAGAAGCTGGCGAAGAGTTTAATTAGTGGCGAGAAGTAGTGACGATGCTAATAATAGTTTGTATCCCTTAGCAGGAAAGAAATTCAGAGATGAAAAGCGCGGGGTGCCTCAATAGCGTTTAACTTATTGCTATGATAGAAGTAATACTTTTGTGTAAGTACTAACTTTTTGGTATGATAGAAGTAATACTTTTGTATAAGTACTAACTCACTGGTATGATAGAAGTAATACTTTTGTGTAAGTACTAACTCATTGGTATGATAGAAGTAATACTTTTGTGTAAGTACTAACTCATTGGTATGATAGAAGTAATACTTTTGTGTAAGTACTAACTCATTGGTATGATAGAAGTAATACTTTTGTGTAAGTACTAACTTATTGGTATGATAGAAGTAATACTTTTGTATAAGTACTAACTCACTGGTATGATAGAAGTAATACTTTTGTGTAAGTACTAACTCATTGGTATGATAGAAGTAATACTTTTGTGTAAGTACTAACTCATTGGTATGATAGAAGTAATACTTTTGTGTAAGTACTAACTCATTGATATGATAGAAGTAATACTTTTGTCTGAAACTATCTTACAATCGTTTCAGTTTATTTGATGCCAAGACGTAACTTACAGACATTTGTTTTACTCTTCCCGACTCTTCCGTTTCAAACAGCTCCATGCACTTCTCTGGCATTTTCACAGTTGCTGATGTAACGATACATGGACTTCAGAGTGAGTATCTGCCTCGCACGGTGCGCGATATTAGGGACCTCGGCCTCGAGGTCTTAAGTGGCTTTCCCAAGTTTGTATCTCCTCAGGTGATAATGCTGAAATATACGCGGGTACTATTATTGATGGACATATTATAAGTATATTAAAACCTGGATTTTTCCACTGAGGAAAAAAATGCAAATGAACCATATTCGTTGTACCAAGATTTGTAAACACATTTTGTAACTAAGACATTATTTAAAAGATTGTAAATGTATGCAGAGTGCAACTTCCTATAAAGGTCACCATACAAGGTACACATATATCTAGTTAATCATGTTCCAATTTTAAATTTAAAAAAAAAAATAACTGGTGCGATGAATACTAGTTTCTTGTTAGGAGTCGACACATTTTGTGATCAGTGTCAGATTGGGTAAAAATATTGATTGGCCCTTAGATCAGGCGGTCCAGTAATATGGTGACCCCTAGCGGCCCTCCTTTTATAATATTATCTCAAAACCTGCCTCATATTTGCCCTCAAGCAGATTGCCAGATGTGACATTCCGACACTGTTTGTGATTAATCAAGATCAGTTTCTTACCTTATTTGCCTTTGTAATTTTCTTTTGGATTGCATTTCGCTTCCCCATGCCGTAGAGTAGAGTTTAACAGTTTCTCTTGGGACGGCACTTCTGTCCATCTCTGCCTTCAAACTTAATAGCGAATCTAAATGAAAGTTTAAATCGAAAACAAAACAATTTAACACATACTTATGAGGTTGCGCGTGATACATACAGTTATTAAGGAACTTTTTGATGGTCTCCGCCATTACATTCACATTTCACCTAATGTCGTGTAAATTGGGCTGATTTCCTTTTCATCTTCAGTTCAAATATTAAATTTCTTTTATTTTCCATGCTCGATGACTCTATGACTGGAAAGGTACACTGTTAGAGTACAAATCTATAGATGATATGCACGGAATGCAAAAATACTAAACTATAATGTCTAAGCCATACTTCCGATATTTAAGTGAGTTTTGCTTTAATAATTAACTAATCCAAAATATCACTGGAAATCGTCATTTTGGAATAAAATTTGAAGCAATAAAATCTGTCTCTGTCTCTCTCTTTGACCATTCAGGAAAATCTGTGAAATACCGTCTATACTCGCGTATAATTTGCCATAAACTGCAAACTGCATAGACCTAGATCTGCCGTCGCATAATGCGCTGGCAGATCTGTGTCTATGCCGTTTTGTAAGAACTGATCAGTAGAACAAACAACATAGACCCTGATCCGCCGGCACATTATGCGACGGCAGATCAGGGTCTATGTTGTTTGCATTTGGACGCGTCTTATACGCGAGTATAGACGGTACTTTTGAAACTGTCTTTTCATTTTCTAGAATATCCCCATCGGCAATTATGTGTACATTTAAAATAAACAGTGCACAGAAAAAAACGTACATGAATAAGAAACTAACGGGTCCGTCGTTACCAAGTCCCTCATTCCTGACAAGGTTTTGGAATTTAGAGTCTTTTATTGGGTTTTATCTCAGCTTTGGTGCATGGCGCAAAAAAAAAAAAAAGACACCGCGCTCAAATTCTGCAGAAAAGTGAATATGCTTTCATGAGCTCAATATTTCATTGAAATAATGTTTTGACCACTAGAATCGACGAAATCCTGTTACATTTTATTTCGAAATACACAAGACCATATAAGTCAGTAGTATTTTATTGCAAGGATGCCATTTAAAGAGGTAAAATATGCCTACCAGGGAAAAGCTGTGAAATGTTGATACGCTTAAGGTCTTTTTGTTTCTTTCATCGATAAATTTCACTTTTGAACTAACAAAATTGAGTGATATTTTCATTTGTTGCAAATATAAGCAACGTTTATTTTAAAAGAAGATACACTTTAAAGATCCGGATAAAAAAAAAAATTGTAATCCTGTAAGGGCTGCTGCATCTGGTCCACAACTGTGAAACGACTTCCCATGCAACTGGTCAGCATATACCAGGGGTATTTAAAAAGTTCTGAATATTAGTGCGCTGTACAACAAAATGTTCTTTATTATTGAACAATACGTTAGTGTATCCTCTCAAAATACTCCGCATGAACCTCTACACACTTTCTCAGTCTGATTATCCAGTTATTAAATGCCATTTTGTATTCACTTGCCCATGATAATAGAAATATCTTCCACTGTGTATCGAGGATCCTCTTCACAGCAACCACTTCTCTCTTACCAATCGCATATAACGGTCAGTTTTCCAGAACGTGGGTTATTTGCCATGGATTCGCGATCATCTTCAAAACAATGAAACCTCCTCAAAATTGTAGGATATGACAAAAAATTGCATCCGCAAACTTCATCCAAGTCAACCTTGATATCAGTCGGAATGTACCCTAAGACCGCCCGGATTTAAAGTATGCTCTTTGCGCAGTATCAGAACTGTTCTCCTTCTCCGACATTTTTACGTAACTGTCATTTACCTATGTTACGTAACAGGCATGAAAACTGCACGTGTCCGGCGTGCTGCACATGCAGCTGCAGATCATTTTATAGAAAGTTATTTTATCTATCGATCAGCATTAATAATATACAAAAGTGGTATAGTGAGGTCATCTAGCCTGTAACGGGAATAAACGTTAACTAATGTTAAACCTATGGAAATTCTCAAATGGGCCTCTCCGGCTTCAAACTGGAATTTAACATTACCCCGTTAGCCCATAGGTTTAACATGTGGGGGCCTCAATATTGAGGCCAGGGAGGCCCATTATTCTACCTTCTAAATGGGGTTATCTCAAAGGGGAATTACATAGTATGGGTCTGCCTGGCCTCTAACGTGAAACATAATGCTAGAAACGTCAATAGGTTTAACATGATGGGCCTTTATGGTGACAAGGTAAGCGTAATATTAAAAACGTCCATAGGTTTAACATAAACTTTGACTGACCAACACCCAGTCATGTGCTATCCCTCCCCCTCCAATTTACTACCCAACACCCCATATTTACTATCCAACACGCCGTTTGGAGTGACCAAAACCCAGTCATGTACTATCCATTACCCCTCATTTACTATCCAACAGCCCACATTTACTATCTAACATGCCGTTTGGAGTGGTCAATACCCCACATTTATTTTCCAACACACCGTTTGGAGTGACCAATACCCCACATTTACTCTCCAACACGAACTTATAGTGATTGATCAGTACCCAGTTATTTACTATACAATACCCAGCCATGTACCATCCATCACCCCCACACTTACTATCCATTACTCTCACATATACTATCCAACACGCCTTTTGGGGTGACTAACTATCCAACACGCCGTTTGGTGTGACCAGTACCCCATATTTACTATCCAACACGCCGTTTGGATTGACCAACACCCAGGCATGTACTATTCAGCACCCTGTGATCTACTATCCATCACCCAGTTATCTACTATCCAACACACCATTGTCGTGACCAATACCCAGTTATCTACCATCCAATACCCAGTCATGTACTATATATCACCCCCACACTATCCATTACCCCCACAGTTACTATCTGACACACCGTTTGGAGCGACCAACACTCACTCATCAACGGGTAGGTGTGCTTACACATAGACGAACATACTTATACACTATCTCACATGGAGTGAAAAGGAGAGAAGAGAACAGAGAGAAGAACAAACACACACTTAAGGACAGGCAATGGTTAACTTTTACAATCAAAACACAAACATATCCGACATTGGAATTATTGCTATATCAAGCCAAGTGGGGTTTTGAATTTGTAATACTATACTCGTTATTTTACCAAGATTTAATTCTCTCACTACTCAAACTATTGCTAAATTAAAGAGAAACCAAATCCATCCAATATAAAATGTGAGTGTGTGTGTAAATATCTTATCCATACTAAGACATATATATATATATATATATATATATATATATATATATATATATATATATATATATAAAGATCAAGAAATATAAACACTTATGGTTTTTTGTATATTCTCGTGAATAGGAATCACAATAAATTTAGAAACACAAAATCCGTACGAAATCTCAAATAATCGGGAGTGGTAGGTTTAAATCTATGAGTAAATATGCATGTGGCAATTGAGTGGCATCGTCATAAGCATATTTTAACCAATATGTTTCTAACGGTTTTGCCAAGACTTAAACTTGAGATTTTAAACAACACCACATAAGAAACACTAAGACGTATGGTGCGATGCGCTTTACTTTGTTGAAAGAAATTTTGTGTAATGTAAATAATACTAGCATTAGGATGATGTCCTTTTCGTGTAAACCAAGGTCTAATTTATTCTTCCTCTTCTCCTAACATGTCATCGAAGATGACAAGATGTGTTTGACGATAGTTCGACATTATCCCATAATATTCGCGAGGAATTCCGTTAACAAACAAAATGGATTCTCTTGACTTTCTTCGAGTAACGTGTAAGAGGATTGACACTCCTTGTAACACCACAGGAAACGTTGTGGAGGATAAGCGAACAAAAGTGATTGTGTTCAATCACACGTTTGACAAATTCGGTTTTGCCTGAACCACTGGGTCCAGCAATCACCATGTTAAAGGAATGCCGAAGATACAGTGCCCCCCCCCCCAACTTTTACGATCTCATCTTTCGTCAATCACTTTGAGAACAGAGGATGCAGCCATAACTCTTGAGTACTTTGAAATATTCAGAAACAGTCACCAAGAACCGGAAACGTTTTACTTTCATTCAATTTTTTCATGGTAGAAAAAATATTGACATTTCAAAAGACAAAGTTCATGTTTTTTCTTTCATGGTACAAAATATTTACATTAAAAAAAAACAAAGTTCATTTTTCTTTCTTTCATTAGTCACACACACACGATGTCTTTACCATAATCAGTCACCTCTTCTTTCCAAGTGTCGAATCCAAGACTTTTCCAGTCACGTACATCATTCCAGTCGCAAATCTGTTGGAGTATCCAACTTGCTATGCACGCTACTTGGTAAGTATGAAGAGTAGATACAGTGCAACGAATGTCTTCTTCACACGGGGGTGGAAAAATTGTATTCATCACTATTCGCAACACTTTTTAACACCTTGAGGTTTTCGTGCACAGATAAAGTTTTGGTGTACTGTTCATAATTTGCCACAGAGAATCTGCTGGTAAACAAAATCCAAGAAATATAGTCACTTACACACACGACACGTCGTCCAAACTTCAGAGGAATCGTCTTGTCTTGTTAAATCGGTTTTTTTAATAGTACCTGGTAATCCACTAAAAATCTTGAATACTGTCATTGACTTACTTCCATGGAATTTGGTGTAACACTGATAAAAAAAGTCTTGAATACTGTCATTGATTTACTTCCATGGAATTTGGTGTAACACTGATGACAAAAGTCGTGCATGGCAAGTTTATCAATGTCCTACCATTTGAAGATTTTCAAAGTTATCAGACTTTTTATAGCATTCAGATACCAATGATTAAAATGTCGATGCCATTTTGGATGCAATTATTCTTTGCGTTTCACTTGAATCTGTACAGGGTATCTGTAAATGCATTAGTTGAGCTAAGGAGGTAGATTCTGAATGTGCTGTTCTAAACTGTCCATTTACACAAATGCAATTTGGTGCAACTCTAATTGCAGAAGTCGTGGCATCGAGAACCTTATATCCACTTAGAGTTTTATGTCTGTCATAGTCTTTCCTGAGAATCACCCATCTTATACCATTCAGACAGCAACAGTTTAAAAATGTTGAAATCATTTGTCGTTTGCGTTTCACTGGAATTTGTACAAAGTCTATGTAAATGCATTCTGGCAGCTTAGGAAGTAAATTACAAATCCTCTCCCTTCTAAAGTACACACGAGAATCATATTCTGGACCAACCACCAAGGAAAGGTAGTGACAGCACGGAGACCATCTGGAATGTTCAAGATAAACTGTATCTTTATTCTCCCATTCTAGAAGTTTCACAACACAACTGAAACACTGTGCTCGGTCTCATTGTCACAAGTAGAAAATTCTGCTCTGCATAAATTTTGGGACTGGGTCCTTCCAGATGTTACGGTCATTTCCCTTTGAACGTCTGGAATAAACTGGCAAAATTACAATAGCCAAGCAAATCCACAGGAAACGTGTATTCTTCTTTGATTTGTTATTCTCAATGAACTTGTGGTATCCAGGCTGATTTGTAAGTGCATGGACGGTCCCTAGATGGGCACATGAACGGCATCGTTTTCTATAGTAGAACTAGCTAAGTCACGTGGATGACCAGTGGCAGACATACATTGTTGACATGCAAGCAAAAGGAGAGACAACGATGAATATAAATACATTTTGACAGTTTTATATACAAAACTGTATGTATGTATGTATGTATGTATGTATGTATGTATGTATGTGTATATATATATATATATATATTTTTTTTTTCTTCCCGAATACGCGTGAGCCGAAAAAGCAAAACCGTAAAAGGTAGATGACATATATAATGATTCCAGAAACATCTTCCAAGAGCAAAGACCTGTGAAGACAGTATGATGAAGAAAATAAGTTTTACAACAAGAACGTTAAGAAATTGTTGAAAAGGAACACATTCTTTGCTTTTCAACTTACTCAGACAAGAAAGCAACTGTAGTGGAAAGGCTTAAGAGAACTCTGGAGACTAGCAGGTGGAAGTATTTTACTCATAATAAAACTAGAAAATGGGTTGACGTTTTACCATATATAATTTATTAATACAATAACACTTATCACACGTTAACAGACATGACTACGGTTGAAGCGAACAAGGAATAAACAAGATCAAAGTATGGAATAATTTGTTCGGTTATTTGACAACTGATACATCGAAACACCTAAATTCATAATTGGTGAGATAGATTTTTCAAATACAAATATTTGCAAAGGGATACCTTCCTAACTTTAGCGAGGAAATATTCAAAATCAGGCAAGTAATTATTGGTGATCCGGTAGTTTAGAAACTGGAAGACATAAAGGAAGAGGATATTGAAGACATGTTCAACAACGAATTAACTCTATACAACAAACAAGATGACATTTACAAAGTTTGACAAGATTTTGAAGTCCATCAGAGTGAAAGGTAAAAGCAATGTGAACTGGAAAGAATATGATGAATAGTTTAACAGCTGGAAAACAGCAGAAAACATTATTCCATTAAAATAAATAATTGAAACATATTACATTGATAACAGTATTAAGGTGCGTGAAAACTGTGAGTTTTTAAAAGATAAAATTTTTTTAGAATGTAGCAGATGGAATTTAAAGCATTGCATTAGAAAATGATGTTAAAACATGCATGTCATGTATTGTTAATAGAAAAATATGAAGAAAAAAAAAGTACATTTCAAAACATCACAGTTAAGCAACAAAATGGTACACATGAAAAACGGGTATGGCGATTACTTTATAGGCAATGTTATATCATGGTAAGAAATGACATCACAGATGAAATGAAAAGAGATAACATTGAAAAATATGAAAATAATTCCAACTAAAGGAAATAAATGGATTAGAGAGAAAATACACAGAGAATTACATACGAATGTGATAAAAACTGTAACTAGAAGTTCACTGTATATGCATAATAAAAGCCAGTTCCTTGTATTAGGTGAATATTGTTCTTGATTTTAGATAGCGAGTTAGCAAGACTAACACTTTATCGTAGATATATGGACTTCAGATGTTAAAAAAATAACCAGTACATCACCCTAGCCTTGTTTTGCAATCAAATTTAACGGTACAGTGTACCCTGATACTGAAAAAAAAAAAAAAAAAAAAAAAATACAAAATAATTTTTAAAAAAATTTTGAACAATTTGCTCTACTGAATTCAGCTGAAGCTCCATATCTTACGCACAAACCATTAAACATCTTTGATAACGACATTTGAAAATGTGTCAGTGATGACTGTATGAAACGATACAGATCACAGTGTGACATAAAATTCTGGAAGAATCAGCTAAAGTGGGCAGTGTGGATGGCAACGTCTGGTTGTGTGATTTCTTTAATGCATTTGATAGTTAAAAATATACCAGAGTTAGCGAAATCAGTGTACACATTTCATGTTTATTTCCAGATGCGAAAACTGATGTCTGAATGTAAAGTACTTTTACCCGATAGCAATTTATTCAAATCAGATAATAACAGAATAGAGATGCTTCATGAAAGGTAAGAACAGTACACTTCTCTGAAAAATACCTTTCTCAAAGTACCCAACCCCAAAAACATTTTCATCGTTACAGACCAATCGACCATGCTGAACATACCCACATACCCACCCACGTTTTCTGCCTACCTACCTAAGTACCTACCAACCTACATACATACATAATAGGTCTATACAAACATAAGACTTTATATTACTGATCATCACTTACAATGTCTGTCACTGCCTGTCTTACACTATTGGCCTAATACTATAAATTCTGATTTGTGAAAATCACAAGTGCGCACACACACGGATGAGTAGAGTATGGGCAGATCCAGGTTGAGCTGAAAGAAAAAAAAAAAAAGAAAAAAGAAAAAAAAAATTAGTGCGAAACAACTGGAACATTTCCTAGAGTAAGTTTTCTTTATAGTTAGATGGTTAAAGTTAAGCCCAGAATACGCTTAAAATGACGGGGCTTCGCCCACCCCGGCCCCCACCAGGGATTCCATCCCCCAGACCCCTTGCCTACTTGTTTGTTTACAGCATTATTTTTTGGCAGAAAATGTTAAGCGAGAATCACGAATAGCTTTAGCGTTATTTAATCTTACACAAGAATTTGTACATCCATTAACGTGTTTGAAAAGTATAGTTGAACAATAGAGTTGGAGTTTACCTTTGACCAAGTGTCTTATAAGTATCCAACTTTCTTGGGGAATAAATCCTCTAGTGTCCAACTTTCTTGGGGAATAAATCCTCTAGTGTCCAACTTTCTTGGGGAATAAATCCTCTAGTGTCCAACTTTCTTGGGGAATAAATCCTCTAGTGTTCAAATTTCTTGGGGAATAAATCCTCTAGTGTCCAAATTTCTTGGGGAATAAATCCTCTAGTGTCCATACATTCATAGGCAGGTAGAAATGTTGTTTTTTTGCTTACTTTTTTAAGGTCGGTCACGTGATTTCTAAGCTTTTTCTTTTCCTTTTGCGAGCAAAAGATAAAAATTATTTGATGACATTCATAAATTTAATTTGAAATAAGCAGAAATGGAAGATTATATTAATCATATGATGAAAATACTGATTTTTGTTTACAAAAACCACCATTGTAAGGAAATAATTTTGAGATACATTCTGATGCTTTGCCTTAGATGCTGTTATGACATGATTAAAAACATCGTTATCTGTTATTATACATTTTTACATATGAAAACAAGTATGATGTAGGTATATTAATCGAAATAACACATTGTGATAAATGTTATATTTATTGCATATTTATCATCATATTGATGTCTTGATATATTATTCGAGGTTATATTTCGTGATAGTTAACAATATCCAGAACGCAGGAAAAGGACAAAAAATGTTAGCCATTTTACGACCAATGAATTTAAATAAAATGTAAGGCTATTTAAAGGATTGATATGCTCTTATTTAATGCCCGGAAAATTATATGTAATATGTGGCACCATATAGCGACTGCATGCATACATACATACGTGCGTACATATGTACATACATGCGTGCGTACATATGTACATACAAACAAACATACATACATAAATACATACATACATACATGCGTGCGTACATACATACACACTTTTGTGTAACTGTCAGTATGCTTTCTGTTTTTTTTAAATATGAACCACTTATCATAGAATCTTATCTCGACGCGTCATGATATGTTTCTATCGCGAATACATATCCCTCTTTTTAACCAATGACATTGCAGCTACTTTTAGTTTCTATATCTCTTTCTTAGAATTACCGGTATCACATAATGTAACTATAAATAGCAGTGGAAACTCCAGCGGATTATTTATATTTTCACGTTTTATTTCAGCGACAACATAAGTTTCTCTGTCGTTGGTTCGAATAGTTCATTTTACTTTGAACATTTTCACAATGAGTCTTACACTTCGACCTTCGGAAATATATTACTGTCAAAATTCGATTAATAACGTGTTTCAAGACTACGGACCAATTGGTCACACGCTAGATGACATAATCGATGGAAATCTCTGTATAGATGATCTTCCACCTATTCGAGTGTGTGAAATAGGTGACCGTTGGTTTGCCCTGGACAACCGGAGACTTTGGATTTTCAAGCATCTGGAGGAGATGGGCGAAATTTATGAAATAGACGTCGAGGAGATAACCTACATCTCGCAGCGAAAGTTCACAACTGAAAATAATGGAGAGTCCATTGTTGTCCGAGGGGATCCTGATAGTCAGTATGTGAACGACGATTCTGATGATGAAGATTCTGATGATGATGACGACGAAGATGATTATTATGAAAGCGATTACAGCTACGACGACTCGACTGATGATTCTGAGGACGATTATTACTAATACTGAAACATTCATGCAAACCTCATGCGGCTGTAAGCAAATAAAAGTCGAGACTAGTTTTTCATCAATGTGAAACATGCAAATAAGCAATAAAGATTTCACTAAAGATGATGATGACGATAATGACCATGGTAAATTTTTCAGAACTTTCCCAGCTTTTGTAGGGAGTTTAAGGAGATATTCATCTTGTTGTAATTCCATTTTATGAGTCTCTATAGACGACTTCAAAGATTCTCAGGTTGAAAATAGTTAGGTAAGAACAAGGTGAGGAAGAATTGTGAGTGAGAATGGATAATTACTCTTTGAATTTACCATTTTAGTTAAATACTTTTCATCGACCAATGTTCAACAGATTCTACAAGAGTCTCAAGATGTAAAGATGATGTTTCTTAGATTCTGATAACCAGTATGAAGACAATACGTGTGAAAATTTGATCCTCGCCTTATATTTGAAAAAGGAAAGAAATGCATACCAATGTGCTTCCTTACAAAATGTTCAATTAACCTGATGGAAACTAATATAGAAGATGACGAGTGGTTCTGTCAATAGCAGTAATTATTTCGAAGACGTTTGTGACTGAAAAATTCGAAATTACCGTCACTATAGTGTAAACGACTTGAGCTCGTGTGAAAACTTCGAAATTACCGTCCCTATCGTGTAGATGACTTGAGTTGGTGTGGAAAATTCGAAATTACCGTCACTATCGTGTAGACGAATTGAGCTCGTGTGGAAAATTCGAAATTACCGTCCCTATCGTGTAGACGACTTGGGCTGGTGTGGACAATTCGAAATTACCGTCACTATCGTGTAGACGACTTGAGCTGGTGTGGAAAATTCGAAATTGACTAATCAAGGACCTTTTGCTGAGAACCAAATACACAACGGGATGCATATTCGAATCTTGTAAATAATACTTAAGAAGGATAAGTGCAACCATAATATTGAAGGTAGAAAGTAAGAAAATATCATTTTAGAATATGCACGCAATTCTTACTTCTATCTTCCCTCAATTTGTACGATTTTTCCGAGTACCTTTGTGCTTAAGGACATGATGACTATGATATTTTAGAATCTCGTGGAATAGACGACTATGATATTTGAGAATCTTGTGGGCAGGATGACTATGATAGTTGAGAATCTTGTGGACTTGATGACTATGATATTTGAAACTCTTGTGGACAGGATGACTATGATATCTGAGAATCTTGTAGACAGGATGACTATGATATCTGAGAATCTTGTGGACAGGATGACTATGATAGTTGAGAATCTTGTGGACTGGATGACTATAATATTTGAGAAATCTTGTGATGACATATGGAATACTGTCTGTATTTGTGAATTATGAAAAGTTAATGCCGATCCAGAGTATTTGTCCCCCCTCCCCCGACTTTACAGAGCGTGTTTCTACGACCCATATGTTCTTACCTATTCGGTAGTGTTCAAACGTGATACTTGACACAGCCATGTTTGTGTCATGTGTAAATTTACACTTAGGAGAAATCATTTGTGATTTTGGAATGCGATTGCTACAGAGTCCCTATAATGCAACACTAGGGCTATTGCAATATTTATTTTACGAAATAAAAATGTATGCTTTGTTCCATGTCGAAATGTAGAGGTGACAAGAAATTTGACTTAAAAGTGCAAATGTTTCTAACAGTCGAACCGAAATTTCCTTGAAATAGTGTCTTCCTTTTTTCTGGAACTTATTCATATTGTGTTAGAATGAGTTTTGCGGAATGTATACCTGCAAAATATTCCAAAGATATATCAAACTGAATATACGGACGACATAATATTATGGTGTATTTATGGATTAAATTTTTGGATCAAATTTTAAGAAGGTTAGTTGTGTTTTGTTTTGTTTTTTTCTTTCTTTTTATTTTTTCGTCTTCGAATTGTCTAAATTTTGTTTTTTCCCAATTCAATGTTTTCTTTTATTGTTCATTTACAAGATGGCACAATAAATACAATCAGTTTTCAATGTTCGTCATTTCATTTTATTATCTGTATCGAATTCGAAAAACTATTCTCTCTCTCTCTCTCTCTCTCTCTCTCTCACGTTGAAAACTAGATTTGTCCTCACACTGATTAATTTTTTCGCAATTTAAGGTTCTCTTTCATTGTTCCTATATAGGATGGCACGATTAATACTAACAGATGTTAATGTCTACCCTTCAGATAGTTTGCTAAATGATTCGATTTCGTAACCCCCTCCCGCACCCACCCTCTCTCTCATTCTGATATAGATCTACTCGACTGGATACAGCAGGCAGCGTTTGAAGTCACTAATCATTATTCTACGTGGTAACGCCCATCCGTGGAATACCTGTTACTGTTATCCCACGAACTACCCGTGGGTTATCAGAATTTAGAACACAGGAAAGTACTGACGAGAAAGCTGCCGTCATACAATAAAGATTACACACTTGTACAGAGTTAATGTACGTAAGACACATGTATATTTGTTTGGCAGTTTATTGAGACATCTAGGACATTGAACGTTAATTTAAAAAATGGAAATACTTGTAAAATAATTATTTAGCAAACTGTTTAACTGGAAAACTGTCAGTTGGTCTGAGCAGAACCAATCAAAATTTGTATTATACAAACAATGTCACTGTATATGATATTCATCGCTGACGGTGATATTATGGACTCGTAATGCTTGTCAAAACAGCACTATTCAACCATTAATTTACCGTCACACCAGAATGTCCATAATGTCACTGAGAACTTCGCTTGTCTAACACGAATGTAGCCCTGCGCTCATATGCAAACAGAAAGAAAATGACGCAAAATGTCACTTTACTCATTTTTGTGTCTCTGTGCATGCGTAAGTGTGTTTATTGATTTATCTTTGCTATGTTTTCCTTTTTCTTAGACTTAGAAATTGCTTTAAAACAGTGAAAGTCATTTTACATATATTTACACAAAAAGTCGGCAGCAGTCTTAAAGTTGGATGGTTAAATCACTCAAGCTTGTCTTCATTGTGACAAAATTGGAAGTGTCGATTTTTCTTGTTAAAAATGTACTAGCTTATAGATGCTATTTTTTCACTTTTAAAATACATATTAAATAGTACTTTACTAAAGTCGATGTATATTATGGCGCTTGTAACATGAATGGCATAACTGGGATAATAATAGGCGTTGGATTTACACATAATTAGATGCGTGAAATAAAAACTTTGA
Source organism: Margaritifera margaritifera (assembly GCA_029931535.1). Lineage (NCBI taxonomy): Eukaryota > Metazoa > Mollusca > Bivalvia > Unionida > Margaritiferidae > Margaritifera > Margaritifera margaritifera. The sequence continues at coordinate 2,833,744 of JAQPZY010001528.1, forward strand.
GATTGAATTTTCGCACTTTATATTTAAATTTAAAATTAAAAAGGCTTGCTTTACACATAACTAAATAATATTGTTAGAAAAAAAATCATTTTAAATTCTCATTGTCTCTGCATGATGAAACCGTTGTGCTGTTGCCTGTGTAACGTAATCTAAAGACAGCATTTGGTAAAATTAATAAACCCAATGATTGATAGAAATGAAAGATTTACGGGAGATGGTATTTTCATGTATATCTGGATAAGAAATATCTGAGTTTCGGGCTCCTAAATTAATCCTGATTCCAACTTCTTGGTACGTTCTGCCATGACGATTATAAAACTATTCCATGTAGAAAATATCTGAGTCAGCAGGTATCTGTCTATATTAACTCCATACAGCACAAGCGTGTTCAACGCTGATTGGTCGATCGCCTTCTCATTCGCTAGCTTGTCGAAGGGCCAATTTGCTATTCAACCTTGATATAAGCCGTTCGTTGCCACCTGATACAACCGACGCTTACATCAAGTACTTGGCTAATTTTGACAAATACAATTCTCCAGATTTTGTTTCCCTGATTACTGACTTTATAGAAATATCTATCCTTCCTTATGAAAAATTACATAATAGCTATTTATAGTTTCTATCTTCATTTTATGGAAATTCCGTGGTCTCCTACATTGTAAGATCCCATAAATAAAATTGGGAAAACTAGGTCAGATAAATTCTTGGCTAGAACACCAAGGGTACCCTTTGATTTGTTGTTTATGATATTATGAATATAATGCAATGGTCTAACCTGTAGAGGAACAAAATGGGCATATCAGGTTAAATCATGACTACACACGTTTGTTTTTGCTTACATTTGGGAAAATCAATCTTTGATCAATACAAACTTTCCTTGTATAAAAAGAAATAAGTTTGGATCGATATGTCCAGCCATGAAACAGTAATATGAATAAATCAAGTAAACTTTCTTATTGATCGAAATAGAAAATGTTTTTGAGCTAGACAATTACGTCTTGTATTCATACTCTACATTTCAAAACCGTTCTTGCAAGATTTATAACTACCTCTCATTCTTTAGCAACTGAGGCTGGTCTTTATAACGTTATGATCTCAAAAATAGATTATGTAATTTTTTGCATTTTACATCAAAAATTGAATCTAAATATCATTTTTACTCATTTGCCCTAATTTTGTGAAATTTAGAAAATAATATATTTCTCTTTATTTCTGGCGTTGACCGTCATTGATGAAATTTGAGTGATTAGTATCGTCCAGTACCAGAAACGTTCTTCTGAAACTATCCAGCTTTATTTATTACTCATAGACAAAAGGAATCATACAGAATAATTACTCTGTCTGTGTGGTGTGTATGGATTTCTTTGATGCTCCATATAAAAAATGAAACGTGCCATTATACATGTATATGTAGAAAGAAATGTGGTTACCTATGGCTGCCATTTGTATTGTACTTTATGTTTGGTGCAGACATTGTGTTTAATGCAATAAAAGTTGGAAAAAGTTTGAATACATTCAAATTTACATAAACAAGTCTGTACATATATGGGACTTTTTTTCGTTCACGGCCTGTCTTTCACTCTTGGTCTAATACTCGAAGTTAATTTCTGACATTCCCAAGCAAGCGTACGCACAGACACACAGACAGACAGACGGACGTATCCATTTCAACGGATACACAGTTATATGCGTAACATAACCGAATATAATTCCTCGTGAACATGATGGACAGATGCTACAAAACGTTTTACCTGATTCTAACCCAAAGCACAATTTTTAGAAATCACAGCTCCTTTCAAGTAAAAGCATTCCTATTTTACAGCATTATTTTGTGTCAAAAAAGTAATTAGAGCTGAAAATTTCAAGCCAGTATCAAGAATAGCTTTAAGTCGTACACAGGTATTTAGTTTCACATCCATGATCGTGTTTGAAAAGTAGAACGTGGACAATGCAAAGGGAGTCACATTTGACCAATCGTCTTTGAAATTTCCAATATTTTTGTGTATTAAATCCAAGATTGTCCATATTTTTATAGCCGCCTAGACATTTTTCTTTTGCATATGTGTTACATATAGAACAATTACGATGTAGGCATATAAATCTAAATACCACAATAGCCATGTGATTAATTTAACATTTATTATAGATTTATCATCATATATATGATGAATTGAATATTATTTAATTATATTTTTGGTCAGAGTTAAAATATGCAGAAATCTGAAAAAGAGAAATGCAAACTATTTTCGAATAGTGTATATTGGCGCCAATTTCGGTGTTTTTAATATGTCAATTCATATATTTATCTATCAAACTATCTATCTAGCTAGCTATCTGTCTCTGTGCGTGCGTGTGTGTGTGTGTGTAAGCGCAAACATTAAAACGAAAGGGGAGGAAAAGTCTTAAATAGATCATGTGCTGATTCATTTAAGATAAGAATGGTAAAAAAACTGTTACAAAATATGTTTGTATTTTTGATGAATTTTAAGGTTATGTAAGTGATTGATATTTTCTGATTCAAATCGTACGGAAAAAATATATGTAAACTCAATGAACTTGGAATATTTAGTATATCTGTAGTTCTAGAACAATCTGTAAAATTGTGAGTAATTTTTTAAAAATATGATTCACCTGTTATAGTCTCATATCTCAATGACTCCTGATCTATCTGTTCTTTTGCGTATACAAGTCCCTCTTTGTAATCAATGACATGACAGCTATTTTTAGTTTTTATAGCTCTGTCTTAAAATCCCTGTTGTTGCATAATGTAATTATAAATAGCAGTGGAAACTCCGACGGATTAATGTTAGCTTCATGTTTCTCTTACAGCGACGACATAAGTTTCTCTGTCGTTGGTTCGAATAGTTCATTATACTTTTATCATTTTCACAATGAGTTTTACACTTCGACCTTCGGAAATATATTATTGTCAAAATTCGATTAATAACGAGTTTAAGTACTACGGACTAATTGGTCACACGCTAGATGACATAATCGATGGAAATCTCTCGCTAAATGATCTCCCAACGATTCGAGTGCGTCAGATACGCGACCGATGGTTTGCCTTGGACAACCGGAGACTTTGGATTGCCAAGCACCTGGAAGAGATGGGCGAAATTTATGAAATAGACGTCGAGGAGATAGCCTACATCCCACCGAGAAAGTTCACAACGAAAAATTATGGAGAGTCCATTGTTGTTCGAGGGGATCCGGATAGTCGGTATGTGGGCAACGATTCTGACGATGAGGATTCAGATGAGGAAAACGACGAAGATGACGATGAAAGCGAAAACGATTATTACTCAACTGAGTATTATGAGGATGATTATTATTACTGCTGAAACTTTCATGCAAAGGTGATGCAGCTGAAGTCAGATAAATATGAATACTAATTTTTTCATCAATGTGAATCATGCAATTAAGCAATAAAGATGTAAGTGACGGTGATGATGACAACAGTGACCATAGCAAGTTTGTCAGAAAATTCCTAGCTTTCAAATCGTGTGTAACAGTCTAAATTTTCTAGTCACTTACATTTTGCTGCAAACCGAATACTCAAGATGAGGAATTTTACGACAAGATATGGATTCGCCTCCAGTATATAATCCCAAGGAAGGATAGGTGCAACCATACTTTTGGAGTCAGAAAAACTTTAGAATCTACACGCATGTCTAACTTTTACCGTCCCTCAAATTGTACGATTGTTCTACTACCGTTGCGATTGTGGATAGAAAGACTGTGATAGTTGAGAATCTTTTGATGACTCATATGCAGACGGAAAGATAATGATGCAGAAATGTCACTTTACTCCTTTTTGTGTTTATGTGCATGCGTGCGTGTGTTTATTGATTTATCTTTGCTATGTTTTCCTTTTTCTTTGACTTAGAATATGCATTAAACAGTGAAAGTCATTTTACAGATATTTACACAAAAAGTCGGCAGCAGCCTTAAAGTTGAGTGGTTAAATCACTCAAGCTTGTCTTCATTGTGATAAATTGGAAGTGTAGATTTTTCTTGTTAAAAATGTACTAGCTTATAGATGCTACTTTTTCACTTTTAAAATACATATTAAATAGTACTTTACTATAGTCGATGTATATTATGGCGTTTGTAAAATGAATGGCATGACTGGGACAATAAGGGGCGTTAGATTTACACATAATTAGATGCGTGAAATAAAAACTTTGAGATTGAATTTTCGCACTTTATATTTAAATTTAAAATTAGAAAGGCTTGCTTTACAAATAATATTGTTAGAAAAAAAATCATTTTAAATTCTCATTGTCTCTGCATGAATGAATGATTTACTGGAGATGGTATTTTCTTGTATCTCTGGATAAGAAATATCTGAGTTTCGGGCTCCTAAATTAATCCTGATTCCAACTTCTTGGTACGTTCTCCCATGACGATTATAAAACTATTTCATGTAGAAAATGTCTGAGTCAGCAGGTATCTGTTTATATTACCTCCAAACAGCACAAGCGTGTTCAACGCTGATTGGTCGATCGCCTTCTCATTCGCTAGCTTGTCGAAGGGCCAATTTGCAATTCAACCTTGACATGAGCCGTTCGTTGCCACCTGATACAACCGACGCTTACATCAAGAACTTGGCGAATCTCGACAAATACAATTCTCCAGATTTTGTTTCCCTGATTACTGACTTTATAGAAATATCTATCCTTCCTTATGAAAAATTACATAATAGCTATTTATAGTTTATATCTTCATTTTATGGAAATTCCGTGGTCTCCTACTATGTAAGATTCCATAAATAAAATTGGGAAAACTAGGTCAGATAAATTCTTGGCTAGAACACCAAGGGTACCCTTTGATTTGTTGTTTATGATATTATGAATATGATGCAATGGTCTAACCTGTAGAGGAACAAAATGGGCATATCAGGTTAAATCATGACTACACACGTTTGTTTTTGTTTACATTTGGGAAAATCAATCTTTGATAAATACAAACTTTCCTTGTATAAAAGAAATAAGTTTGGATCGATATGTCCAGACATGGAACAGTAATATAAATAAATCAAGTAAACTTTCTTATTGATCGAAATAGAAAATGTGTATAAGCTAAACAATTATGTCTTGTATTCATACTCTACATTTCAAAACCGTTCTTGCAAGATTTATAACTACCTCTCATTCTTTAGCAACTGAGGCTGGTCTTTATGACAATATTGATCTCAAAAATAGATTATGTAATTTTTTGCATTTTACATAAAAAGATGAATCTAAACATCATTTTGACTTATTTGGCCTAATTTTGTAAACTTTAGCAAATAATATATTTCTCTTTATTTCTGGCGTTGACCGTCATTGATGAAATTTGAGTGATTAGTATCGTCCAGTACCAGAAACGTACTTCTGAAACTATCCAACTTTATTTATTACTCATAGAGAAAAGGAATTATACAGAATAATTAATCTGTCTGTGTGGTGTGTATGGATTCCTTTGATGCTCCATATAAAAAATAAAATGTGCCATTATACATGTATATATATAGAAAGAAATGTGGTTACCTATGGCTGCCATTTGTATTGTACTTTATGTTTGGTGCAGACATTGTGTTTAATGCAATAAAAGTTGGAAAAAGTTTGAATACATTCAAATTTACATAAACAAGTCTGTACATATATGGGACTTTTTTTCGTTCACGGCCTGTCTTTCACTCTTGGTCCAATACTCTAAGTTAATTTCTGAAAATCACAAGCAAGCGTACGCACACACACATACGCACACACAGACAGACAGACGGATGTATCTGTTAAGGTACGTACATAAAATTCGCATACATTTCAAGGGATACACGGTTATATGCCTAAGATAAGCGAACATAATTCCTCGTGAACATGATGGACAGATGCTACAAAACGTTTTACCTGATTCTAACCCAAAGCATAATTTTTAGAAATCACAGCTCCTTTCAAGTAAAAGTATTCCTATTTTACAGAATTATTTTATGACAAAAAAGTAATTAGAGCTGAAAAGTTCAAGCCAGTATCAAGAATAGATTTAAATCGTACACAAGTATTTAGTTTCACATCCAATATTTGTGTTTGAAATGTAGAAGGTCAACAATGGAAAGACCTTTGACCAAGCGTCTTAAAATTCCAATAACGGCACAAAAATTATGCAAGTTTTTTTTGTATAACATTTTCAACACAATCTCTTGCATGAATAAAAAAGGTAAATGTGGAATATGATTGATAAGCAGTAATATCCCATGCAAGTATACTCAATATACAAACTTTTCAACAGCAAAGTCAGTGTGTGATACATGTTCAGGGGATACATCCACTAGCCCGTAACCAAACTATATGTTGAGAAAATCCATCAACGCATTCATTAATGAATATTCCGTATGGTTTTAGTTTTTCATTAGAATCTATATGCCACGTGTAGTTGGGCCCATGACTAAAGTACATGCGACGTCGCAAGCGGCGGTTTTTCCGCAATTCTATCCTTTCAGGATAACGAATTTGCACTTTCACGATCGACAACAAGGCTCTCACTTAAACAGTTTGTGTGCATCCAATTGTATCCATGCAAACAACCAGACTTCTCTATTTCTTTACGAAGAAATGCGACCACTTGAATGAGATCTGTCTTATATTTCGTCCTGTAGAGTCGAAGATTCTTAAATTTTCTTCGCAATGTGAATCTGTTCATTACAATGTTATGATTATATGCTAAAAGTTCTAATATATATTTTTGTGAAACATTTAATCTAAGATAGAATCTTAACATATTGTCTATGTCCAATATGTCCGCCATGTTTTATAAATAAATCGTAAAACCTATCTAACAGAAATGAGCGTCGACCTTATCTCGTAATTACGCAATATTATCTCGTAATAACGCAATGGTATCTCGTTATAACGCAATGATATCCTCACGAGAACGTAATAACGCAATGTTATCTCGTTATGACGCAATGCTATATCGTAATAACGCAATGTTATCTCGTTAAAACGAAATAATATCTCGTTATAACACAATGTTATCACGTTATAACGTAATGTTATCTCATAATAACGCAATGTTATCTCATTTAAATGCAAATTTTTTTTTTTCACCTGGCGGTAACGGGTTTCCATGGCTTAACTTAATCTAATGTCAAAATTCAGTTACTTGAAAGCACATACCTTAGAATGTCTTTTATTAAATCATGCAAGACGTGACAATTTGCCATGTTATCAATTTGAAGCCGTATGAAAGGTGCATGCTTTAAAGAGTATATATATACTTCGTGACTTAAATACAACTAAACAGCAGTGAGTCTGATTGCAGTTCGAGATGTTCAATCTTGTGTCAAAGGAAACATCGATACAGCCTTGTACACATTTTCGATAGACACAACAAGAATAACAAGGGGTCGTATTCCTGGAATTGACTCTTAACATGTGCATTGAGTTTCCTGGTAGTGAAAATGAAACTAGGTTACACGAGTTCTTCTGAAAATTATTGTTGTCAAACCTTTTATCCAGAGCTGTAAAAACGATGTAAGCAGAATGTATATTTGCGCATGTAATGTATGTTGGTGACTTTAATGAGAGAGAGAGAGAGAGAGAGAGAGAGAGAGAGAGAGAGAGAGAGAGAGAGAAAAGCTGAAGTTTTACTAGTTGACATGACAAATTTCGTTTCATCTGTTACCGTAGGCGTACAGTACTCTAAATCAATGGGTGATAATTGGTAAATCAAGCCATAAACTAAGCGACTACCAATAATAGCATATATCAATGTGTTCAAATATACGTATATTTTTAGAAACAATCTCCTACATACTTTTAAACAGAGTTGATAGTATATTAAAAATTTTGCCGGAATCGGAACTCAAACGACTAAATTATACCGACATGGATTTGTATACACCCAAAAGTAAAAATTATGGGAAAATGTATTAGAGACTGCCTGACGACCGATATCCATCCGCTTTGTGTTGACCCGGGCGGGTATAGTGAGATCCATCCGCTTTGTGTTGACCCGGGCGGGTATAGTGAGATCCATCCGCTTTGTGTTGACCCGGGCGGGTATAGTGAGATCCATCCGCTTTGTGCTGACTGACCCAGGTCAGGATAGTGAGATCCATCGGCTTTGTGTTGACCCGGGCCGTTATAGTCCGCGTCTGACACTAACCATAACCGACTGCCACTAAAATGATACTGAAATATATTTGTTTGTTTTATGTTACATTTAGAAGGACGGGATTTATTTTTATTTCTAACATTTCCACTCTCGTAAAGCTGGTTAAAGTGTGTTCTTTGAGATTTCGGAGTCCGGTGCGGGTGCACAAGATAGACATCAATTAAAGATAGAAATGGAGATAACAAGGTGCCTGATATGTGTCACGGAATTGTATGGTTTATATCAATATGTATATGTGGTCAAAAATGTATTCGGGTTTCGTTTCCGACTAGAGCGTTACTCGGGGGTTGTTTATTTTTTCGGCTCTAGTTATTTTGAAATACTGAGCGCGATTCACCCCATGCTGCACGTGCAAATTGCCTGCAGTGAAAACTCACGTACCTAGCTGCTGCGCATATCTGTCACAGCTAGAGTACATATAGAGCGAATTCTCTGTAAACAAATTACACTACGACGAGTCTTGTCAGAAAGCTTACCTCTTTACGGGAGCAAAACTTCAGCTGTAGAGGTATATGAAATTTAAGATTGTATTCTTTATCACTATTCGTTTTATATGACATAATTGTTTCATATATTAGATGTTTTAGAATTTATTCCGAATTCTACAGAGAGTCAATACCTAGGTCATACAACGCCATGATATTAGAAATACTATAGGCTGGTTCAAGTTAGCTATTTGTTGTAACTGAACAGACGGATTTTATTTAATTATACGCAGCATGCATTGAATGATTAATGTAATGTGTAACGAGATGTAATTCATGTGCGCGCATGCGCAACATCTATCAATACAAAAGTACTAACCGTGTCATATGTACTACACGGTTTAGTTGTTATACTTTTAGCTGTTCCTTATGTATGGTTTGGTGATGAGAAGTCACAGAACTCTGTGTGGTTTCGTGTGACGTGTACGCTGTGTCTGGTGACGTTGTTTCGGAAGAGTGTACTGGTTTTCTCGATGCGAGGGACCAAGGCTTCTCGACCAACGAGTCTGTGTTTATGTGAAGGCTCTCGAGGGATCCTTCAACAGACTGGGAGGGGTGGACCATGCGTGGTGGCTCCTCGACCATGGACTAGAGCGGGTGGAACCGGAGATACATCTTGGTCGTCAAACGGGCGCCACGATAGTTATATTTATTGCGTGTTCCATTTTTATGTTATCTCAATATTGCTATCTGTGCAAAATTACATTCATTCCCATTTCAATATCGCTATATGTGTGATAGATTCATAATTTCATGCATTCCCATTTAATTTTCGTTATATGAACGATATATTCATAAATTCATACATATTCCAATATCGCTTGATGAATTGATAAATTGATGAGTATCATATTGATAAGTGCATAAATCACATGCTTTGGTCACCCTTGGTACTTAATGAGACCTTGTTTATATTGGGGTGTAGATCATATACTCTTATTTGTTGATTGGTGATAGGATGCTATTCACGTTTGTTTAAAATTCCATTCGTTAAATTCATCTTTGCTTTTTTCTCGTTGAGTTACTTGTTGTTGATAGTTCCATGTTAGGAACTTTATAATTTTCCTTATCTTTTTGTTATAATGGTGTCAGATTTGTTCATCTTTAAATTGCGTTTATAAATAAACATCTTATTAACGCAGTTGCTTTCGGTGTCTTCACTAATCCAGTCCTCACCCGGCTTCATCCTGTGACAATATGCATGCGTTATATATATGAGGTGGAGAGAGAGAGAGAGAGAGAGAGAGAGAGAGAGAGAGAGAGAGAGAGAGAGAGAGAGAGATAGGAGAGAGAGAGAGAGAGAGAGAGGGGGGGAGGGAGAGCGTGCGTTCAGGTTGAAAAATGGTAGGGGGATTCCGCTGGAGATATTGGACTCCTACCTCATTTCAGACTGGTTTGGACGCCCCATTATATACAAACTCTTTAAAATTGAATATCTCATGTCAGTAAGATGTTAAGTGGGCTGACTAGAACAACTTTGAATGCTAACCAGGGGTAATCAGAGTGCTACCTACCATAGGTCTCTTATTTCATTTTATAGCATCTGTTAGATATCTGGCCTCAGTGTGCCTGGTAAAAGACACAAAGACGGCCGGGATTATTTTTTCCTCGTGCAGGGACCTATATAGCCAACGTATTAGAGGTCCCTGCCCCGTGTAAGGATCCATGAAAGAAAGTCATGGGAACAAAAATCACAGTTATAAGTCAATGGAAAAAAGGCACAAGAAAAGAGTAACATAAAAAAAGTTACAGGCAAAGTAACTATTAGTAAGTGTACTGTTATACTAATTTGTATTTAATATACGTTAAGTTAAATTAATTTATTCTTATAACTTATTAGCATTATTAGGAGCAAATTATTTTGCAAACTATAAAAAAGTTGAAAAACTTGCTTTACCATTAATAAACATGCTTAAATCAATATGATAAATTATAATAAAAACAAGTATAAAATGTCCACGGCAGAACAAATCCACTTGCCCGATACGCGATACAAGCTCAAATCCGGCTCAAGCAAGCTCAAGTCTGCAAGGTACATGCCAGTGAGCAAGTCCAGAAAGGGGGGGGGGGGGAGAGAGAGAGAGAGAGAGAGAGAGAGAGAGAGAGAGAGAGAGAGAGAGGAAGCGGTCGTGTTCAGTTTGTTATGTTTATTTTCAGCAAGTTGTATCCTCCACTACTGTTACCTCCAACAGTCTGGAATGTACACAATATGCTACCGTCAATGGAGATCCCAGAACGACAACATCTATAGGCCTGGAATTGTAGTTGTTAAGGAGTAAAACTAATTTTAATTACGTAATACTTACCCCCTCCCCCCCCAACCCCCCCCCCCCTCCCAACAACAACAACATTTGCAATGTTATTTCATTGCTGAATTTGCCAGGCCGATGGGAGCTGATGGCATGAAGCTAAGCAGTCGAAGTGAAGTGAACTTACCATTTGCTATATTAGGATGCTCTACTGCAGCTATCGCCTCTAAGACTGTGCAACGGAGGAAGTTCCAATTTCCAAGCAAAGAGGAGGGGCATGCGTACCTACTTGACGTACGCCGAGACCGACGTGTTGCTCGTGACGACCATGACACATGCGGTTTTATGCACCATTGTAGTGCTAGAAAAACATATTCCTCCTGAAAACACAAGACCCGCGGAACTACCCCCTTGGGCTTTAGGTGAGCACCCAAATTCGAATCTGAGGCCACAGCGTACAGAAAGGAATCATGCTCGGAGGGATGTATCGGGATTCCGGTGTGAAACCGGTTCTGAATTTGCCACCAATTCAGATGGTGACGAAATTTGGATCCCAATAGATTTCGAGCAGACAGAGAATTCTTATGCAGTCTCCAATTTTATAGATAGCAGTAGGAACTTGATGGGTTGCAAATGAAGGCCTTCATAGTGTAACTACGTCCGCTGCTGTGTTCAGAGCTCCAGGAGAGAGACGTAGAGGCGAGCAGACTTGCTATGAGAGACAGGATTCGTGAGATACCGTCTGTGGAAACCCGAACTGTTTCTTGGCGGGTGAAGACATTTGTTCCCACGTAAACAAAATTCTGAGAAAGGATAAGATCCGACTACTCATGGTTGTGGATTAAACTCTAGGCGAGCCATTGTCTTCCAACAGATTGGCAGGTTCTTTAGAGGGGCACATCTAAGGACGTTGTGCATCAACCAGTCGTCGAAATACTGGATGATCGGACCCCTAAAAGCTTACAGTGAGCCGCTATTACACCCATAACTATTGTAAATGCTCTACAGGCGAGGCAGACGGGAAGATGACGAAACTGAAAGCTCTCCTGTTCCAGACAAAACCGCAAAAATTTCCTGTGTGACGGGAAGATGGAAATGTAAAGGTAAGCATCCTGGAGATCTACGGAGGCCATCCAGTCGTTGGACCTTATCACATTCTGACTAAGGCGGATGTCTCCAACTTGAAACGTTCTTTTTGAATAAACTTGTTTAATGGGGAAAGATCGATAATTTGTCTAAAATTTCCCCCTTTTTTAGAAACCCGGAAGATCTGGTAATAAAGTCCTGGACTTTGTATCTTTGTCATCATCTCTCATGCGCCCTTCCTTAGAAATGTGTAACCTCTTTCGTTAGGGATACCAACTGAGACTAGTAAAACCAAACTGGGTCCTTGAAAGAGATTAAGGATCTCGAAAGCGAAGCCTTACACCCTCTTTTATTGTGGAAAGGACCCATGTATCGTCCGTGAGGTCTGACTAATCCTCGGTAAACAGGATCAGTCTGACACTTACTGGGGCGTCTGGAAGAGGTAGACTTGGCAGGAGAGGGTGCGGCTCAATAGAATTTACTGCCTCCCTTCATAGGGAAGGGGAATAGGTCGGTAGATTTCCTCCCTTGTCCCTTCCGGCCACCTCGTCGTGTGAAAGAATGTCGGTAGGGAGCTTCAAGTGGGTCTGACGATTCTCCTGAGCTCTTAGCCAGAAACGTTTGGGAGGAGGACCCATCGACCTAGCCCGGCCCGGCCCAGGACTGCGGCCATGGACAGTTGTTGCTGATCCCTCAAATATGGGGGGGGGGGGCACTGTAGCAATTAGCTCTCTGAATAGCGTCTCTGCATCAAGTGAAGCGGCACTCAAAAGGTTTTTATCGTGCTGCAGCAAAACTAAACGAGTGCGTCCGTACATGTCCCAAATAGCCTTTTTATGGCCTCATTTACCCACATCTTGAAGCATATTAAATGGTTTAGAGGAAATACAAATAAACAATCAACCAAAACAAAAATGAGTTAGTAATACTTACTCTGACGTATGTCACTAAGAGAGGGACAAAAAAAAAGCAAACAGATAACACAAAAGCACCATTTTACTGTTAAGCTACTCAAAATGTATCTAAAAGGGACACAGATAAACGCAATCTATCCAATGACTGTGGAAATAATATCATTTACAACACACAGATGTGTACAATTGTCATTAGATACGCCATATGATGAAAAATGTCGTTACGTCCATAGACACGTGAGAACAACACGAAGTCCAAGGAAACAAGGTAAAGAAAGACGATTTTCCGAATAATGAAAATAGTTAAGGAATGAGACAAAGATCATGTTTGTTTCTTGTTCTAGACCTAGAGAATATTCACCTTGGGGGACTAGTACCAGGAAAAGTTAGCAATGCAGTAATAGCAGGTTTTGTATTATTGCTATTAAGCAACAACCTTGTTTTATCTACCACCATTCTTCCACCTGGCGCATTACTTGGTAGTTTCAAAGAGAACACAAATTGTTAACACGATCATTCAACAAGATGCAGTTGGAAATCGATAATAGTATAATTAGCTACAAAGACGACTTCAAAATTTGTGTTTGGATAGAGCAGCCGACCATATGACAACTGAAGAGTGTTTACATGATATTGGTTGGAATATTCCTCTTTATCATCAGCATTGATTGCAGCATTGACATTTGATGTGACAAACATGTACACCGTTGCATTAAAGGTCTAAATGGCTGGTACCCTACAATTTTGTCATGAAATGTATGATGAGTTATATTATAATGCATAGATGTTAAGATTTACATGCCTCTACCTATAGATACAATAATAAAATGTTATTACTTTAACTCTTGTACTGTTTTATTTTATCTCATTCAAACTTGATTGTGACTTTTTCCCTTGGCTAAAGTGCGACTTTTTTTATCCGTGACTTTTTTCCTGTGACTTTCTATCTGTTTTCTCCATGTAAGACACTGAAAAAGTAACAACAATCCAGAAGTGTGATAAAAAAATAATACAAACCAGTCTAAGACAGCCCTTGAACCCCTAGTCCCGGCTGTCAGAACATCACTACTACCACTTATATAGTGAGTATCCCCACCCCTAATCTCCCGCCAGGGAAGACGCTGATCTGCCGGTGCATCATGTTATCGCAGATCTAGAACTATGGTGTTCACAGCTGGATACGTGTCAACGGGTTACACATACATAAGATATTAAATAACTATGGCAATGTTGCTTTCATACCAACAGCTACCTTGAGTTAACTATTTTACAAAATATTTTGTGTTTTTCTTTTTAGATTTGCTTGGCTTTTACATCATTTTTCTTGGTTATCATTTAGTTTTTATATATACACAAGGGGTATTTGAAATATTTTGTTATAACGTTTTTGTTTCTTTGAACCCGTCAATAAATTTAATGCAGTTCAATAGACGAAATAACGTTCTACAAAATGATCTGCAGCTGCACGTACAGCACGCTGGACACCTGCATACACATGCGTGTGACGTATCATAGATAAGTGACGGTGACGTAAAAATGTCGAAGACGGAGAACAATTCTGCTACTGAGCAAAGAGCATATTGTAAAATTCGGGTGCTATTAGGATACTCTCCAGCCGATATCAAGACCAACTTGGTTAAAGCTTACGGATGTAATTATTTCATATTCTACAACTTTGAGGTGGTTTCATCGTTTATAAGTTGGTCGCGAATCTATGAAAGATGACCCACGTTCTGGAAGACCGTTGTCTGGGATTGGTGAGTAAAAAATGGCTGCTGTGAAGGAGGCAACTGATGAAGATGCTTGATACACAGTGGAAGATATTTCTAGTATCACCTTATCGTCAGGTGTTTTGAATATATCGGAGAACCATTTGAAGCTCAGAAAGGTTCGTGCAAGATGGGTCAAGCATTTGTTGACGGCTGATCAAAAACACACTTGGGTTGAAGTCGCTAAACAGCTACTCGCCAGATATTAAAAGAATGAGCAGGGACGTTTGAATGAGATTGTCACAGGTGATGAAACATGTATCTACTTTTTGAACCCGACTCAAGAGAAAATAATAAAGTTTGGATAAGAGAAAACCGGCAGAGACCACAAATCGCTCGACAAGGTCGAATCAAGAGAGTACTATAAGCATTATTTTTCAGTGCAAAGAGCCTTGTCATCCAGTTACCTGTGCCGGACTCTGCTAGTGTCACTGGATATTTTTATGCCTCCAAAGTGTTGCCAAAAGTTTTGGAACACTATCGAATCATTTCTCCTAGCACCGGTTCCCGAGGTATACACCTAGTTAATGACGACGAACCGGTGCATAAATCCGCCGTCGTCACAAACGTCTTGAAGGAGCACGGAGTCCAAACTTTGCCACATCCCCCATACAGCCCTGATTTAGCTCTCAGTAGTTTTTGGCTTAAAAGTTCGCCGAGGAGCAGACGATTTGAAAGCCATCATGCGGTTGGAAGTGCAGTTTTCCAGAGTATAAAAACAAACTTAAAAGTGAATACAAAATGGCATTTAATAATTAGATAATGAGACTGAGAATGTGTGTAGAGGTGCACGGGAGTGGATGCACTGACGTACTATTCACGAATAAAAAACACTTTGCTGTACAGCACACTCATATTCAGAACTTTTTTTAAAACAAGCCTCGTGGTGTGTGTGTGTCTATATATAGGAACTGATGGCCATCCACTGCATCCGGACGTGTCTCCAGACGTTTAGACATTGTCCTGCCACTGAATTCAGACATGCTTGGACGAGAGAGTGAGGGCGTCTCTGTGCAACTTTCTCTCACTTAAATCCAACTCACGTCATGACACTATTTTCCTTCCCCCACCAGATACCTTCAAGTCCTGTGGCGATGAGCGAGCGGCAAAGCAGCAGGTGTGGACCCTCTGGGAGCTGTAGTTGCAGACTTGCAAACAGGAGACTCAGGGCATAGGGTCTCTTTTCACTGGACCGAAGCAGCAGTGGAATTCGGCAGCCCACTGGGTGACTGAGCAGCCCTTTTAGGATCACACTGCTGACCTCTGTAGCATGAGGAAGGGGCTAGAAAAGGTGCCCTAAACATTGCCTGATTCATCTTAACCTTGGTCAGCACACTGCGACTGACGGGGATCCAAGTATTCCGCCTGCCAAACCGGAGCAAGACGTCTTGGATGCACCCACGCTCCAAGCACTGGCATCTTATTGACTATATCATCGTCAGGGGAAGAGACAGGCAGGATGTCCGAGTGACGAAGGCCATGAGAAGTGCAGAATGCTGGACTGACCACAGGTTCATGGTCTCCAAGCTCAATATCCGGATTCAACCTAGCAGACAACCACAAGGTAAAAAAGTGTCCAACCTGTAAATGATATTCATCGACCTGACAAAAGACTTAGACACAGTCAGCCGTGGAGGCCTTTGGAAGATCATGGCAAAATTTGGTTGCCCAGAAAAATTCATTGTGATGGCTCGGCAATTCCACGATGGCATGCTCGCTCGTGTTGTGGACGACTGTGAGTCATCTGAACCATTTCCTTTCACCAATGGAATCAAGTAAGGCTGTGTGTTGGACCCAACCCTCTTTAGTATGATGCTGTCTGCCAGGCTTACTGCTGCCTTCCGTGACTATGACACTGGGATCGACATCAGATACCGGAATGACGAAAGCTCTTCAATCTAAAAAGACTACAGGCGAAGACGAAGTTACAGGAAGTGACTGTTCGTTATCTTCTATTTGCTGACGACTGTTCTCTGAATGCCAAATCTGAGTCTGACATGCAACAGTGTGTGGACCATTTCTCTCCAACTTGTGACAATTTCGGTCGCACAATCAGTATCAAGAAGACAGAGGTGATGCACCAATCTCCACCAGGAAAGCCTTACGGAGAGCCTACCATTACAGTAAATGGACAAACCCTCGTGGCAGTGGACATGTTCACCTATCTCGGCAGCACACTGTCACGTGCAGTCCAGATCGATGATGAAACCAATGCCAGAATTTCTAAAGCTAGTGTGGCCTTTGGCAGACTACGTGAAAATGTGTGTAAGCGCAGAGGCATCAGTCTACAAATAAACCTTAAGGTCTACACAGCCATTGTGTCGCCGACCCTGCTGTATGCTTGCGAAACCTGGACGGTGCACAGACGCCATGCCAAGAAGCTGAACCATTTTCACGTGGGCTGAGGATATGATGGCAGGACAGGGTCTCAGACACTGAGGTTCTCACACGGGCAGGCATTCCAAGCATCCACACTCTGCTGATGAAATCACAGTTAAGATGGGCAGGCCACGTCACCAGGATGTCAGAAGAGCGACTATCAAAGAAAATCTTCTACGGTGAGCTGAAAGAGGGAAAGCGATCTCAGGGTGGTCACAAGAAACAATTCAAAGATTCCCTCAAGTCATCCTTGAAACACTTCAACGTTGCCCCTGAGTCTTGGGAAGATCTCACACAGGATCGCTCCACCTGGCGGAGTCTCATCCATACTGGAGCTACAGACTTTGAACGGAGGAGAACTGCAGAGGCAGTGCAGAAGCGTGAGCAGCGTAAATCTCAGAGATACAGTACATCCTCTATTGATCAAGCAAACCCAAGCGGCGTCTCATGTCAAGCGTGTCACAGACAGTTCAGAGCACAAATTGGCCTGATCAGCCACTCACATAAACCAAACCAGTTATATATATATATATATATATATATATATATATATATATATATATATATATATATATATATATATATATATATATATATATATATATATATAGTTTCATTTATATATTTTAAAGCTTGGCTGTCGGTAATGAATACTTGTGTCCAATACTTGTGAATACTTGTGTTCAAAACAAGTATTCCATTACTCGTACACATGCCTTATTGTTCTGTTTTGTTTATTCTCCACACTTTAAAGAACAGACAAAAAAAAAGTAAAGTCATATAATTATCACTACTATTATAAGACTACTAGTTACATTACGCAGTGGTCAATATATTCATCTCTCACACTTTTTCAGCATATTTCGTCTCTGGTGTGGTTTCAGTTTTATTACATACCCATTTTTACCTTACATGCTTGATATGGCGTTCGATACTATAGAGCTGTTTACTCCATATTTCCGTATCACACGCCCAGATTCGAACTACTTAGGTGTCTTGTTTTGACGTCCGCGCGTAGATGTATTTAGACGCTGCGACTCAAATTTGTATAAATCCCAATTTATTTTGAATTTCATTCATACAGTGAAGCTGAAAATATTTATAAAGCGTAAAAGATGGGGTATTAAATAAATACAAAACCACATTCGTGCTTTTGTTTTGAGTCGGGGAAAGGACTCGTTTGATATGACTTATGAATACGTCTCGGCCTGCCTGCCTCGATGGCTATATCAAACTCGTTCTTTCCGCCGACTCAGAACAAAACACGTATGTGGTTTTGTGTATGTATTACACCCGAGGATATGATTGTATAATTTCAACTGAGTTTTGTGTATTTCTTCTCTATATATAAACTGACGAATTATCATAATTAAGATAGCGTGGTGGAACTTTCCTTTAAGACTAATTTGTTACATTTGAAATTTACCACTTTATTACACACATATTTGCTTGATGTTGAACATTTCATGCAAATACACAAACAAGAGTTAAATTATTTCAAATTGAATTTATGTATGGTATATAGTGAAAACTGACTATGTGTCTAACTATTTGTGTGGCATGCATCCTTTCGTTCAAACATGCTATGCACATCAGGTAACATTAAGTAATGACAAGATTGGCTAATGGTCAATTATGATTTTGAATAAACAATAACAGACTGACAGCTGGTGATAGATAAGAGGAATCTGTGGATTCGTGACTTTTTGGCACATTCATATGAATTGTACATACCAGAACATACATACGTAGGTCCTGAAATTCTTGTGTGTGCAACTCATTCCATATCTTTGGACAGAATGTATTGAAAGTTTACAGACATGTTGTGAACATGTGCTTGTGGTTTTGTCGTCACGCTCCGGTGCGTTTTTACAGAGCTATGCCCCTTTTTATTTTAACTGTATATACTTGTGTGCACAACAAGTTCCATATCTTTCAGTGACTCGCACTGAAACTTGGCAGGCATAATTAATATTAGGTGAACATATTCATGTAGGTTTATGGTCACGCTTCAAATGATTTTT
This sequence comes from Margaritifera margaritifera, assembly GCA_029931535.1. Lineage (NCBI taxonomy): Eukaryota > Metazoa > Mollusca > Bivalvia > Unionida > Margaritiferidae > Margaritifera > Margaritifera margaritifera. Next base: position 2,852,807 of record JAQPZY010001528.1, read on the forward strand.
TCCAGATTAATGCCCCTTTTGCTGTTAAATGTATATGCTATATGTGATAATTCTTAGTCCCACAGCTTTTAATGAATCGTCCCAAAACTTCATAGACATAATTCACACCAGTTGAACATGTGCATATCGTTCTGTCAATACTCTCTGATTAGTTCTTTTCAGACTTATATTCCTTTTGATGTTAACTCTATGTAGTATATATGATAATTCTTGTATGTGCAACTAGTCCCACCACTTTTGATAAATGACCCCGAAACTTGGCAGACATTACTGATATATGGCAAACATGTTCTGTCAACACGCCCCAGTGATTTTTGTTAGAGTTATGGCCCTTTCCTTTCCTTTTTTGTAAATGTTCTTTTGTATAGTTATACATACATGCAAACATTTTAAGCTGGAGTTATTTCTCGTTTCTACTTACGCCAGTCATTCAAACAGAGAGGGTGTGGGGGCATCCGTATCCTATGGACACATTTATAGTTTAATTTTATAATTCACTTTCCAAATACAAGCTGTTGCATAATGATTTTCAAGTACTCCTACACTAAAATTATTCACATTTCAAATACAGAGAGGATATTTGCTTGCTCCGAGTGAATAACGGATATATTTCATCTCGTGGGTGAAAAACTTAAGTATTTTCACTCGTGGCTTCACCACTCGTGAAAATACCGAGTTTTTCATCCACTCCATGTCCATTATTGACTCGGAGCAAGCAAATATTCTTTTTATTTTATGCTCCAGCGTATTGTCTGGCAATTTGTATAACACACTGAAGTAGCTGATTTCTTGCTGCATCACACGCGATAATGTCAGCGGATGTTAAGCTCTGTTTTGTGTATATTTGCATATAAAATATCAGTAGATATCAGTAGTTACATAATGTTCCTTCCCAATTCAAGGTAAAACAGCAGATAAAAAGTAAATGAAAAAAATAAAAAAAATTTAAAAAAATTGTCCATTGCTGGATATGAGCCTGGTTCGCCTAGATGCGACCATTTTTACCTTTACACCACGCAAGCATCTTATATAACATTTGGAATTTCTTACTCATAATGTTATCAATCTCTATTGACGGCCAGTGAAAAAATATTATATTTTTTTCACTGCAGTGAAATATCACAATTATTTCACTCGGAAAATCCAGTAATTCACTGCATAGCATAAAATAAAAGGTGTTGTCTATTCCTATACGAGTTGTCTACATTACAAAACTGCGTATCATATCTACAACGAGAATGCTGCTTCACAACAAGTCTTGTACTGAAGGTGCAAAGAGAATATGGTGTAATCTGTCTGGCAACAAACCTGAACTAATTAGGTAGTCCTTTGTTAAATCAGCAAAACATACAGGTACAATTAGCTTCATGAACTCTTAAAACATTAGTTTGTAGGGTGGTCGATTCTTGAAATACAAAAATGTATGATCTGAAAATGAAGGTACAAAAGTAGCATCCCTACGCTTTGTGTTTAGACAAATTTAATGCAAAAATACGCTGTACGTAACCCGTTGTAACAAGATTTTAATCTTTTTCGATCCTTCTAAAAAAAATGATCACCGAACCATATGAAACTCTTCATTCCTTAAGTATGAATTCCTTCCATAAAGACAGAATAATTTTCAGATATCAACTATTCACTTCTGCTGTCACGATCTGTTGTCTTGCACGTATTGCTTGGTGTATCGTAAGGTCCTTTTTGGATGTCTTTCAATAGTCGGTTGAATAGCTTTTCAAGTGGTTTTAAAGTTTCTCCTTTTTGCTGAACAATATTTGGAACGTAAGATATAAGGTGTTCCAATTGTTGTTTCGTATCTACTAATTCGCGTCGGCGAGTTTATTAATTTCATCGAATGACTGTTTCAACGCATCATCTAACATTTCCCAACAATGCTTGTAGTATTCATCGTGATATTTTAGCTCACAGCATTTCCTACACTTAACTTTTTAAATTTCATTTAATGAATTTTCTTGATGTGTATCCGCGGCATAGGTCTGCTGAAGGTACTCCTGTTGTTCCATACCTTGACTTTCCTGAAAACATTTGGGAGAGAAATGCAAAACGGTATTATTATTGTTTCTTTGAAACAAGAATTTTTATGCTTCACAACATCCTCTTTCATACTGAATGATATATTTATTATACTATAAATTCGTCAAATTATTTTTCTGAGCGCATTTTAGTTCTTTTTCTAATGAACAAAGTCACCTTAAAAGTGTACAATTACTAGTATTTCATACAGTCTTGTTGGGATTAGAATGATTTTGTAAAAATTTGGATATAACAAATTGGTACATTTATAAGAATTTGGCTCGAAAAAAAATTGTCACATTGGTAAAAAATTGGATCAAACAAAAAAGACTTTTCGTCCTACCCGAATGCCAAAAGTATATCCAAATGGCCCTTACACATAAAGAGATATGTGGAATTTAAAAATACATGTCAAGAGCAAGCACTATGAAAATTTAGAGGAATAAAAATCTATGCAAAAACCTTTAGCATATATAAAGGAAAAAATAAAAACGTTAATTACTTCTACAGCAACAACAACATAAAAAATACAACAGCTTAAAATTAAAAATGTAGGTGAGGTAACTATAGCAAAAGCGGATAAGAAAATTTCGATAGAGAAACTCTATAATTTAATCTCGAATGACCTTCAAACTTTGATTGAAAAGATAAAAGTATTCTACAAAAATTTGATTACAGAGTGGGAAGCTTGTATCAGTTAGTTACTTTAGATGGGATACACGATAGCGAGTTAGTAGAGGAGTTAGAATATGATTTTAAAGAGTTAGAAACAAGCCTGATAGAAAACGAATTGATGAGCGGCGAAAAAGCATTATGAAGAGAACATAGGAAGATTTTAAATCGAATTCATGGTCAACATAGATCAACCTAATTTTAAGGATCTTTCTTGTCGTTAAGGTTCTTGAGTCAATCCTAAATCAGTTAACTTTAATAGCTACATCCTCGAGATGTTAAACAATTTAATGTAAAAAATTAGTCAAATGAAGGTCATCCTTAACGACTTACATCACACAGCAATTGCCTACAGATTTCATTGTGTCATACAGCATGCTGCTAATAAAAATTTTGTGTTAAGATTGGACCACCCTAAAAACTAACGTTTGAAGAGTTCATGAAGCTAACTGTAGCTGCATCTTTTGCTGATTTAACCATGGACTACCTAATTAGTTCAGGTTTGTTGCCAGACAGATTATACCATATTCTCGTCGCACATCCGGTACAAGACTTGTTGCGAAGCAGCATTGTTGTTGTAGAGATGATACGTATTTTGTAAGGTAGACAACTCGTATATGATTACTTGAACATCACTAGACATCACCTTTGAATTTTGATGTGAATAATTAGTGGATGAGTACTTGAAAATCATCACACAACGCCTTGTATTTCGAATGTGAACAACTCGTGTACGGTAACTTTACTAGACCACACATCATATTTGGAATGAGAATGGTTGTGGTATAGAGATTGCAGGTTATAGGATGCTCCTTTCATCTCAAAAATTTTTCGTTAAAAATCTGGAAGAGCAATGAGAATTTAGTCAGTTTAATTGAATAAAATAAATAAGTTTCTAACGTGGCTTGTCTTCTCGTATCTGTCTTAATTTTGCTGTAAGTAACCTCAGGGATAGAGGTTAGTCATATAATATCTACATCTACCGATTTTGACTAGTAAACATGAAAAATACTTACAAATTATATATAGACAAAACCTATATCAAATAAATATGATTGCCTGAGATTATATACTTTAATTTTCCTGTTTGCAACAGGTTTGAGTCACTCCTGTATGATTTCTGAATGCACTTATAGGAAATAATAAAGTCAGTGAAGTTTACCGGGGTTCAGAGAAGGCAAATTTCTGATAATTTTTGAAGACTTTAATAAACTGTTTCGAAATAGAATAATCCATTATTTCATTCCCCCATTACAACTAATTATCGAGAACTCCAGCTCGTCCTCTCCTCCTCGTCCTCTCAGCTAGCCCTACGATTACTCCAGCTCACCCTACGATTACTCCAGCTCACCCTACGATTAATTCAGCTCCACCTACTATTACTCCAGCTCACCCTACGATTTCTTCAGCTCCCCCTCTTCACCTCGCCCTACGATTACTCCAGCTCACCCTACGATTACTCCAGCTCAATCTACTATTAATCTAGCTCACCCTACGATCTCTCCAGCTTACCCTACGATTACTTCAGCTCGTCTTCTTCACCTTGCCCTACGATTACACCAGCTCACCCTACGATTACACCAGCTCATCCTACGATAACTCCAGCCCACCGTACGATTACTTCAGCTTGCCTTCTTCACCGCGCCGTACGATTTCTCCAGCTCACCCTACGATCACTCGAGATCAGCCTACGATCACTCGAGATCAGCCTACGATCGCTCGAGATCAGCCTACGATCGCTCCAGCTCATCCCTTTTGAACGATTTGGCGTGCCATGCGTAAAGTAGTGCGTAAAAGTGAAACTTGATATAGTACCCTTTCATGACCACTTGTGCTACAGTCCAATCCAAAATGCCACAGTCTTACCACCCAACCTACCCACTCGCAACTCAAGCCTACTTGGCCTGCTGTATATGTTTGGATACTACTGACAGATTCAAAATATGGTTTTGAACCGCACCCATGATACTTTGCACAAGAAACGTCTCTACTGTTTCAAAATTAATGATTTACAAAAACTATATATTGATTACTACAACAACAACAAAACTCGGAAACTTTGAGGGAAATAGAAAAATAGTCTTTGTGTTATTTCAGCTAAAAGTTAGTTCTTATTTCCAACATTATGTTACATTAGGGTTGTAAGTAGAATACATATTAGCCAGAGCTAATCCCGAAACTTTTACTACCCTCTCTTCTCCACACTTCCTGATAGTTACCAATGGTTCCTGAAAAGTGGGAATTAAAGTACTCGCGTCCAGCTTCGACTGATGAACCTCTTTTAGCTAAAGGAAACAATGTAAGTAAAGCTGACTACCATTTCAAAACGATCATCTGGAAAGTTTACTATCGTCCTTAAATTAATATGCTTATTTCTTTTTTGTCTTTAGTCCCATTGCCTAGGTAATGAATGGTCTTTCGCGTGTTGATGTGCCGTTAGAAATCAATATCTCAATCAATCTTCTACATCCCATTTCCCTTCGGCTTTCTCACAAGTCACTCACTTCACGTGCCAAAGAAAGAACTGTGCTGTCTATTGACAGCCTTGAGCTCTTTCGTGGATACCAATCCGCGATACACCTTATGTACTGTGTCAGTGTCATTCAACAAGCACAATGCTACCCTCGATGGTCGGAGCTTGTTCAGGTGAGTTGCAATCTGATAATCAGTTGTTTTTCAATATTTTAGAACAAATCTAAGAGTTTTATGTCATAGATCTGTTGTCGGGTATACACTTTTCGTAGCATCCACTTGTTCATGGACGAAGCGCAAGTCTTATTAATATCAAGTGGGTATATATAATTTTACTTCCGGTTTTATCGTACATCATAATCGATATTGGGACTGGAAATGAGTTTTATTAAAGAAGGAACTGCGGACAGAAAACGATTTTGAGCGAAACATTTGTGTCTGAAATTATGCCTTGCCTTTGGCATTGTGGTTAAACAGCTTAGCCACAGGTGTTGAAAAAAAAGCAATAGCCTGAAGGGGAAAAAAAAAAAATCAAGTACAGTTTTCCACTGCCATGAATTTAGTACGTGTGTAATCCAGATATTAAGTTGAAACTTTCTAAAGAAGTGCGGAAGGAACGACTTATTTTTATTTTCTTTTTAGAAAAGATACAATTTCTGTTAAGGCGAATATTTTCAGAGCTATAGTTTAACTTAACACATATCAAAATTCAGTTACTTGAATAACACAGACTTTGAACATGTGGTATTAAATCATGTAAGACGTGACAATTTGTCATGTGATCAGTTTAAATAATCTCATTGAAGCCATATCAAATGGGTATGCTTTAAAGAGTATATATAATTCTAGCCTTAAATATACAATTATTAAGGGGTAAATCTCACTGCAATTATCGAATTTCAATATCGTGTAATAATAACAACAACAAAATCGATACAGCATTTCACATATTTAAAATAGATACAACAAGGTCGTATTTCATGAATTGGTTCTAAGTATGTACATGTTCGTAGTGTTCCTGGCAGGGCCGGATTTAAGGGCGGCGTCGTGGGCAATAAAAAATAAGGTATTCAAAAGTTGAACAAATGGATGGAGGGGGGCTCAAAAACGCTCCCCGCCTGGGGTGCCATTTGGTCTATGGCCGACCCTGGTTCCAGGTAGTGAAAATGAAACTATGTCACGTGAGTTTTTCTGCAAATAACTGTTCTCGATTCTTATATTCACATTTTTAAGGGTCCGACCAGTTTGGAGGGAGGGAGAGTGGATTTTCTTTTAAACCAATATACATTTGTTTTCTTTTACCTCAAGACAATGTATTGTTTTCAAACAAATATACTGTGTAATTAGTTCTATTTTTTTTTTCTACAGATTAGATGAAGAGTATTTTGTTCAACCTATTTGGGGGCGGAACGTTTTTCCAAAACATCATAGGCGTCCCACCTCCCCAAAAAATGAAGTGATCGGTCATTAACAATTGTGAACAGAATGTGACTTATTTTTCGTATGTGTGTGTTTAAGAGAGAGAGAGAGAGAGCATCCAAAATTCTGCTAGTGACATGAGAAATTTTGCTTCACTATTAACCGCAGGCGTACAGTACTGTACATTAATGGGATAGGAGGTTTTCCATATTAAGCACAATGGGGGTTATATCATGGCCAGGAATGGAAGCTATGTGCCTTTCATAAGGTCGTACCGAGGCTGCAAACCCAGGGTGGCATGGGCGGGTATCGAATTAGGCGCTCTACCAACTGAGCTACTGTGACTGATAATGTGTGGATCGACCTATATAAAAAAATAAATATCGAGCGACTGTCGGACAACCGAGGTCCATCCACTTTATGTTGATCTGGGCCGGTATCGTCCGTTGTTAACATTAACCATAAGAGACCGACCATTTAATTTAATTTTCGGTGGGTGCTGTAGAATGTTTTTAAAATGTACTTATATCCATCATATTAGTTGAAAGAAAAAGAAATATCTTCAGGTAAAGGAAAAAATAAATATATCCCAGCTTAAAAGCAAATTCTAGCCACACACATACACACACGAAAATTAAATGGAAGGTCCCTAAATTTTTTGCTGGTCTGCAAAATAACACATTTTTGTGTGTGTTTGATGTGATTTAAATTTGAAAGGATGGAATTCTATATTTATAACTAAAATTTCCACTCTCGTAAATCTTGTTAAAAAAAAGCGGGTTAAAATGTGTTCTTTCGGATATCGTAGTCCGTGATGGGTACATTTTACAACAGGTTGTAGCATTTTCAAGCTGAGGAACGTTTGTCAGTATCCTGCAGGTGTTCACTGTTATGATATTATGATGATGGCGCCAGGCACTGGTTGTTTGAACCAAATCAGCTTCGCTGTTTGGAGTGAAAACTAACTAGATGTCCAAATACATTTTCCCGGGCTTTGATGATGGCGCCAGAAAATGTGCTTTGAAAATCCTCTTTCCATTAACATGTTTCATTTTTATAATTGTTCGGCCGTTTTGGCGACTTGTTCCTGGTCATGTGACGTCATTGTTCTGATCAAAGTGTAACTGAGCCTTACCATTAGTTATAAAAATGGGACAAGATGGTGGTTTGTGAGTATCCATGAACACAAGCACAACATAAGCCGCCGAAAAAAATTGAACCATTAAAAAAAGAAATACAATTTATAAAAGATACTTTTTTTCCAGAAGTAAAACAAAAGAGTTTTAAAAATAAATACATTTTGTGAAAATTTACCACCAATATGGTTCGACCAAAGCTGTTTTCGCGTGAAAAATTGCAACATATTTTGGGTCATGAAACCTCAGTCAGACTCATTTGGTCAGACCGCCCAAACACGCCGCTCTACAGATATGAATACTCGATGATTTACATATGACTAGCAGAAACGTGATTGGACAGCGGTCAGCTGGGAACACAAGTAAGCACTTCATGGAAAACTGAGGAGTGTTTATTTATTACCAAGAGTCTTACCCGTTGCTCCCAAAAGTAGGTCATGGTTGCCTACTTTGCACGTTTCTGTAATTATCGTGCTTTTGTACTGATCAGTGTCTCATTGGCAGTCATATTGCGTGTAAAGCCATGAAGGTATACAGTTTTAATTATTAAAGATACGACTCACGGCGTTCTTTTTTTAATTAATGAAGTGTAGACGTTGAGGGAAAGTCTTTGTCGTATTACATGTCTATTTGATATACTTTATATCCCTAACAGGATACTATATGTAGTCACTGTAACATCTTTCTCTGTAGATGGATATGTCATTCAAATTCTTCTATGGTAATCTTTGTGTTGGTCTGCGTTGATTTTTCTGTCTCTGTAGAATTCTATCTCTCTCTCTCTCTCTCTCTCTCTCTGTCTCTGTCTGATTTTGTCTATCTGTCAGCCACTTCAACCGTCCCGCACAGCATTTTCATTGTCTGATAGTTTTTGTCTGTTTGTCTTGCTGTGTACAGAGTGCCAGATCTGCAGCCAGCACCTTGTATCCGGTCCCCAGGGCGTGGCAGATGACCAGCTTAGCGCCTCATCAGAGTGGGATCCTGGACATGGACCCCGATGGACAAGGCTAAATACTGTGTTCGTGTCGCGTTCGCACATTGGCGGCTGGGCGGCGAAGGTCAACGACATACACCAATATATTCAGGTACAAATTATTAGGACATTTTTAGATAATTATCCCATTCCAGCAGGTCTGACTTAGATAATTATCCCATTCCAGCAGGTCTGACTTAGATAATTATCCCATTCCAGCAGGTCTGACCTAGATAATTATCCCATTCCAGCAGGTCTGACTTGCGAATTTTGTACATCTACCGATTTCAGTTTAAAAAATTAAAAAGTGACAGTTTAACATTTTTCTCCTACGCATATGACTCCTTTATCTATCTGTAATTGATAAATGATGGATTTAGTGATTGATTATGTAAAGATACTGATCATACATATCTCTCTCTCTCTCTCTCTCTCTCTCTCTCTCTCTCTCTCTCTCTCTACAAACAAAGATCTGCTGGAACAGTCGTATTTGGAAGCATTTCTTTCCCACTCCAGGAAACTCTGTGAACAGTGTATGATATTTGTTAGAATGTATAAAATCCATCTAATTATCTCTTAAACCGTCTCATCTGTAAAAGGTATTAGTACACTAATTAAGTCACATCTGTAAAAGGTATTAGTACACTAATTAAGTCACATCTGTAAAAGGTATTAGCACACTAATTAAGTTACATCTGTAAAAGGTATTAGTACACTAATTAAGTCACATCTGTAAAAGGTATTAGCACACTAATTAAGTCACATCTGTAAAAGGTATTAGCACACTAATTAAGTCACATCTGTAAAAGGTATTAGTACACTAATTAAGTCACATCTGTAAAAGGTATTAGCACACTAATTAAGTCACATCTGTAAAAGGTATTAGTACACTAATTAAGTCACATCTGTAAAAGGTATTAGCACACTAATTAAGTCACATCTGTAAAAGGTATTAGCACACTAATTAAGTCACATCTGTAAAAGGTATTAGTACACTAATTAAGTCACATCTGTAAAAGGTATTAGCACACTAATTAAGTCACATCTGTAAAAGGTATTAGTACACTAATTTAATTCATTATATATTTCCCTTTTTTGTTCAAAATTTTGCTGAAATCCAGTGCATTAGTTATAAGTTCAGATGGACCAATACTGTCTTACTTATGTTATTCACTACAGGAAAAATATACAAAATAATAACAATTTTCTTAGGGACTACAGTAGGATGCAATAACAGCTCATTGGGACTACAGTAGGGTGCAATAACAGTTCATTGGGACTACAATGGGGTGCAATAACATCAAATTGGGACTACAGTAGGGTGCATTAACAGCTCATTGGGACTACAGTAGGGTGCAATAACAGCTCATTGAGACTACAATAGGATGCAATAACAGCTCATTGGGACTACAGTAGGGTGCAATAACAGCTCATTGAGACTACAATAGGATGCAATAACAGCTCATTGAGACTACAATAGGATGCAATAACAGCTCATTGGGACTACAATAGGATGCAATAACAGCTCATTGGGACTACAATAGGATGCAATAACAGCTCATTGGGACTACAATAGGATGCAATAACAGCTCATTGGGACTACAATAGGATGCAATAACAGCTCATTGGCTCAGTTAGTGCCTTGATACCTAGATGACAAAAGTTACACCTATTTAATAAATTTGCTTTTTCTGTCTCTGTTGCAACACTGAAGCAAAGCTGCAAAGTTTGCAGTTTCTCCAGTGTGGTTGCTTCAGTATACAATTCATCTTACAAGACAGTGGTCTAAGTGGAGTGCCATTGGTGACAAATGTAAGGTCCAAACATAGGGACTCATTTACCATACTCATAAAAAGGTAACCTTTCTTGATAAGTTTGAGCTAGTTAGAATACATTTCTACAAACAAATCACTATTTCACTTATAAGGAGCAATTGTATTCAATTTTGATACATTTTTTAATATTTAATTTTTTTAAATTAAAAAGAATCAACATTTTTGCCCAAAGTCAACACCTAGGTTGATGCTTTGAAGTAATAACCCATTCCCACACCACCCACCCCAGGTTAAAAATGGTACTTGTATTCTCTCACTAAATGGATCTGAAAAAAGCATATCACTTGTGTGAATGAAAGGTGAAATATGAGAAGATTTGTGATCCATGAGCCATTTCCTAAAATACAAAAATGCCTTAACATTGACGTACATACTTTGGAATTGAAAATAGTCTCATAAACTCATTTTTATCTTCAATTCCAATTTTCACAAGGTATTTAAACTGTTGAGAATGGTGAAGTTTATAAAGTGATGTCATAAGAGCCAAAACTTTAGTATATTCGATACAATTCACCAAACCAGGAACCTCAATTTATGCATTGTTATAGTTCTCTTTGTCATCTTGAATGGACCAATCAATGCATGCCTTTTTATAGTTCTCTTTGTCATCTTGAATGGACCAATCAATGCATGCCTTTTTATAGTTCTCTTTGTCATCTTGAATGGACCAATCAGTGCATGCCTTATTATAGTTCTCTTTGTCATCTTGAATGGACTAATCAATGCATGCCTTATTATAGTTCTGTGTCATCTTGTGTGGACAGATCAATGCATGACTTATTATAGTTCTCTGTGTCATCTTGAATGGACAAATCAATGCATGCCTTATTATAGTTCTTTGTGTCATCTTGAATGGACCAGTCAATGCATGCCTTATTATAGTTCTCTGTGTCATCTTGAATGGACCAATCAATGCATGCCTTATTATAGTTCTCTGTGTCATCTTGAATGGACCAATCAATGCATGCCTTATTATAGTTCTCTGTGTCATCTTGAATGGACCAGTCAATGCATGCCTTAGTATTGTTCTCTGTGTCATCTTGAATGGACCAATCAATGCATGCCTTATTATAGTTCTCTGTGTCATCTTGAATGGACCAATCAATGCATGTCTTATTATAGTTCTCTGTGTCATCTTGAATGGACCAATCAATGCATGCCTTATTATAGTTCTCTGTGTCATCTTGAATGGACCAGTCAATGCATGCCTTAGTATTGTTCTCTGTGTCATCTTGAATGGACCAATCAATGCATGCCTTATTATAGTTTTCTGTGTCATCTTGAATGGACCAATCAATGCATGTCTTATTATCATGAGCTATAGCCACATATTCTTATGTTCATCCATCAACACATATCCATTCATCCATTCTTCATTCCATCCATCCATCCTATGCATACATATAACATGTATGCATGCATTTTTTAAAAACATAAATTATTTATCAACTCTCCAATTAATAGAACTTGAAATCAACAGGATATTGCTACTTTAGTAAATCAAACGTGACAGCCATTTTTAGCTCTACTGGTCATGGACCAGAAGAGCTTATGTGACGGTCTGTTGTCCCTCCATCGTCTGTCATCTCTCGTCTGTTGACACACATCTGTTAGCACAAGTTTGTTATTGCTACTCCTCCTGAATGGATGGTCATATCAACATGGGGTTTTCACTGAAAGACTTCTTATGATGTCTAGTTGGTCCTAAATGAAAACAGTACCGATCTGACATCCAGTATGGCCACCACAGTGGCCATATTGAAAATCTTGTTATCGCTACTCCTCCTAAATGGACGGTCATATCAGCATGGGGTTGTCACTAAAAGACGTCTTATGATGTCTAGTTGGTCCTAAATGAAAAATGGTGCTGATCTGATGTTCAATACGGTCGTCATGGCAGTCATCTTGAAAATCTTGTTATCGCTATTCCACCTGAATGGATGGTCACATCAACATGGAGTTTTCATGAAAAGAATTCTTATGATGTCTAGTTGGTGCTAAATAAAAATGGTGCCGATCTGATGTTCAATATGGCCGAAATGGTAGCCATCTTGAAATTCTTGTTATCGCTACTCCTCCTGAATGGATGGTCATATCAGCATGGGGTTTTCACTAAAAGACTTCTTATGATGTCTAGCTGGTCCTGACTAAAAATGATGTCAATCTGACATCCAATATAGCTACCATGGCAGCCATCTTAAAAATCTTGTTATCACAACTCTACTTGAATTAAAAGTGATATTTACATGGGATTTTCACCAGAAGACTTCTGATGATGTCCAGTTGGTCTTAAATGAAATGATGCCAATCTGATGTCCAGTATGGCTGCCACAGCAGCCATCTTGAAAATCTTATTATTGCTACTCCTGAATGGAAAGTCATGTCTTGAAAATGTTGTTGTCTCTACTCCTCTAAAAATGGATGGCTATATCAACATGGGAATCAATACTCTTCTTATGATACCTAGTTGGTCCTAAATGAAAGTGGTGCCAGTCATACATTAAATATGGCTGCCATGACATTGTCTTAAAATCTTGTTGTCACTACTCCCCCAGAATGGATGATCATTATGACATGGAGTTTCACCAAAAGACTTCTAATGATGTCCACTTTGTCCTAAATGAAAATGGTGCCAAGCTGACATCCAATATGTGTACCACAGCAGCTAATTTGAAAATCTTGTTATTGCTGAAGAATATCAGAGATGGTTTCAACACTTGACAGTTAAAAGGAAGAAATGGTCTTATCTTGATTTCCTGGAAATTCTTTTCACCCGGTATAGCAAAAATACAAATCAACATAAACCATGTGCTCAGTATAACAGTGAACTATTGTAAATAGGTTTCATCTGCATGTTACAAAATAAACACTGCTTGATGTTGACAAGGTCAGATTTTTTTCCAGTTGCTGACATAATTTTATTAGATTATAAGATGTAACATTTAGAAACCAAACTGATTTGCAGGATTCTGAAAACTCTATGGGAAATTCTGTTCTTTTTATGACTTGTATTATGAATATTGGTACTTTAGAAAAGTACCAAGAGAGGATGCAAGTGAAATTTTGCGTGGAACAGTGTTTTTACCATGTTTCCCATCCACTAAATCAATCCAAATTAAAGATTTTTCCCATCATTCATGCTTAGTAATGATAAATATGTAAAGGTCTTTGCTAAAAATTAACCGAAAGAAAATGTTGTTTTGAGTGCAAAGTCTCACCTGCACTACTGGTTCTTGATCCAAAAACTTACCATAGCCACTTTAGCAAGAAAAGTAGGACTTTACGACCACAATTTACTTTTTATGGGTTCTTACATAAGTGAATGCAAGTAGGACTTTACAACCACAATTTACTTTTTATGGGTTCTTACATAAGTGAATGCAAGTAGGACTTTACAACCACAATTTACTTTTTATGGGTTCTTGCATAAGTGAATGCAAAAGTTTTATGACTAAATATGTAACAGTGGCCATGAAACCGCTACATGTAAATTAAGAAATAAATTCATTGAAGCATGAACAGTATATATATGTTATATCTATATACATGTACATGTACCTTCTGCCTGTGATGATTTCAAATGGCAACACCCCATCAGATTTCATGACTGTATATAAAAAAGTGTCTGTGATCACTATGATCTACTTTTGCCCATAGTTAGTAGTATCCCCCAAGGACAACACACCATTTAGCGATAACTCCATAGGATTGTCAGCAGTCACTTGGAATTTTGCACATGTGATATGCTACAATGGAGCTCGATGTAACTGTGCACTTGATACTTTCTGACATACTTTTACAAAGTAATTATGATTGCTGGATAAATCTAACTACAATAAGTTTGAAAACTCTCTTTTGCACACATATTGCCCCTAATTGTAGCTGTTAGCATTTAAAATAAAAATGTGTATAAATTGGCTTTTGAGTGGGCACCCCCCCCCCCATCCAGTTAAATCAATAAAGATTCTGATGCACAATAAAATCCATGTCTGACTTGAGAAGGATTTCCAAGGAGTGTCTGACTTGAGAAGGATTTCCAAGGAGCAGATAAGACTAATTATTTGAAACAAAGTATTATGATTTTCTTTTTAGATCATGCATTTTGTTTTAAAACTGCTGTTTTGCTTGATTTCAAACGGCATCGCAAATGGTACCTGCTACCACATCTAGAAATGTGATAATGCAAATGTCTCCACTAACAGAGAGTTCCTTTTACACAAGTTTTAATGATGTCATACCTTTCTTTCCCTGTTAATGCCAACTGTATGCATTCAACTCACCCTCAAAGGATAAAAGCCCTTGTAATGTTAAAAATGCTGCCATGTTGTCAGATGGATTTATGCTCGTAGGGTGCGGTGGATCCAACTTTCCAGCTAATATCCTGTCAATAAATATTTCATTGATTTGGTTTGAACATTATTTAGGTTTATAAAAAAAGATTCTCTTGAAGAATCTTTTATTTATTATTACAGAAAAAATAATGATTGCCGATTACAACACAGACAACAGTTTTAGTATATGATTACCGTATATACTCACATATAAGCTCATACCAACTGCAAACTACATAGACCCAGATCTGCCGTCGCATAATGTGCAGGCAGATCTGGGTCTATGCAGTTTGTAAGGACTAATCAGTAGAACAAACAATATAGACCCTGATCTGTCAGCGCATTATGTGATGGCAGATCAGGGTCTATGTTGTTTGCATTTGTACCTGGCTTATATGTGAGTATATATGGTATGCATGAAAATACAACATATACAATAGTTTTAGCATATGATTATGTGTTAAAGTGTGTTCACCCCTTCAGGGTTATACCAACTTCTGACTACTCTTCTAGGGTGCCGAAAATGTACATTATGAAAGCTTTGAACTTTCAAGGGTTGATAGAATGAATAGTGCTCACATTAACGGAATAAGATTATTGAAGCCATGTTTATCCATTTGTCAAGATGTTTGTAGAAATACATTTTTAGATGCAGCACCAGTCACTACTTGCAATGCCATTTGAAAGCAACTAACCACCACGCAGAGAAAGCAGAATGGAGACATAATATCCTTGATAAAATATATTTTTGTCAGGTACACTGTTCTCTTTATATCCTATGTGCCAGCTACATCATTTGATAATATAATCAACATTTTTCTTCTGTGAAGCCAGTGTAGGCAGTCCAGTATTGTCGGGCACTCTGTAGTACTTACATCATGTATTCCGGGTACACCATTCGCCTATTAGAGAACCTTTCACGTATGAAGCTGACAGAGACAGTCCAATAAGGAAGTAAAAATAGCCCAAAAATACTCATATCTGATAAATCAAAATCTCATCAGGAGGACCTTCTGACATTTTCAAATTAGGTCAACAAGTGTACATTCTGCACAAGGTCAGCGCATTATGGAACTTGTGCTATTGGCATAAAATTGGTCTGATTTTGGGACGTATCACTTGAATGATAAAAAATAATATGATAATTCATTATTTTTTTAATTCTGAGGACCTTTGCATCATTTTGATAATGTGTTGTTATGTGTGGTCAGTAACTTTAACATCAATGACTGTTTTCTAAATGAGAAACTGAGTATTATGGGAGCAGTTGATCGAGATACCTTCACTACCGACATGATAAAACTTGGGAATTTCCTTCGCACTTTGCTTTAAGATTTCAGTTTTTAATTTATTTTTCTTATGATCAAGTAAAATGTTATCAAAATTATCTCTTGTTAACTGTAAAAGACATATGTGCAACTTTAAGTTTTGTTTATTGTGTCTTGAAACACTGCCATTTTTTGTTTTACAGACATAATACCTTTATCATAACATCAAATTCTGTATTATCTCAGAATCATAATCATGAAATGCGTACATATGCAATAAAGAAAGGACACATAGTAGATTGTGCAACAAGCAAACTTACCTGTTTGTACAGCTCTCTACTGGGTGATTATAAGTTTTATGTATATCTTTTTCATTTTGACAGACTTGATTCACAAATGCATGTATGTACAAAAGTACATTGAAAGAATAAGCCCATTCAAAAAATAATTTTTTTTATTTAAATGTGCAAAATATGTATGTTTTGGAAAAATGTATAATCCACATGTGCTAATACAATCAAAGTGACATATCAAGTCAATAATGAAATTCTGTATGTACATATGTATGTATGTATGCCTGTAGGGTTTTATATCACATCAGCACAATTTTGGTTTCCAATAAAGGCAAATATCACGAAGAATAAGGCCAACAGTCGCAAATTCTGAAAATAGACCGGCAGGTTGTTGATATAAATCGCACTCTTTTAAAAAGTACAATAAATTCTTAGCTGGAACATCAACATGAGACACATCTCCAGGCAATGAGGTTTCCTCCATTAGTTGCCACATACTACATGCAGGAGGGTAGGGGGTAGAATAATTAAATTATACTAGGAAAGTGTCAGTTCTGGCAAGATGGGGGAACGACGCAATGTTTAATTACATAGTGAATGTAAATTTAGAGTAGTTTCTTAGAACAACATTTTTGTACTAGGCTTTTTCGAAGAAGAAATATTCATGTATGTAATCATGTCCATGCATGTAAGCGGATGTGTACGTGTGACAAAAGTAAGAAGAAGTGGAAGCAGACGGAGAAGGATTCATATAATCTTTCTGTGTATATGTGTAACTATGCATGTGCAATGTTATTCCTTTCCTTATACACCATTTTAAAAAGATTGTTGACATATTTTTAATGAATTTGTTAACATTAAAGTTGATAAAAACATGTTAGCCTTGCATAGATTTGATAGAGTTATGAATTTTCTGTTAAGTATCTAATTATGAAGTGCATCATAACAAATATCTGGTATTAAAAAAATTACTAGTTCAGACCAAAATAAAATAACCTACATTTGTCTGCATACTTATTAGCTCCAAGGGCACTCGGAGGGGGTGGGTGGGTGGGTGGGGAAATGCTCTGGACCAATATGCAGCACATACAACCTTGAGATTAATTGGGTTGAGCATTTGTACCTATATTATTATATAAGTGCACACAGCCTGTACATTAAATTAAGTCTCGTCTAGGTAACAATGCCATTCAGGTATTCACTAATATTTTTTGTTTACAATGATAGACATGCTGATTGCATCCAGAGCATCCATGCACACATTAATTGTTACATTCGGCCTAATTGGAGATAAACCAAGGTTAAATTTTTCATCTTTTCTTAACATTAGAACGTTGATACAGTTCACTTCATAACTTTGTAACTAATGCAAAGCTTGTAACTTTTTATGATGTATTGAAATGTAGGTTGTTCTCTATCTTTTTTTATGTAAAAAATATGCGAACAGTCCCTTAAAAATAGAGAGAATTGATGGGGAAACATAGTATAGAAATGATAAGTGTGCAGAGAAATTGGTAAATTGAATTTGGCGTTTTGGTTTTAAAAACGCAACAGTTGAACATTTACCTGTATTATAGTGCACTCAGTCTTTACATTAAATTAAGTCAATTCTAGGTATCATTCTCCAGTAGTCTGCTAGTTTTGTTGAAAAATGTAACTTTTCTCTTTGAAGACTCAACCAAATCTAACTTTCATTGATGTGTGATTTATGATATTTGGATGCAATGCTTGGATTCATAAGCTAAGCAATGTGATTCCCCATTGCACATTAGCTAGACAAACTTGATAGCCTCTCTCGCTCTGAGACACAGACTAGTGTGATTCGAGGCGCTTTTGCTAACATCTTGCAAGAAAAGTGGATATCAACATGCACCATTATTCTCAGTGACTGATGACACTGTTGGATATTTTCATGCATTCGTAGAAAGCAGTGCAGTGTTAATGAATGGATGCATACCATGTGTGCATGGACATGAACTTAACATTTCTTATTTCTATTAAAACTGTAAAATGTATGTATGATGAAAAGGAAATGCAACAACCCAGCGTCTTACTGTGTAATAAGTAAATAGCATAATGCTGTGAACTTTGCTCTGTACTAGGCTTGCAAAAGTCGATCATCCCCAGCTTCATTTTCCTGCCATTTTCCTTCTTGAATGCAAATTGGTGAGATGAGTGAGTGATAACTAGTTATGCATTACTTTTGAGCACTTTACCATTTGTATTATAATATATATATATATATATATATATATATATATATATATATATATATATATATATATATATATATATATATATATATATATATATAGAGAGAGAGAGAGAGAGAGAGAGAGAGAGAGAGAGAGAGAGAGAGAGAGAGAGAGAGAATTAAAAATATATATATACACCAATCTGTGGAAAGTGCTATCCCTGGATTCTACAGGAGAATGCATGATAACATTAAGAGAATTTTTAAATATGAATAAATAATATTATCATACAGGTTAGAGAATTTTTAATTTGTACTCGACAGAGAACCCGGATCCATGGGTTATGGCACCCATTGCCTTGCCTGTAAGCAATTCATCGAACATCTTTGTAATTTCAGCTATTGTTTATATTTTAAAATTTTATAAATGCCATGATTTACTAGTCCAAACTATGTTCATGCTATTTCACTTTGATATTGTAATGATTGCTATTGAGTGTTTATGATTCATTTACTTGATATTGTAATGATTGCTATTGAGTATTTATGATTCATTTACTTGATATTGTAATGATTGCTATTGAGTGTTTATGATTCATTTACTTGATATTGTAATGATTGCTATTGAGTATTTATGATTCATTTACTTGATATTGTAATGATTGCTATTGAGTATTTATGATTCATTTACTTGATATTGTAATGATTGCTATTGAGTATTTATGATTCATTTACTTGATATTGTAATGATTGCTATTGAGTATTTATGATTCATTTACTTGATATTGTAATGATTGCTATTGAGTATTTATGATTCATTTACTTGATATTGTAATGATTGCTATTGAGTATTTATGATTCATTTACTTGATATTGTAATGATTGCTATTGAGTATTTATGATTCATTTACTTGATATTGTAATGATTGCTATTGAGTATTTATGATTCATTTACTTGATATTGTAATGATTGCTATTGAGTGTTTATGATTCATTTACTTGATATTGTAATGATTGCTATTGAGTGTTTATGATTCATTTACTTGATATTGTAATGACTCATATTGAGTATTTATGATTCGTTTGCTTTCCTTATTGATTTTGGGGAAAAGTAAATGGTACAAGAGTAGAATTCCATATAATTTTTTATGCATTTATTGATTTTGGGGGAAAAGCAAATGGTACAAGAGTAGAATTCTATATAATTCTTTATGCATTTATTGATTTGGGGGAAAAGCAAATGGTACAAGAGTAGAATTCTATATAATTCTTTATGCATTTATTGATTTGGGGGAAAAGCAAATGGTACAAGAGTAGAATTCCATATAATTTTTTATGCATTTATTGATTTTGGGGGAAAAGTAAATGGTACAAGAGTAGAATTCCATATAATTCTTTATGCATTTATTGATTTTGGGGGAAAAGTAAATGGTACAAGAGTAGAATTCTATATAATTCTTTATGCATTTATTGATTTGGGGGAAAAGCAAATGGTACAAGAGTAGAATTCCATATAATTCTTTATGCATTTATTGATTTTGGGGAAAAGCAAATGGTACAAGAGTAGAATTCTATATAAATCTTTATGCATTTATTGATTTTGGGGGAAAAGCAAATGGCACAAGAGTAGAATTCCATATAATTTTTTATGCATTTATTGATTTGGGGGAAAAGCAAATGGTACAAGAGTAGAATTCTATATAATTCTTTAGGCATTTATTGATTTTGGGGGAAAAGTAAATGGTACAAGAGTAGAATTCCATATAATTTTTTATGCATTTATTGATTTTGGGGGAAAAGCAAATGGTACAAGAGTAGAATTCTATATAATTCTTTAGGCATTTATTGATTTTGGGGGAAAAGCAAATGGCACAAGAGTAGAATTCTATATAATTTTTTATGCATTTATTGATTTTGGGGGAAAAGTAAATGGTACAAGAGTAGAATTCTATATAATTCTTTATGCATTTATTGATTTTGGGGGAAGAGCAAATGGCACAAGAGTAGAATTCCATATAATTTTTTATGCATTTATTGATTTTGGGGAAAAGCAAATGGTACAAGAGTAGAATTCTATATAATTCTTTAGGCATTTATTGATTTTGGGGGAAAAGTAAATGGTACAAGAGTAGAATTCCATATAATTCTTTATGCATTTATTGATTTTGGGGGAAAAGTAAATGGTACAAGAGTAGAATTCCATATAATTCTTTATGCATTTATTGATTTTGGGGAAAAGCAAATGGTACAAGAGTAGAATTCTATATAATTCTTTAGGCATTTATTGATTTTGGGGGAAAAGCAAATGGCACAAGAGTAGAATTCCATATAATTTTTTATGCATTTATTGATTTTGGGGGAAAAGCAAATGGTACAAGAGTAGAATTCCATATAATTCTTTATGCATTTATTGATTTTGGGGAAAAGCAAATGGCACAAGAGTAGAATTCTATATAATTCTTTATGCATTTATTGATTTTGGGGGAAAAGTAAATGGTACAAGAGTAGAATTCCATATAATTCTTTATGCATTTATTGATTTTGGGGAAAAGCAAATGGTACAAGAGTAGAATTCCATATAATTCTTTATGCATTTATTGATTTTGGGGAAAAGCAAATGGTACAAGAGTAGAATTCCATATAATTTTTTATGCATTTATTGATTTGGGGGAAAAGCAAATGGTACAAGAGTAGAATTCTATATAATTCTTTATGCATTTATTGATTTTGGGGGAAAAGCAAATGGTACAAGAGTAGAATTCCATATAATTTTTTATGCATTTATTGATTTTGGGGAAAAGCAAATGGTACAAGAGTAGAATTCTATATAATTCTTTATGCATTTATTGATTTGGGGGAAAAGCAAATGGTACAAGAGTAGAATTCTATAAAATTCTTTATGCATTTATTGATTTTGGGGAAAAGCAAATGGTACAAGAGTAGAATTCTATATAATTCTTTATGCATTTATTGATTTTGGGGAAAAGTAAATGGTACAAGAGTAGAATTCTATATAATTCTTTATGCATTTATTGATTTGGGGGAAAAGCAAATGGTACAAGAGTAGAATTCTATATAATTCTTTATGCATTTATTGATTTTGGGGGAAAAGTAAATGGTACAAGAGTAGAATTCTATATAATTTTTTATGCATTTATTGATTTTGGGGAAAAGCAAATGGTACAAGAGTAGAATTCTATATAATTTTTTATGCATTTATTGATTTTGGGGAAAAGTAAATGGTACAAGAGTAGAATTCCATATAATTTTTTATGCATTTATTGATTTTGGGGAAAAGCAAATGGTACAAGAGTAGAATTCTATATAATTCTTTATGCATTTATTGATTTTGGGGAAAAGCAAATGGTACAAGAGTAGAATTCTATATAATTCTTTATGCATTTATTGATTTGGGGGAAAAGTAAATGGTACAAGAGTAGAATTCTATATAATTATTTATGCATTTATTGATTTTGGGGGAAAAGTAAATGGTACAAGAGTAGAATTCCATATAATTTTTTATGCATTTATTGATTTTGGGGAAAAGCAAATGGTACAAGAGTAGAATTCCATATAATTTTTTATGCATTTATTGATTTTGGGGGAAAAGTAAATGGTACAAGAGTAGAATTCCATATAATTTTTTATGCATTTATTGATTTTGGGGAAAAGCAAATGGTACAAGAGTAGAATTCTATATAATTCTTTATGCATTTATTGATTTTGGGGGAAAAGTAAATGGTACAACAGTAGAATTCCATATAATTCTTTATGCATTTATTGATTTTGGGGAAAAGCAAATGGTACAAGAGTAGAATTCTATATAATTCTTTATGCATTTATTGATTTTGGGGGAAAAGTAAATGGTACAAGAGTAGAATTCCATATAATTTTTTATGCATTTATTGATTTTGGGGAAAAGTATATGGTACAAGAGTAGAATTCTATATAATTTTTTATGCATTTATTGATTTTGGGGAAAAGTATATGGTACAAGAGTAGAATTCCATATAATTCTTTATGCATTTATTGATTTTGGGGAAAAGTAAATGGTACAAGAGTAGAATTCCATATAATTTTTTATGAATTTATTGATTTTGGGGGAAAAGTAAATGGTACAAGAGTAGAATTCTATATAATTCTTTATGCATTTATTGATTTTGGGGAAAAGTAAATGGTACAAGAGTAGAATTCTATATAATTCTTTTTGCATTTATTGATTTTGGGGGAAAAGTAAATGGTACAAGAGTAGAATTCCATATAATTCTTTATGCATTTATTGATTTTGGGGAAAAGCAAATGGCACAAGAGTAGAATTCCATATAATTTTTTATGCATTTATTGATTTTGGGGGAAAAGTAAATGGTACAAGAGTAGAATTCTATATAATTCTTTATGCATTTATTGATTTTGGGGAAAAGCAAATGGTACAAGAGTAGAATTCCATATAATTCTTTATGCATTTATTGATTTTGGGGAAAAGCAAATGGTACAAGAGTAGAATCCTATATAATTCTTTAGGCATTTATTGATTTTGGGGGAAAAGCAAATGGCACAAGAGTAGAATTCCATATAATTTTTTATGCATTTATTGATTTGGGGGAAAAGCAAATGGTACAAGAGTAGAATTCTATATAATTCTTTAGGCATTTATTGATTTTGGGGGAAAAGTAAATGGTACAAGAGTAGAATTCCATATAATTTTTTATGCATTTATTGATTTTGGGGGAAAAGCAAATGGTACAAGAGTAGAATTCTATATAATTCTTTAGGCATTTATTGATTTTGGGGGAAAAGCAAATGGCACAAGAGTAGAATTCTATATAATTTTTTATGCATTTATTGATTTTGGGGGAAAAGTAAATGGTACAAGAGTAGAATTCCATATAATTCTTTATGCATTTATTGATTTTGGGGGAAGAGCAAATGGCACAAGAGTAGAATTCCATATAATTTTTTATGCATTTATTGATTTTGGGGGAAAAGCAAATGGTACAAGAGTAGAATTCTATATAATTCTTTAGGCATTTATTGATTTTGGGGGAAAAGCAAATGGCACAAGAGTAGAATTCTATATAATTTTTTATGCATTTATTGATTTTGGGGGAAAAGTAAATGGTACAAGAGTAGAATTCCATATAATTCTTTATGCATTTATTGATTTTGGGGAAAAGCAAATGGTACAAGAGTAGAATTCTATATAATTCTTTAGGCATTTATTGATTTTGGGGGAAAAGCAAATGGCACAAGAGTAGAATTCCATATAATTTTTTATGCATTTATTGATTTTGGGGGAAAAGTAAATGGTACAAGAGTAGAATTCCATATAATTCTTTATGCATTTATTGATTTTGGGGAAAAGCAAATGGCACAAGAGTAGAATTCTATATAATTCTTTATGCATTTATTGATTTTGGGGGAAAAGTAAATGGTACAAGAGTAGAATTCCATATAATTCTTTATGCATTTATTGATTTTGGGGAAAAGCAAATGGTACAAGAGTAGAATTCCATATAATTCTTTATGCATTTATTGATTTTGGGGAAAAGCAAATGGTACAAGAGTAGAATTCCATATAATTTTTTATGCATTTATTGATTTGGGGGAAAAGCAAATGGTACAAGAGTAGAATTCTATATAATTCTTTATGCATTTATTGATTTTGGGGGAAAAGTAAATGGTACAAGAGTAGAATTCCATATAATTTTTTATGCATTTATTGATTTTGGGGAAAAGCAAATGGTACAAGAGTAGAATTCTATATAATTCTTTATGCATTTATTGATTTGGGGGGAAAAGCAAATGGTACAAGAGTAGAATTCCATATAATTTTTTATGCATTTATTGATTTTGGGGAAAAGCAAATGGTACAAGAGTAGAATTCTATAAAATTCTTTATGCATTTATTGATTTTGGGGAAAAGCAAATGGTACAAGAGTAGAATTCTATATAATTCTTTATGCATTTATTGATTTTGGGGAAAAGTAAATGGTACAAGAGTAGAATTCTATATAATTCTTTATGCATTTATTGATTTTGGGGGAAAAGTAAATGGTACAAGAGTAGAATTCTATATAATTTTTTATGCATTTATTGATTTTGGGGAAAAGCAAATGGTACAAGAGTAGAATTCTATATAATTTTTTATGCATTTATTGATTTTGGGGAAAAGTAAATGGTACAAGAGTAGAATTCCATATAATTTTTTATGCATTTATTGATTTTGGGGGAAAAGCAAATGGTACAAGAGTAGAATTCTATATAATTCTTTATGCATTTATTGATTTTGGGGGAAAAGCAAATGGTACAAGAGTAGAATTCTATATAATTCTTTATGCATTTATTGATTTTGGGGGAAAAGTAAATGGTACAAGAGTAGAATTCCATATAATTCTTTATGCATTTATTGATTTTGGGGAAAAGCAAATGGTACAAGAGTAGAATTCTATATAATTCTTTATGCATTTATTGATTTTGGGGGAAAAGTAAATGGTACAAGAGTAGAATTCTATATAATTCTTTATGCATTTATTGATTTTGGGGGAAAAGTAAATGGTACAAGAGTAGAATTCTATATAATTTTTTATGCATTTATTGATTTTGGGGAAAAGTATATGGTACAAGAGTAGAATTCCATATAATTTTTTATGCATTTATTGATTTTGGGGAAAAGTAAATGGTACAAGAGTAGAATTCCATATAATTTTTTATGAATTTATTGATTTTGGGGGAAAAGTAAATGGTACAAGAGTAGAATTCTATATAATTCTTTATGCATTTATTGATTTTGGGGAAAAGTAAATGGTACAAGAGTAGAATTCTATATAATTCTTTAGGCATTTATTGATTTTGGGGGAAAAGCAAATGGCACAAGAGTAGAATTCCATATAATTTTTTATGCATTTATTGATTTGGGGGAAAAGCAAATGGTACAAGAGTAGAATTCTATATAATTCTGTATGCATTTATTGATTTTGGGGAAAAGTAAATGGTACAAGAGTAGAATTCTATATAATTCTTTATGCATTTATTGATTTGGGGGAAAAGCAAATGGTACAAGAGTAGAATTCTATATAATTCTTTATGCATTTATTGATTTTGGGGGAAAAGTAAATGGTACAAGAGTAGAATTCTATATAATTTTTTATGCATTTATTGATTTTGGGGAAAAGCAAATGGTACAAGAGTAGAATTCTATATAATTTTTTATGCATTTATTGATTTTGGGGAAAAGTAAATGGTACAAGAGTAGAATTCCATATAATTTTTTATGCATTTATTGATTTTGGGGAAAAGCAAATGGTACAAGAGTAGAATTCTATATAATTCTTTATGCATTTATTGATTTTGGGGGAAAAGCAAATGGTACAAGAGTAGAATTCTATATAATTCTTTATGCATTTATTGATTTTGGGGGAAAAGTAAATGGTACAAGAGTAGAATTCCATATAATTCTTTATGCATTTATTGATTTTGGGGAAAAGCAAATGGTACAAGAGTAGAATTCTATATAATTCTTTATGCATTTATTGATTTTGGGGGAAAAGTAAATGGTACAAGAGTAGAATTCTATATAATTCTTTATGCATTTATTGATTTTGGGGGAAAAGTAAATGGTACAAGAGTAGAATTCTATATAATTTTTTATGCATTTATTGATTTTGGGGAAAAGTATATGGTACAAGAGTAGAATTC
This sequence comes from Margaritifera margaritifera, assembly GCA_029931535.1. Classification (NCBI taxonomy): domain Eukaryota; kingdom Metazoa; phylum Mollusca; class Bivalvia; order Unionida; family Margaritiferidae; genus Margaritifera; species Margaritifera margaritifera. The sequence goes on from JAQPZY010001528.1 coordinate 2,879,126, forward strand.
CATATAATTTTTTATGCATTTATTGATTTTGGGGAAAAGTAAATGGTACAAGAGTAGAATTCCATATATTTTTTATGAATTTATTGATTTTGGGGGAAAAGTAAATGGTACAAGAGTAGAATTCTATATAATTCTTTATGCATTTATTGATTTTGGGGAAAAGTAAATGGTACAAGAGTAGAATTCTATATAATTCTTTATGCATTTATTGATTTTGGGGGAAAAGTAAATGGTACAAGAGTAGAATTCCATATAATTCTTTATGCATTTATTGATTTTGGGGACAAGCAAATGGCACAAGAGTAGAATTCCATATAATTTTTTATGCATTTATTGATTTTGGGGGAAAAGTAAATGGTACAAGAGTAGAATTCTATATAATTCTTTATGCATTTATTGATTTTGGGGAAAAGCAAATGGTACAAGAGTAGAATTCCATATAATTCTTTATGCATTTATTGATTTTGGGGAAAAGCAAATGGTACAAGAGTAGAATTCTATATAATTCTTTAGGCATTTATTGATTTTGGGGGAAAAGCAAATGGCACAAGAGTAGAATTCCATATAATTTTTTATGCATTTATTGATTTGGGGGAAAAGCAAATGGTACAAGAGTAGAATTCTATATAATTCTTTAGGCATTTATTGATTTTGGGGGAAAAGTAAATGGTACAAGAGTAGAATTCCATATAATTTTGTATGCATTTATTGATTTTGGGGGAAAAGCAAATGGTACAAGAGTAGAATTCTATATAAATCTTTAGGCATTTATTGATTTTGGGGGAAAAGCAAATGGCACAAGAGTAGAATTCTATATAATTTTTTATGCATTTATTGATTTTGGGGGAAAAGCAAATGGTACAAGAGTAGAATTCCATATAATTCTTTATGCATTTATTGATTTTGGGGGAAGAGCAAATGGCACAAGAGTAGAATTCCATATAATTTTTTATGCATTTATTGATTTTGGGGGAAAAGCAAATGGTACAAGAGTAGAATTCCATATAATTCTTTATGCATTTATTGATTTTGGGGAAAAGCAAATGGTACAAGAGTAGAATTCCATATAATTTTTTATGCATTTATTGATTTGGGGGAAAAGCAAATGGTACAAGAGTAGAATTTTATATAATTCTTTATGCATTTATTGATTTTGGGGGAAAAGTAAATGGTACAAGAGTAGAATTCCATATAATTTTTTATGCATTTATTGATTTTGGGGAAAAGCAAATGGTACAAGAGTAGAATTCTATATAATTCTTTATGCATTTATTGATTTGGGGGGAAAAGCAAATGGTACAAGAGTAGAATTCCATATAATTTTTTATGCATTTATTGATTTTGGGGAAAAGCAAATGGTACAAGAGTAGAATTCTATAAAATTCTTTATGCATTTATTGATTTTGGGGAAAAGCAAATGGTACAAGAGTAGAATTCTATATAATTCTTTATGCATTTATTGATTTTGGGGAAAAGTAAATGGTACAAGAGTAGAATTCTATATAATTCTTTATGCATTTATTGATTTGGGGGAAAAGCAAATGGTACAAGAGTAGAATTCTATATAATTCTTTATGCATTTATTGATTTTGGGGGAAAAGTAAATGGTACAAGAGTAGAATTCTATATAATTTTTTATGCATTTATTGATTTTGGGGAAAAGCAAATGGTACAAGAGTAGAATTCTATATAATTTTTTATGCATTTATTGATTTTGGGGAAAAGTAAATGGTACAAGAGTAGAATTCCATATAATTTTTTATGCATTTATTGATTTTGGGGAAAAGCAAATGGTACAAGAGTAGAATTCTATATAATTCTTTATGCATTTATTGATTTTGGGGAAAAGCAAATGGTACAAGAGTAGAATTCTATATAATTCTTTATGCATTTATTGATTTGGGGGAAAAGTAAATGGTACAAGAGTAGAATTCTATATAATTTTTTATGCATTTATTGATTTTGGGGGAAAAGTAAATGGTACAAGAGTAGAATTCCATATAATTTTTTATGCATTTATTGATTTTGGGGAAAAGCAAATGGTACAAGAGTAGAATTCCTTATAATTTTTTATGCATTTATTGATTTTGGGGGAAAAGTAAATGGTACAAGAGTAGAATTCCATATAATTTTTTATGCATTTATTGATTTTGGGGAAAAGCAAATGGTACAAGAGTAGAATTCTATATAATTCTTTATGCATTTATTGATTTTGGGGAAAAGCAAATGGTACAAGAGTAGAATTCTATATAATTCTTTATGCATTTATTGATTTTGGGGAAAAGTAAATGGTACAAGAGTAGAATTCTATATAATTCTTTATGCATTTATTGATTTTGGGGGAAAAGTAAATGGTACAAGAGTAGAATTCCATATAATTCTTTATGCATTTATTGATTTTGGGGAAAAGCAAATGGTACAAGAGTAGAATTCTATATAATTCTTTATGCATTTATTGATTTTGGGGGAAAAGTAAATGGTACAAGAGTAGAATTCTATATAATTTTTTATGCATTTATTGATTTTGGGGAAAAGTATATGGTACAAGAGTAGAATTCCATATAATTCTTTATGCATTTATTGATTTTGGGGAAAAGTAAATGGTACAAGAGTAGAATTCCATATAATTTTTTATGAATTTATTGATTTTGGGGGAAGAGCAAATGGTACAAGAGTAGAATTCTATATAATTCTTTATGCATTTATTGATTTTGGGGAAAAGTAAATGGTACAAGAGTAGAATTCCATATAATTCTTTATGCATTTATTTATTTTGGGGGAAAAGTAAATGGTACAAGAGTAGAATTCCATATAATTCTTTATGCATTTATTGATTTTGGGGAAAAGCAAATGGCACAAGAGTAGAATTCCATATAATTTTTTATGCATTTATTGATTTTGGGGGAAAAGTAAATGGTACAAGAGTAGAATTCTATATAATTTTTTATGCATTTATTGATTTTGGGGGAAAAGTAAATGGTACAAGAGTAGAATTCCATATAATTCTTTATGCATTTATTGATTTTGGGGAAAAGCAAATGGTACAAGAGTAGAATTCTATATAATTCTTTATGCATTTATTGATTTTGGGGGAAAAGTAAATGGTACAAGAGTTGAATTCTATATAATTCTTTATGCATTTATTGATTTTGGGGGAAAAGTAAATGGTACAAGAGTAGAATTCTATATAATTCTTTATGCATTTATTGATTTTGGGGAAAAGTATATGGTACAAGAGTAGAATTCTATATAATTTTTTATGCATTTATTGATTTTGGGGAAAAGTAAATGGTACAAGAGTAGAATTCCATATAATTCTTTATGCATTTATTGATTTTGGGGAAAAGTAAATGGTACAAGAGTAGAATTCCATATAATTTTTTATGCATTTATTGATTTTGGGGAAAAGCAAATGGCACAAGAGTAGAATTCCATATAATTTTTTATGCATTTATTGATTTTGGGGAAAAGCAAATGGTACAAGAGTAGAATTCCATATAATTCTTTATGCATTTATTGATTTTGGGGAAAAGTAAATGGCACAAGAGTAGAATTCCATATAATTCTTTATGCATTTATTGATTTTGGGGAAAAGTAAATGGTACAAGAGTAGAATTCCATATAATTCTTTATGCATTTATTGATTTTGGGGGAAAAGTAAATGGTACAAGAGTAGAATTCTATATAATTCTTTATGCATTTATTGGTTTTGGGGGAAAAGTAAATGGTACAAGAGTAGAATTCTATATAATTCTTTATGCATTTATTGATTTTGGGGAAAAGTAAATGGCACAAGAGTAGAATTCCATATAATTCTTTATGCATTTATTGATTTTGGGGGAAAAGCAAATGGTACAAGAGTAGAATTCTATATAATTCTTTATGCATTTATTGATTTTGGGGAAAAGTAAATGGTACAAGAGTAGAATTCCATATAATTCTTTATGCATTTATTGATTTGGGGGAAAAGTAAATGGTACAAGAATAGAATTCCATATAATTCTTTATGCATTTATTGATTTTGGGGGAAAAGTAAATGGTACAAGAGTAGAATTCCATATAATTCTTTATGCATTTATTGATTTTGGGGGAAAATTAAATGGTACAAGAGTAGAATTCCATATAATTCTTTATGCATTTATTGATTTTGGGGAAAAGCAAATGGTACAAGAGTAGAATTCCATATAATTCTTTATGTATTTATTGATTTTGGGGGAAAAGTAAATGGCACAAGAGTAGAATTCCATATAATTCTTTATGCATTTATTGATTTTGGGGGAAAGCAAATGGTACAAGAGTAGAATTCTATATAATTCTTTATGCATTTATTGATTTTGGGGGAAAAGTAAATGGCACAAGAGTAGAATTCCATATAATTCTTTATGCATTTATTGATTTTGGGGAAAAGCAAATGGCACAAGAGTAGAATTCCATATAATTCTTTATGCATTTATTGATTTTGGGGAAAAGCAAATGGCACAAGAGTAGAATTCCATATAATTCTTTATGCATTTATTGATTTTGGGGGAAAAGTAAATGGTACAAGAGTAGAATTCCATATAATTCTTTATGCATTTATTGATTTTGGGGAAAAGTAAATGGTACAAGAGTAGAATTCTATATAATTCTTTATGCATTTATTGATTTTGGGGGAAAAGTAAATGGTACAAGAGTAGAATTCCATATAATTCTTTATGCATTTATTGATTTTGGGGAAAAGCAAATGGTACAAGAGTAGAATTCCATATAATTCTTTATGCATTTATTGATTTTGGGGAAAAGCAAATGGCACAAGAGTAGAATTCCATATAATTTTTTTATGCATTTATTGATTTTGGGGAAAAGCAAATGGTACAAGAGTAGAATTCTATATAATTTTTTATGCATTTATTGATTTTGGGGAAAAGTATATGGTACAAGAGTAGAATTCTATATAATTTTTTATGCATTTATTGATTTTGGGGAAAAGCAAATGGTACAAGAGTAGAATTCCATATAATTTTTTATGCATTTATTGATTTTGGGGGAAAAGCAAATGGTACAAGAGTAGAATTCCATATAATTTTTTATGCATTTATTGATTTTGGGGGAAAAGTAAATGGTACAAGAGTAGAATTCTATATAATTCTTTATGCATTTATTGATTTTGGGGAAAAGTAAATGGTACAAGAGTAGAATTCCATATAATTCTTTATGCATTTATCGAGTGCTCTTTTTAGTTACAGGAATTGAGAGAAATAGTTAAAGCAGGTGCATTTCATAGCACTAATGACACTGTGGTTTCTTATATCTGCATTCTTCAGGTAAAATTCAATAGAGTCAGCATTGTCCATGGGGTTGTGACCCAAGGCAGAAGCATGGTCAATGACAAATGCAAACAACATGTCAAGTCTTTCAAGGTTTTATACAGTATAGATGGCAGAAGCTGGACACCAATTAAAGAGCGGAATGGAGAAGACAAGGTACCATATTTGTTTGCATATAAGGCATGCCTAACTGTGAAATGCATATTTCCATATCTGCCATAAAAAAATGGTTGGGGGATTCTGCTTGGAGGTTTTGGAGCCCCACCCCATTTCACACTGGTTTTGGAGCCCCAGTATAGACAGATCCTTTGAAATTGAATATCCAGTGTCAGTAAAGGGTGAACTGACTGACCAGAACATCTGGGAATAGTAATCAGGGGTAATCATGGTTGTCATAATATGTCTCTTTTCTCATTTATGGCATCTGTTAGATATCTGTCCTTAGTTTACTAGGGAAAAAAACCAAAACAATGTCAGATGGGATTATTTTGCTCTGAGCAGGCACCTATATAGTTAATGTAATATAGGTTTTGTTTTAAAAATTACAACCCCCCCCCCCCCGTCTCAAAAAGCCCTTGAACCCCCAACTGTCAGAACATCCCTACCACCACTTATATATTGAATAGCCCATCTGTCAGAACATCCCTACCACCACTTATATATTGAATACCCCCAACTGTCAGAACATCCCTACCACCACTTATATATTGAATACCCCCAACTGTCAGAACATCCCTACCACCACTTATATATTGAATACCCCCAACTGTCAGAACATCCCTACCACCACTTATATATTGAATACCCCCAACTGTCAGAACATCCCTACCACCACTTATATATTGAATACCCCCAACTGTCAGAACATCCCTACCACCACTTATATATTGAATACCCCCATCTGTCAGAACATCCCTACCACCACTTATATATGGAATACCCCCATCTGGGGCCAGTGAAGATACTGATACGCTGCTGGACCATGTGATGGCAGATCAGGGTCTATGTTGTTCACAGTTGGAGTTAAAGAGTTACACACATAAAGATATAAAATAATTATTGTAATGTTGCTATAATAACCACATTGCTTGCTTTAATTAACTGTTTTCCAAAATGTTCCTCTAAATAAGTGTTTAAGCAAAGACATTTTAGTTTTTTGGAGATTTTCTTGGTTGTCATTAGGTTTTTATTTAATTCTTCTCAGTTATCATTCAGTTTTCACACACACACACACATATATATATATATATATATATATATATATATATATATATATATATATATATATATATATATATATATATATATATATATATATATATATATATATATATGTTCTTTTTCTTTATCTTTTGATATTTTAAACCATGCCTGTCTTTAATGAATAATTTTGTCCAAAACAGATATTCCATTACTATTACACAGGCCTTCTTCTTTTTTCTCCACGGTTTACAAAACAAACGAATAAAAATACAATCCTATAATTATCAATACTGTTATAAGACTACTAGCTACATTACGCAGTGGTCAATATATTCATCTCTTACACTTTTTCAGCATATTTTGTCTCTGATATGGTTTAAAGTTTTGTATTACACCAGAGTAATAACTGCGTATATTTTCCAATGCAAATTACTTTTCAGGTATTTTGTGGCAACAGGGACCAAGAAAGCATAGAGATCAGCTATTTTCCATGCCCTGTTGTGGCCAATTTCATTCGTATTAACCCACAAACATGGAATGAACATATTACAATGAGATTTGATGTTCTTGGACATCACAAGTATACAGGTATGTTTTGTCCATATCATTTAATCAAGAATCAGGATGTGATTGTGTGACTCTGATTGAATTTCATATACTTTTTTCTGTTTATAAATTGATAAATTGCCATAATGGAAGTAATTACACCTACTTCATTGCATTGAATTCTTTAAAAACTGATTTGTTACATTTGAAAATTTACCACATTGTTAGAGACATATATTTGGTTGATGTTGAAAATTTCATGCAAATGGACAAAAAATAATGAAATTATTACAAACTGAATTTATCTATGTTGTATAGTGTAAACTGTCTAGGTGTCTGACTATTAGCATGGCAGCCTTTGCATCCTTTAATTCAGACATGCTAAGTACAGCAGGTGTCATTAAAAATATAGATTTACACATTGCCTGTGACAAGATTGCATACTTGCTATAAAATGAGGTCTAACGTGAAAAACAAAATGTTTTGTTTGCCCTCCCCTCCCCAACAGGGTCGTGTTTCTAAAAAAAAAACACAATTTTCAGTAGTAGTAGAAAAATATAAAAAAATTAAGAGAGAGAGAGAGATTTTTTTGACCACCACTATATACTGTATGTCCCTAGCATGTAGTCTGTAAAAACAGTAAACTGTTCGGCTGAGAGCCCATGTAAAACTATCCTCGGCGCAGTTTATACAATAGATTATCATAGAGGCAATTAATAGGTAAGGTGGTCACACATAAGCAACCACCATTTCAGCGAGTACTTAATTTGCTGAGAATTGCTAGGATGAAGCCGTGTTAAATCCTTTGAAGACTGCTGTGGGAGAGCCCATTAGGCTAATTTGCTTAGGTAAAGTGGAACAGCCCAATTCATTTGAAGTTATGTAAATTAATGAGATGTGTGTTGAAGAACAAAAGTTATTTTGCATCATTGCCTTGAATGAGAATTTTTAAGCCACTTTATTAAAGATTATTGGCAAGTTTGTGATGAGTGGCAATGTTTCTCTGAACTCAGATTTCACTCCATATGTAAAATGCAAAACACAATTATTTTGATAGTCAGAATAGTGTAAGCGTGATTCATTTTTAATGTAAAATGTCAAAATACAGCTGCAATTCTGGAAAGGATGAACCATTTGCTGAGCGAGCAAAACCCAGTAAAACTTAATTTCAGAACTCCTGGATGAAGTTTGACTTTGTAAAGCACAGCAAGGGGGAGCATTTTATTTTTTGCACACACTGCAAACACTATGTTGACATCGATCAGTCTGGAGTGTATGACATCCGTTGACATAGCAACATCACCCAGCATATTTGCATACATGCCACAACATGACGTGTCACGCAAAAAACACAATTTTGGACTCCCCCCCTCCCACATGGTCGTGTTTTGAAAAACATGATTTTCCGCAGCCTTAGCAAATACATATTTCCCACAAAAAAACCACAAAACCCCCCAGAAAAAAACTACATTTCTTGATCGCATTGATATATGCCCATAATCTGTGGTATGTATAAACAGTAAACAGTCTTGCTCAGAGCTCATGTAAAACTATCCTCAGGGCAGTTTATAGAGCTGTTTTAAAGATAATTAAAAGGTAAGGTGGTCAGAGATAAACAGACACCTTTCAGGTATTTACTGAATTGGCTCACAATAGCAAGGGTGATGTGTCGTGTCAAAAAATTTTGAGCACTGCTGAGGGAAAGCCCATTAGACTAATTTGCATAGGTGAAGTACACTAAGTGGAACAACCCAATTTGTCTGAAGTTAAGTACATCAAGCAGATGTGTGTTGAAAAACAAATGTTATTACACATCACTGACTGCATTGAATGAGAATGTTGAAGCCATCTTTATTAAAATTTGTGATCAGCAGCAACGTTTCTTTGAAGTTGGATTTTTACTCCATATATAAAATTAAAAAAAATGATTATTTTGGTAGGTTGAACAACAGCACCATTCAATCTCTAATGCAGTGTTGCACCTAGGATCCAAAGGTCAGGGGACACTGTGTGCCTCACCCTCCAGATTTGGGGGACACAATATTTTAAAGGGAAAAAGGAAAATTGTAGTACATAATGCACTAGAAGTGCTAAAAAAAAAGAGGATAATCTTATCTGCTTCTACAATTTTACCACCTTCACTTTCTCATATTTTCATCGGACATTACATCATTGCAATAAATGTTTATCATGTGATCAAATAACTCGTGGAAACATTAACATGTTTGAATATCTGGTTAACCTGAAATGAACTGCACCGTGGAATTTTAATAATTTAAAAGTATTAAATCATTAATCAAATGACAAATTGTGTATTTGCATAAATTATTACCTTTTTCCATTAATTCAGCCTGAGAATAAATGAAATCTTCAAGGCCGTAGGTGTGACTTTAACCTCGAAAATACGTTACAATATCGGCGGTAACAGACTTTAGCAACTCGGCTGACTACCACAAACCTTGAATGTTTTAATTAGCAGATTCAATGTTTTGAAATGGATATTCATTACCATCATGCAGCTTTTATCACTTTTAGCGACTTTGGCCATTGCTTGCGCCAACATAGAAGCACATTCACATAGGAAAAGTGTCAAACCAACTATAGTACTAAACTATTGAAAACAGCATAGACTGCATGTAATTAAAACTACATTCCACTGTCCAGGGGAATTTAAAGACAGTAACTTGGTGTATTTCTTGTATTTAATGTATGTGAGGTTGTGACCATGTTTGTTGAGTATATTACATGCTTCAGAGAAAACAGATCGTATTTTCTTTTATTCAGATTTGAATTTCCAGTCATTTGCTATAGGCTGATTTGAAAAGATAGCTTATTCTCATTTGGATGACGTTGCCTTTTGGGGGTCATGTGCACTGGTCCCCCTTGGGACCTCAAAACACACTTTTTGAGTCTCAAAACCCCCCTAACACTGTCTGGGAATATGGCAAGTATGTATAATTTGACACTCCCTCACAGCAATGCAGATGCAGAAAGATCATTTTCTCTCTTGAGAAAAATTCAACAAGATCTTCAGGGAAGTTCGAACAGCAGTACCATCCATTCTCTAATGAGTGGAAAGATTAACACAAAAGACAGTTGCATTAACTTCAACCCTCCTCCACCCTTTACTGATATATTGAGAACAGCAAAGGCTGCATCTAATGAAGAAAATATTCCCCTGTCCAATGGATTTTAAAGACAGAAACTTGGTATGATTTTTATTTATTTAATGTATGTCTGGTTGTGATTATGTGAGTGTTGGCACATGCATATGATTTAATAGTTTTGTTTGATATGAGATATATCATATTATACATTTTATAGATCCGAAAAGGTCGCATTTGGAAGAGAACACTTGGCGGAAGGGAATTGAATGGAGTTCAGAGGTGGGTACAAAAGAATTACAATCAATATTTCCAGAACTTACTGTATTTATAACTCTGTGTATAACATGTGAACAGCTACAAACAGCATAAATCCAGATGTGCCATTTCAAAATGCCCCATATCTAGATGTGCCATTTCAAAATGCCCCATATCCAGATGGAATCTTTGCTATTCATTTTAATATTGATTTCAAGCAAGCATATTACACTATACACTATACATGTCTCATTTTTACAGACATCCATATACATACTAGGGCATATTAGACTATACATATCCCATTTTCACAGAAATCCATATACATACTAGGGCATATTAGACTGTACATATCCCATTTTCACAGACATCCATATACATACTAGGGCGTATTCGACTAGACATCCATATACATACTAGGGCATATTAGACTATACATATCCCATTTTCACAGACATCCATATACATACTAGGGCGTATTAGACTGTACATATCCCATTTTCACAGACATCCATATACATCCTAGGGCATATTAGACTATACATATCTCATTTTCACAGACATCCATATACAATCCATAGTCTATTAGACTATACATGTCTCATTTTCGCAGACATCCATATACATACTAGGGCATATTAGACTATACATATCCCATTTTCACAGACATCCATATACATACTAGGGCGTATTAGACTATACATATCCCATTTTCACAGACATCCATATACATACTAGGGTATATTAGACTATACATATCCCATTTTCACAGACATCCATATACATACTAGGGCATATTAGACTATACATATCTCATTTTCACATACTAGGGCATATTAGACAATACATGTCTCATTTTCATAGACATCCATATACATACTAATGCATATTAGACTATACATATCCCATTTTCACAGACATCCATATACATACTAGGGCATATTAGACTATACATATCCCATTTTCACAGACATCCATATACATACTAGGGCATATTAGACTATACATATATCGTTTTTGCAGACGTTTTCCATATACATACCAGAGCATATAAGACCCACTCGGAGCATCCTCATCTCATTTCAGTTAGATAAGCGAAGAATAGACACCGATAGTTAAAGACAGGCATAGACAATAACATTCGATGGTGTTTCAACCATCAATGAAATGCCTGCACTTTTAATTTTTATGTTATTCTTGCAATTTTGAACGAAAAAAAGTAAGAAACAATATAGTTTCAATAGCTCCATATTAGTGCTTATAAAAAATTTAGTTTCAATAGCTCCATACTAATGCTTATAAAAAATTTAGTTTCAATAGCTCCATAGTAGTGCTGATAAACAATTTAGTTTCAATAGCTCCATACTAGTGCTTATAAACAATTTAGTTTCAATAGCTCCATATTAGTGCTTATAAACAATTTAGTTTCAATAGCTCCATACTAGTGCTTATGTTGCTTTTTAGTGATGACATATCATTGAGTCTTTGTAGCATCAATGATGGTATTATGACGTAATAACAACCATGGAAATGAGGGCAATTAAAAATGGCTAATAAACCTCTCCCTTGATAACTCATGCACAACGGGGTCCAAAAACATAGACCGCACTATAAGCAAGGGTGCGAGTTACAGAGGGACTTCAAAAAAATTAAGAAGGGGATGCCATTCCTGCTGGACATTGAGAAAACCACGGGGGGGGGGGGTAACAGGGCTGTTTATTGTCTGAATACGCGTTTTATAATTACATTGGGAACAATTGTCAATAAAGAGCTTTTTTTCTAATGTAGTTGTTTGTTTTTTTGTATAAATTACCTTTGTTTTCAAGATACCCAACCTCTGAAAGATTGTTAACAACATTAGTCCAAGTGGTTTCAACAACAAGTGCATGCGAAAATATTATGTATTACGTCACTGCTTTTTGTTGTTGTTGATTCAAAACGAAACAAGATTCCTTTTTTACAAAAACTATGGACATTTATTTTGTGAAACAACTGTCAGTGTGGAAACTCGATTTATTTATTGTTCTATTAATAAAATACGGATGCCGTGATTTCATTGCAAGTAATAGTGAAACTTCTTTTAATCCTTGAGGAAATCTCCGAGCGGCAATTTAGAAATTTTAAGTTCAATACAAACTCTGGAACTAGCTTCTTTGTAATGAACCGTATCTATGAAACAAAGCTTTATATTCACCAAGTACTCATTTCGCTTGGTTACCTTACTATCATTGTGAATGAGTAGGCTAATTTCAGGTAGTTTAATTATATTACTTACATAATATTATTTATAACAGTGTTTGATTGATCAATTGAAATGAGTTGACCTGACACACGGCCATGACTGCTAACTCTTACGCAGGTAGGATTTGCACGCCTTTTAACTTTTCTTTTATTCCATCCCCTTTATTTGATTTGATTCAAAAGACGTAATTAACGTGATAGTATAAAGCAGGTCTGCTTTTAATTGAGTGTAACAACACAACAATTATTTCCGCTAGTCTGCAATGAATGAAACGGTCTGCGCTTAATTAGGTTCTCATGGAAATGCTTGTGGACATAGCTGTGACGGTTTATATTTTTTCACATTTGAATACAAGAGGGCATATTGCATTTATGATGATTACACTGAAACTGAATTAAAAGATATAACTAAAACACAAATTTCACTTGAAAAAACTTATTTAATTAGTATTTATTTTTTAAGTGTTGCCACCATTAGGCATTAGTGACATTTTCATTGACTGAAATTTCGTCAAATATTGTTATTAACAGTGTACTGACAATATTGTTTGGAAAGAAAATTGAACAAAATATATTACTTCTTATTAAAAGTTGAAAATTTCATGATGTTGATTCAAATTTCTGGGTGCTAACCACTGTTTTTGATGATAAAACGAGCAATATATCAAGGTTTTATTTACTAATTTTGATCACTATTGTTTTCACGTTCAACAAATAGGGGCCATTTTTTGTGGTATTTTATAGTAAAAAAAATGGGATCCACGCCTGACCCCATGTTATAAGCGGGTTTGCGAGTTATCTGGGTGCGAGTTGTTGAGGGATGAGGGAGCGGTGTATTTACATCTGGTGTCTTTTTCTAAGATGCAATGGAAAAGTCTGAGGATGTTCCAGCTGATATTAGACCCTAATCTCCGAACACATTATCCATTGAGAGATCATCTGGTTATAATGAGCTGTTCACTGTTGGGTGTACATTAACATCAAGGACATCCACACTGTTGCTGCTAAATATACATGAATTATATTCAGAATTTAGTGCATCACAAAAGCGCAGTATAACCACTATGGTTAAGAAAGCCTATCACCTTTATTTTGGCTGCACAATTGGAGATCAGGACAAGAGGTGGGCCCCACACATATGCTGCAACACTTGTGCAACAAATCTATGCCAGTGGTTGAACAGGAAAAGGAAATATATGCCTTTTGCAGTGCCAATGATTTAGAGAGAGCCAACAGATCATATCAGCAATTGTTACTTCTGCATGGTGCCTCCAGTTGGGAAAGGTGTGTCAAAGAAGAAAAAGTGGACTGTGCATTATCCAAACATTCCATCAGCTATACGCCCAGTACCCCAAGGAGAAGGACTGTCGGTTCCTGATGCACCAGAATCATTCTCACTTGATTCAGATGAGGAAGTGGATGAGGATGAAACTTCTACTCCTGAACCATCAATGTCACATGACCCATATTTTCTTCCATCCTCCTCCTCTGAACCACACCTCATAACACAAGGTGAACTGAATGACCTTGTCAGGGATTTGGAACTACCCAAGAGTAAGGCAGAGCTGTTGGGCTCCAGACTACAGCAGTGGAATCTCCTGGCAGGTGATGTTAGGGTTTCCATGTTTCGTGACCGTCAAAAGGATCTTGCCCATTCTTCTTCATGGAAGGTGATCTTGTAGCCTGCAACAACATTGATGGTGTGATGGCAGCCCTCAACATTGCTCATGATCCAGATGAGTGGAGACTGTTCATTGATTCATCGAAGACGAGTCTTAAAGCTGTTTTGCTGCATAATGGCAGTGTTTTGCCATCAATTCCAGTTGGTCATGCAGTCCATATGAAGGAAACCTATGAAAACATGAAACAACTTTTGAGGTGCAAAAATTATGACCAACATCAGTGGCAGCTCTGTGGCGATTTCAAGGTTCTTGCTCTCTTGCTTGGTCTGCAGACTGGATACACAAAGTACTGCTGTTTTCTCTGCGAATGGGATAGTCGTGCGAGAGATTCCCACTACATCAAGAGAGATTGGCCACTCTGACAGTCATTGGAGTTTGGGATGAAAAGTGTTCAGCATCCACCACTTGTTGAATCAAGGAAGATTTTGTTACCACCCATGCACATCAAGCTGGGTTTGATGAAGAACTTTGTCAAGGCCATGGACAAAACACAAGCAGCTTTCAAGTACCTCCGTGGAAAATTTCCAAGGTTAAGTGAAGCTAAGATAAAGGAAGGTGTTTTTGTTGGTCCTCAGATTCATGAACTTCTTTGAGATGATGCATTTCACCGTGCACTGGTTGGCAAGGAAAAGACAGCATGGAAAGCCTTCCAGTTAGTGGCAACAAATTTTCTTGGAAACAAGGCAGACAACTACAGGGAGTTGGTGTAAAACCTCCTCAAGGCATACAAAAGCCTTGGTTGCAACATGTCACTAAAGATACATATTTTGCACTCTCATCTAGATTTTTTTCCACCGAACTGCGGAGCAGTGAGCAATGAGCAAGAGTGAGCAACGAGCATGGCGAGCGACACCAGGACATTGCAACAATGGAGAAACGTTATCAGGGCAAATGGAGCCCATCAATGCTTGCAGACTATTGCTGGACAGTGACAAGAGATGCTCCATTTAATGAATACAAGAGACAAGAAGAGCTGAGTAGACACTGAATAAGGACTAAACTATGTACTTATATATACATAATAGTTTTTTGACTTTTGTTTCAATATATTTTTTATTTATATGTCCCTTTTGCTGTTTTTTAAAGTGTTACATAAACAGGACAGGTGAAATATTATCATGTAAAGCAACCATAAACACATGAAAAGACATAGGTTTACAATTTATGATTAAAACTCTACTATGTACACAATATACATAGACGTAAAATGTAAAAACTTAAATATCTTGGAAACAGTATCCAATCAGTTGTTTTAATTGTCATATTTGAATTCAGCACATCAAAATCCCTAATAAATAGCACATTTTATCTCTGAAGCAGATGACTTATGAAAAATTGTAGACTGGTGAGATTTGCAAAATTTTGTCAGGAGTTTTGACTTTAAATCAGGAGGATTTTCACTGACCCAATTTTTAGAATGCAAATGTACAAAAATGACAACTATTGAACAAAAATTTCCATTTTCTTTATTAAAATATATCTCATCACATCGGTCCTTTGAAAGTAACTTGTTGCCTTTCATACTGTTCTTTTTGTGTAGCACAAGCATTTTTAGCCTTTCTTAGTAGATCATTGCCTGGATTATATTTATGGCATTCACCATCATTGTTGATCTTAACATGTAGGAGATGGATCCAGGTTTCCTCCGAATTCAGCCTGAATTTTCCTCAGAATAGAAAATGTCCTTTCAGTGTCTGCATTGGAATGTGGCAAAATATTACTACAACTCTACCAAGAAAGTTTAAATTGTTTTGATCCCAGTGGGTAGATTCAGGTTGCCAGAACTGCTCCAGATTGGTGCTGTCTGGGTCAAATTTGAGAAGTTCTTCTTAAAATTGACTTTATAGGAATGGCAGAATGCATATTCGTGTCCCTTTGAACTTAATTCAACCACTGAAATTCATGTTTCCATCCATTACTGAATTTTGTGTGGTATTTCAGTTGTTTAGATTTTGGCGTTTTAGCATTGGGAGATAACGCACATTTAGAGATCTCGAGAAACTTTAAATACCAAAGCCAAACCATCCTGTTTTGTGCTGCCTGAGCTCTTTAGTAATGACTAATCAAACCATAATCCATTAATGTCTTTAATCCTTTATGAATTACTTCTGATCACACATAGTATAATCCATCTCAACAAACTTTAAACACCTTAGCCAAACCGACCCTGCTGAAAGAATCCAAGTACAGGTAATGTTAATTGTTTTAGGCTGCTTGAGTTCTGTAGTAATACAATTATAATCCATTACTGTCTTTAATCCTTTCCAGATTGCTACTGATCACACATTATAAGTTAAAGTAAAATTCAATGATTACTCGTAGGTTATTATCTGTCGAATTAGCATTTAAAGTGTTGTGTTCACAGGGTAAGCCAGTTCACAGTCATGTGATTGCAGGAAGTCTTTAAATTAAATATACTACATTTGAAGCAAGGTGAAAAAAAATGAAAAAATTTATGTTTCAGAATTTAAAATTTTTTTTTGAGTATGTGGGACATTTTAATGAGTGATAGGAGGGATGGGAGACACCCCTGATCTCAGGAGAAAAACCCTCCCAGCTAGGTGGTTAACACATATGCATTCTGAATTATTTGAAATTGAGAGATTTACTGTAAATAATATTGATCTACTTTTTTTATTCATCAGTGAAAGATGTTCTTTTGATGAATGAAAATCAAACAGAAACAAATGTCATTGGTTCAAGTTCTAATTAAACCTGATGTTCTTTTGTTTATGAAGTTTTTCTCTCCTTCTTTGTTATTTATTTATTTATTTATTTATTTCAGTTCCTAGATAAGCTAAAGACAAAGCTAGAAAACTATGTTCCAGTTAAGGAGGCACTAGATTTTGATGTGTCATTCCCGGAGGTCAACATCCTTTTTCTCGGCCCAGCTGGAGGTGGAAAATCTAGCTTTTTAAATACCGTGCACTCGGCTTTCCGTGGAAAAATATTTAACCAGGCGTTGAGTGGCAAAGCACCCACCAGTATGACAACCAAGGTACATTTATATAGGGAAAAAAAGGAATATTGCTATGTTAATGTATAATGGCTGTGATGGATGCATTACTCATTAAACTGGTACAAGATAATGGAGGTTGTATTATTAGACACATAGAGAAGCTCATGCTTATGTTGATATGACATTTTTAAAATAAGCAAGTGGTATTTCTTTTTATTCAAGGAATTTTGTTAATTTTACTGGTATGTCTTATGACCATAAGTTTTATAAGTAGAAGAAAAATGATTCTGCAATATTATTTTAATTCAAGAACCACCATTGGTGAAAATCTGCTATGTTCTCATTTCATATATAGCTTTCTGCGATAACATTTCCTCATTTTTCATGAATATGCATAAATTTGCTTAACCACTCGTCGTGAACCCATTAAAATTTTCTCGAAAGGTTGACCCAACATGATATTTCATTCTGACTGAGTGAGCCTGTCAAATTTTCTATTCCAAATACACACAGTCTCTTTTCAGTCAATAGCTCACATCCATTGTGGTATAAGAGCTTTTTTCATTGTTTCATTGATGACATTTTTGGTTATATATATTCATGAGAAACAAGGAAATCTTATTGCAGGCAGCAATGGGTGAAATTAGAGTGTATCAGAGCTTTGCCCGTGGCTTGCAATGATGAAGAACCTCATACTTTGACCAAACTTTATAGATAGCTTGCACTGTGAATCAGAAAGGAATTTAATGATTTTGTATTCAAAAGGTCAAAAGTCATGGTGAAAACAAGTACTTAAAGATGAAAAATAGTTTCCACACAACACCTTT
Organism: Margaritifera margaritifera; assembly: GCA_029931535.1. Lineage (NCBI taxonomy): Eukaryota > Metazoa > Mollusca > Bivalvia > Unionida > Margaritiferidae > Margaritifera > Margaritifera margaritifera. Next base: position 2,897,252 of record JAQPZY010001528.1, read on the forward strand.
ACTTCTAAAATATGACCAGACTTAAAGTTATATATGCCAAACTTGATGTGATTTCGTCTACATGTAATAGATGCATGAAATAGAACCATGACATTAGTTTTCATAACTTAATAGGCAAAACCCTGCCTTATTGCCTGATTTCAAATCTTTTTCCTGTTAAAAGTGATAGATTTTCAGTTCCTTGCTTTTGGCTAATGAATATTCAAAGCAAATAGCCAGCCGTAAACTCATATGTCTTATGCTGTTGAATGAAAGAAAACCACTGATGTTAGGATAAACAGCTCAAAGGTCACGGTCACAATTACCCTAAAAAAGGAAGATTTGTTTCCTTAGGTAAATTTGTTTTGTACCATCTTTTTTCAACAAATTTCATGAATGGTTGTTTCTTTCCATGCATTGTAAAGGGACATGACTCTCAGGAATCTATTTCTTCTGTGATTAAGAAGCCCAGGTTAAGGTAAAAGTTATCTACCAGTAAATTGCAGCAAAAAGCCTTGTAATATGAATCTCCAAGTTTCTGTTTCATCAGTCCATAGAGTAATCTTCTTAAAACGAAGAGAAAAGTTGTGTCATGCAATTATATCGGACTTCTGATGTTAATGCACAATTCAGCCATTACATACAAAAATACTGTTGTCTCTTGAGGGCTTGTGGATTGGGTTTAGCCATGCATTAACATTAAGATTCTGATCATAATACATGGCCTAACTCCACCTGCTTCCTGACTGAGTTGTCTGTATGTTGATGTAACCTTTGGTTACGTGTCTTGGAGATGACCAGATAGTACCAGGTCTTGGAGATGATCAGATTGTACCAGGTTTTGGAGATGACCAGATTGTACAGACATGAAGAACAAGAAAGAAAAAAGGAATGAAAGAAAATAATCTATGATAAAATAAAATATTATAAACACAAAAGAACAAAATAAAAACTTCTTTTTATTGTTGCTTTTCCTTTTAAGCTAATCCAGTATAATTTAAATCCTAATCAAACAAAAGAAAAACCCATACACTGAAAGCGTGAGACACTAGATAAGCAGTTGTGAATTACTACTACAGGGTGACCACACAGATTTTGCTAAATAGTTACTTTATTCAGTAATTAGTGAATATATTCCACATTGCAAACAATTGATACTGACATCAATAGAAATAGCATAAAAATAATATAACTAATCTAAAATGGCATTTTTCCATAATTCATTCCTCAGCATACAATATTATTAATTATCAAAATATTTTTGATAAAATTTACAGAAATAAAACACTATTATTTTTAGCTTGACTGGAGTATAATACAGAAACAAAACATAATTTTAAAATAAGAAACCTTACTGCTTTAGAATATCATTTAATTTTCTTTCGTTATTAGCCACCATCATAAACTGGCATGTATGATGTTATGTTTTCTGTCTGTCCATCCATCTGTCCATTCTATGTTTCATTTCTGCACAAAAAGTCAAGTGGATTCTCCACCATCTACCATTACAAAATTTTGTAAGTTGCTTGCATTTGGAGCAAGGATAAACTTATTGATTTGATGCTCAGAAGGTCAAAGGTCTAGGTCATAAGGACTGGAAAAAGGAAAACTGTTTTCACATAATAACTTTACCTGTATACTTACATTAAATACTACTTGCCTAAACTAAATTTTGTGGATGGCTTGCCCTTGAGACAGAGAAGGCACCTTTGATCTTGAGGTTAAAAAGTCAATGGTCAAGGTCAGGGGCAAGGAAGAAATCTGTTGATTTTTGGGTCAAAGATCAAGGTCTCAGCAACAGTGGCATAGTATACATGATAAACAGGTACTACTGTACATCTTTTAGTACCTGAGTATCTGACCAATGCAAGAGGGTTTTCCATAACAGAAGTATAAAAGCACCATTTGCCACATGGTGGGTGTATAACATACCATGTACGGTACACTTGTTATCTTTTAATTATGGAATTGCACAGTTCCCCATGAATGTGTAATGCTTATTTCAAGGGAAACAAATGCTAGCTGATGCTCATCCTAACCACTTAATCCAAACAGTACTGAAGAATTAAAAACACTAGTGCAACGATAGAAAAAAAAGATGACAGCCATTGCCACTTCTCCACAATTTATGCAAATAAAACTTTAGCATGCTATGTGCTATCTTCGAGATATTCATTATCTGTAAACATAATATCCTGCAAATGGAGCACTGCAATAATTATATGTCATCTGATTTCTAGTCATTTCAAATAACATTCACTTTCTCTCATCATTGCATTCCAAAGCTGACAGAGAATCATCAGGGAAAAACCTTGTACATGTACATTACTTGAGTAGCTTCAGTTATGCAGCAGTAACTGTCAATCAAGAGGTCTGTTCATGTTGCAAGTCATATATAGTATGTCGGACTCATTAACGCAACTTTTACACATGCATTAAATGGGTTAAATATATTCCTGAGAAACGTGTCATATATATCATATTGACACCACTCTTGTTCAAGAAGTCAATGCTTTCATTTATGTTTCACAAATTTTATATTACCACTAGTTCACACGATACACTGTGTTCTCAAGTACCACTGTAGAACCAATGAGATTTAAGCTGTGTGACACACGAGGGCTTGAACCAAGTCATATTATGACCAGTGACAACATGAGGCTGATACTAGAGGGACATCTACCGGACATTTTCATGGTGAGAATGAGCCATAGTCATACTTGGTTTTTGTTTACTTTGATACCCTTCACTAGTTGCAGCAAAGCAATCTTGATTTAGGTTGTGTCCATCTATCCATCAGTCTCTCCCTATGTACATCATCTGTCCATCCTAGAAGCTTGTTAGCCTGCTTAAGTAAAACTACTTGACGTAGTCTCCATTATGATACTGACTCATAGTCTCCATTGTGATACTGACTTACCGGTAAGTTAACTCAGTGCTTCACTTAAGCAAGATTTTGTACATTTTTAGTAGCTCAGGCAAAAAAAACATCTCAGGTATAAATTTTCCAATTTTTGGCACTATGTTCATGACATAAGATTGCATTTCAATCGATGTACAGCTGCAGCCATTTACTTCCTTTGGCTGTGGTGTAGACATCACTTGGAGTTACTTTCCCTTACCATGAGTTACTTTCCCTTACCATTATATTGAAGTACCTTTTAAAACTTAGTTTGTAGATCTCTGGCTGACAAAACAATGAAACAGTCCTAGAGAAAACAACATCACATCATTTTTTTCATTTTACTATAATTATTCAAAAATAAAATTGCTTCAGTACTATAAAAGATGTAAATAATGGAAATATGTCATAATATATACATATATACCACATGCTTAATATACAGAACATCTTTACTTGTAAAAATGTCTGCTTACATGCAGTAATTTAAAAATTGTTGATATTTGAACTGCATGCTATTAATATGTGTACATTTTTTTTATGTCAGGCCTTTGTTGGCAAAAAACCTTAAAGCAGGCTTAAAGATAACAAAAATCAGATAGTCTGATGCCCAAGGCCCCTTTACATTAAGATTGGGCCCCACCCATATTCTAAGTGAGTTGACCATCAGGCTTGTAAAAATAAAAGCTATCATTTGCCTGAAAGAAACCTTAAGCATGCCAACTAAATGCGACATTTTCATTTTGAAGTTCTTGAAAGACACTGGTAAATTAATTATATTGAGCCCCAGCTGGGGCTCCATTTGTAGGTCCTTCCACCTTATGACAGTTTTCTGTCTAATTCTATTGAAAGCTATAAACTTTGTGTACAAAGTGAAGCTTGTGACTGATGAATGGGGAACAGTACTATTTCTGTTCTCCGTATTTTACTGTTTGCCTATAGTTTGTGCTCACTTCTCCTGCATGAATAATACCGAGCTATCCCTTGCTCACGCTAACTTGGTAATTTATCAGTGATTAAATACATTGAGCGGTACCTACCGGTATGTGATTGTTTGACAGTTAAGATAAGCTTGGGGATTAGTGACTTATAAAAACCTCCAATGCAGTGTTTTTCACCCTAAAGAAACTGAGATAATTACATTGCATTTTAATCCATTTAGTTCAAAGAGTTGGTAGCAGCTGGTTCTGTTGATATATAGAGTGAGTGTTTTCTGTAATTGTGACACATTTATAATACTATGACAAACTAATTATGAAACTTGAAGCTACTGTTTTTACTGATTGATATAAAAAAAAAAGATCAATGCCTCTCTGACTTAATTTGTTTTCAACTTTAATTAAGAAATATGTGGAGAAATTTGCAGCATTCAGAAAATGAAACTACTGAGTACTGGCTTACATCAGGACTTGGAAAAAGAATTGCTTTCAATGAAATCAAATTAAGTCAGAATTTTTGTACACAAAGTTGCACAACCTTTTTCAAAAGTACACTATTATGGGAGGTAAATGCACACAGATAATTAGTTAATATAAAGCATTTTGATGTTTTTTTAATTTAAAGTATATCAGTTTCAAGAATGTGTCAAACTAATATTTTAAAATAATATTGCCCTGTTGGGCAAGTAGATTTTGAGTCGGGGCAAGTAATATTTTTAAAGCCACTAGTCCTGGGCCTGGGCTTGAAACAAATAATTTCTTCTTCGCTTTTAATTCAACTGTGCCTCTTTTATGCCACTGAGGACTTCAGTATAGTCTCTAATGGTGGCAAACAAGGACAATGATATTACGGTACTCTCAAGTGATTATTTGTGTTGAAATACAAAAAAATAAGTTCTGGTGTGGAGATCTACAAAACATATCTCGTACATACTGTATGTAATAAATAAAATGCAACATAGACCTTCCCTGTAAGGGACATCTGAAGCATAGATAAGTAGTCAGTCTGGTTAGGATATCATTAGTTCTCAAGGAATATAGCAATATTGTAATTTCATTGATGTTTGGCTACTCAAATTGAAAATGCGTGATTGCCCATTTTTTTATTACTGGTTGGTTGTAATAGATTGGGTATTTATTTCCAAGAAGCATAGTTTTATTTATGTTAGTACAGCAGAATGACAGTTATCTTTATCTTGATTATTCAGGCTATTTGCTCAGATGGACTCCCATCATACCCCTGAAAATTTAAATCCCCTATTGATAATCAAAGTATTGATGATACTGATGGTTTGGATTGTCATGGAGATATGGTTCATTAAACAGGATCAAAAAGGGATGAACGTAAATTGTTAAATTTAGATAATTGTGTCCCTTTTTATGATCATAAGCAAATACCAATCTCCCTCCAGAAACATGTAGTCTGAACTTTAAATGTTTGAGTCTTTTTTTTATTAATTCTTTAACAAAGAATTCATTACAAAATTCATTAAAAAAAAGTTTCGATAGAAAATATTTAAGCAAAGACTATTTATAAGCATTTTCTATTAAAATGATTCTACACAGAAGATGTGAACAATATCAACCACTCCCTAATCATTCCATCTTGGGACTAAAATTGTATTTATGTCTTTGAACATAGTTAGACTCGCTTTATAAATGTCAAACAGAGCTAAATGTAAAAAGAGCCCATTATCTGTATTAGGAATAAAAGTTGTTCTTATTGGCTGAGAGTAGACAGCATGCATAGGCTTGAGAAGGACAAATCCCTCCAAGTCAAATATTGATTATCCAGACAACTAATTTTCCAGACAAAATCATTGTCTCCCATTGGGTCTATATAATTGCTATTTTACTGTAGTAATAATATGAGGTAAATATTTAATTACTGTAGTGATAATACCAGGTATATATTTAATTACAGTAGTGATAATCCAGGTAAATATTTAATTACTTTAGTAATAACATCAGGTAAATATTTAATGACTGTAGCAATAATACCAGGTAAATATTAAATTACTGTAGTGATAATTCCAGGTAAAAATGTAATTACTGTAGTAATAATACAAGGTCATTATTTAATTACTGTAGTGATAATACCAGGTAAATATTTAATTACTGTAGTAATAATACAAGGTCATTATTTAATTACTGTAGTGATAATACCAGGTAAATATTTAATTACTGTAGTAATATTACCAGGTAAATATTTAATTACTGTAGTAGTATTACCAGGTAAATATTTAATTATGGTGGTGATAATACCAGGTAAATATTTAATTACTGTAGTAATATTACCAGGTAAATATTTAATTACTGTAGTGATAATACCAGGTAAATATTTAATTACTGTAGTAATAATACAAGGTCATTATTTAATTACTGTAGTAAAAATTTCAGGTAAATATTTCATTACTGTAGTGATAATACCAGGTAAATATTTAATTACTTTAGTGATAATACCAGGTAAAAATTTAATTACTGTAGTAATAATACAAGGTCATTATTTAATTACTGTAGTAATAATACCAGGTAAATATTTAATTACTGAGTCATATCTTTTTTAGTCTAATTCTTATGTAGGGTTTTAGTATAACTAGATCCTTTTTGCTTTCTGTTTGTCATAATGAACTACCAATTACCATGCACCTAATTAGTCTTTTTAAAGCCTGAGAAAATATATAAGAATATAAAAGAGGGGGGATTTTATTGTATATTGATCAGAATTTGTAAAAATTATTTTTGTGTATTTTTGCATATATGTACATATTGATATATCCTCATTATGTCCACATAGCTAAAAATGTATTTAGTTCTATCAATCTATTTACGTGTTATAGGTTATATGTATCCATATGTGTACCACTCTAACTATATATTTTGCACTTACTCACTTCTCTCTGGGGTGGATTCAAGATTGGTTTTATGAGGGACTGATTTTCAGAGGGTTCATGTGCTGAATCATAATGGCCAGCTTTCTCCATTTTTCAACTGGAATTTTTTATAACTGGAATTGAGAGTATACGACTGAATCCCCTGACCCCCTTTGAGTCTGTCTACCCTGTATCTATCTACATGTATCTATCTATCCGGTATCTATATATCTATTTATCTATCTCATATCAACCTATTTATCTATCTATCTACTGTGAATTCATGTAAATCACTAAAATAGCTAATTCACAATATCTATCTCTCTACCAGTGTTTATTAATCTATAAATCTATCTATTGATCTATATAGCTGTATATCAATTGAAAATGGTAATTACAGTATTTCTCCCATAATTAGACCAGGGGACCAGCCTGATACATTTTTCAAACAGTATAGGGTGCGTTATTATCAGATGAAGAGATCTGTAGTAAATATTTGCCAACATTTTTTACAAATTTGGTGGGATGGTGGACTTCCAATCAAGCAGGAGCTTACTATCAGATAAATGTATTATTTTTATTTGCAGTTTGATCCTGGTGTTACAATTTCATCGGATCTCCCAGGTTTTGTGAAGTCCCCATCCATGCATGATAGGATCCACAGTGTTGTGTTCTTTTTGGATGCCACATCTGTTGATGCCATGCACTCCTTGATTCCAGAAGTGGTGCAGAACATGAAGACCTTGCAGAAAACCATTTATACTCACAGTAAATAACAATATAATATTTTCAGTATTTATGATAGGATGTATAACTGATTTGATATGGGTAATTTAGCATGAATTATGATGAATTTTTTCCTAGGACCAGAAAGCCATTTAGAGAGGTCATAAACTGCATAATTAAGACATTCTCTGAGCAGAGATACATTTTATGGCCCTTTACTCTACATTGGTTATAGTTCAGGATTCAATGGAATACCAGTTAAAGTTTTTGCCACAAAAGAATTACAAATGCACAAAATATGCATAATTTTTCCAGATTGAAAACTTTGACACATCACAAAAGGACTGATTTATTATAACATAACTCGCTGAATCCTCTTCCAAAAACCTCTTTCAAATGGAGACTGTTTTACCCTAAATGATTTTTGTTACCTTTTGAATTCTTACATCCATAAAAAAATGAAATCATTTGTAAAGGCATAAATCAATGTTTCATGTTATGTATTTACCTTTCTCCTTTGGTGTTGAAAACCTGATTAGTTTTTTTAGCTCTACTGGTCATAAACCAGAAGAGCTTATGGGATCTGTTGTTGTCCATCGTCTGTCCATGTGTCCATTAGGTCAAGTTTGTTATCACTACTCTTCCTAAACTACTTCAAGGATTGTCATGAAACTTTACACACACATTCATCCCATGGTCTAGTTGGTTCTACACGAAAACTGTGCCACTTGGATATCCAATATGGCCACTATAATGGCCATCTTGAGAATCTTGTTCTCACTATTCCTCTAAATGGATGGTCATATCAACATAGGGTTTTCACTACTTATGCTGTCTAGTTGGTCCTAAATGAAAATGGTGCTGATCTGACATCCAGTATGGCCAACATGGTAGCCATCTTGACAACCTTGTGAACGCTACTCCTCATGAATGGAAAGTTGTATTGACATGGGCTTTTTACCAGAAGACTTCTTATGATATCAAATATGGCAGACATGATGGCCATCTTGAACATCTTATTATTGCTACTAATCCTGAATGGATGGTCATATTGGTATGGGGTATTCACCAATTGTGCTGATCTTACATCCAATATAGCTGCCACAGTGGCTAATTTGAAAATTTTGTTAAAGTTGAAGAATATCAGAGATAGTTTCTTGACTCAGCAATTAAAAAGAAGAAATGGTCTTATCTTGAATTTCTGGAAATTCTTTTTGGACAGTTGAGCATCAGTCCCTTCGAGGGACTTTTGTTTTTATATAGGTATGATCAACTTTTAATAGTGTATACTTTGTTAGTAAATTTACATAACCACAAACAAAATGGGCAGATTATATCTTTTAAACTTGTTTTCCATATAAGATATTGGTGCTTTTTTCTTGCCTATGACAAATGCTACAAATGCCGAGACATATTACAGTATAGTCTGTAATTTTTCGAACTATTTCTATTCATTGCTTTTTCAGCTGTAGAAACAATTATTGGTAATTATAGGTAAATAATTACAGCTAAACAACTACTATAATTCTTTTAGGTACCTAAACATTACAAGTTTTTGGTAAGAATTTTTTTTCTTTCTCTGTACCAAAATTAGCAGACAAGAAATATTTATAATTTTATTGATTTATGGTTTGTGAAAAATTAGAGGTGTGCCATATATATACACACTAATAAGTCGAGTCCAATTGCAAGCTGCATAGACCCAGATCTGTCATCACATAATGCACTAGCAGATCTGGGTCTATGCAGTTTGTTAGGAGTAATCAGTAGAACAAAATAATATAGACCCTGATCTGCAGGTGCATTATGTGATGGCAGATCAGGGTCTGTGTTGTTTGCAGCTGGACTCAACTTATAAGCGAGTATATATGGTATGAGAAATTACAGATAATATTGTAGTTACAATATCCAGCTGTACATGTCTCCTTCTGTCCCTCTATATAATAGCAACTTTGGGTTGAATTTTCCTTAGGGGGCAATAACTCTTGTTTGCATCATTGGATTGAATTTTTCTTAGGGGGCAATATCTCTTGTTTGCATCATTGTATTGAATTTTCCTTAAAGGACTATATCTCTTGTTTGCATCATGGGTTGAATTTTCCTTCAAGGGCAATATCTCTTGTTTGCATTATGTGGCCGAATTTTACGTAAATGCAATGTCTCTCTTTTGCATCATTGTGTTGAATTTTCCTTAAAGGACAATATCTCGTTTGCATCATTGGGTTGAATTTTCCTTAAAGGACTATATCTCTTGTTTGCATCATGGGTTGAATTTTCCTTCAAGGGCAATATCTCTTGTTTGCATCATGTGGCCGAATTTTACGTAAATGCAATGTCTCTCTTTTGCATCATTTTGTTGAATTTTCCTTAAAGGACAATATCTCGTTTGCATCATTGGGTTGAATTTTCCTTAAAGGACTATATCTCTTGTTTTGCATCATTGGGTTGAATTTTCCTTAAAGGGCAATATCTCTTGTTTGCATCATGTGATCGAATTTTACTTAAATGCAATATCTCTCTTTTTCATCATTGTATTGAATTTTCCTTAAAGGTTATATCTATTGTTTGCATCATTATGTTGAATTTTCCTTCAAGGGCAATATCTCTTGTTTGCATCATTGTATTGAATTTTCCTTAAAGGTTATATCTCTTGCTTGCATCATTATGTTGAATTTACCTTCAAGGGCAATATCTCTTGTTTGCATCATTTTACCTTCAAGGGCAATATCTCTTGTTTGCGTCATTGGGTTGAAATTTCCTTAAATGGCAATATCTTTTATTCGCATCATTGGGTTGAATTCTCCTTCAAGGGCTATATCTCTTGTTTGCATCATAGGATTATCATCATAATTTGCCACAACTGCATCAGGGGAAAGAATATATATGTATAGGGTTTATCAGTACTTCAGTCCAATCTTGCCTTCATTGCACTGACTAAATATAATGTTCCAAAAATATAAGTTAAAAAATGCAAAAAACTTTGAGAAGATAAACCCTTCCCCAAAAATGTAAAAAGATAGTCCAACAAAATACAAGTTAAAATATTAAAATTCTGTAAAAGATATACAAAATAAAACATAAGGGTAAAAAAAAATGAAAAAAATGTACAACCCTTAAAGTATAGGGTCAAAATTTATTATACAAACTACTGTAGTATCATTTATTTTCGTGGGTCCCAATTTTCATGGTTTTGTAAAAAAAAAGACATTTTCATGGGTACTTAAATTCATGGTTTTGCCTGTGAAAGTTTGCATATTTTTAGGCATTTAATTTCGTGGATTCACCTTGACAAATACCTAAAATAAAGAATATAAAAGAACAAAACTATGCTCACAACAAACAGTGGTTGCTTCTATTGTTAGAACAATACTACCATCTGTATGAGCACAAACCAAACACCTGTCAAGATCATCACTTATGCTCAGCATCAAAGGGAGCCAATGCAGCCAACAACACTAAGCTAATCAGTTATTAAAGTACATATGTATGATCTTGTCCTCGAAACACTCTCCATAAAGTTGCACTATCAATTACTTTCTGATGACCATAGTGTTAACACAGTGGCTTAAAAGTGGTAAAATTCAACTTTGATCCCCGTCGGTTTGGATAATGTCATCATTCCACATGTAAACCAACCACGTAACCAGCTGCTCCTTGCTCAATGTACTTAGCAAGTAGTGTCAACTTTTGATGTGTTCAGAGCCCATCAAAGTGTGAAAATACTAACTAAATTGAAAAACAATGGAATTACTCCTTTATTTCAGCCTGCCTCATGTACAAACCAACTGCAATCACTAGAGTTTACAATAAATAAAGACTACAAAGAAGAATGTTACCACAGTGCTGGGCAATGGTTATTTTTTGATGTTACCATAATACTGGACAATAGTTTCTTATGATTTTACCACAGTACTGGGCAATAGTTGTCATATGATATTACCACAGTACTGGGTAATAGTTATTTTATTATGTTACCACAGTGCTGGGCAATAGTTATCATATGATATTACCACAGTACTGGGCAATAGTTATTTTATGATATTGCCACAGTACTGGGCACTAGTTATTTAATGATGTTACTACAATACTGGGCAGTAGTTATTTTGTGATATTACCACAATACTGGGCAATAGTTATTTTATGATGCTATCACAATACTTACTGGGCAATAGTTATCATATGATATTACCACAGTACTGGGCAATAGTTATTTTATGATGTTACCACAGTACTGGTAATAGTTATTTTATGATATTACCACAGTCCTGGGCATTAGTTATTTTATTATGTTACTATAGTACTGGGCAATAGTTTCTTCATTATGTTACCAGAGTACTAGGCAGTAGTTATTTTATGATATTACCACAGTACTGGGTAATAGCTATCTTGTAATTAATGAGAAAATTTAAATTTCTCTTTCTTTGTTCTTTGACCACCAATCACCTTTACGATTTGGGTGGCTTTATTAGTGTTAATATTTATATTACAGATATTCCAGTTTTCATCATCCTGACTAAAGTGGATTGTCTCTGTGCCCATGTGAGAGAGGATGTTCAAAATGTTTTTCGATGCCCTCTGGTGGAACAGAGTGTCAGCAAAGTGGCAGAAGAGTTTGGTCTCCGGAGAAATGCCGTATTTCCAATGAAAAATTATGAAAATGAGTGCGAGATCGATGATAATGTATCCATTTTGGCCCTTTCACATCTGAAGACCATCATGGAAAATGTGGATGCCAATCTTTTCAACAGACTCGACGAGATTAAAGAAGTGTATGGTCAAAAAAAACTTAATGTGTTCTGACATTATGAAGCTTCTTTTTTCAAGGGAGACAACTGCATTCTGAGTTCTTTCATGTAATTAGTGCATAGAGTTGCACAACACTTATACTTGATGATTCAGTTTTGATTGATTTAACCTAAATTACACGCTTTAATGGGGAAAAGGAGACAATTGATTGCACAGAAAAGAATTTGTGCTATTCATAGTGCATTAAAGTACGCTTGACCCACTTTATTATGCCATTCACCAATACCTAAAATCTGTATAATGCTCCCTTTATAATGCTGTTATGGAAGCCATAAAAAGTGACTTGTGTTATAGAGCAGGTCACATTATACTGAGGTATGTCTCAATAAGGCTATTTTGTTATAATACATACAAATACAAACCTAGGGTGCAGTGCTCTCCCTCTTTTTAATGCTGTTCCTTGGAAATCATAATGTTATAAGTCAGGTCACATTATCTGGAGGTATGTCTCAATAAGGCTATGTTGTCATAGTACATGTACATAAAAACACAAACATAGGGTACGGAGTGCTCTCTCTGTTTATAGTGCTGTTCATGGAAGCCACAAAAAGTATAGTGTTGTATAAGTCAGGTCACCTTATACTGAGGTATGTGCCAATAAGGGTGTCATCATAATACAAAAACACAAACATAGGGTACAGTGCTATCTCTCTTTATAATGCTGTAAATGGGAGCTATTAAAGATGACTACTTTATAAATGAGGGAGCCTCATACTGAGGTATATCCCAATAACACTATGTCATCATATTTCATACAAAAATGATAAAAATTGGGTATTTCATGATGTGAAACTACATTATTATTTGGTTTTTAATGGCTACGTACTAATATAGGTGAAATAATTAAGTAACAGTAATAAAACAAAATGAAACCAATTTATTGGGATCCATGACCATAGCCACCTTATAACAGGGGCAGCAGTATACCAAGGTGCATAATAATGAGGGACCTATGTACTGCATTATACCGTATATACTCGCGTATAAACCAGGTCCAAATGCAAAAATCATAGACCCTGATCTGCCATTGCATAAAGTGCTGGCAGATCAGGGTCTATGTTGTTTGTTCTACTGATTAGTCCTTACAAACTGCACAAACCCAGATCTGCTGGCACATTATGCAGCTGGTATTGGATTATACGCGAGTACATACAGTAGCTATGGTCATTATGAGCACATCTCATAATTGTCAGATTTACTTCACAGAAGTGTCTTGAGCTATAAATTGGCAAAACTAATTTAAATATTTAAAATATACTTCTTTTAAATTTTGTTTCATTTTATATAATAATTATTAAAGAAAACAGATGTAAACATACAAATAATGATTGCTATTTTATATTTATAATAATACAAGGGTGGTTAACACTTGTAAAAGTGCAAATACATGTACCGTTTAATTGTATTCCTGGTGATTTGAAAATGTCCTGTAAAGCTCCTAACATTTAGGTCTCTGGAAGAAAAAAAGAAGTAAAATATTGCAAAGTATATTTACATTTCAAGATCTAAATAAGGCTGAGTTTGAAGCAAGAACTTGAGATCTGAGTCAATTTTACATGAGCCTTTCATACAAATGAAATGGTACAATTTAACTAAAAAGCTGAGAAACAATGTAAAGCTAGTGAACTTTAGATGTTTGTTCACTGTGCTGTTAATTATCATAATTTCATTATTCGAGTTTATGATTTGTACACAAATAAATAATAAGTATTACTTTTCAATACAGAGAATCCAGCAGCATTCCAAGCTTTAGATCAATGACATCCACGATCTTTCGTATTCCAAAGCAAAGAAAGAACTATCATCGACACTCACTTGTAAGTCGAGTCCGACTGCAAACAACATAGACCCTGATCTTCCATCACATAATGTGTCAGCATAACAGGGTCTATGTTGTTTGTTCTACTGATTACTCCTAACAAACTGCATAGACCCAGATCTGATGACACATTATGTGATGGGAGATCTGGGTCTTTGCAGTTTGTAGTTGGACTTGACTTATAAGCAAGTACATACGGTATTTAAAAACAGTTTTCTGTGTGCTGGGGTCATGATATGAAATAATATTCCAAAATAAATCAAAAAAACTTCTAGTATATTGGTCATTGAAAATATATGTATAAAATGGATGAAATCTAAGTCTTACTAGTATAGGGCATAGATCAATAAATCTGTCTCGGTAATGAAATGTTTATTCTGATATGGTCATTATTGAGACAGATATCAGTACATATAGTCTCATTGAAAGGGTGGGTTGAATATGGCCTACAAAGTGTTTTAGGCAATTTCACATCTATTGCTAGAAAATTACACTCATGGTACACATACATAAAAGGCAGCCCTTTTTATGCCCCACCATGAAAATGGTAAGGGTATATAATTTTCCCCTTGTCCATCCATCCATCTATCTGTCCATCAGTCGTACCTTAGTTAAGTATTGCATTTAAGTCCTTTCAGGTATGATGGTGGGGCATCTGTGTTCCATGAACACATTTCTAGTTCTCTTCATCCATTATGAAGTTTATAGGAAAATAACGGTTTTACTCGTGTCCCGTTAATTTTATTTTCTAGACCCTGTAATTGACTGTTTGTAACTCAATATGACCAATGTATTTGTCTACATAACACAATTTGTATTCTTCTGGTCTTTTTTTGTCTTCAGATTCAAACATTTTATTGTTTTTTGTACAAAATAGCAACAACATTATCAAGGGTTCCCCTCCCTTACCCCTTATCATGCATACAAAGCACCAACACAAATTCTAAATATTTCAATAATATTTTTAATGGCTAATGCATTTAGTTCTATGTTGTTTCTGTGTTAATCATATATTGAATCTCCATGTTTGCCATTAGAATGTCACGTACAGATAAAGCTAGCTCACACCTAAAACTTTGCATATATAGAATATAATACAAAAAAAATCAAATATGGTTGGAAAATAGTAATGGTTCCAACTGTTTCCAAATTTGCATGAAATTTTGTTTCCTATCAGATTTGACTGCATTGTAGTTTTCTAATGTATAATAATCGATACAGAAATTGTTTATATCATTGAATGTAGGTACGAGGGATATTTGAAATTTTTGTAATATTTTGTTATAACTTTTTAGTTTCTTTGAACCTGTCCATCATTGGACAAAATAATGTTCTATAAAATGATCAACAGCTGCACGTGCAGCATGCCAGATACCAGCAGATATATGTGTGTAACATAACATATGTAAATGACATGATGTAAAAATGTCGGAGAAGAACAATTCTGCTACTGAACAAAGAGCATACTGTAAAATCCAGGTGCTCTTAGGGTACCTACTCTTTGAGTGATATCAAGGCCAACTTTGGATAAAGTTTATGGATGTAATTCTCTGTCATATGATACAATTTTGAGATGGTTTCATCGTGTTAAAGATGGTTGAAAATCCATGGAAGATGACCCATAAGTGGCTGCTGTGAAGGGGGCAGTTGATGAAGATGCTCAATGCACAGTTGAAGATATTTCTGTTATCACTGGCATTAATTCCTCAGCCGTTTTTAATATATTGAAACATCATTTGAAACTTAGAAAGGTTTTTGAAAGATGGGTTCCGCATTTGTTGACGGCTGATCAAAAACAGACTTGGGTTGAAATCGCCAAACTTTATATAAAAAGAGTGACCAGAGACATTTGAATGAGATTGTTACAGGTGATGAAACATGAATTTACTTTTTTTTAACCAGACTTGAGGGAAAATAATAAAGTTTGGATCAGAGAAAATGAGCAAAGACTACATATCTCTCAATGTAATCAGGTTGTCGAGAGAGTTTTATACGCATTATTTTTCGATGCTAAAGGCCCAGTCATCCTGGTACCTGTGCCCGACTCTGCTAGTATCATTGGACATTTTTATATCTCCAAAGTGTTGCCAAAAGTTTTTGGAACACTACCAAAACCATCTGTCCTTGCATCAGTACCCAAGGCATCTATCTACTCCATGACAATGCACTGGCGCATAAATCTGCTGTCATGATAGACTTCTTGAAGAAGCACAGCATCCAAGCTTTGTTACATCCTCCATACAGCCCTGATTTAGCTCTGAGTGAATTTTGGATGAATCTTATTATCAAAGATTCGCTGAGGGGCAGACAATTTGTAAGCCACCATGTGGTTGGAAGTGCAGTTTTCCAGTATATTTACACCGTACCAAAAAGTGAATAAAAAATAGCGTTTAATAATTGGATAATCAGACTGAGAAAGTGTAGAGGTGCATGGGGAGTACTTTGAGGGGATGCACTGACTTACAGTTCACTAATAAAGAACTTTGTTGTACAGCGCACTAATATTCAGAACTTTTTAAATACCCCTCATACGTCTATTTTAATATTGTATGACTAAGAAGAAAAATAAAATAACAAAGTGTTTTGTATAATTGCTTCACATTTATATCACCAGATACAATTATTTTAGCACTCGGAGTAACAACTATTTTCGTTACATCTTGAATCCAGTGGGAAACATTATTCCATAACCTATTGACTACATTACATTCTCGAAATAAATGAAGTATTATTTCAGGTGAACTATTACAGAAAGTACATTTATCAGTATCATAAGTGTATATTTTATGTATAAATAAATTCATTGGTAAAATTCTATGTGCAACATGACATTTAAATTTGAATTTTTTGTTACTTTAAATGCTTTATAATATATATTTGGCCAATAGTCACTAGTAAATTTTAAAATTGTTGTTGCCATTGTTTCATAGGTTTGTGAAACATTTGAGTTCAAAAGTAATTTGTAAAAATTTGTACAACCTTTATTACTATGAAGAATAATTTCTAATTCGTAAGAGATATAAGGTCTAGCATTTGTGCATTTATTTAATTTTAGGTTGTATTTTCTATGTAATGACTTTGTAGACCGATGACACCATGAAAGGCAAGAAAATTTGTATTGATGCCATACTTTGCTTTAAAGCTTTCAGATTCAAGAAAGCTTACCTGGTATGTAATCATATTACTAATATCTATATAACATTACATTCAATCCGTTTCTTATAAATGATAGGTACTCCGTTTTCTTATATTAGTGTGTTCGTCCACAAGTTACATTTCTTTCTATTAAAAGTTTCCAATTCAATAAAACATCATGCCAAAAAATGTCTCGTGTCCTTTGATAATTTAGCTGTACATTATATTCATCTCCTAGCATGGCAATGTTTTGATCTTATATACCTCATATTCACATGAACACATTTTCTTCCAGTTGTAAGAAGTCTACAAATCTAAGTTAGTTTTAAAGCTAATGTAATTTTTTAATATCTATCATTGATAATCCTCTCTTGTTGATATTCTTAACAGGTAGTTTCTCTATTATTTCTATTTATTTTTGACTTCCATATAAATGTTTTAAATATTTCATTCAATTCGCTAATACATTTTTTGCAGGAGGTTGGTTGGCAAGGACATGAACAAACGATTTCATTTTGGAATCAGTAAAGTTGTCAAAACTGTTATTTTTCTGATTGGTGTTGGGGTTCATTTTGCTCAGTTCTCCAAAAACTTCTTAATCATATGAAGATTTTATTTGCCAAATTTATCTGTACCATTTTTTAAAAGCCAACTGAAAACTTGACACCCAGTAGGGTAAATTCAATGACCCACTACAATTTTGGCCTGTGATGAAAGGTTTGTACAGACCATACATACTTAGTTATAGGTCAAGTCCAACTGCAAACTGCACAGACCCAGATCAGCTGTCATATAATGCACTGGCAGATCTAGGTCAATACAGTTAGGAGTAATCAGTAGAACAAACAACTTAGACCCTGATCTGCCAGTGCATTATGCAATGGCAGATCAGGATTTATATTGTTTGCAGTTGGACTTGACTTATAAGCAAGTACAGACAGTACTACTTCCTGGTCAGATGTCCTTTGGTTTGGTGATATTAAGTTTCAGGCCTGAAACCCTTGCAATGAAATTTAATACATCAATGGAAATGAGTTTAAAGATTCAAAATCATCTGTAAGCTGTGAAAGTAAATATTCTCTTTCTTTAAAATTGATACCTTTTATATTATTTATTTTTAATGCCAAAATTTCTGAACATATTAAGAAGGCATATATTGGCTCACTCCGTTGTCAGCCTCAAAGAACATTTAAAAATTCAGATATAAAGCCATTTTGACAAACTGTTGTTAGATATTACAAAATATAGTTTTTACCCACTGTTTTATCACTGTTTCGAAATTATAAAAAGTTGGAACTTTATGAATAAATTTCCATGAAATTGAATCAAAAGCTTTTTTAAAAATCAGTTAATAATAAAATATCTGGTATTTTTGTCATTCTTCATTAATATGCATTATATCATTAATAATTGTTGTATTTTCACCAATATATCTTTCTTTAATGAACCTAGTTTGGTCATTAGATATTATATCATTCAATACTGTCTTTATTGTTTTGCAATACGTCTTGATGCTAATTTGTAAATGACATTGAGCAATGACATAGGCCACCAGTTTTGTAAATAGGTGTGCAAGTTATAATTCCTTTTCGCAATTCTGTTGAAAAAGATCAAGTATCATATGCTTCATTAATTGCTATGATTACAAATTTCCTAATATCAGTCAAAAAAAATCTTTCAAAATTCTCCCATGAAACCATCTGATTCAGGACTTTTAGTGTTTGTCATAGATTTTAAACAATCTAAAACCTCTTTCTGGGTAATTTTTCCCTCTAATTTTAAAGACTGGTTTTGGTCTAATTTAGGAATGTTATAATTTTGAAGACTATTTTTGGTCTAATTTAGGAATGTTATAATTTTGAAGACTGGACTTGATCTAATTTAGAAATGTCATAATTTTGAAGACTGGACTTGATCTAATTTAGAAATGTCATAATTTTGAAGACTGGTTTCGGTCTAATTTAGGAATGTTATAATTTTGAAGAAGATCATTTAAATCTGTATCTTCTGTCTCATTTGCCTCTTTATGACCTTTTTCATAAAAAATCTGTAACTTCTCTTAGGATATCAGATTGATTAGTTATAATTTTAATTTTGTCATTAATTACTTCCATCACTGTTTCTGTAATATAATTTCTTCTTTATAGGTGAGAAAAATATCTTGTTGCTTCCCCCCACCTCCACCCATTTTAACTTTGACCAGACGATACTTCCTCAAAGTTTATCTTTTCTTATTTTTTCCAAATCTTTCCTTTTGGACTCTAATAACTCTCCAATATTATTTTCAACAGAAATACTATTCTCTAAAGATTATATTTTTTGAATAAGTTCTTCTTCCTTTTTAATGTTAATTTTCTAGTATACGAAACATCGGAAATGTTTTACGACAAATTTCCATCAAAAAAGAGCATCTAAACGTAATGAGTACAGTAAAGATAGTCTTATATCCAAAAGAACTATTTGAAAACAGTTTTCAATATTTTGTGGCTATTAATTGGAATAATATCCCAAAACAAATCAGAGAATCCTCTAGTATATGAGCATTTCACAATAGACCATGTCTGAAATTTAAGCCCTAATTATAGTACAAGTCATGCAGGTCATGTGGGCATTCAGTACCGACTATTTCAGTAATGGGTATCATTTTTTAGAATTTGACTACACATACCTTTAAATGACGATTATTCACTTTATTTTGATCCTCATACATCCATATTCCTTGGAAGGTCATTATATACACGCCTTGATAAATACATATGGCAAAATCAATGTTAAAGTATGTGGACAGTTTTGGATGAGGTCAACCTAAAGATGTGATCCAGTATGAACCTGATTGAATGTCGTGCTCTGTGATGTCACAATGAAAGCTGCGAATGTTGAAAAAAAATCGTACTACCGTTATTTGTTATGATTCGACGTGACATACTCTTTTCTTGACCCAGTTTAGCACCTGGCCACCATTGTAAAAGTCCATAGTGATCAATTTGTCTCTAAGTTTTTTTGATGACAGTTAAGGTGCAGAGCATTCAACAATCAGGATTGAATAGAATATGGTTAAACTTTAATAGCATTAAATTTTAGAACAACAATTAATATTTAATTTAAGATGAATAAATGCGCCTACATTACCCTGTTGACATACACTTTAATAGTATACATATACCAACAAGTCTTTGTCAGTAATAAAATATTTATTCTGATGTCGTTTTCGATACAGGTATTGGTATGTACAGTCTTAAGGTTGGCCAGATTTGGCCTACAAAGTTTTTAGGACAATTTCATCCATGTATCGCTAAAAAATTACCCTCATGGCACTCATACATGAAGGACAGCCCTTTTTATTTCCCACCTTGACAGTGACAGGGGGATGTAGTTTTCCCTTGGTCCATACGGCCACACATCTGTACGTCGGTTTGTGACTCCTTGGTTAAGTTTTTTGTTTAAGTTATTTCAAGTATGATGGTGGGGCATCCATGCTCCATGAACACATTGCTAGTTCTATTCATCAATTATGAAGTTTATTCTAATAAAAATTATGTTCGTGTCCAGTTATATTACCATGGTTTGATGATCGACTATTTATGACTCGATAAAACCTATATATTTATCTAGATAGCACAATTTTTATTCTAATGGTCATTATTGTTGTTCAGACAGATTTATCAGTCTATATAGGGCCTATCCACTTCCTCCAGCTACTTTTCAGTATGAATATTGGTATGTGTCATATCATATGCATCAGTTTAACTTGACTAGTATACATGATACATATCATATCTCCCTGATTATCACGGAATCTCCCTGATTCAAACTCTAAAGTTTGGCCAAAAAGTCAGACAAACTGAAAATCTCCCCAATTAAGAATTTACTGATGTATTGTCTATGTTTTGGAAAAACTTCATTGAAATGAAAAACATCTCCTTGAAGGTTGTTCCAAACTATCACAAATATGGTACATGGACAGTAGTTTATTCTTTAAGTGTGTATGCAATAGTATTTTTGGAAGTTAATTAGTCTGGGTCTGTCTTTGTGCATGTGTGTGTGTGTGTGTGTGTGTGAATGTGAATAAGAACTGGAAATGCATCAAGTACAAATATAGAAATGTGTAACTCTAGGTTTATGGCAAAGGTATAAAAAGTTGTAGAAATTGCCATAGTCTTTATGAATCTTTTTTTAAAGATCTATATTACTGTTCTATAATTAAAATAACATGAGAGACTAAATGGATCTTGTAGAGAAGCTCAGATGGAGATGATACTCTAAATACTCTTCAAAACTTGAACTTGTTGCCCAACTTTTGTAATTCACTATCGGGTGTGAAGTACACTGGCAAGGTCACATCTCCTTGTAATAATCAGTTCGAGTTGATGCCAATGACCAGATCTTGGGTGGTGCCATGACACTTTGTGCCGATGTTTGTCCTGAAAGAATGTATTGGTGATGCAAAACTGCTTCTGAGTACACAGTTTGAGTAACCTCTGGCCATTCTCAATAATCATGCCAACACTGTGCTGCCCAAGACATGATGGCCATGATCAGTGGTCTGATCCAACTCTTGCATTGAAGTCACCAAGGAAGAACAGCTTCTCGTCCTGTGGTACACACTCAAAGATGTCATATAAAGCATCATAGAAGCAGTCTTTGTCATCGGGGGATGTGTATAAAGTTTTTGAGCATAGGCACTGAAGCCTCCAATGGATGACATGTGAGTGAGATGATGCACTCAGATATTGCTACCAGTGTCTCAATCTTCTGTATCAATGCGTTGCTGACTGCAAAACCCACACGATGTTCATGGTGTTTGTTGGTGCTCTTTCTGTTGAAGTAGAAGGTGTAGTTGGTCTCATGAATTGAGCCTGTGTCAGCTAATCTTGTTTTCCTGTGATGTTGATATTAAGTTTATGCAGCTGACGGTCAATAAGTTGTGTCTTACAGACATCTTGTGTCGCTTGCAGGTCTTCAGTCATTCCCGGTAACATAATCCTTATGTTCCAGATTTCAAGCTGGAAACGTTTGCTTTTCTTTTTCCTGGGGACTCTCTTGCCATCTGCTTGTGGAGAAGAAACTTTAAGCCCAATGTACCCGATGAGGCAGGCAGACAGAGGCAGGTCAGTACCTTAATGAAGTGTTCACCAGCCGCCTAATGGGACTCTACTCCAGTTTTTCTGTCAAGGTGAGCTTTGTTACTCTTTGGCTCTTGCGAGTCTAATCGACAAGGCAGTTGGTGCTATTTGATCCATAGTTGGGCTTTGGTTTACGGATGCCAGGGCGTGTCCACACCTTAGTGGGCCTGCACATCGCGTGACTAACAACTACATTGGCATCAACTCGACCTGATTATTACCAGGAAATGCAACCTAGCCAGTGTGCTTCATACTCACACCTATCACAGTGCAGACTGTGACAATGCCCACTCATTTGTTAGCAGCAGAGTTAGAGAGCAGCCCTGAGAGCAACATATATCCCAAAAGGAGGCTTGATATGCATCAACACACGCAGCATGAAAGACAACGTGAAATGCCTGCAGTTCTCAGAAACCACTGAACAGATTATATCTGAAGAAGGCATAAAAGGGAATACTGAAGAAGTCTGGAGTGTCCATAACTCAGTTATCTATGAGTCAGCTATCACCACATTTGGTAAAAACAGGACTCAAAACAAAGACTTGTTAGAGACACATGCAGACAAAATGGTGCCAATGATAGAGGCAAAGAATGTTGCCAACCTAGAACACAACCTAAATCCAACACCAATAAAACTTCGGGCTTTCAAGTCGGTGAAAAGTGTGGTGCGGAAGACAGCCAGGCACTGCACAAATCAATGCTCGGCCGATCTATGTCAGGAAATACAGACCGCATCAGACACAGGAATCATCCACGCCATATATGATGGAATCAAGAAGGCCCATTGTCCCCACTATCATTAAAGTTGCCCCTTTGAATTCACTGGATGGTAAGGTGATCATTGACAGGAGCAATCAGATTTCTCTCTGGGTAGAACACTACCCCAAGTTGTACTCCTGTGAAATGGACATATCCTGGCTAGCGCTTGACGCACTGCCAGAGTTACCTGTCATGGAGGTGCCAACAGCATACGAACTCAACTGAGCCATAGATTCCTTGACAAGTGGAAAGGCACCCGGAAAAGTCGGAATTCCAGCCAAAGTGTTCAAATATGGAGAGTCCAGCCTGCTATCACATCTATATCACCACCCTCTATTCTGTTGGAGGGAAGGAGAAGTTCTACAGCACATGCGCGACGCCAACATCATCATGCTCTATAAGAATAAAGGCGACCGTGGGGACTGCAACAACTACCGCGGCATCTCACTCCTCAGCATTACAGGGAAGTCCTTTGCAAGGGTCATCTTGAGGAGACTCCAACAACTCGCAGACCAAGTGCGTCCAGAGGTGCAGTATGGCTTCAGAGAGTGCTGATAAACAGTGGATATGATCTTCCAGCACCAACTGCAATAGAAATGCAGAGAGTGCTGATAAACAGTGGATATGATCTTCCAGCACCAACTGCAATAGAAATGCAGAGAGTGCTGATAAACAGTGGATATGATCTTCCAGCACCAACTGCAATAGAAATGCAGAGAGTGCTGATAAACAGTGGATATGATCTTCCAGCACCAACTGCAATAGAAATGCAGAGAGTGCTGATAAACAGTGGATATGATCTTCCAGCACCAACTGCAATAGAAATGCAGAGAGCAGCAGAAACCATCACTCTACATTGCCTTTGTCGACCTTACCAAGGCATTCGATACGGTCAGCAGACCACGACTCTTTAGGATACTCGGGAAGATCAGCTGCCCCCCCCCCCCCCGAAACTCCTCAGCCTGGTCCGTTTATTTCATGATGCGCTGTACGGCACAGT
Organism: Margaritifera margaritifera; assembly: GCA_029931535.1. Classification (NCBI taxonomy): domain Eukaryota; kingdom Metazoa; phylum Mollusca; class Bivalvia; order Unionida; family Margaritiferidae; genus Margaritifera; species Margaritifera margaritifera. The sequence continues at coordinate 2,921,312 of JAQPZY010001528.1, forward strand.
TGACGGCTCCACATCCGACAACTTCAAGATCAAGTTTGGAGTGAAACAGGGCTGCGTCCTTAAATATGCCATAGACGCGGAAATTAAAGGTGTCTACACATGAGGTACGATGGAAAATTGTACAACCTCGCTGTGCTGAAAGCCAAGATTAAAACACTTATGTTCGCAGACGATGCAGCACTGGTTGTCCACACAGAAAGCAGGCTCTAGAACCTTATGGACTGTCTCACTGATGCATTCTTCATGTTCTCCCTCATCATCAACATCAAGAAAATGCAGCCAGTGATCACCCTCAATAGCATTCCCTGGAGGGGTAATCAGCAAGTTTTGCTACCTAGGATCTACAGTGACCGAAAACCTGTCATTTGACGAGATCAACACCCGGATTGGAAAGGCATCCACCATCTTTGGCGGACTCGCAAAACACTCCTGGGATAACAACAAACTTGCTATCAAGACTAAGATGCTGGTCTATCAGGCCTACGTCCTCAGTGTCCTGCTGTATGGCAGCAAAACATGGATTACCTACAGTCGCCAAGAGAAGAAACTCAACAGGTTCCAGCTCCACTGCATGCATTGCATCCTTGGTACCACATGAAAGGACAAGGTCACCAACACTGACGTTCTTGCCCATGTCAAAATACCAAGCATTCTGGCACTCCTTAAACAGAGATGGTTGTGCTGGCTCAGACTCATGCACAGGACGCAAGATGAATGCATTCCAAAGGACATACTCTACAATCAAGTTGCCAATGCCAAGAGACCAGCAAGACACACAAAACTGTGTTTTGAAGACGTCTGCAAGCGTGATATGAAAGATCTCCACATCAGCATTGACGAATGGGAGTCACTGCAAAAAGCAGAAACAACTGGTGCCGCATGTTACGGGTTGTAGTGCAACAACATGGCAAACAGACTGGACCAACTACACAGCAAGCGCCAACACAGGAAAAAGTGTACCAAATAGACTCTATATATCAAAGAACACAGTTTTGTCATTTGTGTCGGGCCCTGTCGTTCCAGGATGGGACATTTTAGCCACCAGAGAAAATGCAGCAAAAACAAAAAAGTTACCACCAACGGCTACTGCATATCCATCATCTTACACAGACGGACAGATGCCAACAACAAATAATCATGTTAAATGTTATTACATAAATGGTTAGTATTTCATTATCGGTAATAACTAGGCCAGGGCTTGTGATTGTGCATGTGCAAGGATAGCGGTACTCTAATTACCTTAAGAGAAAGAAGAAAAATGTTAACAATAAAACATGTAATTTTGAACCACAGAAAACCAAACTTTGTCCCCAATTTAAATTAAAAACACTGAAACGGCGGACTCAATAAATGTGTATTTTAAACTTCATTATGTAAGAGAGCGTTTAGTGGAGATGCCATTGATATGGTCAGCTGGTATTAGACGCAGATGTGACGACACGTGGTTTGAACTCCTTCAGACCAACAGACGAATCTTTTGCAGTTCTCTCACACTTACAGGAAATGCCTTTCTTATTTATCATGTGGAGGAATGTCAGTATGTATGACAAAACTTGTCCCTGTTAGTTTTCTTTTTAAACAAGACATGAAGCATATTAGCTTGCCATGGAACAGAAGTTTACTTGTCCTCCAAATTAGTTTGATGATGTTCTCATAGCTCATTCCACAGCTGCTAGCATTTGAAAAACAAAAAACTACTGTAGAGAACAAATCTATGCAAAACTATTCATTTGAAGGACTTTTCGTGCCATAAGGTTACACGGCATTTTCAATTCTGTTAACTGGTAATGATATTTCAGCATTTTTATCACTTCAGCCAACAAGTCAGCAAATTTTTGCATCTTCTGACAATTATTTTCTCAATTCTGCGACTCGGCAACCACAAATGTGTCTGAGTACAATTATAATAGTTACAACTTTTAAAAGAGGATGTACTGGGTTCTAATCTACATTCAAAAGTCTGATCTATTTATACATGCATTTTTTCTCTCCCTAAAATAATGTTCAGACTGAACTTTATCAAAAAGTGGTGAATCTGAACATTTTGTGTGCGATCTCATGGCAAATACAAGTGTTACGTATTAAGTCAACGAAGAAATCATCTTTTACTTCAATGACTTAGTAATGGAACGGACTCATTTTTTAAATTTTTTTCCTTTTTTATTAAAGACATTTAGAAAATAAAAAATTGAACGTAGACCGAGTAAAAACGGCTTTTTATACTTTAAAATCAAAAGTATTTGTTGGGATTGAATTTGTGGATTGGGGTAAACAGGCATATTATCGTGGGAATACATTTTCTTTGGGTCAGTTGACCTTAATACCTATTCTGGACAACAACAAAAAATTCATGGTGGATTTTATTTCATGGATATTGTTACCTCCTAAAATCAAAATACAGCCTCAAACAATATTTCTGATTTTACAGTAGATTTGTTACTTTTGTAACTATGTAGAGGTAAGCAGTAACGGTCTGGAACCAGTTAAAGCTAATTAACAAAATAATAACATTACCCGCAAAAAAACAAAAAGAAACCCCATCGCCTTCAAGGTTGGTCTGCATTAACAAATCATAGCGACGACGTTAATAAACCATACCGGCTACGTTAAGCAAGAAATCATGCATTTTGATTGGTATTTTAGATTCTAACATCCGGAGCTAGAAACTGTTTTATAAGAACATAACTGATATTTTGTGACAAAATTGCACTTTGCAGTTTAGTAAGGTGCATGTTAGTTGTCTAAGTGGTTTGGCCACATACAGGAAACACAAAAAGATAAGAGTAAATTTAAAGAAAAGTAATATTTTATTAATATAATTATTTCCATCACTATACCTACATCTGTACATTGCTGAATGCATATATTACCTGTGATATATCCGATCATGGAAAAAAAACCCCACTAGTTTACAATACGCACAATACATGTGTAAAGATCATTATTTAAAAACCATTTACATAACTGTGTCATGTTGACCTTTAAATTTGACAAAAGACCTCTTATCTAAATGTGTCAACATTGCTACAAATACAAGCAAGTCAATAATGTGGTATACTGGAGTAATGAGGTGAGCTTCTCGAGTTTATTAGACGGAAGTAATTCATTGTCTGTTCCTCCAAGTGACGTTTTGACCAGAACCTAACCATAGAGTCAGAGGCAACTATGTAACCGAAGTGGAAACATTTTTAATAGACAAATGATTCCGAAGCTGTGTAATAGAGACTTTCCAAGACTATTTTGACAGTATGTTGCATATATTATTGTGGAAGCTCATGAAAAAGCCCTACATAGCAGAACAGTTCGTTGGAGATATCCTGTGGATCTATTCCAAATTCACATTTGAAAGTAGTGTACTATTTTTTATGAGTTCCACGCTTCCGCTTGTATGGGGTAAGCTTACAAGCACTTATTGAAATAGTACCAAAGGAGAAGAAAAGTAGGATTGAGATAAATTAATTCTATACACACTTGCGCTCGTCGATACTCATTAAAATATTTCTTGAATTTCTCTCACTTTGCGAAAAGAAAAGGCATTGGATAAAACTGAAGATCTTCATCTTCAGTTCTTACTACTTATTTCTCAATTGTTTCTTTCAATCATCTGCCACTTATTGAAATTACATGTACTAATTTAATAGAAAAAGGAGTTACCAACAACTTCCATTTTGAGCTGAACGAGTAAGTATGAACTATAGAAGATTTGTGTACAAAGAAATCGTAAAAAGGTTGGTTATTTAAAGAGTAATAAAAATGTAGCACAAATTGATCTTTAAGATATCCAAAATTGTATATATATACAAGATTTATTCATAATTTCAGTGGGATACATACACACATAAATACGTACGAAAATGCTAAAATATATCTGCCGCAATATAAAAGCATACCTAACAGTACCAAAGGGTATATTTGGAGAAAAAGAAGTGAAAAAATCGTAGGTAAATACAGTCAAATATATTACTGCACATAAAATGGGCTTTTGTAATGTCCAGGTGTTTGTTATTCGTGTCCATCTTATTAACCCGAACCAACGCAGTGAAAGAATATGTATCTTGGGATAAAGGTTCATGCGTTGAATTCTAGCGACGGACATATTTTGTGGACAATAAATTTATAGATTTTCCTAAAGTACCAAACACGTAACAATCTGCGCCACAAGAAAACTCCCTGCTATTCGTTACTAGCTACTTTATTTTCTTATTTTATTTTTCACATAAACTTGGAAGGTAGTATTAAATGGAATTGAGACACTAATGACACACCTTATTACAAGAAATATTGTCTCAGCTTCGTACACAATTCAAGAATGAAATCCTATAGATTGCAATACAGAAAGTTATAGATTTTTATTTCTTTAATAAGTTATCTAGTTACTAAGCTGTGGTATTTAACCTAAAATCCCTTCAAACTTATTGACGTGATTGAAGCTGTATATTTCCTGGACAGGATGCTCAAAGAGACAATAACAAAGCATATGCCCAGTTCCCCTCATTTTCCAAGTTCTTAATAAAGAATTCATCAGTAACTTTCTTATCACAGTAGGAGCGAAGATTTAGCAGACATCAGAAATATATCAACAGATGAAAATTAATTTTAGATTCAATCGTTGAGATGGTTTTTGTGCATAATCTTTCCCTTTACTTAAGTTTGATGTTCTACATCTTCTATTTCCAAGGACCACATCCTCAAATGACGTCTGCAAATAAATATAACAGACTATCTTGAAACCAATTTTGTGTTTAAAGGCAGAGACCAACCTCCGGTAATACAGATCTCAACCCAGGATGATATTTTCACGCTTTGTGTCTCAGTTATTTATCAAACTTAGCCATTAATGCGGATAGATTTGTCAGCAACAAACATCTAGTAAACCACCAACATATACAGATCTGAGATCTGATTAATCGACTAAAAGTAATGAGGCACTGGCTGGCGATTGAGATTCACTCACACTATGTTTAAGACAATTTTTTAGTCCATTTCAATCAGTAATAGTTAACTTATTTCAAGTCTATGAAAGACCATCTTCGCCAGCCAAGGGTCATTGATCCACTTCGTTCCACATGGATCCTTGGCATATATACCTAGACGAAACAGTATCTACCTCGCCGCTATTTGATTGGATACAGTTGAAGAAATAAAAATGATCGAATTCACTCATTACATTTACCTAGGAAGACTGTTAGAAATGATCTGTAGACAACGACACGTGTCTCATGTAAATTTCTCAAATTTAAACCTTTCACACATGAGTTTTTCTTTCGAGTCGAGGCATGTGAAGGTCATAAAAGTAGCCATATTGAATACCTAATGAGTCTCATTGGTCAGATGATATCGCTGCTTGTTATGGGCAGTAACTCTTCCTTCTGCAAGAAGGAGCTTGATCCAAACATTGTTTCGGCTAGGTAGATATGCCAAAGGGTTGATGTGTATCAACAACCCGTGGCTAGAAAAGATGTGAAATAACACGCTGTGGTTACTTTTTTTTTTAAATGAAAGAAAACTTGGCAATGCTACAAGATTGTAATCAGCGCTTTAGTTTAATCAAATTAAGTCAAGTTTGTCCTCTAAAAAACCGAAACTTCCTTTAACTCCATGCATACTGCAATTACTTCTCTAATGACTCTGCCCCTGCCACTTAGCTGGTCAAGATATTTATAAATTCTAGCCTTTGCATACTTATTCATAACACTTACCCTTCACTCATTTGGTTTATTTTGAGAATTCAGAATTCAGCATTTTCTTCTACAAAAGCAAAAATAAAATTTAATCAAGTAAGAATGACACAATTTTTGTTCATTACTGTTCTTACTTTCCATAATCAGATGAACAGAGAGGTAAATGCGTATTTCCATAGTTTGAGGATCACTAGCTTTTACTTTTCAAACATACTACTAGTACAAAGCACTGAAAACCGAATGAATTAAACAAAAATGCGCACTTGTATTTTGGTATTTTGATTCCTTTATAAATAGCCTGTCCAAGCCTTTTTTTTTTTAAATTGTGTATACTGAAGAAAACGTTTTGCACTTATTGTTATATAAGATACATAAGCAGCTACACTCAGATGCATATGCAGTTAAGACATAGATATAGGTACAAATTACATACAAGCAGTACTATGTTTAGTTAGAATAAGTTTAAAAATGAAACTAAATCGACAGTAATATACAGGTAGTGATACATTTTCCTTGAAATTCAAACAGTTCTTCATCTATATATCCACATTTCTGAACTTGGTGGCATTCCTCAATCTCTCCAGTTCTTTCAAAAGAGTTGTTTTTTTTCTTTCTCAGTGACAGTAGATGGTTGAATTTTCAAATATTGAGGAAGGAAACATTGTTGGCCGTTTCTCCATTGGCCAAAAACCTTAACAGGTAGGATGGGGTAGAATGGCAACCTTAAATCTCCAGCACATTTGTTGACATGATTGGCAAAAAATTTAGCAAGTACCTATTTTTGGAACATTCAAGTTTAAAATCCGGAATTCAGCAACTTAACTTTACGATCCAATGGTGTACATCTTCAAAGAACAATATGTTGCTCTTCGGAAGGTGATTATTAGGACTGTATTATCCATAAATTCGTATACAATGTTGGATATGTAGGTTATTTGTATAGATTTTAAAATGCGCAAAATTGACCCACAGACCTGATTGAAATACATATTGGACATGTAAGTGAAACACCAATGTTGCGAAAAACAATCTTAACCAGTTTTTTGGGGGGGTGGAGTTATGGTTGTTTGATGTGATATATAACCACAATGTTCCCTGGAAGCTGAATCTAAGATTGTATTATAAATATCGCCTGAAAAAGTGTCTAGAAAGGTTCTCGCTATTCGAGTCTTATTTATTCATGGTAATTTTTTCACCAATGCAAGGAAACAGCTTGATAATGATGGATGCACATAGGAGGTGAGTATTCGTAATGTTAAGACTCACTATTTTCGTCACAAGTTTTCTATTTGTGGGGGTTTCCAGGATCTGACATATATTTTTTGTTATTTCTGATGAACTTTTCCTATTCCATATACTGTATTTTTTTACGAAAACATGACGTTTGCAAATTATGATGTAGGAAACTATCTAAAGTATTTGATTTTTCAAGGGCACTCACCCCTGATGAATTATACGCACTTCCAGCCACTTTTCGGAAGCATTGCCATTTTACATCTCGAGTGCTCATCTATCAAGAACACAGTGTTGCCAATAAGAGAATGGTTGACATTATTAAAGCTGGAATACCGAGAAATAATTTTGGCTAATTTTTGAGGCTGCTGCTTTATTGCTTTGTTAGATCTGGCTTGGATTACAATTTACATGCCCATCCTAGACAAACTATACTCAGTATCAATCATGATTTCGTTCATGTATCTGCTCTTCTGCATTTAAAGGCATGTCTTTTAACTCTCATCCAGTTCGTAGAAAAAGGTTTTGTCTCCTAAAATGGTTCACAGAGCTAATATGGTAAGGACGGAGATGTGAACAACCAGTTCCCCTTCTTTCTCCAAGTGGTTCAGATAAATAATGATGAAGCAGAATAAATCAAGTTATCTTATCCTTCGTAGTAAAAAAAATAGTAAAATTTTTAGCAGGTATCACAGAAATATTATATACTGATAGAATGCAGGACTTTGAGATAGTATGTCATATGTTCAAAATATGATGTCTTATGTGTTAAACTTTCAGGGACCACAAAAGATTTGACTGAATTTGATTTCATGCAAGGTGCAAAAAATTCACATGAACACTTCAATGGCTTTAAGACATCCATTCAAACATTGATGGTTAGCATCAAGATCCCACTCTTTCTCTAAATGAAAAGTAGTTCTTACAATTATATTTACTTTGTAATCTTGCATTATTTCTACTCAGTCTAGTTAAGACAAAGATGGCTGCGGCGTTCTCAAAGATATTCCGTGGGTTTAATAAGGTAACGACTGAGATATTAATGTACAGCTGTTTTATATTTTTTAATCATCGATAGTTTGGCATTACAAATCGACGCTTATAGAGCCATTACCACTTTGTCCAATGAGAAAATGTACTTTTGTGTAGGTATCATAGAACCATCAACCAAAATCAATATGGATTTTTAAAACATACTTTACCGGCTAAATTATAGAATCTTAAAACTTGAAATCTGGATTCATTTCCTGGAGGCTACAACATCTGTCTTAACGAATGAGTGAATTTGTAGTTCATGAATTGTATTAGGAGATTTTGCGAGCTTTATCCCAAAGATAGATTTTACAGGAAGACTGAGTGCATTTTGGACACAAAGGCAAAAACAAAACCAACGAGAAAGTCAGTCCAAATCTTTGTCTGTAGAAACCTAATAATGGAATATATGTGCCGAGATATTTATCTACTTTTCTGAAAACGATGAAACTTTGTTTAATCTTTGTCATGTTATACAAGTTTTCCAAGGAACTTCATAACCTTACGACAAAGAGATTAAAGCCTAATCTCCTCTCGTTCTCCCGAATCTCCATCTGCAGGATGGTGTGGTCACGCCAATCTGCTTGATGATATTGTGTGGTCATGCCAATCTGCAGGATGGTATTGTGTGGTCATACCAATCTGCAGGATGGTATTGTGTGGTCATGCCAATCTGCAGGATGGTATCGTGTGGTCATGCCAATCTGCAGGATGGCATTGTGTGGTCATGCCAGGTTCTCCACTATTCTATCGAGGTTTTGATTGTAAAATGTATTTAGCATCAAGCGAAGGTCAATAGTGTGATAAGCTTGAAATCTAATTTTATTCAAGTTGATGAGGTGACATATCTTTAAAAATAAATATAAAATCCATTGAAAGATTGGTCGTTTTGTTTTCAAAATATGAGTAGAATGAGAATAAGTAATATTAATTTGCAAAGAATACAAGTTACAATTTATAAAGAAAAACGAATAATTTTCATTTAAACTTAAATGCATGTGGTCTGCCAATGTAAACAATGTTTATAAGAAAATAATTCCTCTCAATCATTCATTAAAGTTGAACAGCTAAGATTTTTTGTCAGTTGTGTACAGGAAGCAATGGATCACACTAGATTTCAAAACGAATGTCAGGTAGTGATATTTATCCCGACTCCTGAACCTGATGGTATTTCTCCTCTATCTCGTCTATCCTGTTGAAAAGGAAGGCATCCGCATTCTCCAGGATGGTACGGAGATTAAGCATTGTAAGTATGGAGACATTCATGTTCAGTTCCCACTCATTTTCGAGATTTTTCATGGGAAGAACGGCGTAGCGGGGCAAACCCAGATCCTCTGCCACTTTGCTGACATAATGCTCAACAATTGGGCTCCTGAAGATGTTTGATGTGTCCTCTTTCACATACTTGCACACACGGTCAACTTTCGTTAGTAGAACCAGCTGAGGGATTTCTGGAAGGGAACCAAATAACTCTGTTGTCACTATCTATACATACTTTTTTCTCATAATATAAATAAGGAGGATTACATATTTGTGTAACATTAAAAATATAAACTCAGCAAATATTACATGCTGAGGAAAATACGTGAATATTGAAAACTTATTGCTAAAACTGAAATCTTTGCATATTAATTATGGGTAGAGATGATACTTCCTGCCACTACGCTTGTTGTGCATGCAGTTTGAAATCGTTTAGAAAGACTTTGCTCTTTCACTTCTATGTCACAATCTTCCTTTATACTAGATACAAATGATGCAAAAGTATGCATTATCGTTACATTTATTCAAAAGCACACCATTCAACATTTTAGACCCAAATCACCATTTGTGGAAATAAATCCTTTCTGTTAGCAATGAATGCTCTCTCTCTCTCTCTCTCTCTCTCTTGATAAATAGATAGTTGTTCAGAGAGAGAGAGAGAGAGAGAGAGAGAGAGAGAGAGAGAGAGAAACGTTGTAACTAGCTGCTTATGTATGATGCATATACTTAGACTCTAAACTGTATTTGTGCATAAAGGTTAAGAACATACTATGTTACGTATTCTGTGCTACAGATTAATATTGCTTAGCTGTAAGGCTACCGTGGAAAATGATTGTAATTTACATTAATAAGACTTACAGACTTTCCGAAAAGGATCATGACTTAAACAACTACAAACAACATTGACCCTGATCTGCCGTCGTATACTGCAATGGCAGATCAGGGTTTATGTTGTTTGTTCTACTGATCATTCCTAAGGACCATGACTTAGACATGTTGTTTGTTCTACTGATTAGTCCTAAGGACCATGACTTTAGACATGTTGCTTGTTCTACTGATTAGTCCTAAGGACCATGACTTAGACATGTTGTTTGTTCTACTGATTAGTCCTAAGGACCATGACTTAGACATGTTGCTTGTTCTACTGATTAGTCCTAAGGACCATGACTTTAGACATGTTGCTTGTTCTACTGATTAGTCCTAAGGACCATGACTTTAGACATGTTGCTTGTTCTACTGATCAGTCCTAAGGACCATGACTTAGACATTTTTAGATGCTCTTTTACTATCAAGTCAAGTGTACTTCGGAAGTTAAAACAGACCAAACTGGAAGAAGTGGATTGGTTCATTGGTATCAATATTTATAATTAGTTAGGAACTAAGATAAATGATTGTAATACTTCATTCGTATAGTGGTATTTGGACAAAATGCAGTTTATAGCAGCTTAAGATAGAGAAGTAACCACTAAATACCTTATTAAGTATACAATCTTACATATTCTGACTTGTCATATTATGTAGTCAAGATGTATGTTGCTGACAACTAATTGTGGTGACTAAGCTAGTTTACAAGATACTATTGTGATCGATTCATATAACATCCACTTACCAAACATATGACCCAATCTTTTTAATATTTTGTCTCGAAAACATTTCCTGGCAAAAACCAATCATTGAGATAAGTTCTACTGAAACACAAAGACAATTAAATGTGATTAAGCAACGACATTAAAATTGGTGCACGTGGTTTTTTTTATAGAAAAGAAATACCCATTGCATTCATCACTGTCTGGAGATCCTTCAGGTTCTGCATAACTTCTGGAATGAGCTTCGACATGTCTTCCACCTTAGTGGCATCAATGAAGAACACCACACAATGGATATGATCATCAAGGTTTGGGTACTTGATAAATCCAGGGGTGTCTGACAATATGGAGCCACTGGGTTCCAGCTAAACAAAAAAAGAGACATACAAATTTAGAAACCAGAAGCAAGCGAATTATTTTTAGAGTAGATAAAAAAAATATATATACGCCAAAGTGACTTTTTATATGTATCTTTTTTGTCCTTACAATGTAATCAAGAAAGATACATATGTACCCCAAAACGACTTTTTATATGTATTCCATCTGAGTACTATGGCTACTTGGCACTCTAGAGGTGAGAGGAGAATGTCTATTACAACAACAGGCATCTTATCTTTGTCTGAAAGCTATGGTGTTTGGACAGTTGTAACATGTGCCTCTCCCCGGTTGGGGGACCACAATCTAATATCCAAATCCAACAGATGACACACTGATACATTGTATACTAGTAAATTATATTAAGGTAAAATATTCCAAAGCAATTTATCAGCAATATTAATTTTTCAAACAAATATTTCTCTCATGATCAATTTTATTATTTACAATGTTTAAAAAAAGTCCTTTTTTATCTTGACTTTGATTTAAAAGGAATATGATGATCTTATCTTAATACCTGAAACCTATTCGGCAGATGCCCTTCCAGCAATAGCTTCAAATTTTCCCTGCTCATCGGATGCTTCGCCTCCAGTCCGCGAGTGTCACATAACCTAAAGTTCAGCGGCTCTCTTGTAATGCTGGATAACACTGGATACTTTATGAACTAAAAGATAATGAAAAACCGAAAGAATGTAGCACCAGCCACACCGTCTAAATTTGTTAATGCTGCTATGTCTTTGCCATGCCCCAGAAGCCCCAGTATATTTATTTTTTTTTTTTGTTGCTTTATATGGAGTTGGGAAATGACAATCCAAATAGTTTTCGGATGATAACATACAAGAATATAATGATTTCGATGCAAACATAGCTCTTGTTAATCAAGGTATATTTGATATAAGTATACACAAAATATAGTTTCAATAAAACCCAACCCAAGAGTTGTTTACCATTGAATTGCTCAGGAATATACCACGTGTCTGAATCCTAAAGACAGAGAAAAAAATTTGAAACATTTAGTTTAAATATATTTTATTTCTAAATTATGCAAAAAGGGTCGGGCTACAAGTTCTCGCAACATTAGATAAGCATTTCCCTATACAAATATAGTGGTACAAATTAATCAAACATAAAAAATGTCAGAAAAGGGAAACAAAACAAAAGAACAACAACAACAAATAAGGTGTGCTGATAATTAAAGGAAAAAGGTTCACAAAAAATACAAAAAAGAATAAAGATATCTAAGGCAAGTAAACAATGGTGTTACCAAACTTCAGAAATTATAGCATTTAGTATGTAATGCACCTACATCAACTATCAATTGGACATTGTACAGCCTGAGAAAGAATAATATTAATAATATTAATAATAACGACAATCCCTTTATATATAGAATCTAAGGAAGAAACATTAGTTAAAATGCCTCGTATCCTTAATGTACTTTCGAGAATACTTAAAGATATTCAAATTTTGCTCAGTTGTGAGTTCAAGTGAGCCAAATAGAAGAGTGTTTGTACAGATTAGAACAAACATTTCATTAAGACTAATTATTAGATTTTGCCTTTGAACTGTGTATTGAGTGCAAATGAAAATATAATGATATGCACTCTCTGCTTCTACCCCACAGTTGCATAAGAGATTATCTATCAGGTGATTGTTATACTGATCTTTTTAGAGGTCGCTACATTGGTTTATGATCCTAGTATGAATAATTAAGTATTTGCGATCACCATAACGATAATAAGAAGGAACGCTATTGCTTAGCGGGGTAATATACTTTTTAAATTTTAAGAAATCGCTTTCCGATTTGACATTTTCAGGTAGGGTGTTCCATATGAGAATAATAGAGTTAAGGAAAGATTTTTTGTTATTTCAAGTCTGGCATTTAATCTAGAGAAGTTTTGTCTATTATGTAAATTGTATCTTGACGTTTCTCCCACCAAAGGAGAAAGCAGTTCATTTAAATGATTTGGTGAATCCTTATAAATAATTCTATGAAAAGTGCAGAGTTTGTGAGATTTTCTTCTTTCTGAGAGCTGAGACCAGCCGCATTCCTCATAAATATTGCGTGCATGGGCACTTCTGGTTAGACTTGTGACATTCCTACCTGTCACTAACTGAAATCTCTCTAATCTATCTGAGTCTGTATTTGAACATCGATCCCAAACGACATCTTCATATTCTAATATAGGCCTAATATATGATAAGAAAGTTATATCTAAGGATTTTCTATTCAGCTTGTATTTGAGGGGTCTTAAAATATTTAGCAATTTAGATGCTTTTTTAAGTGTATTTTCAATATGTAGACTCCAACTACATGTATTAGTAAGTGTAAGGCCCAAATATTTATGATTGTCAACAAATGTAAGTGCTTCGTTTTGGAACTTCAATTTGGGAAAGAGTGGGTTATCCCTTTTGCTAAAAAACATGACTTCAGTTTTTGCTGGGTTAAAGCTTACTAACCACTGATTTGACCAGTCATGTAAAGTTTCTAAGCCAGCATTGAGTATATATTGGATATCTTGCATTCTTATAGAACCATAAGAGAGAGAACTGTAATTGGCAAAACGTCTGGTGAGACTAAGTAGATCATCAGCAATATCATTGATATATACAAGAAACAATAATGGTCCTAGCAATGAACTTGCGGCACCCGAGCTGAAACAGACTGAATTGTGGATTCTGTGGTTTTATTTACAACAGTTTGTGTTCTATCGGAAAGATAGTTGGTGAACCAATTAATCTGATCTGATTCTACTCCATAGCTTTTAAGTTTATGGATAAGATTTGTATGCCAGATACGGTTAAATGCCTTCGATACATCGCAAAATATTACACACGTGTCTTTTCCATGATCGAGTGCTTCACAAATACTATGATACATATCTATTAGTTGGTACATGGTTGAGTGATTTGGAAGAAAGCCCGATTGATATTTGTAAATAAGATTATTTTCATGCAACTAATTGTATACATGTTTGCAAATTACCCTTTCCAGCATTTTACCTACACAGCTAAGTAAAGAAATGGGTGGGATAATTTTTGCTATCTTTCTTGTGTATTGGTACATGTAATACTACCGCTTTTTTCAAAAGAACGGGGAAAATTTTCTCATTAAGAGATCTGTTGAATAGAATACATAGAGGTCTTATAATTGCTAATGCTTCACCCTTTAGAAGACTGTGCCTTATCGTATCTGAGCCACATGCTTTATTTAAAGGAATTGTTCTTATGATGTCTAGAATTTCCTGTTCACTTATTACAATGCTTGTCAATTTGTTAATTGTGCGAAGTGGTCATTATGGAAGAGTTATATTGGTGCATTCTGGAAGAGCTAGATTGGTACATTCCGGAAGAGCTACATTGAAACATTTGATCATATGATAAGAACAGCAGTAATAACATTGCATGCTGTCTTCCGACAAAAATGTTAGATAAGAATTGAAAAGAATAACTAGTTCTGGAGCAAGGCGACTCGAAGGAAATCAAATCATATCAATCACTTCTATACTTATAAACGTACCTTGGTGGTTACACTGTCCACACCACTTCCACTTCGAGCCTGATTGAAAACCTTTCCACGAAACACCGAGTTGATCGTGTTGAAAAAGCTGGATTTTCCGGCCCCTACTGGTCCAAATAAGAGGATATTAACACGGGGAAATCTTACTTCTGGTCCCACCACTTCTCTCACGGGCACATAATCTTCAATCTCCCCTTTAATGCTGTCCATAACCTATATTTGAAGAGTAATAATTTTCAAAAGCAAGCAAAAAGGAATATTAATCAGAATGCCCTATTTATACATTCCCTACGATTTGATAAATACTGACAATTGCTTCAATACACATACAGGTATATATTTGTTTTGTCTACGATCATCTTGCAAACAATATAACTTGTCTTATTAAACAAAACATGTTTTTTATTGTACTGCAATGTTCGATTTCATGAAGTTTTTTAATTAAATAGATTCTCTATGCATTATTTTGAGTGTTAATTTATGAGACCGTTTCCATTTGTGGAAAGACATTTTTCGTGATATCACGAGGAAATGTTTTGGCTGAGTTTTATTGAACAGCTTCAAGGTGTTCACAGAGAAAGTCGTTGATTCTTCAGTAGTATTGTAAAGGGTGAACAGCTCCAAGACGTTCACAGAGAAAACCGCTGATTCTTTTGTAACACTGTAAAGGGTGAACAGCTCTAAGACGTTCACAGAGAAGGCTACTGATTCTTCAGTAACATTGTACAGGGTGAGCAGTTCCAGGTGTTCACAGAGAAGGATACTGATTGTTCAGTAACATTGTAAAGGGTGAGCAGCTCCAAGATTTTCACAGAAAAAAGCCGCTGATTCTTCTGTAACATTGTAAAGGGTGACAAGGTGTGATTGACAAAAATTATTATATTTTGAAGCTGAATGAAATCTAACTCAACCTCTCTTTTGATAGAAACAAGTTGTGACTGGATGAAATAAAAATGATTACATCTTGTGACCACTGTGGTGTTGCTCTCCACGTCTTAACACAGAGTTCGGCATCTGCAAATGAAAGGGAAAATAGTATATTCTTTGAAGGTTTGTTCTTGATATTACACTAACTTGGAGCAATAATATGATTCTACATATATGTGATTCTGGAGAAAAAAAATGCCACTCCTCATTTGACTCGATGGTTGTAAAGAGATGTCTTCTTAGCAAGTTTAAATTGATTTTCTTCATTCGTGTTTGTACTCAAAATTATAATTGGTAATATTGATGTGAAACTAAACTCTGTCTAAATTCGCATCTTCGCTTGTTTATTCGCGATAACCTTTTCTTGAATCTAACAGAAAAAGAAATGTCTGAGACAAAGTTTATTCAGGACAACTGCCCCCCACCCCCTTAAAAGGCTCCAAATTTAATGGAATGTAAAGTAATGTGAGGTCCTTAATTGGATAACATAGTTTGACAATTAGAAATTTCACATAAAAACAGTAAAACCACGCCCAATACTTTATTACAAGTAACATATTCATCGCCTTCACACTCGTTCGCATGCTTTAGACATTTTTTATCCATCGGAGTTTCAAGGGATATTATTATTATTACTTTTTTTTCTCTTTTTTTTTTTTGTTGCTACCTTTGTTTTGTTTTAACAGAGAAACTCGTTTAATCTGCAACATACAACTGCATTCTTAATTGTAACAGAATAATAGAAATAGTAATAGTACATTTCATGATCTGCATTAATCGAGTTTCTAAGAAAAAAGCAACATGTGCTTTGTTTTGATTCTGCGACTAGTCTTTTGAAACATTTTCTTATAGTGTCTCACTAAAAAGTAATCATAGAAGAACACAAAATAGCACATTATTTGCTAACATATTTAAGCTTTGTCATAGATATGAGATTGCAAACGATACATTTATCAGCAAAAAATGAGTAGAGAAACGTATTTCAACAGGGTTGAGTGCATGAACCGACCTTCTAATTTTAAGAGGAAGAAATAATTTGAATCTCTTCACTCGTCTGGGTCTACAATGAAGTGCGGTATCAAATTGTGCTGCTTTATATAAACAACCGACTGGATAGACATATAGATAGACTAACTTTGAAACATTACATCGAGCACACAACACTAAAGGAAGTGCTAAAGTTTTTAAGTCAACCAAACTAGATTACATACTACTAATTATTACGTGAGCTACGGAATCAGCCTATGTGTGCTGGAATACTAAATGGTGAGATCATACCAGGTTGGATTTTGATAGTGGTCACTTACAAGGGATTTTTCTCAAAAACAAACAGCACAGCATATTTTTTTTCATTGTTCTAAAAGTTTACTCTCGGATGGATCATGCATAAAATGTTAGCATACTTTGCCTGTCTTATCACGAAAACGAAATATGTAATTTTGCAAAATCACTCAATTTACAGCATATGAGATCTGATTTAGTTCTCGGTGCCCAAACAGTAAAAAGAGTCCGAAATTAAGCAAATAGCGGTGTGAGCACATAAATTCACTGTCAAATCAGTCACATGCGTGATGTTCCACACAAAGTTCCAGGGTTTATGTAAACTTAATGAACACACTGTAGACATTGAAACTGTATTCCCTCGCAAAATCGATTTTCCACTAATATGACAATCGTGTTCTTCATAACGCCAAATTGTCATGTTTGGTTTATTTAATTTTTGGAGAACCCCGGTGTTGTGGACTAAAAATAGCATTGATTATGTTCAGTGACGAAGAGATTTAAGAAACGAGACTAGCTTTCCTCTGATTGTGAACATGCAATGTGTTCAGATGTTTATTCTGGCTTTTGATTGGGTCTATTATACTCTCTGAGGTAGAACAGATTTTAGGTTGGGCACAACTTGTCTGATATGAACACTCTGAGACAGTGAGAACACATACTTCACACTTTTTTCTGCAAACCATCGAATCAATTAGGGGTGGGCTGTGTCCAGTTTTGTGTGCAACACCAATCTATTCACCATGTGCCTGACAAACAACATACTGGAAACCACCCTCGCTCATTTATATGCTATCTTGTCTTCCGACGGTACACATCCCTTTTCGAATTTCCCTTTATTCTTGACTTTGCTTTACATTTTTGCATTTTTAAAAATATTATTCTTGATTGGGAGAACCACACAATCATGTCATGCTATTATATCAATTTTTTGCAAGGGATTTAATATCATTCACTTACAGCGTGCCGTTTGCAAACTTGTTCCGAAGCTCTGAATATTATATGCAGTATTAAGCATTATGCCTTCACTAAATTTGAAGGCTTGACCGTCTGCTATAGATGGTAAAGCCGCCTTCAAATTCAGCGAAGGCATGATAGCCCATGAATAGTATGCAAGTAATACCCATCCCCAAAAGTCAGGCCATAATTGCTGTTGTTCAATATGACATTAGCAGGCACCTTAATATTGAATCTCTTTGGATTCAGCTCACCGTTGTTGCAAAGCTGAAAGAGTAACACGCACTCATATACATAATCAGAAAATAAACAATGTTTCAGAAAAATTAGTTTTATTTAGGCCCTTGCAAGACTAATAAAGGGATAAAATTGTTACGCTTTGCACATTAAATTTTATCAAATCCTGAACATAGTTCCCAAGACAGTCTGAGAAAGGGGCTCCAGATTTACATCTGCAGAACCCCATGACTTATGTTCTCTTATACCATTTTGCACATGTACCACGTGTAAAGTTTCAGATCACTATTGTAAATTTGCAACTCATTACCTAGCCATATCGTGACTGCAATTAAGTCCTCGCATTTTATTCTCTAAATCGTTAATTAATGAGACGAAATATATTGGATCTATTATTGATTTTCTTCAGTAGTAAACGTGAAAATTTTGGTAACATCACAATGTAGTTCAAGGCTATTTAAAAGCTGAGCATAAAATGCTGCATTGCAGAAGGGGGGGGGGGGAAATGGTCAGAAACGTACGAGTTTCAAGGTTATTCGGTGCAAATATAGCTTGGATGAATATAACAAAGCGCGATGTTACGACTCTATGGTCTAAAAAAAATGTAACAGAAAGAAAGTGAAACCAACAAATCAAGTAAAAAATCAACAAGCAATTTATTACTAGATAATTAAAATGAAAAATCAAAAAGTCACTTACAGTAATGTGTTTTGAAATCCTAATAATCCAATAAGAATGATTGTTCTAATCACAAGTCCTAAATATAGAATGTTCCAAATTCACGGCTGTGTCCTTGAATGTTATGATGTGCTAATGGTCTCCAAAGTCCTGATGTACTAGTAATCTTGATGTGCTGATGTCAAAATGAAGTATTCCAAAATCTCTGAATAAGTTCAGTTAAATTCCAAAATCATCAATTAAAAATCCAAAATCCAAAAGTTTATGAGCACTGTTATAATCCAATGAATATTTAAAATAATTCCTCTCTTAGAATTTGGAATGAATTTTCACAACTGTAATAGCTCTTTACAAGACTGATGGTAATGTCAAAACTGAATAAATGTCCACCAAACATGGCATATATAAAGATTGGTCACATGACAGAATGTTCTAGAATATGAGTCATCTTAATGGAATTTTTACTTGTAAACAAAAATCAACCTTGACCTTCAAATTGAGAAAACATATTGATCAAAACAACCTAATTCAAGGACACTAGTTAAACATGTTTTTCCTGATAACATTAAGATTTAAGCAAATATTAAAGTGAAGAAACATTTATAATTTCCTAAAATATTTATAATATTATATAAACATCATACATAACAGCGAACTTCAGTTTAAACAATTAATGAAACATTTCCCTTTTTATTAATGTGAACGTTTTTGCAAATCATCAATTTTTAAAAGCTGTTTTAAAAATATACGTTTTAATAATCGAAGAGAAACATCTATTAGTTTCATATAGTAGTAAAATTGACAAGATATTTCTGCACATAAATATTATATTTTGCTGAATTTGTGCAGCTTTTATCTGATGCGTGTTACTGAATTATTTATTTATTCTACTTTTTTTTCTCATTATATTATTATTATTATTATTAAGTTTTGCTCAGCGCTCTGTTAAGATTTCTTTATGAGAGCCAGAGTTAGCTAAATGTTAATGCAATACTCGTGCACGTTTTAAACAGTATAAATGTACCGACTTTTAGTTTTACCTGCGCGAGTATCCGCTTCGAAACCATGCACCTTAAGACCTGTGTGAGGCTGTGCTTGTACTATAAATAGCATTTTCTTTAACATTGCACTCGCCGTTAACAACTTTATTTTTCCAAATTAAAAAAGTATGAGAAGACGGATCAAGGTTTGGTTTGAAATTTTGTAAGGTATAAAGAGATTAAATAATCCGCAGCTAGATCGTAACTGGCCCAGGTAAATACTTTCGAAGACCAAAGGTGGTGTACGATTCAGAATGGAACGGGCCCATACTTATAGATATAAAGGTGGGTCCTACTAAACACCGCAAAGTCAGACAAAGGCAGACAAAGTCATGCAAAGTCAGACAAAGTCTGTTTATTTTTGTTTTATTTGTACATATTTGTATACATTATACTATATTAACTTTGCTTTGATATTAAAATTTTAAAAAAGCGTGATTTAATGTTGTTTGAAAGTAAAATTGGTACATACGCACCCTTAGTTGTGTCCCTTTATTTAGCGTTGTGACGACGATATATATGCCGACAATTGTTAATAAATTTTCATGCCACGGAAACCCAGTACTGTGTGACGGAAGATCTGGGTTTGCGCAGTTTGCAGTTGGACTCTACTTTATAAGCGAGTGCAGGAAAAGATGTTTAAGATTTCCGAAATTAATCAAGTTCTCGATACGAGTAGGTAAACAGATCTGTAAACTTTAATCCGTCCGTGCAAGAAGATCGTTGAAATCGTGTGAAAGATTTTTTTTTTACAAATTCAGAGTGGATCGTGGGATAACTTCACCACACTTTGATCAAGAATAATTTTGTCTGCGATAGTAAATAAACTAACACAATTTTATACACATATATTAACCCTTTTTTGCGAAATTTGAATTACTAACTATTTTTTGATAGACGGACGGACAGACTGACAGAATGACTTTCAGAAGCCACAGTCATAAACAGACAAATTCAGTATCCTCCAGTGATCCCCCACTCTGTTCAGTTCGTTATTTGCATAGGCACTACTGCGAACAAATCACCGGAATAAAATCAGTTTTGGGTTGAGCAACTAAAATTCATGTATTTGTTGGGATATTTCGGCATATTTAGTCATTTAATTTTAGGTTATACACTAGACGACTATTGCTGGTTACGTACGATATAGCATACGCGAATTAGAAATATAAGAACTGAGGAAAGAAAGTCGCATACATCAAATTGCTCGTGATTCGCCTCAGTGATTGATAAAGATGCACGTTTAATCTTTACAATCAAACTTACCTTTAAAACCTGACATGACTGATGAACTTCAGTGCCGTCTCTCCTATACACGGATTGCTCTAATGATAAACATTATGGATATCCCAACTCAACCAACGTTAATATAGAAACTGAAAGTGGACTCGGTCCGAAATTTGTTTTCATCAAGTCTTCTAGACGCTCATAAAATTTATTGAAGTTTGCACATATTGTACACACGATTAGATCGCGCTGTAATGAGAGTTTCGACGGGATAGGTAATATATTGTTATGTTTTATTTGATATTATTTTGGTCAGAACTCTCGTTAGTGAACAAATTATAATGACAATTTTTACTTTTTTTAAACTTGTAGTACGTACTCTATAATTGTATGCAGATAGTTGACTGGTCATAATTTTTTCGTGTATTTTTCTATTACTATATCGATCTTTTCATTCATTCATTCACCCATTTATTCGTTCTTTCGTGTAATTGTACTCATTTATTCAGCCAGTCAGCCAACCAACCAATTAACCAGCCATCCACCGATTTATCTCTAATGGTGCCAAAATAGTCAAAACTATCGGGAAACAGGGATAAAACTGAAAATATGATCATAAGAAGCTTACTTGATAATTCAATACACTTTTGCAGTAGGAAAAACGGAATCTTTCGTGGATAACGGTAACTCAGATGTAATTACTAGATACGAGCCTTCTAAACTTCTAACTCTTGATATAATGTACATTTTCACAAAGTTTGAGGTCCATTTGAATTGTTCCTTACATGACAAGGTGTTTGTTGTTAAGAAGTAAGTTCATTATATTATTTTGAGGTTAGGGAATGGGGGAATGGAGGAGGCACTTATAATGGTCAGGTTCGTTATAATAAGAGACCAAAATGATAAAAATGTATTCACAAAAACTTAATCCACAGTTGCCTATATTTCCCTTTAGATTTTCAGTACAGTTATTTCATGATAATTGTACTGATAATTATACTGTTTTGTGATAACTGTACTGTTATAATTGTCCTGTGATAAATGTACTGTTTTGTGATAACTGTACTGTTATAATTGTACCGTTTTGTGATAATTGTACTATTATAATTGGACTGTTCTGTGACAATTGTACTGTTATAATTGTACTGTTTTGTGATAATTGTACTGTTTTGTGATAACTGTACTGATAATTAGTTTTGTGATAACTGTACTGTTATAATTGTACTGTGATAAATGTACTGTTTTGTGATAACTGTACTATTATAATTGTAGTTTTGTGATAACTGTACTATTATAATTGTACTGTTTTGTGACAATTGTACTGTTATAATTGTACTGTTTTGTGATAATGGTACTGTTATAATCGTACTGTTTTGTGATAATTGTACTGTTTTGTGATAATTGTACTGTTATAATTGTGTTGTTTTGTGATAATTGTCCTGTTATAATGGTACTGTTTTGTGATAATTATATTGATAATTGTACTGTTTTGTGATAATTGTACTGTTCTGTGATAATTGTAATGTTCTGTGATAATTGCATTGTTATAATTGTACTGTTCTGTGACAATTGTACTGTTATAATTGTACTGTTCTGTGACAATTGTAGTTATAATTGTACTGTTTTGTGATAATTGTACTGTTATAATTGTAGTTTTGTGATAATCGTACTGTTCTGTGATAATTGTACTATTCTATGATAATTGCATTGTTATAATTGTAGTGATAAATGTAGTTTTGTGATAATTGTACTGTTTTGTGATATTTGTGGTAATTGTACCGTTTTGTGATAATTGTACTGTTAGAATTGTACTGTTTTGTGATAATTGTAGTTATAATGGTACTGTTTTGTGATAATTGTACTGTTATAATTATACTGTTTTGTGATAATTGTACTGTTTTGTGACAATTGTACTGTTATACTTGTATTGTTCTGTGACAATTGTGCTGTTATAATTGTACTGTTCTGTGACAATTGTACTGTTATAATTGTACTGTTTTGTGATAATTGTCCTGTTATAAACGTACTGTTTCGTGATAATTGTACTGTTATAATTGTACTGTTTTGTGATAATTGTAGTTATAATTGTACTGTTTTGTGATAATTGTCCTGTTATAAATGTACTGTTTCATGATAATTGTAGTTTTGTGATAATTGTACTGTTTCGTGATAATTGTACTGTTTTGTGATAATTGTACTGTTATAATTGTAGTTTTGTGATAATTGTACTGTTATAATTGTACTGTTTTGTGATAATTGTACTGTTTTGTGATAATTGTACTGTTATAATTGTAGTTTTGTGATAATTGTACTGTTATAATTGTACTGTTTTGTGATAATTGTACTGTTTTGTGATAATTGTACTGTTATAATTGTAGTTTTGTGATAATTGTACTGTTATAATTGTACTGTTTTGTGATAATTGTACTGTTATAATTGTACTGTTCTGTGATAATTGTACTATTCTGTGATAATTGCATTGTTATAATTGTAGTGATAAATGTAGTTTTGTGATAATAGTACTGTTATAATGGTACTGCTTTGTGACAATTGTAGTACATGTTATAATGGTACTGTTTTGTGATAATTGTACTGTTTTGTGATAATTGTACTGTTATAATGGTACTGCTTTGTGATAATTGTAGTACATGTTATAATGGTACTGTTTTGTGATAATTGTACTGTTTTGTGATAATTGTACTGTTGTGACAATTGTACTGTTATAATCCTACTGTTTTGTGACAATTATACTGTTGTATTTGTACTGTTTTGTGATAATTGTACTGTTATAATTGTGTTGTTTTGTGATAATTGTCCTGTTATAATGGTACTGTTTTGTGATAATTATATTGATAATTGTACTGTTTTGTGATAATTGTACTGTTCTGTGATAATTGTAATGTTCTGTGATAATTGCATTGTTATAATTGTACTGTTCTGTGACAATTGTACTGTTATAATTGTACTGTTCTGTGACAATTGTAGTTATAATTGTACTGTTTTGTGATAATTGTACTGTTATAATTGTAGTTTTGTGATAATTGTACTGTTCTGTGATAATTGTACTATTCTATGATAATTGCATTGTTATAATTGTAGTGATAAATGTAGTTTTGTGATAATTGTACTGTTTTGAGATAATTTGTGATAATTGTACCGTTTTGTGATAATTGTACTGTTAGAATTGTACTGTTTTGTGATAATTGTAGTTATAATGGTACTGTTTTGTGATAATTGTACTGTTATAATTATACTGTTTTGTGATAATTGTACTGTTTTGTGACAATTGTACTGTTATACTTGTATTGTTCTGTGACAATTGTGCTGTTATAATTGTACTGTTCTGTGACAATTGTACTGTTATAATTGTACTGTTTTGTGATAATTGTCCTGTTATAAACGTACTGTTTCGTGATAATTGTACTGTTATAATTGTACTGTTTTGTGATAATTGTAGTTATAATTGTACTGTTTTGTGATAATTGTCCTGTTATAAATGTACTGTTTCATGATAATTGTACTGTTTTGTGATAATTGTACTGTTTCGTGATAATTGTACTGTTTTGTGATAATTGTACTGTTATAATTGTAGTTTTGTGATAATTGTACTGTTATAATTGTACTGTTTTGTGATAATTGTACTGTTTTGTGATAATTGTACTGTTATAATTGTAGTTTTGTGATAATTGTACTGTTATAATTGTACTGTTTTGTGATAATTGTACTGTTTTGTGATAATTGTACTGTTATAATTGTAGTTTTGTGATAATTGTACTGTTATAATTGTACTGTTTTGTGATAATTGTACTGTTATAATTGTACTGTTCTGTGATAATTGTACTATTCTGTGATAATTGCATTGTTATAATTGTAGTGATAAATGTAGTTTTGTGATAATAGTACTGTTATAATGGTACTGCTTTGTGACAATTGTAGTACATGTTATAATGGTACTGTTTTGTGATAATTGTACTGTTTTGTGATAATTGTACTGTTATAATGGTACTGCTTTGTGATAATTGTAGTACATGTTATAATGGTACTGTTTTGTGATAATTGTACTGTTTTGTGATAATTGTACTGTTATAATGGTACTGCTTTGTGATAATTGTAGTACATGTTATAATGGTACTGTTTTGTGATAATTGTACTGTTTTGTGATAATTGTACTGTTGTGACAATTGTACCGTTATAATCCTACTGTTTTGTGACAATTATACTGTTGTATTTGTACTGTTTTGTGATAATTGTAGTTCTGTGACAATTGTACTGTTATAATCGTAGTTTTTGTGACAATTGTACTGTTGTATTTGTACTGTTTTGTGATAATTTTACTGTTTTATTTTTAGAGACCAGACTCGCACAACAGTCAACAGTTCAGTACTCCAAACAGAGAGAGAGAGAGAGAATATATATATATATATATATATAATGGGGTTTAACGGCTCATCAGCACAATCCACATTATTCTACATCACCAAGCTCGCAGGGAGAGAGAGAGAGAGAGTAATAACAGTGATACAGAAATAAACGGCAAGGATACATTTATGTTCTTACACATATTTTATTCAACCTAACAAACAAGTTTTAACTTAACGGAGTGGTCAAACTGAAGCTAAATAATTTCATTCCCGAAAGTAAAATGAAAATTGCACATTACAATTTTATTTTAAAATATCTTTAAAAAGCAAAGTTTATATTGCAAACAGCAGTTTACATATTTTAAGGTCACTTACTTGTACGTTTAATGAAATCTTTAGAGCGTTGTCTTTTTTCTTTTTTTGTACATTTTTTCGATCCATACAAAATACAATCACCGGGTAGGTATAAATACTATGTCGTAGCCATAACAAGTCGACGAATGAAGTAGGGGTACTAATATTAGTGTTAAGATCCTACAGCTGATTTCCATACATTCTGCAGGATTGATGTATCTTGCTCACATATATCCAGTGCAACTGCGTCCACTTATGAGGGCTGTCAAATACTTCTACAACATTTTCAATTTTTTACTTTGTCATGTATAGTCCTGTATACTTGGTCTTGTGATTGCATCAACCAGTACAAGCTCAGCAATGATGTTTATGCTAATAAGGGCGTGCATTAAAGTTGGAATGGTCCATTATCTTACAGGGGAAGTAAGGAATGATTCACTATTCAATATGTTAAAGGTCATTTAGCATCGCAAAAAAGTCATTTTTAATATTTGTTTAATAATTATGCTATAGATTAAATAAGATACGTCTAGATTTTTTTCTAACTGTACGGAAAATTAATTGAACAGTTTTTCAAATGTACCGTAATATTAGACTCGCCCCTTCTGGGCTCGTCCAAAATTACGGTACATTTGAAAAACTGCATAATTTTTTCCTCAAACAGCTAGAAACATATGTATATATCTATTACATATCATCCTTTTGGCATTTATACATTTTGTAAGCGATCATAGTGTGCATAAAAAGTTACAAATAACAACGTTGTTATACATATATGAAAATGTCAGAATACCTGTTAAACACATGTACAATCCATATGTCAGGGTGGGTTGGTGCTGTTTAAAAAATTACTCCCTTGTATCTTGAATATTTTTTGAATGTATTCTCGTCGTAACTATGTTTTTGATAAATTGCAGTTTGTATTTCTTTTTTTTTAAGACCTGATAAGTTCTACACATTTTAATATAATTGGGGCTGTACACAAATATTTTTGAACCAATTTCATCTGAAGGTGTATGTAAAGAGGACATACCGTCTATACTCGCTTAGAAACTAAATCCAACTACAAACTGCACAGATCCAGACCTACCGTCGCATCCTGTGCCGACAGATCTGGATCTGTGCAGTTTGTTAGAATTATTCAGTAAAACAAGCATAGACCCTGATCTGCCGGCGCATTATGCGACGGCAGATCAGGTTCCATGTTGTTTGCAGTTGGACTCGACTTATACACGAGTACATATGGTATAGGAGAGAGAAAAAAAAAAACAAAAACAAAAAAACAAAAAAAACCCCAACAACAACAAAAAGACACTCGTTTTCGATTTCAATCAAATTTCAGGACAAACAGCCCACAGTAACGTGTATTCTCTGGATTCTATGTCTACCTGTTTAAATTCTTATTGTGCCGGACCACTGTATTTATATGCTTTCATGTGCGTAATCTATGATTGTAATATACACTAACGGTACACAACTACCAAGAGTCCATATAGGAAGTGTCTTTACAGTCCCATATAATCAGTTACGTAAACATATACACCGTCAATAAAAGAAGCTTGGCCAGATTAGTCAATCTGCAGAAACCTCATTTCTTCCATGGTTGCAGAAGAGACCAATCGAAAAGTGGAAATTCAGAAACAAAGAAGACTTTCTTTTCAGACTTTCGTGGAGGGAGTGCTTACCTGAGTTTCAGTTAAAATACAAACACTAAGCTTTATTTTATTATTTTTAGTTTTATTTAATTTTTATTCATTGTTGGTTTACAAAACAATTTTCCTCTGAAATCATTATTTTTTCAAATTTGCATCTGTAGAAATACTTTGTGCTCCAAGATCTTTTTAAAAACAAATTTATAATAAATTCTACTTGAATATTACATTTTATTTTATTTTAGTCTCGCAGAAATAGCCGAGGTAGTTCTGAATGCTCGTCTTAGCATTAGCTTCTTATGACTTGTATTCATTTTTAACCACTTTAAATATTTTTTCAAAGCAAAATATTTTCACTTGAATGAGACTGTAGGCAACTACAGCAATGGTTATTATTATTTTCTAGCCTGCTTTAGCGTATGCAAGGTATACATTTCGATTATTCTATTCCTATTTAGCAATAGTTTAAGCTATGGTTAGCGTCTTTTTTATATGGTCATAAATTTTAAAACCCTGCATCCTTACTCTCCTCCTGGCAATTAGGTAAGGTCAAAGTCATTTGAAAATCTTGAATTAGTGTGTGTTTGTGTGTGTGTGTGTGTGTTGGGGGTCGTTTTTTTTCTTCAGACTGGTCATAATTCCACAAACTTAGTATGGGGTAGCTATCATACTTCTGGTGCAGAGTTCCTTCATACTACCTTCTCATATCTATGCACCCTACCTTCCTTTTGAACCTTAGTCTAGGTCAAGATCATTTGATGATCTTTGTTAAGTCTTCTTTTGAAGCTTTTACTGTATGATCATACATCAAAAACCCTAGTAAAGAGAGAGAGCTATTATATTTGGACTGTGCTATAAAGTAGCTCTGTCTTAAATTAGTCGTGTACCTCTACCCTTCCTCTAACCCCAAGACAAGGTCAAAGTCACAAGAAAATTCTGGTTTACTTCTTGGTAAAATTTTTTTCTTTATGCTGATAAGTCACAAACTCTGAGATGCATTGATATCATATATGAACTGTACAGTGATCAAGTACAACCCTTTTATGTTCATACATCGTTATTATCCCCCTGATCACATGAATGGTACAGTTTTTATGGGTAAATATTGATTTGTATAGAGTAGTAATCATATCTACAGTGTATGTGAACGTGATCATGTAGGCGAATTTACTCATCTTAAATTAAATAATAATTGTTGTTCTAAAATATAATACTATTATAGTTTAACCAAAGTCTATCCTGACTATTGAATAATCTGCACCTTAACTGTCATCAAAAAACTTCCAGACGAAAATTACTGATTGCTATGGACTTTTGCAATGGTGGCTGGGTACTAAACCGAGTTAAGAATAGAGGATGTCGGGTCTAATCATAACAAATAACAGGATAGTACGATTTTTTCAACACCCGCAGCTTTCATTGTGACATCACAGCGCGCGACATTCAACCTCGTTGGTACTGGAACAGTGGTGTACTGGCCATTGGGCATACCGGGACAAATCCCGGTGGACCGCCGCAAAAAATCCGTTTTTACCAGTGTTTTACTGGTGTGAGCAAAACCCCGAGCCCGTCCCGGCAGACCGCCGCATCGGTGGGCCGTCAAAAAAATCCGCTTTTACCGGTGTTTTACTGGTGTGAGCAAAACCCCGGGTCTGTCCCGGCAGATAAGTCCAGGGCCGAGTTGCTTACCCATTACACTCCTGTACTGGAACACACCTTTAGGTTGACCTCGTCCAAAAATGTCAGCGTACTTTAATATTGATTTTGCCGTATGTATTTCTCGTGGCGTGTACATAATGAACTTACAAGGAATATGGATGTATGAGGATCGAAATAAAGTGAATAATCGCCATTTAAAGGTATGTGTAATCAAATTCTAAAAAATGACACCCATTACTGAGATAGTAGGGACTGAACCCCTACATGACATGTATGACTTGTACTGTACATTCTGACGATACTCGATATCATGATGTGTGTGTGTGTGTTTTTTTTTTAGTTTATGGTACCACGATGCTGCTGAAAATATTTCATGATACCAACCAAAAGATAAGTATGTTGCTCCTGAGTCACTGATTTAACTAGTCACTCACAATCTCTCTCACATCGGAAATTTTGCTGGTTTTTTTTAAAGGGTATAATGTTCAAGGAAGTGAGAAACCTTCACAACGACCGCTAAACAAATGTATGTCTTATCACCTTGGTTTGTTGACTTTTGGTATTGCAATAATAAGTGTATTTCTAAAATAAAAATGTAAACGCTAAATATTGGTCATTCCTGATGGTATAAACGGTGCAGTGTGTGTGTGTGTGTGTGTATGTGTGTGTGTGTGAGGAAACTCTAAATTTCTCAAAATCCTCAAATATCCCAGACTATAATAAGACCAATTTTTCAACAGTATTCTCTTGTTATGTAGAGTTAGTAAATAAAACGTTGTATTACTTGGCGGTCGACACTGTAAAAAGGACGACTGAACTATACTATGTCAAATATATTAGCTAAAGCATGAAAGAAAAGATACGCAGGTGAAACATTATCAATATGTCAAAATACTAAAATGTGACAGACTGTCATAAGACAGATTCCCATGTAATGTAGAATCAGCTGAAAACACTGGAGTGCTCGGGCAACATGTAATAGAGGATGATATAACTTACAAAGATATTTATGCCACATGTAAGTAATTGCTTAAGGAGAAGGTAGATTTTACAGGTAGACTGAAATGCATTTTGAACACAAATGAAAACACAATTTAAGAAATAAATCAGTACTAAGCTTCATATATAGAAGTATAATAATAAAAGAAAATGACAAATTTGTGCAGAATTGTACTTTGTTTTTAATCTATATGGCACTTTTCAGCACGCGTTAACAATTTTCTCCAGTCTATTATTTAAAACAATGGATGGCATTCTCCAGGATGGCACATATACTAGTAAATTGAGGTTGGAGACGTTCATAGAGTGCAGTACCTCCTCGTTCCTCCGAATCTTCATCAGCAGGTTGGCGTAGCCGTGAAACCTCAGATTTTCACCTACTCTTCTGAGACTATGACTGCAGAATTAAGTATGCTTCACAATAACGTAAAACAGTAAAGCAATTCCGAAATCTCTTCTAATACTGAATGGGTTAAAATGCAATATTTCATGCTCTAATTTTTTAGTCAAGGTTCCCACGCCTTCTGTTTTATCGAACCATTGTTTCTCTTTTAAAAAATAGTTTAAAAATTGATTAAAATGTTGTATTTAAAAACTTCCTACTTTATCTGATATTAAATATCACAGAATTGACAGGTTATAACAACTGACAACAGTGTGCCACTTACTCGTGTGACAACAAAGGAATCTTACAAATCATCTCTGAACATTTTACAAAATATTAATGGTAATGCAGAAGACAATCATACAGTTCTTAAGAATTTTGAAATATTTTCAGCTAAGCAAAATTATCCAGTTTTTTGAACCTTGGAGTATTTCTCCTCAATCTCATCAAGCTTGTTGAAAAGGAAAGCATCTGCATTTTCCAGGAGATTTCGAAGACCCAGTAAAGTGAGGATGGCGACGTTTGTGTCCAGTTTTCCCTCATTCTCTAGATTTTTCATTGGCAGGATGGCGTAACGGGGCAAACCCAGATCCTCCGCTACTTTGTTGACACAGTGTTCAACCATGGGACTTCTGAAGATATTGGACACATCCTCTTTAACATACCTGCATACACTGTCCACCTTCGTAAGTAGAACTAGCTGGGGAATTTCTGAAAAGGGACAAAAAGACTCTTATGCTCACTATCTACTTATAATTTCTCGTAATGAACATAAAGGAGGGGCACTTATCATATAAATTTAAAATAAAATATCCTGCAAAAATAGGCTGCAGAGGAAAATAAATATGTGTGCAATGCTACTTTATTTGTCCTACACTGAAAAGTAATTGCTAACCTGAACATTGATGCTATTGTTTGCCTTTTCATTAAGGAAACATACCAAGTTTTCCATCATTACGCCTTTTGTACGTACAGCTTAAAGTGTGCTGATAAATTGCTCTCATTTCACTTCTATGTTGCGATCTTCCCTTCGATAGGTACAAAATGATGCGATAGTATGAATGCAAGCTGTGTTGTTTATTTGTTTCTAAACCACTGTATTGAATCAGGGCCAGTTTTAGGGGCAGGCGACCCAGTTGACTGCCTGGGGTGTCGAGCAATAAAAAATAAGGTATTCAAATGTTGAACAAATGGAGGGGTACGGGTGTCACAGAAGATGCTCCTCGCCTGGGGTGCCATTTGGTATAGGGCCTGCCTTACTTTGAATATTTGAGACACAAATACCCAATCCCTCAAGAAAATACATTTTGATGTGTAAACCTTTAATTTTGCATTTAATGAATGTATGGCATATATATATATATATATATATATATATATATATATATATATATATATATATATATATATATATATATATATATATATATATATATATTATCATACAGGTTAGAGAGTTTTAATTCGTAACCTATGGAGATTCGAAATCGGATCCGCGGTTTACGGCACCCATCGCCTTGCTTGTAAGCACAAACCCCTATACCTGGGATATCTCTGTTTGGTGTATATTTGTAATTCTCTCTCTCTCTCTCTATATATATATATATATATATATATCGACCAGAAAATATAATAATACGATTTATTCACTTAAAAATAAATAAAGTTATCAAAAGCTCAGAACGCTCTCCTTAAGATATTGAAGCTGTGATAGTATTTGTAGTATTTGTAGGGGTTGACACTCTTATTCCATATGTTTTTATAATAGAATTTTGACATAAGCACACTTCTGCTGCTGTGTCACATCTTTCATTAAAAATTGAAAAATAATTCTTCATATCAGGTAAATACGTCCCAGGTCCAGAGTACCTATTGTTGCATTCAATGCATTTTACAAGAACAATTCAGCTTCTTTTTTCTTGACACCAATACAAGGAAGACAGGGTTTGTAAAAATGGTTTCTTCCGACAAAAAAAACAACAAAACAAAAAACAAAAGAAACATCTTTAGTTTCTAGTATTCGGCTAATTACTGACACAGATTTTCATCATTTTGACATCAAGCTCAAGCTTTTCTTTCGCAAAGCTCATGGATTTGGCAATGGATTGATTGTTTTTTCCTTCTTTTTTTCTAGTATTAAAACAAATTAATCTAATGTGAAATTACCTCATTGATACCTAGTATACATTCTGTGATATGTAGTCTACTTTTTATGATACATTCTATGTTAAATGACACAAAGCTACATTCTATCATTGTTGTTGTAAAAGATCTGAATGATCAAAACAAACTCGGTTTTTAACGATGTTACACTATCACTTTTAGAGGTTTGGATGGCAATGTAGTTTTAACGATGTTACGCTATCACTTTTAGAGATTTGTCCACTTATGGAATTTTAATAAATGTTATACTATCACTTGCAGAGGTTTGTCCACTAATGTAATTTTAACGATGTTACACTATCACTTGTAGAGGTTTGTCCACTAATGTAATTTTAACGATGTTACACTATCACTTGTAGAGGTTTGGCCACTAATGTATAGGGCATTACGATTGCATAGTCGACCTTTGCCACTACTTACGATAAAACATCGCTTCCGCTGTTACCACCACTGTTTCTACTGCTGGATCCTGATATCTAAATAATTCATTGCTACTGTTTATCATATTACACAATCAGTCTCATTATTTCCAATGATTAAACAACAATGTATAATCATCATCCTTAAAAAAAAAATTAAAAAATATTTTCAGCAGGCAGTATTACTCAGTGAAAGCTTAATAAATAAATAACTCAGTAAATAAGTAAAAACACAAGCTGACGTTTAAGCATTAGAATTTCAGATACTGGTGCCAAGTATCAAAGCAAAAGTCCAAGAGACCATCAACATCTCCATCTGCCGAGATGCGATCATGATGATCTGCACGTACAATGGAACAGTGAAGGATCTACACCACCCTGATGGTAGTAATGTAATTTTTACGACCTTGATGGTAGTAATCCAGTTCCAATTGAGATGGATCAATGCCAGGCTGATGCAAATAATATAATTGTACCCACGGAGGATAGCAACTAACAGCCAGTACCCATGTAGTGCAGGGCTTGGGCTCACTGGACCATCACCTAGCACCAGATAATAGTATTCCTCCACAAATAATCGGTGTGTGCGATGTTCGAGGGAAATTGTAATAGAAAAAAAGAATAATGTGTGGACATTTCAACAGAAATCATATTTTGTACAGCTTAGGACACTCCAGAATACAAATTCTTTCTCGATCAAGACAAATTGGTAGCAAAAACCAGAATTGTAGAATCAAAGATAAAAACCATCGAATATTAGATTGATGCATCTTTAATCTGCACGAGTATATACTTCACCCAAGGGCCTTCGAAACTACATGAATCTTGTTTCTTGGCTGCTTCGAAACAAAAATGGCATCGGCTGGTAAATGTACAACGAACAGTTTCGGCATAAAACAGTTCGATACCCCTCAATAAACTGGGGTATGGTGGATGGTAAACTTTGGTTGCTGCATATAAACAATTGCACCCTTACCTCAATACCTCCACAAATTACTGTTATTCGCTGCTATAGCAATAATTTCACTGGAATGTGTTCACGAATCCCCCTGTAATTTTTCTCACTCCAGCATAAGGTGCTACGCCAACCACTCTTCCTGCTACTGCCCTTCACAGTTTCAACTCCCCTTTATGCCCCCGCAATCACAGTGTGGGCAATGTTCGTTTTCTAGCCACACCTTGATATCACTCCACACCCAGATACAAAATCAATCCGTTCTGACCAATGCGAACAAGAAAAGTTGCCAATAAACCTTGATGTACTGCACGAATTGTTAAAGGACTACGCTGCTTGTTTGAATGTGAAATGTATGTGTAAGCATTTTTCAAAGGAATTTTATCCTAATATTTTGGGCATCGAATTTCCATTGAGTTCAAAAAGTTAAAATCAACCAGAAACCTTAATACTGAACAACACGAGAAAATCTTGAAAAAAGTTGAACATGGGAAAATGGCAGGTCCTTATGTTACAAAACCGTTGTCTAGCTTGAGGCAATCACCAGTTGGCTTATGACTTACATATCTATTCCTGAGGGCTCTAGTGTTAATAACGTCAAAGACCCTGAATTACGTTAAATAAATTACTCATCTTTCGATCATGCGCTGAATATTATTTATTATTAGAATTCAGGAAATTCTCATTGGGAAATAAGGGGCACTCACTGGGGAAAACCCCCCATCCAATTTGCTGTTCGACTTCTACCTGTATGTCCTGGGGATTTGATGTATTAGGTTTTCAATACATGGACACGTACTATAAGGACAAATGCCCCCCAGTGAGTTGTTCGATATCATGCTTTATCTTTCATAAATTTTGTTTCTTCTTAGAATGGTTATTTAAATGCAAAGCTCAGTTGGACTCATTAGATATTACCTAGATGAGTTTCTATTTCCAGTTCGTCCGGTAACCTATAAATGTAACAATCTCACGCAAACCTTTGATGATGTCTGTAATACTCCTAATGTGTCCTTTGCTGATGATGAAAAAGATGATGAAACAGATGATGAACCAACAGTCCCAACCACAACAGTGTAGTTTTAGAATTAGAAATAGATACATTGGTCTGCATTAAAAAAGACAAACTTCTCACTCGGAAAACTATTTAGCTGGACACGCAGTCTAAAAAGGTCATTTTACAAGACCTGCAGTCACTGAAAATGATCCTTGCATCTTTGTACTTATTATCCCAGCTTCCTACACTTTCAGTATAAGCTTGTATGGGTCCATGTTGTCAGATAGTAAACCGTGTCACTATATTAGTGTA
The DNA here is from genome assembly GCA_029931535.1 of Margaritifera margaritifera. NCBI lineage: Eukaryota > Metazoa > Mollusca > Bivalvia > Unionida > Margaritiferidae > Margaritifera > Margaritifera margaritifera. The sequence continues at coordinate 2,956,602 of JAQPZY010001528.1, forward strand.
CAAAAAGGTATGCGCGAGGATATTAAAGTGCGGCTGACCTTTTTTGAGTACTTTAATGGCTACTGGTGTACTCCAGATAAAAAATGGTTTGACAGTGCTAGCATGAAGTTTTCACTAATTGTACTGGCAATAAATGTTTGGGATGAAGAGCATATTTCAAAAACATTGGTCGTTTTTATGTGAACCTCAAAACTGGGAAACAAGATCCATAGGAACATAACTTTCTTGGAATTTGTATCCATAGGATTGTTACTGTTTCTTTAGGGTACATCACTGGCGAATAACAAAGATATATCTAGCATAGATAATATATCTTTAGTCTCGATTATCAATAAACTTCCTCTAAGTCAAATAGAGATATGTTCTAGCTACGCCCACCTGTTTTTTTAACACTAATATATGACGTGCCGCTTAAAGCAATGCATATTTGGAGCCACATAAAATGCTATTGCTCACTCGATTTCATTCTTTCAGTGGGTCAGATTCTTAAAGTTGGCTCCTACAGCAGATCAGCTCCCAGCACATTTATCAAGAGTAGATTTTCCCACTCTACCGCCAAAGCTAATATGGCAGGATTAAGCTTTTATTTAAAAATCAAACTGATAAATGGAGTTGTCCAAAGGCATCCTATGATATCCATTTCGAGAGCAACTTTGGCTTTGGATGGCTGTTTCTCAAACAATGCTACAGATTTATTATCCGTGCTTTTACTTGAATTCCAATAGTACGTGAAGGTTCATTGCAGATAAAAGAGATTGTTGGCATCTGATCTCCAGGGTTCACTTCACACACATTTGATTCTGATTCACAGAACTGAGCATAATTCCGAAAAATACAACTTTAAATAATATAATTGAATGTACTATAATTCTTCAGTCCACAACACCCAATAATGCAATTAATCTGAAATTCAGTCTAAATGGTAAGTGGACAACTGATTTCTAGGGTTCACATGTGTTGAACTGTAAATGTTATCTACTTGAACTAGAATTTTGAATAATGTGAACTGAATAGAATGAATATTGTGATGAAGTGTTTAATTCAATTAATTGACAACTTCAAACATGATGACTATTAATAAGCATACTCACTTTGTTGATCTGTGTATTGGTTTGTATTTGCTTGAATAGAGTGTTGACTTGGCATTATCCTGTTCATGGGTTGCAGCCAAAAAATTTTAAAATAACTTTATAAAGTTGTGTTCATACAATTATCAAGCATATACTTTGTGTTGCATTTTGATAACTAGCTGATAAAGTATGGTACAAAGACATTAAACTATTTTTGTCCAAAGAAGTTGTGAATATGTTATGTCTGCTTATTCTCTGCTACTGATTTTATGTTGTTAAGGGGTATTACTACGTCCGACTTTCCTGAAAGGCAATTGACTTTTGATAAAAAAAAATATTTATACCATTTGATAACAAGAAAGAATTTTAGTATTTCATGCTGAAAGTGGTGTTTAGACCAAATGCATCTTTAGAGCAGTTTGGTATAGGGAATTGACCAGAACATAATTTTTCAGGAATATCATTTATGTATATTCTTGATTGTTGTAATCAGGTTGTCAAGATGTAAGTTGCTGACAAGTCTTTGAGTTGAATCTTTGAACTCGCTAAGGCAGTTTACAAGATACTATTGTTATAAGCTTTTGTAACATACACTCGCCAAAAGTATGACCTAACCTGTTTAAAATTTTGTCATTAATAGCTTTTCTGCCACATTGTAACCCATCGTTACATTAGTCATACTGCAAGACAATGGTACGAAATGACTTTAAAATTGATGCATGTGGATTTATATAGAAAATAAATACCCATTGCATTCATGACTTTCTGTAGATCCTTCAAGTTCTGCAGAACTTCTGGAATGAGATCTGACATGGCTTCTACCAGGGTGGCATCAATGAAGAATGCCACACAGTGGATCTGATCATTTAGATTTGGGTACTTGATAAAGCCAGGGGTATCTGATGAAATAGAGCCACTGGGATCCAGCTGGAAAGGGAGAGAGACATTACGATAAAACTTAAGATATCAGACACAGAAGAAATTTGTTTAGAGGAGATGAAACTATATCCACGCAAAAGTAAATATGCTATCTTTCACGATCAGATTACAATGACAACTATTTCATCTTGAGACAATTTGTAGGCATGAGAGGTGAGAGAAGACTGTGTTGCAGCAATAAGTATTTAATTTTTCTTTGAAAGGTCTAGAGAGTTTCGGATAGTTACGAATTGCCGAATTGGGGATACGTGTATACTGTCCCAATCCGACAGATGCTACACTGATGAACTTTATACCAGGAAATAATACTATGGTAAAATATTCCAAATAAAGCTTCAACAACATTAAGCTGTAGAACCATGATCTCACCCATATTTATCTTAATCTAATTAAAAAGGAATATAATGATATTTCCTGATTACCGGAAACTTATTCGGCAGATGCCCTTCCAGCAGAATCTTCAAGTTTTCCTTGGTCATCAGGTTTGTCGCCTCCAGTCCACGTGTATCGCATAACCTGAAGTTAAGCGGCTGTCTGGTAATGCTGGATAACACTGGATACTTTGAGAACTAAAACACAAGGAGAAGCAAAATGAACTTGGCTCCAACCACATCGTATTCATCAAGTTCGGAAAATGTTTATTTGTTTTGCTATTCCCTCCCATTCCTCAAAAATTATTTTTTCCTTTTTAACAATTTCTTGCCTCAAAGAATACATTTTAAAATGACTACCCACTCAAATGTTCCATAAAGCAGTTGAATGGAATTGGACAATAATAATCCAAAGGTATTTTTGTATTAAAAACACACAAGAATATCATTCATAGTTTACAAGCTTAATCCTTAGTAATCAAGGTACACTGTACCATAATGAATAAAACAAATTTAGCTACATCAAAATCTCAATGCTAGGAAGGTTTGCATTTGAATTGCTCAAATATATATTGCTTCATGTATCTGAATCCTGTACTGAGAGGAAACGTTTGAAACATGTGATCATATTACATGAATAGCAATAACAGCATTGCAAGCAGACATCCAACACGGTGATAGATTATAAGCGAACATAATAACTATGTCCGGAGCAAAGTAACACGTAGGGAGTCAAATGACTTTAATCGCATATATACTTAAGACACCTACTTTGGTGGTTAAACTGTTGGGTGCTTTTCCACTTCGAGCCTGATTGAAAACCTTCCCACGAAACACCGAGTTGACAGTGTTGAAAAAGCTGGACTTTCCGGCCCCTACCGGTCCGATAAAAAGGATATTAACGTTGGGAAACCTCACTCCTGGTCCTACCGCATCCCTCACGGGTAAGTAATTTTCTATCTCTCCTTTCAAGTTGTGCATCATCTAAATTAAGAAAGATTTCATTTTCGAATTTAAGTTAAAAAGAATATTGAGAAGAATGTCCTAGCTCTATAGGCAGAGAAACATATATCATGTAGGGTTGTATCACAGGAAATATACTTTATCTCATTTTAAAAAGATGTTGAACCTTTATTTTACTGCAATTTTTAATTGTATAAAGTCCTAAAATTTAAAAGAGTCGCTACATATTATTTCTAGTGTTAATTCAGAATTCCAACCTTCTATCGCTATAAATGTTTGATGAGAACTTTTGTTTTTGCTTAGCTAAGCTGACGGATGCCAGTGATTTTCTTGTATAGTCATTAAGTGCATATATTCTGGCAGTTGAGTAAATCCAGATCAGCATCACTTTGGATGCAACATAAATGGCTATTACCTCCTCTGACCAATCTGTTGTTGTTCTCCATGTCTTCTCGAAGAGTTCGGCGTGACATAAGTCCGGCGAGATGTCGTCTGCAAACGAAAGAAAAAAGAGTATATTCTTTCACAAATTGTTCTCAATAGTAGAGTTATTTGGAATAATGAAAATAGTATACATATATATTTATCTACATAAAAGAAGATGCCACTTGTCATGTGACTAATATCCTCCTCGGAGCATTCTCAGCATGTGTTGTATCTTGTAGAATTTCGTAATTTTACAGTTTATCTTTCTGTGTTAATTGTTGTGTTTGTGTCTGTCGTTAGTATTTCTCTTTGTCTATAGATCCTGAAAACTTTAAGGAAAGTTTACAATAGTTTTGCATTGTGTGAATATATGTATAAAATTCTCTGGCAAACGTTATCTCTATGTGAATCAAGTGCATACGGAAAGACATATGTGCAATCTGATTTGCACTATATATATATATATTTATTTATTTATTTATTGCCGGGGGGGGGGGCTCACTCAATATAAGTGGTAGTATCGATTTTCCAATGGTGTCCAAGAGCGGTGGACTAAGGGTTTAAGATCTGTCAAGAACGGGTTATGTGTTTAATAGCCAAATTTCTGGACAAGGATTCCATTCTTCAAATCTGGCACGGTGTAAATATAAATAGTAGAACGTCTTTTCATCAGGTCAACTCGATACAAAAATGAAAGAAATGAGATAAAAAGGGGTAAGACACTTATGGTGACAATAATTATTTCCCTGTTAATATCTCTAGGTTCTCATGTACTCATTTATATTTATATATAGAGACAGGGTGATGAATATGTAAATCAGGTAGCAATAAATGCGAATAAAAGCCTGTAAGGTGGTGAAAGAGATTACATTGACTGGATAGGTAGATAGATAGATAGATAGATAGCAAAATATTTTAAGCAGGGTATCTAGTACACATCATTAAATTACGTTCCTCAAGTTTCTAAGTCTGCCAAACAGTAAATCAAGTGCTAAACAAAACAAATACTGGTGTGAACAAATACGGTCACTTTCCAATCAGTCACATGCCATTATGTTGAAAGCAATCTTCCGGATTTCAAATGAACTTACCGAATACACTGTAGACTTCAATATCCGTTACTTCCATGGTGCCATTTGCGAACTTGTTGAAATCAACGCCCTGCATATCATATGCAGTATTAAGTGTCATGCTTCCATTGAGTTTCAAAGCTTGACCATCTCGAGTGATAGCTCCATTAAAAGTATACAAGTCATGCGCCGCTTCACCCCCAAAAGTCGGACCATAACTGCTGTGATTATATATAGCATTAGCAGGTGTCATAATATTGAATCTCTTTGGATTCAGCTCACTGTTGTAACAGAGCTGAAAGAGGAACGCAACAGAATCATGAACATAATTGCTACCGCTCTGCCAGCTCATCGTCGTGTAACCGCCGAATATCGTCTTGTAAGCGTTGTATAAAACCGTCAGCGTTGGTCCCTGGTTGTTACATTTGCTATGAAAGACTGACACGTTGCATCCATCCCTCTCTGCGCTGTAAAGAAGACGGAATGTCTTTCTCCCACTTCCAATTAGCGCCTCTAACCTCTTTTTGTCGCCTTTGGACAGTTTATCAGTTTCTCTTGCTAAATGAAAATCACAACTGTTTTAAACAAAACCAGTTTTATTTTATCAATTGGAACATTAAACAAAAAGTCCCCCGTCACATGCCACCGAAAGACTTGGGTTTATTGTGTAAGTCAGTCACTGGCCAATAACTCAGTAAAATGTGATTAAAATGTTTCCTCAAACTGATATCATCTTATATATTACTAATATGAAGCTTCATTTAATAATGAATATGATTTAATTTTTTTTAAAATAAAGGAATGTTTCAAGTTTTCTGTAAAATATACTCAGAATATGCTCATCCTCAAATTCATCGAAGATCATTGAGCTAAGGCTTTTCAGAAAATATGGCTGAAATTAAAAACCAGGGGGATGCCTATTCTATGACATGAAAGGACCATAACTCTGTATAATATCGTAAAATTTTGATCATCACTGAGGTCATCTGAGGGTTAAGATAAAGTTTCACAGCAATTAAGGTGGAAAGAAAATTAAAGAAAAGGAATGCTAGCGCTTCTTGTACTCAATATTAGCTATTTTCAATTGTTGAGACACCAAAACCAAACAGTACTTTAATATCATTTACGTTCTTGTTGCCCTTTATTGTGAACACCGTCTCCTTTTGTTTATTAAAATATTACTGAACAGCTTGAAATAATGTGCTTAACAGGCATCACTACACGTATTAGGTTTCTTATATATTTTCTTCGTTTTTCTTCATTTTAAATCCAGTGCAATAGTTCTACATTCAGTTACACCATAAGTATTATACATATACTAAACACTAACGTGGACACAACATAGAAATACATCATACTAGCTTATTTGGTATCTATGAAAGTACTTGTATTTGAATAAAATGACCGGAAGTTTAAGTGCAAGTGACCTTTCCGGAACAGGCCGAATCACATCTGTACTTTTTGTCATACTACTAAAAAACCAATAGACTGATTTCAATAAAGATTTTATTTTATTTTTTATTTTTATTTTTATTTTTTATTTATTTTTCCTTTAGCTTTAATATTGCTTTCTATTGAATCCATGTAATATTTTTGCACTGGTCAGCAAATTTCCCGAAAAAAATTAGATAAATAATATTCACGATTTTCTAAGCACTACAAAAGGATATGATAACAGATGATTGTCTCAATTGTTAGTAGTACCTATCCTTAAACTCGTACTACCCCTTAAGTGCATTAAAAATGCATATGCCTAATAGACAAAGGGCCATAACTCTAAGAAACATGCAAAAAGAGCTCACCATTGAATTAGTCTGATCTGAGTGATCTCCCGCTGATATGAAGACTCGCAGATATTTTGGTTTAAATATAACAATAACTTTAGGCGCTAGAGTTTTAACAAGTTTGTGAATTAGCAACGCCTGTGCTAAATTGTTCAAGGCTACAACTCTAAGAAATATTTGCAGAATGTGCTCGTCATGATGCTTGTCCGACATCTTGGGGGGCACTCTACAGATAATACATGCTTCTGAGAGAGTGACAGGTGTAAGATGAAGTATTTTGCATTTGCAACATGCACAATGGAGAGAATGTTGGCATACCTCTATGTTACTTTCATGTACTGTGGCTGAAATTGCTTTACATATTGTACTTGTGGAAACTGGACATGATCTAAGCACACAGCAGACAAAATGGCTGCTCCAAAGTACTCGAAAAATCGGCCTGAATTAGTCAAAAGTGCACTATTTTCAGCAGTTATTAAAATAGGAAACGAATTTTGCCAGAGCAGACAATACCAGCCTCTGAAAGTACTATGAATGAATTACAAAATATCTAAAAAGTCAAAAAAGTTATCGGCTCTTTTTTTTAAAATTTACCTTTGAAGTCCAGGAAGTGAAAATGACCAAGCGGAGCTAGCAGTTTTTTGAGAGGTGCACATCTTAAGTAAGACCAAGCTGTATACTCAATTACCCAAATTTCACCCATCAATCATACACCAAAATAAAGGGAATTCAAAGTTCTTTTGACAATACCTAAGATATACAAGGTCTTTTTTAAATAGCCAGGACAGCCAGTGAGGAAAACCTGGGTAATTCTTTTTCTTTAAAAATCTAACCTATGCAAAATACGAAACTGGAGAGTGCCACCTTATTGAAATAGAGCTTCATAGAAAATAAATTGGTTAAAATCTAATAATAAATTTGGACGCGTGAGTGGTCACGATATTGTGCATTAACAGCTAACAATATTTAATACACAGATGTTAAACCTTTAAGTGTGTAATTTTAAGTATCAGCCGAATCCTGATTGATGGACGGACAGACGGATAGACAGAAGCCGAAATCTACACCTACAATAGATTATAAGTATGGGCCCGTTCCATTTTGAATCTTACACCACCTTCGTTCTTCGAAAGTATTTACCTGGGCCAGTTACTATCTAGCTGAGGATTATTTAATCTCGCTATATCTTATAAAATTTCAAACCATACCTTGTTCCGTCTACGCATACTTTTTTAATTTGGAAAAATAAAGTTGTTAACGGCGAGTGCAATGTTAAAGAAAATGCTATTTATAGTACAAGCACTGCCTAATACACGTCGTAACGTGCATGTTTGCGATGCGGATCCTCGCGCAGGTAAAACTAAATGTCAGTACATTTATACTGTATAAAACGTGCACATTCTAAATGCCATGTAAATATGAATTAAATATTTTTTTACGCTTTCTTTTTGCCAAATCAGTGATGAATACAAATAAAGATAGAAATGTAAAATCAAATAGTTCATACTTTTATTGTAAGGTGCACGGTTGTGATGTGAAGCTATACTGTATTACCATACAAGATGCCTACTACTTTAATGACTATGACTATAATAAATGGATACAAAACAACATTAACAAAATTATCTCAATCATATGTCACTCTCTAATTCATAAATATATCAGATAATTAGATTATAGATTTTTATCATTTTTATATATGTTAAACATTCCACAAAAATGCAGTATGAACATAAGTGTCTTCACCATCTAAATATATTTAATTCATATTTACATGGCATTTAGCATGCCAGCAATTTTATTAACATTTAAAAAGAGCATATAATGTAGACAATATTATTATTAATATTGATCTTGTTGAAAATACAAATAATTCCTAAATATAAGTGTAAATGTCTGATAAACATATACAAAATTATTTTTTTTACAATCTGATTCAATTTCTTAATTTTAAAATTGCGATAAAAAATATCAGCATTATTATACAATATTATTTCTATTTTTATTTGTATTTATTTTTAATCTGAGAAAAAAGTATTGTCATCTGAATATTTTAATTTTTACTTATTCTGCATGCATGTGTATATGTTTGTTTTTTGTTTTGGTCTTCTATAATAATAATAATGTCTAAATTACTTGCTATTTTAAATGTACTTAATTATGATTTTTACAAAAATATTATAATGCTATTTTTATTCAGACTTTATTATTTTGGAATGTGTGGCATATAATTTAAAAAAAATGATAAAGTCTATATTCTACTTACATTACATTTTTATGATTCAGATAAAAAAAATTCACTGTAGTTTCGTAGCCTTTATTTTAATTTTACTGATTATACCGGATGGTATTGTGGACGTTTTATACAGTATAAATGTACCGACTTTTAGTTTTACCTGCGCGAGGATCCCGCGTCGCAACCATGCACCTTATGACATGTATTAGGCAGTGCTTGTACTATAAATAGCATTTTCTTTTACATTGCACTCGCCGTTAACAACTTTATTTTCAAAATTAAAAAAGTATGCGTAGACGTAACAAGGTGTGGTTTGAAATTTTATAAGATATATAGAGATTAAATAATCCTCAGCTAGATAGTAACTGGCCCAGGTAAATACTTTCGAAGACCGAAGGTGGTGTACGATTCAGAATGGAACGGGCCCATACTTGTAGTTCAATTCATGCGGCAAATAGAGAAATTCAATATCATCCAGTGACCTCCATTCAGTATAGTCCGTTATTTGCCACTTAATCCCCGGGAACAAATCTCAATGATACCGGGTGATACAATTACTATGATAACAGGAGACAACGACCAGCTAGCCAGCTTAAACTTCAACCGCAGAGATTAATGTATGTCTTATTTAAATCTTTGTGATTTATAGGAATTAGGGACGTTTCGCCCCATGATGGACGTTTCGGCTCAAGACATTTCGCCCCACTTCAATGGTCATTTCGCCCCACTTCAAATGGACACTTCGCCCCACTTCAATGGACGTTTCGGACCATGACATTGTGCATCCCTTTTGGGCACGCTTTTTTGTCGGTTAAAAAGAATTTTAAAAATATGCCTACAACTTTTCTTTAGCAGATGTCCAGTGAAGTCAATGTTAGCGTTAGCAATGGCCAGAGTTGGCAAATGTGATAAAAACTGTAAGATGGCAATGAATATCCATTTCAAAACAATGAATTTGGCAAAGAATATCCATTTCAAAACAATGAATCTGGCAATGAATATCAATTTCAAAACAATGAAAGCCTTCATTTTAATTTTACTTTTTATAGCGGATGGTATTGTGCACGTTTTACACAGTATAAATGTACTGACTTTTAGTTTTACCTGCGCGAAAATAATCGTCGCAACCATGCACCTTACGACGTGTATTAGACAGTCCCTGTACTATAAAGAGAATGTTCTTTAACATTGCACTCGCCATTAATAACTTTATTTTTCCAAATTAAAAAAGTATGCATAGACGGAACAAGGTTTGGTTTGAAATTTTGTAAGGTATATAGAGATTAAATAATCCTCAGCTAGACAGTAACTGGCCCAGGTAAATACTTTCGAAGACCGAAGGTGGTGTACGATTCAGAATGAAACGGGCCCCTTACTATAGTCCTTTGAATTTTATTGACTGGACTACTACATTACTGGTTACGCAGCCTCGAGACTGCGAATGACGTGTAGTCTTCCATAGAAATTAACAATGAAACAAAACGATGAAAGTCGCATACACCAAATAATTGCTTGTGATTCACATCAGTAATGGACTAAGACAAAACGTTTAATCTTTACAATCAATCTTACCTTTGAAACCTAGCATGACTGTATAACTTCAGTGACGCCTTCTCAATGTACGAAATACTTTCGAAGAAATGTTCCGAATGTACAAATTATGGATATTCCAAATCAATCAAAGTTAAAATAGAAAGTGAAAGTAGACTCTGTCGGAAAACAGTTCTTTTTTTAGCCTGACGTATAGGCGTTCCTAAATTGTATTGATTTTTACAGAACTGCATACGATAAGGTCATCAGTTCTAACATCCACGCAAGCCACGGAGGACAATCTGCACCACATTTATCACCCTTGGCTGCCTCAGTGGAGATTTCCTCCATGAGTTCGCATAAACAAATGTACGTCATCAATAAACAATGTGCCAATATACAACATATAAATGAAAGTCTCCTTATTATCGATCATGTTTGAAAGAGAAACTTTGATTGACTCATTCAAACAGCGTGAAAGGATATGTTGGGTCACAATGGCGAGAATATTGTACTCTCGTTCGTAGTGACTGGTTAAACGGATTTTATGCATATTTATGTGAAACGAAGAAATCTCCGCACAGGCAGACACGGGTGATAAAGGAGCATAGCGAATTGCCTCCTGTGACTTGCGATGATGGAGTTTAAACGGGATAGGTAATTCTTTAATATTGGGATATGTAATACTTTAATACTCAAGCCACGGGAGGGCTTGAGTGCTATTTAATATGAGGTTAAGTGTTTTTATCTGCTCAATGTAGTTGTCCAAAACATGTTTTACGAACTATTTAACGCACAGCAAAAAAAGAAAAAGAAAAAAAAAAAAAGAAAACCACGTGTGATAGTTATTAGAAACCATGCTGTTTATAGTAAAAATGTTTCAGTACGTGTATGAAATATTTGAAACTGCGCATTGAGATAGTATGTCTGTTACTTTGTTCATGAATGATCATCAGTTATTGTATTAAAAACATTTTCTTTTTTTTTTCTTTTTTTTTTGTTTACTTACAAATATGGTATCAGTCAAAGAATTCTTTTGGGGGGTGGGAAGTGATTTTATTTTTCTGAAGAAAGATTATCAGGGGATTAGATACATATGGTGACCAATCAATATCGGGACTCGATTCGCATTTTTAATTTTAAGTTAGTACCGCTCTTCCTACTGACTGTCAGTGTCACTTTCTATAATTCTCCTACGTTTCGGTTGTGGGCCACTGTATGAGAAGTTGACTGTTGAAAAAGTTGACCCAGTTATTAACTGAATTAGAAATCTCCTTTACATTGTTTTGCAGGGGGTTCATAACAAACACATTCTGTACTGTGATGTTTGATCCATAGAATGGGTTGCAGATAATATGATTCTGCTGTATATTACATGTTTGGGAACTTGAGATAATACAGTTTGATGCACACAGGGGCTTGTATTGCTGCTTACAATTTACCTATCAGTCATACATGTACTATATAAAACTACTTATGACCAATAGGTAAATTGTAAGCAACAATATGAGCCCGTGTTTGTTTCGGGGTTAGGAGTTTGATAGCATCATTACTCGGGTGGTCGGTATTACTTGGGTAATTAGATTATGTCTCATTTGTTTGTGTAAATGTTTACAGACTGTACATTTTTGTGGCCTGAAATATGTATGATATCAGTTGGGGGAATGTTTTTGTCTCTTAACTCTTGAATTAGATACTTCCTGCTACTGGTGTTTGTAAATTTCTTTCCCTCTGCCATATTTGCTTTTTCTTTCATTCTTTTCATCATACATCCCAGCTTGCTAATTCCGCCCGACTTGTTTTCTAAACCATTTTGGGTTTGTAGCTGTGATCGGCATAGAATTGGGCACAATATATAAGGGATCTTCTTGTTGACAAAATTCTGCTGGTCTTAGCTCTGCATACCTTTTGTAGATATCAATTTGCTCTCTCTCGTGATTGTCTCCATTTCCATACATTTTAGGATTAATGACCCTGATGTCTTTCACATTGTCTTTTGTTCCTGTTTTTGTCTGCCTTTCATTGAATTCAAGGTACTCCTGGCCATTCACATCTTTTTTTAGTATAATGTCCCCCATTTCAAATTGTAGTGTTCATTCACTTCCCTGAAACCAAAATGCACAGAGTTGTTAAACCACATTGTGTTAACAATGGCTTCAGGTGTTTCCATCCCCATCAGTTTTTTGTTATACAAAGCATTTATTTCTTCATTTGTGATTGGCTGACTGCGATTTGGGTTTATTTCCTTTTCCTTTATATTTTAAATCTCTTTGCTATGCCCCAAGAGCTTCTCTTGTTATTGTAAAATTTGTCATTTCCTCTTTTGATTGTACTTGCATATTTCATTATTTTTAGGTGGCGATCAACGGAGCTGATAAATACTTCTTAAGCTGTTGAGCTCAAACTCAGGTCCATCTTTTTTCCTAACACTGAGTATAAAACCGGCCAGGTGCTGATCCAATTCAGCTGGGGGAATTTCACGTAAGTTTCTCGATTCATTTTTTTACTGCAAGAATTCAGTCACAAGCCTTACATCAAGAGTGTCTTTTTAGAGCGTTTGCATTTTGGTTGCTTTCGATAAATTTCAATATGTCATCAGGCTCATGGTGAACAAATCTGTCTTCACTGACAGTCTCACATTTGGACACAGAATGATCGTTTTCATTTACAAATTTCTCAGCTATATCTCTATCAAACTCTTCAATTAACTCACAGTTTAGTTTATTGAAGATTGCTTCATCATCTTGCTACTTTTCTGATGTCATTGTTTTCTTTTTTCCACAGAGTTGCACAGAATGTTTGCCGATTTATTGCAAGAGGGAGAGGCTGAAAACCGCAGTGTTGACAGCAGACGACACAGGGTGGAGCTAAATAATATTTACTTACTGAACTCGGTATATTTGGTTTTATTTGTTTAAAAATATTAGTTTATATAAAAAAAATTGAACATGAAAATCTTTTCTTGTTTTTTTTTCTTCTCCTTTTATAATGTAATATTCCAAGAAATACATAACCAAGTCCAAGGAGTATAGTAGCTACGAAAACATGATAATTATGAGTATTCATACGTCATGGGCAAATCATAATTTGATAAACCTGTACTGTGAGTATATCAAATTCCTTTATACCAACACTTCAAAAGCCATGTTATTTTTAATGTATGTGGTATAAATATATTCATAGCACATACATTAAAAACAACATGGCTTTTAAAGTGTTGGTATAAAGCAATTTGACATACCAGTACTGTTGGTATATCAAATTGTGATCCACCCATGGTGTATGAATACACATATAAATATGGTTTCAACTGTAGGCTATTGCTTCTATACTGTCTAGATCAGTGATGAATTTCCACTTATTATTCATTATTGACATAAGAAAATAGCCAGAAAAAATATTATTTAATCCCCATTATCCAAATGAATTAAACATGGTACACAATTTCACTGAAATGCCCTCTGTTTTCCATTTTATCTCTCTCTCTGTCTCTCTCTCATGCATAAGGGACAAAACTATGTGTAAATCTGTGGAGAGAGAAAAAGAATTTGAACCAAATGAAAACCATGAAATTGAAATTACACTAAGTAACCTACAAGAACCTGTTATGTGTACACTTTCCATGAGATTTATCTACAGTGTGCATAATACCAACGAGATAAAGTTGCTAAAGCCTGTCAAGACCGTACAGTATATTTCTTGGCTAGGAGGCACACAATGTAATCTATTTAATGCTTTGTTTTTGTAAAAAAAATTTGTAACCTATAATAAGGTTCGAAAAACATAATTTTTAAATATTAAAATATCTGAAGGCCGCTCTTCGTCTCTCTCTTCTTTTTTTTTGTCACTGTATTGGTTGGTCTGGCAACAGACTAATCGAGCAACAGAGAAACATAGGGATGGACAATATACAAAAAATAATCTTACGGTAAGTTTTCCCAAACCACCACCACCCCCTCTCTCTCTCTCACTGTTGGTTGGTCTGTCAGCATATGACTTTTCCCTTAGTGTATCTCTCTCTGTCTCTCCCTCTGGACCATCATTGCAAGCTATGGGCAAACAAATGTGAAATAAAAGCAAGCGTAGCAGATTTTCACTTCTGTGAGAGGAGAGTTTGTTTGTAGGACCTATGAATGATGGTAAAATTTACAGACAAACCAACCAACGAAAAGGGAAAAGAGATGGAAGATAAAAACAATCTCATGGTTAGTAGCAATGTTAATTAAAGCATAATAATGACTTGGATCAACTGTAAAGAAATTTTAATGTTTGAATTCCGTCTTACTGGTTCATCAATTTGCTTAGTCTATATTCCCCACTAGTTTCAATATACTCGCCAGTGACTGAATGGCTTCGCGTTTAGTGTTCAAGAAGTTAACCATGCAGTGTTTGTAGTGTACTACTTTTTTCATTTAAAACAACTTTCATGTTTAAATCATAAGTGTGTCTTATATTTATTTAATCGATATGAATAAAACTAGAAGCTCAAAAAAGAAAAGAAGCAAACTATCAATTTCCAAAGATTGTGAATAGCTTTAATAGGTGCAGAACTACATTTTGTAGAACACACCAGACAGTATTGTGAAGAGTTCACTCCCTGTGTCAATACAGTCTCTTGTAGTCAAACTTAACTCTGTTGGAAATGCAAGTATGTGCATTTGTATGCGATGTAAACAAAATATATGTATAGTATGTAAGCTATATCATTGATATACCACGAGATGTAAACAAAAATTTCATTTGTACAAGTTACAATATCAAACTGCATTATACCAACACTTCAAAAGCCATGTTATTTTTAATGTATGTGGTATATATAAATATATATGTGTGTGTGTGTACAATGTACTTTCCCCTCATTAACTTGGATGTAGGAAAACAATAAAATGAAGTAAGTCTAACATAAAATACATTCCTTTTTATTGTCAATTTTGGTCGAGACATTGATTGTCCGAGTGCGGCATTGTAGCAAAAGCTAATATCACATGAAAATGAACCATTACATTTAATAATTGTTAACTAACACTTCAAAATATACACCAGAAATGTTGAAAAAGTTCATTCCAATTAACTTTGTACAATTGATCTTAATAAGTACATGGTTACATATCCCACATGAAAAAATTTCTATCCTTGTTTAGAAATTTTGGGATCAGAATTTCACATTTAGTTGAGGATGTAGGATCTAACTGTACATATAGCTCATATGTCAGGCAGAGAATACGCTGTATGCACTTAAAATATCCCAAAATGTTTATTTTCATATTGAATTAGCTTACTTATGGTAATATATTTTAAGTTAGTACTTTGCCACTCAATTTCATGTATACTCTTATGTACTAATTGTTGCGCAAATGGTCACCACCCCCACCCCCAAATTGCCTTAAACTTTGTGATAGCTGGTTAGTTGGTTACTTATTAGATATTAAACCTGTAAATGGCCAAACACACTCTGACAGACATGCTTTTGGATACATCATTTGTTTTGGGGATGAATAGTCACTTTTAATGCATGTTCACTGCTTCATATTTTCTAGTGTCACTATGCAAAAATGAGTGTTTTTTCTGTGCTTGCATGCTTAATGTCATTTTGAAATCTTCATATCTAGCACATGTTCACTTTATTTACCTACAGGTAAATGATATATGAAACAAAAGAAACATGTTATCTCTTTTCAGGTTTGGCTATGTATTTGGAATAAGTCGGAAGAGTTGGATGCTTCCCATCAGTCAGGGATGATGCCAAGGCCCTATTAGTACATGTCCTATGTACCAGGCAAAAGTACAAGGATTAGTTCATACTATCACACTGGGATATTCTACCTCAAAGACATTGCATAGGTTTTCATCAATGAGATAAAGACCACTGTTAAATGAGATAAAGCCTCCCCTCTGCTATATTTTCCTATTACAGGGTCACCTTTAATGACTATGGACATTGAAACGCTTTGCATTTTTTTGCTATAAAACATGGTACTGGTCCTATCAGTATGGGTAATTTGAGTGTGCTATGATCTTTCCTGATGACTGGCTGTACCCGACACAATAAATCTGGAACATAGAACTTGTAATTGTTTCTTTAGAGTGTACATATACACATTTGAACAGGCATATTGCATTTTGCTTAACAGATCACTGTGAGCTATTGTGCTTCACTACCCCTGGACCAAATGTTATAGGTTGCACAGACCAAAGCTACAACTTTTCTTAAATGTCATTCATTGGTCAACTTTGTGTTGTTTTAAATTTGGCAGTCAGTTTCATGTCTTAAATTTGCACAAAAAATTAATTTATATGTTTAATAAGCTTTTTAAATTTTAAAATTTTATTTAAAACTATATACAAAATTAAATTTATCAATGCTTTTCTATTTCATACAAATTTTCAGATATAAACTATATTGTATTAGAAATAGGAATTTATTGTTTTGAATTAAGGAAAATATGGCAAATGTAATTTTGGGGTATTACAAGCATTAGGTCCAAAGCTTGTAGCTTGCTGAACTGCAAATCCACACAATTTGTGACAGTTGTCAAACTCTAAGTTCATCATGAAAATTAATCAGATTTGGTGAGTAAAGTTGAAATATGTGTGGCATAACAGTTTTACTAAAATGAGCCACAAAAAAGTTGGCCTGTTAGGACTCAGATCAGAATTATTATTTCTGGGTCAGTACCCATGAATGTAGTGCCTGTCTATTTTTAGAGTATTTTTTCCTCGCTATTTTTGGTGGAGATCATTGGATACATTTAGGTATTCCTGGTAATGGTTTATAGGAATTTATTTATTCTTATGGTGTGATTTTCTGTGTGTAATTCGGTTACTGTGCACAGTGAGTAATCAGGAATTGATGCCGTGTCGCAGAAGTGAAAACTGTGACCCATGGTGTGTGACTTTGTTTACAATACAGCCTCTCCACAAACTGCCAGATAACCTATGACAAGAACTTCACTGCTTGTCTGGGTAGAAGGATACTTTTGATGACATAAGAATTATTTGTATTTGATCATACTGGTAAGTTTAGTACGGAAAAGCAAATATAAAGAATATGTTGGGAAAATAACTATACTGAGTCCATCAGATACAAATGCCAGTATGTATTGTTGACAGTTATGTTTTCTTGAGTCACTCGAGTGATTTCACTTGAATAGACTTCATTGTGTGGGAGACACATATTTAGTAGTTACTGGCCTATTAGGCTATATTTGCTTGTCAATTTAAGTCAAATACCAGCAAATTCAATAGACTGGACACGGAAAATTACTATCTTGATAAGCATATCTATATCTTGAGTTTGTTACTTGGATATTGTCTTATGCTAATTCACAGTTTCTTGAATATACTGAGCATTTGAAAATGAGCAGCTGGAGAAGAGACCTTAACTTAATCATGGCTTACCATTTAATTTTTAATTTTTGGGCAGCATTAGCAACACTATTAAAAATGTTAAACAGGTACTTAATTTGCCACTTAATTACCAATTGAAGAGATAACATATGAGGGAAAAGTGTTGATTAAGAAATTAATTTCGTCAGACACATTTTGGCATTAGTTTAGAAACTTTACCTTAACGTTCTTTTTCTTTTTCTTTTGCCAATGTGTCAAAAAAATAAAGGATATTTGATGTCATATTCTTATCAATCATCGGAGGAACGTGCACATATTTTGCATTCAAATATTGATTTAAATACAAAGTACAATGGCGTTTTGAAAACTGTCACACTGCATCTTTCCACAAAATCAACCCCTTCCCCCAACAAAATGATTAAATGGTCAGTACCTAACATTTACAACAGTGTCACTATTTTTCCATAGTTAAATAGGACATAATTACATTTATTATAGTCTTGAGCAAACCTTCTCTATTTATTTTCAGGACCTGCCTGTTGTATTTTATTTCATTTGATTTTGTTTCTTTTTAGTGTATCCCACAGATAATTTTAGGATGGCATAGCAACATACTGTTTTATTCTCGCGCCTGGCCATTTTTTCCCATGTCTACCCGTTTTTTTACATCCCACCAAGCCTTTCTTCTAACAACTTGCCCTTTTTCCGGCTGCAAAATGTCCCTTTTCATGTCTCGCTAACAAAAATGACCGCTTATGTGCTTCATATAATTTCTGTGATCGTAAGCGGCAGAGGTCTTTGTTCGTTACAACTGTTTGCGGCAGTGTGTCCACTCACTGAACAGCATTTGACATGCTGGTGAGTAGATATGATTCAAGAGATTATCTTTCCAACTTGTATTGCACTTGTCATGTCTCGCTAACAAAAACAGTTGCTTACGGTGCAAGGGACAGTTTTTATGCACCAATTTAATATCCTGCTTAATATAAAAATTCATACAAAATAAAATGCACAAGTGAGGTCAAAAAGGTCCATATTTTTGGATAGTTATAATAAAACAAAACATAAGAATATTATTCACTTGACCTGACAAGTCAATGGAAGTTCATTAGTCCATGAGCCAGGGCTCAAAGTTTTGGATTTGACTACCAAATTGAGAGATTAAAAACCACTATGGTTTTCAGTTAGCCTGATGTCTGAACTGTCTGGAATTATGTAATGGACATTCCAGATTCCCATCTAAATGCCATTTTGGAGTCCATTGTACCATTTTTGAGACTCAAATTTATGAAGTATCCTAGCGCAAATCGCAATAACTATAGTAATAATTGACCAATAACCATCAAATAAGTTGCATTGTATAGCTACAACAAGTCTCCTGAATTTTACCCTTAATTTGTCAAATACATGTATTTAAGTTCAGCTAGAACATGCACTCAGGAATAAAACTGGGGTTAAACACACCTATTCCCTTCACTAGAGGCTATACAGATAGGATATGCATGTTAACAGTGGTGAAAAAATTCTGTGCAAATGCTTGAATAAATGCCGAGGTGGCATTCTGAGGCTGCTATATCTAGAAAAGTAAGATACCTAGCAACCGCAGCGTTCATATATCTTTAGTCTTGATAAAATTTAATATAAATCATTTTACAACAAATTACTATATGTTAAGGTGTACATAATGTGTTCCAAAAAGTCCATTACTGCCATCTTTGCCATTTTCTTGCAGAACATCATTAATTGGCGGCGCCCAGGAGAGTGAGTACAGACAGAATCCTCCTAATCTGAGCTCGCAAGTCATCAAAATATCAGACAGTGTAGTGAAGCCCAAGCGAAAAAAGGTAGACTATGGACTCTGAATTAAATGTAGTAAGGAGTCACCTTTTAATCAGTTGACCAGCACCCAAGATGACCGTCCATGGATAACACTTTTTGAAGCTGCAGCAGTGAGACAATTTGAGACAATTGTCAAGCTTGCAAGAGAAAATTCGACTGCTGCCCCAAAATACAGGATCACAGAAACCGCAGATCAGAATTCACTCATAAAAAGTCACTGGCCAGACTGGAAAAACAACAAAGTTTTGCAGCTTAACACAATACAGAGGACCCTAGGAGCTCTTGGAGACCAGGACTTGCTCATGCACAGTCAAGAGTGTATGACAAAACATGCATCTTTTGTCAGTGACAGACAAAGTATTTCAAAGGAACAAATAGTTATGAACCCCAAGAAGCCAACAATAGAACTCAGAGCTAACAAAACAGTTTGTGACATCGCAACTCAACGCTTAGATGAAAGAATTATCTCTGTAACCCCAAGAGATATTGTCACAGCAAAAGTGCACTGTCACAGAACGTATTACAGAAACTATACATGACAAATGCCGGAAAAAGTCCATTCTGATCTGGCGAAGAAGTGGAAGACTTTTACCAAAAAGTGGAGAGGGCTGCTTTCAACATGCTTTTCGAAAACATTTGGGATGATGTTTTATCAAACCTACGGATTCTTCCTCGGACTAAACTCACTTCCGAAATCATGTTTTTCATGAAGACAAATGGAATATATGAGGTCACAGACTCAACCAAAAATCATTTACATCAAAATCTTGAGGTGGAGTTTGGAGATTCTTTGAATATTTTCAAGGTGGATCGCCAAGTGTATGTCAGACCAGACAGCTTGTCACTTGAATAAGTGACTACTGATTATGTACGTTTGAAGAGGAAACTTGAGGCATATGCAGAGCAACAACAATACGAATATATGATCGATCAGGCATTCCTTTTCTTGCATGACCAAATAAAAAGTGGAATTAACGAATGGTATTGACCCCCGCACCCTCAAGAACTCAACTCGACATATATTTGCTTTCTTGATTGTCTCGTGCAATTTTTGAATGTATTGCTTGGTGGTAAGCAGACTGTCATGGTCCATTGCCCAAGACATCATCAATGCTGTGACTGTCGGCAAAGTGTTGACTCCGAAGCACATCCTGCTTTCTTGAGTTATCAAAACTCTGATAGGGAATGTTGAACTGATCAAACAATTAATTGACTAGGGCACCTCTGTTCATATTCAAGGTTTGAGGAGATCGACACTACGCTGTGCATTGAAAAGCTGTAAAATATCAACACTGACAGCATCCCTCTTCCTTTAAGCATATATCCTTCCATCCCTACTGTGCTTGCTATTGACAATATTGATAGACAAGAGGAGGTACTCAGTGGAACTGGAACTTCACATCATGTCAATGGCATAATTGTTCAACCCACATTGCTGTCTTGTGCATCACAAAAACCAACAGCAACTGTTAGCAAGAAAGACAAGAAGTGAACAATCCAGCGATCTGAGCAACAACTTCAAGTCTACACCACTGGGAAAAGGAAAGGCCCACCACCAATCTTACCAGATGACCTTTCTGCAGCTCTGGCAACTGTAGCTTTGAAAGCACATCAGCGGAATCTACTCTGGGTAATGGTGCTTGAGCATGATTCAGCTAACCAGCAAATCAGCTTATGGTAAGGCTATCATATTCTGACTAGAGATCACATTGAAATATCAGCAAACACGGTTGGCTACCTGCCAACAATCAATCGCCATTCAGCGTCAATAGGCCTTCAGAATATTCTAGTTCTCTTGGGTCAGGCTCTGTTTGTGAAAGCAACATAAATAGTACGTACACACCCAGACAAGTTAGGAAGCATTGTGCTAATGATGGGCAACTTTCACACAATTTGCAACTTTATGTCAACAATTGGCTAGATGTTTGGGGATGCAGGGCTTTGCGACCTAGCTGTCAAGTCTGGAGTCATTGCTGAGGGGTCAATCAACATGGTCTTGGAATGAAAACAGTACAACCAGGCTGTCCATCTTCATAAGCCGACGTATGAAGCGTTGATGAGGTTAGCATGGACATGCTTCACAGATTGGCTCGAGACCAACCACATTGAAGATCTTTCAAAGCTGAATGACACAATTCACGCAGTGCATGAACTATACCAGAAGATATTGTTATGTATGATGTTTATATAATATTATAAATATTTCAGGAAATTGTAATATGTTTCTTGACTTTAATATTTGCTCAAACTGTAATGTTATATTTCAGGTTTACATGTTTAGGTATTGTCCTTGAATTAGGGTGTTTACTTAGTATTTGAATTCAAGGAAGGTTTTGGTAAACAAGTTGTTGATTCAATTTGAGGTCAGGGTTGATTTTGTTTACAGATAAAACTAGAATATCCTTTAGAATTATGTGTTAAAAGTCACATACACCATATAATTTTCTAAAACATTCTGTCATGCGACCTATCATTATATATACCATGTGTAGTGGACAGTCTTCAGTTTTCGAAATAACCATCAGTCTGTAAAGAGTCATTACAGTTGTGAAATATTATTCCAAATTCAGAGAGAGGAATTATTTAAAATATTCATTGGCTTATAAAAGTGCTCATAGAATTTTGGATTTTGGATTTTGAATTAATGATTTTAGGATTTATGTTAACTTATTCAAAGATATTCTGGAGTACTTCATTTTGGCACATCAGAACATTAAAGACTACTGGCACATCAGGACATTAATGACTATTGGCACATCAGCACATTGAAGGCTACAGTAATTTATTCTGAACATTCTATATTTAGGACTTGTGATTAGGACACTTAGGATTATTGGATTATTTGGATTTTAATTCATGTTACTGTAAGTGTCTTTTGATTTTCATTTTAATTATATAGAAATAAATTGCTTGTTGATTTTTACTTGATTTGTTGGTTTAACTTTCTTTCTGTTTCATTTTTCTTAGACCATATAGTCATAACAGAAATGGGGGGCTCGTCCAGGATAGATCTGAATTTCTTTAAAGCATATTAGAGATATTAAAGTTATCTTTGAAATTCATATTGATTTTGTGTCTGAATTTTTGTTGTCTTGGGCATATATTTTAATTTGACGAATTTGTTCTAGTGAAACCAACAAGCATTCACAATGGCATCTAGTGTTCAGAATTTCATTTCAAATCCTACTCAGGAGGAGCTAGAGTCTATGAGAAAGGATGAGTTGCTCGAAATTGCCAGAATATATAATCCGTCTGAGGTGAAAGCATCATTAACAAACAGGAGAAAAATTTTTTTTAATTCAATTCTTACGGTAGTAAGAAAGGCAATTTTGGATAGTGGTGCTTAAAGTTTGATTGGAAAGCCTGCATCTGGTTCTAACAGGAAATTAAGGGAATTAGAGAAAAAGAACCAGATGAATTTAGAATTAGCAAAGCTTCAGATTGAGAGAGAGAGAGAGAGGCGAGACAGATGCAGAGAGAGGAGAAGGAGACAGAGATGCAGATGCAGAGAGAGAGAGAGAGAGAGAGAGAGAGAGAGAGAGAGAGAGAGAGAGAGAGAGAGAGAGAGAAACAGATGCAGAGAGAAGAAAGGGAAATGCAATTTAAGTTAAGAGAATTAGTACTGGCAAGCAGAACAACCCCCCCCCCCCCCCTTTACACACAAGTTCAGGTTTTGATGTTACCAGATATATCAGATATATTCGGTTAGTACCCGATTTTCAGGAAAATGAAGTAAATAAATACTTTCTTTACTTTGAGAAAATTGCTGAAAACATGAAATGGCCAAGAGAGCACTGGACTTTGTTATTACAAAGTGTACTTATTGGCAAAGCTTTTGAAGTCTACACTTCACTGTCAGTACAACAAAGCGCTGATTATGATATGGTTAAGGAGCACATCTTGAAGGGTTATGAGTTGGTACCGAGACATATGGACAAAAAGTTTTTAGGAATTATAGAAAAGAAACTGGACAAACTCCTGTCGAATTTGCAAGGGAAAAAGAACAACTATTTGATAGGTGGTGCTCAGGCAAGAAGGTTGATCAAGATTACGATAAACTCAGAAAACTCGTATTAATTGAAGAGGTCAAAAGGTGCATCCATAGTGATGTTAAAACCTATCTTGACAAGCAGAAAGTGGAAACTTTGGAAAATGCTGCTCGTATGGCTGATGATTATTCCTTTACTCACATTTCATTTGGTAATAAGTCTTCCTCTCAGCAGTTTTCTGGTAAAAAAAAACCCATTTCAATCTCAAACGAGTACTTCCAAATTTCAAAACAGCACAACTGTTAGGAATCAAACAGCTGACAAGACTGATCAGAAATCCATATCTCTTCCTACGTGCACCTGCTGTAAAAAGAAAGGGCACGTCATTTCAGATTGCTTTAGGTTGAAGAATATGAAACAGAATGAAGACAGCTATTCCAAATGCTCTTATTTCAAAGAAGTCAAGGTCATGGTCTTGTATTGAAAGCAATACATTTGTTGGGTCAAACAAACCCCGGTCTGATTCTATTTTGGAGACTTATGAACCATTCATGTCAGAAGGTTCTATATCACTTATTGGTGATTCTGCCAAACCTATCCCTATTAAAATATTAAGGGACACAGGAGCTTCTTAAAGTCTTTTATTATCAGGTACTTTGCCTTTATCTGAGAAGTCTTCTTCTAGGGAAAGTGTTCTTATTCAGGGAGTAGAGTGCGGCTTTGTAAATGTTCCTCTCCATTGTGTCAATTTGGCATCAGACTTAGTTTCTGGACCTGTGACTGTTGGGGCAGTGACTTCTTTACCTGTAGAAGGTATTCACTTATTACTAGGCAATGACCTAGCTGGAGATAAGGTTGTAGTTAATCCACTTGTAACTGACAAGCCTTGTTTGCATCAGAAAGTTCATTCTGTCGAAATTGAAATCCCTGATGTGTACCCTCCTTGTGCAGTTACCAGAGCTATGGCAAAAAGAGCTCTTGAGAGTGGTGTTGATCAGGAAATTATTCCTTTAGTTGACACATGTATTGGTCAGTCTTTTGATGAGGTCACCTTTTCCTATTGATCAATCACAAGATATTGATCACAGTGATCTTCTTTTGACAACTCATTCTCTTTATTCTAATCAGGGTGACAAACGAAATCACTTGTCGTTTAACAGGAACAAGATCCCGAGATATCCTGTTTGTTTCAGAGGGCTATTAGTGAAACTGAAGTCACACAAGTTCCAGTTTGGTACTTTGTGAAAAATGTGGTCCTTATGAGAAAATGGAGACCACCTGAGGTACCCGCTGGTGACGAGTGGTCAGTGAGCTATCAAATCGTCCTTCCAAAGTCATATCGACAGGAAATTCTTAGTCTAGCCCATGAAACTCCCTTGGCTGGCCATTTAGGAGTCAATAAGATTTATCACAATATCTTGAATCATTTTTATTGGCCGAAACTCAAAAGTGATGTTTCTAAATACTGCAGATCTTGTCATGCTTGTCAAATGGTAGGAAAACCCAATCAGAAGATCCTAAGGCTCATCTGCAACCTATTCCTGCAGTTGACGAACCATTTAGTAGAATAATGGTGCACTATGTCGGTCCCTTACCTAAGACCAAGTCAGGCAACCAATACTATCATGTGTGTGTCTACAAGATTTCCAGAGGCAATTCCTCTGAGAAATATAAAAACTAAAACCATTGTGAAAGCTTTGGTGAAGTTTTTTACACTTGTTGGCCTTCCCAAATCTGTCCAGTCAGATCAAGGGTCAAATTTTATGTCTGGAATTTTCCAAAAAGTTGAGCATGAATTAGGCATCCAACAGTTTAAATCTTCCACCTATCACCCTGAAAGTGCGTTGAAAAGATTTAATCAGACTTTGAAGAATATGATTCGGTCATATATTTTTGATACAGGAAAGGATTGGGATGAGGGTATTCATTTGTTGTTGTTTGCTGTTAGGGAATTAGTTCAAGAGTCATTGGGTTTTAGTCCCTTTGAACTGGTTTTTGGACATACTGTCCGTGGACCAGTGAAATTATTGAAAGAGAAACTTCTTTCAAATGAAGATTCAAAGATTAATTTTCTTGACTACGTCTCTGATTTCAAATACAAGTTGTCAAAGGCCTGTGAAGTAGCAAGAACTAATCTTCACACTACCCAGTCAAAAATGAAATTAAGGTATGACATAAATACACAGGAAAGGAGTTTTAAACCTGGTGAGAAAGTTCTGGCTCTCTTTCCCATACGTCAAAATCCTCTTTGGACTAAATGTTATGGTCCTTATAGCGTTGAAAAGAAAGTAAATGACTTAAATTATATCATTAACACTCCTGAGAGGCGGGAACAGAAGCAACTTTGTCACATAAATACGTTAAAGGAATATTTTGATAGAGATTCAATTAATGATTCAATTAATTTAGTTGTACCTGTCCCACACAGTGAATATATCAACGATGGAATACAATTGGACTATAGTGACTCCGGTGTGACCAAACTTCAGAATTCAGAAATATTAAACAATCTGGACCAGAAACTTTCACATCTACAACAACAGGAAAGAAATGAACTAAAACAGCTATTACGTGAGTATGAGCACTTATTTCCTGAAGTTCCATCACGAACAAGTTAAATCTATCATGAAGTTGACATTGTAGATTCTACACCTGTGAAACAGCATCCTTACAGGATGAATCCTCTCAAACAGGAATATTTGAAGAAAGAAATTCAGTATTTACTAGAGAATGATTTTATTGAACCGAGTAAAAGTAACTGGAGTTCACCATGTATTCTTGTGCCTAAGCCAGATAACACATTCCGCGTGTGTACCGACTATAGAAAAGTCAACAGTGTCACCAAAACGGATTCATTTCCAATACCAGGAATGGACGATAGCATTGATAAAATTGGAAATGCGAAATATGTCACCAAGTTTGACCTCTTAAGAGGATTCTGGCAAATTCCATTCACGGAAAGGGCAAAAGAAATTTCAGCATTTGTAACTCCAGATAGACTTTATCAATATAAAGTCATGCCATTTGGAATGAAAAAATGTCCGGCAACGCATCAACGTCTGATGAACATGATAATGTCTGGTCTAGATAACTGTGACGCATACATCGAAGACGTCATTATCTACAATGACACCTGGGAAGATCACTTGGAAACCATTTGAAAATTCTTCGATCGACTCAGTGATGCAAATCTGACGATTAATTTGAGCAAAAGTTAGTTTTGCCATGCTTGTGTCACATTTTTAGGACATATTGTGGAACAAGGTCAAGTTAAACCTATAGAAGCTAAGGTCAAAGGTATCTCTGAATTTCCGGTGCCAATTTGTAAAAAGCCACATGCGATTTTTGGGTATGGTGGGATATTATCGGAAATTTTGTTCAAATTTTTCTATAATTTCTGAATTTTTGACGAGTTTGTTGAGTAAGAAAACCAAATTTAATTGGCATGATACGTGTCAGGAATCTTTTGACAAGTTAAAGGCCATGCTTAAGAATGCACCAGTTCTTTCTGCACCAAATTTCAGCCAATCATTTCAATTGTTTGTTGATGCAAGTGATGTAGGGGTTGGTGGAGTATTGATTCAGGAAGACAAAAATGGTGTGGATCACCCGGTCTTATTTTTCTAAAAAGCTAAACAAGCACCAGAAAAATTATTCCACAATTGAGAAGGAATGTTTGGCTTTGATATTGGCTTTACAAGATTTTGAAGTGTATGTTACCTCAGCTCCTTCTCCGATTATTGTTTACAGTGATCACAATCCCCTTACTTTCATCAACAAAATGAAAGATACAAATCGGAGATTGTTGAGGTGGAGTTTAATATTGCAGGAATATAACATTGACATTAGACACATCAGGGGAATAGACAATGCTTTATGTAATTAAGTTTAGGATCATAAAACATCTTCCTATGTAATTTTGGTTATTATCGTATTAGATGCATATTTAAAAGAAAGCTTTATTGCATAAATCTTTCTTTTTCTTTATGAGGGGAGGTATGTATGATGTTTATATAATATTATAAATATTTCAGGAAATTGTAATATGTTTCTTGACTTTAATATTTGCTAAAACCTTAATGTTATATTTCAGGTTTACATGTTTAGCTATTGTCCTTGAATTAGGTTGTTTACTTGGTATTTTAGTTCAAGGACGGTTTTGGTAAACAAGTTGTTGATTCAATTTGACTTCAGGGTTAATTTTGTTTACAGATAAATCTAGAATATCCTTTAGAATTACGTGTTAAAAGTTACATACACCATATAATTTTCTAAAACATTGTCATGCGACCTATCTTTATATATACCATGTGTAGTAGACAGTTTTCAGTTTTCGACCTAATCATTAGTCTGTAAAGAGTCATTACAGTTGTGAAAAATCATTTCAAATTCAGAGAGAGGAATCATTTCAAATATTCATTGGATTATAAAAGTGCTCATACTTTTGAATTTTGGATTTTGAATCGATGATTTTAGGATTTATGTGAACTTATTCAAAGATATTCTGGAGTACTTCATTTTGGCACATCAGAACATTAAAGACTACTGGTACATCAGGACATTAAAGACTATTGGCACATCAGCACATTTAAGGTTACAGTCATCATTCGGAACATTCTATATTTAGGACTTGTGATTAGGACACTTAGGATTATTGGATTATTTGGATTTTAATTCATGTTACTGTAAGTGTCTTTTAATTATATAGAAATAAATTGCTTATTGATTTTTACTTGATTTGTTGGCTAAACTTTCTTTCTGTTACATTTTTCTTAGACCATAGAATCGTAACAATATGTCATGCAACACACAATACAGCACGAAAGAACGAATCATGCAAGAAAATTCTGGACTTGTTCATGGCTTTCCTGGATGTTTTGCAGCACGAGAGAGGTCTACTATCAGCGTTTTGGATGACTTACATTGAAATGGTCGACATCCTGCTTGGACTACTCCAACAGAGAGGGTGACCGGCACCTTCATCTACCCTGTATTCGAGACATGATCCCTTGGTGCTTCGCAATGGACACAATCAACTATGCGATGTATCTTCCAATTTACTACGCCCAGGAGACACGGCTGAAGGAGACCTGTCCAGACCTGCATGAACATGTTCAACTCGATAGATTCTCTGTTCAGCTCAGACACGCAAATCCTTTCGTTCAAATTGCCATGGACCAAACCACTGAAGAAACGATGAATAAAGACACCCAAAAAGGCCGCGGAACATGTGGATTCAGCCTCCAACCAGGTACTGTGTCCCACTATTATCTCACAGCTGAGCATCAAGCAGCAGCACTGAGGAAATGGCGTGAACAGATCTTTGTCCATTGACCTGGTCTCAGTCATCCAGACCTTAAGAGAGACGAGTCTGACATTGCCTCATTGGTTGATCTGCTGGAGAACAACTGGACAAATCCATTTGATCAAGATCCTTCAAATCTTGTGAGTATCTCCACTGGGGCAGCTGCACCATCTGAGGCGTGTGTTGACCTACTGATAGCACGATAAAAGAGAGAAGATGCTTACCAGAATTTCCAGGAGCAGCGACTGCAAAATGGTGAATGTTTTTATGGTACCATAAAGAAGTTCAAATTGAAAACTTTCAATGTGATGAAACAGACAATAGTTAAGGGAAAAAACAAATGGAACATCATGACAGCTGACCAGAGGTGTTCAGGAACATGGTTCTCATTGCTGAGAACAGAAAGCTGGACATTCGGGACATTCTTTGTCACCCTCTTGATCCCTTAACTTGGGCGCTGGCAAATGCTGATGGTTCAATGAAAGAAAACAACAAAGCCATTTTAGCGCAACAGCTGGAGAGTAGAGTATCACCTGCTGAGGACAACTCTCATCCATTTGCTTCACTTATTGATGCTATGGGAATCGTTCAGAAACTCCATGGTGAGAATCATACATTCTTTGAGCTCTCTGATCACATTTTTTGCGCAGATGCTTCATGCTGACCAAGGAAGTAACAAACTCGATGTGGTATTTGATGTACACCAAGAACAATCAATCACGTCAGCGGAACGTGTAAGCCATGGTTCAAAAGACAGCATAGCTTTCAATAAAAAAAGACCTGGTCACAAAATAAAAAATTGGAGGAGGCTGCTGACATGCACAGAGAACAAGAACAAGCTGACGAAGTTTCTTGCAAAGAGGTGGAAAGAACAGAGAGAAAAGCTTGGTGACAAAACCATGTTCGTCACATGTGGGAACCAATGCATCAAACTTGCAACGATTGCCAAGACATTGAGGTTCTCAAGTCCAAGCTAGAAGAGGCAGAAAAACGTCTACTGCTGCATGCGAGGCATGCTGCATAAAGCTACCCAGCTCTGATCTGCATTGCCGATGATACATATATTTTCATCATAATCATATGCCTGAACCTGAGCACGGATATCAACAGTAAAATCTTCATCAGACAGGGCACTAAAACTCGTGTCAGACTTGTCAATGTCACAAAATGGTGGCAGCACTAGGAATTGATGTGTGTACTGCATTGTTGGGACTTCATGCGTGGACTGGGTGTGATACTGTGAGTGCACTGACCGGACAAGTAAAGATGAATGCGCTGAAAGTTATTCGAGGTCAGAAATAGGGAACTTTCCAGAAAAGTGTTCAACACCATCCAAGAATTCATTTGTCAAATATACTGCCACAACACCAATGTGGACAAAGTGAATGAGCTGTGGTACCAAATGTTCCGTGGTAGAAGAGGGGACATGGAATGTGGGCAGCTGCCACCATGTGACGACACTCTGCTGCAGCACACACTTCAAGCAAACTATCAGGCTGCCATCTGGAGGCAGAGCCTCGAGAATTCCCCTGACATTCATGACCCCACTGAAGGATATGGCTGGACAATAAACAAAGAATGAAGTCTTGTTGTCCAATGGATGACAGATTCACCAGCCCCAGAGGTCGTCCTTGGTCTGATGTCATGCAGGTATGCTCGAGCTTGTCGGACAGACTGCACATGCATTTTGAACAATCTCAAGTGCACAGCAGCCTGCAAGCTGCTGACCTGCTCAAATATGGCTGATGATGATGATGAGCCGCATCTGTTAGACGCAAAAGATTTGGGTGATAGTGATGATGACTAGAATTACATTTTGTATTTTACGAAGTTATGTTCATACTTTTCAGAAATAAAAGTAATCACATGGTTATCTATATTTTTGTCTGTATTTTATTGGGGAAAAAAAGCATTTTCATTTGTATTTCCTACATCTAAACCTATGGTACAGGTCCCTACAAACTATGCATCAGCATGTACAATATTTGATACTGAACAACATTCAGTTCACTGCATATGCATAGGGCAAACCAATTCCAAGCTAGAGGTCAATTTCTGAGATATGTTAAATCGGGCGGGGAAAATGGTGGCCATTTTAATGTCCATCACATGATTCCAAACAGTTCAAACATCAGGCTCACTGAAAACCATAGTGACTTTTAGTCCCTCAGTTTGGTAGTCTGGCTCATGAACTACAAAGCAAAAGAAGTTTATGCATCCCAACCTCAAATTTATGCATGCATTTTTCATGTCCGAAGGTAATTTTTTACACAAAGTGCAAACGTAAGCCCTTTCCCTATTTGACAATTTTGAAAAACATTGTGTACTAAACAGCTTGATGCAATTCAAAATAGTTGCCATCCAGGCCGTTTTTGAGATATTCTACTTACCTTGAACCCACGTGTCTACTGCTATGGGTGGCTGGCTCTGCTTCCTAGCCGATTATTGGTATTTCACTGTTTACATACGAAGTAACTATGGGAGGTGTAATGACTTTCATCAATTTGAAGAACAACACAAGCTCGAAACACCTAATTCACAAATATATCCATATCTTTAATTATTAAACAATAATATCTGAAAAAGTCACACCATTGCCTTAAGTTAAGACACATTACGAAACAATCCCATGCCACCTAATGGGCTTGATATCATTTCTAAGATCGTAAGCGGCAATACATCAGTGCCCAAAGTGGATTAACCTTCATCCTAAGGCTTGTAGAATGTCAGATAGGGAGCAGTTTCACTCTAATGCAATGCTTGTTGCGACTGCCCTAACTTCATGAGCTGAAATGCACAGCAGGTTAATTTGATCTTGGATTAATTTTCTATATGTGGAGCGGATAACTCATTTTATTCAAGACGAGAGTGTGTGCGCTGATATATCGTCCTTTCCCTCTTTTAGAGGTAAGAATAGATGGGGTCTCCCTAAACGCACCAGCTCGGTTCTTTTCAGGTACTACTTCAGTGCTCTCACTGGGTCCTGTGCGATGAAGGGTCCAGGATAGAAAGAGGTTTCATTACAAAACAGTGATTTCCCATGAGCGGGAGTCTGTTGTTGGCAATGAAACTGGGACCGTCATGAGTGACACTGATCCATCCAGTCGGAATTGTAAGTTGTTCGCATCAGCCGACAAGGTATGTATATTGCTGATTCTGCCTGCCTTCGCTAGAGCAAGTAGGAAGTGATCTTATATGAGAGGTGAACCAATGAAACTCTCGAAAGCGGTTCAAATGGTGTCTTATTCAGCCAGGTTAGTACCCATGATAGATTCCACTTGGACACAGAGCCAGCGCCTTTGGACGTGTGAAATAAAAAGTTTACAGAAGATTGTATATGTCTTTGTTTTGTCTGATATCCTCTCTTCCTTGATGACGCAGCGGGTCAGAGATCATGAAACAGTAGCCTTTTATCGTGATTAGAGCAAACTGTTTCTCGTTAATGAGTCAAAGTAGGAAGTTAGCTATTTTAGGTATTGATGACTTATGCAGTGAAATGTGTTAACGCTCACACCATTGTGAGAAAATTCTCCATTTCCCCTCATATGCTTTCAAAGTGGAGGGCCTTCTCGCTTGAGTGATTCTCTCCACCACTTGTTGAGAGAACTGTTTGTTCTCGAGGGCTAGTTTAATACGATCCAGATGTGCAGGTTCAGCAACTCTGGATTGGGATTAAATGCCTGCTGTTATGGTTGCTTGATCAGACGAGGAAATATCTCCATGAAATTTCTGCTGCTAGATTTATTAGGCCATTTATTCATGATTTTTCCCACTTGAGCGGAGCAATCAGGATGAGGCGACACTCCGATTCTCTTGCTTTCTATATCACCTTCGGAATCA
Source organism: Margaritifera margaritifera (assembly GCA_029931535.1). Taxonomy (NCBI): domain Eukaryota; kingdom Metazoa; phylum Mollusca; class Bivalvia; order Unionida; family Margaritiferidae; genus Margaritifera; species Margaritifera margaritifera. Next base: position 2,989,311 of record JAQPZY010001528.1, read on the forward strand.
GAGGTATTGGAGGATAAGCGTATGCGTCCAAACCTTTCCAATCTATGGAAAAAGCGTCAACTGTCCAGGCCTTTGGATCTGGGGCTGGTGAGACAAAGCTTGGGAGTTTTGCATTCCACCTTGTCGCAAATAGATTCACCAGTGGTCAATCCCAGCGGGCACATATGCAAATGAAAACCGAGGGATGAAGTGACCATTCTGTTTCTATTAATTGATTCTTTTGGGACACCGAGTCCGCTAATACATTTAGTCGGCGTGGAAGATGATGAACATTTATGGCTTTCATCTCGAGGATAGTGATATGTAAAAGACAATCCTGAGTGGGCCACACTCCACTGGCCTCCAGAAATGATGGAAGGATATGTGCAACCAGCCCACTATGCCTGCATCCGTACAAACCATCATCTCTGGACGTTGTACCTACAAGGGAACACCCGACGTGAGCCAATTGAAGTTCTCCCATCATCTTAGATGGAACCTCATATACATGGAGACTTGTATTGGTTGGTTCAAGGGGCACAGTCTCAACCTCCATTGGGACCACAGAATCATTTGTAATGGTCTCATAAAAAGGCAACCTATGATGATGAGGTCTGCTGCCATATTCACCAAACCCACCAGGTGAAGGGATTCTTGGGCTGAGAGAAAGTCCTGTGTAAGAACTGAAGCTATCATTTAACTGTTTTTCGATGAACGTTCCTGAGGGAGACATACTCTGTTTACATGTGTTTTGAACTCCATACCCAAATGGATAAAATGCCGATTTGGTATCATCTCGGATTTGTCCTTGTTGACAAGGAATCCAAGGCTGAGAAGGAGAGAAACAAGATATCTTGTCTTGCTCCAAAATATAACTTACCTGGTGTTTTTTGAAGAATGTCGTCCAGGTAGTTGGATGTTGCCACCGTAGAGGTGGTTTTGAAGTGGGCCAATGTTCTGTCTATAAGATGTGTGAAGACCCAGGAACTGATGTTGGGACTGAAAGGGAGTGCCCTGAACTGGTACACGTCTCCCTGAAAGCAAACCACAGGAACTTCATGGAAGCTTTGTGAACTGGGACATGTAGATACAGATCTTACAGGTCTACACTGATAGCAAAGTCTCACTCCTGAATGGCATTTAAAACTTGCCTCGGCATTTCCATTTTGAACCAAGGGGCACAAATGAAATGATCAAGGGCACTTAGGTCTATGACTGGTCGAAGAGTGCCATTGGCCTTGTGAATCAGGAATAGTCTCGAATAAAAACCCAACGATTTTACATTGCTAATGATCTCTACTGATTTCTCTGGAGAAGGTTGTTGATTTCTCAATGCAGAGCATCTGCCTTGAACGGATCTTTGGGGACATCTGTAGCTGAAGTGATCCTGGACAATGGAGGAGGTGTGTTGAATGTGATACTGAGAACCTCTGAAACCACTTGCCAGGTCCATTGATCGTCATGGCAAATACTTTCCCATTTGGCAGCGAAGAATAGGAGCCTAACCCCTACCAAAATTATCTGACAAGGGCAGTGTGCAAATGGTGTAAATTCTTGTTATAGGGAGACTGGCATGGAGAGAAACTAGGGCAAAAACGATTTCCTTCTCTCTGCCTCTTGTCCACTTTCGTTCTTGAGAACGCTGGCCTTCTACGGGTATAGCATCAGTATGATTGCTTCCCTGTCTGCTGTGTCCAAGAGGCGTCCTTTCTATTCTTTTGTTTACTTCCCTGAAAACCCCTTCTCTGTGCCTGGGGCTGTGTGTGAGTGAAATTTGTCTCTGTGGCTTGTTTATGTATTTTCTTGACTTGGCCATTGAAGAGGTTAGACAAGATCAGATGCGATCTTAGCTTAGCTTTGTGCTGGTCTTTCAGAAAGCGGAAGTGGAGAAAACTGCATCTCTTTCCGCCAGTTGTAGATTGCTGTTACAGCATTGGCCAGGGTGTGCTGAGAAGCTCTGTTTAAGACATGTGCGATTCAAGAAATGGACTCCCACGCGTGTCCTGTGATATTCAAGGTGAGAGATGATAAACTTTTTTCTGCTTGTTGGAAGATTGCCATAGAGACTAAGTCCAACAAAGAACACACTGCCACGACATTCTGCACCAACTGTTGTGTGTCATTAAAAGAGTTCCATTCCACAAGTACTGAGTAGGGTTTAGACTAGGGTGAAATGATACACCTCTGCCATGCATCGATACGATTCTCGATACCAAAAATAAATCTTTCAAAAAATAAATCATTCATTGAAGTGATGTCAGCATGTATACTAATGGCATCCTCGTCCCTCAAGGTGCGCTTTTGTGCATTCCCTAATCCTGTAGTCGCCTGACCTTCTGTCCAAGAGGTGCATATCTGACATGTATTCATGGTGTGACAACCGGAGCAAGATAGACATGTAGAATGGTTGTCATTCCCATGTTTCCAATATTTACACAGCTTACACTTCGTCCTGCCCATGGTCTAAATCTGTAAGACAAAAATAAAGCAGATAATATATACAGGTGTATCCAGGCATGCGTCCTGCTTTATAAACTCGGAGACTGGACATACAGTGCTACACACTATGTAAAAATTTACTAGTAAGAAGGGCCCACGTGGCAGCCTACACGGGTAAAAGTATTGCTATTATTACTTATGAAGGCCAAATAGACTGAATACAGGTACATTCACTGAAGCGTCACTTTGAATAACTACATAGTGGATGCTATGACTAAAATCTATGTACAGAATACTTACCTGTATGTATTCTACCACAGCAGAAATTATACAGCAATTTACTTTGAGTTTTTTATAGCACACACAATACCTGCACGAAAATGCAGCTACCCAATGTGAGAGGACATACTAGCAACTCGTGCAGGTACGTACAAATAGTGCCTATGTGTGTGAATACGACAAAGTTGTAATTCTACCAAAGACAGAAAACTTCGTCATCGAAGGAAGGAGTAAGAATAGGTTTGAAACTTATAAATGGGTTATACCTCTCTAAAAAGAGAAAACTCCTCCAGCTTGCTTTAAGGTAGAATAACTTCCAAAATTCTTGTAGATGGATTGCGAGGCCTTTTTTCTGGAGAGAGTGTGCTACTCGGCACAAACGGAAGTAGTGACAAGTATTCATGGAATTTGGTGCCATTCCCAATGTCAAAGAGAGATCACCCTATTTAACTACCACTTATTTGGGCATGTAAATTTCAGCTTTCATAGCTAAAGAGTTTAGCCTGTGAGGGATGGATTTGCAAGGTGGTAGTAATTCTAAAGTATTATGATGGGTAACGTATCTGAAGAAGAAAGGAGAAGAGTTTAAAACCCAACCTGCTAATACACCCAAGTTGACACATTAATCATGAATTGGTTGGATCAAAAAGTTTATGTCTATGCCCTCGCCAACAGAAGAGAAAAAGAAAGAAGTGAAGAAAGAAGTCAAAAAGAACCAGTTCATCGTTTACTCCTATTGCTTGTCGGACTCATAAAGCATTTAATCTTTTTTTAAAAAAATACCACACCAAGAGCATTGGTAGTTGATTAACTTATTGAGCAGCAGCAACATGGATACACGTTAAGCCAGCATTTACCACAATCCTGCCTATGTGGCTGGCTATGGAGGAATTCAAAACTTGTATCGTGCAGCCAAAACCGAATACAAAGTTGACCTCTGCAAGATTTATCAACAATGGTTACAAGAACAATTGACGTACATGTTATGCAAACCCATTAGACAAAAAAAATTTCAAAGGAGTCAAACCAAAGTAGCAGGAATCGATCACCAATGGCAAACTATTTTAGCAGCTGTCTCTCATTTAGCTTCAATCAATTGAAGTTGCAAATATTTGTTTTATGTCATTGATGTGTTTTCAAAATTGTTTTGAGTGGTTCACCTCTAAAACACGTTCAAAGTTAGTGCGAGCTTTACAATTTGTCTTGAAACAAAATGGTCGAAACCCTCTGTGATGGCAAATGGACAAAGGCACTGGATTTTGTAATCAAGCTGCTCAAAAAGAATTGAAAACAGACTCATTCGTATTTTCACCACTGAAAATCCTAAAATTAATGTCAGTGTAGTGGAACATTTTCAAAGAACCTTGAAAGAATGTATCTGGAAATATTTTACACATCAACATACTCTCCAATACAGTAACGTTTTACCATATCTGGTCAAAGCTTACAATTAATTAAACCATCGTAGCATCGGATGCACTCCAGAAGTGATGCCTAAAAACAAAGTGAGCGTGTTTGATCGATTGTTTGGAACGTCCGAGACAAGAAAAAAGAATGATGTGTTAAACACGCATTGGAAATGCAAATCACACTTTTGACAAAGGCTATTTACCAAACTGGACTACAGAATTGTTTCATGTCACATGACAAGTGCATGGACTTACCCACCTGTGTACAATATCGAAAGCATTTTCAATCAAAGAACACGTAAAGTGAGAAAACAACGTATCCAAGAAGTCAAAGTCCGTTGGAAAGGATATCCTCCCAGTTTGAATTCTTGGATTGCAGCTTCACAATTCAACTATAAAAAGAAGTAGAAGTCATACACACTGCATCCCCTTCTCTGAGTTCATCCCTCCATGAACAACAATCACAGAAAGCGTGGTGTGGAAAATGTGTTCCTAAAAATCAAATTGTGTTTTCTGCCAAATTTGTTTGGTGCATTGTGTTATTGGAGCAGTGATTGGAAATTTGAGTTTGCTACAAGGGGATAATCAAATGTCGACCATTTTATTTAGCAGCTGTATTGGCTATCTTCTTCTCAATCTCCCTGCTGAAATATATCGATAGTAGTAACAACAATGGTAGCCTCACCAATGCCAGTCACAACTCCTCCAATCACATCAATCCTCTGGAACCCTTGGAAAATCATTCTCCTTTGACATCGACAGACTCCTCCGAGACAAAAACCATCGAACTATGAATAATCAATTTTATATAACAGTACCTAGTGATAGTTCTATGGATGTGTTTCCCAACAACATATTCTGTTGTTTCACAGCCAAATTACCTCAATCCATACAATTGGATCACGAAGCTCATTGGGATGTGGCTTTGGTTGAGATCATTTATCCTATTCAACTCTTGAATATTAGTGCAAATCAAACCACTTTTGTTGTAGAATACTCAATGAACAAGTCCTAGAACACTTGGGCAAAAATGATCCTGGCTATTATGAAACAAAAAAACCTGCGCCAGCTAATCCTCAATTGAATATCTATTCCATGAGAATTCCTACAGACCATTATTTTAATGATTGACATCTGGTCGAAATGATTTAAACAATTCAATTATCAATTTGGCAAAGCACTGGATAAAACTCACCAAAGTAAGCTGATTGAGTACCATCCACCTCGTCTCAAATTGGATTTTTTCGATGGAAAAATGCTATCCATCAACTTTTGTCCATGGAGACAAAATGCATTGAAGCTCTCTTCCAATAGAGTAAAGAGATGTGCCATTCTTTGACATACTTGTCAGATCTTTTTAAGGAAAAAGTCAAGTGTGAAATCATTGCATGATAAATACCTGGGTACTTCATTGCCTCCTGACCCACAGTGCATCCACAGCTCCCTGGAATCCAATTGTGTATGCTAAAGATGAACTTCCTCATTGAAAACCGAAAGATATTTGAGCTTATGTCATCAACATGAACAACAGTCATCACACATGAACCCATTGGGTAGCTGTCTACTTTCCCAATGATCACAGCATGGAACAATTTTGATTCCTGTGGATTACCTCCTCTCGAAGACGATATCAATGACTTTCTGAGAAAAAAATGCTGTATCCACTCAATTCAATAATGTGAGATTACAAGGATCGGATAACGATGTGTGTAGACAATATTGTGTATTTTATTCATCAACGCAGTCTTGGATTCCCATTAGAACACTTACTGGCTTGTTTTGAACATGATTTCTCTAGAAATTATAAAAAAAATATAAATGTGGCTTAGTGAACATTATGGTTATCTGTTTTCTTTTGCTCAAAAACCTAGCATCCATCGATGGCAAAAAGACACTGTTCTAGATCATTGGAAGTCTAGTCGTCTTAACAATGTCAACCTTGAAAATACATTCATGTTTTTAGCACCAAAAGGCCTCTCTCTCAATTTTCTTCCAGGTCGTAGAAAAAGAATAAAAATTACATTTTCTAAAATGTTTCATATAGTTAATATGGTAAGGATGGAGACAGATATATCCCGTTTTCCTCAGATATAGCAAAATAAGCAAAACTTCCCTCATACTTTTCAGTAAAAAAAAAGCTACGGATTTTGTATCCATTATGAAAATATTAACCATTGGGAACATTTGAATATTTTCTTCAAGACTGAGTTTTGTAGAGTGCAGAATCGTAAACTTAAGCTACGAGATATGATATCCTACGTCTTAAATTCTCAAGGACCAGAAAGCGACTCTAAGAGAAAATGTTTATTTAATTATTATTGCTACATATTTATAGACAATACTTGATTGGATTGAAATATATGTCCATGTAAAATGCACAATATTCACAGGAATACGAGTAAATTTGGGACATCAGTTCAAACATCAATGGATAGCAACCTGATAACACCTTTGGCAAAAATAAACATAATTTTCACAAATATATTCATTCTTTTGGTCTAAATGGTGTTTTTTTTAACGTAGTTAAGAAAAAGAAACAGTTGTGTTCACAAGGCTATTACTTAAGGCTTCATAAGCCAAGACTGGAGATGTCCATATCCATTTCTCAGGGTTTATCACAAATACTTTGGCATAATAAGCAACTTTTCAGTGTCTTTAATCACTTATAGACAAAATAAATGTAAATTAGGTAGACATCACAAAATCATCAACAATAACCTTTGTTAAATACTGAACCAAATAAAGTACAGAATCTTGTAACTGGATATTTGAATCAAATGACATACATCTCAAATTTAATAATGCTACAGTATCTATCCTCGAGAATAACTACAATGGTATATGGAATATATTACATGAGTTTTCATTTGATTATAATCCTAGATAGATTAATTTACAGAAAGACTAAATGCAGTTTTAACACAAAAGCGAGCACAAATAAAGTGAAAATTAGTCCAACTCTCTGTTTAAGGACGTCTAATAAGGAGTATTTTGTACAGTTATATTTATCCATTTTCCTGACAGTGACAAAATTTCTCATTAATCTTTTTCCTGTTTAAAAGCATGGCCTTTGCGTTCTTTGGGCTGTTCTAGTGACTTCACAACTTTAAGATGATGAAGTTTCTGTCCAGATTCCACTTGTTCTCCCAAATCTCCATACACAGAATAGCAAGAGGGACAATTCCAGGTCCTTTTATACTTTGTTGAGGCTATGGGTACAAAATTTAGTTAGTATCATAATAAGGTTAAATAGTGTGACAACCTCAAGAATTTCATTTTTGCTGTTGTTTTTATTACTCAATTTGATGAGATGATTAATTGTAAAAATTGGTTTAAAATTCATTGTCATACAGCTTTTCTTTTAAAGAATCATCATGAATTCTCTAAAGAATGAGTAGCATGATCATCAAAAATGTAATATTTGCAAAATAGTTCTAACTGAAAAATTGGCAGATAAACTTAAATGGATGTGGCCTGCCAATGTAAACTGTTGTTAAAAAAAAAATAATGCCTACGAATCATCGAAGAAAGCTGAAAAACAATGATCTTTATCAGCCTTGTAGAAAAAGTGATATATTTTTAACAAACTTAAATCAGAATTTCATATACTTATTTTGTATCCACTTTTCTAAACCTGGGGGTATTTCTCCTCAATCTCGTCTATCTTGTTAAAAAGGAAGGCATCTGCATTCTCCAGGATGGTCCTGAGACTCAGTAAGGTGAGAATGGAGACGTTCATATCCAGTTCCCCTTCATTCTCGAGATTTTTTAATGGAAGAATGGCATAGCGTGGTAAACCCAAATCTTCTGCCACCTTGTTGACGCAATGCTCAACCACCGGACTCCTGAAGACATTTGAAACATTCTCTTTCACGTATTTACACACACTATCCACCTTTGTGAGTAGGACCACCTGTGGGATTTCTGAAAGAAAGGAAAGAGAACTCATACTCTTGCTATCTGCATATAATTACTTGCAATAAAAAGTAAAGGATGATTATTTGTTAAGATTAAAATCAAATGGCTCGCAAAAATAAGCTGCTGAGAAAACAAATTCCTATTTAGTTCAACTTTTTTTTGCTCTAGACTGAGCACTAATTTGAACATTTGTTCTATTATCTCCTATTAATTAAGGAAAGAGATCAAACTTAATGCCATTTTTGTTGACCTTAATAGAGAATAAGATAATTAGTAAACGTAAAATATCAGCAAAGATATTTTGGAACATCCAGGAACTCCGGTATCGATTAGTCTACTTTATATTAGCGGCTCAATGTCATCATACTATTCACCTATAATAATCCTTTTCTTTATGGTATAACAGATGAAACTTGAACAAAATACAAGGTAAGTTCAAGACATTTAGCTGAATTTGACATAGTCAACGTCTAGTTTTTACATCTTATCCAACAGCCATCCCTATCCTTGTTGAAACAACCTCATTTGTGTTTGTAAACGTGGGACATCGAACATCACCCTGTGTGTGTCCACAAAGAAGTACTGAATATGCCTTCTTTATTTATTCCTTGAAACAGATTGAATTGTGTGGAGGCATATTTCCACATTATTCCCTTCACAAACCAATTTATACTGATGTGACAACATATGTGTGTCTTAGCACCTTATTATTTAAGAATCATTGTCTTACCAACAAATTACATCCACACGACCACTTTGGCTTCTTTAGATTTTCTTTTTAAAATACTGGTGTTGCAGAATACATATTTTATTAATTCTGCTCAGTGGTGATACAATTTTGAAAATAAGATCCACCTAAATGTAAAGATGCTAATGCAAGCTCTGATTTTATTTTTTGGAGGGGGGTTGAAAACATTGAATCTTTTGATTCAGTTTTATTCCCCCTTTATACTCGACCTTATAGAGGAAAGCCTGGTGCATGTGATTTCATGCTGCCCTAGCTGTATTCCAGTATGTATATCAGGTGTTGAGGACGATACAAGTATAATATGCTCGACAAAAAAAGTGTAAAAAAGAAACCAACATGAATCTGTTTACAAAGTAGACTGGTCATATAATGCATTCTAATATGGATATGCTCTGGGCCTGGTTTCACTAAAACAAAATTTCTATTCTAATTTAGATTTTATGAAGCTATTTACAATATTGGAATTTTTATGGAATGGAGAGATAGTCAAGCCTCTCACTTGCACAGATTGATACTTAGGTGTACATTTATCACGCAAAACTGATTTAGAAGAAGTAGAAGAAAAAAAAAACCTCAAAATTGAGGAGACCCTCAACGTTTCTTCAACAAATAAACACGATTGTATTAACACCAATTCAGAATATAATCACTAGTTTTTACATTTTCACTGAAGGCGTAAATTATGTCTAGGATAATATTTAATTACCATTGATTAAGAATTAAGCAAGATATTAATATGTGAGGATGAAAATTGAGAAACTGAGTGAAACTGGGGCCAGATTCTTCAGTAAAAGTAGAAATAAGCTTATTTTTTAAATGTCTTTAGTTTAATATTTTAAATAGATTATCTTAGGTATATATTTTGTGATAATATAAGTGTGTATATATGCATGTATTTATAGGGTTAACCATGAAAGTTTAACTTGGTTTTAATCCTATCTTGAAGGCAGACAACAAGTTTCTATTTTAAATAAGCTTTTAGATAAGAAACTCATAAAGTCAGGTATTCCGCAAGGATCAGTTCTTGGACCATTACTCTTTCTGCTGTACATCAATGATTTACCATATCACATTGAGCTACCCACCACCATGTTCACAGATGACACAACATTATATAACACTGGATCAACTGGCTATGACTTTAGCAGTAAATTAAATCAGGATTTGGTGAAAGTAAATAACTGGTGTGAGCACAATGGTATGAAGATAAATGCAGTCAAGTCAAAACCCATGATCATAGGTAGCCGAGCCAAAGTAAAAGCTGAGAAAGATGACTTCAAAGTAATGCTAAAAGGAATAGATATAGAACAGTCTGAAAATGAAAAACTACTTGGCATAATGATAGACAATATCTTGTGCAAAATGCTGAAAAGGTCATTAAAAAAGTAAACTCGCTGCTTTACCTCTTGAACAGAATAAAATCTTATCTCTCTCTAGAACGGAGAAAGATATTCTATGATGCCTACATCGTGCCACATCTAGAATATTGCTGTTCTATCTGGGGTAATAGTGATACAGAAAATCAAGAAAGACTACTGAAATTTCAACAAAGAGCAGCTAGAGTTATGATTGATGCTGATTTAGATACACCATCAACAAATCTTTTTTAAACCCTTAAGAGGCTTCCATTTCAACAGAGAACTCAGCTTCAAAAGGGTTTACTAGTCTACAAATCCTTACATGGGTTGGCTCCTGATTATCTTCAATGTAATTTTTTTGTGTGGAAAATGTACATATATATGAACTAAGATCCATCTCAAACAACAATTTATATTTACCTAAACCAAATTCAGAGTTTTTATAAAAAGAAAAGTTTTGCTTTTTCTGGAGCCAAACTATGGAATTACATTCTACCCTATATAAGGTCAGTTGACTTTTCCCTAGATTTTAAGAAGCTTATTAGTCAGCATTTGTAGAAACAATCATTTGTATGATTTTTGTGTAATTCAGTACTACTCTCCTTTAAAACAATGTTCTTCATGTACTCACCTGTAATGTTTTACACAGGTTCACTACTAATCTTTGTATGAATCTTGTTATGTACTCATCTTTAATGCATTGTACATATTTTATTGTAGCAGTAGATCAATTATCAAGTTGTTAATAGCATTGTTGTCTAAAGACACTAGAACTTGTAAATATTGTACAACAAATACATGTAATTGTATAAGGTCTCATGGTAGATTGGTCTTTTGACCAAATGAGCTTCTTCTTTAAATAAAGTCATTATTATTATTATTATTATTATTATTATCAAACAACCTTGCTTTGGATCAGCTAGTTATAACATTTACTGTTATAGGTACGGGATATTACTCTCACTGCAAATGAGGTTGAAATTCATAGAAATTTAAATATTAGGCCTAAAGGATAGAAATTAAGCAAAGGACAAATATTTTTAAAACAAGCCTCAGAAATGGTATTGGCATACTGAACAAGCAGGCAAACTTAAATTTTGAAAATTTTTCTCCTTCTGGATAGATGCACCTGAAACAGCTATCAAGATGAATACCACATCGACAACAGTGCCTACTGAGAGACCATCAGGAGATTCTGGTTGTAATCCTGGTTTGGACTCTGACACAGATCTTGATTTGAACACAGAATAGGAGTGCACAGTGTTCAAAAGGTGGTTGTGAATATTAATAGTAACAGTGTCATCAAAATCCACTAGAACTCAAAATTCACATGCATCTAACGTTTGAGTCATATCTATTAAATGTGTATCTCCAAATGTGCGTGATCTCAAACATAAAATTCTTTATACTGAATTCTGTCAACTGATCCAAAGCTATGACCTTTTTAGCAGTTATGAAACAAAACTTGAGAATTTTTGTATTATTGATTTAGAAGGATATATGTTATCTAAAAACCATAAGCAGAGATATTTCTGTAAGAATGACAGGATAGTGATATTTGTGAATAATACCATTTCTCTGTATGTATCAATAAATTACTCTGATTCTGAGTATATTGTGTGGTTTAAAGTGAACAAAGTTAGATTTCAAACTGATGAAGATATTTATTTTGGAATTGTATATGTTCCCGGTTAGATTCAAGGTTCAATACAAAAGATGAATTTGACCTGTTCCTATCAGAAATTACAAGCATGTGTATCTAGAATAAATACCGGTATGTATTTATAATGGGTGATTTCAATGCCAGTACCCATAACATTGACGACTTTTTGTTAGCTGATGATTTATTCCTCCAGCAGTTCAAGCTCGATGACAATTTAGTTGGTTTTTATAACAGTATTCTGTAATTTTTGGATAAATACAATTAACCAAGGAAATGTACATCCAAAGGATGATGTTAGAAACAAAGAAGGAAAAGTACTCATAGAGATATGCATAAATAATAATGTTCTTATACTGAATGGAAGATATGGTAATGATATGAATGTCAGTGCCATGACATTCTGAAATACTTCTGCCAATCGTTTCCCAATACTCAAGACTCCATCTCAAGACAATGTTTCAAATAAATATATCACAATGCTCCATCTCAGGACAATGTTTTAAATAAATATATGAAATGTACATCTAATATACTTATGACATCTAATATACTTATGACAATGTATGTTTCAATTTTCCATTTAATTTTTGACACTGAGCTGATTCCAGATTCATGGTTTTGGGGAATAATTAGACCTACCCTGGTATATAGAAAGAGAAAAGTCAACCTGATAATTATAGACCAAGTTACAATTTTAAGCTGCTTTGACAAACTTACCACATCTGTTATTTATAAGCAACCTCCCAATTTTCTAGATTTTCATGAAATACTTAGGGAAAAAAAATATCAACCCAGATTAAGGCCAGGTTATTTAGCAATAGATCATATTTTTGCTCTTCACACTATTTCTAAATTATTAAAAACTAAGAAATTTAAACTTTTTTTGTGGCTTTATCGAATTTAGTAAAGCCTTTGACACTGTGTGGCAAGTTTTGCTGTGGATGAAAAATTTTTATGGAAATATTTTCAGGATTATATGTAACATGCATTAAAGTATTACTGCCTGCGCTAGTTTTGCATCGGTGAAAATCTCTCCCTAATTTTATTTTCCATATTTTGAATGACTTGTAAAGATTTCTTCATGAAAATAATTGCATTGGTATCCACCTAGAATTTTCCGACCATATGATGTCATTTTTCGTTAAAATTCTTGTTTCATTATATCCTGATGATACTATTAGTTTTGGAATTGATGATAAATCTTTCCATGATATTTAAATGAATTCTATAAATATTCAAAGCTGTGGAAATTGAAAATAAACTTTACAAAACAAATATTTTGATATCTGGTACTACAAAATGACATAAATATGAATTCATTACTTGTGGGCACATGACTGACACTAGCTAGTGATTTTAAATATTTGAGTGTTATTTTTTCTAAGTATTGAATATTTCAAACAGTAATAAAACACAATGTTAACTAAGCTAAAAGAGATATGCATTTACTGTATCAAAGAATTTAAAATTTAAATCTACTAATTGATTTCAGTTACATTTTTTAGATCATTGCATCATGCCTATTGTACTCTGTAAGTGTGATATTGGGAATGAGTACCATTATTTCTACTGTAGATCTAATATTGCAAATTGCAAAAGCTATCTTCTACACATAATTTAACAGTTGTTAATAATCTGTCAAAATCTGTTACATTTATAACGAAAACAAAAATATAAACTACATTTCATCTAATTAAAGATTTGTGTTTGCATTATACATTACCAGTGTATTTTTCATATAGTTTTGTACATTTCACAACCATTATTCTTGTATACTAATGATCTCTTTAAGCTGATTATGTACAGACAATGTTTTGTATCATAGCTTCTTATGCAAACATTGACACAAATATTCTCTTTTTTTTCTTTTTTTAAATTATGATATCTGAACCTTTACTTGTGCTGCTCATATGGGTTTAACAGTGCCATTTCAACCTTTAATTCAATATGTTTCCTGTAATGTCACATTTAAATTAAATAAGCAATTGCGGGTCTCTCATGTGCAACCTGTGTGTGGTCCAAAAGATTATCATAAATAAAGTTCTGTTCTCTTCTGCTCTGTTAAAACTATAATTTGTAGTATCTCATTTGGTACAAAAGCAATACATGTATTTTGGATGGGATGTTGCACGTTCCACATGGACCATTGGTTTGTTGAGATCATGAATATGCAAGTATGAGAAACAATGTATTGGAGTCAACCCTAGCTTATTTTGACGCTACTAGCTTATTTTGACTCTAATGCGTCTGCCCGATGGGTACAGGGTCTCTCAGATTTCTCCATTCTAACTGACTTTGATGTTCATGTCTGCAAAATATTTATCACTATTTTTCATTTCAGCCACAGACAGTGGTGGCGCGAGGGGGGGGGGCAGCACCATCAGGAGGTCGGGAACCTTCGTTTTTGGTTTTTTTTTTGCTTCTCCCCATCTAAGTTTTAAGGGCTTAGATGGGGGGGGGGGGTCTGTTTGGAGGTTGGCAACTCACATAAAAACTGTTCTCTGTGGCAAAGTAGGGGCGCCACTAAAGAACATTGCCCCCGGGTGCCTCAGTAGGGGGGAGCCATTAAAGAACACTGCCCCTGGTCATCTCAAACCTTTGATCTGCCACTGAAGACTTACAAACCATCTCAAAATGATCTGTCTTTGTTTGTTTGAGATCTTATTTATGAACAAGACATGTATTTTTGGACAAAAAAACAATGAATCAGTGCATGTGACTAGGACCTACAAGAGAGAAGCTGAATAATTCAGGTTCAAAGTGGTGTTACAGTAAATTGGCTTGACCTAGAATACTAATCACCACACATTTTTTTGTCAAAATATAAGTCGCTGACAGTTCTTTGTACTCACTAAGTAGTTTGCATGGTTCTGTTATAGAAAAGTTTGCTAAAATACACTACCCAAAGACCCGACTTGATTTAAATTTTATCTTGAAGAAAGTTTCAGACACATTGTCAGCTTATTTCTGTTGAAGCACAAAGACATTTAAGTGTTAGCATTTCACTCAGTGGAATTTTTCATCCAAAAGAAATACCCATTGTGTTCATGACTGTCTGTAGATCCTTCAAGTTTTGCAGCACTTCTGGAATGAGATCCGACATTGCTTCTACCAAGGTGGCATCTACAAAGAGCACCACACAATGAATCTGATCATCTAGATTTGGGTATTTGATAAAGCCGGGTGTGTCTGATGAGATAGAGCCACTAGGGTCCAGCTAAAAACAAAGACATTAAAAATACTTAGAAACCTAACTAAATAAAAAAATATGTATGTATAGAGTTTAAGGAAACATCAACAGAATACTGGCTATATATGGTAAAGGCAAAAACCAAAATCCCAGGAAGATGAACCCCTCCAATCAAAAGGAAATATGTACCATGAGAAAAATAAAAAACTCACATGTTGCAAAAACTATCATAAAAGGTACATAAAAGAATGATAGTGCTAAAAAGGGGTAACAAATCCTTAAAATACATGGTCTTAACTGTTCTGTGTATAACCCACACTGTTTTAAAAAGTCCAAGATCTCAGTTGGGACATCATCACAATAAAATCCCACAGCAAACAGGTTGCCTTTCTTATGACATGAAGGATGACACATCAGGCCTATTTTGCATTCCCAAGCCCACTGCGGATTGCAATGGAAAAGGAGATGAGATATTACATGCAGCGGACAATTTTTCAGCTTGCTTGATCAGATTGTATTGAAAAGTATTCCTTCTGAGCACTATGGTCAACTCACAATCTGTATGTACAAAAGGTGAGAGAAGAATGTATGTTGCATCAATAAGAATCTTATCTTTCTTTGAAAGCTATAGAGTGTTTAGGATAGTTACAACATATGCCTGTCCCCAACTTGGGGACTACAATCTAATGCAACAATCCGACTGACTGCACATTAATCAACTGTATATCTTTAATGATGCAAAGGTAAATTATTTCAAAGAAAAATTTCAGCAACAACATCTGTTCAAAATCAAGATTTCCCTCGTGATCTTTTTCTAGTATTTACATGGTTCAGGAAAATACTCTTTTCTTTATCTTGATTTTATTTTGAAGGAATAGAATGACCATTCCTGATTACTGGAAACTTATTCATCAGATGCCCTTCCAGCAGAAGTTTCAAGTTCTCCCTGGTCATCAGGTGGGTCGCCTCCAGTCCACGGGTGTCGCATAACCTGAAGTTCAACGGCTGTTTGGTACTGCTGGACAGCACTGGATACTTAGTAAACTATAAGACAATGAAAAATAAAAAAAGTTAATACCAACCACATCGTATTCATCAAGTTCGGAAATGCTCATTTGTTTCACCATTCCTCCTACATCCAAAATCTTTATTGCTATGTAAGAACTACTTGTCTAAAAGAATATATTTCAGAATGATTTCCCACTCAAAGCTATTGAATGAATTTGAGAAATGAAAATGTAAAGGGACAAACCACAAAACAATAGCAATGTTCATTTGCAAGCTTAATTCTTGTTAATCAAGGTATGCTCAAACACTATGAAAATCACCCCACCCCCCAACAACAAAATAAAAACACAACAGGTAACCAACAAACTTCAAAGCTAGATATCTCTGTAACTGAATCTTGTATGGATATATAGCTACATGTATCTCAATCTTGAACTGGAAGGAAACATTTGATTATATTATATGAATGGCAATAACAGCATCCTAAGCTGTCATCTGACAGATACTGTCATCTGACACAGTATTAGAAGAGAAGTGAACAGAATAACTAGATCTGGAGCCAGGTAACTTGAGGGGAGTAAAATGACTTCAATATTTAAAAATGTACCTTGGTGGTTAAACTGTTGGGTGCTCTTCCACTTCGAGCCTGATTAAAAACCTTCCCACGAAACACAGAGTTAACCGTGTTAAAAAAGCTGGATTTTCCGGCCCCTACTGGTCCAATGAAGAGGATATTAACGTGTGGGAACCTCACTTCTGGTCCCAACAATTCCCTCAATGGTATGTAATCTTCGATCTCCCCTTTCAAGCTGTGCATCACCTATAATATAAAATAGAGAACGCGAGCATAGCTTCAGTTATGTGTACGGACTTGGTGCTTCTCCATGCCGTGGAGAACTCAACAGGGAAAGCAATCTCAATATTGCGTGACATAATGGAAGTTTTTTTCGTGGGTTTTTTTTGGTTAAAGCATGTGCATTTTTCCATGATTTTCACACAGATGAAAAAGAAGTATGTTTGCGTTGCACAGAATATTAATTTCAACAATAAAATTCGAAATATATTTTCAAATGTGAAGTTGTTTTAGGAAAAGTTAGATCTTCTGCCTTCTCCGATTTTATTGTTCTGACTTGCATTCACTGCCAAAATATTAATACACACTAAATCATAATACACACTAAAAGATGAGAATCCAGAAAAAGAAAACCGGAAACAAAGGTTTTTTGGTCTGACCACTTTGCAGATACTATACTTTACCATATAAGCTTACTATTAAAAAAGACTGTTATCCAATATACAGTAATAGGAATACAAATAAGAATACCATATTTCTACAGTCGCTGTGCTTTAATAAATGCTGACACCTGTACATGTATCTGGCATATTATGATTTTTTGTTATGTAAGCAATATACCTTGCATAATTAACAAGGTTGCTGAACTTATATTGTGTACTACGATCTTCAATTTCATCGAGTCTAAAAATCTAATAGATTCTTTACGTATTATTTCCCGTTCAGGTTCATACAGAAAGCCACCCTTGCGTAGATATACAATTTTTATGATCTCATGAGAACTTTTCTCTTGGATAAGCTGTATTTGAACAGCTCTAACCGTGAATGCCAGTGGGTTTTTTCTGTACTGTCTTATATGTCTATATTCTGACAAGATACAAGAGAAAAATTCGTATATATTTTGCAGTTGAGTGAAATCCAAATCAGCCCCTCTTTAGATAGAATAAAACTGCGATTGGATGCAATAGAAGTGTTGATTACTTCTTGCGACCATTCTGGTGTTGTTCTCCACATCCTATCACAGAGTTCGGACTGACCTAAATCGGGGGAGAAGTCATCTGCAAGTGAAAGGGAAAACAGTATATTCTTTCACAATTTGTTATCAAAGATACAAAAACTTGGAGCAATAAAAGGATTGTACATACATGTGTTTCTAAGTAAAAGAAACAAGACATCATCATGTGATTTAATAAATGTTAAAGACTTTATTACAGCACAATTCTCGCTTGCCCTCAGAATTTTAAGTGGTGATACTGATGAAAAATTAAACTTAGTCCAAATACGTATATGCGCTTATTTTTGGAGATAATCGTTTTGTTTGCAGTAATGACAGAAAATGCCAGTGACAAAGTTTATTCAGGACATCTGCCGCCAACTTAAAAAGGCCCCATTCTTAACAGAACGTAAAGTAACGCAGTTAATTGATAAAATATTTGAACATTTTCACAATTTTTATGAAAAACGAGGTCTATAAACCATGCATGCCCTATGTAGTTTTGAACAGATTATAGCTTCCTCCAGGACCCTCTGCAGCTAGTACCCCTGTCTACAGCTGAGATAAAAATTAAAAAAGCATGATATTGCTAACATGTGTTTGAAAATGATTCAATTCATTTAAATATGTTGTATTTTTTTAACCAACTTTATGCATCTCCGTGCAAACACAATTATATCCATTTCCACTCCAAGTGAACTGCTTGGATAATGTTAATCCTGTGCCATGAATTTGGATCCCAAAATACCTATTGGTAATCTTGTCTATTTTCATCCAAATGCATGCTGGGATGCTGGATGAGTCTATGTTTGAGAAGGGGTGAATACTATTGGAACTACCCATTTTTCTAAACTATCACTTAGAGAAGTATCCGAAACCGGCCAAACTATGCAAAATAGTTCAATCCTACAAGCAGAAACTGATTTTGTTGTCTAACAATGGAAGCGCATGAGGGTTCACTGTAATCAACAAATGTCCAAGTGACCTGGTCTAAGATGTTGCGAAATTACCATTTATCCAAGCCGTTGACTTGGAATGGAAATGGATATGATAGTATTTGCATAGAGATGCAGAAGTTTGGTTTAAAAATTCAATATAGTTGAGCAAAATGAATCATTTTCATGCAAATTTTAGAAATACTTTTATTTAGTCAGATGTAGATAGGGTTACAAGCCACAGAGGATCCTTGAGAAAACTTATAATACAAAATTCATATCCATTTTTTATATTATTGAGTACCCTCACACACACACACACACACACACACACACAATAGCAAGTGATATGCTAGCAGTCAAACACTTGCATCGTGAATTCTTTGTTATGGCTATAGTCTCACATGCCATCTTATCATGTGAGATATGATTCAAAGGAAGAAAGATACTGAATATTAATCTGATCTATATGACATAGGTATATGGTGTGGCTTCCAGGCTTATTTTTCTGCAAAATTTCAAATCTCCAAATTTTTAATCAGATTGGTGATATTCACTGCAGATATTAAGACAAAACTTTTTCTGAAAAGACAACCTTTTCTGAGGAGTCGACAGCAATTATTTAAACAATGTCATATTTGTCTGACATTACAGATTACCTGGTACAAAGATATCCCCCCAAAAATGAGCACAGAAATGTAGCAGGACAGAGTTTGATGCATAGATCTAGCTTCTGATTTTAGGATGAATAAATAATTTGAATTTCCTCACTCTTCTGGACTTGCACTGAAGCTGTGTCAGTACTACAGTATCAACTTTGCTTTTCTAGAAGTCTTCACTGACTTAAAAAACGAAGATGAGATTTGTACAATCAATCCTACAAGCTAGGAACAAGTTATTTGAATGCTGGCTGATTCAGACCATGGCTGATTTGGCCCAAATGCCAGGCTGATTCGGACCATGTGAAATATTATTAAGTTTCATGTTGGATTTAAAACTGATATTTACATTTAATGAAACAAAACCCTAATTTTACGAGAGATAATGGCATTGTTATAATGATGTAAGACTGTTTATCTTGCATCAGCAATTTTAGTAGTGAAATATTTTCAAAGCAGCTCATTCACCTTTGTGCCATTTTGTTTTTTTTTTGGTCTGCGAAATTCTCGTTTATTTATATTATACAACAAAATTAAACTGGGATCCTGTCAAATTTATAATTTAATTCAATACAATATCATACATCAATATTATACGTCTATATTCTGCTAATCTTGTGGACCTTGTAATAATTAAAATAAAGAAAATGATAAATGGAGGTGTTATCTCTGTTGAAAGATGAAATATATTTTAAAAATCTTTGTTTAAAGCAGTCTGTTATTTGTTTTCTGTGAATTCATAATGAATGATTTAATTTTATGCAAATTATTAACTGCAAAAAATCATGAAAACATGGCCCATGCATTAATATTTAGTCATATATATATACCGATTTATTTTTTGCAAACATAGTAAGAAAATGTAATATAAATTTACCCATGGTTTGTATTGATTTCTCATGCAAATCATGCATTATATTTACTCCCAAAAATGTGTAAAGAGTCATGGATGAGTAACACAATAGTATAATGTACTTTATTGTTATCGTTTAATTTTTATGTTTTGAGTAAAATCTTGAACCAGTAAACCAACTTATTTTCACTTTAACCTTTGAAACATTTGAAAATATTTTATTTAAAACACATATTTAATCCATTAAATATTGATTTCTGAATAGATATTTTATTATATTAAACATATATAATCTAACACTTTCATGTAGCCAAAGATCACAAAGTTATTTTAAGTCAGCATTATATTTTGTCTTCTAGAATGGTATTAAATTCAGTAAACTGGTAAATGACATCAATAGCGCTTTAATTATAGCAGCATTGATCAAACAGGCTTTGCCAATTCATGATCAGATGATCCCATTATAAGTGTTTGAAATAAAATTAATTACGTACACAGTGATCAAACAAAGTATTAAACAAACAGTGATAATATGATGTTTAATTATAGCGGCATTAATCAAACAGGTTTTGCACATTGATGGTCAGATGCTCCAACTATTATTGTTTGCAATTAAAACTAACTAAAGGCTTTTTTCTATCTTTTGCTCTTGTACAGCATACACTTTCAATAATAATGTGCATACAATTAAATAATACATTATAAATTCAGCTAATGAAAATAACTTACGGTGCTCATTGTTTTAGTATATTTATTTAGTATAAAGATAAATTCTACATAAATCTACTTTTAAAAAAGACAAACATGCTCAGACCAGTATATAGAGACGAAAAAAATCTAACCAAAACATTAGCATACTGAGACCAATATATATAGACGAAAACAAATTAACTACATGGCCACTGTTTTCGCAATTGTTTTTCAGTGTTATTAATTTTATTATTTCTTGATACAATAAACTATTTAAATTTTGCACAAAGGTGAATGAGATAAACAGTCTTACATCATTTCATTTAATTATATATAACAACACAATTATCTAACGTAAAATCGGGGTTTCATTAAATGCAGATTTGAACTGCTGAACTTACCTGGGAAATAATGAGAAATATCATATTTTAAACAAATGTTAATATCACTTTTAAATCCAAGATAAAACTTAATAATATTTCACATGGTCTGAATCAGCCTGGCATTTGGGCCAAATCAACCCGTAATTTGGGCTGAATCATTTGGGCCGAATCAGCCATGGGCCGAATCAGCCATGGACCGAATCAGCCATGGACCGAATCAGCCATGGACCGAATCAGCCATGGACCGAATCAGCCATGGGCCGAATCAGCCTGTTCCCAGTTATTCGACCAATACTACCAGGTATTTCACTTTGTGGAATGATCGACTTAATCTATGTCAAGCACAAAATGTGCCATGTCGAAGGATGGATAGATACCTAACTTTTGAAAATGCATATCCAGCATATAGCACTAAATGGAATACTAAAGTTCTGAAGTTGAGCGAACAGTAAAATGAGTGTTAAACTAAGTAAATACTAGTAAATACGGTCACTTTGCAGTCAGTCACATGTCATTATGCTGCAAGTAATCTTCCAGATTTTATATGAACTTACCAAACACACTGTAGACCTCGATGTCTGTCACTTCCATAGTGCCGTTTGCAAACTTGTTTAAATCAACTCCCTGCATATCGTATATAGTATTAAGTGTCATGCTTCCATTGAGTTTTAAGGCTTGACCATCTCGAGCGATAGTTCCACTAAAAGTATACAAGTCAAACGCCACTCCACCCCCAAAAGTCGGGCCATAACTGACGTGATTATATATGGCATTAGCAGGTGTCTTAATGTTGAATCTCTTTGGATTCAGCTCACCGCTGTAGCAGAGCTGAAAGAGGAACGCTGCAGAATCATGAACATAATTAGTACCACTCTGCCAGCTCATCGTCGTGTAGCCTCCAAATATCGTCCTATGAGCGTTGTACAAAACCGTCACCGTTGGTCCCTGGTTGTTACATTTGTTATGAAAGACTGACACATCGCATCCATCCCTCTCTGCGCTGTAAAGAAGACAGAATGTTTTTCTCCCCCCTCCAATAAGCGTCTCTAACCTCTTTTTGTCTCCTTTGGACAGCTTATCAGCTTCTTTTGCTAAAATAAAACTCAAATTGTTTCAAACTAACCAGTTCTATTCTGACCAATACAAAATGAGTAAAGTAACAAATATGCTAAATTTGCTAAGCTTTGCACATTTACCTCCAGCCAGTATTTAATAAAGTTTCCAAGAAAGCCCAAGTCCAATATACCATTTTGCAGGTATAAAGGTGAATTTTGTAAATTTTGCAACTGATTACACAGATATAGCTTTGCTGCAGTTAAGTTCTCATGTTTTGTTCTCTACATTGTTAATCTATGAAATGCAGTATATGTAAATTAGGAATTTCAGCTGTGACAGAATTACTGAAATTCTGCCCTAATAAGACTCTCTCATACAGAGTTGAAAGATCAAATACTAATATATACAATGCAGAATGTTCTAATCCTATTGATTATATATCAGCTGCAAGTTTACTCACCTAGGCATGATGTTTACCTGCCTAAGAATGTATTAGTTTCAGATGAAGAAGTTGTAAAGTGAGAGTTTGGCCTAGCCCACTCAAGCCTGGCACAAACTAGGTAATTAGTTGGTTTGCACAGACAGGCAGCAGGCCACTTTGGCATCACATTTTTTTTTGCTGCTTGCTCGTTATTCGAGGACAGCATTGCATGGCGGAGGTGGGCTGTGGGTAGGCCTGGAGTTAAAAGATTGTTTTGTTGCTTTCATGGTTCCTGTTGTTTTGACAGCAAAAACATAGCTTATTGTGAATTTCCAGTGAGACTTTTAATAATCTTCTCGTGAGCTTCGGCTCTTCTGTGGGTTCATTTTTTGCCACTTTATCAAACACAACCGAAGTGTGTGCTTTGTGAGCATTAGAATGTATTTCATTCTTCATGGTCATATATTTGTATACTTCATCGAAGATAAGCTTGAACTCTTCCTTGGCAATAGCGTTGCTCCATAGTGCCTTAGATATGTAGTCTGAGATTGTGTTGAGCTTTGTTTTGGCCAAGATGCAGATTTCACAGTGTTCAGTTAATAAAATTTCCTACAATGGAAACCAGACCACAGCTCAAAACAGTGATTTCAAGGACAATCACTATGGGGGCAGCAATGATTGTTGACAATAGTCCAATCCCCGCCACACCGGTGCCCAGAGACACAGCCATCAGTGTATTGTCACCACCATCTGCCGCATTTATAGTCCAATAAATCAGCCCCCAAACGTGTACCTATACTGATGGACGGCTTTTGGGTCTGATCTGACCCATTCATTAAATTGTACAATTGGTGTAAATATGTTTGCAACACATCGGAGTACATTTTAGACACTTACCAGCATTTCTTGTGGTTCTTGAGTTACATCCCAACAGAAGCCAAAGATTGTGGGTTAGCGGTATAGTGCAGGAGAAGTTACCAGGTGCATCCACTTGCGCTTTCTGCAACGTGAAGTCTAGGTTAAAGTTGGGGCCATCTCTTGCAGCATTTCTAACCTCTATCGTATTAACACTGGGCATTGTCAGCATGCGGGCATAGTTGTCACTATAGTGAGCAAGGCCTTGAATGGTCATGCTGACATAGACATTATCAAGGCAGGCCTCAACTTCTTTGTTATCAATGAGATAGCAAGCACTATTGAACAGTGCCATCACACCATTATTGACAAATGCCACCTTGTCTGCTGTGGCATAATCTGTATCGTCTGCCTTTGTGAGTTGGCTGACAACCTCGATAAAGGCTTCAGCTGGGAGAAAGTAGCACGAGATGTCCTGCACCTGTAGCTCCACGTGACCCTTTTGATTGGGATCGTGGGATTTGTATGAATAGTACTTAAGATTGCTGATGCTGTGGTCACAGAGCACAGGGGCCCTCATATCGAGGGCTGGCCTTGCATATCCTGGAAGGATGCCATTACAACAGCTATGTCGCTTTTGGGCCATCTTCTAATAAGGTAAGGTGAAGGCCTGCATCCATTGCCACGTTTGCAGCGATATCACTGCACGTTTTGAATGGAATAGTTTTGGCAACGGTCAAATTTGCAGTGACAGGTTGAACCAGGGTGGCAACTTTTTGGTGGGCCACCTAATTGATGGCATCACATGTTTTGGGTGGCATAGTTTTGGCCACAGGCTGTGCCAACCTGCTGACATGACTGTAATGTTTCCGCAGCTTTTTTGCCGCCAGTGGCAGCAAGGGTTTGCAGCAGTTCCTTTGCCCAATTTATGATGGCCTTCTTGACAGCATGCAAGGCGAATGCCTTGCAGATGCTCTGGCCAGTGTTGTAGCGGCAGCAAATCTGTCCTGACTATGACTTGAAAATCAACAAGTCCATTACTGTAGTGTACACAATAGGCCGACCAGCATGTGCCAATGCCTCACACTTGTACAATGCATTGCATGTTTCTCATTGCTTGCTTCTGAGTTAGCTGCAGTTTCCAACTGTGAACAAATGACTGTACAGCTGCGGCTCTCTACACTCTAATATACTTACAGCGGATGATGGTCCCAGATACAGAGGCCAACGGTGAGCATCTCATTGCAGAGGTCAAGCTGGTTTCCATCCTAATCGGTCAGCAAAAGGCAAAGTTTATTGATGCAGGGACTTTTGCAAGGCAAGTAGACAGGCAGGGGTGGTGCAAATGACAAGAGCTGATAATGGGTAAAGCTATAGAGCACATAGCCAGGACTTGCTTATCACTGATGCTCTAGTCCTCATAGGAGCTGCCCACGGTTTTGCATGCAAAATATACAGAGATCGTGGTGCTCATCTGCACTATGCTGGGCGAGACATTGTAGCCCTGGTCAAGAACAGTGTTCACGGGGTCGACAATGTCAGGCCATTCCAACAGCTGACGCAGTTTGAGTTTGTGATGTTGACGCGGTACGGCGGCAGAACTGATATCTATTGGCTCATTGGCAAGAATGCTAATTTTGGTGCCATTGCCCTTCAGAGCTGTAATCTGCTGATGGATTTCCTGATTAATGGCATCTATTTCATAGCCAATTGGCAGGTTTATGGTCTTTCATGTAGCGCCATTGTTATAGGAAAACACAAAGGTATTGTTGGCCGGAAGGCCCCCAAAAGGCCAGGAACAGATATTGGGCAAGCTGTAGTAGATTTAGAGAGACATCAATGCAATCTTGAGGTTGCGCTCCTTGGGGACCTCAGTTGGCAATGGAAAGATGACATCAAATGCTGGCTTTTTTTAGCTCACTGACACCATCTGCTTTAATATTTGTAAAATTGTGCTATTTTCATTGGCATCCATTTCGGCTCGTGTTCATGTCATTTCAACGTATGGTGTACTCGCAAGCATGAGTCATGAACCTTGTCATGAATCTCTCTAATTAATGCTTACATGTAGCCTCGTCCATAATATCATCCATCAGCAGATGGTGGCAGATGGTGCTAGCCTAATTGACTAACTCAAGGGATGTGTTGCTGGCCCCGTAAGACCCTATCAGCATTTCTAGGTGTTTTACCAGCACATCCATGCTGATGTGGCAGAGGATCATGCTTGCTCTTGAGCTGCTAACTGCATGTCTCCCTGTTGCTCTTGAGCAGCAAGTGCTTTTGCCGCCATTTCGGCTTGTGTTTACACTATGCTGGCATTTCTTCTTTGTGCCTACACTCGCTCCTGAGCTGTTAGCTGAAAGACCTTTGCCTCTATGGATCTCAAAGCTTTGCTCTTCGCCTGTATGGGTCTCAACACTTTGCTCTTTTGACAATATTTCCCGGTAGGCATGTACTTTTTCCACAAACCACTCAAATACTGGTCCACTCGCCTGCTTTTTCCCTTGTGCCTCTCGCCACACCCACTTTATCCAATTTTTCTAAATTCCTCTGGACCTAACTCTTGCTTGGCCTCTTGGTAACAACAGCCTTTTCCAGTTTTTAGGGATTTTCGGTTGTGGCAGCTACAACACCCATTTCCATGATAAACAGACACCCTAGCTCTGTAAAATTCTGGGGTGGTGTGGGCATGGTTGACTTGGATTCAGGTGGGGGCATCTTTGGCAGGACAGCACTGAGGTTTCCGTGCAGCCTTCCCAATGCCATTGCAGTTTAGTCCCCCTTTCTTGGACAGCCTGCTTTATGCCTTTGACCTCCTCGTGGGTCTCTTCAGCGGCTTTTGCAGCACAGGCAGTGGCCTTGGCTGGCTTGATGAGAGGCAAAAAGCTTTTCTCAAACTCATAGGTAACATCATCCTGTGCAAACTGACGAGTGTTTAACACGTCACGCAGCTCATTGCAGCGAATTACATACTCCTCCAGTATGCGCATCTTGTCTTTCGCGCTTCACTTTTGTGTAAATGGCATGATGATAGTTTTTCAAAAGTATTTGCATAACATGAATAGCATAACTTTGCAAAACTTAAATTAACCCATGCCTTATCGAGGCCTGCTTGAAACTTGACTGGGCTGGTGCTGGTAAGGTCTATGGTGGCAAGCTATGGGGTGTGGACATTGCCTCATCAAATAAACTATGAAACTCGCACCAGTCCATGTCGGCAGCACACCACATTGTGTGCACATTCCGCAGGCCATAGACATTAGTCACACAGAAGAGGACAACCATGTTAGCATTGTCACAAATATCTTTGGTATATGGGTGTAGTGCTGAGTCAAGTACAACACATCAGCATTCTTGTGCCACCCACGGCTGAAAAGGTTCATTGCTTTTTTTTTTTGCCCCTCCAGCATCACGATGGTGTAGAAGAATGATGTCTTAGTTGTGGTCTAGGTCATAGGGAGATAAACATCACAGAGTCCTCAATAGCAGCAAGCATTTCATCGCTCAGCTTCACGATCTGCTAAAAAATGGTGGCGTTCATTTGCTGCAGGATGTTGTATCATTTTTGGTTTTCCACGCTGGGCACGACCGCATGGAGCCTGCTCCATTTCATCCAGTGCATCAAGAGGTTCAACAGTAGCTGTCTTTCTGCAGCCGGAGAGGACAATGAGCAGCACCCAAATGCGGTCAAACAGCAGGGTCCAGTTGTGTTGCGGGTTATTGTGGCTGAGAAGTCGATAATGTCCATGCTATTGGATGGCCGCCAACACCCTTTAAAATGCTCCCAGAAGACTGAGACTGAAGGCGGCCACGAGGTGTGACTCGCCAATGGGAAACACATGCTCCAATGGAACTTGCACAGCGTGTGGGGTCAAAAAGTCCACTATCATCATGTGCATCAGGGCACAAGAGCACAAGAAAGGCAGCGACTTCGCAGCCAGCTTTGGAAATCTCCCGGGGCTTCCCTGGAGCAAGTATCCCACAACTACTGCAGGGCAGGCACATGACTTGACATTCAACTAGATGCCAACAGCCAACCCAAGTCTGGCATGGTCCCAATAAACTGTTAGATGCCACATGCTACCGACACAACCTTGCATATTCGCACAGATGCTACATTCCTGAC
This sequence comes from Margaritifera margaritifera, assembly GCA_029931535.1. NCBI lineage: Eukaryota > Metazoa > Mollusca > Bivalvia > Unionida > Margaritiferidae > Margaritifera > Margaritifera margaritifera. The sequence goes on from JAQPZY010001528.1 coordinate 3,017,067, forward strand.
TGGCAAATCAAGCTCTATTCTATAGAAAATGATCAAGATATGTTCGAGTTCATAATTCTTGTTAAGGCAGATTAAGCATTACTCCAGCTGTGGTGCCAGATCCTGAAGAAACTCCCATGGTCCAGTCAAATTGGAATAACCAAACCACCTGCATGTGGTCTATTCACGATGGTGAAGAAACTACATTCAAGTAACACCTATGCAACCAAGTTTTGTTCGTATTCATATGAAGTTTCAAATAAATTCAAAGCTATGCAAACATGTGACACATTAATGTGTATACTTTCCTTATGAAAACGAAAAAAGAAACATATATTTTTAGCATGGCATTCTTCAAATATGCACCAAATAACTAATGTATTTACTTACTCCATTTACATGCATATAATAATTAGTGTTAATGCATCCATGGTGTTACAATATTAAAATATTGTGTTCACTATGGATTTTCTACTTTATGCAAATACTTAAGCCAAATACTACACTAATTAAGTTCCTGAGATATTTTCTTCATTGTTCTACATTTTTGATGAAATCAAGTGCATTAGTTATAAGTACAGATGCACCAAGATTATCTTACTTATCTTTGGCACTAACCTGGACATAACATCCATTGTCCACTTGTACAAGCGGAAAGGCAACCGACAATCCTGTGACAACCATTGGGGCGTCTCCCTGCTGTCAATAGCTGGAAAAATCCTTTCAAGAATTCTGCAGAATTGCCTTGTGCATCACATTGATCACGAGCTCCTGCCTGAGAGTCAGTGTGGCTTCAGGAAAGGAAGAGGGACCACAGACATGGTTGCAGCTTATCAACTCCTGGAGAACTGCCAGGAACAGAACTCCAACCTGTATACGACATTCATCAACCTGACAAAACCTTAGACACAGTCAGTTTCAGGGGACTCTGGAAGATCATGGTAAAATTTGGTTGCCCAGAGAAATTCATCGTAATGGTTCAGCAATTTCATAATGGCATGCTCGCTCATGTCATGGATTAAAGTTACAGGCAGTGACTGTTCATAATTTCCTATTTGCTCACGACTGTTCCCTGAATACAAAATCTTAGACTCACATGCAACACAGTTTATATGGACAATTTCTCTTCAACTTGCGACAATTTTGGTCTCACAATCAGTATCAAGAAGACAGAGGTGATGCACCAACCTGCACCAGGAAAGCCTTATGTACGGCATACCATCACAGTAAATGGCTAAACCCTCCTTGCAGTCGATAAGTTTACCTATCTCGGCAGTACACAGTCACGTGCAGTCCACATCGATGATGAAATAAACGCCAGAATTGCTAAAGCAAATGTGGCCTTTGGCAGACTATGCACAAATGCGTGGGAGTGCAGAGGCATCAGTCTGCAAACAAAACTGAAGATCTACAAAGCCATTGTGTTGCTTACCCTGCACTATGCATGCAAAACCTGGACAGTGTACAGACGCCATGCCAAGAAGCTTAACCATTTTCACATGGGCTGCCTGAGAAAACTTATGAGGAATAGATGGCAGGACAGGGTTCCAGACACTGAGGTTCTCACATGGGCAGGCATTCCAAGCATCCACACTCTGCTGATGAAATCACAGATGAGATGGGGAGGCCACGTTACCAGGATGTCAGAAGAGCGACTACCAAAGATGATCTATGGTGAGCTGAAGGAAGGAAAGAAAACTCAGTGTGGTTAGAAGAAATGCTTCAAAGATTCCCTCAAGTCATCCTTGAAACATTTCACACTGACCCAGAGTCTTGGGAAGATCTCGCACAGAATCACTCCACCTGGCACAGTCTCATCCATACTGGAGCTACACAGACTTTGAACTGAGGAGAACTAGAAGCACTGCAGAAGTGTGAGCAGCGTAAATCTCAGAACTGCAGCATGTCCTCTATTGATCAAACAACCCCAAGCAGCATCTCCTGTCCAGTGTGCCACAGACATTTCAAAGCACAAATTGGCCTGATCAGCCACACAAGTACTCACAGAAACCAAACCAATTAGTGATGTCATGGTCATCTTCGAACTTGAAGGATGAACAACAACATACAGAATGTTTTACCATAATACAGAATGGTGTACCAGGCATGAACGATGTAACTACAATGGTGTGCCTGACAATATTGGACTGTCTTTTGCACCTTCTTGCAAAACAAAATTATGTTATAATAGAAGGATAGTGTACCCATCTCAAATGAAGTAAAAAGCAGTATACACAACAAGAATCTATTTTAATAGATGATATCATGTCCCCTTTCTGCTTCTTTTTTATGCGGGGATGGGGCTTAGCAGAAACGTAGAAAGCAGTAGTTTTAAAGCAAAATGCATGCTCTAAAAGGAAACTATCAATAATTTGTTTCAAACAGATTGATTTTATTTCCTCCATTGACATCTTTTTTTGTGTGCAAATTTTCATTATTAATGGTAGCAGCTAAAGTCAGGGGTGACACATCAAGGATCACTGTTTTTATAAATGTTCACAAATTTTATTTTATATTTTTTTGGTGTAATTCAAAATGTTGAAAAATCTTGAAATTATGATTGTGTTAAATGTAAATAGGCCAAAAATTGTGTTTAAAGAAGGTCAAGGTTAGACCTATGTATGTGTTTCCCGGTCTAAAAATAGAGCATGACTAGAGAAATATGGTCACAAGACACCTCAATGTGTAGTCTGTGATGCAAATTACAGGTAGACCCTGAGATGCTTTCACATTAATTTCTGTGGTAATAAAAGACTATTTACTGCTCTCGCCGATGGAATGAAATAGTTTTAATGCACAGTAATGTATTCTTCAGGATATTAAGCTATTTTGATCCGCTGTTTTCAGACCAATAGATAAAGCAAGTCATTTGTTGTGTAATGGTATGAAAGTTTACGCTATAACATTATCTCTCTCTCCCCCCCCCCCCCTCTCTCAAAATAGCGAGAAAAATGCATTCGCGCTCGCAGTGGTTGGTTAAGAATGTTTATGCATATTCATAAGAAACATGGAAATCTCTACACATGCAGCCTTGGGTGATAAAGAAGCATACCGGATTATCGCCAGTGGCTTGTGATGATGGGTCAAGGTGTAACTTCCTCAAACTTTGGACAAGAATCAATTTGCATGTGACAATAAACAAACCAACACAATTTCATTTGTAGATGTAAAAGGGTTTTTGTGTAATCTTAATAACAAGCCTTCCCATGTTGGACAAACTGACAGATGGTTATAATCCACAGCGGAGGCATACCACAGATATGGGACCGACCATTTAATTGTTTTTTTTTGGGGGGGGGGGGGCGGCTGGGATTTTTTTTGAAAGAAATTTGGGGTTCTCAAAGAGCTTAAAAAAAAAAATATTCTTGCTCAGATTTTAGCAAAAAAAATCTATTAATATCCATTGTATTGTTGAAAAAAAATTCCCAAAATGCTCTTTGATCACTTTTCAGAAAAACATGGTCCGACATAATTTCATAAAAATTAATAAAGTCTAAAACTCTAGATTGTGGTACAAAACATGATTATAGCTTCAGTTTTAATTAGGATAAAGAATGAAAGCTGTAGTAAGTCACATTTGTCAGCAGTCATCTTAGGAATACATGTATCCTTGCCCTACCCCATATTCATTTTCATTGTACACAAATTTTGGACCTTCATTAAAACTGTTTCATATGTGTTTATAAACATTATTTATACAGAATATATCCATTTTTAAGTTATACTAAATTCAACAAATGAAAAAAAATATCTGTAGAATCACCATAATAAGGGTGAGATAACTCAATGGCCCTTTCCTATTACCAATGATGCAGCAAAGTAAAATATTGGCAACATATTGATAAAGACTTCTTAGTAGGTTAAACTCATCCACACTTCACCTTTCTAACAATTCCATTGACTCTCTCTCTCTCTCACATACATACACAGACACAAACATAAGAACATACTCACACACCCTCATAGTAAAAATAATATATATATATATGCACGTGTGTGTGTGTGTGTGGTGTACATTGTAATCTATATATATAACTTTTTTCTGGTTAGTTATGTGAATCTAATTTTCTTTTTACATTGGATAGAAATATTATGTTAGAACATGCTACTGTGAGACATTTCTGATGTCATAGAGTTTAAAAGAGAGTTTCTGATAAGTTCCACAATGAAATTTAGCTGAAGATATTCAAAGAAAACCTGCTTTGAAAAAGATACAAGAAACTTGTATGTCAATATCCATTGGGGGTTTATTAGGTCTTATTTGAATTGACTTTAATATAATCTTTACTTTAGTATTAATTGCTTTAAATCCAGGATGCTTGAACAATTCCTTTTGATACCCAATTTGTTACAGTCATTAGTTTTGGTACTTGCTACAGAATTTAATGCACAAAATTATCATCTTTAAAAAAAACAAACACGAAGCACAGAGTCTAAACAGGTTGTAAAATACTTATATTTTTGTTACAAAAAATGGTTTTTCAACAACTGACTGTGTTACATCTCACTCTACTCAGATTAAAAGTTGTACCTTCAGTATAAAAGTAAATATTGCATTGATGGTTTGGGTTTATGTTTGTTGACATATGATTCTGCAAAGAAGGCTTCTGATATAGAAGAACTGGAAATATGTGAAACATACCACCATTTTAACAATATGTTTTAGATCATTCTTTATCATGTAGTATATATTATTTTGAATTTGGGACTAAATTGATATGGCTATAATCTTGCTGTGACACTGTTTCAGTTAAATAAATTGAATACTTTAATTTCCAAAGAAACATAAACACCATTTTGTTTATCTGAATGAAAATCATTATATATATATGAAATAACTTGACGGAAATTATCTTACTAAATCAAGTTTTACACAATAACGCCAATGTGCTAAATATTTGAAGGATAACTTGGCCTGTGCACCGGTCATTTCCTATGGCTGAAGGACTCACGGTACTAATTATATGGACGAAAAGGAACCAGTCTAGAAATGGGTGAAGATTAAATAGAGTATAGATGTACATACATGTATATGGGTTTGACTGACCAGGATTTGTTGATATTGAAAGTAAAATGTTAGTAAAGAGAATCTTTTGAGAGTTTATCCTAGTTGTAACTGAAAAAAAAAAGAGACAATGTTTTATTGATGGAATTTTAGTCCTTTTACAGACTTGACTTTGGAAATTCATTACTGAAATAATCACCCGATTCTTTCATGTGGAATTGAAAACACATTTCAAACACATGTAAATCAAGAAAATGCCGCAGCACATATGCCTTTCTCCGCACACAAGCTTGCATCATGGATATATCTGTACTGATGAATATAGGTTTGATCACAAGTATCCAGAAATTCAAAGTTATTGAACTTTTAATATCATGGTGTTTCCATAGGTTTACTGTGGGAGCTAAATTAGTACCACGAATCCTGAAATGACCAAGTATGACTACTTAATTGAGGATTTGTACGCTAAATAGAGGTGACTTAGAAATATAAAACACATGAAAAAATTGCAATGTGTTGGCAGCTTAAGACCTAATATGTTTATGATTATTACCTCCTCTGTGAATTCTTCCATTCTTCTAAAACTTATTTAGTTTTCAATCTACGGGCTGCTTAAAGTCAAAAAGTGTTCAGATGTTTAGGACTCACGTTTCTAATTATATGGAACAACTGCGAACCAGTTTAGATATGGGTGGATAAAATGGAGTATATACAGGTTCTGTGGTCCAAAATTGGTTAATAATGAAAACTAAAATTTTAGTAACAAATTCTTTTTCGAGCTTATCCTATCTGAACCTGAAAAAAAAACAGAGACAAGATTCTATTTATGCAATTTTAGTAATTTTACAGACTTGGACTTTGGAACAGTCAGTAATAACATTAGCACCTGATTAATTTGGTGCAGAATGGATAACACATGTTTCATACACATGTATATTCAAAAAATGCAGTGGCTCTTGTGGTTTTCTTCAAACTGAAGCTTGCATCAAGGATGAGTCTATACTGATAAATATAGGTTTGATGATGAGTATTTAGAAATTTAAAGTTATTTAATGTTTAATATCATGGTATTTCCATAGGTTTACTATGTAAGTTGAATTAATACCGTGAGTCCTTTATTCCGTCGATTTCCAACGTTTTTGCGTTCCAATATGTCAGAATTTCACTGTTCTGGAACCTAAACGGCAAGAGAAATTGGGAAGCTAGAAAGAGTTATGTCCCCTGACAGTCCTATGTCTACTGTAGTTTCGTTTCGTCTGTCAGCGGATTAAAGTCATAACGAATGTTATACTCGCAATTTCTGAGAAGATAAATCATCTTCCTATCGATTTCAGGCATGTAGGGCTCAATGAAAAGTCGTTGAAGTTTGCTAGACCCGGTAGTAAGCGGCTACCCTATGCCGACACCGCACAGTGGGTGATAAAGGTCAGAGAAAACTCGGACTAATAGCCCCCACAACTCACATGCATCTTTGACATCCAACAAATATACGTAAACTCGCGTGGGATTTACAAATAAACAACGCTAGGGCTACTAACGGCATAATGTATCTCCGCACGAGATATCGTTTCGTATCTGGTCCTGGGTGCTAAGCTCAAGGCTACTGACACAGAACCGTTAGCGTCACGTGCAATATGTCATCCATATAAACAATGCAACAAAGGCAGAATAAAAGGGGCATTATTACAAAATTTCCTTGTCTTCGATTGCGATGCATGACTTGCACAACAGTTTAGGTCTACTATTTTTAATTAAACTTACCTTTAAAACCCAACATGGCTGCTGGACTTGTATCGTTTTTGTGTTTTTGGTTTTTTTGCTTCAGAGTTGAGGAAATCACGGATGTTCCGAATGAAACAAGGTTAAGATAGAAACTGAATTTTAGCAGCAAAACAACCGTCGTATAAAAATTGAGCGATCCTTACAAATTTATTGATGTAATCTCAAGTACCTACAATTACGTCACGATGAAAAAAAATAGTTTTAATAGATTTGCGAATATATTATTGTTTCATTTGATCACATTTTTTAATGAACCTTCTCTTAACTCCACTCATTTCAGTGAATGAATTATAATGCAAGCTTAAGAGCGTAAACTTGAACTACGTGATTGATAATGTTTACACGTATTTGATGAGTTACCATTTTATAAATTCTTCTATTGCTCCCTCAAGCCCTCCATTCACTCACTCGCCAATTCATGCATTCGTTCGTTCATTTATTATTTTTTTTTTTTTTCGTTTTGTGTGTGTGTGTGTGTGTGATCATTCAATCATGCATGCATGCATCCATTCGTTCATCCAACATCAAAACAAGAGTCTAATATGCACTGATATCTCTTGTGTTCTGGAAATAATCGGATTGGAACTCAACCTTTTCTACACATTTATTGTTTTTTGAGTAATAATGGACTGTAATACAATGTTTCTACACATTTATTGTTTTTTGAGTAATAATGGACTGTAATACAATGTTTCTACACATTTATTGTTTTTTGAGTAATAATGGACTGTAATACAATGTTTCTACACATTTATTCTTTTTTGAGTAATAATGGACTGTAATACAATGTTTCTACACATTTATTGTTTTTTGAGTAATAATGGACTGTAATACAATGTCTCTCCGGTAGATTTTATACAAAATTCTTTAACTGTCAACTCTGTCATTTATTGCGAAAGTTGTGATCAGTCAAATGCATGCAATAGTTTTTGCAGGTACATATGCCCAGTCATAGTCGTTTCCTATTCATTGTTTTGGTGTCTTTATTTTTGGAAGCATTACCAACTCACATCTTTCATTTATTATTTTTTTTATCTGTTTTTTGTTTTTCTTCCGAAAATCTACACAAATGAGCACCACGTCTATCATTACAACGGTAAAGGCAATTCGTTTGTTGAAACCCAGTTTGCATAAAGTAAGACCACACATGTCAAGCATGCTTCCATTCAATGGATCCATTTTTGTTAACTTTTATTGGTCGGAATTTCATTCAACATATGAAGAAATACTTCATATCCAAATTGTAGCAGCGGCAAGTTCAACGATCTTATTGTAGCAGCGGCAAGTTCAACGATCTTTTTAAATATTGCTGACAGGAGGAAATATCAATATTTGTTTTGTTTTTTTGTTTTGTTTTTTTTCTTTTAACGGCACTTTAAACACATTGATGGCTATATCATCCGCAGGAAATTGAAGCTAAGTGACTTTTACAAGGACACACCGAGACAGTCGACCTGGGCTGGCCTTTGTGGGTATCGAATCCACGAGCATTCGATTGCGAGTCCAATTCTCTACCAATGCTCTACCAACTGAGCTAACGCGGGTCCTATGATTTGCATGCTATGAAACGAACGTATTAATGGATACTCGACTTAAAGTCAATATGAACATCCGTCTGAATTTATATATATATATATATATATATATATATATATATATATATATATATATATATATATATATATATATATATATATATATATATATATATATGGCATGGCTGGAGTATTATTGCAGTTTAATTCTAACCCACTCGACATTTTTGTTACCTGAAGAGTGGGAGTTCTAAAGTTTCATGGACTTTTCTTCTAAGCTAATTATTTTGTTGACCTAAACTCCATTTTCAAGGCCATTTGTTAGTTTTTCCCTAATGTTGTAACTATCACGTGTAAAGCTTGTATCTGAAACCCTTCGAGTGAATCCTTTGGTACTGCACTGAATTTTATATGGAAGAGTCGTTGATGGACATCGGCCTCCTTGACGTCCTTTTAAAAGTGTTGACAGAACTTTAAATTTCACTTTCTTTTAAATTGTACACTACAACTGAAACAATTGACTACTCTCAATCTTAAATTTATGCTTTCCAGGGATGGCTGTATATATACTGGTCTTGGTGGCTTGATTCCATGTTCGAGGTCACAAGTCAAGTTTGTATATATTCATAGCACGAGATACTTAAATTGAGTATAGCATGCATCTAAAATCCTTTGATCAGGTATACAAGATTAATCACAACCTGGGCTACGAAGGTACGTTGATACATAGATAGATACATGCCCAAAGATACACAGTAGCTTTTTTTTGATGATCGCGAGTTGTGAGAAGAAAATTTGGATGCAGCATGCAATAGATTATTTCTCGGGACTAATGTTTTGCTCAGCTAACTCGTTAAATTAAATGAGCATGCAAACTTTACATCTCTGTATGCACGCATAGTGGACATGACGGATTAAAAAAAAAAGAAAAGATTTATTTATTTATTTTAGCAAAACGGATTTCCTTCGTTCTTTATTTTTCAAAGTCGCAAACAAATTGATAAAGAACGTATACATTTATGTATTACCGAATTAAGTTACAACATTCTTGAATTGTAAATTATTGTTTTAAATTTTAAAATTACATTGAAAATATTGTACAAGATTATGTCAACAATGTATTAAAAGTTGCATTATTTGATGCTCGACATAATAAGAAATATCAATTTTTTTTTATCGAAGTTACTGTAAAGATTTACATATTACACCAACCAAAAATATCTTATTAAAGAATTATTAATTAATTTTAGTGATTCTCTAATTTTTTACTTTTATTTCTTTGCATAGAAAAATCTAAAGAGAGAGCATGTTATTCACGTCATCAAATTTTCAAAGATCGGCATAGTTTGTATCGTCATATAAGAAATGAAAATCATTTTACATGTCCAGCAGATGTTCCCTATACCCCTAGTGAAACTGCTGCCGCTGTTGCCACAATCACTCAACCGATGGTATCCTCTGTTCCACAGAATGTGTTGGATTTTTATTCGAATTTCTGCTAGATAAATTTTTGCAACGACAAATTAGAAGTGTTACGGAATTATGTATCATCTTTTAAATTATAATAGTTTACATTTGGGTTTATAACCATTGTATTATAATTCCTTAATTCAGTAGCCTACGCCATTGTAAAGTACACATGTACATCAACAATGAGTTAGTGTTTATGTCCAGGGAAAATCAATAATTATGTCGGTCAACTTAACATAACAGTGAATCACGTGTGTAGCGCGTGCTTGATCAACATCTCGTTGATTTGAGATTGGGGTGATGTTATTGTAGTGCGAGGGTACTTTTAAGTATCATGCGTGACCTAGTTTCTGATTTGTTAGAATAACTTGTTTACTGGATAGTGCTAGAACGTAGTTTCCAAGTCATGGGTTATTCTCTCATACGCAGTAACAGGCTATATACTGATATTTGGTTGCTGCGTTCCTCATTCTTATACAGTTACATCAGATAGAAAGAGAGAGGAGAATTATTTATTGTTTGAGGAAGATCGTTTATTATTCGTAAATTCAGCTTGGTGGAAAATCTATTCTCTACATAGTACAATTTGGATTTAAGTACTATTATTCAAGGAACTTAACAATACACAACATTCACGGGAGTTTACCTGGGATTATTAATATTTTGGATTTAGAACTGAAAAGCATTGGTATATCATAACATTACAGACTCATTCATTCGGAACAATCTTTCATTCGGAACATTCATTAACTCGGAACATTCATTCATTCGGAATACTTTGAATTAACTTCTGGATTGTTGAAGTGTATATGACAATTTAGGACTAATATAGGAAATTCCAAACTGTAAGTTATTTTTAATTCTTTCACTTTGTTTAAAATATTTCATATTTTAGGAAATTAAATTTGTATTTTAGAAATTGTGAAAGCTTGTTTGAATCGTTCTTTCTTTTGTTACATTTACCCCTAGTCGTAACAAAAGATACTTTTGTTTAACAACTATGAGAGAAAAAGAGTAAGCGAGAGATGAAAACTATGACCATGAGTGGTGAAACAGAACAAAATTATTGAAGAAAGAAATCCAGAAATCGTGAGTCATTTACGTGAAATTCTGGTTGAACTGAAACAGTTAAGAGCCTTATGCGAACTTCTTTGATCAGCCTAAGAGAAAGAGACCTACACCTCCAAAGAATTTCAAACCCTCCATGACAACAGTAGCAGCGAGACGTTCAAAAGGGGAACTGATTAAGGCAGCTGCAATCAGTGATGGATAATACATGAATGGGTTGACCATTTTTTTTTGGTTTTTACCAATAGACCTTTTCAGGACCACGCACATTTCCAGAAGCAGACTATTAATCACTATTGCCCCCTCCCCTCCACCCCCAACTTCTCTGTTTTATGTTAGTGTTGGTATGTATGTAAGTGTGTGCATGTATATGTTAGTGCTCGTACCTACCCCTTCATCCCGTTTAGTATGCAGCCCAAAATTCTTTACATTTATTATGCTTTTGTATGTTTGTTAAATTGTTTGTAATTGTTCACATGGCTTTAAAAAAAATCTCCCAAAAGATTTAAATTTTACAAAATAAATAAATAAATGTAATTAAAATTTGAGAACAGTTTAAAGCGTGGGGATAATAAATTTTAGTTGTATACAAGTTACAAACGAAACTTCACACGGTGGAAACGAATTTAATAAAAGAGTTTGGTGTATTGCGCTCAACCATTTTTGTTCCTGAATATATGTATGGCTATACACCGGTTCGAGCGCTTCCTTCGCGTACAAGTGCTAAAAGTCGTCTAGAACTTTGCTCTTTTGACAGAACCAGCTGATTAAAAGGAAAATCATAGGTTACCAAAAATGGCTATCCACGCCAGCGATTGTGAGTTTTTCAGATTAAAAACACTCTTTCCGATAGAAAAAAAAAATGCTGTTTGGTTTCATCGGTTAAAGTGATCTACTGCAACTGTATATTGTGTATATACCCAGTTTTCGATAGTTTAGAATGATAGACCAAGGTGTCTCTCTATGTTTCAGAATTTATGTAAACAAATTAAGCAACTTCTTTGTGTTTAAAATTTTGATATAAATCTGGATATATCTCATTCATTTTAGTTCGTGACAGGAGATATAAGCCATTTCAAATATTCATCCCTTTTTAGTTTGAACCACTTCACTAAGTTTAACCTTTGTTGTAATACACCCATCATCGTGAAACATAATACCAGATATGAACACCCACCTGCAATCGGTGTAGATGGAGTTTAGATTACAAGAGGAGTCCATAGTACTCATGAAAATATGCATGTTAAGAGGAGAATTTATAATCAAACATGACCAATCACAATAGAGGATCATTGCAGCATGAAACTGGTTTCCACACGATGCATATCAGTTCTTGGTTCTGTGCAGTATTATTGAAGGAGGTAGAAGAAAATAAACACTGAAAATGAAATCTAAGGAATTGTTTTCTCTATTACCATTGAAAATATTGAATAGAATTGAGAATAAGTACACATCCAGGGCTGAGCAAATATTTGTTTCATCCTCTTGCCCAGGACAAGTGGTTTTAGAAAATTCACTTGTCCCACCTACCTTTTCACTTGTCCCAAAATTTGAATTACTTGTCAAGATTTGACGAGATGTATGCACTTTAATCCATAGAAAGAACAAAAGAAATAATGTACAACATATTTATTTCTTAAAAGAATTTAATTTTTCAAAAACATAGGTTGATATTATACATTTTATTACATCAGAGGTTTTCAGTTTTCCATTGTCCAGGTATCTTATTTGCACTATTTCTTCCTCTGATACGGTAGCATCACTACTTCAATCACCAAGAATGGAAAGGAATTTACTGGAATTCAGTCTTTCCCTAACTTCGTCTCTCAAGACTTGATCGATTGATAGAACAAAGTCTCTTGCCCTGAATCTGTTCTTATAATTAGTGCGAAGTTCAACAGCATTCTGATCCAGGAGTGCACACAACATTTTCATATTAGAAAATGGTTTTCCATAATGGGCTAGACTGTAGGATGTGTTAAAGGGAGCTCTCATTTTGTTCATTTCAGTCTTATTTAGTTCTGAAAGGGCCTTTCCTAGTGTAGTGTCAGCAACTCTGACTTCAGGGAATTTCTGCACATGCTGGCTAGTAAGGGTGAAACAATACACCTCTGCCGCGTATCGATACAATTCACAATACACAGCCTACGATACGATACATTATCGATACAAATATCAACTTGAGAGTCTTTTCATCTTTAGAAGGTCTGTCAGTGGTAGGGTGGTGCCGTTTAATATGTGTTGACATATTGGTTATTTTCCAGTATGTGAATTACAGACAGACATAGACTTATCATCTGTTCCTATACCATTCTCATCCTTGACAAGATAAAAAAAATAAAAAATACTTCCAAACAGACTACCTGTTAATTGTCAGTGACTTTAATTCAACTTTTTAGGCCATTTCAGGCTGCTCCATTGGATCAGATGAAAGACTCATCTTGGTCACTACGCCATTTGTTTTGCACTGCATGAATGCTTTAAAAACATCTTATTACCAGTTGCATGTCTTCACTTAAAGTTGGAAGGCATTATGGTGTTATCTTCAAAACAGAAGAAATAATGTAATTTCCTTGTACAAGAAAAATCTTATCTAGAACAAGTCCAAATGTGGGAGTGGAAATAACTAACAACAAAATCCATCACATTGTACTTCCAGCATATGCAAAAAACTACCGTGGCCACAGGCACTCGTTTCTGACAGTGGAAAACGAAATTATTGACAACACCCACTCCATTTCTTTAAATTAACAAGGTGGTTATAACTCATAACTCGTGCAGTTTGGAATCTGCCCCCTTGCTGATTCTGTGCTAATTTGTTCTTTTTTAATCCAATACATTTTATACCTCCACTTCACTGTGAATTTTCCTTCTTCAAATCTTCCTTATTAACTTCCTTGCAAAAATAATTTAGTAAATTCATGATCAAAACAAACATTCTGTCCTTTAAATATAGTGACAGCTCGCTAATTAGCGTCATTGTTTTGCTTCAAACACAATATCGGACATGGAAGTTAATCCTCTCTATAATCAATGAAAACTTAAAGAATCATCACTGTCATTTAATCAGTTTATAAAGGAAACTGACACTGATATCAGTAAAGTGCCTTTCATTAATTTAATTGGATTGACTCACTGGATTAAAATCAAAGGGTGAGTCGTTCATGAGGATCTGGTTTGAGTAAACAATACAACAAGGTCATTTAAAACACTGCTAATTAATCATACTGGCTTTGTTTTGTTTCACATGTTTTGATTGGCCAATAATTTGGTCGCTTAGCCCAATATGCAGTCAAGTGTTAATAAAACGTGTGCACATGTTATCAATGACTACTGGTTGGTGTGATACAGGATGTAAATAAATACATAGAGAGGGGTGGAACCAAGCATTCACTATGCCCGGAGGGCATGACTGGCCAGATAAAGGTAGATCAAGTGATTATGGCATGAAAATAAGCACTTGTCTGACTTTTTTAAAATGGGAAAAAAGCACTTGTCCCGGACTAGCGGCTTGGAAAATTTTACTTGCCCGACTGCAACAATGAATAGTCTGGGACGTCGGGCTATGGGATTTGTTCAGCCCTGACATCACGTGGCAACTAGTACCGATTCTGTATATCAGCAGGTGTGCAAAATAAGCCTGTATGTGAGAGGAAGGAAACAGCAATATTGATAGCACTTGATTAGCAACATGACAGAGTAAAAACTAATTAGATTTTCAGTTTCAATATTTGCATATAATTGTGCAGATTTAAAATAAATGACAAGAAATTGAAACTATCACAATATCTCTACATTTTTATTACAATGAAGATTGTGACTTTTGAGTCTACCCCATTACTCATCCCGAACCCCTTTACCCAAATCCGTACTCCCACCCCTTTCCAGAGGCTGCATCCAGGACTTGAAACTTTTGTCGTTATGTACTCCTTCTCTTTAACCAATATCCTTGCTGCCTCCTTCTGTAGAAGGAGATCTGGTTACAAGTGTACACACATGCACGCATACACCAAACCGCTGCTTAAGGAGCTGCATCCATGACTGAAGACCTTCATTGACATCCACCATCTTGTGGAACATCACACAATACTCAGTCAGTGTAGATGGAGTTCAGGTTACAAGGACATCTGATTGGTGGATGGCCGGAAGGACATGATTGACCACAATATATCCATCAAAGTGTAGACATGAATGGTACTGCCTGTGCTTTGATCACTGCTTGAGACATTTGTAAAGAAAAATTTAGATTTGTGTGTAAATTGTTACTATAGCCACTATACCTATGATGCACAGAACCACTCACTGAACAAATTTTAATATTTCTTGAGACTCGCCTCTACCTTTAATACAGATCATTGTCACTGAACATGACAAGATGTAAGCATCATTAAGAATTGAAATGTCAGTGAGTTATATATGGCTGCTATGCATTCCCAAAATAAAGAGTGTTGTGCTCCATTACTTTACATATGCAAATCAGTTATCACACATTAAATACTGTGAATTTGTTTATTTTCATGGCTATCGATTTTTGAGGTTTTACCCAAAAATGTTTATTTTATTAGTACCTACTGTCTTTACATGCTTTATAGATTGGGTCCAACTGCAAACAGCATAGACCCAGATCTGCCAATGCATAGTGCGGAAGCAGATCTGGGTCTATGCAGTTTGTTAGGAATAATTAGTAGAACAAACAACAAAGACCTTGATCTGCTGGCACATTATGTGACAGCAGGTCAGGGTCTGTGTGGTTTGCAGTTGGACCCAACTTATAAGTGAGTATATATGGTACTTATATTCATGAATTTGGGAAGATGAATATTTGATCATTGGGTCTTTGAATACTTGTAACAACCATGAAACCTGTGATAATTGGTACCCCATGAAAAATAAGTCTTTTTATGAATAGTTAGATAAGCAAACCATATCGTTATTGTCGTACACTATACTAGCTTTCTTGTCTACAAGTAATTACAAAATTATGCTATTTGTATATAATTATACAGATTTAAAAAACAAATAATGAGAAATGGGAGCCATCATATGTCAGTAAGAAAAGCATTTCACAGTGTGGTAACTAGTGCAATCCCTCTACGAGTCTCTATGTAGAACTTATATTTTCTTACTGCATAAACTTAATACAGTTGAAACTATAATTATTTGCACCTGCTTTGATATCTATCAATTTTTGTTTTTATCTTACATTAGCAGAATATCAAGATATAGCAGGCACTTTTCTGGTGTCAGTGGTGGCATCATCATTGTCAACAGTTTCAATATTTTGGTTGAAGTTTTTCATTTACTTACATTTCCTAAACCCTTTAATTGATTCTGTTCACACTTGAGATGAATCCTCTTGAAGCAAAGACAATTTTTCACTCTTGAGACCTTTGGGTCAAAGTTAACAGGTTTGTATATACAGTGAAACCCCTCAAAACCGAAAACCCTTGGGTTTACTTAAGTTTTTGTAGATGTGAAAAAAAGTCTTTTTCTAAGTGCTAATGTGACGAGAGAGAGAGAGAATGTAATTATGAGAGATTTTATATATTTTTGGACCAAACTTTATACATGCAATGCATTGAGCCTAGGCTCAAATTGCAGGTCCTGGCCTTCTTGTTTTTATTTGCAATATTCACATGATATCCTTTGTTTTATTTGGCTATATATATATATATATTAAATCTAAGCATTTTCTTTTTCTTTTCAGGGCAGTACAGGTTCCTGGTACTGTTCTTCAACTGTTTGCTAACATTTGGCTCCTACTTTTGTTTTGACATGCCCAGTGTTCTACAGGACCGGTTCACAGGGGTAATTTATTCAGTTTGGCCTTCATCGTCATTCTGTGTCCCCGAGTCAGGAACATAGGTTGATCAGTCTTCAGGACTATCAGAAATATCCAAAATGAACATATGTTATGGCCATATGTCTGTCTTCTGCCCGTCTGTCCATCAACAATTGCTTGTTACCAGTCTGCCCATCTGTCCATCAACAGTTGCTTGTTACCAGTTTGCCCATCTGTCCATCAACAATTGTTTGTTACCAGTCTGGAGCCATATTTCAGATCCAGTTGTGATCAGACTTGGAATATAAGCTTTTATCATCAAGATTTTGGATGAGTTCAGTGATAAGCTAGATCCATGCTTGTTAATGAGGTGATATTGCATCTGATTGGCTGAGCTTGTTAGCACTCTTGAGGCCATATTTCTGGTTTGATTTTGATAAAACTTGGAATTTAAGCTTATATCATCAAGATCTGTGATGAGTTCAATAAAGACGAGATCCATGCACATTAATCAGGTGATCTTGTATCAGAATGGCTGAGCTTGTTACCACTCTGGAAGCCATATTTCTTCTCCTATTTTGATAAAACTTGGAACATGGGCTTGTATCATCATGATCATGGACAAGTTTGATAATGAGTGAGTCATATATATTAAATGAAGTAATCTTACATCAGATTAGATAAACTTGTCACCACTCTGGAGACCATATTTCTTGTCCAATTTTGATCAAATATGGAATATAGGCCTGTATCATCAAGATCTTGGGCAAGTTTGATAATGAGTGAGATCAATACATAATAATAAGGTGATCTTGCATCAGATTAGCTTAGCTTGTTACCATTCTGGAGGCCATATTTTTGATATGATTTTGATAAAACTTGGAATATGTGCTTATGGACACGGTTTTCTAATTATTGCCCATTGTACTGATATTGCTCGCTAGGTGTGTAGCAGTAGTGTCTGACATATCACTATTGCAATAGATTGTAAACAAAGCGAATCAGTGCATACAAATACCCATAAAGGATTCTGATTCCACAAATTTTATAAGAGAACATTTACATTTCAAATTTGTAGGAAATAAATTCAAAAGCCACGGACTTCAGAGTGAAGTGGGCGCAAAACAGTATTTAAATTCTAATGGATATTTCTGTTATTGAAAAAGGAATGCATGTTTCTGTGAAGGAAAACTGGTTGTCAGCGACCCCAGATAGAATTTTCAATGAAGACACGCTGCTTGAAATGAAAAGTCCAATGCCTACTAACTAGACAACACTGGATGAATTTTTTTCAAACAAGAAATATGATGTCTAAAAGAGTGGCAATGACAGTCTGATTATTACGAAGAAAGGGAATAGAGGGTTCTATATGCAAATACAGATGACAGTGCTATGCACTGAGATTAGGAAATGTAAACTTTTTGTATGGCTTAGTGCAGATGAAAATTATGTAAATGGCCATGTTACAAGACTAAGTACATTTTATGCAGAGAAAGTTATGTCACGCATAGTTGATGAAATTGAAGAAGATCGCTTATTATTCAGTAAGACTTTCAAAACAAATATGCATCTGTGACTATAACTTTATATAATTATAGTTTTATGTTGGTTCTGATTTTTTAATCATGTTATGATGTTAATGAATATGGCATTTATTTAAATTACAGATTTGGGAAAATAAAATGTCATTTTATGTGTCAGTTCAGGTTTCACCTTTAGTCAAGTGAAAAAACATTAACTCATAAGAAAAAAATATGAGTTTCTTCAGGCCTAGAATATAACATAAATTTCCTTGTAGCAAGAAGGATTAGTATATTGAGAAATTTACTGTGGTCGGAGTCTGTGTGAGCTATTTTACAGACAAAGATTTGTGTTCAGTTCCTAATGCTTTTTGTTCTGCAAGTTTTATACCCTGCGATCTCTCTACAGTACATATATCAGCACCTTTATTTAGAGTTTATATGTACCGCATTATTTTTCTACATAACTGGGCACAGTTTCTTTCATCTATTGACTGTGTTATTTCCATCTTGTAGTCCAGGGGTCCCCAACCTTTTTGTGCCTACGGGCACATTTGTGAGTTTATGAGAGAGTGGCGGGCACCAAACAATTAACTTGACCCATTTTATATATTTTTTTATTATTCTTTATAACCTTTTCCACAGGCACACAAAAAACTTTGGCGGCACCATGGCACCTGTGGGCACCGCGTTGGGGACCACTGTTGTAGTCAATGTCAAGGCCAGCCTAACATTTTCTCGCACAGACATGATAAAGTGAATATTTACTATTTAAAGCAAGTTTTGAGAAATAAAGAATAAATATTTGTATTTTAACTTATCAGTTAAATTTTAATCATAATATTGGTACGTATCTGTGATTTGATGACTTTCAGGCCCTAAGTTAGCCTTGGGCAGTTTGTCAGATTGCCGACTCTGAACAATCGACTCTACATAGATTGTTTTGATGCATGTTGCTGAGTTTGTGGTGAGTAGGTTAAATGCAAGGCTGAGCAAATCCCATAGCCCGACGTCCAGGACTATTCATTTTTGAAGTCGGGCAAGTAAAATTTTCCAAGTCGCTCGTCCGGGACAAGTGCTTTTTAAAAAAGTAGGGCATTTCCTTATTTTCTTGCTTTAATCACTATATCTACCTTTATTTGGCCAATCATGCCCTCCGGGCATACTGAATACTTGATTCTACCCCTCTTCATGTATACATTTACATTCTGTATAACACATAAATGTGGTCAGTGATAATTTTCGCATATGCGCACGTTCTGTTACCACTTAACTGCACATTGAGCTAAGCGACCAAATTATTGGCAAATCAAAACACGTCAAACAAAAGAAAGCCAGTATGATAAATTAGCAGTGTTTTAAGCGACTTTGTTGCATTGTGTTTACTCAAGCCAGATCCTCACGAGCGGCTCACTATGATTTTAATCCAGCAAGTCAGCATAATTAAATTAATGAAAGGTACTTTACCGACATCAGTGTTGGTTTCCTTTATGAACTGATTAAATGACAGTAATGATTCTTTAATTTTTAATTGAATATACAGATGATTAATTTGCACGTGCGATATTGTGTTTGAAGCGAAACAATTACGCTAATTAATGAGCTGTCTCTGTTCGTATTTCAAAGAGAAAATATATGTTATGATCACTTTAGAAGTAGTTGTCAAGCAAGCTGATAGTTACTTTGTGGATAAAAAGAGTTTGCTAAATTATTTTCGCAAAAAAGGTAATAAGGGCGATTCGGAGAAGGAAAATTTTTGTGAAAGTGGAGGGATAAAACATAAGACTGCTACTGAATGTGCGGTAGCTATTTCTCTAAAGAGACATAAGCAGAACCTTTGAGATGCTGTAGAGCATTTGACTACACACACTTTCCTCATGAGAGGGCAGCTCTGTTGAAATATGGGAGGGAAGACTTGCAGGTTCTTCTTAATCATCTTCAGGGCTGAGCAAATCACGTAGCCTAACGTCCCGGACTATTCATTTTTGAAGTCGGGCAAGTAAAATTTTCCAAGTTGCTAGTCCGAGACTAGTGGATTAAAAAAAAATTTGCTCAGCCCTGAAATGTTAATAATACTACTCGTGAGATTTCTTTGACAGGTGGGTTTGGAAATAAAAGGCACATGTCTCTAGCAATTAACCAGGAGGATTGCGTTCAAAGCATGATTGATCTTACGAAAACATGGCACCCTCAAGCGCTGTTTATGATCTGTTGTTTGTGTGATAATTACAGGAGACTGATACATACTGCTTGGCAAATAATTCAGTGGACAAAAATAAGTTCTTGAATCATTCTCAAAAGTCAGATTGTCAAATATTTTGATGCATGTCGCCAATGATAACTGTTAAGTAAATGGATAAAAAAGTGTTCATGAATCATTTAGTTGTGAGTATAAATAAATCATTACAAACAGTCTAGCTTTCATTATCTCTCACTCTTACTTAAAAATCTAGCCTTTTCCAAAGCCCTTTCTACCTATCCATTTATCTGTCTATACATGTACATGTCTGCTTTTACTCTTCTAACTGTATCTGCATTCTAACTCTTTCTAATCTACATATCTATCTGTATGTTTTATTTACATATATATTGTTTGATAACTTTAATTATCGGCATATGGTTTTAAGGGGCCAACAGAGATAAAAAGAAAACAAAAGCTTAAATAAACATAATGCGATTTCATTAAAATATACCATATATTATTTCATTTTATTGTTTTACTCATGTTGGGATATTAAGTTTGGGGCAAGCTAAAAATTTCCAAGGGCAAGTTCAATTTTCTAGTCAGTTTGCCCTGGGCAAGCTGACTTTTATTAAATTTGTAAATCCCTGGGTATCAAACATACACAGTCTTCATGCACTTGTCCATGTATTTCACACATTGATTTCTTTCATAAATTGTGTTTGCGATGATTATTTGAACATCCATTGATGGAACATGAACTACCTCCACTTTTCTTATATTTTCCATTGCTATCCGTGTCAATTTTTAAGATAAAACAAGCAAAGATAAAATGGCAGCAAAAAGACTGATGTTGTTTTGATCGTGATATGTGTGGTATCTAATGTTCATTTCACTATCATTATGACTGACACATCACATGATTGATTAATGGCAGCGCTTATGAAACTGGGTTCAAATAGAGATAACGGTGTCTATATCATAATGATCTCAGGCAAGTTTGTTAATGAGCAAGATCCACACACATATTAATGATGCGATCTTGCATCTGATTGACTGAACTTTTCAACACTTGAATGACTTTATTTATGATCAGATTTTGATCAAAGTTGTTAAATTGTCATATCATTAAGATGTTGGATGAGTGTGGTTATGAGCAAGATCTACACATATTTATGATGTAAGCTTGCATCTGATTAGCTGAGCTTGCTGTCACTTTGGAGACTGAAGTTAGATTGGATTATGGTCAAACTTGATAAATAGCCTTTTATCATCATGGTTTTAGACAGGTTCTATAACCAGTCAGGTCTGCCCATATCAGTGAGGTGATCTTGCATCTGATTGGCTAACCATGTTACTTCTGTAAAGACAATATTTCTCCTTCAATTTTGATAAAACTTCGTAAATAGATTTATATAATCCAGATCTTGGATGTGAACTACACATATTATGATTTATGCCTCTATCTATGGAAATAACTTTTTTTCAGACTGTATTAAAATAGGAACAATCTACATGACATAAGTAGTGCTCACAAATTCAGAGAGCCCAAATGCCCTGGGCCCCTCTAAATCTATGTTGTGTCCCATCTGTATTCCAATTGAGTTGCCCTTTGGGCTTGTACATAAATAAAAGTGTTATCTAATTAACCTGATGAAACCTTGAGCATGCCAACAAAATGCAGCATTTTCATTTTGAGGTACTTGAAAGACACTGGTAAATTATTAATATTCAGCCCCCTGCTATGGCTCCATTTGTAGGTTTTTCATGCTTATGAAGATCATCTGCTTACTTGTATCGCAACTATAAATTTTGTATACAAAGCAAACCCCATGACTTATGAATGGCAAAGAATACTATTTCTGTTTTCCATATTTCATTGGTTGCCTATCATAACACACTTGTCTTTAATGAATAATGACCGGTCCCTTGCTCTCACTAATAGGGTCATGCATCACTGGTTAAATATATAAAATGGTACCTATGCAGTTGTTTGAAAATTAATTAATCTAAGCTAGAGGATTAGCAACATATACAGGCATCAGAGACAATGTTTTTCACTTTAAATAAACAGAGAATTACATTGTATTGTAATTTATTTAGTTCAAAGAATTGGTAGCCACTGAATATATTTACATGGAGTTGGTCACTGTACTATGACATGACCTATTTACAAAACTTAAAGCTGTTGTTTTTACAGATTGAAGTAAAAAGAGACCTATGGTTCTCTGTCTTCATTTGTTTTTAACTTTGAACAAGCAGCATGTGAAGATTTATGCAGTGTACAGAAAATGAAACTGCTTTAAGTCCCCTGAATACTCTTCCCTACGGATCATGATGAATTATACACAGACAGCAGATTGACCTGAAGCTGAAAGCATTCAGACAGTCAGATATCTCAAGAACAGAGGTGTATGCAACAGTTATTAGGAATTCTACAAATGAATATGCAGAAATTTTGAAATTGGAAATTTTTGGAAATCACGTTAGTTTTGAGCCTCTCTGCAGCAGAATATGAACGAGGGTTCAGTCTTGTGAACAATATCAAAAGTACAATGTCAAGAGAAACTGGTTAAAGCAGGACAGACTACAAATGCTTATGAACATCAAATCTGTTTATGAAAATCAACTCAGTAAGGAAGACACTGAAAGAGCAATAAACTATTTTGATAATGAGTCCTGGTTTATATCGGGACCTGGAGAAAACATTACTTTTAATGAAATCAGATCAAATAAAAAATGTACAAAACGATATCACATTTATTTCCTTCATAAGTACACTATTTTGAGAGGCAAGTAAACACAAAAAAAGAGTTAATTTAAAGATTTTTATATTTAATTTTTTATTTAAAGCACACCATTAGCAAAAACAAATATGTCCCTTTAGAACAAGGGGAGTTTGAGTGAGGGCAAGTGATTTTTGAGCTCTTCCTGGTCATAGACCAGAAAAGCTTATGGGATGGCCTTTTGTCCATTGTCAGATGTTTGGCCATCCATTGACACAAGTTAGTTATCACTATTCCTCCAAAGCTACATGGATGATTGCGATGAAGCTTTACACACACTTTTATTGCAAGGTCTAGTTGGTCCTAAATGAAAATGGTGCTGCTTGGACATCCAATATGGCTGCCACAGCAGCCATTTTGAAAATATTGTTATTGCTACTCCTCCTGAATGGATTGTCATATCAACATGGGGTTTTCACTAAAAGACTTCTTATGATGTCTAGTTGTTCCTAAATAAAAATGGTGCCAATCTGATGTCCAATATGTCCACCATGGCAGCCATGTTGAAACTCTTATCGACACTCCTGAACAGAAATATACATTGACTTGGGGTTTATACCAGAAGATTTCTTATGATGTCTAGTTGGTCCTAAATGAAAATTGTGCAGCTTAGACATCCAATATGGCTGCGACAGTGGTCATCTTGAAAATCTTGTTATGGTCGTATGAAATGGTCATATCAACATGGGGTTTTCACTAAAAGACTTTTTTATGATGTCTAATTGGTCCTAAATGAGAATGGTGCAGATCTAATGTTCAATATGGCCACTATGGCAGCCATCTTGAAAATCTTTTTATTGCTACTCCTCCTGAATGGAAAGTCATTTTGACTTGAGGTTTTCACCAGAAGACTTCTTATGATGTCTAGTTGGTCTTAAATGAAAATGGTGCCGATCTTTCATCCAGTATTGCCACCATATCAGCCAGCTTTAAAATCTTGTTATTGTTACTTCTCCTGAAAGGAAAGTCATATCAGCATGGTGTTTTCATCGGAAGACTTATGGTGTCTATTTGGTCTTAAATAAAAATTGTGCCGATCAGATATTCAATATGTCAATCACAGCGACCATCTTTAAAATCTGATCGCTACTTCTAGATGGAAAGTTATATCAACAATTGGTTTTCACCAGAAGACTTCTTATGATGTCTACTTGGTACTAAGTAAAAATGGTGCTGGTCTGACATGCAGTATGGCACCATGGCAGCCATCTTGAATATCTTGATACCACTACTCCTCCTAAACCAAAAGTCATATTGACATGGGGTTTATATGCTTATATTTCCTAAACTGCTTGATTTCTGGGATGAATCATTATGCAGCTAAGACAATTCATTCTGCAACATGTGCTCTCACCCCTTTGATCAGGGGTCAAGGTCACAGTCAGAAAATTTGTATGAAGGTTTTGGATAAAGTTTTTTCATTTGCTTATATTTCCTAGGCTCCATGATGGATTTTGTTTATACTTTGGATGAATCATTATGAAGCTTAGACAATTCATCATGTGACATGCTCACTCAGCCATTGTACCTTGCACTTTTACGCCAATGCTTTAATTGTGGGCTCAACATGCAGGCCCTGGCCTTTTTGTTCTTATAAGACTCCAATTTGCAAAAGTTCGAGGATTTGAAAAATAAAAAATATTGCTTGGCTACTCATTACATCGTTTTTTTGGGTACTAAATGGTGTGAAGAAAAATTAAAGTTGCAGCAAAATTCTAACTCCGTGGTTGTTATCTGGGTTATCCAAAAATTGAATCCATCTCTTACACTTCTTGAGGCAATTTTCTCCAAATCACAGGTGATTACATGTTTGGAACCAGGAACAACAAACACTTAGTTGGCTTACATTGAAACTGAATGATTTCGTCAATTTTTGTATAAAAGGTCGCAGAAATGACAGAATTAAAAGTGTAGGTAAATGTATGTCATTGATGACTGAAACAGTGTCAAATGTTATTTTCAACTCCTATCATTTTATCAGGATCTATTCTTAACATGTAGCTAATTTTGTTATAATCTACTCAAAACTTTTCCCTTTGTGAATTACTGCTACAATGATCTCTGAGTCTTTTTCAGATAGTTGAAGTTATTTGACTCACATCGGAAGGTGATGAGGATGTTCCAATTGATGAAATCATGAGTAGAATAATCAGTGTAGACCTCGATCTGCCAGTACATTATGTGATGGCAGATCAGAGTCTGCGTTGTTATCCCATGCTTTAGAGTGGGATATTGTGATACTCTCCATTTGTCTGTCCATCCAGCTGTTCATAACTCTATCTCCTAAACTGCTTGGTGGAACTTCACCAAATTTGGTACATAGATTACCTATGTAGTAACCATCTTCAAGATGTGAGATGTAATGAAAAAAGCATGGGAATTTGCCATGGTGAGCCATGGAAGCTAAGTTCTATTTCACAGTTTTGTGTGCATTTTATCATTTTATATATATATATATATATATATATATATATATATATATATATATATATATATATATATATATATATATATATATATATATATATATATATATATATATATATATATATCACTTTCATATCATGATGTAAGTTTGACTGATCTGTTAGATGTCAGTGAAACTCAAATACATGTAACTGACATTTGGGTTTATAATGCATTTTAAATAATAAACTACATGTTCAATTTGAATCAGATAAATGAGATTAGACTGTGCACATTTTCTTCCTATAGGTATCCAACTGTACGCAGAACCAGACACAGAACTGTAGTAATCCCTGTAATGACTGCCTCGGGATGTCAGATGATAGTTATAACCTTCTGTATGCCATATATGCCTGGACGTAAGTACCAAATCAAGATTAAGAGGCATATATGACCTCTCTTCTCACTTTGTATCAGTGCTTTCAGAAATGGGTATTATACAAGACTTTCTTTGTCCATGCATTTATACATCATTGTCCATGAATCTAACCACTTCCTTCAGGCTGTAACTCTTATTTCAACACACCTATTTAGCCCGAACTTAGAGTTTAGGTACATCTTAGGATAAATTCACTTGAATACCTAAATTGGGTTTCTGTGACCTTTCCAGTTTTATTCAACATTGCTTCAAAATGGTGCTTGGACTCAAATCCCAATGCATTTTCAACTATTGCTACCAAAGTAGCAGTGTTTGTGTATCTTGAGATGAACAGACATTGCACACCAAAATCGGGGTAAAAATGTGACCTATTTTCCACAATATTGCTTACCAATACTCATGTCACAAAAACTTGGGCACCTAATGAGCTCCTACTCTCAAACATCTCTAGTCAAGCTGAAAAGATGCTGTAGTTGTATAAACTTTTTGAATATTTTAAACTCATTGTTCAACTTAAATTGGATTCACCAAGCCCAACAATTTCAGTTTTATTCTCAGATTGGTTCTAAATGCTGTTAACATGGGAGACTTTGCAATCAGTTTAAATCTGCAAGATGCAGACCATCATGTTCCATTACACAAGTCCTCAAGGAAATTCCATTAGTGTGTCACTTCAGGGTCCTGCCCACATCTGTGACTTCCAGCTACCTGGAAAACATGCAACAAAAACACCATGTGAGTTATATTCTTAGTAAACACATGAATTCCTTCATTTCACTCCAACTCTGCCTTGGATTCCTTGTCAACAAGGACAAATCTGATATTGTCCCATCTCAGCATTTCACCCACTTGGGTATGGAGTTCAGAATGCATGTAAACAGGTTATGTCACCTCAGAAAATTGCCTTGAAAATCCTCTCTATGGTGTCTTCGGTCCTCTCAAAGAATCGTATCACAGCTTGAGAATTCCTTCGCCTACTGAGTCTCCTTAATGCAGCAGTGGATCTCATCATCCTGGGTTGCCTGTTCATGAAACCATTGCAAATGATACTGTTGTTCCAGTGGCAATTGAAGCTTTGCCCACTGGGACAAACAGTCCTAATTTACAATTATATGAGGTCACATCTCAGCAAATGGGAGAACCTCACTTGGATTATAGCGGGTGTTCCCTTGCAGGTTCAGCCTTCAGGAATCACAATTTATATGGACGCCAGCATGGTGGGCTCGGGGTACCCACCTCCTGCCATCATTTTGGGAAGTCTTTTCACATTGTGGCCTCTTCAGGATGGACTATTTCACATCAGTCTCCTAGAGATGAAGGCTATAGTAAATGCATTTCATTGGTGGCAACAGACAGTGTATGGAAAGGGCATCCTCATTCTATCTGATAACTCGACTGTGGTGAATTATCGCAGAAGGCAAGGTGGAACCAAATTTCTAGACCTTTGCCTCCTATTTGGGTTGGAACAGTCTGGATGCATATGCTTACCCCTCTGATCCCAATGGTCTTGTAAAAGGCATGGGAATCAGATTACCATCTTATCCTTATTGATTCCCTTGAGTAGAAAAAATCATGGATAAATGACTTGTTAAACTTGGCAGCTGAAATTCCAAGGAAAATTGTGGTCTTTCCTGACTTGCCTAAACAACCTTGACTACAGGCATTTCATCAAAACCCAGATCTATTGAACCTGCACATCTGGATCATATCAAACAATCCCTCAGGAGCAAACATTTCTCAGAACACGTGGTGGACAAGATGGCTTGTGCGATAAGGTCCACTATTCTGAAATCATATGAGGGGAAGTGGAGAGTTTTATCAGTGTTGTGCAAAGGAACACATCACTCTGCTTAAAGCATTGATATCCTAAATACCTAACTTTCTCCTGTGGCTTTCTGAGGTGTAGAAGTTAGCAAACATCACTATAAAAGGTTACCAGTCTACAATACCAGACATGTTTTGTTATCACGGAAGTGAGGATATAGGACAAAACAAAGACCCATTTGACCTTATGGCAAACTTTGACCTGTCATGAATTTTATTTTTTCCATTTTTTTCACACCTTGCTTCCAGTGTGGTATATTTATGGTAATACTACCTGTGATCATGTGACTGTGAACTGGCTTAAGCAGGGCAAGATGATTTAGTTGCAAATTTCAAGCAGCATAAAACAATTAACACCCCTTTGATTCTGTTGGCAGGGTCAGTTGGATTCCATGTTTGAAGCTTGTCAACATTGATTATACTGTGTTGTCAGAAGTAATTTCGAAGGATTAAAGAGATTAATTGATTGTGGTTGGATTACTGAAGAACTCAATCAGAATAAAACAGAGTCTTGTTTGGCTTTGTTGTTTAAAGTTTGTTGAGATGTCTAAGCATGCGTTATCTCCCAATGCTAAAAGTCAAAAATCTAAGCAACCGAAATATCACACAAAATTCAAAGATGGATTGAAACGGGAATTTCATTGGTTGCAATCAAGTTCGAAGGACATGAATATGCATTCTGCCTTTCCTGTATATATGACAGCAAACCTCTATTATTGTTCTTAAATCCTCAAATACAAATTAAAAAATCCATTCTAACAAATTTACAAACTTTTGTGCAGAAGTTATGATAAAAAAGTAATTCTCTGTTGCATTACATCACAAGGACCTTCACAGAAATCAGTTACTGTAGCATTAAATCACAAGGACCTGTACAGAAGTCAGTTATTGTAGCATTACATCACAAGGACCTGTACAGAAGTCAGTTATTGTAGCATTAAATCACAAGGACCTGTACAGAAGTCAGTTATTGTAGCATTACATCACAAGGACCTGTACAGAAGTCAGTTACTGTAGCATTAAATCACAAGGACCTGTACAGAAGTCAGTTATTGTAGCATTAAATCACAAGGATCTGTACAGAAGTCAGTTATTGTAGCATTACATCATAAGGATCTGTGCAGAAATCAGTTACTGTAGCATTAAATCACAAGGACCTGTACAGAAGTCAGTTATTGTAGCATTACATCACAAGGACATGCACAGAAATTGGTTACTGTAGCATTGCATCACAAGGACATGCACATAAATTGGTTACTGTAGCATCCCATCACAAGGACATGCACAGAAATTGGTTACTGTAGCATCCCATCACAAGGACATGCACAGAAATCGGTTACTGTAGCATCCCATCACAAGGACATGCACAGAAATTGGTTACTGTAGCATTCCATCACAAGGACATGCACAGAAATTGGTTACTGTAGCATTCCATCACAAGGACATGCACAGAAATTGGTTACTGTAGCATTCCATCACAAGGACATGCACAGAAATTGGTTACTGTAGCATTACATCACAAGGGCCCTAATGCAAATAAAGTTGCATAACATAGAGAATTGTATATGAAAAACACATCTAGTGTCCATAAAATAACTTTGAAGTATTAAATTGCAATTTCCTGGTAAGTTACATATTGGCACAAATATTCTTTATGTAGATACCAGTAGAATTGTAGAGATTTGGTTAGAATCAAAAACTTTGCAGTATTTTATGCATTTTTTTGAACTTACATCTTATTAATATCAATATGATTATAGTTTGATCAGTTGAGGGAATTATTATGGATTAATAGAAAAACATTTATTCTTACAAAAAAATGAATGCGCAGCATTGATGGATGAGGTGTATGAATGTAGCCATAACCATGTATTTGCATTGGATTTCACATGACATTGATGCTTGGGTGTATTATTTTACTTGTCCGTTTTTCAGGCAGCACCCAAAATAAATCACTGATGTGCTAAATATAAATGACTTGTGCGTGTTTAAAAAATAAATGACTCAGGTGTATTGAAACCCTCACCCTTCAGGCTCTTGCTTCTGTGACCCCCTGGGATTAGGCTGACATTTATACCAGAAAAAAACATGCATGATCCTGAACTCATGGCTTGAGATTCTTCTTCTTTTTCTTTCAGAAATGCAGTTGTGGTGATTGCTGCAGGATTTCTCATAGACAAAGTGGGAAATAGAAGTATGTATATAAAACAACCATATTTTATCATGTATAATGCATGCCCACCTGCAAACTAAATAGAGCAGTGGGTTTTTCTGCTATTTGTTTTGTCCATGATATCAAGCAAACAGCATAGACCCTGATCTGCTTATGCATTATGCATCTGCACATTTGGGTCTTTGCTTTTCACAGTTAGGAGTGTTATGCACAGATAAATTCAGTACTTCTCTGTTTAGTCTGCATTGAATATTGAGTGATATATTGATATATCTATTATCAGTACTGGCATAGTCAAACAAATCAAGACACTAATTTCTATATATGGGTCGCTAGATTTTAGTCGCACATTGAATTTATTCACTTATATGATCTTGTACCACTTTAATTAAACTTTTTCGTGTGGTGAAATTGGAGTTGTAATCATGTAATATTTGTAAAATACATTAATATGGGAAGTCATAATTTTATTAATTATAATTTTATTAACCAAATGTCTTCACACAGTAGGCATGGCAGTTAGAATCTATCTATGTATCTCTTAGACTGTATCAAACTTATTAATGCATGGAATGAAGATACAATTACACTTTGTTTTAGTACCAAAGGAATTGATATGTTGTCATTGAATCAGCTAAGGTAACAGGAGTTAAGTCTTCCTGGGCATACTCAGTTTTCAGAGGATAAAATGGCTGAGGGTGCATGATTTAAAGATGGATTGCATTTTAGTGCTGATTAACCTACTGTATATACTCTTGTATAAGCCGGGTCCAAATGCACACAACATAGACCCTGATCTGCCATCACTTAATGCGCCGGCAGAGCAGGGTCTATGTTGTTTGTTCTACTGATTAGTCCTTCCAAACTGCATAGACCCAGATCTGGCAGCGCATTATGCAGTGTCAGATCTGGGTCTATGCAGTTTGCAGTTGGTATGAGCTTATATGCGAATATATACGGTAGGTTAATGCAGGTACCCATGTATGGGTGCTTTGACTGGAGCCAATGCCTTGCTCAAAGATTCACTAGTGTTGGTCAAGGCAGAAATTGAAACCATTAGCTCGCAATTCACTGCAAACTACTGATAATATTAGAAACTCTTACACTGGACTGTTCTGTGTACAGTTTAAAATAGTGCTTTGTAAAGATGACACATGTCATATTTATCTTGCAGTTGGTGTTTTTATTTTTTCCTTCCTGTGTGTCGTTGGGTCCTCCACCTTTGCTCTTGGAGCCATGCTGAAGGGAACCAACTACATGTTACCAGTGATGCTTTTGGGACGGCTTATCTTTGGTTCTGGAAATGGATCTCTTACAAGTACATCGAATGTTGTGATGGAGTAATAGAATCTATGTTGGGATTGGCATTGGGACAAGAAAATCCCAGTCTTGGGGTTACATTATTTGTCTACTGTGAGGCTTTGCTGCGCAGAAGGCAATAATATAACTTCAAAGCTGGGAATTCCTTGTCTTGGTGCCAACCCTACATTGATTATTTTTCATGCTCATTAGTTTTTCAAAGAAGATAGAAAAATGTAATTAGTCAATTTTACTCCATCACATGCTTTACTTGAACACATTGAAGTTGTGTTTAGTATTATGATGTCAGTAAACTGCATAATTCTATATTAGTGAGCAAAACTTGAGTGGGGTTAAAGGGCAACTTCTCAGACTTTATATATCATGTATATGTGCCTTTAAAAGTGCCTATAGTTCTGCTATTATGCTCCATTACACAAAAGGATGAAGAAGGAAAAATAAGTATTCATAAAGTTTGTAATTGATAATTTTCATGGTCATGGAACTTATTCAGTGTTAAAAATCTGCCACATTTGTGCTATAATGTTTTAAAAATATTTTTGCATGACAAAATCAATAAATATTGCTTCCAACTCAGAAACATTTAATCAAGCAAAAAACACATGGGACACAATATGTCACATCTTGATGTCACGAAGAACACTCACATGTCCAGCAGGCTTCGCTCACAACTAGATCGTACTCTATTTCACATTATGATAAAGTGAACTCATTACCTGACAATCCAAGACAACCAACCTGAAATTAATGAACCAGGACAATGAGATCAGGACAACAAAAGTAAGGGCTATTATTTTGTGAGATTTCTTTGTCACATGGGTGAGAAAAAGTCCTCCGTAGTGTAGTTTTGGATTATACACCTGGAGCTTATCTTGGTTTCCAATGTTTGAAGTGATGAAGAATAATAGAATCTATCAATGTATTTGACGTGTGATAGCAGGGATGGTGCTGGCTTAAAAAAAGTTGTGGCGCCAAA
The DNA here is from genome assembly GCA_029931535.1 of Margaritifera margaritifera. Taxonomy (NCBI): domain Eukaryota; kingdom Metazoa; phylum Mollusca; class Bivalvia; order Unionida; family Margaritiferidae; genus Margaritifera; species Margaritifera margaritifera. The sequence continues at coordinate 3,049,314 of JAQPZY010001528.1, forward strand.
AAAATCGCAAATCTCAATATTTTGTCGCCAATTTTCAAAAAGTGTCGCCAAGCAAGGAGTAAGTATTTTTCCATGTCTATTAATGTAGTAGGCAATGAAAATTGAAAAAAGATGGAGTATTTATTACTTTATTGACAGCAAACAATACAATACCACAATATTATAGAATAAATTATTGCATGACTTTTTTGTATGCTTATTTATAATGTTTTGCACTATTAAAATGTTGTTTCATAAAAATAATAAAATCGAATGTCACATGAGTATGCATCTTGATTTTGCGGCTGCCCACTTGCTGAATGCAGTTTCAAAGTCGAAGTCTCCTTCACATTTGTACGTGCCGATTCTCATTAGATTCTCTCTCTTTGATGTACTTAACTTCAGACAAATTGGTTTGTTCCACTTAGTGTACTTTACCTATGCAAATTAGTCTAATGGGCTCTCCCTCAGCAGTGCTCAATGGATTTGACATAACACATCACCCTAGCTATTGTGAGCCAATTCAATAAATCTCTGAAAGGTGTCTGTTTATCTCTGACCGGCTAACCTTTTAATTGTCTTTAAACAGTTGTATAAACTGATCGACTTTTTATCATATTAAATGATAGACTGTATTCAGTTTATTACAGACTCAGTATTTGTAAATTTCTTACGTCGGCTGAATAGTAGAATGTTAAGCTGCCTGTCTTAGCTAGATGAGAACCGTGTATATTTCAGTGTCATAGGGTCACATTGGTGTGATTGATACATCCTGTCGTGTGTCTCAAAGCCTCATTATGTACATGTTTCACTATAGTTTTCTAAAGTTTCTGAAGACTACCGTTCAAGACTAGTTTTCTTCATAATATTTTCTTCTTTTTTTTTCCCGCACTGACACACGTATAATCAGCACACGGAAAATCGAGAGTATACCTCCTATGTGTATACGATTTATTGAAAACAGTTTACCTCTTATAGGGCAAGAAAGCCTTATACATGAATAGATTTGCATAAAATCAATTTATGTATGAGAATAAAGGGTAACCTTGGAAATATTCAATCGGGATGGACCTAATCGTTTGAATGTAAAATTCTTGAATATTGTCCTAAAAGTATGAAACACATATCACAGAACATCAGTTTTAATTTTCTATCATATCTCTGCCACGGACGCCCAAATTTCCAACTGTCAAGAAATTTTTGGGATTTCGGTGTCCGTTCATCATGATGTGGTGTTGTACTTAAAGCATTACTACCAGCTGCACTACAAGTAGATGATGTTGGACTGTCAGGTATAACATCTGTTTCAGTTACTGGGTTGTCTGATGCACTTGCATCTAAATCCAAATGCTGTTAATTTTGTTAGCTTAATCTTTTTATTTGTGATCAATCCCCTGTCCGTCCCAGCATATATGGCTGGTTAGAACTTTAGAATTGGCCCCTCGTAAAAAGCCGTATTAAAAAGTCAGTCAACTTAATCTTAGGATGAGACGATGAACACGAAAAGTCTAACTTACGTTTACCCATTACAGTATATAGTTCTGATTGAGACTTAATTTTATTTTTCATTTACTTCGTATTTATACAGAACGATTGGAGCTTCAAAGGTAATCAGTTTTCTTTGAAGTTTCAGCAATGTTTTTTTTTCTTTCTAGTACATTTTTCCAAACAAAAAAACAAAAAGGATTAGCGGTTGTTTGGTCGATTGTAGCTAGTCCGGTAGCATGACTATTAAAGTGTATCACCGCATACAGTACTCAGGCCAGGTGTCAGTATAAGCGGTCGATATGAACAAAGGATTTGTTTATGTAACAATAGATAGATTCCAGTGCATTGTATACCCAAATCTGCGGCTTCCTTTCATGGTGCCTTTGAATTCCTCCACTCCAAACCCAAGATTGTATATACAAGTTTTAACAGCCCAAAAAACCGGCAGATGGTATATTTTGTTGCCAATCAGGAAAAAAAATCGCAATTTGCGACATTGGTGATGCCCAGCGCGATCCCTGGATAGAGAAATCACATCTGAGGGGTCATAATTGTGGGCAGAAATGAGTCTTTGGCAAGTTCCTGCCTATCAAATTGTTATTCCAAAGATGGGATTTCCCCATCGCTTACTGATGCATATAATGGATTATTTTTCTCTAATTTCACACAAGAAAGTAGATTGGAAAAAAAGATGGCATATAATTGGTATGGATATAGCTTTAGAAATACTACATATATACTTGCATATAAGGCAGGTCCAACTGCAAACAACATAGATCCTGATCTGCCATCACATAATGTGCCAGCAGATCAGGGTATGTATTGTTTGTTCTTCTGATTATTCCTAACAAATTGCATAGACCCAGATCTGCCAGTGCATTATGTGATGGCAGATCTGGGTCTGTGCAGTTTGCAGTTTGACTTGACTTATAAGTGAGTATATATGCTTAGTATTTTTTAAATTTGTACATTATTAAAAAGAATATAAAAAGCTTAGTTTACAGCAAAAACTTTGTTGTAAACAAGGATTACTATTTATAGGCTGGCAAAATACTGTATATACTCGTGTATAATTCAATACCAACTGCAAACTGCATATACCCAGATCTGCTGGCGTATAATGCGCCGTCAGATCTGGGTCTAAGCAGTTTGTAAGGACTAATCAGTAGATCAAACAACATAGACCCTGATCTGCAGGTGCATTATGCGATGGCAGATCAGGGTCTATGTTGTTTGCATTTGGACCCGGCTTATACGCGAGTATATACAGTATGTTCTTCAGATACTATAACCACAAAAATATTGCATATGTTCATGATGTCATAAGCAGAATGACCTGATATACAGTGTCAGTTAGTGCACTTATGTAAATAGGCATTTCCCACATATCTCTCTCATGAGGGCAAACTATAGCACGCATATATAGGAATGAAAGAATATAAGATTTACTTTTGAAAGAATAGCAATTTTATTGCATGTTCACCCCAGAAGAAGTTGATACCCAGCTTGTATCTTAATCAGTTGGAGCAGTGGGTCAAGTACAATGGCAATGACCACAATTACCATCAAACCCATGACTTATCCAGGCCCCAATATTACCAACAATTCTTGCTCAGATATCAAGCTTGGTTGAATATTCTGACATCTGATTGGTTGGTAATTTGAAATGAGCCAATCATATATCAGAATTTTCAGTTAAGTCTGACTGAGAATTGTTTGTAATCTCGGGGTCAGATCGTAATTGCCAACCAACTTTTGATACAGGTGTTTGAAATGACAATAACACCCTTTTGCATCTGTTTAAGGGGATTTTCATTGGAATTTGCACATAGAGCCATAATAATCTCAAGTGACCAAAGGACAGAATAGGTCAAAGAACAAATAAAAAAATCAAAATTCATAGCTATAATAACAGCATTGTTCTTATTATTATCTTAAGATATGTTATGTCCATCATCTGATGTTTGTCCAGCATCCAACATCCATTAGCAAAAGTTTGTTATCGCTACTCCTCCCAAACTGTTGGGAGGATTGTCACCAAACTTTACAGACACATTCATCCCAAGATCTAGTTGGTCCTAAAGAAATGATGCCACTTGGATATCCAATATGGCCACTATGGTAGCAATTTTGAAACTTTTGTTATCACTGCTACTCCTAAATGAATAGTCATTTCAACATGGGGTTTTCACTAAAAGATGTCATATGAAGTCTAGTTGGTCCTAAATAAAGATGGTACTGATCTGACATCCAATATGGCCACCACAGGAGCCATCTTGAAAATATTGTTATCACTACTCTTTGTAAATGGAAAGAGTAGTTGTTCATAAATGACAATGGTGCTGATCCAGCATTGAATGGCCACCATTGCAGCTATCTTGAAAATCTTGTTATCACTGCTCCTTCTGGTTGGATGGTTATATTGACATGGATTTTTACCAAAAGACTTCTTATGATATCTTGTTTGCCCTAAATGGAAATGGTGCTGATCTTACATCCAATATGACCACTACCACAGCCATCTTAACAATCTTTTTATCACTATTCCTCTTGATGGTCAATTCAACATCAGGTTTTCAACAAAAGACTTTTGTATGATATGTAGTTGGTCCTAAATAAAATGGTGCTGATCTTACATCCAGTATGGCTACCTGATGGTTTTAGCACTCGGCAATTAAAAGGACAAAATGGTCTTATCTTGGATTCTGGCAAATCTTTTTTGCCAGTAGAGCGTCAGTCCCTTCAACAGATATCTTAGTGTAATGAAAGTTTGAAAATTCAGTAAAATGAATGGATTTGTAAAATATACATATAACTATGTTGCAATAATGTGAATACAATTGTTGCTTTTCTATATCTGTGTAAATGTTATGCTTATTAAACTTTTGTGATATTAGGTAATTAGATTTCATATGCATATATTTTAGAATGTATTGAACCTTTCTATGTTTGAATAAACACTCAGTTCTTTCAAAGATTCACCTTCATAAATGACAGGTCACCTAATACAAAACTCTTTTTATATCCAAACACGTAGCCACATAATTAAAGCTTAAAGATTTATGAATCAAAAGATGGATATACATCACTCTTGAAAAAGTTTATTTTATATTTCAGTTGTGCAGAATCGAATAACTGCCTACTGGTTCAGGAACAAAGAGTTGGCCATGGCCTTTGGAATCACACTTGCCTTCTCTCGACTCGGAAGTGTCCTGAACTTCCTTTTAACACAAAACTTTTCTGAGGCTCATGGTCTGACCTGGACTCTGTGGGGAGGTAACTCTACTAACTCCAAGGAATTTGAATAGCATATGAATCAACAGTCTTACAGAGACAGAAACTGCTATGCTAATGTGCTGTTGCTATTTCCTCCCTATCATGAAAGAAATCTTGCAGATTTTAGTACTTATTGCAATTAAAAAGGAAGATTTGTTTTAAAAAACAATTTTAAATGGCACTTTGACACATTATTGGCTATTTGCAGAGGAAATTGCACAAAAAAGGAAGTGGCTTCAAATAAATTTAATGACCTGAATAACCATGAGTACATCAAATCAACCATCATTGTTTGTCCCTCTGTATAATTTAGTTGGTATGTGATGTATAACAGTTTACATTCAAGTCTTGTTAAATTCATTCTCTATGTATCCACCTGCACTGTGGGCCAGAGAGCAAACTCCACTGAGTTGAATTGTATGAGTTTCCTCCCCATAAAATTCTGTGGTCATCATACTAGGTTAAAGTAAATCTTAAGTATTGAAGTATCTAATGCACGGCAGGTAAATTTATCATACTCGATCTCCCCCCTCTCCCCCTACCATCCATATTGAGCACTGGAAAGCAGTTCACACCAGATGCATTGAATTTACTATATCCTATAACACAAGTACCTGTATATTTATAGTACCAGATCCCATCCACCGCCACCCCTGTATTGAGTCTTAGAAAACATTCACATGAAAAACAGTGACTTTGCTATCCTGTGTATATGTCCAGTTATTGCCATGAAACAGTGGCTTCCATGGGAACAATTTGATCAGGGTCGACAGTTGAAACCTAATGTGTTTATCCAACAGATGGAATAATTAACTGTCTCTAATGAAAGCAGCTAGTGTGCTTATCCAACAGATGGAATAATTAACTGTCCTTAATGAAAGCAGCTAGTATGCTCATCCAACAGATGGGATTGTTAACCATCTTTAGTGAAAGCAGCTAGTGTGCTTATCCAACAGATGGAATAATTAACTGTCCTTAATGAAAGCAGCTAGTATGCTCATCCAACAGATGGGATTGTTAACCATCTTTAGTGAAAGCAGCTAGTGTGCTTATCCAACAGATGGAATAATTAACTGTCTTCAATGAAAGCAGTTTGTGTGTTTATGCAACAGATGGGATAATTAACTGTCTTTAATGAAAGCAGTTTGTGTGTTTATCCAACAGGTGGGATTGTTAACTGTCTGTAATGAAAGCAGCTTGTGTGCTTATCCAATAGATGGGATTGTTAACTGTCTCTAATGAAAGCAGCTAGTATGCTTATCCAACAGATGAGATAATTAACTGTTTTAAATTAAAGCTACTTGTGTCAGGCTTATTAGACTAGACTTTAACTTTTCTGCCAGAATGCAGTTTGTGTTGAGAATTGGCCTTTGTATTTGAAAGATTTTACCCTTGTATGTACATACATACATACATACATACATACATACATACATACATACATACATACATACATACATACATACATACATACATACATACATACATACATACATACATACATACATACATACATACATACATACATACATACAGACATACATACATACATACAAACATACAGACATACATACAGACATAGATATAAACATACAGCATCAGGGACAGTGTCATCTGTGTGAACAATGTTAGGATTCTGTGTAGTACGACAGTTTTGTCTGTGTGAGCAGTGTTATGATTCTATGTAGTAGGACAGTTTTGTCTGTGTTAACAATGTTAGGATTCTGTGTAGTAGGACAGTTTTGTCTGTGTGAACAATGTTAGGATTCTGTGTAGTACTGACAGTTTTGTCTGTGTGAACAAAGTTAGGATTCTGTGTAGTAGGACAGTTTTGTCTGTGTGAACAATGTTAGGATTCTGTGTAGTAGGACAGTTTTGTCTGTGTGAACAATGTTAGGATTCTGTGTAGTAGGACAGTTTTGTCTGTGTTAACAATGTTAGGATTCTGTGTAGTAGGACAGTTTTGTCTGTGTGAACAATGTTGGGATTCTGTGTAGTAGGACAGTTTTGTCTGTGTGAACAAAGTTAGGATTCTTGTATTAAAGTCATATATCTTCTACATCAGTTCGGTGTTATCACATTTGAAAAGGTGTTTTACTTGGTCATTGTATAAGGGGGGCCATACTAGCTTAGTTAGTTGAGCATCAGACACATGATCCAAGGACTGCAGGTTCAGTACCTGCCCAGACCAGCCAGAATAGACTGTCTCTGCGTTTCCTTGGGAAAAGCACTTAGCAATTATTTCCTCAGCATAATATTGCCAATAATGTGTAGAAAGTACCATTAAAAAACCACCAAGCTATCAAGCAAACACTAAAGCCCTTCTAATTATAATAACCAATGTAATTCAGAAACAGCATTGGCTTTTGCTTTTGGTTGAATTAAATTGATGAACATCCAGTATTTGGGTAGCCACCTAGCAGTGACAAGGGGAGGTAATTATAATAATATCTTGGAAGAGTTACTTCTCTTTAAATATTATTGTTTTGGGGTCTATATTGGATATAGATGGGAAACACATTTTTAGTCTTTCTGGGAGGGCTGGATTTGGGACATGGCAGAAGTTAATCCCTAACATTAATTCAGTCAGGTAAGTATTTTCAGAGAAACATAGTTTACAATAAAAATAGCACGAGTTTTAAATGGTAATACAAAATTTTGAGTAAGGTCATAGTAAACCAAATGTTTTTGCCTTGTGGAAACAGGACTTTGACCCATATGGTAAAATTATGGATAACCAGATATGCCGGGAGTTCCTGTCTTACCTGTGTAAGCAGAAAGCTATGACATAATAATGATATTCACAGGTGAAACACCACATTCCATGGAATACTTCTTTTATGATCCAGTAATACTGTGAAATATGGATAACAGGTACATATGGGAAAATAAACATATATTGAAAATAAATGCTTATGAGCCTTGACTTTTCCTTATAGCAAAAAAGGGTAGATAGGCAGGAATTAAATACAATAAGTAAGGTAACACATTTTTTCTCAGCAATTCTTCTTAACATAGCAGCCGTATTACTGAATAATATATCACTGTAGACCAGTCTAAAATAATTAGGATAAGAAGTGAATAACACATTACATGGCTTGCTGTGTGATACCAGTGTATTTGAAATTTCACTGTTGGGAAGTACATATAGAAAATTAGCACATATGGCATTCACTGATTTTAAATATGTTATACATACATACTTTTTTTCCAGATTTTACAGTATATAAAAAAGTACATTTCTATTATGTAACTGTGTGTTAATTAGAATCAAAAACTCTTGTTTATTTGATCTGAAACTTATGATTCTCATTAAATAATACAGTTCACTACCATGGCATACTATATTATTCAACTCTTTTAATAACTCAAGTGAGATACTGTATTTATTACATAATGCAGTAATGACTTGCAAAGATTAGTTCAAGAGTCCACCTTCATGTATGGTTACGTTAGAAATTCTTATCAGCTCAAAATTTTTTCCATCGACAGGAGCTATGCTGTGTGGACTGGGGTTTATTTCTGCCATAATTGTTGGAATTCTTGATGTATTTGGTGTAAAGCAACTTGGAGATGATGCCAACTTGAAAACAGAGTCTAAAAAAGTGGTAAGTTGTCATTTCATGTTCATTGATCTAATTTGAAGCTTAAAATACATTAATCTATTTAAAACTTGATTTCATACAAATTGAATTTTCATGCAGTAACTTTTATACTTTCAAAAATTTTTAATTGGATATTCTACATTTTTTATCTCTCCATTGGAGCTATTGTACAGTAGATACATGTGCAAAGAGAATAAACTGAAAATTGCTAAACAACTAGATCCATTGCATTTACTAATACTGTGTATCGTTATTTTAAATTGTACAAAGATATTTTTGTCTCGTCTGCTTTAGCATTCATTCCTACATCAGTGTCGGCATTGGCAGTGTCAGCATTGGCTATGGTTCTGATTAAAGTTGTCTTGTAAGGTCTTAAGTCCCAAATCCATCAAGGGATTACTTTCATACTTGGACAATATAATCAATAATCATGGGTCTTTCATCTCCATACATCTGTTTCCTCCCTGTACCCCTCCAGATATGGTCAGGCTCATTTGAAAATCTCAGTTACAAGTTGGTTAAAGTTTTTTCCATATGGTCACAAGTCTCAAAGCCTTAGATGGATTTCTGTCATATTGTGTACGCATTGACATTGGCAGTGTCAGCATTGTCCTTTAAATTCAATGTAAGCCCATCCTCCCTCTATGCCATAGTGGAGCTGGGCTAGATATATAATTTCTTTTTATTACCAATTAATATTTATGTTTGCCATATAATATACACCACATAAGTGAGGCAAGATTCATATCTTCAAGAAATTCATATTGGTTGATTCTAAGCTTTGTATTGCACTTTCAGATTCATACCACTTCAGCGGATAAAAATTATATCACAAGGTTGATTGAGGGACTTTGTGTGCATTTGCTAGGGAATTAGCCCAGAACACTGCATTCTAGTTTATGACGTATTTATTCACAGACATTGCATAATTATAATACTACAATAACTGTCCACCTCATGCTGTCCATAACAAATTTAAAATATAGTTTTTCTTTGTGAACACATTATATTCCTTAGAATTTCACCATGTCTATGGTCTACACATTATATTCCATAGAATTTCACCATGTCTATTGTGTGCACATTATATTCCATAGAATTTCACCATGTCTATTGTCTGCACATTATATTCCATAGAATTTCACCATGTCTATGGTCTACACATTATATCCCATAGAATTTCACCATGTCTATTATCTACACATTAAATTCCATAGAATTTCACCATGTCTATTGTCCGCATTTTGCAGCATATTACAACTCCTTTGTATCCACTTTATACAAGTGATGGCCATCACTCTATTAAACTGAACACTATAAATCTACTCCAGACTGAACTCACTGACTGAGCTGCATAACTAACTGACTAACTGATTAACTAATTAAACTCACGGACTCCCTGCCCCATGACTTGGATCTGACTTATATTTCAAGTTTCACACTGACAATCACTGATTACCAAATTACAACTCTGGCTATAATTAAAATAATATAATCTACTGGTCAACTCAACTTTGGGAAGGAGGAGTTAACTATGCTTCCTAACTAAGAGTTCAATATGTGTCCCCAGCCATCTGTACACCCTACAGTAGCTGGACCACTTGGAGACTTAACTTGATGTGACAATATGATATGTGTCCTGGATACTAACTTCTCTGCTTGAAATGTCCAACTTCCTGCCTGGTACAGACACGTATAATTACCATAGACATAGAATCTCTTGAGCTAATATGGCACACATGTAACACCTTATCATTTAACACTGCTTGTATAGTATGGCAGATATCTGTACCTACCTACCCACATTCAGAATACATAACTAAGTGCTTTGTAAGCCTTAGCTAGAAACTGTAACATTAATAACATTTAACATATTCAAAATTGTCATCTTTTCATTTTTCCACAAAACTTATATAAGCCATGTAATAATTGAACATATATTTTCGGAATTACTACATAACCTACATAACCAAATCCAGATGGTGATAATTATATGGCATTGCCTGTGATGTTCTATCATCATACATGTGATAACTGTCTAACAAATTAAGTCTGGAATCCTAAGTTAAACAGTTGTGAATTTTCATGAAAATGTTGTAATTATTATCAAGATATTGACTCTCCTACTTTATATACTCATGTATAAGCCAGTACCAACTGCAAACTGCATAGACCGAGATCTGCCATTGCATAAAGCACCAGCAGATCTGGGTCTATGCAGTTTGTAAGGACTAATCAGTAAAACAAACAACATAGACCCTGACCTGCCAGCACATTATGCAATGGCAGATCAGGGCCTATGTTGTTTGCATTTGGATCTAGATTATACGCAACTATATACGGTAATTTGTTTCTGTAGAATATCATATTTTTGATGTTTAAATGTTCTTTTTTAAAAAAAAATGTAATTGCTTTTATTAAGAAATACAATTTCTTTTCCATATTTCAGTTTTGTTATGCATTGAGGTAATTGATTTTGTTGACATGGCTGTGTTACAGAATTAGTCAAGAGATATTCTGCTTCATTCTAATACAAAATGAACTTCCTGTATTTTGTGTGAATAAATGTTTCAGCAATGAAAATATACATTTGATCCAACAAAATACTTTGAGACTTATGTTTATTTTGCACAAAGTAAAGTCTTTATAAGTTTTGTATATTAAGCAAGAGTTATATTTTTGAATTTGCTTCAACTTTACTTTCATTATTTAATTTTTTTAATTTTTTGGCGCAGTTTTATGTAATTTTTTGTTTTTCATTTTGGTTGATTTTAATGGCACTTTTTACATATTATTGGCTGTATCATGCTGATGAAATGGGAGCTAGTGCCTATCCCAAGGATACACACAGGCCACCAATCTGGGCTGGCCTGGGCAGGTATCGAACCCACAACCCTTGGATTATGAGTCCAATGCTGTACCAACTGAGCTACCACAGCTCATGCAGTTTTATGTAGAAGACATTGTAATAAAGATAATAACAATTCATTGTAGGTTTCTGAAAAATAATTTCATGGTTGTGTCTGTCAGAGTTTTACATATGTTTAGAATATTCCAGTATACTCCAGAAAGGAGTTAACACAATTAGAGGTGTATGCCGCAGCAGCAGGAAGTAAATTGGCTACCATAAATGTTGATTGGACTGCGATCATGTCATAAATATAGTGCAGAATAGGGGTATTGGATATATCAGATGTTATTTTGCCTGAGCTACTGAAATAAATTTTAAAATCTTCCTTGAGTGAAGCAGTATAGTATATTATGTAATCATTGCAATGATGGTGTCTCTTGTCTTCAAAATATGTATAAATAATAATAATAATAATAATAATAATAATAATAATAATAATAATAATAATAATAATAATATATTTATTCTGGTAGGATCAGAAAATGACACATGTAGTAATACATATAACAAATATAAATAAGTCACCTAACATTGACAAAGTATGTGCATACATACATAAAAACAGTTGTAATACAAACATAAAAATACATGATCCACCAAGATGACCCATTAAAGTTTATAAAAACTTATTTCCAATGTGATCAAGATTTTGGGGCAAGGTATATTTTGCAATTTAAACTTACATATTCAACTAAGCCAAGAAATTACTATTAAGTATCAAAAACTTGAAAACTGATTTCAGAATTAAAAATAACACTAAAAAATATTTCATTCTAGTAAAATATCATTGAACTCTGTTCTCTTGATCTGATTTGTTTTAAAAGGTATGATTTAACAGCTGATTTGAAATGATCTATCTCTGAAATATCTATATTTGAAATAATCTATCTTTGAAATGATCTGTCTTTGAAATGATCTATATTTGAAATGATCCATATTTGAAATGTTCTTGATAAAACTGGGTAATAGATTCCAATCATTTATAGTGTTATATAAAAAGTCATAGAAACTATGTTGCTAATTCATGGTATAACAAAATTAAACTTACTGCTCCTAGTGACAAAATGGTGATGATCACTAATTTTCACAAATCTTTGCCTGATATGGATATTTATCATTGAAAATTTTATGAGCAATGATTTAGTCTTAATTGTTTCGCACTATCCTCCACTTTTTGCATTCCCACACTTTCAAGTTCATGCTGTCTGATGCTTGATCTGGGCTCAAGGTTACTTATAAATCTTACAGTTTTATTCTGAGCTATTTGGAATTTGTTTTTGAGATTTTTACCAATTCCGGCATATTGCAAAGAACAGGGATAGTCTAAATTGCACTGTATTAGAGTAGAACATAATATTTGTCTAGTTTTTATTGATAAACATTGACCTTGACTAAAGAGAAACTTAAACCTGGCATTTACTTTTTTTTTTTAGTATACTATGAATTATTTTTAGTATACTATGACTTTTTTTTAGTATCCTATAACTTTTTTTAGTATGCTATGACTTTTCATTCACTCGAAAGTAAGTTATCCATATGGAGACATACATATTTAATACACTTTTGAGAATTGATTATGTGAACATTGCAGGCTATTTTTAATTATCTGATTTGTTTTCTTTTCATTTTGAGCCAAATAGGACTCATTCTGTCTTACACAAATGTAATGATAGTTTGTTGTTAGTGATCTAAAGATTGGAGGATTCTAGTTCTTTCCCAAGCTTTTTTTAAAAATGTAATCAGGATCCTGATGTGAAAACATGATAGCACTGCCATCTGCATATAATAAAAGCTTACAATCACAGTATATGCCGTATGTACTCATGTATAATCTTATACCAACTACAAACTGCATAGACCCAGATCTGCGGTCACATAATGTGCTGGCAGATCTGGGTCTATGCAGTTTGTAAGGACTAATCAGTAGAACAAACAACATAGACCCTGATCTGCTGGCACATTATGTGATGGCAGATCAGGGTCTATGTTGTTTGCATTTGGACCCAGAATATTTGCGAGTATATACGGTATGTTAGTAACCTTATCATAAACATAACATAGAAAACAGAAGCGGTCCTAATATACTTCTTTGAGGTACACCACATGATATTGTCAAAGGTCTGTGGATCTATAGATGAATGCACCTTCAGAAATCAAGATAAATAGTCTGGTAGAGTTTGCAAGGATGGGCTTTTAACTGTAAGAGGTAATTAATAGCTTTTGGGTTTGTTTTGAGACTTGGGATACTCAACAATAGGACACTATGGCTTTCTACATGCACTGTTGGGTGTGATATTTTGTTAAAAATATAAATTTTTCTAGGCTTAAGAAATGACAGTTTATGAAGAAAGAAAACATTATATCAGGAATTGTTATTGAAATCCTGAAATGTCCTGGAAATCAGGAATTTTCACGCATATGTATCATGACTTTACACTACCAATACATCTGAGGAAGTAAAGTTAAATTTCACAAATTCGTCATTGCTGCTTTGAATAAACTTATGAAATGAAAGTTTATTTGTTGCCAATGTCTACCCTTCATGTTGTTTTCATGCTAGTCCTTTGTGGACCTAAAGAAATGTTCATGATTTTTCATGAATGAAAATATTGAAACTAGTCAGATTATAATAATATATTTCACGAGCTCTTTGCAGAATGTGTCATGTTATATTATTCATAGAGCTTCAAAAATTTGGGAGCTAATGAAGAGCAGTCTGAGAATTTATTTATCATATATATTGGACAGATTTTGTATTACTCAGTGTTGATGCTGGGAGAAATTACTGGGCATTATATCTCAGTTTGGCATAAAATATTTAATCCATACCAGTACCTTATCATAAAATATTAACATTTTATGGTGGGAAAAAAAATTCATGTCACCCAGTGCAGTTGCAATAATGATATGATATATTTTTGTCATGTAATCTATCTCACCAATGTGATATCAAGGAAATAAGTTCAAATACTTTCCATTTTTGTCTGTCTGGCAAAAGCAAGCAGGACAAAAGAACCATTTCTTTTATCATTTTTCTGGCATCAGCATCTATTCAGGTTTAATTAATCTTTTACAGATAAGTTTTTCTGCTGCATGCCTAAGACTTAGCTTGTACATTCCAGAGACAGCACTTTTTGTGTAACACATGTTGTGACATTCATTTTCTCTTATAATTTCAGAGGCCATCTGACATCAAATACTTTTCCATCTCCTTCTGGCTGTTAGCTTTGACCATCATGTTCTTCTACAATGGTGTTTTCCCATTTGTAGCAGATTCCAGGTATGTGTGGCCAGTATCAGGATTATAAGAGATCATTTGTTCCATGCCAGTAGAGTTCCTTGCTGAAAGAAATCTCATTTTATAATTTTTATAATTTTGAAATATAAACATCACCTACTGTCTTTACTCGCATATAAGCCAGCTCCAAATGCAAACATAGGCTCTGATCTGCCGTCGCATAATGCGATGGCAGATCAGGGTCTATGTTGTTTGTTCTACTGATTAGTCCTTACAAACTGCATAGACCCAGATCTGCCGGCGCATTATGCAATAACAGATCTGGGTCTATGCAGTTTGCAGTTGGTATTAGCTTATACGCGAGTATATACGGTAACTTGAATCCCAACCACACATGTATTCATGTGATCAGAACACCACCTGATAATGAACACTGTGTCATCCCTATGCTTTTGGAGGAAAAGATGGGGGTTATGTTATGCTGCCTGTCTTGATGTGCGTAAGTAATGTCATGCAACTAGTTCTTCATTGTTTAAGATAGAGACTTCAAATTTTGGGATGTTATTGGGAGTGGTCTTTATATATATGTATACACACACACACATACATACACATATACATACACACAAACCAGACAGAATAGAAAGTGCTATCTCTGGATCCTACATGAGGATACGTGATAATATGTGAGTGAAATTATATATATTGAGAAAGAATGTTATCATACAGGTTAGAGAATTTGTTATTCATTCCCTACTGAGATTCAAACCTGGATCCATGGGTTACAGCAACAATCACTTTGCCTGTACACACCAACCCCTATACTCCCTTGACCATATGCACGAATGCTTATATCAGTGACTTTTTTCATCATTTTTTGGGATGTACATTTGAATTTATTATGCAGTTCTGGATTTTTACAGTTTTTGTAAGTCAGATAAAGGGGAAATATATTATTGCATGGTCATAAGTGAGATACCTAGTTGTTTAACATAAGGTATGTCTATGAAAAGTTGCAAGAATTGAATGCATTATGCAGTCCTTGATTATTTCCATTCTCTTTCTTTGCAGTAAGTTTATCTACATGAAGTATGGTAAAACATATGGTATAGATCAGAAGACTGCAGCCTATCTCTCAGGAGCAGTGTATGATGTATCTATGGTTGTGTCTCCTTTCCTGGGTGGACTAATTGTAAGTTTTAACCCCACCCACTTTTCTAGATTTTTACTGAAATTCAGCTGAAAATTTGGTATGATATTACAGTGTGCCTGAAGTTTATACCCTAATATGCTTGGGATTGTTTCATTGCCCACAGTGGCAACATTAACATTAGGATTCTGTGTTAAAAGTTTGGAAAGTCTTCATCAGTTGTTGCATTCAACCGAAACTTTGGTGACATGTTACTGTGTGACTTAACTTGTATACTGATCTGTTTGGATTCCAGGTGTCTCGTTTAATGCATCACAATAATATTAATTAATACTTTTATTATTAATGCCAGAATATTGATAATTATGAATGTAGTATTAGGATTTTACACACTGACTGAAACCTTTGACTACTAGAAAGATGTTTGTGTGTCTGTGTGGCAAATTTTCAAGTACTGAATTTCAAATGACATAACTTTTGCAATCAGTAAATATCAGGGCTAATTTTTGGTCAAATATCCATTTCAAGAGAGCTACTCAAGGGTGCCTAACAAAGGGAAGATTGTTGATTGGTCAAAAGAATTGGAACATTTCTACATCATGACCCCAATAAAATTTTGACCAATAAGCTGTTGTCTCAACATTATGTGCTTTATAAATATATTACTATGGCATGCATTGTGTGAAAGTTGATGGGAATCGGTAGATATACTTAAAATACTTATTTATTATGTAAGATGGCAACATTTTTCTTGTGAAAATTTAATTATATACTGATAGAAATATTTGCTGGCATCTTCACTTTGGCATGACAAATACTGATGACCTCAGGCAGTGAAACACTTCTTGACTAGATGAAAAATAAAGAAATTGTGAAATTCTCTGATTATGAATTTCTCAGATGTCTAATTCATAAAGATTTGTGGTAGTTTCTTGAAAGGGAAAATTTCCCCACAATTAAAATGATGCCTAGATTACTGAAAAGTATTACTGTAAATGTGAATACCATTAAGAAATTGTGGGCTAGGTTTGAAACTGAAATATAATATTTTCATGATTTTTACCCATTTTAGTATCAAACTTGCACTGATTACCCGAGTAAAAAAAACCCAAAAAAACCCCCCAAAGGCGTCTTCCTTTGCAACATTCTACACTAAGCAACAAGTAAGCTAAATAGGCAAAAGTAATTGATAATTGATGCACACCAGATGTTAAATGCTGTTGAATTTCAGCGCTTCTTATGGGTAGAAAATGTACACAGATTTGTTTTCAAGGTGTGAATCTGCATCTTCTTGGCCCAGGGACAAGTAAATACTCGTTTTACTTGGCCCAGCCAATTTTTAACCGGTGAGGAGGAGAGGAGGAGTGGTTTTCCTGAGTCCTGAATATATGTAAATGCTGAATTATGTTATTCCATGTTGGTATATGTAGCCATTAAAAACAACATGTTAGGGTCCTCTGGCTACTCAAATAGTTCATATGAAACTGATTTTAAAAAATCTAAATTGCATCTGTGGATGACTACTCCACATTGAAAGTGCCTTTCCTGGGTCACAAGTATGTTTTACTGGAACAACCGTATACAGATCTTCTTAAAAATATGGCAGAGCTACTAAGCTGATCCCAGCACACAAAACATCTCAAAATTGATTCCTCAAATTTTTAAAATATCTTTCTACTTGCTTTGCTGATGACTATTAATTTTGCATCCAACATTCAGCAGGCATCAGGTATTAAAATACTAAATATCTTAAACTCGCTGGATTTCCTCAAATTTGAGGGACGACTCATTCTTTTTTAAAAAATAAAAGATTTCCACATGTTCAGCTTTAAAGCTACCATATTCTGGTGTGTATAACATGCAATAATGTATAATGCACATCCTAATTTTTGATCCAGCATGAGGTGAAAAAATTGGTTCTGACATATGACATGCATATGATATCCAACATTTCAAAATCTTGATGATTTCGCTCCATTTTCATTGTGAAACAACATTCTGCCATTATAGACACTGCACTGATCATCGTTTGTTACATGACATTTGATTGGTTTACAATAAAACAGGGCTTGACTGTTTCTCAGTTCTTTTCTTTCAGTGTTTAATACTTGGATGTGGCTATGATTGTTGGCTTATCTCTCTCAATGTAGGAGTTTATTATGCAGCCCAGGTTGATATTTTGTCAGACTAGATTCATTCAGATTCATGATTGAACTCAAGATGCTATGTGAAAGTTCAGGTCCAATATTTATAATTATATTGGGCACATCAGCTTTAGCCAGAACACATTATCTTTGAAAACACCACAATGAGTCATTGAAGCTATGATCACTGTTTGGTCACAAAGAAGTATCAAGTACTGTGATTTTAAGATGAGAAATAAAACAAAGAACCAAGTTTATTTTCCAAAGAAAAGTAAATAAATTTAAAATTGGCCTAGACAATGCATTGTACTTATTCTTAGCACATGAAGGCTTTAGGCGGCACTGATTACCTTGACAACACCATGCTAAGTCAATGAAGCATTGATCATTGTATAGTCACAAAGAAATATCAAATACTCAGATTTAAGATGAGAAATTGAACAAAGAACCAAGTTTATTTTCTAAAGAAAAGTAAATACATTGCAAATTTGATACAATAATTTATTGTTTAGTTTCATGATATGTATCATGTTAACGTAATGCGGTATTTTGCACAGCTTGAAATTATTCATGGTAGAGTATATGAACAAGTGACTGGTCTCTCATGTGTATTTGTCATTAAGGCACAGAACAAAAATGACACAATGATGTGAAATGAAATTAGTGTAATAACATAAGCAATCAAAGAACAGGACTATCAAGGTTTGTAAACATTAATTATACTGTATCTTAAATAGGGCTAGTAACAGTGTAGTTACAATACAACAAAATCACTATTTCATAAGGATGTGATGTGTGTAGGCAGTTTTTGTGCCATGATCCTCTCACCGTATCAACCTAGAAGAAAAACTCCTTTCTGTAGTACTTTAAAATGTGCAGCCCCTCCTGAAATAGGAAAAATAGGTATAAAAGTATGTGTTATTACATGTCAAAATATGGTATCAACCAGTTATGCATCTTTTTCAATGAGATTGTCTGAGGTATCATAAGCAAGATAATTTAAAATCTAAATTTAATGAGAAATTTTTAGAACTTTAGTGAAACTAGGAGCAGAAGTGTCAACATATCATTTAGCAGTATATAAAAAATGGATGATATTGGAAATGTTTCTTCATTTTATTTCCATTTTAATTTTTCTAATCAGAATTTTACAGCCAATCTTTGGTTTATTCAGTGCAAACTATTTAAAACTTTTCTGATCAATCTAACTTGTTGGAAAAAAATATTAAAATTTTAAATGACATACAGTTCATTGTTTCCTTCAGGGTACCAGATAAATGTGATTATGGAATCATCAGAAGTTCAGTGGTTCTCTAGTGAGACATAGCTATCACTTTGGCAGCAATGGCAGCAGCATTGCCTCAGCAATGTTACAGTGCTGTGTTAAAGTTTTTGAGTGCTATGTTAAAGTTTTTGAGTGCCATCTTAAAGTTTTTAAAGTCACATATCTTCTACATTAGTGGCTGTATCTTTGTTACAATATTACTATATATCTAACGTTTGTATCCTGATGTGCTTGGAATTCTGTCTCACCTGTGTCAGCTGAATCATAACACTGTTCACAGGTGAGTCACCACATTCTGCCAAAAATGGGAAAATTGAATCTTTTCTTTTTCAGGATGTGATAGGAAAACGGGGCATTCTGGCGCTGTCATGTGCCTTACTTACGATACCTGTCTTTGGACTACTTGCTTTCACTTATTGGTATCCTCTTGTTGCAACATTATGGCTGGGAATCACATACAGCTTTGCTGCAGTAAGAATTTATCAATTTTTTTTATTTATGATACTATCATCGTTCGTTCGTTGGATTAATGACGTGTTCGGCCATTCGGCCATTTATGTCGATGATGATACTATCATAATGTTCCTTCATATTGTTCAACATGTTGTTTCTTCCAGCAAAAATAAATTTTTCATCTTATGCAAATCTTTGCACGTGAATCTGTGTACAAAAAAAAAAAAATAAGAATAGAACTGTGGTGGTATTACTTGATCCTAGGTTTCTTGAATGTGATTATTTACCTAGTCATCCTTTTATTTTTGATATCTGTAACACATACAGTCATCCTTTTATTTTTGATATCTGTAACACATACAGTCATCCTTTTATTTGTGATATCTGTAACACATACCTCTTGGTAAAGTTTGTGCTTACCATATGTACTCGCGTATAAGTCGGGTCCAAATGCAAACAACATCGACCCTGATCTGCCGTCGCATAATGCGCTGGCAGATCAGGGTCTATGTTGTTTGTTCTACTGATTAGTCCTTACAAACTGCGCAGACCCAGATCTGCTGGCGCATTATGCGACATCAGATCTGGGTCTGTGCAGTTTACAGTTGGTATTAGCTTATACATGAGTATAAACGGTAGGTCATTTGTGTAATGTTGTTAGTACAGAACTGTATGATTTTTGTGTAGTACATGTATTCACAAAGCTTCTAAGTTTATAAGCATGCCCAAAGTAAATTTCTGTGATCATTTTGTTTTCAAAGCTTATACACAACAAAATCCAGATCAAATTACCTTTTTATTCATGATGATAGATATATTTTGACTTGGGGGAACTGTCTGCTGCTACTGAATTTTGGTTCATTCTATCAGTGAGTGATTCATCTGGTAACTGAATGGGCACAACACACTTGTACAAATGTCACAGTGGGATGATGAAACTTTCTGACAGAATGTTATGGAAAACGCTTGAGTAAAGTTTCTTCAGTGGTAACTGAAGGAGTCTAGCCAAAACTGGGCTGGCCAGTGAAAGTAAATGTGCAGACTTCAGTCAGTGGGTCTAGTTTGAAAATACAA
The DNA here is from genome assembly GCA_029931535.1 of Margaritifera margaritifera. Taxonomy (NCBI): domain Eukaryota; kingdom Metazoa; phylum Mollusca; class Bivalvia; order Unionida; family Margaritiferidae; genus Margaritifera; species Margaritifera margaritifera. The sequence goes on from JAQPZY010001528.1 coordinate 3,069,917, forward strand.
TACAGTCTTTCTAGCAGCCCTAGTTTTTCCTACTTTTCCTGCTTTTTCCGACTTTTTTGGTAGACTCCCTATATTTACCTGCTTTTTCCAAAATGGCCCAACTGCCCCTCCGTTTTTCAATTTTATATTGAAAATCAATTACACACTGCATGAACAGTCATAGTGAAGTGAATACAGATATAGTCTCTGTGATGTGGAGCTGGGTGTTTAAGAAGATAGAGCCAAATGGGTCTAAAGAGACAGCTAGTATGTGAGTAAGAGCATGCTTTTGTTAAGTTTACAAAAGTATGTCAAGTAAGGGTTTTATTTTTTCAGTAATTTACATAAATTTTATAATATTTTTCTTTCTAATATATAGTGCTCACATTAGATTCTTGGGTGAATACAATGGAATGGATGAAGGGAATGCTCAAAGAGAACAGATGCATAGCAGCTGTTGTCTCCCTGGTTTTGAATAATGTGGGGAAGCCTAAAGTGTTCAGTGACATAATTAATACCGTACAGAGTCGCTTATAAGTAAAGTCCAACTGCAAACTGCACAGGCCCAGATCTGCCATCACACAATGCACTGGCAGATCTGGGTCTATGCAGTTTGTTAGGAATAATCAGTAGAACAAACAACATAGACCCTGATCTACTAGCGCATTAGATCAGGGTCTGTGTTGTTTGCAGATGGACTCGACTTATGCATGAGTATATACAGTACAAGTCATATGAATAATAAGTTATTTGTATATTTATAGCACATATTGAGAATTGCAAATTACTGTTCAAAGTTTCAGTCGCCTTAATGAAATTATACTGTTTGGTCTTTATTTTACACTTTTGCCAGTACAGTAATGAATGTTTCACATGCAGGTATCTTAAACAATACTTTTAAAAACTGCCCAGACTGAGCCTCCATGACATACTTTTTATCCATCAGTTCACTTTGTTGAAATAATAGACAGGTGCCTGCAGGGTAAGAAACAAAATCAGTTACTCTGTACCATACAGCAGATCACCAATATGCAAAGAGAGATCATCCTCCTGCAAGACAGTTAAGTTTTGTATTCTGTTTCAGATAGAAATGGATTGATTGTCTGGTATATAGGAAAAAAATGGTCATTTCTGTCATTATGCTATACTGTTACTACATGTTGACTGGTGAATACTTGAAAGATCATTTTATTTGTAACTATAGGACTTTGTAGATCATAAAACATCTCTGTTGATTGCCCCCACTGCTTGCAGTGGGAGTATCATGATATGGTCCTGTCTATCTGTACGTCTGTCCATCCATCCTGATTTGGTCCTGTCTATTTGTATGTCTGTCCAGCCATCCTGATTTGGTCCTGTCTATCTGTATGTCTGTCCAGCCATCCTGATTTGGTCCTGTCTATCTGTATGTCTGTCCAGCCATCCTGAGAAGCTTGTTAGCAAGATTACATAAAAATCACTCAACATGGACATATGAAATTTGACAGGCATATTTGTCTGCATATGTAGATGACCTGGTTAGATTTTCTAGCCATTGCATCAATTGTTAAATTTCTAAGCATTTTAAAATCTTTTGGACTTGTACGGTTTGGACAAAACTTTCTTAGCATGATTTAGCAAAAACCACTTGAGTTAGACAAATTAAATTTGGTATCCATGTTTGTATGCATATTTTGATGACTTGAATAAATTCTCATCCCATTAAAGCAGTTTTTCTAATTTTTAAAAACTTTCTGAACATTTTGGACTCGTACATTTTGGTCTGCAGTTTTACATGTTTTACAAACACAAATTAAGTTTAATAACAAAATATATACTTAATGACTGTTACTTAAAGTTTAAAGCTAAAATTCTAAAACACTGTTTGTTGAATGTAGTGGTCTTTGAGTTCAGTAATATTAAAACAAGTAATACCTTTTTTATGTTCCTGTCAGTTTTATCTGTTGATCCATCATGAGATCATTTCAGTCTGAATGTTTGAAAACAACTGTTTACTATACACACTCTTGACAAATACTTATAATTTTCTTGCTTTCATAAGATATTACAAACATTTTTATGGAATTCTGATCCTTTTCTATTTAAAATTGTATATTGCTCATATCAGTGACAGGACTACAGCGGGGACATAAGTGTTTTTCAAACACAACTTCATTTTGACTGGTTTCTTATTATTTCAGGCTAGCATGTGGCCCTCTATACCTTTGGTTGTGAGCCAGGCTACAATAGGCACAGCAATGGGATTAACTACTTCCATTCAAATGATTGGCATTGGAATATCCAATCTTATTGTTGGTCAGATTCTGGGAAAAAATACACAGTAAGTAGAATTTCTAGATATCCTAAATATTGACTATTGGTCTGAAATTGTAGTGTTTAAAGTTGAATTTGTAAAATAACTTGTTACTAGGTCACATACAGTCATTTGAGAAGATTCAAAGAGTGGAAGATCAGATAATTAGATTTATGCAATAAAATGTTTTGCCTTAACTCATTCGGCCCCGATCCTGCCTATAGGCATGATCCGGTTTCTGCATTCAATGGCCTATCCTGCCTGTAGTCGTGGTTTGTTTACAGCATTCAATGGCTGATCCCGTCTACAGTCGTGGTGAATGTGTGTTAGTAACAACGTCTCTGATTGGTTACAATTGGGGTTTTTCCAAGAATCTGACGATATTAAACCAATCAGAAATGATGTTACTTTCGTTTGTGTAAATTTGAATTATTCATAAGCCAAGGTTACTAATTGAGAGCAGTTTTACTGCACGTGTTTCATTCATGAAAATCATAAACAATGGTGGACTTAAGAGTGATATTTGATGAGAGCGAAAACGAGGAATTATTCGGGTTTGATCTAAAAAATATTGAGCAAGCAGAGAAAAGATATGTTTGGCAGTTGGATATTTTACGAGATTTAGACTTGGACATAGAAGTTTCTGAGATTGAATCGTCAGAAGAAGAGGATGCTGATAGCGACGACGATACAGTTCTTGCGGATCTGTAAACTGGAATGATCATCTTCGGTCTGTCCAAATCGATGATTTTAGTGGACAAATAGCTTAAAAAATACATGACTGTGTAGACAAATTTATTTGGAACAATTGGTGAAAATTTCATGGATTTTTATTGGGTATAAGAAGGGAAATTAAGGTAAGAATGAATACATGTTCATGATGTTTACAAAATTTTCTAAATAGGTAAAAACTCTCTGGGGCACAAGCAGCTAGACACAGCTTAGTGTTGCTGGGGCATAGCAGCAGTGCTACTGATAACAGTGCTGGGGCTGAATGAGTTAAACACAATTTAAAAAAACCCAACCACTTTTGAACTGTTTAGAACACTGGAATAGTGTGGAAATATCGGAGAGAGTGTATTTTGATGAAACTTTGCCCAGATTTACATCATGACTAGATGGGCACCCCGACATAATAGCGCAATGCACATTAGCCCCGACATAATAGCCCAATATTGCAGGTAATAATTGTAAAGGAAAAATTATGGCATGCATGACATAGTTCCGAAGTCATTGTTACAAAAATCTAGAGCAAACATTGTAATTAAACAACATGTAGACTATTTTATAAAAACTGTTGAAGCAAGGCATCCAGCAGACAATTGATTGCCATCATCAGTCCTACACAAGCTCATCGACCAGTTCCAGAAGGAGCAAGATCATGTTGAGATCGACATGGAACATTTTTGTGCTGGCATTCAACAGCTGGATACATAGAAAGCAAAGTATATTCAGCTCAGTCAATGCCTGCAGGCTCTAATACATACTGATGAGAATACCAAAATTCAGGATTATCTCAGTGATGATCTGAATATGTGAACACAAGTCAGTGGTGCACATTCTAATGGATTATTTGTGGTTAATAGTGTAGCAGTTTTTTAATTGAACACTGTATTAATGAATTAAGTAATGAATTATTAATAGTTAAAAGTCTCATATAATATTTAATAACATTTATAAAGTTCAACAACTAAGCTAATTTTCTGGGGTTATTTTGTCTTGGGCTATTTTGTCTACAAACTTTTTTGTCTGTACTTTTTTGTCATAGGCTGTTTGAACAGGTCACCGACTAGATGATGACTCTTATATATAATAAAGTCCATAGCTCAAAGATCAAAAGATAGCAACATAAATATCACAGGACATGGGCATAATGTGCTGTTTGCAGTACTTTTGTTTTAAATTTATAATGTATGGTCATTCTTACATCTGCTGTAAGGGGCTTGGAGTGTTTAGGAATAGTGTCTGCTGTATAGAAAAATGATTCTTCCAGATGTCTTGTGATATTGTGATGCCTTAATTTTTCATTTTGTCCCAGTAAAGCAGAGTTACAGTTCAATATATACTGTGAAATCACTAATTTTCATGGAGTACCAATTTGTATGAATTTTGTGGTTACTTCAAACCAGAAATTTCAAGACGCAATAAAATATGACACTTCTGTTGAAACAATTAGATCCCCTCCCCAGTCTATGAAATTAATTACAGATAAAAATGTTATTTGTTCTAAAACTATGAAATTTACACCCATGAAAATAAATGAAATCGTAGTATTGATTTACAGTGATACCATTTTAGAAAAAAATCTCCATTAATATGCATCTTAGAGTGTTTACATTTTCTCAGTTTGCCAGATTCTGATGTTTTAGAGAGGTGGAAGTTTGTGATGATATTTCTGCTTGCAAACACACTGGCCTGTGTTGTAACAACTGTTATTCTGAACACTGTTGACAGGAAAAGAGTAAGTTATTTAATTTTCTATTATATTTTTTATTTATTTTAGGGCTGTTTCAGATTTTAAGGTGTTTGTGAGATCAGAAGGAACTTTCTTTAATAGAATATGGGTGGTGGGGATAATCTAGACTGTGCTAGAGGTTTTATTTTGACCTAGCTAAGGATGCTGATCTTTGACTTATTGATTTATACATTTGGCATTAGCGCTAAGGTGCATGATGCTATACAGTCTTACAAGATTCCCAGATTCCTCAGATCTAGAGGTTTCCAATATGATATACTCGTGAAAATAACTCATATCACCAAGAAACTTTTCAGGTATGTTTTTCTGGTATTAAATGGTTAAAAAAAACTTTTTAATAGCAGTAATACAATTTATCTGTTATTATTAAATTACTGCCACTTTTCCAGGTGTTAGTCCCCAATCCAGGGTGAATTCCCTCAAAAATAAACATAGTCCCAGTCTGAAACCATAGTCACTTCCATGATTCGAAATATCCTTCTTTTTCATGGACTTTGTGCGGTATAATAATTTCTGTGTTGCAGTTGACCTTTTCTCCTTGTCAATTTGTTGATTTTTGTGCACTCTCTTGTTATGCAGTGTTTCCATAATTCTATCCCCCTCTTTGGCACAGGTATTGGGGTAGGTATTACCCTCTACAGTTCTGTTCCAGTTTGTTTTTGTAATTTTCTTTCAGCATGCCACAAGAATTTGGCAAATTGGCCATAGAAAGGCTTCTTGGGACACTCACCCCACCTGTTTGTGTTTGCTAATTGCACGCACATGGACCGATGTCCTTTCTGCACTTTTTGGTCAGATGAGGTGTGGGATCTAGCAGAGAGTTGCTGCTGCTATAGTGACAGGAAGAATGGGACCACTTCATCCTCTTCTTCTTTGTTGGACCCCCTCCAATCCAGGAATGGATCAGTGGGACTTTTTGGTTTAAGGAAGTTGCTATCATGAGAATACCAGGAGCGATCATTGGTGCTTCCTGGTTTAAGGAAGTTGCCAGCATGTCGATCCCAGGATCATTGGTGCTTTCCAGTTCAAGAAAATCGGCAACACACTGATCAGTGGCACTTCCCGGCTCAAGGAGGGCACCAGCATCCATGAGTACATACCACCTTTCTGGTACAAGGAAATGGCAGTCGTCTTCAACTCACTTATCAAAAGATTCTAGATCATTGTATGAGTCAGGTTCCCTAGATAAGGACTTTCTCAAGACAATCTTTGTCCCCTGACTGGTCATTGACTAGTGATCAGCCTGGACACTAAACACTGGTCACTGGGAATGATGATGGATACTGATCATTGGGCATCTGTCACCATGCATTTGTCTTGTAAATGCTGTAGCTTCCACATTTATTATTAGATTTGAACCAGATTTGTTCTGAAGCTTTATCTCAACAACAGCTTGAATGAGTTTTTGATGATGAATACATTCTATGCATATTTCTAAGAGTTATGGCCCATTATTGTCTTAGCATAAGCATTGCTAATGCACACCTTGTGAAAAATTTAGCTTCCACATTTATAATTATATTTTAACCAAATTTGCTGTGAATGTTTATCTCAACAAGAACTCAGATGAGCTTGATGATGAGCACAATCTATACATATTTTTAAGAGTTATGGCCCCTGATCATCTTAACATTGGAATTGATAATGAACAACCTTGTAAACAATCTTGCATCCACATTTATAATATAGATTTCAACCATATTTGCTGTGAAGAATCATCTCAACAAGAGCTTGGAATAGTTTGATGATGAGCAGATTTGGATTTTGTTTCTAAGAATGATTTCCCTTCATTAACTTAGAAGTAGCACTAAACAGTTTATTATAATTGGCCTTAGGGTACATTTTTAATGCTAAACTAATGAATAAGTTATTGTATCAAATTTGCAATTTATTTACTTTTCTTTGGAAAATCAACTTGGTTTTTTGTTCAATTTCTCATCTTAAATCACATTATTTGGCATTTCTTTGTGACTAATACAGTGATCATACTTCATTGACTCAGCATGGTTTGTCAAGGTAATGATTGCTGGCTAAAGCTTTGATGCACTAAGCATAAGTCTAGTGCATTGTCTCAGCAAATTTGCAATTTATTTACTTTTCTTTGGAAAATAAACTTGGTTCTTTCTTTTATTTCTTATCTAAGTCACATTATTATATACTTTGTGACCATATAGTGATCAGTGCTTCATTGACTCAGCATGGTGTTTCATGGTAATCAGCACCAGTAAAAGCTTTGATTTGTTAAGCAAAAGAAAAATGCATTGACTAGGTAAATGTGCAATTTATTTACTTTGCTTTTGACAAGCTTTTACTATTGTTATTTCCATGATTTCATCTTGGTATTGATCTGTAATTGGGTTGAAAATGTACAGTTTTACTGATTTTCACTCTCTGTTGGAGGGTGGGTAGGTGTGAAATAAAAAATGGGTGGAATAACCTGAAGAAATGTTTTTATGCAGATATTTTATTGACACAGTTTCTCCTCTTGTGAGCATACAAATATATTCATATTGATGATTGAATTGTAATGTATTGCAGCGGATGGATTTTCATCTGACATGGTGCATGCAGACATGTTGACCTTATCCAATACTATTAGTGCTGTCAGAAAAGGAATCCTAATGGCTTTTCAACACTCTATAGAACTCACACTTTGTGTTTGATTTCTGTCAAATTCAGTGCAGCTTCATCTCAGCAACAAATCATCTTAAAATTTCAATGGAAAAAAATTATGCCTATATGAAGCCAAGCTTCTGTGGTAGCATTTAAAAATACTTGTGGTGCCCAATGTAGAATATTACATGTACTTTATGGGCATGCCAATGCAATTTGTATCCACTCCATAAAAGTCCTTTTTCATACTTGCATTAAAATATGTAAAAATTTATTAATTATTAATAGAACTAAATTGATAATCTATACCTTTTCTGGATCCAATTAGCCATCGTTAGTCATGGGATAGTTTGTTATGGTGTAGAAATATGTTGCAGCCTGATGGCCTTGACGTATTCATGTGCCAAAGCAAGCTTATTCTTTCTACTGACCTGAAATAAAACATTTATATATTTTTGCATATAGCATGGTCTTAATATATATAAAACAGCTTGTCTTTCAAGGAGTCCAGATAATTCATAAATTTCTGCACAGTACCTTGTTTGTTATTAAATGGTTCTTCATGTGATAATTTCAGGGAGGGATACTAAATCTGAGTCGAAGACAGAAGCAGCAGGCCCAGGCCCTGATTAACCCTGAAACCAGTAGCATCAATGACAGTAAATCATTAGAGGAAAGCAGTGAGACTGATCCCCTTCTCAGCGACAAGAGAACCAATATTAACTGATTTAAGCTGTTGATGATGACTTGTGTGACTAGCGTTTATTGCAGCACCTGAGATTCACTTACTTTTAGACAATTTTTTTTTAATACCAGGAGATTAATATTGGAATTTGAGAAAAACTCTCTAATACTGTCATATCGCTTTTATTTGTTGGTACCAATTTTATCAGTAATTGATTTTATGGATGTCTTCCTGCTCCCATCCATTGCTTTTATGGGTTTCTTCCTGCTCCCATCCATTAGTTTTATGGGTGTCTTCCCGCTCCCATCCATTGCTTTTGGACAGATTTTTCTTTTACAAGGTTGTTAATTCACCCAGATTGTGAAAGCTACCAGTTTAGTCAAGAAAATCTGTAAGGATCTTATTTTCCTGATAATAGTGCATTATTACAAAGCCTTAATTAGAAATATAATTGATAAATATCACCACAACCCTGGCTATATGGTTCAGGGCAAAAGCTGGATAGCTAAATTGGTAAAGACAAAAACCTTGCCAAAATCCCATGTAATACAAACCCTTCCAACCAAAAGTAAATATGCACCATGAGACAAAAGATAAAAGGCTACGATGCTGAGACAAAAGATAAAAGGTTATGATGCTGAGACAAAAGATAAAAGGCTATGATGCTGAGACAAAAGATAAAAGGCTATGATGCTGAGACAAAAGATTAAAGGTTATGATGCTGAGACAAAAGATAAAAGATTACGATGCTGAGACAAAAGATAAAAGATTACGATGCTGAGACAAAAGATAAAGGGTTACGATGCTGCAAATACTTCTTCAGAAGGCATCTGCAAGAAAGATAAAGGCATAAAAGGGTAAAAGCCTTAAAATGCAAGGTCAGAATTTTAAGAATTGTAGTTTAGCAGCAACTAAGTTAAATTAAAGGCACAATTACCATATTGGTAATTTTGAAAGTACAATGTGAAGAATTTTTCCTCAGTAATAGTCAAGTTCTGTCATAAACTTTCTATTAATTACTCTTTTAAGGCAAGAAAAGTAACAAAGTTGTATTAAGGTAAGAAAACAAAATTTACTTTTGTATGGAACAAATAAATTTCCTTTTTTTCTCAAAGTGAAGATGAATTTAAAAACACAGTATAAGTGGTGTAGTATTGTGGAGAAAATGTAAAGAAAAAACACTATGCACAGTGTAAGATGTGTAGTATAGTGGGGAATTGTAAAGAAAAAGCACTGTGCACAGTATAAGTGGTGTAGTATAGTGAAGAATTGAAAAGAAAAAAAACCACTGTGCACAGTATAAGTGGTGTAGTATAGTGAAGAATTGAAAAGAAAAAAAAAAACACTGTGCACAGTATAAGTGGTGTAGTATAGTGGAGAATTGAAAAAAACAAAAACACTGTGCACAGTATAAGTGGTGTAGTATAGTGGAGAATTGAAAAAAACAAAAACACTGCACAGTATAAGTGGTGTAGTATAGTGGAGAATTGAAAAAAACAAAAACACTGTACACAGTATAAGTGGTGTAGTATAGTGAAGAATTGAAAAAAACAAAAACACTGTGCACAGTATAAGTGCTGTAGTATAGTGGAGAATTGAAAAAAAAACACTGCACAGTATAAGTGCTGTAGTATAGTGGAGAATTGAAAAGAAAAAAAAACACTGTGCACAGTACAGGTGGTGTAGTATAGTGGGGAATTGTAAAAAAAAAAACAATGTGCACAGTATGAATGGTGTAGTATAGTGGGAAATTGTAAAGAAAAAACACTATGCACAGTATAAGTGGTGTAGTATTGTGGGGAATTGTAAAGAAAAAAAGACCATTCTAAAGAAAATGAACAGATGTGCAAACAACAGCAGTAACTAAAAAGGATCAGCTATCTACCTCTTCAATGCATTAAATATTTGTCTGATCATTCCTTCTAGGTGGTGACATGTTCCTGAGTGTGACCATCACTATGCTTTAATTAAATTTGGTACCAAAAATCAGTTTATTCTCAATGATAAAAAAAATACTTAATTTGCTGATGTGTGCAAAATGCTTGTATTTATGTGTGACTTTAGTTTTGTATTTCCAATATGAGGTACAAATACATGTACAGTGTACATGAAAGACTGAAGACATGTGACTTTAGTTTTGTATTTCTAATGTAAGGTACAGATGCATGTACAGTGTACATGAAAGCCTGAAGACATGTGACTTTAGTTTTGTATTTCTAATGTAAGGTACAGATGCATGTACAGTGTACATGAAAGACTGAATACATGTGACTTTAGTTTTGTATTTCTAATGTAAGGTACAGATGCATGTACAGTGTACATGAAAGACTGAATACATGTGACTTTAGTTTTGTATTTCTAATGTAAGGTACAGATGCATGTACAGTGTACATGAAAGACTGAATACATGTGACTTTAATTTTGCATTTCTAATGTAAGGTACAGATGCATGTACAGTGTACATGAAAGACTGCAGACATGTGACTTTAATTTAGTATTTCCAGGGTGAGGTACAGAATGTATGTACAGTGTACATGAAAGACTGCAGACATGTGACTTTAATTTTGTATTTCTGATGTGAGGTCCAGATGCATGTACAGTGTACATGAAAGACTGCAGACTACTGACTTTAATTTAGTATTTCCAGGGTGAGGTACAGAATGTATGTACAGTGCACATGAAAGACTGAAGACATGCTCTTTCAATCAAAGATAAAGACATTATTTCCATGGCCATTTATTATTGGTAAGCAGGTTTTCAGTTCCTCATCAATCTCCAGTGTATAACAACAATGGTTGCTAAGCATGTGGCACTGTGTTATAGTGATTTATAACAAAGAATAAACAATATGCTGAATATACTCATAGATACTAAAAATGTAATCCTGTATGGCAAGATGTTATAGGCAAAAAATATAGGTCTGTTATAAATTTTAAACAAATAAATTTTGAAGTTCCTTTAAAATTTGTGAACAAAGTAGAAAATATTCTTATGGTAATGAAAAGTTATGCTTATATCAGAGTGCTCTATAAAAATACAATTAGAAAACTTGTTAAAACTGGCCTCTGTTTTACCCAGCTTCCTCTGCAGACTGGTTATATATTTTGGTCCCAATAAAGTCTATTCTGATATTATGTAAACCTCTTGATACTGGCCACCAGTATAAAATGCCAGTATTCAGACTGGTTATATATTTTGATCCCAATAAAATCTATTCTGATATTAAGTAAACCTCTTTATAATGGCCACCACTATATAATGCCAGCATTCAGACTGGTTATAACCACTATAAAATGCCAGTGTTCAGACTGGTTATACATTTTGGTCCAATAAAAGCTGTTCTAATATTAATCAAACCGTGTTATACTTCCCACCTCTTTAAAGAAAAGGTCAACACTTTTAGTCCCAGCAGTTTTCAGTCTTTGCAAATTTCACTGTATCTGAAAACTCTATATTATTTTAGTTTTTAGTCATTTACAAAAGTTTTGTTATTTGAAGAAATGATTTATCTGTCATCAGAAAATTACAGTTCATAACAGTGTTAGAAAAATATTTATCTAGGAATGGAAAATGGTTTTCTAGTATTTGAAATTCATTTTTCTTAACAAAATTTATCGTTAACAAAATATGTTTTGATTGTCATAGTAAAGAAAAATGATGATACTGATTAATTGTTTAATGATTTACCGAGACGAAAAAATATTGTACCTGCATTATAGGGCCTGAACAGGACAATGGTGATAGGTTTGCTTGGCACCTTTTGGTATGGGGTTAAATCCTAGGCTTGGTAGTTGTTTGATGGCGAAGCAACACAAGTAGGTTATTTAGAGATGAGGCAGTTGGAGTAAAAAGTCCTAGTGCAAAGTAGCTAACCCAGGCTAATCCAATGGTAGGATTTAAACTCGCACCCTTTCAGTTGTGAGTAAGGCATGCTAACCACTTAGCCATCCTGCCACCATTAGTCTCTTTGTATTACACGCAGGAGAGTACATTGGGCCTATTATGTTTGTATTTTGTAAATATTCATGCATAATCATAATTGTAAGTGTTTTGTGGACTCTGCATTTTAACCTGATTTGTCCTACAATTTTACCCATGAAATGCTTCTTTAAAAATGTGTTTGGTGTAACATATGTAAATAGATGGTGTATTGTTTTGTTTTAATGGATAAAATTAATATATTGGTACTAAATCATTTAGTACATGACTTTTATAATTTCATCTCGAAGGACTTTTGTTGATTGATAAATAATTATACAGTGGCCCCTTACTATAATGTTATTTATGGGTCTCATTCAAGTGTACCATGTAGCAGAAGAGGTAATAATGGGTGCCATTCAAGTGTACCATGTAGCAGGAGAGATAATAATGGGTGCCATTCAAGTGTACCATGTAGCAGGAGAGATAATAATGGATGTCATTCAAGTGTGCCATGTAGCAGGAGAGATAATAATGGATGCCATTCAAGTGTACCATGTAGCATGAGAGATAATAATTATACAGTGGCCCCTTACTATAATGTTATTTATGGGTGCCACTCAAGTGTACTATGTAGCAGAAGAGATAATAATGGATGCCATTCAAGCGTGCCATGTAGCAGGAGAGATAATAATGGATGCCATTCAAGTGTGCCATGTAGCAGGTGAGATAATAATTATACAGTGGCCCCTTACTAATAATGTTATTTATGGGTGCCATTCAAGTGTACCATGTAGCAGGAGATATAATAATGGGTGCCATTCAAGTGTGCCATGTAGCAGGAGAGATAATAATGGATACCATTCAAGTGTACCATGTAGCAGGAGAGATAATAATGGATGCCATTCAAGTGTGCCATGTAGCAGGTGAGATAATAATTATACAGTGGCCCCTTACTAATAATGTTATTTATGGGTGCCATTCAAGTGTACTATGTAGCAGGAGAAGTAATAATGAGTGCCATTCAAGTGTGCCATGTAGCAGGAGAGATAATAATGGATGCCATTCAAGTGTACCATGTAGCAGGAGAGGTAATAATGGGTGCCATTCAAGTGTGCCATGTAGCAGGTGAGATAATAATTACATATGTAAGTCCATATGTTCATACTCTAGATAAGGCTCAATGTTAAAGTTTTTTTAGATTAAGTTGAATGTTTAAAAATGTTTATGTTACTTTTTTGTACATCTTTTTGAGCTAAATGAAAGGTGAGCTTGACAAGAATGAGGTCTCACATCTTAGTTTTATTTCTTTTGTTCCTAGTATTTATGATCATTAATGGTTCATGACTAGATGTCTTGTAATTGTTTCCAAGACTGTCTTCACATACTCTTTTTACTTTTTTTGTTCCTAGTTTTTAATAGGATCATTAATGGTTCATGACTAGATGTCTTGTAATTGTTTCCAAGACTGTCTTCACATACTCTTTTTACTTCTTTTGTTCCTAGTTTTTAATATGATCATTAATGATTCATGACTGGATGTCTTGTAATTGCTTCCAAGGCTGTCTTCACATACTCTTTGTACATAGTGAGACATTTAAATTCTTTGATCTATTAACATGATCTATCATCAGGATTTGATTCTGTAAAGTGAAACCTCTCTTACCAAATATATCTTCATAAAGAACACTTGCTCATAAAGGACCCCATTTTTAATTTAACCTCAATATAACACACCTGTCTACAGAGGACAAACTTTTGTGGTCCCTTTAGTGCTGCTTATAAACAGGTTTTTATGGTAAATGCAGTACATTATATAGTACAGTTACATGCAACCTTAAAATACATGTATTTTTTAAATTTAAAATAGAAATATTGTTATTATCCTGTTCATTTTCATTTTGTCATCTCATATGAATATCATCATCATGTCACATCGCTGCCCATACATTTTTACTGAAAATACATTGCATCATGGTTGTATTTGAATCACGTGTGCAAACATAACTTCAGAGATGCAGAGTAATTCTAAATTGATATATAAGCATTAAAGTTTTCAAGAAGACAACACTTGTGAAAAAATGATGTCCAACAAATGAATATTTTGATTTCAAGAGTGAAATTGGTTTATGTTGTTTAAGGATGTTAAATTTACATTCTAATTATATGTTTTTCTTTGGTTTTTTGAAATATCTTATCATTTTAATGCTAGATTTTTTCATAGACTTTTATTTTATAATAACAATTACATGTACGGAGATAAGTTTTGCCAAATATAATTTATTTTTATGAAAATAAAGATGAGCTTCTAATATCATTCTTGTAAAAAATTCATGTTATCATTTAAATATAGAAATAATGTGACACTCTCAAAAACCGAAAAATGGTACGACATAAAAACCATGTGTTGGACCTTTCAGTAATGTGAATGGGATCCAGAATTCAGAAGAAACATGTACCGGTAGTTGTCCAGATAAATATACATCTCTCTTTATATATATCAAGTTTCCAAAGTTTAAGGTGATTAAACCATTTTTTCCCTTTTCTGTTTCTTGTCCGTGCAATTGTTTTTCTAATTGTGCAATAATTTTGCCAGTATTTCTTGTTAAGTAAAGTTATGTCTGATTGAGTATATTTGAGAGGTAACAGACATGTGTATATAATACCCAGCACTCACACATGTCATAATATACACTGTATATTTCTTTATTTCACAAGAAATATCAGCACCAAATTCTGGTATTGACCAAATTCTTTGAAGATAAGAAAAGAAAAGTGTTGAATGGGTCAAATCACATTCTTAGGATGTTGAAACTTGATATAAAACATAGATCAAAGTTCATTTTAATTGGATGACTGAATATTTTGTCAGCAGTAAAGATCCCACTCCTGCATAATTGTAAGGTTCCACTCGTGTTTTTCTCAACATATCATTTTGTGGTACATGAGAGGGATTTGTGGCCATTTAGAAACTTCCTTTTTTTCTCCAAGTCAAGCAAATATGACAGAATTCACCCATGTAATGGCGAAATCGTGTGATTAAAAAAGATATTATAGTTTTCTCTAGGACTCTTTGAGACTTGTAGCTGCATTTAGATGTGACTACTGTATTTACACATGTATAAGCTTATACCAAATGCAAACTGCATAGACCCAGATCTGCCGTCACATAATGCGCTGGCAGATCTGTGTCTATGCAGTTTGTAAGACTAATCAGTAGAACAAACAAAATAGACCATGATCTGCCTGCACATTATGTGATGGCAGATCAGGGTCTATGTTGTTTGCATTTTGACCCAGCTTATACGCAAGTATATACAGTAAAAAAAAGAACAATATTACTAAAAATGGAATGAAAAAATTAACTTCTTTTAAATACTTAAGATTTTCAAACCAACCTTTCATATCTCATTGTAGACACTGTTGTATCCATTTCCATTTAAAGAATGAGGTCACTGAGACCTGTTGTTCAATAATCTCCAGAGTCAACCCTACCCTACTAGTGCCTACATAGAGGACTGTTAAACACATGGTGGGTGTAAAATAATGTTTATGCTACTCTTGTAACTCATCTTGACAGTTTGCATGTTATCATTTATCAGGACAATTACAGGCAGATTGTTCAACAAAATCCGTTACTTCTAGCAAGTCCTGACCTGGAGGTCATAAAACTCCATCAGTTGTCAAACTTCACCTGTCAATCACAGTGTCTGATAATTAACAAGGCCAACCAGCCAATCAGATCCCGATATGTGATCCATCAGTTGTCAAACTTGACCAGTCAATCACATTGTCAAATCAGACAATGCACACATTTTATTTTTTTCTGAATATTTATAGCATTAAAAAAATAATCTCTACAATAAAACTAACCATTCATTACAGTTTTGCAGTTGGTCTAGTGGTAAAAAAAATGTGAATGCTTGTCTTTTTACACAAAGTATGTTTAAGCAATCACGACTTCTTCATTTGAATATGTAGTAATAGCAAACTATCACTTTTTCACTTTTATCAATGTTTGATACATTATTTTTGATACATTATAGACAAAGAAACTTTTTTTAAAAAAAGATTTTAAAAAAACATTTAATTGAAAATTATTTGTTTCATGAAAATTAAGGCATATTTAAAGACTAAATTACCCCACTCACTAAATATCTAAAGAATTCTTCACAGCAAATCATTGAATGGTACGTGGATTATATAATTTTAGATAATTGCATCTAATAAAAAATAATGATGGAAAAGAATCACAAAGGTAATTGTGTGAAAATAATGTGTATTGCATTTTTTATGCAGATATAAGAATATGTGGTTTTCCATTTTTGACAATGACTATGCTTAATATTTGATTAACAATCGTTTTTCTAATTCCTTTCTGAGTGATGATAACATCCATGATCTGTAAGATTGAGACATTTTTAAAGCAAGATGATGCCATAAATTCTTTCTTTGTAAAACAGGAAGTAAATCGGAAGTAATGTTGGACTACTTTGTTCCATGCTACCACCTATCAAATTAAAGGAATGCTACAGACTACGATCCATCATTGCAAACAGGGTAAACCGAGATTCTACAGCTACTAGGTTCTATGTTTGATTCCTAGTGCATTGATACACTGGGGACTTGGTTGTCCATCATGACTGGTATTTTCTTCTCAAACTACTGTGCATCTATCTGGTCATAGATAAATTCCCATTTCTGAAACTCATATGGACTTCTACAAGAGATGACTCTTGTAATAAAATTATTGTCCCCCACTTTTTGTAGAAGAGAGGGAACATTAAATGGGGCATGTCTGTCCATCTGTTCTTCCATCTGTCCACCTTACTTACATTTCCACACAATAAATTCTTTAATTATTATTAAATTTCAAATGATTTTGGTATGCAGCTAGATATTGACAAAAACTTGGCTCATTTCAATTGTCAATGTTCCTTCTACATTATTGTTTAGCAGAGTTATAGCCCTTGATTTACATACCTACCCACTTTTGTTTCTGCACAATAACCCCCAAATTATTTATTAGATCTGAACCAGATTTGGTATGCAGCTTGATATTAATAAAATCTTGGCTGCATTCAGTTATCAGCATTCTATGTCATCGTTTAGTGCAGTTATGGCCCCAGATTGTTGGACCTACCCACTTTTATTTCACACAATAACTCTCTTACTTATTATTAGAGTTAAACCATATTTGGTTTTCAGCTTGATATTGACGAGACCTTGGCAGAATTTGATTGTCAACATCTTACAGCATCATCATTTAGCAGAGTTATAGCCCCTGATTGTCAGACCCACCCACCCACTTTTGTTTCAGCACAATAACTCCTCTGCTGATTTAAGCCAGATTTGGTATACAGCTTGACATTAATTAAACCTTGGCTGAGTTTGATTTTCAGCCTTTTATGCCATCGTTTAGCTGAGTTATAGCCCCTGATTGTCAGATCCACTCCCTTTCTTTTCTGCACATGAAATTTCTTGATTGGATTTCAGCCAAATTTGTTATACAGCTTGACATTAATAAAACCTTGGCCGAGTTTGATTTTGAGCCTTATATGTAATCGTTTAGCAGAGTTATAGCCCCTGATTGTCAGATCCATCAACTTTCTTTTACACACAATGAATTTCTTGATTGGATTTCAACAAAATTTGGTTTGCTGCTTGGTATTGATGAGACCATGGTTGAATTCAGTTATCAACATTCTGGATCATCATTTAGCCCCCAATTGTCAGACCCACCCACTTTTGTTTCTGCACAATAACTCCCCTAATTATTATTGGATTTGAAACAAATTTGGACTTTGGATAAGTTCTGTTGTCACTATTTTGCATCATTGTTTAGTGCAGCTTGATTTTCATGAGACCTTGACCGAGTTCATTTGTCAGAGTTCTGCATCATTTAGTGGAGTTATAGCCCTTGATTCTCAGACTCAACCACTTTCATTTCAGCACAATGACACCCATAATTATTGGATTTCAACCAGATTTTATAGGCAGTTTGATATTGATGAAGTCAGTGAATAGTTTGTGACATCAGTTCCTGGAATTTGCTCATAAAGCTTTTATATTCAAATTAATGACATAACACACATTTTAAACAAATTATTCATCCATCAATACATATTCAAGAGAAATTCTCACATTAAATACTTTTGAGCACTGACAATAAATTATGGATTACCTTTTAATGTAAATTTATATAGCAGTTAGACCTCATAAACTTTTTATGTTTGGTATTGTGTTTCCTCCTGAAAACAAATTCCTCCACCTAAAATATCATTTTGTTGAGCTCACATTATTGCTAGGCAAAACATAAGTCACTTTTCTGATGGCTGTAGCAGTGCCAACAAAGTATTGCAAAATGACTCCAATATGTTTTTTGTGCAACAAAGGAAAAATATTAGCTACATTTGAAGTCTATGGATTTCTTGCATAGAATCTTACTTAAGGCCAGTTATTAAATTTCACATTGAAAATGTCAATGATGTGTGAAGATTCCTCTTTAAAAAGTTACTCTTTACTCATAGGAGAAGTTAGATCAAACTTTTTTTTGTTAAGGACCATGCAGGAATGGAAATTTTAATTTGGTATAAAGCTAAATATGCTGATGGTATGACCCTCTGTCTGTCATGCATTGTTTTATGTCCTTAAACTTTTGTCATAAATTTTTTAACCTTCTCTAATCCACTGGATCAATTTCAACCAAATTTGCCTGAAAGCATCAAGGTATAATATTCTTTCAGGTTTTTGCAAATGATGCCAATCTGCTATCAAATTTTCCTTCCCAATTTAGTGCTAGACAGAAGGTAAAAGATCTTTCAGATTGGTCCAAATGATGTCAGTCTGACATCAGATATGACTTCCATCACTAAATGTAGGAAAACATATGGAGGTTTCTTCAGAACTTTGTAAATAATTGTGACCAAATTTGATGATGGGCATCCTAGCATCAAAACCTTTAAAATGTGTACAAAAGATGTCAATGTACTGTCAAATATAGCCACATAAAATTAAAAAAAACAACTTTCAACAATTACTTCAAAATGGCTACTAACAACTAAATTTTAATAGAGAATATCCTAGCATAGAGGTCTTTTAATCCATAGCACCCAACGTTTAATGATTAAATTTAGATTTAAGACCAGTGCGAGTCAAAATGAGCAATCTCAGGCTCACTGGAGCCACATATTCATTTAACTTTTATGTTATGGTTACCTGAACTGTTTAATATGGCTCTTTTTCCCATTCTCAAAACATGGCCCTGACACTAACACTGAATAGTAATAAGCATTTTTCCATTCTCAAGACATGGCCCTGACACTAACACTGAATAGTAATAAGCATTTTTCCATTCTCAAGACATGGCCCTGACACTAACACTGAATAGTAATAAGCATTTTTCCATTCTCAAGACATGGCCCTGACACTAACACTGAATAGTAATAAGCATTTTTCCATTCTCAAGACATGGCCCTGACACTAACACTGAATAGTAATAAGCATTTTTCCATTCTCAAAACATGGCCCTGACACTAACACTGAATAGTAATAAGCATTTTTCCATTCTCAAGACATGGCCCTGACACTAACACTGAATAGTAATAAGCATTTTTCCATTCTCAAGACATGGCCCTGACACTAACACTGAATAGTAATAAGCATTTTTCCATTCTCAAGACATGGCCCCGACACTAACACTGAATAGTAATAAGCATTTTTCCATTCTTAAGGCATGGCCCTGACACTAACACTGAATAGTAATAAGCATTTTTCCATTCTCAAGACATGGCCCTGACACTAACACTGAATAGTAATAAGCATTTTTCCATTCTCAAGACATGGCCCTGACACTAACACTGAATAGTAATAAGTATTTTTCTGAACCTACAGGTACTGAATTTTCTTTTCACGCACTTATGATCTTGCTATATCAACCTTTGAATTTGGACCATGTGACCCCAAAGTCAAAACTGTTTTCCCACCCACAAAGGATCTGCATACCCAGTTCAGAGTGTATCCATCTGTTGCCATCGCAGACATGATCACTGGGGCAACAAAAAGATTTCTCTATCAATCCAGGGCCTACATACCAATATTTGGGGGAGTCATGGCAGCTCAGTTGGTAGAGCATCAAACTTTTAATCCAAGGGTTGTGGGTTTAATGGTTCCCATTTCCTTGTCACAATATAGCCAATAATGTGTTGAATGTGCCATTACAAACCAACAAACAGATCGACATACCAATTTTTATGTTCAATACCAAATTATGTGTGTGTGCGCGTGCATAACCGTGCATGCATGGTTTAAGAGCACATCAACACATTCCTGGGTATTAGTGCAAAGTAATTTTAGGTATCCCAAAAAGTCATATCATACAAAAAAAGGTTAAAATCCTTAAAATACTAAGTGACATTTTTTTAATATAAAAATTTATTAAATAGTCCAAGTATTTTGCGGCTGAAACATCATCATGGGATGCATCCCAGGGCATTCTCATTTGGAACATCATCATGGAATGCATCCCAGGGCAAAAAAGGTTGCCTCCATTAGTGACTTTTGATATGCAGGAGGGTGCATTTGGCCAATTCTACATACTCAAGTCCAAAAGGGATGAAATTATTTACAAGATTACATAGATCCAGTATGTGAGAAGTTTGCCATTGACCTTGACCTTGGACCTTCAGACTACAAAGAACAGCAGCCATCAGCCACTCTCTGCAGGCCCATCACTGTTTGCAAGTTCTGTATAGATCTGTGAATTCTATATGAACATAACCTACTGAAGGTAATATGAGGTTAAGTATATACTGTAACCTTGACCTTCCCTTTTAAGTCTTCTCACTTCGAGATTCCCAAAAGTACTCTTATATTTTACCATGGGATGTACATATTAAATTTGATGTTCAGGCGTATAACCTGTAAGATGTGCTGGAGAGAACTAAAGAGAAATTGTATGTCTTGTAACTTTAACTTTGACCTTGAACCTTACAAGCTCCAAAACAGTATCAATCTTGTCAAAGAAAGATCTGTTAGGTGTTTGAAGAGACTGATGTTACTCAGTGGATCCTAGATGAAGCAATGCTGCACAATGTTACCATGGGCTTTGACTGTTTACACCCAAATCCCAATTCAATAGCATCTTTTCCCATGCCCTGCTGAGTTTTATGTATATTGTTAAATTTTATGCTTTATCTTGATTGTACAGTTACCGTATACACATGTTTATAAGTTGAGTCCAACTGCAGAAAACATAGACCCTGATCTGCTGGTGCATAATGCGTCAGCAGATCAGGGTCCATGTCATGTTGTCTGTTCTAGTGATTACTCTGGAAAAACTGCATAGACCCTGGTCTGCCAATGTATTATGTGATGGCAGACTCGGGTCTGTGCAGTTTGAAGTTGGATTTTACTTATGAGTGTGTATATATGGTACACTGTAAAAAAAAAATATATATATATATATATATAGCTGCCAGACAGATGAAGAAATCTACAATATTGTCAATAATGATAATAATTTGAGAACAAATTTTTTTTATGCAAGCACATTTATTACTATTGCTGTAACTGATCAAAGCACAATCATATGTTGCAACATCAAAGTGTTAAATATAATACAGCCAACAAAGAATGTTAAAACTTTCATTGCAAAATTGCTGTACATGTTTCATTTTATAACCCTGATGCAATTTTGGTTACAAACAGAATAATAATTTAGAACTGATTTAATGGATTACAAAAACTGCCTTAACCAAACAGTATAATGTAAAATGGTGATTTAAATTTCATGTACTGAACCAATAATTTCAAGCAATATGAAAATTTGTTTGAAATGTACTTTGCAGTCATTGCCTGTATTAACAAATATGTAACATGTATTTGTTCTTAACAAAATATTTCCAATTTGTAGAAATGATAATAATAATAATAACAATAACAATAATACCAACAATAGACCAGGGATATTTGATTGAAGTCAATCTGGGGAGTGGGGATGCATTTTTGTTCTGTAGGGGAAGGAATATACCCCTATTTTATTTTCGGGTTGTTTTTTTTTTTTTCTGTACAATTTTATTTAATTTCCAATGGTGGTACTCCTAAAAAAAATAGTGTTGCCCCTCTTTCCAGGTAGATTTAAATAGAATAATCCATAACATTTTGTTTCAAATGTTAACTCCAAGGTCTTTTTCTAAAACTAAAATAAAGTTGCTGTTGTTGTTGGTTTAACGCCATTTTTCAGCACATGAAAGGCTATACATGGCGGCCAGTATATTTGGCGGAGGAAGAACCTGGGAAAAACCCAGGAAGAACCACCGACCCATGTGAAGCTACTGGCAAGCTTTCTCACATATACACGTTAGCTGAGCCCAAGACAGAGGTGAGATGTGTCAGTGATCTATAAATGCGAATGCCTTAGACCACTTGATGCCCCCAAAAATAAAGATATAAATAACAAAATCCACTTCTACATCATCCAACACCACAATTACTCTCTGCCATGAACAGTTTGGAGTATACAAAAGTTATTTCTATCTCAAGAGTTTTCTCCCTTTGCATCTACTGGCTGCAATCATTTAGATCAGAGAAATGACATGTTTGAAAAACTTTTCTTCTTAAATGAAACAGAAACTAAACTTTTTTTTTGGCACAACTACACCATAAAAAAGTAACCTGCACTTTTTAAAGGAAAGAGGAAACAATTTCATGACAGAACTTTAAACAATAAATGAATAACCATTTTCTTTCTATATAATGATTATAAGAGCCAACCAAAGAAATGGCAGATAAGTGGAAGTAATCAATCTTAAAAGTGTTGATTGGGAACTATCTATATGTTTATATAAATATGTATCACAAGAAGTTCAAGGCAGTGTTCATGATATCAATACATAATACAGAGGTCACTCATTATAAAGTATATCAGTATAGCTAGGTCCATCAGATATGGTCATGGATCCCATCTTAAAAATAAATGTAGTTTTTATATTCTAACAAACCATTATAAGGCAACCCCACCTATAATGTGGTACATTTGTATAGCTCCCATTAATAACTGTACTGTGTATCAAAGTATTTATGGTACATAATAACTGTACTGCGTATCAAAGTATATATGGTACATAATAACTGTACTGTGTATCAGAGTATATATGGTACATAATTTCCACACTCGAAGCTAGATAGCAGCACTTGGAAAGGCAATACAATGGCAGCAAGAACAAAAACATCAATGAAGACCAAAAAACTTGAATTTTATAAGTGTGCAGAAATTAAATATAAAATGCAAAAAAGTACACATGGTTAGCAACTGACAGAATAATAAAACATACACAGTTTTGTAATATTACTGAGACAAACTTTGGTAAAAAAATAAAACAGTACCACATACTCGAGCACGTCCAAGTCTGAAAAAATGTGATGAATTGTACCACTTCTTTATATATATATGTCAGTTTGTAATACACTGCAAAAAGCATGATGAACTGTCCCACTTTCTTTATATATGTCAGTTTCTCATACACTGTATTTCAGATGCATCCAACAATTTGTTGAAAGAACGATTAACATCACTTTCTAGGAAGGTGTACAACTAAATCTGTTAGAAGTGACTTGTACAGGACTGATGCTCTACTGGCCAAAAAAATCTCTGGAAATCCTTTTATTCTTTTCACTGTGGAGAATTGAAAGCATCTCTGATGCTCTTGAGAAACTCCAGCATACCAAATTCAGTGACAAAAATATTTTCTTGCGTGTCAAAGTTAACATGTTCACAAAATACAAGTAACCTGATATCATGGATCGAAAATCATTGAATTTGTCTCGAACAATGTCAAGATTAACCCAATGCTAAATTTGGTTAAATCTATAACTATTATTTTGGGAGGAAAAATATGTTTAAGTGGCATCATTCAAGGTATTTTTCTAATATATCCACAAACTGGGTTTGATAAAAATCCATTCATACTTGCTTGTCATATGCTTAAAAGTCAGCACAGCTAAAAACAGGAGTTGAGACCTTGGACCTTTTCAAATCAATGCTGAGAATCAACTTGTTCATTGGAATTCAACAAACTACAAAGTTTGGTCAAAATTCACTTGTATCTGTACACGTAACTGTGTTCATAAGCTCAATGAAGTACAAAAACAAAATTTTCTAGATGACCACCATAGCAGTAATATTGAATGTAAGATTGGCATGATTTTCATTTAGGACCAGCTACACAGCATAAGAAGTCTTGCTAGTTAAAACCCCATGACAATATGACCATCCATGGAGGAATGCAAATAAGATTTTCAATATGGCCACCATGATGGCTATATGGAATGTCCAAGGGGCACTATTTTTCATTTAGGGCCAACTAGATATTATGAGAATTCTTTTAGTGAAAAACCCCAATCAATACAACCACAACTATCCATTCTGGAAGAGTAGCAATTACAAGATTTTCATCATGGCTGCTGAAGTGGCCATATATGATGTCCAATCTATCCAAACGCAGATATCACTCGGAATTCAAACAGGTTGTTCTCTGTATCTAGGTATTTGAGGTACATTACAACTATGGATCAATGTAGTAATTTTCTTCATGTCTTTGGGGTAATGTGGCAATAACAATTTATGACAGATGAAGTCCACTCTTACTTGCTAACTTTTAAAGATAATACTCTTTTCTCATGGTATTTGGTGAATGACTGACAACAATTTACAGGTACAGCATTTTTTGCATGCAAATATGATACAAATAAAACACTACCTGAAAACCCTATTCTCAACAATGATAAACTTGAACAACATTAAAACATGCAACCCAAGTAAACCTGATTTTGCTCACCTTGTAAGCTGACGTGTCAGCTTGTGAATGCAAATTCACACATATATTAAAACTGTAGAGGGGAAAGAAAAAACTTGGAGCATATAGTTGTCACATTGTATATTAATACTGCCATCATTTATCTTCTTTCCTAGACCATACCATATATATCAAATCACTTTCTATGCATAAAAAGGACACATCAGTTATACAACTAGCATTGCCCCCTGTATCTTTCCCTTTGCTGGGGACCAGACCCTGATTCATAACTCAGAAATTGTTCATAGTCCCATCCTTAAAGTATATACTTACTTGGCATTACAAGGGGAGTTAATCTATGCAGTCAGCATGGATTCCTGCATCTGTCCTTACCCCACTGGAGATCTTGTTGATACAAGCTATTACAGCAAGTCTGATCAAAATCCAATCAGAAATATGGCCTCTAGATTGTTCACAAGCTCAACCAATCAGATGAAAGGTCACCTCAGTAATGTGTGGATGTTGCTCATAACTGAACTTATCTGAGGGCTTGATGACATAAGGTTACATACCAAAACTGAGCACAGAAATATGGCTCATTGAGTGTTCACATTCTCAGCTAATCATATGCAACATCACCTCATTAATATGTATGGATATTGCTCATAATCGAACTCGTATAAGATTATGTACTAAATATGATCCCAATCTGATAAGAAATATGGCTCAAAGAGTGTTCACTAGCTCAGTCAATCAGATGCATAATCATCTCATCAATATCCTTGGATGCTGCTCATAACTGAACTCGTCTGAGATATTGATAATATAACCTTACATACCAAATCTGATCAAAATCTGATTAGAAATATGGCTTATAGAATGTTCGCAAAGTCAGCTAATCAGATGCAAGATCACCCGTCTTAAAAAATTTATAGGTTGGTCAGTATTTTCTTGCACTACTCTTAGTAGAATATTTATGGCATATAAGGGTCATTACACAGAAAAGTATGAAAAAACAGCCCCTGTCACCAATTGTCTATAAAGTAATAGCTACATGAGTATTTAAAACTTCATAAAATTTGCACAAGTTGAAAACAGTGACATCTCTTATCAAATTCACTAAGAAAAGTGTATGCGGATGAGTGAATTTTTTTAGTATGATAATTTTTTAGATCACACTGGCTTTTTGCAACAAAAAGGATGTGTGGCTGATTTATGGTTGGTCATCAAATGCTCATAATTTCCCAGGGCTCGTATGCTTTCGCTGATGTGATCATTTTCCTTGATAGGACTGTTATTGCAATTTATTGTGTAAGTATTTTTCTTCTTCACAATTTATTAAAAGACACAAGTCACACCCACATCATTTTATATCCAATCTCTCCCAGAGTTCATAGGGCTGTGATACAATCAGGTAACAAAATGACATCATATTATGTTGTCATAGTGTAACACTCGTGTCATTTCAAGCTGTGCAATAAGCATTCATTTTACAAAACCAGACATTCTTAAATATATAAAAAAATCACGATTTTGTTATTGCAGGATGATAAATTGTAAGACACTAATATATGGATGAAAAGATCTATAAAACTAAATAACATGCTTACTGCCAGAAAAACATATAGCAGACACATAAAAAAGAAAAATACAGCTAAAACTGGCACCATTTTTGATTAAAAAATACTGGTAATTTCTCCATGATATTAAATACTGTAATTAATATTTGGCAAAATTTAAAACAATTTTTGAGATGACACTGTCTACTTGCAAAAAGACTACACACTTTTGAACACCAAAAGGAGATAAAATGTTAATACAACTATACAGTTATCCAAAAAAACTATTTCCTAAAGGTTTTTTCTGATAAATTTTTTGTGTCATCAGTTTTTAATGAGATAGTCAATGATTAATCAACTATTATAAGGCATGATGTACTGCTCTTTTTTTTATTCATTGAATTTACAAAATCTAAAATATAGTGATGTACAGTTGTTGATAAGCATTGACTTCTCATCTTCAATCTTTAAAATCCAAACAGCTATATGAGCATTGAATATCAGTTAAATTATAACCCAAAAAATATAACAAAATATGAGCACAATAATGCTGAAAACTGTTTGACTGATACTCTTGCTCCCTTCTTGCAGGCTGTGCAGACAGACTAGTCTCGCACTTTTCTGTTTACTTTATCATACACCACTGGAAATGCCTTGTCACAGTCCAGCTTCTGTCTCATTTTTTCGTACAGGGAGTGATCAAACATCTCGGAGAACTCTTCATGAGTCAAATAGGTGTCAGCATACAGCATCTGGAATCTACAGATGATATACAAATTGATTCTGAGAATCAAACAGGGTTTTCAAAGTTCCAATATTTGTTTGAACATAGGCAAAGGGGAGATTATGAGCATAACGGCGAAAGCCATAAGGCTCAAATTCTTTATGTAGTGTTCAAAGCTAAATACATCATATTAAAAAGTTTTCGCCCATATTATTCCCACAGAAGTTATTATAACACAATATATGCCTACTACAAGATCGGGGTGCTATGATAACTAAACAACCAAATGATTTATGTTCAGTTCACTATACCAGTGCTATTCAATCACCTATTATTTAAAGAAACAGTACAGACTCTGATCTGCCAACACATTGTCTGATGGCAGATCTAAGCGGTCTACAGCTGGGTATAAGTTATACCAGGGTAAAAAAAATGCAGTCAATCAAGGTGGGAAAAATTTTTTTTCAGAGGGTGAATTTTCCCGCTGGCATTTTCGGAAAAAGGGGGGGGGGGGCGATTTTCAATTTTTAAGTGGAGGGGGCAGTTTTTATATAGGAACAGTCTCTATGAATAGACCCCTTATAGTATGTTTAAAGAAATGTGTGACAAATAACTTTTAATGAATAAAGATAAAACTTACAGTTGTGTGTTATGACAAATGGCACTGTCATATGCATTAGAACTGCATGTAACAGTTGTGTGTTATGGCAAATGACACTGTCATATGCATTAGAACTGCATATAACAGCAGACATTACCAATGAATACCAAAAATGACGTATTCACCATTGTACAATCTTGCCAAGTGCAGTTGGTAAATGCTTTTAATAACTAGATAATCACTGAAAGGGTTTCATTGCTCAGTTGCAAAAAGTCACTTAGTAAGCAGTTGATTATGGTTGCTGATCTAAAAATCAAGCACTTAAATAATTGGATTTATCTTTGTCAATAATAATGAATATTACTGGTTTTGTTATAGCCACAGTAAATCAACTATGCACAATTTTCATGTGCTCACTCATTTTTAAGGAGGGGCGATTCAAGGAATCATGAGAAAACACTGAATAAGCAATTCTGCTTGCTGTTCAATCCCTGATATATAAATTTATCCACACAATATTGATGTATCTCATGATGATGTTGATAAGAAAAAAATCTTGTTTAAACCAATATAGCAGTAAATTGAAAATGTCTTTACATCACCAACCCTTAACCTAAAATCTGCAAGTTATTTCCAGGGAAAATAATGTACTGTGGATCACTTTAAATTTGTGGGTATTCAATTTCGTGGCTAGCTTTAAAAAAAAATACATATTCATGGGTACTTAATTTCGTGTATTTGTCATTTAACAAAAAAACATGATCAAATATTTAGTGACAATGTATATATCTCTAAAAAAGATTATAAACTCATCCACTTCCATGCATTTCTGAGCAAACAGGCTTAATTCCTACTGCAGTAATTGGGTTGATACGTAAGTTATTCATTGCTAACACTAGTATAAATGTAGAGATCTGAATCAAAGAAGATGCCAACATCCTTTTGTATGTATGTAGAAGCAAACAATTTAATTTCACTGTTGTAATTAAGACTGCAATTAGGTCTTTCGGTTTTCATAAAGACTGCTATCAAAACATAAAGCTCTTGACAATTAGGGATTAGGTGCTAAACCAAGGCCAATGACATCAAAACAAGCATTATTTAAACAAAGCTCTATTCTTTTCAATATATAATTATAAACAGTTCTGTTGAAGTCGAGTTTCACTCTCTCAACTACCACAATATCACTAACACAGCAGTCAAAGAATGGGAAACTTGAAGTAAAATCTACTGCTGTGGACCTGCCTGATCCTAAGGAGTCTCCTGGTTCTTGATTGGATTCTGACACCATGTGAACTCTGTATGTGACTTGCTGCCCCTTAGTGCAAACAGAAGGTGGTAGCATTTTTTATGTTTTCAAAGTACATCACAGGGAGATGTTGCTGTCTCATTTAAAGGAAACAGCATCATATCTTTATGCCAGTCACATGCATGGAACCCCCAATTTATCTGTCAACTAATTCTCCAAGGAGGAAACCAAATTATGCTTTGATGAGCAGTATTCATCCCAAACATACCTAATAACAATGCTGTAAGTAGTCAGTGCGAACAGAAGGTGGTAGCATTTTTTGGTGTTTTCAAAACACATCACAGGGAGATGTTGCTGTCTCATTTAAAGGAAACAGCATCATATCTTTATGCCAGTCACATGCATGGAACCCCCAATTTATCTGTCAACTAATTCTCCAAGGAAAAACTCATATTATGCTTTGATGAGTGGTATTCAGATATGGTTTCAATTGACCAGAAAACATCTACCTAAAGTCAATGAATGCAGAGTAGATTATTTCCCTAGATGACAAAGCTCAACTGATCTGCTGGTTGTTTATTTAACAGTTAGTTATATCGATGAAATGTAATTAGTAATAACAATGTGCTTTTATGTTCATTTGCTCAATGGAAAATTAATAGAACATGTGATCAACAGAATAAAAAATGTAGTGAAACATTTTTATTTATGAAATGACTAACATCTGAACCAGATATGGTAATTGCTTTCACATTAATTTATCAATTCAGTATGGAACAGTATCTAACAGTAGATAATACAGTGCCTTCATGATCCAAACATTATGTTGGATATTTTCATGGATAAATAGCTACAAACATTATTCATGGAATTCGATCTGTGTGCTTAAAATAGGCACACACTGTTATTGACATTTTATTTTCTTGAACTTTAATGCTTTAATGTTTTCATATTTCATTGGAAAGCATACAAGTTTTATTGAGTATTCGTTATTATAAACAGATATGTGTTTTGTAAAGTAAAGGACACAAACCATGAGTAATTCATTACTATAGCATCAGGTAGAGTCATGACATTAATGCTGAGCATTAAAGTTCATAAAATTTTGCATTGAATTGAATTGTAATTAATAAATTTCCATTGTTCCTCATCTTTCAGAAATGTATCATGATATATATGTAAGTTTCTCAGTATTAAAACCAACAAAGAAGTGATGCTTTTACTATTGCATATGGCAGAGTGGCAGGGGGATGTGCACTTTGAATATCAGCCCGATTGCAACTTTAAATTCATGGTTTAAATTCTAGATGGAACATGAAAAAAACAAAAAACATGAAAATTGGAACTCCTATGAATTTAAGTGATTCACAGTATATGTTTATGTGCATGTATAGGTGCAAGCAAACATAATTTTTAGGGCATTTCCACACAAAAGAGACTTCTCTATACATGACAAAATTATCTTGTCTCATGACAGTCATTTCAAGTCAAATTATACAGTACTCATGACAGTCCTTTCAAGTCAAATTACACACAGTACTCATGAAAGTCCCTTCAAGTCACATTACACAGTACTCATGACAGTCCTTTCAAGTCAAATTACTCAGTAACTCTGATCATGTTTAGCATATGTAGACAAGGTTTATGCAGTCACAGAGCCTTTCCTATGAATGGTGACAGACTTGTCAAACTTAAAACTTCCTGAGAGAATCTAAAACATTCATGTTTGCTGTCATTTGAAAAGTTATAACTGTCCTACCATTTGCTAATGCACGTGAGACACAATAAAACCATAACAACAACTCACCCATTTATTTATCTGATATTTGCAACAACTCACCCACTGATTCAGCTGATACAGACAAAACTTATCTATTGACTTGTCAAAAAACAACAACTCACTGACTGACTTGTCTAACATAGGCAACAATTCATTCACTGACCTGTGTGACATAGGCAAAAACTCACCCATTGACTTGTCTGACATAAGCTTCAATCTTCCTGGTGGAGGGGATGGCCTCAAATCCCTTGGCTTTAGGGGCTCCGTAGGCTCCAATGTCCAAATAGAGTTCATCCTGATCCCCTTTTGGGTGCACCATGCCTGGCTGGCTGTACAGCTTAAAGGGACATAACCAGAGAGGATAAATCTGAAACATACAGCAAATTAACCTGTATAAAAGGAAAGACAATTCACTGCACCAAAGCTAAACATGGTGTTTGCAGCAGTAGCAAAAATCCTAAAGTTGTCTGCTTGCTACAATTTTAGATTTAAAAGAAATCACACAAAATCAGTCATTTCTGAGATTCCATATACAGTTCTGTGCATGAGGTATGAAAATTTTACTTGTTCTTCAAAAATTATAAAACTGTTCCAGGCTGCCATAGTACACCCCTCCCCTGCCCCAATAAACAAAAGTCCCTAGAAGGGACTGATGCTCTACTGGGCGAAAAGAATTTCCAGGAAATCAAGATAAGACCATTTCTTCTTTTTAACCATGTCTACCATTTTCGATGATGAAAACATGTGGTTTTGCATAATTTCATTCATGCTGCAAGATGGTGGCCAGGTAAACAATTGCTTAGAAATACTTTGTCAAAATCAGTGAATATCATATCTCTCTCTCTATATATATACATATATATATATATATATATATATATATATATATATATATATATAGAGAGAGAGAGAGAGAGAGAGAGAGAGAGAGAGAGAGAGAGAGAGAGAGATATGATATTTACTCTCTCTCTCTCTCTATATATATATATAGAGAGAGAGAGAGATATAATATTCACTGATTTTGACAAAGTATTTCTAATATATATATATATATATACATATATATATATATATATATATATATATATATATATAGAGAGAGAGAGAGAGAGAGAGAGAGAGAGAGAGAGAGTGAGAGAGAGATACAAATATACAAAAAAAAAAAGAGTGGAAAGTACATTCCCTGGATTCTACTGGAGAATGTTTGATAACATTAACAGAATTTTTAAATACGAATAAATAATATTATCATACAGGTTAGAGAATTTTAATTCATACTCTATGGAGTTTCAAACCCCTGGATCCGTGGATTACAGCACCTATCACTTCCCCTGTAAGCACCAACTCCTATACCATCTCGACGATGCACACATCAATAAAAAAAATTGCCACAAAGTTGGTGGTACAGGCATTTGTGCATAGCAGACCAACCCAGTAATTAATTCTCATCTAAGTACACAGTCCATCTGGATTCCTACTACAGAAATCAAGGTATATAGAAGTTATTATAGAGAATTACAAATATACACCAAACAGAGAAGAAAGTGCTTTCCCGGGATTCTACGGGAGAATGCTAGACAACATTAACAGAATTTTAAATATGAATAAATAATATTATCATACAGGTTAGAGAATTTTAATTCATATAGCTTCAAGGAAATCCTGAAAGTAGTTTAGGAGGAGAAGCTATAACAAACATATGCTAACGGACAGATGGACATAGGATGATGGACAACAGATCAGGACCATTTTCATTTAGGTCCAAGTAGACACGATAAAGAGTCTTTAAGTGAAAACCTGATGCTGATATGCCCATCCATTCAGGAAGAGTAGCGATATCAAGATTTTCAAGATGGTGGCCATATTGGATGTCAGATCATCACCATTTTCATTTAGGACTAACTAGACATCATAAGAAGTCTTCTAGTGAAAACAGCATGTTGATATGACCATCCATTCAGGAGGAGTAGCGATAACTAGATTTTCAAGATGGCTGCCATGGCGGCCATACTGGACCCTAAATCAGCACTATTTTCATGTAGGACTAACTAGACATCATGAAAAGTCTTTCTGTGAAAACCCCATGTTGATATGACCATCCATTCAGGAGTAGTAGTGATAACAAGATTTTCAAGATGGCTGCCATGGTGGCCATATTGGATGTCAGGTCTACACCATTTTCATTAAGGACCAAGTAGACATCATAAGAAGTCTTTTAGTGAAAACCCCATGTTGATATGACCATCCATTCAGGAGGAGTAGTGATAACAAAATTTTCAATATGGCCACTGTGGTAGCAATACTGGATGCCCGAGCAGCACTATTTTCATCTAGGACCAACTAGACCATGGGATGAATGTGTGTATAAAGTTTCATATCAATCCTCCAAGTAATTTAGGAATTTAGGAAGAGTAGCGATAACAAACTTGTGCTAATGGACGGACAGACGACAGACAACGGACAACAGACCATCTCATAAGCTCTTCTGGTCTATGACCAGTAGAGCTAACAATATTGTTGTAGTCTCATCTTTAGATCTGGAGAAAAATCAATATTCATGAGCTGAAGTCATTTCTTAAGTAAAATCTGGGTTTCCAACATTTCAAAATATCCTCATACAGAATCTATTGCCCCATCATCTTGGAGGTTACTCTGCCTTGAGAAATTTAATTAGTTTAAACATATTTTATTGTCACAATATGAGAGAAGGGGGGGAGCACAATGACAGCACTCATGATCTGAATCGTCGGGTATCAGTTATATATTTGCATACATGTTGTAGAATTCTATATTTTTCATTTGCATTGCCCTTTCTCTAAAGTAGTAAATCTAAGCTACCAGCTGGATATGGCACTGAAAGTAATTTTTTCATCAACTCAGTTCATTGCTGACTACATTTGGGACAGAACATGAAGAAATGGAAGGTGGTTTCTATTCCACCGCAGGAACAAAAAGGGGTGTCAACAAGTTGAACGCAGTAAAGATCCGCTTTTAATGTGCGCTTACATTATGATGCAATCTAGTATGGACAATATCTAAGGCTTGATGACTAAAACTGGATTCAATATTTTGGACATAAACACTTTTTCAAAGCACTGTAAGACATGCCACATTAATACTACTACTACTACTACTAATAATAATAATGACTTTATTTAAAGCGGGTGACACAATTAGTTGCATGGAACTAATCCTCCTTGTGGCCCTCTATTATATGCATATTTACATACAGAGTACATGTACATAGCTGCATAATAATAAATAATAATAATAATAATAATAATAATAAAGCATTGATAATAAGCTACATGTATATATGGACATAATAAACAGAAAGTTTTGTAAGAACATGATCCAACTAGGTACATTGTGTATATACAGTACAAAAATTGTGAGAAAACAAAATGGAAGGTTTGAGAATTTATACTTTAAGTTTTAATGTATTTGTCAAATGAAACAGGTTCTACTTTTCATCCATTGAATTAGATGATAATTAAATGCATTTATATTTGTACTTTCTCTAATTTCCTTTGGGATTCGATTCCAAATTAGTGACCCCAAACATTTAAAAATTTTCTTAAAGAGTTCTTTATTTGGTTTTGGAATGCAGAGGTGGTTAGCTGAAATTGATCTTAAATTGGGAGTGTTGCCTTGTTTTTTAGCATGAAATAGTTCTTTGAGATATAATGGGGCCATACTGTTTGAAACTTTGTGCATAAGTCTAGCCTTTCTCAAAAATATTCGTTCACTTACTGTTAACATTTTAATATTATTCATTGCATTTGGGATGTTTTCAGCATTATCTAGGATGAGTTTGCAAGCTCTTTTTTGCAAGTGGAATAATTTGCAAATTTTCTTGTCAGAAGTGTTTCCCCAGATAACATTACAATAGTCTAGGTATGGTTGTATATAGCTTTTGTAATATATTAACGTATGTTTAGTTGATAGATATGGCCTTATCTTGCTTGATAACCAGAGACATGAACTGATTTTATGACCTATGACTTGAATATGTTCATTCCATTGGAAATTGTTGTCAACCATCACCACAAGGATTTAGGTATCCTGTTCAAGATTGTTCCACATGGCCCCTTCTGAGGGTGTAAAAGATGATTTAGTAGAATTTAGCCTGAAATTGCAACTGACTATATTATTTGAATGTCAAAGGTTATAATTAGTTTGTTTGGACACGGCGGGAGGGAGTAATTCAATGAGATAGACTGGAGTTTGCTTCGTTTTAATTTTAAAGAGTTAATAGTTTTTGTCTCTTTCATCTAGATTGCAGACTTCCCCATCCAGTTTAAAAATAAAGAGATGCCTACTCATGTATTTTGGAAGTCCTGTAACTATTCCTGCCACTTCAAGCTGGAGTTTTTCAAATTTTTCTGAATCTATCAACAAACATCCATCATTTACTACACAGGCATATTCCAAAACTGGCATGACATAAGCTATTTACAGTTCAGCTAAAATTTGCCTGTTAATTTTGTATTTTAGTTTTTGAAGATTGGCTATTAGCGATGATGCTGTTTTCAGAATGCTATCAATGATACGTCCATTTGATATTGGATGAAAGTAGTACTCCAAGACGATGATGTAAATCCACATACTTAAGATAAGTAATTTGAAAAACAAGTTCAAGCATATCTGTTTGAGAGAATTCACCATTGGCAATATTGTTTATGTAGATTAGAAACAAGAGAGGCCCAAGAACAGATCCTTGTGGTACACCATATATTGCTCTTTAACATACTTTTTGATGTAATTGACTTTATTCCTGATTTATATGTTTTTATTCCTAGCATTTGGCCCACCATGATTGAGGGCAAATTTGCATGTTTTGTCCCTTTTCCTTATCATTATTCTTACTTGAGAATCAAACCACAGTTTATCAGTTGGATGAACTGTAACAGTTTTAAAAGGAATAC
The DNA here is from genome assembly GCA_029931535.1 of Margaritifera margaritifera. NCBI lineage: Eukaryota > Metazoa > Mollusca > Bivalvia > Unionida > Margaritiferidae > Margaritifera > Margaritifera margaritifera. The sequence goes on from JAQPZY010001528.1 coordinate 3,105,516, forward strand.
ACAAAGTTGAGAATTCTAATAATTTGGTGCTGAATATATCAGTTGCAGCATCAATATCACTTGGGGTTAGCAACAGATCTGTCTATGAATAGAAAGAGACACAAGGCATAAGATAAACTGCTCAAAAGTAAGCAAAAATAACAATCCTTTTCCCCAAATTTTCAAAGTACAGATGAAAAGCTTATGCACACAGAATTAACACAGAGAAACCTAAATCACATCAACCTAGTTTGTTTTCTTCCAGAACTTTTCACACCAGCTTACACAGTGCCGCCATGTTGATTCTTTTTCTTTACAAGTGCAAGAGACAACTCTGCACAAGCTTGTAAAGAATTATTATATACACTGTCATATTGACAACAGTACAATAAAATCATGACAGACTGAACTCCAAAAAATCTAGTGAATCAATTTGAGTGATCAGTAGTGCTAGTGAACGAGACTGTACTTTCTCAGCCATTAGTATCAATATTTGACGCTTCATTCACTGGTCAGTAATTAATATATGACATGTAGATCACTTGTTACTTGTCATCTTCAAGAACATGCATAGTGTTGAATTCTAAAATGACACATCAAATCTGTGCACCTCCTACTCATGGCTACCAAATACAAATTCATTCTGTGCCTCTCCCATACATGGCTATTTATTACAAGTCCATTCTGTGCCCCTCCTACACATGACTATTTCTTACAAGTCCATTCTGTCCCCTTCCTACACATGGCTATTTCTTACAAGTTCATTCTGTGCCCCTCCTCCTACACATGGCTATTTGTTACGAGTCCATTCTGTGCCCCTTCTACATATATTTATTAAACACCAATTCATTCTGTGACCCTCCAACATATGGAAATGTAATAAAAATTCATTCTGTGCCCATCCCTGACATATGGCTATTTAATATAAACGTATTCTGTGCCCCTCCCCAACATATGGCTATTTAAGATAAATTTATTCTGTGCCCCTCCAACATATGACTATTTAATACAAATCCACAGGTAGTATTACCATGCAGGTTAATTGTTTTATTTGAGGGAAAAGAAAATGTGTGATTTATCCACCTATCCTATTTGGCAGAAACAACTGTCATACATGGAATAAGCCACAAACACATCTATGACATCTGCATCTCCTGACTTTACATGCATTTTAAAATGCTTCCAAAAAGCTCCCTCACTACCACTTCAGGTTACATTTCTAAACATCTTACATGTTCATGCAATACTTCGATTTGTTATTCAAACCTAATGGTTTGTTGTTGGGAATAGCATTGTAATACATAATGAAAAGAAATTACTGTGATTTCATTTATTTTCGTGGGTATCAATTTTTGTGGTTTTGTAAAAAAAAGACATTTTCATTGGTACTTAAATCCATGGATTTGCCTGTGTCAATGTTTGCATATTTATAGGTATTTAATTTGGTGGAATTACCACTACAAACACCCAAAATAAAGAATACAAAACAAAAGAACAAAACAATGACAACAATGAATGGTCACTAGAATGAGTTTACAGCAATACTACCACCAGTATGAGTACAATCAAACACCTGCCAAGATAAATCCCTTACACCATGCTTTCATCCAGGGGTTCAATATCAAACAGGGCCGATGCAGCCAAAAACACCAAGCCAATCAGTTACTGAAGTACATCTATATTATCTCTTACTTATACCACTGTCCAAAAAGATGCAACATCAGTATGTTTGACAATCATGGTATTAACACAGTTGCTTAAGAGTGGTAACATTCAAGTTATGTCATCAATGCATATTTCATATGTGAACCACACAAGTGGCCAACAGCTCATTGCTCAATGCAATCAGCAGCTTGTGTCAGTCTCTGATCTATACAAAGCCATCCAAGTCCAAAGATGCTTGCTAAACTGAGAGACAATGGAATCACTCCTTTGTTTGTGCTTATCTTGTATACAGACAAACTCCAGCCATTAGACTCCGCAGTAAACAAACATTACAAATAAGAGCTGAAATCCCACTTCCACTGATACGCAAAACAGGTCATATATACTAAGCAGGAAAAGGAAGACATCGCTGGTGAAGATCAATGTACTTTATCAATGGCCATTCAAATATTAACACTTAAGCCGATTCATGCTAAATAGAAAAGAGTGACTTGTGTGAAAATGTCTGAGGGATTGTATCTAATTATTATTGGCTTTCAGAAAGGTGGACATGTGTAATTCTGCAATTTCAGGATTATTTGTTTGTACTAAGAGACTAAACTGACACGTTCATTCAGTGCTTTTGACTGAAAATCAGTGAAGTATGAGCTTAAGTACAGTGCTGTAATTTGTGCATGTGTACAATATATATATATATATATATATATATATATATATATATATATATATATATATATATATATATATATATATATATATATATATATATATATATATATATATATATATGCACACACACACAATGTTTAATTAGTATTTGTGCTTCAAACAAGAGTTCTAGTATTTTAAACTATTGTTTTTCATTGGGAGTAACAAGAGTACCCATGAAAAGCACATTATATATCCATCCCATGTTTAACAGTTCTCTATGTAGATAACTTAAATTTTGATGCAGAAACCATTTTTCTTCTTTCAGTCACAGTGAGCTTGACCTTAGACCTTTTGAACCCAAAATAGATAGGTTTCTTCCTTACCACAAGTGCAACCCATGCATAAAGTTTGGTCCAGGTCTGTTACATAGAATTAATGTTATTGTGCAGAAACAATTTTTCTTCAAGTTGCAGTGACCTTGACCTTCCACCTTAAAATCAACAGGCTTCTTCCTTACCTCAAGTGCAAGCTATCCACAAAGTTAGGTCCAGGTATTTCAGTCAGTGAACTTGACCTTTAACCTTTTGGCCTCAAAACTGATTGGGTTCTTCCTTACACCAAATGCAAGCCAGCCACAAAGTTTAGTAACTGCTGATGGTGGAGAATTCGAGTTATTGTGCAGAAACCATTTGTCTTCTTTCAGTCACAGTAACATTAACTTAGGACCTTTTGCCTCAAAATCAATAGGGCCCTTCCTTACTCCATGCCCAAAAATGTCAAAGTTTGGTAATTGTAGATGGTGGGAAATGCAAGTCATTGTGCAGACGGCTTTTTTCTTCTTTCAGTCACAGTGACCTTGCCATTTGGCCTTTTGACCCCAAATAAACAGGGTTCTTTCTTACCCCAAGTGCAAGCCATCCACAAAGTTTGGTAACTGCTGATGATGGAAAGCTTGAGTTACAGTGCAAAAAAAACAACTGGTAAGAGACAGATGGATGTACAGCATCATGACATAATACAGTCCGCCTTATACAGGCATATAAGAAATTGTGGAGAAATGAGATGTACTTTCAGGAGGATTTAAATTTTAACAGGAAAGTTTGCTACCTGTAATTAGAAGTATAAATGTTTGCATTTATCTATACTACCTGTAATTAGAAGTATAAATGTCTGCATTTATCTATGCTTTATGCAAATTATTAATTCATATGGATTACGACTGGTTTCATCTTAAATCACTGAGAATTGCAGAGAATAAAGTGCAATTCTTTCATACAAGTATTTTCAAAACAGTTAAACCTAAATGAAGGAATGATGTAAAAAGCATCCAAATCTAATTTTCATAGATCATTTCATTAATTTATTCCATTTTCATGAATACTAGTACTTAAATACTGTAAGCTCTTTTTCTTTTCTCTCTATTCTTACTGATCGCACAACACATCAACTGGGCAGTGTGTGGAACCGACAGCTACCAGATACTGTATACATACATTAGAACTGGAACAATGTAAAATGCTTTATAATTGTTTTATAAATTTTTTTATTAGTTAAAATAAAACAAACACATGTAACAGATAATATTTTATTACAGTAATCAAGTTGAATTAACAAATAGCTGATTGCTAGGAATGTACCAGTAAGACAATGGGGAGGAGGGGCTTTCTGCATGACATGTGGCTCATTTTTAGTTCGGTCTTTAAATTTATGGTTTGGAGCAACCACAAATTCCACAAAAATGGGTACCCCACAAAAAAGTGAAACCACAGTATACTGAAATAAACAAGAATGCTAGAGTTGTTAGTAAGCAAGAGCTCACAAGATATCCTGTGTTCCATGAGTCAGTAGTTTTAAGCAATGATCAATAAATCATGAAACGTAGTGTTAAAATATGTAAATGAAAATCCATATTATCTTTCTTTATCTCATGTTTTAAATTTTGTAAAAAAATTTTTTAGACACTTTTCTGTATAAAATTGTAACCAGGTTGCATTTCCACCATACAGTCAATCACTCTTATGTCCATCCTTAAGTTTTGAAACAGCACAGATTGTTTAAACTTAAAGTACAACTGAAATGAAGAATCTCCAACAACACATCCAGGTCAGACTTGTTCTGTGAAAGTATATCAAGGAATTGAGTCAACATACAGCTGAACATCATGTATGATGCGCCGGCATTACTATCATTATTGTCTACGTCAATCATTCAAATTCATCAATAGAATGAAATAGCTTAGCTTATTATCTGCTGGAACATTATATGATGATAGTCTGACAATATAAAACATCGAACCTAATATGTATGATGGAGGGGGGGTCTATGTCTTACTGCCATAACAATCACTACTGTGAAGCTCTGTTCCTACAGCATCATAAGGGAAACTGGAGCCAAATTTTCAAGAATATCTCATATAGTTGGCAGCCCATATTAAAACTTTTGCACAGCTTAGAGTCTAATTGCTTTATTTGTACTATATTTACTCTGATGCCTTTGTACCTTCTCAAGTAAATCCAGGCACAATCTTCTGGCTGCGTTTTTCAAACTCTGTTAACTGCCATTTCAGTGCTTTGATGAAGTACATAATAACTGTAGAGTGGAACCATATCAGATCAGCATCATTTTCATTTAGGACCAACCAGACATCATAAGGTCTTCTAGAGTAAACTCCAAGTCAATCATTTAAGTTCAGATTTGCACAATCATGCATCCTAGATGCAACCCTGTAAACTGTGAGTTTAGTCTCAATAAATGTACACAAAGCATAGTTACAGTTCAAACAGGGAGGATGCGTAGAAAAATGGATGAATGGATGCACAGACAGACTGGACAAAAGTGAATCCTATCCACCTGTTTCTTGAACCAGGGTATAGTAAAACTTTATCCCACCTCTAACTCGTCATGGAAGATTTTCAAAGCCTCATCAAGTTTTTCCAATGGCACCAGCATGTCCTGTATAACCTGGTGTTCTTCATACAGCTTCTTGATGGTCTCCCCTTGGGTGAGCTTCAAAAGGGAAATTTTGGGTGGGACACACCAACCAAATAGGTATCGAAAGATTGGGTTGTTGCCAAATGGAATAATATCCTGTAAATGAAGTGTATTCTTGGTTTAGACAAAATTTATGTAAAAATTTACTGTAAGCAAAAAAAATCATATTTGTATGAAACTTGTATTATATTATTGAAGAAAGCTACTATAGCATACATAAATTAAATCTAGTGACAGATAAATGAAAAAAGGTTCCTGGTAAATTTCTCAATGGAGAAACCACCTATCTTATCAAAGCACTTTTGAAACATCCCCTTCGGTGGTTTCTTTAGACGGGTTGGACTGAACACTCCAGAAACTACCATGACTTTTACCCATGCACTGTCCGTGTGAGTGTTGATTTATAACGCCACAGAACAAGGCCTCAATAGATTGCAGTGTCTTGTTAGTATACTGTATCTTCACCATATATGACTTGCACATAACAATGACTCCTAATGTTCATGATGTGATAAATATGTATCGCCACATGCAAATGCAAGTGAGAGAAACATTACATAGAATGCTATAGACAGGTGCTACCTGGAGCTCCCAGAAGAGACTTCGGGTGTGGCGATGGTAGTAATGCCGCAGTGGTATGTACTCAACCCCTGGACCCCTCTTCAAAAAAGTCTCAACATGCTTGAAAAACCAGGGCTTCCAGTAATATCCAATTGGGTTAATCTGAAATAAGGAAACATTAACAGAATATTTCTGTGCAATTTATTAAAATTTCCCATTCATAGATCACAGACACAAAATCAGCACCAAGAAAAAAAAAATGCAATTATTAACACTAAATTGGAACAAAGAAAAGACAAGAGTCATATAGAACGCTGTATCCTACCTGCAAATAGCTGCAGACACCTTAGTGCTAAATGTTGACCTTTGACCTTTTGTTTTTTGATGCTCAGCATTAACGCTATGGTGCATGTTCTAAATATATTTTTATACAACTCCAATCCAGATTTGGAAAATTCTGATATGACAGAGTTGTTAGAAATATCACAGCTAATTATCCAGCCATTTCTTAATACAGCCACAGTATTAATAAAAATCCAACTATCCATAGTACAGTTATGTAGGAGAAACCAAAGTTAGAAGGAAAGAATATAAGTCGTCACAACTCCTGTAAATAATGTTGTGGAATGCTGGAAATTAAACTAATTCATGGTCTCATCCACAGGGCTCATATTAACTTTTTTCAGTACCAGCAGCATTTTGACAGTTGTAATATTTTCAACTAGCACAAATCAAGGCTATTTTAAATGTCAACTAACATACAGAATAAAACTGAAATTTGAATACAAAATATCATAAGCAATTTAAAAATTGTAACTTGATAAATGCTAGCTTGCTAGCATCAATTTCAAGCCCCGCATCCATATAAAGCTACATGCCAAATTTGGTTGCAATCCAAGAATCCTGTACAAAGTGATCTTACAGAAACCAATGTTACGAGACAGGGTAAATGGGCCTATAACTCCTATAAATAATGTTGTGAAATGCTGGAAATCAAACCCATTCATGGTCTCATCAAATCTACATGCCAAATTTAGTTGAAATCCGACAATCCATGGTAGAGTTGTATTGCAGAAACCAACATTAGGAGCCAGGGTGATCAGGGACCATAACTCTGAATTTGTGGAAAGCTGGAAATAGAACTCATTCACTGCCTCATCAATATAAAGCTGTACACCAAATATGGTTGAAATCCAGAGTTACCTATTGGAAACCAAGTTAGGAGGCAGTGCGATTAGGGTCCATAAATAACTGATGTTGTGGAACTCTGAAAATGAGAATCATTTAAGGTTTCAACTATGTGGATCTACACGGCAAATTTGTTTGAAATCCAACTTTCCTTGGTAAAGTTACCTTGCAGAAACTAAAGTTATAAGGTCAATCACTCAAGGGCCATAAATCTTCTAAATAACGACTTTGGACACTGAAAAGCAAACTCATTCAAGGTCTTATCAATATAAAGCTGCAAACCAAATTCTCTTGAAATCCAACTATTCTCAGTAAAATTATATTGCGGAAACAAATTAATGACAGACTTGACTGAGTGGAGACATAACTACTGTATATACTTGCGTATAAGCTGATACCAACTGCAAACTGCATAGACCCAGATCTGCCGTCCCATAATGCACCAGCAGATCTGGGTCTATGCAGGTTGTATGGACTAATCAGTAGAACATTGCATTTGGATCTGGCTTATATGCGAGTATATACGGTACTCACTTCACTGCATCCGCAGGCTGAATAGGTAAAGCATTCAGAAGACCATGTAAGAGCTTAATGAACTAGTGGTCATGTAGATCTTTTTCTTGAGTCCGCATCAAAGTTCAGTCTCATATTTTTCATGCATGATCACAGCCATAACATGATAAATAATATTTTGTAGAATTTTCATACACTGAATTAAATTAAACAGTGTTAAATAAGCCAAAAATTATGTAAAAATATTGGTATTCACTGTTGGACTAACCTTGTCAGCTTCAGCATCATCTGTCATACTGGCAGCCATGACAACAGCAGAATCCTCTGAATAAACCAAAGCCTCTACAAATTCATTCTTAGAAGGGTTCTCTGCCTCTTCCCTGTACATTTTAATTAGATCTGCTTTAGCATGGACAGGTAAGTAGTCAATCTTAACATACTTTTTGGCAGGTATAATCTTGATTTCTGCTGATACTAGAAATCCAAGGGTTCCATAGGACCAAGGGACTGCATAGAACAGATCTGGGTTATCTTCCTGGAAAGAGTAATTTGAATATTCTTATTATTTTCTCTTGAACTTCATTTGAACAGTATAATTTTTCTCATCTTTTTTCTGTTTGAACATATTATATTTTCTCCTCCTTTTTTCTTCTAAAAATATGTTTGAATATGGTACTTTTTCTCACTTTATTTGTTACTCATGTATGTTTATCTCTCACATTAATTTCTTAGATCTTTATTGAATGAATGAAATTTTAAGCATATTTTGCCTTTTCCCTCATATAAGATGACTAACTGATACAAGCAATTACTAATGAACTCTAAAGAGAAACCTTTCAGTCAAAGAATAGAATGCAATCAACAATGGCTCACTGACCACTGCTACTGCTGGCTTAGTGTGAGTGTTATGTAATAACAAAGAGGCTTAAAGATTATTGCCCGGTTTGTTGGATCAGTTCCAACACCTTTGTGATTGCCGCTATATAATACATACAAATTCCAATTTTCATAACTTCAAAATTTCTCATCTGATTTTCGTTAAATTTTGAGTTCATAATGAGAAGTCATTCTTCTATCAAAGGAAGTTTTGCATTATTAAAGACTTTGATTTCTATATAGATCACAATGCAAATGAATAGACAGAGCTATCTCAGTTCTGGCAATCCAACAATTGGGCCCTTCATCACTCAATGACATATCCACAATTTATGTAGCAACAAAAATGTGCTTTTCCACAAAACCACAACAAATGATGCCCATGAAAAAAATAAATCAAAAGTATACAAAAATTTCTTCACAAATATCTAACCTTAGAACATTTTACAACACTTCCGTCAGCAAGAACTAGTTCAAACGATACACAGCAGTGTTGAAAGAGGCCATACTTGTGTGATGAAGTCTCAACTCCAACTCCCATTATTAGACCACCTGAAATAATAAACAATACCTTGAAATGATTGATGCTCTATTGGCTGAAAATAATTTCCAGGAATCCAAGATAAGCTCCTTTTTTAAAATTTTCTTTTAAACTACTGAGGATTGAAACCATTTCTGATATTATTGAGAAACCCTAACATAGCTGATTTGGTAATAAAATAGTCTCTTAAGTTTGAGTTAACAATTGTTCACAAGATGCCTTTAAGTACAGTATGAAGTTCTTTATCATGACCCTTGACCTTGAACCTGATATCATGACCTCAGACCCTGAACCTGATATCATGACCTCAGACCCTGAACCTGATATCATGGCTAGAAGATCAATGAACTGGTCTCAAACAATATCAAGATATAACCAAATGCTAAGTTTGGTTAAATCAATAAGTAATATTATTTGTAAAAAAATGAAGATACTGAAATGATATTATTCAAGGTATTCTTTAGATATATCCAAAAATTGGATTAAATGATAAAATACTTTCATACGTGTTTGTGTTATCATGCTCACAAGTCAATACAGGTAAAAACCTAAGTCAAGACCTTTGACCTTAAAATCCATTTCAGAGTGCTAACTATCAAACTGTTCACTGGAATGCAACTAAATAAAAAGTCTGGTCAAAATTCACTTGCATATGTAAAAGTCACTATGTTACAAGTCACTGTGTTCATATAATGAAGTGCAAAAATAGCAATGACCTCTGACTTGACCCCAAGGTCAATTAGGCTTAGTTTTGACAACTCCTTCACAGAAGTGAGGATATGTTGGAGGTTACATCTGCACCATTTTCATTCAGAAGAAAATTAAATATATTGCAAGCAGTGTTTTATTGAAAACCCCGTGTCAATGCCACTATTCATGCAAGCGGAGCAGTGATAATAAGATTTCTGAGATGGCTATGGTACCATTTTGGAGGTCAGATGAGCCCCAGTTTCAATAGATCTGGCTACATATTGTATTAGTGAAAACCCCATGTCGATATGACCGTTTTTTCAGAAGTAGCCATATAAATATTTTCAGGGTGGCAGTCAAGGCAGCCATTTTGGAGGTTGTATCAACATCATTTTAATACAGGAACAACCATATACTGTGAGAAGTAATTTAATACATAATAAAAAATTGTTGGCAAGGTCATCCATTCTTGAGAAGTAGCTTTTACAAGTTTAGCTTTGTCAAATTTTAGGTGGTCACACTGGCATCATTTTTAATTAGGACCAACTAAATATCATAATAAGTCTTTTAGGGAACACTCCATGGAACTATGACAATCCATTTAGGAGAAGAAGTAGCAATAACAAGACTGCATTCTGACCACCATAGCAGCCATATTGGATGTCATATCAGCACCTTTGTCATTTAGGAGCAACTAGACATCACAAATCTTTTAGTGAAAACCCCATGGAACTATGACTATCCATTCAGGAGAAGTAGCTGTGACAAGATTTTCATGCTGATCACCAAAGTGGCCATAGTGGATGTCACACTGGCACCTTTTTCATTTAGGACCAACTAGACATCGTTAGTCTTTTGGTGAAACCCCATGTCGCTATGACCATCAATTTAGGAGTGATAACAAGATTTTCAAGATGGCCACCATTAGACCATATTGTATAGGTTCCGCTCTACAGTTTTGCACTTTGCATAGTTTGATGCTTTTTAAAAAAAGAATTTCCCAGGTTTTCCTCACTGCTGATCCTGGTTATTTAGAAAAGAACTTGTATATCTTAGGTATTGTTAAAATAACTATTAATTCCATTTATTTTCGTGTATGATTGATCCGTGTAATTTGGGTTATAGAGTATACAGCTTGGCCTTACTTCAGATGTGCACCTCTCAAAAGACTGCTAGCTCCACTTGGTCATTTTCACTTCCTGGACTTTAAAGGTAAATTGGAGAAGAAAAAAAACAAGCCGATAACTTTTTTACTTTTCATATATTTTATAATTCATTTATTGCACTTTCAGAAGCTGGTATTGTCTCCTCTGGCAAAATTCATTTTCCCTATTTTAAAAACTGCCAAAGTTAGTGTACTTTGAACTAGGTCAGGCTCATTTTTTGAGCATGTGGGAGCAGCCATTTTGATAGCTGTCTGCTCTAGATAGTGCATAGTTTCCATAATTACCTCAAGTAAAGAAATTTCAGTCACAGTACATGAAAGTAGCATAGAGGTATGCCAACATTCTCCCCATTGTGCATGCTGCCAATGCAAACAGCTTTACCTTATACCAGTCCCACTCTCAGAAGTACATAATAACTGTAGAGTGGAACCATATCAGATCAGCATCATTTTCATTTAGGACCAACCAGACATCATAAGGTCTTCTAGTGTAAACTCCAAGTCAATATGACAGTTCATTCATGAGTAGTAGCAATAACAAGATTTGGGAGATGGCTGCCATATTGGATGTCTGAGGGGCACCATTTATATTTAGAACCTTTGGCTAAATGTGTTTGCAAAGGTTCTGTGTCAGTCCTAATAATAGGTTAGGAGCTAATAATCGGGCATGGGGCTGGAGCCTATAATTTAATGGTGGGGGGAGGGGGGAATAATGTATAATGGAGAATAAACATTTTCAGGAGAAAATTTGTAACATAAAGAATTTCTACATTATTGTGAAATATTTTCTTTACATAAAGAGGCCCACTATCTTGAGAAAAATGCATGCAATGGGGCCCTTTAAAGTTAGAGAACCCTCTCATAAAAAGACCCAAATAATTCAATATTATACATAAGTCATTAAAACACCACTGAAATTATTATTAATGAATTAACTGAAACTCAAAATTAGAATTTCAAACAATAGCCATGTAAATTTATTGCTGCTATTATATTTAATGCTCTAGGAGATCTGGGTCTATGCTGTTCTACTGATGATTTCAAGCAAACAGTGCAGACCCTGATCTGCAGGCACATGATGCGATGGGAAATCTGGGTCTACCCTGTTTGTAGTTGGGTGAGTCTATAACATGGTACAAAATAAATTCTGATTGTAAACTATTATGATGAAGTATTTGCCATTCAAAAATATACAAGAATTGATTCAAGCTGTAGTGTTCAAAAAATTGGTCATGTAAAGATAAAAAAATCATGGTATACTTTTGCATAACATATAAAAATTTGATTTGTATTAGTCAAACAATAAGTTAACAATAAATAAGTGATAATAAAAAAAAAAGCATAGAGTTCTATGTAAGTCTAATTCAACAGACCAACAGTCAAGTCATCCAGTTCAGGCAGGACAGGCAATGTCCATCCTAGCGGATTCAAAGTGGCTGTAATCTGCCCCATCGACACAAGTGGTTCAACACGAACAATCTGTCTTTGTGTGTCGACCTCAAGAATGTCAATCATATTGACCTCAATGTTGCAGAGGGTTTTCTTGTAAAGTCCTCGCCTGAAGCTGACTGTTGCCCACCCTGGACGTGCTGTGCACATCATAGTCTTCATTCCACCATCCCTCCATGCTCTGACCTGTAAAAGAAAAAACATTATAAGAGTGGCTGAGCCACTCCTACTCCCACTATAGCTGTTATGGATGGCCTGACCTATGACCTCCCAAAATCAACACAGTGCTGCCTCTACCAAAGTGGAGCTCATTTAAGAAGTCTGCAGAAAAATTGCTGAAGGAAACTTTGTTTATCATGTTGAAACCAAAATCATGATCTGTGCTTAAGTGATCTTGACCTCTGAAATTGTGACCTTTAAATCAATAGAACAGGGTGCTGCCTCAACAAAAGTGCAGACTTTCCTAAGAAGTGTGATAAAAAAGGGACCGCAGGACACTTTAGTTATCATGCAACAACAACCCCTCCAACTCTGCTCAGGTCACCTTGACCTCTGACTTTTTTACCCTGAAATCAATAGGTGGCTGTCTTTAACAAAATATAGTATGGCAGAGGAGCTAACCCATGAGTTGGGAAGATACCAATGGCACATCCTTGGACTCTGCGAGATGCGCTGGAAGAATTTCGGAGAGAGATCAACAGATGAAGGACACAGGATCTACTTCAGTGAACATGAGGACAAGCATGAGCATGGAGTCGGATTTATGGTACATAAGGACATTGTGAGTCCAGTCATGGGTTGTCTACCAGTGTCTAACAGGCTGATTACCATCCGCTTGAGAGCATCTCCATTCAACATCACCATCATTGAGGTTTATGCCCAACATCTGACCATGATGATGAGGAAATGGATGCGTTCTACGACCAGCTTCAAATTCTTATTGACCAGACAACCAAGAAGGATATTCTATTTATTCAAGGAGACTGGAATGCCAAAGTAAGAGTAGATGCACAGGCAGACTGGTGAGAAGTCTGTGGTCCAGACCAATGAGAGAGGACTCAAGCTCCTGAACTTCGCCAAATAACCTAAACACCCTTGGCCCCCACAAATTATCTAGAAGATGGACTTGGCACAGTCCAGACAGAAAACATCACAACCAAATTGACTACATCTTGGTGAGGAAGTGCTTCCGATCTAGCGTTAACATTGCCAGAACATGTAGCTTCCCAGAAGCGGACATAGGAAGCGACCATGACTTGCTTATGATGACTATCAAACTTCGTCTGAGGAAGACCAAGAAGCCAAGACAGGTTAGGACCTGGTTTGAACTTGAAAAACTTAAAGATTCAAATGTGGCCCAAGCATTTGAAGCATCAATAGGTGGCAAATTTGCACCACTCACAATTCTGGGTGCTGAAGAAATAAACATAGACTTCTTGATCACCACCTTCAACATGGCAATAATAGGCACAGCCAACAAGATCCTTGGCAAGCATCGTAGGATAAAGAAGCCCTGGGTCACAGCAGATATCCTCGACCTCTGTGATGTGAGGAGAAAACTGAAAAGGAAGCGAGGAGAACTTGAAGGAGCAGAAAAATACAGGGAGATTAACAACAGGATTAAGAAGAGCTTAAAGAGAGCTAAGGAAAGCTGGTTAAAGAACCAATGTAAGGAAGCTGAGAAAAGCCTGAACCAGAATAACAGTAAAAAGGCATACCAGTTGGTGAAAGACTTGACAACAGATACACAGGGGAGATCTTCCACGATCCAGGACAAGGCTGGTAAGAGTCTCACAGAAGATCAAGAGATTCTTAATAGATGGACAGAATACTGTTCAGAGCTTTACAACCAGGAGACTCCTGGAGACCAAGCTGTACTAAACATCCCACTGACCACATCAGAGGTTGACCACCCGATCCTCAGGGAAGAAGTAGAGGCTTCAGTAAAGGCACTAAAGAAAGGGAAGTCAGCTGGGGTAGACAATATACCAGCATAACTTGTTTAAGCAGAGGAACCTCCATGATAGATGTCCTCACAACAATCTGCAACAAAATCTGGCAAACAGGAGAATGGCCCACCCCATGGACCCAGTCTTTGATCATCACCCTTCCTAAGAAAAGGAATCTGCAGCTGTGCCAGAACTACCAAACAATCAGTCTCATCAGTCAGCCAAGCAAGGTTATGCTTAAGATCATCCTCTACAGACTGAAACCTCAAGCAGAGCACATCATCTCTGAAGAACAGGCAGGTTTCATAGCAGGACATAGCACTATTGAACAGATCTTCAATCTTAGAATCCTCTGTGAAAAGTATCTGCAGCATCAACAGGACCTCTATCATGTCTTCATTGACTTTAAGAAGGCTTTCAACAAGGTATGGCATGCAGCCTTGTGGACCAGCAGGCGGAAATACAACATAAATGCAAAACTAATCAGCACCATCGAAAACCTGTATGACAAGGCCACCAGTGCAGTTTTCGTCAATGGCAACAGAGGAGATTGGTTTAGACCACAGTCGGAGTCAGACAGGGATGCCTTCTCTCACCAACTCTCTTCAACATCTACCTGGAAAGGATCATGTCTGATGCCTTGGAAGACCGTGAGGGCAGTGTCAGTGTTGGAGGCAGAACAATCACCAACCTGTGCTTCCCTGATGATATCAATGGCTTAGCAGGAGATGAACAAGAACTGGAAGCCTTAGTGAACCATCTCAACCAAGCATCACTAAGGTATGGGATGGAGATCAGCGCTAAAAAGACCAAGCTAATGACAAACAACCTGAGTGGTATCCAAAAGGAAATAAGAGTGAATGGACAGAAGCTGGGCACAGTGACAAGCTTCAAATACCTAGGTGGTATCGCCTCTGATAAAGGTTCAAAATGTGAGGTTCTTTCCAGGATTGCACAGACAACAACTGCACTGGCTAGGCTGAAGCCTATTTGGAAGGACAGCAACATCACGATTGGGTCCAAGATCAAGCTTATGCACTCCCTTGTCATGTCCATATTCCTGTATGCATGTGAAACATGGACCCTGACTGCAGAACTAGAGAGAAGAATCCATGAGATGTTATCGAAGGATCCTGAAAATCTCATACTTAGACCATGTCTCAAATGAGGAGGTGCGCATTAGAATCCAAGGTGCAATTGGACCATATGAAGATCTGGTCACCACCGTACAGAAACGCAAACTAAGATGGTATAGTCATGTCTCATGCTCATCTGGCCTGTCAAAGACAATCTTACAGGGCACAGTGAGAGGAAAGAGAAAACAAGGCATACAGAAGAAGAGATGGGAAGATAATATCAAAGAGTGGACAGGCATGGACTTTGCAAAAGTCACAAAGAGCAGTTGAGAACAGGGCAAAATGAAGAGAGATTGTCGCAAAGTCATCAGTGGCGCCCCTACGACCAGCCAGGTTATGGGAGAGATGAGAGTATGGCAGAAATTAAACTTATCATGTGGAAGCCACAATCACATTTTGGGCTCCAATGACCTTGATATTTGACCTTCTGACTCACCAGAATCATAAGGTACTGTATCTACAGTACAGTTATAGTAGGCTAAACCTTTCCCACTCATCCTTGATGGAAAATAAATCCTTTCCACTATGTGATATAGAACTAATGTTATTGTGTAGAACCCATTTTCACTCTTTCAGTTAGTGACCTTGACCATTGACCTTTGACCCTAAAACTGATGGGGTTCTTCCTTACCCCAAGTGCAAGCCATCCACAAAGTTTCATAATCACTGATGATGAAGTCAAGCTATTAAGCAAAAAACCTTTTTTCTTCTTTCAGTCAGTAAAATTAACCTTTGACCTTCTGACCCCAAATCGACAGGATTCTTCCTTACCCCATGTGCAAGTTATCAACAAAGTTTGGTAATTGTAGATGTGGAGAACTTGAGTTATTGTGTGGAATCCATTTTTCTTCTTTCAGCCAATTACAACTGTATACCTTAAGTATCACTTCATGTAATTACTTTCAAGAAGATAGCTAGAATCTTTGCATATTATTAGGGAGAATTATTTATGATTGTCAAAGTAACTGATCTTGTTAGTTCCATTGTAAAAAAAACAATGACATTTCAGTTCTATACATCATAAATAAAACTGTAATTTTCAAATGTGCAATGTTTCTGGGTTTTTTTTAAAAAATCACATGTACTTCACTATTTTGTGTTTAAACCTTTGCAGTGTATTAGCTCTATAGGGATTAACAAGAGAGAGAGAGAGACAGAGAGACAAGTCGTCTGATTTTCTTTACAGTCTGACTAGGAGCCCCGGGTGGCTCAGTGGTCTAAGCGCTTGCCTTTACAGATCACTGACATCTAACCTCTGTCAGTGTGTGGTTTTGAGTCTCAGGCTCAGACCTTCATGAGGCTTTCCAAGGTTCTTTCTCCACCAGATATACTGGCTGCCATGTATAGCCTATCATGTGCTGAAAAATGACATTGGGCCCACAACAACAACAACAACAGTTTGACAATAATACCAAATGTCTCTAGGATTGCATAAGTAATAGTTTTAAGCCACGAAAAACATCTGCTTTTCTCTGGATTAATTAGAGAGATAAAAAGGAATTTTCTGAAGATCTCACCCAAACATGTCTTACAAAATGACCACATGCTAGTGTATATGTATACCATAAAAAGAAACCTAAAACAGGTCTGCCCAACACAGCCCATTATTAGTGTTTGGTAGCTGATGCAATACTTTGTTCTCAGACACTGTGGGCTCAACACATGTACAAAGCCGGCCTGTGGACATTGGTAGCTCAGTCAAAACATTGTGCCTCATAATAGTTTTGAATCAAAAAATTGTAAAATTTGTGACAGTGCAACACAGCATTTCCATTTGACTTCACAGCAGGGGCACTCTGGGCAGAACATCTAAACTAATGAGCTGCTAAGACTGGATGACTGAAGAATTTTTTTAGCTGTACCATTAAACTTTGGAAAGGAAATGACATAAATAAACAAGGAAGCAGTTACATATTTCTCTTTCATTCTCTCTCTCTTTCAAAAGATATGACTGCTGATCCACATAACGTTTTCTTGTGTGGTTCGAACACTCCATTCAGTTTTGAGCTAAACAAATTGTTCATGCTTTGCTAATTGCTTTCCTGAAGCTTATTTCTTTTTTCTAAAACTTGTATGTTTGCATGTTCACTTTCTGTGCAAAAAGTGATAGTCACTGTTAGAGGTCTGACTTTAATCTGATCATACAACATTAAATATGAGCTCTATAATTGGTTTTGCCAACAAAGGTTTCAACTGCATCATCCAAAAATCAATGTCCCTGGGCCATCTGTTCCATGCAGGCATGCACATAGAGACTAAAATAATTCTGCAGGTTTCATTCTTGATCAAGCTGATTAAAATCAAATCATTCACCTTAGCTGCCATTTCTCATGCCACAAATGTGACCAGAACTGAAAAATCTAAAATACCAGTCTGCCCTCCTCCCAATTACTCTCTCAATTTAATTGTCAAAATTTCATTATTTGACCCCAACAGCACCAAGACAATTTTTTCAAAAATGACATAAGTGATTGTAATCTCCATTTCTAAAAAAATCTCTCATTTATTGTCTCTTGCAGATGTTATTTGAGAGATGCATATAGAATTTTATTTCTGAAATTATTAGAACATCATCATGAATATTTGCAATACATTCACCCATTTGCCTTATTCGAGCACATCTCTCTCTCTCTCTCTCTCTCTCTCTCTTAGTTTATATAAACTAAAGAAAAATGTGGTACCAAAAATATGATTTGGTTTTTAGAAGATTTCAGTTTCTTGAGGTCTTGGTCTTGACTTGATATTATTTGCAAGGAAGAAATCTGCCTTAAACCCAAGTACTATTTAATTTATTAATTCACTTGATAAACACCTTATATTTTAAGGGTTTAATTTTCACCTTTATCCTTTATTTTATATACTTTATACATAATTTTAACATTATTACCTTTTATCTTCGTGTTTATATTTATTTGGTGAGGTTTATCTTCGTAACAACTTTATTCAATTCTTTATATTTATAATTTGATACCTTTTAATTTGAAACATATAGCCATTATTGTGCTTATGTGCCATAAAACCCTAATACATACATCACTTGATAAACAAGCTATACTACTGATTTAAACAAAAACTGCAAGACTCCTTTGTCAAGTCTGTATGAGATGCACCAATAAGATACTGTTATAAAGCTGAATGCTGACACATATACATTGGAATGTAATGCAGTTTAAAAGAGTCTATTTATATACATTTACTTCACTCCCCTGCACAAGAAATGAGGTACATGTTTACAAATTTTCTCACCAGATTCACAGACTGTTGCCAAGGTAAAGAATTAGAAATTTAATGCCTAGGAGAAAACTTGTGAAAACCTTGAAAATCTGGCACTCATCCAAATGCAGCAAGACTTGGATTTTGCCAAAAGACAACAAGAAAAAAAATCCTGATTTCAGCAGTTTTCATCATAAAGACTGAACCTCAAGATGACATGTAAGGAAGTGAATTTTTAAAAATGTAGTGTAACCTCAGCTTAATTAACTTTGACCTTGAAATCAATAAAGAGCTTCCTCTACTTGAGTGTAGTTTACCTGTGAAATTTGATGAAAACTGTAGTTTACCTGTGAAATTTGATGAAAACTGGATACAAGACACTCATCTTGTGCAGTGACACAAGTTAGACCTTGGGCTCTAGTGAATTTTACATTTGACCTTTTCATCCTTAAATTCAAGAGTGCTGCCCTAATGTAAATGCAGTCCATCTAGGAAGATAAACAAATAATGGCAGCTGGACACTTATCATGTGAAAACCAAAATCTTAATGTCATATTCAGACAGCTTGACAAATAGGACCTTTTGACCCTGAAATCAAAAGGGACTGTCTGTTCTGAAGTGCTGTCCATCTATGAATTTGGATGGAGATTGGATGCATCAAACTCGATTTACCACTGACATGAAAATCAAATTTTAGACTCCATGAAAATCAAATTTTAGACTCCAATGACCTTGGACCTCTTGCCCCCTCCACCCTGTCAATATTGTTCTTACACTTCCAAATGAGATTTAAGCAAACAGAGGAGGCAATATAAATTGTTTGGCAGCATGGGACAAGTTAAAAATTTTGCTTGGCAAGTAAAATATTCTGAACTTGCCCAGAATATTTTTTATATTGAATATGATGGCAAGAAGACTATGGCAAACTCAAGTCATCATTCATAAACAACATCTTGTCACAACTACTACAAGTACCCCCACCCTTTCAGTCATAGGGAATAAAGCAAAAGAAGACAAAAACCATAAATATTCTGGTAAAGTACAAACACAGGCCTAAGATGTCTATGATGTCTATGTCTCTCTAAGATGTCTATGAAATAATTATGTCTCTCTAAGATGTCTATGAAATAATTATGTCTCTCTAAGATGTCTATGAAATAATTATGTCTCTCTAATGAACAACAACAGATATAATCAGTAGCCTCAAACTATATACATGTATGTGGGTGACCTTAAGCTGTTAAGCACAATGTTAGTAGAGTCTGTCCTAAAGAACATTCCTTCTAAGTTTGATCAAAATAGCGTTTTTTGACCATGATCAGACACATTTTAGTGGGTTATTTCTTATAGAGTACAATGGCATCAGCACAAGCATCTGCAGAAATAAAATTAATCCAAAACAACATTTCTTAAGCAAAATTTACATCTAGCCAACTAGACAACTATTCCAATGTCCGTCTTAAATGAAACTGATTTTTGTAAAGGTTGGTGGACCTCAATGATAATTCTACTCCATTACACTTTTCTCACATTGGTTAGCTGACAAAATACATGTGCTTGCAATCTTGTTTGATACATTCTGTAAATTTACTGTTTACATTGATATGGGAATTAAATTCTTTGTCCAATAAGCTGATCAAAGTTAATTACCACATTTTACTAAATGACAGACAAATATGCTGAGGTCTGAAATTCCCACATAATACACAATTTATTACATGTCAATGGTAGAAACCAAGCTAGAAAGAATACATTGATTGGCATATTTGACAACACCATTATTTTAGTCGAATTTTTCCTAAATTTTGAATTATGTAATAATTGTATCCTTCACCTTCAAGATGATCAGAGAGAGAGAGAGAGAGAGAGAGAGAGAGAGAGAGAGAGAGAGAGAGAGAGAGAGAGAGAGAGAGAGAGAGAGAGAGTATCATTTGTACAATTAACCTACAATGTTTATTGTGAAAAATACATAGTTGTCCTCTCCACCTTTTTGTCATTTTCTGATAGTTCATGCTGGGAAGCTGGCTTGAAGAAGAAGGGATGAAAATATTGTGTACCTTATCAGTGTTGTCATGACAGCAGTACCAAGTGCCCTTTGTTATCAATTGCTGTTATATTTAAATAAATTTTTCTTGGCTAATTACATCATCTGCATGCTAGATTACACTACCATGTTTTATGTCAGTAGCCAGTCTGTCATCTGGGACTAAAATTACACAGTGATATACCTCTCCTCTGCCTCACCAAATATAGCTTATTTACAAAGATTATACAAGTATCTTTATATTTGTAAAAGACATAAAAATGTACCAATATAATTTATTTTTACTTTGTATGCTAGTTATAAAGAAAAATTTAGATTAAAGTGAAACCTTTCAGCTGACTGAAAATTTTACTTTTGTAAACCACTTTTTTGTTTCTTTTGTATCTGTAATGGCAAATTGAAACTTATAATTATTATACTGATATATAATGTTTCTGTAATGGCAAATTGAAACTTATAATTATTATACTGATATATAATATATAATGTATCTGTAATAGCGAATTGAAACTTAATGAAATGATGATACTTTTATTGAAATGCTTATTAATTTTTTCCCATTTCAAAATAACACATTATACATCTGCTCCATACTGAATATGGAGATTATTGACCAACAGAACTAAATGCCATGGACCTTTGGTCAAGGTATGCGGTCTGGAACTAAATTTACTATACAGAAAACATTATGTTCTTATTTGACTTACAATGACTGTGACATCTAACTGCACTAAGTGCATGTCATCCATAATGTTTGGACAAGGAACTTACTCTTGAACAAAGGTTATTGTGCAAAATCCAATTTTCTTTAGAGTCACAATAATTTTGACCTTTCTTTCAATAGGCTCTTTCCATGCCTGAAGAGCAAGTCATCAACACACTTAGTTCATGGTCTAAACCTGATATTATCATCCAAAAGTCATTTTTTTTCTTTCAGTGACTTTCAGATTTTAGCTTCTACCCCAAAATCAACAGGCTTCTTTCTTACACAAAGTGTAAGTTTCCTACATACTTTTGGTGAAGGTACATGGTCTAGAACTAAAATATTTGTGCAGAAACCATTTTTTTGCAACAGTGACCATGACCATTTGACATCCAAATTGACAGTCTTCTTCTTTACCCAAAGTGCAAGCAATCCACAGTGTTTGGTGCAGGTATGTGGTGTAGAACTAATGTTAATGTGCAGAGATCATTTTTCTTCATTCAGTCACAGTGCCATTGATCTTTGACCTTTTGAAACCAAAATTGAAAGGCTTGTGTCTTATCCCAAGTACATGCCATCCACAAAGTTTGATATCTGTAGATCAGTGGTGACAAACGTATGGCCCGCTGGCCAGATATGGTCCATCAGATTCATTATTTATTATTATTATTTGTTATTATTTATATCAAATCTGGCCTGCCATAGCAAATGAGTTTGACACTCCTGCTGTTGATGGTGGAAAACTGAATTCATGGTGTAGAAACAAGATTAGTAACAGACAGACTGGCGCACAGGCAAAATCATGGTGGGTGTATAAAAAGCAGTTATTAATTACTGTTGTATTGTGTTACACAATACCTCTCCAAATCATCATTGATCACAAATTTATGGATTAAAGTGTAATAGCAAGGGAAATATTTGATTATAATATTGTGTTCAAATACATGGAAAATGACACAAGAAAAATAGTCGTATGCACTTAAATTTGCAGCGCTTGCATATATTAAAAGATAAAACATAAACAACAGCTTGACAGCAGCCGGAGCTGCATAAATAAAATAAATAAATAAAAGAATGAAACATCAACACACATGCAAACTTTCATATCATTTCTCTTACCTGTTGCTGCACATATCTGACTTTTGTATCGTGCATTTTGGGCGCAGAATTCATTTTGAAGACAACGAAATTTCTAACATACATGAATAGATCATACAGCACTGACAGTGGCATCAGAAACAGGCAAACTAACACCCATCGATAATTTATGATTATATACTCAAGTCCACGGTATTTAAACCAAACAAAACATGATAAAATTACTGCCGTTATAAGATAAATAAAGCCGGATAAAGGAATTTCCATTCTGTGTGTTTTGCAATCACCCTGCCTGACAGTCAATACACAACCGATTCCTAACTTAAGCCGGCTAGGGTTGTCGAGGTCGAAGGTCAAATCGAATAAATTTCCGCTTCCTCTTCGCATTTGGAATCTTCGGTCTTCTGGCTTGAATAAGTATTGGGCATCACGCTTGTTTATTTTCGCGCCATTCGCCAGGTGAACGCGCGAGTTGTGCTTGTATTTGAGATCGCAATAATTTATATTTCTAAGTGTGAAATTCACTAGCTATCAGGATGTGGATTCAAGTACGGACATTTGACGGAAAGAAGTCGATTCGAGTTGATAATCTATCAAAGTTGACAAAAATCGAGGAGTTGAGAGAAAAACTGGTTGAGCCTTTTGATGCATCCCCGGAAAGACAGCGATTGTTTTACAGAGGAAAACAGGTGCATGGGAGTAGATATAACACAAACTGCAAATTGTATATATGTACATACTTTTTATTCAAATTATCAGCTGCAGTTCTATTGCAGGCACAGGGCTGAGCACATTTTTGTCCATCCACTTTTCCAGGACAAGTGGTTTCAGAAAATTCACTTGTCCCACCTACCTTTTCACTTGTCCCAAAATTTAAATCATTTGTCAAGATGGCTAGTGTCATGCATATACTGTGCTGCATCGGCCGTGTGATGTCCAGAACTGTCATGAGACGATTGGTTAAATCCTGAATTTGTCAGTTCCATTGACAAATACACTGGATGAATTTTCAACCTGTGCCAGTTTGGGATATTGTTTGCAATAAATGCAAAACGTTTTTCCTTCCGAGTCAATGAATTCAGGGAAAACTATCAACCCAATGTGGCTGAAAATGTCTCAGTCTCTTAGTAGTGCTTACAATTTACCTATACATACATGTGCTATATAATACTACAAGGGAGGACACTTCCCTCTCTTCTCGCGCGACCTATTTAAGAATCAATGCTGATATTTCAAGCTACACTTTGCGTAGTGCAATAAATTTGGTACCGATGTTTAGCTAAGGCATTCGACTTGTTATGCCTACACAAAGTTTGACTTACTACCACACCTTTAAGGAATGCCAGACCATTTTCCCACTCTACCGGTTGACATGGCCATGATCGCACCCGCTTAATATGCAACTGCAATGAGCTGAATGGAATACTGCCCTTTCATTGGTCGACCGAGAATGACGTACAGCACCTACTGATAACCTGATTTTCAGTTGACCAATAAGGAGGCAGTATTCCATTCTGTGCATTATATATAATCGGTACCAAATCTATTGCGTTATGCGAAGTGTAGCTTGAAATATCAGCGTTGATTCTTAAATAGGTTGCACGAGAAAGAAGAGAAGTGTCCTCCCTTGTAGTATTATATAGTACATGTATGATTTATAGGTAAATTGTAAGCAAGCCCCTGTGGTTTTACCCTCCTTTTTCACATGAATTTTCCTTCTCCGAATCTTACTTGTTAACTTCCTTGCGAAAATAATTTAGTAAACTCATTTTCTCCACATAGTAAATATCGTCTTGCTTGACAATTACTTTTAAAGTGATCATGACTACATTTTATCCTTTAAATTTGAACAGATTTCCTTAATTGGAGTAATTGCTTCACTTCAAACACAGTTAATTCTCTGCATAATCAATTAAAATTTAAAGAATCCTCACTGCCATTTAATCAGTTCATAAAGGGAATCGACACTAATGTCATTAAAGTGCCTCTCGTTAATTGGATTGACTTACTGGATTAAAATCAAACGGTGAGTCGTTCATGAGGATCTAGTTTGAGTAAACACAATAAAAATAAGCCATTTAAAACACTGCTAATTAATCATTCCTGTTTTGTTTTGTTTCACATGTTTTGATTGGCCAGTAATTTGGTCACTTAGGCCAATATACGGTCAAGCGGTAATAGGATGTGCGCGTGCTATGCAACAGTTATCAGTGACCACTGGCTGGTGTGATATAGGATGTAAATCAATACAGAGAGGGGTAGAATCGAGCATTCAGTATGCCCGGAGGGCTAGAATGGCCAGATAAAGGTAGATAAAGTGATTATGGCATAAAAATAGCACTTGCCCAACTTTTTTAAATGGGGGGAAAAAAAACACTTGTCCCTGACAAGTGACTTCCAAAACTTCCAAAATTTTACATGTCCAACTTTGAATGTGGCATCACTAGGAAATGGCTGAAGATAATGAAAATTGGTTGTAATGCACATTACACAACATCACACCATGCTGATTTACTGATAATGCTGAAAAAATGTTATTTTAGCTATATTAATTACCTTTGAAAAACATGTCTGTTTTAAAAAACCTGATTACTACTGTATTTACAGTATATCTTTGGACAAGATAAAATAAATAAATTTTTTCCTGTTCCGTAACTTCTGGTTACACTTATTTTCAACCAGATACAGTACAGCTCACATGATTATTCGGAACCCTACGCTTCGTGGTGGGGGTGGAGAGGATTAAGAAAAAAACCCTCCATCACTCTGCTTGTCCTGATAGGAGTTGACGTGGTATTTCATGGAGGATAGCCCTGCACACCACGCTTTCTCGCGTTGTCACATCCAATCACCACTGCGGAGTGGGCGTGGTTTACTTTTATGACCCCTTCAAGCATGCTTTGAAGTGGTTGAGGGGGGGGGACACCGATTTATCTACATTGTTATCCCTTTACGGAGCAATTTGCTTTTTGATCCTAAAAAAAAGAAAAATCAGTTAATTATAAATATTTCCTTGTTCTAATGAAGATAATGTATGATGCATAGTGCCAAATCAAATTTTAAATGATAATAACATAATGATAATGCCTTGCAAACTGTATTAATACTACATTTTGTGCACTGAATCTAATTTTTTTTTCTTCAAAACTATGTTTTCGGAATCTAAACATGCATTAGTATCCTTATTTCTCTTCAGTTTGCGCACTATAATTTTTTAATGATTATATGAAAGTCAGTGATATTATACTCCCTGCAGTGGAAAGAACAATAAACATGTAACAAGTTAATAACAACACTGCAGTCATACCTGACTGCAGTGAAACAAAATCGCACAAGTAACGATATGGTTACCCCATGCATGAGTTCTCATTCACATATTGTATGATTTCTTCTGATATCCAATCGCAGCATTATAGAGGGGTAATTAAAAGTTGAGAAAGCATAGTTTTGGCAGTTACATGCAAAAGCAAAAGTTATTGCTTAAATAAAGCATTATTAAGATTTTACATCATTTTATTTTAAACAACTATTTTGCATTAATTACCAAAGTAGTGTTTTTTTAATAAAAAAACCAAATGGTCGCAAAAGGTCATCCTAGATACATGTAGTTGACACATGCAGTTTTCGAAGAGAAGCGCTAATGTGCAAACCAGTAACCTAGCACAAGAGAAGCCATCAACACAACTTGTTTTTTTTTATATTTACGTGTTAATTTTATGTGCGAACTGATAACCTAAAAGTACAACAGCAGCTCTTCTGCTGGTTTGTTTTCTTTGCCATTGAGTTGACAATAAACAATGTACTTGGGGACAAGTGATTCATACTGTACAACCACATGCTGTTCCATTGTTCGATTTTACTATAAGAAAAATCTGTGATAAAAAGAAAAACTAGTGAAGTAATCAATACAGATAGTATAAAATATTTGCTTTTATCTGTTTATTTTCTTCCATTCCTTACGTCAGTCACGTTAGTTGTGTAAAATGGACATGGTTTTGCTCCAAACTACTTACAAAGATGTAATTCTACCATTTGTTATTAACAACGAGACCTGCAGCACTCGATCATTCGGCTCCCTTTCTGTACAACTACCTTGTATCAAAATTCCTGCCTTTTAAAATTTACCAACAGAAATTATAAGTAACCCACCTACACAAAATCTCAAAACTTCCCTGAACCGGGATAAACATATACCCATTTGTTGTATGTAACAAATGTATATTTGTATCACCAAGTAAATCTTGAGCATCAGATGAAATTAATGTTGAACTATTTCTTTTTCTGTTCATTTTCCTATTGCATACTACCCATTATACAGAAAAACGAGATGAATATTTCAAGATCATTAACTCTTCTTAGTAATGTTCCTCCTCTCTCTCTCTCTCTCTCTCTCTCTCTCTCTCTCTCTCTCATAAAATATGGAATCCAAATCACAACTGCACAAGTTATCGTAAACTGAAATCTGGAAAAGTTTGTTAAGTGTTAAGAAAAGTAATACTGTACTCTACATTGTAGCGTAGGGAGAGACAATTGAATTTTGTATCCGGGGGTGGAGTTAAATGCATGAAAACAATTGTCTTTCTCTGATTTGTAATATAAAAAAGAGGTTATTCTGTTCCATATTTCACTTGATATACATTTATATTGTGATGAAAGAACAAAAAATATCCCGTTTGAAAAACACAAAACAACATTTAAGCCCCATACATTAAATGGTCAGTCCCTTACAGTACACATGCAGTCAGAATATTTAGCCTCATGACTGCTATTACTGCTTAAGGACTAAGCACATGGTTTGCATTTCAGTGTTTTAGGTTTGTTTGCTTTTTTTTTTTTTTTAAAGCAGAAGTGGATACCAATTTGGATTTTAACTGTCGTCTATCAGAGAATTACTTTCCTTTGGAACAAAATGACATTTATGCTATTTGAGAAGCTCAGCAAGTTGTTCTTCTCATCAAGTCGGTGTTTAATTTTGTTATTTCTTTGAATAAATTAAAGGCATAGACTTGTTGCAAAAAAAGTTGATCAGCCTTCTATAAACAGTAGTGTGTACTGAATATACAAGACTTTTGAAATTATCTTTTTATTTTCCGAATATATGATCGAAATAAAGACGAATTCTTCCAATGGTATCCGGTTGTAAATCACTCTTGATGTCTCATTTTTCCATATGTGGTCTTCATTCATTGGCTGTTCAAATGTCAATCAGTAATATCGACCAGCTTTACTGTTTATGACCCCAGCATGCATGCGCTAAAGAGTTTCATTGAGATAGAGAGCATGGTGGGGCACCGAGTTATCTATGTTGTTGCCATTATAAATGAACTTTTATTATTTTTTTATTCTTCTAAATAAAATGTTATTAATATCAACATTATAAACTTAATGTCAAATGAAAATACAATGTATGAAGTCATAAAAAATTTTGTGAGGTGATGTGTTTGTGATATTATATGATATATGCATTCCCTCCCCCCCTCCCCACACACACACACACAAAAACTTTATAAACAATGCCGTATATTTGAAGACGAAGTTTCACGTGTAGTCGCTATTTAAAAAACAAATTGCAGGGTTTATACAAAGTCTGGAAAAAGTTGGAAGATCAAAGAGTGCTTTTTCCAGATGTGAAAAAAGTATGGGGGAAAAAGATTTTTCCCAAAAGGTCTAGAAAAAATATGTACTTTCGCATTACCATTTTTCAGATTTGTTGTTGCTTGAACATGTTCATGTTGTAACAATGTTTATCTCTGGGGCATCGACTGCTGCATACCAGTTCAGTGCGGTTGGTGATACAAGCATGAACAATCACCCTCTTATGATTGGTGGATACTGTTTTAGATCATGTTGATACTACATGCTCATTTATAGTGACACAGACTTTGAATACATGTGCTGGAGGGGTCTGGAAAAGGTCTGGAATTTTTTTACCAACATCTGTATGAACCATGAAAATTTTTAACGTTTTTCTTTACAAGCATATGTCTGAAGCATGTGCATCAACAATAAAGTCCCATTGTTCATGAAGATGTTTTTACATACATATACAGTGGGACCCCGCTATAACCCGCCCCGCTATAACCCGAATTCGGATATAACCCGGTCGTGGCATGGCTCCCGAAATTTCGGGTAATTTATTACAGTTATTTTTCTCAAAGACCAAAAAAAAAAAAAAAAAAAAAAAAAAAAAAAAAATTTAAGTATGAAAAAAACTCTAAATACGTCAAGAGTTTAATTATCATTCTCATATTTGTCTAAACAGTGCGAAAAAGAACGTGTAGAAAATGTATTATCAAATTTCTTCTATTTTTGTGCCAAAATAAACGTCGGAAATACGAACCAATTGCTGGGCCTACTGAGAACTTTGATCTTTGTTTATTGTTGAAAAATTACAGCTCATAAGTGTCAATATTATAATTACTGATTCCTGAGTAATGAAGCCATCGTTTCTACTTTGTTTGTCTTGAATGCATTCCGAATACAGTCGTTGCTCAAATAATCTCCGATATATGTTCTCTTAATTTCATACACAACTAAGCAGCAGCCAATGTGGCGGTTGATAAAAGATTCTCACCAGAATGTATAAATCAATTAATTTAAGTACATTGTTTATCATCAAAGTGAACTACCGAGCTATACTTGTTCAAATCATAGGGCAACGATTTATACAGCATCAAAGAAACAAAGCCGCCAGCATGTGCGTAAGGCTTGGCGGTGTTGTTTTATGCAATCTGTTGGCCAGTAAATAATGTCGTAAATTTACTACAAATATACCCCCATTGTTTAATGACTATTATTCTTGCTGTAGATTTTCAAACCAATAGGATTAAAAGTGTTAATTTGTATACATTTAGAATGGAAAATGGGAAACGCAAACGTAATGCTTTTACTGTTAAAGAAAAGATTGAAGCATTGGACAGGATTAAGTCCGGTGTTAAACAATCGCATGTAGCTAAAGATTTAGGTCTCGATGAATCGACAGTTCGAGGATGGAAGAAAGATGAAGCAAAATTAAGAGAGAGGGTTCTGGATTTGTACGAAAGTGAGGGAATGATGAGGAAAAAAGCAAGACTAGCAGGAGACACCCAACTTGATGCAGCCCTGTATCAGTGGTTTGTCCAGACTAGAGCTGAAGGAGTGCCTTTATCAGGACCAATTGTTAAGGCACAAGCCGAAAAATTAAACAACGATTTACATGGGCAAGATTCTAGCTTCAAAGCAAGCAATGGATGGCTACATCGTTTTAAGAAACGACATGGGATTAGTAATGTGACAGTTTCTGGAGAAATTTGCTCTTCAGATTCTGAAGCTGCTATGAACTATTCAGATGAATTGAGGGAAATAATAGAGAAAGGTGGGTATTCCCCAGAGCAGATTTACAACTGTGATGAAACAGGATTGTGCTACAAAATGATACCTGACACCACCCTAGCTGTGAAAAAAGATGAACATAAACATGAAGGATTTAAGAGAATAAAAGAACGGTTAACGTTGTTGTTTTGTGTCAATAAAACGGGACGACACAAACTTAAACCACTATGCATTGGAAAATTCAAATCACCTAGGTGCTTCCATCATTTGAATGTGAACACCCTACCATTTTCATATAATGCCACAAAAAACGCATGGATGACAGCTGCTTTATTTGAAAAATGGTTTCAAACCGAATTCGTACCATCAGTTCGATCCCACCTCAGAAATCTGAAGATGGAGCCAAAGGCACTATTATTATTAGACAACTGCCCCGCACACCCACCTGCAGAATGTCTAGTTAGTACTGATGGGAAAATAAAAGGTTGCTTCCTCCCAAAAAACACAACTTCAAGAATTCAGCCTCTGGACCAGGGAATAATAGCAGTTTTTAAAATGAATTATCGCAGAGAACTTGTTAAAAAGATTGTTTGCGATGAAACCTCAGTCCAGGCGACACTAAAAAGTTTAAATTTGAAAGAAGCAATGTACCTCGGCGGCAAATCTTGGGATGCCATTACGCCACGCTGCATTGAGAACTGCTGGGAGAAAGGACTTGGGGCAGCATTTACTAGTACACAGGAAGACAGAGGCAACATCACCGATGATGACAATAGTTTATTCGATGGATTTTCGGAAAATGATGTGTTCCAGGCTGAGAGGGCATTTGGGGAGCTGATGCAGTCACGTGAACGCGTTGACGAATGGCTTAATTTTGACAATGAATGTCCAGTTGCAGACCACGTTTCGGATGCGGAAATTATTAAAAATATTAAGTCTCAAAACACTAGTGGTGATGCTGACGATGGTGATACTTCTGATGATGACAGCGAAGACACTTCACCTGAGGATAGCCCACCATTAGCTACAGAAGCTGTCAAAGGTTTAGAGTGTGCTTTGAGATGGATGGAGACGCAAGATATTGATTATCTTCGAATTCTGCAACAGAACTATTCTTGACTTTGCCAAGAGCAGACGTGATATTAGCAGAAAGCAGCTAAAAATCACAGAGTTTTTTAAAAAATAATAACTACTAACAGATGAGAAATGTAGTGGTGTAAAATGTATGCGACACCGTTTATTAATCGTCGGACATACATGTACTTTTTCATCATTCATTACATACACCCGTTACGTAATTTTTGTTACTTTCTCTTCATTGTATTAGTCACATAATGATCTGTGACAAAATTATTGAATATTCTACATCCGTGTGTGGATATTTTCGATGGAAATATTTGTATTATGGATTCAATGTATGTTACAAGATTCGCTGGTGAGTACACGGTGTTGATATTCTTTTCATGCAATAGATTATACATGTATATATATAAATTAAACACGTGTATGTACCAATGCATGGTTTTCTGAATAAAGTAATATATTATATCAGCAAATGGTTTTCTCATTTAATATATATTGATCAAAAATGGTAATTATGCCATGCATTTTCGCACCCGTCTTTATGTAACCCCCCCCCCCCCAATTAAATCCAAAAATGTGTTGGTATTGTACATGGTTGCTTATAACACGGTTCGGCTCATAGCCCGGTCGGATTCTATGGCTCCCAACTACCGGGTTATAGCGGGGTCCCACTGTATTTATACAGTACATGGGGGGGGGGCATTTATTAGAGAAGCTTTCATAAAGAAAGAACATTCCGTTGCCGTCTTTCAACTTGGAGAAAGCTTATGACACCACATGGAAGTACTGCATAATGAATGACTTTTTCAACATGGATCTAAAGGGCCACCTGTCCCTAAGACCATAACTGGTTGTGTGTCTGCATGTGAAAAAGACAAATGTTCAAGGTCAGACTAAGAAATAGAGAGGGATCAGGTACTATGTACCTGTTTTCCTAGGGTTCCTCATACTATGAACTTCTATTTACAGCATCCACAGTGGTGGTAGAACTGTCAAGTTTAATACTTTACCTCATAAGAACGCTTTTGGATACCTCTACCGCATTCTCATGGAATTGCTATTGGACGCCTCCATCTGATTTGCATACAAGTATGTTTGGATGCCTGTGAACCATCCGCATAGAAGCATGTTTTGACGCGCACAGTAACCATCAGCCATTTTGAGCTGGTTTTCATAGTGCCACCTTTGGGGAAAAACCCCCTATTAGAAACTACAGATATTTAGGTAAATGGCCACTACATCACATCATGTGGTTGCTATATAAGATATGGCTGTAATCCACTATTTAAAGTAACTGGGTCGGATTCTCCGCTCACCAAAATGGAGGCAGTGGATTTCATTCAGCACTTTATTGAGTTTGGATGATTAGAATTTTGACTATGAAGGCTTCAGTAAATCAGATACCGGCACTGATATCGATGTAGACAACATTAATTTTGTACAATTTATCATATTTGGACGATTTAACCGGTAGATTGAGAGGTTGAGAAAGGTCAGCTGCAGTTAGTCCCCACCCTCCTTCCATTTTCTCACTGTCCAGCAGAAATGGCATTCCCTTCATTTTTTTGGCCCCTCAGTAACTTGCACCCTTGTTTATAGCGCTGTTTTTTAACCCCATTGTTCACAAGTTATCGAGGGATAGGTGTATGTACAAAAAAGGTAAAATGGTTTAAATTTATGTTGAACTTGATATATAATAAACTGCAATAAATTGTACAGGCAGGCATATTCACATGGAGTCATTTAGGTAATAGGTGTTCTGTTTATAGCACACTGCACTGTGTGACTTGGGCACATCTACAGACCTATGATATAAAGGGTTACCTCTTTAAATACTACTGCTGCTATAGTGGCTCCCTGCTCTGCCTAACTGCTGGGGTTACTACTGAAGCTGACTTGGGGGCTGACTACCAGAGCCTGATGCTGCTGCTGCCCATTGAGAACTTTTTAGCTGATGAGATGGGGATATGGGCCATTTTTTTAGTTATTTTCCTTATAATTGATTGATATTCTAAAACCATGCATATATAAAGCTATAACTACCTCTTGTATGTATGATTCTTTTATCTCGCTGACTTCCACAAGATTGATAAGAAAATCCATGAATTGAACACACAACACACTATTTGAAATGCTAAAATTTGTCATTATATTATACAAATTTATGTCAAAGTTGGACACATAATACAAATGAATATGTCATTATGTTCTACTGGTTCTGTAGTTGCTGTTGGTGATATCTGTGAAAGCAGTACTTTCCTTTGTGTAAATTGGAATTATTCATAAGCCAAGGTTGCTAATTGAGAGCAGTTTTACTATGCGTGTTTCACTCTTGAAAAATCGTAAACAATGGCGGACTTGAGAGTAATATTTGATGATGGTGAGAGCGAAAATGAGGAGTTTCTCGGGTTTGATCTAGAAAATATTGAGCAAGCAGAGGAAAGATATGTTTGGCAGTTGGATATTTTACGAGATTTAGACTCTGACATACAAATTTCTGAGATTGAATTGTTAGAAGAAGAGGATGCTGATAGCGACGATGATACAGTTCTTGCGGATCTAGCAAACTGGAATGATCACCTTCGGCCTGTCCAAATCGATGATTTTAGTGGACCAAATCCCGGACCTACGATGAATATGGACAAGGAAAAAAGATAGATGGATTTTTTTCCATTTGTTATTTCCAGAAAAACTGTACTCGGACATTGCAATCGAAACCAATGCATATGCCCAAAAATGCATCTTGGTATCACCAAACAAAACGTGGTATCCAACAACGCCAGACATGATAAAAGCTCTTATTAGGGCTCATGTTTTCATGGGATTACAGAAAGTACAGCTGAAGGAACAGGGCCAAAGCGTAATTAAACAGAAAGGAGACATGAGAGTTACAGTTTGGCGTAACAAGAACAATATCACTACTGTCTACCAACTTTGACGGTGAGGTTACATCTGTTAGCCGGAAGCATCAGGGAAGTTCCATGTCCAGTCCCAATCAAACTGTACAACATGTACATGAATGGAGTGGACCATGCGGAGCAAATATGAGCAACTTACAACACTGGTAGAAAGTCCTTGAAATGGTGGAAGTATCTGGGTTTTTTCTGACATTTCAAAAGTAAATTCATATTTGCTAATGAAAGAATCACAGAACTGTAAGATCGTAACCAAAAACAAGGAATGAGCTAGAACCCAGTTGGAGTTCACAATGAATCTTGCACATCAACTACTTGGAGGATTTATGGGTAAAAGGAAAAGAGAAGTAGAAGTTCAAACCCTGCTTCAGCAAGGACAGCACAGCATTGGCCAGTGGTCATGCCCAAAAAAAAAATCTACAAAATGTGTTCACTGAACCAACAACTGGATGTGAACAATGTCAAGTAAATTTATGTGCAAAATGCTTTAAACCATATCACATATTAAACTTTCCTGGATCATTTCAATGAAATAAAGGACTGATGACATTATATTTCTAAAAATGTTGCATATAATTTTGTAAATAGTGTATAAATAAGTTGTGAAAGACTTGGACAAATAGCACAAAAAATACATGACTGTGTAGACAAATTTATTTGGAACAATTGGTGAAAAATTTCATGGATTTTTATTGGATACAAGAGAAATTAAGGTAAGAAAGAATGCTTGTGCATGATGTTGACAAAATTTTCTAAATAGGTAAAAACTCTCTGAGGCACAAGCAGCTAGACACATCTTAGTGCTGCTGGGGCATAGCAGCAGTGATACTGATAACAGTGCTGGGGCTGAATGAGTTAATAGCAAGGACCATCATTTGTTAACTCTTTTTTAATTGGTTAAATGTCCTGTACTGCCCATTACTGACAAATAAGATTGTTGGTAATATGAACATACAGAGCAGATCTATCAGTCACTGAGGTCTAGGGCACATAACCAGCAAGTGGATATATCCACTATGGGAGATAGTAGTGGATTTATCAGTCACTGCGGAGGCAAGGCACATGTATGCAGCAGATATACACAACAGTCGTAGTTAAAGAGTTATTGAATTATATCTGCACTCCATTTAGAGCTAGGCTGGTCCTGGAGCACTTGAATGCTCTTGTCAGAGTGTGCAAAAAAGGAAGATCTGACTGGTGCAGATCTTAATATTGTTGTCATTGTTTTTGTTTTTAAAAAAAACAGAATGAAAAAAAAAATTAAATTTTGAATCTGTTAACATAAAAATGATAAGATCCTTTCTTTTAATTAAAAATTCCCAATTTAGCTTGTTTACATGCTGCTTTTCTGAATTTCATGGGCTCCAGGACCCACTTTCAAAATGGTAGGAAAATCCCTGTGATATTCTATAGAATGGTTGCACTGTGTGACTCCGGTCATGTTTCATTTTTCAGTTGGAAGATGGCCATTCTTTGTTTGACTACAACGTTGGACTCAATGATTTGATTCAGCTTATGGTTCGCAATCCCGATCCAGAACCAGCCAAGAGTTCAGAAGGTGGATGCACCAATGGTTATACCAGCAATAGTGATGAAAGCTCATCTGATAAAGAAAACAAAAAGGTACATGTTTTGTCTCACCTTTTTTCTGAGTAAAATGCTAGACATGGTGGTGTCAGCTGAATGTTCAAGTTTTTTGTGCAAGCCCATATTCACTTTCTTAGTAACCAACAGAAAGGTGGTAGGCTAGGCTGAAAATTGCAATATGATAAAGTGTTTTGCAGAGCATTTGTCTTAAAATCACTGTATACGTTCATTTATAAGTCAAGTCCAACTGCGAACTGCACCAACCCTGATCTACTGTTGCATACTGTGCTGGCAGATCTGGGTCTGTGCAATTTGTTACAAGTAATCACGTGAACAAATAACATGGATCCCGATCTGCTGGTCCATTATGCAACGGCAGATCAGGGTCCATGTTGTTTGCACAAATACTTATAAGCTACTATATGGTATTGCTGTTTTTTTCCACATTTAATAGCGGACTATAAATATGTGAGAAAAAGAACTTTTTAACAATTGCAAAACTTTTTGATGTTTGCTTGTTCTTCAGCTCTAGTTCAAAAATTACGAGATGAACATGATTTGATGGGACCTCCTGTCAGTTATTCAGAGAATTATACAGGACACAAATTGGATCCATCAGTGAATAGTTTTTTTTTTGTTTTTTTTTTCTTTCTTCAGCCTACATGTAGAATTAAGAATAACGATAAGAAAATTATTTGGTTTTATGGTGTCTGTCACACTTTCTTGTAATGAAGATAGCTCAAAAACTCTAGAACCTGATGAGACTGAAAAACTCTGGAACCTGATGAGACTGAAAAACTCTGGAACCTGATGAGACTGAAAAACTCTGGAACCTGATGAGACTGAAAAACTCTGGAACCTGATGAGACTCAAAAACTCTGGAACCTGATGAGACTGAAAAACTCTGGAACCTGATGAGACTCAAAAACTCTGGAACCTGATGAGACTCAAAAACTCTGGAACCTGATGAGACTGAAAAACTCTGGAACCTGATGAGACTCAAAAACTCTGGAACCTGATGAGACTGAAAAACTCTGGAACCTGATGAGACTCAAAAACTCTGGAACCTGATGAGACTGAAAAACTCTGGAACCTGATGAGACTCAAAAACTCTGGAACCTGATGAGACTCAAAAACTCTGGAACCTGATGAGACTGAAAAACTCTGGAACCTGATGAGACTGAATTGTATGTTAAGATACATAGTACAGTTGTGTAGGTCTCAAGACCTGATTCTGTTCTGGTGACTGTGACCTTACATTTTTGACTTGGACTTGTTTAACAGGAAACATTGCAAGCACATTTAAGCAAAATCCATTTGAGATGAGGAAGACACCTATTCAGTTTGGGCAGGGGTGTGCAAGTATTCAATATTGTCACTTGATCTGGGCAGGTGAACCATCAAAAATTTACTTGTCCAAATGCAAAGGTATTCACTTTATTTGTACAATTATACAAGTAAAGAATGAAACTATATATTACCGAGTTATATATTATGTCATTTTTATTTTCGAAAGATGTATGATTTCAATCTGATGAGCATAAATTACAAAAGACTTGCATATATACTTGCGTATGAGTCTAGTCCAACTGCAAACAACATTGACCTGGATATGCTGGTGCTGGTTCTGTGCAATTGAGCTTGATTTATAACTGAGTATATATGGTACCAAAGTACCTCTACAGCTTTATTTCACTGAAGTCCATTCAGCAACTTGCATGTTTAAATTGATAACATCACAATGTCCACATTCTAATTCAACCAGTTAGACAATTTTAGTGAGAGTTTTAAGAATTTTGATGGTACCCTATAAGTTATTTAAGTACAGTACTTTTTTTTTTTTTTTTGCTGGACTATTTTTGACACCAAAATTGGCAGCAGCTCCATCCATGTCGATGCAAACTGATGTGGCTGTTGATTCAGACTAATTTGGGTTTAATTCTTATAATAACATCATCAAAATCTATACCTTGGGACTTTGAATTTTCATGATTGATATGAAACTCACTTTCTCCATATGCTTGATAACTACATAGGCTGTGTTGAAGACATTTTTGTAATCCTCAGCTTCCAACTTTTCTACTTTTGAGAAATCTGTATCCAAGTCTAAGTTCAAAGGTCAAGGTCACTGTGCCTAAAAGAACAAAAAAATGGTTTCTGCACAATAACATAGTTCTACGTCATATACCTGGACCAAATCGGGTCCTTTTGGATAAATATCCATCTTGTTCCCATTTTGGTAAAGCTTGAGCTTTTAGAATGCTGTTTTAATTGACAGACCTGTTTAGGTTGTATGAGAATAAGACTCCAATCTGCAAGTTATAAATTAAGGATTTACCATTTCACACTCCAAGCAAAATTTCATTTTATTTACATTGCAAGTTTTTTCCATTCCTTTTGTCAAGTAAGGGTGTCACAGAATGTTGGAAGAGGGTTGGAGACAGGTTTTGCTTCAAGTCCCTTTAGTTAAACTTGTTTATTAACTCATTAACCCCTGAGCCAAACAGCTAGGTATTCCCTACAGCATACTTGCAGAGGGATCACCTAGAGCAGTTTTAGCCTTAACAGTAGCTGTATCCCTGAGACTCACTGACAGTACTTGACTCGCTGATTTTTACAGAGGGGGCTACTTGAAATAAATTAGTTATTTTTCGCTTTGTATTCCTTCATTAAGCTAAAGTTTGGCACAGCTGTTCTCAATAAAATTATGTAGATAATGGTATAAATTTCATGCAGCATGCAGAAATAAAACTCATCGATAAAGGCAACAAAAAAAATTATTTACTTACCAATTTGCTTCTTTTGTCATTAAAAATCCATTAAATCCATTATGAATTCACACTGAATAATTAAAACCTTCAACACATGAAATAATTCACAGAAATTCCATTTGTCATCTCTCTTACAAACTTTAACCTCTTGTGGAAACTGCATATTTTCCTCACACTTTACTTACCTTTCTTCCTTAGAATTCTCCACTAAACGTTTACAAACTAATGAAACACTTTGAACAAACTCGGAATTATGTACACTTGTGCTAACTAAATTCATTTTCCCAACCACAAGCAAGTCTTTATTTACCGATTCTTCATAATATCTACAAGATATGGTTTAATCCACACATAAATGAATATATCTCCATCAGAGTCTGTCAGGTATGTGTCTACTTCCAGTGGCTGATTCTTGTCATTTTGCATCATTTTCAAATCTAAATAACTCCACTATTTCTAGTGCTATCGAAGTCAAAAAAATTTCCCTTTGTGCTGCAATGTTTTCTCTATCTGTGTAAGCTTAAATTTGATTGGTTAAACTGCCTGCATAATTAGGAAATAGTCTGGAATCAACCAATGGTTTGTGCTGCTTTAACTCGTGCGGGATACAGGCCTAGACTAATACTGCCACTCAAACGAGGCGCCCGGGATTCAAGCAAGGTAAACTGCGCCACGTTATAGTGGCACTCGGGAGATGAGGGAAGCAAAGTGCGACGACTTATTGTGGCGGCAGGGGTTAATGAGTTAAATGAAACGATGGGGAAAAGGGCACAATGAACCCTCAAACAGATCGATGATTAATAATGCACATGTGAGTAAATATCCATTTTCTTTCAGCCACCCTCCCCTGAGCCAAGCAAACCCAGCAGTAGCAAACTGTGTGACGAAGAAGATACATCTGGTAGTATCTATAAGGTCTGGAGATCTGCTATTTTCTTCACATGAAAGGGTATCCCCCTCGAAGCCATTAAGCTGAGGTGGAACAACTACAGCTGTCTGTCAGCTTCAGTGTTCCACTATATTGTAGTGATGTTTTCATTAGTGTAAAGTTGTATCGCAGTATCACCACTTTAAGCTGTGATGGGATAACTACAGCTAACTGTCAGCACCAGTGTTCCCACTATATTGTAGTGATGTTTTCATTAGTGTAAAGTTGTATCGCAGTATCACCACTTTAAGCTGTGATGGGATAATTACAGCTAACTGTCAGCACCAGTGTTCCCACCATACTATAGTGATGTTTTTATTAGTGTAAAGTTGCATCGCAGTATCACCATTTTAAGCTGTGATGGGATAGCTTCAGCTAACTGTCAGCTCCATTGTTCTCACTATACTGTAGTGATGTTTTCATTAGTGTAAAGTTGTATCACTGTATCACCATTTTAATCGTTTGACAACTACAGCTATCTGTCAGATCCAGTGTTCCCACTATATTGTAGTGATGATTTCATTAGTGTAAGTTGTATCGCACTATCACCACTTTTTGATAATATTGTTGCGATAGTATCCCATTGCTTATATTAGTACCATATATACTTGCTTATAAGTCGAGTCCAACTGCAAAATGTCTTGTATGAAGATGCAATATGACTGGATACAAGTTTGATACTTTTAACGAACGTGTTGTCCATTCTGAATGGGTTGCCTATATTCTGAAAAATTTATGCTAGTATTCCTGAATAGCATGCTCATAGGTTTGCATCTCTGATCTCAGGGAGAGTGACTCAACTATACCAAAAGTAGGGCATCATGGGTATTTTTCTCTGTATATTGTTGGATCAGTGTGCTCCTCCTGTTGGTGAGGGGATTCATGTTTACAAGTAAACATCTTATTACATCTACTAAAATTATGCAAAGAGGATAATCATAATAATGGATGTTCTGTGCTTTGTGTAATTCGTAAGGTCCAGTAAAATGTTCAGCTTGTACTTCTTAACTAATAATTGTAAGAAATAACATTATGATCATGAAATGACATAGTAATCAGTAGAAATTCTGCAGTAAATTAATTAATTTTTTTACAGGTTGGTGACATCATAGATGCAAGAGATGTCTCAATGGGGGCTTGGTTTGAGTCAAGACTAGTACGAGTAACCAAGGCAACAGAAGAAGATCTTGCATCCTCAGCTCTAGTTACAGAAAACAATGACAAAAGTAGTGAAATGATGACAAATGAAAACAACAATAATCAAATAGACAGTAAAAACATTAAGGACAAGAGTAACACAGATGAAAATGAAGGCAAATGTGTATCAGAAATAGCTAAGACTAATGACATCCTTATAGAAAGAGACATTATTTCCAATGGCAATGACAGCTGTAGTGAGCCAATGGAAATGGATGCTAGTGAAACTGGAAGTCAGGACAATAATAAACAAGTGGATACCAATAATGAAAGTGACATCTCAGTGTTAAAGACTTTACATCCTAGTGAAGTGATTCATGATGATGGATTTGTGTATCATGTGGTCTATGAAGGGTTAGTATTACAGCTGATTATGGGCTCTTGCAATTGGTTATATTAAAACTTAATTTCTCTTGTGTCAAGCTTACATCAAATTTTCATCCCCATGCTTTTTATATGCCCACCGTAAGACAGATCATACTATGTTATGTCCATCTGTCCTTGTGTTACCAATTTGGTTTCTACACATTATCTTTAGTTGTCAACCATTTACAATTACCAAACTTAGTGAATGCCTTGCACTTGGGGTAAGGAAGAACCCTATCGATTTTGGGCTCAAAGGCCAAGGTCATTGTGACTGAAAGATGGAAAAGGGTTTCTGCACAATAACTCGCCTTCTACATTACCAGACTTTGTGGATAGTTTGCTCTTGGTGTAAGGAAGAACTCGTTTGAATTTTTACCATTGAGTCAAATGGTAAAAGGTCAAGGTCACTGATGAGAAAGAAAAATGGTTTCCATGCAATAACATTAGTTCTACATGACATGCCTCAACCAAACTTTGTGGATGGCTTGCACTTGTTGTTAGGATTTCAGGGTCAAGGTCACCAACTGAAGAACAATGGTTTCTTCATAATACCTTGGGTTCTCCATTATCTACAGTTTAAAAACTTGGATAACTCTGATTTTGGAGTCGAACGGTCAAAGGTCAGGATCACTGTGACTGAAAGAAGAAAAATGGTTTCCACACAATAACATTAGCTCTACGTGACATACCTCAACCAAACTTTGTGGATGGCTTGGACTTGGGGTTAGGAAGAAGCCTATCAATATTGGGGACAAAAGGTCAGTGGTCAGGATCACTGGCTGAGAGAAGAAAAATGGTTTCTGTGCGGAAATTTCAGTTACCTACAGAGAGGACTATTAAACAGGGGCAGGCATATAATTTGCTGTTCACGGTATCCTGTTGAGGAAAGGTGGTGATTGCATGATGCTGCTTATCTGGTTGAACATGTCTGGTAGTATGTGAGATTCAGAGGTTAGTGTGTTGGACTTCTGATCAGAATGATGCGGGTTCAAATCGTGCCTATACCAGGCCAGGTCAGCCGCCGTGGTATGTCTCTGGGCAAGTCGCTTTACTCCAATTGCCTATGCACGATATAACCTTTCATATGTTGATGTGACATCAAACACCAGTCAGCTCAAACCTATGTTGGTAATGCCATAAAACTCGTACAGTCATAGAGATTTAAGACTTTGTGATATGATTACATGTGGTCTTTACATATGCACAAATGTAGAATTTTGATCTATGCTGAGGCAAAGGAGTTGGGCAGACCCGCTAACCCTTACGATTTGACCACAAGGTTTACTGAAATGACCATTAAATTACAGACTTATGGGATACTAGCAAAAATTAAGAAAATATGATTGTTGCAGTCAATTCCAGATACTGGCTTGTTCATGTTTGATCTGGAAATGGGTTTCATATTGGATTCATTGGAGTTGATCGGGGGAACTCGACTAACTTTACAGGAGTACCTCAGATGCTTTAAACTGCCCATATTTTTTAATACAAAACGTCTTCATGATGACACTGTTGCTTATAGCATTTTCTAGAAATGTCATCCAGCAATTGAAAAGACGTTAAGGCAAAACTGAAAATAAGCCTCTTAAAATCTTTAAACAATCGGCACAGAAGTATAAAGAGGAATATTAATAATCTTGGGGGAAAAAAGCAGGAAAGGCAACCATTACGTTTATTGGACATCATACGTTGATTGAATATGGGAGAGATGATTGCCATTGCCACATAAAATTGAAGAAGGAAAAAAAAAACAAAGATTGCATCAAGTTGAGAGATAGCAAGGAGCCATTGATTTCCATGGGGTTTGGAAACTGTGCTGGAGGTGATCAAGGTCTGAGTGTATTTTACAAACTTTGTTTGAACATAATGTTTACCTTTGCTGCCTCAGTCTCGGATCACACTTGTGAACCTTTTAAATGCCTGTTTTCCAAGTCAGCAAAAGCAGTACATTATATTTTGGTACATCTTCAGGGCTGAGCAAATTTTTTTTTTAACCACTAGTCCAGGACAAGTGGTTTCAGAAAATTCACTTGTCCCACTTTACTCTTCACTAGACCCACCTTACTTTTCACTGGTCCCAAAATGGTAATCACTTGCAGAGATTTGATGAGATGTATGTACTTAATCCATAGAAAAAACAAATGAAATAATATACAACATAATTATTTCTTAAAAGAATTTAATTTTTCAAAAACATTGGTTGTTATACATTTGATTTCTTAAGGTTCATGTATATATGTTTTAGCTGATGGATTTGAAAAAATTTCCATGTATATGTCTGCCACCTGCACCAGCACTAAGCCAGCAGTTGATAGCTGTGTCTGGGTCCTGCTGGTAATATCACTAAGATCGGCCAATGTAAGACCCACTTACTCCAAACCCATTTCAATGTCTTCCTTTACTCCCAAGGCATCAGCTGATTTCAACTCCTCAATGCTGGCAAATGAGGTTTTCAGTTTTCCATTGTCCAGGTATCTTACATGCACAATTTCTTGCTCTGATACGGTAGCATCAGTACTTCCATCAGCAAGAATGGAAAGGAATTTACTGGAATTCAGACTTTCCCTAAAAAAAAATTTTTTTTTTTTGTATTTGTGGACAACTCGGACCTATAGTTATATAAGCTAAAAGGCCGTTAAGGTGACCCCCTTGGTTCCAAAAGAGTATAAAGGGTTTTTTTTATATCTGTCTGTTTCCCCCATAGGTCTGTTGTTGTGGGTTTTGTTTAAAAAAAAAAACAAATTGAATTTTGACAAAAAATTTTTTAGATATATTTTTGATTAGGGTTTCTCTGATATTAACTATTTTGGATGAGACATACTTGTTTAGGTTCCCGTTTCCAGGTCCCCATTCTTTCTGCCCCTTGGTCTAAAGGAGTATTTAATTTATGGTAGCTTCTTCTCTCAAGACTTGACTGATTGATAGAACAAAGTCTCTTGCCCTGAATCTGTTCTTATAATTCACGAACAGAGACAGCTCATTAATTAGCGTAATTGTTTCGCTTCAAACGCAATATTACACGTGGAAGTTGATCATCTGTATGATCAATTATAAATTAAAGAATCATTACTGTCATTTAATCAGTTCATAAAAGAAACCAACACTGATGTCGGTAAGTACCTTTCATTAATTTAATTACACTGACTCGCTGGATTAAAATCATAGTGAGCCGCTCGTAATCATCTGATTTGAGTAAACACAATGCAACAAAGCCGCTTAAAACACTGCTAATTGATCATACTGGTTTTCTTTTGTTTGACGTGTTTTGATTTGCCGATAATTTGGTCGCTTAGCTCAATATGCAGTCAAGTGGTAACGGGATGTAAATGTATACACGAAGAGGGGTAGAATCAAGTATTCAGTACGCCCGGAGGGCATGATTGGCCAAATAAAGGTAGATATAGTGATTAAAGCACGAAAATAAGGACTTTCCCGACTTTTTAAAAAGCACATGTCCTGGACTAGCGACTTGGAAAATTTTACTTGCCCGACTTCGAAAATGAATAGTCTGGGACATCGGGCTATGGGATTTGCTCAGCCCTGATCTTAATGAAACATGGTCTAAATTGTGGAAAAATATTGACTGCCTTCATGAGAAGGTTGTGTTAGGGTTGGCAGGTCTGGTTTGGGGATTGGGGACACTTGTTCATGCATACATGTTTGGGGGGGGTAGGGGAAGCTGATATAAGTGTGGGGATAATCCTGCTTTGCTGCAAACTTCTAGCAAGCAATTGAATTAAATACTTGCAATGCGCAGGCATGAGAATGACATCATTGAGTTGGAGGAAATCAGAACCACAAGGTAACCACCAACCTTGGATGGGCGACCACTTGCTGTAGCATGTGC
The DNA here is from genome assembly GCA_029931535.1 of Margaritifera margaritifera. Classification (NCBI taxonomy): domain Eukaryota; kingdom Metazoa; phylum Mollusca; class Bivalvia; order Unionida; family Margaritiferidae; genus Margaritifera; species Margaritifera margaritifera. Next base: position 3,149,933 of record JAQPZY010001528.1, read on the forward strand.
CAAAATTGAACATAGAGCCCAGATTCACATATGTGCAAAAGAAAAAGTCTAAACATTGCACCCATCAGGTCTCATATTCAGGTGACACTGATCATTTGATTGAATTGAATTTTTTTATCCCATTGTTACCAGAGTTCTGAGAGGATGTAGCATTTTGTCTGTCTGTTCATTTGTTGGTACATTCATTCATTGCATGTTTATAATATCGTCCATATCTTGGACCCTGTTCACCTGCACTCGTTACATTGGTATGTGGATGTATTTTAGAAGAGTAATTAAACCATGCCCAAATTAGGTCATCATTACCTGTTTTTTAATCTTGAGCAACTTCTTAATATATTCAGAAATTTGTTCACAAGACCCTTCATATTGTGGACACTGTTTAACCTACACATCAAAATTGGCATGTGGATGCATTTTAGAAAAGGATCGAAAAGCAACAAAAATGTAGGTTGTCATTACCTATTTTTATACACATCATAAGGCAAAGGGTATTGTGTTGTTTTGTCATTTGTCTGTTCACCCATTCTGCATTTTGATTCCACACAACAACTCTAGTCCCCCTTCCCCATCTACTATTACCTAAGAAACCTATAGATTTTTAGACTCGAAGGGTTACTGGTTGAGGTCACGGACTGAAAGAAGGAAAACTATTTCCATACATTAGCTTTAACTTGTATACCAGGTACCAAGATCAAACTTTGTAAATGACTCACATTTGAGATACAAAAGGTTATGTATTAATTTTGGGGTCGAAAGTTCAAAAGGACAAGGTCTCAGTGACTATAAGAAAAAATCATTTCCACATTATAGTCGGAGTTCTTTATCATGTACTTTGACCAAACTTTGATATGCAATATGTATGCATACACAAGTAATGTCTATATATATATATATATATATACCCACGCATAATGCGAGTTATTCACTGCATTCACATGAAATTAAATTTTATCATCATTTACTTTGTTTTCGTTGAATATTTGATACTGATATGAGAATGTCGATTGAATCAGAGCTAATAAAATAAGATTGTCACTCTTAAAGTGATTAGTATCTGTTCAAGACAGCAATATGCAGAGTTAAATCTGGCACAAAGACAGTTTTAGAAAAATCTTAAATTAATCGGCAAAATGCATGTGGTGTAGAACTCACCATTGACCTGATCAGACCTTCAGCCAGTTTCCAATAATCGTTTTCCAGTCTGTCAAAGCAAGCCAGAACTCTGTAATCAGCAAAATACATATACTTTGTCTAACATGCATACAGACTCCGAAATGGGTAATATCACCAGTGAAACTAAAAGAAATGGAAATTGAATGCAAATGAAATGCAAAATGAATACAAATGAAATGATGAATGCATGTTTAAGAAAAGTGCTAGTGCAAACCACAATGCAGAATGGTGAATGACAAATGAGATGGAATGAAGTGCAAATGCATTTCATCAATGGATTTAAAAATCAATTAATTTCAGAATACCACTAAATTTCCATGTTCACATGATAATATGGGATCAGATTATTTACACTAACAGAATTTTGTCAATCCTTACAAGCCATAATATTATTCTTGTTGAAGCAGATAAACTAAACACCATTGACATGGTGACATCATCATCAGTAATCGTATCTTTTTAAAGTTTTTTTTTAAATGAAATTAAATAATAAATAAAATGTGCAGACATGTACTCTAAAAAGATATGCTTACATTTATTGCAGTTGCAAGTACATTTGTATTTATTGTAAATTCAGTGCAGTCTTTTGCATTTATGCATTTCTTGTTTTATTCCAGCACACTTGTAATAATTCAAGATACAGAAGCAATTGTTTCATCTTGAATGCTTTTGAAAATGTAAAACCAGACTTGGGTGAATCCATTTCTGTTTACTTCCAAACAAACGAAAAATTCAAGGAAAAGATGGATAGAAGTGATAAATGCAAAATTGGAATGTTTTTTATGAGACCATGAAGAAAAATGAAATTATAGCTGAAGTGCAGACATAAATAGAATGCAAATTAATTGAAATCCAAATCCATTTCAAATGAAAATGAAGCACAAACAAAATGCAGATTTGGTATTTAAAAAATTTGCACATTTCAGGGTCTGTACATAAAAGAAAGAAAGATTAATAAGTTGCAATAACAAGATGATAATGACTAATATGTTAAAGTAACTCATATTAGCTGGTGTAGAAGTCACAGCCACTCAAGAGATCTTTTTGACAAGGTGATGTTCTTCTGTGCCTAACTGATAATTACCAGCTATTTATTTATCTAGGCAAAAACCACAAATGGAGAAAACACATCAGAGCATGCTGCACTTGTAAGGTGTGTTCAACCTTGAATGCATTACAGTCAAATACAGTGAGAAATGCTGCATGTGGCATAGTTAGATCAGCAAACATTGGACAAAAATCGAGACCAAAACAATGGGTCAAGCTTTCTGTATAGTACAAATGCAGTCAATAGACTAGCAATAAATTTGAATGAAGATACAAGTATAATATAAAGCAGCAAGCCAAAACACAATTTAATGCAACTCATTCCATGATGGTCATTGTTTTGTTTTTGTTTGTTTTTTATTATTATTTGTGGGTATTTTTGGGTTGTGTGTGTGTGCTTGAGTGACTTTGGATTTTAACCAAACTTGTTTTCTCTGACTTGAGAAGTTTTGCTAGGCTGATGTTTAGACGACGACTGTTTAATGTGAGTATGTGAACTGAATCTGCCATTTCTGGTGTACAGTTGGTGCCTAAACCATCAGAACTTCCATCAGATAACCCCTCATCATCGCTTGTCATGTTTTTATCCAAGATGTCACAATATAATGTCCTTGTTTGAGTCTTTGGAGCACTTTTGGTAGGTGCAATGGTGTGCACAATTTTCTGATGTTTGTAGTGCCGTCTCCATTGTCTACCTCCGCAGGGCATATGCGTGTATCTGTGCAAATGGTCAGTCTCTGCAGGGCATATGCGTGTATCTGTGCTAATTGTCTGTCTCTGCAGGGCATATGCATGTATCTGTGCTAATTGTCTGCCTCTGCAGGGCATATATGTGTATCTGTGCTAATTGTCTGCTGCATTATATTCAACAATTAAGTCATTCATGCGACTCGGAATTTGCAGCATGTTTTACATTCATATGTGTCTGCGAACAGGTCTATTCCTGCACTTGAGTAGCACCCCTTGACTAATTTTACTTGACATTGTTCTCATGTTGAATGCTGTTAGTGGCCCCCTCAATTCTGCAGAGGGTTTAAGCAAAACAATGGCTATTTGCAAATGTTCTTGCTTTTGGGACTCTGTTTTTATTATTTTTGCCCTTTGACTCTTGGAATGCATCAACACTGATGTTGAAGATGGAGTTGACACCAACTGCCATTGTTCTATCGCCCCCAACCAGAGGTAGACTGTTAGAAAGTGTCAAAGATCTTTGGTCACAAAATCAATATATCCTGTAATGACATACATACCAACCATTATGAATTTAGGGATTCTGCGCTTTGGGGTGTCAGTAAGATGGGTGCAGCTGCACTACAGATTCTGTGAACATCCTAGTCGAGTTCCGATTTTGTCTGAGCTTGGCGGGGATTCTGTGTTCAGCAGGTACATGTTGATTGGACAAGCCATCTGGATTTCCCTGAAATCCTTCTATTTTAGCCAGTGATATTACAACTACTCTATCGTGTAGGCCCAGGCATAAAAGCATGTTGTGAGTATCTGTTGAACTGACTGCTCTGAAAAAAGCCATTATTAATGATGTCATCCTCATTCAAGTCACATCAAAAGTATCAGTTGGATTATGTGAGCGAGTGGCCTGTACTGGAATGCTATAAAAATTACTGCCATTTTCTGCACAGTATATAGAAATATAGTAAAAATAGGAAGTATCAGGCCTCGAGGTAGGGATGATAGTAGATGGCATATAACCAGATCAAAACACATTCAGCTGGTCTAGCTGGTGGCAACAAATGCCAAGATATCTTTTTGTTTTACCAAGTTTGGACCAGCGTAAGGTAAAGTGACTTGTGCAGATACATTGTTCATGGACTTTTTGAGTGAACATAATATTTCTATCAGGTTGAAATGTCAAATATAAGTGTTTTATACATTAAAAAAAAAAGGTATTGTCATCTGAAAATGCTCGTCTTTGTAACGTTACTTGAAGTTCTTTTGATTATAATTTGCAACAATGTGTTTGTTTTTTCATCTGCTGATATCAGAATTTAAAGCATTTTTTTCACTACTGAAAACTCTAGCTTCCACTACTGAAAAGCTTCCGGTGGGGTTGGCATGTGTGTAATGAAAGAATCTCAAGAAGAGAAGCACCCATTGATATAACTATACCGTATATACTCGTGTATAAGCTAGGTCCAAATGCAAACAACCTAGACCCTGATCTGCCGTCACATAATGAGCCGGCAGATCAGGGTCTATGTTGTTTGTTCTACAGATTAGTCCTTGCAAACTGCATGGTCCCAGATCTGGTGCATTATGCGATGGCAGATCTGGGTCTATGCATTTTGCAGTTGGTATGGGCTTATACGCGAGTATACATGGTAATTTCTTGAATTGTTGAAAATCCTAGAAAATTTATAACAAAATAATAATCCAAAACTTGTACCAAATATTTACCACAATGTAAACCTTAATCTTGTCCACCACTTGACCACTACATCATCTCCAGTAATCCCTTAGGTACATAGGTGCAATGGAATTATAATCAAACATTACCTTACAGTTAAGTCTAGTTTAATTTTCTAATTTTTCTTCAACATCAGTGATAAAGAGACGGATTATCACTTTCTTGTTATAGAAAGCCACCATTATTATGGTCTGCTTTGAAAATGTAAGATCACATTGAAAAAGTAATCACTTTTTTCCTTAAAAGACACATAAACATTTAGCACTAATTACAATGCTTTGTGTTGAATTTTACCATCAGTCTTTATAATGCTGTTCATGACTGACAGAAAGTGATCAACAATAAAGTGTCAATAGTGCACAATATGATAAAAATAAAGGTATATGAATGATGTGAAACTATTTTATATATTATTCTCAATGGTCAAGAGCTAAAATTAGGTAAACTAAATCAGGTAGTGACGAGAGAAAAAAATTGACCCAATTAAATGGTATCCATGACCATGTCCACGTTGTCTAGGGATAGCAGTATAGTGAGTGACCAATATTCTTTTTTCTCTCTTGGTTACAAACTGTTGGTTTTAACCCAATTTTATGCACAATAATTAGGGCTTTTTTATAATTACTAATTAATCAGGTATGAGGAGGATGAACCTGTGAAACTACGATGTAAAGATATTCGCCCCCGAGCTCGAAACATAATTCCGTTCAAGGATTTGAAAGAGGGACAGAAAGTAATGGTAAATTACAACATGGAGGACTCCGATCAAAGAGGGTTCTGGTACGACGGTTTGATAACAAAAAAGAAAGATACCAGGACTATGAAGGAACTCTATGCTACTGTCTATTTCGGGTATGTATTACAATCGGGCATTCAAATTTTCTGGATCACTCCAGGATTTTTTCAGGATTTATTTTTGTACTTCATGCATCAAAATAACAAAAGGAAATATTGGAGGAGCTAAGTCTACAAAATCAGAAGTCAAATATTCAGCTTCACTACCACAGCAAGTGAAAATTGATGGAAGGTCTTGGATTGCTGCAACTTAGAATGTGCATATTTTTATGACCCCACTTGAAGTAGGCATTTTGGTTTGGTCCTGTCCGACCATCCGTCCTGAAAAGCTCATTAGTAAGATCATGCATAAACTGCTCAACATTGACAAATGAAATTTGGTATGCTTACTTGTGTCTATTTCTAGATGACTGAATTTGGCAAAATTTGATATAAAGCATCCTTTCAATCGGGGCTTTGAAGTTTTTTAAAAATGATGCTGATCCATTATTAAATATCGCCACTGTTACAAAAATAAAAAGCTGTGTGTCTGTTAAAACAAGGGAAGTAATGAATGATGGGGTCTATTAAGAATCACAGGTTTGGTGTTGTGCAGTTCTCCCTGTTGGGAAACATTTAAAACATTAAAAAAATAATTTAAAATACAATATTAATAAATTTCAATAAAACAAGTTATATAAAATTAGCAAAATGATAAATGATACACCTTAGGGATTAAATAAAATATAATCTGTAGTTTATAGATTATTAAAATATATGAAATACAAAATATAGCGCATAAATGGACGACATAAATTAAAGTTAAATGAGCTTGGTAAACAAGGGAGTATGTGCAATGTATGGAATGAATTTTTGCTGTATTGTGCCTTTTAGGCAAATTACCTTGAAGCAGGATCAGCCCACGCAAATCAGGTATTGTTTTTGTACATTTCTGATGCACACCAATAACCCATTGCCCATCTTAAAAACTCCAAAGCCACTAAACACCTTAAAATGGTATTGATACATTAAAATGCTTGTTATCACATGCATATGCATTAGTTTATGGCATTTCATATGCAAGCCATTAATTACAAATTATTTTAAATTTAAATTTTATATTTTTAGTTTTTAATAAATAAAGAAACAATGATCCAATATGCTTTTCTCCTGATCCACTTCCAGATTTAATTACCATCCAAATATCTGAATCCTCCAATTTTCCAAAAGTCAATCTGAGACAATTTCTTACCATAATAAAAGATTAGAAGAAAAAAAACAACAACTGCCAAATGAATTCCAGATTTTATGAATAATGTGATCAGACTGCATTTCATTTGCAGTATTAGACATCACATTCATTAAGATGTTTACCTGCCAACCATTATGATATTGGCATAATCATTACAATTTCATTGATATAATTATGTCTTATGCTTACGTGTGTGGATTACACTGATACATTTGCCTTGTAACATACACAACCAGAACCGAGGAAAAATACCTCATTTGTCATATTTTAATGCATATGTGTGAGAAAATTCAAGTTCTGGAAAAGATGATTATAGCTGCTTAGTGCTTCCATATTTCAGAGAATTTACCCAAACGCATACTTAGGCTGCAACATTTAAAAAAAATTATAAACTTGTATGCAGTATAAAATAACGGAACTTAACCTTTTCATAACTCTGCACATTAGGCATACAACTGGCTACAGTATATATGTAAAACCATTGACAGTGTGCATGATGTACCTCACTCAACATGTGATTGTTTCATTTGCTGTATGTCTTTTGCCTCGTATAATGACAGGATATAGATCGTAAAATATATCTGACAATGTAGCTTAAACATTCTTAAGATCAACATGATGTTGTTTTGTATTGCTATATATGGAAAGTCGTATCAGCATGGGGTTTTCACCATAAGATTTGTGATGTCAAGTTGGTACTGAATGAAAATCGTGACAGTCGGACATCCAACATGGTCACAATGGGAGCCATCTTGTTATTGCTACTCCTTTAAAATGGAAAGTTGTTTTGACATTGGTTTTTCACTTTAAAAAAGATTCTTATAAAATCTAGTTGGTCCTTGATGAAAATGGTGCTTTGTAACATCCAATATGGTCGTTTTGATGGCCATCATGAAAATCTTGTTATTGATATTCTGAATGGATGGTCATATCGACATAGTTTATCCAAGAATATAAGACGGTGCTTGAATTTTTGTGGTTACATTGAAAGTGCTTGCATCTGAGGTTAACTCCAAAATGTACTGGGGATGAGCTTGAAAATGATAAATAGTCCTTGAAAAGTGCTTGAATTTTGAAACAAATGTGTTTAATTGGAATATAAGGGTTCAGATTTAATGCTCACATTCTCACAAAATGTGAGTTGAGATTTCAAGCTCTTGCATCTTTCTGCAAGTGCTACATTATAGCCTAATACGTTAGCCATAATGTACTGATGATAATACACAGTGAACTAGGGCACATCGATAATATTTTCAGTGGGAAGCAGGATTTCTATTTCACACCCAAGCATTTTATTCACAAATATGGAAGTATTTCTCGAATATAATTTTCATTTAGGTAAAATCTGTTACTAAATCTCCTGATGACTTTAAGCAAGTATATTTTTGTAGGACGGCCAATCACAGATATTTTTTGTCACATACTATCCAGACTATCCCCTAAAAATGAAATGGTTGTCTTTAATTAGTAATGTTCTTGTTCGGTCAGCTGTAATACTTGGGAGCTGGGGTCCCTAACTGTACAAGCATATTCTAAAATAGGTCTGATTAAACTTGGAAACCTAATTCTTTCACACTTTGTGGGCAAGATAATAAGCAGATCTTAATAGGACTAAAGTATGATTTGCCTTGGTGCATATTTCTTGTAATGGTTCCATTACAGATGGCTATTAAGTGTGATGTCCAGATATTTAATTTGGATTTGGTCAGACTTTAGTTTAAAATGAAAGAAAAACAATTTAGCTGTAACTGTATTTTTAAAAAAAATATATTCAAAAGTGATCATAAAATTGCAGTTGAAACTGATTACAAAGTATCATAGTTTCTTCTTACTCCCAAACCCCTGGCTTACGGTTTAGATTAATTAAAAGTAACTAGTTTTTACAAAAATGCAGCTCCTGAAAAGAGTTCAAATCTAGCCCTGAAACATTATTTTACTGATATAAATGTTGAGAAAAAATAATATGGCTGTCTTTGCTAAAAAAAAACAGAAACACTTTTAAACAACTTTTGCTTAAAAATTGCTAAAACAGAATCTGACCAGATTTGATAAAAAGCAACCTAGAAGTCCTTTCAAGTTGGCACAAATGATGCTGATCTACCATTATGGGAAATCTGGGCTAAGGTATAAAATGTACTCGGTTGATAGAGTTCCCTTTATTTATTACATCTGTAAAATTGTAGCACATTTGTCCCACCAGTTATGGGGAAGTCGGCCTTTAATTTCGAAATTTATCTGAAACAAGAGGTTCATCATTTTCTCATAGAGGATGCTGCATTTGTGATGTGCAACTGGCACTGAGGTTATTGCCCTGTTAGTGCAGTCAGGTCTATTGAAGTCAACTGAGGCTGCAACGTTTACCAAAATGTATAAACATTTACACAGTTTACAATAACTGAAATGATGCTGTTTAAACAATTAGAAACTCAACTTTTCTTCCTATCTACCCACTAATCTTACTGAACAGCTGGCAGCTATTATAATGTGCATGCCGTACCTTGTCAACTTGCGATTGTTTCATTTGCTGTACATCCTTCCTGTGTTCGTTGAATATATCTGATAATTTCAGTAAAACATCCCTAGGATTATAGTGATTTTGTTTCCTACTATATGAACATGATGAAAAAAAAAATAAATACTGGATCTAGATGTACTGCTTAGACATGAGCATGGGATGCTTTTGTAGTAGGATCTACAGTGACTAAGAAACTATGCTGTGACTTATAAACTTGAAACGTGTTTTTTTTTTTTTTTAATTAAAATGTTACTGCTCAAAGGTTCTGATAACAAACGTTTAAAGGTAAATACAGTGAAACCCCACTATAACGTGAATTCGGATATAACACGATCGAGAAAAAGTGTATAAATTGTGTATATTACAGTATCATTTTGGGGAAGAGGTCGCATATGAATTCGAGTATAATACCTTTGTGGCATGGTTCCTGAAATGTATTTTTCTCGTACACAGAAGACATTTTTTTTTTTTAAGTATGAGAAATAGTGTATAAAAAGTTTATTATCATTTTGGGGAAGAGATCACGTATGAATTCGATCGTGGCGTGGCATCTGAAATTTAACAATTTCACCAATTTCTTGAAGTGTTATGCCAAAATAAACATTATCAGAAATGTTATTTATTACTGATCCATGAGTAAAGCCAGTAAGTCTTCTTTGTGTTTGTCTTCGATTCATCCTGTATACAATCATTGCGCAATCAATAGCCAACTTGTGTTTCTTCTTTAACTGCATACACAACCAAGCACCAGACAATGCGGTGGTTGATCAAAGATTGTCATATGTGAGTGCTTATGTAAAGACTGAGCTTGGGTGGCAAGATCATAGATTGGCATATGTGGGTGCTTATGTAGCGACTGGGCTTGAGCGGCAAGATCACAGGGAGTTCAAATAACCACTCTCTGTTACTTGGCACTGAACAAGTATCAAACTCGTGGCTCAATCATAGGGTTGTCATGTGGGAAAACAAAGACGGATCGATATCAGATAGTAAACGGTGTTGATACTATTCATGCTATACATTAGACATATGTTGTTCTCTGAATAAAGTAAAATATAGTAAAACCCTGCAATAGCTTTTTCCGTGATAGAATTTTATGGACCCCAAATATTGCGTTATAGCGGGGTTTCACTGTACTGAAATTTACTGCATATACTAGTATTTTAGGTGCGAGTGAGTGAGCTCACCGCAGTTTAAGTCGCAAATTATAGGATACATTGTTTTACAGAATAACATGTGTTGTAAAGAATCTGCATCTGTTATCCACAAATTTCATTGCATTTATAATGCCTACGATTAAAAAAAAAAAAATGTCACATGCTGTGAATGACATGTGGTGAGACAACTTGACCACGTTAAAGGACACATTCTATCCTTTATCAATTTTGTGACTGGGTTTGTGAAATGCAATTCAGCATGTTAGATCATTGGCCTTCTCCCACTAACTTATAAAAGAAAGAAATGAAACAGCAGTAATATTGTATATTTGTATGCGTCCGCCATTTTGGCAGAATGAATTATATTGTGACACAGTCTGTCTGTTAACTTTTCTGTTTCGACACATTTACTAAAGTTCCACAGCATGTACCTTCACCAAACTTTGTGGATATCTTGTACTTGAGGTAAGGAAGAACCCATCACTTTTGGAGTCAAAGGTCAAGTCCATTGATTGAAAGAAGAAAACAAGATTCTGCACAATAACATTAGTTCTACACCACAGACCTGGATCAAACATAGTGGATAATTTGTACTTGGGCTGTGGAAGAAGCCTATTTATTTTGGGGTCACAGGTCAAGGTCATTGTGATGGACAAAAGAAAAACTGTCCATGCAATAAGGTTAGTTCTGCATCATAGAACCCGCCGCATTTCAATAAAATTTTGAACAGTTCTCCATAAATTGAGATTTCGTATTATCTTGCTTATCATATTTCTGACAATACAATTCTCCCACGTAATATGTAGTGGGGTTCCATATGTACGGACCCTGTTAAGTACCAAACTGCGTTATAATGAGAACTGCACTATGTTTGGAACCGGGATATATTGAGAATAGCATACTGAACCATGGTATAGCAGGAAGTATAAGAAAAATTTAAATAATGGTGTTTTGAAAAGGAAATAAACAAAGCTTCACCTTGTCTTCTTTTCAACCCATATTGTTATACACTGGTATGACTTGTGTCGTAGGTTCCATAGTGGTACTGTGTTATATCCGGAATCACATTATGACGATGGAAAGCTGTATTGGGATTTTTGTTGGAGGTAGATATCAGAGATGCTGCCAAGGTGCATGAGTGCGCAAATCACAAAAAATTTTGCGAATTGGCAAACTTGGAAAGCAGCGATGCATGAGAACTCTTGCAAATTAGTTCCGAGTCACGCAAAAAAAATGCACTCTGTGCAGCATGGAATTTTTATTTAACCGTTAAGATAAACTGAATAAATAAAAATCTTTAAAAAAAAACTAAGTATACTTATTTGATCAAAATACCTCTGTTCATTCCAGAAGTATGCAGATGTAGGTTAATACAAAAGGATGCTTGGAAATCCCGCTCATTATTTTCAACAGAAACGTGTATGCTTGAGGAGTTCTGCATTTGATGCTGTTTTCTCTCATTTGGTCAATTTCCAGAATGTGAGATAGATTATAGTCAAGCATAGTTAGGTGGAATATTACTGATTATTTTCAACTTCAAGTCAGTGGTGGTGGGAATGTGCAAAGTGAGGGATGCAGTGGAGTTTCTCAAGAAATGGAGGACGATAATTTTAAAAGGATGTCAGTTGCTGGGTTAGATGAAGAGCTGGTTTAGATTGCTATGCCTGTGCCCCTAAAGATGGCAAACTGTGAAATGGGGCAATTAGCACAGAACACTATTCATACACAGATTAAGCTCAGAAACAGTCAATAGAATAATGGTTATGCAACTAGAGGGGGCATCTTCAGTAGAACCCTAACAGAGTGGAGCAGGAAGAAAGAGATGTGGATATTTAAGTGTTAGGTAAATTATGAACTGTGGTGATTTTCACCCTCCCACTCGCACTTTTTGTTTCTACTTCCCCATTGTTTTTGGTGGCAAGGGGGGAGATCCCCCTATAGATGAAATCCTGGCAGCATCTCAAGAGATTTAATACAAAGCATGAAAAATAACTCCTTAGTTTTAAAATTGTAGACCTGGAAAACGTTTTATTCTTGAAAAACGAGTTGAGGAAATTCACACTTTTGCCTCCGAACACAAGACTTGATTTCAGGAAAATGCAGGATATTTTGACTGTATTTTAAAACTCAATTCCTCCTTATTGTTCCAGAAAGAACTCCAAAATTCAAACCAAGCAATAAGAAAGATGCAAAAAAAAACATGTTTAGTGGAACAGGGTCCAGGATCAAACTTTTTGGATAGCTTGCGCTTGGAGTAAGATAGAAGCCTAATCATTTCTGGGTCAAAAGGTCTTAGGTCAAGGACAATATGAATGAATGAAGAAAAATGGTTCAATTCAGCATCACAGACTGAACCAAACTTTGTGGATAGCTTGTATGTGGTGTAAGGTAGCAGCTTATCGATTGTGGGGTTAAAAAGTAGATGGTCCAAGTCACTGCCTGAAAGGGAATTTTTTTTTTTTACTGCACAAAAACCATTAGCTCTTCATCACAGATGTCAACCAAACTTTGTGGATAGCATGCACTTAGGGTAGGGAATGAGCTTATCGATTTTGGGGTCAAAGAGTCTTAAGTCAAGGTCACTAACTAAAAAAAAAAAATAGTTTCGGCACAATAACACATCATAGACCTAGAACAGACTTTGTGGATAGCTTGTACTTGGGATAAGGCAGAAGCCTAGTGATTTTGAGATCAAAGGTCAAGGTTGATGTGACTGAAAGAAGAAAAATGGTTTCAGCACAAATATTTAAGCACTTAACCATGTACATTCGCCACAGTTTGTAGATGACGTGCACATCTGGTAGGAAAGAAGCCTATTGATTTTGGGATCCAGAGGTCAATGTCACTTTGATGGAAAGAAGAAAATGGTTTTTGCATGATAATAACATTAGTTCTGGACCACATATCTTGACAAAAGTTTGTGGAGGGTTTGCACTTGATGTATGGAAGAGATCTGTTGATTTGGGGGTCAAAAGGTCAAAGTTCAGGGCCATTGTGGCTCAAAGAAAATTGGGATTGGCAGAATAACTTTTATTCTAGAGTAAGTTACTTAATCACAATTTTTGGATGGCTAATAAAGGAACCTTTAGATCCAAGTGTCTAGAGGTCAGAGGTTAAGATTATCCAAGGTCTAGTAAGAAAATAATGCTTTATGCATAGTAAGTTTAGTTAAAAATCGCATACCTTCACCAAAGGTCCAGGTCATTGAGATCAATTTGTCAATAATCTCTCAAGTCAACCATGCCCTACTAGTTCCTACATAGAGGACTGTGTGGTTGGATAATGTGCCATTCTCAGTACTCTTGTTTATGCATGAATGAAAATGATCTTTTTCAAAATTTCTTTCTATTTTTAATCAGTTATTGGCATTTACAGTATTTCAATTGAGGGAAATGGATCTTGTGTGGATTTTGTATAAATTTTGTATGAAGAATTGATTTGCAGAATTCCTATTTGTTTTAATTAATATTAATCATAATAAATAAGGTATGGTAAATACAGAAATATAGAAGCAATATGAAGACTGTAGACTTGAGTAAAAATGTGTACATTCCAACCATTATCACCAGAATGATGTGCTGGTGTGACATTGCTGGAAGAGAACGGGTGTTGATACAGTTCATCTGACAGTACCTGGATTAGGCCGACATGGTGCATCCCTGTGATAATTCAGTTTCAACCTATATCTTGATCATCCAAATAACGGCCTCTTTGAACATCGGTCTGATAGCTTACAGTAAGGATTTTTATAATGATAACAAGTTTGAAGGCTTGATTTCGCTTTTAAAATTGGCCACCATTACTAAACCTAAAAGAATTTAAATGACTTCTCAAAAATACCTCAACAGAATTTGACCAAATTGACAGAAAGCATCCTGGCATGAATGTCTTTCAGTTTTGCACAAATGTTGCTGATATACTGTTTGATATGCCCATTATTAACCAAAACAGACAAATGTTTGAATGACTTCTAAAAAGGACCATCAACAGAAGTTGACCAGATTTCACAGAAAGTATCCTGGTACAAGGTTTTTAAAGTTTGCAGAAATAATGTCAATTCACCATCCAATATGGCTGCCATCATTAAAGAATAGAAAAATCTTTATATGTGAGAAAATTTTATACTAAACCAGATTTGGTTTTTAGGTAGATGTCAATCTTGATGAGTGATCTCATGCTCATTTGGGCCTCGTTACAATTCTTCATCAATTTAGTGGTCATCATTTTCATTCATTTCTCTCAAAATACATGTAGGCAACACTTGATCAGAGACTACCTTGGCTGACACTACAGTAGTGTTTTTCTACTATTTTGTCCCCTTCCCTACGTGCTCACCCCTTGTATAATGCCACCTTTTCATTGCAGAAGGGGTGACCTCATAGTACATTACTCTTGATATTTATGTTTCCACTTTATTATTTCCACAGTCCTGATCTGACCCCACTGGAGAATTGCAAGCTTCTATTTATCGGTGAGATTTTTGACATTGAGAAGCCTGGAACACAGCTGAATGAAGCAGATATTGCCAACAATCCAGCCGCATCCCCAGTTAAAAGTAAGCCATTATATGTCATTATTATGGTGTGGCCAATCGTACGTTGTCTGCCCCATTCATCAATTGTTTTTTAACATTCTGGGGGCTTCATTTCTGATCAGATTTGGTATGTAAGCTTATATCATCAAGATCTCGGATGAGTTCAGTTATGAGCAGTATCTATATTTACCATGTATACTCATGTCTAAGCAATACCAACTGCAAACTCTGTAGACCCAGATCTGCTGGTGCATAATGCGCTGGCAGATCTGGATCCATGCAGTTTGTAAGGACTAATCAGTAGAACAAACAACATAGACCCTGATCTGCCAGCACATTATGCAACAGCAGATCAGGGTCTATGTTGTTTGCATTTGGACTGGGCTTATATGCGAGTATAATATGGTAATAATAAGGTGATCTTGCATCTGATTGGCTGAGGCAGTGAACACTCTAGAGGCCATATTTTTTTAATCGGACTTTGGTAAGATTTGATATGTAAGCTTTTTCATCAAGATATCGAATGGGTTCATTTATGAGTTACATCCACATATATTAATGACATGATCTTGCATCTGATTGACTGAGCTGGTGAACACTCTAGAGGCTATATTTCTGATCAGATTTTGATAGATTTGGTTTGTAGACTTGTGTCATCAAGATCTCAGACAAGTTCATTTATGAGTGATACCCATGCATATTAATGGGGTGAACTCCAATTGGCTGAGTTTGTGAATTTTCAGAAGGCTATATTTTTTATCATGTTTAGTATATAGACTTGTATCATTAATATCTCGGATTGGTTAAGTTACGAGTTAATCCACATATATTAATGAGGTGATCTTGCATCTGATTGGCTGAGCTTGTGAACACACCATATTTCTGAGCAGATTTTTTATATAAGATTATATCATCTAGATCTCGGATGAGTTCTGTTATGAGCAACATCCACACATATTAATGAGGTGATTTTGTATCTGATTAGCTGAGCTTCTGAATACTCTAGATGCCATATTTTTTTTATCAGATTTTGAGCAGATTTGGTATTCAAGCTGATATGATCCAGATCTCAGATCAGTTTGATTATAAAGATCATGCACATAACTGAAGATCCAGGCTGATTAGCTGGTGGGAATCAAACCTATAACTTCAGAGATGCTGCCAGGACTCGTGAATCACGCAAAATTTGTACGAATTCGCTCACTTGGAAAAGCAGTAATGCGCAGTATACAATTTTTATTTAACTGTTAACCCTTAAAGTGTTTGTCGGGGCATAAGTCGTGCCGCAAGTAGAGGTCTCGTAGCACTTTTCTCGTTATTGGTCTTTTTCCAGTAGGCAACTGTTTACACATCATTCAGCTTGATATGAACGGCTGTTAAACTAAATTTGATTGGAATATTGGGCCCTGGAACAAGCATTGTCGAGTTTTAACCTTGCATTCATGAAGGAAGTTTTACAAATGCGTGTTTAGAGTAAGGGCCCTTAGAAAATCCAAAATGGCTGACTCGCAACATGTTTCATCTTCAGATGACGATTTAGTTTGGCAAATACTGGCTGATGATAGCAATAAAGACAATGATTTTTAAAGTTTTGATGTATATGAGATTATTGGTCCCCAGAAAGTGTTACTGGAAATACCAGTGAGTAATTTTGAACTAGAAAATGATGTTGGATACGAGTCCGATGTACATGCTGGATGGACAAAAACACAGTATGCTGGTCAACCCCTATTAAGCGGTCCTTCGAAATTAAATGTCAAAAGGCAGAATACTAAGTCTAATTAAAGTACAAGCAATTTAAAAGTAGAGTGCAATTTTTCATTTCTTTTCTCAAACAATTCTGCCTTGAGGGATCTTGTGGTGCAAAACTATATAGCACTCTAAGGGTTAAGATAAATTGTATAAATAAAATTCTAAAAAGAAATTAAAAAGTAAGGATATTTTTTTTTAAGCAGAATAACTCAGTCTGAACAAGCTGACTATGGCATTGATGTACTTTAAATCCTAATACAAAATTGTGGAACAGATCAGAAATTTGACATACATGTAGTAGTCAGCAAAACACTGATTCAAGAAAGTGAAACTTTGGCAGACCTCTTGTTAGTGAAAAATATTATTTTGGAGCAGAGATATCCATGAGACAATACCTCTGAGCTGCTGAAAATTGTACATAACAACCATAAAGAACATTTTTCCAACTTGTTCAAGCTGGCTTAGCTAGCTATGCATATGTGAAAGAGGCACAGCACAGAACAATATTCATACACAGATTACACAAATTAAGCTCAGAAATGATCAGCAGATTAATGCTTATACAACTAGAGGAGACATCTTTTGAGGATTTAGATTTCAATAGAGCACGAAGAAAGAAAGAGATGGATAATTATGTGTTAGGTAAATATTGAACTATGGCCATTTCCTCCTCCCCCTCATTTTTTTTCTACTCCCCCCCCCCCCTTGGTGTCAAGGAGGGAGCTCCCCCTTTTAGATAAAATCCTGGCAGCATCTCTGTAACTTTCTGGACACAATTTCAGTGCCTTAACCACTGAGCCCCTGTGGGCTTGGGGATATAGGAAAGGCCCGATGTGCCGCCCTTATGTCATAATGGGCAACTAACGGAGGCAGGAGCTGCAGCGGCTCATTTGTTAGCAAGCCCAACTCGTGACTGTTAGGTTGCAGGTTCAAATCCTAGCATTTGATTAGCCTAGGACTGCTACTTTGGTGCATCCTTGGACAAGGCACATTACTCTAACTGCCTTTGAACTTAATAACCTACTTGTGTTGCTGTAAAACTGTAAAACATCAAACCAAAACCTACTAGCACAAGTTTGTTATTGTTACTCATTATACACTATTTGGAGGATTGCCATGAAACTTTAGACAAATTCATTCCAAGGTCTTGTTGGTTTTGAATGAAAACTGGTGCTGATTGGACATCCAATTTAGACACATATTTGGCCATTTTGACAGTCTTATTATTGTTACACCTTCTGATCATATGATCATGTCAACATAGGGTTTTCACTAAAAGATTTCATATGATGTCTAGTTGGTCCTAAATGAGAATGGTGCCAGTTTGACTTCCAGTATGGTCACCATCATGACCATCTTGAAAATCTTGTGATGGCTACTCATCCTGAATGGATGGTCTTATTGACATACTTTTTTCAGCTAAAGACTTTTTGTAATGTCTACTTGGTGCTTGGTATGTGGGTATCTCCTGACATTGAGAGAAGTTGATTGATTTTCTGTCCATGATATCAGGTTCAAGGTCAAAGGCCATGAATGACAAATAATTTTATACCGCACTTAAAAGTTTACTTGTGAACATGTTATCTCTGACATGGAAGAAAATATTTTTGTTACCAAATTTGGTATGTTTGATTTTGTTCTGAATATTAGGGATGGTTTCAGTACTTGGCAATGAATGAAATGACAACAGAAACTGTCATATCTTGAATTCCTGGAAATTCTTTTCGGTCAGTAGAACATCAATCCCTTCAGTGGACTCCTATTTACATATTTGGGTCTTGTTTTCTAATCCTTTACTTATTACTCATGATACCTGTTGAATAATTTGGGTCTTGTTTTCTAAGCCTTTACTTATTACTCATGATACCTGTTGAATAATATGGGTCTTGTTTTCTAAGCCTTTACTTATTACTCATGATACCTGTTGAATAATATGGGTCTTGTTTTCTAAGCCTTTACTTATTACTCCTGATACCTGTTGAATAATATGGGTCTTGTTTTCTAAGCCTTTACTTATTACTCCTGATACCTGTTGAATAATATGGGTCTTGTTTTCTAAGCCTTTACTTATTACTCCTGATACCTGTTGAATAATATGGGTCTTGTTTTATAAGCCTTTACTTATTACTAGTGATATCTGTTGAATAATATGGGTCTTGTTTTATAAGCCTTTACTTATTACTCATGATACCTGTTGAATAATATGGGTCTTGTTTTATAAGCCTTTACTTATTACTCCTGATACCTGTTGAATAATATGGGTCTTGTTTTATAAGCCTTTACTTATTACTAGTGATACCTGTTGAATAATATGGGTCTTGTTTTATAAGCCTTTACTTATTACTCATGATACCTGTTGAATAATATGGGTCTTGTTTTATAAGCCTTTACTTATTACTCATGATATCTGTTGAATAATATGGGCTTTCCCAAAAGATATTAATTATGGATTAAATCAAACTTTCCATGTGGGTATATGTTGACATTATCTGAGATAAGTTCAGTGAACTTCTATCCATGTCAGGTTCAGGGTCAAAGGTTATGATAACGAATTTTGTACTGCATTTATCTTGTGCGCATCTCAACTCAAACATATAAGAAAATAATTCTGTTACCAAATTTGGTATGTTGTAGTTTCTCGAGAATATTGGAAAAGATTCCATTCTCTGCAAATGCAAAAGATGAAATGAAGGAAGAAACTGACTAATTATGAATTCTTACAGATTGTTTTTGGCCAGCAGAGTGTCAGTCCCTCAGAGGGGCTCTTGTTTGTCTTTAGTTGTTGTTTTCTTCAGATAAAATTCATATAAGCATGAAAAGTATGCTATGAGAAGTATGTTTAAAACAAATGAGTAAAAGAATTTTGCATGTATCTGTGATCTTGCTTTTCTGCAGATGGATACATCTGATAGACCTGGAGGCCTTTAAATGGTAGCAGATGTAGAGATGCAGTTTAGATGAACTTGAAAAAGACTGTTCTTTCTAAGTGTCAGTTTTTGTACAGCAGATCTGCATACTGCTCCATTTCCCTTTATTATCTGTGAAAATATCTTCGGCAGTATGGACTTAATGGTTTCAATTTTATGGACAGGGTTTTCCTGCAGTGATTTTGTGTTCATTCTGGAGATCTTTGTATCAGTTAGGTTAAATCGATCAGTTTATAATCACTTAAGTGTTCGATAATGCTAAATCACACTCAATCCAAACCTCTCTATGATCATTTTTAAAAAATGATAAATAGGGCAAAGTTTGAGATTTGATAATCCATTGAAAAGTAAATTAAAGCAGCTTAGCATTCTACATCACTCGATCAAAAGATACAATAATTAGAGAAATAACAATTACTACCAGATGGTGTAAGCTTGCTGTAGAACAGGTGTGCATAGAGCATACCAGTAATTAAGTTAGCTGATACAATTAGAGGTAGGTGACACATACTCTTGAATAATGCAATCTGTACATCAGCTTGCTTAAAATGTCGATGCGAGAGGAAGCCCACAGCATTCTTAGTGTAAAATTTGACAATTGAGGGTAAAAATATGATTTTGACCGAGTCATTGTAAGTTACAACTTGTTCAAGCTATGCATTTTAGGTCACTATTCAGGTATTGTGGTGGGGCAACCATGTTCTATGAGTTCCTTATAGTTTTATCCTTCATCATTGTTGAAGTTTACACTGGGGAAATATATTAGCTTCCAGAGTTTTTACCATACCTTCTGGTGTTGACCTTTTGAGCAAATCGGTATACAATGTGTGGTACATCCATTCTAAAACTTAATCTACAAGCATCTTATCAGTGTTGGGATGACAGACTATAAAAAGATTGCCAAAATTAAGGTACATAAACAAATAATGAATTGTACTGATATCTCAGTCAGGTTTAACAGGTTTGTAATTGTATCAATTGCAGGACAGATTAAACCAGAGTGCGACCATTGCCTGGACAACCCACAAAAGAAGTGTAAACATTGCGCATGTTGTGTATGTGGTGGGAAGCATGACCCAGATAAACAGATTCTCTGCGATGAATGCAACCAGGCATACCATCTTAGCTGTCTCGATCCGCCCCTTGACAAACTGCCGGAGGAGGATGAATGGTACAGAAAAATCTCTGTGACATTTCCCAGTGGGAAAAGATCTATATATATATATACATGTATATGTACTGAGAGGCATAAGTAATATAACAAAATGAAAGGCTTGTCAATGCAAACCAACTAGACTTGTTTGGGATATTCCCTGTGCCATTAACAAAAAAAATGTTGAAAGACATTTATATATCAGCGTCAGGGATTTACAAATTTTATAAAGGTCAGCTTGCCCAGGGCAAGCTGACTGGAAAATTGAACTTGCCATTAGAAAATTTGAGCTTGCCCCAAAAATAATATCCCAACATGAGTAAAACAATAAGACAAAATAAAATATGGTATATTTTAAGGAAATTGTGTTATATTTATTTAAACTTTTGTTTTCTTTTTTTCTTTGTTGGCACATTAAAACCATATGCAGATAATTAAAGTTATCAGAAAAATATATATGTAAATATGTGTAGATATGTAGATTAGAATGCAGATATAGTTGGAAGAGCAAAAGCAGACATGTACATATATATAGACAGATAAATGGATAGGTAGATAAAGGTTTGGAAATAGCTAGATTTTTAAGTGAGAGAGAGAGAGAATGAAAGCTAGACTGTAATGATACATTTATACTCGCAGATCAACAATTTGTGAACACTTTTTTTATCCATTGACTTAACAATTGTCATCTAGTCACCTTGAAATTGGTGACATGCATCAAAATATTTGACAATCCAACTTTTGAGAATGATTTGAGAACTTATTTTTGTCCTTTTAATTGTTTGCCAAGCAGTAAGTATTGGTCTCTTTTAATTATCACCTAACAACGGATCATAAACACCGCTTGAGGGTGCTACATTTTCATAACATTAATCACGCTTTGAACGAAGTCCTCCTGAACATTTCTCGTTAGAGACGAGTGCATTTTATTTCCAGACACACCAATCAAAGAAATCTCACGAGTTGCATTATTAACAGTTAACCTACTCACCATAAAATCAGTAACATGCATCAAAGCAATCTTTGAAAAGCCGATTGTTTAGAGTTGGCAATCTGACAAACTGTCGGAGGCTAACCTGGGACCTGAAAGTCTGCGAATCATGGATATGTACAATTATTACAATTAAAAAGTAACTGAGAAGTTAAAATGTAAATATTTACTCCGTATTTGTCAAAACTTGCTTTAAATAGTAAATATTCACATCACATCTGCGTGAGAAAATGTGAGACTGACTGCGACATTGGCTACAAAATGGAAATGACAAACAATAGATGAAAGAAACTGGCCAGTTATGTAGACAAAGAATGTGCTACATATAAATGCTAAATAAAGGTGCTGATATATGTACTGTGGCGAGATCGCTGGGTATAAAACTTGCAGAACATAAAGCATTAGGAACTGAACATGACCCCTTGTCGGTAAAATAGCTCATATAGACCCAGACCACCGACATTTAATAAAATTTCTTGCATCTTGTATCCTTCTCTCAATTTTTTGAACTTGACCACAGGCAAGTGCCTTGCAAGCTTGAGCTTGCCCGAACCAAATTTGAGCTTGTCCCGGAAGTCGGGCAAGTGGATTTGTAAATCACTGAGCATGGCTAAAGTCAGATGATCTTATGACTGCAACAAAATTCAAATTAAATAGGTCATTAAAGAGAAAATTAACGACTTTTGTTGAAATACAGGTGAATGATCACTTGGTCCATTCGGTTCTTTTTAAACAACTCAGTATAGATATGAAGAACATGTACCATATAACCTGTCAGTAACGGCCACCCATGGGGAAAAGGCAAAACTGGCCTTTGCACACAGGTTCAACTTTCAGAATCGGTTTTTGAACAAAATACCATGCACCAAATGTCAATAATTATTATTATTATTATTATTATTATTACATTATCTAGATTGTTTTCTGTGCACTATTCAACAAAATCATACCATACATGTATGTGTTGTTCTCTCCAAAATTTATGTTCCACACAAGATTATTGTATCCTGCTCACTTTAATCCATCCTCTAAATTAAATTATCACTGACTTGAAATAATCACTGATCTTTGTTTTGTGCACCATGACAAAATGCTAATTTCACTACTGATTGACAGCTTACACATGACTGCAAAACAGGGCTAGCTCTTTGGTACGCCAGCTTGTATAAATTAGGCTTGGAATCAGCTGTTCATGCTTCGGAAACAATATCTGGATTTGCCAGTTGCTCAACTTACCAAGATCAAAAGACATTGGCTTACGTGAGAGGCCTGTGATAATAGGGAATCAAAGGAAGCTGTATATGGCTATTCTTTGCGAAACATGAACTGAAACTTTGCCTGCCTTTACAGACAAGTTTTAAATATTGAATGACCCCTGACCCTATTGAAAAAGGGTGTAGCTCGTATCTCCAATCAAAGATTAACTCTTTTCATCAGAGATGGCTTTTATTCACAGGCAAATAGATGAAGATATTAAACTATACCTGTCCCACTGGCACAAAAAGTGTCTTCTGTTTCTGCTGCAATAACATGCTTACTTTCCTACCATCCAGTAAACAAATTGATTCGACCCTCCCCTGTAAGGATAGAAACCACCTCACCTTCGAGTTAGACTGACAGTATGACTCGAGTACGCAGAGTACATGTGAGATTAAAATGTTTACACATCAATTTACATGATATGCCTTTATCTAAACAAAACCTTGCTCATCATAGAAAAGTTAAATTTGCATACTTAGAGCTTCAATGCCCTGTATTTATTGGTCAGTGGCCAGGTGTTTTTTTAACCAAACCATAGTTTCACCCTGCCTTAAGCGGTCACTGCAGCATATCAGCAGTGACCGCTACACTTCTTTTGTTTGATGAGCAAGGTATTGTTTACATAAAGGTATATCATGTGAATCAATGTTTAAGCATTTCATATCTCTATTGTACTTACTGTACTCCAATCACGCTGTCAAACTCAAAGGTGTCAACATGTCGGCTTTGAAAGAAAAGCAAATTCATTTACTGGATAGTGGACAAAGTAGTCATGTAGTTACAGCAGAAATGGGAGTCAGGTGAACTCGTCCACTGGATTATTAAACGTAATCGATATATTATAGCTGATTTGGAGAACAATGTTAATATTGAGTGTAAAAGATTACGTTCAATCACACCAAACATGTACACTGCACTTGTGATATCTCTTATGGTTTATATGCTACTAACAATAGCCGCAGAAAGTTTGTTTTAATTCCTTATCATCAAAGATCTCGCACAAAAGCTGACTGTCTTTTGATCTCTGTGAGTTTCAGCAACTGCTTAATCCATCAATTCTTTGAAGTGTTTTCGTGTCTAATTATACCAGCTGGCCTAACAGAAAGTCAAGTCCTGTGTTTGACAATCACAGGTAAGCTGTCAATTAGTAATTTTATTTGGACGCTGTTTCTACTGATACGTGATGATTTGATGTACATGATGGATTAAAGTGGAACTTTTTATTTTATTATTTTGTTTGAGAGCTGAACTGCCTTCAGAGGTCACCTGTCTTCAAAAGCCACTTTTGCCCTTTCCCATGGGTGACTGCTGAACACAGGTTTGACTTTATATAGAAATGAATGAATGCAGCAAGTCAAAAAATTTCATAACCCCAGGTTTTCACAATTTCAACAAGAGATTCAGAGCAAAATTTTCTTAACCATAAATGGTGATAAAGTTATGCAATGCACTTTTTGCTTACATGTGAACTGTGAAAATATTAGATCATAAACATGATGACTACAGAATGAGAGTAAATATGATGTCATCTTTATCTTAGTATCATAAAATGTTGAAGGATAGGACAAGGGGTCAGACAGTAAATTTATAAGTTTAGGTAGGATTTAAAGGATTAAAATTATTTATTTGCAATGTTAAATTTTAAATGCTTAAATTGTATTTATTTCTATAACATCTTGTTGTAGGTACTGCCCTAGTTGTAAAAATGATGATAGTGAGATTGTCAAGGCAGGAGAAAAGTTGAAAGAGAGCAAAAAGAAAGCCAAAATGGCATCCTCATCATCAACTTCAAGCAGAGATTGGGGAAGGGTAAGTTAGAATTCATGAGGACAACATAGTCTTGTAAATCTCTCTTTTAATAGCAGGAATACATTATCTGTTGTTATTATTACGTTGCCATCACTTTTCCTGGCGCTTGTACTCAGTCCAAGGTCAATTCCCTCCTCCACCAATTAGTAATTGGGGGTGTGTAATAAAAATAAACATAGTCCCAGTCTGATACCTTAGTCACTTCTATCACTCGGAATATTGTCCTTCTTTTCCTTGGACTTGAAGTGATGTTTCTATATTTTATCCCCTAGTTGGTACCAGTGTTGGGGCAGGTTACACCCCCTGCAAATTTGTTCCATTTCTGTATTTTTCTTTCAGCATGCCACAAGGAGTTGGCAAATGCGACCATAAAAAGGCTGCTTGGGATACCTACCCTACCTGATTAGCATGTGATAAGTGCAGTCACACAAATGGATATCCTTTCTGTACCTTATGGCCAGACGAGGGGTGGGATATGGCTGGAAGCTGCCATTCCTATAGTTACATGAAGAATGTCCAGCACCCGAGTGATCATTGTGACTTCCTCGTTTAAAGAAGTTGCCAGTACCTGAGAGCAAGTCATGGCTTTCTGGCACAGTGAAAGTATGGTCATCTTCAACTCGCTTGGTGAGACCTGTACTCAACTCAAGGTGGTCTAGATCACCGGATGAGTAGAGTACCCTGACACTTGTCACTGGGCAGGGTGATGAATACTGGTCATCTAGTACCAGTCACTGGGCAGAGTCACTAGACAAGTGAAAGGGATCTGGTCGACACAAACACTTTTGGCTTGGGGACTCCACCACCTGGTGGTGAATCTGGAATGTCTTTCCCCTCTTGGCACCAAGGATGAGTTTTCAATGGCCCATCATTTGGCAGAACAGGCAGACCACATAACCTCCATTGGGATTGTCATATCAATATGGGGCTTTCACTAAAACACTCTAGATGAAAATGATGCTAGTGTGAGCTCCCAAAATTTGACAAACCTCTTAACAGCTTCTTCTCCTGAATGGATAGCCATGCTGACATTTAAGAAAAAAAAAAAACAACTTGCAATATGTTCTTGTTTCTTTAATGAAGCTTATCCAATTTCCAAAGTGGCTGCTTTTATGGCCATTCTTAAAATCTTTATGTGACTGTTTCTCTCGAATGGATGGTCATATCGACAAGGTTTTTTTTCAGAAACACTGTAGCAACAGGTAGCTGGTTCTGATTGAAAAAGGTGCTCATCTGACCTCCAACATTGCACCAGTGGCCATCTCAAAAATCTTTTCATCACAACTCCTTGTACATAAATGATGGCATTGACATGTGGTTTCCATTCAAGCACTTCTTGCAATATTTAATAGGTTCTGAATGAAAATTCTGCAGATCCAACCACCAACATATATGCAATTTTGTGAAAGAGTTTTGAAAAACAGACCTAATTTGCCTTGGGGTCAAGTCAGAAGTCGTCATTTTTTTTAATATGCCTACCATAAACCAGAGCATATTATGTTATGATGTCCGTCCATCCATCTGTTACCAGTTCCGTTTCTGCACAACAACTTGAGTTATCCAAAATCTACAGCTTCTTAACTTTGTGGATGGCTTGTGCTTGGAGTAAGGATGAATCTTATTGATGTTGGGGTCAAAAGCTCAAAGGTCAAGAATAATTGAAATTCTCCACCATCTTTAGTTACCAAAGAACTGATTTCAGTGCAAAAGTTTAAAGGTCAAGGTCACTGAAAGAAGATAAATGGGTTCTGCACAGTAACTTGATTTCTCCACTATCTACAGTTACCAAACTTTGTAGATGGCATGCACTTGGGGTAAGGTTGAATGCTGTGGATTTTGTGGTCAAAGATCAAGTTCACTGAGACTGAAAGAAGTTTTAAAAAATAGTTTCCACACAAAAAGTTTAGTTTTTCATCTACAGTTAGAAGATTTTGTGGATGGCTTGCACTTGGGGTAAGGAAGATCCCTATCGAATTTGGGCAGTAAAGGTCCAATGTCAAGGTCACTATGAAAGAATAAAACTGGTTTTGGCACAATAACATCAGTTCTATATCATATACCTAGAGCAAACTTTGTATTTGGCTTGGACTTGGTGTAAGGAAAAAGTCTATCGATTTTTAGGTCAGAGGTCAAAGCCACTGACTGAAGGAACAAAATTGGTTTCTGCAACAGAACATTAGTTCTACATAACAGACCTGGACCAAACTTTGTGGATGGCTTACACTTGGGGTAAGGCAGGGTTGCATCTAGGACGTGCGATCATGAAAATCCCCCCAAAATTTAAGATTTCCTGCAACTTTTCAAATTCTATGTGGGCAAAATCGCGCAGAAAATAAGAATTGTGTGCACTTTTTTGTGAAGAATGTGCTATTTTTATAAATTTTGTTTTCTTTTAATGTAAAAATCCCAGTTCTCACTTTCAGCGGATATGTTGTCCTTGTGTAATTGTGAAATACGTCACATATTTCCTGTGTGTCGCGTGCCCAATTCTGATTGGTTACTAAGAAAGGTCAGGAGAGCACATATTTGATGCAATAGGAACATCCTCTGCCTTTTCTGTCAAATCAAGAAAGACCTATTACACGACCTGACGGAAATGGCCAATTGATGCTGATGCTAGCTTGGTGGGACAATGCATTAAATAGCAAAACCAGTTAAAACTCCGACACTTTTTCATTATTTTATCAGTAATACTTTCAATAATAGTCAGAGTGCATATTTTCCTGTCAATAGGCACAGCGAAAGTGAACAAACAAATCCTAATATCAGACGATGCTAAAGATAGTGGCACTAAAACTGAGGTGTCCTTCCAATGTCGGGGGGGGGGGGGGGGGAAGAAAAAAAATATTTAAATTCACATGTGGAAAAAAAATCGACCATGACTGGAAACAAATAAAATGAGATGATTTGCAATTGGTGTGTAAAAACTGGCAAAGAAAATTCCTTCACACTTTGAATTGCTAATTTCAGGACATCAACCCCTGACAGACACATTGAATTCACCTCACAAATAGGAGACTCGGGGTTTGAAACAAAGTGAAAATCTTAAAACTAAATGCATAACATTTATCAAGTGACACACTGTAAATACATGACACTGTTTTTTAAGATATAAGAATGGAAAGAGGAGTGACGATTTGCAGTGCATGGTTTGATTCTTTAATGGTCAGTGTGTAGAGAAAATACTGTTCTTAGAAAACACAAGATTTTGGTTTCAGTTTTAAGTGTTATACTGCAATATAATACATGATATGTATTTAGTGTTGTACGATAATATACATTACTCATGATATGCATTAAGTGTTATACTGTAATATACAGAACACAATATACATTTAGTGTTGTACTGTAATATACAGAACACATGTATTTAATGTTATACTGTAATATTGAGAACACATTGTATGCATTTAATACACTTATTATACTTGCAATTGCTCTGTTTGAATGTTCATTTTTTTTACATCATCATGGTAGGGCCCCCCCCCCCCCCCCCCCCCCTTGTCATTACGTTGGCTCCCTTTTTTCAGATTCAGTGGTGGCAAGTGCCCACATTTACCAAATCCTAGATGTAACCCTGGTAAGGAAGCTTATTGACTTTGGGGTCCAAAGGTCAAGGTCACTGACTGAAAGAAGAAAAGTGGTTTCTGCACCCAAAAGTTCAGTTTGCTACTTAGAGGAATACTAAACACTGGGCGCACATATGATGTGCTGTTGACTGTACTCTTGTACTTTGTTGAGCTTATGAACACAAATGTCTTGTATTTATTTGCATTCCAATGAACAAGCGAGTACTCTGACATTATTTATGAAGTCAGATGTCTTGATTAGGGTTTTTTAACTGTACCGACTTGTGAGCATGACAAACAAAAACATGTTTGAATAGATTTTTATCAAATCCAATTAGTGGATATATCTGAAGAATTCCTTCATGGTTGGTACAATCTTTAAAATCCTTGAATTTGAGGGGTTGCTTTCAAAAACTCCCTGAATTTAAAAAATGTTGGTTTTATCCTTGAAAAGTCCTTTAATTTCTTGACATACTCCTTGGATTTTTCCTCAAATTCCTTGAATCACTTTTTAAATTAAGAATTTTTATCATTTACATACTTTCCTAAAATAATGGATCAATACATAAAATGGATTAAAAATGCGTGAATCAAATGACCCATGACATTGGTAGTTACCAGATGGGGTAATACCTGTTTGATCTAGTGGCACGCTAATTTTGTGTTTTTGTTTTTTCTTTTTCTTTTACTTCGTGTCTATTTATGAAGTGACAAACCGAGAAAGTTCAGTTTCTGTAAGAAAAAGTACTTTTTGAAAACTTTTTGAAGTCATTGAAAAGTCCTTGAAAAACTACTCTCATCTACTCTATCAACCCTAACCTTCCATGATAACACTTGAATATATTGTCTGTATTACAGGGAATGGCCTGTGTTGGACGCACAAAGGTATGCACAGTGGTTCCATCAAACCACTTTGGATCAGTGCCTGGTGTTGAGGTGGGAACTATGTGGAAATTCCGTGTCCAGGTCAGTGAGGCTGGTGTGCATCGGCCACATGTGGCAGGAATTCATGGAAGAGAAGATGAAGGAGCATACTCAATAGTGTTATCAGGAGGATACGAGGATGATACTGTAAGTAGAAGTCAACTTCATTTTATTGTCTCATCTGCTGTAGCATAGACAAGATCTTGGTATCACTTGTACTGGGTGACAGCAGCATCAACATTGGCAAAGGTTTTGGTTAAAGTTTTTCTATATGGTCACAAGTCCCAGACCCTCGAAGAGATAGTCATCTAGCTTGGACTGTAAAGTCAGTAAGATCTGCACTTTCATATCCATGACCCATACCATCCCTCTGACCCGCATGCAAGGTCAAGGTCATTTGAAAATCTTGGTCAAGTTTTCTGTAAGGACATTAGTTCCAAACCCTAGGATAGCTATCATACTTGGACACTGTCCATTCATATTCATGTACCCTTGTCCTCTCTCTGATCTTTAGGCAACAACAAGGTCATCTTAAAGTGAAAACATGTATCGTGCAGAGGAACAGGCAAGACATAATTCCTTGGAATTTCTTGTTGCAAATCGTCAAGTCTGTTATGGAAATTGATTAACAATTAACTTGCAGAAAATACAGATGGTAAAAGCATCAGAAACCCAGGAGTTTTTTCTGGTAGTGGTGAAGATGGTGGTTTTATTAGGATTTTGTGTGAAGAGGAGGAATGGTGATGGTAAATCGTGGTTTGCAGGCATTACATGGTATTTTGGCATGTATAATATGCATCCCATTTTTTTACCCAGAATGAGGTGAAAATCTTAATTCTGTTATATAATGCATGTGCGATATGCTACATTTCAAAATCTTGATGATTTCACACCATTTTGATAATAAAACAGCTGTTAGTCTGCCAATTAGTCTGCTAATCCACTAATCCGAGATCAGTAAATTTCCTAATGGATCACTAAAACCCTAACCCTCACAAATCCATTGGATAAATGGATAAATGAAAATTTCTGCCTGTCACGATCACAAGTTAACAAGTGGTCTTTTGTCAGATGTACTTAATAAAACCTGTGATGGCATTGCCTTTCATGGTTAATTGATCTGTTTATTGTGTTAACGAAGTACCTGCCATGATCCTGCGCTTATTACAATCAATGCCTGGAGTGAAAATGGCCCTGTGTTCTTCTATGCACTAAGTAAAACAGGATGCTGATTGTTTTGATTGTCAAGCTAATCTGGTACAATGCACTAATTTTAATACTGATGACATAAAATAATGTAGGGTATCTGGCTATTGCCAAAACTTGGCCAGTCCGAAAAGGTCATTTTAATAGCAGAAATACAGGACTTTATATCATTGTATAGCTGTATCTCTTCGGGCGCAAGAAGATTATTCCCTTCTCCAGTTGGTAACTCTGTGATGGTGAGGGAGCTAACTCGCAAGTTGATCTAGAGGCCAAGAGGCAGCCGGACAGCAGAAGATGTGACCCGCCTCTCTTCTGTGCTTTGGCCACTGGTTTTATTCTCCAGTTACAGGGTCCATTAACCCACTTGACCCCCTGAAGGCTCATTACTATAACATCCCATGCCAATCTATTTTAGACTGCCTCCAGTCTGTTGAAGGAGGAATCGTCTCCGACTGTGTTGCTGAGATTGTTGGAGGCTGTTGCCAAGACATTGAGAGACGCACACTTGATGTCCATGGCACTCTTTACTGAACTTCTTCATATCCAAAGGGATGCTGCCATAGAGACATCAAAGGTTTCGCTGGAGCACAGCAAAAGCCTTTTGCTTGCTGCCCTGCTTGATGCAGATATGTTGTTCAGAGGGCTAATCCGTATAGTGGTCTCACAAGACAAGAGGGATGAGCAACACTGGTCCCTGGAGGCCAGGCTAAACCAGTGAAGGTCACGGCTCCCACTACTAAACGCTTTAAGCAAAGGGACCAACAGGACAGTCGGACTCGGTTTAAAACTCATTTCTGTTGATCTTTTTCATGACATGGTATCCGGAGGGGCCAGGGGAGGAAGTCTACTGTCTTCTCCCCTTTCTCTAAGGAGGAAGGCAATCATCCCTAGGGAATCACACCCTCTTCTGCCAAGTTCCCTTTTCTCGACATTCCAGTAGGTGCCAGTTTGGGCCTTTTACAGAGACTTGTTCCGATCTAATGGACAATGCATAAATCCTTTCCACAATAAATGAGTTAATGGCTCACTTCTGGGTCCCGCCATTCTCTAGAAGACTCCCATTTGGTTCCACCAGTTACAACTGGTATCGCTATAGGAAGAGGTGTACACCCTTCTAAGGAATGGTGCAATAGCGAGGGTGACGAACATCCCAAGTCCATGATTTTATTACTGGATATTCCTAGTTTAAAAAGAGGGGAAAAGTTATGACTTGTTATTGTTGTTTCCCATTGAACAAGTTTCTTCTGGAAGAACATTTCAAGATAGAGCCATCTGCCTCAGTCAGGAATGCTGTTAGGCCAAACAATTGGACAGTCTCCATAGATCTATGGCAGGCATGTCAAACTTAAAGCCTACCGAGGGCCGCACAAACGAAAACCGATAGCTTTCAGGACCACCAAAAAAATGTACTTTTATCAGAAAGTCATAATGAAATACTTTATAAACATGGGCCGCCAAAAAAAATGGATCGGGATGTATGTGGCCTGTGGGCCGCATGTTTGACATGACTGATCTACAGGATATCTGTCTTATGATTCCCATTTTCCCAGCCCACAGGAAATTTCTGCAGTTTTGTCTGGGACAGGAGATCTTTCAATTTTGGGCTGTTCCTTTTGATCTACATTCCACTCGTACAGCCTTCACCAGGGTGATGGGTATAATAGCATCTCATTAACATCCTTAGGGGCTCCCATCCTCCAGTACTTTGATTGGTTGATGCACAACATAATCAGATATGCCTTTCTGAAGGATGTCTCTGTAGGGAGAGTTGGTAGACAATGACTCATCTAGGCCCTAGTTCCAAACCATGAGAACCATGAGAAGTTGGATCTGATCCATTCTCAAAAGTTTGTTTACATTGGGATGAATTTTGTTACCCATCAAGGGACAGTCTTTGTTCCTCCAATGAAATGTCACAAATACTTTCTCTCATGCCAAGACTGGACAAGAAGACTGTCTGCTCACCTCTACCTCTCTCTCCAGGGCACTATCAATGCTGCAGCAGACTTAGTTCCCCAAGGAAGGCTTTATATATGGCCACTTCACAATTGTGGCTTCTAGCAAGCTGGAGATCTCACAAGGACCCACTGTCCACTTGGATCCCCATAGGATCCAAATTTCATCACCATCTGAGTTGGTGGAAAAATTGGGACAGGTTTCTGACCGGTGTTCCAATTCATGCACTAGAACCTCACTCCTTTTCTCCAATGCCTTGTATTTAAGCTGGGGTGCTCACCTACAGCCCAAATGTGTAGTCTTTGAGGGTCTGTGCACCAATCGGTTGCAGAGACACTTTTTCAATTGTGGGGAAAGCCAGTGGTAGACTTGTTTGCAACAAGGTTGAAAAACAAGGTCTCTCTTTAAATTTCTCCGGTACCTGACCAGAGGGCATGGGCAGTGGACAACTTGTCAGAAATGTGATTGACTGTACACCTACGACTTCCCACCTTACAGAATCACTAGTTCTTCACAGAGTCAGGGCCTCAAAGTCATGGGTCACCCTGATAGCTCTGCTATGGCCCCAGCGATCGTGGTTCAGTGATCTTCTCAACCTATTGGTCACCAAACACAGGGAATTACCATTAAGGAGGGATCTGCTATCGCAGCACAGAGGGTAACCTTTTGCACAGAACTCCTTGAATTTTCCACCTTCACATCTGGCTTGTATCAAATGATCAATTTGTCAGGACCAGTTTTAGAGCAAGGTTGTAAAAATACATTGCTCAGGCTGGAAGGCAATTGATTTCCCAGGTTTACATTGCCTAGTGTAGAATTTTCTGTAATTAGTGCAGTAGGAAATGCATTGAACCCCCTTTAAATGCAGTTGCAGATTTTCTCCTTTTTTTTCTCTCTCTTCGAGGAGACAGATTGATCAGGGTTATAGAGCTCCAGAGACAAGTCTCTTGCTTATTAATGCAGAGGTGGAACCTCTTGTGTGTTCTTTGGTTGCTATCTAAACCTCCTTATGAAGCTTACTCTTAAAACAATCTTTCTTATGTCCCCAGCATCGGTGAGAAGACAGTGAAATTCATGCTTTGTCAGTGGAAAGGGTTGTTTATGGTTAAGTGGTAGCCTTCGATCACTGTCACACCAGAGTGAGGGCATGTATGCATTGGACCCAATTGTATCAACCCAAGAAGTTGTCAGGTTATTTTCCGGTCTGCACAGCACCCTACTACAACAATTGTAAGTTCACTTTGACAGTGTATCTTGTGCAATCAACCTCCCACTGGGATTGCAAATTCAGCAACACAGTAAAATTCCAGGCAATGTATTACTGTTATTGAAATGTAATTTTTGTGGGGGAAACTACTTTTAATTATGCAATCCTTATCTGCTATTATTCCCTGATTCCCTCCTCCCTCCCTGCTCTGATGTCCTTTCAGTCTTGGACCGAGTCAAAGAAGGACCATATTCCAATTGTAGGAAGTTGATTGAGGAATCGGACTGGGATCATGATGAAATAATCTCCTTGGACTCGGGGCTAGTGCCAGGAGTATTACATAATTAAAATTAGTTTTACCCCCAAGAAACTACATGTTGGCATACTCTGAATAATACAGAATTATACCGAATAACAGGTATTTTTAGATCGTTCATGAACTTTCACTGCATTGTGAGTTGACAATTGGAAAGATGTGGAAGTTCTTGCAAGTTTTACAGTTGGTTAGAAGGTTAGAAATTATTTATGATAAGAAAGAGCATGATCATAAATAGCATCAAGAGAAGAGAGTGAAAAAATACCAGAAATCCTAGGGAAGTGAATATGATTGGCTAAAATATGACTAGAAAAGGATGTGGTGTTGTGCACTGAGTATTTGGAGAAATATGACAGTGCCTGGGTACTTCTTTTGATGATGGTTGTAAAGACTTTCTTAGATTATTTCTGGATTTTACCATGATCAGTGAGATTTAGGCAGGATCATTAAAAATGTTATTATGGTGATCCTGTAGCAGTGTGAAAAAAATACTTATTTTACATGATGTAAAATGGTCAACTGTTAAGTTATGTATGCCAGTTGAGCAATATCAGACCCACTTGGGACTCGTGTTCAGCACAGCTTTCACATTTCCAATAGAGGTTATCATAGGTGTAATCATGCATTTAGTTATGTGCATTGGCTCTTTTTTTTACAGGACAATGGTGATGAATTCTATTACACAGGAAGCGGAGGTAGAGATTTATCAGGGAACAAGAGAACTGCTGAACAGTCATGCGATCAAATGCTCACAAGGATGAACAAGTAAAATCAATCTCCAATGTTTTTTATTTCTTATAATATATGTGACAATTTAACTTTACTAGTGCCACTGTAGTGGCTCGCTGCTCTGCCTAGCTGCTGGGGTGACCCCAGCAGCTACCCAGAGCAGCTGATTTGGGGGCTGACTACCAGAGACTCGTGCTGCTGCGGCCAAAATGATAACTTTTTAGCTGATGATTTGGGGATATGGGCTAATTGTTTCAGTAATTTTCTGTATAATAGACTGATTAATAGAATAAAACCATGCATATATAAAAGCTTCAACTACCTTATGTCTATTTGATTCTTTTATTCTGCTGACATCCACAAGATTGGTATAAAATCCATGAATAGAAAACAAAAGACTATTTTTTAAACACTAAAATTTATGTCAGTCTTTTATACAAAGTTATTGGTCAAATATATACATGTAATTACTAAGAAAATGTTTAACTAGTCACTATGTTCTATAATTTCTTAAGTTGCTCTTTATGGTATCTATAGAAGCTGTTACACTTTATGCACAGTCCGACATCACACTGTTTGCACATGATGTCCTCAAGCTGCCTTTTTTCTTTGGAATTTGCATTGTCCTTGTTTTTCAGCTTGTTTGGGCCAGTGTGCATTTCCACAGTTGTCATTTGCAGATGTGACCTTTCTCTTGATACTCGAAATGTCCCTATCTCGGTCTGATTTCTTTCTTTCTTTTTTCTTTTTTTTTGGTAACAAGTTTGTGGTTGGGTGACTCCTGCATAGTTATTAACGCAGTGACTAAAGTTCCGAGACAATCAGAGCTGGCACTTCCTGGTAGATTCCATTTTTTTTGCTTCCAGCCTTCTTTTCCTGTATACACCTGGAACTCGTGCACAAAACCATTGTGTGGGTCTGCCCATTCCCAAACTTTTATTCCAAACTTGGTTGGCTTCGCAGGCAAATATTGCTTGAAGGATAATCTACCTTTATACACAATCATCCCTTCATCCACGCTCTGCTCTTTATGACCATTGTGATTTGCAAGACACATTTTGGAAATTTAATAACTGGTCTTAGGTGACACAACTTGTCATGTCCAGGATGGCATCTTGGTGGAGTCTGCCTGGTGTCATTTACATGAAAATAATTTGACAACTTTGCAAAACATACTCTGGTTATAACTGTGGGAATACTTGGTATCTGGAAGGGCCATGTAGATCGTCAAGCTAGTCTATAGGTTGGAAGTGCCAGGATTGACATAATCAAATGTATTCCTAGAAAGGCCAGCATTTTGTTCATTGTAATGGGTTGCCATAGTGAATCGGGGTTTTTCTTCCATACATCTTGCTGCATATCCATTCATTTGTGCCACAACGCTTTCAATCAATGCCAGGGAAAAAAATTTAAAGAAAAAATCAATTTCTTTCTTCCCCTCATCTGAAACTAAAGTTTGGCCAACACTTTCAGTAAACTCTGTGACTTTTGGAGCATGTGGCTCTCTTGTCCACACTTCATTGTCTTCATAACCGGATTCTTTGTCTCAATTTTGGACAGACTTGACAAAGAAGATAGTTCAATGTCACTATGAACACTTCTCAGTTGTCAAGTTTGTCCTTGAAAAAACCTGAAAATTCAGATTCTGAATTGCTATCGTAAGCAAAAACCATTGTTTTTAATGTCAACTACAAACACGTGCATAAACTAACATGTGGTACAAAATTGCAAAAAAAAATCCCCGGATTTAGTAAGAACAATCATTTGTTAACTCTGTTTTGATTGGTTGATTGTCCTTGTACTTTCAATTATTGACCAAGAAGACTGATTGTAATATGAACATACAGAGTGGATCTATTTGTCACTGAGGTATAGGGAGCATAACGACAAGTGGATATATCAGTAACTGTGGGCAGTAGTGCTTTCTTTACAAGTGGATTTATCAGTCACCAGTGAGGCAAGGCACATTTATGCAGCGGATATACATGTCAGTTGCAGTTATAGACCAGAAGGGCTTGTGTCATAACCTGTTGTCAGTCTTATGCCAATCTCCCATCCAGTATTGCCAACATGGGCTTTTCACCAAGACTTCTTACGTTATCTAGTTGGTCCTAAATGAAAATGGTGATGATCTTGTATCCAATATTGCCACTGTGGTGGCCATCTTGAAAATCTTGTTATCGCTACTCCAGAAGAAAGGATGGTCATATCGACATAGGGTTTTCATAGAAGACTTAAGATGTCTAGTTGGCCCTAATTTGTGCCGACCTTGCTTCTGATATGGCAACCACAGTGGCCATCATGAAAATCTTGTTATTGCTGAAAAACATTAGAGACGGTTTCAACATTCAGTAGTTAAAAAGAAGCAACAGTTTTGTTTAGGATTCCTAGAAATTCTTTTCAGACTGTAAAGTCGGTCCCTAAGAGAGACTTGTGTTTTATTGCTGAAGTTATAAAATGATGTGATATAAATGTTCTTTCCTGTACATGACATTAAAAAGAATATTGTATGTTACATATCATACAATTTATTATTGCATCATGAGATTTTATAGAGATTGTGGGGGTTGAGGTGTGAAATATTCCATGACACATATTATCGTTTTGTCTCGCTTTTGAAGTATGGGCGAGACAGACAATTTTTCTGATGATGTCATTATTGGCATTCTGGAATGGTTGCACTTACCGGATA
Source organism: Margaritifera margaritifera (assembly GCA_029931535.1). Taxonomy (NCBI): domain Eukaryota; kingdom Metazoa; phylum Mollusca; class Bivalvia; order Unionida; family Margaritiferidae; genus Margaritifera; species Margaritifera margaritifera. Next base: position 3,187,301 of record JAQPZY010001528.1, read on the forward strand.
TACTCGCTTACAAGTTACAAACTGCACATGCTCTGATCTGCTGGCACATTATGCAATGGCAGATCAGGGTCTATGTTTTATGCCACTGTGTGTAAAGTTTTTTGTATTTGGCTCCATTTATCTGACATTATTCTCTGTAAGTCATAAAACTTGATGATGTGTATTCATCTTGGAGATTAGGCCAACAAAAAAAAATAAGTGTGTTTCCTATTGCACTGGTCTTAAAATTAGGGTAGGCAGGTATTTTTTTTTTTTTTTTTAAAAAAACATTATATATAAATCAAATAATATTTAAAGCGCTTCAAAGTACTGAGCAAAACTGGCTCAAATAGATGCACAAATCAATTTCGGCAATGTGATTTTTTATTTGTTTGTTTTTTAAAAAATTGGGGGGGGGGTGAGTGCTGGGGACGGTCAGCCGACCGGAAACACAGATACATACATTCACAATTATTGTACACAAAGACATGCGTGCATACAAACCTCAAAGTGCCTGTTTGTTTGTTGTTCTTTGTTTTTTTTTCCTTTAAAAAAAAGTATCAAAAGTTGACAATAGGGTCCACTTTTTCTTAAACTCGTCACTTCTGTTGTTCACTTTGACGACATATTTTTCCAGCATTTTATATGAATGAACACAATTTTTATAATAGGTGAGATTTCGGATTTTTAATGCACAACATGATCTGTATATAACATATTTTGCAAGCAAAATTAGGAACTTAATAAGATCATCAAAGTTGTTATGCCGAAGTCGGTTAAAGTTGGAGTTTATTTCTTTAATGAAACAAAGAACAATATACTAATGTTGATAAAAGCGATTATGCAGCTTCGTTTAGGTTAAGATAATTATCTCGTCTTTATTGACTTCGGCATTCCTCTGATCCCATCGCATTTCAACCAACTGAAATGTATGTCAACGGAACTTGAAAAATGCATCCACTTGCTTGTGTCAGAATTTGATTCCATCAGGAAAAGACATTAAAGTAAGTATAGTCTGACTACTGTAATTAGACTTTAATTTGTGGAAAAGTGTCAACATGGGCTGCCAAGTGTGTGAGATATTCCTGAAAATGTGGCTTCTAGTTCCCGTCAGTCGAGGGGGATCACGCTACACAATGCCATATATGTAAGTAGTAAGTTGTAGCACCCAAACATCATAAATATCAGGGTGGACAAGACGTAGGACTAGTGAATGCATCTTGATGTGTGCAACACCAAATTACCAGAAGTACATCCAGTGTGACCTATATTTTGTTTCCTTGACTTCGGTTAAGTTTTTCATTTATCCCCATTTCTTGTGCACTAGTGGTTATAGGATGCCATGTAACTCAGCTCATGGATGTATCTTGCTGAGTTAATACAAAAATACCAAAAGTAGGTCACTTTGACTAGATTTCATGCTTCAGTGACTTCTGTTTAGGTTTTGTGTTTTGGTCAGTTTCTTGGGTAGTATTGGCCAGAGTCGCAGAAATTGATATATTGATGTTTTTTGTTGGTTACAACACCTTTCCACCAAAAGTTGGGTAATATGATCTATATTTGACTCTGAGAGGGTGGATGGGTACTTGACATTCAGGCCATGATTAGCTTCTTGTTTTTGTACATTCATTTAATTATAGGGCCCTTGCCAAAAACTGTAATGCTCCATTAGACAACAAGAAGGGGGCAGAAGCTAAAGACTGGAAGGCAGGGAAGCCTGTGAGAGTGGTCAGAAATTGCAAGGGCCGAAAACATTCAGACTATTCTCCAGAAGAGGGAAACAGATATGATGGCATCTATAAGGTTTGTATGTACAGTAAAACCTACCTTGGGAGACAATATTTTTTACAAACAAAATATGGTCCCTAAAAGCAGGTTGTCTCTCAATAAAGATAATGTTGTTTAATGACAAGATTAATCCTTGCATTAAGAACCTGGCCCCTCCATCATAAAATTTTACTTGACACCAAATTTTACTCTAAAATATTATGACCAATCAAAAGGCTGGGTGTTGTACATTTGAAACAAAATTCCATGCCTGGAGTAACAAATTAATATTCAAAACGCCGAGGGAGTTTTATGACGGTAGGGCGGGGTCATAATATGATGAAAACAATGGTCGTTTACTGCATATGGGTAAAATCACCCTTAACTTAACCATCAGGAATCTGAAAGGCTGTAAATGCAGGTGTTCCTGTTCAAGCGAATGAATAAGTGGGATTAAAAGTATGTATGTATTTATATATATGTTGAACAGCATATAAGCACAATCCTAGCTATATAACGCTGAGCAAAAACTAGTTAGCAAAACTGATTTAGTCAAAAACATTCCCAAATCCATTAAAGGGTAAATATGCACCTTCAGACAAAAGATGCAGATTGAAGATGTTGGGGAAAAAACCCGAAGCCATTTTTAAAAAATGCAAAAAAATAGTAAAATCCTTCAAATACAAATTAAGACAAAAACAAATAGAAAAAATCAACTGCACTCTTTAAAAAAATCTAAAACCTCGTATGAAATGCATCATGAAACGCATCTGATGGCAAACAGGATTAGTCTCCTTTTACAACATACATGAGGGCACATTAGGCCTATTATACGTCCCTCTCAGCAGAGGTATATCAAAATATATGTGTCATATAGTATAGGGAAATCGTACATAGTTTGTTTGCCAGAACTGAGGGTTCGATTTTCCTTTTTTATACCAGTGCTCTTGTTTGGTTATTTTTCTCACATTTCTAGGTCTAAAATGTGGGTTAAAAAACAAAATTGCACAGATGAAGCATAAAAAAGACAAATTATCCATTTCAAGTTTGTCATATACTCATTGAGAGCATTCAGATTTGATTTACAACCGATAAATTGATGTAAGAGCATTCAGATTTGATTTACAACCGATAAATTGATGTAAAATGGGAAATGTGATTGAACCTAGAGAAAAGTAGATAATCATGGACACAGTGGCATCATACAGACAAGTCGGAATAGAAATGAACCATTAAAAATAATCATTTGATGTTTCAGCTGGTGCAAGTGTCCCACACTGGAAAATTCAGTCCTACACATAAGGGAACACGAGGAATGTGTTGATGTATTTACATGTGTTCATTGTGTGTATATGTCTCTGCCCAAAACAGGGGTAAACTTGTTTATTGTACTTGTGACATATTGCAGATATTTTCCCATCTCCAGAAGTGAATGATTTCATTCTCATAGTAAATTTCATTTGTCAGGTTTGATGTTATTGTGGAGCCAGCATAATGAGATGGCAAAACTTAAGTACCATATATTTTCATGCATAAGCCAGGTCCAGATGCAAAAATCATGGACCAGCATAATGCGCCAGCAGATCAGGGTCTATGCAGTTTGCAGTTGGTATCAGCTTGTATGCAAGTAAATACGGTACAACTTTTCTGGAATCCACAGTATCCATGACCTCATAGCGAGTTAACAATCAAGTGATGGCAGAATTCTTCTCTGACCAGTGCTTCCAAATTTAGACTAAAATGGGTGCATTTGCAACTAAAAATTCCAAGTTGGCAAGTGAAAATGGTTAATTTGTCACTCTGGCAACCATCAGAATTATAACCAGACAAAGACTTCAACACTTCCTAATTAAAAGTTGCCAAGGTTTGTACAACCTTGAAAAATCCTAAAATTTGAGGGGTTGCCTTGAAAACGCCTTGAATTTTGCCAAAAGCTCCCTGAGCTTAACTGAGGGAATAAAAATTTGTTTAAACTGATTAAAATCCATCACTTTTTAAATTCTGAATTTTTGTTAGTAATGTATTTTTCAAATATAGTAATAGTACAGTGGGATAAAATTGCAAGTTGCTAGATGGAGTAGAATCCCTTTGCTGTAGTGTCTTTTACTTCTGTATATTTCTGCAATCATAAACAAGGTAATATACAGAGAAAGTTTAATTTCCTTTAAAAAGAATACTCATTGAAAACTTGTAGATGCCCTTAAAAGAAACTCTTCAGGACTGTATGAACCATGATTAATATACCACATTTTAGCAGCCCTTGAAAAGAAACTCCTCAGGACTGTATGAACCATGGTTATTATACCACATTTTATGCCAGATTCAGCAAATGCAGTTTAATTCACCACATAATCCCTCTTTGATTGTGAGACTGCCTGTTCCTACATCAAGTCACCATTTTGATAATGTGACTAGTCTGGTTTACAATTTATTACATTACATGTGCAATCAACCTGAGTTTATGGTACAGATAATGTGATTAGTCTGGTTTACAACTTCTTATATTACATGTGCAATCAACCTGAGTTTATGGTACAGATAATGTGATTAGTCTGGTTTACTACTTATTACATTACATGTGCAATCAACCTGAGTTTATGGTACAGATAATGTGATTAGTCTGTATTACAACTTCTTATATTACATGTGCAATCAACCTGAGTTTATGGTACAGATAATGTAACTAGTCTGGTTTACTACTTATTACATTACATGTGCAATCAACCTGAGTTTATGGTACAGATAATGTGATTAGTCTGGTTTACAACTTCTTATATTGCATGTGCAATCAACCTGAGTTTATGGTACAGTTAATGTGACTAGTCTGGTTTACTACTTATTAAATTACATGTGCAATCAACCTGAGTTTATGGTACAGTTAATGTGACTAGTCTGGTTTACTACTTATTACATTACATGTGCAATCAACCTGAGTTTATGGTACAGATAATGTGATTAGTCTGGTTTACAACTTCTTATATTACATGTGCAATCAACCTGAGTTTATGGTACAGTTAATGTGACTAGTCTGGTTTACTACTTATTACAGTACATGTGCAATCAACCTGAGTTTATGGTACAGTTAATGTGACTAGTCTGGTTTACTACTTATTACAGTACATGTGCAATCAACCTGAGTTTATGGTATAGATAATGTGACTTGTCTGGTTTACAACTTCTTATATTACATGTGCAATCAACCTGAGTTTATGGTACAGTTAATGTGACTAGTCTGGTTTACTACTTATTACAGTACATGTGCAATCAACCTGAGTTTATGGTACAGTTAATGTGACTAGTCTGGTTTACTACTTATTACATTACATGTGCAATCAACCTGAGTTTATGGTACAGATAATGTGACTAGTCTGGTTTACAACTTCTTATATTACATGTGCAATCAACCTGAGTTTATGGTACAGATAATGTGACTAGTCTGGTTTACAACTTCTTATATTACATTTGGTACAGATAATGTGACTAGTCTGGTTTACTACTTATTACAGTACATGTGCAATCAACCTGAGTTTATGGTACAGATAATGTGACTAGTCTGGTTTACTACTTATTACAGTACATGTGCAATCAACCTGAGTTTATGGTACAGATAATGTGACTAGTCTGGTTTACAACTTCTTATATTACATTTGGTACAGATAATGTGACTAGTCTGGTTTACAACTTATTACATTACATGTGCAATCAACCTGAGTTTATGGTACAGATTAGGAAAAACAGACATGGAGATGAATAAAACAAATTTAGTCCGCCGGAAAATTAGTCAGTCCAACTCCCATACATACAGATATGGCTGTGGCTTTATTAATATAAACTATCATCAGAAGATAATGACAGTTATCAGTGAATTTGAAGCCAGGCAATATGTAGAGGAATGGTTTAGAGGACTCCAGATATAGAATTTTAATGGTGGGTCTGAGGCTAAAGCAGGTAATAATTGTTGACAATTCTATCAGACAAATCTAGGTATACCATTGAAAATAACCATATACATTTTAGCTTTCTATTGAAAACAACCATATACATTTTAGCTCACATGGCCTTGGTGCCAACCAAGTAAGCTTATCTTATGACCCTGAATCCATCATTTGTCATGCTCAGTGCAGCCATCAACAACTGCTATCTTAAATTTCTAAAGAAACGAAACACGAGACCACTTTTGACCAAATTTGGCACAGAGCATACTGGCATGAAGTGTTTTAAAACTTGTACAAATAATGACTTTACAAAACCGCTGGATAGAATTTGATCAAATTTGACTGAAAGCATCCTGGTAGGAAGGTTTTTCAAATTTATACAAATGATGCCGATCTACCTTTAGTTATGGCTGCAATTACTAAAAATAGAAAAGTCACTGTTACAAAAAATAGAAAAACCTTTAAATGACTTCTTCTCCAAAACTGCTGAATAGAATTTGACCAAACTTGATTGAAAGCATCCTTGTATGAAGACCTTGAAAGGTCGTACAACTAATGCCAATCCACCATTAAATTGGCCGCCATTACTAAATATAGAAAAACTTCTAAATGACTTTTTATCAAAAACTGTAAAACAGAATTTGACCAAATTTGACAGCATGCTGGTATAGAATGCTTTCAGATGTGTACAACTGATGATGTTCTGCCATCAAATATGGCCACTGTTACTAAAAATAGAAAAATTGTCTAAAGATCTTTTCAACAAATGTGCTGAACAGAACTTAATCAAATTTGACAGAAAGCATCATGACATGAAAACCTTCTCAATTTTGTACCAATGATGCAAGTCTGCCATAAAATATGGTCACCATTACAGTGGTCTCCCTCTTACAAGGCCACTCCTTCTGCAGCGGAAAAGTGGCCTTATAAGAGGTGTGGCCTTTCTAGAGGGGGATCACAGATGTAATAACTACATATGAAGTCTGTAAACCGTAACTACTCAAAGTAATGTTATGGAATCAGTGTGATAAAACTTGTATCATTGTCTTTTAAAATAATTATGAATAATTATCAATCATGGTGTAAAACCACCTTATGAATAAAATCGGGGCACAAATATCTGGCTGTAACTATCAATGTCGGTCGATTCCATTTTACCACTGCAGTATAATGTATATTGACAATGTTTGTTTGAATTTTTCTGACATCAAATTTTGTCAAATTGCTTTCACTTTTCGTTCTAAACTGAGAATGCCTAACGACATTTTGCATTTTTTGCAACAACTTCAGCCTTCATTGGCAATTTGTAGTTATTACACGAGATGATTAGCGTTCACAAAAGAAGTGAGCTTGTCACGTGATTGACTAGTGTTTATCTGGTATCCATTCAAGTGCATTTCCTGATCTACCGGAGAAATGCCACATTGGCTAACATACCATTTTTACTTTCCGATGACAGATGTCATACTGACTTTGGCTGAACAATACTGTGCTTCTCATTGGTTAGTCTTTGTCATCTTGATAATTATTTGTGGTAATAATAACCGGTAATTATCAAATTGACAGAACCTAACATCTAAGGAACACACAGCAGTAAGGATAATCAGATTACTTCTTTGTATGGATTAAAGTTACTTATCGGCATGTTGAAACAAATGTCAAGTTATTAAATTTAGAAATCAACAAATATTAATGAGATTTCTATCTGTAGACACCATTATGTGGCCACTTGCAAGGGGTGAATTTGACAGTTTTTGCATTTATATGCCAGCTACTGGTTACGTTAGAGGGGTGGCCTTCCTGGAGCATTACTTTTGAACTTGTTGGTGCCTTGGAATTCTGGCCGTATAAAGCAGGTAGTCGCTGGTCGGGAGCCGTTAAAGATGGGGACCACTGTATTAAAACGCTCACCAGAATTTGGCAAAATTTGACAATGCATCTGGCTTAGAGAGTTTTCAAGTTTGTGGAATTGATGCTCATCCACCATCAAATGTCACTACCATTACTAACAATAGAAAAACCTTGTAACTCCTTGCAAACCGTTGAATAGAATTTGACCAAACTTGATAGAAAGCATTCCTGACATGAAGATCTTTCAAATCTGTACAAATGGTGCCAATACACCATCAAATATAGCTACTGTTACTAAAAAATAAAAACCTTTAAACTACTTCATTTCCAAAACTGCTGCAGAGAATTTGACCAATCTTGATAAGAAACATCCTGGTATGAAGACATCAAGTTTATAAAAATTATGCTAATCCATCATCAAATATGGCTGCCATTACTAAAAATGGAAAATGCTTTAAATGACTTCTCAAAAACCACTGAACAGAATTGACCAGATTTGACAGAAAGCATTCTGGCATGAAGGGCTTTCAAGTTTTTACAAATGATGCCACTCTGCCATCATATATGGCTGCTGTTACTCAAAACAGTTAAACCTTTAATAACATCTTTTAAAAAGATGCTTAACAGAATTTGACAGAAAGTATCATAACATTAATTTGTCAGATTTGTGCAAATGCTGCCATTCCACCATCAAATATGGCTGCTATTACTAAAAGTAACAAGATATTTATACAATTTTGTTGCAAAAAACTGCTAAGCAGAATTTGACTAACTTTGACATAGAGCCTCCTGGCATAAAAACTTTCAACATTGGATAATTATGCTAATGAGCTATCAAATATGGTTGAAGATATAAAAACTATAGAACCCTTGAAACAGTTGTTTTCATAATGTAAGCATCCTACTAACCCAGATTTCTTGACCAACTACTCTTGCATTCACCTATTTGGCAGATATCAGACAGATGAGTGATTTTACGCCCACTTGGGCCTCTTGACATAAGTACTCTTTTAATGTGCCTTAACTAAAACCTTCACATTTTGTTATCTACCATCACTTCCCGTCGAAATGGATTTCTGCTCTTAATGTCTGATGTGACCAAATTATTAGGGCCTGGCAAACAAAAGTTTGAAATGGCCACTAAAATTTAAAAGTAGGTTGCCCAATGGCTACTTAAGTTTGATTGGTACTTGAAATGCTGCCGACTTAGCTCTGCAGATATCTAGTAGAATCCAAATGATGATTAAGCATACTAATTTCCTCAAATTCTGAAATTTATTTAAAAGTTGGAGTGCGTGAATTGTGCAAAATTTGTAAGAATTTGCACACTTGGAAAGCAGTGATACGTGAGAAGTCTCGGAAATTAGTTTAAAGTTGCGCATATAAAAATGTAATCTGTGCAGTATACAATTTTTATTTAACTGTTAACCCTTAAAGTGCTTGTCGCAACAAAAGTTGCACCGTCGGTAGGGCTTTCTGAGCACTTGTCCTGACAGCTGGTTTTTTTTTCAGGTGGGCACATCTTAATACTTCGGCTTGACATAAATGGTTGTTAAACTAAATTTGAATAGCACATTGGGTCCTGGAACATGCATTCTGTCATGTGAACCTTGCATTGATCAAGGAAGTTTTACAAATTCTTGTTTAAAATAAGGACCACTGAGAAAACCTAAAATGACTGACTTGCAACAGGGTTCATCTTCAGATGACAATTTTGTTTGGCAAATACTGGCTGATGATAGCGATGATGACAATGATTTTAAAAGTTTGAAGTATATGAAATTATTTGAACTCAGAAAATGTTACTGGAAATACCAATGAGTGACTTTTAACCCGAAATAATGTTGAATACGAGTCTGATGGACAAAAACAGATGGCATGTCAGTCAGCCCCCAATTCTGTGGCATTTCGAAATTAAATTAAATGTTGAAAAGTCAAAATACCAAACCTAATTAAAATACAGGCAACTTTAAAGTAGTGTGCAATTTTCATTCCTCAAACAATTCAGCCCTGAGGGATCTTGTGCTACAAAACTTTACTTTTTGATTGTCTTGTATTGACAAAGACATCCATGGCATATGGACACATTTCTTGGCTGCATTGTTACTTTTCCTTTTGCAGGTTTTAAAGTATTGGCCTGAGAAGGGGAAGTCCGGATTCCTGGTTTGGCGTTACTTGTTGAAGAGGGATGACCCAACACCTGCCCCATGGACCACAGCAGGAAAGAAGAAGATAAAGGAACTGGGTCTTGCTATGCAAGTAAGTGCAGGGAAAATTTTATCATCATGATGCCTTGCACAGGTTTAGCTCAGCCTTACAAAAGAAGAATCCAATTTTTCTCTTTTGAGTCATGTTGTGAGGAAACAAGCTACCAATAATTCTGTTATTCAGGACATTCTTCCATCAAATTTGAAATTGCAGATAGAGATTTTAAAGTAATGGGGGCGTTTATGGGTGCTCCCCCCGCCCGCCTCGCAATGGGGGTACAGGGAACAGCCGAAAGTATCTGGTTGCTCTGACAGATTTAGTCTGGTAAATTACCCTGCTACCAACGCATAGGAAATGCCCTGTTATTCATAGATGTATGGTATTTGACGTGTATTGATGTCATAGATTCTGTACTCGTGCAAGTTACATATGATAGTAAAGGTCTGATAAATTTCAAGGTCAGCTTGTAGCCCAGCATAAATTCAGTAGCTCAGAGAAGGCACTTTGGTAAGAAAATGTTTGCTTGAAAACTTACTTTTTTCATTGTTTAGAGTCATTAAGTATTCTTCTTTTTGAAATAACTACATAGTTCTGTTTTAGAATATAATGTCGAACAAGTTGTAATATAATGTAGTTGTCAACTAAGCTACCTGAATTCAGTGTTTGGGAGCCCAGATGCAGCATTGTGGGAACACTTGGGCAACAAGGATATCTGAATTCAGCATATGACTGTCTGGACCCAGCATTGTGGGATCACCTGGGCAACTAGGCTACCTTAATTCAGCATATGGTAGCCCAGACCCAGCATTGTCGGAGCACTTAGGCAACTAGGCTACCGGAATTCAGCATATGGTTGCCCAGATGCAGCATTGTGGGAGCACCAGAGCAACTAGGCTGCCTGAATTCAGCATATGGTAGCCCCGATGCAGCATTGTAGGAGCACCTGGGCAACAAGGATATCTGAATTCAGCATATGATGGTCTGGACCCAGCATTGTGGGATCACCATTGCAACTAGGCTACCTGAATTCAGCATATGTGGTACCAAGATATTTTGGAATCTGTAATAGTGTGAGAATACGTACATGTGCACCAGCGAGATCATATTATTCTCAGTTGTGCAAGGATAGCAGTGCTCAGATTATCATAGGAAACAAATCAAAAACAACAATGCCTGTAATCTCAACCACAGAAAAGCTAAAAATTTTACCCAATTTTAAAAGAAAAACATTGAGGGTCAAGGTGAGAATGGTATTAAATTTCATTACATGTACAAACATTGAGAGGGCAGGAACACTTGCTTTGGTCAGCTTATGTTAGATTGATTATCAGCATGAAAAAAGTGATATGGTAGACGTGGAATGCAAGTTGTTTAATTTTTTTTTTATTCATATCAGAGAGACTGGGGCATTTGGGTGTGATTAAGACATGTGCAAATAAGCTTCAATAACAGTATGTACCATAGAGTATTCCTCTTTTTAAAAAAAGGCAAGAGAAATTAAACTAACTTTACTTCTAATTGATAATTGATACCAATTACAGTATGTGCTTTGTTACTACTGATACTATTGTATAAAGTATAAAGTAATTCTTGGATTATTAAATAAAAAATAAGTGAGGCTCTGCGTCGCAACCATGCACCTTACGACGTGTATTAGGCAGTGCTTGTACTATAAATAGTATTTTCATTAACATTGCACTCGCCGTTAACAACTTTATTTTCCCAAATTTTAAAAAGTATGCGTAGATGGAACAAGGTTTGGTTTGAAATTTTGTAAGGTATATAGAGATTAAATAATCCTCAGCTAGATAGTAACTGGCCCAGGTAAATACTTTCGAAGACCGAAGGTGGTGTATGATTCAGAATGAAACGGGCCCATACTATAGTGTAATGTATTTTTGAAGTTAAAGTCACACCTACAACAATGACGATTCAATTTATTCTCAAGCTGAATTAATGATAAAAGAGACTTATTTATGCCACGATTTTTCATTTGATTAATGCTTTATTACTCTGAAAAGAAAGTAATTAAAGAAAACATGGATATTTATTATAATAAGTGCTGGTAGAGAATGAGTGTACACTAAAGTTAAATGAGAGCAAAATATGGAATGAAAAATTCCTTGGTGCAGCTCATTTCAGGTTAACCATATATTCAAACATGTTAATGTTATCATGAGTTACTTGATCACATGATTAAATGTTTATTGTAATCATGTAAGTGTCCAAGGTAAATAAGACCAAGTTAAGGTTGCAATACTTTTGAAGCAAATATCTCGTCTTTGTAGCGCTTCTAGTGCATTTTGTACTATAATTTTCCTTTGTCCCTTGAAAATTTGGAATGTCTCCCAAATATGGAAGGTGAGGGACACAGTGTCCCCTGTCCTTGGGATCCTGTTGCAGTAGCTCAGTGGTTAGTGTGCCAGACTTGCAGCCTGAAGGGTGCAGGTGCCAATCCTGCCCAGACCAGGTCAGGTCAGACATCATGGTGTGTCTCTGGACAAGACACTTTACTGCAATTCCCTCAGCACAATAAAACCTTTAATGTATTTTTAAACACCAATCAGTCACTGAATGAGATCATTAACTCTTTCTAATGGATGGAAAAGCAGTATCCAACATGACTTTCTTTCTCTTCCATGGGCAAAAAAAACACACTTCTGCAGGAATAAATATGAAAAACTTTCATTCTTATGCCCCACCACGAGTATGGTAGGGGCATAGCGTATGATCTTTGTCTGACCAGTTAAATCTTGCATGAGGTCACTTTTCATGTATAGTGGTGGGACATTGCTGTTGCTTGAACACACTTCTCGTTAGGTCTACTGGTCATAGACCAGAAGAGTTTATTGGATGGCCTGTTTGTTGCTACTACTCCTCAATGAACGGTCATATCAACATGGGGTTTTCAATAAAGTACCTCTTTTGATATCTTCTCAGTCCAAATGAAAATGGTGATGCTTGCACATCCAATGTGGTCATGTTGAAAACCTTGTTATGGCTACTCCTCCTGAATGGATGGTCATATCAACATGGGCTTTTCACTGAAACAACTTCTTTTGACATCTAGTTGGTCATAAATGAAAATGGTGCCAATATGACATCCAATATGTCCACCACAGCAGCTAATTTAAAAATCTTGTTATCACAGAAGAATATCAGAGATGGTCTCAACACTCGGCAGTTAAAAGGAAGAAATGGTCTTATCTTGAATTCCTGGCAACTCCTTTTAGTCAGTAGAGCATCAGTCCATTTGAGGGACTCGTGTTTTACTTTTTTTTGACAGACAGCTTCTTTTGAATTGTCATACCTAAAATATAATATCCTGCCAACTGTCTTGGTGGTAATTCTTCATTATTTTCTCTCTGTGCTCCAGTACCCTGAGGGATATCTTGAAGCCCAAGCTCAGAAGGAGGAATCAGTTGATTCCCCAAGCACAGGCAAGGGCAAGGGCAAAGGCAAGAGGAAAAGGGGTGAGGAGGAAGATGATGCAGAGGGTAAGTTCATTGCATCGGAGAACTCCATACAGATTCAAAAGTCTGGGCAGTGCCTGATTTGACAACTGGAGGGTAGATTGGAGTTGAATTTATCTAAGAGCATTGCATGAAAAGATAAAATGTCAAAACACAACACAATGGTTCTGTAAGTGATTCCAACATGCTACTATTTTTTAAAATGTACCGCATTGGGGGTCTTGTCTTCAAGGTCAAGGTTACGGTTCAGTATCGTACATTTTTACACTTTCCATTCTGCTCTACAACTTAAAGCTGTTTGAGATTAAGGGATGAAACTTGGTATGCTTATACACCATCACTAGAAAGTGCCACGTTCCACATTGGGGTTCTTATCCTAAGGTTATGTTCAGGGTTCAGTATTTTGCATTTCCATAATATGTTCCCTTCCACTATAACTTTAAAGCCATTTGAGATTAAGGGATGAAACTGCATATACATGTGCATCATCATTAGAAAATGTCACATACCACATTGGGGTCCTATCTTCAAAGTCAAATTCATGGCTAAATATTTTACATTTTCATAGCACTTTCCCTTCCATTTTATAACTTCACATGTATGTCATCATTAGCAGGTGTTTTGTACCACGTTGGGGGTCTGATCTTCAAGATGAATGTCATGGTATTATCTGTCGGATTTTTCGATTACATATTCCTTTCCACTCTACTTTTGGAGCCATTTGAGATCAAGGGATGAAACTTGATATAGCCATATATCATAACTAAAAGATGTGTCACATAACACATTAAGGGTCCTATCTTCAAGTTCACATTTGCCCTTCCACTTTCTAACTTGACTCTTGAAGATAAATGGATGAAACTTGGTATACTTGTATATTGTCACTAGAAGATGTGTTGCATTGCATGCTTGAAGCCTTACCTGCAAGGTTCAAGGTCAGTATTATAAGGTTTCTTTTGTTTCTTCTCATTTTGTATGCATCTCATGTATTACAGTCAAGGTTTTATCTTCAAGGTCAAGGTCGCTTATGTAGGTTTTTTAAAAAAATCATTTTTTGTTTTTGTTTAATAACCCTTTTTCTACACTTTTCCAGAGACTCCAACATACCTGATTTCAGCATAGTTTCTCAGATTTTTTTGGTGAAACTCCTTGTTCCATTTTATGCATCCTTTTTTCCAAGTTCTTGTCGTGTCAATTTCATGCTTACTTTTGGTTCTGAGACGAAGTTCTCTGGGGAAAGAAAAATCAGCAATGATATGCCTAAAATATCTTCAATGTTTCTACAACAAAGCAACGCCTCAGTTATTAAAATGGAGGTGGTGTTTACAAAGTTTTAGGTGAACAACAATTTTCCATTATCAACTTCTGATCCAGCAGGAACAATGTTTTGGAATATGTCTCCAGATTTCCAGATTTGAACATTGCCAAAATTTTCGGTTGTGGAAGAACCCAAATCAACAGCAATAATACATTCATTGTAATAATACATCCACTTACAGAAAATGACAGCAAGAAAACCAATACAACTCAAGTACGGATGGTTCAAATGAATGGGGATAAGAAGCCATAGTAGTTCTTTTAAAATGTTCAAACATCACAGTGACTTCATTAAAGCATTGTTTATTGAACTATATGTTTAGCAGCATGGTTTGGTTTCTTTCTAAGAAATTAAATAGTTAAGAAATGAATTTCTTAGTTTCTTTTTTCCATGAAATAGACTATAGTAAGCAGTCATTCAGTAGGAATAAAATATATCTCAGAATTAACCTCAATCCACTTAATGTGTCATTTTAATAAAATGTTGTCGTACATTATTTGTAAATTCACACAAGATTTCCCTTAAGTTCATATGAACATCTCTGTGTGAAACATTTTTTAGGAAGGTTATTGTTGAAGGCAAGAAGATGCAGTCTTGGCCCCGGAAAAAAGGCTGAAAATCAATTTTGGATGGTGGGCGCTGGACTCCACACCCTAGTCTATAAGGACTCCATTTCCATATGGAACAATGTTGGTATCTTTGCTCTAATGCTCTTTAAGATAGCGCAATCAAACTTGGTTATTTTCTTATCTGCCCAGTAACTTTAGCTCTGTCTAAAAGGTCATAGATTTCATGATTGTGATCTTTTATGACCTCACCATGGTAGGCAGGGAACAAAATTTTTCTGAATTTTCTTGTATGTATCGTGTACTCCATTACAAGGCAATCTCACTGTAAGGCAGTATACTCTTTGGCTCCCATGGACAGCATTTTAATGAGGGAGTAGGAATATCGTTTCATTGTATCCATCCTTGTGTTAACACCTTTAATTTTACAAACACCACTGATGGTGGAGGAGTGCATTAATTTCCTTGCACTGCCTCGTTAACCCCCACCCCAAAAAGAAAAATGATTAGCTCGTAAAATTGGAATTCTCTTTGTCTAGTCATAATTTTGATAAAAGTATTGAAAAGTTTACTGTCTGCATCAATTAATATATTCATCAGAATTTGGACCTGATTTTTGTTGATCATATGGAGGGATATAGGTACTACTTTTCTGGTGATGTTATCTTCATTCTCAACAAAAAGATTTTCAAGTCGTATATAATGGTGTGCATCATATCATGGTGTTGCAGGTTGAAGAAGCAGCAATGCATGGAAATACAGAAGATTATTATTATTATGTTGGGACTAGTATAATATAATCGCCACCGCATATGTGGACAGAATATGATAGAGAAATATCTCACCGCCGAGTGTGTGTGTGTGTGGGAGGGGGGGGGGGGGGTAAAGAGAGAGACTGGTCCTATCCCAAGGGTAAGATAGATTTATATGGCCCAGTGAAGAACTTTGGAAAAACTTGATCCACTGTTTCATTGGTCAGTGCTCAGTACACTTATTAGAGTTACTAATGAAATCCCAAGAATATACAACATTTGACTTGAGTGCATACTACTTGCTGTGTGCTTGTGACTTTTTGTATCACCTTCATAAGCATGGTGAGCTGAATAGTCATTTTTCTGCCAGTATCGGTGTTGGCATCATCAACCATGTTGAAGGTTTGCGTTGTAAGTTTTTGAAATTCACATATCTTCTTCATCATGCTGCATTCAAGTGAAACTTGGCTAATATCACTATAGGTCTGAAGTTTATGTTGTGATATGATAGGAAGTTCCTGTCTTGCCTGCCTCAACTGCTCAAGTATCATAGTAAATAATGTTAAAGATTTGCATTAAAGTCAGTGGCTGCGTTCAAATGAAACTTTATAATAATATAACTATGGGTCTAAAGCTTATAAACTGATGTCCTCAAAGTTCCTGTCATGTATGTCTCACCTGCTTAAGCAGAAAGCTTGGTTCATCATTGTGAACAATATTCAAGTTTTGAAAGACTGATACAGAATTTATACTGACAAGCATGCAGATGCAGGTGAGACACTGGATTTTGCAGAACACTTGTATTGATGACTCACCAGTGAAACTGCTTTCACTGGTTGGTGTGTCTGTTAATCGGTGAAACCTACCTTACAAGATCAAGAGTGATGAGTTAATTAAAAGGACAAAGATGAAGGCTATCCTTCACTGGTGAGACTGTACATGTTTGTTTTTGTTTTTTTATAGAATCAACACCAAAGAAGACCAAGGTGGCTGCCTACAAGATTAATGCTGAACAGTCTAAGCTGATAAAGGGGGACAAAATGAACAAAAAACTCTGGGAGGAGGCTTTGTCACATACAAAGGAAGGAGGACAGGTACTGTGTGTGTCTGTGTATCTGTTTCTGTGTGTAGAATGCAGATCTAACTGAAGAGGGGAGACCAGATTTGCTGGTGAAGGTCTTCTGCAGACATGTCAGGAGTAAAATAAACATTGTAGACCCTGATACAAGAGCAGTTTGGGTCTTTGTTGTTTACAGTCGGGTGCACACAATATGAAACACTTAAGAATATGAACTAAAGCCTGGTGTTGCCATTCTTAGCTTGTCTGCATGGAAGTGCTGGAGAGCTTGTACCGTTCTGCCCAGGCATTGTAGTCGTCATCTTTTGTGTAATTTAAGTTGGTTAATATGTGCATCCTGAGGGAAATTATGCATTGATATTAAAAGTAGATCATGGTCCAGTGACTTTGATAAGATTTTTGCATTTAGTTTATATCTTCATACTTGCTTTTGCTGTCATGAAACTTTGTATTAGGGGTGAAACGATACACCACTGCCGCATATCAGTATGATTCACGATACACAGCCTATGATACAATACATTATCGATACACATAACAACTTTATGGTCTTTTCGTCTTTAGAAGGTCTGTCAGTGGTAGGGTGGTGCCGTTTTTTTAATATGTGTTGACATGTTGGTTGTATTTCCAGTATGTAAATTACAGTCAGACATAGAGCTATAATCTGTTTATATGCCATTCCCATCCTTGACAAGATAAGTAAATATACTTCCAAACAGACTACCTGTTAGTTGTCAGTGATTTTAATTCAACCTTTTAGGCCATTTCAGGTTGCTCCATTTTATCAGATGCAGGACTCGTCTGGTCACCACGCCCTTTGTTTTGCACTGCATGAATGCATAAAAACATTTTATTGCCAATTTCATGTCTTCACTTAAATTTGGAAGGCATTACAGTGTTATCTTCAAAACAAAAGAAATAGTGCAATTTCCTCGTACAAGGAAATTCTTACATTGTATCTAGAACAAGTCTGAACATGGGAGCGAAGATAACTAACAACCAACTCCTTCACATTGTACTTCCAGCAGATGCAAAACAACTGCACAATTTCCTTGTGCAAGGAGACTCTTATCTAGAACAAGTCTGAGTGTGGGTGCGAAGATGAATAACGACCAAATCCTTCACATTGTACTTCCTGCACATGTAATTAAAACAACTGCTGCAGCCACAGACACTCATTTCTGTCGGTGAAAAAGGAAATTATTGACAACACCCACTCCCCTTCTACAAATAACAAGGTGACTTTAACTTGTGGGGTTTGGAATCTGCCCACTTGCAGATTCTGTGCTAATTTTTTTATCCCGTTGGCATGATCAGTCACTGATTACATATATCGGCGTAAAAGGAGACATTACAAACTTGTTCCCAGTGTACAATTTAAGTACTTTACAGATCATTTAATAGACACTTTTCTGCAAAGTTTCTCTGTTGCTTTGTATCTATTTGGATCGAGTTTGGATGCCAATACTTGCGGTGTGTCACCAGTGAATAAGCTACAGTTCTGATTGGTGGGTATTGTTTTACTTGAACAAACAATAATCTCCAATAAGAATGGAATGTAACATATTTCACTGCAAGATACACTAGAAGTGTAGCCCAAAAATTTGATCCAAGTAGACAAGACACAAAGTAACAGAGAAACTTCGCATAAAATTGGTTATTAAATGATCAGTAAAGAACTTAAATGATACTGTACATGGGGAACAAATCTGGAATGTCTTCTTTATGTTGATATATGTTATCAATGGCTGAACATACTGATGGGATAAAATAATCAGCATGGAATTGGGGTTGGGGGTGGCAGATTTCGAACAATCTTACCACAGTCACCTTGTGTTTGTTAATTTGTAGAAAGCGAGTGGGTGTAATTTATAGTTTTTTGTTCTTTTTTTACTGACAGAAATGAGTGCACGTGTCAGCTATGGCTGTCTCGGATGAATTTTCAATTTAAGGAATAAAAATTATTCACAACTGCTGAATATTAAAGTAACTTGTATAGGGTAAGTATCGTTTTGTATCGATTCTTCACCTCTTGTATCAATGTGGAAAAAGTATCGATTACTCGTTTCACCCCTACTTTGTGTGTGCATAAATTCTGGGTAATACTGTATTAGTGTACCAAAACCTGGCCTGAAGATCATGCACCACATGAGCTTGTGTTGGAGCTAATCATAAGTCAAAAATGGTGTTACAATAGTAGTTTTCATTATTATTATGCTTGCACTTTGACATGGTGAGTAAAACTAGGACGGATACTTGCTATAGGGTTTTGGTTGGTCCTAAATGAAAATGGGTCCAGTCTGACCTCCAATATTGCCACCATGGCAGCCATCTTGAAAATCTTTTTCTCACTACTCCTCCTGGATGGATGGTCATACCAGCATAGGGTTTTCATAAAAAGACTTGTGATGTCTAGTTCGTCCTAAATGAAAACCTGATATTGCAACTAATATGGCTGCTCTGATGGCCATCTTGAAAAAATCTTGTTACTGATACTCCTGAATGAATGGTCATATTGACATGGGGGTTTTCACCAGTAGACTTCTTATGATGTCTGGTTGGACTTGTGGAAACGGTGCCAATCTTTGTGTCAGTATGTCTGTCATGTTGACCATCCAAAAAATCTTCTTATTGTTGAAGAATATTAGAGATGGTATCAACTCTCAGCAATCAAAAGAAAGAAATGGTCTTATCTTGGACTACTGGAAATTATTTTCAGCCATTAGGATGTTGGTCATTTCAAGAGTCTCCTTTTTCTTTTTTTTTTTTTCTTTTTTTTTTGTTTTGTTGTCAGGGTCCACAGCAGTACTGCATCATATTCAGAAGGATGTTATAATGAGGGAGAGTTGTATATACAGTGTGATTACATACTACATTGTAATGAGGGGAAACTATATACAGTGGAATTACACACTGCATTGCAATGATGGATGTTATAATGAGTGAGATCTGTATATACAGTGGAATTACATACTACATTGTATTGACTGTTATAATGAGGGATAGCTGAAAATACTTTATTACATACTGCATTGTAATGTGTGGTGTTATACTGAGGGATATATATATATATATATATATATATATACACACACACACACAGTTGGATTACATACTACATTGTATTGACTGTTATAATGAGGGATAGCTGAAAATACTTTATTACATACTGCATTGTAATGTGTGGTGTTATACTGAGGGATATATATATATATATATATATATATATATATATATACACACACACACACAGTTGGATTACATACTACATTGTATTGACTGTTATAATGAGGGATAGCTGAAAATACTTTATTACATACTGCATTGTAATGTGTGGTGTTATACTGAGGGATATATATATATATATATATATATATATATATATATATATATATATATATATATATATATATATATATATATATATATATACACACACACACAGTTGGATTACATACTACATTGTATTGACTGTTATAATGAGGGAGAGCTGAAATACTTTTATTACATACTACATTCTAATGCCCGGTGTTTTAATGAGGGATCTATATATATACAGTTGGATTACATACATTGTATTGACTGTTATAATGAGGGATAGCTGAAAATGCTTTTATTACATACTATATTGTAATGCAAAGTGTTATGAGGGAGATCTATACAGTTGGATTACATACATTTTAATGAAGGGTGTTATAATGAGGGTGAGCTGTATATACAGTGGGATTACATACTACATTGTAATGTGGTTCACAGCCAAGAGAAGATAAAAAAAATCCTTATTTTTGCTTCATTATATCATTAGTAGACGACATTGTTTACCACATAATTCGTACGGTCGTACAATTTGATATTTTGTGTTTGAAAGATTTTTTGTCTTGTCTGTATAAGGATAGCAAGACATAAGTATCTCTTTTTGAAGGCTGATGGTTACAGCATCAGCAACATATAAATTCTGTGAAAGTTCGGATACAGTGGGGATTCGTCATAACATGTGACAGCCAAGATACCACATACTGCATAACCCTTGTTTTCTCTTGACTAACAAATTCTTTTAATTTCTGTGTTAAGGATGATTGCTCATGGAATGTTGGAGTACTTAACTTCTTCAAAAAAATTTATTTTTAAGTAGCTAAGGATTCAAGCTTTCCAAAGTCACTAAAACAATTTTAGGTTGATCTGCATTATCATGCACTAACAAGTTTAATATCTATTCCCAAGTACTCGTTATTACATACAAGAGAATGGGAACAATTATTGAGATCACATGGGTATTCCACAACAGAAAACCTGTGCAGCTTATTTAATGAAGATGTTCTGGGCAGATTTTAGCAGCAAGGCATGCTAGGTCCAAGATGTGCATTAAATTGCCCATTTTTGTCAAGTCCGCCTTGATGCAAGCTGTATATAGCAGTCACTTTGCCAATCGTCTGTATGTCTGCACACACCCTAGATAATTGTAATTGTTATTTTATTTTTTAGATGAAGTTCAGTGTTAAAGTCGTTTAGAAAGTATAATGGGCTGAACGTTAAGGGAGTCTCGTATATGCAAGTTTTGACCAACAATAACAATGTACATTTAGTAATGCATCTGGAAGTCTTGTGTTAAATACGGTAGATGCACAGTGTGTTGGTATTACTTCACACTGAAGTTAAACTTGTATTTTGCAGGCATTTCTTCAGAAGATAGAAGAACTGTTCAACTGCATTTGTTGCCAGGAGGTTGCGTTTAAACCAATTACAACACAGTGCGCTCACAACTTTTGCAAGGTAAAGAGTGAAACTTTAATCTTCATCTGTGCTTTTTTATTCAGTTTTTCTTTCATCCAGCCTTGTCAGTACACATGGATATTTTGCTAGTGTATTTTCCTTCAGCATGTATGATTGTATGACTTTTTCATGACACCAGTTCACAGCTGCAATCTAAATATTCTAGCTTTAAATATCTCCGGTGTTCCAAAATTACATAATTTCTGTATAGGGAGCCACCATTCTATCCCACCTTTTCTCAGAGCGAACTCTTAAGGCAATTACCATGTTTACTAATCAACATATATTTTTAAAATTAGTTCTTAGACACATGCAGCTTGTTTTTATATTTTCATCTTTCTTTCTTTCATTTAATGTGTGTCTGTGTTAATGTATCATTTAATGTGTGTCAGTGTTAATGTTTCATTTAATGTGTGTCTGTGTTAATTGGTACTACTCTGGCAAGTTTCATATAGCATTTGGTCTTGGAATATAAAGTAACAACTACGCTTGCAACGAGTAGAGATGAGACACATGCTGATAAAGGATTTTTTTCTTTGGTGGGAATGTAAACATCATTTCAGTTGATGAGAAAACAATACAGCATGCAAAATGTTTAGTGTCTAATTTTGCAGTGTGCATGATCCTTTCGGGGATTTAAACTGAATTGTGAATATTTCAATATAATATATTTGAAAGTTAAGGAGATTGTTTTGGGGTTGTTTTTTTAAAACTTTCCCTACTTTCTTATTACTGTTTTCTCTTTGACAAAAGCTTCAGCTAAAAAGGGACGTTGAAAGTAAGGTACATTGAGTGAATTGGCATGAAAGTCTCTCCTCTCTCTCTCTCTCTCTCTCTCTCTCTCTCTCTCTCATACAAAGCAAGCAAACTACATTCACTCTTTTGATTCAAGACCTATCAGAGCATTGGGGCATGATATATTGGATCACAAGGTATAAGAATAAAGGTGTGATGTATGTGCCAAATTTAACCATTTTCAAACTTATGCAATACAGATATGTATAATCAAATTCAAACAACATATTGTACTAGTGCATGATGCATTTAGCACAATTACGTCAGATGCACATGAATTCAATATTGACGATCGAGTAGATATTTTGGAATCTTCCTCGGTGTCGGAGGTCCTTTATTTTTGTATACATGAGATCTTTGCAAAACTTATAATTCATTTATTTTACACATTTTTTGTACTTAAATATAGTTAATATTTTTGTGGTATGAAAAATTCCATGTCATATGGTGCATACTTTAGGACATGTTGCATTTATATGTTCTTAATTGATGTAGATTTTAGAATACTTTTCTTTAACACTTTTGCAATAGCTATATTTTGTCACTGCCATGTCTGTACCTAAAAAATTTATATACATTGCTACAGTTTTGTTTTACCTTTGCCTATAAAAAGTAACTATAGTCCAAGTTACATGTGACCTAGTTGGTTTTAAAACATATTCAGTTCAATAATGTCTTTGCATCATTTTTGTTATCAGTTGTAATTATTTTATATGCCCTCCATAAGGTGGATGCTGTGATGTTGGTCTGACCGCTTTTTTGTTCATGCATAATAACTTTAGTTCTTGATGATGTACCTTGATCAAACTTAGCGTACGGAAGAAACCTATCTATTATGTGACCAGAAGGTCAAAGGTCAGTCCCAGTGATTGGTGAAGTGAAACAATTTTATCACTTTTAACTTGACTTCTAGACCATATACCTTGACCTAACTTGGATGGTTTGAAAGTGGTGTGAGAAACGCATCCATTAATTTGGGGGTTCAGAGGTCAAGGTCACTGATACAAACAAGGGAAAAGTTTTTGTAAGATACTTGAAGGAAATAAGCTACATATGCTGAGTTGGACAACATACATATTAAATCACAATAACCGATATTAAGACTTGGGTTTCTACGTAATTTGTGTTCATCTTTATTTTAACAAAATTCATACAATGGTTTTCCTTTTGGATAAAAAAACCTTTTGTTTGCAGTGTGTAAAGGTCAATGTCAGGGTCACTGTGACTTCTTTGTCTGCTGTCCACAGAGGTGCCAACCATTCCAGATTTTGCAGCATTAATATGAAGTTTTAGTTAAAGTCCCAAATTATATTGACAAAATTTAACCCAAAACACAAGGTTAATTTTTGGGATAAAATTTTTAATAGTTATTTATGTGGACACGGGTATGGAAAAAAGAATTTCAGCACCAATATCTTAGGCTAGTACCTATAATATAGTATTTCAATGTATAAACTGGAATGTACATAACATGCAACTGGTTGATTATACTGTTAATCAGTGAAAATTGGCAGCAGAGATGAAGTGCAATGAAAGATTTAGGTAACTCCTAAGGAAAACTAATGTTTCTGGTTATTGTTTTGCCAAACAATTGAAGATATTCAAGGCACTGGAAGTTGAGGAATGGATACACCATATTTATTCTCATTGGACCTAAATTGTTACCGTGTACAGGTATATATAGGTTCATCGGAAGATGCAATATGCTTGTATAAAAGTTTGTTAATTTGAATCAATGTATTATCCAATTCATAAGGGCTTCCAAGACTCTGAAAACTTGATACTAGTATTCCTGTTAAGCATTTTCGTGTGTTGGCATCTCTGTGTCCAGAGTCAAGCGTGCACTGCAGGTGCCACATACTGAATTGTATATTTTCTTTGGTTGATGCTGGATCTTGTGAATATGAAACAAGTTCACCTTAAATTGGTTGTTGTTGTTAAGTGTTCAACATCCTAGAAGAAAATTTGATGAAATCTGTTAGGTTCAACATTATCGTTGTTCCCATGGCAGTATTCCTGTATGTTGAAATCATTGTAATTAATTAGGGTACAGCCAAGTTCCTCCTGTAGAAATATGATAATACACAGATTTATATTCTAATGATATTGCATTATTTTAAATGTTCCATGTTTCTTAAGTTATATTCAGAATTATTACATTTACTTACTCTATGCGATTCATTAAGAACAATTTCAACTTTTCCTTTTTATAGACCTGTCTACAGAGGTCATTCAAAGCTGGCGTCTACTCTTGTCCTGGATGTAGAACAGAGCTGGAAAAGGATTTGAATTGCTGTGAAAATAAAACACTTGGGAAAATCTTGTCCAATTTCTTCCCAGGATATGAGGCAGGTCGATGAAGAGAGATGGTATAATCAAACATAAATACTGATTAAAGTGGCATGTAGATTTATTGAACAGTGCGGAAATGGTAGGGATACAGTAATTGAAATACCCAGCATGGCATCATATTTGAAGTGAGACTCTTAGTAGTAGAACACATGTCAAAGTGATTAGGTAAAATGTTATATGTTTCCTCCAGCCCTACATTTTGTATTCTAATTTGTCCATATGAACCAGCATGTTTTTGTGAGTAGAATACATTTTGAATAGCAAGTCATGAATTTCAGCTTGAGCTTCAAGAGCTTCTGCATCTTTTTAGTCTGTCATTCAGTATTCAGCTGACAAAATCTAAATTCTTTTGTTAATAGTGATAACAGCACATATAGTGTATTTAGTTGTGTGCAACACTTGCTCACTTCGGACAATATTGACCTGGATTCTTTCGTCACATAATGCACCAGCAGATCAGGGTCTGCTATGTTCATTCTACTAATGACTTTAAGGATGATTGCTTGTGAAATGTTGGAGTATTTATTAATAACTTTTGTGCATTTTTTTTTTTTACTTTTACGTAGCTAGGGGTCAAGGCAATCCACAAAAAAATGCATATCTATTTTCTTGCACTACTATTGAATTTTTATCCCCAAGCAAGGGTTGTTGCATAAAAAGGATGTGAAAAGTATCCTGTCACTGATTGCCCATCAAATAATAGCAGAATGAGTATCCACTTTGCACCGGTTGAAGATCATAGACCCCTTATCAGATACTGTATATACTCGCTTATTAGTCGAGACCAAATGCAAGCAACGTAGACCCTAATCTGCCATCGCATAATGCGCCAGCAGATCAGGGTCTGTGTTTGTTCTACTGATTACTTCTATCAAACTGCATAGACCCAGATGTGCCCGTGCATTATGAGACAGCAGATCTGAGTCTGTGCGGTTGGACTAGACTAGCGAGTACAGATGGTACACAAAAAGTATGACAATAATTAAGATGACATCAGTTTTCCAAAATTGACAGCCTGCACTGCCATTTAATCACAAGTCATAAATTGCAAAAGATTTAATAATGTCTCGTATACTTTTCATCAACCTCGTTATTTCCTTTTTAGAAGACTTCTTGCAAAAATTAAAATTGTATAATACTTTTCTTTGAATTATTTAAAAAGGGACCGAAATTGCAACTGCATCATTTTACACCCAATCTCGTGCATAGTTCATGGCACAACAATGCACATAGGTAGAAAGGGACATACTATTGATGATATCATAATGTAATAGTCATGTCCTTTCAAGCTGTGCAGTACACATTGATTTGACAAAAAGTGGACTAGCTTAAGTGAACAGCATAAAATATCAACCTGTGCATTATGTGATGGCAGATCTGGGTCTACGTTGTACACAGTTGGGTAAAGTTATATGCAGGTAAATAGTGTATTAAAGGCCTTTTGTATCAATGGCTTAATTTTGAAAATTAGAAAGTATTTGTTTGCTTTAGCTTTCAGGAGGTTGGATTGAATTGCTATGTAAATAGAAACCACATCATTTTTAGCTCTACTGGTCATAGACCAGAAGAGTTTATATGGATGGTCTGTTGTCCATCATTCATCCGTCCGTTACCACAATTTTTTTATTGCTACTCCTCCTAAACTACTTGGAGGATTGCCATGAAACTTTACACATGCACACAGATTCATTCCATGGTCTAGATGGTCCTAAATGAAAATGGTGCCACTCAGACATCCAATATGGCCCCCATAGTGGCCATGTTGAAAATCTTGTTATTGCTACTCATCCTGAATGGATGGTCATACCAATCTGGGGTTTTCACTGAAAGACTTCTTGTGATGTCTAGTTGGTCCTAAATGAAAATTATGCCAATTGCTGCCACAGTGGCCATCTTGAAAATCTTGTTATCGCTACTCCTCCTGAAATATGGTGGTATCAACATGGGGTTTTTACTAAATGACTTCTTATGTATTGTTAGTCATAACTGGAGCTGATCAGACTTGTAATATGGCCACAACAATGGCCATCTTGAAAATCTTGTTATCGCTACTTCACTTGGATGGCTGGTCATATCGACATTGTGCTTTTGCCAAAAGACTTCTTATGATGTCTAGTTGGTCTTAAATTGAAATGGTGCCAATCTGATATCCAGTATGTCCACCTTGGCAGCCATCTGAAAACATTGTTATCGTTGCTCAACATAAAAAACAGAAAGTCATATCAACATAGGGTTTCCACCAGAAGACTTGTGATGTTTTCTTGGTCTTAAATGAAAATGGTGCCAATCTGATATCCAGTGTAGTCACCACAGCAGCTAATTTGACAATCTTGTTTTCACTGAAGAATATTGGAGATGGTTTCGACACTGCAGTTAAAAGGAAGAAATGGTCTTGTCTTGAATTCCTGAAAAATCTTTTTGACCAGTAGAGCATCAGTCCCTTCGAGGAACTCTTGTTAATGGTATTGCCCAGTGTGTGAGAAAAAAACATTGAAATGCATAAAACATTAAATAAAGGCATTAAATAAAGGATGTTAGATATGCAAACTAGATAGTTTCCTACATATTTTTGCATGCATTTGTAATATATACCATGTATTCATAATTTTTAAGAAAATACACTTTACAGCAATTAGAGTGTCTTCTGCCATTCCTGAAAAGTAGTAGTTACTGAATGAATTCATCTAATCCCTATTTTTGTTGCATTTTGTTACTAAAGAAATTTTATATATTTATGCCCATTGTTTGAAGAATAAACATTCCTTTTCCAGTTGGATGCATTGTCTGCTTTCAGGTAAATGCACTTGCCACTATAAAACAGTGTTATGATGATTGTCTACCACAACATGCACTGTTGGGCAAGTCATCCAGCCCCGTGCTATTACCAACAAATTCAGCAGTACTGAATAAAAGGGTCATTCCCCCAAAATCATTTCTAAATTAAGAAATTGGGTCATTCCCGGGTGTTTAAATTACATGCAGTGCTTCATGTGTCATAGTCCTTGCATTATACCATTGTGTTTGGAAATACAATTCCCAAAAGAATATTAAGAAGATATTTCGGAAAGAAAAACCCTATCAAGTTAATTTACCGTTTTGAAATCAAAATGAACACGTAATCAGCAGTGGAGTAAAATGTACATTGTAGATCTAGAAAAGATTCTTAATAATAATAATAATAACAGAAAATGCATATTATTATTATTATTAGTATTAGTATTGCTGTTATTATTACAGTAAAACCTGTCATGAGAAACCACCCCTTCTGCCAACAGAAAGTGGTCTCTCAAGACAGGTGGTCTTATAACAGGTTTGTGCAAAGGACCAGTTTTCAAGGTGGAAATTCAACACGGTTTAAGAAGGAAAAATACCCACAATGACTGGTCATGTATTGTATTCTTTATTCATAGTTCTTGTTCAAATATTGCATGCATTCATCTGAAAAAATTTATATGTAACAATATAGATATAGATCTATCATAAAACATTCACATTTATATTTGAAGATTGCATGTACATGTATTAGCATATGAATTGCAAAATTAACTAAGGTAATATTTATTTATCCTCTCAGTAAGTTAACTTCACTTCTTCCAGTTAGATGAATTCTTCCTACCATTGTTAGAATTTTTATTTTTTTCGTTGGAGGTTCTGTCATTGTTATCAAGGTATTAATGTTATCAGTGATCAGTTGTAATAAAGACTCGAGCAGTTTTGATCAGGCTTTGGGTAAATATGGAATATATACATGTACCAATGAATAAAATGAAAAGACATAATTAAATCATCCAGAAACGGAATAAATTTATATAAAGACAACAGCCAACGCTTAATTCACCAATAACACAAATTGGATTAACTCTATAAACAAATGGTGTAACTGGCTGCACAAAGGTGAACATATGATAGCTTGGTGTGTGGGATGTGAATAGTGTAACATTTAAAAAACAAACACAACCCTTTAACAATGACAATCAAATCCAGAAAACAATTATCACTTGCTAGTATTAAAGACAAAGACATCATTCATCCATTGCATTATGAATTAACTCCAAATACAAACGATGTACTCAACCGCTACAGTGAAGCCCTTTAAAATCATGTCTCATGACATTATCTGCATTGTGTGGGTTTTCACAAAAGATAAAGAAACAATCCAACATTTTTAACTATGTACATCCATGACTATTGCCTTGGAAGAATGACTATCAAATGTAAGTTTATGTGCACCATATGGTTCACATAATATCAGTTACTTCTGCACACACAGTTCAAAGTGCACTCGGTATTCAGAAATAGCTGAAGTCGCTTTAACGTAAAACTCGTTTATAACACACCTCTCAGGACCCTTAAAATTCCTTCATTATATCCATAATTGTTTACATCCTTTTTATTATATATATATAATGCTTCAACGGGTACATGAATTAACTTTGTACTAACAGTAAATTTGTTGTATCCATATTTGTACAAACGGATATTTACTGTACCTCTTTTCACATGTATGCTTCCTAACTTAAGATTGCTTTATAAAAATAGCAACAGCACATTATTATAAAGAGTAAATTTTTTATATTGTTGAATTTACTTTAAAAATTTACCAAATGAATGAGCATTTATGTGCTTTGTTATTGTCTGATAACTTGCATTTTGAAAATTAATTTGTATTCGTGGATAACAAATGTTCTATTTTAATACCTGTGACAAATGAGTGTTGAAATTGTTAACATTGTATAAGCAATTGACAAATGATCTGATAAAATGCTTATTGTAATATTTGAGCTTTTGAAGTGGTAAAAAATAATTGTTTCTGTTCAAATTTTAGTCTCTGTGTTTTGGTAAGAATGAGATTTTATTAAAGTTGTGGACAAAATAATTAGAGAAGGTTATGAGGATAAAGTTGTTAGAATGTTGAAAACTTTTGCATAATGTGAGACTAGTTCACAGCTTGTATGTAGGTTTGATGTTAACTTTGCAGTGTTGCCTATATATCAAGATATGTATGATTTATAAATAAAAAAAATATTTAAATGTATGATGAAATATTTGTAATATAATTGAACTTAAACAATGATCATGCAGATTTGCTGTTTGTTTTCTTAATATATCTAATTGTTTTGAGCTCTACTGGTCATATACTAGAAGAGCCTATGAGCCTGTTGTCTGACTTCTGGATGTTTGTGAGCACAAGTTTGTTATCATTACTCCTAAACTATATGGAGGATTGCAATGAAACTGTACACACACATTCATCTCAAGGTCTAGATGGTCCTGAATGAAACTTAATGCTCAGACATCCAATATGGTCAACACAACAGCCATCTTGAAAATCTTATCGCAACTCCTTGTAAATGGACGGTCATATGAATGTTCATTAAAAGACTTCTGTTGTCTAGTTGTTCCTAATTGAAAATGGTGTCGATGTAACATCCAATACAGCTGCCATGGCAACCATTTTGAAAATCTTATCCATACCCCTTAACAGAAAGACATATTGACATGGGGTTTCACCAGAAGACTTCATATGATGTTTAGTTGGTCCTAAATGAAAAGGGTTCCGATTAGAAATTCAGTATGACAGCTATCTTGAAAATCTTCTTGTTATTGAAACTCCTGAATGGATGGTCATATCAGCATGTGGGTTTCACTAAAAGACTTTATATGATGTCTAGTTGGTCCTAAATAAAAATGGTATCTAACATCAAATATGGTCACCATGGCAGACATCTTGAAAATCCTGTTACGGCTACTCCTCCTTCATGGAAAGTCGTATCAGTATGTGGTTTTCACCAGAATTATTATGATGTCTAGTTTGCCCTAAATAAAAATGGTGCCACTCAGACATGCAACATGGCTACCACAGTAACCATCTTAAAAGTCTTGTTACTGCTACTCCACCTGAATGAACAGTCACATCAACACATGGTTTTCACTGAAAGACTTCTTTTGATGTCTAGTTGGTTCTAAATGGAAATGGTGCTGATCTGACATCCAATATGGCCACCACAGCAGCCATCTTGAAAATCTTGTTATTGCTATGCCTCTGCAACAGACTAACATTAATATAGTGTTTTCACTGAAGACTCCCTATGGTGTCTAGTTGGTCTTAAATAAAAATTGTAATATCCAATAAGGGTAGCACAGAGGCCATCTTTAAAATCTTTTTGTTACTCCTCCTAGATGGAAAGTAATATCAACATTGGGTTTTCACCAGACTTCTTCATATGTCTGGTTGGTTCTAAATGGAGCCAATCGTACATCCAGTATGACCACCATGGCAGCCATATTGAAAATGTTGTTATTGCTGCTTCTCTTAAAAGGAAAGTCTTTTCACCAGAAGACTAATTATGATATCTAGTTGGTCCTGAATGTAAACGGTGTCAATCTTGCCTAAAAGATGGCTGCCACAATGAACATGTTAAAAATCTTGTCACTACTTCTCCTGAATGGATGGTCATATTGGCACGGGGTTTTCGCCAAAAGTCTTGTCTGTCTGTCCAGATTGTCCTAAACAAAAATTGTGCCCATCTTGCATCCAGTATGAGTGTTCCACAGTGGCTAATTTGAAAATCTTGTCACTGAAGAATATCAGAGATGTTTTTAACACTCGGCAGTTAAAAAAAAAGAAATAGTCTGTCGTGAATTCATGGAAATTCTTTTCAGACATTAGCCCAGTCCCATAGTGTATGTATTATTTGTCTGCGTTTTATTTAAATTTGTGATTGTTTTTTCTTCTATTTTTAAATCTAAAATATTACATAACTATAGCAGCAAGAGAACTGTTACACAGCCTCAGGTTGTGATAAAATACAATTTCAAGTGCTTCCTCATTGAAATAAAAGAGAATGGAATGAATTTCCTCTTGTATGTAGATTCTGATCATGTAAGATAATATGTCTGTTTGTAGCATTCATTTTAAGTATATGAAATATAAAAAAACAATATTTAATAATTGTAATACAGTGTATATTAATCAACATGTGCAACATAATACAGGCAGAACTTCAAGATCATGTTGTAATTGTTAATTTATTTTACCATCTTCATAGAATTTCTACCCTAGTGGAAAAATGCAAAGAAAATCTTAAAATGTAACGGTGAAAGGATATATTAACTAGTGGCTGTATAATGTACACAGTATTTTAGATGTGAGTGTTGGATATATCTAGATCAGTTCAAAATGTAACAACAATGAAAGTGTTCATGTTAGATTTCTGTACCAGTATCATTTAGCAATGTAATTTCAACATTTTGAATGTACTGAGTTTTTTAGTTGCATGGAGTCGTTTTACAATTTTAACAATACCTCAGTTTTATATGTAAATATAGATACATAAGAGTACATATATATTTTTTAATACATTCTAATTATCTGTACAGTATAGTCAAAGAGTGGTCAATGCATACTAGGGATGACAATTCCAAATGAACGTAGCAAATAACGTTTTCCATTTTCCATTCTCAAAAAAATTTTGAACAGCAATTTTTAAGATGTGTTAATGCTAGGACAATAGCTGGGTCTAAAATAGTGATAGTAATAAAGAAGCCAGGTTCTTATCCACCTTGATTGTATTTGAAAAACAAGGATTTCACACAGGGTTTGACAAATTTAAAATCTATAGTCCAGTTAACAGGAAAAGGCTCTAGTTCCCCAACTTCAGTTCAGTAGCCCATTGTGATACAAAATTTTTAGTTTCGAGTTCTAGGGTTGCATCTGCTGCTTACAGCAGGGGCATCTTACTCTAGTCCTGTCCATCAGGCATGTGAAGTTTGTTAGACATGTTGCACAAAAACCACTCGTAGACCAATACAATTTGGCTAGCATATTTGTCTTCATATGTTTATGACCTGATCAGATTTCAGGCCATTACAGCAAATGTTTTGTTTTTTAAAAAAAACATATTTTTGAACTTTTGGGACTTTGAGTTTCTTGTCAGAAGCCTTGATAGCACAATAAACTAGAAAGGTGTTGAAGTGGACAAATACAATTGGGTAGGCATATTTGTATTCATATACAGATGACCTGTTGAGACCATTTTTCAATTTTATTAACATTTGTTAACTTTTTTGACTTGAACTTTTTTGACAGAAATCTTTTCACGAATGAGCTTGAGGTAGACCTTAAATTATATGCATGTGTAAATTACCATTTTAGCAGTTTGTTCAAATTTTTCCAACTTTTTTTAACCTTTAGTATTTAGATTTTTGGTCTGGAGTGGGGGGCATGTATATTTTACATGTACAAAACTTGATGATTTTTACTTATTTTCATATTGGACTAGTTGCATTTTAAAGAATTTTTTTGGGGGGGGGGGGGCAAGAGTTTCTGTCTTTTTTGTATCGACTGTGCTACCTGTATTGAATATCTAGTTGCCCAGCCCGTGTATTCTGGTTGCAAATGGAATCTGGGCACAAGATTTTGTTGGACCTTATCACAAGATCCGTTGTTAATACAAATTCAGTAGATAGAATCCAAAAATACATCCAACCAACCAACCAACCCCCAATTTTTTTATATATTGGTATTGAGACTCGATTCAGCCATAGTGTGACCACATTAAAAGACAAAATTTATGTTTTTTTAAAAAAAAAAAAAAAAAAAGGTAGCTTTCAAATGCATATTAAAACGAGATGTGTTTTAATTGACTTTTAATATGTAACACATAAATGTACAATGTCTATTTTTCACATTAGTATAATTTTCATTCCTGGCATGCTTTTTCTTAAGATTTTACAGTAAGTGGTCTCCTTTTTTTTTTTTTTTCCCCCTTCGATTTTTAATGAAACAGCAGGTTTATAACTGGGCAGCAAACTTTTTCCTTTGTATTCTAGTTTATTCAGTCTTTCCTACTCTTTAGTGTATTTAACTGCCAGATTTTTTTTATAAAAAAAAAGGATACTTGCATAGACTAAATTTTTACTTGAGCAAGTTTTGCTATGAACACAGAAATACATGGAGCACTTTGCTGTCATAAATATTACAGAACTACATCAGTTCAGATGGTATATATTCCCCAGTAACAAATAAAATTAACACTGACAAATGTTGTCGAGCATGATGTAAATGTTTGAAAAATCCAAATTCAGTCCAGTTTTGTCCAGTCAATTATAATTGCTAGATTGACCAATTGTCCGTAAATGGAAGACTTTTTATGATGATCAATAAATCATTTCCATGATCACTTTTGTATGAATCAGTGATGGGGTAAGTGGAAATGCAATAGATGATGATCAAATATGTTTTCAACCTTACAACATGAAAAATGTTGTGCCACATTTTTATCCCTGTATAACTTGCACCCAACGGCCGACACCATAGACCTTGATCTGCTGTTGGATAATGCACTTGCAAACCAGGATCTACCCAACTGTCAACAGCATAGATGACAGAGATCTGCCATCTGATAATGCACTTGCAGACCAGGGTCCACCCAGCTGTCAGAAGTATAGATGATCCAAATCTGCCATCAGAAAATGTGCTTGCAGACCATTCTCTTCATTCTACTTATGAAATCTAGCAAACGACTATGACTGATGTTCTGGTGCACTATGAGATGGCAGAACTGGGTCATCTATTCTTCTGGAAGTCGGGTGCAATGTTCTAAATGGATACTTGCATTAGCTTTACATAAATCGCTCATTGATATCTGGGGAGTTATTTTTTGTTGTCCAGTGCACCTTGGCGAAAGCTTGACATAGTGACCGTGTCCACACCCTAGATTAGCCTTGGTCTTAAATTATTTTATGTGGTCGTTTTTTCAAGTACAGTTCACCACAAAGTCATGTTACTTGGCATGTGTAGGCTTTGGCCAGCTTCTTGTGTATGAAGTATGGGATTTGGTGCAACACATTCAACATAACGGAATGTTTTAAAACTATTCAACCACTTGGAACTCAGTTGATTACATCATAACCTTGGATGTATCTAGAAAGACTTTGGGACTACATCATTGTCTTGGTAGTTACTTGGAACACTTCTGCAGTCTAAGATCACTAGTCACACTACTTATCATGACTGTTGTATAACTGAGTAAATAGGTTTGTATCCAGTGAAAAATTGAGCAGCAAAGCTACATACTTAACTCGGCAATACATCCAGGGTTGTGTAAATGTCTGATGAACTCCTGGTGGCGTCAAGCTATTTACCTCTTACTTTTTTGTTGTAGTATATAGTTAGCAGTACATTGTAGTACCCATTTATTATGTAAATTTTTAACTTGTTTTTAAATTTAAAATATTAAAGAATGGAGAAAAAAAAGATTACAGTGTCATCTTTATTTGTCCAAATTTACCAGGAAGATTGTACAGTGCAGAAAAATATACTGCCACTAAAAGATGAAGCATTCAGATTTTGTCCTGTCCATCCATATGTATCGAGCTATCTCAGCAGCACCATTACTTAGAAACTGTTTGACATCAAAAAGTTAAATTGGTAGGCATATTTTTATATGCATATTTAGATGACCTGATAAGAGATTCATGCCATTTAAGTAGTTATATACCATCTTGTGGTGTTTTTTTTTTAGCTCAACTGGCTGCAAGACCATGTGAGCTAATGGTATGGTCCTTTGTCTGGCATGCAGCAACAATTTCTATTTTCAACCTCTTCTTGAAAAGTACTGATTCAATTTCAGCCAAACTAGGCAAGAGTATCTTTGCATAAAGGCTTTTCAAATTTGTAAAAATAATGCCAATCAGCCTTAAAATTTGGCCACCATTACTAAAAACAGAAAAACATTAAAGTTTTTCTCCAAAACTGCTAAACAGAATTTGATCAAATTTGGCAGAAAGCATCCTGGCATGAAGACCTTTAAAATTTTACAGATGATGACAATCTGCCATCAAATATATCCACTGTAGCCAAACAGAGAAAACCTTTGAATGGCTTCTTCAAAATCGCTTAATAGAATTTCAGCCAAACTTGTCAGAAATCATCCCGATGTGAAGACCTTTGAAGTTGTACAAATGATGCCAGTCCATCATCAAATATAGTCGCCATTACTAAAAATAGAAAAATCCATAAACGGCTCCTGCAGAACCACTGAATAGAATTTGACCAAACTTGACAAAAAACATCCTGGCATCAAGACCTTACAACTTTGTGCAAATGATTCTGATCCACCCAGGGCCGTTGTAAGGGGCAGGTGATACGGGCAACTGCTCGGGCCGTCAAGCGCAGAAGGCACCATTTCGCGGAGTTTGCGGTATTTATTTCCAAGTAGGGGTGCCTACACTGATGCTTGCCTAGGGCACCGTTTTGTCTAGCACAAACTTGCAATGCCCAGGATCCACCATCAGATATGGCCACTGTTGCTATATAAAAAAAATGTTTAAAAACTAAGTATTCTGGTATTGGATCTTTCAAATTTATACAAATGATTACCAAGTCGCCAATAAATATGGCCACTATTACTAACAATATGCCCAAGTGGACCTGATACCACTTATCTGGCTTACATAATTTCACGTTGGACCATTTCACTAAGCAGTCTTTTGTAGTATGCAAGAACATGACCTATGTAAACTGTCACCCAAAATTGATGTGTTGATATTACCTATTTTACTGTGCCACCATGACCAACAGTTTTTGTTTGCCTGCAGTTATTCATTGACTAGAACATCAATGCATCTGTTTGCTCAGTTTCTATCTCTTCATCCACTCACAACACCTAACAGTGTCTCAAAATTTTAATGATTAACTGGTTTTACAAGGTCGATACTATCACCAACTGTTTTACAAGGTCAATCCTATCGCCAATTTTTTTCTCACTTCAGAGTGTTGCTTCTTATATTTCTATTTTATATTTAGTTTTAAATCAAAAAATGTTGATCTCCATCAGAACAGTGTATTATTTTGCTGATTTTCAGCTTTACTAGTCATAGAGCAGAAGAGCTTATGCGATGGTCTTTTGTCCACTGTCCAACATCTGTCATCCATCAGTTAGCAGAAGTTTGTTATTGCTACTCCTCCTAAACTACTTGTAGCATTGCCTTGAAAATTGTTCCACTCGTACATCTAATATGGATGCAACAGCAGCCATCTTGAAAATCTTATCGCTACTCCTCCATAATGGATGGTCATATCAACATGGGGTTTTCACTAAAAGACTTCTTATGATATCTAGTTGGTCCTAAATGAAAATGGTGCTGATCTGATGTCTAATGTGGCCGCCATGGCATCCATCTTGAAAATCTATCTCTACTTCTCCAGAATGGAAAGTCATTGATGTGTGGTTTTCACTAAAAGACTTCTTATGATGTCTAGTTGGTTCTAAATGAAAATTATACCGATCTGATGTCTAATATGGCAGCCATCTTGAAAAGCATGTTAACACTACTGAATGGATAGTCATATCAACAATGGGGTTTACACTAAAAGACTACTTGTGATATCTAGTTGGTGCGAAATGAAAATGGTGCCGATTTGACGTCCAATATGGCCACCATCTTGAAAATCATGTTGTCGCTACTCTGGAGGAACAGAAAGTCATTTGACATAGGGTTTTCACCAGAAGACCTCTTGTGATGTCTAGTTGCTTCTAAATGAAAATGGAGCTGATCTGATGTCTAATATGGCTGCCACAGCAGTCATCTTGAAGGTCGTGTTATCGCTACTCCTCAATGGATGGTTATATCAACTTGTAGTTTTCACTGAAAGACTTCTTATGATATCTAGTTGGTCCTAAAATGAAAATGTTGCCGATCTGACATCCAATATGGCAGCCATCTTGAAACTCTTGTTATCGCTACTCCTGAACAGAAAGTCATATTGACATGGGGGTTTTCACCAGAAGACTTATTATGATGTCTAGTTGGTTCTAAATGAAAACGGTGCCAATCGGAAGTCTAATATGGCCACCAGGGCCATCACAAGATTGCACTGAATAAAATGACACACCAGGCAAGTGTCGCCTTCTGTGCCTCCCACCCTCTGAAAAAAACCGCTGCAAACTTTATTTTGTAAATGTATTAATAGTCATGAGAATAACTAAACATAGGTATTTTAATGAAAAAGCTGTATGTTTATTTAATTAAAATACAAAATAAAAGAACATGATCTGTGCAATGTTCCTAAATGAAAATTGTGCCACTTGTTCCTAAATGA
Organism: Margaritifera margaritifera; assembly: GCA_029931535.1. Lineage (NCBI taxonomy): Eukaryota > Metazoa > Mollusca > Bivalvia > Unionida > Margaritiferidae > Margaritifera > Margaritifera margaritifera. Next base: position 3,225,250 of record JAQPZY010001528.1, read on the forward strand.
AAACTGTGCCAATCTGCCATCAAAAATGTCCAGCACAGCAACTATTTGAAAATCTTTTTATCGCTGAAGAATATCAGAGATTGTTTCAACACTCAGCAGTTAAAAGGAAGAAATGGTCTTGTCTTGAATTCCTGGAAATTCTTTTCGCCCAGTAGAGTGTCAGTCCCTTTGAAGGACTCTTATTATAAATGGTTCTGGTTTGGGTTTTTTTGTTGCAAGAGAATGAAGTCTGTGTGACCCCAAACTTGTGATTCTAAGTAGTCAATATCATGGGTTACTTGTCGCACTTTCCTTTTGACACAGAAGAAGGGTATGTTAATAAAGAAGACAAATTGATTACACAGCATACAAATTGATAACTTTTTCTTACTTGAATTTCATTAATATGTACAGATCTTGCTTATAATATCTTAATGATACACTGTATAAGCCTATTTACTGAATTTAATAAAAAAATCTTATGAGAAATAGTTGCTTAAGTGTTAACAAGCTGAGCCAGTCAGATGCAATTTCCCCTCAACATGATGCATCGGTCTGGCTCATAATTGTACCCATCTAAGATCTTTGTGAATTAGGTCTATTTACCAAATTGACTAAAATCTGGATCAGAAATAAAGTCTCTACAGTGCTAACAAGTTCATCCAATCTGCTGCAACATCATTAATATGCGTGGATCTGGCTCATTTTCAAATGTGTGCAAAATCTTTACCATATAAACCTACATTCCAAGTTTGATCATAATAAGATCAGAAACATGGCCTCCAGAGTCATAACAAGTTCAGCCAATCAGATGCAAGTTCCACCTCTTTAATATACATGTAGGTAGAATTCACTCCTTATTGAACTTGGCCAAGATCTTGATATAAGCATATATTCAGAAATGTGGCCTCCAGAGTGGTGACATGCTCAGCAATTTTGCCTGTAAAATCACATCATTATTATGCATGGATCTCGCTCATGATCAAACTTGTCTACGATCTTGATGATATATAAGCATTTTCCAAGTTTTATTTTTTTTTAAAAATCGTATTAAAAAAATGGCTTCCAGAGCAGTAACAAGCCCATAAACCCATATTCTAAGTTTAATAAAAGTCCAATCAGAATATGGCCTTCAGAATGGTTTGGGGCGAGGGGTAACAGCACTTTTAAAACAATAATGGTGTATCTGGCAGAGGAAATGGGAGCGGAGTGCCTTTCACCAAGAACACACCTAGGCAGCCAACCTGAGCTGGCCTGGGTGAGTATCGATACCCTTGACATTTGGATTATGAGTCAGACATTCTATCAACTGAGTTGCCATGGCTCCCTTCCAGAATGGTAATAAGCTCAGCCAGTCAGATGCAAGATCACCTCATTAACATGTTGGATAAAAATAAGGTCAGAAATATGGCCTCCAGAGTGATAATATGGCCAGCCAATTAGATCCAAGATCACCTGATTAATGAGTGGATCTCAATATGAACTTGTCCAAGATTTTGATAATATAAGCCCATATTGCAAGTTTGCTCAAAGTCCAATGAAAAATATGGACTCAGTGGTAACAAAATTAGTTGTCGAAGGACGGATTACAGGTATGGCAGGTAGGTAAAATGGAAAAATTCTTTAAACGACTCCGCAAAATTGACCAGATTTTACAGCATTCTGGCATGAAGGGTTTTTAAATTGTACCAATGATGCCAATCTGCAATCAAATATGGCTGCTGTTACCAAAAATAGAAGAAACTTTAATAAATTGTAATAAATTAACTGCTTATATATAACCAAATTTGACTGTGTCCTAGCTTAAACATCTTTCAGATTTATATAAATGATGTCGTTCCATGATCAAACATATCTCCCATTACTAAAAGTAGAAAAACATTTACACATCTATAAAAAAAACACTGAACAGATTTGAACTCTGACACAAAGCATCCTGTCATAGGGACATTTCAATTTTGGACAAATGATGCTAATGTGCAGTCAAATATAGATGAAGGAAAACTAGAGAAACCTTGAAACAGGTGCTTTCATTACATGCAATCAACAGTACTGGAGAATTTCAACAGGAAGTATCCTAATGATCTCCAGGCCCATTGGAGCTACTTTTTCTGTGTATGTGTGTGTGTGAGGGGATGCTTGGTTCTTGTTTAGCTCACCTCTACTTCATTGCAGAAGTAGGTCACTGACTTATATTTCACACTTCACTGACTTCAGTAAAATCTTCTGTTTTAATTTTCTGCACCAGCAGATCAGGGTCCATGTTGTTTGCTCTACTGATTAGTCCTTACAAACTGCATTGACCCAGACTGCTGACGCATTATGCGATGTCAGATCTGGGTCTATGCAGTTTGCAGTTGGTATCGGCTTATACATGAGTGTACACGGTAAGTCTGAATTATCCTGCACTCATTTAAATACAGCTTGTGAACTATTAAAAACAATTTCAAAACAACCTAAAAATTATATATTTTTGCACTGTCCATGTTCAGAAAAACAAATTTTCGTACAACTACATTTACATGGCGGCTTAAGTACTGTATATACCATATATACTTGCGTATAAGCCGATAACAACAGCAAACTGCATCGACCCATGCTGGACGATCTGGGTCTATGCAGTTTGTAAAGACTAATCAGTAGAACAAACAACATAGACCCTGATCTGCTGGTGCATATTGTGATGGCAGATCTGGGTCTATGCAGTTTGTTAGGATTAATCAGTAGAACAAACAACATAGACCCTGATCTGCTGGTGCATATTGTGATGGCAGATCTGGGTCTATGCAGTTTGTTAGGATTAATCAGTACAACAAACAACATTGACCCTGATCTGCCAGTGCATTATGTGATGGCATATCTTGGTCTATGTTTGCAGCTGGACATGACTTTTACACAAGTATATACATATCTGAACATGTCTTTCTTTTCAAAAAATTTTGAAGAAAATCTAGCCAGCTAAACTTTTTTCATCTGAAATATTTGATGAACATACTTGCTTTTTAAAACTGGGCATTCACTATGTGTATGTTTTCATATTTGAACACTGTGATAATCGTACTGAGATATATATAGCATCTGGTGCATACCGAATGCCAAAACAAAGTGATTCACACTAACATAAGCATTTTTGGATCCCATTAAATAGCATGATCCCACTAGTCAAATGTCAAGATCCACTTTTTATTTAGAAATTCATCAATACAAAATAAAAAACTATGGAGAAGAAGCATTCTGACAGTTGAAAGTAGGAATAAAATGGTAAACTTTCCATAACAATGAATATGCATTGTATATTGTGTTTAACTGAAGATGTAAATGAGTGCAGGAATAAGATTAATGAACTGCTTGCATTTCCTGTGAGACCTTGGCTGAAATGGTAATTACTGGTCCATGAACTCTGCTGTAATAGTGGTCATACTGGCTGTCACTCCAAGGTTACTCGAAGCCTACAACTTTCACCAAGTAAAATCAATGATTTTAGAAAAAGAAAATTGATCTCTGGTTTGTATTTTCCTCATTTTTTTTTATTAAAAAAACTAGATTGTACTGTACATGTTTTTTTTCTCAGCAGATTTGTTTAAATCATGTCAACCATTTTTAAAAAGAAAATTTTTCTGATTTGTTATATCCCAGCACAAATGTGGAAGAAGCATATGGTGTTATCATATAGATTTATTCGTGTCCATTCATCTGGTAACATTTTGTATTTAGGTTCATTTCTCATTTACTTTTAGTTTCTCATTTACTTAGAGTGGTAGGGTCATATAACTTTGAGAGTGGATGCCTCTTTGGGAGTACAACATCATTCAAAAAAAAGTAAGCCAGTGTGACCTGTGTTTCATGCTTCAATGACTTGGTTTAAATATTGTGTTCAAGTCCATTTCCTGTGTTTTGTTGGCTGCAAGGTCATGCAACTTCATGTGTAGATGTGTCTTGGTGAGTACAACACTCCTTATCAAAAATTGGTCAATGTGGGACCATCTATTTCATAATCCATTGACTTGAAGTTTTGAATTGCAAAATAGGGCATGGTAGGGTATCTGTGTGATATAATTACATTTCAAGTTTAGTTTAAAATTTACCAATGCATAACAAAAGAAGGCCAGGGCCTGCATGTTGAGCCCACAATCAAAGTATTGCTGTAAAAAGTGTAACCTTGACACCAAGGTCAAAAAGTTGAATGAGCATGTCACAGTGAACTGTATTGGCTTCATAATGATTCATCCAATGTATGAGGAAAATCCATCAAGCAATTTAGGAAACATAATCAAACAAGAAAACTTTAACCAAAGTCTTAATGCAAATTTTCTATGACCATGACCTTGACCTCAGGGTCAAAGGGGCAAACAAGGGTGTTGCAGAATTAATTGTTGTAGCTTCGTAATGATTCATCCAAAAAATTAATAAAATCCAAAGTTTAGGAAATATAAGCAAATGAAAACTGTAATAAAAATTTTCTACGATTGTTTTCTTGACTAAGACTATTTTCTTGACTCCAAGGTCATAGGAGTGAGTGAGCATGCCAGCCTGACTCAGAGGTCATAGGAGCGAGTGAGCATGCCAGCCTGACTCCGAGGTCATAGGAGTGAGTGAGCATGCCAGCCTGACTCCAAGGTCATAGGAGTGAGTGAGCATGCCAGCCTGACTCCGAGGTCATAGGAGTGAGTGAGCATGCCAGCCTGACTCCGAGGTCATAGGAGTGAGTGAGCATGCCAGCCTGACTCCGAGGTCATAGGAGCGAGTGAGCATGCCAGCCTGACTCCAAGGTCATAGGAGTGAGTGAGCATGCCAGCCTGACTCCGAGGTCATAGGAGTGAGTGAGCATGCCAGCCTGACTCCGAGGTCATAGGAGTGAGTGAGCATGCCAGCCTGACTCCGAGGTCATAGGAGTGAGTGAGCATGCCAGCCTGACTCCGAGGTCATAGGAGTGAGTGAGCATGCCAGCCTGACTCCAAGGTCATAGGAGTGAGTGAGCGTGGCATAGAATGAATTGTTGTAGTTTTGTAATGATTCATGTCAAATATGATGAGAATCTATCAAGGGTTGTAGGAAATATATGTAAATGAAAAACATTATTAAAAACCCTTAACTGTGGACGACAACGACACCTGAAAAGTGACTGCTATGTCTCACTTCCTATTAATGTCACCATGACAAATAGGCATACATGAATTTATATCTCCTGCATGTGATAAGTGTAGACCCTAATATACCCACCCTCCTGCATGTGACAATAGTGTAGACCCAGATATACCCACCCTCCAGCATGTGACAAGAGTCTAGACCTTGATATACCCACCCTCCTGCATGTGACAAGAGTCTAGACCTTGACATACCCACCCTCCAGCATGTGACAATAGTGTAGACCCAGATATACCCACCCTCCAGCATGTGACAAGAGTCTAGACCTTGATATACCCACCCTCCTGCATGTGACAAGAGTCTAGACCTTGACATACCCACCCTTCAGCATGTGACAATAGTGTAGACCCAGATATACCTACCCTCCAGCATGTGACAAGAGTCTAGACCTTGACATACCCACCCTCCAGCATGTGACAAGAGTCTAGACCTTGATATACCCACCCTCCTGCATGTGACAAGAGTGTAAACCCTGATATACCCACCCTCCAGCATGTGACAAGAGTCAAGACCCTGATATACCAACCCTCCTGCGTGTGATAAGAGTGTAGACCCTGATATACCCACCCTCCTGCGTGTGACAAGAGTGTAGACCCTGATATACCCACCCTCCTGCATGTGACAAGAGTGTAGACCCTGACATACCCACCCTCCTGCATGTGATAAGAGTGTAGACCCTGATATACCCACCCTCCTGTGTGTGACAAGAGTGTAGACCCTGATATACCCACCCTCCTGCATGTGACAAGAGTGTAGACCCTGATATACCCACCCTCCTGCATGTGACAAGAGTGTAGACCCAGATATACCCACCCTCCTGCATGTGACAAGAGTTTAGACCCTGATATACCCACCCTCCTGCATGTGACAAGAGTGTAGACCCTGATATACCCACCTTCCTGCACATGACAAGAGTGTAGACCCAGATATACCCACCCTCTTGCATGTGACAAGAGTGTAGACCCTGATATACCCACCCTCATGCACGTGACAAGAGTCTAGACCCTGATATACCCACCCTCTTGCACATGACAAGAGTGTAGACCCTGATATACCTACCCTCCTGCATGTGACAAGAGTCTACACTCTAATATACCCACCCCCCTGCACGTGACAAGAGTCTAGACCCTGATATACCCACCCTCCTGCACGTGACAAGAGTATAGACCCTGATATACCCACCCTCATGCATGTGACAAGAGGCTAGACCCTGATATACCCACCCCCTGCATGTGATAAGAGTCTAGACCCTTATATACCCACCCTCCTGCATGTGACAAGAGTGTAGACCCAGATATACCCACCCTCCTGCATGTGACAAGAGTGTAGACCCTGATATACCCACCCTCATGCATGTGACAAGAGTGTAGACCCAGATATACCCACCCTCCTGCATGTGACAAGTGTGTAGACCCAGATATACCCACCCTCATGCATGTGATAGGTGACTAATGGAGTCAAATGTTTTGACACGAGATGTGTCCCGAGATAATGTTCACACTGAGTAGGTCTTGGAATTTAGGTTTATATGAAAAATCTGACTTTGTACTTTAAGGATTTTACCCTTTTTTGCCTTTATTTTGGTACTGAATGCCTTTTTGGGGATGCCTAAACTCACTCAGTACTATTATCTATATAGCCAGGATTGTGCTGATGTGCCATTAAACCCTATACATACATATATACATCATAGTTGGGCATTATAGAGGTGCAAATATGGTAACATTAATATATGCTGGAAAGTAGTAATCGAAAACCATACTAATATGATTTAGCAATGTTTTGATGAGCCAAATTGGTTCTGCATAATGGCTCATGTATACAGCATAAATAAAGTTGAAGAAAAATCAATTTTACAGTTTTAAAAGAAATCAAAAAGACACTTTATTTTGCTAACCATCAACTTTTCAATTGAGTGTTTCAGCCTTAAACATAACACTGATGCATTACCAACCACCAAAGGTATTTGACTAGCATGAACAGTGATTGAACTTGCATGAAAAATCTGATCAAAACCACTCAAGAATGAAATAAAAGACACAGTGACCTACTTGTGGGGTGAAGGTACCATACTTTTTAAGGTTAAGACCCTCATGAAGTTTCAAGATTAAGACATAACACATAATAGAATAAGGACTTTATTAAAAGTCTAACAAACTATAAACTCATGAAAACTCAAAACAAGAAAACAGTATAACCCTTTCTGACTGATTTACAGGATGGGTCAGTAACAAGTTTTAAAAACTGTAAAAATGTTACTTATTTGTTTGTACAAGTATCAAGTACTAATGACTACTGCTGCAGCATATAGTTACCTTTACTACTATTAAACTGAATAGGTTCTGTATTGTAGCAAGCATGATGAAAATCAAAAGTGGTTGCTCGTATGCCAACATGCAACACACACAAGCACATTCACCCCTTATAAGAGACAATTTTAATAAAGATGAAATACTTTGTATGACAAGAAACACAACTGATTAGTGCCTCCTGTCCAGAGTTACTGTAAATCACTTTTTTTACAACATTAAATATCAGTAACTTTAGCAAATTCTCTATATTTGCAACATAATTTTGGAAAATAAGCTATAGACTAAACATTGTACCATATAACATCATGGTCACTGTTGCAAATAAGCTAGTGACTAGACATTCTACCATATAACATTAAGGTCACTGGAAAATAAGCTAATGACTAAACATTATAGCATGATATAACATTATGGTCACAGTGGCAAAATAAGCTAGTGACTAAACATTGTACCATATAACATTATGGTCACAGTGGCAAATAAGCTAGTGACTAAACATTGTACCATATAACATTAAGGCCACTGTGGCAAATAAGCTAGTGACTAAACATTGTACCATATAATATTAAGGCCACTGTGGCAAAATAAGCTAGTGACTAAACATTGTACCATATAACATTAAGGCCACTGTGGCAAATAAGCTAGTGACTAAACATTGTACCATATAACATTAAGGCCACTGTGGCAAAATAAGCTAGTGACTAAACATTGTACCATATAACATTAAGGCCACTGTGGCAAATAAGCTAGTGACTAAACATTGTACCATATAACATTAAGGCCACTGTGGCAAAATAAGCTAGTGACTAAACATTGTACCATATAACATTAAGGTCACTGGCAAATAAGTTAGTGACTTAACATTGTACCATATAACATTAAGGCCACTGTGGCAAAATAAGCTAGTGACTAAACATTCTACCATATAACATTAAGGTAACTGTGGCAAATAAGCTAGTGACTAAACATTATAGCATCATATAACATTATGGTCACAGTGGCAAAATAAGCTAGTGACTAAACATTGTACCATATAACATTAAGGTCACTGTGGCAAATAAGCTAGTGACTAAATGTTTTACCATATAACATTAAGGTCACTGTAGAAAATATTTTGTGAATTCAGTTTCCTCATTCAGTTCACAAAAACATTTTTGTTCATACAAATTTTGTACTGAGTTGAGGGGGCTGGAACATGGGCATCTGGCTACTACCCATTTTCCTCACATTATAAATGGATGGATTGATGACTGGCATACTCATTTTACAATTTATGTAATTACCCTCCTGCTTGCTAGAAATGCCCCACCTAAACAATGCTTTGATGTCCTCCCCTCCCTCACCCCATTCATCCCTGCCTGCTACTGATACAAATAATCATTCATCTTTTATGACATAAAGGTTAAAATAAAGGACACAGTGGTCGAAAGTCAATAACTTTATTGAATTAGATTCTGTCAAATAAGAACAAATTAAAACCAACTGTAATCATAAGTTAAATAAAAACTCTAAATAAAAGATGAATTTTTAAGCATATCTTGGATATAATGTAATGATTAAAAGCCTCTCACAATATACACTGTGTATCTAGGATAGAATGTAATGATTAAAAGCCTCTCACAATATACACAGTGTATATAGGATAGAATGTAATGATTAAAAGCCTCTCACAATATACACAGTGTATCTAGGATATAATATAATGTATAAAAACCTCTCACAATATACACAGTGTATCTTGGATATAATATAATGTATAAAAACCTCTCACAATATACACAGTGTATCTTGGATAGAATGTAATGTATAAAAACCTCTCACAATATGCACAGTGTATCTTGGATAGAATGTAATGTATAAAAACCTCTCACAATACACACAGTGTATCTTGGATATAATATAATGTATAAAAACCTCTCACAATATACACAGTGTATCTTGGATAGAATGTAATGTATAAAAACCTCTCACAATACACACTATGTATTTTGGATAGAATGTAATGTATAAAAGCCTGTCACAATATACACAGTGTATTTTGGATAGAATGTAATGTATAAAAACCTCTCACAACATACACAGTGTATCTTGGATAGAATGTAATGTATAAAAGCTTCTCACAATATATACCTCTGTACATGATCATCAATTGCATTAATAATATACTACAAAACACAAGGCAAAGTTTGAACCCAAACTTGAAGCCTCAAGGTTCCATGTCTTGTCAGGCAAACATCTGCACACTGCATACTATGAACACATGGCATACCATGTAAAATTAGCATACCATGTACACATGGCATACCATCTACACAGGCCATACCATATACATATAGTATACACAGCTAGCATACCATGTACACATACATGTAGCATACCATGTACACATAGCATAACAGTATTATGGTACACACATATACTACATTATAAAAGTATGCAGATACCATACTTACCCATAATGCAACAGTATTATGGTACACTTACATATACTACATTATAAAAGGAGGCAGATACCATATTTACCCATAATCCAAACAGCTGTGTACAGCATAGACCCAAATCTGCCATCACATAACGTGCTGGCAGATCTGTTATGTGCTTGAAATTATATGTGGAATGACCCTGTTCTGCCACTGCATTATGGGATGACAGCAAATCTGGGTCACATTGTTGAAAGTTGAGTGAACATAATAAATGAGTAAATATGGTTCTGTAGCATTGTTGAAGTATGCATGAACTTAAGATTAGACACAATTATATAGTCTGCACCCTTTAATTGGAAAGCACAATAACAAGAGCATTGTTGAACTATGCATGAACTTAAGATTAGACACAATTACATAGTCTGCACCCTTTAATTGGAAAGCACTGTAACAAGAGCATTGTTGAACTATGCATGAACTTAAGATTAGACACAATTACATAGTCTCTACCCTTTAATTGGAAAGCACTGTAACAAGAGCACTGTTGAACTGTGCATGAACTTGAGATTTCCAAAAGAACATGAAATAAAACTGATTCACAACTCAAAACAAAATTTGCCAAAATGCTATTGTATCACTCACACTGCCTGGGCAGATTTCAAATACTTGGCAAAGTCAAAGGAGCATGAAAAGTAGTTCATTGTGACCTCCATGCAGAGACAATGTTAGCACCTATACCAAAAACTCCTGCCGGAAAAGTTATACTTATGTCTCACCTATGCTTCACAGGTGAGACAATAAAATGAATGTTAGCACCATCTTAATTTGACTGAATGTAGACACACACACACACACACACACACACACACACACACACACACACACACACAACTCAAATAGTTACAAAATGAGGCAACAAATTCTGAATGACTAATATATATGAAGACACAGGGATGAGAAACAACTGGGAAAGTACACATTTTAAAAAGTATATATAACTTTCTACTGATTTTAAAATATGTGATCTATTCAACAAAAACTTTAAATATATCATCAATCTTAGATAAACTATCTTAATATTCATCAAGACTGTCAGTAATATGTCATTTTTGGACTATTTGTTTTTATTCCTGAATACTGTACTGGCACACAGTTATGTTGGTCTTTCTTGCACCACTTTCACTAAAATCTTAAAATTTTCCATCAAGCTGCTTAGGACATTTTTTGTAGAATAACAGTGCTATTTGGTCTAATGTAGAGATAGTATAAATGATGAAAATCATTATTTTAATTCTTAATTGATACAAAAGAATGTCTTTCTATTCCTAAATAAACAGAAGACATATTTCTCAATTTCAAGAAGCCTCAACTACAAGACTAAAAAATAACAAGGCTAATTTCTGAGAAATTTTAGTCTCTATTTGTATGGTAAGTTTCTCTAAATTTCATCCAATTTGTCAAAGCAAGAAGAAAGATATTGAAAGATAACAATTTGAGGATGATAATTCCAGATGTAAAGGAAACTGGACCATGATCTGTTATACTTAGCCAACAAATGCAAGCAAAACAACAATATGATGTAGTTCAAAAGGTCGACACCTTTTCTTCTTTTTAAATTTATCATGTATTATGTAAACAATAAAAATGTTTATTGGATTTGCAACTGATTCCTGATATATATCTTCCGAGTTTAATTTCATGTCAGAGTCAGAGCTGGAACATTACAGAAATATATATCAGGAACATTTATATTTTTACATCCATACTATATATTATATCCCCATACCCATCTCATTATATCCACAAGAATGAATAAAGTTTTACTTTTGCTAAATTTTTTACATCTGTAAGTAAATGAAGCTATTTGTTATTTTTTAATATGTTTTAAAAAATTTATATTATGGCTAGTTTTGACTATACAATACACAAAATTTATTTGAATCATCAGAGAGGAAGTCCTATGTCAACATATGATGACAAGGTCAAGTTTATCATATATTGTTTACATAGAAATTAGCATAAGATACGTGAAGTCAAACCTAAATTAGTGGTCACTAAGGCTGCAACGTTACCAAAATGTCTAAACGTGTACATGGTGTACAATAACCGAAATGATGCCTTTTAATCTAAATGGTTAGAAACTCATCTTTTCCACCTATCTACCAGCTAATCTTACTGAATAGTTGACAGCTACTAGGAATATAATGTGCATGCTCATTTGCTGTACATTCTTCATCTCGTATTATGACAAGTTCAGTTTGTAAGACATGTCTTTGTTGAATATATCTGACAATTTCAGCATAACATCCCTAGGATTATAGTGACTTTGTTTCCTACTGTTACATATATGTACATGATGAATAAAAATCGATAATGGATTCGGATGTACTGCCTAGACATGCTCATGGGATGCTTTTGTAGGATCTACCATGACCAAAACTATGCAGTGGCTTACAAACTTGAAATGGTGTTTCTTTCTTTTTTTTCTCTCTTTCTTAAATGTTACTAATAAAAGGTTCTGTTAACAAACATGTTGTTTAAAGGTAAATACTGTAGTTTAAAGAAATTTTGTATCAGCATTATCAGTAAATGAACCTGATGTGTAATGTTGTTTAATGTGCACTGTAACTAGTTCTCATTAACTTCTGCTCTTTTTCTATCAATGCCACATTCAATGTGAAAATCATAGATACAGTAGGACCCCGCTATAGCACGATGGTCGGGGTCCACAAAACGGGATCGTGCTATGTCCCGAACCGTGCTATAACCAACCTAGACAAAACAAAGTCATTTAGCTGAAGAAAATGATGCATGCTCCAAAAAAAAAAAATGGGGGGGGGGAGCTCAAAACAATATGCTTCATTGGCACAGTTACCATCTTAAATCAATGCATAATAAACGATAAATACACATGCAGTGAAAACAGAGATTGCACATATAATATTTTACTTTATTCAGAGAACCATGCATTGGTACATTTATATGTAAATGTCTATTGTATAGCATGAATAGTTAAAGGATCAACACGTGTACTCACCAGCCAATCTCATGACATGCGTAGGAGTGAGTCTATAATAATTCCATCGAAAATATGCACACAGAAGTATAATATCATTGTCTGATAAAGTTCTGAAATCCTACATCGTCATCTAGTCATTGTAAATCGTCGTCGTCTAGTCATCATAAATCACGTCCGACTCCGATTCCTCAGCTGTACTGTCATATGCGGGTGCTTATGCAGAGACTGGGCTTGGGCTCTTGCAAGTAACTGTTTGATCATAAAGTCAGAAATCTATTAAAGGATGCAACTGGACACGTGTCAATTGTGCGGCAAGATCACAGGGAGTTCAAATAACCACCCTCTGTTACTTGGCACTGAACAAACTCGCGGCTTGATCAAAGGGTTGTCACGTGGGAAAACAAAGAGTGTGGTGCCTTTACAAGCTAAGGGATTAAGGTTAAAGTATATGCACAGGAAGTTGTAGAACTCTACTTGAAAACAAAGTGAGCGCTTTTACAAGCCAGAGGCTTATCGGCCCACGTGCACTGGCAGATAACTTGGGAAATATCACTTGGGAATTAAATCTGACTTGTGGAAACACCGGACGTAATCCTGTCCATGGCTTCAAGCTTCTAATTAACAGAAAAAGCTTAACATTTCCGTGTACTGTTATCCATTGTAAATACATGTAACTACTAATTAAAACTCTGACACATATTTGTTTGCATGACTACAGCAAGAATAATTGTTAATCAACAATGGGGTCATTTTTATAGGGAATGTACAATATTATTCACTGGTCAACTGATTGCATGGCGAATGTCTAACAACACCACCAAGCCACATGTGCGCGTTGGCGGCTTTCGTGTTTTTGATGTTTTATAAATCATTGCCGCATGGTTTAAACTTGGCTGTGTATGCAGTTGAATGAGCAAACATATGTCGGCTATTGTTTGAGCAATGATTGAGCAACGATTGTACACAGAATGTATTGAAGACAAACACAAAGAAGACTTAATGACTTTATTGTTCATGTATCAGTAATAATAAGATTAACACTTGTCAACTGTAAAATGAGCTGACATCGTTCAAAAATAAACTAAGATCAAAGTGCAGTGATTGACTACTGACACATTTGAAATGAACATTCACAAATAGAAATATTCACCATCTTTATTCATGTATTGAAAGATGCAATCATAAGACACTTTTTCATCAAGAATACAATACAGCTTGCCAAATTATTAAATCAAACTCTTGTTTATTTTGACAAAATTTTGCAGTAGTTCAAGAAATTGGCGAAATTATTGTAAAATTTCTGTATCCACGCCACGATCGTATTATATCTGAATTCATACACGATCTCTTCCCCAAAATGATAATTAATTTTTTACACAGTAATTTTCGTACTTTGAAAGAAAAAAATATTTTCATGTACGAAAAAATAGATGAAATTTCGGGAGCCATGCCACGATCATGTTATATCCGAATTCGTGCTATAACGAAGCGTGCTATAGCGGGGTCCTACTGTACAAGCTTTCAAAAAAGAATTAACATAAAAATCCTACTAAACAATCCTCTTAAGCAAAAATGTGGTAATATATAATTTATTTGGAAATGGTTGTTCCTGTGCCAATGACAGCCGCATGCATGTTCGTTTACATGTTTACTGATTTTGTAAACTTTTACTGGCAGTAAACAAAACTAAGATGTTTACACATGTAAACATTGCAGCCCAAGTGGTCACCTCTATATAAAGATACCTGACTACCTTAGACCTTTTGCTATATAAATAATGTAGTCAGTGATCAATATTCCAAATGCATTCAGTTTCTGTACATAACAGTCAGACTGACACAAGTCCATAAATCATATGTCTTAATTGTTGAGAGTTGAGAGTTTACATAATTGGCTAGGTAAAGTAATAATCAAAAGCAGATATATTCCAAATACTGCTCCAGCATTCTCTTGTAAATTTTGCTCTCTTTCCATCTTTCATGTTGGATTGCCCATTGAGATGACCCTTTGTATCATGATACATATATCATTTTGGATTGCCCAGTGAGATGACCCTTTGTATCATGATAGATATATCATGTTGGATTGCCTAGTGAGATGACCCTTTGTATCATGATACATATATCATGTTGGATTGCCTAGTGAGATGACCCTTTGTATCATGATATATATATCAGGACATTTGTCTCCTGATACATATATCAGGACATTTGTCTCTTGATACATATATCAGGACCTTTGTTATCATGATACATATCATATCAAAACCTAGGTATCATGATACGTATCATACCAGGACTTGGGTTCAAAATTGCTAGCATGAAAGCATTTTGCTAGTTACAATTCTGAAATGTTAGTTAACTGCATTTAGTTTTATTGTTGAGAATATTGCCACTAGCAACATTGAGCCATGAGGACCTTTGCATCATGATGCATATCATTCTATAACATAAGGGACAATACATAATTCTAAATAAGAACTTTACTCTAGTTAAGCAATTATCAGTTGAGCATCATGCCACATTTTCTAACTTTGGACAGTGCTCAGTTACATTTTTGGTGAGAAAAATTATATTATTCCAAATGCAAGGTTCCAAAAATGCAACAACAATTACCAAAAGTAAGACATGTATCTGGTCACACTTGCAAAAACTGCACCACTAATTATAATTGCATACATTCACAGCCTTTCCAATATTACTCTGGCTTTTTATAGTTCATCACTTTCCCTATGATGTAGTGCCACTATTGCATTTTAGCAATTTTCTGACAACATGTATTTAAATGTGTTCTAGAATGGGGATAGGGATAACAATCTTGTGTTTGAGGATCTGAATGGTAGTTTTACTGTCAGAAATATATGTTTTACTGGCTCGACTAATGTGTTGCAAGTAAAACTCAACTGTTTTAAAAGTGTGTTAGAATGGGGATGGGGACAACAGTCTTGTGTTTGAGGATCTGAGGACCTGAATGGTAGCTGGGGATAACAGTCTTGTGTTAGAGGACCATAAATGGTAGTTTTACTGTCAGAAATATATGTTTTACTGGCTCGACTAATGTGTTGCAAGTAAAACTCAACTGTTTTAAAAGTGTGTTAGAATGGGGATGGGGACAACAGTCTTGTGTTTGAGGATCTGAAGACCTGAATGGTAGCTGGGGATAACAGTCTTGTGTTAGAGGACCATAAATGGTAGTTTTACTGTCAGAAATATATGTTTTACTG
Source organism: Margaritifera margaritifera (assembly GCA_029931535.1). Classification (NCBI taxonomy): domain Eukaryota; kingdom Metazoa; phylum Mollusca; class Bivalvia; order Unionida; family Margaritiferidae; genus Margaritifera; species Margaritifera margaritifera. The sequence goes on from JAQPZY010001528.1 coordinate 3,241,351, forward strand.
GCTCGACTAATGTGTTGCAAGTAAAACTCAACTGTTTTAAAAGTGTGTTAGAATGGGGATGGGGATAACAGTCTTGAGTTAGAGGATCGAAAGATCTTAATAATGGCTTTACTGTTTTACCAACTCCACTGATGTGTTGCCAGCAATACTACATTTGTGAAAGTAAAACATATTAAAGTTTTCAAATACAAGACTTTAATGCCCTAAATTTATAAATAAAAAAAATTCTTGACTTTAAATTGTAAATTCACTATTTTGTGGGGTACCAATATTTGTGGATTTTGTGGTTGTATCAGACCATGTATTTAAAGACCCTATGATCAATGATCCTTATATAAAAACAACATAACCACCTTCATCAATCCCCCAAAACAACAGAACCGCCTTCATTAATCACAAATACAGATACTAATGAAAATGTAATTTATTTTCAAAAATAAGAAAAATAATATACATGACAGGACTTGAATTTAGAGTATCTTGTAACAATCATTGCCCATGTCGTGCTGTCAAAATTTGTAAGCTCCACCAATGTTCTTTCTACAGATTTAGATAACATATGCTTGCCTTTGCACTTGAAATCACAAAATTATCAGATGATAGCTCTCTGATTATATACAGTACAAGAGTCAGAACATATGAATATAGACAACTATGGTGTCACTCCCAACTCTTCCATCCATCTCAGTCCTTCCAATGTGCTTTCTACAACAAATGATAAAATAGTAAAATCAGTGCAAAAAATTAAATTTATTTCCATCTAAATAATTAAGCTTTGAAGTTATTAAACTTTAACATACAGTAGAACCCTCTTATCTGAACAATTGTCCATATATAACAAAGTGGTTATTTAACACCATAATATTTTTCTGTTTTCTATGTAATTTTGCTAAAGTGAACAAGTTTAATTGGATATATTTTAAATCTAAACTGGTGCCTATGTTGATTTTATGAGACAAGACATTTTTAAGTAAATGATGTTTCTCCTAGAATTCTTACCCAATCATATTAACATTAAGAAACAAACTGCACTACCTCTTGAATCCAGCCCTCTTGAAGATGGAAAATGTTGTCTTTCTCATCTATATATCATATAGACAAAGGGAAGAAACTTCCAGATTACCTACCCTTGACACCACTAGGTGGCCACCATATACCAAATGTTGTTCAGTTAAAGCTTGAGCAAAACATCAATGTGGATGCTCACATCTGTGGGTAGGTGTAAGGGACTTTACAGAAATGTGATCTGGTAAATATTCTCAGAGAAACATAATTTGCTATAAAAATTTCCTTTCTTCATCTAATACATAACCTGATCACATTAAAGTTCGGAGAATAGGTAATACAAGGAGGAAATGCATGAGCATCCAACCTCTACCATAGGTACCCTTTGAGGGAAATACTACGAGAATCCCTATATGAAGGATAAACCGCTCCCCTAACATAAAAAGACAGCGCAACCGAAGGTCATCTGAACTTTCACTGAAGCCACTGACTGTCATACACAGTCAATACGTAACAGAGGGAGAAATCTATGTGCATGCAACCTCTACCACAGGTACCCTTTGAGGGAAATATGGCTGGAATTCCTATGGGGGCACTCTACAGATAATACATGCTTCTGAGAGAGTGACAGGTGTAAGATGAAGTTGTTTGCATTTGCAACATGCACAATGGAGAGAATGTTGACATACCTCTATGCTACTTTCATGTACTGTGGCTGAAATTTCTTTACATATTGTACTTGTGGAAATTGGACATGATCTAAGCACACAGCAGACCGAAATGGCCACTCCAAAGTACTCGAAAAAAATCAGCCTGAATTAGTCCAAAGTACACTATTGTCAGCAGTTATTAAAATAGGGAAACAAATTTTGCCAGAGTAGGCAATACCAGCCTCTAAAAGTACAATGAATGAATTACAAAATATATAAAAAGTACAAAAAGTTATCAGCTCTTTTTTTTAATTTACCTTTGAAGTCCAGGAAGTGAAAATGACCAAGCAGAGCTAGCAGTTTTTTGAGAGGTGAACATCTTAAGTAAGACCAAGCTGTATACTCTATTACCCAAATTGCACCCATCAATCATACACCAAAATAAAGGGAATTCAAAGTTCTTTTAACAATACCTAAGATATACAAGGTCTTTTTTAAATAGCCAGGACAACCAGTGAGGAAAACCTGGGTAATTCTTTTTCTTTCAAAATCTAATCCTATGCAAAGTAAGAAACTGGAGAGTGCCACCTATATGAAGGATGAACCACCTCCCTATCATAAAAATGCAGCACAATCAAAGGGCACTTGTAACTGAAAATGAATGTAATTATCTTACTGAGAACAATTCTGGGCAATTCCAGCATGAGCAATCCCATGCCAGAGAGAAGGCTATGCTGTCATTAACAGGATCTGGTATTTGTTTGGGCCACTGCCACTGGACCCACCAGAGTCAATTCCCTTCTTTGCAATGCCAGATCTCAAGGACAGAAGCTCGAGAAAGTTGGCTGTGCATACCAGCCAATAGCTTCAATGATGTCTCAGATCAAAACATTGCACTTGAATGCAAGGCTTGCGGAATCACCATAACTTATATGCTGAAATTTCATGAAGCTTATCTGGTCCTGTGAAACTTCAGAGTATGCTCAGCATATCATACTCAAGTCAAGATGTTAAAGGGTTATATCATGTTCCCCCTGGAAGGAAAAGGTGATGTCAAGTCCACTGACTAATTTCTGTCTGTCAAAGTAGTGCCCTCAGACAATAACCTATTCTTGGCTCTGAAGCCTGGTTGTGTTTTAGGACAACTGAACCATCCAATCTGAATTGGAGATAGTTCAGAAAGGGCATGCAACCCACTCCCAAAACTAGGACTATCAAAATAATGTTCTGCAAGACAGTGGCTTCAGCAATGTTCTAGCCTGGAGCTCAAACTTGTCTGAGTTGAGCCATGTCATAACCAAAGAAAGGTTACATTTGGAGAAGAAGCTGAGTGACCATGGTTGATTCGGATTAAATTGGCCAGCAAGCCCAACATGTCCTTGTCATGGCCTGCACCCCCTCTACATGCTGCATAAGATGGGATGGTCGTTTAGTTTACAGCCCAACTCATCATAACAGCTGACCTCTGGTCATTAGCAGCAATGGACTGCATGTTAACCAGCTGGACAGCTTGGTCAGAAGCCAGGACAGCAGCAGATGGCAAGGATGGCAAGTTTGGAACTGAACCCCATGTGTACTGATTGACAGACACTCTAGCCCCGCTCTGGCATGCCAGATGACATACACCCACTTCTGCCAAAATTGAAAATCATTCATATGGCATATCAAAAACATTCATAGTGAATTTCAGGATGGAGTAAGATCTCGTCTGATAAATGGATCCAAAGTATCGATAGATGGCCAGTTGGCAAGCTGGATGGACTGGTCAAGAGCCAGGACAGCACCAGAAGACATAGACAGTTGGTGTAGCTGGTGGAAAACTCCAGCAATGTCAGTCAAAAATAATCCCATGTGCCAACACTTACTGGCATTCTAGACCTGTCTGGCATAAGGAGGCTGCCTAAGAAGGGAGAAAAAACTCCAGACACATCCATGTCAGTAGTTTTGGTGAAAAGCATTTTCTCTACCATCTAATGCTTCCATAAAACAGTGGGCTCAGTCCCTTCTGACCAAACTGTGCAGGCACTGCAAGTTTTAAACAGAGGCATGTTTCATGAGTGTCCCCTGAGACCATGAACTTTCTTTTTTATTACATGGTGTATCTAGTCACCATTGTGTACCTGTAATGACAATCAAAAAACAACTAAGCCATGTAATGAAGCAGAAAGGATGCAAACTGTACATCAATTAATGTAACGAAGTTAAGGGAGAAGAAGCACCATCATCCCAAGACATAGTGCAGTACCTGCCCACAGGATTCACCATCACATCAGACCTGCCAACTGAACAATCAGATGGCACACAACATGGTTTGTGTCACTAGGATTGATGGACAGCTGGGCTGCAATGTGGATGAATTGGTTGTACAGGTTCCTGTAACATGCCATATACAACAGAATGGTCGGCTGGTTTGTGGCGTGACTTGTCAATATGACCAACCTCTGGTCATTAGTGGTTATGGACAGACTGCTGAACTGGCTAGTCGGCAGCCTGGATAGCAATGCAGACAGACTGGCTGTACAGGTTCCAATAGCAAGCCATATACAACAGACAGACTGGCTGTACAGGTTCCAATAGCAAGCCATATACAACAGACAGACTGGCTGTACAGGTTCCAATAGCAAGCCATATACAACAGACAGACTGGCTGTACAGGTTCCAATACCAAGCCATATACAACAGACAGACTGGTTGTACAGGTTCCAATAGCAAGCCATATACAACAGACAGACTGGTTTTACAGGTTCCAATAGCAAGCCATATATAGCAGACCAGTTGGCCAGTTTGTGGGAAGGCTTGTTGATGTAACCAACTTCTGGTTGTTAGCGGTTATGGCTGACTGGCTGGTTGGCAATCTGGATGGAGATGAATGGCAAAGAAATTTGGTGCTAATACAAAATTGTGAGAGCAGAATTAAACGCCATGCTCCTAGACCTACAGGCACCCTGGCATTGCTCAGACATGCGGGGGGGGGGGGGGGGGGCCTTATGCCCACTGTGCTACCAACAGGTGGGAGCAAAATCTGCATTTATCCAAGTCTGTACTGGACAGACTTGATCAAAAGCATGATACAAACTCCCTCAAAGCCAATGCTGTACATTGTAACTTCACCCAGTGGAGCACATCCCCTCTTACCATGCTGTACAAACACTGCCAGGTGAAGATGATATACACATGGTATAAATGAGGCATGCCTCATGTGTGCCTTCAGAGACTTTAAACTTTTTTCTTCTTCAAACATTTTGTCACCATATCTGAAATGACATTGAAATTGACACAAAGGTCCACAAACTTAAAAAAAAAAAATGCACATTGTCATAGAAAAATAAAATCTAAAGTAACCAATGCCTTAAAGTAACCTTAATTAGCAATACTATACTGATTTCCTAGGCAGATGCAATCAATTAATGATGAATTCTGATGGATAATGAGAGGCGATGGGGTGTGATCACATCACAGCAAAAGCTTAAACTGAATAACATCCAGCATAAGGGTGGCCACCTGATGGTGGCATGGGTAGGTAATCTGGAAGTGTTTTTTATTATTGTTTACATGCTATAGAGATGAAAAAGATGACAATTTTTCTCTTCCTTGGAGGGCTGGATTTGATAGAAGAGTTTATTTCCTAACATTCAATGATATGAAAACCATTCTAATGTCTTAAACTTTAATTTCATAATTAGAGACCTTATTGCCACATGTTTTGAACTGATTCCTTATATTTTGTTTTTGTCACAATGTACTCTACAGTTATAATGTACTCTACAGTTACAATGTACTCTACAGTCACAATGTATTCTACAGTCACAATGTACTCTACAGTTACAAACACAATAAGGAACCCTCTCAGGAACCTTCCAGGTATTATTTTTTTATTTTTCAAATATCGGGCAATGTTAAAGTTCATTTTTGGATTTTGTGTGGAGCTCGAAGATAAGGAAATTGAGGGCAGAAGTTATTTACCTCACAAGCAAATATTTGTAAAGTGGTTCGTTGCTATGAGGAATCTCCATATTATATCTATTCCATTTAAACCACCATACAGGGTCAGAAGGCAAGTTTCATTTAGACCCAGTCTATTCCATTTAAAACACCTACAGGGTCAGAAGGCAAGTTTCATTTAGACCCAGTCTATTCCATTTAAAACACCACACAGGGTCGGAAGGCAAGTTTCATTTAGACCAAGTCTATTCCATTTAAAACACCATAAAGGTCGGAAGGCAAGTTTCATTTAGACCCAGTCTATTCCATTTAAAACACCATACAGGGTCAGAAGGCAAGTTTCATTTAGACCCAGTCTATTCCATTTAAAACACCATACAGGGTCAGAAGGCAAGTTTCATTTAGCCCCAGTCTATTCCATTTAAAACACCATACAGGGTCAGAAGGCAAGTTTCATTTAGCCCCAGTCTATTCCATTTAAAACACCATACAGGGTCAGAAGGCAAGTTTCATTTAGACCCAGTGTACAAACAACTGACATTATTTTCCCTTTGATGCCTATCACATAGAAGAGTACTTTCTGTATAAGAACATCCACCCATATACATTATTTGGGAGTCCCTTCTGACCCTGCTATATATTTTTTAATGGAATAGCCCTAACAAAAGACGCAGACAGAGGAATTCCCCCTTTGATACCTCACAGACATATGCATACAAAAAAAGTTTATTCAAATTAATGCCATTTGTATGGATTATGAATTTTCTATTACAGTGATGGATTACTGTACTTGACTTAGCTAATCACTTTTCTTTTTTAACAATTCATTAATTTTTCAAAAGCTAGGATATTTCATTCAACTTAACTTTCCTTCATATAAGTGATATAGTCACTGGCCCATTAAAAATGTTCAGTTCTTCTGTCATCTAACTTAATATATTCTCAAATTAAATTTTTTTTTATAGAATGATATTACAAAGTCACCACTTGCCTCCTCTGGGCTTGTATTCCAGGCCTATGTACCCATCATATCCCATTTCTTCTATAACCCTGAAGATATGCTTGTAATTGATTTCCCCATTCAAATCTGGCTCACCTCGGTCAGGAGCCTGAGCAATCTGTATATGGCCTGCAAAACAAAGGTGGATACATGCATGAAGCCAGATCTAGATGGATAGGTGCCACTACCAACTGAAACCTCAGTGACAATTTTTACCTCCATCAGTGACCCAGTGGAATGAATATAAATTTCTGCCATAATGTACTTGTAGTGCTAATATTCTGGTGGTCCTCATTTTACAAGACCACTCTCAAGAGACACTATCCCCCAATGAAAGGCCACTGTATCCTGCACCAAAGTAGTGCACTTGTATTATTTTGTCCCCCTAAATGTGGCCACTTTTTTTACAAAGCAATCTTTTCATCACACACAGGGTGGCCTCATAAGAAATGGATCAAATGTGTTGCTGTATCACATTATTAAATGGGTGTTTTTCTATTGGTTTTGTTATAGGTCCTTGGTCAGTTGTATTACTGTATGGTGTTCAGTGGCAGCACGAATGGGGGAATTTGAGGGGGGAATTGCCCCTGGGTGCCGGGTGAGGAGGGGTGCGGTTGGGAGCTTTTTTTTGTAGCTGTAACCGGGTCATAGATGGGGAGGGGGGGTTGGAGGTTGGCAACTGATATAAAAACTGTTCTCTGTGGCAAAGTAGGGTACCACTAAAGAACATTGCCCCCGGGTGAAATTGCCTCGGTAGAGGTGCCACTAAAGAAGACTGCCCCCTGGTGCTTCAAACGTTTACGCCACCACTGATGGTGTTATTAAATGAGTATTTTCTATTGGCTTTGTTATAGCTCCTCGGTCAGTTGTATTATTGTCGACTGTCCTAACTTCGTGCCCGTCCTTGATTCATGCGCCATGTTTCTCATGACATCACGCACTTGTTGTGAGATCCTGACATTATCAACTGTGTCACTAGCATTCGTTGACAATCACAGTAAGTGCTGATTAAGAAATATTTGATTAAATGAATTGAAATATGTACTACAATTCAAATTGAAAAAACATAATGAAAATGGACAATTTTACTAATGCCATACTTGCTTCAACTTTGTGGCCCTGACATGAGTGTTAGCTGTTCAAGCCAGGGCTGATGTTCACACAGTGGTTTTCTTTACCTTTTGATTAGCGGGAAACCCACAACAGAGATTTTATAGATGTCAAAGGCAACGTAAAAATTTGGTCACTATAACATGCACTTCTTATATCATGTTAGAAAAAATAAATCCAATGAAAAACTATATAGTATGACATTTTTCATTGAAATATTTTAAATGAAAAAAAATCTTTGTTATGAAATAGCATGAAAAAAATCTTTTACAAATTTACTTTATCTTTAAATATGATAATTTTTTCAGACAGCTTGAAGAAAAAAAAAAAAAATGCATCATATTTTTTTTCTTTGAGTTTTTTTTCATCATTATCATGTGTTTTATTTCAGTCGATATGCGTTTGAAAGAAATGAAATATATTGCATATACAAATATTAATAATACTGGGACATCACACCCGATCGATTTCTACACATTGACCTAATTGTCACATTCCAATCTTACGTATTTCAAGAGCACGAACCATGGACATACTTCTGGAAATAGACAAATTTTGACACTCTCGGAAAAATGGTTGCTTGCAAAAAATGTAGAGAGTTTATAAACATTTTTGAACGATGAATAAATTAAGTAGATATAGTTGAACACTTTCTATGGCAATTTCAATAGTTTCTCGCAATATTATAATATAAGTGTTAAAATTAACGTTGAGGGCATGAACCATGGCAGGTCGAGGATACTGTATCATGTTATTAAATGACTCTCTTTCTATTGGTTCTGTTATAGATCCTTGGTCAGCTGTGTTACTGTATCAGGTTATTAAGTGGGTGTTTTTCTATTGGCTTCGTTATAGGTCTTCGGTCAGTTGTAATACTGTATCGTGTTATTAAATGACTGTTTTTCTACTGGCCTTGTTATAGGTCCTCAGTCAGTTGTGTTACTATTGTTCTTAAACGGTTGTTTTTCTATTGGCCTTACTACAGATCCTCAGTCAGTTGTGTTACTATTGTTCTTAAACAGGTGTTTTTCTATTGGCCTTACTACAGATCCTCAGTCAGTTGTGTTACTATTGTTCTTAAACAGGTGTTTTTCTATTGGCCTCACTACAGATCCTCAGTCAGTTGTGTTACTATTGTTCTTAAACAGGTGTTTTTCTATTGGCCTTACTACAGATCCTCAGTCAGTTGTGTTACTATTGTTCTTAAAAGGGTGTTTTTCTATTGGCCTCACTACAGATCCTTGGTCAGTTGTATGGACCCTCATCAAGAACCAGATGTGGGACACAACATTTAGGGACCTAAAATGCAGCCAACAGAAACACCACCATTGAATGACATTTTAAATATTCAACTTGGTATAAAAACATCTTTAATTTTTTTACTCTTTCACTATGACTCATGTGTTTATCTGCTGCATAAATGTGCCTTGCCTCTGCAGTGACTGATAAATCCACTTGTAAACAAAGCACTGCTATCCGCTATAGCAGATATATCTGCTTGCTGGTTATGCTCCATATACCTCAGTGACAGATAGATCCACTCTGTATGTTCATGTTACAATTGGTCTTATTGGTCAATAATTGGAAGTAAAAGGACAATCAACCAATCAAAATAGAGTTAACAAATGATTGTTCTTACTAAATCTGGGGATTTTTTGCAATTTCGTACCATGTGTTAGTTAATGCATGCGTTTGTAGTTGACAGTGGAAACAATAGCTATTGCTTACGCTAGCAATTCAGAATCCAAATTGTCAGGTTTTTCTGAACTTGACAATTTGTCAAGTCTGTCCAAAATTGAGACAGAATCCGATGATGAAGACAGCGAAGTGTGAACAAGAGAGCCACATACTCTGAATGTCACAGAGTTTACTGAAAGTGTTGGCCCAACTTTCGTTTTAGATGAGGGGAAGAAAGAAATTGTTTTTTTCTTTAAAATTTGTTCCCTAGTGCTGATCGAAGGAAATGTGGCACAAACAAATGGATATGCAGCAAGATGTATGGAAGAAAAACCCGATTCACTCTGGCAACCCATGACAATGGATGAAATGCTAGCCTTTCTAGGAATACATTTGATTATGTCAATCCAGGCACTTCCGACCTATAGACTAGCTTGGCGATCTACATGGCCCTTCTAAATACCAAGTATTCCCACAATTATGACCAGAGTATGTTTTGAAAAGTTGTCAAAGTATTTTTATGTAAATGACACCATGCAGAATCCACCAAGACGCCAGCCTGGACATGACAAGTTGTGTCACCTAAGACCAGTTATTGACAAAATTTCCAAAAACATGTCTTGCAAATTACAAGGGTCATAAAGAGCAGAGTGTGGATGAAGGGATGATTGCATATAAAGGTAGATTATCCTTCAAGCAATATTTGCTGGCGAAGCCCACTAAGTTTGGAATAAAAGTTTGGGAATGGGCTGACCCACACAATGGTTATGTGCACGAGTTCCAGTTGTTGCAGTTGGACTGAACTTATACAAAAGTATATACGGTAGATTGCTAGATACGGTAGATTGGTAGATACGGTAGATTGGTAGATACGGTAGATTGGTAGATACGGTAGATTGCTTGAACTTATACAAAAGTAAATACGGTAGATTGGTAGATACGGTAGATTGGTAGTTACGGTAGATTGCTTGAACTTATACAAAAGTAAATACGGTTGATTGGTAGATACGGTAGATTGGTAGATTGGTAGATACGGTAGATTGGTAGATTGGTAGATACGGTAGATTGCTTGAAAAGAAAAAGTGCATTACTAATTTACATATCATCATCACCATCATCATAGTTATTGTGATCATCATCATCATCATCATCATCATTATTATTTTTAAATAATATTCAGTCAATTAAGTTACCAAGTCAAAGCAGCTGTTTAAAATGGATGGCCATGCCTTTCATTTGTGTCTTTTTCCTTTCTTTACTCAATCTAATTTAAACTAAACAGAAGCAAAATCCCAGTGTTCATTACATTTTACATATATGTAGGATGCCATGAGACAAGTGTGTGTTTGAAAAATTTTAAATATTAAAAAGAAATGTGTCAACTGCAGGTTAATGCAAACAGAATGAAAAAAGACAGGTCCTAATTTTTGATATGAATTTTTACACATCTAAAATTTTTGTACAAACAGTCAAATAAATGTTCACATGCATCATAATCTATTACTGCTTGACTTGAGAAATTAAATCATTAATTTTTCCAGCAATTAAAAAGATAAAGCTGTAAAAAGAAGCCATTATACAGTATATTAAGTTTCTGTTTTCTTTTTTTATAAACAAAATCAAAAGCAGAATTATAAAAAATTACCAATGAAGGGCATTGCAGCTTTCAAATTTGCTGTCAGATCTCCTGCTATAAGTTGGACATGAAATACGTCCTGAAAATAAATGGAGACATTCATATTACAGTAACATGAACTGATGAACTGAAACATTTACTCTTATTGTATTTACCATCCAACAAGTAAAAGAAAATTTCTACAGGAAAAATTTTGAAAATACTGTTGACCACAAAACTATAGCAAACAAAATATTTTCGTAAAATCACAAAAAGATTATTCATAATATAGACTATGATACATTTTATTTTTCAATAAGAGTATTTAACATCATTTTTTAAAATTTCTATTGAGGAAGAATTAAAAGCTATAGCGTGATGAACTGGGATATTAAAAGCAGTTTTGTAAACTGACGCTATTAGTTCATTTCTTGTGGACACCATGTAGAAAACCAGATGTACATGCAGTCCCAGACATGTACATCTCCGAATTTTAGGCATGTTTTTCTAAACATGTTTTTCTTACATGGCAAGCAACATACATTCCCCCTCTCTCACTACCTTTGGAGGAATGAATGATCAGAAAGTTTCCTACACATCTTTAGATGTCCAGCAGTAATACTGCATACAGTTGAATAAATAATAAACAAAATGATTTCTCAAAATTCCCCGTTTTTGACAATTTTCAAGAAATGTCCTCAAAAATGGGCCATATGAAACAAGTAAAACATTACTACATTTAGGCCAAACAAATATCTAGCCTACAAAGTTTGAATAAAATCCTCCAAACAGTGTAAGTGAAGAAGTGATGACAAGCAAAATTCTCATAATACCCCTTATTTCGAATTTTTTTGAAAGAAATGTTCCAAAAATTGGCCACAAGAAAAAGAGTAAAACCTTACTGCACATCTATACCAACAACATATGGAGACTACAAAGTTTCTTTTAAATCTTCCAAGCAGTGTGGATGAAAAAGTGATAACAAACTCAATTACCAAAACACCAATTTTCTTAGGCAATTTTTAAAGGAGTCAGAGGAAAAAAATAAAACCCTTTTGTGGATCTGCACCAACCATACATCTAGCCTACAAAGTTTCATTAAAATTCTCAAAACGGTTTTGGGAGGAGAAGCAATGATAAACTTTGTCATAGATGGAGAGTCCGATGGATGGACAGATGGTTGAATACACCAAAAAATTGACAAACAGTTGCAACGACAATATCCCTGCTCTTCACTAAAGTGCAGGGATAATACTATTCTTCAAGCAGTTTAGGAAAAGAGGAGATGACAAGTTTAACTCTTTTTTGACAATTTTTCAAGAAATTTCCCCTACAATGAGCCACAGGAAAAAAGTAAAACCTTATTGTGCATCTGTACCAACCACATATTTAGCCTACAAAGTTTCAATACAATCTTCCAACCAATGTGGAAGGAGCAGAGATAACTGAATGTTTTTAAAAAATACCCCATTTATCACAATTTGTCAACAAATGTCCCCAAAAATGGACCCAAGAAAAAAGTCAAACATTTTTGTATATCTACACCAACCATATATCTAGCCTAAAAAGTTTCAGTAAAATCCTCCCAATGTAGAAAAAGAAGTGATGAGAAGTTGAATTTTCAAAATGCCCCTCTTTTTAATAATTGTTCAAGAAACTTACACAAAAATGGGCCAAAGGAAAAAAGTAAAAACTTATTGCATATCTATACCAACCACATATCTAGCCTACAAAATTTCATTACAATCTTCCAACCATTGTGGAGGAGAAATGATAAAATTCCCAAAATATCCCATTCTGATAATTTTTTAAGAAATTTCTTCAAAAATGGACCAGAGGAAGAAAGTAAAACCTTTTTGCACATCTACACCAAACACATATCTAGTCTACAAAGTTAATATAAAATACTTCAACCAGTGTATGATGCAATGATGAACTAAATTCCCAAAATATCCCCTTTTTTAATTCTTCAAGAAATTTCCCAAATAATAGGTAAGAGAAAAAAATGTAGAACGTGTTTGTACATTTACACCAATCACATATCTAGCCTACAAAGTTTCAATAAAATCCTCCAACTGGTGTAGGAAGAAAAGCAATGAGGGCTAATATTCCGATAATGGTAGTACCTCTTTTTGACAATTTTGCAAGAAATTTCCACAAAAAATTTGCCTGGGGAAAAAAGTTAAACCTTAATGTGCATCTGCACCAATCACATATATAGCCTACAGAGTTTCAATAAAATCCTCCAGGAAGTCTGGAAGGAGTAGAGATGACAAGCTTTGTCATGGACAGACAGACAGATAGACACAGTCTGAAGGACAGATGGACAAACTGGCACATGAGGGTAACAACAATACCCCCGCTCTTCACAGAAGTGTAGGGATAATTATGATCAAAAAGTCTTTAGACAAGAGGCCAAAGTGGGTCTCAGATTGCTGACCAGACTGATGTCCAACTAAAAGCCAAATGCAAGGACAGTTGGACAAGAAATCTGGGTTATTATTATGCTTGCTGACATTTACATTCTATTTAGTAAGAGCTGCAATGTTTGATGATGGACTGGCATCATTTGTACAAACACTGATAGTCACTCACACCAGGATGCTGTGAAATTTAGTCAAATTACGTTGTGCCTCTTTAGAAAAATTCATTTAAATGTTTTCTAATTTAGTAAAGGCCTTCATACTAGAATGATATCAAATTGGTAAAATTCTGTTGAGCAGTTTTTGGGAAGTCTTTAAAAGAGTTATATTTCAATAAAGGTGGCCATATTTTAATGGCTGATCAACATGTTTTGTAAAAACTTTGAACACCTACATGCATGGATGTCAAATGGTCAAATTTTGCTCAGCAGTTTTTGAGAAAAAGTCAAAGGTTTTTCAATTTTTTGTAATGATGGCCATCTTTGATGGTAGATGGGCATCATGTGTATAAATTTGAAAAAAGCCTAACTGCCAGACTTTCTTTTTAATTTGGTCACATTTATGATCAATGGCTCCTGAGAAGAAGTCACTTGAACATTTTTTTAGCTTTAGTATGGCAGCCATATTTGATGGCAGATCAGCATCATTTGATAAATCTGAAAGGCTTTCATGCCAGTATGGTTTCTGCGAAATTTTGTCTATTGCTATTCAGATAGTTTTTTTCAAAGTTTGTCTATATTTAGCAACAGTGGCCACATTTTAGATCTACCCTAACAAATGTCTATCAGTAGTTCCCCCCCCCCCCCCCAAGTCCAATCCATAAATTTAGACACCTGTCTGTAGTTTGCCATACCAACACTGACAGCTGGTCTAACATCAGCGATTTTGAAGAAACTCACAAAATATGCATGTGGCCATTTCTAGCATCACTGTCCTCTAATTAACTGACACACCCTTTTTATATCAACAGTAGTTTGCATGAATTGGCTCTCATCAGTTAATCAGAGTGATCATAAATCCCATTTCTTTATTTTATTTGTCAACAGTTCATCACAACATTTAATTTGCAGGATTCACATGTGGTGGCCTCACTCATAATCATACAGATGCTTAAACTTATTGCAGTATACCATTCTCATACACTTCAGTGATAAACTGAAAAGTCTAATGAATGAATAATTATAGCATGCATCATCTTTGCAGATAAAAACTGCCTGTAAAATCCATACCTAGAACTGTAGCCTATATTTCTGTGTGAAATACTCCATAGAACTACAGTGAAACTGTAGCAGTAAACAGCTCTGATATTTGATGGCAGATTGGAATTTTTTGCACAATTCTGAAAGACCTTCATACCAGGATGCTTTTTGTCAAATTTGGTCCAAGTCTATTTAGCATGTTTTGAGAAGTCATTTATAGGTTTTTCTATTTTTAGTACCAGTGGCCATATTTATGCAATGCAATATCATGTGTAAACATTTGAAACAGTGCAATGCAATATCATGTGTAAACATTTGAAAGGACTTTATGCCAGAATGCTTTATATAAAATTTGATAAAATTCTTGTTAAGGACTTTTTGAGAAGTCGTTGTTTTTTCGTAGCCATATTTAATGAATGATCAGCATCAGTTTTAAAATGTAAAAGGTTTCTAAGATAGGATGCTCATCTGCCAAGTTTAGCTGAAACTGATCCAGTAGTTTTTGAGAAGAAGTTGAAAAAAGCAATTTTTGATAGATAACACATGATGGACTATGGAAGCAGTACCATACCATTATCTTTGAAAACCTGCCATATTATTCAGATGAGTTTAAATTGGACATCATTTTTCCTGCTAGCTGAATGTGATTGTATTTATTGATATATATAAATATGATTGATTGAATGAGTGAATGACTCTGTGAGTGAGAGTGTAATTTCATGGCACACCGCATAACTATGTATACTTTGTACTATCAAAAATGTAAATTTCAAAACTCGGTCTTTCCATCAACCCTTTGTGAACAATTAGGGATAAAGTAATGCTACTGTTTTAGTTTTTTTTAGAGGTCAAAAGGAATATTTTCTAATTAAAAATGGTACAAATTTATGTAAACGACTGAAAAAAATAAAACCTTTAATTGACTTACCTTTGCAAACTTGAACAATAACATGCTCTTACTCACATACTAGCTGTCTCTTTAGTCCAGGTTATATCTATGATCTTATGGTGTATGTGCCTGTTTTGGTCATTACAACATGTATTTTGGACACATAACTTCAAATGAGCAAAGCAGAAACTATGAATTGTAATTAATTGCAACTGATACCCAAATTACATTATTGAAATTACAAATAGGTACAAATATTTAACAATTGCCACCAGAACAAGCAATTTAATTGTTTGTAGTTTCCAAAACTTCACCAAAAATTGACAAAACATTTACATTCAGTTTTGAATTGTGCCCTTAAACTTGTATCTGTAAAGTTAAGGTCACTGATCTCCAATATCAGTGACCACAATGGACTCAATAGATGACCACTAGGGTGTGAAGACGTCTGTGCATGTGCTCTCAAGCCCATTTATTGGAGCTATTTCAAAATAGCTTAATGTTTTGGACTGTCAATTTTAATTATGTTTATGAAACTAAAAAAAATGAAATTGCTTGTTCTAGTGGCAGTTGATTAAATATTTGTACCCATTCATAATTATAATAATGTAATCTAGATACTCCTATCAGTTTTAATTAATTACAATGTATAGTTTCTGCTGTGCTTATTTGAAGTCATATGGCCCAAATACATGGTGAATTGACCAAAACAGGCATATAAACCTTGAACACCCAACTCCACATCACAGAGCCCATACCTGAATTGCTTTGCTATGCAGTGTGTAATCAATTTTCAACATAAAATTGGGAAAAAGTAGGGACAGTAGGGCCATTTTGGTAGATATAGGGAAAAATCGGGAGTCTGATAAAAAAAAGTAAGAAAAAGTAGGAAAAAACTATGGGCACTGGAAAGACTGTTCAGTATGAGTTTGGATTCAATAGAAAGCTAATCATCTAGTGGTTACACAGTTCAGTATAAGTTTGGATTCAATAGAAAGCTAATCATCTAGTGGTTACACAGTTTAGGTCTAAACTGGATTCAATAGAAAGCTAATCATCTAGTGGTTACACAGTTTAGGTCTGAACTGGATTCAATAGAAAGCTAATCATCTAGTGGTTACACAGTTTAGGTCTAAATTGGATTCAATAGAAAGCTAATCATCTAGTGGTTACACAGTTTAGGTCTAAATTGGATTCAATAGAAAGCTAATCATCTAGTGGTTACACAGTTTAGGTCTAAATTGGATTCAATAGAAAGCTAATCATCTAGTGGTTACACAGTTTAGGTCTAAATTGGATTCAATAGAAAGCTAATCATCTAGTGGTTACACAGTTTAGGTCTAAACTGGATTCAATAGAAAGCTAATCATCTAGTGGTTACACAGTTTAGGTCTAAAACCTCTGCCTAGAACCATATTATAAAAAATTATCACAAGAAACAAAGCAGTAGTTGTAACTTGTTATGATGCCTTTTCATGCTTTAAAAATTTCATACATGATATGTGCAACAAAATACAAATTTATTTTCTTGATTAAGTACTTATAAAAAAAAGCAAATTTTGTACTCACAAATTGCAATTTTAAATTGGGATGATCGAGTCTCTTGATATATTCTATAGCTGTAAAGAAAGAAAAACAGTATGTGTTTAAACAACTGTAGCAAGCATTTGTTTGCCATGTTTGAGTCATTCAATTATAAAAGATTTCAAGCAATATTATTCTTTATTTACTTCCAATAAAGAAAAGTACAGTGAAAATTATAACCTGTTTACCCCTGCAGATCTTTAATATTTACCATCCTTACTTGCTTATAAGTCAGGTCCAACTGCAAACAACAGAGACCATGATCTGTCATCGCATGATGCACATTCAGATCAGGATCTATATTGTTTGTTCTACCAATTATTCTAAACAAACTGCATAGACCCAGATCTGCTGGCACATTATGCAACAGTAGATCTGGGTCTGTGCAGTTTGCAGTTGGGCTTAACTTATAAGTGAGTATATATGGTACCTGTGTATGATACAAACACAACTGTAAACATCACAGACCCAGACCTTTTGGTGCATTATACAATAACAGATCAGGGTCTATGATGTTTGATCTACTAGTTATTTGAACCAAACAGCATGGATCCTGATCAGACAGTCTGCTCTGCCTACGAATAGGTTTTTAGCTCACCTGGTCAAAAGCCTAATGAGTTTATGATATGACTCTTGATTTAGCTCACCTGGCCAAAGCCTGGTGAGTTTATCATATAAGTCTTGATTTAGCTCACCTGGCCAAAAGATTAATAAGTTTATGATATGATTATTGATTTAGCTCACCTGGAAAAAAACCGTTTTGAGTTTATGATATAACTCTTGATTTAGCTCACCTGGCCAAAAGACTAATAAGTTTATGACATGATTCTTGATTTAGCTCACCTGGCCAAAGCCTGGTGAGTTTATCATATAACTCTTGATTTAGCTCACCTGGCCAAAAGCCTAATAAGTTTATGACATGATTCTTGATTTAGCTCACCTGGCTAAAAGCCTAATGGGTTTATGATATGACTCTTTGCCCATCCATCCATCTTGTTTGTGAACACTTCTGATGCTTCATTTCTGATCTGAGTCTGATTAAATTTTGTATGTAAGCTAATATTATTAAGATCTCAGACGAGTTTCAATATGAGCAACATCCATGCATATTAATGAGATGATCTTGCATCTTATTACCATATATACTCGTGTATAACCCATGTCCAAATGCAAACAACATAGACCCTGATCTGCCATCACATAATGTGACGGCAGATCAGGGTCTATGTTGTTTGTTCTACTGATCAGTCCTTACAAACTGCATAGACCCAGATATGCCAGCGCATTATGCGACAGCATATCTGGGTCTATGCAGTTTGCAGATGGTATTGGCTTATATGCGAGTATATACAGTAGCTGAGCTTATAAATGTTTATACAGTGTCCATTCTAATGTCCACATCAGGTGTTGATTCAACATACTGTAGGAGATAATTATCCAGTTATGTAACTGTTGACACTTTTTACCTAATAATTAAAAATTTTGATTGAATACAGTAATTAAGCAATTGTCTCTTATAAATAATAAAAAAAAAAAATTAACTTAAACAGTCATTTATAACAACTTTATTGTTAACATTACTATTGTCCATAGTAATTGCATGTCTGATTATATTAAGTAGATAGTATATGAAAAGTACATGTACAATAAATGTAAATTTGCAAAACCAGCATAAATTTCATGAATCCAGTGGTTTGCAAAGTGACCATTTAAAAGATGAAAATCAAAGATAAAATTATTTTATCAGAGACATATGAATACGTGCGATAATTCCCAAATATAAAACTGGGAATCCTTTGTCATAAAATCTTTTCATAAAGTATCTTTACTGACATATTAGTCTCCCCAATTTTGCTGAATATAATATTTTACATGTTTTAATGTTCATTTGTTTTCAACTGCATTGTTTTATATGCAAATTGTCTCTTCCAAACTTCATATATTATTGAAATGATATGGATAAGTTATGGAATTTATCTATACATAGCTCTTTCTCCCTACTGATACAATGTCAATTTTGTTATTGTTTTTGTGAGTCACAATTTCACAATTTCAAACAACCATTTGATACACCCAAATATCTTTACAAATTACATTTTTCAAAATGTACCTTTAGTTGGCACCTAATAGCCACTATTGTGTTGAGGTGCCATAAAACAGTACCACATAACATACATACCCAAATACTTTCCTAATATTTACCATCTTTATTATGAGATAGAAATTATTCTGTATACAGAGTTAGGGGTATCAAATTTGTTCGCTTACAAGTCGCATCCAACTGCAAACTGAACAGACCCAGATCTGCTGTCATATAGTTCAGGGTCGATGTTGTTTGCAGTTGGCCCTGATTTATAAGCGAGTATATATGGTATATTTGCATGTACCCAAACATTTAATAGTTTAAAAAAATTTGCAAGCAATTTTATGTTAAATACATTATAATTACACCAAGTAATCTTTCTATGTAGTTTTTTGAAAAATAATTTCATGGTTTTTGTCAAAGTTTTTGAATAGGAAAGTATGCACATCAAGCAACTAATACTGTCATCTATTTCTAAAATTTTGTTATAATCTTCCAGCTTCCTTCAGTTGGATTATGGTGAGATCAAACTTTTTTAGCTGAGTTGCAACAAAATCTCAGTTCTTTAATTCATTACTTGCTGAAATCTTTGACATTAAATCAGAAATCCCATTTTCTTGTCGGTTCCTAAGACCAACTGATTGTAAGTTCACTTCCTACAGCTATAAACCCACTTCCAGTTTGGAAAATGCTGCACAAAACTATCAGCATAACTTACTTTAGTAAATCCCTAGTTATACCTAATATAACCCTCTGTCTGATTGCCTTCTTGGCATTTACTAGAACACTGATTACCATCAAAATCCCCACCCCTATTGGACCAATGCTTGACTGCATTGGCCTAGATGTACTTATATCACAATATGCAAAAACCACTCTGAAACTACAGAATACTGTACCTGTCCTCAAACTTTCCAAATGGACTTGTGACGAAACTAGGTCAACACCAAAAATAACTACAAAATGCCAACCTTTCCTTACCTCCCCCTTACTCAGTCTATCAATGAATATTTTACTCAGCCCTGGACCACTTGATAATCAAAATATCACATACACTTTGATAGTTTTCCCATGTGGTATAGATGAGAAGCCAGTTACATGGGCTGATAAGGGTATATTTCAAGCATATGATACTTGGTATCACACAAACTGTGAAATTAATACTAGCCTGTATGAGCTTCTTCGCAACTCCAGCTGTTCATGACAGTGTGCTAAATATGGTTGAATAAACAACACCAGCAGCTCTAGTAGAAATCTATCCTCATTTGAAATATCTAATAGGTTTAGAAGCCTTGACATAAGTAAATCACCACTAACCTGCATACCAAACTTGGCCGCAACTCTAATTATACCAAAAGAGACAAAATGCCGGAGGATTATCCAACCACTTAAAACCTTACATGTTAAACTTTCAATCAGTAGTCAATAAACAACTGGAACTTTAAATTGATTCCTCAAACCCAGATAATGTAGTAGGAACCAAAAATTTGGATTAAACCAGAAATTCATAATAACAAGATTTTCAGACCAGAATTAGGGTATGATATTTTCAGAAGAGACAGAGAAGACCAGAAGGCAGAGGGGAGATGGAGCGGGTATTATCCTGGTTAGGAACAAATACTTGCTGCTAAAGTACATGATCTTCACACTAACTGAAAATATATGGATCAAATTGAAACCATTTGAGTATGATCCTACAATCCTTGATGAACTGAAAAGAGCACTAGATCTTACCTCAAAGATGAATTGCCACACCTGGTTAGTGGGAGAGTTTAACTTGCCCAGTATTGAATGGATCACCCCAAGTTACACTGTAAATATTAGTACTGACTGGACCATCCCAAGTTACACTGTAAATATTAGTACTGACTGGACCACCCTAAGTTACACTGTAAATATTAGTACTGACTGGACCACCCCAAGTTACACTGTAAATATTAGTACTGACTGGACCACCCCAAATTACACTGTAAATATAAGTACTGACTGGACAACCCCAAGTTACACTGTAAATATTAGTACTGACTGGACCACCCCAAGTTAGATTGTAGTAAATATCCAGCTTTCTATAAGGAGTATATTAAAACTTTCAACAACTTAGAAAAAATGATTACAGTTCCAGTAGAAGCCAAAATATCTTAGATTTATTCTTTACAACTAATCTAACTCTCATTGATAAAACCTGAACAATCCCAGGAATCAGTGAAATTGATGCTATCGTATGCATCAATGCTAACATCAAAGCCAAAACTCGACAAACATCCCCACACAAAGTACCCTTATACAAGAAAGCTAACTGGACCCAACTAAAACAAACCCGACACAAAGTACTATTATACAAGAAAGCTAACTGGACCCAACCATATAAAACCCACACAAAGTACTATTATACATGAAAGCTGACTGGAACCAACTAAAACAAACCCCACACAAACAAACATTATACAAGAAAGCTAACTGAACCCAACTAAAACAAAGCCCACACAAAGTACCATTATACAAGAAAGCTGACTGGACCCAACTAAAACAAACCCCACACAAAGTACCATCATACAAGAAAGCTGACTGGACCCAAATAAAACAAACCCCACACAAAGTACCATTATACAAGAAAGCTAACTGAACCCAACTAAAACAAACCCCACACAAAGTACCATTATAAAAGAAAGCTAACTGGACCCAACTAAAACAAACCCAACACAAAGTACCATCATACAAGAAAGCTAACTGGACCCAACTAAAACAAACCCCACACAAAGTACAATTATACAAGAAAGCTAACTGGACCCAACAAAAACAAACTCCACACAAAGTACCATTATACAAGAAAGCTAACTAGACCCAATTAAAACAAACCCACACAAAGTACAGTAGGACCCCGCTATAGCACGCTTCGTTATAGCACGAATTCGGATATAACACGATCGTGGCATGGCTCCCGAAATTTCATCTATTTTTTCGTACATGAAAAAAAATTATTTCAAAGTACGAAAAATAATGTGTAAAAAATTAATTATCATTTTGGGGAAGAGATCGTGTATGAATTCGGATATAATATGATCGTGGCATGGCTACCGAAATTTTACAATAATTTCGCCAATTTCTTAAACTACTGTTTGTGAATGTTCATTTCAAATGTGTCAGTAGTCAATCAC
Source organism: Margaritifera margaritifera (assembly GCA_029931535.1). Taxonomy (NCBI): domain Eukaryota; kingdom Metazoa; phylum Mollusca; class Bivalvia; order Unionida; family Margaritiferidae; genus Margaritifera; species Margaritifera margaritifera. The sequence continues at coordinate 3,263,683 of JAQPZY010001528.1, forward strand.
TGCACTTTGATCTTAGTTTGTTTTTGAAAGATGTCAGCTCATTTTAAAGCTGATAAGTGTTAATCTTATTATTACTGATACATGAACAATAAAGTCATTAAGTCTTCTTTGTGTTTGTCTTCAGTGCATTCTGTGTACAATCGTTGCTCAAACAATAGCCGACATATGTTTGCTCATTCAACTGCATACACAGCCAAGCACCAAACAATGGGGTGGTTGATAAAAGATTTGCACCTGAATGTATAAATCAATTAATTTAAGTCACTGACAATCATCAAAGTCAATCTCAAAGCTAAAGGTTGTTCAAACCATGCGGCAATGATTTATAAAACATCAAAAAACGAAAGCCGTCAACGCGCACACATGGCTTGGCGGTGTTGTTAGACAATCGCCACGCAATCAGTTGACCAGTGAATAATATTGTACATTCCCTATAAAAATGACCCCATTGTTGATTAAAAATTATTTTTGCTGTAGTCGTTCAAACAAACAGGTGTCAGAGTTTTAATTATTAGTTATTTACAATGGATAACAGTACACGGAAACGTAAAGCTTTTACTGTTAAAGAGAAGCTTGAAGCCATAGACAGGATTAAGTCCGGTGTTAAACAAACGCAATTAGCTCGAGATTTAGGCATCATGAGTCGACCATTTGAATTCTTCAATTGAGGAATATGGTTGACTTTGCAAAGAGTAAACGTGACAGCAGCTGAAAATTAATCAGTTTTTCCAAAAACAATAAAGTATTCTAATTCGTAGCAGATAAAATTATAGCAGTATGAAATTTATACTTACACCGTTTATTGACCTTGGCACGTACACGTGCATACACACTGTAAATGTGCTTCATCATTCCTTACGTGATTTATCGATTATAATTATTTTTTTGCATTGAATTCAGACACATAATGATCTATGACTAAATATTATACTTCTGTGTGCATATTTTCGATGGAATTATTATGGACTCACTCCTACGCATGCCATGAGATCGGTTGGTGAGTACACATGTTGATCCTTTAACTGTTCATGCTATACATTAGACATGTATATATAAATGTAACAATGCATGGTTCTCTGAATAAAGTTAAATATTATATGTGCAATCTCTGTTTTCATTTGCATGTGTATTTCTCATTTAATATGCATTGATTTAAGATGGTAACGGTGCCAATGAAGCACGTTGTTTTCAGACCACAATTTACCCCCCCCCCTCCTCATTTTCTTCAGCTAATGACTTGGTTTTGTCTTGTTCGGTTATAGTACGGTTCGGGTATAGCACGATCTCGTTTTGTGGACCCCGACCATCGTGCTATAACGGGGTCCTACTGTACCATTATACAAGAAAGTTAACTGTACCCAATTAAAACAAACCCACACAAAGTACCATTATACAAGAAAGATAACTGAACCCAACTAAAACAAACCATGATATATTATTATCATGAGCTGCTATCAAAAAATAGTTACGAGACCACAGGTGTGGAAGAACTTCATAAGAACTTGACAACAGCCCTAAATAAGGGCATAAATCATTGTATCCCATTCAGACAAGCTAGGATCAAGAATGATCTTCCCTGGATCAACTGCAAGCTATGTAGACTGTCACAGTACGGAGACAGAATATATCAAAAATGTAAAAAGAACAAGAAAACAGAAGGACAAAGATGAATTCACAAAGTTAAAACACTATATTTGGAAACAACCATGATAACCATATGAAAATAACAGACAAATTATTAATTGGAATCAGTGACAAAGAGGATACAAATTCAGTTTTTGTTTGTTTTGTTGGTTTGAAGGACACTTTTAACACATTATTGGCTAAATCTAAAATGGGAGCTAAGTGTCTTTCCCAAGGTCAAACTCAGGCAACCGTCCCAGGCTGTCCCCGTTGGGTTTCAAACCTGCAAACCCACGATAGAGCTGACACAACAATGTCCCAGAAATTTAGCAACAACCAAGAGTACATTATACACCCACCCTGTGTTTAATAGTCCTCTATGTAGGCACTTAACACACTAAACTTAATGTGCAGAAACCTATACTAAGTGTGGATCTCACTCATTATCGAATCCATCCAAGATCTCCATGATATAAGCCCAAATTTCAAGTTTGATCAAAATCAGATCAGAAATATAGCTTCGAGAGTGGTAACAAACTCAGCTAATCAGCTGCATGATCATCTCATTAATATGCATACATCTTGCTCATTATTGAACTTATATGAGATTTTAATGGTACAAACAAATATTCCAAGTTTGATAAAAACTGGATCATAAATATGGCTTTCAGTGTGGTAAAAAGGTTAATCAATCAGGTGCAAATCACCTGATTATTATGCATGGATCTCACTCATTATCAAAATTGTCTGAGGTTTTGATGATATAAGCCCATATTCCAAATTTGATCGAAACTGGATTGGAAATATGGACTCCAGAGTGGCAACAAGCAATTGTTGATGGATGGATTACAGACAGTGCATGATGGACAAAAGGCCATACCCATATGCTCACTTGGTCTTACAGCCAGGTGAGCTAAAAATATATATTTTCTTAGGCTTAAGAAACAGGAATTTACAGACAATATCATCACATCATGAATCATGATTAAAACACATGAATTTCTTTGGAAATCAGGAATTATCATCTCTATGTATATGCTGTGCATATCTCGGATTTTACTAAGACTATATTTTCCATGCACGTTTGGTAATTCAGCATACCAAGTGGAGATAAAATTGGCATAACCTTGATAAAAAAGCTAACTATCTAAACAGTATTTTACAGAGTGTAGTGGTTTAGAAAAGTTTCACTGTACAGAAGTTGTTTTATTTCTTTCTTGATAATGAAAAGAATACAACATTTTTCAATCTGAAATCTACAAACCTCTTTTTGCAATACAAACCTTGATGGGGACTGGTTAGAAAGTAGTTGGGAGCTGTAACTCTGGTATTGAGTGGTTCTATTAACCCCATTATCCCCTCCTGTAATTGTTCAAGAATATAATTATTACTATTGCGATTGTTCAAGAATTACTGACTGAACTTGAATTATAGACGTGTGCGACGAATCTCGTCATGTACAAGAATGTAATTATTACAATTGTAATTGTTCAAGAATATAATTATTACTATTGTAATTGTTCAAGAATATAATTATTACTATTGTAATTGTTCAAGAATATAATTATTACTATTGTAATTGTTCAAGAATGTAATTATTACTAATGTAATTGTTCAAGAATGTAATTATTACTATTGTAATTGTTCAAGAATGTAATTATTACTATTGCTTGATCTTTCCCAACATCTTCTGGTGATGACTTGTTACAATCATCACATCAAATATGCCATCAAGGGAGATAATTTTACAACAAACTCAATTGACCAATCAAATGCCTGCCAACTTTCTAGACAGTCAATAGGGGTGGGTGAGGAGGGTGAAAAGGGGGAGGGGGTCAATGCACACAGTCTAACTCCTAGGGTCTATTCTAGAACTCACAATTCCTAAACAATCATGCTGAAAAAACAGCCAAATGCATGAAAATCATGCATTATAGTTTCAAGCTCTGAAGTAATTTTATTCATTAAAATCATTGCTACACTCAAAAAAATTGAACATTTTCAGTTCTAGAATAGGCCCTGAAGTCCATGACAATTTATAATGAATAAAAAGTGTAGTTGCTGTTGTTAATTGGATCTAATAGGACATTTCTTTTTTCAAGATTTTAAACTGAATGAAAAATAAGGGTTTTATATTACATATGAATTAAAATACCTGCAGAAAACTGTTCTGACCTTTAAACAATAATAAATTTTAATAGCTATTACAGCATGCCAAGTTTTTTTATGACCATGCCTCTATCAATACTACTGCGCTTTCAAAGCATGCAAAGTTTTTTATGACCATGCCTCTATCAATACCACTGCGCTTTCAATTCTATTAGACATAATTCTTTTCTTTTTTTTTATAGGCAATGCCAACAATGTAGTACAAATATAATTAATTACATATTGTTTCTGGATTTTTTAAAATGTGATTGCATTTATGGGTCAGTGTTCCAAACTAGTGCTCTCAACCACAATTAAAAGTTATTTCCCCTGAATATTTTTCTTGTTGGCCAACAGTATGTCACTTCAACAGCAGCTACTGCAAATTGTACTATATAAATTGTAAAGTAAAACCCATTTATTGCTTGTTTATATCTTGCTGAATGCATTAATAAGCTCTAAAACTTTCCAAAACCAGGATATGCTTGAAGGAGACTATATTAAACATGCTTGAAGATACCCCCCCTCCCCTCAATCCCCTTTTGTTATCCAGGCATTTCTGGGAGTTTTTTTATACCTTGGTCATGTCAGGGATTTGGTAGTCTTTACTACCAAATCAAGTGTTTTGTGTCACATGACATGAAATGGCAGGTATGCAATCAAATTATCAGTGGTTAGCATATGTTAGAATCAGTTATGATCTTCTTATTAACAAAACTGTGCTTAAAAAACATTCTAAAATAATTGTCTTAAATGAGCCTATCATTACACAATAACGGTCATGCATAATTCATAAGTTTCAAGCCCTTCCTTAATTTAATAATATCAAGGTTTGAAGAAAATGAAGAAAATCGATTATCATAATTATGATAAAATTTTTGATAACTGCAGTACCAGAAAGCAAAAAAAAAAGCATTCTATACTGCATTTATTGTTGTGAAACATTTACTCACACAGTATATATCTAGATCTACCAGTGCCAATGTGCCAGCAAATCCGAGTCCAAAATATTCTATTATAAGCAGAAATTGCACCACAGTCCCTACTCTGGCAGCATATTATACAAAGGTAGATCTGGGTCTATGCTGTTTATGGTTGAGTCACAGTGCATACAGTACACAGATATGTACAGTAAATGCCTGAATGGTCGTGTCACAGTGCATACAATACACAGATATGTACAGTAAATGCCTGAAAAAGGCAGATTTAAACTTATACATAAACATACAGGTAAAATGAAAGATGTAACAAGATGAAAGATTGCTGAATTCAGTATCCTAAAATATATGAGTCAAAAGTATGCATGACCCAGCTTAATAAAATGAGAATCTGACATCAATCCATTCATCCATCGATCTGTAACTCTATCTCCTCCTAAACCACTGCATGGAAATTCACCAAACTTGGTATATACTGCATATTGCCCAATTTCCAGTCAAAATGTAATCAAGTCAAAATGTACTCATGCTGAAATATACTCAAGTCAAAAAGTAACCAGACAAGAAAAGGTACTCTGACAGAAATGCAATCAAGTCAAAACAATATTATGACTTACCCAGTGTAACTTTAATATATTTAAATGTTTTGATGTTTAGCATTTGAATAACGTGTACAATCAGTGGCAATTACACACCTGTTTGTTCTGACTTTGTATGATTATGTTTTGACTTGCATATATTTCAACTTATATACATTTTTGCTGGAGTACATTTTTACTTGTGTACGCTTACATTCTCACCTGTTACCAGTTGCCTATAAGCTGTTTACGAGAGGGGTATAATTTTGAGTCCTTTTTCTCTGGTCTCTGGGAAGAAACCAAAGATCAAAATATATATCATTTACAATTACAGTAATATTTTTTGGATCAAACTTGATACATATAGCCATAGCAGAAGGACACATAATATGTCAGAAATTTTGGGTTATGGCCTCTGAGTCCCTATCTAGAATGGTGGGTGGGTCGAGGTGAGCTATGGATTAAAGCAGATCTAGTTAGATATAAAATTTGTGAAATGAGTTGAGTTAGAACTAGCAGTGATGGGTGCATTGCAAAGGGCCTGGCTCTCCACAGTTTGCTTGTAAGGGCCTTAAAGTGAGAAACTTATGTTGGAAAAGTTGGAGAGGATCGGCATATAGGGGCCATAACTCTTTTAAAAGATGACATGGAATACTGGAAATCCAACTCATTCAAGGTCTTATCAAATAAAGGTGCATGATAACTATGGCTGAAATGCATTATTCCTTAGTAAAGTTATACTGCAGAAAGCAAACTTAGGAACGGCTAGGCAATCAGAGGCCATAACTCCTGTAAATAATGTTGTGGAATGCTGGAAATCAAACTCCCTCAGTGTGTCATCAATCTGAAGCCGCGTGCCAAATTTTTTTTGAAATCCAACACATATTGGTGGTTATCTTGCAGAAACAAAAGTCAGGAGGACAAATAATCAGGGGGACATAACTCTTCTAAATGAGACTAAACCCATGAAAGGCACATGTAAACCACATTTATACAAAACTGCATCAGAATAATTATGTTGAATGGTTCTTCAACTATGCAGTTACAAGCAACATCCATGTGAAGATATGAAGTCAATTGTCCAAGGTCCATAACTCTATTCAAACTAAAGTTGACAAGACAAACAGATAAAAGGCACATCTAGTGTGATGATTTAATGTACACACCAAACTGCATCAGAATATGTTGAATGGTTCCTGAGCTATGCTGGTTACAAAGATCTGCTGTAGTGGAAATGTAATACTGATGGCTGAAGGGCAATAACTCTGTCAAACTTGGACTTGAAAAGATAAAACCTTTAAAAGGCACATCTACATGTAACAGACAATTAAGTTACCAAATAGCATCCAATAATGTGTAAGGGCTCCAGAGCTATGCTGGTTACCAGAAGTGTGAAATGACACAGATGGACAGAAAGGTTGATTGCTATAGGATTCTCACTTCTTGATGTGATGCTCTAATGATATAATATACCGTATCTACCGTATATGTTGGGACACCTTATATGTTGGGACACCATAAATTAATTTTTAAAGTAATTTTCTTGTGCACTGTAAGTTCTCGAACAGATCGTTTTTCTCGAGTCGTAAGTTTTGGGACACCTTTTAAATCATAATATCGATGCTTAGCTGGTAAAAAAAATGCACTCGAACTTATATTTTATTACAAAAATAAAATAAAAACCGCTGTCAGTGTTGTTTGTTTGCACTTGTCTTCTTATCTGCAAACTTTTGAAAAACAAAATTTGATAAATCTATGGGCAATATAGGAGACTAGATGTTTGCACTACGTACAAAATACGTGCAAGTCGGAGCAACCCGTACTTGTATTATATTTTGTTTTGCTGTATAAACACTGTTTGATGCAATAAAAGTTTTGAGTTGATTTATATTTGCCTTTTTCACAAGCCAGATCTAATTCCCAAGTAATATTTCCTCAGTTATCTGCCAGTGCAAATCCCTTAGCTTGTAAAGGCAGCCTCACTTTGTTTTCCCAACCCTTTGATCGAGCTGCCGAGTTGATACTTGTTCAGTGCCAAGTAGAGTCCTATATTCAGCTGACAGAATTTATTTGAACTTCCTGTGATCATGCCGCACAATTGACACCTGTTGTGGCAAATCCTTTAATATCAGTACATTTCACAATGTATGCTCAAAGTGTCACTTACAGACCCCGACTGTTCCACTGTTTCAATTTATTTTCAAAATTCCTGTGAATACTGCTAAAAGAAACCAAAGCCGGCTTCCCTTGATCTGCCAACTTTGTATATAAAAAATCTGCACACTTAAAAGAATCCAAAGTTGGCTTCCAGGGTCTGCTTGCTTTGTAATAAATAAACTTTGTATTTGATATCCTACTCGTAAGTTGAAACAATGAGTTTATTGCTCGCTATTAGCTGTGTTTATTCACCACCCGGTCTTCTATTGTTTGCCATCTGTAATCATAACTGATACAAACAGGCATTGACGTCGGCAGGGCAAAATAATATACACGGCATTAATTGTCTTTAAGAATACATTCTGTATCCCATGCTAACGAAAATATTGTCATTTGCTCTCACGGAGAATGTATTTCCTATTAGTGATTTTTATTTGCAAAATGTTGTTATATTGTTAACCTGGATATAATACACTCTTGGTTATTTTGCACCATACACCGGATCATGCGTGAATTGCTGGTGCCTTCAAGCAATCGGTTGTTATTTCTATGTCAATCGCTCTTTCTATTGTTTGTGATTTTGCTGGATCCAATTTTAAGTTTGATAATATACCGGTATTCAAACTTCTGAGGACAACCAAACATGATTCGTGTATCTATATTCATGTTAATAAAATAATGTGTCAATGTTGTTACCTGACATAAGCGATACACATGACCGGTACTCTACATTACCGGACCATGTGTTCGTGGATACATTTGTGTCTTTTATACACAAATTGCTTATGAAGAACAAAAAAGCGGAATAAATGAGAACAGTACAAGGTTAGTTTCTTTCAGTTTATTATCAAATAAACGTTTAATTTACCTACCTTATTTTAACATGAAGTGCTGGGGGGGGGGGGCAAATTCAACACAATTTGTTTTGGTTCTTAAGTTTTTTGACATATGATCTAGTTGAAAAAAAGTTAAACCATAAGTTATGGGACAGGAAAAAAATCATTTCTTTTATCCTGTCCCAATATATACGGTAAATATGGTACACAAATTTGATTGATACTGTACAAAAGCATGCACACAATCGAATATATGCATAATATTATCTATCTATTTATCTCTCTTTCTATCTACTTTCTCTATCTATACATCTATCTATCTACCTTCCTACCTATTTATCTACCTATCTCTCTCTCTCTCTCATATGCTGGAATAGACATGTTTTGTGGTCATCACTGACTTACTTTTTGTAACCTGTCTGCAGCATACTGGAGATTTTCAAGGTAAGTTTTCTCCATGTCTTTGAAGTCATGGCCAGTTTTTCGACCCGCCATCAGATGCATTCTGAAAATTACAGAACCATCACTATTGACATCATGAAGAATATTACGAGATACATTTCATTCTACCATGATAAACCCATACTGAATGATAAGCCTAACACCCACTTGTTACAGCATCAGACTCATAATCAAAATGTCGGGGTTTGATACCCGCCCAGGCCAGCCCAAATTGGGTGCTTCAGTGTGTCCTTAGGAAAGGCACTTACCCCATTTCCCCCAGTGGTTTTAAAGGAGTAGCAATAAGAAACTGTTACTAAAGGAGTACAGATAGACCATGGGCCATTGCATAAACTCTTCTGGTCTTTGAACAAAAGAGCCAAAAATAGGTAAAGTGTATGTGAAGAATTCCAATAAAAAAACACCAACCTAATTATGAACTTTCTGCTATTCTACCTTTATTCTGAGCATTGTTATTGAAAATCAGATTTTTAAAAAAAACTGTAAGCATTAATTCAAATTTTGCAGTCAGTACTTTCTGTGAGGATAAGGTCTGGTCTTAGAACAAAGATTTAAAAAAATATCATATTACTCTAGGCATAGATTCAAATCTGTATATAGCAGCATAATGCAACAGCAGATCAGGCCTGGAAATCATAAAACTCTTCAGCTTAAGTTTGATATTGAGATTTTGTTTTGACCAATTGCAAATGATATTACATTTGAAAGCTCATTTCTGATTTGGCTGATAGTAGAAACTCTATCTCAGTCTCAAGTTTGATGATCTCTATGTCATGTCTGCATTATTCATTTGAAATCATACAATGAATGAACAGCAAGGATTCTGATTTGCCAGCACATTATATACAACAACACACCTGGGTATATGCCCTTCATAGCTGGGGACATGCTGAACACATGCATATTGTCTCTGGTGTGGGTTAAATATATGCAAACTGTCAAGATGAAGAAAAAGAATTACACTGCCTAACAGAAAGAAAAATGTTGCTCCACCTTGTACATTCTAAAGCTTTAGCATAGTCAATAGACATCTCCAGTTTTTCCCGAAATTCTTCCACCCGCCCTGGAATCACAGCTATTCCAAGATCTCCAGCTTCCATGTTTCCTGCAAGACAATACCTCTGTAAAATTAAAAGTATCTCAACTGCATTAATGTGCTGATGTATTCCACTGTATCTGACTTGCAACAAACTTTTAACACAAAACTTCAATCAAAATTGTCAACAATGCCAACGTCCATGTTGCCATTGCCAATGGAAAAATGATACCTATGTCTCAACATGTGTTAGGACATGAAAGACAAAAAAATCCATACCAGAATAAAATTATGAAAACCTAGCTGAGAAATAAATTTTTAAGTAAATAGTACTTATGTTAAAATACATGATGCAACATACTAGAGACACTAAAACATATTTCAAAATTTTAAATGGAATGGTCAAACATATTCTGATATGCACTGCCAAACATATCCCTGATATAAAATGAGGTAGTCAAGTCTGACCACCTCCCTTCTCTCATGGTAAATGGAATGTTCTGATATACACTGTCAAAAACCCTTTATGTTAAATGAGACAGACCAGAATGACCACCTGCCTTCCCTCAAATTAAATGAAATGGTCCGATATAAACTCTCATAACCCCCTATGTTAAATGAGACAGTCCAGAATGACCACCTGCCTTCCCCAATGTAAATGGAATGTTCTGACATACATTTACAGCACCCCTTGCATTAAATAAGACAGTCCTGCATATCCACCTACTTTCCCTTGTGGTACATGGAATCTTCCAATATGCAATCTCAATCAACACTGATATTAATGAGTCACTCCAGCATAACAATCTGCTTTCCCTGGTGGTAAAGGAAATATTCTAATAATCACTTTCAAACTTCTCTGATGTTAAATAAACCAGTACAACATAACTCTGATGGTAATTGTATGTTTCAATACACACTGCCCAACTGACCTGATGCCAAATAAGATATTTTAAATTTACCTTTATATGATCTAAGTCATGGTACATGGAATGTTCTGATATACACAACCAAATCTCCCTCATATTAAATGCAAATGTCCAACATCAACATGGTGGTAACTGGAATGTTCTGATATGTATTTCCTAACTTCTCAGATCACACAAAAAAGCAAGGACATATATATGAGCCCTAATTCACAGGATAACATTAAACCAAAATCAATGGAGGCACCAGCATTCTCAATGGTTTTGTTTTTGAAGATTTTCATTAATGGAATTTTTTAATATGCACTGCCCAACTTACCTGATGCTAAATAAGACATTTTAAAATGTCATATATGATCTACCTTTTGGTACAGTTACATTAAAAGAAAATGAATATCAAATATGCCAAAGAAGATATTTCTATACAATGAAAACATATCCATATGGAATGCATTTTTGAACCTAAAGAAAACCTCATATGTTCATCCTTTTTGCTGAGGACAGCTGTCTAATATAGAAATCAAAGTATCCATGATACTGATACATCTGTCAAAAGAAAAATACTGGAAGGAAGTGGACAAAATAATCCCACTATGCCATGTAATAAGCATGCAAAATACTACTTGCTTTTTAGCTGTAGCTTTATGTGTCAGCCAACTGCAAAAATTAGTCAAAGTGTTTGAAGCATTTATTCCTGCTTAGACAGAAAAATCAGCCGAGATAAATGGCTTTTAATTTAGTGCCTCAAGTGTGCTACATCACTTTTGCAAAGCATTCGTTGTAGCAAAATTATACACAAAGGCTACATTCAAATTGGATACTACTCTCTTGCAAAACAAGCTCAATTCAAGGTACTATCATTAAACCAAATATCCAGACATTCAAAAATAATTACTTTTCTTGCTGTCCAAATAATTGGTGTGCAAATAACAATTATCATTTTCACTGAATATCTTGTCCAGAAAATAATATCTCTATTGTGTTCTGATCCACCTGGTATGTTCAATCATCAATGACAGTCAGAAGTGGGCTAGATTAACTAGATTGTGTTACATCCATGCTTGCAATTAAGAAGTTACATGATATTATTTTCATGTTTTCTCATATAATCAACAATACTAGTTGCTGTTCTGGTGTGTTTGTCTTTTTGTTTGTGTAACAATACTGCCAGTAGAGATAGTGTTCACAAAGATATAGTTATGTTAGATGCATGACATTTCCAACCGAGTTATCTTTTTCAGTAAGAGAGACATCCTCCTCTTCACACATTTGCCCACAGAGTCAAAACAATGGCAATGGTAAACAGAACTGATTGGCCTAAGTCCTGAAACTTTTGGTGGTCTCTACATAAGAAGAGAGGAATAGTTTGTTCCCTAATGTAGTACCGGTATGTATTGAAAGCAAATTATTTTGGCCCTCTCCGCATACTACTTCATGACTAGAAATTGTTTAGATAAGGTGACAAGAGTGGCAAGAATATGGCGATACCTCTGAAAAATAAAATCTCAGCCAATAAAAAGATAAAAAGAAAAGCTGAGAGGGTCGGATGATCTAAGGCTATAATTTAAATTAGGGTAATTAAATCAGGGTAATCAAAGCGGTTCCCAAGTCTGACTAACATCTACTGAATCAGATGTTTTCTCTATGGATGAAACATGTTACTTTATATTCCAATCTGAATTTTTGTTTATTTCCAAAATTTTGCTTTCTAAAATTTGGTCAAATTCTATTCAGTGGTTTTGGAGAATAAGTCATTAAATGGCTTCTTCCATTTTTAGTAATGCCAGCCATATTTTATGGCAGATCTTCATACCATGATGCCTTTTGTCAAGTTTGGTAAAAATTTAATCAGCACTTTTGGAGATTATAAGTTGTTAAAGGTTTCACTATTTGTTTTTTTAACCACAGCCATATTTGAAGGTGGATCAGCATTGTCTGTGACATCTGTTCTTTGCATATCGATCAATAGTGATGAAAACAGTCAACCAAAGACCTACTTTCTTTGATCATCTTAAGTTTTCAGTTGTCAATTCTGTAGATATCATTAATTTGTTACCTGGAGTTGAATTCCTAGTTCCACAACCAACCCCACAGTAATGCAGCTGTCATCACAACAAAAAAGATTAAACTGAAATGTATTCCATATTCGATTTATTTCTTATAGGGATCAAATTATTTTTGTCTCTAGGAAAAGCTGTCAGTTTTGTGACCTCTCCAGTCAATCCATCTGTTAGTGTCTGTTCTTTATCAATTGACCCCATTCACCTCACTGCATGGATTTCAGGTGCTCACACTCATTTGTCAACTGTAGCACCAAGGGTTTCATTGCTCACTGGGTGTAACAACTGAGCTTTCGGGGAAACTATCATTACATCTAATGATGGGTTTCCTCTTGTAATCAGAAATATGGTTCAACTTATATCACCACTCAGATGTTTTATTGACACTATTTCAGAGCAATTAGAAACACGAATCTGTTCTTTTCATCATATTCAGGTTACCACCACACTAGAGAAACAAATCAACGGGAAACAATTTTCTGGTTACACCAACAAAACTCACAGCTCATGAAAATCATCCTTTGTTCTGAATGGAATTTCCAAACCTGAACCCACTGCAATAAAAAAGACCTGAGGTGTAAAGTAAATACCTATCTTTAACTTTAACTCGATGTAAAATGGAATGGTCAAACATGCACTGATCTGCTTTCCCTCATTGTAAAGACAATGTTCTGATATGCTCTGCCAAACATCCTGGATATAAAATGAGGAAGTCCATTCTGACCACCTCCCTTCTCTCATTCTAATTGGATTGTTCTGATATACATTGTACAGCACCCCTCATATTAAATAAGACAGTCCTGCTTGACCACCTACTTTCCCTTATGGTATATGGAATGTTCTGATATACAGTGTCAAACTCCCATTATGTTTAAATGAGACAGTCCAGAATTACCACCTGCCTTCCCTCAAGGTAAATGGAATGTTCTGATATACATAATACAGTACCCCTTCTATTAAATAAGACAGTTCTGCATGTCCATCTACTTTCCCTTATGGTACATGGAATCTTCCAATATGCAATCTCAATCAACACTGATATTAATGAGTCACTCCAGCATAACAATCTGCCTTTTCTGGTGGTAAATGAAATATTCTAATAATCACTTTCAAACTTCTCTGATGTTAAATAAACCAGTACAACATAACTCTGATGGTAATTGTATGTTTCAATACACACTGCCCAACTGACCTGATGCCAAATAAGATATTTTAAACTTACCTTTATATGATCTAAGTCATGGTACATGGAATGTTCTGATATACACAACCAAATCTCCCTCATATTAAATGCAAATGTCCAACATCAACATGGTGGTAACTGGAATGTTCTGATATGTATTTCCTAACTTCTCAGATCACACAAAAAAGCAAGGACATATATATGAGCCCTAATTCACAGGATAACATTAAACCAAAATCAATGGAGGCAGCAGCATTCTCAATGGTTTTGTTTTTGAAGATTTTCATTAATGGAATGTTTTAATATGCACTGCCCAACTTACCTGATGCTAAATAAGACATTTTAAAATGTCATATATGATCTACCTTTTGGTACAGTTTAAAGTTACGTTAAAAGTCAATAGACAAAATAAAAAAATCTCACTATCCTATGTAATAAGCTTGCAAAATACTACTGGCTTTTTAGCTGTAGCTTTATGTGTCAGCCAACTGCAAAAATTAGACAAAGTGCTTGAAGCAGTAAGTCCTGCTCAGACAGAAAAAACAACCGAGATAAATGGATACTAATTTAGTGCCTCTGGTGTGCTACATCACTTTTGCAAAGCATTCGTTGTAGCAAAATTATACACAAAGGCTACATTCAAATTGGATGCTACTCTCTTGCAAAACAAGCTCAATTCAAGGTACTATCATTAAACCAAATATCCAGACATTCAAAAATAATTACTTTTCTTGCTATCCAAATAATTGGTGTCCAAATAACAATTATCATTTTCACTGAATATCTTGTCCAGAAAATAATATCTCTATTGTGTTCTGATCCACCTGGTATGTTCAATCATCAATGACAGTCAGAAGTGGGCTAGATTAACTAGGTTGTGTTACATCCATGCTTGCAAATAAGAACAGTTACATGATATTATTTTCATGTTTTCTCATATAAATCAACAATATTGGTTGCTGTTCTGGTGTGTTTGTCTTTTTTTCTGTGTAACAATACTGCCAGTAGAGATGGTGTTCACAAAGGCCTAGTTGTGTTAGATGCATGACATTTCCAACCAAGTTATCTTTTTCAGTAAGAGAGACATCCTCCTCTTCACACATTTGCCCACAGAGTCAAAACAATGGCAATGGTAAACAGAACTGATTGGCCTAAGTCCTGAAACTTTTGGTGGTCTCTACATAAGAAGAGAGGAATAGTTTGTTCCCTAATGTAGTACCGGTATGTATTGAAAGCAAATTATTTTGGCCCTCTCCGCATACTACTTCATGACTAGAAATTGTTTAGATAAGGTGACAAGAGTGGCAAGAATATGGCAATACCTCTGAAAAATAAAATCTCAGCCAATAAAAAGATAAAAAGAAAAGCTGAGAGGGTCAGATGATCTAAGGCTATAATTTTAATTAGGGTAATTAAATCAGGGTAATCAAAGCGGTTCCCAAGTCTGACTAACATCTATTGAATCAGATGTTTTCTCTGTGGGTGAAACATGTTACTTATTATTCCAATCTGAATTTTTGTTTATTTCCAAAAGGTCTTCATGCAAGGCTGCTTTCTAAAATTTGGTCAAATTCTATTCAGTGGTTTTGGAGAATAAGTCATTAAATGGCTTCTTCCATTTTTAGTAATGCCAGCCATATTTTATGGCAGATCTTCATACCACGATGCCTTTTGTCAAGTTTGGTAAAAATTTAATCAGCACTTTTGGAGATTATAAGTTGTTAAAGGTTTCACTATTTGTTTTTTTAACCACAGCCATATTTGAAGGTGGATCAGCATTGTCTGTGACATCTGTTCTTTGCATATCGATCAATAGTGATGACAACAGTCAACCAAAGACCTACTTTCTTTGATCATCTTAAGTTTTCAGTTGTCTATTCTGTAGATATCATTAATTTGTTACCTGGAGTTGAATTCCTAGTTCCACAACCAACCCCACAGTAATGCAGCTGTCATCACAACAATAAAGATTAAACTGAAATGCATTCCATATTCGATTTATTTCTTATAGGGATCAAATTATTTTTATCTCTAGGAAAAACTGTCAGTTTTGTGACCTCTCCAGTCAATCCATCTGTTAGTGTCTGTTCTTTATCAATTGACCCCATTCACCTCACTGCATGGATTTCAGGTGCTCACACTCATTTGTCAACTGTAGCACCAAGGGTTTCATTGCTCACTGGGTGTAACAACTGAGCTTTCGGGGAAACTATCATTACATCTAATGATGGGTTTCCTCTTGTAATCAGAAATATGGTTCAGCTTATATCACCACTCAGATGTTTTATTGACACTATTTCAGAGCAATTTGAAACATTAATCTGTTCTTTTCATCATATTCAGGTTACCACCACACTAGAGAAACAAATCAACGGGAAACAATTTTCTGGTTACACCAACAAAACTCACAGCTCATGAAAATCATCCTTTGTTCTGAATGGAATTTCCAAACCTGAACCCACTGCAATAAAAAAGACCTGAGGTGTAAAGTAAATACCTATCTTTAACTTTAACTCGATGTAAAATGGAATGGTCAAACATGCACTGATCTGCTTTCCCTCATTGTAAAGACAATGTTCTGATATGCTCTGCCAAACATCCTGGATATAAAATGAGGAAGTCCATTCTGACCACCTCCCTTCTCTCATGGTAAATGGAATGTTCTGATATACATTGTACAGCACCCCTCGTATTAAAAAAGACAGTCCTGCTTGACCACCTACTTTCCCTTATGGTATATGGAATGTTCTGATATACATTGTCAAACTCCCATTATGTTTAAATGAGACAGTCCAGAATTACCACCTGCCTTCCCTCAAGGTAAATGGAATGTTCTGATATACATAATACAGTACCCCTTCTATTAAATAAGACAGTTCTGCATGTCCATCTACTTTCCCTTATGGTACATGGAATCTTCCAATATGCAATCTCAATCAACACTGATATTAATGAGTCACTCCAGCATAACAATCTGCCTTTTCTGGTGGTAAATGAAATATTCTAATAATCACTTTCAAACTTCTCTGATGTTAAATAAACCAGTACAACATAACTCTGATGGTAATTGTATGTTTCAATACACACTGCCCAACTGACCTGATGCCAAATAAGATATTTTAAACTTACCTTTATATGATCTAAGTCATGGTACATGGAATGTTCTGATATACACAACCAAATCTCCCTCATATTAAATGCAAATGTCCAACATCAACATGGTGGTAACTGGAATGTTCTGATATGTACTTCCTAACTTCTCAGATCACACAAAAAAGCAAGGACATATATATGAGCCCTAATTCACAGGATAACATTAAACCAAAATCAATGGAGGCAGCAGCATTCTCAATGGTTTTGTTTTTGAAGATTTTCATTAATGGAATGTTTTAATATGCACTGCCCAACTTACCTGATGCTAAATAAGACATTTTAAAATGTCATATATGATCTACCTTTTGGTACAGTTTAAAGTTACGTTAAAAGTAAATAGACAAAATAAAAAAATCTCACTATCCTATGTAATAAGCTTGCAAAATACTACTTGCTTTTTAGCTGTAGCTTTATGTATCAGCCAACTGCAAAAATTAGACAAAGTGCTTGAAGCAGTAAGTCCTGCTCAGACAGAAAAAAAAAACTGAGATAAATGGATACTAATTTAGTGCCTCTGGTGTGCTACATCACTTTTGCAAAGCATTCGTTGTAGCAAAATTATACACAAAGGCTACATTCAAATTGGATGCTACTCTCTTGCAAAACAAGCTCAATTCAAGGTACTATCATTAAACCAAATATCCAGACATTCAAAAATAATTACTTTTCTTGCTATCCAAATAATTGGTGTGCAAATAACAATTATCATTTTCACTGAATATCTTGTCCAGAAAATAATATCTCTATTGTGTTCTGATCCACCTGGTATGTTCAATCATCAATGACAGTCAGAAGTGGGCTAGATTAACTAGGTTGTGTTACATCCATGCTTGCAAATAAGAACAGTTACATGATATTATTTTCATGTTTTCTCATATAAATCAACAATATTGGTTGCTGTTCTGGTGTGTTTGTCTTTTTTTCTGTGTAACAATACTGCCAGTAGAGATGGTGTTCACAAAGGCCTAGTTGTGTTAGATGCATGACATTTCCAACCGAGTTATCTTTTTCAGTAAGAGAGACATCCTCCTCTTCACACATTTGCCCACAGAGTCAAAACAATGGCAATGGTAAACAGAACTGATTGGCCTAAGTCCTGAAACTTTTGGTGGTCTCTACATAAGAAGAGAGGAATAGTTTGTTCCCTAATGTAGTACCGGTATGTATTGAAAGCAAATTATTTTGGCCCTCTCCGCATACTACTTCATGACTAGAAATTGTTTAGATAAGGTGACAAGAGTGGCAAGAATATGGCAATACCTCTGAAAAATAAAATCTCAGCCAATAAAAAGATAAAAAGAAAAGCTGAGAGGATCAGATGATCTAAGGCTATAATTTTAATTAGGGTAATTAAATCAGGGTAATCAAAGCGGTTCCCAAGTCTGACTAACATCTATTGAATCAGATGTTTTCTCTGTGGGTGAAACATGTTACTTATTATTCCAATCTGAATTTTTGTTTATTTCCAAAAGGCATTCATGCAAGGCTGCTTTCTAAAATTTGGTCAAATTCTATTCAGTGGTTTTGGAGAATAAGTCATTAAATGGCTTCTTCCATTTTTAGTAATACCAGCCATATTTTATGGCAGATCTTCATACCACGATGCCTTTTGTCAAGTTTGGTAAAAATTTAATCAGCACTTTCGGAAATTATAAGTTGTTAAAGGTTTCACTATTTGTTTTTTTAACCACAGCCATATTTGAAGGTGGATCAGCATTGTCTGTGACATCTGTTCTTTGCATATCGATCAATAGTGATGACAACAGTCAACCAAAGACCTACTTTCAGTTGTCTATTCCGTAGATATCATTAATTTGTTACCTGGAGTTGAATTCCTAGTTCCACAACCAACCCCACAGTAATGCAGCTGTCATCACAACAATAAAGATTAAACTGAAATGCATTCCATATTCGATTTATTTCTTATAGGGATCAAATTATTTTTATCTCTAGGAAAAGCTGTCAGTTTTGTGACCTCTCCAGTCAATCCATCTGTTAGTGTCTGTTCTTTATCAATTGACCCCATTCACCTCACTGCATGGATTTCAGGTGCTCACACTCATTTGTCAACTGTAGCACCAAGGGTTTCATTGCTCACTGGGTGTAACAACTGAGCTTTCGGGGAAACTATCATTACATCTAATGATGGGTTTCCTCTTGTAATCAGAAATATGGTTCAGCTTATATCACCACTCAGATGTTTTATTGACACTATTTCAGAGCAATTTGAAACATTAATCTGTTCTTTTCATCATATTCAGGTTACCACCACACTAGAGAAACAAATCAACGGGAAACAATTTTCTGGTTACACCAACAAAACTCACAGCTCATGAAAATCATCCTTTGTTCTGAATGGAATTTCCAAACCTGAACCCACTGCAATAAAAAAGACCTGAGGTGTAAAGTAAATACCTATCTTTAACTTTAACTCGATGTAAAATGGAATGGTCAAACATGCACTGATCTGCTTTCGCTCATTGTAAATACAATGTTCTGATATGCTCTGCCAAACATCCTTGATATAAAATGAGGAAGTCCATTCTGACCACCTCCCTTCTCTAATTGTAAATGGAATGTTCTGATATACATTGTACAGCACCCCTAATATTAAATAAGAAAGTCCTGCATAACCACCTACTTTCCCTTATGGTATATGGAATGTTTTGATATACAGTGTCAAACTCCCCTTATGTTTAAATGAGACAGTCCAGAATTACCACCTGCCTTCCCTCAAGGTAAATGGAATGGTCTCATGTACTCTGTCAAACACCCCTTATGTTAAATGAGACAGTCCAGAATGACCACCTGCCTTCCCTCAAGGTAAATGGAATGTTCTGATATGCATAATACAGTACCCTTCTATTAAATAAGACAGTCCTGCATGTCTATCTACTTTCCCTTATGGTACATGGAATCTTCCAATATGCAATCTCAATCAACACTGATATTAATGAGTCACTCCAGCATAACAATCTGCCTTTTCTGGTGGTAAATGAAATATTCTAATAATCACTTTCAAACTTCTCTGATGTTAAATAAACCAGTACAACATAACTCTGATGGTAACTGTATGTTTCAATACACACTGCCAAACTGACCTGATGCCAAATAAGATATTTTAAATTTACCTTTATATGATCTAAGTCATGGTACATGGAATGTTCTGATATACACAACCAAATCTCCCTCATATTAAATGCAAATGTCCAACATCAACATGGTGGTAACTGGAATGTTCTGATATGTACTGCATAACTTCTCAGATCACACGAAAAAGCAAGGACATTATATATGAGCCCTAATTCACAGGATAACATCTAACCAAAATCAATGGAGGCAGCAGCATTCTCAACGGTATTGTTTTTGAAGATTTTCATTAATGGAATATTTTAATATGCACTGCCCAACTTACCTGATGCTAAATAAGACATTTTAAAATGTCATATATGATCTACCTTTTGGTACAGTTTAAAGTTACGTTAAAAGTAAATAGACAAAATAAAAAAATCTCACTATCCTATGTATTATGCATGCAAAATACTACTGGCTTTTTAGCTGTAGCTTAATGTGTCAGCCAACTGCAAAAATTAGTCAAAGTGCTTGAAGCAGTAAGTCCTGCTCAGACAGAAAAAATAACTGAGATAAATGGAAACTAATTTAGTGCCTCTGGTGTGCTACATCACTTTTGCAAAGCATTCGTTGTAGCAAAATTATACACAAAGGCTACATTCAAATTGGATACTACTCTCTTGCAAAACAAGCTCAATTCAAGGTACTATCATTAAACCAAATATCCAGACATTCAAAAATAATTACTTTTCTTGCTGTCCAAATAATTGGTGTGCAAATAACAATTATCATTTTCACTGAATATCTTGTCCAGAAAATAATATCTCTATTGTGTTCTGATCCACCTGGTATGTTCAATCATCAATGACAGTCAGAAGTGGGCTAGATTAACTAGGTTGTGTTACATCCATGCTTGCAAATAAGAACAGTTACATGATATTATTTCGTATTTTCTCATATAAATCAACAATACTGGTTGCTATTCTGGTGTGTTTGTCTTTTTGTTTGTGTAACAATACTGCCAGTAGAGATAGTGTTCACAAAGACCTAGTTGTGTTAGATGCATGACATTTCCAACCGAGTTATCTTTTTCAGTAAGAGAGACATCCTCCTCTTCACACATTTGCCCACAGAGTCAAAACAATGGCAATGGTAAACAGAACTGATTGGCCTAAGTCCTGAAACTTTTGGTGGTCTCTACATAAGAAGAGAGGAATAGTTTGTTTCCTAATGTAGTATGCATTGAAAGAAAATTATTTTGGCCCTCTCCGCATACTACTTCATGACTAGAAATTGTTTAGATAAGGTGACAAGAGTGGCAAGAATATGGCGATACCTCTGAAAAATAAAATCTCAGCCAATAAAAAGATAAAAAGAAAAGCTGAGAGGGTCAGATGATCTCAGGCTATAATTTAAATCTGGGTAATCAAAGCGGTTCCCAAGTCTGACTAACATCTATTAAATCAGATGTTTTCTCCATGGGTAAAACATGTTACTTTAAATTCCAATCGGAATTTTTGTTTATTTCCAAAAGGTCTTCATGCAAGGCTGCTTTCTAAAATTTGGTCAAATTCTATTCAGTGGTTTTGGAGAATAAGTCATTACATGGCTTCTTCCATTTTTAGTAATGCCAGCCATATTTTATGGCAGATCTTCATACCACGATGCCTTTTGTCAAGTTTGGTAAAAATTTAATCAGCACTTTTGGAGATTATAAGTTGTTAAAGGTTTCACTATTTGTTTTTTTAACCACAGCCATATTTGAAGGTGGATCAGCATTGTCTGTGACATCTGTTCTTTGCATATCGATCAATAGTGATGACAACAGTCAACCAAAGACCTACTTTCTTTGATCATCTTAAGTTTTCAGTTGTCTATTCTGTAGATATCATTAATTTGTTACCTGGAGTTGAATTCCTAGTTCCACAACCAATCCCACAGTAATGCAGCTGTCATCACAACAATAAAGATTAAACTGAAATGCATTCCATATTCGATTTATTTCTTATAGGAATCAAATTATTTTTATCTCTAGGAAAAGCTGTCAGTTTTGTGACCTCTCCAGTCAATCCATCTGTTAGTGTATGTTCTTTATCAATTGACCCCATTCACCTCACTGCATGGATTTCAGGTGCTCACACTCATTTGTCAACTGCAGCACCAAGGGTTTCATTGCTCACTGGGTGCAACAACTGAGCTTTCGGGGAAACTATCATTACATCTAATAATGGTTTTCCTCTTGTAATCAGAAATATGGTTCAGCTTATATCACCACTCAGATGTTTTATTGACACTATTTCAGAGCAATTAGAAACATGAATCTGTTCTTTTCATCATATTCAGGTTACCACCACACTAGAGAAACAAATGAAGGGGAAACAATTTTCTGGTTACACCAACAAAACTCACACCTCATGAAAATCATCCTTTGTTCTGAATGGAATTTCCAAACCTGAACCCACTGCAATAAAACAGACCTGAGGTGTAAAGTAAATACCTATCTTTAACTTTCCCCCGATATAAAATGGAATGGTCCAACATGCACTGATCTGCTATCCCTCATTGTAAATACAATGTTCTGATATGCTCTGCCAAACATCCTTGATATAAAATGAGGAAGTCCATTCTGACCACCTCCCTTCTCTCATGGTAAATGGAATGTTCTGATATACATTGTACAGCACCCCTAATATTAAATAAGACAGTACTGCATGACCACCTACTTTCCCTTATGGTATATGGAATGTTTTGATATACAGTGTCAAACTCCCCTTATGTTTAAATGAGACAGTCCAGAATTACCACCTGCCTTCCCTCAAGGTAAATGGAATGGTCTCATGTACTCTGTCAAACACCCCTTATGTTAAATGAGACAGTCCAGAATGACCACCTGCCTTCCCTCAAGGTAAATGGAATGTTCTGATATGCATAATACAGTACCCTTCTATTAAATAAGACAGTCCTGCATGTCTATCTACTTTCCCTTATGGTACATGGAATCTTCCAATATGCAATCTCAATCAACACTGATATTAATGAGTCACTCCAGCATAACAATCTGCCTTTTCTGGTGGTAAATGAAATATTCTAATAATCACTTTCAAACTTCTCTGATGTTAAATAAACCAGTACAACATAACTCTGATGGTAACTGTATGTTTCAATACACACTGCCAAACTGACCTGATGCCAAATAAGATATTTTAAATTTACCTTTATATGATCTAAGTCATGGTACATGGAATGTTCTGATATACACAACCAAATCTCCCTCATATTAAATGCAAATGTCCAACATCAACATGGTGGTAACTGGAATGTTCTGATATGTACTGCGTAACTTCTCAGATCACACGAAAAAGCAAGGACATTATATATGAGCCCTAATTCACAGGATAACATCTAACCAAAATCAATGGAGGCAGCAGCATTTTCAACGGTATTGTTTTTGAAGATTTTCATTAATGGAATATTTTAATATGCACTGCCCAACTTACCTGATGCTAAATAAGACATTTTAAAATGTCATATATGATCTACCTTTTGGTACAGTTTAAAGTTACGTTAAAAGTAAATAGACAAAATAAAAAAATCTCACTATCCTATGTATTATGCATGCAAAATACTACTGGCTTTTTAGCTGTAGCTTAATGTGTCAGCCAACTGCAAAAATTAGTCAAAGTGCTTGAAGCAGTAAGTCCTGCTCAGACAGAAAAAATAACTGAGATAAATGGATACTAATTTAGTGCCTCTGGTGTGCTACATCACTTTTGCAAAGCATTCGTTGTAGCAAAATTATACACAAAGGCTACATTCAAATTGGATACTACTCTCTTGCAAAACAAGCTCAATTCAAGGTACTATCATTAAACCAAATATCCAGACATTCAAAAATAATTACTTTTCTTGCTGTCCAAATAATTGGTGTGCAAATAACAGTTATCATTTTCACTGAATATCTTGTCCAGAAAATAATATCTCTATTGTGTTCTGATCCACCTGGTATGTTCAATCATCGATGACAGTCAGAAGTGGGCTAGATTAACTAGGTTGTGTTACATCCATGCTTGCAAATAAGAACAGTTACATGATATTATTTCGTATTTTCTCATATAAATCAACAATACTGGTTGCTATTCTGGTGTGTTTGTCTTTTTGTTTGTGTAACAATACTGCCAGTAGAGATAGTGTTCACAAAGACCTAGTTGTGTTAGATGCATGACATTTCCAACCGAGTTATCTTTTTCAGTAAGAGAGACATCCTCCTCTTCACACATTTGCCCACAGAGTCAAAACAATGGCAATGGTAAACAGAACTGATTGGCCTAAGTCCTGAAACTTTTGGTGGTCTCTACATAAGAAGAGAGGAATAGTTTGTTCCCTAATGTAGTATGCATTGAAAGAAAATTATTTTGGCCCTCTCCGCATACTACTTCATGACTAGAAATTGTTTAGATAAGGTGACAAGAGTGGCAAGAATATGGCGATACCTCTGAAAAATAAAATCTCAGCCAATAAAAAGATAAAAAGAAAAGCTGAGAGGGTCAGATGATCTCAGGCTATAATTTAAATCAGGGTAATCAAAGCGGTTCCCAAGTCTGACTAACATCTATTAAATCAGATGTTTTCTCCATGGGTAAAACATGTTACTTTAAATTCCAATCGGAATTTTTGTTTATTTCCAAAAGGTCTTCATGCAAGGCTGCTTTCTAAAATTTGGTCAAATTCTATTCAGTGGTTTTGGAGAATAAGTCATTAAATGGCTTCTTCCATTTTTAGTAATGCCAGCCATATTTTATGGCAGATCTTCATACCACGATGCCTTTTGTCAAGTTTGGTAAAAATTTAATCAGCACTTTTGGAGATTATAAGTTGTTAAAGGTTTCACTATTTGTTTTTTTAACCACAGCCATATTTGAAGGTGGATCAGCATTGTCTGTGACATCTGTTCTTTGCATATCGATCAATAGTGATGACAACAGTCAACCAAAGACCTACTTTCTTTGATCATCTTAAGTTTTCAGTTGTCTATTCTGTAGATATCATTAATTTGTTACCTGGAGTTGAATTCCTAGTTCCACAACCAATCCCACAGTAATGCAGCTGTCATCACAACAATAAAGATTAAACTGAAATGCATTCCATATTCGATTTATTTCTTATAGGAATCAAATTATTTTTATCTCTAGGAAAAGCTGTCAGTTTTGTGACCTCTCCAGTCAATCCATCTGTTAGTGTATGTTCTTTATCAATTGACCCCATTCACCTCACTGCATGGATTTCAGGTGCTCACACTCATTTGTCAACTGCAGCACCAAGGGTTTCATTGCTCACTGGGTGCAACAACTGAGCTTTCGGGGAAACTATCATTACATCTAATAATGGTTTTCCTCTTGTAATCAGAAATATGGTTCAGCTTATATCACCACTCAGATGTTTTATTGACACTATTTCAGAGCAATTAGAAACATGAATCTGTTCTTTTCATCATATTCAGGTTACCACCACACTAGAGAAACAAATGAAGGGGAAACAATTTTCTGGTTACACCAACAAAACTCACACCTCATGAAAATCATCCTTTGTTCTGAATGGAATTTCCAAACCTGAACCCACTGCAATAAAACAGACCTGAGGTGTAAAGTAAATACCTATCTTTAACTTTCCCCCGATATAAAATGGAATGGTCCAACATGCACTGATCTGCTATCCCTCATTGTAAATACAATGTTCTGATATGCTCTGCCAAACATCCTT
This sequence comes from Margaritifera margaritifera, assembly GCA_029931535.1. NCBI lineage: Eukaryota > Metazoa > Mollusca > Bivalvia > Unionida > Margaritiferidae > Margaritifera > Margaritifera margaritifera. The sequence continues at coordinate 3,289,612 of JAQPZY010001528.1, forward strand.
GATATAAAATGAGGAAGTCCATTCTGACCACCTCCCTTCTCTCATGGTAAATGGAATGTTCTGATATACATTGTACAGCACCCCTAATATTAAATAAGACAGTACTGCATGACCACCTACTTTCCCTTATGTTATATGGAATGTTTTGATATACAGTGTCAAACTCCCCTCATGTTTAAATGAGACAGTCCAGAATTACCACCTGCCTTCCCTCAAGGTAAATGGAATGGTCTCATGTACTCTGTCAAACACCCCTTATGTTAAATGAGACAGTCCAGAATTACCACCTGCCTTCCCTCAAGGTAAATGGAATGTTCTGATATACATAATACAGTACCCTTCTATTAAATAAGACAGTCCTGCATGTCTATCTACATTCCCTTGTGGTACATGGAATCTTCCAATATGCAATCTCAATCAACACTGATATTAATGAGTCACTCCAGCATAACAATCTGCCTTTTCTGGTGTGGTAAATGAAATATTCTAATAATCACTTTCAAACTTCTCTGATGTTAAATAAACCAGTACAACATAACTCTGATGGTAATTGTATGTTTCAATACACACTGCCAAACTGACCTGATGCCAAATAAGATATTTTAAATTTACCTTTATATGATCTAAGTCATGGTACATGAAATGTTCTGATATACACAACCAAATCTCCCTCATATTAAATGCAAATGTCCAACATCAACATGGTGGTAACTGGAATGTTCTGATATGTACTGCGTAACTTTTCAGATCACACGAAAATCAAGGACATATATATGAGCCCTAATTCACAGGGTAACATTAAACCAAAATCAATGGAGGCAGCAGCATTCTCAATGGTTTTGTTTTTGAAGATTTTCATTAATGGAATGTTTTAATATGCACTGCCCAACTTACCTGATGCTAAATAAGACATTTTAAAATGTCATATATGATCTACCTTTTGGTACAGTTACATTAAAAGAAAATGAATATCAAATATGCCAAAGAAGATATTTCTATACAATGAAAACATATCCATATGGAATGCATTTTTGAACCTAAAGAAAACCTCATATGTTCATCCTTTTTGCTGAGGACAGCTGTCTAATATAGAAATCAAAGTATCCATGATACTGATACATCTGTCAAAAGAAAAATACTGGAAGGAAGTGGACAAAATAATCCCACTATCCTATGTATTATGCATGCAAAATACTACTTGCTTTTTAGCTATAGCTTTATGTGTCAGCCAACTGCAAAAATTAGTCAAAGTGCTTGAAGCAGTAAGTCCTGCTCAGACAGAAAAAACAACTGAGATAAATGGATACTAATTTAGTGCCTCTGGTGTGCTACATCATTTCTGCAAAGCATTCGCTGTAGCAAAATTATACATAAAAGCTTCATTCAAATTGGATACTACTATCTTGAAAAACAAGTTGAATTCAAGGTACTATCATTAAACCAAATATCCAGACATTCAAAAATAATTACTTTTCTTGCTGTCCAAATAATTGGTGTGCAAATAACAATTATCATTTTCACTGAATATCTTGTCCAGAAAATAATATCTCTATTGTGTTCTGATCCACCTGGTATGTTCAATCATCAATGACAGTCAGAAGTGGGCTAGATTAACTAGGTTGTGTTACATCCATGCTTGCAAATAAGAACAGTTACATGATATTATTTTCATGTTTTCTCATATAAATCAACAATATTGGTTGCTGTTCTGGTGTGTTTGTCTTTTTGCTTGTGTAACAATACTGCCAGTAGAGATAGTGTTCACAAAGATCTAGTTGTGTTAGATGCATGACATTTCCAACCGAGTTATCTTTTTCAGTAAGAGAGACATCCTCCTCTTCACACATGTGCCCACAGAGTCAAAACAATGGCAATGGTAAACAGAACTGATGGGCCTAAGTCCTGAAACTTTTGGTGGTCTCTACATAAGAAGAGAGGAATAGTTTGTTTCCTAATGTAGTATGTATTGAGAGCAAATTATTTTGGCCCTCTCCGCATACTAGTTCATGACTAGAAATTGTTTAGATAAGGTGACAGAGTGGCAAGAATATGGCGATACCTCACAGAAATAAAATCTCAGCCGATAAAAAGAAAAGCTGAGAGGGTCAGATGATCTCAGGCTATAATTTAAATTAGGGTATGAAATCAGGGTAATCAAAGCGGTTCCCAAGTCTGACTAACATCTATTGAATCAGATGTTTTCGCTATGGGGAAACGTGTTAGGTTATGTTCCAACCTGAATTTTTTATGTCCGAAAGGTCTTCATGCAAAGCTGCTTTCTGTCAAATTCAGTCAAATTCTATTCAGTGACTTCGTAATAGTCATTAAATAGCTTTGCCTATTTTTAGTAATGCCAGCCATATCTGATGGCAGATCAGTATCATTTGTGCAAACTATAAAGATCTTCATATCAGGATGCTTTTTATCAAGTTCGGTAAAAATGTATTCAGCAGTTTCAGAGTTGTTTAAAGGTTTCTCTATTTTTGTAACCAAGGCAATTTTAGTGGTCTTCATGCCAGGATGCCTTTCTTGAAAACTTGTCAAATTCTACTCAGTACTTTTGGAGAAGTCATATAAAGCTTATATTTTTAGTAATGATAATCATGATTCATAAGAATCTGCACCATTTCTTCTAATCTGAAAGACCTTTGTGCCAGGATGCTCTATGCTTGGTTGAAATCAGTCAAGAGGTTTTATAGAAGAAGTTGAAAATAACAACTGCAGACAGACGACAGGCAGTTCTTGGTGATGGTGGCCATCTTTTTTGGTCAATCAGCATCATTTGTACAAAACAGGACTTCATACCTGAATCTGTGCTATGTTTGGTTGAAACTGGTCTGGCAGTTTTGAAAGAAAGCTGAAAAAAAGCAATTGTTGATGGATTCTGCGCAGATGCCTGATGATGAATGATGCGTCAATGGCCTTACCATAAGCTCACCTGGCTTTATGGCCCAATGTCCCAAATGACAAACCATTCTTAAAGATAAGTGTTTATTAAAATTCAAGCCCCCTCCCCGTTTCTCAACATTGTTATTCGGCAATCTCGGTTTTCACGCACAGCGAAAAAAAGAGACTGTTTCTAAGCTCACAGTCTACCAATTCCTGTGGACAAAAACTGTGGTTTCTGAATGTTTTAATGATGATTGTTTCTAGTTTGGACATCAGTACCACTTTCAAATACATTTACAAAGCATATCAATATGCTGATATGTTAACTTTCATGGGTCAGTACTTATGTTTTCTAAGTTAGCCTGCATAGACAAACATAATTCATGTGGCATCAGTTCTTTACATATCGCTATATATGGATGAAAACAGACCTACTTTATATGATCCCCTTAAATTATCAGTTGTCAGACTATTCTGCAAAGGTCATGAATTGTTTTATCTGGATTTGAATTTCTAGGTCCACAGTGAACACCACAGTATAATGTGGCTGTCAGCACTTTTCAACCGCTTCACAGCGGCAAATATTACACTGAAATGAATTCTGTACTCGATTTACTTCTTATAGTCATCAAATTATTTTTGTCTCTAGGAAAAGCTGTGATATTTGTGACCTCTCCAGTCAATCCATCTGATAGTATCTGTTCTTTATCAACCGACACAATTCACTCCACTGCATGGATTTCATGTGCTCACATTCATTTAACTGCAACATCAAGGGTTTCATTGCTCACTTGGTGTAACAACTGTTGTTTCAGGGAAACTATCATTGCTTCTGATAACAGTTTTCATCTTGTAACCAGAAATATGATTCAGCTTATATCACCACAAAGATGTTTTCTGTGACACTGTTTCAAAGGAATTAAAAACATTATTCTGTTTCTTGTCATCATATCCAGGTTACCATCACACCAAAACAAAAATGAAGGGGAAACAATTATATGGTTACACCAACAAAACATACACCTCATAAAAATCATCCTTGTTCTTCGTGGTATTTCCAAATCTGAAACCACTGCAACAAAAAAGTCATTAGGTGTAAAGTAAATGCTGATCATTAACTTTCCTGATGTAAAATGGGATGGTCCAATATGCTCTGATCTGCTTTCCCTCGTTGTACATATAATATTCTGATATGGACTACCAAACATCCCTGATATAAAATGAGTCAGTCCAGTCTGACAACCTACCTTCCCTCATGGTAAATGGAACTACCTGCCTTCCCTCAAGGTAAACTGAATGTTCTGATATACATTGTCAAACATCCCTAATGTTAAATAAGACATTCCAGAAGGACCTCCAGCCTTACCTCAAAGGTAAATGGAATTGTCTGATATACATTGTCAAACACCTTATGTCAAATGAGACAGTCCAGAATGACCACCTGCCTTCCCTCAGGGTAAATGGACTGTCCTGAAATACACTGTAAAACACTACTTAAGTTAAATTAGACAGTGAGCATAACCACCTACTTTCCCTTATGGTACACGGAATGTTCTGATATGCAATCTCAATCAACCCTGATATTAAATGAAACAGTCCAGTGTGACCATCTACCTTCCCTGGTGGTAAATGAAATGTTCTTAAAATCACTTTCAAACTTCTCTGATGTTGAATAAGTCAGTTCAAGATAACTCTCATGGTAAATGGTGTATTTTAATATGAAATGCCCAACTTACCTAATGCTAAATAAGACATTCTAAAATTACCTATATATGATCTGACTCAAGGTACAGTTTTACATGGAGTATTCTGATATGCACAACCAAACCTCCCTGATCACCCAGATTTTACTGGGTGAAAGTCAACATCACCCACCTGCCTTCCATGGTGGTGAATGGAATATTTGGATATGTTCTGCTCAACTTCTCAGATGTTTCATGAGACATCCAACATGTCTCATTGTCCTATTCTTGACTCTTCTTTTAACATGGGTTTCAATTCTTAAAAACAATAATTGTAGGACACAAAAAATCCAGGACCTGCAGATAAGCCCTATGTCACATCACAAAATATTTAACCAAACTCAATGGAGGCAGCAGCATTGTCAACGGTTCTGTTTGTGAAGATGGTTTGGTTTGGTTTTGTGAGGTTTAGCAACATTTTTCGGCACATGATAGGCGTTAGTCCACTCGACCACCCGGGACCCCCTGTTTGTGAAGATGCCTGATGCTAAATAAAACATTCTAAAATGATCTCCTGATGCTAATAAGACATTCTAAAATGATCTGTGGTTAAAAGTTATCAGTTAAAAGTAAATGAAAATAAAATCTGCCAGAGAGGAGATTTTTGTATCAAGAAATGTGTCCATATGTACCAAATTTTTGAATACGTAAAGAGAACCTCACGTGATCCATTTTGCTGAGGACACCTGTCTAATATTAAAATCAAAGTATCCATGATACTGATATATTCCTCACAAAAAAAAGTAAAAAAGGTGGAAAGAACACTCACCATCCCACATTATGAGAATGCAGAATACTTCTGGTTGATATAAACAGCTAGAATGCAGAATACTTCTGGTTGATATAAACAGCTAGAATGCAGAATACTTCTGGTTGATATAAACAGCTAGAATGCAGAATACTTCTGGTTGATATAAACAGCTAGAATGCAGAATACTTCTGGTTGATATAAACAGCTAGAATGCAGAATACTTCTGGTTGATATAAACAGCTAGAATGCAGAATACTTCTGGTTGATATAAACAGCTAGAATGCAGAATACTTCTGGTTGATATAAACAGCTAGAATGCAGAATACTTCTGGTTGATATAAACAGCTAGAATGCAGAATACTTCTGGTTGATATAAACAGCTAGAATGCAGAATACTTCTGGTTGATATAAACAGCTAGAATGCAGAATACTTCTTGTTGATATAAACAGCTAGAATGCAGAATACTTCTGGTTGATATAAACAGCTATTAATTCAAAGTCTTTGGTGCAATAAAAATCATTTTTTCAAAGCATTAGTCCCTATGGACCATAACAGATTTCCAGGAATCCAAGATAAGATCATTTCTTCGTTATGACTGCTGACTGTTGAAAACCATCTCTGATATTCTTAAGCAATAACAAGATTTTCGAATTGGCTGCTGTGGTAAACATACTGGATGTAATCAGTATCATTTAGGACCAACTAGAGATCATTTAGAGATCAATATGACCATCCTTTCAAGAGAAGTAGTGATAACAAGATTTTCAAAATGGCTGTCATGGTGGCCATATTGGATGTTAGATTGGCATCATTTTCATTTAGGATGAACTAGATATCATTTAAAGTATTGTGAAAACCCCAGGTCAATATGACTTTCCATTTAGTTGGTTGGTTGGGTGGTTAGTTGCTATGGGTTTAACGCCATTTTTCAGCACGATAGGCTATACATGGCGGCCAGTATATTTGGTGGAGGAAGAACCTGAGATAACCCTGGGAAGAACCACCAACCCACGGGAAGCTACTAGCAAGCTTTCTCACATACCCAAATTGGCCAAGCCCGAGACTTGAACCCACGAGGACAGAGGTGAGATGTCAGCGATCTGTAAAGGCAAGTGCCTTAGACCACTCAGCCACTCAAGGCCCTCTTTCCACTTAGAAGGAGCAGTAATAACAAGATTTTCAAGATGGCTGCAATTGTGGCCATGTTGGATGTCAAATTGGGACCATTTTTTATTTAGGCCCAACTAGATATCATACAAAGTCTTATGGTGAAAACACCATCAAGATATGACCAGTAAAGCTAAAAACTGGGCTAATTGCATGAAATGTCAATTGACCAACAATAATTTTTACTTGTCTGGCCAGGGAATTATCAGCCCCTGTTGAATATTTCCTCAATAAATTCCAAGTTACAGAATGACCATAAAACCCCAGTTGTAAATTAACCTTGTTGAATTTACTAATTAATACAACCAACAGAAACACTTTAACTATGTTCTCATCCAGGCTTGTCTCAGTTATCCACAGTTTACACACATACACATAAATTTCATTCTGAAAGAAGAAAGCAATACCATTTAGAGAAAGCAGGAAGCCTCCCATGTTAAAAAGGAAGAAACTCCCAGGAAAGTAACCAGAATTAAAAACCAAAGCAGCCATTTTAAGAAAAAACATGTATTCCCTGATGGCCTCTAAGCTCTATGGCAATGAAACCCCTGACATATGTTCAGCCCTTTGATATGAGTGAAATTTTAAATTTCTCAGACATGACCTTCACCTTTCTCTAAACCATGACACTATTATGGTAAGTCTGTTTGTCATATTCATTGCCCCAGCCAGTTTTTTTGTAGTGGGGTGGGAAAGTTCAAACAATTACATATAAACAGTTAATACTGTATGATGATATAACTCTATTCTAGACTCCATAAAATGGATCTAAATTTTGGAGTATTTAAGCATATCTTCAAATACATGAAGGACAGCAAATAACTCCAATATGTATGTATGTATGTATGTATGCATATATGTATGCATGTATGTATGCATATATGTATGTATGCATGTATGTATGTATGCATGTATGCATGTATGTATGTATGCATGTATGTATTAGGGTTTAATGGTATATCAGCACAATACTGGCTAAATGGTACCAATAATTTAAAAGTAAAAAGATCTAAAAATATAAATATAAAGAAATGCAACAACAATTTTATGATGATAAATCCTTCCAAATAAATGTAATCACAAAGTACTACAAAATAAAATGTAAAGATGTTAAAATTCTGTAAACTGCATATAAAATAATAAATACAAGATAAAGGTAACAAATATAAAATCCTTAAAATTTATGGTTATGTATGTTGAAAGAAAGAATCAAATTACAACAGAATGTATGTATTAGACAGTTTTTACAAACAGGTGTGAGGTGACCCTTAATTGGCTGGAAGGACTCATCAAAAGTCTACTTGCCCAGAATCATGATTTTCATGAAACAAAAGCAGAATCTGTATTTTTCCTTCATATTCTACATCAAATCCTGGCTAAGGCTGATCACTTGTGAAATACTAGAATATTTAACTTTTTGAAAAACTGATATTTTTTGCAAAGGTAAGGGTCAAACCAATCCAGAATCACTTAAAAATCTATAGGTTTGTGTGCATTTTCTTGTGCTACTCTAAGATGAATATCTGTCCCCAGAAATGGATTATTACATAGAAAAGTATGGGAAAAGTACCTGTCACTGATTATCCATAATAAAAATAGCTGAATTAATATTTAAAAATTCATCAAATTTCCATAGATTGAAGGTTAATGAATCCTCTTATAAAATACACAAAGAAAAGTCTATGTTGGTTTGTGAATTTTTTCAGATTGACAGTTGTTGAGATCAACAGAATGCCTGCATGGCCTATTTATGGCAGTTGTTGAGATCAACAGAATGCCTGCATGGCCTATTTATGGCAGTTGTTGAGATCAACAGAATGCCTGCATGGCCTATTTATGGCAGGTCACAAGATTTCCAAAGGCCTGCATGGCCTATTTATGGCAGATTTCCCAAGGTCTTGTATTCTTTTCGTTGACTTTATCATTTTCTTTCACAGGACTGTTATTGCGATTTTAACAATATTGTGATTATTACAATTGTAAAATAATTTTTCTTTGTCATTACATTATTTAGGACAAGAAAGAAATCACAGCCATGTCATTTTTCATCCAGTCTCTCAGACTGTTCATAGTGTAACAATACACCTAGGTAAGAAGTGACGTCATATTGATGTCATCATATCTAATGATCACATCATTTTGAGCTGCACAGCAACTGCTGATTTTACACAAGAAGACCACCTAAAGTTTTTGGAAATTTTAAATATATGAATTTGTCCAGCACTGCTAGACAATGGATTTTTCTACCAATGCCCTTATTTGATTGAAATGAAAACAAGGTATACATCCTCATGGTAATCTTCAAGTTGAGAACTTTTTTTTAATGAAACCTACATTTAATGTTAATATCCTAAAATACTTTTAGTATAGTACAGGACTGAGCAAATCCCATAGCCCGACATCCCAGACTATTCATTTATGAAGTCGGGCAAGTAAAATTTTCCAAGTCGTTAGTCCAGGACACGTGCTTTGTCTTTTTTTTTTAAAGTTGGACAACTGTTCATTTTCATGCTATATTCACTTTATCTAGCCATTCATGCCCTCCAGGCATACTGAATGCTTGATTCTACCCCTCTCAATGTATTTATTTACATCCTGTATCACACCTGCCAGTGGTCATTGATAACTGTAACTTGTTGTATATGTGCACGTTCTATTACCGCTTGACTGCATATTGGGCTAAGCGACCAAAATTATTGGCCAATCAAAACATGAGAAACAAAACTAAACCGGTATGATTAATTAGCACTGTTTCTTTAAATGGTTTTGTTGTATTGCGTAAACCAGATCCTCACGAATGACTCAACCTTTGATTTAAATCCAATTAAGTGAATGAAAGGCACTTTACTCGCATTAGTGTCAGTTTCTTTTATGAGCTGATTAAATGACAGTGATGATTCTTAATTTTTTAATTGATTATACAGAGGATTAACTTCCATGTCCGATATTGCGTTTGAAGTGAAACAATTAAAATAATTAAGGAGCTGTCTCTGTTTATATTTAAAGGACAATATGTATGTTATGATTGCTTTAGAATTAGTTGTCAAGCAAGGTGATATTTACTATGTGGATAAAATGAGTCTACTAAATTATTTTTGCAAGGAAGTTAATAAGGAAGATTAAAATAACAAAAATTCAAGTGAAAGTGGAGGTGTAAAATGTGAGACGGCCACTGAGTGTGAGGTAACTATTTCTCCAAAGAGACATAAGCCATACTCCATAGAACCAAAAAATGTTAAATATGACACTATTAAGTGACTGAGAAATTTTTGACAGCAAATGAGTAAAAGTTTTAGTATAGTTTGATACCATTTAATATATACACAATGGGCACAAGTTTAGATAGGATTTTATTAGATTAGGATGACAGTATGTCATTTTTGCTCGTATGTCTTTTTTTTTTAAGCAGTTCCCTGGGGCTGATATTGATCTTTTGTGCTGAAATATTTTTTTTTAAACATGCAGATTTCCCAATTTCTACAATTTTATTCATAATTTTTTTACAAATTATTTTTGTTCTAAAACAAATAATGGGCCTTGGCTCCATTCACGATCACCCTAGAAAAATCCATCCAATAAATATGTATTTGTGTTACATGTTGATCCTCCAGCCAGACCTCTCACAACAAGCCATACTTATTTGTTTCTATGCCCTATACACATTGAAAACTTGTGGTGCTGGAAGTCTTATGCCATGATATAGGCTATAACCTCTACAAAATTAATGAGTCTTACCAATGCATGCTCATGTGTCAGAAACCAGTGTCACCTCATGTACAGCAGTTTGCAAGTCACTCTGACTCACCCTTTCATGTATCAGTTTAAACACATTACATGTGTACTGACATATTAAAGAAGCCATTGTAGTTTGGCAAAAAGTTCTCCAACTTACGTACAGCCCTCCCACTACATAAAAAGCACTTAACATAATATGTGAGGCCGAGAGAGAGACAGAATACCATGATTGAAACATGTGCCATATAAATAATGAATATTCATATAGGTATAAGGTACCGTTTACATACATATACATATTAGGAAAATCAAGAAAATCACCCAGCTTCTTCAATTATGAATATAAAATAAATTCTCATTCAGCATTGAACACTTTATAAGATAAACCTTTAAGTACAACAAAAGCAAAAGTATGTGATTAAGATTTAGAAATAATCTCCTGCATTAATTTACATAAAGGCTGCACTTAATAAACAATGAGATGCAATTTTAGGTTCCTCTCTACAATAATTCATAATGGCAACTGAATTACATGATTTCATGTATTATTCTAGAACTGAACATTTTGGGGGTAAATTCTGCCCTCCATTTGAAAAAAAGGGGGAAATTTTCTGAATATAGGAAGTATTTAAAGAAGAAATAAATTTATGCTTAAAAATATGATGCACAATTTTCATGCATGTGGATTATTCTTTTGGCCAGATTTGTTACATTATAGTGAATCCCATAATCCCACATTCTAGAATTGACAATGGAAATGGTGAGTGTAGACTTCAAACCATGAAACTTATATCCATCCAGGGCTTTCAGGGACCTGAGCTTCTGGGTCAAATATGCGTTAAATTCTCAAGTGACACACCCTTTCTCCCTGTAATGCACCCCCGTGATGCACCTCATTTTCCCCCTGGACACTCTCCCTTTTATATATATTGAAAAATATATTAATTTTACTGTAATATTATAAATGGCTAAGAATTTAATCCTGATATGTAATAAAATAATGATCATGCACTTTTTCATTTTCCTTTCCATCCTTCTGAGAGTGAGGGACTCCTGAGTTTATGGCAGGGACTCTCAGAAATAGGCTGGGGACTCATGAGTTCCATGAGTGAAGAGTCCAGGACTCCTCATCCTGAAACTCCGGAGAGCCCTGTGCATCTACATATTTTGCTTTACCCCCTTGCTGGGATTTCAAGCAACTTGTACATCTGAGCTTGTTAGTGAAAAATTTAAAGTAGAAATATTAGAGAAGAGGTAAAAAGAATTAAAATTTTAAAAGTGTTAAAATGTTAGAATGTTTAAACACTTGTATGATTAAGATAATAGATTATGACAAGATGTCAAAACAGATATAAAATTGTTGTTTGATGTGGTAAAAATTCCATCTGCATGACTGAAACACTCCAAGATTTTTAAAAAGGCAATTCCAGTGAAATATTTCCATTAGTGCTTTCAAGACTGACGTAGATGATATCAACCCACTACCACAGTGGAAAACAAAAAATATGGGAACTGTGAAGGGCAGTGATGAATTAAGCTCAATAATTCAAAATTGGGTAAATCTTCACACAGCTTTTGTCATGCTGTCAAATAAGAATGTTTTGACATTATTTCAATCCATCAGTAAATTTCAAAATTTCATTGGTTTTAAGCAATAAAAACTCCTGTCCACATTAAGCCTATGAAATCCCGACAATTAGGGTCATATCTATTATACATGTATGAGTCACCATGTTACATAGTATGTGAATGTCTCAATCATTGGAAAAAAGGAGCACTCTCATTTGTATTTTGAAGCATGTAATGGTCTAAGAGTCATGTAATTGTTGTTATCTTGATAGTCAGTTGTTTAATTGGATCTACTGTGGCATTGGTATGTATTAGTTTTTAAATCTGGGTATTTTGAGGTGAGCTATCATTTGGCTGATGTAAAAGCTCTGTACTTATTCCTCAAGAAATGATAAAGTTTAGGGCTTTATTTTGTAAAACTGACCATATTATGTACTTAAATAATGTTCTTAAGGTATTACTGAAAAGTTTCTCTGTAAATAATGCAACACATGTAGGCAGATTTTGTTATTATAGTGACTTGATTTTTATTTCAAACTTGTGGTTCATCTTAGAGAAAACACCAAGTTCATTCACCACACTGAATAAGTCAGTACCTGTAAGGGAGGCTACAAACAATGGTTAATAACATCACAATAGTCTGCCACCCATGCCTATCTGCATCTCGTACTCACTCGAGTGGTAATGTATTATTCATTCACCCAATTTCTGAATTTATCCTTTTGATGTTTCTTTTATAATGTGGGTTCAAAATACTTGAACAATATTCCGTTTTTAAATTTAATAATATTCTATATTAATAATAGTATCCATTATTTATCAAGGGTGACGAAATTAGCTAATAGCTTGTTTACATTATGGTCCTGAAATTAAAACAATAACTCATTTTTAAATGCATAATCAAGTAAGATACTGCGAAAAATTACCTGGCCATCCATTCATTAAAACATTAACGGTGTTTTCAATGCATAATCAGGGAAGATAATGCCAAAAATTACCTGGCCATCCATTCATTAAAACATTAACGGTGTTTTCAATGCATAATCAGGGAAGATAATGTGAAAAATTACCTGGCCATCCATTCATTAAAACATGCTCCAACCCAGCACATTTCCTGGCTGTTGCCAAAGCTTCTTTGGGCTCACTATATGGGAATGTACATTCAACATATTTAAAACCAGCCTCTTTCGCAGCCGCAAAACGGTTGGCAAGTCCTTGAATTTCACTAAAAAGCATAGAAATATTAGCTGCAAATTTTAAAGGCATTTTGCAATAATGACAACGACCGGCAATATTTGTGATTAACAGTTATAATATATCCTGCCAAACGGTGAAGATAACAGAACATGTATCATGTGCAAGAGGTCAATAGGTCACGGGAACTGTTCGGAATGTTCTACATTTGTCGGCGAAGAGAGAACCAACAACAAGAATCAAATGACTTGTCTGGTGTAGCAACTATTTTATATATTACCTTTCAAAAAATACATGAACAAGGCACTAAACTGTCCATATATCCAGGTGGATGACGTCAGTACACAACATGGCGATTAATTGTTCCTTGTTTACAGAGTTTTATTTTCTTTCACGACGTTTACACTAATTAACACGTAAGGCTTCCCATACGAGATTTTCGTATGAAAACGTATTGTGTTACGCATGGTGTGATGCAAATTGATTATCAAATGAAAATTCTTCTACGTATGGAATGACAAGGAATTATTAATGGAACAATTTCACCAAACACTTGCCACCACAGGCACTTGATTCTACCAGTAAAAATGAGGAATCTCATGACAACACCCTCCTTCATTCCCAGTTGATTCTATCAGAAAAATAGGGGAGTCTCGTGATAACACCCTCCCCCACTCCCAATTAATTGGGAGTGGAGGAGGGTGTTATCACGAGATTCCCCTTTATACTAATAGAATCAAGTGCCTGTGTTTGCCATGCTTAAAGCTGGAACTATATTTCGTTCAGCTCAACATCACAGATGATATATGCGTTTGTAGTTAAGTGAATTTTCATGTGAGCTTCTTGAAATGTAGCTAAAATTACCTAGCTTGTTTCATGCACAAATGATCCATTGATATCAACATAGAGAGTAACACTGGCGCTCATTCAAAAAAGAGTTGTCAGTGTACATGTAATCCACCATATAAGTTCCAGAGTTATGGAAAAGTCCATTTTTATACAGAATTGAGTGGATATTGAAGCCATTGTGTGTCACAGGTAAACGAAGGTCGTCTCCTCATTAGACAGATCATATCATAAAGAGATTAAGTATAAATTTAAAATAGTTTAATGAAATCTAGATGATGCAGGCAATGTGTACATGTTCAAATGAGTGCCAGTGTTATTCTTTATATTGATACCAGTGGTGCTGAAATCATTAGTGCACAAAATTAGTTAGGTAATTTTAGGTTACCAGTGGTCAGTTTTACCCCTGATATCAAAGTAATAGCAGCTGTGATCGTGCCATCAACCTATAAAAGCCAGCTGTGCTTACACAGGTTTGATGTTGTATTAGAACACATTATCTATATTATTTAATTAGATCTCTGCTTTCTACAGTCCCTATTCTAAATGAAAATCTTAAATTGTACTTGAACTTATATTTAAAAAAAAACAATTTGTCCCCTCCAGTTTGATTGATTTTTAAAAAATTAAATTTATGATTGACAGAAACCAAAATATTTTAAGTGGAAATGTGTCATATTTCTACCCACATGTGAAATGTGATTTCAGATTTAAAAGAGTACTGATGGAAAAATTTACTTAATTTTAAAAACCAAAAATAGTAGCAGTGCAATTTTCAAAGTGTATGGAGTCTAAAAACAAGTTTTATTATTCTATAACCAAGCAACAGAAGTTGTAAAGTGGTCAATAAAAAATCACTCTATTGATCAAGAACCAGTTTTGTAAAATGGCCAAAATCTACTTTCCCCTCTCTTTTTCAAAATAAGTTGTTCAAAATATTCAAATAAATTTCACTAATGCATTGTTTCATCTATTGCAGATAAAATGGTGCTTATCTTATCTCTGAAAATTTATTATATAAGATACCAGAAACTTTATTTAATGCAGCTGACAAAGTCTGGGTAACATAAAAGCACAATGAATAGTGAAGCAGTGTCGTTTATAAAATATATACAGTAGGACCCCGCTATAGCATGCTTCGTTATAGCATGAATTCGGATATAACACGATCGTGGCATGGCTCCCGAAATTTCATCTATTTTTTCGTACATGAAAAAAAATTATTTTTTCAAAGTGCGAAAAATAATGTGGACAAAATTTATTATCGTTTTGTGGAAGAGATCGTGTATGAATTCGGATATAATACAATTGTGGCGTGGTTACTGAAATTTTACAATAATTTCACCAATTTCTTGAACTACTGCAAAGTTTTGTGCCAAAATAATCGAGTTTAATTTAATAATTTGGCAAGCTGTATTGTATTCTTGAAGAAAAAGTGTCTTATGATTGCATCTTTCATTATTTGAATAAAGATGCTGAACATTTCTATTTGTGAATGTTCATTTCAAATGTGTCAGTAGTCAATCACTGCACTTTGATCTTAGTTTATTTTTTAAAGATGTCAGCTCATTTTAAAGCTGACAAGTGTTAATCTTATTATTACTGGTACATGAACAATAAAGTCATTAAGTCTTCTTTGTGTTTGTCTTCAATACATTCTGTGTACAATCGTTGCTCAAAAAATAGCCAACATATGTTTGCTCATTCAACTGCATACACAGCCAAGCACCAAACAATGCGGTGGTTGATAAAAGATTCGCACCTGAATTTATAAATCAATTAATTTAAGTCATTGACAATCATCAAAGTCATTCTCAAAGCTAAAGTTGTTCAAACCATGCAGCAATGATTTATAAAACATAAAAAAAAATGAAAGCCGCCAATGCGCACACGTGGCTTGGCGGTGTTGTTAGACAATCCCCACGCAGTCAGTTGACCAGTGAATAATATTGTACATTCCCTATAAAAATGACCCCATTGTTGATTAACAATTATTCTTGCTGTAGTCGTTCAAACAAATAGGTGTCAGCGTTTTAATTAGTAGTTATTTGCAATGGATAACAGTGCACGGAAACGTAAAGCTTTTTCTGTTAAAGAGAAGCTTGAAGCCATGGACAGGATTAAGTCCAGTATTTCCACAAATCAGATTTAATTCCCTAGTGACATTTCCCAAGTTATCTGCCAGTGCATGTGGGCCGATAAGCCTCTGGCTTGTAAAAGCACTCACTTTGTTTTCAAGTAGAGTTCTACAACTTCCTGTGCATATACTTTGACCTTAATCCCTTAGCTTGTAAAGGCACCACACTCTTTGTTTTCCCACGTGACAACCCTTTGATCAAGCCGCTTGTTTGATACTTGTTCAGTGCCAAGTTACAGAGGGTGGTTATTTGAACTCCCTGAGATCTTGCCGCACAATTGACACGTGTCCAGTTGCATCCTTTAATAGATTTCTGACTTTATGATCAAAGTGTTACTTGCAAGAGCCCAAGCTCAGTATCATGCATAAGCATCCGTATATGACAGTACAGTTGAGGAATCGGAGTTGAACATGATTTACGATGACTAGATGATGACAATTTACAATGACTAGACGACGATGTAGGATTTCAGAACTTTATCAGACAATGATATTATACTTCTGTGTGCATATTTTCAATGGAATTATTATGGACTCACTCTTACGCATGCCATGAGATCAGCTGGTGAGTACACGTGTTGATCCTTTAACTATTCATGCTGTACAATAGACATGTACATATAAATGTACCAATGCATGGTTCTCTGAATAAAGTAAAATATTATATGTGCAATCTCTGTTTTCACTGCATGTGTATTTATCGTTTATTATGCATTGATTTAAAATGGTAACTGTGCTAATGAAGCACGTTGTTTTGAGCCCACAATTTACCCCCCCCCCCATTTTTTGTGTGCATGCATCATTTTCTTCAGCTAAATGACTTGATTTTGTCTAGGTTGGTTATAGCACGGTTCTTGACATAGCACGATCCCATTTTGTGGACCCTGACCATCGTGCTATAGCGGGGTCCTACTGTACCATATTCAAACCACTCTTGCCCCAGAAAGTCTTTGAAAACCATGCTATCCCTTTGATCTCGGGTACTAAGCATCCTCATTTGCACATAAAAAGGAATGGTCGATATTTGATAAGTAGTATCCTGTACCTGTCTATGTTAGTCCTAGCTTAAATATACAGTCATAGTTTTCTTGCCAAAGCTATCTTGTTAAGGAATTTGGTGTGTTCCTTTTCATATAGCTGTCATTGTTACTGGATTAACTGTGTGAAAGTAATTGAAAGATTGTAGACTCAAATTTGCCAAACATCTTCTTTTCTTCTTCTTCTTCTTCTTCTTCCAGTGCAATACAGACAAGTACATAATGTATAAGACATTTCTCCATCAAGGTATTTTGAGATGATCACTCATGGTCCTTATCTTCAGAGAAGTCATAAAGTTTTGGACCCTAATTTGCAGTACTGTCCATATCATATAGGCTCCTTCATAATCATTATACTGGCTGATGAAACTGCCTGACCAACTTACTGGTCCAGTGAAATGTGATATGCTTGCCAAATCAGAAAAATCAGCTTGTCATGGATTGTTTTGATGCATGTTGCCATTTTAACAGTGACTAGGTGATAACTGCTTATGACATAATTTGTAAGATTTATGTTACAGGTGTGTATGGAAATAAATGTCACTCATCTCTGATGATTAGCTACATGGATTTATATAAAAGCATGATAAATGTACCGAAATATCTACCACCCATGAGTGGTGTTTATTATCTATTGTTTGCATAGTAATTACAGCAGATCAGTACATACTACTGTTTGGCAGATACTTACATGGATAAAAATAAGTGTTCTCAAATCATTCAGATGTGTAAATATATAAATCATTTCAAAACCACTTTCATCTCAGAGTCAAGCTTTCATTACTGTTATAATCAAAGAGATAAGTCCATTAGTGTATATAGGTAAAAAAAAAAGAAAACTTGGTGAAGTTTCCTCAAGCAAATCTGATGATGCAGTTGCAAAGAAAAAAACCCAGTATATTGCTATAAAACATGCAAGAAAGTTCTAGTCGTCATGGATTAGTGAGTGTCCCTGCCTAGAGCATGACACAGAAAATGATCTAATGTTCTGCACATACACTAGAAAATATCTATCTATCTATCTATCTATCTATCTATCTATCTATCTATCTATCTATCTATCTATCTATCTATCTATCTAATCTATCTATCTATCTATCTATCTATCTATCTGGCTGGCTGGCTGGCTGTTTGTCTATATCTGTCTGTCTTTGATATTCTACCCATGTATTCTTAGATCCAACTATCAATTCAAATGCTTTCTTTTTTTCACATCTTCATATCTATCTACATATACATGTACTATCAGATATATATTTTTGGATAACTTGAATTACTTGCATAGGTTTTTAATGTGCCCAAAATTTTTTAAAAAAAATAAAGAAAACAAAATAAATTGTTTATTTGTAAAAATCAGTATAAAACAATTTCAAGAAAAACATCCCATATTTTATGGTAACTTATTTTTTAACTTTCATTGTGTTCTTATGTTGTCATATTTTGGAACAAACTCAAATCTTCCAGGGGCAAGTTCAGTTTTTCAGTCAGCTTGCCCTAGAGAACCAGGTGACTTTTATAAAATTTGTCCAGCTTTGCATACAAAGAGAAACATGTCTTAATTGCTACTTAATTGCTACACCCAAGGATGAATGTGAAATACCAGTTTAGACAGGTTATAATTTTATCAAGGCACCACTTATTTTCTCTCTTCCTGATAAGCTAATTTTATCACTCCATCTATATGTAAAATATACAGTAGTCTTAATAAAATGATTGTTTTTTTATTTTCGTTTCTTGTAATGGTCACTTTGCAAAATACTGGTTTATATTCATGGTAATTACACTGCAAATAAATGTACATTGTACAAGTACTTTGTTCAGATGTGTATGTGTTTAAGAGAAAGAGAAATTCTTTGCTTTGATTTGTTGCAAAATAAGTGATAACATCAGGTAATGACAATGTCATGTTACTTTAGTTTGTATTAGGAGAAATTGCTTAACTACTGTATTTAGTCAAAATTCATCCTGATTGGATAACATGCATCAGCATTTAGATGATGAGATATCTTTTCACTACCATATGTTTTATCAACACTTAGTGAAGCCCCTGGGTGTGGGCACTAGAATGTTTAAGCATATCACCCATGCCTGGCATTACTGCTTTCAAAACATGGTGCTATTTATTGTACAAGGGCTTGCAACAAACACCTTGTGGGGTTTTTCCTCTTGACATCTCATCCTTAAAGACATGCCAGAACAGTGCTAATTAGTCTTTAATATGTTAATTGGGACTGGATGTCAGTACCAATTTAAAGGGTAGACATTGAACCAGTATGTTAAGGTAAATAATTATTCTGTTGCTTAAAACACATACATGTATAAATTCAGAACTAGTGATTTAAAAAATTGACTGGTTTATTCAGCTGCTGATCTTCACAAGTTTCATTGTATACCACACTCATTTTCCAAACATATTGTAAAACTGATTTTTGGAAAACTTCAACACAAATGTATAAATTAGTGAAGTGAAAGACTTCTTTTGTTCAAAATCACAGTGAGTGCAATGGAAAGACTGAGCCTTTCACCATATCAAATACACTGTATGGAAATCTTTGGTAAGGGGAACAATAAAGAGTGGAGCATTATATTACAAAAAATTGACCAATTATCACGCTTTGTGCATGTTGGTTTAGGAATTTCTCTGATCCTTAATATTATATGTAGATTTCTGGTTCTGTATCTGTCTCAAATAAATGATCTCAACACATCACTTTAAGATGTCAGTGACAAGACAATGTTTTATTAGGAATGCCTAAATTTCATGTAACATGTAAAATATACCAAACAGAAAATGGTAACATAACATAGTTTGCAATGTTTCCATATATGATTGTAAACATAGTATTAGTTACAAAAAATTATTTTTGGGGGGTGGGGGCTGGGATTTTCATTCCAGCCAAGATTTGTGTTGTCTTTTTAACTGAAAATAATTTTTTTTTTCTTCAACTTATATGATGAATAGAATTAGTTGTGTTTTTTCTTATACAAATCAGAGCAAGAGTGTTTTTATAAAACTATTTGGGGGCCAGAAATATTTGTTGAAAAAAATCCGAAACCCTCCCCCCCCCCCTTTACCCCCTAAAAAATTAAATGGTCTGTCCCTAAATTCTAATGCATTATTTTAAAAATTCATCAGTGATAGTGCATCTGTGAGAGTACTAGGGGCTAATAATTGTGCAGTAAGTTGTAATTCAATTTTAATTCAATATTTGTAAGTGAACTGTCTTAATTAGTGGTGTTATTTTTTGTTGTGTGGGTGGTATAAAATGTGTCTGAGTATGTCAGTAAATCGTACTGTTACAAATAGAAATGATATTCCAATTCTACCTGGTCTGGACAAAGAGTACAATATCTTTAATCTCTTCGAATTTTGAATTTTTGTATTGTCTTGTTTTAATATTTCAACAGTGTGAACTTATTCAAAACTTCTCTGCACATACATGTATGAGTGTTTTTTCTTTCTTCTTTTTATGGTAACAAAATTTCAAGAGATCAAGGATATTTTCCATTTTGTCCAGACCAGGTTGAATCGGAATATAATTTTCTATTAATTTGTTTCACTTACAACAGTGTGCTGTATTTAATATGGTGAAAGTCTTTCAGTTGTGCTCACTGGAAGTTCTGTCATTTAACTGCTGTTTTAAGGAATTTCAGATTATTACACAATTAGTGGTTAAGGATCAATGGTATGTTAAGGTCATAGCAAAATATACAAGGAACTTATGCAAGTGTGCATGCATTGAGATGATTGGAGCACAGATATCTGACATTCTGTCAAAGATTTAGTAGATTTATGTCTCATTAATGAAAAAGACATTCTTTTTTTCTCTACAAAGAAACACAAGGCATGCAATATGCACTAGGTAGTAAAATTGAACCACTTCTCACTTTTGTGGGATTTTATTTTGGATTTTTACAACTTGCTATAAGGGGGTTCTAGATTGAATGTGCAGCTGAGGATTGTTCCATTAATTTAAAATGGCATCATTTTCAGACATTCTTCCTTTTTTTCCAACAATAAACTTGAAAAGTTCCTAACAGCCTCAAGATTTCTTGTCTCAGTGTGAGCAGTCCTCATCTCTAAAAAAATACCTGATCACTTCTTCATCTTGTGTACATATGTACTAAGTTTTGTCTTTGCTCAATCTTTCATGGCTCTCTAACCATAAAATATACATGTATTTAGTTGGTTTGTAATATATTGATGGTATATATGTGACTGTCATATATGTTAGTGGGAATGTAACACGTACACTGCAGTTGTTTCTTCATGTCATAGAGTCTGTATCTAAAGCAGTCATGTGCTTTTAAGCCATCCTTACTACAGTGGAACCTGTCTTGAAAGACCACCCATTCTTCCAAAATATCAGTCTCTGCAGACAGGTGGTCTCTCATGACAGGTCATAACATTATATAATAAATAAATCCATTCACTAGGTATCTTTGTCTGTCACAGCAATGGTCTTTCAAGACAGGTTTTACTGTAATTACACAGCAATGGTCTTTCAAGACAGGTTTTACTGTAATTACACAGCAATGGTCTTTCAAGACAGGTTTTACTATAATTACACAGCAATGGTCTTTCAAGATAGGTTTTACTGTAATTACATGGCAATGTTTTGGTGATACAATATAATTTTGACAATAATCTGAATGATAAGTTGGATAATAAGAGGTGGGTTTTTTTTATACAGAATTAGATGCTATTTTTCTTCATTTGATAATGAATTTTGTCCTTTTTATTACAGCTGCTGAACATCATATGAAAATGTTATAATCATGGCAACACTTAAAAAGCAATATGAGTCAGCCCCTCTTCTGCAACCAGACTGGGTTGGGCCCCCAAACTACAAAAGATATCCACTATCCAGAAATCTGAAAGTTGAAGCCCCTGAACATTGGGATCAGGGAATTGATGATGATGATGAAATTTTCAATCAGGTTGATCAGAAAAAGAAGCGTCATGTTTCTCTGCTTTGGTTAGACTTGGGTATGCTGGCTATAGAATACCTTCAGATTTTGGCACTTCTTCAGGCAATGTCCCTGCGATGGGTCTGGCCAGAGGATTGGTTACGCAGCATGAATTTTCTCTTTCTATTCAACCTGGATGCCTGGGAGTTTACAAAGGTTCATTATGCAGATACTTACAAGAGCATTCAGAACTATTACACCCCCAGCAGCACGGTGAGGATCTTGTACAACGATATTGTCATGGGATGGGGAATCGCAATTGTCATTCTTGCCCCAGCTTGCATTACCTTCCTTGCCATTCTTAAGTACCGCTTCTACCCCACACCATGGGCAAGCAAGATTCTATCATGGTCACACCTTGTCATAATTACAGTTGTTCAGGTACTCACCATGCCTTTAGGACTCGTCATATTCCGTCTTTTTCAGTGTCGAGGCACTGACTACTATCTGGATGTCATGAATAATGTGCAGTGTTTTAAGAAGGACCACTGGGCCTATGCAGGACCATTCCTCATTCTAGGTATAGCTTTGTTTGTCGTTTTTCCAGTATATCTCATCAAGAAAATCTGGAGTGATGCATTGTCTGGAAATTCCAAGGGTCACAATGCTTTCTTGCTGCTGAAAGAGA
Source organism: Margaritifera margaritifera (assembly GCA_029931535.1). Lineage (NCBI taxonomy): Eukaryota > Metazoa > Mollusca > Bivalvia > Unionida > Margaritiferidae > Margaritifera > Margaritifera margaritifera. Next base: position 3,312,279 of record JAQPZY010001528.1, read on the forward strand.
CAGAATACAAAATACACCTGAATAGGTATTGGCTTATGAATAACCTGTTCTATTTCTCCTCCTTTCGATTCTGGGGTCTATATTACAGACCCATCATGCACTGTATTAAACTAATACTACTCATCATCTATACAGCAGCTTTCACAAACATCACTGCTCAAGCAATAACTGTCACAACAATTCTGTTTGCATCATTCTTTTTTTTTCTTATTCTTCGACCATACAGATTGATGACCATGAACTTGTTCCTCTTCCTCAATTTTCTTTGCCTCACAGGCAATGCTTTCCTTGGTGCACTTCGTTCGTCCTATACTGCTACTACCCTCCCTTCCCCTTGGCTGGTTCCCAGTTATATAATATATTTTCTGGGAGCCGTGCAAATCATTTGGGTAGTTTGTGTGCTCATTCTTGTCACATATCTGGTATCACGGACCATCTGTTACAAGAAGAAATGCTGCATCAAGAGATCAATATGGCCAAACATCGCATCAGAGGGTGAAGGACAAATTGGGCCTGAGACAAGGACATTCATGATAGCTATCTTACGAGGGAAGATTTTACTAGGTAAAGACAAAAAGTCTGAAAATTCTAACTAATTATTATCAAATTTAAATACAAGTTTCTTTCTACTTCTTATTAATAATTTGCAAAGACTAGAAATAGACAAAGCAAAGCGGTTAGCAGGTTTTGATTTTCATATTTTAAAGTACTTGCCACATTAGCTTTTAAAAAGTACTTATCGAACTTCCAAACCACTTGTACAGCATATTTTGTTTCAAAATTTTAATTTAAGGAATATAAACTAAAATAATTTTTTTTGAAATTTATGGTTTGGAGTTCAAGTTTATTAGGGATACATTTTGTCTTAGGCTTTAGAAACCACCTTTTTCATGTTACACCATGACATGGATGGTTTAAAAAGCCATTTGTTGATGAGATAAACACTTTGGAGAATTGTCTGATGATAAAACTACTTTAAATTGTAGAGTAAACAAGCCTAAATATTGAAACCTGAGTTTGTATCTTGTATCATTATAAATTCTGATAATTTGCCTTTTGTCCATCTCTGTTCTTATATCTGATTGTAATGAGGTAGTTTTTGTGTCTATGAAGAATTAATTTTTCACAATTGTGAGTATATAACACTAGACAGTGAGTTAATTAAAGACCCTAAACTGCAACATTAAAGCTCTCAAAGCTCTCTCCTTTTGCAAAGGTCAGTGGCTAAGCACAAGCAAAATTTATGTTGTGACAGTAAAAGGTACTCATATTATCATTTGAAAGATTGTGACAGTAAAAAGTACTCATATTATCAGTTGAAAGATTGTGGTAATTCAAAGTAAATTGCTCATGTGTTCTTTCCCAAAACTTCAGCATGTTTAAATCAGCCTATCTTTGGCAGCATGTTTAAATCAGCCTATCTTTGGCGAGATCTATAACTTTGCTAAACATGCATTTCCTATTTTCTTTTTTACATTTCAGATAAAGTAAAGCGAACACCAGTCATATTTGCCCCTGTGCATGATCTTGCATACCACATCCAGGTTATTAATGCATACATGCGTGAGGCAGAGTATGTACAGGATGCTCTTCACCCAACACTATGGGAGTTACTGGATGACATGATTGAGACTCATGCTGAACTTGAACCACAGTCGCTGTTTTCAGGTCAGCATCAATATTTAGAATAGTTAAGATAGAAAATGTCTCGTTTGTGTAAATCTGTATTAGAAGTACAATATTGTTCTTTTGCATACATTATTTTATTATACACCTATCAATTTTTTATTCAAGAAAGAGCCAGAATTTTACTGCCATGTCCTAAAAGTGGGAATACAGTACTCTTATATTCTGATTCCATTTCACCATCCTCTCAAATGAGGCTGGAACTACTCCTTCTTTGAGGTTATCTGGTTACAACTGAACAAGTGTGAACAACTATGCCATTGCCTCACTTGATATGCAAATGAGTAACATTCTCTGTAACAAATCTTTATCATCAAGTTCCAACAATTTGTCCAATCCCGTTGTAAATTACTGTCAGAATAATGCTGTAATTTCCATGCCAAGGCCCCATCAGAGCCTCTCACGCCACTTTTAGCCTGGCCTTGGAGAGAAACTTTCAGAGTCATTCAGCTGTTCAGATCTTCGGTGATGCAAAATTTGACAACTGCACAAAAACTGTAAATCACATATATGGGTCTGCTGCCTCCATGCATCAAAGAATTTGTGTTATTGACAGTGATAGTAGCGAAAATGAGTGACTGTTGCTTCATGCACTTCATTCATAAAGTTGATATTCATGTGCATATCAGATGATCAATATGTAATTCAGTTATTGATTTAGGATTAAGTTCGTATTAAAAAGGTTGCAGTGTTAAGCAGTTTCTTTTGTTTTTCAGTTAAGTATTGTGATTTTATTAAATTTCTGAAAATTGATACATATATAACAAAAATATCATTATCATAGTAATTTGATCCTAATAGGCTAGATCACATCATGTTGTCAGCATCAGAAAATCCAGATCATGATCTGGATTTTCTGATGCTGACAACTCAGTGGGATTTAGGAATCAAGATCGCATTACTATGATATATATATATATACCCTGAAACTCATCAAAACCGAACCCTTGGGATACCGGAATTTCCTTAAGACCGAATTGTTTTTTTAGTCCCAAAATTTTCCTTCTTTAATATCATCTTTTTTTCCCCAGTAAACCGAAAGCCCTCAACTCTGAACACCGGAACAATAATTGATCCCAAATTTCAATTTTTTGCTTAAAAATACCCCATAAAACTGAAACTCAGTTGAAACTTGGAAAGATATTCTAGCTGCTAAATTTCTGACACACGCTGGAACAGATTAAGTACAGTTAACAGGTGCTGTAGTATTCTGATCGACGAGACAAAGACCCGGAAACTGCCCCAAGGGCACACAAGGTTTAAACAACACCTGACACACGCACAGACACAGATGGGGCTTTTACAGCACTAATGACCGAATGGAATTTCAAGAGCTTATTCATGTCTTTTGGGACTTTGTGGGTATATGCGATTCATTTACATATTGTGGAGTATCATTCATAATTCCAATGGACTTATAATAAAGTTATAAAAGTACTGTATTTCATTCCTCATATGTTTCTTGTGACGAGAACTGTATTTCTATGTGGAGCAACTCTGTTTATTCCTGTGAAAGGATACAATTTTCGGTAGGAATGTATGTTGTTCAGCTAATTCTTCATTAAATGCATGTATTAAAAATAAAATAAAAAAAGAACAGCTTTCTTAAATTTGTGCACTTTTACACAGACACTGATGCTTTCGTAACTGCATTCTCTCTCTCTCCCTCTCCACATAAGAGCTCAGAAAGAGATTTTTTTTCACATCTGCAAAAGCTTCAGTAAACTGAAAACTTCTCAAAACTGGAAAAAAATTGGGTCCCAATGGTATTTGGTTTTGAGGAGTTTCACTATATATATAGGCGTAGGGGTGTACTGAAGAGTTTCACTATATATATAGGCGTAGGGGTGTACTGAGGAGTTTCACTATATATATAGGCGTAGGGGTGTACTGAGGAGTTTCACTATATATATAGGTGTAGGGGTGTACTGAGGAGTTTCACTATATATATATAGGTGTAGGGGTGTACTGAGGAGTTTCACTATATATATATAGGTGTAGGGGTGTACTGAGGGGTTTCACTATATATATATAGGCGTAGGGGTGTACTGAGGAGTTTCACTATATATATATAGGTGTAGGGGTGTACTGAGGAGTTTCACTATATATATATAGGCGTAGGGGTGTACTGAGGAGTTTCACTATATATATATATAGGCGTAGGGTTGTACTGAGGAGTTTCACTGTATATATATAGGCGTAGGGGTGTACTGAAGGGTTTCACTAAATATATATAGGTGTAGGGGTGTACTGAGGAGTTTCACTATATATATATAGGTGTAGGGTTGTACTGAGGAGTTTCACTATATATATATAGGCGTAGGGGTGTACTGAGGAGTTGCACTATATATATATATAGGCGTAGGGGTGTACTGAGGAGTTTCACTATATATATAAAGGTGTAGGGGTGTACTGAGGAGTTTCACTATATATATAGGCGTAGGGGTGTACTGAGGAGTTTCACTATATATATAGGCGTAGGGGTGTACTGAGGAGTTTCACTATATATATATATATAGGCGTAGGGGTGTACTGAGGAGTTTCACTATATATATAGGCATAGGGTTGTACTGAGGAATTTCACTATATATATATAGGCGTAGGAGTGTACTGAGGAGTTTCACTATATATATAGGCGTAGGGGTGTACTGAGGGGTTTTATAGTGAGTGACCAATGTATTTATATTGCTTTATATGATAGTTATGAAATGCCATCATGAAATACATGTCATCTTAAGTTCTTTAGATCACTTACAAACATAGAGTGGATCTTACCCACTTGTTTTTTTTTATGAGATAAATTACATATTTTCTCAGAAAAATCATTTATAAACTGTTGAAAAATTCAAGTTGTGAAGTATGATAATGATTTCTATCCATTGCAAGCCTATTATGGTTTAATTTCATTAGTTTGTAATATTTCAGGATGTGATATTATTTTTAAAATCTTTGATGGGTTTACAGTAAGTCATGTTGTTCGCATCATTTGATACAATATTGTATGCAATGGTTATGAATAAGTTTGGTATGTGTATTTATATATATATATACCCATACTATATCGATATCTCTCTCTCTCTCTTTGTGTGTGTGTGTATATATATATACATAATATATATATTAATGTATACCTTACAGAGAGTGTGAAGCCATCAATCAGGCAGACAACAGCCAACTTCTTGGCCATGCTACCCGAGTTCACACAGCGACTGGCTCAAAGGGAATATGACTTTGGTCTTGCTTCACCAAAGAAAAGGAGACTTCTGTTCAAAATGTACATTCTAGGTAAGGTTTAATATTCAGTTCATGGGTTTTAAAGGTTTTGATTTCTTTTAGAACTCTTTTTTGGACCAATGCCACCAAGTTAGGAGAAAGATACTTATAGTTTATTGTATGTAAACTGTCAGATATCTTGGATGGATTACTTGTTTTTGGCATAAAGTCGGCTATGCCACAACAAGGAATCCACTGAAAATATTGATCACTGTTTTTATTATACAACTAACCTTAATTCTAATAATGAATTCTTTGATTTTTTCAAAGCATCATTTATTATCATCTGCCAAAGTAGAGCTTTATGTAATTTATCACTGCTGTATACAATCAGGCACTTATACACATGTACAAGTCTCTGGTACAGTAGCTTTAACATAAAAATGTATGTCAGGAAAAGTGAAAATTAAAATGTGATGTAAATAGAAGCATAAAATGTCACATACCATTGAAAATAAAATAAAATATAATCAGATTCTGACATAATGATGTTGATGATGATATGTCGTGTTGTAACTTATTGTTTTGTTATTGTTATTATTATTATAGTTATTGGTTTTTTATGTTTAAGTTGTTTTGTGGTAGTAATAGTAGATGTTGTTGCTGCTGTTGTTGTCATTAAAGTGATTGAGATGTTAATCTTATTGTCCTTATTTCTTATCATCTCCCCTTGAATTAAAAGGATACAGGAATACATTAATTTAAAAAAACAAACATTTATTCCAATACAACAGTACCAAGATATAAAAGTACTTTAATTATAAAAAAACACTTATTCCAATACAAAATTAAAACTACTTTAATTATAAAAAACACTTATTCCAATACAAAAATTAAAAATACCTTTAATTTTAAAAAACACTTATTCCAATACAAAATTAAAAATACTTTCATTTAAAAAACACTTATTCCAATACAAAATTAAAAATACATTAATTTTAAAAAACACTTATTCCAATACAAAATTTAAAATACTTTAATTTTAAAAAAAACACTTATTCCAATAAAAAAAATTGAAATCCTGAGAATAATAATCCTTTATATTCACTACTTTTTAAACTTTAATCAGTAAAAAAGGTAGTACAAACCACATATACAATGTAATTTTCAAATTTTATTATAAATATTTGTTGCATTTGTTACAGTATATGCATACCATTTGTTGTCATGAGAAACTAAATAAAGAAATAAGCTTAAGAAACAACTTTTGTGTAGAGATTTTTTTATGTGGTCCTTTTCTTTTTCTGGAATAAACTTGGAACAAAATTGACAATGTGCAGTGTTTTTAAACCTCTTGATGATACCTTCCAGTTGACCCCAGTGCAGTTTAATCATTTTTTTCCACCTTTACTCCCTGAGTAGTTACGAAAAAGAAAAAAAGAAGATTTATTTCCATTCTTGTTTGCAAGTTTTGACCCTTAGTGGCACATAAGAACTGTTACTTACATTAAACTAACCATTCTATCAGAACACTTCTACAGTGAAGGATAGTCGGCTTATTCTGCAGTGACATCACTCAAGGCAGTAAACAAAGCCTTATTCGAGGGAGGTAAGGGAGTGTGTCAGTTTTTGGACTATGTCAATACATTAACTTCAGCACTCAACATCAGCAATTCTTTGGGAATAAATTGTATCAGAAAAGCAGATATTTAATGTACACATATTGGTCCACATTATTCATGTGTTATGACTCTGTGGTCTAAGAAAAATGTAACAGAAAGAAAGTGAAACCACTGATGTAAGTAAAATCAACAAAATTTATTTCTTGACAATTAAAGTGAAAATTCAAAAGACACTTAGAGTAATGTGAAATAAAATCCAAATAATCCAATAATCCTAAGTGTCCTAATCACAAGTCCTAAATATATAATGTTCTGAATGAATGAATGTTCCAAGTGAAAGAATGTTCCGAATGAATGGGTAGTCTGGAATGTCCTGATGTACCCCAATAATGTAATCCACATTATCTTTGAGAATGTCCACAAGTATCCAAAAGTCATATATTTAAATGCAAAGGTTGATGTAAATACTTTAGGTAATTCCAATGAATTTTCTAATAAATAATTCCTTCTGAAATATGTATGCAGCAATAGAGCAGCACAACCATTATTCCAAAAGACTGATCATAAAAAAACAAGAATGTTTTTAACACAAGATTTAAAATTGGAATGGAATCTTGTTTACCAAATGCTGTATAAATATAAGACAAGTCACATGACAGAATGTTCTAGAATATTATATGGTGTGTGTGTGACTTTTAACACATAACTCTAAGGAAATTCTGGTTTTATCTGTAAATAAAATCAACCCTGACCTCAAATGGAATAAACAACTTGTTTACCAAAACCGTCCTTGAATTCAAATACTAAGTAAACAACCTAATTCAAGGACAATAGCTAAACATGTCAACATTATACTTAACATTAAGGTTTAAGCAAATATTAAGTCAAAAAATATATATAATTTCCTAAAATATTTATAATATTATATAAACATCACATGAAAGATATATGTATTGAAACTTTCTCCATATTTGACATTTAAAGTTAAAAACTATTTTCTTCAGGTTTGTTCCTTAATGGCCGCTCAGAGAAACTGGCAAAGAAGAAACTTATGGATCCAAGGATTGATAGAGTGTGGCCACCACCCCCAGAGGACAAAGAGTTTGAAGGTATGATTGTGCTAATGCTTAAGGTAGTGTGGTCTAATGTTGGGCACCATGGTCTCAGATTAGGAGGATGTCAGTAGTTCAGATTACCCCTCTCCTTTCCCTAGGCCACTGCATTTGTGTGTTTGAGCAACCTAACTTCACTTGTTCCTGTTCACATATCCATAAAATGCGGTACTGGTTGGATGTTTAATAACTTGGAATAGATTGATATTTAGTCCAGTGGAAGTTATGCATTCTGATTTCCATTACACCATGGAAATTAGGATAAGCTAGTAGCCATATGAACCATTAGTCCACTCAGGAAAACTTTAACTTTTTACTCAGTTTTTTTCAGAAACAGAAAAAGTGGGACCCTAGAGCCGATACAACAGGGGTGTCAAACATATGGCCCACTGGCCAGATACGGCCTGCCTGACTCATTTTTTTTAATAGTATTTATTATTTATTATTATTATTTATATCAAATCTGGCCCGCCATAGCAAATGAGTTTGACACCCCTGCCACACAGGGTCAGAAAGTGGGGTAATTGACAAAATTACTAGGGTTGAAAATATAGTTATGTGTTACTGTTTATTGGAGAAAATTCAAGTGCATTTCATCACGGGTCTTTACTGCCACAGGCAGTTTCATACCAGAAATTTCATTTGTAGTGTTTGATTCACCATCCTCTCTCTAGAATTTCATCTTGGACACTTGAATTTTCTACATGTATGCTGCTTTGGAAATAAATGCAGCAGGGATTTTGCTGAAGATTTTTCTCTTCTCTTGGATACTGTTTTTATCCATCATCATTGACCATGTACTCTTGATTGGTGCCCAAGCCAATCAAAATAAGTATAACATTTCTACCAGCCAATACAATTTATAATTTTATGCTACCTAGGATAAAAGGCATGCTCTATTCATTAAGCCTGCATTTGATGCCCTTGATTGAGTCAGTCTAAAATCAACTATACTGATCTTTTATCTTTATTTTCTGGGGTCTTTTCTATGTACCCAATGGGTGCCAAAGAGGCAACATTTTTGCCTTAAATATGAAAATAGGGGTCACTGGAACAATGACACAGCCAAAAATGTACACTGTTACTTAACCTAAATTATGCGTATTTGCTCCTACCCATTTATTTGAAGAAAACTTTTTATCAAGATATTATTATATATGTTTAATTGACTGTTCAGGTGGCGCTCTACAGTTTTGTATTTTGCATAGGGTTAGATTATTAAAGAAAAAGAATTACCCAGGTTTTCCTCACTGGTCATCCTGGCTATTTAAAAAAGACCTTGTATATCTTAGATATTATTAAAAGAACTTTTAATTCTCTTTATTTTGGTGTATGATTGATGGGTGTAATTTGGGTTATAGAGTATACAGCTTGGCCTTACTTCAGATGTTCTCCTATCAAAAAACTGCTAGCTCCATGGTCTTTTTCACTTCCTGGACTTCAAAGGTAAATTGTAAAAAAAAGAGCCAATAACTTTTTTTACTTTTTATATATTTTGTAATTCATTTATTGTACTTTCAGAATCTGATATTTCCTACTCTGGCACAGTTTATCTTCTATTTTAATAACTGCTAAAAATAGTGTATCTGTTCTTTGGACTAATTCAGGCTGATTTTTCAAGCACATGGGAGCGGACATTTTTGTCAGCTGTGTGCTTAGATCATATACAATTTCCACAAGTACAATATGTAAAGAAATTTCAGCCACAGTACATGAAAATAGCATAAAGGTATGCCAACATTCTCTCCGTTGTGCATGTTGCAAATTCAAACAACTTCACCTTACACCTGTCACTCTCTCAGAAGTACATAATATCTGTAGAGAGCCTCCTCATTAGTTTGACATGTACAATTACAGTGGTCCCCCTTTTAAGCTGCACCTCTTAAGAGAGGCCACCCCTTGATCAAGGCTGCTGTGCTCAACACCAAAATAGTATATTTTTACCATTTTGCTCCTCTTATGAAAGGCCACCCTTTTTTGAGGCCACCTTGTCATTACAGAAGGGGTGGCCTCTTAAGAGAAGTACCACTGTGCATGTAAATGTACAATGCTGTCTGATTGGCTAATCTTATTACCACTCTGGGAGCCATATTTTTAATAATTTGATTTTGATCAAACTTCAAATATAGGCTTATATGATCAGGATCTTGAATGAGTTCATGTTATTGTTGCAATATCACAGGAATAAGTACAAGAAATTATTTTCATAAGAAAATATACCAAAACATAATATTTATGTTAATTTCTATGTAGTCTTGTAGGATATAACAATAAACTTTATAAATCACCATATAAAGAATTTAGTTCATTTTATAGACACAAAATTACATGTTTGTAAATTAATGTCAAATTAATCAAGTTGAACATGGATTTTGATGGAATATAATTTAATTGATGATAAAAACTGACAATTTACAGCAGCCTTACATTTAAGTAATAAAGGACTGAGGAATTACTTATACAAAAAACCTGTAAAATAGGTCCATGCATTAAATTGGAGAAAGATGTTCTCAATTGAGAGTTTGTCTTATTTCAGAGGTTGATTTTGCTTTTGTACAGAATAGCTGAGAATGACAAAATATGGTTTTTAAGTATATAATGGGTGGTCTTATTTTGTTGGATGGTTCTGTACAGAATTACAAATCCCTGTTCCCTTGAGTTCAGTTTCAATTGAGGTTTAGAAATCCAAAGAACTTGTGTTAGTTCTGGAAGTGAGCTTTCTCTGTTTTCAAATGCAATTCTTAAAATCTGTACCTTTTGACCAACTCAGCATTTAGAATTTCTTTTCCATCTCCGTCACATGAATATCTGATGTGTTATAAATAAATTGAAATACTCTATAAACATTTGAAAATGTGTATCTATTCTTATTCTCAGCAATTTTGTTACATCATGAGGCCTTAACCCACTACCTCATTTACTAGAACTTTACATCATTCTTTATGACTTGATCTAAGAGTACAGAGTCTGGTCCATTTGGAACTCTGAATCAGGTGCCTATGACCAATGAAGAAACAAATGCATTTTGCACAAGGTAGGGCTGACAAGAAATTTTATAATGGAAATGGATTTTTTGTTAAACTATATTGATAAAGATGCATGATTGACATGAAGGATGCTTTCACTTCAGTGAAGGACAACTATTTTAAGGACCTATACCCAGGACCTGTTACCGAGGACTTCTATACAGATGTATTGGATGTGGTGGTGGAGGACCTAAGTAACTCAGAGAAGTCTGAGGTAAGTAGATCACGGGCAGATTAATTAAGTTACTGTAACTCTGCTAGCAGGCTTTGAAGACCTGTATGCAGAACCTATTATGGAGGAATCTATACAAATGTATAGGATGTTGTGGTTGAAGTCTTGAGTAACACATAGGAGTTTTAGGTAAGTAAGTCACTTGCTTTTAAATTAGGTGACAATCCTGGCAGATTTTAAGGAACTCGTTGAGGAGTTGGTGAAAAACCTGTGAATTAAATCACAGTGACTCTGCAAAAAAGTTTCTGAAGACTTGATCATAGGACTATCTGTTCATGACTTATTTACAAATATGTTGGATGTGGTTGTACAGGACTGTAAACACCAGGGGGAATCTCAGGTAAGTAGTTGAGAGAATCATAAACTAGACTTTCCTGGCAAGTTTTGAGTACCTGTATACAGGACCTAATGTTGAAAACTTCTACACAGATGTATTGGATGTGTTGATGAGGATAAAGGATTCTGAGGTAAGTAGGTCTCAGGCTTGTAAATTACATCAAAATGACTGCTGGCAGATTTTAAGAACTTTTTAAAGATCATTGCATTGGACATCATGACATATATGTCTCTAAGGCAAGTATGTCATTGGCATGTTAATGAGGTCTCACTGACTGAACTCAAAGATCTTTAATAATTTTTTGGGCAAAGTCTGTGTGACTCTGATATTCACTGTACATGCTTTGGTGTTCAATTTAGTTGGCAGTGTTTCTTGGGGTGGATTTAAAAGGCTCTAATTATAGGCAGGCAAGTTTGGACAGCTGCGGAGCCCTTTTTGTAAACTTCATCCAAACCTACTTTTGGCCGAACTTGAATTTGGTTACACTATTGATATTGACTACATATAAACTTTTTTGCTCACCTGGCCATGAGGCCAAGTGAGCTTATGGTACGGTCCTTGATCAATTGTGTGTCATCTTTCATGCATTGTGTGTCATCTGTTCACAATTGTTATTTACCACTTCTCAAAAACTGATTAACCGATTTGTACATTATTTTACAGCATGTATTTTGACATCTAATATGGCCACCATTACTAACATTAGTAAAACCTTTACAAAAATTCTCAAAAACTACTCAACAGAATTTGACTAAATTTGACAGCATTCTGGCATAAAGGCCTTTCAGATTTGTTAAAATGATGCTGATCTGATCTGCCATCAGATATGGCCACCATTACTAAAAATAGAAAAACCTTTAAATAACTTTTTCCATAAACTGCTTGACAGAATTTGAGCAAATTTGAAAGAAAGCATCCTGGTATAGAGGGATTACAAATTTATGCAAATGATACAGATCCACTATCAAATATGGCCACCATTACTGAAAATAGAAAAACCTTTAAACAACTTCTTCTCAGAAACTACATAACAAAATTTGACCAAATTTTACAGAAAGCATCTTGGCATGAAGTCCTTTAAAGTTTATCCAAATGATGCGGATCCACCATCAAACATGGCCACTGTTACTCAAAAGTTTATTTTTTTAAATTACTTCTTAAAAAAGACTGATCAAAGTTGACAGAAATCATCCTAACATGAAGGACTTGTAAGTTTGTACTAATGTTGATAATCTGCCATTAAATATAGTTGTTGTTACTAAAAATATAACAATCTTTAATAACTTACTGCTAAATCCACATTTCAGAATTTGACCAAAGTTGACAGCATCCTAGCTTGAAATCCTTTCAGTCTTATACAAATATTGCGGATCCACCATAAAATATGTCCACCATTACTAAAAGTATAAAACATTTAATAACTTCCTCAATAAACTGCTCAATAGAATCTGACCAACTTTTCCATATTAAACAAATGATGATGTGCCATCAAATAAAAAAAACTATAGAAACATTGAAACAATTATTTTCATAAAATATGTAATGGAAGAAATTTCAATAGAAAGCATACTTCTGACCCAGATTTTTTGTCCAACTGCTATTGCACTTGACTTTCAGCTTACACTAATGTTCTCCAAACTTCAAATATAAGACTTTAGCTTACATTAATTTCCCCCAGACTTAAAATACAAGACTTCTAGCTTACACTAATGTTATCCAGACTTAAAATACAAGACTTCTTGATTACACTAATGTTCTCCAAACTTCAAATACAAGACTTCTAGCTTACATTAATGTTCTCCAAACTTCAAATACAAGACTTCTAGCTTACATTAATGTTCTCCAAACTAAAAATACAAGACTTCTAGCTTACATTAATGTTCTCCAAACTTCAAATATAAGACTAGCTTACATTAATGTTCTCCAAGCTTCAAATATAAGACTTTTAGCTTACACTAATGTGCCCCAGACTTCAAAAACAAGACTTCTAGCTTACATTAATGTTCTCCAAACTTCAAATATAAGACTTTAGCTTACATTAATTTCCCCCAGACTTAAAATACAAGACTTCTAGCTTACACTAATGTTATCCAGACTTAAAATACAAGACTTCTTGATTACACTAATGTTTTCCAGATTTAAAATACAAGACTTCTAGCTTACACTAATGTTCTCCAGACTTAAAATACAAAACTTCTAGCTTACACTAATGTTCTCCAAACATCAAATATAAGACTTTTACTCTATCTACTGGTATATAATGTGCATACAACAATAAACTGCACACTGCCCAGTATGCACTTGCATGATGCTCCTTGATTAGGGTCTATGGTATTTACTTAATATTACAAGTACAACAAACAGATCAGATACAGATCTACCAATTCATTATGTGACAACAGCTATGGGTCTGTGTTGTTTGATGTTGTTACAATATTTCTTCCATGATAAGACCAGGGGGTCAGTCTAATAAATTTGTTAAAAAGTTAGGGGTGGGCATATTATCAGACAAAGATTTCATTAGTAGATATTTGCAAAATTTTTGTATAAATGGTGTGGCTTATCATCAAGAATGGGATTATCTTCAGATAAATGCGGTATATACAGATGAATACAATATCACTTAAACATGCAGAAATAGACATTGTAATACCATATATACTTGTTTATAAGTTGAGTCCAACTGCAAACTGCACAGACCCAGATCTGCCATTACATAATGTGCTGGCAGATCTGGGTCCATGCATTTTATTAAGAGTAATCAGTAGAACAAACAACATAGACCCTGATCTTCTGGCACATTATGCAACAACAGATCAGGGTCTATGTTGTTTGCAGTTGAACTTGACTTATAAGCAACTATATACGGTACACATTTCTTGTGTATTTAGAGACTTAATGTTATGTTCCTCTTAATTTAGGAGGAAGAAAATATTGAGAAGATTTTGAAAGATTTGCCACAGGTGAAAAGTGTCAAAGTGGATACACAAAGGTAACAACTCCTGCATTTATTGTTTTGTCAAAAAAATGTCCATTTTCATAGCTCAAGAACTCCTCTGTCATCCCTCAGGATGAGTAGCAGTTAAACAATTTTTCAAGACCTGATTTTAGAATGTTAATTTTCACCCCTTTTTTAACAAAAATCAGTTTATCCCAAGTTTTTTGGATGACTTTATAGGAAAAATTATGTGTATGTATACATTCTTGACAAAAAAAGGAGTCATAAAACATATTCACAATATATTTCAGGAATATACAGCTACTCTGACTTAAATTACTTCCCTTAGTTTCCTTGGTTTAACTACATATACCATAATTAACCTAAATAGCCAGTTCCTCCAACTTTCTGGACACCATAATAATTTTCAGTAGTACAAAAAATTTCTGGACATCAAATATGTTTTTTTTTAAACTGACAAAAAAATAAAACATTTTTATGTTGGAAATTGAACTAAGGAATGTTTTACCTGTACTCAAAAGGTGTTGGAATAGATGATTGATAGAACATTGATTACCCATATTTTTGGTTCTTAAATTCATTGATTGGGGTAAGGGTCCTTTTGTTTCCACAGATGGATCATTATTCATTTGATGTTTATATTTATGGTTTGTAACAACCATAAAATCCACAAAATGGTACCCTTTGAAAAATAGTAAATTTGTTGTATTTTCTTTTGTTTCAAGCAGCAGGCCAACTTCAGCTTCATCCCAGACCAAGCTTGGAGGAAAACTTTACTCAAAAGACAGACCACCATCAGCATCTTCATCCCAGGGAAAGTCATCATCACAGGGCAAATATCAAAAGAGGACTGGATCACCTCGCCCTGCTTCAGCATCTTCTCAGAGTCATCACAACACACTGCAAACTTCACGACCAGGGTCAGCTAGCTCAGCTTTGCTTCACCCATCTGGAACAGCTGGCTCAGCTTCACCTCATCCAAGTATGGCAACTCGGAGTGGTCAAAGTTTTCCCCTCCCTGGGTCCAGTCTTGCTAGTACAAATCTAGCCTTTATGGATGATGAAAGTTTAGCAGGCAGTCTCCCTGGCAGCGTTCTCAGTGGACTGAATGAGATTGAGGATGAGTACCCTGCTGATGTGGATGATGACAGTCACAGTAAGTTTGATATGACGACGTTCACAGTAATGTTAAAGCTTTTATTTAATTACCAGTGCTCTTTTTGACCTTGATTTCAGAATATTAGGACTTTTTTTGTAGATTGCAAACAACAAATTTTAGAAGGTTTAGAGCAATATTTTCCACATTTTGTAAACTTGAAATACTGTTAACCTGTATTGATGACATCTAGACGACATATTGGTATTTTTCTTCTTGCTGAAAACTGTCAGGAATCCTTTACTTCTAAGACAAGTATTTTGGGGACTTTTTATTTCATTGAAGTCATCAGCCAAATTTTTCATTTCTATCTTACAATCAGGGTAATGTCCTCCCATGCATGTTTGGGGATGTAGAATCAGGGTAATGTGCCCCCTGCATGCTTGGGGATGTAGAATCAGGATAATGTCCCCCCTGCGGGCTTTGGAATGTAGAATCAGGGTAAAGTCCCCCCCCCCCCCCCCCGTGGACTTTGGAATGTAGAATCAGGGTAATGTCCCCCTTGCGGGCTTCTGGATGTAGAATCAGGGTAATGTCCCCCTTGCGGGCTTCTGGATGTAGAATCAGGGTAATGTCCCCCCTGTGGTGTCAGAGATGTAGAAAAAGCCTGATACCCTCTCCTATATGTCATAAGAGGTGACTAATGGAGGCAGGAGTCATAGTAGCACAGTGATTAGTGTGATGGACTCAGGACCAAAAGGGTACAGGTTTGAATCCTATCATCGGATCAGCAGGTTGGCTGCAATGGTGTGTCCTAGGGCGCGGCACTTTACCCTAATTGGTTTGGCACTAAATAACCTACTACAAACCAAACAATTATTGGACCTTAACTTAAAATCAGTGAAGTTATAATATATTCCAATAGGCCAGTAGGGAAGAAGTTGGGGGTGCAAGTAAATTAGTTCATTACTGTTAAATGTAACATACATTGATAGTAATCACAGGGAGTCTACTCTCCCAAGGCAGCCTCATGCCAAACAAGGCATATAAGCATGGAGTTCAATTAGTTTGATATTAAATGAAACAGACATGCCTGAGTACAGTATTTAGGAGAATATACCACAGGACTGCTGTGAGAGCTGAGTGAAATTTATCTGTCATTGATTACAGTACAGTTAGTATTATTGATATTGAGATTCATCATTGTGTCAAGTTATCTACTCGCTTATAAGTCAAGTCCAACTACAAACAACATAGACCCTGATCTGCCATCACATAATGTGCAGGCAGATTAGAATCGCTGCTGTTTGTTCTACTGATTACTCCTAACAAACTGCATAGACTCGGATCTTCCTGCACATTATGCAATGTCCGATCTGGGTCTGTGCAGTTTGCAGTTGGACTCGACTTATAAACAAGTACAGGGATTTAAAAATTTTATAAAAGTCAGCTTGCAGACTGGAAAATTGGACTTGCCCTTGGAAAATCTGAGCTTGTTCCAAACATGATATCTCAACATGAGTTAAAAAATAAGATAAAATTAATATGGGATATTTTAAGAAAATCACGTTATATTTATTTTAACTTTTGTTTTCTTGTTATCCTTCTTGGTACCTTAAAACCTTATGCCAATAATTAAAGTCATCAAAAAACATATATGTAAATAATACATGTAGATAGATATGTAGATGAGAAAGGGTTAGAAGGTAGATATAGTTAGAAGAGCAAAAACCGATATGTACATGTATATAGACAGGTAAATGGATCAGTAGAAAAGGGTTTGGATATAGCTCTATTTTTAAGTAAGAGAGAGAGAGATGTTTAGATAAAAGACCTTGAACTGAAAAATTAAACAACCCATAACAGTATTCTAGCCAGGGATGCTAATTAATCCATGATGATTGGAACTTTATTGCACGTTTCATAGCATCATACTGGTTATTTTCCTTTAAAACAGGTTCATTAGAGCTAGAAACTTTACCTTTCTTTCTTTGCCTAGATAAGATAACAGACTCATCTCATGAACTACATTAACAATAATGAAAACTAGACCATTTATAATGATTTATTTATACTCACAACTCAAGGATTTGTGAACACATATTTAATACCTTTACTTAACAATTATCATCTAGTCACCTTGAAATCAGCAACAAGCATCAAAATATTTTACAAGCTGACTTTTGACACTGAGAACACTTATTTTTATCCATTTAATTGTTTGCCAAGCAGTAAGTATGTATTGGTCTCCTGTAATTATCACATAAACAACAGATCATAAACACCGCTTATGGGTGCTACATTTTTGGTACATTGATCATGCTTTGAATGAAATCCTCCTGGTGGTTAACCATTAGAGATGAGTGCCTTTTATTTCCAAACACACCTGTCAAAGCAATATCACAAGTTATATTATTAACAGTTAACACCTACTCACCTTAAAATTGGCCACATGCATCAAAGCAATCTTGCACAAGCCAACTGTTCAGAGTCAGCAAGCTCACAAACAGCTCGAGGTTAGGTTGGAACCTGAAAGTCGGTGAATCCTGGATATGTACAGATATTACCTTTAAAATGTAACTGATAAGTTAAAATATAAATATTTATTCCTTATTTTTCAAAACTTGCTTTAAATAGTAAATGATACATTATCACATCTGCGCGAAAAAATGACATACAATAGAAGAAAGAAACTGTGGCCAGTTATGTAATAGAAGAATGCGGTATAAAGGCTAATATATGTACTGTGGCAAGATAGCAGGGTATAAAACTTGCATATCATAAAGCATTATGAATGGAACAAAACCCCTTTCTCCCGATTTTTTGGACTTGCCCACGGGCAAGTACATTGGAAACTTGAGCTTGCCAGAGCTGAATTTGAACGTTTCCTGGGAGTCAGGCAAGTGGATTTGTAAATCCCTGGAGTATATATGGTGTGTGACAATACTGTCAATGCCATGATAAAACCCCCGTTACAAAACTATTGCTCTCAAACAATAAAAAATGTATAGATCTTAGTTTTGAATCAAGTATATTTGTCTTGTGATTGATTTATCAGATCTTTTATAAACCCATTTTAAATTTAGATATTAAAGTAATATTGTATTATTATATCTTCCAGCATAGCAAGGCAAGTGTGCAATGACTCCGGCACCTGATTTATTTTTAAGTCATGTCACTACATTTTTTTTTTTCTCCATTTATTGCATAAATTCTGTGATTTTTATTATTTAATAAATACAATTTGACATTTATATGAAATTAATGAAACTCATCAAATAATATTTATCTCCTGCTCATTATTAGGCGTGCCAATTTTTTTAAAACTTGTTTATAATTTTCATGTGCAATGAGCACTCAATGTAAGAACTACAGTGTAAGAACTTCAATATCTTGTTGGTTATGCCACAGTGGATGATGAAGAGGACACTATTCCCAGCTCAACTGGGGCTCTACAGGAGGGAAAGTCTCACAAGAGGAGAAAATCCAAGAAGAAAAAGAAATCCAAGCATTCTGGGGCATTGGAAGAGGACTCCCATTTAGACCTGGTGTAGAAGGCATGTATAAAGACTCAAAAATGACATTCTGGTAATATTGGAGGATTGTTCAACTTAAGAATTTGTTTTAGATTTGTAGTCAGTTTAATTTTATATATAAATTACCCACTGTATTAATCTTTAAACTCCATCCAATTTAAACTATATGTAACAGGTACTTGTAACTAGAGATTTCTCACTACCATATAATTATATTTTTTTTTAATTTAAAAGGGGGGGGGTCTAATTTCGTAAACGTAACCTATAAAGTTTGGATTTTTATTGGCAGAAGTGAAAAGATCATACACATATTTTTAGTTTTTCAAGATTTTGTAAATTTTTGAGGATTTTAAATATATTCTTCATAATTTTCTGTGACTAAATTTTAAACCGATTTAACTGGCATTTTTTCCCTAATTTGGAGATATGTATATGACTATATTTTAACATGTACATTTCTACTTGTGATATTGTTTTTGTATTGTGCATCACTATTAGTGATATATCAATTAAATCAAATGAAGCTTCTTGGAGCTATAAATGTGAGAATAAATATCTGAGAAACCATAGCCTTAAGAATTCTTCTAGAGCTAGGCTGACAAATTTACAAGAGTTGGAACATAAAATTTGGTCAAATTACTCACTGTTAATGACATTGAATTGGAGCATTCCAGGAGCAAATAAGGTCATCCAGTTAACTGATTTATGATTTAATTTATTATTTGTTACATAATTTTGTTGATTGTGAATTTATTAACTACTGTGGTTTCATTTATTTTTGTGGGTATCAATTTTTGTGGTTTTGTAAAAAAAAACGACATTTTCATAGGTACATATATTTTGGAGTTTTCTGTGTCAAAGTTTGTATATTTGTAGGTATTTTATTTTGTGGACTAACCTTTACAATTACCCACTATAAAGAATACAAAGAACAAAAATATGCTGACAGCAATTGGTGGTCGCTTCATTGGTTTAAAAAATACTACTGTCAGTATGAGTACAAATCAAATACCTGTCAAGATCAATCCCTAACACCACATTTTCCTCTGAGTGCTCAGCATCAAAAGGAGCTGATGCAGTCAACGACACCAAGCCAAGCAGTAATTAAAACATAACTATATGAATTTTTACTTAAACCATTGTCCATAAAGTTGCACCATCAGTATGTTTTGATGATCATGTTATGCAGATAATGTCATCATTTCATATGTGATAAACTGCCCCTTGCTCAAGGCAATCAGCAGGCTATAGCAACCTTTGATGTGTTGTGGAGGAAAGTGGATCAAGATATAATGTGTGAGAGATCAGTCTTAAATTATCCGTGTCTTTGAGAAAGTTGGATTTGTGGTGTAAATTTACAGTTGTGTACCAAAATTGATTGATGTGATGTTTAAAAGCCATGAAGTATGAGCTTATAGTATTGCTCCATAATTAGTACATTCATACATACATACATACATACATACATACATACATACATACATACATACATACATACATACATACATACATACATACATACATACATTTGTTCTTCAAGCAGTAGTTTTAATATTTTACAGTATATTGTTCCTTTGGATTAAAATGCTTGGATAAAATTAGATGTACTTTCATGAGGATTTAAATTGTAACAGGAGGATTTAAATTTTAACAGGAAAGTTTGCTACCTGTAATTAGAAGTATAAATGTTTGCATTTATCTATACTACCTGTAATTAGAAGTATAAATGTTTGCATTTATCTATGCTTTATGCAGATTATTCATTCATTTGGATTACAACTGTGGTTAAATCTTATATCAGAGTATTGCAGAGAATAAAGTGCAATTTTTTCATTAGTGTTTTGCAGCATTTTCGACAGCAGTTTCAAATCAATAAGTATTTAAATCTAATTTTCATACATCATTTCATATTATCCTTTTTTTAATTTGCAGTAATACTATTACATAAATATGCTCTTTCTATTTTCTGTGTATCCTTACTGATCTCATAACACATATTGATTTAAGGCAGTGAGTAGAAAAAACAGCTACCAGATACTGTATACATTGTGCATTGAAACAATATAAACTACTTTACAACTCTTTTTTTATTTAAATGGATTACAGTAAAACAAACATGTAAAAGATAATATTTTATTACTGCGATGAAGTTGAATTTCAAATACCTGAGCTTTGTGGATCGATAGGAATGTATCAGTAAGAAATGAGGGGGTGGCTTTCTGCAAAACATGTGGTTCATGTTTCACTGGGTCTTTAATTTCATAGTTTGGAACAACCACGAAATCCACGAAAATTGGTACCCCACAAAAAATAGTAAAACCACAGTAATTGTTTTTCATATTGATATTTCACTGTGATTTATCCAATGAGTAGAAGGCAAATTATTCTTGTAATAAAATGTTTCAACAAAGTTTAAACTCAGAATAAGAATATGATGGAAATAAAAATGAAAATACATGCCCAGTACAAACCTTTGATTGATGAAGTAGTTTGCACATATTTTTGGCATTGAAGGGACATATTTATAACATACTATCTGCACTTTAACGTTATATTGGCAGTTTCATTTAAAAACAGATGGTACAGTGAAACCCCACTACAACACAATGGTCATGGTCCACAAAGTTCCATCGTGTTATGTAACGAATCATGCAATATCCAAACAAGTCAGTTTATGAAGAAAATATTGCATGTGTATCTGCTTATCTATACAAGACAGGGGGAGGGTGCAAAACTACGGGATTCATTGATGCAGTTACCAACTTTAAATTAAATGTTTATTAATTGAGAAATACTTTAAGCAGTGATCACATATTTAATTTTTTTTTTGTTTTTTGGCACAGAACCATGCATTGGTACATACATGTACATGTATAAGAAAATTGACAACTGAAATGTCAATACTTAGAATATGCGTACTCACCAACCGGTCTCATTGTATCCATAATAGTAATTCCATCAGAATTGTGCACAAAAAAACATAATATCCAGAATGTCTCTGCTAGATTCCATTCTATTCCAAATACTTAATTTCTTGCTAATACACTCACACTAACTTATGAAACACCATATTTTCAGAAAAATTCATATATGCTGTATATCTCCAAAGAAAATGACTTTTTTTTACCAACAAAAAATTGCATAAATCAGATATTAGGAATTTCTAAAAAGAATGTTGTATTTAGGCTTGAAAAATACTTTAACTGAAATTTGTACACGGGTATTGACCTTGTAATGTACTTGAGATGATCATTTCAGCAGGTGTAAACTGCCTCAACCAAGTTTGGGAGTAAACCATTTCATGGGTAAAGAGTGATCTCCAAAATGAGAGTTGAGTCATTCTCTACAAGACAGCAGGAAATAAGCCTTATATTCATTGAAACTTATAATGATAACTATGACTTTACACTACTGCAGAGCAAAAACAGAAAGTAGTATGTTTGATAATAACAGCAAATCCCTCCACCCCTACAACTTAAATGGTTCTGTTCCAGTCAGTGTTCAACAACGGTACATGTGTATATGTAACTTTAGCATTACAATGATTAAGTGCCCTGTGGATATCTGAGTGATTTTAAGCTGATGTCCGGGGGTGTCGGGGAGGGGGGGGGGGGTCAGTCAGTCAAACATCCGTTGGACATATGGACATATTGTTTACTCTGGATTGAGCAACAGTTGTATGCAGGATGCATTAAAGACAAACACAAAGAAGACTTAATGGCTTTATTGTTGATGGTTTAGTCATAATTAGATTAACGATTATCAGTTTTTTAAGGAGCTAATGTCTTTTAAAAATAAGCAAGAAGCAGTGATAATATTTTTTTCTTCAAGAATACAACACATCTTAACTAATTATTCAATCAAACTCTTGTTTTTTTTTGGCACTAAAACTTTATAGTACTTCAAGAAATTGGTGAAATTATTGCAAAATTTTGGGAACCACACCACAACAGTGCTATATTCAAATTCATGTTGTAACAAAGTATGTTATAGCAGGGTTTCACTGCACCTGGAAGAGGCAAATTTAAAGGCTATATGCCAAGATACCTGCTAACCCAAGTTCTCCAAAGAGAACAAGGCAAACTACAAAATTGCACTTAAAAGTTTCTATACAATTTTGAAAGTGACTTTGCAGTGTGTATGTAAGTTTCGATGGAATAGCCTGCATAAGATATTTTGATTTTTATGGTAATTTGGTACATATAAAGGGTGTACTAGCTACTTTTTTTTTTTCTCTACAAAACCTCTTAATTATTTTCAAAATCAAGATAAATGATTTTCTTACAGTGCATATGTGCAGGAGAGATAACTTTGCATATCACACTCCAAGCTCAGGAACAGTATGTAGAAAAAGTATCTTTGCAGAAGTAGAATGACTCTTCCACTAATAAGGAAAGAAAAAGTGAATTTTGAGGATCATAGGTGGCAAACAATTTATTAAAAAGTCTTTTGGGGATTAAATAACTACAAATTTCAGCCATTTGTAAAGTAAGTTTGTAGTTTGTCTCATTTGCTGAACTATTTTTCTTGCCATTGCAAGAGAATCTTGCTGCATACACATCTTTTAGTCTTGAAAAATCTGTGATAATACATGTATATACTTGTTGGTGGCAGACTTGACCTTCATTCCGTCCAGTGTATTCCTTTGCCTTTAAAATATGTACTTGACAAGGTATATTTTGTACCATCATATTTTTAAAAAATGATTCTGTTGTCTGCTTGATTTGTATTTCATATACCTGTTTCCTGTCCATTATTGTTGATTGTTGTAGATGATCTTCTTACATTTTAAATCTACATGTAATTTGTATTACGCATTAATTTCAATAACAAAATGACTCACATTTTATTGTAGGTACAAGTTAGTAACCATTTATTATTTTTGTAAAATGTTTAATATATTAACAAAACTAGGTTTATTTGTCTTTAAAAATGTAATATTGAAATTAAAATTGTGTGTTTTTCATTTTTTTTTTTTTTACTAATAAGTAGGTAATTGGAAATGGTTTTTTTTTTTCTTTTTCATTTGTATATGTTGTGACACAACTAAAATTGTTTTTAATTTTTACAGGCAGGGAGAATACTTATTTGCTTGAATATATCAAACAATATTCACAAATTTTCAGTTTAGAGTTCTCATATTTATCAATGTTTGCATTCAGCAGTCTTTATTTCAGTATTCTAGCCCTAGCAGGAAGTACATCTTTTATATTGTTTGTGCAATTTGGAAACTCAATCTTTACATACAGTGAAACATGTATAATCCAAACAGTTTGGAAAAGACAGAATTTCAGAATAGGCTGATTTCAGAGTATGAATTGTCCATATAAAATGTAAAGTTGATTTGCAGGAACTGAATTTTATTGTGAATATATTTATTTTCATAGTTATCTAATTTTTGTGGTTTTGCATTTCCTTTGGTATCTAAATTGATAGATATTCCTCTGATGGTGACGGAGTTCTTCAGATTCATAGTGTGTAGCCCCCCCCCCCCCCCATACAGGTACTCCATGTTCTGTTCTGTTCTGTATAAAAGTGAATTCACTGAATTAAATTCAACAAGACTTTCGAGAAGCAAGGTTTGCATTTGTCAAGTTTCACTGTGTATGAATTTTGAGGGAAAAATTCTTGGAAATTATTTCTGTTGCAAGTCTGTGTCTTGAAATTGAACATGGCTGGTACCATGCTGGGTCTTTTTTGTACATGGATATATCTTGAATAAACAATTTTCATAAATGAGAAGCCCATCTTATATTTTACACATATATTTGGCCCATCTTATATTTTACACATATATTTGGCTCATCCTGGATATGGTACTTACATAGTGAGTCTAGTAGAGACCTTATATTTTACACATATTTCCCCCATCTTATACTTTACACATATATTTGGCCAATCTTATATTTTACACATATATTTGGCCCATCTTATATTTTACACATATATTTGGCCCATCTTATATTTTACACATATATTTGGTCCATCTTATATTTTACACATATATTTGGCTCATCTTATATTTTACACATATATTTGGCTCATCTTATATTTTACACATACATTTGGCTCATCTTGGATATGGTACTTACATAGCAAGTCTAATAGAGACCCTTTTTTTTCTTTTCATAGGTTATAGTGTTCACAAGCTAACTACAATACAAAAATTGGATTAGTGACCTTTGACCTTTATCAAAAGGTTGACAAGCTTGTTTGAAGTATTGCCAAGATACACTAAGAAACCAAGCTGATCAAAATATATTCTTATTTTTCAAGTTTACAAACAGAAATTTTTGTTTGCAATAAATTTGTTGTAAAACGTAGTTTTGGAGGGTAAAACTAACTTTAATTATGTAATACTTACCTGCTATTACTACACTGCTATCTCTTTTCCTGGAGCTAATCTCCAGTCCAAGGTGAAAATTCCATCCGCTAATTAGTAACTAGAGGTTTAGAACAAAAAACAACAGTATCAGTCTGATGCCTTTGTAACTTCCATTCATTCAGAATTTCATCCTTCTATAACTTGTATGAAGACTGAAGGATATCAGAGAAGGGAGGAAGGAAGGAATCCAGTAATAACAGCATAATTACATAATTAAAATTTGTTTTACCCCCCAAAACTACAGTTTAATAGCAATAATACATAGAGAGGATATTTGCTTGAAACGAGTGAATAACGGATATATTTCATCGAGTGGGTGAAAAACTCAGTATTTTCACTCGGAGAAAGCAAATATTCTTTTTATTTTATGCTCAAGCGTATTGTCTAGCAATTTGTATAACACACTGAAGTAGCTGATTTCTTACTGCATCCCGCGCGATAATGTCAGCGGTTTGCCGTTTATGTTTTGCTCTGTTTTGTGTATATTTGCACATAAAATATCAGTAGTTACATAATGCTTCTTCCCAATTCAAGGTAAAATATCAGATAAAAAGAGAATGAAACCAAAAAAAAATTATGTCTGTTGCTGGATTTGAACCCGGTTCGCCGGGATGCGAAGTAGCCATCTATACCACTACACCACGCGAGCTATTGACTGCTGGTGAAAAAATATCATGATATTTTTTCACTGCAGTGAAATATCACAATTATATCACTCGGAAAATCCAGTATTTCACTGCCTAGCATAAAATAATACCTGCTATTATTACATTACTGACTTGAGCAGCCCAGAGGGAAGCTGTTTGCCCCCATTACGGCCGTCAAATATAATTTACCATCTATTTCCAGTAGGATGATACTGCAGACTGGAAGATAACTTGCTGGGCTGACACAATCAGGCCTAATGCATAAATGCCCTTACTCTGGTGCACCATCAAACAGAAATCAAATGAGTAGAGGGTGGAATGAGAATCCAAAAGGTGGTTTTCATAATATGATCCAGTGAGGAATGATTAATAAAAGCCTGAGATGCAGCAACAGCCTGAACCTCATGGGGTTTGATCCTCATAATTGAAAGATCTTTCTCAGTGAGAGATTGAAAAGCTCTGTTGATAGTCAAATTAATCCACCTAGAAATGGTAGCTGTTGAAATATCAGAGTTACCTCTTGAGAAATTGATGTTTCTGACCATTTTTTTTCCCATTTGATTTAGCCAAAAAGAATCAGACAAAAAAGACTATCTTGATCATTCTTAGCACATATATGACTGAAACTAGGATTTGAATTTGCCAGAAAGCTGGGCTGGCAAAGAAGATGTAGTTGCCATTGAAACATAGGTAACCTTCTTCAACTGATAATGCATGAATTTCACTCCTAGCTGATGCTAACACAACGAGGATGCCTGTCTTTAAGGTGAGATTCTCAAGAGAAGCCTCACTTAGAGGTTCATTGGGAGGTTTACATAACAAGCAAAGAACATGAGAAAGGTTCGAACTAGACATTAATGAGCAAAAAACTGGTTTCTGGAGCTAAAAATACCTGACAAGTTCTAAGAGACAAGGGTCCAATCCATTGAAGGAGCCCATCGAAAATTTAAGTGTATTAGACAGGGACACTCAATAATCCTTAATCGTGGAAACTGAGCAATCTTTTTTTTTTTGTAAAAGAAAAGAAGAAAATAGTCAACAGCAGTCAAAGAGAGGCAGATCAGATCAATGCCTTTCCAAGTGCACCAATTATGAAAGATTCTCTTGGAATCATAAACCTTGCAGGTCAATTGCCTCCTAGCCGGAGTGATGTGGTCTGCAACTTTGCTCAAAATGTTATGTTGGTGTTGGATGTATGCCATGACCAATATGTGGTCCAGATCCAAGGGAAGAAGATGGCGAATGTATTTACTGCCTTGTCAAATGTGCATACATCTCACTTGGGGTCTTCTCTAACTCATTCGAATCCATTATAAGTGACAGTTCATCATCCTGTCCCCACTGGTAGGGTGAGACAAGTGAAATTGGTAATCCATTCTCGATGCAGGAAGAGATGAGTAGCTGCAACCATTACTTTCTTTCAATAATGAAGCTAAATGGGGGATGTGGAGGGCCACTGGCCTGCTTGGTCTGCTGGACAATGGGGCCATGGGAAACTCATCCATGGTGCCATGGAGGTATAATGAGAAGTTCTAGACTCACCACTTGGTGGTGAGAGTCCCCAAGGGTTTGAAGGGACACTTAAGGAAAGGGAGGGTGCTATCAACCCAGTCCATTTTTCTAGAGAAGGCAGGTTGCTCACTGATCCTTGTAGGGAAGTACAAGGTCCGGTACTGGTAAAAATGGACACTCAATGGCTGGTATTGGACCTGCCAGATGCCCATTATCCAGTGCCTAGACCCAGTACCTGATGCTCAATAACCAGTATCTGTCACTTTGCTCAGTGACCAGTATCTGTTGTTGTGTCCAGCACCTGGTGACTCAGATCTGTACCAAGTGCCCGGCTCTTTTTACCCGGTTACCAGTCACTGGCCAAGGACCAGTTGAGTGATGA
This sequence comes from Margaritifera margaritifera, assembly GCA_029931535.1. Taxonomy (NCBI): domain Eukaryota; kingdom Metazoa; phylum Mollusca; class Bivalvia; order Unionida; family Margaritiferidae; genus Margaritifera; species Margaritifera margaritifera. The sequence goes on from JAQPZY010001528.1 coordinate 3,340,024, forward strand.
AGATAGAGTCGATAGAAGTCCCTATTCTAAGAATATGACCCAATCAATGATTTCAAGCCCTTTGACAAGCTTGGAGAAGACCACACTTCCCTTATGCCTGAAAGGCAGGACTTGCTCTGAGGTGTCAGTGACTTCCTTGAACCAGGAAGTACTCATGATCCCTCCTGGCAACTTTTGTGTACCAAAAAGTACCTATGATTCATCCTGGGATCATGATACCTCCAGTGATTGGCTAATTGACAACTTCCTCAAGCCAGGAAGTGCCATTAACCCATTCCTGGAATTTAGGAGGTCTATCCACAAAGAAGAGACTGCTTCATTCTTCCTGCTTATGTATGAGTAGCGGCTTTCAGCTAAATCCCACACATCATCTGCCCATAGAGTGCTGAAAGAACACCCATCTATGCACACACACTTAGTGCATGCCAAACAGATGGGGTAGGTGTCCCATGTAGCCTTTTTATGGATGTATTTGCCAGCTTCTTGTGGGATTGCTGAATGGCAGAAAGAAAATTGCCAAAAAGCTAAAAAGAACAGAACAAAATTGTAAAGGGTAATGAATACCTGCCCTAACTCTAATACCAACAAGGGAATACATTTATGGCTGGGCCTCTTAGCTAGCATGTGCACAATATACAATAAAAATTAAACAAAACTGGGACACCAATAATTGAAAAAAATCCACAAGGATTGAGAAGAAAAGGTTAACTGCAATACAAACTTGATACATATGATTGAAATGATGAGCATCCCAAGACACATAATTTACCACAGAAAGTCCAAGGAAAAGGAGGATGATATTCCAGATTAACAGAAAAGTGACCAAGGCATTGGACTGGAACTGTGTTGTTTTTGTTCTAGACCTTCAATTACTAACTGGAGGAGGGAATTTTCAACTTGCAACTACCACCAGGAAAAGAGATTGCAAAGCAACAGTAGCAAGTGATGTATTACTGCTATTAAACTACTTTTATGCTCTATCTAATAAAAAAACTTTCAGAAAATACTATCTTTCTATAGCTACATCCATAACTTTTCCACAACTCTTTTCTGATTAGAAATGAGAACAACAATCTATCCTATGCATTGGTGTGGGATATGGAAATTCCACCTCCTGGATCAGAATTTGTAGGTAGGAACTCTGCAAAACCTTTTTCCTTCCCAGACATTCTGACCCTCGAGTGAAATTATTCTATCCCACACCAATGAATATGATGGATTCTCTTTGCATCACCATGCTCTATGTAAGTGAGACAACAAGGGCTCCACAGAAAACTATATCTTGCCTGCAAATAGCAATGTGACAACCCTTCTATCTACTATACAAGCAAGACTGGAATACTAAGCACATCTAGGTAAAAACCTTAGGCACATTGTATAAAAGTTTCAGTTAAATACAGAAACTGATGTAAAAGTCATGCGAGTTTAGAAAATTACACATACTAGGTAACTGTAACATTGCTGATGCCACTGCCACCAGAGAGTAATGCCTATGTCTCACCACCAGCTAAACAAGGGTATGGCAAAAGTTAAAGTAATTAGTGAAATATAGGTCACTGTGAACTAGTTTTGTTATTAAAAAGTAGTGCATGAACAAACACACACACAGATTGTTCTATGACTGTACAGTCAAGTGGAAGAGAAATGCAGCAAAATGCAAAATTCAGTTGTAATCACTACATGAAAAGTATGTCACTGTAGCCTACTTTTGTGAGTAAGGAGTACTACCCACTTCTCGATATGAATGCACTAATCAATTTTTATGACTATGTGCAACAATTTCAAAAAAATATATTAGTTATCAAGATTTGAAAAACAATAGACTTTAACACACAGTTAATGCTTATTCCTTCCTTTAAATGCCATAGCATGACTTGGACAGAAAACTAACATATCAAGGTATATATTTTAAGTATATGGCAATATTGTACCAAAGTTGAAATTGAATATAGCAACTAGACGTTTGGAAAACTTCCAATGGACACATGGTGGACATGCTGAAGATCTAATCATCACCATTTTCATTTAGGACCAAACAGACATCATAAGAATTCTTTCTGCAAAAATCCTGTGTCAATATGAACAGATGTTCAGGAAAAGTAACAATAATAAGATTTTCAAAATGGCCACCATGGTGGCCATGTTGGATGTCAGATCGGCACCATTACCATCTACTACCAACCAGACCCTGGGATGAATGTGTGTATAACATTTAATGGCAATCCTCCTAGTACTTTAGGAGAAGCAATAACAAACCTGTACCAACGGATGGATGCCAGACAAACAGACATCACATAAACTCTTTTGGTCTTTGACTGGTAGAGCCAACAAACTGATGCTGTTTTTCATCAAAGACAAGAAAGGAACAATCATTCTTTATCTAACCATTAACAGTTTATTTGACTTTACTAGTAACAGAGACACTACACATAAAATGTTATACGTACATGTATGTATATATAGCTCATTTATATCCATTAACGATGCTGCAAACAGAATGTATTTAACATTAAAGGATTAACATTGACAAGGGTCTAGATCTACAGGACCTCAAAAATGGAATCAAATTTGTGATATTCAAAAACACATAACTGTCCAGTGTTCTCCACCTAAAGAAGTAAATCTAAGAACATGTAACTGATAAAATACTGGTTCAACAGCTGTGATTTTATGAAATAATGTTTTTATAATTAAGGATTCTACAGATGCAAAGTTTTATTGCAAAGAAGATTCCATCCTGCACAGATTAAATAACTTGGTGCAGAAGATATGAATATTTTTACATATTTCAGTCTTTTTGGGGGGCAGTCCAAGGTTCTCAAGACTACAATATTATGGACCAAATGAATTAGCACTGGCACAATAAAAACTTTTTCAATTTTTATATACATGTGTTAAATTCTGCCTGCAAACATGGTAGGCTATTTAACTTGTTAAAAATCTAAATTTGAAGCAGTAAAATTTGCAACGTATTCTGGAATTTGATTTTATTGTGAGAAAATGGTAGACTCGGAGTTACATAAAATATTATGATTTACAACTGCAATTATAAGGGCTCAAAATTAGCAGTAGTTCACAAACCCAGGACAAGTAAATTTACTTAAGGACTAGTAAATTCCACGATTTTGGTAACCCTCGTGGTTTATTGAAATTGTGGTCGTCATTCTTGAATAATTACATTCAGAATATCGTGTAACTGAATTCAAGAGCATTTTATATATACAAGTTTCCATGATGCCAGTGATTGCTCTTTGTGTCTCTATTGCACTTCGTACAACCAACTGATCAGTAAGAGTCCGTTACATTGCTTCTGAAATGGCTGCAATCATCATCTTTTGGGAACTACTATTGCCCATGACTCAGCAGGACTAGTACATTTTAAAACTGCCAAGTCCTCCTGGCTACAGAAAATATCATGTTAAATTCATGCCCTGCATATGTAAAATATTTGTTAGAATGGAAATAACAATCTTGTATTGTCTGACATAAGAATATGAATACTATACTTTGTGTTTACTGTCTATACTCGCTTAGAAGTCGAGTCCAACTGCAAACTGCACAGACCCAGATATGCGATAGCAAAATTCACAGGCAGATCTGGGTCTATGCAGTTTATTAGGAGTAATCAGTATAACACAGATCCTGATCTGCTGGTGCATTATGTGATGACAGATCAGGGTCTATGTTTTTTGCAGTTGGACTTGACTTATAATGGTACCTATCACACAATGCAGATTCGATCTCCAGTGCTACATCACCATTACCATCCTCAAATGCAAAATTGTTACCACTAATTTAGGTGTACCTTGAAAAAAAGGACCTTAAAGCATTTCTTCTGAACGATGTCCATGATTTCCATGCACACACTGTCTAAAAAAAATCATATCACAATCTGATGAGCTTCCATCCCAAACATGTTGAATTAAACTAATTAGTTGCATCACAACTCAGAAGACACACAACCTAATTAATATCCTACTTTTCTATTTCTAAACAAGAACCCAGTCGAATATCATAGTAACCTCATACCATGTAAAACAAAGAACCAGTCAACATTCCATGCAAGGATCAGCTACTTAACACTACTGTAAACTTTTGGGGATTCAGAGTAGCTGAGAAGAAATACCATATGTACTTGTTTATAAGTCTAGTCCAACTGCAAACTGCACAGACCCATATCTATCTTCACATAATGTGCTAGCAGATCTGGGTCTATGCAGTTTGTTAGGAGTAATTAGTAGAACAAACAAGATAGACACTGCTCTGCCTGTGCATTATGCAATGGCAGATAAGGGTCTATGTTGTTTTGCAGTTGGACTCAACCCATAAGCGAGTATATACAGTAGTTGAACAAGGGTTCTGTTCTGTTGAATGTTGTGTCTAACCTGTGAATACTGTAACATTTTTATGATTTAGTTTTCTGCTAACACAGCAAGACAGGTACAAACTTGAGGCACATATTAATATTACATGCAAGTTTCATTTGAACACAGTTACCAACATACTAGTATTAAGTTATATGACTTCCAAAAACTTTAACAAAGAATCGTAACATATCTGATAACCTCTCACAAACTGATACTTGAATTGTATCTATGACCTTGAAATATAGAAACCTACAAAAAAATAACCCCAAATTTGTAGGAGTCTAAGTTGATTATGACTAAAGTCACAAGAAATATAAATTTTGGGATTTTCAGCTTAAAATCGAAATTTGTTCTTGGGAATAAAAATTTATAATACAGGGATTCGTGCAAACTGATGTTGAAACAACATAACTGTCAGACTATTCAGTTAACATGATGAAACATGTAGCTCACATTATCAAAATCACATGAAAATTCACAAGAAATTGAAGTTCATTCAATCCTCATTTCCAGCCATCGTACATCTATTAGTTAGTATTTGCATTCATTGGTAGTGGCATTCACCATTTATTTTTATTTGTTGACTATTTTTTCAAAATTTTTCTGTATTTCATATATGCAAATCATTTTTTTCCACTGTCTATTCCTGACTTTTGCTACTTATTCAAAAGCTTTGCAAACAAAAAAACCCAACTCTCTTTGTGAAATTTATCAACAGAAAAATTTTGAATCAGGAAAATATAGTTGGGTTATCTCCTTGGAGTGATAGCTGCATGATCTGGCCTTTAATATTGCAATGAAACATAAATAACTACAATACCCATTTACATCGAATGAACCTTGTTAATTTATGAATGGCAATGGATTTATCCCAGATCTGATATCTATAAGTGAAAAACAAAAAATGATATACATATAATCTTTCAATAAAATTGCTTGGAATTCTGCCATATGAAATGAGCAACAATCAAAACAAAAATCAATACATCTGAAATAATTCTTCTAAGGATATATATCAAAGAAAAAATAAGAAGACAAAAAAGCAAAAAGCACAAGGGGAAAACCCCAGAAACGTGAGAACACAATAGGAATATTAGATTGGAATATTGTAAAATGGTAAGTTATTAGAAAGAATGTAAAATAATAAAAAGGTACAGCTGAATATTAAAGAGAGAAATTGTCATTTTCTTAGGTTTATCACAATGATCTGAAAAAAAATACAATAAAACAACATCTGATAATAAAGCTGAAATAAACCAATGTATCGTGTAATAGACACTCTTAGAATAGAAATAATAAAACCCGTCAATAGCACACATCTCACTGCAAAACTGTACACCCAGATCTGCCACTGCATAACGCATTAGCAGATGAGGATCCACATTGCTCACAAGAAATAAATACACAAAAACTACATACATGTTTTGCTTTGAGTCGGCAGAAACAACAAGACTGATATGGCATAGTGATGTATCATCGAGGCCATCAGGCCAATACACATTCATATGCCATATCAAATCAGTTTTTTTCTCAGACTTGGAACACAACATGAATGCGGTTTTGTATTTATTACATACTCCCTTTTTATGCTTTACAAATATTTTTTGATATACTGTGTGAACGGAATTCAAAACAAACAAATTATTAAAGTTTTATTCTGTGTATCGAAAGCATATCGACATGCAGACATCAGTGAAAACCCCTAAATAGTTTCAGTTTGTGAAATACAGTAAAACAGCTTGAACATCCACAATGAAGACCACTTCAACCATGTAAGATTAAATGTGTATGGAATAATACATAGAACAGTGTATACCCCAATATGTTAGTACATTATGTGACAGCACAGCTGTATCTATACGGCTCACAGTTGGAATATACCATATTTACTCATGTATAAGTTGGGTCCAACTGTAAATAACATAGACCTGATTTGCCATCACATAATGCACTGGCAGATCAGGGTCTATGTTGTTTGTTCTACTATTAACTCCTAACAAACTGCATCAACCCAGATCTGCCGTCTTGTAGTACAATGTCAGAACTGGGTCTATGCAGTTTGCAGATGGATCTCACTTGTACACGAGTATATACAGTACATGAGCAAACAAGGGATCATCTAGTAGAGAGAATGATTTATTATGGGTCATTAAAAATGGAACCTTATTTACCCTTGCATTATGCACACTAAACTTGAGATCATAAAACTCTGAGCTTAAGTTTGAGATAGAATTTTCATTTTTAGCCAATCAAACATTACATCACAAATGTCAAGTTCTTGTAATTGGTTGATACAAAATCTCAAGCTCAAACTCAATCTATGAAGTTTTATCATTTCCAGGCCTGCTGTCATGCATGGAGATCAGGGTCTACACTGCTGTCATGTAGGGAGATCAGGGTCTACACTGCTCATCCTATTTATTATTTCAAGCAAAAAACTATAACCCTGATCTGCAGGTATTTTATACAATGGAAGATCTTCCCCCGGTTTCACTAAACATCTCAAATTTTCATCCTCAAATTGAGATTTTTTAAAATAACTTTCTTACTGCTTGTTTTGTAACAATAAATTTTTCAATAAGTACTCTGCATGAATTAAGGATAAACACACACAATCATAATATATTCATTTCTCCAGAAAATAGTCTCACTTTAACACTGAGGAAAATCTGAGGACTTCCTCAAATCTCAGGAATTCCTCAAAAAAGTTTTCAACAAGAAAAAGTATCCCAGGTGTACAATTTTAATATAATGGTGTTATTTTTTCATCCACTTCTCATTTCTATCTCTGATGAAAATCCCAATATTTCCTAAGTACTGTATCATTAGCAGGATAATGTGAATTCTCATTTTGAGACAAAATTTGGAGAAATTTAATTAAACTGGGCACCTTGATACACATTGTTTACAACTGGGTACACATTTATTATAATTAAACTGGGGACATGGATATGCACTGTTTACAATTGGATACACATTTATTATAATTAAACTGGGGACCTGGATATACACTGTTTACAATTGGGTACACATTTATTATGATTAAACTGGGGACCTGGATATACACTGTTTACAACTGGGTACACATTATACATGTGTAAATATGATATGCATGTGGAATTTTTGGTAGAAACGCAACATCTGCCAAATAATTACACCTACTACTATTCTTTAATATGGTCAAGAAGAGATGAGATAAGAAAGACCTATAATTCTCTGGAATGTTCACACAACATAAATTGTATGTAACTTTATTCAGAGGAGAAAAAAAAATCCTCACTCACATTGATATATTAATATTGAAATATAATGGTATCTGTCAAGATATATAACAATATATGCCAGTATGGAATAATAAAAATGGATTTCTCTATCCGTGCTTGCTAAAAATTATATACAGATATACACACACCACTCATACACAATGATAATAATTATATGTGCAAATAACATCATTTCATTTGTAAGTTCCATGTCCCTAATCAACTGTTAGAGTAAGAGCAAATAAAGATACATGTGATGAATAGTATATAAGTAAACAAGAGAGTAACAAAGAAAGAACCACACAATAAAGTGACATATAATGGAAACTGCAGATACCATTCCATCTCAGACACATCTATAATTAATTATTATATTTCTAGCTAATAATTACATACATAATTAACAGAAATCATTTATATATTTGATGTTTGTTAGCCCATAATATGTCAATCATAGTTATCATATTTCTCCAGTGTTAAGCTAATGGTTGAAGATAACCCCATCCCAGACTTTTAGAAAATTTTAGTAACATTTTAATGATAGGATGCCATATCTGAAGACCACACCACACTTTTCAAAAACTTGATTGAGAAGGCTCCTGGGTTTATTACAGGAGAAATATGGTACTCTGTAAGAAAAGTTTGGAAAACAAATGGCTAAGACTTCCTCCTCTATGATGTATTCTCAAACTAGATCAATGTAGCGAGTAGTTCTGGAAATGTGAGGGAATCTTAAAACCTAACAAAATTTCTTCGGTATCAAGATTTTTCATTAAATTTTTATAAACAATCAACTAAGTTTGGTTAGATTGGGCAGTGAGCCTATACGATCTTTTATCTTGGCAGTTTGTCAAAATTATATGCAACTTATTAAATTCTTTAAATGACTGAAAGACTTTTGAGGTACATGGCACACTGCATTACTGTTATTCTACTAGAATGTACTAAGTGCATGTTTCCATACATACTTATTGCACTTATATAGCAAAGCCTTTTCTTGCATTAAATCAATGAAAAACCACTGCCTAATGGAGAAGCAACTGTTTTTTGTCCCAGACAGGGATAGTCTACAGCCTTACATTTAAGTTGCCTACACATAAATCAATACTTCTCAAGAAAAGAAGCAATTACCCAGTGTTACTTCAGGGATGTATAAAAATTAAATATACTGTATGTTTTCTGCTTCTATCCTTCAAGAGTGCAATTTTATTTTATGGTGTGATAAAAGGCCATTCTGATTACCTGTATGATTCATTTTAATTATTAACATTCTTTTTTACAAAATTACTGAACGAAAATCTCCAGCTGCAATTTAAATCAGGAAAGTGCTTTAAGCCATCAAGCAATCTTTCCTTTAATGTCCTTTACATTTGGTAAATTTGGCCCATTTCAAAACAATTTTCAAATTACCAGGTAACATCTTTCAAAAATATCTGGTGCCACAGATGGAGGAAAAATAATCTTCATTAATGAATATTCATCCCTGCTAAAGAGAAAAACATTTATACATGTGTCATAATTCAATATATTGTTTCCTTTTTATTTGAATTTCATCACACATCTTATAAAGTCTTAAAAATGCAAACTATTAATAATATATATCATAAGCAGATTAACACCATGTCAAAACAACTCTCAGAAGAACTAATGATTAATAATACCATGTCAAAATAACTGTCAGAAGAACTAATGATTAATACCATGTCAAAATAACTTTCAGAAGAACTAATGATTAATACCATGTCAAAATAACTGTCAGAAGAACTAATGATTAATACCATGTCAAAATAACTGTCAAAAGAACTAATTCAAAATTTCACAATGCCATGGGCATAAGAAGAACACTTTTGCACTTCCACCCAACAAGCTGATCCACTTGCTAGAGATCATGATCCTTAAAACAAGTATTTTTTCACAACACTATATCTGACCTGTGAACAGCATTATGATTCTGCTTAAGTATGCAAGACAATAACTCCTAGCATGTCTGGTACAGATTTCAGACATATAGTATTATTTCACCAAAGATGCAACTGAATACAGCCACTGACGTAAGAGCTATGTGACTTTCAAAAAGTGTTAACATAGCACCTTAGAATTGCTGAGGCAGTCTCAATGTCACCATTGCCAACAAAACTAATATCATAACCTTTATCTCACCATTCACAGGGGAGATAAGAAAAGGCTAAAGAAAAACACAAGGGATAATAAATACATGAACTGCTTCAAAGTAACACATATTAAAGCTTCCCGTACAAAGCATTTCATGTGAGAAAACATTCTGCAGGTATTTTGAAAATGTAAATAGCAGCATTTGGCATTTTTAACAGTTCTAACCGTTCCTATCTTCTATGTGACCAACATCATAACCTCACAAATTTTATTATAAATAAGAACAGACTATTGCCATTCAAACTGATATTGTATTACATTAAAGCCAAGCCAGGCTATTAGACATTAATCCTAATTCTTCTTTAGATTTTAAACTACAAAGAAAATCTCTTTCAGCACTATGATGGTAAGTTTTTTACAGGGCTGGTAAAATTTTCTAATCACTTGGAATTAAATATTATGACTTGTAGAAAATGTCATATTTTATATACAAAATTTGGAAAAGTAACAGTTACATGAGTCATCTCACATTTTACCTTAAACACAGGGAAGTCTCTAGAATCAGGGGCTGGGTGTTGGAAAATTCAATACATGTATGACTTTAATATTGAAAAAAAAAATTGTCAGCTATATTATACTGGTACCTGAAGAGAACAGAAAAAAGACGCAAGTCAGTTTACTTTATAATGTATTGCACTGATTCATAATGAGTAGGAAGATTTTTAAAAAATTATCCAAATCCAACTGAAATATCAACATAATTAAATATCAAACATCCATTTTTAAAAAAAATTGTGCAACACTGACATGAATGATCAATGAAAGTCTGAAAAATATGATCACCATCTGGACTTCTCTATGAAAACAACTTTGCTAGAACTGCCATGAAAGGAAAGAAGGAGATTCAATATGCATTAGGAATTCCTTTACAATTTTATCACACAAAAGACAGATAGCTCCAATTATTCCTCTACCTATTGGGTATATACTATCTATACGGACACTACCCTTGAACATCATGATTATTTAACTTTGTGATTTAATGGGTTTCCATTATTATGAATTGTCTCCCTTGAAGGACATCTATAAAAGTTGTCTCCCTTGAATAAGAGGATAAAAATTTCCACATCTGCTTACATTCTGATGTAGATAATTACACGTATGTATGCCTACCCAAAATCAATTTATATGCACTTGATCCATCCTTTCATGCCCATGAATCCACAGATATTTCTTTCGTGTTGAGGAATATACCAGATCTTGTATGGGCTATATAGTTCATCATTGTCACTTTAAAAAGTTAATTCAATAAATGGATATAGCAATAACCTGAAGGAATCAGACCTGACTCTGGCAAAAATGTTAAAAAATTCCACTAGACTAACAAAATTTCTGAGTGAAAAATATTTACCAACTCCTCAAAAAGGAATAATATTTACATTAGTTGATATTTTCGAATCCGTAATACTTAAAGAATTATGTCAGTAACCAGAGAAAATGAAGCAGCCTAAATAAAAAAATAAATATAAAACGAATTGCAAGGGTAGACATACAAACGGTTGTGCCCATACATAACACAGAAAACAAAAATGTCATTTCTTCTTTTCCTGTCTCAATGATTACATTACAAGAATTCAGTGAAATGTGTCACTTTGTGACTGCCTTTCAGGCATGACCTATATTACTTTCTGAAATATTGAATGTCAATCACTGATTTTATATTTATACCTGTCAATGGTATTTTACAAATGCTATCAATCATGTTAAGACAATTTTGTGCTTTCCACTAAAATAATTCAGAACCAGTCTGTATCAAGTCTCCAATAACCAGTCCACATTAACACTGACAACTGCTATTTTGAGGATTGGGGTTTTCTGTCAGTCTTGTCCCTTTTGTCTGACTGCTGACAAGAGTTGGATCCGAGTCAAGACTCTCTGACATCTTGTCACATATGATATCCACCAAACGCTCGAAGACAGCTTTCACATTGATGTTTTCTTTGGCAGATGTTTCAAAGAATTCTAAACCTAAAAAATTGGAACAAACATGTTAATTATATAAACTACTGATGTAACCATTTAATGCATTTTTAGTACTGTCAAGTCTGTTTAATCCACCTTCCAATTGCTATAACACACTGCCATGAACGGGAAGAATTTGTTGAAAGTCATATAAGAAATTAAAACTTCCATTTATTCAAAGACTGGGTTTTCCTTATGTTTTTTAATGGTAGCAGCTTGCATAGATCAAGAAGTCAATCTGGTAGTATGAATGTTTTTGTTTAAGACTCACTTCATAAAACTTCTCAACCTGAATACATACCGTATATACTCGTGTATAATCTCATACCAACTGCAAACTGCATAGACCCAGATCTGATATTGCATAATGCGCCGGCAGATCTGAGTCTATGCAGTTTGTAGGAAGTAATCAGTAGAACAAACAACATAGACCCTGATCTGCCAGTGCATTATGCAATGGCAGATCAGGGTCCATGTTGTTTGCATTTGGACCCGGCTTATACGTGAGTACAAACAGTACTCAACTCAAAATCTTTTTTCCCTGTATAATTTCTATAAAGTCAAATTGAAAGACAGGATCTCAGTGTTAAGATTTAAAGTAACCATCTTGTTTCAAAACATAGATTCAATGCAATTAACATGTAGTATACAAATAATAAGCATGCAAAACCTCAACTGAGATTTAACTAAACAATGAGATGTTTTATGAATGCAGAACCTGATCACCCAAAATTCTATAGCCAGATAATCCAAGACGACGTGTCATTTGATGATAAAGGACTGTAAAGACAGAAAGTAATCTCTACAACATATCCATCCTAATTACCCTAAATCTGATTAGTGCTATAACAGGTAAAATGAAGAAATGTCTCTATCATTAAGATCACTTACCGTATATACTCGCGTATAAGCCGATAACAACTGCAAACTGCATAGACCCAGATCTGCCATCCAATAATGCGCCAGCAGATCTGGGTCTATGCAGTTTGTAAGGACTAATCAGTAGAACAAACAACATAGACGGTGATCTGCTGGCGCATTATGTGCTGGCAGATCAGGGCCTATGTTGTTTGCATTTGGACCTGGCTTATATGCGAGTATATATGGTAGATAATTTCAATGAGTTTGGAAAAGCAGTTTTCTCTTGATATGGCTTTTTTTCTCCTATTAGAGTGACTAAAAAAAGTTGAAGTTTCTAAATTGGGTTGGATGTCAATTATTGAAGAGGATACTATGAGCTAAAATCCTTTTATTGCAAACAAGTACCGTGTAGTGTGACTGAAGGTGCTCCAATAATACCATATATCACCTAATAATTGCTCAAGTCTAAAAGACTTACTGAAAATGGCATTTATTTGTAAATGTCTTTCAAATATAGGTTTTTCTTTTTCCTTAATGATGAACACTTTTTGATGCATAGTACTGCAAATCCATACTGTAAAAAAAACAATAAGTTGCCATGAACATGGCTAATGTCCCCACCACTAACAGCCCAAGACGTGGATTGGATGCAGTAAGTGAGAGTGTATAAAATGGAGTATATGAGTCTTTATTGGTCTGCTGGATGGAATCTTTAAGACTGTGTAGATATCGAAAAGGTATCTAATTGATTATCAGTGGAAAACCATCTCTTCAAAATTGAGGATGTATTATGCAGCTCGAAATAGTCAAACTGGGGGGGTGGGGGTGGCAGCTATTGAAGATGCCAAAACCAAACTGCAATTGAAAATCATTAAAATCCTTTGTGCCTTTATTGTGGACACAATCTCTTTTCATTGATTAGAATTTTACTGTATGGCTTGAAATGCTTATCATCAAATTCATTCTCTCAGTGTTGTGCAATTCCCATGTCAAGTCAATCATGGGCCATAACTCGAAGAAATATGTGCAGAACGAGCTCATCATTAAACTTGTTAGAGTTCTTGCTGATATGAAACTTCACAAACAATTTGGTTCAAAGTTGATAACAAGCATGGAAGGTATAGTCTTCACAATATTGTGAATCAGCAATGCCAATGCATAGTTGTTCAAGGGCCAGAACTCAAGAAATATGTACAGAATGTGCTCATCATTAAACGTTTTTGAACTCTTGTTGAAATGAAGCTTCAAATAAAATCTGGTTGAAATCTAATATTAAATGTGAAAACTATAGTGTCTGTAAGGTTATGCATTAGCATTGTTACAATGATTAAGGGCCATAACTCTAAGAAAACAAAGAAGAACATGATCATGGAACTTGTCTGAGTTCTTGTTCAGATGAAGCTTGACATCCAATTTGGTTGAAATCTAATAATAAATGAGGACACTAGAGTGCTCACAAGGTTGTGCATTACCAATGCCAATGCTAAGATGATCAAGGGCCATAACTCTATGAAATATGTACAGAATATGCTCATCATCAAAATGGCCCAGCTCTTCTTAAGTTAAAGCTTCACAGAAAATCTGGTTGAAATCTAATAATAAATGCAGAAGCTAGAGTATGTACAAGACTGTACATTAGCAATGATCATGTTAAGACAATCAAGGACCATACAAAAATATGTGCATAATGTGCTCATCATTGAATTTGTCCAGTTTCTTCAGATCACGCTTCAGAGCCAAACTGGTTGAAATCTGAAGATAGAGTGTTTAGAAGGTCATACATTAGCAATGCCTATGCTAAAATGTTTAAGGGCCATAACTCTAAGAAATATCTTTACAATGTGCTCTTCATCAATGCCATCTGAGCTCTTGTTGAGATGAAGCTTCAAGGCAAATTTGGTTGAAATCTTTTGATAATTGTGGAAGCTACAGAGTTCACAAGGTGTGCATTAGCAATGTCTTTGCTAAGACAATCAAGGGCCATAACCTCTGACAAATATGCACAGACAGCATTCACATGGCAGATGGATGGATGGACAGATAATTTACAAAAGATGACAAAATAATTTAATACTGAATGAAATTATAAAATTTGTTTTGTCATCTTATGCAAGCTAAATGAAAATTGTGGACCTACAACCCAAAAGACGGAGACACAGGGGTATAAGTCAGTCTGTATAAGTACAGTATATGTGAAAACAATATTAATCCATGCTTCACCTACATTTCACTTATAAGTGACATATAAGTCATAAGTATATTCCTCAAAATCACAGAGAAACTGACCAAATGCCTTAACATAGAGTTGTGTTCCTCAAAATCACAGAGAAACTGACCAAATGCCTTAACATAGAGTTGTGTTCCTCAAAATCACAGAGAAACTGACCAAATGCCTTAACATAGAGTTGTGTTCCTCAAAATCACAGAGAAACTGACCAAATGCCTTAACATAGAGTTGTGTTCCTCAAAATCATAGAGAAACTGACCAAATGCCTTAACATAGAGTTGTGTTCCTCAAAATCACAGAGAAACTGACCAAATGCCTTAACATAGAGTTGTGTTCCTCAAAATCACAGAGAAACTGACCAAATGCCTTAACATAGAGTTGTGTTCCTCAAAATCACAGAGAAACTGACCAAATGCCTTAACATAGAGTTCTGTTCCTCAAAATCACAGAGAAACTGACCAAATGCCTTAACACAGAGTTGTGTTCCTCAAAATCATAGAGAAACTGACCAAATGCCTTAACATAGAGTTGTGTTCCTCATAATCAAGGAGAAACTGACCAAATGCCTTAACATAGAGTTGTGTTCCTCATAATCACAGAGAAACTGACCAAATGCCTTAACAGAGAGTTGTGCTCCTCAAAATCACAGAGAAACTGACCAAATGCCATAAAAAAAACTGTTGGGTTATGAAATACTGTGAATTCATTTATTTTCACGGGTATCAATTTATGTGGTTTTGTAAAAAATGATCTTTTTGTCAGAACTTAAATTCATAGATTGGGAAAGGGGAACATAATGATATTTTTGTCAGTACTTAAATTCATGGATTGGGAAAGGGGTCACCTTGGTTCCATGAATGGATGATTCTTCACTGGGCATTTAAATATGTGGCCTGTAGCAACCACAAAATCCAAATACCCTGCAAAAAGGAGCAAATTCACAGCATTTACATTATCTTTCTTAAAGTGCCATATCAAATGAGTTCCTTCCCCAACTTGGAACAAAATGCAAATATGATTTTGTATTTATTATATATCCCCTCTTTTATGCTTTCTGAGTATTTTAATCACATAACTATTTGATTGGATTTCAAGACAAACTGTGATTAATAAAGTTCAATTTGGTGTATCTAAGAATATAGACATGTGGATATCAATGAAAATACTTAGCTCCTCTTTCTTTGTGCAAAATACAGAAATAGCAACTGAAAATCCACACATAATGCCTGATCAACCATGTATAATTAAAAGGGTATGTAATAAAAAGGATGGTATAAATTATTTAAATATATTTGTGCTGAAATACTAGCATACATGCAGTATACTTAGTGTAATTACTAAACAGAAATAGGCAAAATTTGTGGATACTGCAGAGAAATTAGTCTGCTACACAAATATTGGTATGGTAACTATAATGTCAGTCTATTGCTCTAGCTAACTGTACTAACTGTTACATATCAATACTAATACCAACTACACTTGACAAATCAAGCCCACAACCAAAAAAGACATAACATATGAAAATTAGCTAACACCAGCATGCTATGCAGAAGAAAAACCTACAAAAAACTTGAAGCAAAAACCAAGATTTTGGGGTAATACATACCCCAAACCCCATGCAATGTATCCATCTGCAGACATCCATACAGATGCATGCACTTGACATGGGGAGCAAGTCAGTGCACAGGCCTCACCCATGTTGTAAGAGACGACTAATTGAGACCTTTCTGCCTTGGAATGTGTCCATGATAATGTTCCAATTGAGAAGGTCTTAGACTTTTTAATACAATGCAGTTTATATCAAAGATCTGATTTTCTTTTAAAGGATTTTTACCCTTGTTTGCCTTTATCTTTATTTTGTATGCCTTTTTGGGGATACCTAATCCTAATAAGCACCATATAGCCAATATTGTACTGATATGCCATTAAACCCTATACATACATACATACATACATACATACATACATACATACATACATACATACATACACACATACATACGCACATGCACACACACATACATACATACATACATACATACATACATACATACATACATACATACATACATACATACATACATACATACATACATACATACATACATACATACATACATACATACATACATACATACATACATACATACATACATACATACATACATACATACATACATACATACATACATACATACATACATACATACATACATACATACATACATACATACATACATACATACATACATACATACATACATACATACATACATACATACATACATACATACATACATACATACATACATACATACATACATACATACATACATACATACATACATACATACATACATACATACATACATACATACATACATACATACATACATACATACATACATACATACATACATACATACATACATACATACATACATACATACATACATACATACATACATACATACATACATACATACATACATACATACATACATACATACATACATACATACATACATACATACATACATACATACATACATACATACATACATACATACATACATACATACATACATACATACATACATACATACATACATACATACATACATACATACATACATACATACATACATATATATATACACCCACCCAGTTTTTATTTTTTTTTTTCCATCTAAGTACAATAATGCAAAAATTCAATAATTACAAGACTGAAATTTAACTGCAACTAATTTTGCACAAAATGATCAACACAGTATTTTCAGCATGATTTTGGTGTCTGTATATGTTTGTTGCTTAAATCTAGAAATAACTGATTAGTGTAAAAATGTCTACTACAAATAAAGTTGAACAGCACCCACCGAGCTAACACAGCATTATGCAGTCTGTCAGTAAAGTGATTACAGGCAGTGGACCCATGCATGAGTACCGGTAAGTATTCTCAAGCTGTATTTTATGGTAACTTTCCAAATGATTTACATGTACCCTGTTAATACAATCAGCTACCATAAATTTCCTATACCCGGTAACAAGTGTGACAGTGATCTGCGGGCTCGGGAATGTAAAATAGGATGTATGTACCCTCTTGCATGTCATATCAGGTGACTAATAGAATAAATATGTTTGCATGCATCCTGTAATGATGTTCCAGCTGAGGTCTTGGATTGTTTTATTAGAGTAGATTTTATACAAAAAATTTGGCTTTTTATTTAAAGATTTTACCCTTTTTTGACTTTACCTTTGTTTTGTATGCCTTTTTGGGATACATGACCAATGATTTCCTTTTGTCCATTTGACCATATGGGTTTGGGATGAGAGGACCTCAGTAGTATAAAATAAATCACTAGGTCATTTTAGATAATTACTGTTTATAAGAACACTCATTCCCTGTCCACCTCTCCAAATTCACTATACTATAATTTAGCTACATGGTTTGCAGAGAACTGTCTGACACCACTCCACATAGTTTTTCTTACTTAACCTCTACCATCTCTCTTCATTCTCTCTCTCTCTGTCTGTTTACTATTACAAAATATACCAAAGACATACCAACACCCACTTCCCTTTACATACAGAATATGATTGGCTAACCATTACCATTTGAAGAGCACCCCCTATAGACCGACCCAGTAACTAAATGCTGACCCAACATTTTAGCAGAAAATGACCCAATTCCAAAGATTGTCACTTATTTCCTGATTCCCACAATCTTCATCATTTCAACTGTTCCTGATGTTTGATGTGTTTTCCAATTTCCTCCTCCACATTTATTGCTGAGGTGAAACCTGATAAGGGTAACTGTTGATTCTGCTATTTCAATTCATCCTGCCCTATCTAACCTTACACTACATCTTTAACTTTTTTTCATCCTAAAATCCCTTTGGTCATATGTTTGCTCTGTAAACTTCATTTAAGTTTGCTCTGTGAACTTCATATCAATTAAGCTACAGTACAGACATATAACCACCATTATTATTTTATTTGTATTAGAAATTCTTAAATGTAGTATGAAATATCAGGGGTCTTTTTGTTCTTTTTCTTTCTTTTTTTCTGAAACAAAATATAACACTTGATCATTCTAAGTACAATAAACATGTATCTAGAGTAATCAAATTAAACTTTACTGCATTTTGCTACTCCACTGTATAAACTTAAACATTTGTAAATCAATATACATATATAATCTCAGTTTCTGAACAACATGAAAAGAATGAAAACATGAAGGTGGACAGAAAAACGCAATTTACATCAATAAATCAATAATATAATGGCTAACTGTGTCCATTATTAATTTTGTCCATCACAAAGTGTGTCCAGAATTCCTTCTGATTTGTTTAGTCCATTACCACCATATACACATACATTATTGTAGATTTCAGTGTGCACTATAAAGCAAGCAAGGTAGACCTTACATGACAGTGACAATACAGGTCATGGATATTTCTAAAATTATGACAATTAGAAATTACAAAATTTTGTCTTGTCTGGCCAAATGAATACTTCATGTGTCACATCTGCTTCCATACACAACACCTTTATATTTTGTAAAACTTCTGAATTCTCAGATTATCCCTACTATAACAATCCATTATGTCCTATTTGGTCATCCTACCATGAACTTAGCGGAAATGAACATTCTTTCCCAGAACGTGGGTACACACTGTAGTTAGTAATTGTGTCATTTTCTGCAGTTTAATGTTGTTTTATCCTTTTCCTGTTCCCAAGGTCAGAAATTATTTCAAATTGTGGTTAGCACTGCATGTTCCAAGGCATAACTGTCAAATAGTGGCATGCACTGCATGTTCAAAGGCATCACTGGCAAGTACTGCATGTTCCAAGGCATAACTGTCAAATAGTGGCAAGTACTGCATGTTCCAAGGTATAACTGTCAAATAGTGGCAAGCACTGCGTGTTCCAAGGCATAACTGTCAAACAGTGGCAAGCACTGCATATTCCAAGGCATAACTGTCAAATAGTGGCAAGTATTGCATGTTCCAAGGCATAACTGTCAAATAGTGGCAAGTATTGCATGTTCCAAGGCATAACTGTCAAATAGTGGCAAGCACTGCATGTTCCAAGGCATAACTGTCAAATAGTGGCAAGCACTGCATATTCCAAGGCATAACAATCAAATAGTGGCAAGTATTGCATGTTCCAAGGCATAACTGTCAAAACGTGGCAAGTATTGCATGTTCCAAGGCATAACTGTCAAATAGTGGCAAGTATTGCATGTTCCAAGGCATAACTGTCAAATAGTGGCAAGTATTGCATGTTCCAAGGCATAACTGTCAAATAGTGACAAGTACTGCATGTTCCAAGGCATAACTGACAAATAGTGGCAAGTATTGCATGTTCCAAGGTATAACTGTCAAATAGTGACAAGTATTGCATGTTCCAAGGCATAACTGACAAATAGTGGCAAGTATTGCATGTTCCAAGGTATAACTGTCAAATAGTGACAAGTATTGCATGTTCCAAGGCATAACTGTCAAATAGTGACAAGTATTGCATGTTCCAAGGCATAACTGTCAAATAGTGACAAGTATTGCATGTTCCAAGGCATAACTGACAAATAGTGGCAAGTATTGCATGTTCCAAGGTATAACTGTCAAATAGTGACAAGTATTGCATGTTCCAAGGCATAACTGACAAATAGTGGCAAGTATTGCATGTTCCAAGGTATAACTGTCAAATAGTGACAAGTATTGCATGTTCCAAGGCATAACTGTCAAATAGTGACAAGTATTGCATGTTCCAAGGCATAACTGTCAAATAGTGACAAGTACTGCATGTTCCAAGGTATAACTGTCAATTGTTTATAAGAGTGAAAAACCTAAAGCAATCTTGTAATAAAAAAACCTTAAAAGCCAAAGGTCCTAATGATGAGAGGTACCAATTTTCACAATTCTGACGACAAAGAATTAGTTCTTGGCTTCCAATTAGTTGGTTCTCACAAATATAAGAATGAAGACTTATTAATAGTTGGGTTTTTTTTCCATCGCATACATGGAATTAGGTACTATTTCATTTTTTTACTGATTATGTTGTTTGTGCTCAGGTTTGCTTGTTCCCCTACTTGTTTTATGTATATGAAACTCCCTAATTAAATGAGGGGATAAATCCTTCTGTTCCCAAGCAGTTTCCCGTTTTTCTTGTTTTTCTTTCCATTTAACATGGTACCACTTTATACCTCTACTAGGCTTACAGCACAAAATCCTGTCTACATTTTGCAAAACTGTCTGATTGTGTGACCCATTTGGGAACTCAGTCTGCCTGTTGCCCTCAACTTGTAGATGTGTATAGGAGTCATAATTTGGGTCACCTGTCTGCATAGCAGAGTCTGTCTCATTATCTGTATCAGGGATTACCTCTGGATTGAATTTCCTTTCTCTATTTATCCACTGGCATGGTGGATTGTTGGGTCTAAGATCAGGAGAAATAAATTCCTTAAGCCTGCTGGCATGGATTAAAGACTTTACAAGCTTATTTGTCTTGCAATACCTCAGTTTAATTCTAAGATTATCAAGAACCTGGGTGATATAGTATGGACCAAACCATTTATTACACAATTTAGAAGACATACATGTCTAACTGCTCTAATATTTATTCTACTTGTGTCTAATTTGCTACTATATACGGTATTTCCTTCCATTTATGCCCTGCATTTTCGATAACTGTATCAAAATTTTAGCTGCCTATCCCTGGATTTTGGCAATGAGACCCTGGGATAGTCCTTTGTCCCATTCCTGACTTTACCTTTGGTGTGGTGTACAGGCCAGACCCACATACAGCCTAGACATGCTCAATTTTGTTGCACTGAAAGCTCTTTGCATTTCGGAATCTACATTTTGATGCTTTATGGTGGTACTCACCACATCGGTAACACAGTCATTTTGTCTCCCTTGAATCTCTAATGGTTTCCTCCTCATCTTCCTCTATTTCATCCATCCAATATCCTCTCCTAGGTTTCCATTGTTGCCGCATGGCATATACCCTTTTATTACATTGGGCTACCATAAATTTCCTATACCCAGTAACAAACGTGATAGTAATGTGCGAGTTCAGGAATGTAAAATAGGATAGATGTACCCTCCTGCATGTCATATCAGGTGACTAATAGAATAAATATTTTTGCATGCATCCTGTAATAATGTTCCAGCTGAGGTCTTGGATTGTTTTATAAGAGTAGAGTTTATATAAAAAATCTGGCATTATACTGAAAGAATTTACCCTTTTTGTATTGTATTCCTTTTTGGGATATCTGACCAGCGATTTCCGTTGTCCATATGATCCTATGGGTTTGGAATAAGAGGACCTCAGTAGTATAAAATAAATCACTAGGTCATTTTAGATAATTACTATTTACATATGCACACTAATGTCCTGTCCACCTATCCAATTTACTACATTGCAATTTAGCTACACGGTTTGCAGAGAACTGTCTCACCACTCCACTTAGTTTCTCTTACTTAACTTCTTTCATCTCTCTTCTCTCTCTCTCTCTCTCTCTCTATACAGTGAAACCCCGCTATAACGCAATATTTGGGGTCCATAAAATTCGATCGCGGAAAAAGCGGGGTCGCGTTATTGAGGGGTTTTACTATATTTTACTTTATTCAGAGAACAACGTATACACGTCTAATGTATAGCATGAATAGGGTATCAACACCGTTTACTAGCTGATATCGATCTGTCTTTGTTTTCCCACATGACAACCCTTTGATTGAGCCATGAGTTTGATACAGCTGTACTTGTTCAGTGCCAAGTAACAGAGAATGGTTATTTGAACTCCCTGTGATCTTGCCGCCCAAACTCAGTCTCTACATAAGCACCCACATATGACAATCTTTGATCAACCACCGCATTTTCTGGTGCTTGGTTGTGTATGCAGTTAAAGAAGAAACGTAAGTCGGCTATTGTTTGCGCAATGATTGTATACAGGATGAATTGAAGTCCAGCGCACGTGTTGGCGGCTAACGTTTTTTTATGTTTATTAAATCATGAGAATCTTTTATCAACCACCACATTGTCTGATGCTCGGTTGTGTATGCAGTTAAAGAAGAAAAACATGTCGGCTATTGTTTGAGCAATGATTGTATACAGAATGAATTGAAGACAAACACAAAGAAGACTTACTGGCTTTACTCATGGATCAATAATAAGTAACATTTCCGATAATGTTTATTTTGGCATTATACTTCAAGAAATTGGTGAAATTGTTAAATTTAAGAAGCCACGCCACGATCGAATTCATAAGTGATCTCTTCCCCAAAATGACAATAAACTTTTTGTACACTATTTCTCGTACTTAAAAAAATTATTTTTTTTCCGTGTACAAGAAAAATACATGAACATGTATATAAAATTTCAAGAACCACGCCACAAATGTATTATACTCGAATTTATACGCGATCTCTTCCCCAAAATAATACTGTAATATACACATTTTATACACTATTTCTCGTACTTCGAAAAAAAAAAATGTTCATGTGCGAATGAATATATGAAATTTTGGGAGCCACGCCACGATCGCGTTATATCCGAATTCGCGTTATAGCGGGGCGCGTTATAGTGGGGTTTCACTGTATATATATATATATATATATATATATATATATATATATATATATATATATATATATATATATATATATATATATATATAATATTACAAAATATTTGGATACATAAACTTATTTGGCACCATATAGTCAGAACTGTGCTGATGTACCATTAAATCCTATATAGGGCCATCACAAGTTTCCGCTCGATGAAATGGCAGCCCGGGTGAACATTGCTTTCAGCACCCCCCACTCAGAAAAAATATACCTTAAACTCCACAAAATGGCGCCCCAGGCAGTCTCCTGTATCACCTGCCCCCTACGATGGCCCGTACCCTACACATACATGCATTTACATATTTTTCTTATTAAACAAGCAGACACTGTATTCTGCTGATTTCTCTTTTTTACTTACTTAAACATCATAAAACCTTAATTATCTACAAACAACTTCATAAAACAATAGTCCCTCAAAGACAAAACTGTTCCTTCTTTTTAACAGCTGAGTGCTAAAACCATCTCTGGTATTCTTGATCGATAACAAGACTTTCCAGTGGCAGACATATCAGACGTAAGATAAGCACCATTTTCATTTAGGAAAAACAAGGCATCATTAAGAAGTGTTTTGGTGAATCCCCATTGTAACAGAGTGAAGTTTGGATACCGGTATGTCATTGTAAACTAAAGAAATTGAATTTTTTTTAATTCTCAGCATTTTGCTGTATGTGATTTTGCACTGGATTAAATCCATGGCATGTTTAAGGATGCTAGTACTTCAGTGCAACTGTTTGGGACCTAATTGATTATTACTGAGACACGCGCATCGGTGTAGCCAGAAAGTGACATTCCAGTTTAGTTTAACTATGTCAGGCAAAACTGGACGGGTTGACGATTGGATTTTGATTATCGAAATGGCAGAGGTTTGAAATGTTGCAGAAGCAGCGTTTGTACTTGTTGAAATATTTGTCATAAGTTGAAACTTTGCAGAGATCTGTATATGGAGGGGAGAGGGGGAATTTAGAATTTTACAAACCCTGGAAGGGGCGTGTGTTAATAATGGCACTTAGATAAACTTGAGATCTGATTGGGTAGTTAGTGGTTTGGGGTGTGTTTACCAGGTGAAGTCTCATGTTTTAAAAATGACTTACATGAATCAGGCAGTCCAGTTTTTGCATAAGGCTAAAAGGTCTTGACTTGGGGGGGGGGGGGGGGGGGCGAGACCCTCGTAAAGTTTATCCAAGAGACGTGTTAGTTGTGTCTATGCGAGACACGTAACCAGGGTGTAAGGAGACGGTTCTGAAAAAGGGAAAAGAGAACGAACCTCAAAGCTAAAAGGTACTGTGTCTTAATTTCATACATAATTTTTCTTTGATATGAGTCTTCAGATAAGTGTTTGAATTGATTTGTCTTAAATGATATAGGAATCATGTATGCTAAGAACTGATCATTATTAGGTTTGTATGATGCTTTTATGCTGATGAATTGATAATTAGCAATAGTGTAGTATCAGCTAAGAAGTGAATTTTGTTTGATTTATTTGTTTAACTCAGATGTGATATCTTTTAACCTATGAATTGGTTGTATTAACATTTGAGCAGCAGTTGTGGGCTGTATGGTTATTTATTGACCAGCCATATGTTTGCATGTGTGCTACATTTAGTTCAAGATAGTGATAAATAGTTCACTCTGCAGAGGTTTAATTCTCACTAAGCAAGAGTAGACTATACTATCAATCAATTAGTAATGGTAACTAGTTCTATTGGAGAAATACATTAATTTTCCTACAGTATGTTAATTGTCTATGGAAAGAGAGAAGCTCCAGTGTATATAGACCAGTATGGCATTGTTTGTATTGGATGCAAGGTTATGACCTGAAGCCAATTAGCAGTGGAGTGTCTGTTGTGAAATGTGATACAGACTATTATGAGTGTACCAGAGAGTGGAATGTATGTTCTGTTCAGAAAGTAAGGAATGAAGGAAGAATTAGGCTGCATTTATTTCATTTTATCAGGAAAATAGCTTCCAAGACTAAATATAGGAGATTGAACAACCAGCATAAGAGACTGAACGACTGAGAGAGGCCACTAAAGGCGGTGTGATGCATAATTAGGCAAGTGGGAACCCGAGAGTATTCCAGTTCAAGTTTACCCCAACTGACAAGCTATGTTTATTCTGGAGAGTGGACAACAACCAGTTATCTGGTTAGGAAAGACATGATTTTTCTGGTAGAGGTGCATCCTGCAATTGGTCCTGTACAATTTTATTTTGTTTTATCTAATAATTTAAATTGTTTTATTCTATATACAGGGGGCTCGTGTTGTTCTATTCTATATCTCTGCTCAGATCTCCATTTATTCTATCCATTTCTTTTTTTTTTAATATTCACTCGCTCCGGGGTATAACACCATGGTCGATCATCCTATAGGCATCGATAACCACCACCCCATGACACCCATCCATTCAGGAGTAGTGACAAAAAGATTTTCAAGACGGCCATACTGGATGACAGATTGGCACCATTTTCAATAAGGATCAACTAGGTATCATAAGAAGTTTTTTGGTGAAAACCCCATGTCGATATGACCATCCAATCAGGAGAAGTAGCAAAAACAAGATTGTCATGATGGCTGCCCATGGTGACCATATTGGATGTCAGAATGGTATCATTTTGATTTAGGACCAACTAGACAAGATAAGTTTTTTGATGAAAACCTCATGACGATGTGACCATCCATTCAGGAGGAGTACTACCATTGTCGCTGTATTGGATGTCAGATCTGCCAAATTTTCATTTAGGACAAACTAGACATCATAAGAAGTCTTTAAGTGAAAATACCATGTCGATATAACCATCCATCCAGGAGTACATGTAGCAAGATCAAGATTTTCAAGATGGCCACTGTAGTCACCATACTGGATGTATCAACGGCACCATTTTTATTTAAATATAACTAGACCTTGGGATGAATATGTGCAAAAAGTTTTATGACAATCCTTCATATAATTTAGAAGAAGTAGCAATAACTTATGCTAACGGATGGATAGACAGCGAACAACAGGACATCCCATAAGCTCTTATGTCTATGACCAGTAAAGCTAAAAAGATCTACTTATATTCCAAATATCCAGTTTTTTTATATACTCTGACTAGTAAAGCTAAAAAGATTTACTTATATTCCAAATATATACTATATTTTTTATATACTCTGACTAGTAAAGCTAAAAAAATTTACTTATATTCCAAATATATACTATATTTTTTATATACTATGCAACCTCAACCTCAACCCTAAATTTAACCCAGAGGTAAGAACCTAAAACCCATTGTATATAATATGTCTTTCTGATATGACTGCATCAACAAAAAATTTTAAACAAATATTTTAAAATGTTACTGTAGCATGACATTTTGTACATTTTAATGCTAATCCCTCCCATGGAAACCTGAGGGAGCCAAGAATATAAACCCTCTTGTGAATGGTTAGTATTGTGGACAAGAAAACTATGAAGTTTCATGAATTTCCACCCAGCAGTTTAGGAGATGTGGTAACAGACTGACAGATGGACAGATGAACATAAAGACATAATCACAATAGGCCTTTTGTAACTGATTGGAGGTGGAGGAATGGGTTATTTGTAAATAATGCTCAAACTTTACCAACAGTTGGCAAGATACACTCAAAGCCAGTGTCAATTTTTGTCTGCAAAATGTTTTGTAAGGCAATTTTTCATTCAAATTGTTTGACCAGTTCATATTGCAAAGCATAATATAAAACTCCTGGGAGCTATTAAATGGCAAGTATCATCAATTCAATATTTATCACCAAGAGATCATCAATTCAATATTTATCACCAAGAGATCATCAATTCAATATTTAATATAAAAAATTCATAAATTCAATATTTATTATCAAAAATTCATCAATTAATATTAATTACCAAGAGTATCATCAATCCAATATTTATTACCAAAAATTTATCGATTCAATATTTATCACCAACAGACCATCAATTCAATATTTAATATAAAAAATTCATAAATTCAATATTTATTATCAAAAATTCATCAATTCAATATTTATCACCAAGAGATCATCAATTCAATATTTATTATAAAAAAATTCATAAATTTAATATTTATTATCAAAAATTCATCAATTCAATATTTATCACCAAGAGATCATAAAATTATTAAGAGTAGTTATATACAATACTCTTCTGTAAAAAAGATTATCCTTCACTTGAGATTCACTTACATGTTATACTTTAAAAAGAATTTTTCCAGGGGGTGTGGGGGTGTGTGTGTGTGTGTGTGTGTGCTGAATTTTTGCTACCGTATATACTCAAGTAAAAGCCAGGCCCAAATTCAAATACATAGACCCTGATATGCCAATGCTTTATGTGATGGCAGCTCAGGGTCTATGTTGTTTGTTCTATTGATTAGTCATTGCAAACTGCACAGACTCAAATCTGCTGGCACATTATGCAATTGCAGATCTGGGTCTATGCAGTTTGCAGTTGGTTCCGGCTTATACACGAGTATATACGTTGCCTTTTTTTATGGAAGTATGTCTAATCTTGTTCATCTGATGGCCATTTATTTAACTATTTCTTTGACAGTTAGACCTGCCTAAAAGCTCACCTACATTATGTGATCACCTGTTTTAGACAGACACATCTTTAAGTGTCCCTACATGGGGGAAACATTCAAATAATGAACCATGGCTTGCTTTAAGCAGCCAACTGTCTTAAAAAGTTGCATTTTTCTACTTACATGAGGTGGCTACTTTGCAAAAGTTTGATTGCGTATGTAGTAGTCCAAAATGAATAACCCTATGTCTAGATCTTACAAAGTCTCCCTCTATGAACTACTTGCCTAAAGGGCCTGTCTGGTTTTTAGAAATACAGCAATACCTCATTATAATGCTGTAGCTGGTGTCCATAACTGCTGACATGTTATTTACTGAACTGCAGTATAGCAAGAACAGTGCTATGTACCAAACTGCAATAAACTGCAGTATAGTAAGAACAGCGCTATGTACCAAACTGCAATATAGCAAGAACGGTAAAGTGAGAAATACATATGTACTGAACCACAGTATAGTAAGAATGATAAAAAATTCATTAATTCAATGATGCATGAGTGTCATGGAAACAAACAAAACATTAGCCAAATGCATAGTAATAATTTCAGTTACATAAATCAAATATATTTTTTCACTTCATGTTATTTGTGCATTTAACTTTGTCACATAAAAATGTTCTGAAAAGAAAATTATGATATAATATTAAACTTTATATTGCTTTCTTTAACCCATATTGTCAAAGATTTGATTAATTTTGGTCAAAGTGTCCATAGCAGCGCCACGTTTTAGCCTGAATTGCATTATAATGAAGGGTGTTATAATGAGGAAGAACTGTAGTAAATTAAAAACTACTCAGGGTAAGTTCATTTTTACATTAGACTCAAAAGTCACCTGCCCTTGACCTGTGTGTCAGAAAACATTTTTTGGAGAACTGATATGATAAAACAAGTAGAAACATTTTTATTAGCAAAATTAAATACAAACTAATAATATCTGGTATATTTTCAAATGGAACATTTTGCACCAGACAGGTTTATGAAACTGGACCATTTAAAACTTAATTATTTAGTACAAAAAATGTCAACCAATCCAAAGGAATTAGTTCTTCTCCTTGGATTTTTTCTTTCAATCACTCATATATTAAGAACTATGGTCTCACTTCATAACAATCCTCCAATTTAATTCACCTTTTCTGGTAAGGTATTTAACCATTGTCAAATATATCTTCCTTTCTGTGAAGTGTACTCCTTACCGTATATATTCCGCGTATAATCTGATACCAACTGCAAACTGCATAGACCCAGATCTATGTAGTTTGTAAGGACTAATCAGGAGAAAAAACAACATAGACCCTGATCTGCTAGCACATTATGCAACAGCAGATCAGGGTCTATGTTGCTTGCATTTGGACCCAGATTATACGCAAGTATATACGGTAAATACAACAAAAGTATGATGAACAACACCACATTATATGCCACCCCATGCCTAACAGTCCAGTCTGTAGGCATTAGCAGGACATGGTCAACCACATTATATGCCACCCCATGCTTAACAGTCATGTCTGTAGGCATTAGCATGACATGGTCAATCACATTATATGCCACCCCATGCTTAACAGTCCTGTCTGTAGGCATTAGCAGGACATGGTCAACTCTGATGATTACAGACTCTGACCTTTAGTCAACGTATGCGGTCTTGAACTAAACTTAATCTGCAGAAACCATTATTTTCTCATCAGACTCACAACGACTTTGGCCATGAATGTTTAGACCCCAAAATCTTTCTTACCCTAAGAGCAAACTATCCACAAAGTTTGGTCAAGGAACTTACTCTGAAACAAAAGTCATTCTACAAAACCATTTTTGTTTAAGTCACAATTACCCTGGCCTTTCATACTTGTACCCCAAATTCAATAGGCTTCTTCCATACCTTACGTGCAAGCTCTCCACAAACTTTGGTCAAGGTACATAGTCTAAAACTGAAAGTTACTATGAAAAAAACATTTTTTTTTTCAGTCACAGTGACCTTGACTTTTGACCTTTTGACAACAAATTCAATAGGCTTATTTCTTGCCCAATGTGTAAGCCATTAACAAACTTCAGTGAAGCTACATGGTCAATAACTGAATTTTGGAGCAAATGCCATTTTTCATGCTTGACCTTTGATCTTTTGACCCCAAAATCAATACGCTTCTTCCTCACTCCAAATGCAAGCCTGCCACAAAGTTTAGTCCAGGTCTGTGATGTAGAAGTAAAGTCATTGTGTGGAAACCATTTTTCTTCTTTCAGTCACAATGACCTTGATCTTTACCACTTGACTCTAAATTCAAAAGGTTTCTTCTTTACCCCAAGTACAAGACATCCACAAAGTTTGGTCCAAATCTGTGAGGTAGAACTAATGTTATTGACCAGAAACTATATATCTTGTTTCAGTCATTGTGACCTTGGACATTTGACCGTAAAATCAATAGATTTTTTCCTTTCTCCAGTTGCAAGCGATCCATAAAGTTTAGTAAAGGTAACTGGTGTAAAACTGTGAGAATAAAAAAGGTAACAAAACAGACAGATGGATGGATGGATGTCATAAAAATATACACTCAGCCTTTAGTGGGTGTAAACAAATATCTGACAAAACAAACTTAGGTTCACTAGGGAGAAAACAAATTTTTTACCAAAAGGTAAGAGCCATAGTGCAAACTGTAAGATCAGGCTTATACAATTTCTGGCACTGTGTCTTTGCAGAGTAACACAGTGCATTAGAAAACTGCACCCTCATAAGTCCTTCTGGCAGAATCTTTCTCATTATTTGACATTTAGTAAGTGGACCTATGACAGACTATGAAATGATTAATGCTGTCACTTCCCCCTTTCCATCTATTAGTAACAAGTTGTGAATAAAAAGATGCAAGCTGAACAGTGAATTAAGTGACTGATAAATCTCCGCTCTTTGTTCTGCAACTTTAAACACTAGTATGACCAAACAGACCCTGAACTGTCTGTGCATTTTCCTCCATTTACTGTGAGATCACTTTTAATGGTGAAGTACCAAATTTTGTGGATTTCTTGGTTGCTACAAATCACGAATTTAATGACCCAACCAACAAACATCTATAGAGGCAATAAAACCCCTTTTTTTCCATCAGAGGCATAGACAGAAATAAGTGCCTGCCAGAAACATTCTTATTTTCACAAGCCATGAAAACTGATACTTGCAAAAACAGAGAATTTACAGTATACAGTGTACTATGGAACCAGCCTAATTGGTGATTACAATATCAGAGCACCAGTCTGTATCAAATAGTGGCTGCAATGGGAGAATGGTCCAAATTTTGATGATGTATGAGAAACAGACATCCAAATACAATTAACTGAAGTCATTGCCATTTATCACAGCATTTTGCAACCTGAACTATCAAACCACAATTGGAATAAACACCCTAAGTAAAATAGAGAATTACTGTGCTAACCAATGCTCTTGAGAGCTGTTATAAATCAATTCTAATTATATTCAACCATAAGAAGCAATATCTTGCTGAAACAATGTCTCTAAAGTCAATAATACAAGCTCAAGTCAACACTGGCATAAAATTTGTCTTCACTATTCTTAGATACTGAACATGCCATAAAAAAATAAGTACAAGGAAAGACTACACGGGACAGATAAAAATGCTTATATAAATATATACTGATACATGTGTCCAACTTTTGCAAAATATAGAGCACAATGCTGGCATAGTGCCAAGGAAAGGAGGAAGAATTTTAATAAAGCAACTAAGCATTTATTTCCCTACATAATTTCAATACCACACCCCAATTCTACAATCTTGTCTTAAAATTTGGTTCTAGACTTATGACATTTCATTGGACAAAGTTAAGTCAGATTTAAACTAAAAGGGATTTGTCTCTGAAATCCAAAACATGTCTCCACCCCCACCCCCACCCCACACAGAAAATTATTGTCACTCTGTGATACTTGCACCTGACAGAAGAATGGGAAAAAATATAGCAAGGTGAATCATTTTGTCATGGAGTGTGATATGGAAAGTTCCAGGGCTTTTATGGCCCATTTTTTTTCTCATTAGATCAAAGCAGTTTGGTAAATTTAAGAAAAATACAGAGAGCTTCAGCTCTGCAAATATAAGATAAGTTTGACATTTCTCCCAAAAAGAGCTAGAAGGCTAAAATCTTGGATCCCATAAAAGACTGTTTGCAAACCACTATACACTCAAATAAGTCCAAGTAAAAGAAATTTACAATTAAAACAAATTGCTAAAGTGGCATGACAATGTAATCAAGTCATCTACATGCACCTACAAACATTCATGCCAAATTTGATTTGTCTACCATCTATACTCATGTACATGTCGGGTCCAACTGCAAACAAGATAGACCCTGACCTGCTGGCACATAATGCGCCTGCAGATCAGTGTCTATGTTGTTTGCTCTACTGATTAGTCCCAACAAACTGCATTGTCCCCAGTCTGTCTGCACATTATGTTACAGCAGATCTGTGTCGCTGCATTTTGCAGTTGGGTCTGACTTATAAGCAAGTATATACAGTACCATAGATGGTGATAAAAAAAAGTGAAGTCCAAGAAATTAAAAAATGTGTAAAAACATTGAATAATTGCTGCAATGGCCTGAAAATCTAATCAGGATTTATACATATGAATACAAATATATTTAGCAAACTTCATCTGTCTACCTCAAGTGGTTTGTGCTTAATCGTGCTAACAAGGTTGTCAAAAAAAGTCTTACTTCCAAACAGTTTAAAAAAATGTGTACAATTGTTTGAAAAACTGCTATAATGTCCCGAAAATCTATTCAGCTCATCTACATGATAAAACAAATAAGCATATCAAATTTTATTTGTCTATGTCAAGTGGTTTTTGTTCAATCATGCTTACAAGCTTTTTGTAAAAACAAGTCTAAGGCCCAAAAGTTTAAAAATCTGTAAAGAATAGAAAAATTGCTATAACTGCTTAAAAACCTTATCAGGTCATCCAGATATTAATAAAAATAAGCCTATCAAATTGTATTTGTCCACTTAAAGTAATATTTACTTAAACCTCCAAAAAGTTCAGAAATGTGTAAACAAAAGAACTGTGAACAGCACATTATACACCCACCCCATTTTTAATACTCCTCTATGTAGGTACTGGTAGGGCATGGCTGACTCTGGAGATTATTGATCAATGGGTCTCAATGACATGAACCTTTGGTCAAGGTATGTGGTCTTGAATAAACTTAATATGCAGCAACCTTTATTTTCTTACAAGAATTACCTTTATTTCTGACCTTTATATCCCAGAATCTATAAGTAACTTTGTTACCCAAAGCCATCACATGGTTTGGTCATGGAACTTACTCTAGAACAAAAGTTATTCTGCAAAATTCCTTTTTTTTATAACCAAAATGACCTTGATAGTTGACCTTTTGACCCCCAAATCAATAGTTCTCTTCCATACCTTATGTGCAAGCCCTCCACAAACTCAAGGTACAAAGTCCCGAAAAAAAAGTTATTATGCAAAAAAATCATTTTTCATCTGTCAGTCAAAGTTATCTTTACTGTTGACCCCAAAATCAACAGGCTTCTTTGCCACACTGTCGAGAACTGAAATGTATGTGCTGAAACCATTTTTCTTCTTTCAGTCACAGTGACCTTGGCCTTGTACATATATTGATCCCAAAACTCACAGGCTTCTTCACTACCTTAAGAACAAGTCATCCACAAAGTTTGCTAAAGGTTTGTAATGTACTACTGTTATTGTGCAGAAACAATTTTTCTTCTTTCACTCATAGTGACCTTGACCCTTTATCTATTGACCCCAAAATCAACAGGCTTCTTCCTTACCCCAAGTGCAAGTCATCCACAAAGTTTGGTAATTGAAGATTTTGGAGAACTGAAGTTATTTTGCATAAACCCTTTTTTCCTCTTTCATTTACAAAGACTTTAACCATTTGACCTTTTCACCCCAAAATCAATAGGGTTCTTCCTTTTCCCATGTGCAAGCCATCCACACAGTTTGGAAACTGTAGATGGTGGACAACTGGAGTTATTGTGCAGAAACTAAACTGGTAACAGACAGACAGATGGTGAGATGGATGGATGGACAGACAACATCAAAACATAATACGCTTTGCCTTATGTGGGAATTAAAAATCAGGGACTAAAGGAGTATTTTCATGCAGTGTCATTAAGGTGAAAACAGAATATCAAGAACTTATGAGTTTATTATCAGCCTAACATGAAATAAAAATACAAGATATTAATTACTGAACTTGTGTGTAGGGGAGGAAGAAAGAGGAAAGTGACATATGACTGCTCAAGACTGCTGATGATATGCAAATCCATGTTTTTATTATGTCCTTAAGTTTTGAAATATAGAAAATTATTGGTGAAATAATTTTCATATTTTTTCATTCCTATATTTTCACATGTGACAAATATATCCTTATATTTTCACATGTGAAAATACAAGATTTCCCATCATGCCATACGATGCTTGATTGTGTGTGCCTACATAAGTTATACCTGCAGCAAGAAAAACAAGCACTTGTGGGCTAAAACAAATAAATGGAAATTGCATTACCTTTCAGACATGGAAATTATCTTTTGCTGAATAAATCTGACTCGACACCATTCACGTCTCTATTGAAGTTATTTCCCCTTACTACCTTGACAACAATGATAAACCAGCTGTGATGCATTTGCTGAATCAGACTTGCTTTGAGGTCAGATAGAGTAAAATTATGTACAAAATGTCAAAAATGTAACTTACTGCACGAGATTAGGTCATCCCAATCCTACCGCTCTTTTAAGCTGAAGATATGTATATGATCAAACAATGAAAGTGAGGTGAATTTACAAGGGGGGGGGTACTGAAGAGTGAGATTGATCTTCTAAACTTCGATTCAGAAAGCAAGTTTGGTATATAATAAAAGCAAAGTTTCTTTTCCTACATAAATACCAGATATATTTCATCCTGTGGTACAAAAAATTATATATTTTAATATGTTCGGTATTTACACACAAAAAGAAAATATTGTCTATGTATATTCACACTTTTTTTTTCTCCAAAAACTATTCAAGCAAAAAAAAATACTGACGGTCAAACCTCTCAGTAAGACAGAG
Source organism: Margaritifera margaritifera (assembly GCA_029931535.1). NCBI lineage: Eukaryota > Metazoa > Mollusca > Bivalvia > Unionida > Margaritiferidae > Margaritifera > Margaritifera margaritifera. The sequence continues at coordinate 3,375,175 of JAQPZY010001528.1, forward strand.
TTCTCTTGGCAAGCATGTCCGCTTGAAGTAGAACAATCAACAAATTTAAGTCCCAATTTTAAATGAAGTTGTTTATAACGACAGCAATTTACACCTATATTTTCTTACATAAACCATGGGTTCAGTTTACAACGCAAGAGAATGAGACAGAGAGTGACAAATGAAAATCTATGTGCACAATTGTCGTAAACTGACAACTGCATGACAACACATAATTCACTAAAATCTCAGGAAAAAAACCACAATAAATAATCCCAGATATCAGAAAAGGATGCTTTTGTGGCATCTGAAAAAAACACACATGACAAACTCAACTTATTGCAAATGCATTGTGACCCGAGTTACGAGCGAAACTAATGGAGTGTAGTAATGATACATACCCGATCTTCATTATTATCCCAGTTTGTTTGAGATGTCTATGTTTACACTTGTCCACAGATGTTTCATCCTTAAGCTTGACATTTTTAATCCAATAATATATAATGGACAAAGATAATAGTCACCATTACATTTAAAATATTCATTTGTAACCACATTTTTAAGTAATGATTAGCCAAATTGAGAATAGAAATATGACCACAAAAACTTGTGCACTGAATCTTAAAGAAAGAGAAACCTGGAGAGCAAGACAGTGGAAAGGTAATCACGATTAGTACATCCAAAAATCTAGAAGCAAAACAAAACTAAAAACAGACTGGTTAATGTTGCATAGTCAGATTAAACACTGATTATATCCACAATCTAGGAGCAAAACCAAACTAAAGACAAGCTGGTTAATGTTGCATATTATGGTTAAACATTGATTAAATAATGCATGCAGATAGGAATGCAAAAGATTTGAAAAATTTAGTAAATATTAAAAATGGCAAAAACTGAAAGCTCATGCTCAAATCAAACAACACTACTTGATTATGGTACATGCCAATATACCTAGCTGATCTGCTAATTGTTTTCCTCGTTCTGTTGACACTACTCTCTCATCCTCTAAGTCGCATTTGTTACCCACTAATACAACTTGTGCATTGTCCCAAGAGTAGGTCTTGATTTGCGTGCACCTGCGGAAAAGACATCATATGAATAAATTCAATTACATTTGTAAATTTAACATATAGGCTAGCAGGTCAAGCATCAGAATCTGCAGTTTTAAAACCCATGACAAATTTTCAGAAACCATGATGCCATTTTGACAGCATAATGCTAGCACTATTGGTAACACTGAGGTACATAGAACTACATATTTGGCAGTACATACATGTCTATATATGCAACTCATTTTTAAAATTTGTTAGAATAGCAATTTAAAAAAATCTATCTGTGGATTTTAAAATGTTCATGGTGATTTTACAACAACAAATATCCATTTTACCAGAGATATGACAAACTCAGTTCACAACCAATAAACCACCAATAATATCCTCAAATCTTCAAATCAAAGATTTGTATTTCCTTATTATCTTGCATCTACCCATTGTCTTCAAGGGCAAACTGGATAAATGGAAAAACAGTATCTCTTTTTCACCAAGAAATGTTTCCATTATAGAACACCAATCCCCTTACTGCAAGGCATATACAATTGCATTTATCCATGCATGAACTGTAAGTCATAATGACATACCTGGAGGGAAGGGTGTTGTGCTCATTACAAGTTGGTTTTCTTTAAAAGTTTTTTTTGATTGTGGCATACTCTGAAATTGAGTTGTATGAACTTTGCCAGAAATCCAATCAGTTTTACACTTCATCTGACAGCAGTGTTCAAAATAAACATGAGTCCACAGGCCCAGCGCCAACTGTTTGGCTGGAGGACATGCATTCTCAAATTTTGCTATGTGATCCCTTGGCCGACCTAAAAGTGGTTTATTACAACTACAGAAGTAAGGATCTAATCTAAGATTTTATTCGCTGTATTGTGATCTAAGCATACAAATAATCTGAAATGTATGTCCCATTTGGAGATGTTACAAATTTTAAATAAGGCAATACTAAATTTTTACTTTAATGTTGTTACATCCATTTTGACAATATTCTTTCATGTTGAGAATTTGTTACATTTGTTTGTCGTATTATCAATGCTGCTCATGTTTATCCAGGTTTACAACTTTGATGCACAAGTGGGTCCTTCTGGCTTATGTACATTCTTTTAGAGTATTTAACAATGAGTGTAACCCCTTCCGGCCAAAAAGGCAGTGGCATAGTTAACACATTTTGTTGAAATATGATGCGCAAACTTTCTCAATAATAAAACTTTTCCTTCTTTATATTCCAATATCTTTCTCCTCTGAAGACCAAAATCCCCACTTTTGTCACTTCCCTTACAAATAAATAAGAGGAAATATGGGTAATATATATTTTAACATTAAATCTTCAAAGGATGACTACTCTTGTTTCATACAGACAATGCTGTTTAAGCCAACAGTTTGAATATCACAGAAAAAGGCAATCATTCAGTTTTTAAGTTACTTTCATGTTAGGGATCGGAAGGGGAAAATAATACAAGTTATGTTTTGATGGTTCCAGTAAATTTGTGATGGAAGACACTACCATCAACTGGCTCTGCTTGTAACAGTGAAAATAAATACATTATCTTGAATTGTTTGTGCCCAATGTAATTTGAAAGTTTCATCCCTTTCAAAGCACCAGATGACAAAAATCAGCACTAAAAACCACTTCTCAGCAGATAAATGTGTAACAAAATGCTTTCAATCCTTTGCAAATTTGTTGCTATCTGCATGAAGTATCACCGAGGTCTGACAGCTGCTTGCCTCTAGTTATACCTTCCCCGAATGAGTGCATGACACTTGTTTGATAATGTTAACAATGACTTAGTAGACAAAGTTTTGGCAAAATATTTCGAGTAGGTTATCCAAAAACTAATCACAAATGCAACTTCCTGGACAATGTGACTAATTTACATCCTGAAAGTTTTGAAAGCAATAAAAAGTCTCCTAGCTTTTTCACAATACCATTACATATAAATTATAATACCCCACAAAACATTCATACATCTTGCAACTCCTGTACTTAGTATGTAAGGAGATATTTCATTGCAATTGAAAATCACTATGTCATCTTTACATATTCAAAATTAGTGAAAAAATCAGCTGAATTTGAATCAACAAAATTCAATTCAATCTCCTAATATGTTGCCATTAGTGGTAGTCAAAAATAGCCATAACTACCAATTTTACCAGATGGCTAAAAAATTTTATGAAATAATCTATTAAGGCTACTGTTTTTTCCTTATACAGCAGGGGTCCTCAACCTTTTTGTGCCTACGGGCACATTTGTGAGTTTATGAGAGAGTGGCGGGCACCTACCAATTAACTTGACCCATCTTTTTATTTGTTATTATTTATTATAACCTTTTCTGCGGGCACACAAAAGACCTTGGCGGGCACAATGGCGCCCATGGGCACCGTGTTGAGGATCACTGTTATACAGTATGTCCATTCTAAAAATAAAGAGACATGATGTGATTACCAAGCAAAGATTTAGATTACTGATGCAATTCTGGCTACTACTTGAAATTTTTAATGGGAACCTAGAAGTTTACTCATATACCTTATATAAATATGTAACAACCACTGCTTATTAACACTGACTCCTATGGTCATAAATTATTTGCAAGCCAATCATCGCTATGCACTGTATATATCTGTGTACAAGTCGGATCCAACTGCAAACTGCATAGACCCAGATCTGCATGCTGTATGTGGGCATGATACAAGTCAGAATTTTCTGCTCTTTATTCACAGAGAAACATTTGTGTAAATATGATGTCATTCTTTTCTTTTTTTTGTCCTTTTTTGTTTTGTTCTCACATCTACCGTTTATACTTGCATATAATCCAATACCAACTGCAAACTGCATAGACCCAGATCTGCCATCAAATAATGCGCTGGCAGATCTGGGTCTATGCAGTTTGTAAGGACTAATCAGTAGAACAAACAACATAGATCCTGATCAGCCGGCGCATTATGCGATGGCAGATCAGGGTCTATGTTGTTTGCATTTGGACCTAGATTATACACAAATATATACGGTATGTTTCTATCTTAAAAATCTAAGCGAGAGCACATTTTTTACAATGTAACTGACAAATCTGATGCCAGATTAATTGTTTTGGGGGGATTTTTGCACCTAATTTAAAGAAGGAAATCCAAGGAATTATGTTTTTTGGTTTTCACTTTAAAATGACCTTGACATTATCTGAGGGTCAGAGGGACCGTTGAGGTGCATGAATATGAAAGGGCAGTGCTTACTGATTATGTAGTCCAAGTATGATAGCTGTAATAGCTATCTTTCCCAAGGTTTGAGATTTATGACTATATAGACAAATTTTAACCAAAACTTAACCAATGTTGATGATGATGCCCATAATAAAAATGTCCATACAATGAGTGATATCTACATATATGTCTCAATAACACCTAATCTTCACCCCCATTTTCAAATGACCTTGACCTTGCCGGAAGGTCAGAGGGTATGTAGGGATGTATGGATATAATAGGGCAGAGTTTTCCTGATTCTACAGTCCAAGAATGGTATGTATGATAGCTATCCTTTCCTGGGTTTGGAATTTGTAACTATATAGATTTAAGCAATGTTGATTACAATGCTGACAATGCCAATGCCCATGGAATGAGTGATGCTTATGTCTTGCCTATGCTAAAACAGGCAAGACAACAAGATAACAAGTAAACAATGTGTGCTCTTCATTTTGTCAGCCTTGAATTGAATAGTTTCATTAACCATTCAACTGATCTTATTAACTTCCACTTCACGTCAGTCAATATATGGTTTACTACTTCATAAAATCTCATATTCACTCCAACAAAGGTCAATAATTGTATTAATAGTACCATGATGTGATAAAGTAATCAACTCCTGGCTGCATATTTTTGGGCACAGAAGGCAGAAGGCTAGCTTAGGAATAGGCAAATGCATAGCATACAGAAAAATTGGAAACCCACACCGTAATCTGCAGACAAATGTATTTGCATAGTAAGCTTAATAAGCATCATGTGACCATAACCGTAGCAAAAGGAAAAAAAATATTCCATACCTAAATTTTGTGCAAGTTCATTACCCTGGGCTGTAGTTACCTCCCTTAGGTCATCTAGGTCACATTTATTACCCACAAGGCAAATGTATGCACTGCTCCAGGCATGTGATTTGATTTGAGTGCACCTAGTTTTAAAAGTGTATCCGCTACAATACTGAATAAAATGATACTTCTGAATAAGCTGAGAATTAATATTTTCGTCTATATTATTCTTATACCTGCAAAATTATTTTGCTATAAAAAAAATGTACAGAAAATAACAGATGTTATCGGTAATTCAGGTTTCCATCATCGAATTCTTACTATGAAACACTACCATGAATGGGAACAATTTACTCTGAATTCATTATTTTACTGTGGGATATCAATTTTTGTGGATTTTGTAGTGGTTGCAAACCACGAATATATAGACCCAAAAAGTGACTATACTTCTGCATAAAAAAAAGATGAGTACTGTGAAAGGCACATTATGCGCCCACCCTGTGTTTAATAGTCCTCTATGTTGGCTTCTAGTAGGGCATGGCTGACTCAAGATAACTGACAAACAGGACTCAATGACTTCGACCTTTGGTCATGGTACACGGTCTTGAATTAAACTTTAATGTGCAAAAACCTTCGTTTCATTATTAGACTTACCATGAACATGACTTCTGACCATTACACCCCATAATCTCTACAGATTTCTTTATTACCCTAATGCAAGTCATGCAAAACGTTTTTTCAAAGAACTAATTCTATAACAAAAGTTATTCCACAAAACCAATTTTCTCTTTTTGAAATTCTGACCCCAACATCAGTAGGTCATACTTTAAGTGCAAGCTCTCCATAAACTTTGGTTAAGGTACAAGGTCTAGAACTAAATTTAATATGCAAAACCATTTTTCATCTTTCAGTCACAACGATCTTGACCTCTGACATTTCAACCCCCAAATTCTTGCCACAAGTGCAAGCCATGCAGAAAGTTCGCTCCTGGTATGTTATACTAGAACTGTTATTGTGCAGAATTCATTTTTCTTCTTTCAATCACAGTGACCTTGATCTTTTGAACCAAAATCAATAGGCTTTATTTATTACCCCAAGTGCAAGTTATTCACAAAGTTTGGTCCAGGTATGTGATGTAAAACTAATGTTATTGTGCGGAAACCATCTGTCTTCTTGCAGATGCAACGACCTTGACCTTGGACCTTCTGACCCTGAAATCAATAAGGTTCTTCCTTACCCCAAGTGCAAGTTATCCTCAAATCATTGTTGATAGTTGGGTGAAATGATTCAATGATGTATTGATGCATTGATAATTTTGCCATTTTTATATACACATTGATACTGAGGGTGGTGAATAGACTCAAAACAATATTTACCTTACACAAGTTACTTTTAATCTTCAACCTCCATGAATAATAATAGTCATTTGCCTCCTTATTCTTTATGTGTAATGATATGTATCTTATCATATGTTGTGTATCACTATACATATCAATATGTGTAATGATATGTATCTTATCATATGTTGTGTATCACTATACGTATCAATATGTGTAATGATATGTATCTTATCATATGTTGTGTATCACTATATGTATCAATATGTGTAATGATATGTATCTTATCATATGTTGTGTATCACTATACATATCAATATGTGTAATGATATGTATCTTATCATATGTTGTGTATCACTATACATATCAATATGTGTAATGATATGTATCTTATCATATGTTGTGTATCACTATACATATCAATATGTGTAATGATATGTATCTTATCATATGTTGTGTATCACTATACGTATCAATATGTGGCATAGGCATATTGTTTAACACCTAGTAGATGGTGAAAAACTCTATTTATAGTGCAAAAATCAAATGGGCAACAAATGGATGGACAGACATCATCATAACATAATACACTCCACCTTATGACAGGTGTATAAAAATGGGTAATGCAACTCACCTGATAATACATGGCATATGAACAGAAAGAGGGGAGGAGAAGGGGGAGGGAGGCAGAGCAGTTCAGAGCAAAACTATTTTTTTCAAAGTAGAGGTTTGATCAAATTTTGGAAGAACAAAAACAATGCTCATGCCAACTCACCCCACCCACTGTGGTTGGTACCTAATCTATGAGTATAACATATTTACTTATGTAAAACCTGGGCCAAACTACAAACAACACTGACTCAGATTTGCCATTACATAATATACCTACAGATTGGAGTCAAAGCATGTAAGCTGTTCATTGTTTGAACAGTGCAGACCCTGATCTGCAGGCACATTATGCAATGACAGACCTGGGTGTAATGGTGCAAATTTCTGTCGATTTCTGAAGAGCACATTTTAGTTTGACAGAGAACAAATAATTAGATTTATGAGGACAGGTACCGTATGAAATCGCCAGACTGCGATGGTTTTAATGTTCCTGTTGTGGGAGAAATTGATTCTTAATTAAGCATTCGTTTATTTAACGGCCAGACAGATTGGAAGGAAAGGGTTAACTTGGGTCTAGGTATCGGAAATGTCAACGTTGAGAGGATGCAGGGATTGTTTGTAAAATTGTATTATCTTTTGAGATTGTCCAGAATCAGTTATTTGAAAATCAAGAAGGTTACGCTGACCGAATTGTCGCATATTTATAAAAGGCGGTGGATCCGTTTAATCTGATTGGCTACACTAAATAAGGGGCATGGTTCGAAGACGAAATTTCATGGTTTTAATATGCGCCATTGCAAAATTTAGTCAGTCTAAATTCCTGCAAGAGGAAGATATTTTTGACTCCGAGATTGAATTTAGAAGAAGTTCTCTCATAAAAACAATTATTCAAGGGACCAGATGTCTGGAAAGTTGACGGACACAATTCTGGCGGTAGAAGCGAGCAAGGCTTGAAAGCACAAGGTATTTGCATCAATCTCATGTAATTCGTTGATACCAATATAATTATTTACTTGAATTTATTTGTTTATATTTGCATGAATTTCTTTGTTTAAATTCATAGATCGATTTTCTTGATATGAGTATAACTATTTGTTTGAGTTCATTTGTCTGAATTCGTACAATAATTTTCTTTATATTAGTTTGACGAATTGCTTGAATTTATCGTCTTGATTGCTATAGGAATCATGTATTCTAAGAATTGCATGCATTACTTTATTTGATACAAGTTGTCTTAGATGATTTCGTGTATGATAAAGACTTGAGTATTCACTGAAATTAATGTAGTTAAGCCATGAAATGAATTTCATTGATTCATTTGCATAATTTAGACAAGAACTGAAACTGTTATGTCTCGTGTGATGTTAATGTGAATTAGTGATGAAATAGCCGTTAGAAAATACATTAATCTTATGAAACTAGGTTTGTTTATGGTCTGTCCAATTTGGTCTGACCAGATAGCCTTTGGTATCTGTTTGAATTCCGATAGGACAATATCTGATATAACGAGAGTGGAGTAATGCTCTACTCCCAGAAGGATATTTGACAGAAGATTTAGGTTGCTTCTGTTTATTTTGAAAGGGGAAATAGCTCCATCCATGTACCTACGTATCTGCGTGTCCACCTACCTACCTATCCACATATCCACCTACCGGTACCTACCTACCCACACAAAGTTTGAGGGCCGGAAAGAGGCGAGATAAGAGAGAGGAGAAGGGGGAAAAAAAAGATGAGGAGAACATCAATCTTGACTGGACAGCAGCATCGAAGTTGGAGTGACCCAGCTTATCGTAGGTTATGCCATTGTACAGGGCAATGACTTCGATTGTACACTTGATTCTATGATGAACTAATTATATCGTTTAAACAGATCGCCTATTTAAATAAGTATATTTGTGTTTTAAATTCGGTAAATGATTTATTTCAAAAAGAAGCGTATCTTTCTAATTTAATGTATTATCCCAGTTGGTTTATGTAATTGATTAAATTGTTATATTTCATGTACGGGGGTTCGTGTTATTCTGTTCTATATATCTGCTCAGATCTCTGTTTATTCCATCTATAAATTTCACAATTTATTTTATTATTTACTCGATCAAGGCAATAACACCGAGGTTGATCATCCTCTAGATAACGATAACCAACCAAATAAAGCGTACACACCTTGTAACGAGGGTAATCCGCCACACTGGGTCTATGCTGTTTGCAGCTGCTGATGCTGGAGAGATGCAAGGCATCTGATGGATGATACAGTGGTCTGTATCAAGCCTCTGACAGAACAAAATGTTTCCAATCTTTGCATTGGTACTGACATAATTATTGCTGTACCAGTAACAGTATTACGCTGAGATGCTAACACCTTGCAATGTGAAATAGGAATGCCAGCTTTAAAAAGTCTGAATTTGAATATAAAAATAAGAATACTTCAAATTTTTATCAATTTATTTTAAACACTAAACTTTAAGTGCTTTTTGATTACAATGTGCTTTCCACAGTCATCTTTCATGCCATGTGACATGATGAAGTCAGTTGAGAAAAGACTGCAAAGGTATGGCACTCCAACATTGATCCTTTGCATTATATTCTATTTGGAAGTTCTGTAGCACACAGTTTTTGTATATAAAAAAAATTGTAATCCAGGTATAATTGTCATTGGCTGCAACTAATTCTGACATCTTACTGAAGCTTTTTACCACAACGTTTGGTAAAGGAACTTACTCAAGAACAAAAGTTATTCAGCAAAACCCATTTTGCTTGAGACATGATGACCTTGACCTTTGACATTTTGATCCCTAAATCAACAGGCCTCATCCATACTTTAAGTGCATGCCATCCAGAAACTTCGGTCATGGTACATGGTCTAGAACTAAAAGTTATTATGCAAAAACCATTTTCTTCTTCAGTCACAGTGACCTTGACCTCAACCCAAAATCTGCAGGCTTCTTTCTTACCCAATGTGACATCATCTACAAACTCTGCTGAAGGTACATCACTGAGAACTGACATTTTTATGCAGAAAAATCATTTTTCTTCTTTCAGTGACTATGACATTTGATCTATTGACCCCAAAATCAAAAGGCTTCATTCTTAGCCCAAGTGCAAGCCATCCACAAAGTTTGGATGCTGTAGATGCTGGAGAACTTGAGTTATTGTGCTGAAAAAATATTGGTAACACACATAATACACTCTGCCTTATGGTAGGCGTATAAAAATTATGTAACCAAAATGAGTTACTATTACAAAGTGAAGATGACTACGTGCAAGTGCACAATTCACCAACTGAAACTAAAAAAAAAAAAAAAAAAAAAAAACCTCTCTAAACTTTGATAATAAAAAGTCAATTTTTTTCATGACTAGCCTCATTCAAATGCATGCTGGGATGCCTAATGAGTCTATATTTTAAAAGGATGAACGGTACATGAAAGACTTATTTTTCAAAACAGCCACTTAATGACATATCTGAAGCTAGCCAATCAGTTTGAAACAGTTCATTCTTGCAAGCTCAAACTAATTCTCTCATCTGAAAAAAGAAGAGTGTCACGGATCAAGATAATCAACAAACATCTAAATCACAAGGACTAAAGTGATGCAAGAGTAACATCAGGAAAACCTATCACTTCACATGGTCTTTCCATGTATAACAAGTAGTAATACCAAGATTTTGAAGATGGCTGCCATGTTGACCATATTGGATGTCAGATTGGCACCATTTTCATTTCAGACCAAGCAGACATCATAAGAAGTCATCTCTAGAAAATCCCAATTTGATATGAATTTCCATTTAGGAGAAGTAGCAATAACAAGATTTTCAAGATGGACACTGTGGTGGCAATATTGAAGTGAAAAAGGACATTTGGAATGTATCTTTGCACATGACAACTTTCCCAAACACAAAATTAAACACTTTATCTGCTAGGCTACTAAAAATAAGTAGATACAGAATTCCAAAGGTCAGCAGAAACATGAACTTTTATCGGTGCCCATCAGTTCTCTGTTATATGAGTGATCTCGATTGTGATCAGATTGGTGGTTTTGACTGACTAACATTTTCATTGCTTAATCCTTTCTCTTCCCCTTTATTTTGTCCAAGGTATTCATCCGCTGAGTGTAAACAACAGTCATTCACTAGTGACTGTAAAGCACACAAGGAACCTCGATCTGTGAGTGCCAAGCATCTAACCCCAGATGATGACCATACATGAGTGGTAATTAGTATCAATACAAACATAGTGACTTCTGCTCATATAATGAAATTCCCATATCATAAATTGAAAAGTTGAACCAGTAAGATTTGGGAATTTCTTTCCTTCTGTTACCTTATCAGGGTACAAGACTTTTTAAAGTGCTTAGTAATGTTAATTTAAGCACACTTGGTTGCTTCCCTTACATACGTAATCGAAAGTACATTTGGTTACTGAGGAAATGAAATATGATGTTTTATTGAAAACGGACAAGACAAGCAACAATGTTATAGCAGGTTAATTCATGAGTTTCTCTGTTTTAACCTGCTAATAGATATGCTGTAGTAGATTTATTACATCAATCTGTCGCTAGATATTGTAGGACCGATCGAATATTCACTGTGTGTGCTGGCACGGTCTACATTGCTACAAAAATGATTTCTAGCTTTTCCATTCCTATATAATTTGCACTTCTCCAAGAAACAAGTGACTATTTAGGTGAAAAAAAAGTGTATATATTATTTGAGTAAATAAAAAAGTGTATATATTATTTGAGTAAATAAAAAAGTGTATATATTATTTGAGTAAATAAAAAAGTGTATATATTATTTGAGTAAATAAAAAAGTGTATATATTATTTGAGTAAATAAAAAAGTGTATATATTATTTGAGTAAATAAAAAAGTGTATATATTATTTGAGTAAATATGGTAATACTAATCTTGAACTCTACAAACACTAGAATTCCATTATGTTTTCCCTGCTGACAGTCAGATTATGTTTTCCCTACTGACAGTCAGATTATGTTTTCCCTACTGACAGTCAGATTATGTTTTCCCTACTGACAGTCAGATTATGTTTTCCCTACTGACAGTCAGATTATGTTTTCCCTACTGACAGTCAGTGTATGTTTCCCCTGTTGACAGTCAGATTATGTTTTCCCTACTGACAGTCAGATTATGTTTTCCCTGCTGACAGTCAGATTATGTTTTCCCTACTGACAGTCAGATTATGTTTTCCCTACTGACAGTCAAGATTATGTTTTCCCTACTGACAAAGTATATTTCCCCTGCTGACAGTCAGATTATGTTTTCCCTACTGACAGTCAGTGTATGTTTCCCCTGCTGGCAGTCAGTGTATGTTTTCCCTACTGACAGTCAGTGTATGTTTCCCCTGCTGGCAGTCAGATTATGTTTCCCCTACTGACAAAGTATATTTCCCCTGCTGACAGTCAGTCATTTGAAAAGACTACAATTATCAGCTTCACCTAATGGGGATCTAACAAAGAGTTGCTTTATTCCTATTGCTTTGACTTTCAATGTGTTGCAGTGTCTTAATTGGATCATGGTAGTTTTTTTTTCTCTTAATAGTGTAATTCTACAATTAATAATTTAGTTAAACATTCATTTACAGTTTCTTGAAAGTATAAGAAACAGAGCTTAAAGTTAGTAGCTTTCATGTTGTTTAAAGACATTTAAAGATGAAGACTTGTCAATAATGGTTTCTTTTGTACATACAAACCAGCCTCAAGTTCACGAAAAAAATTCTCACACTAAAACTCAGACTCATTCTGACCTCTGATTGGCTACCATCAAATCACTGTTAAATTCAGACATTTGATTGGCTAACATCAAACCATTATTTCATTCTGACATTTGATTGACTAACATCAAATCACTGTTCAATTATGACATCTGATTGGCTAACAGCAAAAATGACTGATTATAAAACATTAGAACTAAGTCAGCTTTCATTTAATTTTTATTGTATTTAATGATTATTTTCTTTAATTTTCATAGGTGAACCATATGTGTATGAAAACAATCATCATTACATCATACTTTACATCAGTTATCAGCTGATTATGGTATCAGCTCTGTTACAATCTTTATGTTTATTATTGCTTTCTTGTACAGTTTTATTAGTAATATGATTATAATTATGAATTATGATAATAAAAGTACTAATTAAAAAATTCAGAACTTCGCAAGTCAATAAAAGTACTAATTAAAACACTCTAAACTTCTCAAGTCAATAAAAGTACTGATTAAAACACACTGACCTTCTCATGTCAATAAAAGTACTAATTAAAACACTCTCAACTTTTCAAGTCAATGAAAGTATTGATAAACTGTATAAAAAATACAGCAGAACACTCTGAACTTCTCAAGACAATAGAAAGGAGGCACAGTGGTTCAGGGGTTAGCGTGCTGGACTTGTGACCAAAAGGGTGTGGGTTAAAATCGTACCATTGGATCAGCCTAGGTTGGCTACTGTGGTGTGTCCTTGGGCAAGGCATTTTATTCCAATTGCCTTGGCACTAAATAACCTACTTGTGTTGCTGTGCCATACAACACCAAAATCAACAACAACAAGACAATAGAAACTGCTTTGTTCAGATACATGTATGGGACAGACAGAGCCATGAAAGATTAAAATGCCTGCTGCTCAAATAGGAGTTGAAAAAGAATGAAGTTGTAACTTTAATCTAATTGATGAAGTTTTAGTTCTGGAAGGCTTAAAATGCTGACTACAGCCATTTCTGCTGCCCGAAAAACTTTAATGCCTGCTCAAGGTGTTGACAAAGAATAAAAAATTAACAACTAAAATTCTGGACATGTACCATACTCTATGATTTAATTTATGAAGTTTTGGTAATTGAAGATTGAACAGTTTAGTCAGCAAAACCGAACAAAGACATCAAAGGTTCATGTGTCTGCTGACTTTATACCATAAGTTTATCTGGTAATAAGCATTACATTTTGGGCATAAAAGTAAGCTGCAAAATATATGCACAAAACCTGACTAGGACTTCAAAATCAATTTGATTTTCTATTAATGAATATGACAATCTGCTGAACAAACTGAGACAAAACAAAGATGAAACTAAATATTGATTGTGGGACATAAAATGAGTCTTCTGGGAGGGATAAAATTTATTATCTGCTTCCAGTTTTCAACCAAATGCAAATATTGGGAGTTGTAAATCTTTACTCAAGATGGAGAATATAACCAGTTCAGCTACTTGCAGCAATTACAAACAATATGTTATTGATTCCTTTTCTTCCACTTCTTCTGGAAGACGGATCAATAAAAGCCCAATATGAAGTACTGCAAGATTGGCTTTCTTCAGATTGTGATAGCAACTTCCCTATAACCAAATGAAAACAACCTGACCATGGGATCTTAGTGTTAAAATCAATAAACTACTGCAGCACTGAAATCAATGGCAGGCCTGTGAGACAAAAAATGAGACAAAAAGAAAGAGAGAGAGAGAGAGAGAGAGAGATCAGTAAGCTAAAGACTGCAATTAGAGGTCATAAATAGACCTGGTCCAATTATGATCATCAGTGAAAAAAAAATTCACCCTACTTGAAACAAACGAATGAGGAAAGAAAACTCAAGAAAAGAAATATAAATCCAAGAAAGGGTCAGTTATCCTTACATAGAAATGCAAAGTGAGCAAGTTTAATTTAATGTTATTAGTTCATGACCAAGAATTAAAAAACTGCCGTACAATGCATAACATTTTACAGGTAAACTGAGATAAATATGCCACATGATTACTTAAAAAATTTTGTAAACAAAAGACGGTATGGTCTAATTTTAGGGTAATCAGGTTATTTTTTTTTAAATCATAAAAGGTATAAAAACTTACAATTTATTAGCTCAGTTGGTAGATCTATATACAAGGTCATTGTTCTACAGTAGCTATGAGGTTCTCAATAATTACACAACAAAAGTACCATGAACGGCACATTATAATCCCACCCTGTGCTTAATAGTTCTTTATGTGCAGTAACCATTTTTTCTTCTTTCAGTTACAGTGACCTCAACCTTTGACCTTTTCAACCCAAAATCAATAGGATTATTCCACTGCAAATGCAAGCCATCTAAAGATTGGTCAGGGTCTGTGAGGTAGAACTAATATTATTGTGCAGAAACCATTTTTCTTCTTTCAGCCACAGTGACTTTGACATTTGACCTCAAAACCAAAAGGCTTTTTTAATACCCTAAGTGCAAGCCATCAACAATGTCTGGTCCATGTATGTAATGTAGAACTAATGTTATTGTGTCAAAACCTGTTTTATTCTTTCAGTAACAGTGACCTCGATCTTTTGACCCTGAAATTGATAGGATTCTTCCTTACCACAAGTGCAAGCCATCCACAAAGTTTGATCCAGGTATGTGATGTAGAATTAATGTTATTGTGTGGAAACCAGTTTTCTTCTTTCAGTAACAGTGACCTTGAACTTAAACCTTTTGAATCTGAAATCAATAGGATTCTTCCTTACCACAAGTGCAAACCATCCACAAAGTTTGGTAACTGTACATCATGGACAACTCAAGTTATTGTGCAGAAATGAAATTGGTAACAGACAGACAGATGGACATCATAACATAATACATTCTGCCTTATGGTGGGCATATAAAAAGCATGCATTTGGTTTGGTTAAGATCTTGGTGTTCCCTGTTTACATATAGAAAAAACTCTCCCAGAAATGAAATATGAGACTGATCAAAGTTCCCTGAAATCATTTAACAGAAAGAGACAATACCTGAAATCAGAAACTTTCCATATATACTCGCATATAAGCTAATAACAACTGCAAACTGTATAAACACAGATCTGCCGTCGCATAATGCGCTGGCAGATCTGGGTCTATGCAGTTTGTAAAGACTAATCAGTAGAACAAACAACACAGACCATGATCTGCCAACGCATTATGCGCCAGCAGATCTGTGTCTATGTTGTTTGCATTTGAGCGCGGATTTACACGAGTATATACGGTAATAAAAGTCTTAAGCAAAATACTTAAGATTGTAAAAAAATCCAGAGTACAACATTTCTCTGATGGAATGAACAAACTAAGACCTTACTGAAGATACTTGACAATACTGATGCTAGAAACCAGAGTACAACATTTCTCTGATGGAATGAACAAACTAAGACCTTACTGAAGATACTTGACAATACTGATGCTAGAAACCAGAGTACAACATTTCTCTGATGGAATGAACAAACTAAGACCTTACTGAAGATACTTGACAATACTGATGCTAGAACTAGAAACCAGAGTACAACATTTCTCTGATTGAATGAACAAACTAAGACCTTACTGAAGATACTTGACAATACTGATGCTAGAAACCAGAGTACAACATTTCTCTGATGGAATGAACAAACTAAGACCTTACTGAAGATACTTGACAATACTGATGCTAGAAACCAGAGTACAACATTTCTCTGATGGAATGAACAAACTAAGACCTTACTGAAGATACTTGACAATACTGATGCTAGAAACCAGAGTACAACATTTCTCTGATGGAATGAACAAACTAAGACCTTACTGAAGATACTTGACAATACTGATGCTAGAAACCAGAGTACAACATTTCTCTGATGGAATGAACAAACTAAGACCTTACTGAAGATACTTGACAATACTGATGCTAGAAACCAGAGTACAACATTTCTCTGATGGAATGAACAAACTAAGACCTTACTGAAGATACTTGACAATACTGATGCTAGAAACCAGAGTACAACATTTCTCTGATGGAATGAACAAACTAAGACCTTACTGAAGATACTTGACAATACTGATGCTAGAAACCAGAGTACAACATTTCTCTGATGGAATGAACAAACTAAGACCTTACTGAAGATACTTGACAATACTGATGCTAGAAACCAGAGTACAACATTTCTCTGATGGAATGAACAAACTAAGACCTTACTGAAGATACTTGACAATACTGATGCTAGAAACCAGAGTACAACATTTCTCTGATGGAATGAACAAACTTAGACCTTACGGAAGATACTTGACAATACTGATGCTAGAAACCAGAGTACAACATTTCTCTGATGGAATGAACAAACTAAGACCTTACTGAAGATACTTGACAATACTGATGCTAGAAACCAGAGTACAACATTTCTCTGATGGAATGAACAAACTAAGACCTTACTGAAGATACTTGACAATACTGATGCTAGAAACCAGAGTACAACATTTCTCTGATGGAATGAACAAACTAAGACCTTACTGAAGATACTTGACAATACTGATGCTAGAACTAGAAACCAGAGTACAACATTTCTCTGATTGAATGAACAAACTAAGACCTTACTGAAGATACTTGACAATACTGATGCTAGAAACCAGAGTACAACATTTCTCTGATGGAATGAACAAACTAAGACCTTACTGAAGATACTTGACAATACTGATGCTAGAAACCAGAGTACAACATTTCTCTGATGGAATGAACAAACTAAGACCTTACTGAAGATACTTGACAATACTGATGCTAGAAACCAGAGTACAACATTTCTCTGATGGAATGAACAAACTAAGACCTTACTGAAGATACTTGACAATACTGATGCTAGAAACCAGAGTACAACATTTCTCTGATGGAATGAACAAACTAAGACCTTACTGAAGATACTTGACAATACTGATGCTAGAAACCAGAGTACAACATTTCTCTGATGGAATGAACAAACTAAGACCTTACTGAAGATACTTGACAATACTGATGCTAGAAACCAGAGTACAACATTTCTCTGATGGAATGAACAAACTAAGACCTTACTGAAGATACTTGACAATACTGATGCTAGAAACCAGAGTACAACATTTCTCTGATGGAATGAACAAACTTAGACCTTACGGAAGATACTTGAGATCGTACAAAAATCAAAAGTACAACATTTCTCTGATGGAATGAACAAACTAAAACCTTATGGAAGATACTTGAGATCATACAAAAATCCAAAGTACAACATTTCTCTGATGGAATGAACAAACTAAGACCTTACGGAAGATACTTGGCAATAATGACGCAGGAAAGCAGAGTACAACATTTGAAATCAAATTATCTATAATCCTAAAATATCATGGGTTACCGAGTGGTAAACAGGGTTCCATGTTTGTACTGTGTTTTTTAATAAACGTGAAGAAACAAACAAAAAGAATAAATACACATGCTTAGCCTTTAGCGATCTCAAGAATCTTATTATGATCTGAAGGAAAACCTGACACATTACTCTCAGAAATCTTTGTTTACCAGTTCCCAGAAATGTGATATCCAATTTAATGAAATATCCAGAAATTGGAAGAAAAAGTACTAAATCTGACACTCCTCTCTTTACAAGTGTCTTACATACAAAAAATATAAATTTAAATTTGGATGAAAAAATAACAAATACCTTTGAGCTTCTGCTGAGATATGTTTTTCCTTTCCTTGTCTACAGATAAGTTCCATAAGAGAAGACAATGAGTGAATGATCAACAGGAACACTATACTGTATCCACTCCGACTCTGGATGTTTGGTATCGCTTCCGATTTAATTTCGTCAGGTCATTGCATCTGTATTGATGTGTATGGTTTGATACATTAACAACTAGACAGTTTACTTTTTAATTTACCAAACCTTGCCAAACCAGAAGCAATTCCAGAGCAAAGGAAATCGGAGAAGATACAATACAGTAAGGAGGTCTGCCAAATACTCTCATTTATACGCAGCACTCAGAGTAACTAAGCTGTTGCTGCTCTGCTTGAAATTTGTGTATCAAAAAGTGATTATTTCAATTTGGCTATTTGATTTATTGCCCCTAAGACAGCAAATATTCTGTTAGTTGTGACAGACAATATTTTCTGAATTTCACTAAATCAAATTTGCAGTGATGTAAGGGGCCTTGTTCAATAAAATTCAAAATATTCTTCCATGAATATGCATTCCAAACTTCACTAGCCTATCTGAAGAAGTTTCTGCATAATTGTGCTGACAAGGTTTTTACGATGAGTCCAAGTCCAACAAGTCCAATAAATTTAAAAGAAATGCAAAAGATTAACAATGATATGAAATGTAATCAGGTAATTTACAGATGCACAGAAACAAGCCTACTGAATTCAATTTGCCTGCATAAAGCATTTTTATATAATCATGATAACAAAGGTTTTCATCAAAATAATCCAAGTTCCAAAAAGTTCAAAAAATTAAAAAAGATTACAAAAATTGTTTGAATTACATAAAATTATAAGCAGTTATCAACATACACATACAAACAAACATGCCTACCAAATATCATTTGTTTACATCAAGTGGTTTTGGGGTTATTATACTTATGAGCTCCATGGATAGATGGACAGATATTCAAAAGGACAGGACCACAAATTTCTGTCTCAAACTATAACACTTGGACCAAATATGTTCTCCATTGCCTAAAAAAATCCTCTTTTCTCTCTTGACAAATTTATCAAAATCTACAGACTTACCAATCCTGGACTGCATTAAAAGATTCCTCATTTGTTACATCATACATAAGAATGAAGCCCATGGCTCCTCTGTAGTAAGCTGTTGTAATAGTCCTATACCTTTCTTGGCCTGCTGTGTCCTGAAATGGACAATCATATTTCAATTAAAAATAAACTTTATTTACCATAGGATGATAGTACAAATTGTATCAACTTACACTAACACTTCAGGCCTATTTTTCATCAACAGAACTTTAAAATTTTACTTAAACTTTAAGTCTAGAATTTCAGGCATCTGCCTCCAATTTCATGAAGATAAGCAATTTCACTAATACAAGTCTTAATACAAGTCTTAAACTAGGGCTTGATGGCTATAATACAGACTTGATCCCAGATTATCAAAACTTTTAAGCACAAAATTCAAGCAAAGCTCTGAACCCACAAATCAGGCCTGGGAATTATAAAACTCGTAAGCTTGAGTCTGAGATTTGTAATCAACCAACTGCAAAAGACTTTACTTCTGTAACACAGTTTTTGATTGACTGCTGGATCAACAGAAGCTAAAGTGTTTTATGATCTTCAGATCAGGTATGATACCTGGAGTACATCTAGGTCTGTAAAATGATTCAGTCTTGGAGAGGGAAAAGAGGTCAGAAAATCCCAACAGTTCTATGGTTCTAACTTTTTTCTAATTAAATTTACAGACTGTCCAAGTCTGGACTTTGAGCTTGGGCTTAAGTTCCCTATTCAACAATATTTTCAAAAGTAAATATGATATACTGTATATACTCGCGTATAAGCCAATACCAACTGCAAACTGCATAGACCCAGATCTGCCGTCGCATAATGCGCTGGCAGATCAGGGTCTATGCAGTTTGTAGGACTAATCAGTGGAACAAACAACACAGACCCTGATCTGCCGGCACATTATGCGATGGCAGATCAGGGTCTATGTTGTTTGCATTTGGACCCAGATTATATGCGAGTATAGATGGTACACAAGCAGCCTTCTCTTTAGCTGCCAGCAGCTGGATGAAAACCTTCTACATTTACATATTTTAACACTGTAAGGTGTAAGCTATCTACTTGTACAACAATGTAACAATTTTTGCTATATTGCTGCATTGATTTAGCTTTGTACTTTTAAGGTTAAAACAAGCTACTTCAACAGATAATGTGATTGACTGCTATGTATTAAGCTTCATCATGCATACATCGCTAACAGTGAGTGGAGGAAACAGAAACCAAAAATATTTAATAATTATTCCAGAATGTAATAATATGATAAATTCACTTTTAATCTGGAGTATCACTTTTTGTGGATTTTGGGGTTGCTAATCATACAAATCACAAATTTAAAAACTCAACCAAACAATCGTCCATCAACAAAGATAATAAGCCGTCATTCCTCCTCAGAGCTATGTATCAACAAAAGAAAGTACCAAATTAAATGTAATTTTTTCCGAAAAAGCTGGGAAATAAATGAATTAATAGTATATGTGCCTTGTTTACTGGTCATCAACAATTATGATTTTATAGAAGAACACAGTACTGTAAAATCTTTCATTTTCTCTCGTATAAATTTTCATGGTTTTGTGAAAAAAGACATTTTCATTAGTGCTTAAAATTCAATGACTGGGACAAGGTCCTATATGTTCCATTAGTATTTAAATTCAATGACTGGGACAAGGTCCTATATGTTCCATTAGTGCTTAATTTCAATGACTGGGATAAGGTCCTATACTTTCTATTAGTACTTAAAATTCAATGACTGGGACAAGGTCCTATATGTTCCATTAGTACTTAAATTCAATGACTGGGACAAGGTCATATATGTTCCATTAGTACTTAAATTCAATGACTGGGACAAGGTCCTATACTTTCTATTAGTACTTAAATTCAATGACTGGGATAAGGTCCTATACTTTCTATTAGTACTTAAAACTCAATGATTGGGACAAGGTCCATTAGTACTTAAATTCAATGACTGGGACAAGGTCCTATATGTTCCATTAGTACTTAAACTCAATGACTGGGATAAGGTCCTATATGTTCCATTAGTACTTAAATTCAATGACTGGGATAAGGTCCTATATGTTCCATTAGTACTTAAACTCAATGACTGGGATAAGGTCCTATATGTTCCATTAGTACTTAAATTCAATGACTGGGACAAGGTCCTATATGTTCCATTAGTACTTAAATTCAATGACTGGGATAAGGTCCTATATGTTCCATTAGTACTTAAATTCAATGACTGGGATAAGGTCCTATATGTTCCATTAGTACTTAAACTCAATGACTGGGATAAGGTCCTATATGTTCCATTAGTACTTAAACTCAATGACTGGGATAAGGTCCTATATGTTCCATTAGTACTTAAATTCAATGACTGGGATAAGATCCTATACTTTCTATTAGTACTTAAAATTCAATGACTGGGATAAGGTCCTATATGTTCCATTAGTACTTAAATTCAATGACTGGGATAAGGTCCTATATGTTCTATTAGTACTTAAAACTCAATGACTGGGACAAGGTCCAATTTGTTCCATTAGTACTTAAATTCAATGACTGGGATAAGGCCCTATATGTTCCATTAGTGCTTAAATTCAATGACTGGGACAAGGTTCTATACTTTCCATTAGTACTTAAATTCAATGACTGGGACAAGGTCCTATATGTTCTATTAGTACTTAAATTCAATGACTGGGACAAGGTCCTATATGTTCCATTAGTGCTTAAATTCAATGACTGGGATAAGGTCCTATACTTTCTATTAGTACTTAAAATTCAATGACTGGGATAAGGTCCTATACTTTCTATTAGTACTTAAAACTCAATGACTGGGACAAGGTCCTATATGTTCCATTAGTACTTAAATTCAATGACTGGGACAAGGTCCTATATGTTCCATTAGTACTTAAACTCAATCACTGGGATAAGGTCCTATATGTTCCATTAGTACTTAAATTCAATGACTGGGACAAGGTTCTATATGTTCCATTAGTACTTAAATTCAATGACTGGGACAAGGTCCTATACTTTCTATTAGTACTTAAAATTCAATGACTGGGACAAGGTCCTATATGTTCCATTAGTACTTAAATTCAATGACTGGGACAAGGTCCTATACTTTCTATTAGTACTTAAAATTCAATGACTATGATAAGGTCCTATACTTTCTATTAATACATAAAATTCAATGACTGGGACAAGGTCCTATATGTTCCATTAGTGCTTAAATTCAATGACTGGGATAAGGTCCTATACTTTCTATTAGTAATTAAAATTCAATGACTGGGACAAGGTCCTATATGTTCCATTAGTACTTAAATTCAATTACTGGGACAAGGTCCTATACTTTCTATTAGTGCTTAAATTCAATGACTGGGATAAGGTCCTATACTTTCTATTAGTACTTAAAATTCAATGACTGGGACAAGGTCCTATATGTTCCATTAGTGCTTAAATTCAATGACTGGGATAAGGTCCTATACTTTCTATTAGTACTTAAATTCAATGACTGGGACAAGGTCCTATATGTTCCATTAGTGCTTAAATTCAATGACTGGGACAAGGTCCTATATGTTCCATTAGTACTTAAATTCAATGACTGGGACAAAGTCCTATACTTTCTATTAGTACTTAAATTCAATGACTGGGACAAGGTCCTATATGTTCCATTAGTGCTTAAATTCAATGACTGGGATAAGGTCCTATACTTTCTATTAGTACTTAAATTCAATGACTGGGATAAGGTCCTATACTTTCTATTAGTACTTAAATTGAATGACTGGGATAAGGTCTTATACTTTCTATTAGTACTTAAATTCAATGACTGGGACAAGGTCCTATATGTTCCATTAGTGCTTAAATTCAATGACTGGGATAAGGTCCTATACTTTCTATTAGTACTTAAATTCAATGACTGGGATAAGGTCCTATACTTTCTATTAGTACTTAAATTCAATGACTGGGATAAGGTCCTATACTTTCTATTAGTACTTAAATTCAATGACTGGGACAAGGTCCTATATGTTCCATTAGTGCTTAAATTCAATGACTGGGATAAGGTCCTATACTTTCCATTAGTACTTAAATTCAATGACTGGGACAAGGTCCTATAATTTCCATTAGTACCTAAATTCAATGACTGGGACAAAGTCAAATACTTTCCATCAAAGGATCTTTATTCATTGGGTCTTTTAAGTTGTATTTTGATTATAGCAACCACAAAGTCTCTCTCTCTCTCTCTCTCTCTCTCTCTCTCTCTCTCTCTCTCTCTCTCTCTCACACACACACACACACACACACATATATCAAAGATCCTGCAATTCATGTGGCTCCCGCATGACATTTTTTCCCGAAAATGAACGTGGCAGCCATATATTTGAGATTTAATATAAAAACATTAAAGGAGACATAACAAGTTGTGACAAAAAAGAAAAACATTGATATACCTAATTATTAAATGTACCAGAAAATGTGTCATTTTCGGTTCCAGATTTGCTGCTGCTTTAGTGTTAGTATTATCCTTCCTTGATTAACTGGTTTCTTCTCAAACTAATTCTTTTTTTTTTAAATTATCTTTTCTATCAGAAAACTATACTATAGAATTTTAGGCCAAACCAGTATTTTATTTGACTTTATTTTTTCTAAAAATTAATTATTAACTGACAACAAGCTGACTAGGGTTGAAACGATACACATGTGCCGCGTATCGATACGATTTATGATACACAGCCTACGATACGATACATTATCGATTCTCAATTTAAATAATAAGAAGCAAACGACTAATCATTATTCATGACTGCCGAAGATTAAAGTAACTTATATAGGGTAGATATTGCTTTATATCAATTCTTCATGTCTTGTATCGATATGGCAAAAGATTCAATGCATCGATATATCGATGAATCGTTTCAACCCTAAAGCTGTCTTACTACCTCGAACATACATAACACCTAACGTCCATTTCCAGTATAGTCGGATGGTGAAGTTATATTTGATCAGGTCCCCAAATAAGCCTTGGAGGATGAAAATAAAAGTTAGTTGTTGTTACTAATATCTTTTTTTCATCATTTGGGCCTAGGCTCCTCACATTTTGTTCTTAAAGTATTATGTGCTGAAAACCACAACACAAACCACATGTTGTGCAGGATTGATGTAATGACTAGCACAGACCAATTCAATTATAGGGTTTTTGTTAATTCCTGGAGACAAGCTTTCACACCTCTTTTGTCTTGTGTTTGTGGCTATATAGCGTTTAAACAATATTGAGAAAACATAATGACCAAACAAGATTAGTCAACAACACCTCTATTGATTGTCCAACAAAGAAACAATCTGTAAACACAGTGACCACTGAATTTTACTTCATTAAGGTGTTTAATTTGGCAGCTTAATGGTTAAATAAATCAAAGAAAAGTTGATATAATGATATTTGAGAACTCCTATGACAAATGTGTGGTACCAGTCAAAACCTTTGATCTACCAGACATTTTCAGGATTTATCTATCTATTCATCTCTGTCCATCCATACATATATATATATACCAGTATATGTGTATATATATATATATATATATATATATTTATATATATATATATATATATATATATATATATATATATATATATATATTTTTTTTTTTTTTAAATATAGAAGTCAGGAAGTACCAATACCAAGCAGTTGATTTTGGTGGAACTGACAGTGCCATGGGAAACTAGAATGGAGGAGGGAGGAGGCTCATGACAGGAAATTGGCCAAGTATCAGCCACTCATCCATGAGTGCCAGCAGAATGGATGGAAGGCCTGGAATCTACCAGTGGAAATAGGATGCCATGGCTTTGCAGCACAGACCTTTTGGCGTGCCCTTGGGAGTCATCAGGATTACAGGACCTAGCCACAGGAATTTAGATACCAAGGTTGGCAAACAGGCAGAGGAAGCATTACAATGGATTTGGCAGAAGAGAGAGGAACAATGGAAAAACTAATCACACCCCTGGAGAGCACTACGGGTAAGCACTGAAATGCTCTAGAAAAAGGGATCGTCACCTGATGATTGTTGCAATGCAGAACTGTCTATATACTTAGTTTCTCTTACTTAGCTTCTTTCATCTCTCTTCTCTCTCTCTCTCTCTCTCTCTCTCTCTCTCTATATATATATATATATATATATATATATATATATATATATATATATATATATATACAGTGAAACCCCGCTATAATGCGATATTTGGGGTCCATAAAATTTGATCGCGGAAAAATCGGGGTCGCATTGTTGCGTGGTTTTACTATATTTTACTTTATTCAGATAACAACGTATACACATCTAATGTATAGCATGAATAGGGTATCAACACCATTTACTATCTGATATCGATCCGTCTTTGTTTTCCCACATGACAACCCTATGATTGAGCCACGAGTTTGATACTTGTTCAGTGCCAAGTAACAGAGAGTGGTTATTTGAACTCCCTGTGATCTTGCCGCCCAAGCTCAGTCTTTACATAAGCACCCACGTATGACAATCTTTGATCTTGCCGCCCAAGCTCAGTCTCTACATAAGCACCCACATATGACAATCTTTGATCAACCACCACATTGTCTGGTGCTTGGTTGTGTATGCAGTTAAAGAAGAAACATAAGTCGGCTATTGTTTGCGTATTGATTGTATACAGGATGAATTGAGGTCCAGCACACGTGTTGGCGGCTTACGTTTTTTTATGTTTATTAAATCGTGAGAATCTTTTATCAAACACCACATTGTCTGATGCTCGGTTGTGTATGCAGTTAAAGAAGAAAAACATGTCAGCTATTAATTGAGAAATGATTGTATACATAATGAATTGAAGACAAACACAAAGAAGACTTAATGGCTTTACTCATGGATCAGTAATAAGTAACATTTCCAATAATGTTTATTTTGGCATAACACTTCAAGAAATTGGTGAAATTGTTAAATTTCAGAAGCCACGCCACGATCAAATTCATACGTGATCTCTTCCCCAAAATGATAATAAAATTTGTATAGACTATTTCTCGAACTTAAAAAAAAAAAAATTTTCCATGTACGAAAAAAATACATGTACATGTATATAAAATTTCAGGAACCATGCCACAAACGTATTATACTCGAATTCATATGCGATCTCTTCCCCAAAATGATACTGAAATATACATATTTTATACACTATTTCTCATACTTTGAAAAAAACAATTTTCATGTGCGAATGAATATATGACATTTTGGGAGCCACGCCACGATCGCGTTATATCCGGATTCACATTATAGCAGGGCGCGTTATAGCGGGGTTTCATTGTATATATATATATATATATAATCAAGTACATTAGATAGTTATAATTTGTTCTGAGCAGGAATCAACCCCACGCCAGCAGTAATGGCACCCATTACCCAGTTCTCATGCATGAGCACTCTAATCCACTTGGCCATGCACTCATCCCCAAGGATGGAACAGGGTCAAATGAAAGGGCTCAAGGTGCATGGGAAACAATTCACCAGGCAAGTAGAAATTAACACTCAGTTAAATGAACAAACCCACTGAATTTCTATTTATGGCCCTTCATCATAACACAGTTCCTTTTATAAGACAGCGATGGTCATGGAACCCATGTCATTAAGTGTACCATTTACTGAAACCCTAAGATTGTTTCACATCTCTTGGATAATACATCTTAAGTTTAAAATAAGGTCAATACCTGTGAATGAATTTTAGTTAAAACATTTATTTATCAAATCTGACCGAGTTTGACTATGACTATGACTATGCCAATCAAGCAGTCAAAGATAAATTCTGTTAGACATGTCGGCATATATGAGGATATGAGGATTTCGAAGGCTGATATATATATATATATATATATATATATATATATATATATATATATATATATATATATATATATATATATATATATATATAATCAACAATCTTTACTGTATGTGTATATATATATACACATACAGTAAAGATTGTTTATTACATTTTTGGATACATGTTTCTTCTGTCAGAATGTTTAAATTTAATTTCCCCGGACAAATTCCTAATTACTATGTATTCCAAAGGCTTTGTTATAACGGTCCTTTGTTACAACATTTAATAGGTTATAGTGTTTGATTTGTGTGGTCCACCTGAAAAAATTAGCTCGATTATAATGTTTTTATCACCTGATGCACCGAAGCCAGATCAACAATGGCAGTCATTTAAATAACAAAGGCATAACAACAAAGGTGACGGGTAACAAAGGCGTGATAATCAGACATCATTTATAATCAGTAACAAAGAAAGGCTTAAAAAGATGCCAGATAACAAAGGCATTATAATCACATCTCATTCAGAATTGGTAATTTAGAATCACAGGTTGCTGGTTCAATGCAATTAAAGCATGAAAAGAAATGTTTCTGTTTTGTACTTTTTTAACTAAATAATTTAGAAACATCCTTTAGTTCTCATTCTATACTTGTAAGTTGACTAATTAAGTACAGCTTGAAGTAAATCTCTCGTGTTTATTTTGAACTCTGACTGTTGTGAAAATGGTTGAAAATTCGCCGGTCAGAAAAAGAAAAAATGTCTCTTTGGACACAAAGCTACAAATAAAAAATATGAGGAATTTAAATCAAAGTAGTGACGTGCTCTAATCCAAAGATACAGTGAAATAAATGTACTGTCTGCATGTTTTCAGAGACTGTTGCAAACTGTTTTGTTAAAGCATGGTTTAGTGCACAAACAGATGTCATTACCAGTGATAGCGATGCTGATGAGGTTCTCCTCGCTATGGTGCATGATGCCTACTTGGGTCTGGATACAAGGATGTTGATTTTTTGGTTTATGTTAATTCTGACAGTGACACTGTCATAGCTGTGATACCAACAATTGAAATGTAAATTTGTTGTACCATGGGGATATTGTGTGTGAAATTAGTGATCGCCAGGAAGCAACCAAGTTACAATTACAACAATTTCAGTTAAAAATGATTTTTGTGATTCACCGGCAGGCACATGTACATGTATGTTGACACTTTTATCAGATGGTAGAATTTACGAATTTACTAGTTTATCTTTTTTTTGTTTGTCTCTCATGATAACATGTATTTATACAAATGTATGTTGTTTGAAAATTACCATTACATATGACCTCTACTGTAATCATACGAGTATAAATTGTTTACTACAAGTACATCCAACGTCACTGACATGGTCAACTACATAAACAGTTTGAAGAAAAAAACAAAACACCCCTGATGAAATTAGATATAAATTTTCTCGGTTATAACATTCTAAAATTCCAGTCCCCTGTGAAACATTATAAACAATCTTTACTGTGTATATATATATACACACACACACACACAGAGTACTCCCTCATTATAATACTGTCCATGGGAACCATGGAGTATACTGAATTATACTGAGAATGCCTTATAATGAAATATGTTATATATTATCAATACAATTTTACTGCTATATAATAATAGTGAGGGAGTACTGTATATAATAATAGTGAGGGAGTACTGTATATAATAATAGTGAGGGAGTACTGTATATAATTATAGTGAGGGAGTACTGTATATAATTATAGTGGGGGAGTACTGTATATAATTATAGTGTGGGAGTACTGTATATAATAATAGTGAGGGAGTACTGTATATAATAATAGTGAGGGAGTACTGTATATAATTATAGTGAGGGAGTACTGTATATAATTATAGTGAGGGAGTACTGTATATAATTATAGTGAGGGAGTACTGTATATATACAGTGTCTGACTGTCAAGTCCACAATCAGATATCAAGCTGTCAGCAAAGTGATCCAAAAATGTCCATTCCACCTTTGAAACAGTCCACAATGATGGTCATAATTATGTAGATTAACCATTCCTATGTCCATGACATTGATTTATTGGTTTCATATTTAGACATAAGCCTATTATCAGGAAAATCTTGACAAAACTCCACAGTCTCTGTAATGGATGACTTCCATCAAAGGGACCACGCAAATATTTAAGAATGTCATGTAGATTTCTTTACCAGACTGACAAAAAGTCTTCAAGACAAACTAATCTTGTCCAGATTAAGTAAATTAGTTTGTTTTCTACTGGTAAAGTGGATAAAAAATATAAATTCAGCTTCCTACTGAAAAGGAAAATTACAAACAAGGAAATTGATTTTACCACAGTTACCATGGTTCTCAATTACTGCTGTGGAATGCTCATAAAAAGACAGATCAATAGTGATGGAATGAATGGGAATGAATAGTTTGAAGTGGGAAGGTCATATGTACGTCAATTCTATATGGCTTATACACAGCCACAACCCACCAGGCTCTAATAGATTGATTTTTTCATGATAAATATTTAATGGTCTGTGTAATACCTATTTATGTCTTCTACTGGAAACACTTAAGAAATCAGAGCCAAGAAAATAAATGCCAAATTGAGTGACACAGAAGACCTATTTATTTTAAACCATAATCCAGGCCTTAAATTATCAAATACTTTTTAGTACAAAAACTAAAACTCAAAGATTTTAACATTCTTTAAGTAAAGTTAGAATTGTACGAGTTGTTAAGCTTTCCTCAAGATTAATTACTGTAACCATATGCTGAATTTCAATGACATAAATGTAATTCAAGTTCAGGAATACAGTTCTCCCTTGTTATAATGCAACAGCTGGAGTCCGTAAATGCCTACAGGATCATGTACATGTAGCAAACACAAGTATAGCGAGTAAGATTTCAATCTTTACATGTGTAAATGGCTAATTTTAGTTTATTGCCTGCAAAAATTTACAAAACTGCTACCCGTGTCAACCAACATGCCCCTCGCTATCAGTTATGCAAGAACAACCCATAACAATTGAAAGACATATTTCCACATCTCAAATAAGGATCACTGTTTAGTAGGATTTTTCTTTTATTTCTTTTCTTAAAGTATGGTTGATTAAACATCCATTGTGGCATCACAAAGAAAAAGCTGAAGTTGACAAGAATTGGTTGAACTGAACATTATATAACATTACACAGCAGTTTGATTTACCATTTATACTTGAGTATAAGCCGATACCAACTGCAAACTGCATAGACCCAGATCTGCCATCGCATAATGCACCAGCAGCTCTGGGTCTATGCAGTTTGTAAGGACTAATCAGTAGAACAAACAACAGTTCAGTTCAGTACCATTTTCATTCAGAATCAACTAGACATCACATGAAGTCTTTTAGTGAAAACCCTACGTTAATACAACCATCCGTTCAGGAAAAGTAATGATGATTTTCAAGATGGTCACAGTGGTATGTAGTTTTTTGGGGGGTAAAACTAATTTTAATTATGCAATACTTACCTGTCGCTATTGTTAGCTATTCCATTTTTGTGCCGAAAACTGCCGTCCGTTCGATGTGAATACATCCTCCCAGAGTGGAGAAAAGGTAAGAATGACCTTTGCACTCCAGTGTGTGCCTCGTTTAGGCTTGCATAAAATTGTCATCTTTTTCATAGACGACAATTACGCAAGACATCAGAGCGGGGTGGGAGGAAGGTATTCGACAATAGCGACAGGTAAGTATTGCATAATTAAAATTAGTTTTACCCCCCCCCCCCCCAAAAAAACTACATTTCAATAGCAGCAATTACTTATCCTGTTGCTATTGTTTGCTGAATTTGTCAGTTAGGGGGGTAGGCTGATGCTCTTGTTAAACTGATCAAAAACAGAGAAAATGTAATGTACTCACCGTAGAGGGAGAGGTACATCTTATAGAAGTTGGTGTCTCTCTGAGCCACATGTTGTGCTGCAAAGATGGGCCCCAGAGAAAAATGCCTGCGCTCTGTTGTGCTAATGAGCGGAGATAAAAGGAGGAGAAGGCAGTATGGGAACGCCAGAAGCTGCCTTCATGACATCCTCTAAGGGGAAGAGATTAATGTAGGCCCATGAGACAGCAACAGCTCGAACCTCATGAGCTTTTAGTTTCATAAAGGAAAGGTCTCGATCAGTAAGGGACTGATACACTCTTTTGATTGTAGTGACAATCCACCAGGAGATGGTGGCAGCTGAAATGTCTACAGAGCCCTTAAGAGGAAGGAAGAGATGTTCCCTACACTTCCTTTTTCCTTTGGAGGCATTAAGATAGAACAGAGGGCCCTCACAGGGCATAAGAGTCTATCTGGATAATCCCATGCACAGATTTTACTTAGACTGGGGATCTCTATAGGAGCTACTGAAGGCAAATGATTTTTAGCGAGAAATCCTGGTTGGCAGAAGAGGGAGACAGAATCTTAATTCCTGTTAAACCAGAGGTAGCCAGTGTCAATAGACAAGGCATGAATCTCGCTCACTCAATGGTTCATAGGGGGTTTTGGTTAAAGACCACAAAACACAAGAAGATTCCATCTGGAGCTCAAGTACTTAATATGATTGGCAAGGTACGAATCTGAACTGATTGCCATGCCCTGAGAGAATTTAAGTTTGTTGGAGAACAAAGGAACAAAAGGAAATCAGCAATGGAAGTTACAGAGGGGCAGATAGGATCAACGTGTTTCCTACTGCACCAATCACAGAAAATTCTCCACCTGGCATCATAGACCTTGTATGTAGAAGCTCTTCTGGCCTGAATGATGCAACTGGAACTCTGCCTGAAAACTTGTTCTGGCAGAGAGATCGCTTGAGATGAGCCAAGTGTGAAGGTGGAGAATGTGTGGGTTGTTGTGGAGAAGGGATCCCCTGTGTTGAGACAGGAGATCCTTCTGGTAAGGTAGAGACCTGGGTCAATCGATCAAAAGGTCTAGCAGATCGTTGAACCATGATCGCTGGGGCCACAGTGGACCGATGAGGATGATCTGCACAGTGGAAGTTCTGACTTTTACAGAACCTGAATGATGGGAAGGCATATGCGAATAGCCGATCCCACCGGAAGCTGAATCCATCCACTGCCTATGCTCTCTGATCCAGGACCAGAGATACGTAAAAGGGAAGTCTGTTGTTGAGCCTGGTCGCAAACAGGTCCACTAAGGGTCTTCCCCAGAGTGTGAACAGTGACTCTGTTATGGAGCAGTGAAGAGACCATTCCGTGAGGATGGCTCGACCTGTCCTGGACAGGCTGTCTGCTAATACATTCTTCTTGCCCGGAATGTGGCAAACTCAGATTGTCATGACCTCTGAGGCTGCCCACAGGAGGAGGTTCCAGACCTCCACGCAAAGAGAAGGGGCATGTGTGCCTCCCTGACATTGTAGTTACGTTACGACAGATGTGTTGTCTGGAGACCATGATGAAGCGACCCCATACTCTGTTGATGCATCCTTGCAACGTTAGAAATACTGGTTTCATTTCTAGGTTGTTGATGTGGAGGGATGATTCGGCCTGAGTCCAAAGACCCTGGAGAATTATGCCCTCCGGTTCTAAATGAGCACCCCAACAGGAATCCGACATTGTCAGCGAACAGATAAGAGTGGGGGTCGGGTGAATGCATTGGGACCCCAGTCAGGAATCTGTCCCGATTCATCAACCAGAGCAAGTGGTGGTGAAAGTCCCATCCTAGTGGGATCAGGGTTGATAGACAATCTCTGTGTGGTTTCCACCTTGCGAGGAGGGGGAACTGTAGAGGGCGCATATGGAGACGTCCTAAAGGAACCAAGTCAGCAGCGGCGTTCAAGGTTCCCAATAGGGATAGATAAGGGCAAGCAGATAACAATTTTTTGCTTGTAGCGCCTCTAGAAGAGCCAGGATTCGATAAACCCAATCCAGTGGAACGCAGACCAAGTTCTGGTTTGTGAGGAAGTTCATCCCCACATAAACAAAGTGCTGTGATGGAATGAGTTCCGACTTCTCGAGGTTTGGTAAAAGACCCAACCGAGTTACGGCGGACCAAGAATGGAACAGATCCTGATGAAGGGACTGAACCTGGACATTGTGGGTCAGCCAGTCATCAAAATACTGGAGAATCAGTGTTCCCAGTAATTGAAGGTAGGCCGCAACCACTCCCATAATTCGTGTGAAGACTCTGGGTGCGAAAGAGATTCCGAACGGCAGAACCCAGAATTGAAAACTTCCTGGTCTAAGCAAAAACCGGAGATATTAGCGGTGTGGAGGAAAAATTCAGGATGTGCAAGTAGGAGTCCTGAAGGTTGATGGAGACTGCCCAATCGGACGGACAAAGTGCATTCCGAATCAATGAGGTTGTCTCCATCTTGAAACATTCCTCCAGAAGAACCTGGTTGAGTGGGAAGAGATCAATTATGATCCGAAATTTCCCACTTTTCTTGGTGACCAGGAAGATTTGGGAGTAGAAGGCGGAAGACTGATCGTTCAGGATCCTCTCGACTGCCCCTTTCTGCAAAAGGTTGTGCACCTCTTCCCTCAATTTCCCCAGATTGGACTGGGGAAATAGAATGGGGGTCCTTGATAGTGGGGGTTGTTCTTGAACTGGAGTTGATAACCCTCATTCACAATGGAGAGGACACACCCATCATCCGTGATGCTTGACCAAGCCTCTGAAAAGAGGCCTAGGTGAGCACCTATGGGGACGTTCGGGAGGGGGATGCACAACATGAGAGGGGTTAGATCCCTAGAGCTGTCCCCCTCTTTCCTCTAGTGGGAAAGGAAGGAGGATTATAAAACTTCCTCTTTTGGGGTCTGTGGCGACCTTGATGCCATGGACACGACATACGAGGAGGAGGTCTAGCTTGAGGTTGCGGCTTGGGCTGGGGTTGCGTCTGCTTGAAGAATTTGACGGATGGCCCCTGAGGGCGATTCACATTAACACGCTTCCTGGCTGATTGCGATGGGCAAGGAGTAATGTAAAAGATCGATGTTGATGATCCAGCAAGTCTTGAAAAGCCACAGTTGGTATGAGGCCCCCAAAGAGGGTCTCGGCTTCTAGCGGAGCAGCCCTTAGCAGGTCTTTACTCTGGTTAAATAAGACCTTCGAGGAGTCCAATGCAACGTCACGGCGGATGTGCAGAATTCCGCCAATAAAGCTATTGCAACAGAAAGCGCATGCCGGGACATCTTGGCCACAGCTTCCAGCACGCATTTGCTGAGAATAGATCGGAATGCAATGCAATGGTTACAAGTAACCAGGTTTGCTGCTCCATGGCATAGATTGTTTTAATTGGAAGGCGAGCCCAGGCTCCCATAGAATGCCCACTTTGGCTACCTCAGCATCCAATTGGGGAGGTTTGGTAGGCCACTTTGGGGAATGTATCCTGTAACTGGCAGAAGAGACCTGGGGTCTCAGTGTCGAGGGAGGGACGAACCACCCTCGATGTTGCCGAGCTACATTTTGGCCTAGCAAATGCCTCTGTGAGAGTTCCTCATTCATTGGGGAATGAGGGAGAAGCAAGAGGTCTGGTTGTGTTTGCTCCCTAGAGATCTTTTCCATAGCAGAAAGGATCTTTTTGAATTGTGTGCCACATAATTTGGGGCACAATTCCGGGGGTAAGAGGTGGTAAACTTCATTTACTGCCTAATCAAAGGACCAGGATTCTTCCTCCACTTCCAACTGAGAGGAAGGGGTGGGTCTGAGAGGTGTCAGCAGTGCCGCTGTTTCTGTCTCTAACTCATTTGAGTCAACGAGAACAGAGAGGACATCATCATCATCTGGTATACTCTGAGTCGGAGTGTGGGTGGGCATCACTATGTCCCTTGACATAGGAGCACTCTGCGCCACGGCCCATAGTTCAGTTCGAGTTCCAGTGGGGAGGCCAGATCACCTATCCACCCTGGATGATGCGACACCTCTAGCCTTCTGCATCGGGGCCACCTGGTGAGGAGGTGATGGCGTGACACGAGCCACAGCATCACCTTAACTGTGAGGGCAAGGTCCAGTAGCCCACGGGGGCATAGTGGACCAAGGGCCTTGAGGTGGAGGGCTCCACATCCCAAAAGGATTCATTGGAATAATAGGGTTGGGGGGATGCTGATCCATTCCCCTTCCCTAGTCTGAGCCAGTGGGCAGATTCCCAATCCTGCACAGGATGGGACAGTAGAGGGGGGTACTCAGTCTGTACCCTGTCCACATACCATGAGGGCGACGAGTGATAATCAGAGAGGTTATCATCTTTGACTGTTATATCAATACCCCGAAAGTGATGGGAGCGGTGCATCACCTCCCGAGTGTGAGGGAGCAACACACTACTATGAGCATGAGATGTGTTGCGTTGCTCCACCTCCCTAAAGGGAGGGAGCAGTTTGCTGTCGTAGTGCTCTACCTCCCAAACAGGAGGGTGCAACCTGCCTCCCTAAAGGGAGGGTGCAACCCGCTGTTGCGGTGCTCTACTTCTCTAACAGGAGGGAGCGACCCGCTGTCACGATGCTCCACCTCCCTAACAGGAGAAGCGACTCGCTATCTGAGACGTATACAATGTTTTGAACATGAGAAGCGTTCGTCTTCTCCTCCCTGTGGGGGGTAGGCAATTGACTCCTTGAACATCCAGTCCCTCCTACTGGAGGGCCTCACAGGACGCCAAAGAAGTTGGTCCCAAATGCTGAGACCTAAGAGAGAATCAAGACAAATTTGAAGATAAGTATATCTGGAATCAACTAGATTCCAGGTGCCAGAAGGCCATAAATTGCAAAGTACATGCAACTTTTGGGGTTTTTTTAATTTTATTATTGTGCACTTGGAGTACTATATCCAGTCTGGGTGAGTATCACAAGAGCCCTTCTTGTGGCCACACTTCCCCACATACTGTTCTGACATTATTTCTGAAAATCAGAAGTAATGACAATATTTAATAAATGTCACAATAAACTCACCTTGTTGTGTCACGCTAAACTCACCTGTTTGTATGTAGTGCGTACCGCGTACCTGTATGCACGAGGTAAATTGGGTGAGTGTTTGCATTATGTACCTGTATGCAGGAGGTAAATTGGGTGAGTGTTTGCATTACATACCTGTATGCACAAGGTAAATGATGGATCGCATACACCAATGTGTATGCATTAAGTACCTGTATGAACGAGGTAAATGATGAATTTGACCTCGTAGAAATAAACCGGTCTTTTTCCAGTCGAAAAATAAAATATTTCACACTGAATTTTATTTAAAGAACATGCAGACACATATGCAATGACCACGCAATTCGTGGTGCGGACATTAATAATATACGTGAAAATTTACCGATAATGGTCACTTTTTCTTATGAAGAGAGAGGAATGCGCTGTCCTCTATGTTAGGCAGGGCCTGTTGTTCTTTTTCAAACCACAGAGACTTACCCATACCTCAGTTGTATATCAGTAAATTTGGTGAGTGTTTCCACCCGCAAGGGGTGGAATACATGAGGTAGCCTTGGAGACCCATTAAAGAACGAAGTTCTAAAATTAAGATGGGGAAAGTTTACAACAAATATACAGAATGGATAGTGCAACATCAAGACTTATTATGAACTGCAAAATGGAGACTGCTAATGCGGTAAGTTGCTGCAGGTACAATTTCTCTGGTGCTGTTCTCAGGCAAACGTCTACACAATATGGCATCCATGAAAGAGATGACTATTTTAGGCAAGCCTAAATGAGGCACAGACTGGAGTGCAAAGGTCATTCTTACCTTTTCTTCACTCTGGGAGGATGTATTCACATCGAACAGACGGTGGTTTTCGGCACAAAAATGGAATAGCTAACAATAGCAACAGGATAAGTAATTGCTGCTATTAAAAACTATTTTGGATGTCCAAGGGTATGTCTCATGGGCACCATTTTCATTTAGGACCAATTAGACATCATACAAAAACTTTTAGTGAAAACCCCATGCTGATACTACCATCCATTGAGGAGAGTAGCGATAACAAGATTTACAAGATGGCCACTATGGTGGCAATATTGGATGTCCAAAGTCAAGTAAACAGACACCAATTTAATTTGGAAATTGGATGTCCAAAGTCAAGTAAACAGACACCAATTTAATTTGGGAGCAACTAGACATCATTGGGAGTTTTTAAGTGAAAACCCCATATTAATACAAACCATCCATTCTGGAGGATCAATAATAATAAAATGTCCAAGATAGCACCCATATTTTATGTTGGATCAGCACCATTTTCACTTAGCAACAACCAGACATCATATGAAGTCTTTTAATTAAAACACCATGATGATACGACCATCTATTCAGGATGAATAGTGATGACAAGATTTTCAAGATGGTCACTGTGGTGGCCATATTCGACATCCAAAGAAATAAGTCCAATGAGCACCATTTTCAATTTGGACTAACCAGGAATCACAAGAAATCTTTTAGTGAAAACCCCATGATAATGCAACTATCCATTCAGGAGGAGTAGTGATACAATTTTCAAGATGGCTGCTACAGTGGCAATATTGCATATCAGATTGTCACCATTTTCATTTAGGACCAACTAGACAATATTATAGGATGTCTAAAGGGCACAATTTTCACTTAAGACGAACAAGACATCACACGGAGTCTTTCAGTAAAAACCCAATGTCAATACAACCATATTTTCTGATGATGCAGTGATATAAAGATTTTCAAGATGGCAACCATAGTGGCCATTCTGGATGTTTGATCGGCAGCATGATCATTTTGAACAACTAGACATTATAGGTCTTTTAGTGAAAACCTCATTTCAGTTCAGGAGTAGCAGCAATAACAAAATCTTTAAGATGGCTGCTGTGGTAGTCATATTGGATGTCTGAAGGCAATCATTCATTTAGGATCAACTAGACACTGAAATGAATGTGTTTGCAAAGTTTCATGGCAATCCTCCTAGTAGTTTAGGAGGAGCAGTGATAACATACTTGTGCTTAAAGACAATGGACACCAGATTACAGAGGGACGATAGACCAAAGGCAATCACTCCCATAATTCCCAGCTCTTCTGGTCTATAACTAGTAGAACTAAAACTGTATGCAAAACCCTAACACATTCTGTATGACTGTGACCTTGATAACAAGGTGAAAGTGGCAAGTGGGCATGTCACCAAATGAATTGCCTTAGATTCATAATGATTCATTCCAAGTATGAAGAAAATCCATCATGAGGTTTAGAAAATACAAATAAATGAAAAAACTATAACAAACACCTTATCACAAATATTCTCTGACTGGGACCTTGACCCAAGATAACAGGGGTGAGTGAGCACGTTGTAGAATGAATTGTTTTAGCTTCATAATGATTCATGCCAAGAAAATATATGCAAACGAAAAACTGTAACTAGACCATAACAAACTGTTAACAACAATGCAAACACCACTGCCATTGCTGCCATCTGCAAAGTGACTGCTATGTCTTGCTTCACACTAACATGGGCTTGACAAAAATGTTCAAATATAGAGATACATATATATCGTATATACTCGCATATAAACTAGGTCCAAGTGCAAACAACATGGACCCTGATCTGCCGTCACATAATGCACCAGCAGATCAGGGTCTATGTTGTTTGTTCAACTGATTAGTTACAAACTGCATAGACCCAGATCTGCTGGCGCATTATGCGATGGCAGATCTGGGTCAATGCAGTTCGCAGTTGGTATCGGATTATATGCGAGTATATACGGTATACCGAAACAGTTTGGTTATCAGTTCACTGAATTTTTATTTGCTCAGGCTATTATGTACATGAATCCCTGAGGGTGTGTGAGCTGTGACACATATATTTATCCACTTTAATATATTACCATTATGAGCGAGGCAAACCAGTCATCAAAAGCACATTCCCGATCAAACATACAGATAATCATTGGACTGACATTTGAAAACCAATCTGTAAATCATTCTCCCCTTCTGCCCATGCAGCCAGGGGTTTTCATCATTAAAGTATTGATCATTAATATCCTCTTCAATGTTAGATGTTTGTTGTATCATGAACAGGATTTGTAATTTTAATTTGTGCATGAGAAACCATACTTTTAATCAGCTTAACTTAATACTTGTGACTAGAACCTATCCATGTATTAAAATGGCGAGCTAGATCAGTACAGAAAATCAAGGGCAATTACAGGGAATAACATCTTATTTTCAAGCTTTTCTCTGTCAGGAAGTTATTACAGACAAGGTTTTACCAACAAAAAATTGAGTTTATCTTCAACAAAATAGCACAGTCAGTAATAAATTAACAAAAGTTAGAAAAAAAACTACCAATCAAGTTTTATTGATATTTTTCAAGCTTTTTTTTTTTTGGAGGAAGCTATTGGAGAAAAGGTTTTACAATTTTACTTAGTTTACCTGAGGCTGCTACAAAGCAGAACACCTGTAATTGAAAAAATCATTTGTGAAAAAAACTTAAAGGTATTCAAATTTGATCAAAATTGTTTGCAGGGTATTTCAAATATATTTAAGACTGTCACAGCAGATGTTTAAAAACAGATCATGCAAAACAGATAAATAACAACAAATGCACAACGTAGACATGACAGATGCAACCCCATACTTTAAGATCACATGACCTTGGCTTGTGATCTAGTAGGATAAGTTTACCATTGATCAAAGGCATAACCAAAGCGGGTTTTCATGAAATATTCTCAACCTGAGTATGTACTGAACTCAAAATTTTGTCAGCT
The DNA here is from genome assembly GCA_029931535.1 of Margaritifera margaritifera. Lineage (NCBI taxonomy): Eukaryota > Metazoa > Mollusca > Bivalvia > Unionida > Margaritiferidae > Margaritifera > Margaritifera margaritifera. The sequence goes on from JAQPZY010001528.1 coordinate 3,415,164, forward strand.
GTAAATGTTTTCAAAAATCAAATTTAAGTTCTGTATCTAAATGTACTAAGCTTGAATAATCAACTTCAACCAAAATGCACATTTCATGCAATTATGCTACTGTAGTTTATAAATACAGAGTATGCAAAATTTAAGTCATATTTTTACTCAACGCTGAGACATTTTATGAAAGTGAGAGAGATCTGAAGGTTATAACAACATTCTTGTGCTTACACTCAAACTTGACTAAAAATATTGACGTCTGATTGGTAAATACTGGTAAAGACATTATAGCCAATCAGATATCAAAATTTTAAGCAGTTCGAGTTCAGTATTATGATATTTTTATAGCTTCCACGCCATGTGTACTATTACACTTACCCATATCTGCAGCTTCACTCTTTTGTCTTGTCTAAAAACTGTTTTTACTTTGAAATCTATCCCGACTGTGCTTACAAATGCTGATGTGAAGGAATCATCTGCATACCGGAACAAAAATGATGTTTTCCCAACACTACTGTTGCCAATTATCAACAGTTTGAACATATAATCAAAATTCTGGTCAGCAACGTCTTTCTGCCATTTGGAATCATTTGCTGAAGCCATCTGAAACAGATATGGAAAATAACTTATTGGTTAGTATCTTTTAATTGCAGTTTAGGGTGACATGCCCCATAATAGATAAGGTCTTCTTTATTATTGCAATTCTGTCATTTACAATACTGAAAGTTATTTCAATAGACAATGCAGATGAGGCTTTAGCAGAGACATCTAATACAATTGTGGTTAAGTTGCTGTTAAAGTGACTCTGTGGGGGTTAAAGTCCAATTAGTGCAAACCTGTTGGGAAATAATTTAAATTATCCATGTCTGGCATATTCTATTATAAAATACATATGCTATTATATTTTGATCCATTGCATTTTGTCAAGTCAAGTACAAAAAAATTAGCATTTATTTCTAAAAACAATAATATCTCATAACTTTGCTTTATATTTACATTGTACATGTCATATACCATCTTTTTGCTCGAGTTTATTTCTAAAAGGCTTGCTGCAGTTGCTCATTGTCCTGTGTCTATGTGGAATCAGAAGAAAACAATGACCAAGACAAATCTAACCAATGAAAATCTCCAATTTTAATAGACTATTGTTGTAAAGAGTTCAAATTTTCAAATCCACTTCTTTTTATAAATAAAATCCTTCTTGCACAGTGACCTTAAACTCAGTGAGAAAAAAAATTGTAACAACATATAACCCTGTTCGGATTTCAAAATATCAAAACTTCAGGATAAAACAATTTCTTGGTTATACAAGTTGGGATTAATGTTGATGACATAACAGACAATAACAACTGTATTTGTTAATGTGCAACATGTGCCCACCTCCAAACAGTTTTAAAACCCTGATCGGTGTTACACAAGAAGTGGAAATTGCAAGTCTACACTTTTCGTTTGAAACCACATATCGAATGAGCAACATAGATCCAATGTAATGGAGTATTATGCAATGGCAGGGCTATGTTGATCCTGTTTGCAGTGGGCAAAGTGTGTGTATGTGTGTACTGCCCCACCATATAAGCAGGTATGTGCCCCAATGGGTCATAAATACGGAGTCTTTCAGAACTCACCAGTCATAAAAGGACAGTTTTTTTGCACCAACCAAGCCCCAGGATTAAAAATTATGGAACAGCAAGATCCCAAAACTGAACTCTCTTGTGTTTGGTGCTGGGGTCCGAAGTCAAAAGATGCAAGCCAGACAGCTTCTGAGTGGTCTATACACCAGTTCAGGTTGAAAATTTTACATCCTTTAGGGCACACAATATTTAAAAAAGGGTATCTTTTGGGGCAGGCAATATTGAAAAAAGGTGGTCTTTACTGTGGTACATGCTCATATAGTAGTGCCCCCCCCCCCCCACCCCCACTGAGGCAGTGGGGTGAGATATACATGGATAATACAACAAACTATGCAATATTACCTAAATTAAAAAAAACAGGCTAAATATCATTCCGCAGTTAATAGGCAGTACCAGATTAATGGCCTTGACCTTTAAATAATAATCTGTAGTACAAGTGTTCATATAATATTACAGCTAAATCTATAATAAGCTGTAGTACAAGTGTTCATATAATATTACAGCTAAATCTGGAAAGGATTTAGATTACAGTCTTAAATGCCAGAGTTCACAATTCACATATTTGTAATGTTTACACTGACACTCTAAATGAAGATAGCAAACACTTTTCCTGAAAAAGAGTCCCTCAAAGGGAATGAAGTTCTACTGGCTGAAATAAAAAAAAACTTCAGGAATCCAAAGCAAGTCCAATTCTTCTGTCCTTCTATTATTTTTAGCGATGTACTGAAACCATCTCTGATATACTTTTACAAACCTCAACATACCAAATTTGCTAATTAAACTCTTTTATTACACATGTGAGTTAACATCTTCACAAGATATCTGTAAGTGCAGAATGAAATTCTTTGTCATGGCCTCTGACCTTGAAACTGCAATCATGGATAGAAGACCACTGAAGTTATCTCACGCAATGTAAAGATATATCCACATACTAAGTTTGGTTAAATCTATAATTAAAGTTTTTTAAAAAAATGAAGTTGCTGATGTGGTATCGTTCAAGGTATTCAGATATATGCACTGTGTTTGATAAAAATTCATACATACTTCTTTGTGTTATCATGCTTACAAGCCAGTACAGCTAAAATCCAGAGTCCAGACCCTTGACCTTTGACCCTAAAATCAATGTCAATATCAATATCTATCAACTTGTTCACTGGACTACAACTAAATAAAAAGTCTGGTCAAAATTAATTTGTATATGCACAAGTCACTGTGCTGATGTACAACCAACTACATATAGTGAGAAGTGTTTTAGTGAAAACCCCCATGTCAATATGACCATCCCTTAAAGAGGAGTATTGATAACATGATTTTCAAGATTGATCAGCACCATTTTTATTAAGAATCAACTAGATACCATAAGAAATCTTTTAGTGAAAGTCCCATGTCTATATGGCCTTCCTGCAACAATGTTTTAAAACTGTTTTTGTTTTTGCAGTTAATAATATATACTGTCAACTAAGACAACCATCACCTACTGTGTAGAGCTACAGTAACATGCAAGTGAAACTGATTTGTCCCCAGATGTTAAAAAAATTAACACCTACTTGATATGGAAACAAGTAAATATATCAGCCTTAATTTCCCATGGGTCATCCCTGAGTAACAGTTAATCAGGTATGCCATGTCCTCTAAAATATTACAATGAAAATGTTATGGTAGTCAATAATTCAATATCCAAGACAAATACTCTAAATAATAATAGCATTGGAGGTGTGAGCCAATATTTTGTTAATCATTTGTTTTGAATGATAGAATTTATTATCTACAATTCTTTTTAAGTGCTGCTATTTTTATTGCAACTGCTAGATAAGTAAAAACAACTAACTTGTGAATGAAGGTCACAGTACAAGACAAGTTAACTTTCATTGCAATTGCTAGATAAGTAAAAACAACTAACTTGTGAATGAAGGTCACAGTACAAGACAAGTTAACTTTCTCCTAAACATGTATCTGCATGTTTATGAAAGCTCTCTCTTTTTTTGTCTCCAGTACATTAATTTCTCCTATTGGAATGATTCTCATTGCAATGGCTGGTTGTCTTTTCATGTACATACATGTGCATGTAATTTTACTACGATGTAACTTCCCTAAATAATAAATTCCCCCCCCTCCTGTGTTGCAGCAAGTATCATGTTTGACAAAGTACTATTATCTTCATAAATGTTTTACATCTAGCAGATTTACTCCATCTTTTATCTATTGGTTCATTCATTCATCCATTTATTTATCTACTGTACATACTGTATCTATCTATCAAGCCAGCTAGAATCGTGAGAAGTCTTCTGGTGAAAACCCATGTTGATATGACCAACCATTCAGGAGAAGAAGCGATAACAAGACTTTCAAGATGGCCACTGTTGTGGCCATATTGGATGTCTGAGCAGCATCCTTTTCATTTAGAACCAACTAGATCATGGGATGAATGTGTGTGTGGAGTCTCATGGCAATCCTCCAAGTAGTTTAGGAGGAATAGTGAAAACAACAATGTCCTAATGGATGGAGAGACAATGGATGACAGACAACAGGCCATCCCATAAGCTGTTCTGGTCTATGGTCAGTAGAGCTAGAAATGATTACACACCATCTAGAAGGTCAAGTAACATTAAATAGATTCCTTATAATAAGCTTTAAAACTGTTACAATTATCCAAATGATGATGATAATGATCATAATAATGATGATGATGATCATCATCATCATCATCTTTTGAAATCCCACTGAAATTCCCACTACATAACAGCATTTATGATATGACTTTCTGCAATCGATATTATTGTGTACGCTGTAAAATAAAGCGACTCTAGTGTTTGTACGTTGGTTTATTGTTACTTATATTATATTAATATCTTTTTTAATGGTTTTTTCTGGTTTAACTTGATCAGACATAAGCTGAACACATCATTTCTATCAATAATGCCTCATATATTGCCCCAAATTACTATGTGTTTGCCAAGACTATAAAAACTATCTCTATTCACGCTACTGTAACTGCATCGATTACTCTTAATATGTGGTTTCATATTTGTATGACTTCAAACAGGTATTCCTGGTTGTCCTTCTTTATCTATTCCAAACTGGAGGTGGGGAAAGTTTTAGTCTCCAAACTAGATGTGGGGAAAGTTTTGGCTTCAAAGGCAGTAAATCCAAATTCTTTCCTGTTTATTGTTAACCTTCAGGATTAATTCTAAGGTCATTGCATATATTGTCATAATACATGCTAGACTATACATTTGAGTATTTTGAGCTCATGCATTACAGTACAGTGTGTCATTTCAAAGTTTATGGACCAGGCTACAGAAGATTATTTTCTACCGATATTTTTTAAGTATTTTTTTAAACATTTTAATATATGATGCAATGTAATTCTTATTGAATAAGGCATCTGTATCATAGTTTGCACAACCTTGAAAAACCCTGAATGTGAGGGGCCTGCCTTGAAAACTTCTTGAATTTTGAACAAGTTGATTTTATCTTTGAAAAGTCATTGAATTTGTTGAAAAACTCCTTGAATTTCTCTGAGGGAACATAAACTGTTAAAACTTAAAAAAATATATCACTCTTTAAATTCAGAATTTGTGTTGTTTACATATTTTCCTAAACAAATGAATACCCAGTACCGGTAGGTAAATAAAATGGGATAAAACTGGGTGGATCAAATGACACATGACATTAGTACATATATACTGTATTTGCCGGCCTAAAAGTCAATGCGGAGTATAAGTCGAATTCGCTAATTTCGTCAATTTTCAATCCTTCATTCATATATAAGTCGATGTGGAGTATAAGACGAAGCCAGATCAACACCTTGGCTTCGTCACTTTCGCTAGTAACTTCCGTTTTCATGAATATTAATGGTATCACTATGCTATTCCAGATTAATTGGGAAAATGATTAAGATGGTCTGTACATGTGTTATTTATACGTATTATTTATTGGTACAATGTACGCAATGATATGAACCCGTTGTGAAAAAATAAGTGCAACTTGTATTCTTACAGCAACAGTAACCTCATTATCAAATTATATGTACAATAAAAAATAAAAGAACTCCATTAAGACTTGTTGTTTTTAGTGAATGCGTGTATGTATGTGTTTGTGTGTGTGTGTGTGTGTGAGAGAGAGAGAGAGAGAGAGAGATGAAACAACGCTATGTCAGTTTGTAAGAACGTATGCATTCAGAGCAGTTTTTACTTGTAGCTTTTGGAGAGAGAGAGAGGTTACAGGATGATTGTAATATGTATTGTTGAGTTAACTGATGATTGTGATCTTACTCATGTACAGGTGCATTACTGTATTCCATTATCAATTAATATCTCTGAACAAACAGTTCATTCTTGTTTTTATATCCATTATCAGAAAGAACCAAATGGCTTTGCAGTGTTATTTACATTCTAAGTAATATGCCTGCAGCTTTGGCCAGGTCATTCCAGTTGACCTGCAATAGATTTGATCAAATTAGTGAGGCTACCAATAGGGAAATGAGGCTTCCCATAGGGTATTGTAATCGATCCTGTAAAGCATGTTAATGTATGCAGTACTGTGTAATGACCTGTAATGCCAGGTGCTTGCTCATGTAAGTTTCTCAGCCAGTGACATCTTTTGATCTCGCCGACAGAAGCGTCGGAGCTTTGAATTCATGACCAAAGATCAAACCAAAATGCCGCATAACTACAGGAAGTGTACATGCACTTACTGATAAAGGGTAACTTTATTTCGTGGGAATATAGAGTTCATTGTATTTGCAAAGAAAACAACACAGCATGCTAAATGGTCATCTTGGATTTAAACTAAATGGAGTCTATATGGATATAAATATTGTGAATATTTAAATATAAATTATATATCTTTGAAACTGAAAGAGTATGGGATGTATTGTTTTCATTTCCATTGACTATTTTATTACTGTTTTCTCTCTTTGACAAAAGCTTCAGATAAAAGGGATCAGTAAGGTACATTAAGCAAAATAGCACGAAGAAGGGCTGAAATCTCTCTCTCTCTCTCTCTCTCTCTCTCTCTCTCTCATATCGGGGCATATTTTATTTCGATCACAAGATGCTATAAGAAAAATGTGCAATGGAATATCCATGTCCATGTCTTGGTTATCCGTTTTCTAACTTGTCTATTCTAATACACACATATGTAAGCATATTTAAACAACATATATTACTAGTGCATGCTGCTTTAGCGCAATTACGTCTGATGCACGTGAATTTAATACTGACAATCACGTAAATATTTCGGAATCCCTCTCAATGTCAGGCCCTATAATTTTTCGCACACGATCTCTTACCCAAAAAGATAATTATTTTTTTACACTATACTTTTCGTGCTTTTAATTTTTTTTTTAAATTTTTTTTTCACGTACGATAAATTACATTAACATATGGTAAAGCAATTTCAACTACATAATCCATATATAAGTCGATTCGGAGTATAAGACGAAGCCCATACTTCCAGGTCAAAAAGTGTCGACTTATAGGCCGGCAAATACGGTAGTTACCAGATGGAATAGCATCCATTATCCATAGTGGTGCACTCATAAGTTACGATTTTGTCTAATTTTACATCCATTTATGTTGTGATAAACAAAGTAACATATGGAGAAAGTTTGATTTCTGTCCAAAAAAAAAAACTCCTTTAAAACGTTTGGTACTTAACTCCTTGAAAAGTCCTTGAATTTAACATCTCTCTGGGGCTGTATGAACTATGTAAAAATATGTCTTTATGCCCTTTGTACTTGATTGTACATATATGCTATAAATAGGATGGCATTTGTAATCTCTATTAGTTGTAATTATCAGTCTAAATATTTATCTTCATTTTCAAAAAAATATTATTGATGTACATGTATGTTTCTTTCACAAGGGAAACCAAAACAATGCAATAATAATAATTAGTCCATATTCATGCAATAACTGGATTTTGGAAATAGTATGGAAATTAATGGAAGCCAAGACAAATTAAGAATAAGTACAACATGCACTTTTATGAAATATCATTTATTGTGTAAGAGCATCGAAAGTACCACTTGATGCACATCAGAGCATATATTTCTACATGTATGTATGCTTGCAGGTACATGTAGTTAACAAACAGGGGCATAGCTAGGCAATTTTTTGATGTACGCACACTAATGGGACAAGGGTGTTGGTGGATATCCCAAATATTTAAAATATGGTATTTTGATTTTGTGTCTGTGTGTATGCCTAGCTAGGCCACTTATAAATATCACAAGCAATGTTACGACAGTTTGTACAGGTATGAAATTTACACCTGCCATGGTTGTGTTAACAGCGTCGGGGTGTCTCACATCTGTTTCCTTAGTGTGTTGACTCCAATGGTGGGTGCAATATCGGGATCCGACAACTAATTCATTTTCCATTAGGATCAATGTTAATATTTGCAAAAATAAAACTATTTTGTGCACTCCATGACCAAGTACACAACATATGTACTTCTTAACTGAAGAAAGCAAAAACTTTCTGAACATTTAAAATTATGTGCTTCACTGCATTTTCTCTAGATGAATGTCCCTAAAGCAGGCTACCAATGCAAGCTACCTTAATCATCAGTTTTGCAACAGGTTGGCACAAGATAATTTTAGCCTCACGGAAAAACTGAAATCGTGTGCTTGCACTCGCAGAATCTATGCAGATTTTGAAATCAGTGATAAAAGTCTTGTAAAATTAAAAAAGAAAAATTCCACGATGATATTACAGTCAATGACCTGATCTTCAAGTATTAAGTACAGTATCCAATCTTCCCTAACATCGAGATTGGCACCCTGCTCAATTAATAATTATAGGTCTGATTCCTATAATCGGTGACAAGTGCCATAAAACCCACTACGAATGCATTAAAATCCGTGACAGAGTCCTGCGATTTAGGGCGGGTACCCATCTTATGTAGTGGACACCCAAATCTGCTTATTCCCTTACCACCCATGTCCACGACTATGGTACAGAGTGGACAATCCAAAAAAAATCCCCAATGCATGTACTATTTAATAAATTCATAGTACATGGTGAAATAATAGGCAGGGCACCCGAGACTTATAAGGGACCTATAAATTCAACCCAGTGGGCCTTACAAGCCTCTTTTTCTTGAAAAGCTGGAGTAAATATTGCTCTTTTTCTCGATGCATTGTATAGACCCAGATCTACCAGTAAGTCATGCAATGGCAGCTCGGGATCTGTGCTCTCAACTAGGTGTCCATAATACATGTGCATGAGTACATACAGTAAATTCAAGGTAGCTTGTAAAACATTGGAGTATTTAACTTTTTTGAAAAATTGATATTTTTACATACCTAAGGGTCAAAGCGATCCAATATTACTAAAAACTATATAGGCTGATCTGCATTTTCTAGCTCTGCATTTAGGTAAATATCCATCCTCATTCATAATGGGATATCACAGAGAAAAGTAAAGGAAACACCAACTGTTCATAAACTAATAGCTGAATGAGCATTTAAAAATTCATCAAATTTGCACAGATTCCTCTAACCAGACACATCATGAAAAGTCCATGTTGGTGAGTGAAATTTTTGACTGTGACACAGCTATTGACCTAGCATCAAAATTCATTGACCTAGCATCAAAATTCATTGACCTAGCATCAAAATTCAGGCAAATAGCTTGAAATGCCGATATATAGCTTGATGTAAATTGCTAGTGATTTCCCAAGGTGCTATACACTTTTTGTTGATTTTATCTTTTTTTTAAAACACTGTTCTTAATATTATTTAAATTCTGTAAAAAAAAAAACTTTTATTTTGCATTATTCAATAAGAAACAGGAGTATTTATCCTGTCATCTTACGTCCAATCCTTCCCAGAGTTCATAGTGCTATGACACACTGAGGTATCAACTGACATCATATTAATGATGTAATAATGTCAGGATCATGTCATTTTGAGCTACACAGTAAATCTTGATATTACAAATGCGGACATCATTAAGCCAATATTTTAAAAGGACTTACCCTCATACCCGACCTTTTATTTACAAATGGATGCTACCAATGTATACAAGGACCACTATCTCATGTCTGACTAGATGTCACTTTGCATGTACTGCTTACCTAGCTGCACTAAGTAATAAAGGTACTGACAGATGTTCCTAATTTATGTAACTTCCGGTAAGCTCCTGGAAAAGAACAGAAGATGCAAATATTGCAAAGAACACTCCTGATTACTGCAAACTTCCCTGTGGCAAATGGATAAAAATATGAAAATCAAAGGAAAACAGTCAGCTGTGCTCTCCACTAACAGTATTAATAATTTTAATGTATACATTTCCTACAGCCTTATACAGGTAAACAATAATCTATCATCTGTACAGACTTTATCTCACAGTTTCAGCATTCACAAAACTATTCATCACCCTGAAACTATCAAGTTGCATGAATGCAAAATGGCATTGAGATTAAAGAAAAGAATTTTTACATATATGTAAAAAAAAGGATAATTCCGACAGCTCACCTCTAGACTGCCTGTAGTAAATAACGTTATGTACTGGATATAGTAGATACAGAGTCACATGTTCTATACCAAGTACACAAAAATGCAAACTTGTGTTTCAACTTGAAGCATAATAAATGTCCATCCTATAAAAATGATAGTGTTGGTTGGTTTGTTTAACAGCACTTGTAACATATTATTGGCTATATCATGCTGAGGAAATAGTACCCAAGTACCTTTCCCAAAGACATGCCCTGGAAGCTGACCTGGGCAGGCCTTGGTGGGTATCGAACTCGTGAACTTTGGTTTACAAGTCCAACGCTATACAAACTGATAATGAGCTATCAACTAGCTGATGTGATGAAGTAAGGAATCCTTCAGTAAATTAATGCAAGAGACTTGCATCATCCTGCAAATATGCTGTAAAATGTGGATAATATGCCCATACTTATTTTTGAATGTGGATAATATGCCCACACGCTTATTTCTGAATGTGGATAATATGCCTATACACTTATTTTTGAATGTGGATAATATGCCCACACACTTATTTTTTGAATGTGGATAATATATGCCCATACACTTATTTTTGAATGTGGATAATATGCCCATACACTTATTTTTGAATGTGGATAATATGCCCATAAACTTATTTTTGAATATGGATAATATGTCCACATACACTTATTTTTGAATGTGGATAATATGCCCCCATACACTTATTTTTGAATGTGGATAATATGCCCACACACACTTATTTTTGAATGTGGATAATATGCCCATACACTTATTTTTGAATGTGGATAATATGCCCACACACTTATTTTTGAATGTGGATAATATGCACACACACTTATTTTTGAATGTGGATAATATGCCCACATACACTTATTTTTGAATGTGGATAATACGCCCATACTTATTTTTGAACGTAGATAATATCCCCACTCTTATTTTTGAAAATAGGTTGTCTGTGCTTATTTGTTATATTTACTTGTCGATCCTGCAATGTATCACGCTGCAGCTATTTGTAATGTTTTGATATTTATTCTAATCAACCAGATTCAACAGCATACTGCTGATGGTAGAAATCAAGGTAAGGCAGAATTAAACAAAATAAATAACTGACATATTAGAAATAGTTTTTATTTCACACCTGTGCTTATTTTTGCTACAAAATACTGGAAGGCTCATGTACACTTATTTTCATGTAAGTGCCTATCATCCACATTTTACGGTACACATTCTTCTTGGCTTTGTTTCAACATTTGATCCAGATCACCTCCAAATTGCAATAAAGTGATGAATGTTAAAAGGTCCGGAGCTGACTATTTTCTATACTGTGTACTAATACACACCTGTATTTATAACCTAAAGCATCATGGCATGTCCTGGTTATTACAATGAATAGTGTACAATCTGTTCCCACAAGATGGGACATCCCGGCTTGCATGTATTTGCACTGTTTTGCACATATTCAAACTTCCTACTGGCTTTTATTTTTCTACACTCTGGTGCCAAAGTTGTTTAACCCTATGAAACATAATTTCAGATTCGATTGACAGAGTCTATTTAGATAATATAATAATAATGAAAATTGGAAAGAATTATATCAGAACTAACAAGATTCAAGTTAAGATGTTCTTAATATTTTACTCAGGCTTTATTGTTAAAAAAAATTACTGATAAAAATATTGAATTTTGAATTGATGATTATCACATTTAGACACTACTTTGAATGAATATTATTTGTCCTGAAAATAATGCAGAATAAAGTCTTAAGTGTAACTTTTACAGCAAAAATTTAGAAAATAAGAGAGTACAATTTCTAACAAATCTAACTGCTGCTGGAACCCAGGGGCTACCAGAATTCTGGATATGGGCTATCATATAAGGAACGAACTCTGGCAGCCTTAAGTGGGTTCCTACATTAAAGCATGAATGGTCCGAATTTTTATCCAACAATAAAAACATGTCATATTGAAGAATGATGATTAATGACTCATAACATGGAAAAAAGGAAGTATTACAGCTCACTCAGAATGTTGTCGACTTTTTCTGTTGCATACTAGAAAAATCTTGGATGTAAATAGTGGCCATTTTTAACTGCCCTTATGCCTGTTGTGATTATTACATCATAATAACTTCATTGATGTCACATGGTTCAATAACATGTAATCACTAATAGCAACGTAAACAGTAGTTTCAGAAACTGAAAACAGAAAGATTTCTCCATTTTTTTAATTCAACCTTTCCAGGAATTATATTAAAAGTTAAAAGTGCAGGTATTTCATTGATTACTGGAAAGTTGTGAAATTTTATTTTCAACATTCAACTGGCATTATGCAGACCTATTCTTCATACCTACCTGGGTGTTAGTCTTCCAATAACTTGCCAATTTGGGGAAGTATCACTATGATTATTTCTGAGTCTCTTTTGAGAGTTGAAGTTATTGGACTCAAATTGGAAAGAGACAAGGATGTTCATGTCAAACTGTCTTTTCTAGGTTACTGAGTTTAATTGGAGTCTCCAAGTTCTATTCTCTTTAGCACAAGGCTACCATCATGATTTTAAAATTTTGTACGACCCTTTAATATCTGCAGAGATTAAGCTAATATATCATAGGACCCTTCCCAAAATGCAAAGGTCCCTTTCTCTTTCCTAATTTCAAGTCCAGCAACCCTTTTCCCTCCTTGTTTGACTAATTTTAAATAAACATTTTGTTGAAATTTTGTCAAACTTTTAGATATTCCTTGTTTAAGCAGGACGAAATGTGGTCAAATCTGTTGCTAAACATCATAATTTAACTGGAAACATTCCTTTTTATACATATTATTAACAGAAAAGATACAATGATGTTACTAATTTGAGTACTTACATGTATCACTTCCCAATACAGCAAAAAACAAATTTTTCTAGTTTACTCTCTGATATGATCAATGCTATTCAAAGGATGTTTACAAGGACACAGACTGAATAATGGCACAGCTGTCACAATTCATGACACACCACAAATATTTGTAATGCCAGTGTCCATTATTGTTTGCCAGCTGGTGCATTAGACAAAGGAACAAACTGGTCAATACATTGTTCTTGTAATGTACATTGACATTTCAACACCAAAACTGCTCAAGGGTGTGGTAATGAGATATACTCACGTATAATCTAGGTACAAATGCAAACAACATAGACCCTGATCTGCTGTCGCATAATGCGCTGGCAGATCAGGGTCTATGTTGTTTGTTCTACTGATTATTCCTTACAAACTGCATAGACCCAGATCTGCCAGTACATCATGTGATGGCAGATCTGGGTCTATGCAGTTTGCAGTTGGTATTGGCTTATACGCGAGTATATACGGTACAGTACAACCTGGTTGATCTAACTTCCATGTATCCAAATACACTTTTTTTCCCCTTCATTTTGAAATTATCTTTTTTCTTATTAATTATTGATATAAAAATTAAATTTAAAAATGCTTGGCTATAAAATTTATTCAATGATACCAAGCATTCATTGGCATAATCTTGTTTCAAAAATTTTATTGTTGTTGCTGTTATTATTATTATTATTATTATTATTATTATTATTATAGTTCTACCAATACAAACAGTTTATTTAAACCATGGCTTAATAGTATGTAGAAAACACTTTAAAATTAATTTGGAAAAATAATGAATGATTTTTAAACAACTTTTGAGCTAAATTAAAAATGTGCCCAGTACACCTTGACCTAATACAATTGTATAACTCTTATGCTGAAATGTCTTTTATTATATACTTAAGTGTGAAATATAGAAACTTACTGACAAAATAATTTTCATATTTTTTCATTCCTATATTTTCACATATGAAAAATATATCCTTATATTTTCACATGTGAAAATATAAGATTTCCCATCATGCCATGTGACGCTTGATTGAGTATGCCTACAGAAGTTACATGTATACCTGAAGCAAAAAAAATGAGCACTTTGTGAGCTAGAACAAATAAATAGAAACTGCATTAAATTTCAGACATGGAAATTAATTTTTGCTGAGTAAATTTCACTTGATGCCATTCGCATCTCTATGAAGTTATTTCCCCGTACTTCCTTGACAACAATGATAAACCCGCTGTGATGCATTGCTGAATCAGACTCGCTTTGTGGTCAGATATGATCAAATAGTTTTAAAAATGGCAAAAATGTAATTTACTGCGACAAATCAGGTCATCCCAAACTGCGCCGGTTGATCTGGGTCTATGCAGTTTGTAAGGAATAATCAGTAGAACAAACAACATAGACCATGATCTGCCGGCGCATTATGCGATGGCAGATCAGGCTCTATGTTGTTTGTATTTGGACCTGGATTATACACAAGTATATATGGTATATTTTTTGTAAACCCTTCCAAGTCTAGAAACATGGGCAGTACTTATAAACCCATTGAGAATCAAAAGTAGGTCCCATGTTATCAAATCTGATGGTGGAAGTGAGGTTTCCAAAATTGGCAACACAGACATGTCAACATCATAACACAAAGTTACATGTAGTAAGACTGACAACTTAGTACAAGAGAATTGAGTATAATATCTTCCCCCACCAAAAAAAATAGATGCCCACAGAGTACCTTTTTAATTTGTAAGTAAGGTAAAATGTGCAAAATGAAAACTCTCATTTACTTTGTGCAACCATGCAAGAACGTATAGAGTTCATGTGAAATCCTAGTTTTGCACTGAATTCTTATACCACAGGTACACTGGTGTACCTGGGAAAAAAATTTGAATTTGAATTGAATGGCATATTATGAATTCAGATGCTTATTTGTACACAAGTATCTTTTAGTACTGTCTATACTTGCATATAAGTCAAGTCCAACTGCAAACAACATAGACCCTGATCTGCCATTGCATATTGTGCCAGCAAATCACGGTCTATGTTGTTTGTTCTACTGATTACTCGTAACAAACTGCATAGACCCAGATCTGCTGGCACATTATGCAAAGGCAGATCTGGGTCTGTGCAGTTTGCAGTTGGACTGGACTTATAAGCAAGTACGTACTGTATGTTAGATGTATCAACAGCCTATTGTCTTTTTTATATACTTGATGAAGAATAAGATTAAAATGGATAGAATGAATGATTTTCAGCATAAAATATGCACAATTATCATCACCTCATATACTTTACAGCAATAATTCAAAATATGTCATCACAGAATTATACTCTTCATTGGACAGTATTGAAATGTATATACATGTTATTTTGTAAATTAATACACACACAGTAATAAGAGTAGAAGCTTTAAACACCAGTTACAAGTACATGCAAATATTTATAAAAAATGAGCTTATCATTGTACAAGATACCTGTGAAGATGTTTGATTTACACACTGTTTTTACTTACCATTAAAAGCTAGCGATATGACCCTGAAATAAGTTGATTGTGGAGCCTTGAATATATATATCTGATTACTTCTCTAGACTTGTTGACCCAGGACTTTTCTCAAAACCTGTGACTTTCTGGAACACGGTCTATTGAAAGTTTACAAAAGAGGACAATAGACAAATAAACAAAATTTAGGCCACTGCTAATCCAGTAATAAGCATCAACATCCACTTCCAACTGGAAAGAGCTACTGCAATCTACTGAACCGTACAATATATTAATTGGATCAACCCTGATCAGCTACCACAGTGTGTCTGTGGGCAGGCACTTTACTCGAATTGCCTTGGCAAACCAAAATATACTATATTAGGAATACCTAAGGTTCAACTCCTGTTTAAGATATGTGTGATAATCAATACTGCTGAAAGCTGAATCTTTATAATTTATTCCAGCTGAAGTGTGACAAGTGAATCTGTAACAAGATAAACAAAAAAAAGAGTATTTACCTCTGGCTATTGGATCTGTGAAATGATACGTCAAGTATGACTGTGGAATACTGATACTGTTAGGAGTGTCTCTAACTCTCTTACACAAATATGGCTGAATAGTTGCCCCTCTAGTTGATTTTTTTTTCGTCTACAATCAATACCATCCGAGCTAATGCAGCAACAACAGCAGTGGAGGGGGAGTAGGAGAAAAATCTATAATTCTCTATTCATCTCTCCCAGGGGTTGTCTCAAAACAAGTCTTGATTTGTTTCATTAAATACTGATCAATGATTTGCTTGTGATAGTGAATTTTGCTGATAATATGCGATATTTCTTAAATCTCAATTTCACCCAATTTCATAGATTTTATGATTATATTAAATAGTAAGTTTCATGGAAGAAAACCAAATCACATCTAAATTCCTGAAGCTACTCTTGCTTAAAATTATACTCCTGAACCATGATGAGCCTGGATGCTTGACAGTAAGCCCACCAACCCACCTGTATACAAGATTTTAAAAAATTTGTATTTAAGAAAAGCTTAAGCTTTTACTGATACTATTAAAAACATGGCAAAGGCTGGCTCTTTGGTGTTATTATTTGATGTACTGATACCGTATCCATCTATGTATAACACACATCTGTACTCCGATCACGACAGACCTACATCTGAGGTCACATCAAACACAAGCACTATAAATACATGTACTATAAATCTATTGATTATACTCATTAGAGACTGAAGAAAAAAAATTGAATTAAGTCTAATCATTTAGATCATCTTTCTCAACTCCTCAAAAGAAAATATAATGCATTTATATAATTTTGTACAAGATCAGCATATTAACTGCATATCTTCTAGTAACATATTTATCTGACAATAACCCATGCCAGACGATAAGCCCAACCAATTCCTTTAACATACATGTATTTGGGCAAATATTTACTACCAATACCTGTGTCTGTTTAAAAGCCCACCGCTACTTTTTGAAAAATTTATTAAGCTGGCTTATCATAGAAGAATTACTGTATATATAGGGATCTAACCTAAGATCGCAATGACTATACATTTTATCAGGCCCTGAACTGTGGTCAAACTTTTGCATGTACCTTTATCAATCATTTGATGTAGGGCTACTTTTGTTTGCAGAAAACATGCTGTCTGGAGACAAAGATGACGAGGTAAACAAAATTGCAATTTTTAAGATTTTAGACAACTTTTCAATGCGATGCCATTGTCAGCAGTATAGCAGCCATTGCAAATAGTAGAGAGAACTTGAGTTACTAGCTGAGTTACCTTCTCCAATTTAATTTCATTGACATGAAAACAAAATTGCTAAAATAAGTAGAACTGCCACTTGAAAGAGCAGAGATGCAATTACACACAATTCAGACTTGATTCTATACCAAAATCGTGATATCCACTACTTGAAAGCAAAATAATATGTTCAGATAAAGATAACACTTGATCACTTACAGAAATTTTGTCTAATTATATGCTTCATTGGCAAAATGAGAAAGAGTACCAATATTTTTGCCACCATGAAAACTTTACCAGCAACATAACGTATCAGTTCAAATGACTCCATCAATATTATGTAACATCATAAAGAAGTAGGAATGAATGGGATACATTTTTTAAGAATTTATTATAGGGATGGGTCTTTTAAATCATTCACGTCAAGCTAAATTTAATTTTGAAGAGAAAACATTGTGTTTCAGTTTGTGTTTCAATGATGGCTGTATACAATAGTAGTTGAATGTTTCTTAAAGTTTAAAGTTTATAAGAAATAGGTTATTGAATTTGTACTGAAAAATATTTATGTGGACTCATTTTGGTGGGCTGACTTGCAACCTCATCATCCACTTCCAAAACAATCCTTCCACATTAATATTTTTCAGTACTAATTATAAAGATCTATAAAGGACCCAAGAACAGTACAAGATCAGTGTATCAATTTTCTTATATCGTCTGTGCATTTAGATACTCGTAACTTACACCACCGTAAAGGAGATATTTCAAACTTTTCCCACAGGTACGATTTAAGTACCTTACTGATTTTTTAATGGCCCTTTTGCTCTAAGTTTCTGCATTGCTTTGCATCTTCTCTACCTGGAACCAGTGTGGAGGTTTACACTTCCGTCTATTTTGGAGTGAATGTGACTACTGGCTCATTATGAATTCCAAAAACTAAAATGAATTTAAATTAAAATCAAATTCAAGTTTTATTCTGATTCAGGAGCATTTGGAAAATAAAATGTCACGCCTGATTTCAACTAATCTGTTCATTTACTATCTGTTCATTTAATATTGTATATGTAAAGGTCATGACCCTGAAGTCACCTGCATAGAAGATCTGCACAATTATCATTCAGGTCCGACCAGACATCATAAGAAGTCTATTGGTGAAACACCATGTTGATACGACCATCCATTCAGGAGGCATATCAAAAACAAAAATTTTCAAGATGGCCACTGTGGTGGCCATATTGGATGTCTGAACAGTTGCATTTTAATATGAGACCAATTAGACATCATAAGAAGTCTTCTGGTAAAAACCCCATGGTATGACATTATGTTCTGAAGGAATAGTGATAACAAGATTTTCTAAATGGCTGCCATAGTGGCCATATTGGATGTCAGATTAGCACCATTTTCATTTAGGACCAACTTGACATCATAAGAAGTCCTGCAGTGAAAACCCCATGTCAATATAATATTCCATTCAGGAGGCGTAGCGATCACCATTATTCAAGATGTGTGCCGTGGTGACCATACTGAATGTCTGAGCGACATTATTTTTATTTAGGACCAACTAGACCATGGGTTGAATGTGTGTGTAAAGTTGATGGCAATCCTTGAAGTAGTGCAATGAACAGGCGGATGACAGACAACAGGTATCTGGTCTAAGAACAGTAGAGCTATGAACAAAATATAACCAAAGTTAGAGAAGCATGAAATATGGGTCATAGTGACCTACTTTTCCGATGAGGGTATATTACTCATCAAGATGCATCCCCTCATCAAGTTTCATGATTTCAGGTATAACAGTATGTATACATGGTCGTGACACTAATGTATATGTATATACAAAGTTAGCCCCCTCCCCAGAGGGCAAGAGGTACAAAATTCACTCCAGACTGTTGCCTAAGACCTAGAAAGAAAGAGTGGTTGTGATGCAGTGAGTCTGTACATGTGTATATCCTTTTATAAGTGCAGTTTCCGACACCAACACCCATGCCCAGGGACCAACAGCTGTCCTCTGCTTCACAGAGGCAAGCTAAACATAACATCAAGTAATGTTGATTCTCTATATATTTTACAAAATTCCAGCCAAAAAAGCAGAAATTTCTAAACCCTATCTTTCAGAGTCAAAACATCGCTGGTACTGGGTTCTGGTCTCAGGTCTGAATTTTAGTCTTCCTGTTGTAAGAGGTAAAATAGTTTGGTCAAAAGTAGCACACAGAAAGGTTAAGGAGGTGCTCTACAGATTTTATGTACTTCTGAGAGAGTGAAAGGTGTAAGGTGAAGTTCTTTGAATTTGAAACATGCACAATTAAGAAAATGTTGGCATACCTCTATGCTATTTTCATGTACTGTGGCTGAAATTTCTTTACATATTGTACTTGTGGAAATTGTACATAATCTAAGCACACAGCTGACAAAAATGGCTGCTTCCATGTGCTCGAAAAATCAGCCTGAAGTAGTTCAAAGTACACTATATTTAGCAGTTATTAAAATAGAGAAAACAAATTTTGCCAGAAAAGGCAATACCAGCTTCTGAAAGTACAATGAATGAATTACAAAATATATAAAAAGTACAAAAAGTTATCAGCTCTTTTTTCTACAATTTACCTTTGAAGTCCAGGAAGTGAAATTGACCAAGGGAAGCTTCCAGTTTTTTGATAGGTGCACATCTGAAGTAAGACCAAGCTGTATACTTTATAACCCAAATTGCACCCATCAATCATACACCAAAATAAATAGAATTAAAAGTTCTTTTAACAATACCTAAGATATTCAAGGTCTTTTTTGAATAGCCAGGATAACCAGCGAGGAAAACCTGGGAAATTCCTCTTCTTTAAAAATCTAACCCTATGCAAAATACGAAACTGTAGAGCATCACCTAAGCTGTGCAAAAATTAAGATAAGTTTGACATTTGTCCAAAAGAGGGGATGAAATCTTGACTTAATAAAAACAAACAAAAGTATCTTATACATCCGCCATATGTTCAATAATCATCTATGTAGGTAACTAAAATTTTGTGCAGAAACCATTTTTCTTCTTTCAGTAAGACTGACCATGAGCTTTGTCCTTTTGACCAGAAAATCAATAGGCTTCTTCCTTAGCCTAAGCTCAAGCCATCCACAAAGTTTGGGCAAGATCTGTGATGTAGAACTAATGTTATTGTGCACAAACCATTTTTCTTATTTCTGTCAGTGACCTTGGTCTTTGACCTTTTGACCCCAAAATCAACAGCGTACTTCCTTACCCTAAGTGCAAGCCATACACAAACTTTGGTTGAGGTATGTCATGTATAACTAATGTTATTGTGTGGAAACCATATTTATTCTTTCAGTTAAAGTGACTTTGACCTTTTGACCTTTTAACTTTAAAATCAATAGCGTTTTTCCTTACAGCAAATGCAAGCTATCCACAAAGTCTGCTGACTGTAGATGATTGATAACTCGAGTTATACCGGTAATGTGGAAATCAGTCTTTCTTCTTTCAGGCAGTGACCTTGACCTCTGACCTTTTGAGGGTTCTTCCCTTACCCCAAATGCAAGCTATCCACAAAGTTTGGTAACTACTGATGGTGGAGAACTGGAGTTATTGTGCAGAAACTGCTTACCTTCTTTCAGTCACAGATACAATGACCTTTGAGTTTTTGAGCCCAAAATGAAACGGTTTCTTCCCTTTTTCAAGTGCAAGCTATCCAAAAAGTTTTGTAACTATAGATGGTTGAAAACACAAGTTATATTGTGGAAACCAAATTGGTAACAGACAGATGGATGGACGGACATCGTAACATAATATGTTCTGCCTTATGGCAGACATATAAAAAGGAGGCAAATTTTACACACCAACCTCTACGCATGTTTTGAAGAAACAGCCAATCCCAAAAAGCTCCCTCGGACAGATTATTTTCATTTACCACAATCTCAGGCAAGAATTCTAAATTTAAGTCTAGCAGTAAATTAAAAGAAACACAAGGATTTAGACCATAAAGTATGTATCTGATAATCAACAACAGTCAAGTCTGGATTATGCAAAACTTGATTATCCCAAATTTTGGGGTTCATCCAAACCAGCAGCATATCTAACATTGTAATTTGTCATATCCTTTCACATATTATCAACCAATAACAAGAGACTCCCTTTTTTTAGCTAGAAAGTAACATACTTTAATACTGAGCTTAATCTTAAAAACTTTGACAACAACCTTAATCTAGAGTGTCAACAGATGTACGGAGAGACATTACTGTTTATACTCGCATATAATCTGGGTCCAAATGCAAACAACATAGACCCAGATATGCCGTCGCATAATGCGCCGGCAGATCTGGGTCTATGCTGTTTCTTCTACCGATTAGTCCTTACAAAATGCATCGACCCAGATCTGCCTGCACATTATGCAATGGCAGATCTGGGTCCATGCAGTTTGCAGTTGGTATCGGCTTATACGCGAGTATATATGGCAATACAGACATGCACATGGACGACAAAGTAATAGCTATGTCAAGTTTCCACCCAGTCCAGCTTGACAAAAATTACAATTATTTTTGCCCTCGAATTTTTGGTTAGGTGAACTTATGTTTCAAATTACATAAGAAAATTATAATTAATTTTTTAACTTATAATTATTTGTACAACTGAAAAAATAATTTATAAAAAGTGTACACAAATTGTAGAATTAAGACTCCCAATTCTCCAAACCATTCTCATGTACCTGACAACTTCATATGATGAAAGTTCTACTGTAACATTGAGTCTAAGATAGAATAAAACTGACTGACCTAGACTAAAGTATATAATTGTAGGCAATTACTAACATGGCACTGGAAATAATATGCCCTAAATTTATGTAAATACAGACAATCAATATTTAGCCTGCAGACATCTGCAACAGTTTGTACAATTTACATAATTTTCTCATTTATGACTGCAGTAGATTGTGCCTCCCATTGCCAGAGTCAATTGTAAAACTTAGCAATAATTCCTGATTATGACTGATTAACAAAATTCAATCAGTGAGCATTTAATCAAAACCTGAAGCAAATTGAATTATAATTTAACAGAGACCTGTTAAGGGAGTTAACTCTTGTTTGGAGAAACTGGTGGGTAATCAAATTCACTCTATAAGCTCCTTAATTCAACTCCCACTTGCCTGACCAAAATATTTGTTTCTCAACACAATGACAGGAGCAATCTATAAAATTCAATTCAAAACTGAAATAACATTAAGATTGAGTGAGGCCATCTCGAAAAATTAGTTTTACTGTCTTCAAACCCAGACGTTTAAGTAGTGGGTAGGTTATGTAAGTGCTGGTTCTTTGTTTTCCCTGCTGCATTATTTTTAAAAGATTTTTAAACATCTGGCAATGGCAATTTTGCAACAAAAATAGGAAGTCCTTCAAGAGTTATTAAGTAGAATCAAAAATTCATGATGTAAAGACAGGCTGTAGGGATAGAAATATGTAACACTATGTGCCTTGTCCACATAATATGGTGGGAGTTGATCAATCATAAATAAGTTTCAATGCTTTGTGGAACATAGTCTCCTTACTTTTACACTGTTTTCCTATATTATATGGACAAATTAGGTTCTGGAATAATCAACTTTCCACTTCCAGCAGTGACATCCAGATTAGTTAGTTTCATATAGCATTTTATATACAACATTAAATAAAATTATGACATGACATTTAAAATACAAACTAACATGAGCAACAATTTTAGAAAAACCTTTATATAGTTTCAGGTTGACATTCGGAATGCAATGATAATAAAATTTCTTGTTTGCAAATTACACTGTGTACTAATTTTCAACATCGACAACAGTCTTGTAACAATGTATGACTGGAATATAAATGAGGTCAGTTGAAACCAAATCTCTTATTCTGAAGGATCAAAATTATGAAAGCTAACAAATCCAGTCAGGTACTGGGGGTAACTAGACCACCCCAGCAGATGGGAGGGAACACCTCTACATCCTTCAGGCAGTACCTTCTTTCAATTCATATTCAATCAGAAGTGAAGGCGACCCTCTGCGGGATACAAAAATATATAGATCCCAATTCCACTGAAAGCCCGATCAGTCTCTATGGAAGAGCATCATCGCTTCTATCCAGCTCTTCTACATCCACCGAGATTAGAAGAGATGCTAACACCAACAAAACCCGGTTTCAGAATGCCAACAAGTCAAGCGTCTGCAACTCCAAAACCACTTAATCCATCCCCTTTTAAAGTTGATCAAACTACAAAAAATGTAGCTGACTATCTTCAACAGTGCATCCCAAGAGGCAAACCAGCAAGAGGTCTAGATATCAACTTGCCCCGAGATTTATAAATTACCCCGAATTTGTATCCTTGTGGAAAACTATTCTTTCTGAAACCTCAAAAAAACTAACCAGCCTTACTTTTACCCATACAATGAACAAAGTAGACGAGTGTGATTTCATTTTTTTCATTTCTCCCGTAACCTTGCTGGTCGTAGGGGCGCCACTGATGACTTTGCGACAAGCTCTCTCCATTTCACCCTTTTTTCCACTGCTCTTTGGGACTTTGCAAAGTCCATGCCTGTCCATTCTTTGATATTGTCTTCCCATCTCTTCTTCTGTCTGCCTTGTTTTCTCTTTCCTCTCACTGTGCCCTGTAGGATTGTCTTTGACAGGCCAGTTGAGCGTGAGACGTGACCATACCATCTTAGTTTGCGTTTCTTGCCTCTACTTCAGCCCTGAGGATCGGGTGGTCAACCTCTGTTGTGGTCAGTGGTACGTTTAGTACAGCTTGGTCTCCAGAAGTCTCCTGGTTGTAAAGCTCCAAACAGTATTCCATCCATTTGTTAAGAATGTCTTGGTTTTCTGTCAGACTCTTACCAGCCTTGTCCTGAATCGTATTAGATCTCCCCTGTTTCTCTGTTCTCTGTTGTCAGGTCTTTCACCAACTGGTATGCCCTTTTACTGTCATTCTGGTTCAGGCTTTTCTCGACTTCCTTGCATTGGTCCTCTAACCAGCTTTCTTTTGCTTTCTTTATGCTCTTCTTAATCCTGTTGTTAATCTCATTGTATTTTTTTGTGTTCAGTATCAGATAATAGAAATCATCGAATCTGATCTAGAGCTCTCCTAATAACATACTCTATAGCCAGTAGGGATCAACATCTCTGTTTAAATGGGAGTTCAGGCATTTCTAACTTAATTTATTATATCTCCTCCATGTTCAGGCCCCAATGTCTTTTGCTGGAAGTAAATAAACTCTTTTGAGGAAATACTTTCCTCCAAATACTGCCCTTGCGTTTAAACCGTGACATGATCTTTCTGCATCACAACTGCCACACATAAAAAATGAACTGATGTGTCATATGTGAAGCAACATATAAACATCACCAATCTCTAGAGCGACACATAAATATTATACATATAGGTTTAAAAGTGTCTTGCCAACAGTGTCAGAAAACATACAAAAGGAAGGAAGATCTCAGAAAACATGAGAATAAACATCACAGTTCAATGGATGCCTCTTCCATTGGACCCCAAGATCGAATTGTTGGGGATATGGATACAATCTGTGATTCAGTCCATTTACATCCAACTGTATCTGATATTTCAGACACTATGGAAATCAACTTTGATAAAGGACACCCTTTTGAGAACATAACGAGTCCTACAGCGTATTGGAACCTAATGCCAGTCGAGACAATTTCACCCGATTTGCAAAACAGACTCAAGGATCCATTTGATGATGTTATAGTTCATCCATTCATGGACAATCTCATTATCCCAACACGATTGGTATTACACACAAAAATAAGATACCCTGGCGAACACAAAAACAACCACAAACCTATATCATACCATGACAGTGTTATATTTTGCAATTTAAACATTAACTGTGTTTATTCACACAATACAGGATAAACTGTCCTTGTAATTAGAAAATAAATATTTCAAAAGAGTTTCTAGCCACTTCATTTTTTACCCCTATTTTTACATAAAACCCACACTTTCAAAGTTTTTATTTCATACATTTTATCAGGTGTAAATACAAGACCTGTTATTTTCCCTATCAAGCTTAACAAGAACCATAATACATACCAGCTTGAGTGAAGTATCCTTTAATATGTGTCAAGAATAGAGCTGAAACGAATATCGGAAGATTCAAATTAGAATACTTTTTGCAAATATTCGAATAGAAAATTGATATTTGAATATTCGTTTACTTACACAGCAAGTTTGGCAGCATTTTGTCAAATGAATAAGTCAAAATGTAAACTATGCAATGCTGAATTAAGTAGTTTACATTAGGGAACAACTTAAAACCTGGTAAATCACCTGAAATTCAAACTCCTACTCACAAGGTAATCATCCTGTCAAAAGTCTGAATAGTCACATTGCTCCCATCATTTCCATTTCTATTCATTATACTCTTGAAAATATACAGTGTAATACGGCAAGCTGATGAAGAACATGGTACATAATAGGCAATTAAGCAAGCACCTCTACTATCTGGCAATTTATCATACATGTACAATTTGGATATTATTCCTACACCAACCAGCTTGGTGGACATGTATGTAAGTTAAGAGTCTAACAAAATAGTTCCTAATGCTGGGCACTTTTACTTTTAAGTTAAGAGTCTAACAAAATAATTCCGAATGCTGGGCACTTTTACTTTGTTTGTTGTGATGACTTGCTAAGGTCAATCTAATATATGTCTTGATTGTAATTTGAACTAAGTAAAATTCTTTGTAAAAATATGTTAACATGTTTTTGCAAATCGTAAAATTGCCCATGCTCAATGGAGCACTTCTGCTGTCAAATCTTTAATTTTGGAGGTGCAACTAGTTTTTGCACATTGTCAAGCTCTTCAATTTCGAAGATAAGTAAATCTTGCATGTAGTCTGCAATCCCATGATACCTAATGGAAGTGATCAGTTTTGAAAAACATTATAACTTATGAAGTTTGCAAAAGACATCATAAGAAGTGTTTTAGTGAAATCCCCATGTTGATATGACCAAGCACCTCTACTATCTGCAGAAGTAATGACCGTAAGATTTTCGAGATGGCTACCATGGTGGCCTATTGAAGTCAGATTGGCACAATTTTCATTTAGTACCAACTTGACAGCATAAGAAGTCTTTTAATAAAATCCCATCTTGGTATCATCATCCATTCTGGATGAGTAGCGATAACAAGATTTTCAAGATGGCTGCTGTAGTAGCCTTATTGAATGTCTGAGCAGCACCATTTTCATTTAGGACCAACTAGAACTTGGGATGAATGTGTTTGTCAATTTTCATGGCAATCTTCCAAGTAGTTTAGGAGTAGTAGCAATAACAATCTTGTGCTAACTGACATCAAATATTGGACAACAGGCCATCCCATAAGCTCTTCTGGTCTATGACATGTTAACATGTTTTTGCATAATATCATAATTAGTCTTCTGGTGAAAACCCCATGTTGATATGACTTTCCATCTAAGAGGAGTAGCAATAAGATTGTCAAGATGGCCACTGTGGTGGCTATATTGGATATCAGATCAGCACCATTTTTATTTAAGACCAACAAAACATTACAAGAAGTCTTTTGGTGAAAACCCCATGCTGATATGACTTTCCATTCATGAGAAGTTACAATAACAAGATTTTCAAGATGGCTGCTGTGGTGACCATACTGGGTTTCAAATCAGCACCATTTTCATTTAGGACCAACTAAACATCACAAGAAGTCTTTTATTTAAAACCCCATGTTGATATGGCCATCCATTCAGGTGGAGTAGCGATAACAAGATTTACAAGATCTATTATTTATTCTCACCAACATATGCTATTTTGTACCATACTGTATCAATTCGACTTGCAAATATTTAATGACAAAACTTTCTGTATGAATTACCACCAGAACAGTCATACATATGTCTCTCCATTTTCGAATTCAAATGAGATAATAAAAATGTGTTTTAAAAAAAACATTCCTTTGTTTACAGAACCACTGTCTTCTGACCCGCCGTAACTGAATCATGCATGCCTGTTACCAAGAGAACCTTTGCGCATTTCAAAAAGTCAATTCAATAACAAGTGCTGCAGTTCATGCAGCCTGTTACCAAGAGAACCTTTGTACTTTTCAAAAATTTAATTCTATAACAAGTACTGCTGCTTCAAAATTCTTCCATGAACCAAACCTAACTGATCTTTAATCAGCTTAAAGAATGATGGCAACTGACAAATAGCAGAATTGATCTGAATCACTTAGATCAATATTAACCAGGCGCTTTACATCCTTCACCATAAGCCTCATGATAAACTGCCAACACAGCAGATCCTATTTAGGCCTTTTTCTAACACAGAATACTTTGTAGTTCTTGGCAATCTACAAATTCGTATATATTTAAAAAATTTTATGAAAAAAGCATATCTACCAAACCAACTTTTTTCAAGCCTGTTACAGGAGCAGAATTTGTTTTTTCTTTGCCTTAAAGGTGAGTGAAGAACTGAATAAAGCAGATTTTTTTTTTCTTTGCCTTGAGTCAAGAACTGAATCAAGCAGAATTTTTTTTTCTTTGCCTTGAATGAAGAACTGAATAAAGCAGAATTTTTTTTCTTATTATATATAGTCATCAACATTTTAAAAAATCCTAATCCAACAGACTACATTCATGCAATTAGATTTTCAAGAGGTTGCACAAAAATTGAAAATACCCCTTCATCTTGTATACACAAAAAGCATCAAGTATTAATTACCGAGTACAATTTTCAACTTGTTTTAGGCAACACAACATGAAAATGTTAATCATCAAACTTTTATCAGCATACTTTTTTTTTAAATTTGCAAGGAAACTGAATTTTGCTCAAATTTTTTCACAGTAAAGACTATAATGCAAGGTATGTTGTTTGGTTTCATGTTTTACAGCATGCAACAGAAGTATGTTATTTTGTTTTAGTGCCGAGGCAACTGAAGTAAAATGCCTTGCCCAAAGTCATACCATGGTAGACAACCTCGGCTGATCTGAAAAAGGTAGCCCAGCTTAAATGAAATTGCCAAAAGAAGGCAATTAATATAAAATCATTAGGTTTAAGACTTTCCTATTTCCATGTTATTAATCATTATGAATTATTCTCTTTGTGATGTATTTTTACTGTTACGTTTTGAAACAATTATAGAACAAGACATGATGTCTAGTAGCCCACTGGGCTACCTGAATTCAACATATGGTAGGCAAGACCTAATGTAGCTGGGCATAAGATCAGTCAGATCCTTGATAATCATAAAGGTTATGAAGAACTTCAACTTTCAGGCTTTCAATCTGTCTTCCAATGCTTCCAATCAAATGCTAATTTTGAAATGGTCATCAAGTATTAGCAAGTAAACATCAACAACTATAAATACCACATGCAAACTTAATACAGTGAAACCCTGCTATAACACGCATCGTTATAACATGAATTTGAATTTAACAGTTGTGGCATGGCTCCTGAAATTTTACAATATTTTCACCAATTGCTTGAAGTAATAATTTGGCAAGATATCTTGTATTCTTGAAAGAAAGAAAAAATATCACCGGTTCGTGCTTATTTTTGAAAGATGTTAACTCCTTAAAAAGCTGATAATTTTGAATTTAATTATTATTGAACTATCAACAATAAAACCATTAAGTCTTCTTTGTGTTTGTCTTCAATACATCCTGTGTACAATCACTGCTAAATCCTGGGTAAACAAAATTTAACAGATATTTGCTCAGTCATCTGGCATACACATCCAAACACTCAATAATGTGATGGTCCAAAAAAAGTTTCCCACCGGAATTTATAAATCAATTAATTTACCTACCTATTTAAGGTAAAACAACAGACCACCAATGCCTGCTCAATCAACCATCATACACACCTGTTGAAACAATTTATCACCACATACCCCATGCCCCCAGCCTCATTCATCTTAATCCTTTTTATTTTACAGTCAGTATTGCAGACAGCAGTTCCAAATCACTCCCATATACACAAGTGTCTTGTCATTGTAATGCTAAAGTTACATGTATAAACTGTACTGTGGTCAAACGTTGACTGGAACAGAACCATTTAAGCTTCAAGGGTGGAGGGATTTGCTGTTATATTCAAACATATACATGTACTCCCTGTTTTTGCTCTGCAGTAGTGCAAAGTCATAGTTATAAACATAAGTTTCAATGAATATTGGTTTTCCTTGGTTTTCTAGAGAATGACTCAACTGTTTTTATCAAAATCACTCTTTACCCATGAATCAAATGGTTTACTCCCAAACTTCATCCAGGCAGTTACACACCTTGTTGAATTGTTTATCTCAAGTACATTATGATGTTAATACCCTTGACCTCCTGGATGAATTTCAGTTAAAGTATTTTTCAAGCCTAAATACAAGTTTCTTTATAGAAACTCCCAATGTCTGATTTATACATTTTATTGTCAGTCAAAAATCAGACCCTTTGGACATGTCTAGTAGATATGAATGTGTAGGAAAATACAGCATTTCATAAGTTAGTGAAAGTGTATTACCAAGAAATGAAGTACCGGTATCTGGATTCAAATGGAATCTACATGTAGCAGAAAATTATATAAATTATGCTTCTTTTTGCACATTTTCGATGGAATTACTATTATGGATACAATGAGATCAGCTGGAGAGAACATGTACTCTAACTATTTACACTTCAGTTGTCAATTTTGTTATACAGGTATATGTATATACCAATGAATGGTTCTCTGCCAAAAAAAAAAATATGTAATATGTAATAACTGTTTTAAGTATTTCTTGTTTAATATGCATCAAGTTGGTAACTGCATCAGTGATGTACATAGTTTTGCACACACACACCCTTTGTATAGATCAGAGGATGCTCATAAAATTATTTTCTTCTTAACTGACTTGGTTAAATACTGCACGATACAGTATAAAGCACGATGGCACTCTGTGGACACCGACCATCATGCTATAATGGGGTTTCAGTGTATATATATCTGCTATTTATCAATGTATATATATCTGCTATTTATCAATGTAATTTTCAAAATAAAATTTTCAACACAAAATTAAAAAAAGCTAGAAAAAAACTGAAGCCAAAAACCGCAACCAAGATGTGTCCCCAATATAATTCTTGACTCCATGTCCCCACCCTGGTGCAGGAATGGTACTGAAAGAAGAGTGTGTATGTGATGATGTTATATTCAAAACATGAAGTGAATCAGTAATGGGACTATGAAAATATAAGTGATGATAAAAAATGTAACCAGAATGTGTTCCTATTATAATTCTTGACCCCTTGGTCCCACCCTGGGGCACAACCCAAGGGCAGCAGTGGTCATGAGAGAAAGGGAATATATGATGATATTATATTCCAAATATGAAGTACATTTTGTTAGGGATTACTGAGCTTAAAATTCTGGAAAAAATCTTCATCCAAAAGCCGTCTACATATCCAACAGGCCCCACCACCACCACCACAACACACAAATGGACAATCCAAACACTAGATGTCCCATCTCAGGGATATAAAAAAGAAGAATCATATAATACCAGTATTGGAGCAGACTGTCGTTGCACCCTACTACACTGTGTAGTATCCAGGTTTTATGGGTGAAGTAAAACCCAAGAAAAAGCATGTACTGTAGAATATAAGCTGCCACATTATGTGATCCTTTAGGGACAGTGTAACATATACAGATTAATCCATAATCTAGTCATGTAGAACCCAACTCATGTCTGTGATGTCGAGTTTAATTTAGTCATATGCCTTCATCTGTTAAGTTAAATATGACATATACCAAGTATTACAAAGCAAATTTATGCCATGACTGATACCAAGTATTACAAAGCAAATTTATGCCAATCATCTTACACTTGGCAACACATAAACACCACCAGCACAAGTGTCGTAGCATGGTCAACACAGTTTGCGTCAAGCTCTACAAAAAGAAATAGGTTTCTTGTTTTAAACCATGGATTATTTCCACATATCCAATGAAGCAAATTTAGGTTTCAATTATTAATGCACGATAATCATCAACAAGGTAACATACTTTGGTACAAAAAGGAGACCTGCAATTTAAAATTAGAATCAATACCAATATTTTCCTTTCAAATTGCTGCGTATAATGAAATTCATCTATTGTGCATAATGGCAATATTGGATTAACTAAACATTTCTATCAGGTTTTATTGATCATTTACATTCATAAAATTAAGGAAGCTATTACCTGTAGAATCCATAAATAGAAAATGCAATTATTATGGACTTTCCGTATGCTGTTTGATGATAGTCCATCCCAAAATATAACTAAATTTGTACCGATTTTATTTCAGAAAGCTTTAACTAATAATGAACCCTCATGCACTTTTCATCAGGAGTACTGCAAATGGCACATCATAACATTTTTGAACTGCCAGGGTGAGAACAAAAAGGTATGGCAAGGCTTTGTTCAGGTCTTCTGCTCCCCAGGTCTGAAAAAGCCTATCAAATGAGATTCATTGTGCTAATTAATATGGTGTCTTCTGCAGCAAGCGTCATATGCTATAATGTATTACCAAATTTTTCTAGACACTAAACTTTTTTTTGCCAAAATTATATTTTTTCATGCCCTGTAATTTTTGGACATCATTTCTAAAGACTTTTATTTCCGAAACTAATGTAGTTCTCCAGTGATAAGACAAAAGACCAGACTAATACAATTTTAGGAAAGTGGAAGATTGGTTTGCATATCAATGGAAATAGCCTAAACTAGTAAAAAATTTCGAAAATTGGGAGAACCACGATTCACTATTCATTTGGTCACTGAGGATGACATAACAAATACCATTTTCTTTAAACTCTATTACTTACCTGTTGCGGAAGACTCTCAAGCAAATAAACATTAGAAGGATATGTCATCCTTTATTAAAAGATAAAACCGTTGACGTCAAAGCCTTCATCTAAAATATTTTAACACCTCCATTGTAGATAATGTTTAAACCTGCACCTGGTAATGTGATTGTTGTAGATCTATGAACTAGTCTCAGAGGAAATGAAAATATTTTTAAAAAAGTAGCACAAAACATGTCCTAATTCGATGTGTTCTATTTACTGTCATGAATTTATAAGTATTGGAATCTAATTAAATTTGCAATTAGTCATGTATCAGTTTCGGTACTGGACTGCACAAACTGGGATTGGTTCATTGGTTCTGTTAGTAATATTTAGAACTGACCTTGTACTCTCCCACCTACTGTACTATTGAAATATACTGTTGCTCTAGCTATTTGGAAAATTACAATCAAGATTCATCCTATCATGAAGTTGTGTTCTCTAATTTTCTTGCAGTTTCTGTGGACTAAAATAAATTATATGAAATGAGGCAAGGAAGGTTTGTTTTCATTCATTAGTGTACACATAAAGTGTAATTACTTTGCCGTGTGACTTAAAGGTATAGCTATGGTATGTGTGGTATTTGGTTAATTTGGCTTTGAATTTTTATTCATTTGTTTTTTTGTTTTTCGACACTGAATGAAACATTTTTGTATCTTTTCAGACAGCCAAATATGTAATTATTTTCTGCCATTTGAAAACAAAGAGAAAATAAGCTACATGAAATCTGCAGGTTTTTAGAATACCTCCCTAACCCTCTCTCTCTATCTCGCTCTCTCTCGGTCATGCCTTGTAATATATTCGGTACAATTTTCCCACTAACTGTATTTATATAATATAGAGAAACCAGTAAGTTACAAGTAGTTGTTTCCTGTCCATATTTGCCATTTATAGCTGTATTCACTTCTGGTAATAAAATATATTTCAACTAAAGCTTGATTCCTACTGAATGTTGTATGATGCTTACAAAATATCCATAACAGCATTTTAAAATCCATTTAAGAAAAATTTCTGATAGCTGAGACTCCAAAATCTGATTGCACTCTAATGCAATACTATTTCACCATTTCTAAATGTATAGCCAAAGAAAAGCATTTTTGCAGTTGTACATGTACTCTCTACTTTAAATCTTCCAAAATCATTCGTCATCAGAAACCAAATTTTAGTTTTTTTTCGGAAGCAGCTTTAAGGCAGTCCACTTTACAGTACAGTATTTTCAGGCTAATTAATAGAGGAAACTTAACACCATCTATTGCCTCTTTTTCTCCAAAGGACGTGAGATCAAGTCAAGCATACAATCCATAAAGGCACATAATTTAGTGACAGTGGATCAAAGAAAACTCTTTCTAGATGAATTTGTCATTAATTATACATATTAATCTTTTTTGTTAAATAAGATGAACATTTACCATGGAAACTAGATAAAATTCAAGTATATCAAAAATTGCAGACATTAACTTCACCATGACAGATTGCACTTCATCCATAATTAATTAATTTTCTCAGCTCAAACACTGGAAGAAATTGAGAGCCAAAAATATCTTGGCAAATAATTGAAAATGTCGCCACTCCTACATGTATGTAGTATATTAAGTATCAGCCCCACAAAAAAGTTGGGCTTCAAACTGCTTTAAGTCTAGACCAAAAGTGCATAATGTGGCATCAAATCAGGGAATTGCTTCCGTTGAGATCCATCAATCAAGTACAAGTTATCATATTTTGCTGAGAAATGAAGAAAACAGCAAGAAGAGTAGGTGGAAGTGATAACTCGTAAAGTGGTGCAGATGCCAGAAGAGTAAAAAAATAAATTCTGCCACCAGATGGCAGCTCTTAATGATACCAATGCACTCCCTCCCTATAAGGCCCTTCATTATGACACGGTTCCTGCTGTAAGGCAAGTGCGATCATGGATCCCATTTCAATAAGTGGTACATGGAAAATTATATATATCATGTACTTCATTATAAGGTAATCTCACTATAAGGCAGTATCCTCTAGCTCCCATGGACAGTGTTATAATGAGGGAGTACTGTTGTACTACTTATCCTAGAACAAGACATGACTGCATTACTAGATTTTTTCAATCAAGACAATCTGTGCCATTTAACAAGACTGGAAGAGCACAAAGGTGCATATACCACACTGTCAAATACCAGTAATGCTATTTTGGTCTATAAAGCTACTGTAGAAATTACACAGCAAAGCAGAATGATCTCAATACTAATATCTCAATTATTCATTCCGCAAAGCTTATGTACACTGGTCCATTCACCCTCTCCCCAGCAACAGGGTTGGATAAAACTTCCATGACCATTCTTTCAAAGGAATCATATCCCAAACTTTGAATTTTTTTATGATTTCAAGTAGTGCTGGAGGTGCACTGTGACATTTATCCATGCATACATGTACTACCATACACTTGCATGCACTATGATACACACATAAACTACCATACACATGCATGTATTACCATACACATGCATGTACTACCATACACATGAATGCACTACAATACATATGCATGCACTACCATACATATGAATGCACTACCATACACTTGGATGCCCTACCATACACATGAATGCACTACAATACACATGCATGCACTACCATGCGCTTGGATGCACTACCATATACTTGCATGAACTACCATACACATGAATGCACTACCATACACTTGGATGCCCTACCATACACATGAATGCACTACAATACACATGCATGCACTACCATGCACTTGGATGCACTACCATATACTTGCATGAACTACCATACACATGAATGCACAACCATACACTTGGATGCCCTACCATACACATGAATGCACTACAATACACATGCATGCACTACCATGCACTTGGATGCACTACCATACACATGAATGCACTACCATACACATGCATGCACTACCATGCACTTGGATGCACTACCATACACATGAATGCACTACCATACACATGCATGCACTACCATACACATGAATGCACTAACATACACTTGGATAAACTACCATACTTATGAATGCACTACCATACACATGCATGCAATACCATGCACTTGGATGCACAACCATACACATGAATGCACTACCATACACATGCATGCACTACCATGCACTTGGATGCACTACCATACACATGAATGCACTACCATACACATGCATGCACTACCATGCACTTGGGTGCACTACCATACACATGCATGTACTACCATACACTTGCATGTACTACCATACACATGCACTACCATACATATGCATGCACTACAATACACATGGATGCATGACCATACACATGCATGTACTACCATATACTTACATGCACTACCATGCACTTGGATGCACTACCATGCACTTACATGCACTACCATACACATGCATGTACTAATATGCACATGCATATACTACCATATACTTGTATGCACTACCATACACTTGCATCCACTACCATGCACTTGGATGCATAATAGTCCTACAATATAAGACGTCCACCCCGATATTTATGTTCTTTGGGTGGATGTCTTACATTGTCGGACTAGGATGCATACGAGTCTGAGTGGAATACAGTCTAAAAGTTTTCTTTGGAAAAGCAAAGAAACCAAAAAAAAGCGCATTTCAGATGTGAAAATAACAACTTCAAAAATATTCTACCAGTCAGTAATCATTTACTGAGGTTGAGAGACTGGAGTTGACCATGTGAAACAAGGTCCTAACTTCAGCTAAGTTGCATACATGGCAATAATGAACTAGAGGAATTGGCAACAACTGATCATATAAATACTTCTCCCACATTCCACCTAAACACCCACTATGAAAATGAGTACTGTTTACATGAACACAACTGTGAGACAAGTTGCCTCCTCCTGCTAATATAAAAAGGCAGTAACTTTCACAAAACAGGACTCCCTCAAAGGGATTTGCGCTCTATTATCTGAAAAGAACTTCCAGGAATTCAAGACAACAAGACCATTTCTTCTTTTTAACTGCTGAGTGTTAAAACCATCTGATATTCTTGAGCAATAAAATTTTCAAATTAGCCACTGTAGCAGCCATATTGGATTTAAGATCAGCACAATTTTCATTTAGGACAAACCAGACACAGTTAGAAGATTTTTGGTGAAAACCCTCTTTGATATGACCATACATTCACGAGAATTAGTGTCAAGATTTACAAAATGTCCATTGCGGCAGCCATATTTGACGTCAGATTGGTACTGTTTTCATTCAGGACCAACTAGATATCCTAATTAGTCTTCTGGTGAAAACCCCATCTCGATCTGACTTTCCATTTAGGAGGAGTAGCAATAACAAGATTTTAAAGATGGCTGCTATGGTGGCCATACTGGATGTCAGATCTGCAATATTTTCATTCAGTACGAACTACCAGTAAACATCATAAGAAGTCTTCTGGTGAAAACCTGATGTTGATATGACTTTTCATCCAGGAGGAGTAGCAAAAAGTTTTTCAAGATGGCCACTGTGGTGGCCATTTTGGATATCAGAGCAGCACACCACTGTCATTAACCCTTTACCTCATAGCATGTTACCGTGTATGCTGTCGATATACATGCACCCAAGCCACACAGTGCAGTGTGCTATAAATACATGTAGAACACCTTTTACATAAATGACTCTATGCGAATAGACCTGCCTGTAAAATTTATAGCAGTGTAGTATATATTAAGTTCAATATAAAATTTAACTATTTCACCTTTTTTGTACATATTTGTTATCTATAGATAAGTTTATGAGTAAAATCTGATCTTTGTAGCTGTATAATTATTTTTCATGGAAGAATTTTTGATATGCTTTCCAATCTTGAGAGAACTCATTCACCATCAAGTCAGTGAAGCTGTGTGACAGCTGACCTTTCTCAACCTCTAAATCTAATGGTTTGTTGTCTACCTCTGTATTACTAAATCATCCAAATGTTATAAATTATCAAAAATCACTGTTGCCTACATCGATATTGGAGCCTATATCTGACTTACTGAAGCCTTCATAGTCAGACATCTATTATTATTATTATTATTATTATTTTTATTATTATTATCATTATTATCAATGTTGAGGTTAAGTATGTGGATTTTACTTTTCCGACAATATGTTACAATGTGCACAGGCCCAAGCTGATTGTTCCTTTCTTTCCATGTTGTGTGTTGTTCAATCCTTGTGACCAAACATATTGATCCCTATCAATATTGTCAATGCCAGCAGTTACCTTCTTTCAATCAATATATCATACAAATTGCACCGTTTGGATTCAAATCTAAAACTGGTTCCTGTAAACCAAGTTGCTCAAAATGTTTCACCGTTTCCGCATGTTTCCGCATGTACATATTTGGCAGAGTGGAGGGGGGGGGGGAGGGGCCAGAAGGAAATTGTATCCACAGTAAATTCATTTTGCCAACCAAAATGGAGAAATTAAAAAGTAAATGAGAAAATAAAATAAAAACCTGAGAACAGTCTTTCTTTGATCAATATTTCTAAAATGTCATCAAAAAGGTCATCCTTTTTTTACCAAGTAAAGCAAGCACTGGCTCTGTCTCTCCATGATTCAGTATCATTGTGTCATGACTCATGACATTCTTATTGCACTTGGTGTTTCCTTTGAAAAAAATCAACCTTCAATATTTTCAAATTCTTTTTTTTTCTCTCTTTAGTTTTCTCCTTAGTACCCGAGTTATTATTTGTTTTATGTGGTTTCATGGAGAACTTTACGGTGCATACAAATCTAGGCTTTCACTGTCATAGCATATACACTATCCTTTAAAATGAATTTGACTAAATGATAAATGCTTAAGAAGAGTTTATAGATAATTTTGGATTATTTAAAAGGTGTCTGAAATAAAATGTGAGAAGGCCAGGGACTGCATATCCAGCTCATGATAAAAAAACTGCTGTAAAACATGTGACCTAGACCATGAGGCCAAAAGGCTGAGTGAACATGTTGCAGAATGAATTGCCTTGAAAATCAATCAAGAGGTTTGCGAAATATAAAAAACTGAAAAAACGTTAACCAAAACCTTCATGCACATTTTCTATGACTATGACCTTGAACCAAATGTCAAAGGGGCAAGCAAGCATGTCGCAGAATGAATTATCTTAGATTCACAAAATAATTCATTTCAAATATGAAAGAAGGAGCTTGTGTGCCTCCTTTTCTTCTGAGGTACACTACCACCACCGTGTAGCTGTCGGAGACCATCATGCAGCAACTCCCTGTGGGACTAGAAATACTGCCCTAATTTCCAGATCGTTTATGTGAAGGGTAGTTTATTTTATGATCACAAAACATGAAAAACTATCCCTTCCAGCTCCAAGTAAAAGTCCCACCCCAAATCTGATGCATCCATGAACAGATATGAGTGGAGTTCAGGGGCTTGCATGGGGAGTCCAGTCAAAAACCAGTCCCAACTCAAGTGGTTGTGAAAAACCTGTCCCAAAGAAATCTGAGCTGTCAGAGGATCCTTGTGCAGTTTCCAGTTCACCAGAAGTAGAAACTGGAGGGGGCACAAGTGCAATATGCCTAGGGAAACCAGGTCTGCTGCATAGTTAAAGGTCCCCAGAAGAAATAAATACAGGCGAGCCAACTTTGCTGTCTTGGCTAGGGAGTGTGCTAGAGATTGGTATAGAGACCATTCCATGAGCTTGCCAATCAGCACCTCCAACAGGACCAGGATTCTGTCTACTCTGTCCCACTCGACATAGACTAATCATCTGTTCATGAGGAATTTCATCCCCATGTATATACAAAATCCTGCAATGGAACAAGATCTGATTTCTCTAGATTGGGAAGAAGTTTCAGCCAGGTCACAATGGACCAACAACAGGAGAGGTCTTGTCTGAGGGAATCTAAAAGGCCATTGCGGATCAACCAGTCATCTAAATACTGGAGGATAGGGATCCCCAGTGACCTTAGATGGATGCAACTACTCCCATTATCCTTGTAAAAACTCTGGGTGCGGAGGCTAGTTAAAATGGCAGAGCATGGAATTGGAAAACTCCACATCCAAGCAAAACTGGAGGTACTTACTGTGAGGAGGAAGTACACATTCTGGAGGTCATTGGAGACCGCCCAGTCCCTGGACCTTATGACATTCCTTACTGAGGCCTTGGTCTCCATCTTGAATGGTTCCTCATGCAGAAACTTGTTTTGGGTGGAAAGATTTATAAATTAGCTGACAATTTCTCCCTTTTTGGTACTAGGAAAATCTGGGAGTAAAAGGCCAGAAACTGGCTGTTTAAAAACCTCTCTACTGCGCCATTCTGCAGAAGGGGGTGTACTTCTTCCTTTAACCACACCAGATTTAGGAAAGGGAAAAGGGCCCACAAACTTCCTCCCTGGTACTTTCTGGCAACCTTGTCTACTGCCTGACAGATGAGAGCAAGGTTTAAAATGGGGTTGCTTCTTGGATTGGGGCTGCATGGCTCTCAAAGTTTGCCCCTGGGGGTGATCAGGATGACCCCGCTTTGACCAGTTTGGATGGGCCAGGTGCAGATGCAAGGGACCATTGTTGTTGTTCCCTCAGGTCCTGGGAAACCACAGAGGTTATTAGCCCTCCAAAGAGGGTCACTCCCTCCAGGGGAGCAGCTTGAAGAACGTTCTCATTATGCTCCAGTAAGACCTTTAAAGTGTCCAAAGCAATGTCCCAGCAGAGGTGGAAGAACTCCATTGATAATGCCATGGACATCGACAACAGATGCCAAGATGTTTTGGCAACCACTTCCAGCAAGTGCTGTAAAGTGACTGGAGACAGGGGTTCCTCCTTCAGCTGAAGGAGGCTGCCGAGAAGAAATTGCATGCAAGCTGTGGTGACCAGTGACCTAGCCTTAAGTTCTAATGCCTCCAGAGTCTTGACTGGGAGGCAAATCTAGGTTACCATGGAAATACCCACCTGCCTGGCCCCAGTGTCCAATGTGGAAGCTTAAGGGGCCTGACAGGGGTGTGTACCAAGACCAGAGGTCTCAACATACAGAAGGGTACTGACCATCCCTTACACTGTCTAGCAAATTCCTGGACCTTACTAAACCTTTGAGAAAGCTCCCTAACCATAGCCAAGTGGGGGGGGGGGGGGGCAACAAGAGATCTGATTGAGAGGGAGCCCTGGGGAATGTCTCTAAGCTGAAGAGAATTTTAGTGTCTTCTGAGCCCGATGGCTTGAGACATAAATCACCATCTTATCAAAGAACCAGATCTCTTCCTCCTCCGCTGCCTGGATTGATGGTTGGGAGGGGGCACAGGGGGCCGGAATGGAGGAGAAGATGCATCAAACTTGTGAGAGTCCCCT
This sequence comes from Margaritifera margaritifera, assembly GCA_029931535.1. NCBI lineage: Eukaryota > Metazoa > Mollusca > Bivalvia > Unionida > Margaritiferidae > Margaritifera > Margaritifera margaritifera. The sequence continues at coordinate 3,455,481 of JAQPZY010001528.1, forward strand.
AGGACTAATAGGACATCTTCATCCTGATCAGACTCCGGAAAAGCAGGACTTTGTGACCCAGTGTCTCTCTGGTGCCAGGGAGACCTGGGGCTAAGGGGAATCTCATCCCATAACTCCTCATGCAGATGATCCCTGGTGGCAGACTCAGCAGGAGTGCAAGAATGCATATCAACCTTCCTCAGGTGTTTCGGAAAAGAGGGCCTGTCCGCCTCCCTCCTTCTAGACTCTGCTTGGCAAGCGGGTGATGTCAAGTTGCAATCTGAAACATCAACCCAACTATGGGGTTAAGGCCATAAAGTCCACGGCTGCATAAATGGGAAGGACCATTCCCTTCCCTGGAGTGGATGACCCCACATCCAATAGGGATTAAGAGGAATTATAAGTGGGGGGATGCAGATCTGATTCCCTTTCCTAGCCTGGTGCCTGTACAATGACTCCCAGTTCCTAGCCGGGTTCAATGGTAGATTGGTGGGGGGAGGGGTCAAGACCCAATCCCTATCCCTGTACCGAGGGGGTTCCAATGACCGGTGACCAGTACTCATAGACTGGTGACCAGTGTCTGGTGCCCGGTCACTAACCATGGACCAGTCGATGATTGGCCAACGGTCAATGACCAGTCAGGCAACTCTGATCTGTAGAAGGACCGCTCCTCAGATCTTAAAGAACTGGGTCATAGCTCTACCATAACAGGGCACCTCAAACCTGTTGCCATAAACAGGCTTCAGTCTTTTAAGAGGGTGCTGCTCCTCCCTCGTGGTGGTGGTGGGACATAACTCATTCTCAGCTGTCACCAAGCTGTTTGCCTGAAGAGGGAGCTGCACCTCCCTAATGGGGTGGGGGGGGGCGTGAGTCACTCTTTGCCCTGTGGAATTGGAGAAGGCACTGCTCCTACCTCACAAGAGGGGCCGCAACTCACTCTCCACCAACTTATATCCTCCCTTGGGAGGGATCCTAGACCTGACCCGAACAGACTGGGTTGGTATATCCATCAGGGGCCAATGAACCTTAGGTGTCTCTGAAGAGACTTGTCTCCTCTGAGACCCATGGAATCCTGAGTTAGAAAAACCTGAAAATTAAGAAGAGGAGGAAGGCCCTTTCCTTCTTCCCTTGTAGGTCTGTCTGCTATCAGTAAGATCCCCTATCTCATCTAACCAAAGACAACAATATGGAAAGCCAGCCAACTTGTACATAAAGACAAGTGGGGGGGGTTGCAGGGGGCTTTCTTATGCCCACATTTCCCCAAACTCCGCTTAGACATGCCGTAAAAGAATTCCTGAAAACAAGAACAATATAATTTAAGTGAACTGCATCGGACTAGAAGTCAATGCAAAGTAATAACAGGAATACTAAACCTGCATGTTTGTTCATATAAAATGTCAATAAGAGAACAACAATATCTGATTGATGTCAAGCAGAAAATGAAGTCAACAATACTTAATGAGTACTGGAGACAATAATTAAGCAAAAAAAAACAAACAAAAAAAACAGGAAGATAATTGATGATAATAATAAAAAAGATAGGAGAACTATCCTTAATTGATCTATTAAATGAATGAATGGTGTACAACCACTTCACACACAACTCAACATAAATCATATAGAAATGAAACATCAATCCCGATGTTTGTACCGATTTAAAAATTATGAAATGAAGGTCACCATCAAATCCGGTAATGATAGGGAGACAAAAACCTACAAGAAGACCGGAAAAAAAGGAACAAAATAATTGAATGTCACAATAAAAAATTACCAGAACACCTCGGGGGAAGGTGGAGGTAACTAACGAGACAAGATTTCTGAAAAAATCTAAACAGGAATATGAATAGTTGTACCCCCCCCCAAAAAACTACATTTTAATAAGGATCCCCAGTGACCTTAAGTGGATGGTAACTACTACCATGACTCTGGTAAAAGCTCTGGGTGTGGACGCTACGCCAAATGTCAGAGCACAAAACTGAAAAACTTCCCCATCCAAACAGAATGGGAGGTACTTCCTGTGAGGAGTTGACATAGGAATGTGTAGGTATGCATCCTGAATGTCACTGGAGACCCCCCAGTTGCTGGGCCTTATGGCATTCCTAACTGAGGCTGGGGTCTCCATCTTAAAAGGTTCCTCCTGCAAAAACTTGTTTCATGTTGGAAGATCGATAATTAGTCGAAACTTTCCACCTTTTGGTAGTACCAGGAAGGTCTGGGAGTAGAAGGTCAGAGACTGGCCACTGAACACCCTCTCTAATGCACCCTTCTGCAGAAGGGAGTGCAGCTCTGCCTTTAATCGAACCGGATTCAACTGGTGGAGCCAGATGGGGTTCTTTACAAGAGGAGGAAGTTCCTGGAACTGAGGCTGGTATCCTCCATTTATGACTGAGGACCCACCCATTGTCCATTATGCTTGACCATACCTCTGAAAAGAGGGTTAATCTGTCACATATGGGAATGGAAGAAAGAGGGACACACCACAGGAGAGGGAGCGAGTCCCTAAGGGTGTCCCCCTTCCTTCCTTAGAAATGGGGCAAGGGCTCGCAAACTTCCTTGCTGGTCCCTCAAAAATTTGGGAAGTCACAGAGGGAATAAGTCCCCCAAAGAGGTCTCTGCCTCCAGGGGAGCAGCTTTCAGAAGGTACTTACTGTGCTCCAGTAAGACCTTGTAACATCCCTGCAGAGGTGCAGAAGCTCTACTGATAAAGCCATGAAGATGGATAATGCATGCCATGATATTTTGGCCACTGCCTCCAGAAAGTGATGAAGTGCAGCTGGATACAGAGAATCTTCCTTCAGCAGGTTTAAGTAGACTGCCAAGAAAAGATTGGCATGTGAGGCTACAGAAACCAGTGACCTAGCCTTAAGTTCTAAGGCCTCTAGTGTCTTGACTGGAAGGGGTGCCAGGTCCCTGAAGAAATCCCCACTTCTGACGCACCAGCATGCAAGGTGGGAGGTTTAAGGGCCAGTCAGAAGTGTGAATCCCATAGCTAGCTGCAGAGAACAGAGGTCTCAATGTAGAGGGAGGAAGTAACTACCCCTTACACTGCATAGCAAACTCATGGCCCTTATTAAATCTTTGAGAAAGCTCCCTGTCCATGGTCAAGTGCGGTAGCAACAGAAGATCTGTGCAGGAGGAAGCCCCATAGAGTCTCTCCAAACTCGAAAGAATTTTAGTGTCCTCTGAGCTTCTGGACTTTGGACACGAGTCAATGAACAGTCAGGCAACCCTGATACATAAAAACACCCTTCTTCAGATTTTACAGACTTGGATCATAGCTCTCCCCTAACAGGATAACTCGAACCTTTTGTCATTAATGGGCTTCATGTTCTGAGAAGGTGCTTCTCATCCCTCATTGACAGAGGAGGGGATGAGACTCAATCTCAGCTGTCACCAACCTGTGGGCCTGTAGAGGGTTCTGAGAAGATGCTGTTCCTCCCTCAAGTGGAGACCACTTACTCTCTGCCCACTTATTTCCTCCCTTGGGAGGGGCCCTAGATCTAACCCCAGCAGGCTCTGACTGAGTTGGATCAACTGTCAAGGGTCCATGGGCCTTATTTTTCTCAGAAGAGACTGATCCCATATTCTTCTGGGACCTGGGAGTGCCCATCTGCCCTGAGGAGCTAAGAATTTTTCTCCAAGACCTGAAGGAATCAGAAATAGAAAACCCTGAAAATTCTGATGAAGAGGAGAAAGGTCCCTTCCTCCTTCCCTTAAATGATTGTCTGCTTTCAGAGAGGTCCCAGACCTCATCTGACCAGAAACAAGAGTAAGGACAACTGTCTGTTCTTTTACATTTGGTGCATGCCAGGCAACAGGGGTAGGTGTCTCTGGGGGCTTTCCTATGCCCACACCTCCCCACACTCTGCTTAGACATTGCTGTAAAGAAAACAAGAACAATAATTGTGTATAAAAGATTTAAACCTGTGAGAAACTAGACATTGATGCAAATTAAAACAGCAATACATGTATTTTACCTGTCCAGTAGTCTCTTATGCTTCAATCCAATGACGTCAACAATACTTAATTCTGAGTTCTGGAGATGAAAAATCACAAAAAAAACAGCAAGTAATATGGTAATACTAATGCAATGAATAAAAAAGGATCACTATCCTTAGTGACTATAAGAATTGAAGGGTGTGCATTACCTTCACTGAATACACAACTGAATATAAATGCTAGTTTGAGATCCCCTTCAGCTTCCGCAAGTTAAAACTCAGCATAAATCATAATGCATTGGAATATCAATTCCGATGATTTGTTCTAAATAAAAATAATGAAAGGAGGCAACAAACCAATCCGACAAGGAGACTAAATACCTGCCCGAAGACCGGAAAAAATGAACCAAATAATTCAAGATGCAATAAAAAGTTACCCTAATGCCTCTCTGTGTGTGTATGGAGAGGGGCGAGGGGTAACCTAAAAGGCAAGGTCTTGAAAAAATATAACCTAAAATGTCGAAATCTCTCAAAAGAGCTATTTCCACTAAGGAATAAACACTTGATCTGAGGGTAAAAACACTCAATGGATACAATCAATGTATTAAAAATGCCCAAATCACGAAGAGCATAATTTGTACCACTGAACAATGTGGACAACCAGAAAAAAAGAGTACGATTACTGCACATAGGCCAGTAACACCAGGTTGACTTCAGATCTTTCTGGAAGTCACCCTATGGGAAGATCAATTCTCATCATACATTCGATGGTAATTTCTGACTCCGAAAGAGTAAGCTACGGAATAGCAACAGGTATTGTATTACTGATATGAAACTGACTTTTTATATACATGCAATTTTACTTATCCTATAGAATGAATTGCAACCATATAAAAAGTTTCATGATCACAAGAGCAATAGTGGACCCTAACCCATATACTGCTATACTCGCATATAGGTCAGTTCCAACTACACCAACCCAGATCTGCCATTGCATAATGTGCCAGTATATCTGGGTCTATGCAGTTTGTTAGGAATAATCAGCAGAACACACAGACCCTGATCTGCTGGCACATTATGCAATGGCAGATCAGTGACTATGTCGCTGATGGTTGGACCCTAACTTATAAGCAAGTACTGGGTATATACAGTAAATATAAACTGTAACACCTTATAATAGATGCAGAAATGCAAGTCTAAGGTATAACTACACAAATTGGACCCATCAGCTGTTATTGCATCCTACTGTAGTCCCTATGAAAATCATTTATATACTCTCTCTGATTTTTCCTGGAGATTTGTTAACCAGTGAAGAATCTTACTTGTATGAAATATAGAGCAGCATTAAAGTCTAAACAGAAAATAAAATCTTTATTTAGATCAGCCTCTTGGCTTTTGCATAAGACAACAAAGCAAACAGGTGATTCAGCAAAGTCCAGAAAAGTCACATGCAATAAAATTTCCAGTCATTTAATTCAAATGCAACTATAATTAGAAAATTCAACATAACTTATTCAGATTTTTTTTTATATGTTGTGTCCAAATTCATGCCTAACATAAGTAATATAGTCTTGGTGCATCTGAACCTAAAACTAATGCACCAAAAATGTACAAAATATGAAAAAAATATAACAGGAACTTATTACAAGTAGTAATACCTCACATGCATGCATAATTTACATGTATCAAATTTAATGACAGCAAAGATGAAGTGGGATATATAGATCTACTGGGGAATACAAAAAGTGAATACTGTCATCTAACAATTATGACAAGTGGCTGACAGTGTTGACAACCAATGCAGTCCAAGTACACTTGATAAAAAAAAGACCTGTTCTAGTCTAGTAAGTTTTATATTCAAGTACAAACTTCAAAAAACAAGGTCTGAGATCATCATTTTAGCTCAAGAGCACAATGAGGCTGTGACTTGAATACTCAAATATTGCATTACTATGCAACTTTTCCAAATATTTTACATACAACAAAGGGCCTGATCAGTGTGTTATGATCCATCCAGGCATTCTGAAACCTAATGAATCTTGTCTGACATACAAATCTTTTGTTAGATCAGCAGATATTGGTGTACACAGTATATATTATTTTATGTACCATACTTAACCAAATGTACAACTAACTGCAAACAGTGCAGACCCAGATCTACTGTTTAATAATGTGCCAGCATATCCAGGTCTGACAAGAAAGCCCAGGTCAGCTGCTTTAGTGTGTCCTTGGAATAGGCACTTAGCTCCCATTTCCTCTGCATCGTATAACTAATAATGTGTAACAAGCTCTGTTAAAAACCAACAACCAACTAACAAGCCATTGTGACTCAGTGGTTAAGGTATTGGATTGATCAGAAAGGTTCGGGTTTGATTCTCCCCATCCAATCAGTCCGGATTTGGCTACTGTGGTGTGCCATTGGGCAAGGCACTTTATTTTCCTTGCCTTGGCATTATATAACCTTCAAAACGTCTCTCTGTGATGTAAAATGCAAAACCAACCAAACATATCAGGGTATAGAATCTTCACCTGAAATAATATGAAAAATGAACTGTATGGATTCTGGCTAGCAAAGCATTTATGCAACAATAGATCAGAATTGGTTCTATGTTGTTTACAGTTGGATATGTGTGTATACACAGGTAAAATATGGTCTTAGATGTGCATCATTTTAAGTATCACTGAATCAATATATTACCTGCACCATTCCATCTGACCTCATGTCTAAATATCCTGGAAATGGCTCCAAATAAAACTGGTAGTAAAGAAAATATTTGATGCACTTGCCCAAATTAAATGGCTGAATTCTGGTCTTCTCCTGATATGCAGCTAGTTATGATATATTTAATAATCTCTGGTACAGTCTGAGATCAATCCAGTGTAAGCAAATGTCACGCATATAGACTTAAACTACCATACTCTATGGCCATTCAATGATAGCGTCAATGGCTCTATGACAAATTTCCAAGAGCATGTAGCGAGGTAGATGATAACTTCCAATCAATTTGACTGAACTATATCCAAAGTAATTGAAAGCAGAAACAACATCAGTGATTTCCTCCTAGGATAAAAGATTCACCAAATGCTGCATGCAGGCAATGTAAATAAAAACAAATCATGCCACCTAAATAATTTTAACTATCATCCTATTGGACAAAGTGAAAATTCCAGAGGCTGATAATCAATAAGCTTTGCTTTGTCTAAAAGAAGGTTCATAAAGCAATATTGCTTTAGTTAACATTAATACTCAGTCTATCCAATTATAACACCCAATGGTCTTGAACCCAAACTGCAGCTGCCAATTTTCACACAATTCCAAGTATTAAACAAAGGAACTGCAACTGCTCCAGTACAAGTAGCAACATGTATTAAAAAACAAGTTGTCACATTGAGCAACCGAACGATGCTGCATTATTCATTCAAGTGCTGTTTTACCAAACATGTCGTCAACAATGCCTAATATTTTATATGAAAATTATCTCAAAAGCAACAGTTACTGTATCTATTCATATACCTTAACATACCAACATTCAAAACAGCATTGAATAAGGCCTGTTTCCTCTATTTATAAATTCAAATGAACAGTGTAGGCCATGATTTGCTAGTAAATATGGGAGCTTTTTACTGTTCACAGTTGAGTGAGCATATTATATATGGGATATATGATTATATCTCTGTAAATTGGCTGTTTGCCTAGATGTATATCTGTTAGTTGGCTGTTCACCTGGGTGTATATCTCTGTGAATTGGCTGTTAGTTGGCTGTTCACCTAGGTGTATATCTCTGTTAGTTTGCTATCCACTAAGTTGTTTATTGGCATATTGATCATTATTGATTTCAAGCACATGGTTTCTATTAAACAATGATAACAGGCATTAAACCTCTTGGCTTCATGAAGATATCCAGACTAAACCATCCTCTACTATAGTCTATTTCAGTATGGTCTAGTACCATAATTATATACTTGCGTATAAGCCAGGTTAAAATGCAAACAACATAGACCCTGATCCACCATCGCATAATGCACAGGCAGATCAGGGTCTATGTTGTTTGTTCTACTGATTAGTCCTTACAAACTGCATACACCAACATCTGCCAGAGCATTATGCGATGGCAGATCTGGGTCTATGCAGTTTGCAGTTGGTATTGGTTTATACGCGAGTATATATGGTAGTTGTACCTTCTAATTGAAATTGACAACTGACCTCAGGTGTTGTCAACATCTGAAGTTTGCATTTTTAATTTGGTGATGTATTTTTTCTTCAAAAACTGGAAGAGTATATTTACATTAGACTGTGTTGAAATGGACTTCACCATCAAAAGCCAAGTGGTCAAAATTACCAATACAAATTAATATACCTGTAATGTGTCCTGCATACGTACCCCTTTATAGGCGACATGCAAATTTACATTATTGCCCAGTAACTTTTGTTATTTACATTATCTGCTAAATGGACATATGCCATTGACCTTGATTCCTAAACCACACCTAAAACACCTCAAAATAACACAATATATGCCCATGACCTTTTTCAAAGTACCAGCATACATTATTCAGAGTTTTAATAATTCATAAGAAAAAACAAAGAAGCAAGCATAGACAACAAATATTTGCCAATTTAAAAAGCAGACATATACAAAAAATTATTTGTACAGCATGTTTGCATGTATATGTTGTTTGCATTTGGACTGGGATTTTACACGAATATATACGGTACCAAGTTTAAACCAACAAAACATGATAGGTGCATAAATGTAAGGTACCGTATATACTTGCACATAAGCCGGGTTAAAATGCAAACAACATAGACCCTGATCTGGCATTGCATAATGCACCGACAGATCAGGGTCTATGTTGTTTGTTCTACTGATTAGTCCTTAAAAACTGCATAGACCCAGATCTGCCAGCGCATTATTCGATGGCAGATCTGGGTCTTTGCAGTTTGCAGTTGGTATCGCATTATATGCGAGTATATATGGTACATTCTTAAGGCCTCCGGATCACCCCGAAAAAAATGGCGTATATTCTCACATTTGCACATGTAAAACTGGTGATCTCATATGTATTCAATTTTATTTTCTTGTTCATAACATTTTTACTCAATGGTCACTAAAGACCAACATGACATAATAACGAAGATTCAAATTACTGTTTCTGAAGTCTTCAAAATGCTGCATAAGCATTTTATATAAAGCATGTATGTATATGGATAGACAAATTAATAGATAGAAAGATATATACCTCTTTCATGCAAAACTTCCATAAACCAAAGCCTACAGAAACAGAATGATTTTTCAGGTACAAAATGTTTCATTCTATAATTTCTATAATCTTTAACTCAGTAAATAAAAAAACCCATAACTTTGACAACCAAAAGATAATTAAAAAAGTTACAATTACACCGAGATCTACATCCTAAAACTGAAATTTAATCAAGCAAGTGGCTCATCAATAGTCTTTAAATATCCCAAGGACATTTAGAATAAATTAAAACCCAACATGGAAGCATATGCAAATGCAATTGTCCAATATATTTATATATAATTGTTGCCAAACCCACCTTTTCTTTAGCTATAAAAGATATATATAAAAGGAAAGTAAAAAAAAATTTTAACACTGAGCTTAATCAAGGCTGTAGACAGACTTACAGACTGAAGGTCATACACATAGAGACCAAAGTGATGACTATGCAGAGCTTCTGCCAAGTTGAGCTAGAAAAAAATTAATTGGTTATTGATTTTTTGTTAAAATATATTTATATCTACTTGTATGTAAGAGGATGGGCTTGATTAGATCTCATTCTTTGGTGAAAAAGAGAACCTTAGTAAGCCAAATCCCTCTAAAACCTTAGTAAGCCAAATCCCTCTAAAACCTTAGTAAGCCAAATCCCTCTAAAACCTTAGTAAGCTAAATCCCTCTAAAACCTTAGTAAGCCAAATCCCTCTAAAACCTTAGTAAGCCAAATCCCTCTAAAACCTTAGTAAGCCAAATCCCTCTAAAACCTTAGTAAGCCAAATCCCTCTAAAACCTTAGTAAGCTAAATCCCTCTAAAACCTTAGTAAGCCAAATCTAAAACAGCAGCTCACTTTGTAGAGCATCAGACTCCTAATTCAAGAGTCACAGGTTTGATACAAACCTAGGCCAGCCCATGTCAGCTAGTAATGTGCCTTTGGAAAAGAGACTTAGTTCACATTTCCTCCACAAAATAGCCAATAATATGTTGAAAATGCCAGTAAAAACAAACCAACCAACCAACCACCTAAAACAAAAAATTTTATTTGGTCAAACTAAGAGCTTTTGGTCTTGAGAGGTTTCACTGTATTGACTGTATACACTTAAAAAGATGCTATGGCCATGCACTATATTTGCTCACATCTAATGCTCATCCATCTGCATAGAAAACAGACACAGATCTGCTGTTACTCAGTGCCCTGATAAATCAGGGTTTACACTTTTCATTCTATCATTTCTGTGTGGACCCTGATCTGTCAGCAGATTCAGCTTCAATATTATAACCTTGACTGACATCTGGACAGGCTGAGTCAAAGAACAGAGTGGCACAGTACTCCCTGACTATAATACTGTTCATGGGAGTCATAAAAGTGGACTGCCTTATAGGTGAAGTCACATTATATTGAGGTATTTTAGAGATGATAATATTACTAAGATGGGATCCTTGACCATACCGGTCTTATAAAATGGACCCCCTTATAGTGAGGGAGAGTACTGTACTAATATTAGTACTACCAGTGCATTATGCAGTAACAGGTCTGGGTTTACTCTTTCCACAGCTGGGCACACTTTGTACAGGGCTCAAGGGTATGGGTTCAAATCCTATCATTGGATAATAATAATAATAATAATAATAATAATATTAATAATGATGATGATAATAGCAATAATAATGAGGACTTAATACAGCGCTTAATCTTTAAAAGCTCTAATCACTTAACAATATTAGTTAACACATAAGGACATATATATAAACAAGATTACAAAAACAAACATCATGAAATTACAAACATGCTGAAAATAATTAAGGGTAAGGAAACATTGTTAAGTCTTAAGACTGTTCTTGCAGTCGAAATAGATGAGTGTTAATGAGATCACAGTGTCCTTGTGTCTAAGTTCAAGAGGCAATTCGTTCCAGGTAGCTGGGCCCTGGTACACAAAAGAACGTTGTGTTTGATTCTGGAGCAAATGGGTAGCCAGTGGAGAGTACAAAGCAGGAGGGAGGAGTGCTCTGTTCTTGGTACTCTAAGGACTATCCAAGCAAGCTGTATTTTGAACTTTTTGAAGTTTCTGTAGTAGATATTGAGATGAACCAGATAGAAGAGAATTTACAATAGTGAATTCTAAAAAGTACTAAAGAACACACAAGTGTTTTAGTGGCATCAACTGAAAGAAAATTGCAAACAAAGCTGATGCATCTCAGCTCTAGATATGCAGTCTTGCATATGTTCATGAGATGTTGGCATAATCAGAGAGTACTGTTGAGAGTGACATTTAGGTTTCGTACTGATTGTGTGAATTTAACATTGATGTTGCTGATACTTATTATTTGAGGTAAAGGATGGAAATGAGAAAATCTTTGTGTGATGATCTCAATGGCTTCCGTTTTATCATCATTCATCTGCAGCTTGTTACATGTCATCCCTGACTTCACATCTGAAATGCACCTCTCCATACCTTAGATGTTGTGTCAACTTCAGTTGGGTGACTAGATTTGTATATTTGAGTTTCATCAGCATACAACTGGTGTGACACCGGATGATGATTTATGACACTTGAAAGGGGCTGATTGTATAGAATGAAGAGAATGAGTCCAAGAACAAAACCCTGTGGAACACCAAAACATAGATCAACTGGGCTGGAATGTTTTCCATTTATGGACACAATCTGTGTTCTTTCGATTAAGTATGACTTGAACCATAGTAAGGCTGTACTGCAAATGTCAAATACGTGCTGGAGACGGTGAAGTAATATATCATGGTCTATTGTGTCAATGCTGCAGATAAATCAAGAAGGGTGAAGACTGTAATCTTTCCAGAATCCAAAGCACACAGAAGGTCATTAACTACTTTCAGAAGGGCAGTTTTGGTCCTGCGGTGAGAGCAGTATGCAGACTGTATATTGCTCATAAGACTATTTAAATTCAGATGCGATACAAGTTGGGACAGAATAACTTTTTCTAAGATTTTTTTACATAAATGGGAGATTTGAAACAGGGCAGTAGTTTTTTAAATCATTAATATCAAGCATTCGTTTCTTCAACATTGGCTTTACAATGGCAGTTTTGAAAAATTATGGGAATATCTGGATAAGAGAAGTTTTAATAACATTGGTTAGTGAATGCAATATTGAATCTAAGTGATGTCGGAATCAGATCAAATTCACATGACTTTGGGGTGCTCTTCATCAGGATTGTACGTAAGAAATCTGTAGAGACTGGCTCAGATGCTGTTAAAGGTTGCCTTTGAAATTCCTTATCAAAACTGTGTAGTGACAATGAGTTGATTGAAACTGTGTTGTCAAGTTGATCTCTAATGGTTTGCACTTTGTCATGGAGAAATTTGCAAACAGGTCTGGAAGGTCGTTGGAAGTGGTGTACATTTGTTCCTTGACATGACCTTGCTAGTAACATTGAAGAGCTTTTTACAGCTGGAACTTCTAGTGATCTTGAACTATGTTTGTGACATTCTTTTTAGCAGCTTCATAGATTTGCTTATGAATAGTAAGACTGGATGAAAGCTAAACCTGAGTAGGCTACTGTGGTGCATTCCTGGGCAAGGCACTTTACTCCAATTGCCTGTCAGCACTAAATAACCTCTATGTGCAAGTTTCCTTAATACAGAGGTGTTCACCAAGGCAGATTTTACTGTACCTGATATCTATTTGTGCCCCACTGGTTGACAGGTGAATCTAGAAGGGTGTTGTGCAAAGTAATAATTGCTCAATATCTGGCTTTAGACCTGGACTAACTAGCCTTGGACTCCAAGCACCACAGGATCCATCGAGATGACTCCAAGCACCACAGGATCCATCAAGATTACTCCAAACACCACAGGATCCATCAAGATGACTCCAAGCACCACAGGATCCATCAAGATGACTACAAGCACCATCAAGACGACTACAAACACCACAGGATCCATCAAGAGACTCCAAGCACTACAGGATCCATCAAGACAACTCCAAGCACCACAGGATCCATCAAGATGACTACAAGCACCACAGGATCCATCAAGAAACTCCAAGCATCACAGGATCCTTCAAGAAACTCCAAGCATCACAGGATCCATCAAGAGACTCCAAGCACCACAGGATCCATCAAGATGACTACAAACACCACAGGATCCATTGAGATGATTACAAGCACCACAGGATCTATCATTAGACTCCAAGCACCACAGGATAAATCAAGATGACTACAAGCACCACAGGATCCATCAAAATACTCCAAGCACCACTGGATCCATCAAGAGACTTCAAGCACCACAGGATCCATCAAGATGACTACAAGCACCACAGGATCCATCAAGGTGTGTTTGATTTTTCATGACTTGTTTGATACATGTAGGTAACAAAGCTCCAGCTGCTGATCCATCACAACTCTTGTGCAGCATTCTCTCTCTCCCTCTCTTGAAAGGGATGACACTCCCTCCAATTAGTCCATTACAAATTTGTCCTTCAACATTATGCAACTTCTAGTACACCTAATCAGGAATCTAACACTTTCTATTAAGGAAATATATGAAGACAATAGACTGGGGTTTTAAAATTTCTATCTTCAAAAGGTAATGGGGGAGACCTGAGGAATTAGATTTGAAAAAATCTGCTGCTGCATTATTCTGGTTTTAACACGAGTTTTGCTTGTATTTTACACACATTTCTCTCAAAATCTATACCAACAGTAAATCTTAAAGGGTGATCTTTTGTGAGAAGGAAACCTATACAGCATTTTCTCCAGGCTGCACCCTTTAGACTTTTAGCACAGTACAATTCAAAGGGTCATGCATAAACATTAGCAGTACATTGTAAAAGGTGCACACAAAATAACCATCTATATATCATTTGCAAGCTTGTGTTCTGTGTCCTAATTATACAACAAGTTTACTAAGCCATCAAGACATCTGATTTCATCATGTCAGGCCATCGGCAAGCTTCCCATTCATCAAAACTGCTTTATACTTTGAAAGAGCCAAAGAGAGCGAATTTTACATACTGTATATACTCGCATATAATCCGATACCAACTGCAAACTGCATAGACCCAGATCTGCCGGCGCATTATGCGATGGTAGATCAGGGTCTATGTAGTTTGCATCTGGACACGGCTTATACAAGAGTATATATGGTAATTAAAGAATGTCTGACTTTTTTCACACTGAATACTAAAGTCAGTGAAGACAATAAAAACTCATTATCTAATACAAAATGAACAAATTATGCATTTAGAGGCTGTAGGAAATGACTGAATTATAACTGATGCTAATGACACTCCCAGTAATGGAAAGGCCAGTTCTCCTGATTAGGTGTAATGAATTGACACCAAAATGGAAAAATCATATGGCTAATTTTCCCAAATAAAAAAACTCAGTTTATAACAACCAAAATAAAATGTCAAGATTTCTTCTTTTTTTTTCTCACAATTGTGGATCATTTTTCAAAGAAAACACCCATGATGGAGTTATGTGTAGGCACTAGGTCTATATTATTTCAGCTCTTATCTGTGGGAATACTCACATGTACTGTATACTGAGTAAGAATATAATATATGAAAATAATTTCACAATAATTTAGCTTCAACAGGATATACCATACTAAGATTATTGCAGTAATTGAAAGGAATTTCATGGAAATGTTAATAACTTGGTGATGTAATCAGCAAGTAATAAGTTCATAGTAAATGGTGAAATAATGGGCAGGACCCCTAAATTTGACACAAGGGTCCCTGAGGGCCTAACAGCATATTTTCTTGGAAAGCTGGAGAAAACACTGCCTATGTATGTGGAAAATCTAAAAAACAAATTCCTTGCAGTAAGGACCATCCTTAGAGGTTTATCATGCTTAGACTGTAATAATGTACAGTAAGCAAGTATTGTCCACCTACCACACATCTCCTGTGAGGCCTATGCTTGATGATAAACCAAACCTCTACTCACAAAGTTTATATGATAGAAATCCTTTTTCTGATGATTAGTCCACCCCCTACTTTTAAAAAATTCTACAAGACTGTCCCCCAAATTTAATCCTAGGCGAATTACCATATTATTAAACAAGAGTACCATGAACAGCATATTATATGCCAGACCCATGTTACAGTAATAATCCTCTCTGTAGGCACTTCCAGTCACAGTGATCTCAGTCTTTGACCTTTTGATCCCACAATAAACAGGTTTCAAGTCATCCCCAAACTTTGATGAAGGTACATAATCAAGAAATTACAGTTCTATGCAGAACCCACAACTTTTCTTCTTTCTTACAGTGCCCTTCACCTTTGATCTTTTGATCCCAAAATTAATCCCAAATACCCCAAGTACAAGCCATCCACAGCATGGTCCAGATATGTCATGTACTATTAAAATTAATGTGCAGAGACCCTTTTTCTTCTTTTAGTCACAGTGACCTTGACCTTTGACCCTGAAATTTACATGTTTTTTTTTCATGCCTCAAATGTACTACATGCACAAAGTGTAGTTAACTGTAAAAGATGGAGAACTTGAGTTATTGTGCAGAGACTAAATTTGTAACAGATGGACTGACAACATCCTAACATTAACATGCTCTGCATTATGGTTGGTATTTAAAATACAGTGTACATGAATAATAATTAAATTTTTCTTTTTTGTTACAATTTCTAGCAATCTGATTGGCAAGGTCCATTTGAATTTCTTTTGTTTCTACCTGTATGAACCGACAAAAATTTGAATAATTTCACCCTGCCCAATGGCACTACTTCTTCCAACAAATTCGTATAGAATTATGTGTAAAATATTTGCAAGCTACACTGATGTCATGTTGGTTTTCATTAGCACTGAGGGCAATATGACTGTATCCTTTTTACAGTGTATAATAAATAATGCTGTGAATTTCTTTTTTAAATCAACAAAAACAAATTTCCCATTATGAGACTCTGAAAATATAAACTGAAACTTGAATTGATCAAAAATGTAGATAATCGAGAAAGAGAGAGAGAGAGAGACTCAGTTGTGGGCCTCGACATTCCAAATGTTCTTCCAAGTTACATTCTGACATTTTAACATTGTTACATCTAGTAAGACCAAGATGAGTTGATTTTTCGGGCAAACTGAATAGCTGATTTTGCCTTGGATTAAACAAACTTTGGATCTAGGCCTATAGTCATATTTCCATGTTTTTAATGAAATTGGGGTCTACACAAAAAACTGAAAGAAGCTAACATTCTCTTCAGCTTTAATTCCAATTGTAAAAAATAACTTCTTGTACATTTTGATAGGATTTTTAACATACTCACCCATGAAAACAGTGGAAGCTGTCCTTGACTGTTATTGAAAAGTTGTGGGGAAAATATCAGGTAAAACTAAAGCTAGTTTGGGGAATTATAAGACCCAGATGAGTTGATTATTTGGGCGAAACTGAATTGCTGATTTTGCCTTGTGATTAGACAAACTTTAGGTCTAGGCCTATAGTTATATTTCCATGTTTTGAATGAAACTGGGGTCTAAAAAAAAAACTGAAAAAGTTAACATTCTCTTCAGTTGTAATTCCAAATTTAAAAAATAACTTCTTGTACATTTTAATAGCTAGGATTTTTAACATACTCACCCATGAATACAGTGGAAGCTGTCCTTGACTGTCATTGAAAAGTTGTGGGGAAAATATCATGTAAATCTAAAGCTTGTTTTGGAATTTATAGAGATGGTAAGCATGTTTTTCAAAAGGAACTTAATATGGATAATGGGTAGACCCCGATACAGCAGAGAAGTAAACATAAACTGGGAGAATCCAACCAATGAGTTCTAGACCAGATGTTTCAAAAAGTAAGACATGCTATTTTCTAGTGTGCAGCTTTGCAATCACAGAATCTCTTTCTTACACACACGAGGTTACATACACACAAACACACTTTTCCATATATGCAGTCGATCAAAAATACATAGGCTTAAATTGTATGCGGACACTTCATTTAGCATTTGTTGAGGAGACTCGTGCTTGATATTTTTTTTAAACATCATGAACAACTGCTGCTTCATCTTTTATTTAAGAAGAGTTTCTTCATTGATTAACTATCATCTTTTGTCAACCCAACACTTTTGAGTGTTATCACTTTGATGAGATCCATAAACAATAGCAACTCTCTCTCTGAAAAAAATTATCATGTTAAGTAGACATATTTGTTATTTCCAGTAAACTACAGACCATACTGCAAATTCTAAGGAATAAAACTTCATTTTTTTACTAGCGAATGTTGTGCACTAGCTAGGTCAAGTAGGCACTACTCCTAAATTGAAATTAATGTTGCAGTTGAATTATATGCATATTTGTCCACCATGGACTTCACTTTGGGTACTTGAACTATATAGTTCAAAGGAGGCTGCTCATATAATAATTTGATGACAGAGTGTAAAAGTTTGTGCCATGTTGCCAGGCAACTGGTTGCCGTATTCTGATTAGCTGTATGCAAATTGTGGATGCTGATTGCTATTTTGAATGTATTCATGCATGGTTAGGCAAGGTTAGTATGGTCTATTTAACATACTTTTTAAAAAGAATTTTCCTTATTTTGTCTTTATTATATGTAAAATTTAATTATAAGGATTTATCTGTTGATAAAGACTGGTGTGATCCCATTTGCATGTACCAGAACTAATTTGCGATTCATGATTGTGAATAAAAACTTTGGTATATAATTGGAAGTTGTTTGCAGATGGACCTAAATGTCTTTGGCTTATGATCAACCCATCGTGTGGGTAATAAATAAATGAGGAAAATAAGTAAATGTCCTGCTTGGCTAGAGGATTTTTGTGGGTTTTTTTAGAAAGCTCATGCAAAGATAATGAAAAAGGAACGTGGTGCTGCACTTGGCTTGTTAATTTTTCTATGTAAAAAACAGCATTCTTATGTATAGTCATCAACGAAACCAGACTCAGAGCTCCCCATAAGCCACTGACTAGGGAGTCCATGACCCTCAGTCTTCAGAAATTGGGGGTCCTGACTGGGCAATTGGGGTGACAAGTTGAACAAAGTGTACCTCCATTTGGTCATGTAGGCACCTTTACTGACTTTAAATAAAATAATAATTGTTGTTCTAAAATTTAATACTAATGAAGTTTTACAAATGTCTGTTCATTCATGATTGTTGAGCAATCTGCACCTTAGTTGTCATCACAACATTTCCAGATAAAAATGTATTGACTGCTTATAATGAACTGTTACAATGGTGACCAGACACTAAACTGGATCAAGAAAAGCAAACAATAGGTTTAACCATTACCAGTGTAGCGTTGTACAAATTTTTTCATTGTGACATCCTAGCGTGTGACATTCAGTCCGGTTCACACTCAACACCCCTATTGGTTTGCCTAATCCAAAACTGTCCACGTACTGTAACATTGGTTTTGTTGGATGTATTCTAGGTGGTTTATATAATGATTTTGCAAGAAATATTGATCTACAAGGAGTGAAATAAACTCAATAATTGCCATTTAAAGTTATCCATAATCAAATTCTAAAACGGGATACCTGTAACGGAAATAGTTGGTACCATATGCCAAAATGACCTGTCGGACCCATACTTTAAAGGAGTTGATTAGCGGGCATAAAGTCATTACATTCATGTACACTCAATAAAAGCCATGTTTATCTTCCACACTTTATCATAATTCTTTATTTCTGTTCATGTAATTATCTTTCTTACCAAAACAGGTTTTTTCCTTATAAACTGTTAGGGAAAAAGTACATCCACAGAATTTAATGTTACTGAAAACTGAGGGACCCTGGCTTGCATTACTGAGGATCTACAGGATGCACAGTTTCTGAAAACTGTGGGTATCTGGCTTGAGTTACTGAGGATCTACAGGATGCACACTGTGGGTCCCTGGCTTGAGTTACTGAAGATCTACTGGATGCACAGTCTAAGAACACTGAGGGTCATGGACTACCATCTGATAGTCCTGGTCACACTAAAGTATTTTCCTACCCTCCCGTTTGTTTGTACGCCCCTACCGATTTTAAAAATGAAAATCATTAAGGATAAAACAAATGCACAAAACTTAGTCATTTCATTCATAAATTTATAATTTCTGACCTGATTGTCACCAGGGGGTCCCTAACACTGTCCTCTTCTGTATCTCATCATCATCTTCACAAAATTCCATCATCAATATTAATATTTTTATTACTACTATTCAAAAGTAGCAATGCGCACGTGGAAATAGAAACAATTCACAGCCCATTATTGTGTCCTTTCAAAATGCATCATTTTTTCTGTTATGGAAAAACTTGATACAGCGTCGAAAACAAAGGACACTTGATAAAAGCTGTCGGCAGACACAAGATATGCGCGCACACAGATGTGTAGTGTTAATATTAACCTATGTTTCCAAATTACGTGATAAACTACATTCCACAACATCTTATGCACTTCAAAGTAAACTACAAAGGTACAATGAAAATCTATTTACACGACTATCGAATTTAGGGAGCAGTTTGTGTAATTCTAATTGCATATATATAGTCATCTTGCTTTCCAACAGTATCATTTACTTAAACTTACCTTTGTTTTTTTTTCTTTTTACGTATAATTTGTGCAAAAAATACTTTTTTTTTGCAAACACAGGAAATCGTTATCTGTGTTGTGATGTGGCACCTTTGAATTATTCTGCCATTCACAAATTCTATCGACCTATTTATTGATCTTGATGAAGAACCCGGATAACTTTCACCTTAAACCGGTGTTTAATGGGCATAAACAGCGTGCAGTGATGCGTCCCATTCACTTTTGATTTTCGGTGCATATGTGTGTACATATGTATGTACATATGTATGTATGTGTAAGTCCCTGACCTAACTAAACGTGTTTAGACATTTACAATAGCAACAACGTAATATAAAAAAGGGGAAAAAATCAAACAGAAGATGGTTGATGATGAGGATTGACAAGTTATTAGGGATAAGCGTTATTGCTTTCTTCACTACTATGTAGAGTTTTTCTTTTTCTTATTATGAAGAAAACATTTATTTTTCTTAGACGTGTTTTTACTTCAGACAATTTTTCTTTGTGAAGTGAGCGATGCATTTTATGTTAAATAAACAGACGTAGTAAATTAATTGGAATAACATAACTTTAGGGATTTTTTTTTTTTTTAATTCAATCTCCAGAGCGTGATTTAAAATGTATAACCGACCCACACGTACACACACAAACAACTAGCAAAAGGTGATTTTAAACTGACCTGTGATTATTTTAAAGCGGCTAGATTATGAAAGTCAGATGCAAGTTTCAATGATCATACTCTCACGTGTTTTTTTTGTAGGGTTTTTTTTGTGTTTTTTTATTTTTTATTTTATGATAAGGTTGACAGAGAATTTTGGTTGCTATATCCTGGTCATATTCATGATAAAGTTGACAGAGAATTTTGGTTGCTATATCCTGGTCATATTCATGATAAGGTTGACAGAGAATTTTGGTTGCTATATCCTGGTCATATTCATGATAAGGTTGACAGAGAATTTTGGTTGCTATATCCTGGTCATATTCATGATAAGGTTGACAGAGAATTTTGGTTGCTACATCCTGGTTATATTTATGATAAGGTTGACAGAGAATTTTGGTTGCTACATCCTGGTCATATTCATGATAAGGTTGACAGAGAATTTTGGTTGCTATATCCTGGTCATATTCATGATAAGGTTGACAGAGAATTTTGGTTGCTACATCCTGGTCATATTCATGCATAAGGAGATGCTGGCATAGCTGCTGTGTCGGGATAATATCTTTTGTTGTTTTGTGATTATAGTACAATGAGAAAAACCATGAAGTCTGATATATCCAAAAATCATTCTTAATCAATTCGCACGATCCGTTAGAAAACACATTTGAATTTGAGATCAAATTACTTATTATTGAAAATTCGCCAGGGGAATGCTTTATGCTCCTAATTACCGATTGTGTAAGACCTATAAAAACTTTTTATGAAACATTTTCTGGGTTTATTTACGCGCTACCGTTACCATGACAAATATTGTGCAGCAGTTACATAGGTAAATCAAATTTTAAATAAACGATAGTTATATTAGTATTGATACATAATACGATAGTTATATTAGTATTGATACATAATACGATAGTTGTATTAGTATTGATACATAATACGATAGTTATATTAGTATTGATACATAATACGATAGTTGTATTAGTATTGATACATAATACGATAGTTGTATTAGTATTGATACATAATACGATAGTTGTATTAGTATTGATACATAATACGATAGTTGTATTAGTATTGATACATAATACGATAGTTATATTAGTATTGATACATAATACGATAGTTGTATTAATATTGATACATAATACGATAGTTATATTAGTATTGATACATAATACGATAGTTGTATTAGTATTGATACATAATACGATACTTGTATTAGTATTGATACATAATACGATAGTTGTATTAGTATTGATACATAATACGATAGTTATATTAGTATTGATACATAATACGATAGTTGTATTAGTATTGATACATAATACGATATGTTTCTAGTAGTCTTGATTTGTTATTGAAAGATCCAGCATGTTTCGAATTGAAATTTTTTTTCCCACCTGTATGTTAATGATACATAGTGTTATTTATAAAAACAGTACCAGCTGGACTCCCACGTTCTTTTTTTAATGTAATACTGAAAGAAGCAACGTCATTGCCAGTGTTACACGGGACAGTGAAACGCAAGATAAGAAGCAGTTCTTCACATAGAGTATATGTTCTTCATATTTTGCAGTTTATGTCTGTCAAAGCCAGATTTGTACCAGTTTGAACTTTAAATTTATATTTTTGTAACTATCTTTCTGTAATTATTTCAGACATAGAAAACAGAGTAGATTTTTTTATTGTTCAGTCATATTTTTTCTTCAGCGACCAAATCAGTGCAAAAAAACTACAAAAAGTTCCGCGGAACTTGGAATCTCTACTGTGACTGGCGTTTTTATCACATAGTTTTCCGCTTACGAAAGAAAAGCAGAAACACCTAGCTCATATGAATACAAAAATTAGACCTGTGACAATATTTTAGTGGAATACATCAACCGATGTAGATGATATCTGACTTTCAAAAACTTCCACACAGTCCCCGACATTGTTGATAACGAATGCCAACAAGTTTCTGCTGACGCACGTGATAAAGGAACTCCTATATCACAGGGCTGGATTCCCCAACCTTTTGTGCCTACGGGCACATTTGTGAGTTTATGAGATTGGCGGGCACCAACCAATTAACTTGACCCATTTTTTTATATATTATTATTCATTATAACCTCTTCCGCAGGCACACAAAAAACCTTGGCGGGCGTTATGGCGAACGCGAGCAACGCGTTGGGGAACACTGTCATAGGGTCACACACATTAGACAAAACTTGCACGTACCCGAGAGCGGAGTGGGGTGCATTGGGTGCGAACGTACCACATTTGCTGCCAAAATCGCCTTGAATTCTTTTTAAATTTAAGAGCTTCCGGAGGCTTTGCCCTCATGGCACCCTACGAAGCTAGCACTGGAGGCTCCCGGCAAATAGAAGTTACATCCCCCTATTCAAATTTATTTGTACAGGCCTGCAAAATAATATTATCACAAAGTTTCAATTGAATATAGCAACTAATGTAAAAATATTCACACAGCACTTCGACATTGTTGTTCAGTTTCAGATTTAGGTCTTCTTCTCGGCCACTATACCATGTATTTTGGGCCATATAATTTCAGAAGAGCATGCAAAAACTATACGTTGTCGTTAATTTTAACTGATAGGAGTACCTAGATTACACTATTGTAATTACAAATAAGTAAAAATATTTAATCAGATGTCACTGAAACAAGCAACATCATTTCTAAAACTTTATTAGACAAAGTCGAAAACATTCAAAATTATCCTGGAAGATTGGTTTGGGGTTTGTGGAGATTAACGCTATTTTTCAGCACATGATAGGTTATACATGGCGGCCAGTATATTTGGTGGAGGAATAACCAGGGAAGAACCACCGACCCACGGGAAGCTACTGGCAAGCTTTCTCGCATATCCACGTTTGTCGTGTCGAGACTCGAACTCGCCCGGAGAGCGGGTGAGCTGTGAGTGCTCTGTAAATGCAAGCACCTTAGGCCACTCAAACACCCAGGGTCCGTATCCCTAAAAGAACACCTTTAAATGAGAACACATGCACAGGTGGCTTCACGCTATCGTGGTCACTGATGTTACAGGTGGATAACCTTAACTACATGTTTTGAGTGTTAATTCAAACCATAATATGAATCTTTGGACTTTGTGATTTTTTTTTCTTTTTTAACATTTTGAAAATAAAAAAATAAAAAAAAATTGCTTGTTCTAGTGGCAGTCTAATTACAATAATGTAATTTAGGTACTCCTATCAACGAGAATTAATTACAACGTATAGTTGTTGCTGTTTTCATGTGAAGTCATATGGCCAAATTGCAAAGCGTAATGACCCAGACAGACACATCAACCTTAATACAGCGACTGTTGTACAAAATATATCACGTTAAAAAAAGTTAACAAATGACTTTTCAACACCGCCGTCGTCGTCGCCGCCGCCATAAAGTGAATGCCCATACTTTGCCATTCATTGGCGAAAAAAAATGTCTAGACGTGCATTTCCTGATTGCAAATTATACCATAATTTAGTCTGAGAAATATATAACCGGTTAAAGTTGCTGTACGGCTCTAGACCAAGTTTCCTCTATCTTAAAAATAGTTTTACTATAGGACGTGGACAGCAATAGCCAAATAATACAAAGATTTTAAATTTAGAGGAAATATAGTCTATATACGACCAGCGGAAAATACATGTCTTATTGTTTTTAGCTCTCTATACGGTTGCTCCGGAAACCAATCAAAAAAGCACATCATCCGTCTGGGAGTTGGCAATTTCAACATCACTTTTAAAAATCAGCATACATCCAGCCATTAACCCATGTCATATTTAATCAGTTATACTGTAGATACGGGAGTTATTGTGGCACGTTGATCGCTACTCTATGTTCAGCACGTGCGGACACAAAATGTCTTCTCGATACGTTTGTGGCCCAGTGGTCTTGTGCGTTTGTCTAGAATCCGGCTTCGTTGGGTTCAAGCCCTCCCCTCCCCCCAACACAGATTTATCAAAGCCCCGAGCAACGTGGAAGCAAAATATTTAATGCAACTAATTTTGCTACGATTTTGTTTGTTTATTCATAAAACTTCAAATCTATAAATCTTCACTAATTGATCAAGTTCAGAAGAAGGCTATGTTACAATTATATGCTATCGTGTCTCGTATAGCTTTATTTCTTTTTTAAAAAATGCTTGCTACTTTATGCAACTTATTTACGAAATGAAAATTTATTATCTCTCATGAATTTAAATGGATACATAGTATATTTATTTCCCCAATAAAATGCGCACGTTGTACTGTGAATTTGATTTTGTGACCATGACGACACCCTGTGTTCGTTATGCGTTATTTGCCTAATATGCGGTCCAAGGGAAATAACTGGTATTTCTTAATCGGATCTGCATATTTTATCCTTTCAGCATTTTAATCTCGTCAAATAACGATGAATCAGAAATGTCAAATATACAAATAAAAATAAATAAATAACGTCATTTAAGCGATTAATTAATCAAAGACTTTCACGACTTATCTAAATTAGCCAAATAGGAAAAGAAATATCTATGCGCCGTACGTATTTACATGTTTATGTATGTACATATGTGTGTACGTTCCATCAACCATCAGCCATTCTTTCTTCCAAAGTGCATACCTTGCCAGTGTCAAATGACAATAGTACACATAGTACACATTATTGTCAAATTTATAAATTTACACCCAGTGAGACAGAAGTTTGTTATGTTTGCTTGCTTTTTTTTTGGGGGGGGGGGAGCAAAATTACTATTTATATAATAAAAAAGATATCTTATAAACATTATAAGATATCTTATATACCATTTTAATTAGAATATCTTGATAGGTGTATAACAAAGCATAATAACTTCATCGTATAAACTATATTAAATATCTTAATTTAATTTGGTTATTAAGATAACTTATATAATCTATAAGATATATGATAAACTTTATAAGATATCGTATAAGTGGTTTATAAGATATCATAAAATGTATAAAGTATCTGATCAAGTTAACGGGATATCTGAATAAGTTCATAATATATTTATTTAAAAATAAGATAACTTATAATCATATTTAATTCGGGTATCTCCAGTGGTGCAAGTAAGCCGATACGGTCAGGTACGCTGCATCGTTAAGACATTTATTGCCGGTACGGCCGTACCGGAAAGACGGGGTCAGGGGTTAAACTCCATTTGCATCACTGGGTATATCTTTTTATAAGATATCTCATAAACTCATATCTCATATATCTGATAACATATCTCTTGTTTGTTTATGAGATATGTCACAAACTTAGTGAGATATCTTATTTAAATCGTTCCGATATCTGATTAAGTACATGTATAAGATATTTTATATAAGATATCTTAAAACATGTATGAAATATCTTACAAAGTTTATGAGATATCTAGTTTAAAATAAAATACAAATTTGACTTGTTATGGCTTTTTATGCTAAACTCAGTTAAGAAACATTTTAATAATCTACCATCAGCAAAAAAGAATGCTGTGTAATATGACACATTTGACCCTATATTTAAAAGATTATATCTTTGTTTACCTTTATCTTTTATTTTGTAGAACTACATATTTACATTTATTTGCAAGGTTTTATCTTCCTTTGAACTTAACTTTTAATCGGCACTAGTCAGTATTGCGCTGACACGGCACTACAGTCAATAGTGCGTTGACACGCCGTTCAGCATATATATATATATATATATATATATATATATATATATATATATATATATATATATATATATATATATATATATATATATATATATATAATGACACAAAAATGGATAACGGCGCAAATACAAAAACAGTTTCCCAACGTTTCGAGATAAACAAGTTCTTCGTCAGGGGAAGAAACAATTTACATCCACAAAACAAACACTAAACACAAAAGCCAAGAAGAATTCTTGACTCCTACATGTTTAAATGACGTGGAAATAAACAAACAAAGGATAAACAATAGAAGAAAGAAGAAAGACGAAATTTTAAAAAATGGTATAAAACTGGTAAACTACATATCTATGTTCTTCTGCCATCAGTCCAACAAAGTTGTGTAAAAAAAAATTAAAAGAAGTGTTTATCGTGAATATCACGCAGAGGACCACAGTATTTTGACCTCCAAAGAAGTGTTTATCGTGCGTATCCGTCATATATATATCGATCCTTGTGACTGAATTGGTGGCTTTTGACTCCCTATAAGTACAACTTGCTCTCTTTGTCTACATACTTATCTATGTAATCAGTTTTATTTGCTCATCTACATACATGAGCTCAGTTAACCAGGGTACAGTCATCGATATGTTTATTTTGCCAATATATTCTTTTCTTTTTATTCCCCCCCCCCCCCCCCCCCCCGCTGATAATCTGCGAAATTAGATTATCATTGATTACTGGCACCCTATTGAGATGAGATTGTGGCGCTATCGTCAATCTAAAACTTTAACAAAATTGACCGGACTGTAACCCAGGCTAGAGCTCAGTAACAAATAGACTTGTACTAGATTGAAACCGGCTTGATTTCTTTAACTTGGTGTATTTGTGGATTTCATGCTG
This sequence comes from Margaritifera margaritifera, assembly GCA_029931535.1. Lineage (NCBI taxonomy): Eukaryota > Metazoa > Mollusca > Bivalvia > Unionida > Margaritiferidae > Margaritifera > Margaritifera margaritifera. The sequence continues at coordinate 3,482,354 of JAQPZY010001528.1, forward strand.
TTCCGCATGACGTCAAAGACCTACCTATTTATGTGATGATGAATATATACTACACAAATCAATAACCTGTCGTTTGTGTGTGTCAGTGGGCTTCCTTGAGGAAACGTTACATGCGAAATATATATATACCAAATAAAAAAAATTAAAAAAATATTATAAAAAAGGCGCGTGACCTCAATGAATCAATTCTACGGTCGAGTAGTCTAACCATCCCAAGTAAGCGGCAATAAGTGTGACACGAAACTGTACTGGAATAGTTCGGTTAAAAAGGTCACAAACGACAGCGCGAAGCAAGAAAAGTAATTTGAATAGCGAATGGAAAACCGCGCGGATTTCAACATGCAACGTCCACTGAGTATAAGTTGTATAAACGTGCATTTCGTAAATAGCCAGAGTAGTCCGAATGGGAACCATCAACAAGCATTCGAGGATTGACCTCGAAGTTGCGAATGGGAATCATAGTTTTGATCTACAAAGGTCGTCCCAAAAGTAAAATGGACCAGGACAGTTACCGTGCGGTTACATTGCTTCCAGTTTGGTACAAACTACTCGAAAAAGTTGTACTATCTAGAACCAAACCAAGGCCGGATTAAAGGCGAAGCAAATCGAGCAGTTGCTCCATACCCCTTTCCAGCTAGGGGCCCCGAAACGCAGTGATATATATATTATTTATTTTCTTTGGGGGGCGGGGCGTTTTGGAAGTTGCTCTAGAGCCTCCTACCACCTTAATCAAGTGCTGTCTAGAACATATATCTTTCTAAATAATGAAATATCCCGTTTCCAAATAAACAACAAGAATGGTTTTAAATACAAAACTTATAGTTTCATCACTGCTGCTTTTAATTTGCAAGAAATTACACAAAAATATAAACTTGAACATGGCAGCTATACATTTGCTGCATTTTGAGACACACGCAAAGCGTTTGACAATGTATGGCGTGATGCTCTGCTGGAAGAGATAGATGACTCGAGATTTTCAGGCAAAATTTGGCGCATAATCTTCCATGCATATACATCACAAAGTGTGTCATAACGATAAATGGAAAATGTCATATTGGCTTAATATCTATCAAGGAGTAAGGCAATGAAGAATTCCTTCCTCATTTATTTTAATTTTTTATTTTCTTTTTGCCTTGTATTTATGAGATCACCACTAAATTGTCTGGTAGCAAACTAGGATTAAAAGAAATAATATAATAAAAAAAAAAATAAGAGAATTTTACTGCTCATGCTCAAATTTTGCAGATGACATTCCATCTCTCTCTACCCGTCAAATATTTTACAGAAGTTGCTAAATATTGTAAGGGAATATTCCAGAAAATGGAAATCAAAAATTAATTCAACCATATCCCGCCATGTTGTTTTCGGTTTAAACAAAATTTAAAAACTCATATGCTAACAATAATGACGTGAATTTACAGTTTGATGATTTGGTCCAAATTTAAACATATGGTCGGTAAAAACTTACAAGGTTTATCTCAAAATACAGGATCAGATATACCGTCTATACTCGCGTATAAGATACTACCAACTCCAAAATGCAGAGACCAGATCTGCCGTCGCATAATGCGCCGACAGATCTGGGTCTATGGAGTTTGTAGGGACTAATCAGTAGAACAAACAACATAGACCCTGATCTGCTTGCGCATTATGCGACAGCAGATCAGGATCTACATTGTTTACATTTGGACTCAACTTTTACGCAAGTACATACGGTATGTGAATCCACGATCTGGTTATATAAACTTCCAGCAGAAAAAGATAGGAGAAAGTGTCTTTTTATCTCCAAACTTTGTAATCTCCCAAATCAGGCAATATATAAACAAATTTGTCATTGAAGATTATTTTTTTATTCATAGAAAATACTTCCGAAATATACAGGTTCTATTCCAGATATCTTTCAGATATAATCTTCACAATACTATAAAAATTTACATGAATACTGGTATGTTCCATCATGAGCTATCAAGAAAATTAGTTAAGCACTCCATCCATCTATATGAATGTCAGGTCTGGCTACAAAAAAATCTACTCGGACTCTGACCTTGTGAGATTTATACCGCTACAAAAGGAGTGGTGCAGTTCCACCTTCCTGACTCTGATCTTGAAAGATTTAGACAGCTACAAAAGGAACAGTGCTATTCCACCTTCCGGACTCTGATCTTGAAAGATTTAGACAGCTACAAAAGGAACAGTGCTATTCCACCTTCTGGACTCTGGTCTTGAAAGATTTAGACAGCTACAAAAGGAACAGTGCTATTCCACCTTCCGGACTCTGATCTTGCAAGATTTATACAGCTACAAAAGGAACAGTGCTATTCCACCTTCTGGGCTCTGATTTTGTACGATTAATACAGCGACAAAAGAAACAGTGCTATTCCACCTTCTGGACTCTGATCTTGCTAGCTACAAAAGGAACAGTGCTATTCCACCCTATATTATTTACCTAGAAACTAACCGGAGCGAACTCTGATTGATCTTATTGCATGTCTGATGACACCATTACCGCAAAACAAATGTGAAATATTCCCTCGCTGTAATTATCAGTACCAGTATATTGATCTATTTCAGCATATTTCATGTGTATGTCCAAGTAAACGACCATTAAGGAACAGCTTTATGACATTTGTTCTTGATAAATATTAAGTGTCTATATTGGTTGCACATTTTGCTGAGTGATGAAGAACATTGTCTAGTTAAACTACTATGAAAAAATAATGTTGCTACAAAATTATTATTGTCACTAAGACAGTACGTTCTTATGTAAAACTTTATTGCAATACTTGTCATTAGTACTTTGACGATGATAATAGATGATTCTGTGTTGTAATTAAATAACTATCGTTTTTAGCATAAGCTCGTTGTTTGTTTTTTTTTTTTGTGTGTTTTTTTCGGTGAATATTGTCAACTAACATATACCCTAGTCATATCCAAATGCATATTCAAAAGGGACCCGCTGAACCACCCTTCATCTGGTTATGCTGGAACAGTATAAACCTTACACGAGCACGCATACAGTTCTCATCTTCATTTGTGTGTATGTATGTATATGAAGTACATTTGGAAAATTGCACTAAATGTACTATATAAATACAAATATACACAAAACAGAGCGGAAAGTGATATCCCTGGATCCTACATGAAAATGCTTGAGAACATTAACATAATTTTTAAAAATACGAATAATTAACATTATCATACAGGTTAGAGAATTTTTAATTCGAACCCTATGGCTATACCCATCGCCTTGCCTGCACGTACCAACAACTGTACTGTTTCGACCATGCATACGTCACAAAAAATTGATGCTACAAAGTCGCTGGGATAGGGATTTGTGCGTAGCAGACACACTGGCATATCGACCCAGTAATTAATTCTCATCTAAGTACACTATCACTCCGGATTCCTATGACAGAAATCAATGTATATATAGGTGTTTATAGAAATACAAATATACACCAAACAGAATCTCCGTAGAATACGAATTAAAAATTCTCTAACCTGTATGATAATGTTATTTATTCGTGTATATATATATATATATATATATATATATATATATATATATATATATATATATATATATATATATATATATATATATATATATATATATATATATATATGCTTCCTTGAGAAAGATATTATTACCTCTCCTCTCACATACGGAGGAAGGTTGTGGTCGGACGTGTGAATTTGGTTCTGTTCCAGACTTTAAGGACTGTTGAGGGTTGTTAACAGTATTATTAACAACAATATAGACTATCAAGATTACTCAAGTCCACAAATAATGTCAGAGCCAGTAATTTTCAGTTCCTTAATAAACATCACCCATGAGAGAGAGAGAGAGAGAGAGAGAGAGAGAGAGGGGGCGGGGAGGGAGACGGTGGTGAGCAAATTCAAACCTAAACAATAACATTTGATTATGGAAGAAGTACCTGATTTTTTAACAATAACAGCGCGTTCTTGTAGCTCAGGCGATACCATTCTGGTGTAACAACGCAGATTCTACAGGATTTCTGCCAAAGGTAATAGTTGCCTTAACATGAACGATTCTCCCCAAGCACATCTCTCTTTTGAATTAAATACTGCGTAATTTATCGGCAGTCTGGATACATACTTATCTAGGGCAGATAATATCAGTACACGTGAACAAAATTTCCGAAACTCCGTTCAAATAATGTGTTACATCCAAGCTGTATATATTCAACTTCCATAAGAAAAAACAATATATGTTTGAAAATACAATTGGAGTTATTTTGTATCTGTAGAAAATTGTTTCTCAGAAAACACAAGCATATTGTTATTGATATTGTCTCTAAGTTTGCTTTGGTGGTCAAAATTATTGTTGTTGTTGTTGTTGCGTTGTAATGTCCTTTATGTAAGTTATGATGTTCATATTGGTTTGAGAACTATCGCTGTTAAAGCAGCTACTAATTAGGACTATGACTGGTAAATATTGTATTTCTTGTAATGAGGGTGGAGATGTGTCATAACCTTGATGTAAAGGTGGTCTCGGGGTCGGGTGGGGATAATCGTACATTCATTTAGAGATATATTGTCGTTGAATACAATTACAGACGAAAAATCTTATATTTTGTCATCATAATCATTACTGTCATCATCATCATCATCATCATCATCATCAAAGAACATAGTCCGGAATGCACATTTCACAGTAACTTCGTTTTACTCATGTATATGATAGAGTCTAATCGACACGGCCTTGTCCCAGACTATTTGGAGCTCACAACAGTAACCATTTCTACCTAATACAATTAAGATGGTAATCATTCCAAAAAAATCTAATTCCAATTTTTGTTTCTAAGCATTAAAAAGATATCCATTGTGTTTATGAAGAACTGGAAATAAACATTTTTTTTATTTCTTGTTGAACGGTTTGTTATCAATAATCATCGTTACTATCGTTAAGTTAACGTGGCCAAGTCAGATTTTTTAAAATATAGATCCATTTTTAACCCCCATTTTATATGCATTAAGTTTGAAGAAGCAGACTGCACTGCGCAAATAATCTTCATCTGTTTGTGTAATGCAGCAAGTTCTTTTGGTGCGCGTATTAGATGTGGAAATCATACTTTGAAACAAACAGCGGTAAAAGAAAGTAAGAACTATGTTTTGGCTACCTACCAACTTTAGGCGGTTTTGACCGAGAAATCAGCTGATCCACGTAAACAAAACCACATGACCAAGTTCATTATTATTCATCTGATTATCATTAGCTAATCAAAAATGTTCTTCCGTTAAAATATGACCAATCAGAGACGATGACTTGAGTTAGTCCGTACTCTCGAGCACATTTTCTATAAAGATGTAAACACAGTGCGCAAAAGCCCAAACAAAGAATAAATACACAGAACAGGAAACAACATACAACAAGATATTTAGCAGATCCAGAGACGAAAATGCCATTTCTAGGTCGCGACTGGAGGTCTCCTGGTGATCAGTGGGTCAAAACAAACGAAGGATGGGAGAGACTGAAGCTTTGGAGGGTCAAAGTGTTTGAAAATCTGAATGAAAATTTCATCGCAAGGTAGGCAATTAAAATATATATTTTTATTTTTATTTTTTATTTTTTATTCACGCAGCTATCATGGAAGTCACGACACAGAATGGGTGTTCCCCTACGCAGTAACCAAGGATTATGTATACTTCACGGCAAAGTAAAAATTCTGTTTTTCAAACAGTATTTCTTGACTTCTTAGGGATCTTATGCTCCTGGAAAATCGGTTCAAATTGCAGTAAACGTCATTTTGTGCCACGTGATCAATCAATAAGTAAGGATCAGCGTTGACCCAAGGCAGTAATAGATATTGAAAGAAAAAACATGTAGGCCTATTTTGCAAATATACGTGAATACAATATTAAATTCGTTTATAAAAGGAGAAACTATCAGCACTCAAATGGAAAGTGTACATATTTTTTTTCATTCAGTCTTTCTTTCTGTTTTTCTTTCTTCTTATTATTATTAGCGATACATTATTGATGTAGTTAATGTTATTTGGTGAACTTTACACACATATACCACAGAATCATTAAGTTCGTTAGCCCTCGTTGAGTTTTCTAAACCCAAAAAATACAAATAAAAATGCAGGTAAAATCTAGGGCACAAAAGTATCCAAAATATCAAGTTTGATTTACTTTGCACATCGTTAAATGGTCTACAACTACAATTAGGAGAGAGAGAAAGAGTGAGGGGGGTAGTTTCCTCTGATCGCCCCATCCCAACATAGCTATCCAAATATTTGTCAGCGTTACATGGAATGGGAGTTCTGAGGAAACAGAGAAAGAGAGAGAGAGAGAGGAGTCGTTCATAAATCAACATCGAAGCTTCTTATAATATAATAATTGATCACTAGTAGGTACATATATCGTGGTGGTAAGAAAGTCACGAGCCGTAGCTAGTTAATCACTCACAAGTCAGTTCTACTGGAGTCGATAGTCTGTCTTGTTCTTGGATCGAGAAGGCGCTTCATAACAAAGGAATGCTTCGTCTTGACGAACACACGCATGCCTAGTTACGAAACGTGAACCTCAAATTTACAAAAATGATCGTATTGATTGATTCACCAGTTCTTTTCTGTCCACTGAGAGAGAGAGAGAGAGTTGTGTCTAATTGAAGATAGGTAAAGAAGTCTTGATCTTGAAGCTCCATCTATTAATAGTCATGACTAATACATCTTGTGGTAAGAAATGAAGGAGAAGTGGCCAGGTAGTCGCTTTATCATTTACTTGCCAGTTTTTGTGACACTTATAGTCACCTTGATGGGGGAAAATTGTACCAAGTCGGATTGATCACGAAAAACACGTGCACGGTACTATTTTCAAAACTTCAAACCCTCACTACACATTTATGTCAGAGAGAGAGAGAGCGAGAGAGTTTGGTTTGGCGTGTTACGACACAGCAACACGTGGAGGTTATTTTATGCATTGCAGTTGGAATAAAGTGCTTTACAAAGTGGCACCTGTAGCGTAGCGTACTAAGGGGGTGGATGGGGGGCGCGGACGGGGCGGTTGCCCCGGGCGCCAGAGGTCTTGGGGCGCCAAAACAGCTGATAAAAAATTCGGGCCTCGTATTCTGGCCCTTTGGGCCATCATCGTCGCCCCGGGGTGCCGTTTCGTCCAGCGCAGACTTGCGACGTCCCTGCTTTGTGAGCATGATAATTCAAGCAAGTACAAATGGATCTTGAGCAAAATGGTAGATATTTAAATTTGGACGAGATCCCGGATGACTTTGATAGCTATCATTATGTGACATTTGGTTCAGGGTCGAAGGGAATGTCTTAGGTTTTTGGACCATAATTGCTTTTGACTATGCTAACTCAAAAGAAGTACTTGGTTTGTGGATATATGCTCAAAGAACACCTAAATAGCACGCGATATTAACACCTTAAAAGCGTGTGATAATCAGCCTTAGTGACCTTGCAAGGTCAAGGCCTAAGATCATAAATTGAGTTTTGGAAATATACTTGCTTGTGAACCTGACAACTCAAAGAATAATGTGTAAGTGACTTTTGAAGGAAAATTGTTATTTGGTTACATCTCGACGTCATCAGGGATGAGCTAAGTGATCTACTATTATTCCAAGACTTTATATTCAGTGTCGGAGGATATTACTTAGATTGTTTGCTTGCAATTGGCTGGTTCACATGTAAATTCAGACTTATCCTTGACTCATACATAATTCTTTACTGTATATATACATATTAATACTTTGGTAGTATGTTACTATATTTATTAAGTGCTCAAAGAAAAAAAAAACTTTCGTCACGAGCCCAGGGCTGGTGACTTTTAAAAAAAATCACAAGCCTTCCTCAAATTCCACAAGCCCGGACTCCAATTCCATGTGCTCAAAAGGGCCCTGATTTTCTTTGAAAAGAAATAAACAAACTCATATTAAATTGACTTATTCAGATCTCAAAGTATTTTACGTAAAGCAATGTCTTCCTCCAGATGTCAACCATTCTCCAATTGCTCTATCAATGTCCTCCTTACTCATTGGATCAGCAGTGTTGATGTTCATTAGCATATGAAGGATGTCTTGCTTAACAGTTTCTCTTGACACTTTTGATCTTGTTCACAGGTGCCGCTTAATATGTTTAACCAGTGTTGCATTACTTACTCAAGTGTTTCTAACGAAATAATATTTTGGTCGGTCTTTCCTTTTTAACTCACCTCCGCCAAAGGACGGCCGATTTTTAATCAAAAATGTAAAAGCCATCATGGACCACCTTTGATCCTTTTATTACTTTTAACACCTAAAAAAAAAACATACCACGTTTTGGCCTAAACTTTCCAGATTACAACAATAAGGTAACCAATTACCACTTTAATTGTTCTGTACACATGTTTGCTTTAATCCGATTACCGGTAGTTAGCCACGCACCACTGCACCGGGCGCAACGACTGCTGAAACAGTTTCGGTTGTCAGTCGACTGGTTTAGACTGGTTTCAGTAATGCGTGGATTGAACGCGTAATATTTTTTTTTTTTTTTAATAAAAAAAAATCAGTTAATTTTCAAACGCGGAAGATTTCAACTATAAGACGGTATGTGCTGTAGACGGCCTTAAAACGGTATTTTTGTCCTACCGCCTGTAGAATCACATGTATGTTAAAGCCAAGTGAGCACTAATTATAGGTAACCCAGGCAATCGGTTCCCCATTCATAGGGCACATGCTTTGTTTTGTACACAAAGTTTACAGCTTTCGATAGAAGTATGGTAAGTATTCGATGTTCACATGGGTAAGAAACATACATGGGGATTAATGTAAAAATTTACTAGTCCTTCAACAACTTCCAAATAAAATTCCACATTTCGTCAGCGAGATCGAAGTTTTTTCAGGCAATTTTTTTTCTACAAGTCCGACGGGCACTTAATTTAGAATATAGGAGGAGCCCGATCTGAAATTAGAGGTGCCTCGGGCGTCTGGCCATCGGACTTTTTTTTAGCACTGATACCATTGATCTTTGCTATTATTTTAAGGAGATAAATTATAAACGTAGGCTAATACTAATAAACATTTTATCCTTTATGGTTAAAAAATGTACATATTGGTTTTTTTACATCATTTTGATCACATCTATCTCTTTCTCTCTCTCCTTAAAGAATATACCAACAGCAGCAACAACAGTAACTAAAATCACAATTAAGGAGCTCCAGTATTAAGTTGAGGACTGTAATTAAAATGCTGATGTTAAATAAGAATTTGTGAGTATATCATTTCTAGCTGCACTATTTCCTGTCTTCTAAGTTTGTACAGGACACTGGCGGTAGAGGGTGGGGAAAACGATTTAGATGAAAATATATTGCCTATCTGACCAGCTAACACATGACGTCAGGATGGACTTTGTTGCAAGATTTATGCATTCTATTGGACGATCATTATCTTTCTAGAATGTCTTTGCATGCTGATCAGTTTTAACGTTCGCACGCGTCTGTTGATCAATTTCAGCGTTTTTGCACACATTGGCTGATTAGTAATAGTTGAAACGCTTTTCGTCAGTGATCAGTTTGACGTATTTTTTTTCCCCACACATTGGCTGATGAATCAACTGTGTTAAAATAAAATGGGTTGGCTGATAATCAGTTTGACAGTGTTCACACATGTCAGCTGACTAGTTTCATCTTTTTCACCACGTGTCAGCTTACCAGCTTCAATTCTTTTCCCACACGTCGCAGTTTCAATTCTTTTCTCACATGTCAGCTGATCAGTTCTTTTCGCACACGTTGACTGATCAGTTTCAATGCTTTTCACAGCTGTCTACTTATCAGTTGAAACTTTGTTGTTGTTGTTGTTGCTTTGTTTTTTAACGTCAGCTATTTTTTCTTTGCATTTCCATACATCAGCTTGTGAATCTTCGTTAAGATGCGTTGGTTGCTGATCAGTTTGACGGTGTTCAGATGCATCTATTTCTCAGTTTCAACAATTATTAGCACGTGTTGGCTAATGAATTCTCTTTGTTCATGTTATAAATTATTCTAAATGAAAACCTTAAAATCCGGTCTTCCATCGTATTAAGAATGGGCAGATTCTGCGCTTGTTTAGTAGATTTCCACACCATTGGACAGAGTGGAGTAGATTCTTTTTTTTCCTGTTTTCAGGTTAATGCGGTTGGCGCTGGACGCATGGGACGAAGACCATTCTAAGCTTCATAACGTTCATCAGCCTCATGTTCATTTTATCAGAGGTACCACTAGAGAGGTGAAGTCATGTTCCTTCATTCTTTATTTATTTATATTTTGCCGTTAGAAACTGTCATTTTGTCAGCCGATTTTTTTTAAAGCTAAATTCTATTGTCTACTTCAAAAATGTAACACCTTGCAAAAGACATATTTTCTTGCAGAAAAGCCCTCATCAGTGGGTGGGAAGAACTCCCATTGTACTCAGTTTGTCGGCTGTCTGTGCTTTTGGAAAAACCAAACAAATCCCAATTATCGCAAATAACTTGCCACCACTGATGAATGGTTGACAAATACTATCGTTGTCAAGGTAAGAGGCATTATATAATTACAGACGCACCCAAATAAACAAAATAGGTCTCTGCTCCGACATCTAGCTGACTGCCACTGTATATAATATACAAATTTAAATAGTCACAACTTCAACTTTTCAAACCATTTGATCTCACCCAACCTCGAGCCTATTTTAAACTTCTTCTCTAAAACCACCAGACCAGTTTCTACCAAATTTAGCATGACGGTTTTTAATTTTGTACAGATGATGCCGTTCCGCCATCAAATGTGACCGCTGTTACTATAAATAGAAAACCTTTCAGCGACATCTCAAAAACCACTGAAAAGAATTCCATCAGAGTTGACAGAAAGCATCCTGGCATAAAGGGATTTAAAGTTATATTGCTGTAATAACAAATGTGGCCACCTTTACTAATAATAGAAAAAAACTTTAAACGATGACTTCTCAAAAACTGCTGAACAGAATTTAACCAAATTTGACAGCTATTATCCTGGCATGAATGGATTTAAAATTTGTGCCAATTTGCCATCAGATATGACCACCATTACTAAACACAAAAAACCTTTAAACCATTTTTCTCAGAAACCTCTTAACAGAATTTGGAATAAAATGACAAATTATTCAGGCACAATGGGGTTGCAGTTTTGTACAAATGACGCTGATTCGCAATCGAATATTTCTGGCGTTACTAAAAATAGATATATCTTAAAGTAACTTCATCAAAACAAGAGGCACAATTTGCGCCTGTGATTCACATCTGGCGGACATCTGCATAATAGTCAAATGCAGTAGCGGTTGGCAAAGAAATGTGGGTCAGTAGGATGCTTTCTGTTGAAATTTCTTCCAATTCTTTTGATTGCATATGTTATGTTGTTTCATGGTTTTTCTAGGTTTTGTATCTTCATCCCTATTTGATGGTACATCAGGATCATTTGTCCAAGACTAAAAGGCATCAATGCCAGGAAAGCTTGATGTAAAAGTTGGGCAAATTCTTTTCTACGGTTTATTTTTAGATAAAGTTGTGTAAATGGGTCTTTTTTCTTCAACTTTTAGTAGCCATATTCGATGGCAAAACAGCATAATTTGTATCAATATGAAAGGTGTTCAAACTAGGACACTTTCTATAAAATTGGATCAGTTAAGCAGCTTTCTAAAAGTTATCTTTTCCAAAGCAAAACAGCCATATTTGGTGGCACATTAGCATCATTTGTATAAACTTAAAAGATCTTCATGCCAGAATGCTTTCTGTCAATTTTTTTTTTTTTTTTTTTTTTTTTTAGTAATATAAAGTAATTTAAAGGATTTTCCAATTTTAGTAATGATAGACATATTTGATGGCGAATTAACATCCTTTTTATACATTTGAAAGCCCTTATTGCCAGAATGCTTTCTGTAAAATCTGGTCAATTCTTGCAGAGTGGTTTCTGAGAAGTAGTTTTAAAGAATTTTCTATTTTTAGTAACAGTGTCCATATTTGGTGACAAATTGAGATTATTTGTACAGTAGTAAAAGGTCTTCATGCCATGATGGTTTCTGTAAACTTTGTTAATTTTATTTTTCCGAATGGCAGCCATATTTGATTGTAGATTGGGATCATTTGTATAAATTCAAAAACCATTTATGTCAGGATGCTTTCTGTAAAGTTTGGCCAAATTCTGTAGAGCAGTTGTTCAGAAGAAGTAAAACAAAATTCTGTGTTTAGCAACAGTGGCCATATTTAATAGCAGATTAGCATAATTTGTATAAAATTGAAAGCCCTCCATGCCAGGATACTTTCTGACAAATTTGGTCAAATTCTGTTGTGCAGTTTTGTAAACAAGTCATTTAATGGTTTTTCTATTTTTAGCAATGGTGGCCATATTTAATGGCAGATCAGCATCAATTGTACACATTTGAAAACCCTCTGTGAGCAGCATTAATTTAATTGTTTTTCTAATTTTAGTAATGGTGGCAATATTTAATGGTGGATTGGCAATATTTTGTACAAAGATGAAACATTTTCATGCCATGATGCTTTCTGTCAGGTTTGGGCAAATTCTATTTTACAGTTTTGGAGAAGTTGTTTCAAGATTATTCTATTACCGGTAACAGTGGCCACATTTTTATGGCAGATATGCATCATTTGTACAAACGTGAAAGGTTTTCATGCCAGGATGCTTTCTGTATTATAAAATTCTGTTCAGTGGTTTTGGAGAAAAGAATCATTAAAACTTTTTCACTGTTTTAATAATAGTGGTCTTATTTGATGGCAGATAAGCATGAATTGTACAAACTTTAAAATCCTCTATGCCAGGTGCTTTTTGAAAATCTTCATGCCAGGAAGCTTTCTTTCAAGTTTGGTTAAATACTATTCAGCAGTTGTGAAGTCGTTTGAAAGTTTTTCTATATTTAGTAACGGCAGTATTTCTGTTTTATAGTAGCTGTGGGCAGTGGCCATATTGCATCATTTGTGCAAACTTGAAACATATTCTTGGTAAGATGCTTTCTGTCAAATTTGATTAATTATGTTCAGCGGTTTTTGAAAAGTTTCTTTTTTTTTTTTATTTGGTGACCACATTTGAGGGCAGATCAGCATCATTTGTACAAATATGGAAGTCCTTCATGCCTGGATGCCATCTGCCAAATTTTGTCAAAATTGGTCTGTTGGTTTTTTAGAAGAAGTTTAAAATAGCAATCATTGATGGATGCATGATTGCAGATGCAGGGCCATTCAGTAAATTCACCTGGCCTTTTGGCCAGGTGAGCCAAAAGCTGTGCAGCAGAATGTTACCAAATTTGACAGAAAGCATACTGGCATGATGGACTTTCAGTTTTATTCAAATAATGCCAATCATCATCAAATATAGCAGCTGCAAATTGGAAAAACCTTTAAATGACTTCTTCTCAAAAATAGCTCAACCAAAATGGACCAAATGTGATAGAAAGCACCTTGGCATGAAGAGCTTTCAATTTTAAACAAATTATGCAGATCTGCCAAACAAATATGGCTACTGTTACTAAAATTAGAAAAACCTTTAAACAACTACTCATCCAAAACTGCTGACAGAATTTGATCAGATTTTACAATAAGTATCCTGGCATGAAGATCTTTCAAATTTATACAACTAATGCAAATCCACCATAAATTATGGCCACTATTAATAAAAGCAGAAATTTTTTTAAACAACTACTTTTCAAAAACTGTAGAATTGAATTTAACCAAAACTGACAGAAAGCATCATTATTAAAATTAAAAAAGCCATTAAACAATTTCTTCACAAAAACTGCTGAACAAAATTTGCACAAATTTGATAAAACTTCTTGCAAGAAGGGCTTTCAAGTTTATACAAATTATGCTTATTCACCATCAGATATGACCACCATTACTAGAAATAAAAAACCTCAAAACAACTTTTTTAAAAAAAAAAAAATCAACTAAATGGGGCAGAAAGGATCCTGGCATGAAAAGCATTCAGATGATGGCGATCCGCCATAAAATATGGTCATTGTTACAAAACATATTAAACTTCTGGATAACTTCTTCTCTCAAAACTCTTTAACAAAATTTGACCAAATTTGACAGAAAGCACTCTGGCATAACAGGCTTTAATGTAGGTAAAAATAACGCAGATCTGCCATCAAGTTTGGCTGCCATTACTAAAATTAGAAAAACTTTTAAATGACTGTTTATCAAAAAATGCACCACAGATTTTGACCAAATTAACAGAAAACACCCTTGTATAAATGCTTTCAAATTTGTACAAGTGATGCCCAGACGCAATCAAATATGGCTGCCATTACTAACAATAGAAAACCTTTAAACAACGGCTTCTCAAAACCACTCAACAGAATTTTACCAAATTTGACATTAAGCGTCCTACCTGAAGGCATTTAAAATGTATACAAATGGTGCCAATCCACCATCAAATATGGTCATGTTACTAAAAATAGAAAAACATTTAAACAACTTGGTCTAAAAAAAATGGACTCAACAGAATTTGACCAATTGAACAGAAGCATCCAGGCATAAAGGCCTTGCAGTATTGAACAAATGATGCTGATGTGCCATCAAATATGGATGAAGGTACAAAAACTAAAGAAACCTTGAAATAATTGTTTTCATAACATTACAAAAAGCACGATACTGACCCAGATTGCTTGGCCAACTGCCATTGCATTTGGCTACTAGGTAGACATCAACCAGGTGAGCAATTTCACGCCTTTTGAGCTTGTTTCATATAATTTTCAGTAAATAGTCATGGTTGACTCTGCTCTGCTGATAGGTCAGCTACACAAGAATGATAGATCAACCAATTTTGATACCGAAACATTAAAATGAAAATACCGTCTGTACTTGTGTATAAGTCAGTCTAACTGCAGACAACATAGATTCTGATCTGCCATTGCATAATGTGCCAGCAGGCCAGAGTCCATGTAGATTGTTCTACTGATTACTCCAAACAAAGTGCATAGACCCAGATCTGTTGGTGTATTATGCAATGACAGATCTGGGTCTATGCAGTTTGATCGAATTTATAAGCGAGTACAGACAGTAGATTGGTGGTCATTATATCAAAGGTCAAGATCTAGACTGAAAATTTCTCTGTAAAATATATTTTCTTTCCAAGTTTGTAGCCATTAACTATGAGAAATTGTATTTGTCTATAAAGTATGCTATGAAATAAAGGTGTTAAATACACAATATTTACTGTTTCTTAACTAAAATTATTATTGATACTGTTATTATTATTATTATTATTATTTAGTCTTTTTTTAGCAAATAGTATTAACTAATATTACTGTGTTGTTGATATTATTCCATTATTGTTATTTTTATTATTATCATCATTATTTAATCTATTTTTAGCGAAAAGTATTAACCAGTATTAGTGAAGCTTTCGTTCATTTGGATATGACAGGAGCATGCAAGGACATCCGACGTTTTAACTATGTGTGCAAGGTAAAGAAGTCTGCTTTAAAATTTTGTTTAGGTAAAGCTTCCCTAACTTTAGCAACTGATTTTCAAAATTGGAATGTAAGTGCTACTGAAATTTTCCCGATTTAACAATGCTATTAATTTTTTAAGAATATTAAGTCAAGTCCAAATAGAGTTCAGAAATACAACTTATTATTAAAAAACAGTTTTTGGTATAGTAGTATTATTTACCTAACTTGGACTTAATTATGTTTACTGCTTGGCATAGCTACATGTACCTGTATAAATATTAAAGTTAAGAATTTGAATTTAAACTAAACTAGAAATGTGTTAATAGAACATGGATACCACACCACGTTGCCTGAAACTGACCTAAACAAAAAAAGTGTAACACTATATTCCCTACTACTGTCATGGTGGGGAATAATTAAAATTTCTTTAGGGTAGGGGTTTCCATCAGAGTAAAGTGGAAATTAAAGGATTTAAAGGATTTTATGATTTGATGGCTAATCCGGATTAGACCATATATACTCGCGTATAAGCCCATACCAACAGCAAACTGCATAGACCCAGATCTGCCGTTGCATAACACGCCAGCAGATCTGGGTCTATGCAGTTTGTAAGGACTAATCAGTAGAACAAACAACATAGACCCTGTTCTGCTGGCGCATTATGCGGCGGCAGATCAGGGTCTATGTTGTTTGCAGTTGGACCCGAATTATACGCAAGTACCTATGGTACTTTATGTTTTCAGCTGATTGAGTTGCTCTTGTTGAGGAAGATGAGTGAGATGAGCGGAGCAGTTCAAAGGAAAATTTTCAACATCCTGGAGGAAATGGTCAAACAAGGTAAAGTCAGCACTGTCATTTGATGAATATACTTCAAAGTTGCACTAAAACGCACAGGAGTAGCCACATCTTATATGTCACAAAGACTGTGGAACCAAAACCAGTTTTTGTGTGACATCTCCAACATCATTTTAAATTAATGTCTGCTTCCTGGTGATTTTTTAACACAATGAAACACATCACGTTCTTAAGCTTGCAGGGATTTCATTTCTTCCAAAGCATTTGGCATCCTGCCTATTCTTCTATGACTAAAATATTTGAAGTATTTCTTATAATAGTAAGTTTTTTTTTTTTTCATCATCTATATTTTATGTTTAACCAAAGTTTTGCAACTGAAATATTTCTTAAATAATATAAATATAAACTTCTTGGTTGAAGATGGCACCTATTAACATACTGTAGTATCACTAATTTTCGTGGGATACCAATTTTCATGGAATTTGTTGTGGCCCTGAACCACAAATTTAAAGACCCAATGAAATAATAGCCACATATGATAAAGAAGCCCCACTCACCCCCCTCAATTTCCTCAACTGTGCTTCATTCCTAGAGATCAACAAAGCTATTTGATAAATCAATCTCATTTCTGTAATCTGGTACAAATTTATAGCTTTTATACGTGTTTGTTTTATTTTAACCCTTAAAAAAAGAATGATAAAACATTTTATATTGTTTCAATGCACACGAATATATATGGTATCCGATAGCTGTAATTTCCACTCACTGCCTTAAATCGATATGTTGTGAGATAAGGATAGAGAGAAATGAGAAAAAGCATAAGGTAGTTAAACAATGTTATTACTGGAAATGAAAGAAAGAATAAGAAATTATACTATAAATGAAAATTAGATTTAATACTTATTCAAATCAATTCTTCAATTAAGTGAAACTATTATCGAAAAATTTAAATCCTCATGAAAGCATTTCTCATTGTATCCACAGGGGCTTGAATCCTTACATACAATTTACCTATCAATCATACATATACTATATAGTACGAGCCCGTGGTTTTATCCATGCATGCTTAATCCCAATGAACAAAATGACTGTGAAATACTAGACCTATTGCTTGAAGCACAATTAGTAATGAAAAACTAGGTATCTACACTAATTACTGCCGAGTATTAAGGCTCACACTTCACTGATTTTCAGACAAAACTGCTAAGTCAACATCACGCCAACCAAGTCTGCTGGTACACAGAAATGTTTGTTGGGTAAATAATCTTGAAATTATTGAATTAAAGAAGTCCAGCATTCTCAAAGTCACAGATAAATAGGTTCATTTTCTTCGCACATTTTCGCATGAGCCACAATTATCCATTCAGCATGAATCGGTTTGATTGACAAGGTTTTTAAGTAAAGTCTAGTGGTTGAAGTTGATTCATACATGATGCAGGCTCAAACAAAGGAGTGATTCCATTGTTTTTCAATTTAGTTAGCATCTCCGTACTTTGATGGGCTCTGAACACATGTACTTTAATAACCGATTAGCTTAGTGTTGTTGGCTGCCTTGGCTCCCTTTGATGCTGAGTGTACCTAATTTGTCTTGACAGGTGTTTGATTTGTACTCATATAGATGGTGGTATTGTTTTAACCATTGAAGCAACCATGAATATAAGTACCCACGAAAATATCTTTTTTTTTTACAAAACCAGGAAATTGAGACCCACGAATATAAATGATGCTATAGTATTAGTTAAGTAAAAAAGTCCATTGATAATGTTTAACTACTAAATAAACATGACATTAGATCCATATTAAAATAGTTAAAGTCAGAATGCTGCAAAACCAACCAATACATCATGCAATGACAACCATCACAACTGGGCTTGAAATTAGGATTTTTTTTTCACTAACCCAGAGGATCACCATAATCAAATTTTACTGATCCTGCCTAAATTTCACTGATCCTGCAAAAATCAGACAGAAGTAAGTCCAGTTTCTAATTCAACATTTATTATTCATTAACATCAACTTAAAACAATAACTACTTTATTTCCCAAGCAAGACTCAAAGTTACAAGTTTATTTTCTGTATATAATTCATCAACAGATCTAGTCTCTGGTCTTCACTTTCTTGGTCCAGCATGCCATAGCTTGATGGCATCTCTTGGGTTATAATTCTTGATGTCTGGTGAGTTAAGGAGCACCAACATTGGTGTGTTTTCATGGACGATTTATTCAAGTTTTTACACCCATCAATGAATCATAATGAAGAATATCATACACTTTTGTATTTCTCAGAATACTCAATGCAGAATGTGCACAACATCACATCCTTTCCTGGGTCATACTTCAGCCATTCATATTCATTTTCCCAGCATTTCTAGTACTTTCTTACTCTCTGCTCATGATCATATTTATGAACACGTTCTCTCGTCATCATCTAATTTCCGATGTTTCAGTGGCGGCTGTGCACACTGCATAAACTTCCACATCTTTATGATTATCACTACACAATGCATTGAATGTTTATCAACAATGATATAAACACATTATTTGGTATACTTCTGGATTATTAATTGAGTTGGCCAACACAAACTTTTCTGATTGCCCAATACTAGCCTTATACTCCAAATCTTTTGTTATCATCAGTATTAAAATCAGTGTTTGGGTCCAGTACACCAGGCTAACTCCATGAAATCAGTGTTTGGGTCCAGCACACCAGGCTGATTCCATGAAATCAGTGTTTGGGTCCAGTACACCAGGCTAACTCCATGAAATCAGTGTTTGGGTCCAGTACACCAGGCCAACTCCATGAAATCAGTGTTTGGGTCCAGTACACCAGGCTAATTCCATGAAATCAGTGTTTGGGTCCAGTACACCAGGCTAACTCCATGAAATCAGTGTTTGGGTCCAGTACACCAGGCTAATTCCATGAAATCAGTGTTTGGGTCCAGTACACCAGGCTAACTCCATGAAATCAGTGTTTGGGTCCAGTACACCAGGCTAACTCCATGAAATCAGTGTTTGGGTCCAGTACACCAGGCTAATTCCATGAAATCAGTGTTTGGGTCCAGTACACCAGGCTAATTCCATGAAATCAGTGTTTGGGTCCAGTACACCAGGCTAGTTCCATGAAATCAGTGTTTGGGTCCAGTACACCAGGCTAACTCCATGAAATCAGTGTTTGGGTCCAGTACACCAGGCTAACTCCATGCAGTCAGTGTTTGGGTCCAGTACACCAGGCTAACTCCATGAAATCAGTGTTTGGGTCCAGTACACCAGGCTAGTTCCATGTGTGCAAAGACTGTTTTGACAATAATCATCTGAATTTACTTGATGCTTGGAATAACACCAGTCTTTTTCCACTGTGGGTATTGTTTGTGCCTTGTCAAGTGCATGATGTTGGTAGGTTTCAGTTAACACAGTAAACATATCAATTAACCATGGGAGGGAATAACATCTCACATTTTATTTGACACAGCGCTATACAAGACACAGCCTATACAAGACCACTTATTAACTGATATTATAGCGACCAGTGGAAATTTTCACTGCTCCAATGGATTAGTCATGGCTGGGGTTTTAGTTATCCATCAGCAAAATCACTGACCTTGGTTTAGCAGATTAGCATTAATTACGAGCCTGTCACAACACTAGTATGTGACCAATACTCATTTAGATGGTGACTATTATAATCTGTGTCAACAAATAACCATGACTGATTCTTGATGTCTGCTTGGCACACTAAACTTGCATCCCTGCAGATTTAAGGGAGTGGAAGTATTGATAATTAATAAATAGAAAATTATTACTCTTCTAAATGACATCCATCAGTATCAGAAAGAAATATCAGAGTGTATCTCTTCAGACTGTCAATCAGTTATGGTTGCTTTAATAATGGATGATACCAGTCCAACATGGAATGAATGAATATCGGTGTACTGCCAGTTTCTCTATATTTTCTTGTGTATCACTTTAGTTGTTTATTTTTAATTTGACTGTATGCCTCACTGCCTCACAATCAAATTATGATTGTGTATTCTTTTTTTTAAATCTTTTTGTTGTTTCCCAGTCCTACGGACTCAGATAAACAAGGCTGCACTGAGCGAGCTCCTGGATCATGCTAGTCAGGCCCTGAGTGACAACCGCTATCATCACATTGGGAGCACCTGCCTCTGGGACAAGCACACCGAATCTGTTAACAACATGGTGGCTCAACTGGACAACTTCAAATTCAAAGAGGTAGAGTTACAATATGTACCAGCTCACAAGTTGAGTCAAACTGCAAAGACCCAGATCTGCCATCACATAATGGGCCAGCAGATCTGGGTCTATGCAGTTTGTTAGGAGTAATCAATAGAACAAACAACATAGACCCTAATCTGCTAGCACATTATGTGATGGCAGGTCAGGGTCTATGTTGTTTGCAGTTGGACCAAACTTATAAGCATGTGTCTACGGTACATGATAACTTATAGTTTAATACGAATACATGCATGAAAATATCTCCATGAACAATTGGCAATATAGCTGATTGACCTATTGGCAATAAAACTGCATTACCTATTGGCAATAAAACTGCATTACCTATTGGCAATAAAACTGCATTACCTATTGGCAATAAAACTGCCTGACCTATTGGCAATAAAACTGCCTGACCTGTTGGCAATAAAACTGCCTGACCTATTGGTAATAAAGCTGCCTGACCTATTGGCAATGAACCTGCCTGACCTATTGGCAGTAAAACTGCCTGACCTATTGGCAATAAAAACTTCTTCTGTTTCTTCTCTATGTAAAGTGTCAGAAGTTAGTATTCAGCTGAAATGGATTGTTTCCGAAATGGCTGAGAAGAAAACATACCCCACACAACATCAGATACCATATTTATCAAATGATAAGCTTATACTAGATGATAAATCCACCCTAATTGTTAAAAAATTTTGGCAGATATTTTACTGATGTTATCTTAGTCTGATAATAAGCTCACATTTTGAAAAGTTTATTAGACTTGTCTCCGGTCTTATTTTATGGAAGAAATTTTCTGAGTAGTTTTGCTCAAAATATGGCAGCGTCATCAATTATCCATGTGATGATTGGCATTATTTTGGAATACATTTTTCCATCACACTTTTCCAATCGCAACATCCTACATTATGAGCATGCGTATTACTTCAGGCTTTTTGGCAGTGGTTTTATGTGTTAGCTAAATGCAATGATTGGTCGAAGTGTTTGAAGATATTAGAAGTGCTAAGACAAGAAAACTAATTGAGATAAATAGTAACTACTTCAAAGTCTATGGTGTGCTAAATCATTTTCATGAAAAATTGCTCATAGTAAAATTACAGGCAAAAACATACTTCAAAATCAAATACTGCCATTTTGAAAAACATGCTTGATTCAATGCAAGTTTTTGCTTCTAATTTTACCATAAGCAATATTTGTTCAAACGATGTAGACACTAAAGTCACAGCTATTTATCTCAATTGGTTTTCTTGTCTGAGCGGCTCTGATTTTTTTTGCAGTCCACTCATCCAATTCTTACACTTATTTACATGTACAATACACATTAAACTCTTGCAGGTAACCTAACACAATATACACTGTATAGTCATTAATATGGAATTTTACCACTGAATAAACATATTTATTCCTACTTCCAACTGCACTGGTAACAAGGGGCCTTCTGTGTAGGCTAGGATGAATATAGCAGGGAAATATCTATGTAGTCATGGACTAAACACAAATACTAAACCTATATTAGTAAAGCATAAAATGTAGGTCACAGTGAACAGATGGATCAAATCATAATTCTAACATAATCAATAAACTTTAACTGCAAAATTTCAGCAAAGTCACTGAAGCACGAAATACAGGTCAGAAAGACCTCTCTTTGTAATCAGGGTGTGATACTTAACAAGATGCATACCCTCACCAAGTTTTTAATTTATTCTAGCGAACTAAAGGTATAAACTTAACCCAAGTCAGTAAAAGATTAAATACAGGCCACACTGAACTTCTTTTGTTGTAAGGATGTGACACTTACAGTGATACATATCATCATCAATTTCATGAATCTAGCATGAACAGTGTCTGAGAAATGAACATCAAACACAAAATTTAACCCAAGCCTTATTGATCTACTTCTGCAACAAGTGGTGCTCATCAAGATGCATCCCCTCAACAAGTTTCATGATTCTAGATAGGACATTATGTACATAACATGCAAAAAAACTTTGTGGTTATTAACTAAATGCAAACACTTAACCAGAGTCAGTACAATTTTAGAAGTAGGTCACAGTGACCTTTTGTACAGCTGTGGTACTAACATGTATACAATCATTTAGTTTAATGATTCTAGCATGAACAGTTAAAACACAATTTAAGCTCAGTCAAGTGTGAATATGGGTCACAGTGACCTACTTTTGTGATGAGGGTGTAGTGATCATCAAGATGCATCCTCTCACCAAGTTTTATAATTCCAGGTATAACAGTATGTATACAGGATGCAAAAACCATGGTCATGTGCTAAAACTTAACCTATACCAGTAACATATGAAATGTGGGTTACAGTGACCTTTTTTGTTGTAAGAGTGTGGCACCAATGGATACAATCATCTACTTTGACAATTCTAACATGAACAGAGCTTGAGAAATAAAATGTAAGCATAGTCAGTGAAGTGTGAAATATTGATTAATGTAACATACTTTTGTGATAAGGGTGTAGTACTCATTAATATGCATCCCCTCACCAAGATTCATGATTCCAGGTATAACAGTATGTACACAGTGCACAAAAGTCTCAGCTAAAAACAAAAACTTAACCAAAAATTTACAATTAATGTACATGTATGTACAAAGTTGTCCCTCTTCCCAGATGAAAGTGCTATGAAAGCAATTCTATACTGTTGCCAAGGACATAGGAAGAAATACTGGTTGAGATGCAGTGAAGCTGTACATGTACATGCTTTTATATATGCAGATGCCAATGACGTGTTAAGTAGAGGTAGAGGTGAACTAAAAATGACTTCTCACCTTGTTAATTGTATCTCATTAATTGTATCTCCTTCTTCCAGAGAGAAGAAGATGGAAAGGTGACACTGTCTGATCTTCCCAGTGACTGTATTCGTTGTATTCTCACGAGACTTTATGATCACAAGGACATTGTAAATTTGGGTCGCACAAATCAACAGATTCATACAATCAGTCAGGAAAATCTTCTGTGGAAACAGCTTTGCTTTTTTCACTTCACCAACAGACAGCTGCTAACATTCTTACCTCCAGACAAAGAAGAGCATGAAGTGGACTGGAAATACATATACAACCGCTGTGTCAAGTAAGTAGGAAAGAGAGGATTTTTTTGGTGTGTATCAGCACATAACACATAAAAGGTTATATTGTGATGAGGCAATTGGAGTAAAGTGCTTTGCCCAAGGACACAACACAGTGGCTAACCTGAACTGATTTGGCAGGATTTGAACCAGAACCATTTTGGTCACAATTCCAGTATGCTAACCACTGAGCTGCCATGGAGAAAGAGAGAGAGAGAGAGAGAGCAAGAGAGGAACAACAAGTTATTGACAGAATGAGAGATGAGGGAGACAAAAACAGCAAGATATAGACAGGAAGAGAAATGGATAAAGTAGAGATGCCAACCCATGAGCATGCTTATCAGAAATCCTAGCATCAGTTTTTGAAAATCGCAATGGATAACATGTTCATTAAAAGGAACAAACTTCTACACTCTTTTTACTTTTTTTTCTATCTTCTATGAGCCTGTACAGATATCTGTACACAGACAGTAACAATCAAAGCCCAAACAGAATAAATTGTGCATCTGTCCCTTCTATTCCAGAAGCCTGAATACTTTCAACATTGCTGGCAAAAAAAATAACCATAAACATTAGTTTTCCTCATGAATTATCTGCATTTTACATTCCTCTTCTTCTGCTGCCATTTCACCTATCAATAGTGTCATAGACTGGTTTCTTGTTTAGTATTTTCTCTCTTTACATTCAGAAACTATATATTATGTACCAGTCTTCTGTACTGGTGCTGAAGTACTTTTTTCCCTACCTGCATCTGTACCAAAAACATCTCTTCAAAATTGTATCCCACAAAATCATGATTTTTCAGAATGTTGTCAATATAATTCAGAATGCAGAAGTTTCACTCAAGATTCATAATAATTCCGCAAAATCTGAAATGGTTGGCATCTCTGATATAGGCATGTAGTGAGAGAGGAGGAGTTGTGACAGCTAAGGAAAAAGAGACAGATCAACATAAATAAATCAAATTTAAAACTTGAGGCACAGGTGCTGTTGATACAATAGCACAAAGCAAGTTTACTTATGTCCACTATCCCAGTAAATTCTGCAATAATATTCTTGTTGTGACGTAGCACTTCAGTCATTTGTCTAAGATCAATGACGATGAGGGGGACAAGATGACAATGAAGGGAACAAGGTGACAATATGGGGGACAAGGACTAACACGTGTATCACATGTATTTCTATGTTATAAACCATTCCTTACAGACGATATGAAAATTGATTCCTAATGTTTTCATACATGTATTCTGTAATAAGATCAGGTGATTATAAAGTGCCCAAAAAATGGACCTTTTTCTCTAATTTTTTTTCTCCTTTTTAACATTACAGACGTTTTGGTAAGAAAGATGTCTATGCTGATATGCTAGCCCTGTGCAAACACTGTGACTCCATTTTCTGGCAGGTAGGTTTTGTTCTGAATTCATCAAATTGAATCAAATTTATGTGTTCAGTATGTACTACAATACATGGATTTCTGTCATACATAACTCAGTAATAACACTGTATATGATTCATGCTCCCTTATGGGGCTTCGGGTGGATAAGTGGTCTAAGGCATTTCCTTAACAGATCACTCGTATCTCACCTCTACATGTGTTACAGTCTTGGCTCAACTAATGTGGGTATGTGAGAAAGATTGCCAGTAGCTTCCCATGGGTCAGTGGTCTTCCAGGGGCGTTCCTGAGCTCTTCCTTTACCAAATATACTAGCCACCATGTGTTGCCTAATGTGTGCTAAATATGACATTAAAGCCCCAAAATCACAAATCATGCTCCCTTATGCAAGAATGTAAAGAGATGGAACTTGTAAATACATATAAATCTTGTGCAAAATATCAAGTAAAGATTTTTTTTGAAGTTTAAAACATTTAATTCTCAAATTTTTTCAAAATATTTTTTTGTCAGTCATTCCTAGCAACTATTTGGAGGCATACCTTGATATCAGATGTGAGATTTACAATGTACAGGTCACATATCTGTCTTTCTGATACTAAAATTACTCTTTTTGACTGGATAAAAAATAGTGCCTAAGTAAAACTTTATTTCCCACAGTCCAATACTCTTCTAGTATAGGCCAGTTGACACTGAGAGAGGTAACAATATGAACTGTTACTAAAATGATTACTGTTTTTACTGGATATCAAATAGTGCCAATACAAGTCAACTTGTAAAATAACCAATACATGTCAACTGGTACATGCAGTATGCACACTCCTAGTTCAATATTCAAATAAATAATACATCAACTTGTACATACAGTATGCATACTGCTAGTTCAAGATTCAAATAATCAATACATGATGTAAACTTAATCATACACTATGTATACTGCTAGTTCAAGATTCAAATAACCAATACATTATGACAACTTATACATACAGTATGGATACTGCTAGTTCAATATTCAAATAACCAATACATGTCAACTTATACATACAGTATACATACTACTAGTTCAAGATTCAAATAATCAATACATGTAAACTTGTGCATACACTATGCATACTGCTAGTTCAAGATTCAAATAACCAATACATGATTACAACTTATGCATACTGCTAGTTCAAGATTCAAATAACCAATACATGTCAACTTGTACATACAGTATGCATACTGCTTGTTCAATATTCAAATGGCCAATACATGATGTAAACTTGTACATTCAGTATGCATACTGCTAGTTCAAGATTCAAATAACAATACATAATGTTAACTTGTACATACAGTATGCATACTGCTAGTTCAAGATTCAAATAACAATACATAATGTTAACTTATACATACAGTATGTATACTGCGAGTTAAGGCTGCAATGTTTACATATGTAAATGGTTTAGTAACCGTGTAAATGAACATGCATGTGGATGTCAGTGATGCAGGAACTACCCCTTCTATGATATATTTCCATATCTCTGCTTAAGGTGACTGTTTATTAAGATTTTCTGTTCATTGTTTAAATGTTTAAAGTATAGATGATTTTCACATTCAATGTGGCATCACTAGGAAAAAGCCAAAGTTGAGAAATGGGTTGTACAGCACATTACACATCAGGTTCATTTGTTAACCTTGCTGACAACAAATTCTTTAAACTAAATTACTTACCTTTGAAAACATGTTCATTAACAGGACCTTTGATGAATAACATTTTATTTTGAACAAATACCATTTCAAGTTTCTTAGTCATTTTAGATCCTTGAAAAGCATACTACTATATTTTGGTGTGTGTAACGCGTACTTATTTTACCTGATATTTTATATTCAGGAGGGGGTGCACATTTGACAGAAGAACAATATAAAATATGTCCAGGTCGATCTGATGAAAGGATCAAGTCACTAAAAGCTGCCTACACGTCACATTCACTCCTTCTGAAATATTAAATCAGTCGCATTCTAACTAAATTGTTTACTAGCCTTATTGAAGAACTAAATAATGCTTACAAACCTTGATAGTCTTGTTCTTTGATTGCTTTATGTTAATAAACTCATTTCATTTCAAATCACTGTGTAGCTTTTTGCTCTGTGTCTCAACTGGAAATACATGTACATGCTACTGGTAACTTGTTGTTCTACTCTGTCACATTTCCATTTAAGGTGTGCAAAGTACCACATTGCAGCAGAACTAATAAGATTACCATACCTGTAAATGTTCAGTATTTGATGATAACTCTTGATTTAATAAATTTTGTCTTCATTTATTAATTTTTTTATTCATAGTTCAGTTGAAATTTAATATTTAGAATTCAAACTGTGTTAATGTTCTCATCAGCGGCACATTTAGGAGACATCGTTTTATTACTACGGTTTTTCTGTTACTGTAACATTGACACATAATGGGAAACAAAATAAGTTCATGTATGAAATTGGCAAATACTTTTTTTATTGGAAAAAAAACTTGGTTCTTAGTTTTATTTCTCATCTTAAATCACAGTATTTGATATTTCTTCGTGACTATACAGCAATCATAGCATTATTAACTCACTGTAGTCTAATTAAGGTAATCAGTGACGGCTAAAGCTTTGATGTGCTAAACATAATTACATTGTTTTGTCCAGGTAAATTTGCATTTTATTTACTTTTCTTTTGGAAAATAAACTTGGTTCTTTGTTTATCTCTCATCTCAAACAACAGTTTTTGATACTTCTTTCTTACAATACAGTGATCAGTGTTTAATGAACTTGATGTGGTGTTTTTAAAGGTAACTGGTGCAGGCTAAAGCTTTGATGTGTCAAACATAATTATGATGCATTGTCTTGCTAAAATCTAGCTTAGACACTGAGATACATTTCAGATGTGTCATGACAGTCCAAATAAGTATAAATACAAGGCCTGAACTTTCATATAGCATCGTATCTTGTATCTAAATAATTATAGTCAAGTATCAACATAGGCAGTGTACGAAACTTGTACATCACAAAGACAAGCTAACCATCATCTTCTATGCAGAAGCACATGGTAACATTGGGAGGGAGCTCAGTGTATCAGAATCTTCTGTTGGGGAGTGGAGAAGAATAACTGATTTAGAGTGACGACAAAGAGGAATTTGAGGGATTTTATGCAACATACTGAACTCCATCAACAAGGCAAACCTTAAAACTGTCCTTTTAAGGGCCAATCCAGAACTTGGAAGGATATACTTTAAATATTGCCACTTCTTTTATGATATCTTTAAAGAAATTATTGGTCATGATCGGGTGCTGCATACCGACAGAAAGTACCAGAGAAAGTCAGGCACTGGTTTATTGTAATCAATTCAAATGTCATGTAACAAATGATAATCAGTGCACTATCCAAAATGGCCGACTATTGTTGCACTACGAAAATGGAGCAAAATTATAAAGATTTTAAAATGTATGATATCACATGCGCATTATATGACAGAACTAAGTTTTTCCCTCATTTTGGATCAAAAATGGTGTGTGTGTGTGTTATACAACCAAAATACAGTATGTACATTGTCATTGCATTATAAATATTTTCATCATGTACATATATGTAGCAATAGGAAATAACATCAGACCATCCTAAGGCTGTTTTACTTAAATTGTCAGATATATTCACCGATTACATCTTTTAAAAACTGAATCGTGTCATGATGTTAATTTGTACATACAGTGTGCATACTGCTAGTTCAAGTAGATTTTATGCAGTCAAGTGAGTGAATTTACCGAGCCAGTAAAACTTGAACAACACTAATTTATCATGATATACTGTATTTTCTTTCCTTATTTCAGTCTATTGGACATCCATGTATGAATGAAAAAGATCCACCACGATGTACAACACTGACACCAGAGGCTTTGGCACAGCTCTTTAATCTGTGATGTGACCCTCTTCACTGTACATCACTGATACCAAGATTAAAACCCTTTCAGTGTCAATTGATGGCAAGATCTGGAAATAAATGTAAATTAGAGAAAATTTCAACTGTCACAAATATCATTATAATGAGAGAATTTATAATATAAAACCTTTCATTCCAATTCATGACTATGACGAGGTGCCTTGTTTTCAGAAAGTTCAAACATGTCATTACAATTGACACCATGAAGACACCAGTGGAAGTATCCTTCGATAAGAGATGATTATCTTCTTCAGAATTCATCTGCAATGACTCACTTTAATGTGTACATTCATCAGGAAGCAAGAGATACAGTAAAACCATAAAGGGCCCTTAAGGGACCATACAATTTTGTTGTGTATTGACAGCTGTCCTTAATATTAAGGTTGAATATGATACATAAAGAAATTGGACTAAAATATTGTCATTGATTAACAGACATCTCTTATGTGGAAGTGTATGCTAAGGCAGATTTAACTGTCCAGTATTATTGTTTATATTGTGAGTTTATTTATTTTGGGGGGATATCAATTTTTGTGGTTTTGCAAAAAATGACATTTTTGTCAATACTTATATTCATGAATAACTGTCCTATTCTCTTCACAGATGATCATTTTTCGTTAGTCTTTAAATCTGTGGTTTGAGGCAACCTTTAAATCCACAAAAATTGGCACCCCACTAATATAAGTGTCATTGTAAACTGTTCCAAAAGCATGCCCATTTTAAGTTTATAGTTAACTTATGTTGGTATTCATGTTAGCCATTATATGTGTAGACTGTAGTTAACTTATGTTGATAATCATGTTAGTCATTATATGTGTATACTGTAGTTTACTTATGTTGGTAATCATGTTAGCCATTATATGTCTATAACTTTAGTTAATTTGTGTTGGTATTTCTGTTACCCATTATAAGTTTATAGTTAACTTATGTTGGTATTCCTGTCACCCATTATAAGTTTATAATTAACTTATGTTGGTATTCCTGTTGAGATAAATGTAATGAAGAAAAGAGCTGTGGATAATTTTTTTTTAATGCTTTAACTGAATGACTCTTTTAGTTATAGACTTCCTTGTTTGATATCTGCTACTTTCATACATTTTGTCTCGATCACATTTTTGGCATTCTAAGCAAAAAGGTGCATAGGGATTACAACCAGCTGCCATTTTCTGTTGATTATAGCAGAACTGGGAAAGTATTTTTTGTTTCATAGTTATCTTCAATCTTTGTGGTCAAAACTGGTACCTTAATACAATCTGACTTGTTCATTAAAAAAATTAATACAATCTGACTTGTTCATTTAAAAAATTAATACAATCTGACTTGTTCATTTAAAAAATTAATACAATCTGACTTGTTCATTTAAAAAATTAATACAATCTGACTTGCTCATTAAAAAAATTAATAGAGAATATTTTTTAAATATTTTAACCATATACCAGATGTACCAAGAGTAACCTGCAGAAAATTACACAGATTTCTAAGAGATTTTCATGGATTTTTTTTTAACCATCAGTTACTTTGTTTATATTTAATGTTACTATGTAAAATTACAGACATTCAAGTTTTAATATGATCTCGATGTTCACATTTATAATGCAGTGGTCACTCGCTATAATGCTGTTCTGAGGAAGCATAAAACAGTACCGTGATATATGTGAGGTCACCTCATAATGGGTTACATTATATGGAAAATGATAATTCAACAGCATAATGGAATCCATGACCATACACACACGTTATATGATGGACAGTGTTATAATGAGGTGTTTTTAAGTACGGGACCACTGTATATGGATAGATCGCTGTGATTGTGATGAATGAATGCGTCCTGTGATACCAGATACAAAGTCGATTAAAGTGAAACACAGCTAATATGGTCCTGCTTGCATAGGATGTGCAGTTATTATATACAAATTTTACTTTGCATGACAGTTAATCATGGAGAAGGGTGCATCCACACAAAATATTGTCAGTTACATCAAAGACGATGGTCGCTCAATAATCCTCATATTTCTTGAGACACTTGATTTTCCTTTCATAAAATTATATTTCCAAATCCCTTTTTTTATTTTATATAGTTTATGTATCCTTCTTTAACTTTGACAGAATGTCAGTTTTTTTGTAGTAAACATTTTTGATTTTTCCTTAACCATTTTCCTGTGTCCTCACCACAAAAAATCATCCAACAGCTAATGCAAATTACATTGAGGAAAGAAATGACAGTGATATGTAATTACAGACCTTTCCTGTCAGGTAAAAGTCATTATGAATCATATATTGTTATAAAATCCAATTGGCCTAGTAGGTCAACCAAGTTCAAGTTGTTGGCCGGGAGAAGTGCCGACATGTGACTTTACTGGCAGTAGGACAAAAATAACATCTTAAAGGCCATCTACCGCATATACCGTTTTATTGTTGAAATGTACCACTTTTGAAAATTAAAAGATTCAACAATTTAAAAAAACAAACAAAAAAAACCATGGTATTTTTATGCATTCTATCCACATATTACAGAAACTAGCTGGAACCAGTCTACTGGGGACCAGAACTGTTTAGCAGCGCAAAGACAACTGCAATGATGCATGGATGAGTAATTGGATCAAGAAGGCTAACATGTACATAACAACCTGCTAATTGATTACCTTATTGTTGTAATCTGGAGATTTTAAGGCCAAATGCAGGATGTTTTTTGAGGTGTTATAAGTAATAAAGGGATAAAAAGTGGTTTATGATGGCTTTTAAGTTTTTGATTAAAAATTGGCCAACATTTGGTGGAGGTGAGATAAGAAGGAAATACTGACCAAAAACTGATTTCGGCAAATATATTTGAGTAAGTATTTTGATTTTTTTTGTCTTGTTTAATTGTTATTGCGTTGTTCAAGATGTTTTAAGAGGATTATTTAAAGGCATCTCTTATATTTTTTCTTTTTGTGTAATTCATTTAAAAGTGCCAAAATGTGCTTTCTTTCAATGCTAAAAAAACACCAGCTAAGAAATATGAGGCTCATGAATACATTGCAAGTCCAACTCGGGAACTTCCTCCTTGGGGTTAACATAGCTTGGAGGAGTATTGGAGAGCAGTCAGCACCATTAAAAACCCAGTAACAGAATATTTGAAGTTTGAACTTCTTTGCAGACTGAGTGTGGATGTTTTGTCATTGCCACATTCTAATGCTAATACAGAGAGTATATTTTCCATTCTTTGCAAAATACAAAGTGATTCAAGGGGAAATCTGGACTAGAAAACTACTGAGAGCCTGTTAAATTTAAAACTTCATATCACAATGAATGTCATCAGTGGTCACCATTTAGTGATCTTGTGAAGGAAGCAAAATATGCTTGTCAATTTTTAAAAAAAATCTTTGCAGAGAATTATGAGATATACAAATCTTTCTTTTTTATTTAATTGACAATACACTAACTTGTATCAATTAATTATTATTGTAACATTTTCCATCCGAATCTGATTCATGTTCAAAACTTATTGTTTTATTATAGTATGAAGAGAATACATATAATGGAAAAAAATCCACTTTTGTTTTCAGTCCCCTTAAAATGCGTAAAGTTTATGTTGATATAAAATCTACTGGTTTAGAAGCAAATCCACTGATCAAAATGTGTAAATCTACTTTTTTGATGTCCTGGTTCTGTCACATGTATGGAAGTGATTAAGAGCATAAAACAAAGCTATTATAATTTATTTATCCCTTGAAACTTTTGCTTAAAGGTTTTCTCTCAATTTAGAACAATTTATGTACCATAATAGATCTAAATTGGCTGTTCGGATATGAAAGTCCACCATTGTCTTTGTTACTTGGACATGAAGCATACACCCTAAGCCTCACTTTTAATTAATGAGACAATATGATAGCCAGTGTTACCTTGATTATTGGGGACAATGTGATAACCAGCATTACCTTGATTATTGGGGATTGTGAAACTCATCTATTGAACAATTTTGTAAAATTTATTTTGAAAGCAGTCATTACAGGTTGCTGACATCAAGAATTTCCATACATGAGTTTTTTTTCTTCAAATTTTTCACAATACAAATATTAAATTTAGCATATATTAAAGTTGAAAAGTTCTGTAAAAGCAGTCATTATAGTTGCTGACATCAAGAATTTCCATACACGTTTTTTTTTTCTTCAAATTTTTCACGATACAAATATTTAATTTAGCATATATTAAAGTTGAAAAGTTCTATAAAAGCAGTCATTATAGGTTGCTGACATCAAGAATTTCCACACACGTTTTTTGTCTTCGAATTTTTCACGATACAAATTTTTAATTAAGCATATATTAAAGTTGAAAAGTTCTATAAAAGCAGTCATTATAGGTTGCTGACATCAAGAATTTCCATACACGTGTTTTTGTCTTCAAATTTTTCACGATACAAATATTTAATCAAATTTTTCATGATACAAATATTTAGTCTAGCATTTATTAAAGTTGAAAAGTTCTATAAAAGCAGATCATGATTATAGTGGAACAAGAAAATATGATTATAATAGCATCTCCAACAGGAATGGCTACTTGCTAGTGAGATAATGACAGAGACTTAATTTTTTGTCCAATTTTTACAATAATTTTTAGTATTCTGTTTTCATGTTTGATATTTCACTAAATATACCTTAGTATACACATCAATCAAAAATTGTGTTATTAATAAGTGCAGTGCAATTTATTTTACAAAAATATACATTTTATACTTCATGTGTTATTCACATTCAGAATTTTATAAAAATTGTTTTTATTAACTTTGCTGTAATGATGTAAGCTTTTTCGCCATTATAATTGTTTGGTATATTCTGCTAGTCATGTGCTGAAGCACAAGTTTCTTTAAAAAAAATTCCAAAGAAATACGAAGATTTCCCTGATAACAATGTTAGTGAACATGCATTCTGAAGGACACATTATTTGAAAAAAATGCACAAATTATTTCATAACTTCTACCTTACTTTATTTTTTGGCATAAATTCTGCAGATGTACATGTTACATACATCTTTGGTACAGCAAGTTTTATTTGCTTTCTGTGTTGTATTTCATGTGCATCAGATAGAAGAAAATCATGTTTATACAGAAAATGCAAGTTCATAGCTGTAATATTCAGTAAATCATAACTACCGTATATAATCGCTTGAAAGTCCAATTCAACTGCAAACAACTTAGACCCTGATTACTCCTAACAAACTGCACTGACCTAGATCTGTCAGTGCATTATATGACGGTAGATCTGGGTCTGTGCTGCTCGCAGTTGGACTCGACTTGTAAGCGAGTATATACGGTAGATCTACTGTTTTTGTATACATTCTGTTTTGATACTTAACAGCTACATATAACTTCATCTGGCCCCTCTGGTATAAAACTTTATTCAACATTTTGAATGAGAAATGTTACTCCAGACTTGGAAATATTACTTGAAATTGACAAATGGCGCCTTTTGATTGGTCAAATATTTGAAGATTTGGAACCATGTAAAGATTTGTGACTGAGGAGTCTGGTCACATGACCAATAGAGAATCTTACATGAGTGTTCAGTTCATATGAATTTTATGAATTAAATAATGTATTTATTATTTGCTGGTTTAATTCAACCACATCTATTATTCGACTCTTTGACATCTCTGCCAAACGAGGGTCTAGTAAAAGACAGAACTTTCTTTGTAACATCAGAACAAGGCTATCTGAAAATTTGGAAATGAGAATAGATTGGCTGATGAGATGAGATGACATAATACGTCACTGTGATGATGAGATAATGTCATGTTTAGCATCAACATGGACAGTTTCACTGGATGATTGAGAAACACATCCTGCACCAGCATCTGTTTACAAATTGAAGTTTAATAATATCCGTTTAAGCTTGCAATAGAATTATTGCTTCAGTAATTGCAGAAAGTACCTCGAGATGAATTTTGGTATAGGGAGAAAAAACCTTTAAGTTTCACTTATGTAAAGTTTTATTAAGTTGCCTTCTATAGGTAACATAAACCAATGAAGCATTTTACCAGACCTTCATATGGCAGAGATCTCATGCAACAACATAAGAGTCTGGTTGAATGAGACTAATCTTTTTGTATGCCTTGGCATGACAAAGATTAAATTGTTCATAAAGTTTCTCAAATTTCCATTGAGCTTAACCACAATACAATATTCTATAATCACATGACAAAACACAATTTTTGGCTTGGAGTGATTTCTATTCCTCCATGTTTATGGTATAGTTTCCATTCCCTTTTACCAAATATAGTTTGTATTACTAATAACAGTAACCAACTGCATGGTGTTACTGTAATTAATAATAAAATATACAGCAATTGGCCTTGTAGTGCAATTTTGTCAAGGGAGGCAACTCAAATTTAGGTAACTGATGAGACCTTATAGTACTTATCTCACCTGTATATTAATGGTAATACTTGAAATGATAGTCAATAGTAAACAGTTGCTTTTAAAAGGAAATCACAATAATAATTCCTCAAATAATGTTACAAATATTAATATAAATTCTGAAGTGACGTATAAAGACAAGACAATTTAGAATAATATAGTTAATATTATTTAGAGAAGTCTTTAACAAGGACCATGATTAGGATTATCTCTGGAGTTATGTTCTTCCATCTGATCTTGTGTAAATTAATGTCACTTCAACCTCCAAGCCATCAGTGTTTTCAATACTTGGATTTCAGTGAATGTTGCCAAAAATATCAGTCAAAGCTAGGAATTCAATTGAATGCTTCCAAATTTACAAGCATACAAATTATGACATTCGATATGATACATTTACCTAATATAAAATTAGGAAATCAAACTTGTTAACATGTAAAAATGTGAAATATGTCAAAGCAACATAATATCACTGTCATGTATTTCTACTAAAAACACTAAAACTACTTCATGTTGTATCATAAGTTAATAAATCATTTTAAATCTATAAATCTTACTGTTTCTTCTTTTTGTTTAAAGTATCAGTAAGAGTGATGAGTTTTGTAATGACCTAGACATGAAGACAGCATGACTTAGCGGTGTGTAATGACCTAGGCATGAAGACAGCATGACTTAGCGGTGTGTAACGACCTAGGCATGAAGACAGCATGACTTAGCAGTGTGTAATGACCTAGGCATGAAGACAGCATGACTTAGCGGTGTGTAATGACCTAGGCATGAAGAGAGCATGACATAGCAGTGTGTAATTACCTAGGCATGAAGACAGCATGACTTAGAGGTGTGGAATGACCTAGGCATGAAGACAGCATGACTTAGCGGTGTGTAATGATCTAGGCATGAAGACAGCATGACTTAGCGGTGTGTAATGACCTAGGCATGAAGACAGCATGACTTAGCGGTGTGTAACAACCTAGGCATGAAGACAGCATGACTTGCGGTGTGTAATGACCTAGGCATGAAGACAGCATGACTTAGCGGTGTGTAACGACCTAGGCATGAAGACAGCATGACTTGCGGTGTGTAATGACCTAGGCATGAAGACAGCACGACTTAGCAGTGTGTAATTACCTAGGCATGAAGACAGCATGACTTAGCGGTGTGTAATGACCTAGGCATGAAGACAGCATGACTTAGAGGTGTGGAATGACCTAGGCATGAAGACAGCATGACTTAGCGGTGTGTAATGACCTAGGCATGAAGACAGCATGACTCAGTGGTGTGTAATGACCTAGGCATGAAGACAGCATGACTTAGTGGTGTGCACTGTTTGTAATGACCTAGGCATGAAGACAGCATCACTTAGTGGTATGCACTGTTTGTAATGACCTAGGCATGAAGACAGCATGACTTAGCGGTGTGCACTGTTTGTAATGACCTAGGCATGAAGACAGCATGACTTAGCAGTATGCACTGTTTGTAATGACCTAGGCATGAAGACAGCATGACTTAGTGGTGTGTACTGACCTAGGCATGAAGACAGCATGACTTAGCGGTGTGTAATGACCTAGGCATGAAGAGAGCACGACTTAGCAGTGTGTAATTACCTAGGCATGAAGACAGCATGACTTAGCAGTGTGTAATGACCTAGGCATGAAGACAGCATGACTTAGCGGTGTGTAATGACCTAGGCATGAAGACAGCATGACTTAGAGGTGTGGAATGACCTAGGCATGAAGACAGCATGACTTAGCGGTGTGTAATGACCTAGGCATGAAGACAGCATGACTCAGTGGTGTGTAATGACCTAGGCATGAAGACAGCATGACTTAGTGGTGTGCACTGTTTGTAATGACCTAGGCATGAAGACAGCATCACTTAGTGGTATGCACTGTTTGTAATGACCTAGGCATGAAGACAGCATCACTCAGTGGTGTGTAATGACCTAGGCATGAAGACAGCATGACTTAGTGGTGTGCACTGTTTGTAATGACCTAGGCATGAAGACAGCATGACTTAGCAGTATGCACTGTTTGTAATGACCTAGGCATGAAGACAGCATGACTTAGTGGTGTGTACTGACCTAGGCATGAAGACAGCATGACTTAGCGGTGTGTAATGACCTAGGCATGAAGAGAGCATGACTTAGCGGTGTGTAATGACCTAGGCATGAAGACAGCATGACTTAATGGTGTGTAATGACCTAGGCATGAAGACAGCATGACTTAGCGGTGTGTAATGACCTAGGCATGAAGAGAGCATGACATAGCAGTGTGTAATGACCTAGGCATGAAGACAGCATGACTTAGCGGTGTGTAATGACCTAGGCATGAAGACAGCATGACTTAGTGGTGTGTAATGACCTAGGCATGAAGACAGCATGACTTAGCGGTATGCACTGTTATCTTAGAATCCCATCCTTACTGTTCAGCCCTAAAATTCTATACATCACTTGCTGTGGATGACCAAACTGTAAAAAGGTACCAGCATTTGATGGGTGGTGGTGGTGAGGTTTCAAAAGCAAGAGACTTTCATCCCTTCCTGGGATGTTCTCATTTGCTTCACACCATGACAAACATGTTCAAGGATGTTTTCTGGTGTTAAACTGAGATTTACTGTGCAGCTTGAAGTGGTTTAATTTTTAATTGTTGTATCATTGTCATGATGTCATTTGTTACCTCAATTAAGGGTAGCAACTCTGGGAGAGATGGACGTAAGATGATGTAATTGCAGCTTTCTTGTTATTAACTAGTAATAAAATTCAAATTACAATTTGAACTGCAGCAATAATAATACTTACATCATAGAAAATAATTCAATAAAAATTATATGTTGCATAAGGAAATAATTTGCAATTTACGACATGCTGCAAGTCAACTTCACAGACTTCAGAGGAAACTTTCACTCAGCAACTTGCACTTTTTACTGATGTATCTAAATTGAGGAATTCTATGATCCTGAACTAATTCAAATTGTATGAATTTTTTAAATTCTTGTGAAGCTGTTGACATTTTATTGACATTTTTGGTAACAAGATAACTTCTCCTGTATACAGTTAAACCTGTCAATAGCAGCCACCCATGGGGAAAAAGTCAAACTGGCCTTTGTATACAGGTTACCTCTATATGTAGGTCACCTTTCAGACTACCATGTTCTAAATACCATTATTATTATTATTATTACTATTATTATTATTATTATTAATAATAGTATTATATCAATAACAGAGTTTAGTTTACTATTCAACAAAATCATAAAATACATGATATATTGTTCTCTCCCAAAGTTATGCTCGACACAAGACTACTGTGTCCTGATACTCAAATCCATCCTATAAATTAAATCATCATGGACACCTACCCCCCCCCCCCCCATCACTGATCTTTGTTTTGTGCACCATGACAAAACACTAATTTCACTACTAATTTACAGTATACATGTGACAGTGAAACAGAGGACAGACTCTTTGTTTGCCCAACTTGTATAAGTAGACTTAGGGACAGCTGTTCACATTTCATATAATATCTGGATTAACCAGTTGCTTATTGCGGAGATCAAAAGACAGCTGGCATATGTGCGAGGCTTGTGATAAATAGGGAATGAAAAGAAGATAAATGTGGCTATTGTTAGTAACACATGGACCAAAACTTCAACTGCCTTTACAAGCAAGTTATGTAAATAATGAATGACCCCCAACCCTAATGAAAAAGGATGTAACTCGTATCTTTCCTCATAGATTAACTTTTTTTTGATCAGAGATAGCTTTAATTCACAGGCAAATAAAACAGATGAAGATATCCAACTATACAACTATACCTGTCACACTGGCACAAAAGGTGACTCCCGTTTTTGCGGTGACTACATGACTACTTTTCCCACCACCATCCAACAAATGAAATGCTTCTACCCTCTCAACTAAGGACCCACCATTTAATTTTTGAGGAGGGGGAGGCTGGGACTTTATTTCCAACCAGGATACTTTTTTTTCTTTGTCTTTTTCCAAAGTAATAGGATGGATAGTTCTTTTTCTCCACTAGTCAGAGCAAGACTTTGTTTCTAAAGCTATTTTAGGGCCAGAAATTTACCAAACATCCATTTAATTTAGTCAGTTCCTTATGATAAAAAACACTTTGTTTTCAAATTTAACCTATTGACACCTCTGAGTTGCACTGGCAGTGTGACTGGAGTGCAGTAAGTACAACCAAGATAAATGTTTACATATCAATTCACTTGATATACATGTATCATAACAATGTCTTCCACATAAAACAAAAGTTTAATTTGCATGTATAGAGTCAGAGTTGATACACTCCAGTGACTGCTTAAATAAGGAAGAAACCATTATTTGGTTAGAAAACACATATTCACTGACTGGAAAGCAGGTGACTGTTATATACATGACTTTTATATAGGAAATTTGCCAGGGAAAATTAGAAAGGCCATTATGACTAGTTGACCACTATATAAAGGTGACCATTAGGACAGGTTAGCAATGTTATTTTTGGACATATATTTAACTGGGTTTTAGGGAAACAAAATGTACACCAAACCTAGGTATTTTTACATGTTAGTGGATTGCACTGAACATTAACTTTTAGCTCTACTGGTCATGGACCAGAAGAGTTTATGGGATGGCCTCATGTATGTCGTCCATCGATAATCTGTATATTAGCACAAGTTTGTTATAACTACTCCTTCTGACCTACTTGGAGAATTGGCAATAAACTTTGCATACATATTCACACGATGGTCTAGTTGGTCCTAAATGAAAATGGTGCTGCTCAGACATCTGATATGGCCACCACTGTGGCTATCTTGAAAATCTTGTTATCACTCCATCTCCTAAATGGATGATCATATCAACATGGGATTTTCACTAAAAGACTTCTTATGATGTCCAGTTGGTCCTAAATAAAATGGTGCCGATCTGACATTCAATATGGCTGTCAGGGCGGCCATCTAAAAAATCTTGTTATTGCTACTCCTAAATGAAAAGTCATATCAACATTGGGTTTTCACCAGAACACTTCTTATGATGTCTAGTTGGTCCTAAATAAAAACTGTGCTGATCTGACATTCAATATGGCCACCATGGCAGCCATCTTAGAAATCTAGTTATTGATACGCCTCCTAAATGGAAAGTTATATCAACATGTAGTTTTTACCAGAAGACTTCTTATGATATCTAGTAGGTCTTGAATGAAAATGGTGCTGATCTGACTTCAAATATGGCCACCATGGCAGCAATCTTGAAAATCTTGCTATTGCTACTCCTACTAAATGAAAAGTCATATTGACATGGGGTTTTAACCAGAAGACTTCCTGTTGTGTCTAGTTGGTCAGAATGAAAATTATCCTGATCTAGCTGCTATCTTGAAAATCTTATCACTACTAATACATCTTTGAAAAAGTTAAGAACTTCAATTTCACCATCAATCATGTTGAGTTACTAATAGGCTTGTAAAGACATTAATGTTAGTTGGTCTTTAACGGCACTTTCAACACATTACTGGCAACATCATTCCGAGGAAATGGGAGCTAAGTACCTTTCCCAAGGACACACTGAGGCTGGCCTGGATGGTTATCAAACCCATGACCCTTGGATTACAAATCCAATACTCTATCAACTGATCTACCTATTTAAATATATAACATAAATAGTGAAAAGTGAAAATAACTCCCTTAATTCACCAACTGTACCCCCTTTTTCAGATAACCAAAACTTCACCCCTTTTGTTTCACTCTCCTATAGCAAACTGTTTTTACAGTTTCATCAATTTATTTTACCTTTTCTGTCATGATAATGCAATGTTTTATAAATCTGCTGATGCAAACAAAAGGATGAATCTAATCATGTGTAAATCAATTTATTAGCATCTGAATTTAGTGTTCAGTCTTAAACAATTAAGAAAGAGGAAAAGGAAAACCTACTACAGCATTCCCTCATTAAAATGCTATCCATGGAATCCATAGAGTATACTGCTTTATAGTGAGACTGCCTTGCCTTATGATGGGAGTACATGATATAGTATTCCCTCATTATAATTTTGTCCATGGGAGTCATAGTGTACTGCCTTATAATGAAGTACATGA
Organism: Margaritifera margaritifera; assembly: GCA_029931535.1. Taxonomy (NCBI): domain Eukaryota; kingdom Metazoa; phylum Mollusca; class Bivalvia; order Unionida; family Margaritiferidae; genus Margaritifera; species Margaritifera margaritifera. The sequence goes on from JAQPZY010001528.1 coordinate 3,523,702, forward strand.
TACAGTACTCCCTCATTATAATGCAGTCCATAAGATCCATACAGTATACTGCCTTATAGTGAGACCACTTTATAATGAAGCAAATACAGTACTCCCTCATTATAATGTTGTCCATGGGAGTCATATATTATACTGCCATATAGTGAGACTGCCTTATAATAAAATACATGATACAGTACTCCCTCATTATAATGCTGTCCATGGGAGTCATATAGTATACTGCCATATAGTGAGACTGCCTTATAATAAAATACATGATACAGTACTCCCTCATTATAATGCTGTCCATGGGAGTCATATAGTATACTGCCATATAGTGATACTGCCTTATAATAAAATACATGATACAGTACTCCCTCATTATAATGTTGTCCGTGGGATCCATACAGTATACTGCCTTATAGTGAGACCACTTTATAATGAAGTACATAATACATATAATTCTACTACTGAATAATGAAATAGGATCCATGACGATTACTGCATTATAACAAGAAATATATTATAATGAAGGGACATAGAATGAGGGAGTACTGAATTTCTGTATGCATTCAGACTGAATTTAAATAAAGTACTGCACTCAGCTTGTAGAATTTCATGAATTATCTTTCTCAGAAGAATCTTTTCATGATGAAAAAAGTTTTGACATTGCAAGTCATTCTTATCTAATGGCAAAGCACCCTCTTAAGAAGGTGCAAGATGTCCAACTTGAACATAAAATCTTCACAAAAAAATCTTAACTCTGATGACGTTTCCTTGGCATCCAGACAAATGATAACCTATGACTCACCAAGACAAAATAAGTCATCAGTGTAACAAAGGTATAGTTAGGTTCTTTGTCTGATGAACATACCTCAATTTTTCTTGCCTGATCCATTTCAATATTTACTTAGGTTTTCTGTTGACTCTGAATCAAAGTATCTAAAAAAAAAAAAAGAAATATAACAAAAAGTCGTAAGAATAACAAGTTTTATGCATAACACTATGTTTAGTCCAATAAATACACAACTGTGATGCAAAGATATAACTTGTACTCTCCTACACATTTGTCTATATTTGATCTTTGGTCAATTAAACCACTACCATTCTATGACATTTCTATTTTCATAACACCGTGGAGTTATATTTTCTCTATAGCTGATCAGCCAATCAAATTGCAGCTTACATACTGATTTGTAACTAATGTGTACAAACCTTCACATGGCACATACCATGATAAGGACTATTTTCAGAAGAAAAAACCCCCTGACATTTCCTTGTTTTTGATTCAGTGGGTCATTATTGATCTAAAAACAAACTACACAAGCAAACCAATGAATACATACTTGAAATTAACAGCAGGAATCACCAGTCTATTTAAAACAATAATACAAATCTATATCAGTATCAGCCAATGACAATTTGTATCAGCTGAAGCTTGGCAATTTGTACAATCTTGCAGTTTTATTGGTTATTGGAAAGGTCATGCAGAGGTCAATGTCCAAAATAGTTACCTCAGAGATCAGTGCCTGTTTAGGTGGCAGGTCCAAAAGAGGTTCTGATGAATGTATGAAACTTGACACCCAATTCTCACTGTCTGCTATCACAGGGGAGACAACAAGCACACATACTTTGGTGTTTGTCAATGACATGATGCATGTGTGTGGAAAGGGTGATTTTGTATACTTACTAGTGAATAATCTTTAAGCTTCTTAAGGTAAAAGTTGAACTTATAGGATACTTTATTCCCTGCAAATGTCCATCTATATATTAGTCCATACAAATGTCACAGACCTTGACCTATCACACTTTGGGACATTACTGGATTTATGTGGGGTATGAATCCAGTCTATGTCAACTGAATCTTTAAAAATTGTTTTCCTTTCCTTATGGTTGTGGGAGGGGACAGAGGGAATTTGTATGCTTTGTTTTTGTACAATTTATGAAAGTATGTACATGTCATCACTACAGCTGGATAAATACAACCTTTACTGCAGCTTTTTTGGTGAATCCTCTAAGCAATGCCCTTTGTTATTTCAATCAGCAACAGTAGTAGTAGCAGAAGCAGCAGAGTTGTCTATCTCTTAAGAGGCCACCCCTCTGTGAGGAAAAGTCATCCTCATTTTCCTTTTACAGTGGTGGAGGGAACAGAAATGGTAAAGGGACTATTTTAGTGTAAGATGAGGTGGTTGTGTCTCCTCAGGGATAGCCTCTCTTGAGTGGGACAGTGCAAGATGAGGATCCACTACAGCAGCAGTAGTAGTAGTAGTAGCAGAGATGCTGCCAGGATTTTATCTCAAGTGGGGATCTCCCCCCCCCCCTTGTCACCAAAAACAAGGGAGGAGTAGAAAAAAAATGGGATGGGGAAGGAAATCACCATAGTTTATTTACCCAACATTTAAATATCTACCTCTCTTTCTTCCTACTCCACTCTGTTTGGTCTCAATTGAATCAAAATCCTCATAAGATTCCCCCTCTAGTTGTTTAAGCATTAATCTGTTGACTGTTTCTGAGCTTAATCTGTTCTTTATCTGTGTATGAATATTGTTCTGTGCTGAGAACCCCCTTTCACAGTCTTCTGTCTGAAGGGGCATATGCATGGCTAGCTTAGTCAGCTTCAACAAGTTGGCAAACTGTTCTTTATGGTTCATCCCTCACTTTCTTCTGCCAGTCACTTGGCACATTCATGCCAGCACTAACTTGAAGTTGAAAAGAATCAGTAATTTTCTGCCCAGCCATGCTTGACTATAATCTCACCTTCCAGAAATGGACCAAAGTTCGCGCATGCAAAAATATGAGGAAAGGGCATCAATCGCAGAACCCCTCTAGTACACACATTTTTCTGTTATAAATTATTAGCAAGATTTCCAAGCATCATTTTGTATTACCAACATTTACACACTTTGGAAAGGACAGAGGCATTTTCATCAAATAAGTATCCTTACTTTTTAATTTTTTTTTAGTTTCTTATTTATTCAGTTTATCATAACAATTAAATAAAAATTGTATACTGCTTTCCAAGTGTGCAAATTTGTAATGTTTTTATGTGATTTGTGCATTTTTGTGTCCTGGCAGCATCTCTGTAGTAGTAGTGGAAAAGGGTTGTAAACAGTTGAAATCAGAATAAATGAACTCTTTCATAGATGAGTCACTAAAAAGTCAAAAAAATACTTGTATACTAAAATTAACCTACTTGCAGCCAAGTTGTGAAAAAAATTAAACAAGATTTAACTTTGTAAAAAGAGAGAGAGAAAACAGCAATGTCTCAAATCCTATTTCCCAAAATAAAACCAAGAACAATGAATAGTATCCTCCTTAGGGTCCCTTATCGAAATGTGTTAGCCCTACAGTATCACCTTTTTGATCTGTCTGTTTGTCCATCTGTTCATCTGTCACTACTTGTAACTACCAAGATTCTGCAACCCTTACACATAAATGTATGCCATTTTTGTAAATGAATTGCCTATTATATGTATGTGTGGCCTTAACAGGTTTTGTCTTTTGAGATCCAATTTTGATAGAGTTATTATCCATTTTCCTTTTTTTAAATCTCCACTACAGCAGATCATTGTAACCAGCATAGATCCATCTTCGCTAGCCAGAGCCATCAATCCTCTTTGTTCCACACTACCCTTTGGCATATGTAACCAGCTGAAATAGTGTTTTCAACAAATGCCTTCTTGCAAATGAAAGAGTTACTGCCTGTAACATTCAAAATTTGACATCAAATGACCAATGAGAGAGCTCGTTATGTGACCTCTTAGATATTCAATATGGTGACTTCACTGATGCATTGACTCAAAATAAACATGTGTGAAAGGTGAAAGGTTCCCCACATGCATTGACTCAAAATAAATAGTTTAAAGAAAGGTTTAAATTGGAGAAACTTATATGCAAAATGTGTCGTTGTCTTGGGAAACCACTTCAATTTTTCGACTATTTTCCTTGGAAAATGTAATATGCAATCTGATTGGGTCAGTTTCTTTCAGCCACATTCAATCAGATAGCAGGGTAGTAGATGCTGTTTCAGCTAGCTATATAAGCCAAGGTTCAATATGGAACAAAGTGGACAGATGACCCTTGGCTAGCTATATATGCCAAGGTTCAATATGGAACAAAGTGGACAGATGACCCTTGGCTAGCTATATATGCCAAGGTTCAATATGGAACAAAGTGGACAGATGACCCTTGGCTAGCTATATATGCCAAGGTTCAATATGGAACAAAGTGGACAGATGACCCTTGGCTAGTGAACCATTCAAAATATTCTGATGCAATTTGGTAAATATACTGTGTCACAGACCTAGATGTGCCTTCTATGGATTTTGTCTATTTTGAGTAACTTAATGGTGAATTGGCATTATTTTGTATAAATATGAAAACCCTTCATGGCAGGATGTTTTTTTGTCAAATCTGGTTAAATTCTGATAAGCAGTTTCTGAGAAGAATGTTTTTAAAAAAATTTAAGTTCTGTAATGGTGGCCATAACTGATGGCAGATCAATATCAATTGTACAAATCTGATGCCCAGGATGCTTTCTGTCAAATTTGGTAAAATTCTGTTTAGCAATTTTTCAGAAGTCATTTAATGGTTTATCTATTTTTAGTAATGGTGGCCATATCTGATGGTGGATCTGCATCATTGGAACAAAGAAAGACCTTCATGCCAGGATGCTTTCCATAAAATTGGTCAAATTCTGTTGAACAGTGTTTGAGAAGTCATTTATCAGTATATCTATTTTTAGTCATGGTGGTGATATCTTATATTGGGTCTGCATAATTTGAAAAAATTTGGAAAGACCTTCATGACAGGATGCATTTTGTCAATTTGGGCAAATTATGTTGAGCTGTTTTTGAGAAGAAGTCGCTTCAAGTTTTTATTTTATTTTAACAATAGCAGCCATATTGCATGGCGGATCAGTATCATTTTGAACAAATTTGAAAGAGCTTCATGCCAGGATGCTCTCTTTCAAATTTGGTCAAATTCTGTCAAGTAGTCTTTGAGAAGTTGTTGTAAAAAGCAATTGTGAACATATGACATAAAACAGATGAAAACCATACCAAAAGCTCACTTAACCTTACAGACAAGTCAGCAAAAAGAAACCCCCAAGAAAACAAATATTGTAATCAAGGATAACAGGGGCACTGATATAAGCTTAATCAGAAGAATTATGATTTAAACAATGACTAAATATAATTTTACAAAGAAACCACATGCATCAATAGGATTAGTTCATCGTTAGCATCCAATGGGTTTTATACTGAGTTCTTATCACCAGTTTGCCACGTCAAGTTAAAGATTTTTTCTTAATTTGCAGATATCCTCACCAGAGGCACTACATACAATCTTAACATAGCATTGGCCAAGCCAGACAACCCCAAGATATTTGGCACTATTGTTCTTTTTTTTATATTAAAACAGGTCTTCTATTGTTGTAAACCAGTTGTTAGTGTTAGGAAAAGCATCTTAAATGGTTATTTGCAAGTTTTTGAGACAAAGCAAATTTTAGGATTAAATTCAAGAGTCCTTTTGACTGTTCAAAACAAATAATGATGTTAGTTATCAAGATGATATGAAAGAATGAATGATTGTACATGTCACTGCTTGCAAGCTTCAAGGTAGATACTCAATCCATGGTTTACTGTTGTCATATATGTCACTGATAGTGAGATTAAAGGTAGATACACTTTCCATGGTTTACTGTTGTTGTATATGTCACCTGTATGAGCTTAAAGGTAGATACACAAGCTACAGTCTACCATGGTTGTATATGCCATCTGTAGTGAGCTTAAAGGTAGCCATTGTTTACTATGGTTGTATATGTCACTCTAGTGAGCTTAAAGGTAGATACACAAGCCATGGTTTAGGATGGTTGTATATGTCACCCTAGTGAGCTTGAAGGTGGATACAAAAACTATGGTTTACTATGATTGTTCATGTCACCCCTAGTGAGTTTAAAGGTGGCCATGGTTTACTATGGTTGTATATGTCACCCTAGTGAGCTTAAAGGTAGATACACAAGAAATGGTTTACTATGCTTGTACATGTCTGTACATATCACCCGTAATGAGCTTAAAGGTAGCTATGGTTAACTGTGGTTGTATAAGTCACCCCTAGTTAGCTTAAAAGTAGATATACAAACCATGGTTTACCATGATTGTACATGTCACTCTAGTAGCTTAATGGTAGGTACACAAGCCATGGTTTATTATGATCGTACATGTCACCCCTAGTGAGCTTAAAGGTAGACACACAAGTTATGGTTTACTATGGCTGTTTATGTCACCCCTAGTAAGCTTCAAGGTAGACACACAAAATCATGGTTTACTATGGTTGTATATGTCACCCAAGTGAGCTTAATGGTAGATACACAAGTCATGGTTTACTATGGTTGTATATGTCATCCCTAGTAAGCTTAAAGGTAGACTCACAAGTCATCATTTACTATGATCGTACATGTCACCCCTAGGGAGTTTCAAGGTAGACACACATGCCATGGTCTACTATGGTTGCATATGTCACTCCAAGTGACCTTAAAGGCAGACATACATGCCATGGTTTACTATGGTTGTATATGTCACTCCAAGTGAGCTTAAAGGCAGACACACAAATCATGGTTTACTATGGTTGTATATGTCACTCCAAGTGAGCTTAAAGGTAGACACACAAATCATGGTTTACTATGGTTGAGAAATCACAATAAACTGTATTTCATACAATATCCATAAAAATTTTCAATAGTCCTGATATATCTATGTTTTTTTTATATTTGTCTTTACTCGCTTTTAGTCATGTGTAGTTTAACATTTGTCAAAGTGCTGGTTAACAAGTTGAAACTTGATTGAATTGAATTAAAAGACATCTTTGATTTGTATTTAAATTTTGGACTCTATGCTCATACTTTATTCAACATGGACATTATCTCTTGCTACTAAAATTCTAGGCAGATGCACAGAATATTTGATGCTGCTGTTAATCATGTTGAGAGTTTGCATCAAAGTTACTGACAGATTTATAAATTTTAACATTTGTATTCTATCTGAGTTTAATATTCACCTTCTCAACCATAATAACCATAGCCAACCATACTAAATGTCTTGTGTATTCAGCTGTCTAGGGGGTGTATGTATATTAAAGTATGTCTTGTGTATTCAGCTTTCTACGGGGTGTATGTATATTAAACTATGTCTTGTGTATTCAGCTTTCTAGGGGGTGTATGTATATTAAAGGATGTCTTGTGCATTCAGTTTTCTAGGGGGTGTATGTATATTAAACTATGTCTGTGTATTCAGCTTTCTAGCAGGTGTATGTATAAACTATGTCTTGTATTCAGCTTTCTAGGGGGTGTATGTATACTAAACTATGTCTTGTGTATCCAGTTATCTAGGGGGTGTATGTATAAACTATGTCTTGTGTATCCAGCTTTCTAGGGGGTGTCTGTATAAACTATGTCTTGTGTATCTAGGCTTCTAGGGGTGTCTGTATAACTATGTCTTGTGTATCCAGCTTTCTAGGGGGTGTATTTATACTAAACTATGTCTTGTGTATCCAGTTTTCTAGGGGGTGTATGTATAAACTATGTCTTGTGTATCCAGCTTTCTAGGGGGTGTATGTATACTAAACTATGTCTTGTGTATCCAGCTTTCTAGGAGGTGTATGTATAAACTATGTCTTGTGTATTCATCTTTCTAGCGGGTGTATGTATATTAAACTATGTCTTGTGTATCCAGTGTTCTAGGGGGTGTATGTATATTAAACTATGTCTTGTGTATCCAGCTTTCTAGGGGGTGCATGTATATTAAACTATGTCTTGTGTATCCAGCTTTCTAGAGGGTGTATGTATATTAAACCATGTCTTGTGTATCCTGCTTTCTAGGGGGTATATGTATAAACTATGTCTTGTGTATTCATCTTTCTAGCGGGTGTATGTATATTAAAATATGTCTTGTGTATCCAGCTTTCTAGGGGGTGTATGTATATTAAACTCAGTCCCTTTGTATCGTTCTTTCTAGGGGGTGTATGTATATTAAACTATGTCTTGTGTACCCAGCTTTCTAGGGGGTGTATGTATATTAAACTATGTCTTGTATTCAGCTTTCTAGGGGGTGTATGTATATTAATCTATGTCTTGTGTATCCAGCTTTCTAGGGGGTGTATGTATAAACTATGTCTTGTGTATTCATCTTTCTAGCGAGTGTATGTATACTAAACTATGTCTTGTGTATCCAGCTTTCTAGGTGGTGTATGTATATTAAATGTCTTGTGTATCCAGCTTTCTAGGGGGTTGTATGTATAAACTATGTCTTGTGTATTCATCTTTCTAGGGGGTGTATGTGTACTAATCTGTGTCTTGTGTATTCCTCTTTCTAGCCAGTGTATGTGTACTAATCTATGTCTTGTGTATTCATCTTTCTAGGGAGTGCATGTGTACTAATCTATGTCTTGTGTATTTATCTTTCTAGCCAGTGTATGTGTACTAATCTATGTCTTGTGTATTCATCTTTCTAGGGGGTGTATGTGTACTAATCTATGTCTTGTGTATTCATTTTTCTAGGAGGTGTATGTGTACTAATCTATGTCTTGTGTATTCATCTTTCTAGGGGGTGTATGTGTACTAATCTATGTCTTGTGTATTCATCTTTCTAGGAGGTGTATGTGTACTAATCTATGTCTTGTGTATTCATCTTTCTAGGAGGTGAATACTAAATACCTCTTTACTCATTGTTGCAAACTAAATGAAATTTGACTATAATAATATATAATATGAGATTTCTGATTAGGGGACACTGCCTATAGTCCTACCCAGTATAGCTGTTGTTTCAGCCAGCTTGATCCATTTGGGTTGACTTTCAGCTTGTGCTTGCCTCTTCTTTTTTTCAGTCATTCTCTTGTGTTTGCGACTCCGAAGATGAGCTGAATGAAAAAAGTCTAACTTATCACATATCATTCAGATCTGTCGCTGTCATATTAGTACATAATAACAATCATGTTACACTCTTATATAACACTTAGTAATGTTACCTTTTGTTTTCTCCAGGACACATGGAGACTTGCACCCCTATTTAGATCTGACCAAATAAAAGCACAATATTGCTAAAATTGGATGAAAATTATTCACTTTTTTCAAATACTTTAGATTTTCAAACCAAACTTTTTTTGTATATCAGTGCAAACACTGTCATATCCATTTCTATTTTGAAGTGATCGACTTTCCTAATGTTAATCTAGTGCCATTAGTATTGAACCCAAGAGACCTCTTGGTGATGATGAATAGCTTCATCCAAAATGCATGCTGTTTTTGAAAAGGGTCAATGATATGTGAATACTCATTTTGCCAAATGGCCACTGAGGGATATTTCTAAAGTTAGCCAATCAGTTTGAAACAGCTCACTCTTGCAAGCTTAAACTGATTCTCTTGTTCAAATATGGAAGCATGTGATGGATCATGAAAATCAATAAACGTCTAAATCACCAAGATTAAAATAGTACATGATTATGAATGCCTGTAACTTCTAAATCACCAGGATTAAAATAGCACATGATTATGAATGCCTGTAACTTCTAAATCACCAGGATTAAAATAGCACATGATTATGAATGCCTGTAACTTCTAAATCTCCAGGATTAAAATAGCACATGATTATGAATGCCTGTAACTTCTAAATCACCAGGATTAAAATGACACATGATTATGAAAGCCTATAATTTAGAACAGAAACAGAAACAACAGTGTTTTTAATAAGGTATGAAAGGTTGGTTTGAAAATCTAAAATATTTGAAAGATGTGAAGAATTTTCATAAACTTTTAGCAATATTGTGCTTTTATTGGAACAAGTTTCCAAAGGTCCTTGAGAAAATATACTAACTTTCTTGAGTTATGTAAATTTGATGCAATATTATCAAATTAAGTAATTTATTGTCATTACACTTGAAATACATGTATTATCAAATTAGGTAACTTATGATCATTACACTTGAAATACATGTATTATCAAATTAGGTAACTTACGATCATTGCACATGAAATACATGTATAATCAAATTAAGTAACTTATGATCATTACACATGAAATACATGTATTTTCAAATTAAGTAACTTATGATCATTACACATGAAATACATGTATTATCAAATTAGGTAACTTATGATCATTACACTTGAAATACATGTATTATCAAATTAGGTAACTTATGATCATTACACTTGAAATACATGTATTATCAAATTAGGTAACTTATGATCATTACACTTGAAATACATGTATTATCAAATTAGGTAACTTATGATCATTACACTTGAAATACATGTATTATCAAATTAAGTAACTTATGATCATTACACTTGAAATTCATGTATTATCAAATTAAGTAACTTATGATCATTACACATGAAATACATGTATTATCAAATTAAGTAACTTATGATCATTACACATGAAATACATGTATTATCAAATTAAGTAACTTATGATCATTACACATGAAATACATGTATTATCAAATTAAGTAACTTATGATCATTACACATGAAATACATGTATTTTCAAATTAAGCAATTTAAGATCATTACACATGAAATACATGTATTATCAAATAAAGTAATTTATGATCATTACACATGAAATACCATATATATTTGTATATAAGTCCAACTGCATGTACCCAGATCTATCTTTGCACAATGTGCTGGCAGATCTGGGTCCATGCAGTTTGTTAGGAGTAATCAGTATAACAAACAACAAAGACCCTGATCTGCCAGTGCATAATGTGACAGCAGATCAAGGTCTATGTTGTTTGCAGTTGGATATACCATATATGAAACTCATAGCAAGCATGCTGTGGCATAGAATATAAATCAACTCATTTCATAAACTTAATATTTAAAACGACACTAATATCATCTAATTATTATCCATGTTTTTCAGTTACTTAATTATTATCTATGTTTTTCAGTTATTATGTTGTTCAATGATGCCTTACCATTGTTTTCTTTTTACATGAACAAATACAATGCATACATACATTAGCATTTTTTATAAATATTATCAACATATAGCATTTTTACAAATATTATCAACATATAGCATTTTTTACAAATATTATCAACATATAGCATTTTTACAAATATTATCAACATATAGCATTTTTACAAATATTATCAACATATAGCATTTTTACAAATATTATCAACATATAGCATTTTTACAAATATTATCAACATATAGCATTTTTTACAAATATTATCAACATATAGCATAAATTACAAATATTATCAACATATAGCATTTTTTACAATTATTATCAACATATAGCATTTTTTACAAATATTATCAACATATAGTATTTTTTACAAACATTATCAACATATAGCATTTTTACAAATATTATCAACATATAGCATTTTTACAAATATTATCAACATATAGCATTTTTTACAAATATTATCAACATATAGCATTTTTACAAATATTATCAACATATAGCATTTTTACAAATATTATCAACATATAGCATTTTTACAAATATTATCAACATATAGCATTTTTACAAATATTATCAACATATAGCATTTTTTACAAATATTATCAACATATAGCATTTTTACAAATATTATCAACATAGCATTTTTACAAATATTATCAACATATAGCATAAATTACAAATATTATCAACATATAGCATAAATTACAAATATTATCAACATATAGCATAAATTACAAATATTATCAACATATAGCATTTTTTACAAATATTATCAACATATAGCATTTTTACAAATATTATCAACATATAGCATTTTTTATAAATATTATCAACATATAGCATAAATTACAAATATTATCAACATATAGCATAAATTACAAATATTATCAACATATAGCATTTTTTACAAATATTATCAACATATAGCATAAATTACTTTAATCTGAACCAAATTTGAAAATTCAGTCAGAAGCTAAGGAAATCATGTGGGATTATGGATAAGTAGGTCACAGTTACCACCTCAGCCTTGCAACATTTTAGTAGGAAATAATCCATAAAAATAACACAAAAACATAACTGGATTTTTATGGCAAGCTAAATTTTAAAACAGACATTAATCTGAAAATGTCAATCTTGATCACCATGCTGAGACAGGATATACTAACCCAATTTCCCTTGGTTTGAGTGCTACTTTTATACAATAAAGACTGTGACAATTTAGCAGCTGTTAAATTTCACATAATCAGGCTATTGTCTCATTGACTTGTAAAAGATTTTGCTTTTGAATTTACAGTTGAACTGCACCTGCATGCTTGCTAAGTAAATGATGCACAAAAGTTTATTCATCAATATTAAGATTGTCTGCATTTTGTACAGGTACAGGTACACTGGCAAAAGAGAAAAATCACAGAGGAAATGACTGTAGTTTACCCTACATTTTGTACATGTACACTGGCCACAGAGAAAATCACAGAGGAAATGACTGTAGTTTACCCTGCATTTTTGTTCCATGGTCACCTGTTATGATTATAAGAGATGACACACAATGGGCATCATATAGATATGACACACAATGGGCATCATACAGATATAACAAACAATGGGCATTATATAGATATGACACACAATGGGCATCATTCAGATATGACACACAATGGGCATCATACAGATATGACACACAATAGGCATCATATAGATATGACACACAATGGGCATCATATAGATATGACACACAATAGGCATCATATAGATATGACACACAATGGGCATCATACAGATATGACACAATTGGCATCATATAGATATGACACACAATGGGCATCATATAGATATGACACACAATAGGCATCATATAGATATGACACACAATGGGCATCATACAGATATGACACACAATGGGCATCATATAGATATGACACACATTGGGCATCATATAGATATGACATGCAATGGGCATCATGTAGATATGACACACAATGGGCATCATATAGATATGACTCAAACATACATGCCATAACACGATGTGTCATTCAAAAAACATGATTTTAAGCAATCTTAGTGCAAAAAAATGTTCCCACAAAAAACCCCGAAAAAAACATATTTCTTGATCACCATGATATATGCCCATGATTGGTATGTATAAATAGTAAACAGTCTTGCTCAGAGTACATGTAAAACTATCCTCGGGGCAGTTTATTCAGCTGTTTTAGAGGCAATTAAAAGGTAAGGCAATCAGAGATAAACAGTCACCTATCAGAGATTTACTTAATTGGCTCACAATAGCTAGGGTGATGTGTTGTGTCAAATCCTTTGAGCACTGCTGAGGGAGAGCCCATTAGGCTAATTTGCATAGGTAAAGTACACTAAGTGGAACAACCCAATCTGCCTGAAGTTAAGTACATCAAAGAGATGCATGTTGAAGAACAAATGGTATTACACATCACTGACTGCACTGAATGAGAATGTAGAAGCCATCTTTATTAAAGTTTGTGATCAGCGGCAAAGTTTCTTTGAAGTCGGATTTTGACTCCATATATAAAATGCAAAAGATGATTATTTTGGTAGGTTGAACAACCGCATCATTCAATTTCTAATGCAGTGTTGCACCTAGGATCCCAAGATCAGGAGACACTGTGTGTGTCCATCACCCTCCAGATTTGGGGGACACACACCGTTCTAAAGGAACAAAGGAAAATTGTAATACATAATGCACTAGAAGTGCTAACAAATGAGATAATCTTATTTGCTTTGACAGTTTTGCCACCTTAACTTTATCATACTTTCCTTGGACATTTACATTATTGCCATAAACCTTTTATTATGTGATCAAGTAGTTGTTGTTGTTGTTGTAGGTTTAACGCCATTTTTCAGCACATGAAATGCTATACATGGCGGCCAGTATATTTGGTGAAGGAAGAACCCGGGAAGAACCAGCGACCCATGGGAAGCTACTGACAAGCTTTCTCACATACCCACGTTAGCCGAGCCCGAGACTCGAACCCACACAGACAGAGGTGAGATGTGTGAGTGATCTGTAAATGCGAGCGCCTGAGACCACTCAGCCACCCGGGGCCCCCTGTGATCAAGTAACTCATGAAAACATTAACATGTTTGAATATCTGGTTAACCTGAAATGAACTGTACCGTGGAATTTTCCATTCTGGATCTTGCTCTCGTTTAACTTTAGTGCTCACTCATTATCTACTAGCATTTATTATAATAAATACCCATGTTTTCTTAATTACTTTTCTTTTAAAAGTATATAATCATTAATCAAATGACAAATTGTGTATTTGCATAAATTAGTACCTTTTTTAATTAATTCAGCCCAATAATAAATTAAATCTTCACTGCCGCAGGTGTGACTTTTAACCTTGAAAATATGTTACAATAGAGGCAGTCAAAGACTTTAGCAACTCGGCCAACTACCACAAACCTTGAATGTTTTCATTGCCAGATTCATTGCTTTGAAATGGTTATTTATTGCCATATTACAGGTTTTTATCACTTTTAGCGATTCTTTCCATTGCTAGCGCCAACATAAACATGGATGCACATCCACGAAAGAAAAGTGTAGGCATAATTGTGAACACCAATGACACTTGCATTACCTTCAAACCAGCTACTGCACTATTGAAAGCAGCAAAGACTGCATGTAACCAAAACTACATTCCACTGTCCAATGGATTTTAAAGACAGTAACTTGGTGTATTTTTTTATTGAATGTCTGTGAGGTTGTGACCATGTGTACATATGTGTGTGGTGATGTTATTTGACAATGTTAAGTCCACCAATTTTTTTTTTTTTTGTAAGTATATTAATTGCTTGAGAGAAAACAGATGGTATTTTCTTTTATTCAGATTTGAATTTCCAGTCATTTGCCATAGGCTGATTTGAAAAGATAGCTTATTCTCATTTGAATGACATTGTTCTTTTGGAGGGTCATGCGCACTGACCTCCCTTCGGACCCCAAAACACACTTTTTGAGTCTCAAAAATACCCCAACACTATCTGGGAATATGGCAAGTTTGCTCACAATGGGCATCATATAGATATGACCCACAATAGGCATCATATAGATATGACTCACAATGGGCATCATATAGATATGACTCACAATGGGCATCATATAGATATGACACACAATGGGCATCATATAGATATGACTCACGATGGGCATCATATAGATATGACTCACAATGGGTATCATATAGATATGACACACAATGGGCATCATATAGATATGACTCACAATGGGCATCATATAGATATGACACACAATGGGCATCATATAGATATGACACACAATGGGCATCATATAGATATGACTCACAATGGGCATCATATAGATATGACACACAATGGGCATCATATAGATATGACTCACAATGGG
Source organism: Margaritifera margaritifera (assembly GCA_029931535.1). Taxonomy (NCBI): domain Eukaryota; kingdom Metazoa; phylum Mollusca; class Bivalvia; order Unionida; family Margaritiferidae; genus Margaritifera; species Margaritifera margaritifera. The sequence goes on from JAQPZY010001528.1 coordinate 3,539,057, forward strand.
CATCATATAGATATGACACACAATGGGCATCATATAGATATGACTCACAATGGGCATCATATAGATATGACACACAATGGGCATCATATAGATATGACTCACAATGGGCATCATATAGATATGACACACAATGGGCATCATATAGATATGACACACAATGGGCATCATATAGATATGACACACAATATGTACTGTACCAGTTTTACAATAAGATAATTAAATGTCATAGCACTGGGGAAAAAATGAGACAAACAGATGGCATCTTTGATGGATATTAACAAAGTTTAATGAGAGTTCTTATCCAACAAAATATCACAATAAACCCCATGGTTGCTTGGCTACTGGAAATTTGAAATTGTGAGTGTAAAATCGAACTATTGGGAAAAAAACCCATAAGCTGACTACCGATCTTAATACTGGACCCAGATTTGTGCAGTAGTTAACATTTTATTCATATGTCTGAATTTTTGGGTTCAATATACCAATCATTCAATTACGACTGAAGATTCTTTAGAATATTTTGTTTATACACCTTTAATTTTAAAGTTGTCACTACACTGCAATCCAACATATTTATTAGATCAATGTTAAATTATGCATTGCAATCCAACATATTTATTAGATCAATGATAAACCATTTCAGACATGTACTCTTAATGGTTGCTGATCATCAATACTAGACATCATGTGTTTATACAAGATAATGTGGTGACTGATAATTCCAAGAATCCAGGAAAACTGTGAAACATTTGCAAAATACTTGAAACTGACATTTTCCATGAAAAAAATGTAGAAAATAGAACTTCCCAACACTACAAGGTCAGTGGTCAGTGGTGTCCTCTGAATTCATCAGTTTCTTCCAACATAGTGTCATCTAATGCTACAACCCTGGTCATAATGAGTATTGCCATGAAATTAAAGACTCAACGTAAAATTTCTATGGTATAAAATGCCTCAGACCACTAAATCATTTTCTCTAGACAATAATAATAATGTCTGAGAAGAAAAAAAATGTGTGCACTACATACAGCACATGTATCTCTTGATTGAAGTTAGTGCAAAGTTTCTGAACATTCAAAATAGGGTACTTCATGTCATTGTTTTCAATTACATGTTCCTAAAATCATGGTACTGGTAAAAGCTACCTTAATAAACAGTCTTGTACCATTTAAACACAGAATAATTTTGTCCTGCCAGAAAAAATCCGATCGGTGAAAGTTCGCAAACAGAATCAATGGAGAAGTTGGAAGCTCTTATAAAAGTCATAGAAAATGAAACAAAGAAAAATTCAATGCTGATAAAATCACTAATGACCTGATCTCAAAGTATTAAGTACAGTATCCAATGTTCCCCCATTCTGAGACAGGTGCCCTGCTCAATTCAATGTTCCCCTATTTTGAGACTGGTGCCCTGCTCAATTACCAATGAATGGTCTGAGTCCTAAAATACCATTTGTTTTATATGAATATCAATACATCTAAGTGCTGGTATCAATGAAAAAGCAAATTTCTTAGTAAATTATGTTTCTCTGAGAATACTTATCCTATCACATTAACGTAAGGAAGATGCTTCGCTACCTCTTGAATCCAGCATTTCACAGAAAGACGAAGGGAAGAAACACTTCCCCTTAACTCCCCTTACCACCGCTAGGTGGCTACAGTTGTTTACCAGTTTTGCTTGAGCAATACCTTGATGAGGATGCTCACATTTGCGGGAAGGTGTGAGAGGGCTTATTAGTGATGTGATTGGGTATGTATTCTCTGAGAAACATAATTTACTAATTAATTTGCTTTATTCTTTGAATACATTCCCTGATCACATTAATGTTAGAAGAACTGGTAATAGGAGGAGGCAATGCTGAACTTCCTACCTCTACCATAGTCACTTCAAGGAGGTGCTGGCTAAGGACTCAAACTGATTTGGATTGAGCCTTGTCAGTACCCACAATAAATTCCACTTGGAAAACAGGGTGAGAGATTTTGGTCTATTAAATCTGAAATCAGAATGTGTCAGAGAGCATGGAGTGGTAGCCTTTAATCATAACTGGTGCTAACTTTTTCTCCTTGCTAGAGCCAGAGGAAAAAGCCAATTCTGGAACTGAGGCATTCAAAGGAATGACACTGTTGCTACTGCACCAGTTTTTGAAAACTCGCAATTTCCCCTTAAAGCGGAGGGCCTTCTAGCTTGTGAGATTCTCTCCATGACAGAAGGCTGAAATTGTTTTGTTCACAAGGCTCTCCTGACAAGAGTCATGCGTGAAGGAGTAGCCTGTCAGGGCATGGATCAAACACCTGTGACTGTGGCTGTTTGAGTAGGTTGGGTCTTGGGGGTATTTTTCTGGGAACATCTATTGCTAGATCGATCAGATTGTTCACCCAGGACTTTTCCCACCTTAGAGGGCCTATCAGAATCACTTTGCATTTTTGGCCCCTCACTTTTTGAATTATTTTTGGTACCAGGACTGTGGGTGGGTAGGTGTAGCCCCAAAACCCCTCCCAGTTGATTGATAGTGCATTCATGGCCCATGCCTCTGGGTCCTGGACTGATGAGATGAAGATGGACAGTTTGTAATTCCACTTCATCAGGCAGCCCCAAAGTGCACAAATCCATTGAAAGATCATTGCGTGGATGGACCATTATGTGTGAAGGGTCTGGCCTGTTCTTGACCATGAATCAGCCAGGACATTGTGCCTGCCAGGAATATGTCTGATCTGCACTGTTATATTCATCTATGCACACCATCTGAGAAATTCTCAAACCAGTATGCATAGATCTGGTGATTTCATTTCCCCTTGTTTGAGGAGGTAGGCCACCACCACAGAATTGTCCAACAATATGAAGACTATACTTAGTTCTTCCAGAAATGAAATGCATTTATTAAGGCTTTCATTTCTAGGATGCTGATGTGGAGAGGAAAGTCTTGCAGCCCGCATTTGTCACTGACTATGTGGAAGCTGGGCAATATATGGGTTCCCCAACCATACAAGCTGGCATCTGTACAGATGGAAATTTCCATTTGGGGCTTTTGTAAAGGAATTCCTGCTGTGAGCCACTGTTTAATGTGCCACTGATGCAGGAAAGACACTACTTTGTTCAAGATCAAGATTTTGTGATCTAGATGCCTGGAAAAGGAACGCCATTGGGCTAGCTGAGACATTGGCAGAGGGCGCATGAAGAGGTGGTTAAGGAGAATCACATCTGCCACCACATTGAGTAGTCTGAGGAGTTGCAAAAATTCACTCGCTGAGATCCACTCCCTGAGATCCACTCCCTGAGATCCACTCCCTATTGGAAACTGACTCTGCAAGCTTGATAATCTATGTCATGCGTCACTGAGGAAGGCAAACAAGCTTGAGGTTTGTAAGAATTCCATGCCAGGTAGACAAAATGCTGGAATGGAATAAGGTCTGATTTGTCCCAATTGATCAAAACCCTAACTGACTCAAAAGGGAAAGATCATTTCTGTCCTTTACCAGAGATAAACTTACCATGTTTTTTTGGAGGATGTCATCGAGATATGCTGCCATCACTGATGATGAGGTCGACCAAAAGAGAGAATTAAGAAATAACACAGTTGATGATCTTGATGAAAACCCATGGGCTGATATTGAGGCTGAACAGGAGAGTGTGAAATTGGTAAATGGTTCCTTGGAAGCCAAACCGAAGGAACTTGCACGAAGATGTGTGTATAGGGATGTGAAAGTATGCAATGGTTAAGTCTAAACTGACTGCAAACTCATCCTTTTTTTTATGGAAAGTCTGATTGACCTTGCTTTCTATCTTGAACCTCAGTGCGGCCATGTAGGTGTTGAGCTGGCTGAGATCTATGACTGGTCTGAGATTCCCGTTGGCCTTGGATACCAGAAACAGCCAAGAGTCAAACCCCAGAGAGTTCATTTTGCAAACTACTTCCAAACCCTGCTATGACCAGATCTCCTTCTGTAAAATTTCTACCTTCTCCTGACTGGACAGCAAATCTGTCATGGAAGATGAAGTTGAAAGCGGATGGGGTTTGATAAACAAAATCTGAAGCCCCTCCAAACGAACTTGGATCGCCTATTCATTGTTGGGAAACAGATCAATCCATGCAGTTCAAATATGAAGGAATCTGGCACCCACAAGAAGTTCGTCTGTGGGCGGTCGGGGTGTAAGTCAACATCGGCTGTTTGGAGGCTTGAGGAAGGAGGAACCTTGTTTCATTTCCCCTTTGCCAAACTGCCTCCAGAATTGAAGATTTTGATGCCGCCTGAAATTGGATGGAGGAAAAAATTGTTGCTTTGAATATTATTTGGCCTCTTATCCTTTTGTCGGTGATTGTCTCTACGCTGCAGCTGAAACTGATTCTGTCTGAAAACAGGAGCAGGGAGAAAGGCAAGTTGAAGCAGCAGTTCTTGAGATACCTGCTTCAGCACTTCCTCGGTTTTCCTGCCAAACAGCAATGGCATGCAAAAAGGTACCGAACGCAGAGCCAAGGCATGATGTGACTTTAGGGTGGCCAAGTGCAGGCAGGCATCCTATCTCATAAGATCAAGATTAGCCAATGCCGTCAGGGTGTTCACCATCATGTTATGCACAGCCCTATTAATTACCTTGACAACACAGGCCATGCCTTACCATGCATGATTGCTCCCATCTTTTTAGCCAGTTGAAAAATTGCTAGAGAGACTAAATCTAGCATAGAAGAGGTAGCAATCATGTTTCTCACCAAATTGGAGGTGGCATGCAGGACATTTTTATCCACCTTGTAAAACAAAGGGTTGATCGTATTGACTGCTGCAATGATTTTATCCAAGGATGGCAGCTCAGTACTGAATTTTGGTGAATGAGTGTGATACCAGTGTGACAAGAATGATGCTGGTAGTTGGCTTTCTGTGAAGAAAGCCTTGGAATTGCCTGGGTCATGTATTTTATCAGTAGGGCGGTCCAAAATTTCTGTCACCTTCACTGTCTGTGCATGGAAGAAGGCAGAAGGATGGCTTTTCTTCTTTGTCTTCTAAATTCACTGAAACCTTGACCTTACTTACAGTTGGCGGGGCTGGGCACTCAGATATCAGCAGCACTGTGTTGATTTCCTCCATTTCCACTTTAAAGCTGTATTCTTTACGCTCTATGTAGGATCAGCTTATGTTGAATCATCAAGGTTATCCCTGCACTCACTGTGGGAGTTGTCTTCATCATGTATTCTGTCAACATCAGATTAAAATATCACAGGGGACAGGGACGAGGCCGTGCCATCCTCAGGCATAAGCTGTAAAGATTTGTTCCAGCAGTTGCATCGGCGACTGGGCAAGTGCCATGATATGTCTTGCCGTTATGAAATGCAGGTAATTATGATGGCTGGTTGGTTCAGCTGGACTGCCCAGTTATGAGTTTGGCAATCAGCATGGCTCTCTGCTGCACGGATGGCACAGCTTTCAGCTTTTGGCTGGACAACCTGTTCAGTAAATGCCTGGTTGGTCCATGCAGCGAAATGGACCAATCAGCTAACCAAATCCCAATATAGCTCTGTATAACCATGTGTGACTGGCTGGTATATAGCACAGTGCTGAAGTGATTAATTCCCAGTCACCGACTGTTGTATATGGCTGGCATGCCAGCTAGACGGCAGCCAGAAAGGCGTTATACGGACTGGACTGGTGGCCTATGGCTCATCCACATCCAGAAAATACCTCATGTGCCAAGATCTACAGGCCCTAGGGCCAAGCTCTAACATGCAGGGGGACTTACGCCCACTGGGAGAATGGTCTCCCATAAATTCCAACTCAGTAATGGAAATATAAGAGGGGTGAGATGGAACTAATTCACCTGTGGCCAGCAACTGTGTCGTAGTCTCTTGTATTAGTCGCCTCCTCTGCGACTCCAACAAAGCCTGCTGGGATGGTAAGTCCACAACCATTTGCTCTTCCAAATGCACCTGTCCCAATGCCTGGTAGCTGTTGGTATTGTATGCATCTCTTTGGGAGGAGGAGGAGGTACCATCGCATCCCCCACAATGCTGGCTAGTGATGACATCTTGACACTGCATGAAGTCATGGATAAACATAACATGTAAGGCAAGTGCCATGCGTGTCTTCATTGGCCTTAAACTTTTTACATTTAGTGCATTTCATTGACATCTTGGTCAATTTTCTGAAAGATAATAATGATGAAATGTTTGGGGAAATAACAACCCAAATTTTTTACTTGCACAAAGAAACACTAAAGTACTAAATAAGCAAATAAATATCCATAGTTTATGCTAAAACAATCAACAACGGGTACTAACTATACCATGTTGGACCATTAGGTCAGAAAATTTAGTAAAAAAGACAAAGTCTATGACTGCAATAAATTCACATAAATATCAATAAATTAAACAAAATAATGATTGCAACATTTAGTATATACCTTTACCATCAATATAATACCAAATTAGTCTATAGATGGTGTAAAATCAACAAGATTGATTTAGATTCCTTGAGAAGTATATATATCATGTGACTTGTATGAGTGAAAGCAAAATACTGGCAAGCAACCGTAGCCACCTAGCAGTGGTAAGGGGAGGTAAGGGGAAGGGAATTTATTCCCTTCATATATATGGAATATAGATGTGAAAGATGAATTTTATGGTTTTTCCGTGATTGCTTGATTTTAGAGGTAGTGGAACATCTTCCTAACATTAATGTAATCGTGGAATATATTCAAATGTGAAATGCACATTAAAATCACAAATCATGAAAGCCAGGAAAATTGATGAATTAACAGTACCTGATGCAAGATATCTAGATCTTGTTGCATAATTAAAGTTTATTTTTAATGCTAAACTTTGATTACCTTCCCATTCTGATTCCATAGTGAAAATTCTGCCTTCACAGACCTCACACACATTATGAGCTGGACGATTTTTGGCTGTCTTTTCTGGTGGAACTGGCTTCAACTCTGGAGTTCTTTCCTAAATCAAAAACATTTAAAGTCCATGATATCCTCTGTTATCATATGTGTATGGTGGTGGGGATGGGGGTGGGGGTGGTGAAGAGAAGTGGTATCTGCCATAATTTTCCCCAAGATAATATTCTCTACACTTACATTCAAATATTTTACAAGGCAAGTCGCAAAGTCGTTATCATACAAGAAATACTGTGTGTGTGTGTTGGTATGTGTAAACAGAATTTGTGATATAAAAGGCTTTTCTTCAAAATTGACACTTCTATCACTCCAATTAAGTGAGAAGTTAAGACCAAATTTTTTTACATTTTCACATTTTCACATGTCTTAAATGGACACTGTGTATATTGTTTTAATGCTTTGCTAAGTCATTTATTTAAAATTATTTTACTTTCCAAAAGCATGTAGTGATTCATGCAAATCAGATTTTAATATTTCCCGGAAAATTTTTAAACTGTTGTGAAATGTACAAAAAACTAAATATACACAACATAATACTGTCAATCACACAATATTAGTAAGCACATAATTTTAATGAATTAAGCAAAGGAAATATTCTCTCAGATTTGATTCACAGTAATATTATGGGATGTAAAGATCATATTATAGTTGAGATATATAAGGTAGACTACATGGGAATGGAAAGGTTTGTATAATACTCCCTCACTATAATGCTGTTGATGACAGCCATAACAATTGGACCACCTTATAGGTGAGGTTACCTTACACTGAGGTATTTTATACAATTGAATAATGAAATGGGATCCATGACCAAACCTGCTTTATAAAATGGATTGCCTTATATTGAGGTATTTTATGTGTATTACTATTAAATAATGAAATGGGATCCATGACAATACCTGCCTTATAAAATGGATTGCCTTATATTGAGGTATTTTATGTATATTACTATTAAATAATGAAATAGATCCATGACCAAACCTGCCTTATAAAATGGATTGCCTTATATTGAGGTATTTTATGTGTATTACTATTAAATAATGAAATGGGATCCATGACAATACCTGCCTTATAAAATGGATTGCCTTATATTGAGGTATTTTATGTATATTACTATTAAATAATGAAATAGATCCATGACCAAACCTGCTTTATAAAATGGATTGCCTTATATTGAGGTATTTTATGTGTATTACTATTAAATAATGAAATGGGATCCATGACAATACCTGCCTTATAAAATGGATTGCCTTATATTGAGGTATTTTATGTATATTACTATTAAATAATGAAATGGGATCCATGACAATACCTGCCTTATAAAATGGATTGCCTTATATTGAGGTATTTTATGTATATTACTATTAAATAATGAAATAGATCCATGACCAAACCTGCCTTATAAAATCGATTGCGTTATATTGAGGTATTTTATGTGTATTACTATTAAATAATGAAATGGGATCCATGACAATACCTGCCTTATAAAATGGATTGCCTTATATTGAGGTATTTTATGTATATTACTATTAAATAATGAAATAGATCCATGACCAAACCTGCCTTATAAAATGGATTGCCTTATATTGAGGTATTTTATGTATATTACTATTAAATAATGAAATGGGATCCATGACAATACCTGCCTTATAAAATGGATTGCCTTATATTGAGGTATTTTATGTATATTACTATTAAATAATGAAATAGATCCATGACCAAACCTGCCTTATAAAATGGATTGCCTTATATTGAGGTATTTTATGTGTATTACTATTAAATAATGAAATGGGATCCATGACAATACCTGCCTTATAAAATGGATTGCCTTATATTGAGGTATTTTATGTATATTACTATTAAATAATGAAATGGGATCCATGACAATACCTGCCTTATAAAATGGACCACCTTATAGTGTGGTGCATTACAGTGAGGGAGTACTGTATCCAGGGCTAGATTTCTGCCACTCTTTTCATCTACCGTATACACTTGCTTATAAGTCGAGTCCAATTGCATACAACATAGACTCTGATCTGCCATCACATAATGTGCTGGCAGATCGGGTCTATGTTGTTTGTTCTACTGATTACTCCTAACAATCTGCATAAATCTAGATCTGAGCAGTTTGCAGTTGGACCTGACTTAAAATCAAGTACATACAGTAAACCATGTCACAGTTATAATGTTAAACATACAAGTAGAGAAATGGATCTGTGTATGTACCATCTATACTTGCATATAAGTTATATGTGTATGTAATTAAAATACTGCTCATTAAAATGATAAATTCCCAATTAAAAAAGAAATGCAGACACTTGTGAACAGACTGAAGGGGTCACACATCTGAATAATATGTATGACCTTTGACCTCTTACTTTCATTATGATGTTTCATTATAACAAAAATCACGAACTTTACCATATTTGCTCTTGATACTTGAGACACTTTTCAATAGTTTGTATTACTACATACTTTTTACTACATGACTGGTGAGTGATTAGCAAGCAGGGACAAAAGTAAATTGTGCATGTTTCTTTTTTTGTCAGGTATTTATCATTCTATTTGAATAGCCTTACAGTCAGCCATGATTTATGTTAATTTTAGGTGAATTATCCCCTTGGATTGAATATAGCAACCACATGTCATTTTGCTTTTTTCCAAAGCATAGCATATAATCATACTTCATCATTGTTTAAGTAGCATTGTATGTGAAACAACACCTTTTATCAAGGAAGGAAGGAAAGATGTACAAAGATGATAGTAGTACCCAAAACTGGTTTTAGAGCAATTTATTAAAATTTTCTTCAGAAAAGACAAAAAGGTTAAAAATCCATAAACATCACAATAGTTTTAAAATTCAATTCCCAATTTACTAAATTTATATGTCACTAATTTGCTGATATAAGATTTTTACTTACATTTATTGCAGCTAAAATTGTATCGTTTACAGTAACAATTTTCATTCTGGATGTACCACAATATAATAGAACTGTTATGGTAGATTTTTAGCACAAATTTCTTGAAAATAAGATGAAATATCATGAATTTATAAAAATGTAATTTATACATGTTCTACAGTAAAACTACCTAAGTGTCTTACAATGCTGCCCCCTAGTGAGATAAACATAGTGCTCCATGTAAGATAACATATAGTATATACTCGCTTTTAAGTTGAATCCAACTGCAAGCTGTATTGACACAGATCTGCCATCACAAAATGCGATGGCAGATCTGGGTCTATGCAGTTTGTTAGGAGTAATCAGCAGAACAAACAACATAGACCCTGATCTGCCTGCGCATTATGCAATTGCAGATCAGGGTCTATGTTGTTTGCAGTTGGACCCGACTTATAAGCAAGAACAGATGGTATATTTTAAAATGTTTAACAAAATATGATGCCTGGACTCCCATTTAAACGGTCCACCAAGGATCCCTATTCACAGACAAATGACTACAAATGAATTTTATCAATTCAGCCTGCATAGTTGTCAAGCTGAAAATGGAACAAGTCATGAACTACAAGTATATTGCCTCTTGCAGAGGCGCACTTGGCTAATAGATGGCCTTTTTGCGTGTTACCAGGATCAATGAAATAGTGATATTATGTGTATATATATATATATTTTGACCTAGTGGAGTTTCTTCTTTTCTAAAGATAATTTGTATTCTCATGTGAACAGTTTGCATTTCTACTCTTCCCAGTTTCTCTTAAACATTATTTAGTGCATAAGTGCAAGTGACTGCCAAATATATGTTATAGTGAGGTAGGGTTTCCTGGTGGGGGTGAAGGTCAACACACATGCAATTTACCCCGCTGTGAAAAACAAACTTACCAGCTTGAAACACCCAATTTTAACATAAGACAAGAATATTACAATCACCTCTATGGTCTTTCAACTAGTTAGTCATATCTGCTTAGCACATTTGCAAACTATGTGGTAGAATCCAATAAACTCTCCAGAAGTAACTGAGCACTCACCAAGCCATTTGGTATTCAACATCTGATAATTCTTGATACCACAACTGTGGAACTTTATCATTCATCAATAGTGTTGTGATTTTGATTTGTAACTTGCCTTAATGGATCACATGCCAGTTAACAAAAGCAAATTGTTTTTGGGCCTCATAGTGTATTTTCTAGACAGAAAACTGTATGCAACTGAAAGCTGCCCTCTCCTGTAACTTTTGGACTTACCTCTAATATGGCTTGCAGAGTTTCCTGGGCAGGCTTCAGTACAAGTTCATTAAACTTGTCCACATCTGTGACGTTCAGGTCATATATCGGTGGAACCCCACCTCCAGGTCCTGTAATGAACAAAAATAAAAACTGAAAATTTAAAGTGCAGCAGACTTAAAAGTTGTGTATACCGTCTATACTCGTGTATAATCCAATACCAACTGCAAACTGCATAGACCCATATCTGCCATCGCATAATGCATCAGCAGATCTGGGTATATGCAGTTTGTAAGGACTAATCAGTAGAACAAACAGCATAGACCCTGATCTGCCGGCGCATAATGCGCCAGCAGATTAGGGTTTATGTTGTTTGCATTTGGATCCAGATTATACATGAGTATATACGGTAATTTGTCAGTTGTTTGAGTTTTTGAGAAGGCTTTTTGTTGGGGCAATTGAATCATTCTAGTGATGATGACTGTTAGAGGACTGTTAGACAACTGTTAGACGTGTGATTCATTTTTTTCATTTTTTTAATAATCAACGTTTTACGTCACATATTGCTAAAATATTACTGCCCTCTGAACTTAGCTGAAGCTTGTACAGCTACAACTTACCTTTTTCTACAACTCAAAGCAACAGATTGGGTAAAACTCCCCGATTGCCACAAATTCCTCTTTGATAGGTTTTGTCCTGCTTTATGCATGCATTAAGTAACATGCTTGCCCAATCAAAAGTGTTCTCATTAAAAGTTGGCAGATGGTAGATTCTGCTATATACTTCTATTTTTCTACCAGCTATTTCCTCTTGAAATCCTATATTTCATGTATGAAAATTGTTACCATATTTATTTGATGAAAAGTCCAGCCCACATTTTATAACATTTTGATAAAATTATCAGTCTGGTCCCCCCCTGGTCTTATCATGGGAGAATGCTGTATTTTCTGCCATCTATTCCAAACATTTTGCTGCCTGTTCAAATTTTTAGTGAAAAAACAATATCCGAGATCATTGGTTTCATCTAAACTCTCTGTTTCCCCCTACTGCAACTATGACCACTGACTCTATGAGATTATGTGGTATAGATCGAAAAATTAAGTTGTACAATCAATGTAGAATTAGTAACATTTTTTAAAACTTGTTAATCTCCCTGCCAAAGTTGGTACTAATTCATAGTTTTGACAACTGGATCATTTAGATTTTGCCTCATGCTCCAGGAAAAATACTACAACCATTTTAAGATTTGAACATGTGACAACATTTTTACCTGTATATAATATGCACCCAACTTCAAACAACACTTAACAATATCTGCCATCACATAATGTCTTGGTAGATCTGAGTTTATGCTGTTCTCTTAAATTCCTCTGTAGAATGGACTACATAGACCCAGATCTGAGTCTATGCTTTCATTGCTGGGTGTGCATGGTACATAAGCAACTATGGTAGTAGTAATAAACACATAAATAATAATAATTATAATAATAATAATAATAATAATAATAATAATAATAATAATAATAATAATATTAACAATAATAATATTAACAATAATAACAACAACAAGAAGCTGGCCATGGCCTGCATTTCAAGCAATCCCCCATGCTATATTCCAAATCCAAAAATGGTGGGATGAAATGGTATTGAAAGAATAGAAAAATATGAAGCTCTGAGATTAATCTAGAGTATGGACATACATACAGATCGATTTACAGTGTGGACATACATACAGATGGATGTACAGTTGGACATACATACAGATGGATGTATAGTGTGGACATACATACAGATGGATGTACAGTGTGGACATACATAAAGATGGATGTATAGTGTGGACATACATACAGATGAATGTACAGTTGGACATACATACAGATGGATGTATAGTGTGGACATACATACAGATGGATGTACAGTGTGGACATACATAAAGATGGATGTATAGTGTGGACATACATACAGATGAATGTACAGTTGGACATACATACAGATGGATGTATAGTGTGGACATACATAAAGATGGATGTATAGTGTGGACATACATACAGATGAATGTACAGTTGGACATACATACAGATGGATGTACAGTGTGGACATACATAAAGATGGATGTATAGTGTGGACATACATACAGATGGATGTATAGTGTGGACATACATACAGATGAATGTACAGTTGGACATACATACAGATGGATGTATAGTGTGGACATACATACAGATGCATGTACAGTGTGGACATACATACAGATGAATGTACAGTGTGGACATATATACAGATGGATGTACAATAGGACATACATACAGATGGATGTACAGTATGGATATACATACAGATGGATGTACAGTTGGACATATATACAGATGGATGTATAGTGTGGACATACATACAGATGGATGTACAGTTGGACATATATACAGTTGGATGTATAGTGTGGACATACATACAGATGGATGTACAGTGTGGACATACATACAGATGAATGTACAGTGTGGACATACATACAGATGGATGTACAATAGGACATACATACAGATGGATGTACAGTTGGACATACATACAGATGGATGTATAATGTGGACATACATACAGATGGATGTACAGTGTGGACATACATACAGATGGATGTACAGTTGGACATATATACAGATGGATGTATAGTGTGGACATACATACAGATGGATGTACAGTGTGGACATACATACAGATGGATGTACAGTGTGGACATACATAAAGATGGATGTACAATAGGACATACATACAGATGGATGTACAGTTGGACATACATACAGATGGACGTATAATGTGGACATACATACAGATGAATGTACAGTGTGGACATACATACAGATGGACGTATAATGTGGACATACATACAGATGGACGTATAATGTGGACATACATACAGATGAATGTACAGTGTGGACATACATACAGATGAATGTATAGTGTGGACATACATACAGATGGACGTATAATGTGGACATACATACAGATGAATGTACAGTGTGGACATACATACAGATGGATGTACAATAGGACATACATTCAGATGGATGTATAGTGTGGACATACATACAGATGGATGTATAGTTTGGAGATGGATGTACAGTGTGGACATACATACTGATGGATGTACAGTTGGACATACATACAAATGGATGTACAGTGTGGACATACATACAGATGGATGTACAGTTGGACATACATACAGATGGATGTACAGTGTGGACATACATACAGATGGATGTACAGTTGGACATACATACAAATGGATGTACAGTGTGGACATACATACAGATGGATGTACAGTGTGGACATACATACAGATGGATGTACAGTTGGACATACATACAGATGGATGTACAGTGTGGACATACATACAGATGGATGTACAGTTGGACATACATACAGATGGATGTACAGTGTGGACATACATACAGATGGATGTACAGTGTGGACATATATATACAGATGGATGTACAGTGTGGACATACATACAGATGGATGTACAGTGTGGACATACATACAGATGGATGTACAGTTGGACATACATACAGATGGATGTACAGTGTGGACATACATACAGATGGATGTACAGTTGGACATACATACAGATGGATGTACAGTGTGGACATACATACAGATGGATGTACAGTTGGACATACATACAGATGGATGTATAGTGTGGACATACATACAGATGGATGTACAGTGTGGATATATATATACAGATGGATGTACAGTTGGACATACATACAAATGGATGTACAGTGTGGACATACATACAGATGGATGTACAGTTGGACATACATACAGATGGATGTACAGTGTGGACATACATACAGATGGATGTACAGTTGGACATACATACAGATGGATGTACAGTGTGGACATACATACAGATGAATGTACAGTGTGGACATACATATAGATGGATGTACAGTGTGGACATACATACAGATGGATGTACAGTGTGGATATACATACAGATGGATGTATAGTGTGGATATACATACGGATGGATGTACAGTGTGGACATACATACAGATGGATGTATAGTGTGGATATACATACAGATGGATGTACAGTGTGGATATATATACAGATGGATGTACAGTGTGGACATATATACAGATGGATGTACAGTTGGACATACATACAGATGGATGTACAGTTGGACATACATACAGATGGATGTACAGTTGGACATACATACAGATGGATGTACAGTTGGACATACATACAGATGGATGTATAGTGTGGATATATATACAGATGGATGTACAGTGTGGACATATATACAGATGAATGTACAGTTGGACATACATACAGATGGATGTATAGTGTGGATATACATACAGATGGATGTACAGTGTGGACATATATACAGATGGATGTACAGTTGGACATACATACAGATGGATGTACAGTGTGGACATACATACAGATGGATGTACAGTTGGACATACATGCAGATGGATTTACAGTGTGGACATACATACAGATGGATGTACAGTGTGGACATACAGATGGATGTACAGTTGGACATACATACAGATGGATGTACAGTGTGGACATACAGATGGATGTACAGTTGGACATACATACAGATGGATGTACAGTTGGATATACATACAGATGGCTGTACAGTTGGACATACATACAGATTTATGTAGGGTGTGGACATACATACAGATAGATGTACAGTTGGACATACATACAGATGAATGTACAGTTTGGACATGTACAAGGATGCCAAAGTGATTGCTATGTTTACCTTCCACCATGGCAAGCTTGACTATAATAATATTAGTAGTAATAATCTTACTTTTCAAGAACCTGTTTTTCACCCAAGTCATTTGTCTTCTAGCATATCTTCTTGTTACCACTTTTAGTTCAGCTGCACCTGTAAAATAAACACATCATTGAAAAACAAATTCATGGTGAACATTTGAAATGACCTTAATTATGATATGAAACACATGCTCATCCAAAATTCATTGATACTAAAATCAGCATAACATATGCCAATTTTAAATCTTAGTGGAAAGTATTTGTCCCACCTAGAGTCTGGAAGAGTCTCTGAAGATGTTTTTAAGGGCTTTTTTCCTATTAAAAAAAGGGGTCATAATAATAATCTCAACACTCATTTTTCAAGAAACAATTTCTTTCTTAGTGATAAACTATACACAAGAGATATTTATGGTAATGGAATATACTATACTGGTGTACTTGAAAGAACTGCCAAACAGTTTTTGTTTTGCTATGTCCGTAATTGCTGGGGAAACAAAATTATTTCAGAATAAAATAAGCTAGCCTAGGTTATGATGCAGGGCTCAGGAAAATATTTCCCAAGCACTTGTCCATGGGACAAGTGAGTTGCAAGAGTAACTTGTCCATGTCCTCATTATATTCAACACAATACACTTCTCTACTACACTGCTTATGCTTTTACTAAAGAACCACAGGTACCCAATCCAAGCTTGATACTAAAATGGGTAAAAGCCATACAAATATTATGTTCTAATACAAGGCTCCTTAGATAAACATATAATAAGAGATAAGGTTTATAACTCAAGAAATTGCAGGTGTACACATAGCCCTTGATTTCTTAGTAGTATTCGCATTTACAGTGAAACATTTCATTATTTTTCTTTTCAATGAGTTATCACACATCTTTAAGAGTTAGATTTGGCAGAAGTTAAGAGACGGTGAATGTCAACATTTTATGATTTTCGTTTGGCCAGGCATTGTTATGCTTGCCCCAGATAACCAGTATTTTCAATTAATTCATTGTCACACCAAAGTAAAGACACCAACAGATATTTATATAAGTATGTAATTACTTTTCACTAGAAAAATGTCAGTAAATGGCAGTTAATAGAAGAATACCAACAATCTCAATTTTCACCAACTTTCGTACTAAAGGATCCATTTTGGTCAAACCTCCATTCCAGAGGACTACACATGGGTGCCATAAAAAAAAATGATTGCTGATTGGCCAAAAGAACTGGAACATGTCTAGATCATTACCCTAACTAGATTTCAACCAATCAGCTGTTGTTTTGGCATCATCTGCTTTATAAATAGATTACAACAGCATGCATTGTGTGAAATTTGGTGGAAAACGACTGAGACACTTAAAATACTCATTTCAAATGTAAACTGGCAAAAATTTTCTTACAAAAAGTAATTACATGCTTAAAGAAAGATCTGCTGGCATCTTCCCTTCGGCATGAAAATGTATGAAAAAAGATGAAAATATATGGACATTCTCTGTCTCTGAACATCTCGGAGTTCTGACTTATAAAGTTGTGTGATAGCTCGTTGAAAGGAAAACTTTCTCCACATCAAAATGACACCTAAATTACTGAAAAGTGCGTGTAAATGCAAACACCATTAAGAAATCAAGGGCTAAGTGTGAAACTGCAACATAATATGTTTATAATATTTACCGATTTTAGTATCAAGTTTACATCCGGTACCTGTGTAAAAAAATTAAGTAGTTTCCTTGGCAACATGTTCTACACTGACAACAAATAGGCAGAGTAGGCATAGGTTATTTATAGCTGACACACACGCCAAATGTTAAGCGATGTTGAACTTCGGCACTTGTTAAGGGTAGAAAATGCACTCAGATTTATTCTCAAGTTGTATATCTGCATCTACTTGGCCTAGGAACAAGTACAGAGTAAAGTTTTACTTGGCCCAGCCAATTTTAACCCAGTCAGGATGAGAAGATGAGTTGTTTTCCTGAGTCTTAATGATGGAATTGAAACAAATGTTACCAGTATCTGCCATGATAGTGATACTTAATTGCAAATCTTTAAAGTTGAAACGGAATTTTCATTTCTCTTTTGTTACAAATGTAGAATACTTTTAACTGTTGATTATGATTATGAAAAATCCATTACACTTATTTCCACACTGTAACCCTGGAACACAAATCATCCACCCGTGCCTAAAAACTTTTCTAAATACAAAACGTAGCCAGATGGATGGATGGATGGATCTACAAGGATAACTGTATAATTTATGCCCCTGACATATTCATGAATTCTTATCTGTCATATCATTTTGGATTAACTACTATAAAGTACAAAATATTTATGAGTGCAAAATTCTCAAAAATTTGTCAAAAGAATTAAATTCACAAAAATGTTATTCCCAAATAACATAATGATACAATAGTAAAAACAAGAGGCTCAAGTGGGCCTGATATTGCTGGGTAATTGACGTAAGTCATATTGTCATTGCAAATTCACAGATGTACTGAGACTGTAGAGGGGAAAGAAAATCATGGAGCATGTAGTTGCTACATTGTCCATTAATGTGGGTGTCATTGTCCATTAATGTGGGTGTCATTATCCATTAATGTGGGTGTCATTGTCCATTAATGAGGGTGTCATTGTCCATTAATGTGAGTGTCATTGTCCATTAATGTGGGTGTCATTGTTCATTAATGAGGGTGCCATTGTCCATTAATGTGGGTGTCATTGTCCATTAATGTGGGTGTCATTGTCCATTAATGAGGGTGTCATTGTCCATTAATGTGGGTGTCATTGTCCATTAATGAGGGTGCCATTGTCCATTAATGTGGGTGTCATTGTCCATTAATGTGGGTGTCATTGTCCATTAATGTGGGTGTCATTGTCCATTAATGTGGGTGTCATTTATCTCCTTTCCTAGAGTGTATATATGATCCCTTTCTCTGTATAAAAAGAATACATAATTTATACAACCAGCCTTGTTCCCTGGATCTATCTCTGCCCCTGGGGATTTGGCCCTAATTCACAACTTAAAAACTGTAACTTGGAAACCATTGAGATCTGCACCCCAGGAGCTGTGGCTGCTCAGTGGTTAAGGTGTTGGACATGTGACCAGAAGGTTGCAGGTTCAAGTTCCACTACCTGATCAACCTAGATCGACTACCAAACTTATCAGGATATTTCTGAAGTTTTTTTAGCTCTTAGTAATTAAATCTGGACAAGTTTCAAGAGGAAAGCATATTGGGTCATTATTTTTGTTATTAAAAGCTAAAAAATGCTAAATATACATTAAAAATAATTTGTGAGTAATGGCAATTAATATACTAAATGCCTTAAAATAATGCACAATATATGTGATAACATGTAAACAACAAATGTTTCAAGCACTTTAACATGGCAATACTAACAACTGTCAAAGTCTATTTAACCAAACTTATAAAACTTGCTTAAAAATATTCAAGAATGACAAATGTGGAAAAGACTTTACCAGTAATTTTCTATAAGCTAATTTATAAATTTGGACATGGTTTTTACAATAAATGTTTTTCTAAAAGCAAAATCTTTTTCTAGCACATAATTCAGTATGTAAAGAAATTCTGATACTTAGATACACTGATTAGTGTGTTACACTGATACTTAGACACACTGATTAGTGTGATACACTGATACTTAGATACACTGATTAGTGTGTTATACTGATACTTAGACACACTGATCAGTGTGTTACACTGATACTTAGATACACTGATCAGTGTGTTACACTGATACTTAGATACACTGATTAGTGTGATACACTGATACTTAGATACACTGATTAGTGTGCGTCAGAGATGCTTCTAGTTTTTCTGCCTAGAGGCAACATTGCATTATTAATAAATTCCTGAACAGCTTTACTTTAAAAACAATATTATGGGCTTACATCAGAGATGCACAACAATATTTCTGGGTTAGTTGGGCTAAGTCTGTTTTAAGGTATTTTGGCTAGTTTTTAGTTACTTTTTTGTTGGGCAATCTGAGTAAAGTGTGTTATTCAAGGACACAACACTGCAGCCATCAAACCTGGTTCTCCTGTATATGTCCAGCATGCTGACCACTGGTATTTTACAAATTAGTCATCTTTTAAATATAATTATATTATTAAATAATTATAAAATTAGAGTGTTACTTGTTATACAAATATTTTAAATTTTTCTTCAGTTTAGATAATTAATCATTCATTATAATCCATAACATGTTACTTTCTGTTACTTTTATAGCTTGTTCTATTGAAATTGATGCTTCTATTATAGGTTACTTCCCTTGCTTTACTCTAACAAGAAATCTGGGTCAGTAGTATGCTTTTTGTTGAAATCTCTTCTGATGCTGTTGACTGCAAATGTTATGAAAACAATTGTTTCATGGTTCTCGAGTTTTTTGTACCTTTATCCATATCTGATTACACAGCATTCATTTGTCCAATCTTGTAAGGTCCCTATGCCAGGACTCTGTTCAACAGTTTTATTTTAGATACAGTTGTGTAAATATTTCTTTTTTATTTTTACTAATGGCAGTAACATTTGATTGCAGAATAGCATCATTTGTATAAATCTGAAAGCCTTTCAAGCTAGGACACGTTCTGTTGAATTTGATCAAAGTCATGGTGTTCTAAAGTTGTTAAAGGCTTTTCTATTTATAGTAACAGCAGCCATATTTAATGGCAGACTGGCATCATTTGTATAACTTAAAATCCATTCATGCTAGAATACTTTCTGTAAAATTTGGTCAAATTCTGTTGAGTACTTTTTGAAAAGAAGTTGTTTAAAGGATTTTCCATTTTAGTAATGGTGACCATATTGATGGCAAACTGGCATCATTTGTATAAATTTGAAAGCCCTTATTACCAAAACACTTTCTGTTATATTTGGTCACTTTCTGCTGAGAAGTTTCTGAGAGGAAGCTATTTCAAGTTTGTGGTTTTTTTTAGTAATGGCAGCCATATCTGATTGTCAATCAGCATCATTTTCACAAATTTGAAAGCCCTTTATGCAGGATGCATTTTCAAATTTGGTCAAATACTACTGAACAGTGTTTGAGAAGTCATTTTTATGTTTTTCTATTTTTTGTAATGGTGGCCATATTTGATGGCAGATCAGCATCATATGAACAAAAACTTAAAGCAATCTAAGCCAGGTGTAGCAATTAATAATTCATGAAATTTCCCCTATATACTGAATTTACAGCATTCACTAAAATTTAATGACACAACAATATTTTTTATTTATGATATAATCCATATAAAGTAAAGAGTACCTTCCTCAAAGAGTTTTCTTCCTTCATCCGTATTTCTTTCTTCCTCTGTCAGAAGAAGATATTTGTGGAACTCCTTGAACCCAATGCTTTGGAAAATACCCAAAGTGTAATCTACTTTCCTGAAACAGACAGATGCTGGATAAAGTTATATGCATTGAAAGATGCATATCATCTGCCACTGGTGAATGTTCCATTAAAGTAAAAAAAGTCATGGTACCTAGTGTAAGCACCATCCAATCTGAGTAGCAACCAGTAGAAGCAATTTAAGATTTTGTATAATTTTTTTTCAACACTCAAGCTTAATAAGTATACTTCGACAAATAATAACTTAAAACCCAGGGTACGATAAAAATGGAAACTCTCTTGCCCCACAGGGCTGTATACATTTTTTCCCCAGCTACTTGTCCAGGACAAGTGACTTTGGAAAAGTAACTTGTCCCAACCATTTTTTACTTGTCCCATTTTTCAAATTCATAATTTTCAGCATTCTTAGCCTTTAGGAAGGACTTGTCTACTATGTGGGTCAAACCAACTGATTACCAATCTGATGTACTATGTACTATGTCTACTAATAGTTTAGATGAAATATGACTCCAAACACACATAATTTATTATCGTCTAGATTGTATAGCACTATAAGCTGGTTAATGAGTTACCCAGGCACAGATTAATGAGGGAGTGGTGTACAACAAGATGACTAAGGCAACAACAGTCCACTCTAAAAAATTATTTCTACCATGAAAAATTGATGTGCAATCCTCAAGCTGAAACCTGAGAAGTACTCTACTTGCATGGAGTATCTGGAGCACTGCTTTTCTATCCTAGCCTCTGAGCAGTTTGCTCTCTTAAGGCTATTATCATAAAAAAATTACCATGCATTTTCAATATGTATGTATTAAGTTGCAATACACCAGCCTTTACCCAGTTTTCAAAAACCAGGTAGCTATTTAAGGTTTTTTAAAAGACTGAAAATTATGTAAGTACTGCCAGTACTCACTTATTCTCCTGAATTCTGGACGCATTGTAATGGGCATGAAAATCTATAAGCTCTTTGATCAGTCCCTGTTGTATCATGGCATCTACTCGCTTGTCCAGTCTCTCATCTAGAACTGCAGACAACACAACCAAGAAAAGAATACATGCAAGATTTACGATTAACATCTAAACAAGTGTTAAAAATAACAAGAAGCACAAGTGTGCCTCATATTGCTCACCTGGTTTACATAACTTAACAGCTGACCGATTCACTAAGCAGACTTATGTTGTGTTCTAAAAACACAACTTACCAGTATATAAAATATCTCCGAAACTTTATATCTTTGAATTTACCTATTTTACTATATCATGAAGAAAAAAAATTCTTTCTAAAGATAAAGGCATAGTTTATATGCATATTCTCTTGCTCATAATTTAAATCATCCAAGTTCTTCATGAAATAAACCTATTTACCAAGTTTTACAGAAACTGGATGAGAAATATAGTCTCTAGATCTACAGAGGCAACAAGCTCAGCCAATCAGATGAAGGGTATCTCATTAATCTGCACAGATCTCACTTATTATAGAACTTGTATATGACAATGATAATGTAAGATTAATTACGAAGGTGGAGCAAAATCTGATTGGAATGCAGTCTCCAGAGTGGTAACAAGCTCAGCCAATCAGATACAAGATTACCTCATTAATGTGTGTAGATCTTGCTACAGCTTGATAATACAAGACTACTTAATGTGTTTGATCAAAATCTCATCAGAGATATCATAATTGTACTCATCAGAGATATCATAATTGTACTCATCAGAGATATCATAATTGTACTCATCCAAGATCTTGAGGATTTAAGTATATTTACCAAGTTCTATCAAAACTTGATCATAAATACAATCATTAAAGTGGCAACAAGCTCAGGGAATCACATGCAAGATCACCTCAATAATATGTGTGGATCTCATGCATTATTGAAATCATGTGAAATCTTGATCATATAATCCTATATTCAAAGTTTGATCAAAATCAGTTCTAAAATATGGCTTCCAGAGTGGTAACAAGCTTAGACAATTATATGCAAGATCACATTATTTATATGTATGCATCTCACTCATTATCAAACTTGTAAAAGATCTTGATGATACAAGCATATATTCCAAGCTTGATCAAAATCATATCAGAAATACAGCTTCCAGAGTGGTAACATGGCTGGCAAGTCCAATGCAAGATCACCTCATTAGTATTGGTGGACCTAGCTCATTATCAAACTCTGCTGAGATCTTGATGATACAAGCATATATTCCAAGTCTGATCAAAATTGGATCAGAAATATGGCCTCCTGAGTGTGAACAAGCTCAGAAAATCAGATGCAAGATAACCTCACTAGTATGTGTGGATCTCTCTCATTAATGAACTCTGCCAATATCTTAATTATACAAGCAAATATTCCAAGTCTGATCAAAACTGGATCAGAAATATGGCCTACTGAGTGGTGACAAGGTCAGCCAATCAGATGTATCACCTCATTAACATGTGTAGATCTTCCTCATTATCAAACTCATCTGAGATTTTGATGATATAACCCCACATTCCAAGTTTGATTGAAATTGGATCAGAAATATGGATTCCTGAGTGATAACAAGGTCAGCCAATCAGATCACATAAATATGTGTGGATCTTGCTCATTATCTCACTTATCTGAGATTCGGATGATATAAACCCATATTCCAAGTTTGATTGAAATTGGATCAGAAATATAGACTCCAGAGTGTTAACAAGCAAGAACACAATATGGACATAGCTGCAAGGTAATACATTCGAGTTTTTAAAAAATCTTTCAATCATACCTGCTAAATTAACATGCTTTCTGATTAGATGACCTAAATATTTGTGGCAGTAACATCTACAATAACTTGTCTGAGACACTGATGCCACTGTAACCAAATTATTGTGCAGGATGTATTAGGATGGAAGAGTCTTTTATTTGTGTATGTGAGACTGTTGATGATTGTTCTACAATCAAAAATTGGGGGCCCCGGGTAGCCAAGTGGTCTGAGGCGCTCGCCTTTACAGATCACTGACATCTCACCTCTGCCCGTATGGGTTCGAGTCTCTGGCTCGGCCAAAGTGGGTATGTGAGAAAGCTATCCATGAGCTTCCAGTGGGTCACTGGTTCATCCCAGGGGGTTTCCAGGTTCTTCCTCCACCAAATATACTGGCCGCCATGTACAACCTATCATGTGCTGAAAAATGGCATTAAACCCATAACAACAATCAAAAATTGACGTACGTAAGTATTAGGAAGCAAAGTGGTCCCATATTTTTTGTTTTTTTAGATAGGGCTATATAAGTTTTAATGGACTGATCCATTCCATAATTTGGTTAATTTGTTTTTTTTTAGAAAGGGCTATATCAGCTTTAATGGACTGATCTGTTCCATATTTTGTTTTTTTTTAGAAAGGGCTATATCAGCTTTAATGGACTGATCTGTTCCATAATTTGTTTTTTTTAGAAAGGGCAATATAAGCTTTAATGGACTGATCCATTCCATAGTTTTGTTTTTTAGATAGGGCTCTCTGTAAGCTGTAATGGACTGATCCATGCCATATTTTTGTTTATTAGACAAGGCTATATAAGCTGTAATGGACTGATCCATGCCATATTTTTGTTTTTCCGACAGAGCTATATATGCTGTAATGGACTGATCCATCCCATATTTTTGTTTTTTAGACAGGGTTATATAAGTTCAATGGACTGATCCATCCCATATTTTTGTTTATTAGACAAGGCTATATATGCTGTAATGGACTGATCCATCCCATATTTTTGTTTTTCTGATAGGGCTATATATGCTGTAATGGACTGATCCATCCCATATTTTTTATTTTTAGACAGGACTGTATAAGCTGTAATGGACTCATAAGTTGGTGTTTTACAAAATGAATAAGATACAAAAATCAGACACCTTATCTGGGTGCGTGTCCATGAGATCCAGTTATTCATAAATTTAATGGCTTTCATTATGACAAAGTTTTGGATGCCATAGGTCACATTAAGAGCATCTATAAATTTAATTATTACAACAAAAAATAATAACAGTAATATTTCTAAATTATTCCATGATTCTAACAGATTTTCATCTTTCTTATTACTATAACATGATTTTGTACATGATACAGTTGAAGAAAATCATGTTCAACTACATTGTATGTAATTTTCAGTACCCTCCATTTCTTCTGTGTTTCATAAATCCATAAAAATCATTATCATTTGTTGTACTTTCATTTTTTGCACATGTAGCTGTTTTCTAACTAAAACATTGCTGATTTTTTGTACTTAACAATAAATTTAAAATTATCAATATATTTTTTAACCTTTATTAGTCACATGCTTTAAAAAAATAAAAAAAGAAGTGTTACAAACAATATGATATCACATTTATGTTACAACAAATATTTCAACATTAGTTTCAGTCTACGTTTTCTTCACCAATGTTTGCCATTCTGACATGCATACATTCTCCAGATGCTGGATTTTCCAAAGTACACCATACTTTATTTACAACACACTAAACAATTATAGACTTACTGTGTATGCATGCTTATAAGTTGAGTATAACTGCAAACAACACAGACCCTGATCTGCTGTTGCATAATGCACCAGCAGATCAGGGTCTATGTTGTTTTTTCTACTGATTACTCTTAAGCAACTGCATATAGCCAGATCTGCCAGTCCATTATGCAATAGCAGATCTGGTTATATGCAGTTTTCAGTTGGATCTGACTTATGTGCGAGTACATATGGTACTTACTGTATTATAACAAGGTAGAAGTGTGGGTAATGATATACAAATTATAGACCTACTTACTGTATTATAACAAGGTAGAAGTGTAAGTAATGAAATGTAGATTATTTCTTACATGTTTTCACTGTACTTTTTTCCATTTTTAGTAAAGATGGCCTTAATACTGTGGTTCGCAAACCCCGGGTCATTTCATTTTGGGTCACAAAAAATGGTATTTATAGTCGCGATCAAAAAAGTTTGAGAACCACTGCCATAATAGATGGTACACTGGCATGACTACATAAAACTGAAAGGTCTTGATGCCAGAATGCTGAAATTGTCATTGGTAGATTCGTTTTTGAAAAGAAATTAAACAAAGTGCTCAGATATTGACCAATGAACAATAAACATTTGATGCAGGGCCATTATAGACTAACATTACCATGACTTAGGCAAACTGAGAAGTTTTATCGGTATAAATCTCACCCGACTGTTCACACTGTAGCCAAAATATGCAAGTGTGCTCATAGCGCAGGGTCCCACTGATTGGGTTGTCTCCCCCTATCTGCTGATGCTGCATCGCATGTATTTGACTCATTGGAACTCCATATTTCTCATACACTTCCAAAGCTCTAAAAAAAACCAAAAAAAAAACCCATAATAAATCTATAAAAAAAAAACATGGGGATTTTATCGTAAAATATACAGGATTTTAAACCAAGAGTTTCACCAAATGATGTTTTTTAATAAAGAGTGAGTGTGGTGCTCATATAATTAAATAAAGTCTGCTTTGTAATAAAGAGTGAGTGTGGTGCTCATATCATTAAATAAAGCCTCTTTGTAATAAAGAGTGTGGTGCTCATATCATTAAATAAAGCCTCTTTGTAATAAAGAGTGTGGTGCTCATATCATTAAATAAAGCCTCTTTGTAATAAAGAGTGAGTGTGGTGCTCATATCATTAAATAAAACCTCTTTGTAATAAAGAGTGAGTGTGGTGCTCATATCATTAAATAAAGCCTCCTTGTAGTAAAGAATGAGTGTGGTGCTTAAATCATTAAATAAAGCCTCTTTGTAGTGAAGAATTAGTGTGGTGCTCATATCATTAAATAAAGCCTCTTTCTAGTAAAGAGTGAGTGTGGTGCCTCATATCATTAAATAAAGCCTCGTTGTAATAAAGAGTGAGTGTGGTGCCTCATATCATTAAATAAAGCCTCTTTGTAATAAAGAGTGAGTGTGGTGCCTCATATCATTAAATAAAGCCTCTTTGTAATAAAGAGTGAGTGTGGTGCCTCATATCATTAAATAAAGCCTCTTTGTAATAAAGAGTGAGTGTGATGCCTCATATCATTAAATAAAGCCTCTTAGGATTAAAATTAGCTGAATTTTTGGATAACCTTATAACTGATGATTGGCTTATCATAGTACATTTCTGGTAGACTGTATATTAACATCCTTTTGAAGTTAATAGCACATATTTCTAGCACATTTTTTAACAGGAACCAAGAGCTCCAATATTTAACAATGAAAGAATAACTATTTTTAATATTACATACAAAAAGAACTTTGAAATTTAGAGGAAAAAATCAATTTTCTTGACTCCCCAGGAGATACACAGATTTTTTAAAAATAAATTATCATTCAGATATATTGTAATAATATAAAAGAAGAAACTGAAGGTACAGAGGACATAGCACTGATTGGAATGAATGAAAAGTTTGAATAATTTGGGTATGGTATGGAAAATTTATTTTTTGCTGTAGCTTTGCCTTCAACAAATGTTGCTTCTTTCGAATAGTGACATAAAACTTCTGCCTACTGATCACAGCCTAGCCTTACTGTTCTGATCTAAACCATGTATGTGTATATATATATATATATATATATATATATATATATATATATATATATATACAGAGAAACCTCATTAATCCGGACTCTGTTTATCCAGAAACCTTGCTATCCAGACATAGTTCAACAGGAACAGAATTCCTAAACGTTAATTTGCTCCATTACTCAAGAAATCCGCATTCCAGATCTGGAAATCAAAATCGGGGACCAAAGTGTAAAATTACTATAAAACTTGCCTCAATAATTCGGAAATAATCTGTCAAAAAATCAGAAAATTCGAAGAATCATATATGAAAATACAGTCAGTTGGATAACACAGATTCACCTATGCAAATTTGGAGGTGTGTCAATGTATCAATCTCTGATTGGTCAAATTCCAGTGGCACGTTAAAGTTAAAAAATTATCACAGATCATGTGTGTGGAAAAACTTCAAGTAGCGTGACCGTATTGTAACCAGCAATTGTATAAACAATGTCTGGTTTTGCTAGTTGCCAATGACGGGGGTGTTAATAATTAAATAAACACACTGGGATCAAATCGTTCACACTTGTGACATAACATATGGTTAATAAATTAAGTGTGTTATTTAGTCTCTTTGTTGTTTACCAATTGTATGTAACAATCACAGTTTGTTGAACGGCTGTACAAATAAAGTTAATTGATTTATGCTGTGGACAGTGTTGGGCTTCCTTTCAGAATAAAAAGCGATGTAAATTATCAGCTCATTAGCAGCTATAACAGTTGTAAAATAAGACTTATACAAATTACTGCACCTTATTAGTTTACCATAATGCATTTAACTATCAGTTTGTATTCATTGTACTTTTTACATTATTATGGCGACACCATCAAGCATAGACAAATAGAGATACCGGCCAGCATAAAAAAGATTTGCCAGCACAAAGAAGATCACGCAAAAGCTACCATTCAAGATATCTGCCGACATATTATAGCTGACTGATCCTTAGACATTGGCATGTTGACAACTGCGAACATCATAAAAAACAAGGACAAATGGTTGTCTGTACCTGCCAACTCAGCAGACCTAACCCGCGCCCGCCATGCCAAATATCAACAAGTTGATAATGCCCTATGGACACTATCAAGAATGATTGCAGATCGATCCGCCAAAGAATCCAGGCAAACAAAGGTCACAGATTTCTTCAGGAAATTGACATAATAAATGTATATAGAGTACATACATGACGTGTACATAGGGTGATGTGTTCGATGTGTTAATTGTTTAAACTTCTATTTGTCCATCTTCTGGATACCATTTATCAGATTGGTTCCCTATTCAGCAAGGGAATTAGTTATGTAAAATGATAAAAGAATCATATTTTGAACATTTCTATTTTCTATTACCAAAAAAAGCATTAAAGACTTAATGTCAATACAAAAAGCTAACTTCCAGCCCCATAATGCTTTGCTAAGACAAAAATGGTGGACAAAATCTTAAACATAAATCCCTCAACTTTATTTAAGGCTCCTGTCTAGAAATATTTGAGTTTAGGAAGTCAAATAATTATTAAGGCACTGTACAGTTATTGATAAAACCAAAACATTATGCAGAATTTGCATAACATCATGATATATTAAGGTATTACTAGAAACCTTGTCCCATGCTTACAGTGCCAACACAGCTACATAAACAATATGTACAATGGACAAATGATACATGTTGTATTGTCACTCCTATATCGCAATAGGTACTGTATTGCCTGCTAACTGTATGATACTTAATATGGTATGTATTGTGTTGCCATCTGCGTCTCATATTGTGACCAAGCAGGCAATGCACAACTCAAATAGAAACAAGCTTATCCAATGGTCTAAGGGAGGTAACTCTATCACATTCACCTCTACTTATAATATCAGGACAAATGGAATTACTTCCCTTAGATCATTCTTTAAAATATTTCTGTAGTACCGGAATAACAATTCATAAAAGTATCGAGATAGGATGCAAGTGAATTTGCATGAAACAGAGTTGTTACTGTGTTTCCCATCCATGAAACCAATCCAAAACAAAGAGTTTCTTTTCTTTCATGCTTATAATTGATAAAAATTGGAAGTTCTGTGCTACAAATGAACCAACAGGACATGTAGAATTTGCAGCCACTTGAGCAAGAAAAGTAGGTTATTACAACCACAATTTGTCTAGGAAACTTCTAAAAGTAAATATATAAAAAATAATAATAAAATTATTAAATTGAGCAAGAAAAGTATATTTTATGTTTAACCTACATGTACCTTCTGCCTGTCATGATTTTAAACATGAACACACTCACCCTCCAAGGACAACATACCATTTAGTGATAATTCAAGAGGATTGGCCAGTGGTCAATGGAATTTAGACATAATACAGTCCAACATATCTGTATTCCTAAGAGTGTCTGGAGTACTTTGCCAAAGTAATTATAATACCTGGATAAATCTAACATGAATATATGTTAATAAACTCTCTTTTGCTCGTGTATCACCCCTAATTTTAGCTGGTAACATAAAAAAAAAAAAAATCTCCACAAATCTCATCATGCATTTTGTTTTAAAACTTTTTTTGCACAATTCAATTGATCACCCCCACCCCCTTAACTACATATGAAGAATCAGAGGAAGGGGATGATATAATCAATAAAATTGGTTCTTGTAGTGTACACTGTTCTCTTTCTATGATGTGAACCGGATACACCATTCTCCTATTTAACATTTCTCTTGTATTTAGCTTACAAAGACAGTCCAATATTGTCAGGCACACTGTTCTATTTACATCATGTCTACCAGGTACACCATTTTCCTTTTATAGACATTTCTTATATGAAGCTGAGAATGTATGTATGTATAGGGTTTAATGGCATGTCAACACAATACTGGCTATATAGTGCTGATTAATGGCATGTCAACACAATACTGGCTATATAGTGCCGATTAATGGCATGTCAACACAATACTGGCTATATAGTGCCGATTAATGGCATGTCAACACAATACTGGCTATATAGTGCCAATTAATGGCATGTCAACACAATACTGGCTCTATAGTGCCGATTAATGGCATGTCAACACAATACTGGCTCTATAGTGCCGATTAATGGCATGTCAACACAATACTGGCTCTATAGTACCGAATAATGGCATGTCAACAGAATACTGGCTATATAGTGCCAATTAAAAGTTAAGTTCTAAAAATGTAGTGATGAACAAATGCAAAAAAACTTTAGGAAGATAAACCCTTCCTAATTAACTGAAATATTTCATCCTACAAGATAAAAGATGAATAATAACAATGTTAAAATTCTTTAAAAGGTATATAAAATAAAAGATAACAATAAAAAATATAAATTCTTGAAACATAGCATGAAGCTCAGAAAGACAATCCAAAAAGAAAATGCTTTATACTTCAAGAAATAAAAACAACCCCAAATGACATGTATCTAACAAACAAAATCTAATTAAGTGGATGCTAAATAATATAAGAATTATATAGTAAGGCTTTAAATCTTCTAGAATCCTTAAGTACATGAAAGTTCATATTTCTCCTATAATACTTTCATGTTAAGATGACTATTGTGCATAATATAATTTGTACAAGGTGTCTTTCTTTTTAAATAAAAAACTTAATGTAATTATAATGGAAATTAACATATTTACTGTGCAACAGCAGAAATTATGGCAATCTATGCAACTGTATATTTGCACATGTTTTCTTAATACATTTTTTCTTAATAGATGTGATGTTAACATTTTTTTAAATTATTATAGGCACATTTTAAAATCTCCACATCAAGAAAGCATGGTAACAATTCACTTGCATTGCTTTTTTTTTTAGGGTCCTAATTTGGATTTCTTTCTTATCTTATTTGCAAGTGTTAGTGACTGCCTGCAAATCAAGTTGCAAGTGTTAGTGACTGCCTGCCAATCAAGTTGCAAGTGTTAGTGACTGCCTGCCAATCAATTTGCAAGTGTTAGTGACTGCCTGCCAATCAAGTTGCAAATGTTAGTGACTGCCTGCCAATCAAGTTGCAAGTGTTAGTGACTGCCTGCCAATCCAAGGTTTGTTGTTTTCTTTGGATAGTCTAGATTATATGCACCTAAAAGACAACCCTATCATTATCAACAAACTAAATTAGGGTTGTTGTACATCATCAATAATTTGCTTAATATTAAGTACCATATGCACTCACTCATAAGTCAAGTCCAACTGCAAACAACATAGACCCTGATCTGTCATAATATAATGTGCTGGCAGATCAGGGTCTATGTTGTTTGTTTTACTGATTACTCCTAGCAAACTGCATAGATCCACACATGGGTCTGTGTAGTTTGCAATTGGACTTGACTTATAAGCAAGTATATATGGTATCTCAAAGTACAGCTGAAAAATTCTCTATAATAATGCCACTTTATGTTACCAATAATAGTCCTAGGCTTTTGCTGAGATTTCATCCCTCATGAAAATAAAAACACTGCTAAATCATTTTAGAGTTATCTCCCTTGCACCTTAATCTTAAACTTTACATATTCAAATGAACTGGAAAATTCCACAGAAAAATGTAGAAAAATGTCAATTTTATAAAAGAAATGCAAGGAAAAAAAACAATTTTTAAGAAATGCTAAGAAAAGTTACCAAATTTTTAGAAATGCTAGGAAAAGTTACAAAATTTTGATTTTCATCATATGTAATGACACAGTTATAATGTTCTAAAGACTCTTCAAATTTGCTGATCACAAATTAAAATGATCTTTTTTTCCCAGATTCAAATTTCTAAATGTTTTCAACCTTAAAAATCAATTACTACTCAACCAATACTTATTATCATTACCTTCTCTAATTTGAGATCAAACAAATGTTTCATTAAACTCTGGACATTTTTCCCCACATTCTCCACCTCATATATTATACAATAAGGATGATATTACTGTTCTCAATTACCTAGCAATCTTTCTCCTATTTCTGGGGTGGATCCTGTGTGCGGACATAGGATCCACTTCCTGGAGCTGTCTATGTAGTTCTTCTGCATCCACGTTCTCAAACTTTTCCTGCCCCGTTTCCAAAACTTCCTCTTCCGAGCTAGATGTGGAGTCATCTGAACTATGTGTCATCTTCATATTAGTAGTGGATGTTTCCACCTTCTCCAGATCCTCAGTGTTATTAAAGCCATGCTCTCTCTCCTTAAATTACAAGAAAAATAGCTGGCATAATATAAAGTTTATTTTTTTTAATAAAGGTAGTTGTTTAACTTATGCCCTTTCATTTTTAAATCATAACCAAATATAAAACAAGTTTAATAAAGTAAGTTTAAACTCTTTTAAATTTCAATTATACAACAAGTTATAAAAAAAATGTAACACATCATAAAGAAAATTCTAAGAATATGACTGGTCAGTTATCAAGATATAAAATCCAGTATTTGTTGAAAACTGGATATAAAATGAAATGAAACCACATTAAAATTGGTTCTTGTCAGCCAAGAACCCAAATAAAGAGAAATACAATAAGTAGCAATAATAAAACTAAATTGAGCCAATGTAATGGGATCCATACCTGTGATATATGAGGAACAGTGTTATACTGAATAGCTTTATAGTGAGGGATGCTGTACTGAGTTAGACAAGTTAAATGAAGGATAGTGGGTGCTGCACACTTTGCATGGTAGATGCATGATCTACAAATCTGATGGAGTCCAAACCAATTTCCATGTTATATTAGGGGTAGCCTTACACTGAGTCCAAGTCCATTTCCGTGTTATATAAGGGGTAGCCTTACACTGAGTCCAAGTCCATTTCCGTGTTATATAAGGGGTAGCCTTACACTGAGTCCAAGTCCATTTCCGTGTTATATAAGGGGTAGCCTTACACTGAGTCCAAGTCCATTTCCGTGTTATATAAGGGGTAGCCTTACACTGAGTCCAAGTCCATTTCCGTGTTATATAAGGGGTAGCCTTACATTGAGTCCAAGTCCATTTCCGTGTTATATAAGGGGTAGCCTTACACTGAGTCCAAGTCCATTTCCGTGTTATATAAGGGATAGCCTTACACTGAGTCCAATCCATTTCCGTGTTATATAAGGGGTAGCCTTACACTGAGTCCAAGTCCATTTCCGTGTTATATAAGGGGTAGCCTTACACCGAGTCCTAGTCCATTTCCGTGTTATATAAGGGGTAGCCTTACACCGAGTCCTAGTCCATTTCCGTGTTATATAAGGGGTAGCCTTACACCGAGTCCAAGTCCATTTCCATGTTATATAAGGGGTAGCCATACACGGAGTCCAAGTCCATTTCCATGTTATATAAGGGGTAGCCTTACACCGAGTCCAAGTCCATTTCCATGTTATATTAGGGGTAGCCTTACACTGAGAGGTAATGCAGGAGTACTGTATATCTGATGGCTCAGATGTTGATGTCAGGTGGTCATTTTAGCTGTAATAACAGTGATACATATCGAGATCATCAATATTTTATTGTATCATATCAATATTTTATTGTATCATATCAATATTTTATTGTATCATATCACCACCCTGCACTGCATTAGATACAAAAGAACACGGAACTAATTTATTTTTCCAAATTTTTCTTTGATACATGCAACCAAATGAAACCTATTGGATACATGCAACCAAATGAAACCTATTGGATTTACAGAGTGATCATTTTGTAATTTTGTTCCAAGTACGGTTGTACTATGGCTAGTTTTGGCAATGAAATACCTTGTACATCCATTGAATGTTTGTTTGTTTTTGTTAGTTTTAATGGCACTTTTAACACATTATTGGCTATATCATACCAAGGAAATGGGGGATAAGTTCCTTTCCCAAGAACACACCAAAGCAGCTGACCCAGGCTGGCCTGGTGGATGGGTATTGAACCCGTGACCATTGGATTACAAATCTAACAATCTACCAACTGAGCTACCTTCACTCCCTGTACATTCATTGAAATGGTTGGAGATAAAAATTCAACTTCATCATAAGTTGTACATATAGAAATTAGCATAAGGTATGCAGCATGATTAGGAGTGTACCGTTAAACCAGTATATCCGTATATTGCAATACACTGTCCTCCATCGCAATAAACTGCAATACGAAAATTCTGGCTATATCCACCACAAAACATGGTACATATCATATCTGGACATTTTCATCTTTATACGGAATAAAAAACGGGGGAAATCGCCTGAAAATTGCTGAGAACTCAGTCAAATACAGAATCATACAATGTTGAATCATACTGTAATAAAAGCATCATGATAACCTAAATGGAATAATATTTACATAAGCAAAATAAAGTTTTCTTTTAAGCTTAAACCTGAAAAACAGGACTGTGTATGGCACATTATACACCCACCCCGTGTATAATACTTCCCAAAACCGATAGGCTTTTCCTTACCCCACTTACACCAAGTGCAAGCCATCCACAATGTTTGGCTGAGGTATGTGATGCAGAACTAATGCCATTGTACAGAAACCATTTTTCTTCTTTCAGTCACAGTGATCTTGACTCATGGGCATCTGCAGATGGGGTGTTTAAGGGTGGGGGCAGTTGCCCCCCTCCCTGAATTAAAAAAAAAATCCATTGTGCAGTATATAAATATATCCCTTTGATTTTGGCTTTGCCATCCCCCCCCCCCCCCCCCCCCGATTATGGCTCCCTCTCTTCCCCAGGGAAAATTCCTGCAGACACCTGTCTTGACCTTTGACCCCAAGCTCAATAGGTTTCTTCCTTACTCCAGGTGCAAGACATCCACAAAGTTTGGTCCAGGTATGTGGTGTAAAACCAATGTTATTGAGTGGAAACCATTGTTCATATTCAATCAGAGTGATCTTGACCATCAACATTTTTTTTTACCCCAAAATGAATAGGGTTCTTCCTTACCACAAGTGCAAGCCATCCACAGAATTTGGTCATGGTATGTCATGTAGAAATAATGTTACTGTGCAAAAACAATTTTCTTCTTTAAGTCCATGACTTTGACTTTTCACCTTGAAATTTATAGGGTTTTTCCTTACTCCAAGTGCAAACCATCCACAAAGTTTGGTCAATGCAGCTAGCGGAAAACTCTAGCTTTTTGTGTGGAAATAAAATTGGTAATAGATGGATAGACAGATGTATGGACAACATCATAGCATAATACACTCCACCTTAAAGCAGGTATATAAAAAATGAATCATAAAAGTTTCAGCCAAAAGGAAATCACCTAAATTGATGAATGCTTTGATGATGCATGATGTGAGGATGTCATTTAACAAAGAATATACATGTACATGCAATGTTGGCTTCTGAAATATTTTGGAGGTGTTTTTCTGATCATTAAATTCCAATTATTTAATTGTCTGATAACTGATTGAAAGGCTCCAAGCATTTTTTTATAGTATTGGTCCCTCAAAAGCACTTACAACTGGAGGTTTTTCAACATGATCTACTTGGTGATCTTGGACTGATTCTTCTTGATTGTTGGCAGCGGGAATTTGGTGTGGATGGATTCCTGTGTCTATTGGTGACATATGTGATGGATCCACATGTAGTGAATGTGGGACTTTGCTCTTTTCTGCAAGTACCTTGGCTGTATCAACATCCTGAAAATAAGAATGAACATAATTTCCTTTGGCTGATGAAATACAGTAACATAACAAGCACATGAACAACAAATCTGACCACCTATAACCTTTAGCTTAAACTTTGACCTTTTAATCTACTTTTCATTTGTAATGTGTTATGTTCCTACCGTATATACTCACGTATAAGCCGGCTCCAAATGCAAACAACATAGACCCTGATCTGCCGTCGCATAATGTACTAGCAGATCAGGGTCTATGTTGTTTGTTCTACTGATTAGTCCTATCAAACTGCATAGACCCAGATCTGCTGGTGCACTATGCAATGGCAGATCTGGGTCTATGCAGTTTGCAGTTGGTATTGGCTTATATGAGAATCATGAATCTTGATTGATATATTCATTGTAAAAGGTACTGCTCATCACAGACCAAAAGGAGGTCACAGTGACCTATTTTTCATGTTCCAGTGACTTTGCTGAGTATTTGAAATATGCTTCAGCAGAGCAGGCCAGACACAGCATTCTACAGAATTCTAGTTTTTCTTAACAATAACAAACACAGAACAGACTTTTCAATAGAGATTTACATTTATTGAGATACCTTTCATAATACACCAATTAAAACCCTATATATAACAGGCACACAAGTGTACTAATAGATCTGGCCCCACTTTCATTCAATTTCTCAAACATTTTCCACAAACTGAGCTTTTTTATTATCTTGCTTATATTATTTCTCGCAATAATGGGATGTTTGTGAGGTAGATACAATACAAGGGATGAAAAATAACTCTTAAGTTTAAAAACTGTACACCAGGGAGTAATTTTTTTTCATGAAAAACAAAAATGAAGAATTGCTCAAATTTGAGGAAATCTTCAATTTTTCCTCCGAGATAAAAGAAGGTTACATGCAGGAAAATGCGGGATATCAGGACTATGTATTAAACCTTCATGCCTGTCTAATGTTTAGTAAAAATCTTGTAATTTCAAACCATACAATACAAAAATATTGTAGAATCTCAATTTGAGGAATAAAATTTGACATGCTTTGTGAAATCTGGGCCTGATGTGATAAAATTCATCTCTCCCATTTTGCAATAAGGTACAGTATCCTTTATATGCAGTAAAAATAAACATTTAGGATAACAAGGGTGTCCTCCATCCACACAGGACAGGTGTCCTGTATGTCAAGGACAATATTATGCAAAGATTTTTATTAGGGTATTCCCTACAGTATCATTTATGCATGGATACCACATATATGTGTGCCTGAAATCATTCATATACCAAACAGCACATACACTGATCCTCTGGTGCATTATGCTATAACAGATCTGGGTCTATACCTTTTACTGTTGTATTCGCATTATACCGAAGCAAAAAGGATAGTTTCAAGAGAAGACATGAGAATTCAAAGTAATTCATAGGTCAAAAGTCAAGGTGCTTGGAGAATCAGTTGCTATAATTCCAAAGAAGAAAATCATTCATACACCAAACAGCACATACACTGATCCTCTGGTGCATTATGCTATAACAGATCTGGGTCTATACCTTTTACTGTTGTATTCGCATTATACCGAAGCAAAAAGGATAGTTTCAAGAGAAGACATGAGAATTCAAAGTAATTCATAGGTCAAAAGTCAAGGTGCTTGGAGAATCAGTTGCTATAATTCCAAAGAAGAAATAGAAATTTCATTACTTTATTTTTTGTCAAACTTTTCCAAAATGTTACAAAATAATACTCAATATTAAGGCTATAACCTGGCAATTTTTAAATTATCCCCACTGTGTTGTCAAGTCTTCAAGTTAGGGGGAGTACTATAGGGTGTAATCCACTGTTCCATAATTAACTTGTATAATTAAGATATTCTAATATGTCTGCTCATCATTCTCAACACCAATTACAAAAGCCATTTGTCCTCTTCTGCATTAACAGCTGTTACCTGATGAAAACAAAGTTGTTAGGATAGAACTCTTCTACACAAGCTTGAGAA
This sequence comes from Margaritifera margaritifera, assembly GCA_029931535.1. NCBI lineage: Eukaryota > Metazoa > Mollusca > Bivalvia > Unionida > Margaritiferidae > Margaritifera > Margaritifera margaritifera. The sequence goes on from JAQPZY010001528.1 coordinate 3,577,350, forward strand.
CTAATTTGACACTCGTTACCCAATACCTTTAACATCTGTTTTCTACTGAAGTCACCTATTCCTGATTCATTTCAGCACCATAAAATGAGAGGCCCTTGTAATTACACATTCTTTTACACCATGAACTGAAGTCTGTTCCTCTCTCCCCCCCCCCCCCCACCCATATGATACCATATCTACTCATTTGCGGTTCCATATCTGATTTCAACAAGAGTTGGATGGAACCCATAAGCTGTATTTCTTCCATGATAATCCCTTGCACAATGATAAGCCCAACCTTCCTGCTTTTATAAGTTGTTATTTAATTCATTCTTGTATAATAATAAGCAACACCCCACCCCACCCCACCCCATCCCACCCCACCTGGTTTTCAACAAATTTACATGGACATATCATAGGACAAATACTGTTTCTCTGATTCCTATAAATATATATATGCCTGACACAGTTTGCCCATGTGAGAAAACCATGTGGGATTGTGGGATAGGTGTATCCAACATTAGTGAGTGCACTCACTGACACTTTGATGACACCATCATGTTTATAAGGTCATTAACATATACAATGTTCATTGTAGTTTTAGTATCGAAATGACAAATTTTGCCAGCATGTAAAAAGTAACCCTTATTTACAATACTTTTTTTCTGTAAACTAAATTTTGTATGCTCTTTCTAATGATGTAAAAACTTTTAGAAAATACTCTATAATTTTAAAGCTACAGCGAATCTCCATATTTCTAAAGCTATATCTATACTCTATAATTCTAAAACTATATCAATACTCCATATTTCTAAAGCTATATCTATACTCCATATTTCTAAAGCTATATCAATACTCCATATTTCTAAAGCTATATCTATACTCCATATTTCTAAAGCTATATCAATACTCCATATTTCTAAAGCTATATCTATACTCCATATTTCTAAAGCTATATCTATACTCCATATTTCTAAAGCTATATCAATACTCCATATTTCTAAAACTATATCAATACTCCATATTTCTAAAACTATATCAATACTCCATATTTCTAAAACTATATCAATACTCCATATTTCTAAAACTATATCAATACTCCATATTTCTAAAACTATATCAATACTCCATATTTCTAAAGCTATATCAATACTCCATATTTCTAAAGCTATATCAATACTCCATATTTCTAAAGCTATATCAATACTCCATATTTCTAAAGCTATATCTATACTCTATAATTCTAAAGTTATATCAATACTCCATATTTCGAAAGCTATATCAATACTTCCGATTTCTAAAGCTTTATCCTTACTCCATATTTCTAAAACTATATCTATACTCCAGATTTCTAAAGCTATATCGATACTCCATATTTCTAAAGCTATATCGATACTCCATATTTCTAAAGCTATATCTATACTCCATATTTCTAAAGCTATATCTATACTCCATATTTCTAAAGCTATATCGATACTCCATATTTCTAAAGCTATATCTATACTCCATAATTCTAAAGCTATCTCAATACTCCATATTTCTAAAACTATATCTATACTCCATATTTCTAAAGCTATATCAATACTCCATATTTCTAAAGCTATATCAATACTCCATATTTCTAAAGCTATATCTATACTCTATAATTCTAAAACTATATTAATACTCCATATTTCTAAAGCTATATCTATACTCCATATTTCTAAAGCTATATCTATACTCCAGATTTCTAAAGCTATATTGATATTGATGGCACACTGTCTTTTTTCCACATCTTTTTTGTAGTAAGAAAATAGTAACATTAATTCATCACATGCAGCAAAGCCTCTATTCCTGCCTACAAATTCTGACCCTTTGGTGGGAGTTCTCCATTACATTGAAATCAGATCAAACGATTTATTGTTGAAGATGATGCTGCTGCTGTCACTGCCACAAAAGTGATATGTCCCATCACAGGGTCCAAAAAATCTTGTGTCTGGTGCCCAGGGGCTACCAGAATGATATGTCCCATCACAGGGTCCAAAATATTTTGTGTCTGGAGCCCAGTGGCTACCAGAATGATATGTTCCATCACAGGGTCCAAAAATATTGTGTCTGGAGCCCAGGGGCTACCAGAATGATATGTCCCATCACAGGGTCCAAAATATTTTGTGTCTGGAGCCAGTGGCTACCAGAATGATATGTCCCATAACAGGGTCCAAAAAATCTTGTCTGGAGCCCAGGGGCTACCAGAATACTGTGTATGGGCTACCCTACATTGAATTCAGATGGTCCATTTAGCTACTAATACACTGAATTCTGGTGGTCCACTGGGCTACTAAAAATATTTCATAAAAGAGAATAATTATAAATGACTCATACAAAGCAAAGAGAAAAGCATTAAAGCTTATTTTAAAAATACACTTCTCAAGGTAACTAAATCTGTAGCAGGGAAAGCAGGTTCCTTTCCTGGTAGCCTGCTGATTTTGAAATTTGTTGGACCACATGCCATTCACAAGCAAGACAAAACACTTTTGATTTTCTAGTAATATTGAACAATCACATCTATCATATCTAATTTGACATAAATAAATGTTGACACAATAAGTATTATACCAATATCGGTTATCCAGACTATTATTTGAGCATACATACTAAGGCAGTATTTCTGTATACACGATTTACTCTTTATAATGTTACCAGTTATCCAGACATGCAAAAATATCTAAACAAAATTAATGTCTCTCACTGAGTCCTAAAAATCTGTTTATTTTACCATTTTTTACCAGTACACTATAGCATGAACAATATCAATCAACTCTACTTAGCAACTTGTCAAATTACTAATGGCCAAGAACAGGTCTACCAGGAGTGTGCAAATAGGGTCTGACCAAAAAAGCCTGTTCTGACTGAGATTTCATGATCCAATGTATGTTCCTCTTTATGCATGAAAAACGTTTTTGGTGAAACCAAAGAGGAATGACATTTTTATGCATTTTTTATCTCCAGATCTCCAGGCTTTTAGAAGAAAAGGTGGGGACTATGTTATCCTGCCCATCTAGACACGTGTATGTGTGTGAGTAATGTCATGGAAATTCTCATACACCATTTGAGACAGAGACTTCCAATTGTTGGATATGATTGGGAGTGGTCCACACATGTGCATAACACTTTGGGAATTTGGATCCATTCCCAGGATGCAGAGCATGGGAAAGTGGGAGGGAGGCATATATATATATATATATATATATATATATATATATATGTAAAGGGAAGGTTTACTATCCATTATCTCAGCTTACATAAGGAGGAGTTACTATGCTTTCCTTACTAAGTGTTCCATATATGTACCCTAATTGCTGTACTTCCTAAAGGGGGCCTGATCTTATGGGGGTTAACTTCATGTGACCATATGATTTGTATGCCCTGGCTTCTTACTTCTCAACCTGAAATATCCAACATCCTGCCTTGCCTAGATCCCTGCAGTTACCACTGGCCTACAGACTCTATAACTAATATGACACACATGTAACACCTTGTCATCTAACACCTTGTCATCTAGCAACTTGTCATCTAACACTTTCTTCTGTAGTATGGCAGATGTTTGTACCTACTTACATGGCATACATGCATATGGAATGCATATATTTGTACCTACTTACATGGCATACATGCATATGGAATGCATATATTTGTACCTACTTACATGGCATACATGCATATGGAATGCATATATTTGTACCTACTTACATAGCATACATGCATATGGAATGCATATATTTGTACCTACTTACATGGCATACAAGCATATGGAATGCATATATTTGTACCTACTTACATGGCATACAAGCATATGGAATGCATATATTTGTACCTACTTACATAGCATACATGCATATGGAATGCATATATTTGTACCTACTTACATAGCATACATGCATATGGAATGCATATATTTGTACCTACTTACATGGCATACAAGCATATGGAATGCATATATTTGTACCTACTTACATGGCATACAAGCATATGGAATGCATATATTTGTACCTACTTACATAGCATACATGCATATGGAATGCATATATTTGTACCTACTTACATGGCATACATGCATATGGAATGCATATATTTGTACCTACTTACATGGCATACAAGCATATGGAATGCATATATTTGTACCTACTTACATAGCATACATGCATATGGAATGCATATATTTGTACCTACTTACATGGCATACAAGCATATGAATTCCAGATATATGTGTTTTGTAAGCCTAGTAAATGTAACATTATCAACATATAACACATTCAAAATTATCATCATTTCATTTTTCTACAAAACTTGTATAAAGTAATATTTTAATAATGTAATTTATATTTTCTGAATTATTGTGTAGCAATAACTTTCCCTAAAATCCGCTCTGTGATAGACTATCAATTGTAACATGAAAGGCAGTAGCACATCTGCTGTCAAAGATCAAATCCAGGACCTGTCACGCCAAAGTCCACTCTGTGATAGATTATCAATTGTAACAGGAAAGGAGTCTGCACAGCTGCTGTCAAGGATCAAATCCAAATATATATATATATATATCTATTTATCTATCTATCTATCTATCTATCTATCTATCTATATATATATATATATATATATATATATATATATATATATATATATATATATATAATGACACAAATATAATCAAACAGATTAGAGAGTTATAATATGTTCCAAGCAGGAATCGAACCCATGCCATTTCATTAGCTCTCATGCAACCATCACTCGAACCCACCTGGCCATGCACTCATCCCCCAAAAAGGATTAAACATGACCCAAAGCAAGGACTCCAGGTATACAGAACTCAATTGCTAGGCAAGCGGAATTTAACACTCAACTATATGCACAAACCCACATTATTTCTATTTAGAAATACAAGCTATATACATGATATATATATATATATATATATATATATATATATATATATATATATATATATATATATATATATATATATATATAATGACATGTACAGCCCCAAGCCAGCAATAAAGTTTGGTCCAGGTATGAAATGTCAAACTGACATTATTGTGTGAAAACCATTTTTATTCTTTCTGTCACAGTGACTTTGAACCTTTGACCTTTGACCCTGAAATCGATAGGGTTCTTCCATACCCCAAGTGCAAGTCATTCACAAAGTTTGGTAACCATAGATGATAAAGAACTCAAGTTATTGTGTGGAAATCATCATTCTTCTTTCACTAAAAGGCCTTTGCTTTTGACCTTTTGAGCCCAAAATCAATAGATTCTTCTTTACCCCAAGTGCAAGCCATCCCCAAAGATTGGTAATCCCAGATGATGTAGAGCTCAAATTATTGCGCAGAAACAATTTTTCTTTTTTTCAGTCAGTGACCTTTTGACCCTGCAACAGATAGGGTAATTTCTTACCCTTATTACAAGCCATCCACAAAGTTTGGAAACGATAGATGATGGACAACTGAGTTATTGTACAGAAACCATGTCTTCTTTCAGTCACAGTGACCTTGAGCTTTGAAGCCCGAAATCGACAAGGCTCTTACTTACCCAAGTGCAAGCCATCTACAAAAAGTTTGGTTACTGTAGCTGGTGGAGGACTCGAGTTATTTTGCAGAATACATTTTTCTTCTTTCAGTCACAGTGAACTTGACCTTTGGACCTCGAGATTAAAGGGGATCTTCCTTACCCCAAGCACAAGCCATCCACAAAGTTTGACAAATGTAGATGGTGGGCAACTAGAGATATTGTGCAGAGACGAAATTGGTAACAGACAGATGATCGGATATCATTACAAGATAATATGCTCTGCCTTATGGCGGGCGTATAAAAATAAGAGGACACAAATACTGTCTCTAATTACCGACCTATTTCTCCTCTTAGCTGTGTAGGTAAAGTATTCGACAAACGTGTCTTCAAATATTTGTATAACTATCCTACAGCCAACAACCTAATTAGTCATCTGCAATCTGTTTTCACCCCTTGAAGATTCAACGGTTTTTCAACTGTGTGATTTGTATGATACCTTTTCCTAGCCAATCGATGAAGGCAAATAAATCAGTGTGGTCTTTTCTGATATAATTAGGGCTTTTGACAAAGTTTGGCATACAGGCCAAATATATAAACTAAGAAATATTTGAACTGGTGGTGATTCAAAAATTACCTTTCTAATTGGACTCGAAAAGTTGTTATAGAAGGTTGCACTTCAGATCAACAACATGGCACTGTGGTGTGCCTTGAAAATCAATACTTCGAGTACTTAATTTTTTTATTTATATTCATGACGTTGTCACTGTCCAGCTTAAGACTGTTGATCTTATCAATTACTATCGACGAGTCAACCTTGGCTGCTGGTATTCTGATGGAAGACATACATAAAACAATTTGTCGGCCGATCAATGGTTAGTATATTTTAGTGCAAACAAAACCTAAGCAAATGAGCATATCCAGAAAACCTCAAAAGGAACATGACCCACAACATTGAATGAATTATACGGTTATTAGGAATGTCAGTTCTCATAAATACGTGGGTTTAACTAGCGATGAAACCGTATCTTGGCATACGCATATACCGGTAATTACTATAAAAGCGCGAAGAATGACAGATATATTATGAAGTTTTAAATCTAAACTTGATAGAAAATCATTGGAACTTCTTTATTTCACTTTTATAAGACCTCTTTTGGAATATGGTGATACTGTTTTGGATAACTCCACTCAATACAAAAAAGATAAATGTAACAAATACGCAAGCTTAAGCAGGAAGAAATGGGGGGGGGGGGGGGCAAAATCTACGTCAAATTCTAGAATTTGGAAGAAAAAAATGGGAAAAATTTCATTAAGACGCTACAAACATAGAATGATAACATGTTGTTGTTGTTGTTGTTGTTGTTGTTGTTGTTTTAAAATGTACCAAAGTATGACTCCTGAACACCTGATGGCCTTGGTTCCACCAATCCTCCAACAGTTACGTAATATATAACTTCGTGACAGATCTAACCTCCTAATGCCTTTTCCAGGACTAACTTATATCAAAATTGATTTTTACCAAAGTCTATTACTGAATGGAATCTACTCCCTTTGGAAAATTGGTACAATCCTTCATCGTATTCTTTTATGTTACACTTAAATAGGAATGGAGAAAAAGTCCCACCCTATTACTATCAAGGCGAGAGATTAGCACAAATTTTGCATTCAAGATTTCGACTGGGTTGTTGTCATTAAACGATGAGCTATTCAAAAATCATGGTCCTTAAAGAATAATTAAACGATGAGCTATTCAAAAATCATGGTCATTAAACAATAATTATTTTGGAGGTGAAACCATTTTCTTTTAGACTGTACCAAATATATTGTTATCAGGAACCGTACAATAGGTACATTGTCCCAAAGTATGGATATATCGTCGTTACTAATGGACAATCCCTTGCGATCGCTTGAGTCATATGAGTAGACATTCAGTGCAGTCAAAAATTCATAATAGGAATTTGTGTAATATTTTAGTATGTCTTTACAAGCTCCTGGTATAATTCTGGTACCTATATTTAGGTACTACACACATATAATATGAGTTGAATTTAAAAGACACTTACTCTGTCTATCCCCCTCCCCCCCCCCCCCCCCGTCAGCACCAACTTTATCATACTTTATCTATTAGTATGTAGTGTTAATATGTAGTTAGTTGGCAACATGCTTCTGATTTCACTATTTATTAATTACTATCTGATACTATTAAAATAGTGTATGTACAATTTTCTTTGAATAGTTGATTAGCTTGTATACATTTTTTGGTTATCTGTATATTGTCTTCATTACTCACGCCATTCAGATAAGTACAGATTATTATTAATTAGATGTAAGCTCAAGTTTGATGCACAATCTTCTGTATCTCTTGACGTGATATTTTATTTACTTTATATGATGATGTTTGCAAATGAATACTGTTTCAATCAACACCACTGACTGCTGACAAATATACAGGCGCCAAAAGATAACAAAAAGGAGAGAAAAAAAACTTTGATTTGGTGTGTTGTTAATGGCACAGCAACGTAAGTACGTTATTTAGCGATTGGAGTAACGTGCCTTGCCCAAGGACAAAACATGGAAACTGACTCGGGTTGATCTGGTGTTAAATTCGAACCTGCACTCTCTCGGTCGCAAATCCAGCAGCCTAGCCAATGAGCCATCGCAGCTCCTGTCGCCATTAGTGGGCTCTTACAACATGCAAGAGAGCGCACCAATCCGATTCAACATCACTGAGACCGCAGGGGGATACGCTACTTCTGGAATTGAATTCTGGACCTTTAACACTTAGGCCAGACACGTATACCACTCGAATACAAGTGGCCTTATATACCAACAGTAAGTTAGTGTTGGAATCACTGTCAAAATCATCAAGTTACTAATGACCGACTAAAGATCTATCGTGCATTTTGCAACATACAACTTCACAACACCCACCACCCCATGCCTCACTATTCCCTTTTGTCACTCTATGCAGTCTGCACTGTCTGTAGCCCTGTTATGCAACATACCTGCATGGTGATACTATTTATTTCACAATGTCTATTCTGTATGAGCAGGTCGGCTTTAGTCACCCCTTTGATGTAATGGACTTGAGCTAATGAATGTAAGCATTTCAAACCATTGGAACATTGTAAAATATGGAGAGAACATTCTTACATTATTATTTTAGTTAATATGTATTCAATCTTCAAAACTGTTGCTACATGAATTGATTTTGAGACTCTAGCGACTATATACTAGTATTGACTAAATCAATTAGCCAGAACACCACCACCACTTTTGTTGTAAATTTGTCAAATTAATTAGCTGGAACACCACCACCACTAGTGCTAGTATTGTAAATCGCTCATGTTTTTATGATCGATGAGTTCATTCCTGACGTAATTTAAAAAGAAAAAACATGATGTAATATAATCATGGTCAATTTGTTGATCATATGCCAAAGTGACCAGAGAAGCCGCTCTGGCTAAGTGGATAGCGTGCCGTACTAACGATCAAAAGGGTGTGGGTTCGAATTCTACTATCAGATCGGCTACTGTAGTGTGTTGCTTAGCAATGCACTTTGCTCCAACTTCCTCGGCACAAAATAATCTTCATGCGTTGCTGTACCGTAAAGCACCAGACCAACCAAACTAGCCAAAGTGACCAATCTTTCACTAAATCAATTAATCGGCAGACCAGTCCCCCCCCCGTCCCCCGTCTTCTTGTCTTCTATAACACATACTGCAAGCTTGTTCCTCTCCACCCACCCACATTCTTGTCTTCTATAACACATACTGCATGCTTGTTCCTCCCCAAACATCCATCCTTCTTGTCTTCTGTAACGCATACTGTAAATCACAACATTTTAGCGAGCATAACCTTTTAGCAAATTTAGCGAGCAAACAATTTTTCGTTCATATATAATTCCAGCTAAAATGATGTAATGCAAATATACGTTTGATATAAACACTGACGTCAACCCAGACGGTCAGTTTTAACAGTTTGTAACTAGGGGTGGATATTAGTGGCCACCATGAATACCATCTTGTACAAAGGATATAATCCAAAAAAGTGGACATATGGACTTGTGGATTTTAAACGTCATTTCAAAGAAATTACCTGACTGATGTCTTTAATTTTGCTATGTGTGCTTTGATAATACCTCGTGTTGAAATAAAATGACCATACTTGATGTCGTCTGTGTTACCATGGCGCAGCATGTAAGCACATTCCGCTTTTCATTTGCTGGTTAAAATCACCAGCTAAAAATCTGTGTTTTTTGTTCATCAGTAATTTGCTTACATTTTGTGTCGTTAATATGCTAAAGTGAAAGATTCTCTAAAATTGAATGACCTAAAATATTTGGAGTTACAGTATTTGAATTGCATCTGCAAAAGACCTGTTTTACCAGTCATACAACAATTAAATTGTGTCTGCTAAAGACCTGTATTATAAGTCATACAACAAATAAATTGTGTCTGCTAAAGACCTGTAAAATCAGTCATACAACAATTAAATTGTATCTGCTAAAGACCTGTATTATCAGTCATACAACAATTAAATTGTGTCTGCTAAAGACCTGTATTATAAGTCATACAACAATTAAATTGTATCTGCTAAAGACCTGTATTATAAGTCATACAACAATTAAATTGTGTCTGCTAAAGACCTGTATTATTAGTCACACAGCAATTAAATCGTGTCTGATAAAGACCTGTATAATCAGTCATACAACAATTAAACTGTGTCTGCTAAAGACCTGTATTATCTAGTCATACAACAATTAAATTGTGTCTGCTAAAGACCTGTATTATCAGTCATACAACAATTAAATTGTGTCTGCTAAAGACCTGTATAATCAGTCATACAACAATTAAATTGTATCTGCTAAAGACCTGTATTATCAGTCATACAACAATTAAATTGTGTCTGCTAAAGACCTGTATTATAAGTCATACAACAATTAAATTGTATCTGCTAAAGACCTGTATTATAAGTCATACAACAATTAAATTGTGTCTGCTAAAGACCTATCTTATAAGTCACACAACAATTAAATCGTGTCTGATAAAGACCTGTATAATCAGTCATACAACAATTAAATTGTGTCTGCTAAAGACCTGTATTATCTAGTCATACAACAATTAAATTGTGTCTGCTAAAGACCTGTATTATCAGTCATACAACAATTAAATTGTGTCTGCTAAAGACCTGTATTATCAGTCATACAACAATTAAACTGTGTCTGCTAAAGACCTGTATTATAAGTCATACAACAAATAAATTGTGTCTGCTAAAGACCTGTATTATCAGTCATACAACAATTAAATTGTATCTGCTAAAGACCTGTATTATCTAGTCATACAACAATTAAATTGGGTCTGCTAAAGACCTGTATTATAAGTCATACAACAATTAAATTGTGTCTGCTAAAGACCTGTATTATCTAGTCATACAACAATTAAATTGTATCTGCTAAAGACCTGTATAATAAGTCATACAACAATTAAACTGTGTCTGCTAAAGACCTGTATTATAAGTCATACAACAATTAAACTGTGTCTGCTAAAGACCTGTATCAGTCATACAACAATTAAATTGTGTCTGCTAAAGACCTGTATTATCAGTCATACAACAATTAAATTGTGTCTGCTAAAGACCTGTCTTATAAGTCACACAACAATTAAATTGTGTCTGCTAAAGACCTGTATAATCAGTCATACAACAATTAAATTGTGTCTGCTAAAGACCTGTCTTATAAGTCACACAACAATTAAATTGTGTCTGCTAAAGACCTGTATAATCAGTCATACAACAATTAAATTGTGTCTGCTAAAGACCTGTATAATCAGTCATACAACAATTAAATTGTCTGCTAAAGACCTGTATTATCAGTCATACAACAATTAAATCGTGTCTGCTAAAGACCTGTCTTATAAGTCACACAACAATTAAATCGTGTCTGCTAAAGACCTGTATCATCAGTCATACAACAATTAAATTGTATCTGCTAAAGACCTGTCTTATAAGTCACACAACAATTAAATCGTGTCTGCTAAAGACCTGTATTATCAGTCATACAACAATTAAATTGTATCTGCTAAAGACCTGTATTATCAGTCATACAACAATTAAATTGCATCTGCTAAAGACCTGTATTATCAGTATCATCAGTCATACAACAATTAAATTGTATTTGCTAAAGACCTGTCTTATCAGTCATACAACAATTAAATTGTATCTGCTAAATACCTGTCTTATCAGTCATACAACAATTAAATTGTATCTGTTAAAGACCTGTATTATCAGTCATACAACAATTAAATTGTGTCTGCTAAAGACCTGTATTATCTAGTCATACAACAATTAAATTGTGTCTGCTAAAGACCTGTATTATCAGTATCATCAGTCATACAACAATTAAATTGTATTTGCTAAAGACCTGTCTTAGCAGCCATACAACAATTAAATTGTGTCTGCTAAAGACCTGTATTATCAGTCATACAACAATTAAATTGTGTCTGCTAAAGACCTGTATCATCAGTCATACAACAATTAAATTGTGTCTGCTAAAGACCTGTCTTATCAGTTATACAACTAAGTGCCATATTACTCTCACACTGAGTAAACATAGTCGTACGCCCCATTTGATACATGCTAGAATAGCTAAATTAAAGCTACCTTTCCATGAAATCATCATTTGATATTTTTAACAAGGTGCTCAGGGTCTATATGTCGAGCCCATGATCGCAGTATTGCTATAAAACGTGTGACCTTGATTCCAAGGTAATAAGTTTGAGTGAGCATGTCATAGAATGAATGGTCTTGGCTTCATAAAGATTGATTCTAAATATGAACAATATCCACAAATGGGTTTAGGAAATATATGCAAATTAAAAAACTTAACCAAAACCTTGGCGCAAAATTTTATATGACTCTTATTTTGACCCCAAAGGTCAAAGGGGCAAGCAAGCGTGTCGCAAAATAAATCGTCTTAGCTTCACAACGATTCGTTCCAAGTATCAACAATATCCATCAAGGAGTTTAGGAAATATAAACAGATGGAAAAAACTGTAACTAAAACTTTAACGCAAAGTATCTATAACTATGACTTTGACCTCAAGGTCAATAGGTCAAAGGGCGAGTGAGTGTGTCGCAAAATCAACTGTTTTAGGACTCAATGATAGGGCGAGTGAGTGTGTCGCAAAATCAACTGTTTTAGGACTCAATGATAGGGCGAGTGAGTGTGTCGCAAAATCAACTGTTTTAGGACTCAATGATTTATGCCAAGCATGAAGATAATCCATCATGGGGTTTAGGAAATATATGCAAATGAAAAACTTTAACCAAAACCTTCACGTAACTGCTTTTATGAATGTGACCTTGACTCCAAGGTCTAAGAGGCGAGTGAGCGTATCGTGAAAGAATGACTTATCTTAGCTTCATGCCAAGTATGATGCCAATCTATCACGGGTTTTAGGAAATATATGCAAATAAAAAAACTTTAAGTAAAACCTTTACAAATTATTGACGACGACGCAGTTTTGTATCGCTTTCCCTACTATTGTGGGCTCGACAAACAAAAAACACAACAAAACAAAAAAAAACAAAAACAAACAAGAGTCCATCTAAGGGACTGACGCTCTTCTGGCTGAACAGAATTTCCAGGAATTCAAGATAACACCATTTTTTTCCTTTCAACTGCAGAGTGTTGAAACCATCTTTGATATTCTTCAGCGACAAGAAGATTTTTAAATTAGCTGCTGTGGTGGACATATTGGAAGTCAGCTTGGCACCATTTTCATTTAGGACCAAAATGGCATGACAAGAAGTCTTCTGGTGGAAACCCCATGTTGATATGACTTCCGTTTGGTGGAGTAACGATAACAAGATTTTCAAGATGGAGGCCATTGGCCATATTGGATATCAGATTAGCACCATTTCTACTTAGTACCAACTAGACATCATATGAAATCTTTTGGTGAAAGCACAATGTAGATATGACCAGCCATCTAGAAGAAGTAGTGATAACAAGATTTTCAAGATAGCCATTGTGGCAATCATATAAGTCGGATCGGCACCATTTTCATTTAGGACCAACTAGACACCATAAGAAGTCTTTCAGTGAAAACCCAATGCTGATATGACCATTCATTCAGGAGAAATAGTGATAACAAGATTTTCAAGATGGCCACTGTGGCAGACATATTGAATATCTGAATGGTACCATTAGGACCAACTAGACATCATAGAAGTTGTTTAGTAAACACCCCATGTTGATACGTCCATCCATTCAGAAGTAGTGATAACAAAATATTTTCAAAATGGCCGCTGTGGTGGCCATATTGGACGTCAGATCGACACCATTTTCATTTTGAAACAACAATACATCATAAGAAGTCTTCTGGTGAAAACCCCATGGCAATATTACTTTTCATTCAAGAGGATTAACAACAACAAAATTTTCAAGATGGCCATTGTGACGGCTATATCGGGCATCAGATCCGCACCATTTTCGTTTAGGACCAACCAGACCTCATAAGAAAGTCTTCTGGTGAAAACTCCAAGGCAATATTACTTTTCATTCCTGAGGATCAGCAATAACATGACTTTCAAGATGGCCACTGTGGCGGCCATACAAGACATCAGATCGGCACTATTTTCATTTAGGACCAACTAGACATCATAAGAAATCTTCTGGTGAAAATCCCATGGCAATATCACTTTTCACTCAGGAGTATTGGCAATATAAAAAAGATTTTCAAGATGGCCACTGTGGCGGACATACTGTGCATCAGATCGACACCCTTTTCATTTAGGACCAATAAGACGTGATTAGAAGTCTTTTAATGAAAACCCCATGTTGATATGACTATCCATTCAGGAGGAGTAGCGATAACAAGGTTTTCAAGATTTCCGCTGTATCGACCATATTGGATATCAGATTCGCACAATTTTCAATTAGGACCAACTAAACATCGTAAGAAGACTTCTTGTGAAAATTCTATGGCATATTACTTTTTATTTAGGAGGAGTAGTGATAACAAGATTTTCAAGATGGCCATTCTGGCGGCCATACTGGACATCAGATCGGCTCCATTTCCATTTAGCACTAACTACAAGTCTTACAGTGAAAATCCCATGTTTATATGAATATCCATCCATTCAGGAGGAGTATCGATAACAAGATTTTCAAGATCACCCCTGTAACAGCTATATTGGCCATTAGATCAGCACCATTTTCATTTTGGACTAACTAGACATCATAATATGTCTTCTGGTGAAAACCACATGGCAATATGACTTTCAGTTCAAGAGAAGTAGCGATAACAAGATTTTCTGTGGTGGCCATATTGGATGTTCGAACGGCACCATTTTTATTTAGGGCCAACTAGACCATGGGATGAAGGTGTGTGTAAACTTTCATGGCAATCCTCCAAGTAGTTTAGGAAAAGTACCGATAACAAACTTGTGCTAACGGACGGACGGATAACAGACGACGGACAAAAGACCATCCAATAAGCTCTTCTGGTTCATGACCAGAAGAGATAAAAAGCCCAGGTTAAAGAAGCATCAAAGGTTAAGATCTGTACGGATCAGAACTTCAAAGTGGTAATATAACTGAGACTTAAATGAGTGATAATGAATGTAACAATTAAGAGACTGATGCTTTTTTGTTTTGTGATGTTTTGATGTCCTGACATTATTGAGGCATGCATAAGGTATGAACCGTAATTATTCCGATTTTTGAGCCATGTATTAAGTAAATTTCGCAAGGTTTCAATTTCGGGGATGCCGACCTTTGAGGTTTCACCTCTCAAAGATCGAGAAATACCTTTTCTGAGGTGCAGAAAAATAAGTTACGACAACATACATTACCTTGATCTTAACATCATGATCAAAGTATTGAGAATACCGACGGTTTTGATAGCTCAGGAAATACTACATTAAACAGGATCAAAGGAATTAACACAAGTTGCAAGATATTGATATTCATGTTCATTTTATGATCATAAGCTGATAACAATATCCCTCTAAATAATTGTCATCTGAATTATAAATATCCAAAGTCCGTTCTTATTATTATCTCTTAACAGTGAGTTTGTATTGAAATCATTCTGTATTGTTTCAAGTGCTAAATAACTGTCAAACTATATCAAGGGAGGTAACTGCATTGACTAACGATAATACATGTACCTACTTCACTTTCTATAAGTAACACGAGAAATGGATTATTTCACTTTATTTGTCACATAATTAGGATCCTTTGTTCTTCAATGAAATGTCATAAGTGGTAACTTTCGATCCCTCGCGGGTGTTAACATTCCGTGTACAAAGCACGTAGGTTCCACTACACAGTTACATATTTCGCACAGGGGGTGATTTTCTAAATAAAAAGTGAATCCCAACATTTGAACAATAGAAGTGTGTGTTTTTTTTAAAGGAGAATCAGCTTGGGGTCTGGAAGTGTCCATACAAAGAAAAAAAAAAAAAGAAAGAAAGACTGCCGGATATCTAGCTCAAAATTATTACCACAAGTTTCGAATGCAAAACTATTCGCTCAGAGTGAATGCCCGGTTTTAAAGAGCAAAAATGTGTATCAAATGTTTGAAATAAAATTAACAATATTTAACCAGTCAGATTTTCTTCGAATTTTGCAGAGAAAAGCAAATTCAGGTACATAAAACCCCATATAAAAATAGTTACGGGAACAATCGTTGTCAGAACATGGGCAGGGCCAAAAATACCAAATTTTGGATATTTTTCCAAAATTGTTGCTAGTTCACAAAGCTAGATTTAAACGGGTGCAGAACAATTCTGGCTTTAAGAACGATAAAACCATAAGTTAGACAGAGAGAAAATTTTATTCTTAACCGTGAGAGATGAATAAGGTCCAGGTATTGGGCAGTTTTCGCCGCAAAGACTGAATATCATGAGAAAGGAAATTTTCTAAAAACTGTGGAGCATAACCTTTAAAAAAAATGACATCGATTTCCGGTCTAAATGATAATTAGGACAAAGGAACCGATCCTATGTTACGCTGCCTGTTACCAATTAGACGGGGGCCCCGGGTGGCCGAGTGGTCTAAGGCGCTCGCCTTTACCGATCACTGCCGTCTCACCTCTGTCTGCGTGGGTTCGAGTCTCGGGCTCGGCCAATGTGGATATGTGAGAAAGCTTGCCAGTAGCTTCCCGTGGGTCGGTGGTTCTTCCCGGGGTTTTCCGGGTTCTTCCTCCACCAGATAAAACTGGCCGCCATGTATAGCCTATCATGTGCTGAAAAATGTGCGTTAAACCCACAACAACAACAACAACAACCAATTAGACGTGACAAAAAATCATATCCATATCATATTTCCATACTTTTAAATGTAAGATAATAGGTAAGAAATTGCCGTTTACTTTGTGTTTTGTAAATCTAAAAATGAAATTATCGTTCTCATTGATCCGATTTGGTTTCGCATTGCGCGTAACCGGGTAAATTGTTTACATGGGCGCTACAATGATGAGAACCGAGCAGTGGCTAACATGCCTGGAACGATGTTTCTTCTAAACAAACAATGTTATGCATAGAATAATATGTTGACGAACATGTTTTTCAAAGGTAGATAATGATTTCGAAGAAAATTTCGTCAAATAGTAAGGGTAGATCAACCTGTTACGTTGTAGAATGTGCGTATCGCCATTTCTCGCCAGCTTCGACTTCTTCAAAAAGCTATCATAGATTCGATTTGAAAATCATCCATATTTTAGGAAAACAATTTGACCGCAAAAAAGTCCTACTAAATGGTCATTATAATCAGACATGTGGAAATAGATCGCTTAGTACATTTTTCACACCTTTTTGTTTCAATCTGGGTAAAAATTTACAAAATTGGGAGTGTCCATATAAAAGAAACGTTTGTGTCAGTAACATAAGTTCGTCTTGAAGTAGTGCTATTTTATGTTACCAGGGCTACAGTTGTTAAAGTTTTTTGTATCCTGCATCGTAACAAGTTCAAAAGGCAAGGCGCCACCTTTCGAGCAGTGCCAAAATTAAACTGCTTACGGTATGTATGTGTTGGGAACATGGTTTAGATGATCGAGCCTATATCTGTTCATGAAAATAATAAGAAAACGGAAGTGAACGTGAGTTATCTCTGGGATTGTCTACATCAATGGGTCTGGGACAGCACCATACAACATCGTGGATGTCTGGAACATGTCTGGATACAGTGGTTCATTAAGATGCTGTACTCCTGAGAGTAGGTGTGCGTCAGACAGGACCAACGGTTCCCAGGCCCGTACCATGAGTTTTTGAAAAAAGACGCTTGAATTGAGCTGGCTGTGTCCCGGGAAGGGGATGGGGGGATTTGCGTGGAACCTCGGGGGCAAAGTCTTAAAGAGACCTTAGTACCTGATAACCGATAATTCCAATATATATTTAGCAAATTGGATCAAGCAAAGCATTATGAAAACAATTATAAGGTATTCCCAGCTGGTTCTACTTGAAAAATAGAAAAAGATGCTCTTTTATTACAAAAAAGGGGGTGGGGGCTCGTTTCCACACTAAAGAATGTAATTGGGTAAAGGTTACCGTACATACCCTAACATAATCAGTTGCGGTCTATGTCCAGTCAAATTAAATGCAGCTTCATATAAAATGTGCTGTGATTGTAAAGAACTTTATCTGTCATTCATCGAAATATTTTAAGAATTGATAGAAAATAATGACAAAAATTGCATGCAGTTAAAAAAAAAGATTACAACTGAAACAAAATATTATTCTGAATCTGAACTGTTATAAATCGAAACAACTGGTATCAGCTTCTCTTGATTAATTCTAAATTAATATAAAATTACTAATTTAATGACATGTACATGCTAACATACTGTAATCAATGTTGACACAATCCTTATTTCTCCACATACCATCTATATTCGCCTATAAATCTAATCCAAGTGCAAACTCTGCACAGACCTAGATCTGCCGTAGGATAATGCGTCGGCAGATCTGGGTTTGTGTCGTTTGTTAGGACTAATCAGTAGAACAAACAACACATACACTGATCTGCCAGCGCATTATGCGACGGCAGATCAGGGTCTCTGTTGTTTGCAGTTCTATCTGTCTTGTAAGCGTACCACAAAATCCATATGGGTGTACACAGCATTACAGATCCATAAATCGTGTGCATCGTTTCTAACAGTGTTACAATGCCCTAACATGTGGTATGAATAAGAATACATCTCTGCAAAGCTACTCCTTTCTGAAACATTCTCAGACCCTGCTGTGAGGTCTGGGAAAATTTCCATTCATTCATTTATGTCCTTTCTACTAGTACCCAATTGGAATTTGTAACCACCATTTATTTTCTTGCCGTAGTTCTCCACAGAATTTTAAAATATAGTCTGACACACCCAGATGAGAAGGGTCAAAACTGAGTTTTAAAGGGTCAAAGCCGAATATTTAGGAAATTAATTTATTTAATGTGCCCTAATGATCAGTACACTACACCATGACTCGACTGCATAAGCTATGTGATGTATTTCCGAAACTATGACCATGTAATATTAATCATTTCTTAGCTACTCTTAAAGAATATAAATTGTTTGTAAAGTGAACATGGGATGGCAACCCTCGACTCATGCCCACCTATGACGGGGGTACAAACAACAACAACAACAACAAAAAAAGTATAAGTCAAAAGCTTTAAAAATAAAATAAAACTACTTTGTGAGAAATAGATATCACTTCTCTGGAGCAGACAGGGGCTCCATCCTCAACATTTCAGATTATTTATAAAAAGAGAACGTACTATACAGAAAAAAGGCCACCTAAGAACCTCTTTATTTTATGTTATATTGGTTGGTTGGATTTTGTTTTGTGTCTTACAGCACAGCAACACAAGCAGGCTATTTAGAGCCGAGGAAATTGGTGTAAAGTGTCTTTCCCAATGACACACCCGAGTAACCAACCGGGCTGATCTAATGGTAGGATCGAACCCGGACCCTTTAGGTCGTGAGACCTGTACACTAGCCACTAAGCCACAAAGGCTCCGTTGTGATATATTGTAGCATAGGCAATTATAAAAATAAATTTCACATAAAGCCCTTTCACAGGAAATGTACTGTGTCAAAGGTCATTACCCTAACACTCAGGTTTTCATATTAGTATGGCTAAATACTTGCATTTATCACAAAATTAAACCATGTAGTTTAGTATGATTGTTTAATTTAAGATGATGTTTCAATGTATCTTTTATCTGAATGAAATTTAATGTCATCAGTGATATTCCAGGAAGTATTTAAAGCTGACCGTTGACATTTGACCTGTGAACTGTGGTACAAAAGTACAAACTTAAAAACTCTGCCTTACATTTCATAACATCATTACATAACTGTACATTTCTATAGTGAATAAAATCAGTATTATTTGCTGAATTATTTAGTTTTATTACATACATTACCTTAGTGCATAAGGTATAAATGGAGCAAGGTTTGAGGTAGGGGTGGGTGTGGTGAGTACTGAAACATATAAAAACTGCACCTAGTTTTCCTTTTGTAAAGCTTGTAATTACAAGCGAGATATCTACGTGATAAGATTTTAAATCTTATATTTTAACATACTTAAAAAGCGTTTCCATACTAAACCAATGTAGTCAAATCAGGTGGTTTACCATGTGAATCTCGTGCCGGCCTTTCCTCACAATATCACATTCGAGCTCTTTACGATTTACCTCCATCACAATAGCGAATCACCACTGAGAGAGAGAGAGAGAGAGAGAGAGAGAGAGAGAGAGAGAGAGAGAGAGAGAGAGAGAGAGAGAGATGAGATGTGTTTTCAATGTTTTACTAAATACAATTTTAACAATATGTTGCCTATATATATATCCTGGTACGCATTCCCGTGCGTTCTACCCATCCACAGATGCTTTGTGAACAGTAGATTGCAAACATTTGGATTTGTTGTGTGCTGAGGGAGAAAAATTATAAATTTTACAACCAAGCTTCTAATATCTTTTGCTTTTCACTGAGAGAGAGAGAGAGAGAGAGAGAGAGAGAGAGAGAGAGAGAGAGAGAGAGAGAGAGAGAGAGAGGGGGGGGGCACCACATGGGTTTGGCAAAAAAATGCTCGCTTTTATCCTCAGTTCAGAAATGAAATCCGCATATAAAGGAAATAACGTAGTAACTTGACAGGAGTAGGGGAAAAATAACTGAGGTCGCTATTATTTTCAGGTTATTTCGTTGAACCTCATTATATAAATAAGTTTCTAAATTGAATCAAATCATTGCGGAATTATTTAGTTTTATTACATACCATAACTTAGTACATAAAAAGCCTCACTGGTTCAGTAGTTAGCTTGCTGGACTCGTGACCAAAAGGGTATGGGTTCGATTCCTACCACTGGATTAGCCCAGGTCGGTTGCCATGGTGCGTCCTTGGGCAAGGATTTTAATGCTAATTGCCTGGGCACTAAATAATCTACTTGTGATGCTGTGCCGTAAAATACCAAACCAAACCAAACAAAAGGTGTTAATGGAACAAGGGGTTGGGGTGGGGTGGGGTGGTAGGCCTATTTTCCTATTATTAATATTAGTGGGTGAAAAAATGTTAATCCTTAATAAGGACAGAATACAATTATTTAGGTTCAATGGAAAATTCCAGCTTTTCCTTTAATTAAATAGTCGGTGTCTGTGAGTTTCTCGAAGTCAAATCGGTCAAAGATGTACATTCGTTTAAAAGGACATCAATTCTTAACAATGAATATGATACTTATTATGAGATATAAATTAACTTATGACGTAGATATTTTGCATGTAATTAAAAGCGCTACAGTGTAGTTTTTTATGTTTCTCAGTACCACCACAACCCCTACCCCAACCCTTTCTGCCATTAACACCTTTTTCTTTGTTTGGTGTTTTACGTCACAGCATCACAAGTAGATTATTTAGTGCCGAGGCAACTGATATAAAATCCCCTGCCCAGTATGATATACAATATACCGCATCTTACAAGAGCACTCCTTTCAAATTACATTTTAACACTAGCTGATTAATTTCTTATGTTTGTGAACCTTGACGAGCAAAATTCTGAAGCTATACATCGAGTTTCATACATTTTTGTCTGGAAATGAGCAGATATACTATTTCTTTTTATAATCGTACGAAACGTGATGATTTTTATAAATAAAATATAAAACCATAGTATAGTGTAGTGAAACGTAACTGAAATGTATCTGGACGCTTCGGAGATTACACGTTTGCTTTATGTCATGTCTTGACGGCATTTATGACGTCATTAGGTGTTATTAAATGATTGATATAAAACATGAGTACAGTGAATCGCACATTATATGCTCACTATAGGTAGACACTAGTAGAGCATGGTCTCTGAGATTATTGACTAACGGGTCTCAATGGCCTCGACCTTTGGTCAAGGTATGCGGTCTTGAACTAAACTTAATGTGCAGAAAGCATTATTTTCTTATCATATTTATCATGACCATGACGTCCGACCTTTAGACGCCAAAAGCAATAGACTTCTTTAGTACTATAAATGCAAGCCCTCCACAAACTATGGTCAAGGCACGTGCTCTAGAACAAAGTCTGATCAAGAAACTTACTCTAAAACAAAAATTATTCCGCAAAACCCATTTTTCTTTTGAGTCACAATGACCTTGACATTTGACCTTTTGATCCCAAATTAAATAGGCCTCTTCCATACATTAAGTGTAAGCCCTCCACGATATTTTTCGTACGATGTAATATTCTGACATCATTCCATAGTGTGCAGTCAATGCTTGCCCGAGATGCTCGCATGCTCTAGTTCCTGGTAAACTGAATGCAATGGGTGTGAACAAACCAAATTTTCTTTATTTGTCATGTTAAAATGGAAGTAATGACTTGAAAAAGGTATGTTTCAAGAGATAAATACCCGTTTTCCATGTTGCAATTTTTTTTAAATTTATATAATACCCTCGCACTGGTGCGCTAGAGTAAAATTGCAACACTGAAAACAGGTATTTATCTATTGAAATAGACACCTCTTTTAAAACTATCACTTCTTAATTATTATCCAGATCAATTAAAAATAATTTAAACTTAAAAAAAGTATCAAGAATCTCTCTCACACCTTTACTAGGATTAATTTTTGTCCTAACCTTTTGAAAATTGCAGATTTTGTCCTAAATCAATGAATATAAGTGGAGTACCTAGTAATTTGTCATAAAATGGTGTAAAAACCAACACCAACTATATACTTCACTTAATTTGTTTTAAATATTTTTCTTTATCATTTGTATGGGATTAGCAATAGCCCTACCTAGCCTCTCTCTCTCTCTCTCTCTCTCTCTCTCTCTCTCTCTCTCTCTCTCTCTCTCTCTCTCTCTCTCTCTCTATTTTCCAGTAAGTTAAACATATATTATTGTATGGCTTATACTTGTTTACATTATTATCACAATGTAACCGTCTTCTTACTGAATTTGTATTAGCTATGCAATTATATGTTTATTTCAACTATACTTTATGTTATTGGTCAATAACAACAAATTTTCTAAATCCAATGAGATGACTCAGGTCACCATACAACAGTCAATCTACTTTAGGGCACTGGAGGACTGTCAGCCTTATGTTTTATTTTGACTTGGGTAGAAAATTTGATAATACTTCATTTTAGCACAAATCATTTACCAATAACAAACAAATATTAAATACAAAATATGATTTATCGATGATTTCACACTATTTCTGATGGAGAGAAATAAACAAATGAATATCAATATGACCTTTAGGTAAACTCTTAATTGATGTCTCAATTAGTTTATATCTTGAGAAAACCTTTGAAGTGAGGGCTGAACATTTTTGGACCTTCAAGAGTAAATATGCACATCATTTGTAATTAGCAAGTTGAACTCACAGTAATGGACAAATGCCATTTATATGGTTTATTCAGTTGTAATTAAAATGTGAAACTAACTCAGTTCCCACATATTTAAAGTTTACACTACCAGGTTCCATATGGGTTGATGGTTTGAAATAACACCCTCTCATGCCATGGCGTTCAACAATTCCATTGAAAACAGATGAGTGATCTTGTTAACAAATTACTTTATGGCCAATAAATTCATTTTACCATTGGAAAATTCTGAACTTTACACCCACACTGGACAGGTGGGAGATTTTGTTGTTATATTTTCATATGATTGGAATGACCTCTGTGTACTGAGTTTTAAGATTCATTCATAGGACAAGCTTTGGCAGCCCATAATCCAATTGGTTTTAGATGAGTTTGGGGGGTGTATTCTGTGACCCATGACCCTTTCTGGGTAAAACTTCTGGGAAACCACTTGAAATGGACGACAAGTGGTGAAATGTGAGATGCTTGTGTTAGCAGTAGCTGTCAATCAGCTGTTGAATGAGCACATGTACATTTCGGGAGGGGGGGGGGGGCAGTTTGAAAATAACCAGACCTCTATCTGACATGCGATTGTCAATATTAACTTGATCATCAAGGATGAAAATTAACCAGGCAAAATACGAATATAATGAACTCCATGTTATGAAATTCTGAGTTACTCAGAAATAAGATGACTTTAAATTAATTATAACCTTTGAAAAAGTCAATGATGATAACTGGAGATAATGTAACTGTATAGTTAATAAATTCTAGATATTTTTTTTTCCTATATTAGCGATCAATCAGTCTTCTACAAAAATAAAATATCCTTAACAATTGTATAAAAAGCTTTAGAGTAAAATAATAAAATAATAATAATAATATAATATTCTGTGGACAGCAGGATAAATTTAAAACGCCACAAACATTTAGTAAAATTGGAAGCAAACTGGAACAAAAATAACCTGTTGTACATCAGTGAAATGATAACAACGTTGAATTTCACAAAAACAATATTACATCATCATCATCATCATCATCATGATCAAATTGATGGCATTGTTTTCCTGTGTAGAAACTGGCAAAAAGTTGCCTCCGAGAATACAGAGATCTATTATTATTTATTTATTTTTTCATTTAAAGGTAAAACGTAGTTTATAAACACAAAATCTTCTGTAATTGTAGCATGAATATCATTCTTTAAATATCTTTTATAGCAATCAATATTTACCTATAACTTACTCAGTGTGGGCAAATTTAGGCAAAAATATTTTGTACACAAAATTTGAAATTGTGGACTTTTTCATCTACACTCATTGGCATAAGAAAATCTGTCCTAATGTATACACGATATGAAATTTTAAAGACTTATTGCACGATCTGAAAGAAAGACAAGTTCAAACTTTAACCATATGTTGTAAGGATTTTACAAGTGTTATCTTTAGAGTAGAATTCAGGGATTAACACAAAGATGAAAAGAAAAATTGTTTTACTACTAACTGGGACTAACATACTTGCATACATAACTAGGTGTTAGTCCCAGCTAATAATATAAAACAATGTGGAAATAGTTATTTAAAGTTATCGATTATCTCAGAGATGGACCCTGTGAGACGTAAGTATTTGTGAACGTAAACTGCATGAAGAAACTTTATGACGATATACCACCCGAGAAAATCTTGGACTTTTTGCGGGAATCTGGTTTGTATAACACCTTTTTACCGTATATTTTAAAGATCCGACATGTGTTAATTTATCTTTTATTTTATATACATTTTACATGTGTTCATTTATCTTTTATTTCATATACATTTTACATGTGTTCTTTTATATTTTATTTTATATACATTTTACATGTGTTCATTTATCTTTTATTTTATATACATTTTACATGTGTTCATTTATCTTTTATTTTATATACATTTTACATGTGTTCATTTATCTTTTATTTTATATACATTTTACATGTGTTCATTTATCTTTTATTTTATATACATTTTACATGTGTTCATTTATCTTTTATTTTATATACATTTTACATGTGTTCATTTATCTTTTATTTTACATACATTTTACATCTTTACGGTATATACTTTATCTTCTTGTGTTTATATTATTTGAAAGGGTTTATCCTCCTATATTTTTGTGCAATTCATTTTTTTCCGAACTTTACCTTTAGTTGGCACCATATAGCCACTATTGTGTTGAAGTGCTGTACGACGCCACTACATACATCAGACTTTCAGTAAAATCAAAGCAGTAGTTTCTGCAACATTTGATTCCAAGTTACCATATATTTCATGTACTGTATTCCGGGTTGTGGGACATTTCCTAAAGGCTGACCCACATAATGTAACATAATACAGCTACTCACATCAGGCCCATCCTGAAGGACTCGCCGTAATTAATTATACAAATAAGTGGACCGGAAATTTCAAAGGTCAACATAACATGAACCTCTATCAGTGCCTGTCAGATCAACTTATTAAAAGTAGATCTCGATTTTTATCAGATGAAATGGCCAATAACTCTAACAACGACTCTAGTGAAGTGACTGACGCTTTACTGGGCGAAAATAATTTCCAGGAAATCAAGATAAGACCATTTATTCCTTTTCACCGTGTCTACCATTTTGAATGATGAAAACACGTGGTTTCGCATCATTTCATTCATGCAGCAAGATGGTGGCCAGGTACACAATTGCTTCGAAGTACTTTGTCAAAATCAGTGAATATCATATGATTATTTATTCATCTACGATTTATTCATCATGGATATTGTTCATCTAAGTACTTAAATGCTTTTGGTAAATCCTCACTGTGACTGATGCTGTTAAACATTTTATTATTTTTAAAAAAATACTTACCAGAGTTCTGCATACAAATAAAATGGTGGTAAATCTAGCAATGTCAATACTGTAGAAAATTTAAAATTGATCCAGTCTATTTGAGTTCTCTGGATTCACCCAAGAGGATATTCATGATGTGGAAGTAAATTCAAACAGAAAGGTAATCCCAGATGTTATCAATATCAAAGAAAATCAAGACAGTACATGTCAGGAACAACTCATCACCGAAGCAGATGAATGAATCTAGGACTAATTTCCAACTCTACAAATACTCATAGCAACATGGGTATGTGTCCCAAGTCACTATTTCACATGAAAAGAAAGTTATATTTACTATATTTTCACCAACAAATACCGTTTTATTTCAGGGCAGCGGATGCTTGGCTTGGACTTATAATGGATTTCTTGAACTGTGTTAAGACATAAACAATAGATCTAATACCAGCGCTGTGTCACCACAGCCATCCTTAGCCTGGCCCGTAACCTCCACTCCTATCAGTGCCTGCCAAGCAAGGCCATAATTAATTACGAACTCACTTGCTCAAGTAGACACAAGCTACACAGGGCTTAATTACTTAACACATCCCTCTCCCATAACCCTGGTAGATCCAGATACACTTCATCAAATTATAGAAGACAATGCCACTAATCAAGATAACGAAAATCCAAATACGTGTAGTGATAGCCAAGCAAGACTCCACTTCTTTACACCTTCACCTGCACAGGCAGGCACAAGCCACATAATACCTAAATATATAACACCTCCCTCTCTCCAAGTAGACCAAGATATACTTCATCAAAGTGTAGAAGTCAATGACACTAATCATGATGAGACTTCTTTCAAACAGAATGCAAATTGCAGTTCACAGTGCTGAAGAAAATTATGTTCGAGTGACTTGATAGTTATGATCAGGGATCTTAATCTATATGTGCATGTGTATGTTTGTATATGTGTGTGTCTGTGTATAAGTAGTTTAGGAGGAGTAGCGATAACAAACTTGTGCTAACGGACGGACATCGGACAATGGACGACAGATCAGCACTGTTTTCGTTTAGGATCAAGTAAATGTGATAAGGAGTCTTTTAGTAAAAACCCAATGTTGATGTGCCCATCCACTCAAGAGGAATAGCGATATCAAGATTTTCAAGATGGCTGACATACTGGACGTCAAAGCATCTCCATTTTCATTTAGGATCAACTGGAAATCATGAGAAGTCTTCTAGTGAAAACTGCATGTTGATATAACCATCCATTCTGGCGGAGTAGCAATAACAAGATTTTGAAGATGGCTGCCATTGTGGCCATATTGGACGTCAGATCTGCCCCATTTTCATTTAGGCCCAACTAGAGATTGTAAGAAGTCTTTTAGTGAAAACCCCATGTCAATAAAACTTTCTGTTCAGGAGTAGTTGCAATAAGAAGATTTTAATGATGGCTGCCATAGCAGCCACATGTGAATTCAGATTGGCACCATTTTTATTAAGGACCAAGTAGACATCATAGGAAGTCTTTTATGGAAAACCCATGCTGATATAACCAAGTCTTTTATGGAAAACCCATGTTGATATAAACATCGATGTAAAAGATGTAGCGATACAAATATTTTCAAGATGGCTGCCATGGTGGCCATATTGGCCAACAGATCAGCATTATTTTCATTTAGGACTAAATAGACATTATAAGAAGTCTTTCAGTGAAAACCCCATGCTAATATGACCATCCATTCAGGAGTGGTAGTGATAAGATTTTGAAGATGGCTGCCATAGCAGCCATATTGGACATCAGAGCAACACCATTTTCATTTAGGACCAAGTAGACATCATAAGAAGTCTTTTAGTGAAAACCCTACATTGATATGACCATCCATTCAGGAGGTGCAGTGATAACAATATTTTCAAGATGGCTGCCATGGCAGCCATATTGTATGTCAGATCGGCACCATTTTTATTCAGGACTAACTAGACATCATAAGAAGTCTTTCAGTGAAGACCCCATGTTGATATGACCATCCAATTAGGAGTAGTAGCGATAACAACTTTTTAAATAGGGCTGTTATGGCAGACATATTGGATGTCAGATCAGCACCATTTTCATTTAGCACCAATTAAACAGCATAAGAAGTCTTTTGTGAAAATCCTATCTTGATATGACCATCCATTCAGGAGAAGTAGCGATAACAAGATTTTCAAGATGGCTGCCATGGTGGCCATATTGGATGTCAGATTGCCACCATTTTCATTTATAACCAACTAGACATCATGAGAAGTCTTATAGTGAAAACCCCATATTGATATGACCATCCATTTCAGCAGTAATAGCGATAAGATTTTCAAGATGACCACTGTGGTGGACATACTGGATTGTCCGAGGAGCACCATTTTCATTTAGGACTAACTAGACCATGGGATGAATGTGTGTGTAAAGTTTCAACGCTATCCTCCATGTAATTTAGGAGGAGTAGCAATAACAAACTTGTGCTAATGGACATATGGATGATGGACGACAGACCTCAGATGACAGAGCATCCCTTAAGCTCTTCTGGTCTATGACCAGTAGAGCTAAAAATGTGTACAAAAACTGAAAAACTTGCTGTGATTAACCTGAAAATCTAATTGGGTTATCTAAATATCAATACAAATTAGCATAGCCAATTTGATTTGTCTAACTTTAGTGGTTTTTGCTAAACTGTGCTAACAAGGTTTTTGTGCTAATAAGGTATTATACAAAAAGTCTAAGTCCAAAAATTAAAAAAAGGGTAAACATTTGAAAAATTGATGGAATAATCTGAAAACTTAAGCTGGTCATCAACATATGAATACAAATAACATGTCTACCAAATTTCACCTGTCTACCTCATTATTTTTGCTTAACTGTGCTAACAAGGTTTTTATCAAAAGGTCAAAGTCCAAAAATAAGTTAAAAAATACATAAACAAAGAAAGAAGAAGAAAAAGAGAAAAAACACTGTAATGGCCTGAATATCTAATCATGTCATCCACTAATAATTATGATAAAGCGTGTAAACATTTCTGGGTCAAAGTTTAATACTTTTGTTGCTAACATGCCAAAATGGATTAAGGATGGGCTTAGGGACATGCAGACATATGGAAGGACAGCAGCAAAACAATTTGTCCCCGTCTGCTATGGGTGGGGGGACATACAAAATAGTAAAAGAAAAAAAACATGAAAGAAAAAAATCTAGATGGTATCAGAGGCAGCTATGATATATCATATATACCAGTACTCCCGTATAAGCCAGTTCCAAATGCAAACAACATAGACCCTGATCTACCATCATATAATGTGCCGGCAGATCAGGGTCTATGTTGTTTGTTCTACTTATAAGTCCTTACAAACTGCACAGACCCTGATCTGCCAGTGCATTATGCGACGGCAGATCTGGGTCTATGCAGTTTGTATGGGCTTATACGCGAGTATAGACAGTAAGTCTGAAAGTAATTGAAATTATAAATGAACAAAAACATAACTACAAGCATGACTCACAAAGCAGGAAGAATTTTGTGGTATAAAAACACCCTTTCCTTCCAATGACAGATGGAGGAAGCTGCTAATTTGCCTACAATTATACAGAAATAGATATCAAATCTATTCATACCAGACAATGTACAATATACATTCTGGGATACAATTACTCTCATTTTTTTTACATGCTCAATTATACAGTAAAATATCAATACTGAACAGGATCAAATTAATACTTCCTGAGTTTAGCTGAGAAAATTTTTGCATTAAATTACAAAGTCTGCTATCTCCACATTACAAATTAGGAGATATTTGGTGTAATCCAAAATTGTATACCATATGTACTCACTCATAAATCAAGTCCAACTGCAAACAACATAGGCCCTGATCTGCAATATCATCAGGGTCTATGTTATTTGTTCTACTGATTACTACTAACAAACTGCATAGACCCAGATCTGCCAGCTCTTTATATGATGGCAGATCTGGGTCTGTGCAGTTGGGTGCAGTTGGGTGCAGTTGGGCTCAACTTACAAGTCAGTATATACAGTAATGCCAACTAAAAGATTCAAATAATTTATTTCTCCTTTTCTATATCATAATTAACATGTTAATATTATACATACAAAATACTAATTGCAAATCCAATCTGAAGTTGATATTTATTAATCGACCCACCCCACCACATCTTGTCAGCACCAACACCTACACCTTACTGATATTATCTCTGATAGATAGCACATTTATGTCAAAATAACATATTTGCATTTTCTTTTGTAATTATACAGTATTAGCTAACATTTTAATTGTTTCCTGTTTCATATCAGTAAATTTGAAAAAAATCATCTGTGTAAAGTGTATTGTTACTGAGGAGAACGCTTGATATAAGCATATTTGCTTGTTTCTCAGTCTTCCTCATGCTGATGTATTTATTCATATGTAGATAAACTTGATTATTATAAACTAATAAATACTGTTTTTACCAAAGTCAACCATCAGCCTACAGCAACAACATATACATCTATACTTGTATTCTGTAAATGGTCATTAACAAAAGATTTAAATGCAAGAATAAAATAATGATAGATCCCCATAAATCCGAACCAATCCTCATACCTTTACAAAAAATTGTGTCATTTAAATAATAAAACTAAATTCAACTAAAAGCTATAAATTACTTGTAAAGTGAAACCTTTTTTTCTTTTACAAATTCCAAGTAATCTACTGAAATAAAGACAGAATACTGTTCTAAAACATAATGAAATGAAATTGCATTAACTTCGCAATGCATGCAGACCAATGTAGGAATCATTCATTTTAAAGGTCACCAAACAAAGTTATAGTCAGTTATTGGAAGTGTTTTTGTTCAAACAGTTGCATGTGAATGACAGGTGTCTTGTCTATTCTTTCTAACTGCTCAAAGGCAGACCATAATTAAGCCACTCTGATCCCATCAAAAACATTAAAACACACCTGGCAGCTGCAATATGTCCTTTCTTATTGACAAAGTTCAAGATCATTACAGCTGTGTTGCAAGGTGATGTAATGTTGTATAAAGATTCAAAAAACTGGATTAAAAAGTGATTAATGGGATAAATGACTAATATATCCTTCACATGACCAAGAAAACATTACCTAGTGTTCTAGTAGATTTAGCATTTTTAATGAAGGCAATGATATACCGTATATACCTGCATTATGTGATGGCAGATCAGGGTCTATGTTGTTTGCATTTGGACATGGATTATATGCGTGTATATAAGGTAGTAGTATTACACAAGGGTAAAATGCAATTTCTCATTATTTTCCAAGTTATGGCTTGCAAAAGAAAACCTTAACATTGCGTTGATGATGATGCCAATGTTTGACAGACAATTTAATGTTCGTAATTGCTCACATTTTCTCCAAAAGAAGTGTGACAAAATCAAACCTTTCCTAACACAGAATTTAATTTTTTAATACCGTATATACTCACATATAACCCTCGTCCAAATGCCAACAACACAGACCCTGATCTGCCATCACATGATGTGTTGGCAGATCAGGGTCTATGTTGTTTGTTCTACTGATTAGTCCTTACAAACTGCATAGACCCAGATCTGCTGGCGCATTATGCGACAGCAGATCTGGGTCTATGCAGTTTGCAGTTGGTATTGGCTTATACAAGAGTATATATGGTAATCATTTTCTGCATTGGAAATGCCTCAAAATGGTAATTGTTTTGATCATTTAAAATTATTTAACGTTTTGATGACAAGAATGCTGCAAAGCAATGAAATAATTGAATTTGTACCCCATGCATGGTTTTGACTGGGTATATATACAAGGCACTTCAGTAAACTTATTTCTTCTCTTTACGCTTACAGGTGTAAATATGTGCCATTTGTACATCGTGGTTAAAAGCATACTGACTGCATCATAACATGTGATTTTGAAACATAACAATATATAACACAGATGGATATATTACATATTGTGGACAGAAGAAGCTCATTTCAATATATGAAAATCATTTGAAAATAAATTAAATCTTGCATTTTTTTATATGAACAAAAGCTAGTGTATTTCAAAACTGCGAGAAATTATTAGTAAAAAGCATGTCCATTTTTTTTCAAAAATTTTTTTGCTTTTTTTTAAAAGGGATAGATGCAGGACTCATTTTTCTAAAAACTCTAACATTTTGGTACAAAACTAAAAATTTTGTTTTCCAATCCCCATTTATCAAAGCCATATTTATAGAAAACTTTGAAATGCTATGACTTGAAACAACTAGTCTGGATTAAATATAGTCTCTTGAAGAGTATTTATGATACTTTCCAAACAAGAGGTTTAATGACTCATCTTAACAGAATAACGAGTATATATGGTAGTGACAGACTGGAAGATATTGACTATATGAACTCAATATCTTACAGGCTGTCACTACCATACATACTCACTTGTAAGTCATATCTAACTGCAAACTGTATAGACCCAAAGGTATTGCTGGAAATGTTAGTTACAGTGATCACTCACTACACTCACCCACCCACAACCCCCAGTATACTATTGCCCCTCTTATATGTTGGTATTGTCATGGTTTCCATTTAATTGGATAAATTGTTTTCTACTATTCCTATTTAATTTCTTTTGAAAATTGCTTACCGTATATACTCGCATATAAGTCAGATCCAACTACAAATTTCATAGACCCAGATAATGCACTGGTAGATCTTGGTCTATGCAGTTTGTTAGGAAAAATCAGTATAACAAACAACACAGACCAAGATCAGCCAGCACATTATGCGATAGCAGATCAGGGTCTATGTTATTTGCAATTGGACCTGACTTATATACAAGTATATATAATAAGTATGGATTTTTCCAAATCATACAGATTTTTCGTAATAGATATATGTATGGCTAATGCAAAATACAACCTTTTATTATAAACACAGTTTTCATCATTAAACTAACCATTTCTCTCTGCATCTACTGCCAAATATTTGTTTCAAAATGTTGGCAGTATTTGGAAATATTGCAAGCTGAATGACTGAATTACATAAAAATGATATCAAAATGTTTGATGCCCCATTTTTTGTGCTACTTCTACTTATTTCCTTTAAATTAGGATTTAATTTTTAAACTGCTGACAAAAGTGTTGATTTTTTTTTAAAATCCATGAAGACACCATGACCTAATTAGAAATAAAACCAAAAACCCCTAATCCAGATACATTGTGTAATTATTCTCAAGTAAATGGAGTCTATATTGTTAATGCATTACTGTTCCACTTGAAACAATTATAGGTGATAGGGTTGTTTTTGGTTAGCTGTCAAACAGTCAATAAATTGTGACCCTCGAGAAATTTCTACTGGTTGTCCTTGGGCAATTATGAGCCCTGCAAAAGAGCCCAGTAAATAATTAGGGTCTTGAAAGAGAGGGCTGCTATCTTAAAGGAAACAGGCAATTTATCTACTGATTTAATCACACTATTAAAGGTCCTAGTAATGGATTTCTAACACTATTTCATTCATTATCTGTAAATAAGTAATCATGAGAATGAAGTAGACAATTCAAAGGTCTCACAAATCACAATGACAATCTGAAAATGAACATGATTGACAGATTATGTGCAATTTAAAGTTCATTCCCTATTTTTCTCTGAAAGAAGGAAGTTAATAGAGAGAGATAATAAAAACACATTAGTATACTTGCTCACAAGATTAATATAGTGATAAGAGTGGATCGCTGATCATTATCAGGATGATTTTAGTCTATTCTCAATATATAATTTAAGCAACAAGTTTGACCAGGCTGATAACTGTTGCACATGTTTCTGTATATTGTGGACTTCTCACTGCTTAACTGACTAAATACATTTTGCTGTTCTTATAAGTACACACAATATATTTATCACACTGTCACTATTGATGAATATTTATTCATGCATTAAAACTATATATATATGAAGTGGAGCAACATATTTATTGTTCCTAGCTCGGACCCACACCCCAACCCACCCATGGACCCTGGAGATGGGTCAAAAGGTCATAAAATCATAAAGTGAAATGGCCTTCAGTGTTTAGTTTTCTCTGGTTCGGCACCACAGGAAATGCCAGTCCTTATCATTTGGATTGTCTCAAATCCTCTCAATAATTAATTTAGACAAAGCAAATACTGTTGGATATTTAAATGCAATTTTGTAATAAATATAACATCATCATCAACAACAACAATAATATTTCTTCTTATGTTTATAATAATAATAATAATAATAATAATAATTATTAATAAAATGTAGTCATAAAATGATTATTATTACTGATTTCATGGTATCAGAACATCTAACAAATGCTTTAAAAATGAATACCTGACAAGAAATATAATCAGTGTAATCATTGATTATATACATCACCTATATAATCAGTGTAATCATTGATTATATACATCACCTATATAATCAGTGTAATCATTGATTATATACATCACCTATATAATCAGTGTAATCATTGATTATATACATCACCTATATAATCAGTGTAATCACTGATTATATACATCACCTATATAATCAGTGTAATCATTGATTATATACATCACCTATATAATCAGTGTAATCATTGACTACATACATCACCTATATAATCAGTGTAATCACTGATTATATACATCACCTCTACAAAGCTTTTTGTAGTCTCCAGCAGCCATTATTAACATTAATTATTATGCAGAAAATAAATTCAGACTAAGTGATCTTAACAAAGAAATGTTGCCACTTGTGACTGGGCCATTAAGACATAAAACAATTTTTTTTAAAATATTTTCTATAAAAACAGACATACTATATTGAATTGATAAAAACTAGAGATTGATGTTGTTTTTCTTTGTTTTAAAATCATTGTTTGTAAAATCTGCTTCAGAAGCTATTTTCAATGTCCACCCCTAGAAGCCAGCTTTTACTGCATGAAAGTCACTGGCATGTTAAGATCAAGACACATGCGCTGATAATGGATATTTTTGTGAGAGTTTTGACTAAAGACTTATTAAAGCATGTGTTAGTATTATGTGGAATATGGTATTTAATGACGTGAAACCAAATTGTAAAGGGTTCTCAATAGTCAAGAACTAAAATTACTATATATACTTGCTTATAAGTCAAGTCAGACTGCAAACAACATAAACCCTGATCTGTCATCACGTAATGCACTGGTAGATCAGGATCTCTGTTGTTTGTTCTACTGATTACTCCTAACATGAAGTTAGCAGTTGGATTCGACTTATAAGCAAGTATAGACGGTCAGCAATTTTCCAAAGAAATGAAGTAGGAATAGTAGAAAACAATTTACCCAATTTAATGGAATCCATGACAATACCCAAATATAAGAGGGACAACTGTGTACTGGGGGTGAGGTGGGGGTGGTGGAGGATAAAAGTGTGTAGTGAGGGACCACTGTAAAAAAACATTTGCAGCAATACGTCTGTAATATCTGACAGGGACATATCCGGCCTTAGTCCAAATATTTTCCCCATATCCCATCCTCCACAAACAGTACCATAGATCAAATTCTCACATTTTTCATGCACATTTAAACACTACACCAAAGGTTTCAAGTCCCAGTTTTAATAGTAAAGGTAATGCAGCATAAAATGAAAAATGTGCTGATTAATTATAACTAAAGTCGCAAAGTTTTTTTCCAAAGAGAAAAAGTTAAAACAACCAGCACTACACTGTACCACGATGACAATTAAGTTCATACATCTATAAAATTAGCCAAAAGCAATTCTAAAGAATCAATTATTAAAATACTACAAAATAATGATTTATTTGTATAAATTTACTAACATTTTCCAGCAGTGGGTGATGGCTTTTCATAGCTCATATCCAGCTATTCAATACAATAAGGAAACACAGTAATATCTCCCAATTAGAACCACCAACTGTGCTCAGGAAACGTGGTTTCAATTCTGCAGGCAGTCTTCATTCAACAGAAGGTCTATTGCATTTAGATGCAGTTACACTTGAAACTACTATTTTATCACTCACTGGTACAGAAACAAGAGGCCCAAGTGGGCCTGACATCATTCAGCTATGACATCTACCTCAAACCCAAATACAAGGGCAGTTGGCCAAGAAATCCAGGTTATAATGATGCTTGCTGACCTTTACTTTTAGTAACAGCAGCCATATTTAATGACTGACTAGCATCATCTGTACTAACTTGAACAACCTTCATGAAAGGATGTTTTCATTCAAATTATGTTATGTGATTGTTAAGATGATGTGATTGTCGATTTTCTATTTTAAGGAATGGTGGTGTATAAATCTGAAAGGCCTCTACACCAGGATGATTTCTGTCAAATTTAGTTTAATTGTGTAAGGCAGTTTTTGAAAACAACTCATTTTAAGGTTTTTCTATTTTTCTAAATATTGTCCATATCTGAAGGTGGATCAGTATCATTTGTGTAAATTTAAAAGGCCTCCATGCCAGGATGTTTTCTGTCAGATTTGATCAATTTCTGTTAATCAGTTTTTGAGAAGTTTAAAGTTTTTTATTTTTAGAAAAGTGGACATATTTCAAAGTGGATCAGATATATTTGTAAAAATCTGAAAGGCATCTATGTCAGAATGCTTTGTGCCAAATTTTGTCAAATTCTGTTTAGCAGCTTTTGAGAAAGAAATCATTAGAAGATTTTTATATTTTTAGTAACCACAAACATATTTGATGACAGATCAGCATCATTTGTACAAATTTGAAAGGCCTCAATGAAAGGGGTCCCTCTCCTACATTTGGTTGAAATTGGTCCAGCAGTTTAGAAGCTGAAAGTAAAAACTGTTGATGGACAACACGTGATGGGCAGTGTGCCATATCATAAACTCATACAGCCAGGTGAGCTAAAAAAGGATCCAGAAAATTTTAGCAAGGAAAAAAAGTTACATTCATCCACAGCCATCTCAATCATCTTTAAAGGCAAACGAACTCCAATTTTCATGTGATTTGAATGAATAAAAGTAAATGGAAAAATATTTATAAAAATTTATTTTAATCCACAAAGTAGTTATGAAGATATGGCCAGATGATTTCAAATATTCATGTTGATAGTCAGGTCTACAAAAGTCACCATGAGGAATATACTTGTGATGTCACTAGGCCACATCCGGTCTATCACCGATAAATTGGTCTACCAATTTGCCATTACAATCAAGTTTATTTTGCAACTGTTGAAAACAAAAATCACAAATAACAAAGATGTTAAACTATATACTGAATAATGAAAATGAGTTCAGATTGTGGACATACACAAGAAACCAGTTTATCGGGCTGTCAGATTAGTGCAACCTGCTCTAGGAACCTAAAGCTTTTCACTATGGCACAATAACTTTCACAGATTCTTTAAAAAAATTCAAAATTCTGTGAAGATACTCTGAGATACTTCTAAGACATGTAATTTTAATATGAAATTTAAATTATAACCAAATTATTTCAAAAGTTACTAACATCTACCAACACTTTAGAGTCACTTTCAACAAACTGATAAGTTGCCAGATAACTGGAATGGACTAAGCAACGTTACTGGAATATTACTGCTTTCACAGGTGAAGATCTTACAAATACGGCAATATCTTAAGCATCAGGAAAGTCATGGATTGCAAAAAGAAAGTGAGAAATTATCCCTTACCGGAGTGCTTAAATAGCAAAACTTCAGTAAATATGATTTTATTTACACATTTTATATATAATAAAATGGTTTGGTTTTTTTGTTGGTTTTAATGGCACTTTTAACACATTATTGGCTATATCATACCAAGGAAATGGGAACTAAGTGCCTTTCCCAAGGACACACCAAGGCAGCTGACCCAAACTGGCCTTTGCTGGTATAACACCTGCAACCCTTGTATTATAGGTTTCTTAAAAGTAGTTAATTTTCCTTTAATTACTGTGTATTTTGTCCTTTATGAACATTGTATATACCTTTTGAAAAGTGACTACATTTCAAGGAGTTGAGAAAGATTAACAGAGTCTTGTAGACCTATTAACATATGAATGCCCATAAAAAGAGAGTGATCCAGCCAATCTGAATGCCCATAAAAGAGAGTGATCCAGCCAATTTGAATGCCCATAAAAAGAGTGATCCAGCCAAATCTGAATGCCCATAAAAAGAGTGATCCAGCCGATCTGAATGCCCATAAAAAGAGAGTGATCCAGCCAATCTAAATGCCCATAAAAAGAGAGTGGTTCAGCCAATCTGAATCCCCATAAAAAGAGAGTGATCCAGCCAATCTGAATGCCCATAAAAAGAGTGATCCAGCCAATCTGAATGCCCATAAAAAGAGAGTGATCCAGCCAATCTGAATGCCCATAAAAAGAGTGATCCAGCCAATCTGAATGTGCATAAAAAGAGTGATCCAGCCAATCTGGGCTGTTAAGTGTGGATGAAGTTCTGAATTGTGAGTTGGTTGTTATTGGGAAGATTTAATAAAATATCAATACATTCCTCCCTCTTTATAATGCTGTTCATGGGAACCATACAAATCACCCATGTTTT
This sequence comes from Margaritifera margaritifera, assembly GCA_029931535.1. Lineage (NCBI taxonomy): Eukaryota > Metazoa > Mollusca > Bivalvia > Unionida > Margaritiferidae > Margaritifera > Margaritifera margaritifera. Next base: position 3,616,087 of record JAQPZY010001528.1, read on the forward strand.
AATTGAGGGAGCCATATACTGAGGGATGTACCACCAATGTTGTGTACTGATAGTGCATTAAAACAAAAAAACAGTATTGAATGACGAAAATCATTATAATTGGTTCTCATTAGCCTGGAACTAAAATAAAGTGAAATAAATGTAAATAAGAAATGTAACCAATTTATTGGGATCCATGACTATACCAGCATTATAAGAAGCAGTATACTGAGGGGCTTCATTTGTGAGGGACCATTATATTCAGGACTGCAAGAAAGTGGTCTAAATTGAGGAGTGGTTTCATTTCAGGAGCAGTTGGAAGGATAGAATCAGATGCATTTGTATGTTCTGTTCAGTTCCAGCTTCACTTCTTAATATACTGGTATATTTTCAGTTGCAACTATCAGTCTCTTCTAAGGGCACTCTTTACACGAGGCAAGGCATATTTATGTGTAGTAAAGCCTAGTCTGAGGACACTCTTTACATGACAGGGCATATTTACCTGTAGTAAAGTCTAGTCTAAAGGCATTCTTCCTATGCGATGCATATTTATGTGTAGTAAAGCCTAGTCTAAGGGCATTCTTTACACGAGGCAAGGCATATTTATGTGTAGTAAAGCCTAGTCTAAGGGCATTCTTTACACGAGGCAAGGCATATTTATGTGTAGTAAAGCCTAGTCTAAGGGCATTCTTTACACGAGGCAAGGCATATTTATGTGTAGTAAAGCCTAGTCTAAGGGCATTCTTTACACGAGGCAAGGCATATTTATGTGTAGTAAAGCCTAGTCGGAGGACACTCTTTACATGACAGGGCATATTTATCTGTAGTAGAGTCTAGTCTAAGAGCACTCTTTACATGACAGGGCATATTTATCTGTAGTAAAGTCTAGTCTAAGGGCACTCTTCCTATGAGATGGCATATTTATGTGAAGTAAAGCCTAGTCTAAGGGCATTCTTTAGATAAGACAAGGCATATTTATGTGCAGTAAAACCTAGTCTCAGGGCCCGCTTCCTATGAGATGGCATATATTTCTCTGTGTGGTAAAATCTCTTCTAAGGGTAATCTTTCTATGAGACAGTGCATATTTTTTTATGTGTGGTAAAGTCTCTTCTAAGGGCACTCTTTCTATGAAGCAAGGCATATTTATGTGTGGTAAAGTCTCTTCTGAGAGCACTCTTTCTATGAAACAGGGCATATTTATGTGTGGTAATATCTCTTCTGACAGCACACTGTCTATAGACAGGACAAATTTATTTGTGGTAAAGTCTCTTCTAAGGGCACTCTTTCTATGAAACAGGGCATATTTTTGTGTGGTAAAGTCTCCTCTGAGAGCACTCTTTCTATGAAACAGTGCATATTTTTGTGTGGTAAAGTCTCTTCTGAGTGCACTCTTTCTATGAGACTGGACAAATTTATTTGTTGCAAAGTCTCTTCTAAGGACACTCTTTCTATGAGACAGGACAAATGTATGCACTCCACTGGTACATTTCAGATAATACTTGCACTGCAAATGAAAAATAGGGGTAAAACAAATGATGTGAAGTTGAAGTCCAAAATGCACATACAGCATGTTACCATATTCTGTGCATTAAACCACTGCAGATTTCAGACAAGACAGCCCCCAAGAGGATAGCCCCCAAGAGGATAGGGTTAACCCCTGATAGGGCATGGTAGCGCCTAGAGGGAGTCAGGTGCAACATCCTCCTAAAACTGGCTAGGGACAGCACTGTTTCATTTAAATCATTTCAAACTAATATCATTGCTAACTAACCACAAATGTTTCAAAAAAAGTGTAAATTATGTCATCCTGCTCATCTGGACATACATGCATGAATGAATTATGAAGTGCAACTCCTCTTTCACCATTTAAAACAGAGTCCTGAAACTTTGGGATATGATTGAGGGTAGTCTATAAATGTTGCTCAATGGTTTCATATTTTCAATCCTTCCCCATGAGGCTGAGCTTGTTTTGTGTGTGTCTGTGTGTGTCTCTGTGTGTGTGTGTGTGTGTGTGTGTGTACACTTTTTCACATATGTATAATGGACAGAAGTAGATATAATAAAGAAAAGCATTGCCAAGTTTTGCTGCAAACTTCTAGCTCAGTATCTGCGACCAACCTAAATGTAAATTAGGGCAAGAAAATCAATAATATCTAATGTAACACACTGCATATTTCAATGTTGATAAGCTTATATTAAAAGTAAACATATAAAGTCTTCACTAGTTTTAAAAATAATACTACTAAATTTTCTGCATATTATCCAGCATACATAAACTTTTCATTCAGTGTCCAAAAACAAATGAATCAAAAATCCAAGCACAAGCAAACAAACCCACACATATGATATTAGGCTATCCTTTAAATCATACAGCATAGTAATCATTCTTTGTGTGTACATTAATGAATGAAAACTAACATTACTTGCCTAGTTTCATCTAGTTTTTTTTCAGTCCACAAGAAAATGTATGCATATTGAAAAACACAACTTCACACATGAATCAAAATAATCTGCTGTGGTTTAATCTCTTACCATCATCTGCTTCATCAAAATCTGCATAAATATATCTCATATTGGTTTCAGAGTTTGTAATTAAATAAAAACAAAATCCAAATAGACATGATAGGACAAAACTTGATTGTAATATTCCAGATAGTTAAATCAGTAGTGTATTTTGGTAGCAGGTGGGAGAGTAGAAAGATGGTACTAAATTTTACTAACAGAACCAATGAATTGATCACAGGTTGTGCTGTCTGGCATCAAAATTTATATAAGACTAACAGCAAACTAATTTATATTCCAATACTTATAAATCCATAACAATATTGAAAACACATGAAATAAAGATCTGTTTTTGTGCAAGTTTTTATTAAAAGAAATATATTATTATCCACTGAAACTAATTCCTATATTAGCAACTGGTACATGACCAGGTGCAAGTTTTAGTATTATTCACAATGGCAGAGTTAAAATAAATTTTGGTGATGAAGGCTTAGACTTTAATGGTTTTCTCTTCTAATAAAGGATGACATATTCTACTAATGTGTCTACAAATTAGATGTTACAGGTTAGTAATATAGTTTTAAGCAAATGTTATTTGTTATATCAGTACCAGGTATCTAATGAATAGTGAAACACAGTTCTCCCAATTTTCGACAATATGAATCAAACATGTAACTCGTCAAGGTTATTTAAACTGATAAGCCAGCCATTCTGCTACTTTCCTAAAATGGTATTAATTTGTCTCTTGTCTTATCATTGTAGAAATACAAACTGTGTCAGAAAACATCAGTGCATAAATAAAATTATTTTAAAATGATGTCCGAAAATTACTAGGCATGAAAAAATTATTTTGTCAAAAACATTTTGGTTTTGTAAACAGTGTCCGAAGATATACAGAAAATAGGACATATGCTTATAATTCTGATTTTACAAGTTTCTATTACTCCTGTGTTTGACGGTTCATGAACATTGTTCTCTCCAGGATATGCAATTGTGTGAATCCCTGCTAAATTTAATGAATTCCCTTTAAAAATGAGTAAGCATGCGACAATCATCCACAGTAGATTTGCCATGAGCATAATGAAACCTGTAACATTCATTATTATTAACAAACCTCACTATGATCAAGCATTTAAGTTCTGGATCTACTGCCAATGCATGCAGACAATCATGTGCAAAATTAACAAACCTATGACCCTTTATTACTAAAACTGAGTCAAATTTTCAGTACTTCAAATTAACCAGTATTTGCATCAGCATATGTACAACCAAAGTAAAAATTGTGCAAAGAATCAATGCATGTTACAGTCATAATATACTGATATCCATTTATCAGATGTTCAATACTTTAGTTCAAATGCAATACTGGACCAACACTGTGTGAATGCCTGATGAATGGATGTCATTTGCCAGCCTGTGCTTCAATATTTTAAATGTGTTGGGTATTGATCATTCTCATCAGTTTGACTTTGGCTGTATTACGATAATGAATTCAAACACATTCATCGTTTTTATCTGTGTATAAGACACACCCAACGGCAGTTAACATAAGACTCAGATTTACTGTTACAGATCCCAGTTTCACTATAGTTTTCTCTGAGACCCTCTGCAGCTTTAACCCCTTTCTAGATCAATCTAATTAAAAGCATAATATTGCTGAAATCTGCATGAAATGATTTGATTCTTTCAAATATTTTTGAATTTTTAAACCAACCTTCCGTATCTCCATGCAAACACTATCGTATCTATTTCCACTCCAAGTGAACAGTATAGTGAATATTAACCCTGTGACATCTTAGTCCATGTGACTTGGGTGTTTGTTGACTGCAGTGATTCATCACATACATCTAGTTTTGGGTTAATGAATCAGTTTGTGCATGAAGGAGTAAACTACGTTATGCCGTTTCACTAGCTTTGGATACCAGTGACCAGTTATCAAATTGGGTCATTTCTATGGTAATCACCCCTTCTCAAAAATAGAATAATCTGGCATCCCAGCATATATTTTAATGAACCTAGTCATGACCGCTAAGAGGTTTTTTGGGTTCCAAATTAATGGCATGGGTAAGGCTGTAACATGTACATGTATAAGCAACTTAGTTTTGTTTACTGCCTGTAAACATTTACAAAATTGGCAAACAAGTAAACGAACATGCATGTGGCTGTAATTGATGCAGGAACAACATTTCCAATTAAATTATATATTAACACATCTTTGCTTAAGAGAATTGTTTAGTAGGATTTTTGTGTTAATTCTTTTTTTAAAGCTTGTATCTATGATTTTCACATCGAATGTGGCATCGCTTGGAGAAGAACAGAAGTTAATGAGAATTAGTTATAGCACACATTACACAACATTACACATCAGGTTCATTTACTGATAATGCTGAAAAATATTTCTTTAAACTACAGTATTTATCCTTAAATGACATGTTTTTTAACAGAACCTTTTATTAGTAACATTTAAAAACAAAATACTGACTAGTTTCTTGTCATTGCAGATCCTAAAAAAATCCCAATCGCATGTCCAGACAGTATGTCCGGATCCATTATTGACTTTTCATCATGTACACATATGCAGCATTAAGAAACAAAATCACTATAATCATATGAATGTTTTGCTGAAATTTTCCAATATATTCAACAAAGACATGTCTTACAAACTGAACCTGTCATAATACAAGGTGAAGGTCATAGAGCAAATGAAACAATCACAAGTTGATCGTGGTACGGCATGCACATTATAATAACTGTCAGCTGTTCATTAAGGTAGACAGGGGGATAAGTTGAGTTTCTAATTGTTTCAATTAAACGGCATCGTTTCAGTTATTGTAAATCATGTTCACATTTAGACATTTTGGTAAATGTTGCAGCCTTGGATGTGGGATTAACATTAGCAAAGCTGTTCACATGGAGCGGAAATGAATATAATAGAGATATTGAAGGTTGTTTTAAAAATTCAAAATATTTTAAAGAATTTAATCATTTTCATGCAAATTTTAGCAATACTGTACTTTTCTTTATTCAGAGGTAGACAGGGGTACAAGCCAGAGGATATCTGAGAAAACTATAAACATTCCAAATTTTCTTCCTCAACGGGTTTTTTCCAATATATTTCAAGCAGGCATCAAGAATTAAACCACAGTTATAATATCCTGCATTTTCCAGAAATTGGTCTTGCTTTATCTTGGAGGAAAAATGTAGGTTTTCCTCAAATAAAAGGAATTCCTGTGTTTTTCAAGAATAAAAGGATTCCTAGATATAAAATGTTTAAACAAAGGAGTTACTTTTCATCACTTGAATTACATCTATCTCTCACAAACATCCCAATATTGTCAGAAATATAATAAACAAATTAATTCAAAATCTCAGTTTGAGGAAAATTTTAGTAAAACTGGAGCTAGGCTCCTCACTAACTTTTCCTTATGATTTAACGCAAATAATGTAGACACTCATCTGATGGCACATGATGCAACTGTAGATCTCGGTCTAAATTGTTTGCAGTTTGCTGTACATGATAAACAGGTAAATATAGTGGACATGATAAACAGGTAAATATAGTGGACATGATAAACAGGTAAATATAGTGGACATAATCACAGTTTACCTCTTGGCTGATCAAGAATTTCCAGAGCAATGACTCTATATAGTAATTTGTTCCTCCAACAACAATGGGCACCTTCTTCTCCTTGAGTAAACAGTCTATCTGTGTGAAGCAAAAATAAGATGGTTTTAAGTTAATATTTGTTTTTACAACATACTATTATTGTTAATTTATAGGTCTTTAAAACTAGACACAAAAACAAAAAGTCAGATATATAACTATTATTATGTATCAAATTTACAATTAATTATATTACTGTACCAATAAAATCAGTGAAAAATTAAAAGATTTTGCCAAAATTAGGCAAAGATAATCTTTTGACACTAGAAACTTTAACACAGTGATCAAGTTTTATAAAGATACATGAATTATGAATACAGGTCTCAAAAATTACTACTAATTGGCTAACCCATGGTCAGTGATTTTGCCAACAGATCACTAAAACCCCAGCTGTTGCTAATCCATTGGAGCAGTGAAAAATTTCTATCATAACAGTTTACAAATGGTCTTGTGTTGGATGTATCACATAAAAACGTGAGACTCCATTCCCTTTCATGGTTAATTGGTCTGTTTTTTGTGTTAATTAAATACTAATAACATCCTGTACTTAACAAGGTGCAATAAATGCCCACAGTGGAAACTGACAGGTGTTATTCCACACATCAAGTAAATTCAGCTGAGTATTGTCAAAAGTCTTCACGCACATGGAAGTAGCCTGATGTACTAGCCCCAAACACTGATTTCAATATGGATGATGGCGAACGATTTAGGTATGTGGTTAGCATTGGCCAATCGGAAAAGTTCGCATTGGCCAATTCAACAAATAATCCAGAATTATACTGAAGAATGTGTTTTAATATTTATATCATTGTTGATAAACATTCAATGCATTGTGCAGTGAAAATTGAAAAGATGTGGAAGTTTAGGCAATATGCACAACTGCCATCGAAATGTCAGAAATTGGATGATGACAAGAGACAGCACGATCATAAGGCTGCAATGTTGTGCTCTTTCTACATTGAGTATTCGGAGAAATAAGAAAGTGCACAGGGTTCTTCATTCATTGATGGGTGTAAAACTTTCGTAGATCATCCCTGGAATCACACTAATGATGGTGCTAATTATCTCACCAGACATCAAGGATTATAACCCAAGAGATGCCATCAAGCTATGGCATGCTACTGGACCAAGATACTGAAGGCCAGAAACTAGGCCTTGTGGATCTAGATCTGATGATGAATCAGATACAGAAAATGAACTTGTAATTTTCTCTGAGTCTTATTTATGAAATACAGCATTTATTGTTTTGAGTTGATGAGTTGATGTCAATGAATAATTAATGCTGATTTAGAAACTGAACTGGCTTCTGTTTTATTTTCACAGAACCAGTGAAATTTAGGCAGTATCAGTAAAAATTTGACTATGGTGATCCTGTGGGTTAGTTAAAAAAATCCTAATTTCAATTGCTGTGAATATCAGGTGATACGTTCATATTCTGCACTCTAACAAAGATTTTATAATCAATTATGATATGGGGAAATAACACATACATTAAATCTGGCTGTGTATTCCATTAATGTCAAATCACAATATATTAACATCAATAAAATTTAGCAACATAAAATGTTGGTGGCAATGGTTTTACCCTGTTTATTAACAAAAACAAACCCTGCTTATCAACAAAAACAATTGTGCTTACATGCTATGCTATGTCAAAACAAACATGAAGTGAACAAATAGCAAGTAACAAAAATCACTGCCAACTGAAAGAGATGTTGAAATGAAACTAGACAAAACATAAACTGCAGTATTTTTAAAAAAAACATTTTATTTTTCAAGTTATGTGTATTGGCAGGAATTTTATTAGCGATCCAAATCCGAGCAGTGTTTCACATAAAGTCGTAAAGTTGTATATCACCCCGTGCAATATTTTGCTTAATTTTGCTCATAAATAACAAAAGATAAAACACAAATGAACATATCACTTTATTCCACCACTCATTTTGTAAATTTATATTTTAAAAAATGTATGGCATATAACAACGTATGTATTCCTCTAGGAGGTTGCACAAGTGTAAATCAAGGTTTTAGGTGTATATCTGCTCTCTTTAGAGTAACATCATGGAATTTTTTTATGTTTGACCCCAATTCTGGAATTGTCTGTCCAGATGTCTGTCCAGATATCATATGAAGTATGGTCTTTTCAGCACAAAATGTTTGCACAAATAAAATGTTATTGAAAATTAGTTTACTCACTTCATTTACTAAAATTGTGTACTCACTAATATTTTGTGACTTACCACATTTGTTGATGTTTCTTATTTCAAACCTTTGTTAGAGCAAGAAAGTATTAGTCAAATATTAGTAGGACAATAAAGACCTGTTACTGCAAAGGGTTATTTGATTAGTTTACAAATAACCCTTTTGTATAGTACATGTACCCATTTCTACAGTAAGCAGGGGCCAACTGATGTCATCAAAATTGTTCCTCTTGCTGATGCAAAGTTGCACATTCACTATGCACAAAATGTAATGGCTATGCTACTTTTGTGCTGGTCTAGAATGTTGTTAAGTGCAGTTCAGTGAAATCGTAATGTGTAATCATGCACCCACAGTAATACCTTTACCTTGGCTAGATTACACTCAACATGACAGGTGGCACTTTGGGTCTAATTACATTGCTACTGGATTGCATTATTAGACTCTGTCTTTAAAGGGCTCACAGTATGGTGGCAACTTAACTTATATACTCACATATAAGCCAGGTCCAAATGCAAACAACATAGACCCTGATGTGCCGTCGCATAATGCGCCAGCAGATCAGGGTCTATGTTGCTTGTTCTACTGGTTAGTTCTTACAAACTGCATAGACCCAGATCTGCCATCGCATTATGCGATGGCAGATCTGGGTCTATGCAGTTGGTATGGGATTATACGTGAGTTTATACGGTAACTTGCCTTATTTAATTCACAATTTAACAACACAGAGCACAGTGTAGCAGCATCTTTTTTTTAGGTTTGACTACAATTGCAGTATCTGTATATTACACACTACAATGGGAAGCAAATCAGTGGCACCTACACAGAAATGAGTGGAAAACAGCTGATATACTTTATGTGTACTGAAAAATATCCCAGGATTTCTTTTTACAAAAAGATAAGGCAAAAATAATATTAAGTACTATAGGTAGAGCTCTATTGCGGAAGTCCACGACAGTATTGTTATACTGAAGAGGGCTGAGGTAGTCCAGGAGGTGATGTGGGCATATCTGTCTCTCCTCAGCTGTCACTTTGTTGGTGATGATATCCAAGCCTTTGTAAATCTACAAATACAAAAATGAAAAACTGATCTAAGAAAAAATATACAGTTCTCCGTTGTTATATCATGGCAGATGGAGTCCATAAATAAACAAAACACCAGTAAAAGATATAGTGATAATTTTAAAATATGTAAATTAAATATATTTTATCACTTTATGGTATTTGTGCATTAAATTGTGTCAAAGAAAAATTCACATAAAAAAAACAGACATACATACATGCAAAGAAAGAAGAACAGATGACCAAACAATACAAAATTCTTCATCATTTGTATTATATAGCAAAACATTCAGTCATACACAGTCATGTGAATACCCACCCATAAAACCATATGAATACACACAAAGCCACATGAATACCTACACAAAAAGCCACATGAAAACCCACACATAAAGTCACGTGAATATCCACACATAGTGCCATGTGAATATCCACATATAAAGCCATGCAAATACCCACACATAGAGCCATGTGAGTACTGCCACACACAGAACCATGTGAGTACTGCCACACACAGAACCATGTGAGTACTGCCACACACAGAGCCATGTGCACACACAGAGGCATGTGAGTACTGCCACACATGGAGCCACACTTGGCTGAACAAAGACCCACACATGGCTGTTAAAGGATGTAGACTGCTTTCTTAATTTCTTTATTGGATATATCTAAGTCAAAGATAGTCAGAACCTTATAAAATGGAAGGGGGGCATTTATTTAGTAGAATATGACATGCACTTTATGGGGAGGTAGATTAATAATCAATCTAAAGGATGGAGTAAGTTCACTAATGCAGGGAGGTAGATTAATAATCAATCTATAGGATGGAGTAAGTGCAACAATGCAGGAAATACTCAGGCTGAACAAATGTTTATCAGAACGAACCAAAATGTACATATAGTAATTTTTGAAAAATATACTCTCAAGTTTTAATAACTTCTATCTCGTGAGAGACTAAATTGTTTGAATTTTCAAAGAGTGTATGTAGGTAGATAAAGTGGATAAAAGGAAACAGTTTGCATGTTTGTTGTTAATGCCTTCCAGGATTTTGACTCAGATATATTTTTACTGGATTAGTCTTGTTCATTCTCATCGAAATTCCTTTGCAGTTTATAACGAAAGTTTTCAGAAGAATTGCATGTGTTTGACCCAGTAAATATCTGAGCAAATATGAAAACGTGTACAAAAGTCTACAACAGCAAACCACGAGTTATGGCTAGATGATATATTTTTCCCCACACATTCATTCAATTCTCAATGCTGCTTTAACTTTCTTACCAGCTAAATCCCAAACTGAAACTGAACACTTAATGAAAATCAACCTGTACTGCCAATGTCTTCAACACAGGCAAAGACTTTTCACGTGATCATGTAAAATTTGGTGACAGTGCTATAATAACGAGTGATGTATCTGTATACATTTTTATATTGAATAAGAACATTAACTGAACAACAATTTAGTGTCACTGAGAACTACTTGTATGAATTTACTGAAGTAATTTAATCAAACTTCATGAAAATGTCTATAACTGTTGTAATAAGTAAATAATCAAATAATACCCTGGGACCCCAGAAAGTGCAAAAGGCTACATAAACACGAAAGCTAAAAAACACCTTGTGTACTCGCTTACAATTAAAGTCTGTCTGCAAACATAGACCCTGATCTGCTGTTGCATAATGTGCTGGCAGATCAAGTACATTGCAGTTGAACTCGACTTATCAGCGAGTATTCGACGGTAGAGTGAACGAGTCTATTATAGCAGAGTGGTATGTGATTGGCTGTACCTTACTGAAACTGCCATATCAGCACATTAGTGTCTTATCTATCACGACTGGAACGCTATGGCCAAATCGTGAAATGAAAACTTAAAAGTGGTTTACTTAGAGTAAGCTCAACTTTTTGCCAACTACATTTTACAGACGTAAACACATTTGATTCATTTTCTTGTCTACTGTAATGGTTTCGATTTTTTATATGACCTGCATGGAATCTGCACTAATAATTTCTCCATTGAAAATTCGCCCTAGCTCTAAAGCCAGCTTTGATTTGCCAGTTCCAGTAGAACCTAGAATGACAACCACGGGAATACGACAGGGCGCAGCCATTTTAACATCTGGCTCACAAGACGCTTTTAAAATAGATAAGATTGAGCGCAAAGCTTCTTTTCCGGTTCAGATTGCGCCGAACTCGAGTAATGCTTGAATTATTCCCCTTCCCTTGCTGAGTGTTAAACTACCCCTTCTCGCTGATCAAATAGAAAAAATCTGCGCGATTTAAACTTTCATAGGTTTCAAACTGTATATGTGTTCCTTTAGTCAAATATAATGGCATAACTATTTTAAATTCATCCATCATTCTGTCTCTATTTCTTCTAATATATTTGTTCTGCTTTTTTCTTTCTTTCTTTTTTTTTTTTTCATAAAAGAAAAAGTACTACTGTTCCATCTTCCGACAACCTATAGTGCTGAAAACACCAAAATCTACCCGATGAGTAAACAAATAAACTTCTCACTTGTATCGGATCGTTGATGACCAAGCAAAAGGAACGTTCAATAGTTTTAAACTTAATACTGAGCTCGTTATCTCAACACAGATTAATTTAACCAGTTGATAATAAATAGATTTATTATATTATTTGTGGTTTTGAGGCATTAAATCTTGATTAACACACTAATCTTGGTTTACAACAAAAGCAATTTTCGCGTTTATATTTACTATTTACGCGGCGAGATCGTTATATCAAATTTATCTTTCTATTACTCAAGACCCTTAATTATTTTGACGACAGGGAATACTTTTTAGACTTTCTTGTCTTTTCCTTTCTTACTTCTTTCATACCAACTTTCTTCTATACATTTATTAATTTTTATTTCTTCCATTTCTCTGCTGGCTAGGGTATGTAGAATATGCCCCCCCCCCCCCCCGTATGTTGTAAGAAGCGACTAAAGGAGACAAGAGGTGTGGTGAAACAGGGGTTATCACTCCGAACTCGCAACCGAAATGGTGCAGGTTCGAATCCTACCATCGGATCAGACTGAATAGGCTACCATGGTGTGTCCTTGGGCAAAGTACTTTATTACTTGTGTTGATGTGCGGTAAAACACCAAAACAAAAAAAAACTTTTACTTTCTCTCATTCTCGGACGGATAGTGAATATTGCGAATACCAACAAGAATCACTAAGTAAGAGCAAAAGTTTCCATCAGTTGCCCATATGACCCAAAGAAAAGAAAATCTGGGACTATCAGTCACCCGTTTGGCCCAAAGAAAAGAAAATCTGGGACTATCAGTCACCCGTATGACCCAAAGAAAAGAAAATCCGGGACTATCAGTCACCCGTATGACCCAAAGAAAAGAAAATCTGGACTATCAGTCACCCGATATGACTCAAAGAAAAGAAAATCTGGGACTATCAGTCACCCGTATGACCCAAAGAAAAGAAAATCTGGACTATCAGTCACCCGTATGACCCAAAGAAAAGAAAATCTGGGACTATCAGTCACCCGTATGACCCAAAGAAAAGAAAATCTGGACTATCAGTCACCCGATATGACTCAAAGAAAAGAAAATCTGGGACTTTCAGTCGCCTGTATGACCCAAAGAAAAGAAAATCTGGGACTATCAGTCACCCGTATGACCCAAAGAAAAGAAAATCTGGGACCAGGATTAATACGATATCTTATAAAGATTACAAGATCCCCGATAACTTCATGATTTTGTGTGTGAAAATAAAAAATTATAGTTGAACTAGCAAAACAAATAACAAAGTTTAAGTTGAAATACCGTATATACTCGCTTACAAACTGAGTCCAACGGCAAACTGCAGTTTGTTAGGAGTAATCAGTCGAACAAACAAGACAGACCCTGATCTGTCGGCGCATTATGCGACGGCAGATCAGGGTCTATTTTGTTTGCAGTTGCACTCGACTCATATGCAGGTATAAGTGGTAAATAGTGGTGACTCCTTCGAATATCCCGTATCATTCGAATAAAGTGTCTCATTGTCTGTTTGCTGTAGGCAGTAAACTAACCTGTTACCTGTTCAGTCTAATAAGCCTAGCACTACTAGTGCTTTCAATGCACTATTGAAACAAGGCGATGATAAATGATGATAAATGATGTGTGTTTTTGCCCGTGGCGAATTTAAATTGCATAACTACCAAGAAAACAGTAGCCTACAAGGATTAAACAATATCTTCCAAGTCTTGTACAACAAAATGATCTTGCCTGCTATGGACAGAAATGAAACTTTTTTGTATACCACAATTACATAAAATCTTGTATGATACAAACCAATAATTGTAATCACTCGTGCATGTATTCTTTGCTAGATAAAATTGGACGTTGTAATTCATATCTTGAATGGTGCACTGGACAAAAGGATATAATATTACATCAAAAAAGTTAAAAACAGAGTCTTAAATAAATAAAACAAGAACGCCTAAGATTGCGACTTTAAAGAAATTAAATAAATGGGAAATTTCACAGCCATCCCAGTTTAACCACACTAGTAGAATATTATGTCATCACTGGGTGGATTGCGTTGTAAATAGATATGCAGTTATCCGAGCACTTCAGCGAAGAGCGGGAATATTTTCGTTGCCCCGTGTGTTCGCCTGTCTGTGAAAAAGTTTGTAATCTTACCTCCTCCCATACCGCTTGGAACAATCTGATGGAACTTTGTAGGCTAGATATGTGGTTGGTGTAGGTGAGCAATAAGGTTTACTTTTTCATCTGACCCATTTTTTGAGAAATGTAATTAAGCATTGTCAAAAAAGAAGGGGTGGGGATGGTGAGAACTCATCGCGTCTTTCCTACATCGGTAAGAGGATTTTACTTAAACTTTGTAGGCTATATATGTGGTTGGTGTAGATGCGCACCAAACTGTACTTTTTTCCTCTGGCCCGTATTTTGGGACATTTTTTTAAAAATTGTAAAACAAGGGAGTATTTTGGGAATTCAGTCGCTTATCTTCCAACGTCAGTTGAAGAGTTGTATTAAAACTGTGTAGGCTAGATATGTGGTAGGTGTAGAAGTTTTAATTTTTTTCCTCTGATCCAATTTTTTGAACATTTCTTGAAAAAATTTGAAAAAAGGGAGATATTTCGAGAATTCTGCCTGTCATTGCCTCTCCTCCTACACCGGTTGTTGAATTGTATTGAATCCCTGTAGGCTAGCTATATGGTTGGTGTAGATGTGCAATAAAGTTTTACTTTTCTCGTCTGGTCCATTTCTTGAAAACTGTCAAACAATGGTCATTTTTGGGAAGTCAGTTCGTCATCGCTTCTCCTCCCACATTGATTGGAGGATTGTATCGATACTTCGTTGACTAGATCCAGACATGTATCCAGAAATGGGAGGAGCGGTACGTAAACAAGGGATCTGTGAGGTGGAATCCCTAGTGGGGGCCAAGCTCCGAAAGCACCTGCATTTGAAGCGTTTCCAGGGCATAATTTTGACATCTAACTGTAAAGAAAACATACTCTAGAAAACATATCGAATGCTACGCCCTAATTTTTTATTATTATTTTTTTTTTTGGGGGGGGGGGGACGGGAGCGCTGGCTCAGCCCCTGAGATTTATGTTTGGTTTAGATGCGTAATATGATTTTACTCTTCTTCTCTGCTCCATTTCTGGGGAAATGTCTTGAAAAATTGTCAAAAAGGGGACATCTTGTATATTACTTTTTCCTTTGGCGGGGGGGGGGGGGGATATTTCTTGAAAAACTGTCCAAAAAGGTAGGGGGGGGGGGGCATATTGGGAATTCAGTTCGTCGCCGCACAATGCTTGGAAGATTTTATGGATACTTTGTATTTTAGATATGTGGATGGTGTAGATATGCAATAAGGCTTTACTTTTTTTCCGCTGGCCCATATTTGTAGACATTTTTTAATACATACATTTGTCGACAAAAAATGGGGCGGGGGCATTATCAGGATTCAGCCCGTCATCGATTCTTTTCCCACACTGCTTGCTATATTTTATTGAAACTTTATTGGTTATATATGTGGTTGGTGTAAATGCGCAATAAAGGTTTTGCTTTTTTTCCTCTGGCTTATTTTGAGGGATATTTCCTGAAAAATAGCCGAAAAAGGGTGAATTTTGAGAAATAAGCTTCGCATTGCTTCTCCTGTTAAACTGTCTGAAGAATTTTATTATCCCTGCACGTCAGTGATTGGTTTGGTTTGGTGTTTTACGGCACAGCAGCACAAGTAGGTTATTTAGTTTCGAGGCACTTGGAGTGAAGTGCCTTGCCCAAGGACACTCTGCGGTAGCCGACCCGGGGCTGATCCGATGGTAGGATTCGAACCCGCACCCTTTCAGTCGCGCGTCCTGCACACTATGTCTGTTCATCCATATTTCCGACTGTCGGTCTCTCCATTTGTGACAAAAACTTGTCATCGCTTCTTCTTCCATACCGCTTGGATTATTAAATGAACCTTTGTAGGCTAAATATGCGGTTGGTGTAGCGTAATATGGTTTAACTTTTTTCCTCTGGCCCATATTAAGGGAAATTTATTGAAAAATTCTCGAAAAAGGGGCAATTTGAGAATTCAGTTAGTAATCGCTTATCCTCCCACACTGCGTGGATGATTTTATTGAACTTTGTAGGCTATATGTGTGATTGGTGTAGATGCGCAATAACGACATTTTTTTTTCTTTCTTTTTTTTAAAAACAAATTCCTCTGGGGATAGGCATGTGTGTGACTGCGTGTACATCTGTTCAACATTTGTTTTAGTCTAACAGCGAGGAGAAATGTGGTCTTTTACAAAGGGTGTCATATGTTTACCGGTCGTTTTTTTTTTTGTTTTTTTTTGCCTCGCTTGTTGTGAATGTCGAGACGAGGGTATCATTTTACTGGCGGCGAGCATGCAGCCGGCGTCAAAAATATTCTGTTCAAGTTTTTTGAAGTCACAACTTTTTGCTGCATTCAAGGTAGACTGGAATAATATTACTATATACCAAAAGAACATACCCTAACAAACTGACCAGCGTTATTAGCACAAAGCTACATCAGTATAACAGAGTTATGGGCGAGACAGCGTTTCGCGTATCCCATGTTTAGTTTTTGCAGTTATGGCGAAAATACAGCGGCTAAAAGAAATATACTATAACTCTTTAAAGCAGCTTTGAACAGTATATGGTCCATTTACAAGATAATAATTCGAGCTTTATTCAAAAATACGTTGGCATGTTTTTGTTAACTTGTAAATAACTTATAAGTCGAATAAACAAACGGCTTCCTCCAAACGGTTTTATTTTATGGGATGGGATATAAATAGGCCTATAACCGCTTTCCAGGAAAAGCGTCCTTCATACCTGTTCAAAACTGAGAACGCGTGCATTTTGAATGTCCTTTTTTTTACCTGTACACAAATGGACAATGTGTTTGGTAGGTTATGCAATCACTGCCATACACTTGCACGACTGCAACTCCAAATTATAACAACTCGAGTAACCTGTGACGAAGTACAAAAAATGTATTGCAGTGTCAAATATGCATGTACTTTGCTCGTTCTGAAATGTGAACTACCGTTCAGGTAATCAAATATGGAATTCAAGGCCACAAACAAGACATACGTAGGTTGGTTAGATCACGTGGGAATGCAGAGGGAAGCGCATTCATAAAAGGGAGAAATACGATCTGTCGCTTTTGATAAATTGGGGACATACAAATAAACAAAAACGTTCATGTATTATATATATATATATATATATATATATATATATATATATATATATATATATATATATATATATATATATAAAATGTATAAAATTCGTCGTCCTGTACCTACACTAATTGTATAACGTATAGACAATTGGCCAATGCTTTATCCAAGTTAAAGATTGCATTACTATGTATTATCTGACCCACTGGGAATTAAAACCAAAATGCTCTCCACACACACACATATATATATATATATAGACACACAGACGTGTACGTTTTGTTCACGATATACTTGTAAAGTTCGTCTGCAGGTGTTTTACAGCACAGAGAGAAAGGGGGAGTCTTTCAAATTTGTATTTTGGAGAATGAACGTAGTTTTGTACACGATATTACTTGTCAGGTTCGTATGGAGGTGTTTTACAGCACATAGAATGCACGTTTTTCACCGTTTAACATGTGTTAGTACACTACAACATGGTACACAGTATAGTATTCTAGTGAAAAGCGTTTTGTTCCAAAACTTGTGCAAGTCCCATTACGTGCATGTTTACATTATCGACCAGTTTTGGCCATGTGGGTAGTAACGACAGATCGAGTTTGAATTACAGCATAGTATTACAGGAGTGGCGTCCAGTCAATAACGTTCCAGTTGTGTTTTCCTCATTATTTATTAAATTGTACAGTCAGGTAGTTGAGCGTCAATACTGTTGTAATGCATAGCAGTCTTCTAATGAAAATCTTATAATTTTTACTTGCGTTGACGATTTTATATTATCTTTCATTTACCGTTCTTCGACGGAGATCTTCGTCATTACAATCCTTCAACGGCAATCTTCGTCATTACAGTCCTTCAACGGATTTCTTCTTCAAGGTTCAGAATAGTTACTTCAACGTGCAAGATGTGAGGTTGTGATTCAGTGTTATTTGAGTTCTTGAAAGATTCTAAATAATAATTGGAAGAAGAAAAAATCGACGAAATTATATCCTTGAACCATATACAAGTTCCACATTTCAACGAAGTGTCATGCAACCATCAAAGTCATGATCATGTAAATTCTTTTAAAAAAGCATATTTCCGACAACTTAAAATATCTTGTGCATCTTTCCAGTCTAGTATTAAACCCCACCGTTGTAAACCGTAAGGTCCGTGTAACTATTACTGGTACTGTCGCTTCAACGTTTGTTTCCTTAGTTGTGACAAATTTCGTTTTATAATTTTTCCATAAAAGATCGATTCCGCTGGGAGGTGTGCGAGTGAGAGATCGTGTGTACATGCACCCGTAATCAGTACTTGACACAAATGCAGTGTTCTTTGCTAGGCAACTTCCCCCACTTTACAATCTTTGCACATTTTTATTACGACAATTTAATTGGTTAGTTAAATCATTCAACCACTCGTCTTCTGCAACTTCCAAAATACCGTCGAGAGCTACCGCAATTGGGAAGTGAAATGGCCACAGTGGGCATCCTATGTAAAAGAACTCTTGATACGCCCCCTCACTATTGAATGTAATTCCACTCCAAGTACCGATTGGCCCCATGACTCACATTCTTTCCCGCCAAAACGTCAGGTCATACAAATGTCGTTCTTTTGTGTTCTATTTTAAGTAGTTTGTTGCTAACGGGTAGTGATTAGGAGTTTAACCTTTCTACGAGACTTTCTGTAACCAGTCGACGGGTACGAGAAAAATATTTTAAAGAAAAAAGAATGAAACAAGACCATATATCAACTTCAAAAAGTAGTATTATTTATACATGTATATAGAATATTTGCTTTGTGACAAATGTGAAATGTATTACACGCATGGAAGCTGTGAAAAGCTGTCAACTCCACAAGAAGAACTTTTGCTGAAGCAAAAAAAAAAAAAAGATACAATTTTAACAAAAAGCATTTTTTTAAAAAAGATCAGCTACCTGCTGTGGTACTAAAATGTAAATGTTGCCATCAGGTTGTTAAAAGAATAAAACTGCATTGTGAAAAATTTAAACTAAAAATACTCTTGTCACTTGCAAAGTAACATCAACATGAATTTAAAAGTGTTAAATCCCTTTCAAACTCGTTAAAGGTGAAGTACTTTACATAATGCCTATTCTGGGTTTCAGCAATTGTTTTGAAAAGTTCCACTGAATGCCATGTCTCACCTGCTCTGCCAATGCATAACCCACAAACCTTACAATGTCACTATAGCAAGAAAAGTAGGTTACTGATCTACTTTTGCCAATGTTTTAGTACACAAGTCATGACTGTATAGGCAACAGTGTTGTAATACACATTAATTCATGACTGTATAGGCAACTGTTTTAGTACAAGATAATTCATGACTGTATAGGCAACAGTGTTAGAGAAACTGAGCTAAATGCATAAATGTAATCACTGGTACATGAAAAAAAGGTCACTAGCCTTGCCAGCAAATTAACACCATCCAGTTTCAGGAATGCACATACAATGAGAAAATGAGGTAACGCAAAAATTGTATACCAATGATTAGGACAAAAAGTGTCAGAAAATGCAATACCCATCTCTCACCTACACTCCGCAAATCTGTCTACATCCATGACTGGAGTAGTAACAAACATCACTATTCAACAAGTTCAGGAAGGATCTTTTGAACACGATCCGAGTAAACCAAACTGATGGCAACATAATGCATTCACTCGCATTTAAAACGGTCAAAATTCTCCAATATAAACTTGCATATAGGCTAGTTGATTAATGTTCTATTTATATTCTGAGATTGGGTGGATGGAATTTTAGGTCTCTATTATTTATCCAAATAACGGTTTTATTACACAGCAGTGGTCCCCAATTCTGTGCCTGCGAGTGCCATGGCGCCCACCAAGGTTTTTTTATGTGCCCATGGTAGAAGTTATAACGAATAATAGAAAATAAAACAATAATGGGCCAAGTTAATTGGTTGGTGCCCGCCACTCTCTAATAAACTCAAAAAAATGTGCCAGTAGGCACAAAAAGGTTGGGGACCCCTGTTATACAGCAACTAACTACAAAAATGCTGTTGAAAATTCATCTTTCTCTAATACTAAGAGTAGCACTAAGCTAGAAAACGATTAATAGTTTAAGTTTGGTTGGTGTAACTATACTTCCAGTTCAACAAATGCACATTCATTCACGATATTGTTAAAGGCATGGCCAACAACTGAAACCATAAATATTAATTCCTGGTTTTTCAACATGAAAAAAGAGGAGGAAATATGTAGTTGAAGAGGTTATGCATGAAGGTCAACTAGCTAATATTTAAAATTATGTTTAAATCCATAGAACACTGTGAATTATGAACACAAGAAATCCCTGAACACAAGTTGGCATATAGTACTTGTTAACCCTAATGGGTCCAACTCGTTTAATATCCTCTCAAAGCCACCAACGTCCGTTTCAACTGTTCTTGCTTTCCTTTGAGACTTTCAATATCCCGGTCACATCTTTTGCTCTCAGAGTTTAAACTATGAATATAATCTGCAGCTTTTTTGAGAATAAGGACTTTAGGAGCCCTTTCTTGTCCTTGAAGCTCTGGTACAGAGTCCCTAAGGGAAAAAAAACTCAGTTTTAAGTCTGTTCTACGTTTCCTTTCAAGAACATTGTGTTGAGTCCTTTTGCCTGTTTCACACTCATCTGAATCACTAGAGTTCCGACAAGATTTTAACCTCTGAACCACATGTTTAAAGTCCACAACCTTCTGTCTTTTAACTGGTCTGGGAGAGTCTGATTCAGGTGAACTAGGACATGAACGCATAGATCTCTTCAACGAGTATGAATGCGGTAGACTGTAGAAATGGTCCTCTGTTGATGCATCCACTCTATGTCGAATCAAACTTTTCTGTGCTGGTTTTGATTCAATGGTCAATTTTAAAGTTCCTGAGGATTTCTGGACTTCCTGTTGCTGTTCTTTTTCTATATCAATCGTGATTTTCTTTTTAACCGGTGTTGCAACTGTTTGCATCTGTTGTTTCTTCTCGACTGTGACAACATCAATTTCTTCTTCTGAAATGAAGTATACAAAAAATTAAAATTGTACCATGTTTAAATCCTCTATTTAATTTTAACTAAAATGACAGTTTAAAATAACCTTAAAAACCTAACAGAGGTAAAAATTGTTTAATCACTTAACAGACACTGCTCAGACAAATAATATTAATGCCAACCAACAACAAAATTGAATTGAACTGCAATTTCACAAAACTCGTATGGCAAAGTTAAATCCTTATAGTCCTTGAAAATAATTGACAATTCTTAATGTTACTATGAATATAGAATCTGCAAGCAAATTGACAAAATATCGCACCTGAATCGGAAGGTGTATCAATTCCAAGATTGTGTACTTTTGTCTCTGCCATTGTACCACCAATTGGATAAGGAAAAACTGCTGCTGGATCAACACACTCTGATGCATGAACATCAAAGGTGGGGCGTGAGCAAGAATCGCAGCGTAAACGTTTAATGGTTTGTCCATTTTCTAACTTGGAGTCTGATGGCAAAGCTGTATTTACTTGAGGCCACATGGGATCTTGGATCAAGTTCGAACTTAAATTCTGAGAGGGGGATTGGTCAGCCGTCAACTCCTTTATGAAGTTATCTACTGCCTCTTGATCAAAGAAATCCCCATCACTATTGAATGATACAAGTTCCTTCTCCATATCTATATCCAAATTCCATTCACTCTCCCTGTTAGGCGATCTCGGTGGTGTAAGAATTAACTCGAACTTTTTCCACATTTCATCGCTGGGGATAGCTGGAGTTCGGTAAAACTCTTCATCTGCATTTTCGAAGAAAATCTCGTAGCCATCCATTTCTTTGGGTTTGATGCACTTTCGTGAAGACATACCTAGAGTGATGAAAAAAATAAAGGATATAAAGCTACAAACACAAGCATACGCCACGCCCCCTTACACATCATTTCCTTCTTTATGTCCAAGTATTGAGTAAAGACGCAGTTACTCTCTTTCCACATTATCATTATAGGTCAGCATACATATTAGAAATGATTGGACTACCGACAATATCAGTAATGCGAGAGGTAAAGGTAAGTTGGCAACCTGCCACGTATGTTAAAACCGCGAACCCACGTGAATTCGGCATGGATTTCGTGGCAAACAACCCGGTCATGTTTTACAATGAAGTTACAACAAATCAAAGATAGAAAACTTGTCTATATATTAAATATCAGTTAAAATCCACAATATATATCATACTGTTACATAATCTTTCTGTAACATAACGTACTTGCATCAAAAATTTCACAATTGTAACAGCGACCTTGCGTGGCATGCCTAATTTATGCCGGCTTCGCCATTTGACAGCTGCGCAGATTCACTTGACATTAAATATACAGACAGAAAAACTTGTTAATGAGAGAGACACTAATCCTTACAACAAAAATAGTACAAATAACCTCACCTCTGGCACAAAGCTGTTGATAATTGTTAATTCCCATTAAAATTTAGCAACTGTTTCACTCACTGTCTAGCGTGCATCAACGGCTAGACTGTACCGTTTAGAGTACAGGATATTCTTATGTATTTACGGTCATGAATGCATTAGTATTCATACGCGGGAGGCTGACCTTTCTCAAGGACGAACTTACGCATATCGCCAAAAACGTTAATTAATCCAATTTTTGTCAAGCAACGGCATTTTAAAAAATAAGATAAAAAATTGTTTTATATTTCAGTGGGAACAGAAGCCATGGAAATCTAAATTTGGAAAATTTTGGGAGTCGTTTTATTAGTCGGAGTATTTTCTATGTGAAAGTAAAACGGTCAGATGGCGCGAAAATGAGTGGGCGTGTCCTGAGTTGCAATAAGGCCAATCAGCGGCCTATCGGGCACTGGGGGAGTGGGGAGCAAGCAAAGACCGTATATCTTTCATGAGAAGTTCGATCAGTTGCTGTTACTAAGGACGCTAACTCACCGAACGTAAAATTTGACAACTGTAGTGTCTCCAACGGCTACCATTCAAAAACCCGATTCCATATAGGGCTAATTCATAGACACTGAAATAAAGAGCGCTCAACCTCATTCATAGACACTGAAATAAAGAGCGCTCAACAACGATATTATTTATTTATCGATAGAGAGATATCGAGGTATAGGACACAGAGTTAACAGAATAGTAGAATGTGAACGGCCTTGAACACTGCTGAAGAATGTAAAGTTGTGTGTACAATTGAAAGCTAATTGATATTCGTTTATTACCGTTTTTTTTTACTTAGAAGTACATTCAATTAAAGTATACAAGTTACAGGACACATTCCAAACAGGCATACAGTTGTTTTTAGCAACTGTTACGGTCAGTGTTTAGGCGGCATCCACGCTGTAAATGCCCCAGAGCGACACTCGTTAAAGATCGCCCATTTAAATGATAGCGTTTCTAAGAGTAGCTGTCAAAACCATTAACACTGTCAAAGCACCATTTTTCCCATTTGATTAGTCTAGATAGCGCAAGTTGTAATTATTTTATCCCATGTTGATGTGACAGATTGAGGATGTATATTATCACCATGTTTACATTATATCCGGTTTACACTATAGTGGCGGTAATAAATGTAAACAATATAATTGATTGTATAACTGAAATAATCTTTCTCCAAACTGTCCTAATGTTATGATGGGAAGACAAAAAATACTACTTACTCTCCGCCAGCCCCCCCCCCCCCCCCCTCAATAAAACTAAGAAAAGCCAGTGTATCTGCTAAGATCTTACAAGGCGGTCCAAAAGTTCATAACATCAACTTATTGCTTTGTTTGATCACTATTAACGTGTTCACACTAACCTGATATATATCTGGTATGTATTTAGCCACTACATGTATACGACTTGAGCTGAAGTTAATAGTCCTTTACCTATTCCTATTCCCCCCCCCCCCCCACACAAACATTTTCATAACTTGTCTTTTAGTATACAGCAACATTTAAGTGCTAGAAATGCTTATTTATTATTATCATATTGTATGTGCATTTTACTTTTAATATCTCATTAGCTTGCATCACCGTTTTCAATCTTTTGCATCCATTACTCACGTCAACCAGATCATCATAGTTAAGATTATTGTTACTGAGGACAGAGCTTGAAATATTCGTAATTTTTTGTTGCTAAATCCTCAATATCTCTTGTTCTGATTTGGAATATACTTTCCATGACGATATCTGCAAATAAAATACTGTTTAAACCAAGATGTTATAAGTTCAGCTTTAAAAATAGTACATATGATGCGGAATAATAATAAACGAAACACAAACAAGCAATAATTAGCTAAAGCAATTTGATATATTTATTACTTTTAAATTCAACTTTTGTTTTCTTGAGTATCAAGGTGACAACACAGAGTTTGCAACAACAACAACAACAACAAAATAAACTTTTTGTCGCAGTTAAGGAATAATTCGGAATAATATGTAAATGCGGTCAGCCTGGATTGTAACGTGGTCCTTTGTTAGATAACTACTGTTTGTACAAATTCGCAACCGTTAAAAATACATCTCTGCATGTTCATAAAATAGTTCCATTTGGAATTTTATTACTTGTACTTTTAAGGGTTACTTTTAATTCAAAACTCTCTCTCTCTCTCTCTCTCTCTCTCTCTCTCTCTCTCTCTCTCTCTCTCTCTCTCTCTCTCTCTCCAATCTACCTTAACTTTAACTCAATTACCCATCCGATATTCAATTAAGTGGCGTCGAGAGCAGCCATTGAATATTATCTATGGGACGTACTCTAAAGATAGCAGATTAACCTTCTCGCAAGAACGGTTTTCAAGTAGAATTTTTATTTTTCTGAATGAGATTAAGGCAAGCTTTTCTAACCTTTAATTTCCACGCTCAGTCAGTGACAACTTTCTTTAACATATATATGCTTATCTTGTGAATTAATCTTCTTGGCTATCGACCACCTCGTACAAACGGTGGGAACAAAAACAAATCCGTCCATCTGATAGGAAATTGTAACTGTTTAAAGTCAACAAGCATCTTTTCAAAAAGGTTTGATAAATGACCCACTTTTCGCGTTATTTTACGGACAGACGATCACAATCTTTCACCAAACCCAACCCCGTTTAACACACACGGGCAAGAATAAAGCGAGCACAAATGACCAGAACAAGGAAGGGGCTCGGGTGTTCGTAATATTTTACTCTTTGGGGTCATTGTTTTCGTAAAGCTTGGGGAAGATGGTTATTTGGACAGTTTCCACCAATAAATTTTAAATTTGGCATATTTTCATCATCCATTCCTTTATTTAATTTTTTCTTGTTCTCTTTTTCTTTTATTTTGTCGTTCCTTCTCCTATTATTCTTCATCCTCCAGTTTCTTCTTATAGCGATCAAGGTGTGTATAATGCAACTTTCATAACCATACTAGTTATTTTGGAGTTTTTAATCTATAGTGGACGGTGTACCTAACATTGATAGAAAAACTAGCGTTCGAATCCCGACGTCAGCTATATATTGCGCCCCATCCCGTCACGTTCTTGTTCTACTAATTTTTCTTTTTCAAAGTGTTTATCACAGTCAAAGAAATCTCGAGTCAAATAGGTTCCACGATTTTGACCATCCCTTTGTTCTTGGTGCTTCCGTAGTATACTCTACTATTTGGCTTACTTAAACCTTGTGTAAATCTGAGAATTTCTGAGAAAATGTTTGTCTTGTCACTGCAGTTTATCGTTTATATCTGAGAAGAAAATGTCCTGCATACTAAAATGTCCTTTGGATAATACTTCTAATGCTCTGCGGTATTGTTCCTGTGTAGCTCACAAGTGACAGTCACTGTCGAACAAAGAACTGCCTAGAGCACTGGCCGTTTTATCGGGGTGGATGGCATAGGAGTGGGAGCTGGACATGTTATTGTTGTTGTTAAATTCGGTCCCATCTTTGCTGAAGAAAAAAAAATTAACCCATTGCCCCATACTATTCAATACAAGAAAAGATATGGCAATCAACTGCCATATCTTAAGTTTATGGAAACGGAAATCGTCGAATCGAATTTGAAGACGTTTTATATTAAAATCATGTTTTATCGATAGTAACAGAACGAAATCTTTCACTCAAATAGGAGGTCTGGTTGCGGTGATATAGGCGTTTTAATTTTAAAAGAAGAACCTGCACTGTTAATTTTCCTCCCAGCGTCCTATTTCACAAAAGCACGTGCGTGTGAGGTTTCTGGAAGTACAAAACTCGTGCTATTGAATTCACTCTGTGTAAATCAGTTTGCTAAATATGTGTGCGTGTTACAGGGGGAAAAATGGACACACATTAAAAAAGCATCGTTACTAATTTGTGCTGAAAATCTTATTTCATTTGTAACTTTTGTATTTTTAAGTAGCAATCACACTTCATATTTTAGTAGATATGAGCGATCTTTTTATTTAAAATGTTTATATCACTTTCCATCATAAAATTAAAAAATAGAACTGGTGAGGAGGCAATTAATATTTCTTTTTATTTTATTTATGCAATTTTGAATGAAGCTATACGTTTGGAAATAAGCCAGTCTGCCATATAGGTCTCGACGTATATAAATTATTTTAAAAATGTTAATTTCATCAATCGAGTCTTAATCTAAAACAGAGAGTGTAGAAATAGGTATAAATCTATTTCATCAGACTAACCTACCGTATGTACTCGCTTATAAGTCTGGACCAACAGGAAAACAACATAGACCCTGATCTGCCGTCGCTTAATGCGCCGGCAGATCAGGGCCTGTTGTTTGTTCTACTGATTATTCCTAACAAACTGCATAGACCCAGATCTGCTGGCGCATTATTAGACAGCAGATCTGGGTCTTTGCAGTTTGCAGTTGGATTCAACTTATAAGCGAGTACAACGGTAGATTATCCAGGGTAATAACATAGGGATAAGTTCAATCCAGTACCTGTTGATGTCCGGTACTAAGTGCTGATGAGTTTCCCACAGGGACATTTATTTGGATATGAGAATTCAAAGAAAACAGTTTTAATATTGCAGCTCTGTGAAGTTTTTCATTCCCCCAGCCCCAGCGGGTACTAACTATAAAGCTGGCAAAGTGTCAGGACTAAGAAAGGAACACCCATAGAACCTAACAGTAGGCATTAAACTTGCTTTATGAACAATTAATTTCCTGAGTAAACAGCATTCGAATCATGTGTACAAAAATTAAAAATTAAAAAAAAAGAAAGAGTTACATGACAAGATCAAGGCAATGAAATAACATTACGCTAAAGAAAAAAGAATATATAAATGGAGACAACAGGATTCGAACCGCCACTCTTTCGCACGGCAGATAGACATACAAAAACTGATCATTACAAGTAAATCTCGATTTTAATAAGATTGGGTGGACATGTTAAACACTGCTCTACGGCCGCTGGAAGCACCCAAAGGTCACAAAATTAGTCTTTCCAGCCGATGCAGTCTTTCCATTATTCTTTGCGCTACTTTTGTGTTTGAAATTACAGAACTGGACAATCGGAGCGCCCTGTACAATCTCCGTGAAAAAAATCTCGGATATGTCGCAGGGACAGACATTTTGGATATAATTGATGAAAACAAACTTATCACTGGACGAAATACTACTTCATTGTGATTATGAAATCTAAGTATTGATTTTTACATTTTGTAAAAAAAAAAAAATATTCAAAAGCTACTTTCAGTTAAAAAATATATTTCTAAATATGCATATGTTTATTTGACCTATTATTTACATTCAGGCAATAGATCGTGGTCTGTGTACTTATATGTTAGGCAAGAATTTTGTGCTGTTTGGTTATTTTGGGCCACCCACCCAAAATCAATCCGCTTTATACATTTTGGTTTGACGGAAAAGGCCGATGTTGCTTCTATTGTACAACTGGTAACTTCTTACCTAGACGACCAAATATCTTATACAAATGAGGTTCCAAGTGCACTGCAAGATTACAAGGTGAATTTCTTGAATGGGTCAGAGATTGGTACGTATTTTGTAAACCACACTGTTGCTGTAGTTCACGATTAACATAAGAAATAACAATACTATTGGTAGTTTTTAGAAAAGTACACAGAGAGGACGCCAATGAAATTGCATGAAACAGAGTTACCGTGTTTCCGATTCAAGAAATCAATCCAACTTAAGTGTTTCTCTTCTTTCACGCTTATAATTCAAATTGAAGGGCTCACAGGGGCTCGTATTGTTGCTTACAACTTATCTATCAGTCATACATGTACTATATAATACTACAAGGGAGGACACTTCTCTCCTTTCTGGCGCAACCTATTAAAGAATCGACGCTGATATTTCGAGCTACACATCGCGTGGCGTAATAAATTTGGTACCGATGTTTAGCTCAGGCATTCGACTTTTTACGCCTACACAAAGTTTGACTTACTACCACACCTTTAAGGAATGCCAGACCATTTTCCCACGCTACCGGTCGACATGGCCATGATCGCGCCCGCTTAATATGCAGGTACAACGCACTGAATGGAATTCTGGCCCCTTATTGGTTGACTGAAAATTAGATAATCAGTAGGCGTAGTACGTCATATTCGGTCGACCAATGAGAGTGCCGTATTCCATTCGGCTCGTTGCACTTGCATATTAAGCGGGCGCGATCATGTCCATGTCGACCGGTAGCGTGGGAAAATGGTCTGGCATTCCTTAAAGTTGTGGTAGTAAGTCAAACTTTGTATAGGCGTAAAAAGCCGAATGCCTGAGCTAAACATCGGTACCAAATTTATTACGTCACGCGATATGTAGCTCGAAATATCAGCGTCGATTCTTTAATAGGTTGCGCCAGAAAGGAGAGAAGTGTCCTCCCTTGTAGTATTATATAGTACATGTATGACTGATAGATAAGTTGTAAGCAAGAATACGAGCACCTGTGGAAGGGCTGTGCTAAGAATGAACCAACAGTAAATTCTTTAGAATGATATGTCTGGCCTGCTTCGCCGGTACATAATCCCAAAAAACTTAGCATGACCACTTTAGCAAGAAAGTAGGTCATTAACCAGTTTATTTTTTATCGGTGCTAACATAAATCATCAAGGTAAATGTACACACCAAGTTTCATAACCATACATGCAACAGTGTGTAGGAAACTGAACTACATGTAAAAAAAAAAAAAAAAAAAAAAATTAACATATTAAATGGAAAATAAAAAGTACATGTAGGTCATTTCTGCCTACATGTACCTTCTGCCTGTGGAGATATCAAATGTGAACCCACTCATGACATTTTATGACTGCATATACAAAAGTGTCTGTGATCACATGAGCTTGAAAGGTAGGACACTGTGACCTACTTTTGTCCATAGTTAAGTAGTACAACCCAGGAGAATTTACCATTTATCGATAACTCGATTGGATTGGTCAGCGGTCACTTGGAATTTCACACAATGTAGTCCGATGTATCTGCGTACACACGAGTTTCTGGCGTACTTTGCCAAATTAATTAGGATCGCAGGATAAATCTTACCATAACATGTTTGAAAACTGTATTTCGCTCACGTATCGCCCCTAATTTTACCAACTAACTATGATAATAAAATGTCCACAAATCAGTTTTTGAGTCCAATCAGTCCTATAAAGTGTAGGATAAGCAAGCAGTCGTACATACTACATGGCCGAATGACCGCACACGAGTATAATTAAAATTAAGTAAGTAAGCAGCCAGGCACTATACAATCCATGTCTTACCTTGTGAAGGATGTCCAAGGAGAAATGAATATGTATCATTTGTGGCAAATTATTATTTTCTGTTTAGATCACGCATTTTGTTTTAAAACCGCTGACCCTCTCCCGTTAACTACCAATACATAGGAAGCAGAAAGGGAAATGCTATCATCGATAAAAATATATTCTTGCCATGCACACAGTTCTCTAAACATCGTAAGTGCATGTACACCATTCTCCTGTTATAGTCAACCTTTTTACAACGATTGCAGGCATAGGCAGTGTATGTCAAAAATATGTCCCTAATAACGAGCGAAGATAATATTCCAGCTTGAGAAAATCCCAGATACCCTCTGCATCTCCTCCCTTCCGCGCCAAAAATAAATGGTCGATGCCATAGTATCTGTACAGACTACAAAACATTGTTGAACCACATAAAATACTCGATATCCATCGAATGCAAAAACGGCAATTCTGGTAAGGCCATTACGCAATTTCCACTTACTGAATGAAAGGGCGAAATGGAATCGATTTCTTTTGCATGGATTATGGGTTTGTCTGAAATTTAAATCCCGTGATCTATATATCAGATCGAGAATGAGTCGCAGAGAAGAATAACAAGTTCGTGTCAGGAACTGTGTACGCAGAGTATATCTGATTCAATACAGTCTAGACAAATCGCTGGAAGCTTGCCAGAGACCGCAGGATAAATCAATACATATATTTTACTACTACTACTACTATTACTACTACTGTTGTTGCTGCTCCTCCTCCAACAAAGGCAATTGTAACAATATTTAATAATATTTATATGTATATAGAGAGAGACTATATACAGGGTCGTCGCAAATTTGCGCTGGACGAAACGGCGCCCCGGACGAGGGTTGCCTTAGGCGCCCACCCCCCCCCCCAGACAAAAATACCGCAAACTCCGCGAAATGTGCCCCCCCCCCCCCCGACTTGGCTCCCCGGGCTGTCGCCTGTATCGCCCGTCCCTTACAACGTCATCAATATTATTTAAAACTGTTACAAGTGCCTATGTACTACTACTACTAGTTACTAGCACCACGACTACACCATTATCACCACCACCACGACAAAACTCCCACCACAACTTCTACTGCTAACGCAGTTAAATTTGCTGTTACATTTACTGAGCCGAAGAAGAAGAAAAAGAAGAAGGGGTCTTGTTTCAGGACTCTGGCCACTAATTATTAATACAATGAATCGAGACTTTGCCTGCCGTTACAAATAACGTCGTTTTCACTCGTCGAAGAGCTCCAAAAGTCATAGATCGGTCGGGGTTTAACAGTCTCCGTTTCGGAGTTTCGACACTTACATGCAAAAATAATACAGATTTTATGTATGTTGTATGAAACGTTATGTCTACCTTAAATTTCGATCTAATTCTATCATATTTTGTGCTTAACTACTTTTTTTTGTACGAATCCAGTGAATATATAAATTTAAACATAATGTATTTTTTTTACAACTAATGACCTCTGATCTTATGCGATGGGACGTCACTTGTATCTGCCATTAGAGAAAGTGTACATTTATGTGTTTTTCTGGGTACCAGTCTCGAAGTGGGAGATGCCATAGTTTATACTTCGGGATTGGACCATTGGCTGTAATAACAGCTCGTAATATTTCCTTTTTAACTTTCCGATGCTTTCATCATTGCTTTTAACTTCTAAATATATTCTG